>OX421884.1:60952187-65752187 GCA_949128085.1 Cetonia aurata | reverse complement strand
TATTCTGCATTATTATAATTCTTTTATCTTCAAAGTTTAATTCAAGTAAATAAATTGTATATCCAAGTTTTCGTAACGATGTTAATTTAACCTCCACTCCTAAATAACTTGCAATAAAGTGTGCCATTTCTTCTGTCAATGTCTTATCATGTGTTACTTGTGGACTTAAACCTTTCAAAACCACGCTCCTTCTCCGCTTTTCTACATTTAAATATCCTAATTCTTTCACTTCTGCTTATGTTTCTGCCAGTTCTGTCTTTAGATTATTTATTTCCATAACATTTTTCTCATTTATCTGCTTTCATTTTCGTATTTCTTGTATGGATGCTGTTTGTTGCTGTGTTAAATTTTCAATTACGTTTTTTAATTCCTTCTTTGTTTTCGTTGTTCAGCCTTTATGTCTTTTACTACCTATATAACAAATATTGCAGTCAAAATAAAGGGATTCCAATTAAAAAAAAACTATTATCTAAATGAGAGAACAGATGCTACTCTTAACTCTTATCTATAAATTTTCAATGGAAGCTAATCCCCATTCTGTACTACACTAGCTATAACGTAAAACTACATCTCAACTAAATAATTAGTCGAACACAGTGCAAACGCTAATTGAAGACAACGTAACTCTAAACACAACCAACCCGAAATAAACCAACTGACAACGGGCGTACCTATAATCAAAGCGGCTGTGTTCTTCACACGAACTAAATTAGCCTCTCTTTATCCGTACTTCAGCCGCCCCTGAACAGCACCGCCAGCGCCGGCAACAACATTCAAAGACGCTGGCACACCGTATAATTCGACTTCCCTCTTAATTATAAACTTCTTCAACTAGGAAGCCAGCCGAGACAGAGTTAAAGGTAGAAGCAGGTGCCCGATGTGCTCGAGCCCTAAAGGAAATCGCGAAAATTCGTGGAGAAGACGTCCCACGGCTGCTTAACATTACTTTTCATTTCCCAAGCGGCGTTTGTGACGTGTCGTACTGCTAACGAAGGTCGGGTCTCGCGCCTTGTATCTTCCGATGCGAGGAGCGTCGAGGAAAAAAAGGAGAAAATTGGATATTAGGAGATTATGGAAATCGTTGTGGGGTCGATAATGCGGAAGGGGGCTCAATTGGATTATATTTCGTCGGAATTGAACTCCCGCGGGGTTTGTATTTTGTTATGGTTCGAGTTTGCGCTTGACAGGTCTGATTTTTTCTTTATATCGAGGAAGCGTTTGCTGTTGGTAAACTCTAGTTGGTCATAAACACTGTGCGGAAAGGACGTATCCCGTATCAGGTGTGATTCATTCACATCGGCAATGCACAGTCGATCAGCTCACAAGTATACATATATATGAATGTTATAGCGAGATCGTATTGATCAAGTTCGTTTGTTTGTACGCCTTTTAACGTTAACAGACGAAGTTGTGAAATATATTTCGTCAAAGTCGTAATAAGGGAATAGGAAATGTATATAGGTACATATCTACAAAATGCATTCACTTTATAGAGTGAAAAATTTAAAATATTGAAAAGTATCAACTGTTTTACAATAAACATTTTTTATTCACATCACCCTTTCTCTAAGGGTCCCAACAACTCGATTTTCAAATTACAACAAAAAAAAATAACTACGTTACAATGAAGTTTAAACAAAATGACATAATATTCATCGCGTTATTATTTAATCGGTATATAAATAACAAAAACAAGGATTAACGTTGGTTCAATGAATTAAGGAACTAAATAAGGAAAACTAAGATACGCCTACTTGTGACATTAAGGATTGCTATCAATCCCGCAGGCACAAACTAACTCTTCATCCCAGGATTTCTGATGATATAGAAGCTAACAATTCTACGGTCCTAAGACATAAAATTCCTCCTAAGCTACGTCGAATTCTAATGCTATCCACGGGCTTAGATGAGTTCGCATTCATGATTCATCCAGGAACCAAAAAAATTGCCACGGTTAAAGGAGAAAGGAAACCACCGCTTTTTCGACCCTTAAATCCCAAAGAAGGGTAACCAGTAGATAAAGGTCAGATTGTGATGAATCGCTAAAATCCTGCTTCACCGCAGATAAGCCAAAATAAGTCCAAAAACAAAACCATATAAAACTAACGTTACTGTCTTGATCGAAAAATTGATTGGGGATTTCTCACGCGTCTGTTCAATCGAACGGTCGGACACAAAATCTCTTCACGTACCAAACGGCATGCGTCGTATGCGTGCACACTACTACGCACTAGCTGATCATAGATGACGCTACAGGGACCGTAAGAATAAAAAATACCCCAAAATAAAATGAAATATGTACTAAATGAAATCCACATGTAACAACATTCATTAAGAATATCTAGTTGGCACGGCAAATAATCGCGAACAACAACTTTGGACAACTGAGTTGATGACTTAACACTGCACAACAGCATTTCTGAATATTGGATTATGTTACATGATTCTAGCCTAATTTTCAATGACGATTTCAAATCTGTGATAAAAATTTCTGTATCAGCTCTAGTTTGGAAAATATTGTATATAAGCCTTTTTACAATAAAACACAATATGTTTAAAGCTAATCCTATTTATCAAGTTGTTAAGTTGAAAAAAAAAGACTTTCCTGCGGAAGTTAACGTCGAGTGTAAAGACAGCGAGACGCGCAGCGTCCAGTCTTTTTTAAAGATAGGCGCGTTTGCAAACAAAAAAGAAACAAAAATTAAGAAAAGTTTAAAAATTAAGAAATTGTAAATTTGTTTAACATGACGCATAAAATCCAGTGTAATAACAGCGAGACGCGCAACGTCGAGTCTTTTTTAAAGAGAAGCGCGTTTAAAAAAAAGACAAATTTAAAAATTAAGAAACTGCAAACTTTTTTAATGTGACCCATAACGTCTAGTCTTTTTTAAAGAGAGGCGCGTTTGAACAAAAAAAAAAACAATTTAAAAAAAAAGCAAAAATTAAGAAAATGCAACTGTAAGAAAGAAAAGTTTTACTGAAAACAAGAGCTATTAGAAAACAAATGAGGGTATATTTAGAATCAGTGACGTTAAATTATTAAACATCATGACACGTAAGTCACTCATCAGCCAAAAAGTTTAAAATTGTTGTGTTGTGTAATAAGAACAGAAGTGGTCCCAAATTACTGCCTTGTAGAACGCCAGAAGTAAGTGTAAAAGAATTGGATCCATACCCACGTATATTTCCCAGCGTCAATGTTAACGGATAAATATTGCGTGACTGTAATCAAGTAATCAAGATGGCCGTGTGAAAAGTTCATGTTGTTGACTCGAAATCCACGATATAATTTGTTTGTAAATATATTTATCCATTAGAAAAATTGTTCGATGTTTTTTTCTTAGGTTATGTTTTATATTTGTGGTGTCCGCTTATTGTTTGAATGTGCAATTGTTTTTACAACGTTGCCAATTAAGTAGCCTGTAGGAATTCCGTAATAATGCCACTAGAGGCACTACTTTAGGATCAACTTTATAATGAAATATATTTTACTATATTATTAGATTATTTCTTGGGAAGGCGACGCAACCAGTCATACACTGTAGAACACTCTTAATCTCAAAAGTAAGGCATTTTGGGAAGAAACATTATAAAGGAAACTTGTTTCCTATTCATCTCTAAAAATCAAATCATATTACAAATTGTTAGGTATTTCCTTTCCAACACAATTTTAAAGTTTTCGCAGCATAAGTCGATATGCGAAACAACTGGGCCCGTTCCAATTAATATCAAAAGACGTCACCGCTGCCAAAAAAAATCGACTGACGAGAAGGATTAGATCAAGAGTCAGCAGGAGGATCCGCCCTGTCACATTTTATGAAAAACCCCCACCCGACCCCCCACCGCAGCCCGATTCCGTCCCTCTCCTCGCGGTACAAACGATTCCTTTACACGCCATTAAATAATAAATTTCCGCTTAGTTTTGTCGAAGAAACGGCGCGGACTTAAAGAGCTGAGCACGGCAGAGGCGCCCTCTCTACTACGGGCCCAGTTACGTTACTTTCTGAACGTCTTACGGAGCCTCTTACCAGAGACTATATAAGAAGCTTAATACAGTGATTAGCGGGGAGAAAGCGCCGTGGACATTTTAAAATAGACGGGGGCCGAAAGTTTAATTAAGTTCATCGCATAAATATTTTAAACGGGGCTTTAATAAAATGGCGGAGGAGTCAGCGCGCAGCGGATGGAGCTGGGCCGGGTCCCAACTTCCTCTTGGAAGAAAGAAAAAAAAAAAAAAAAAAAAAAGAAACCGTGGAATGGTTGAGAAAAGAAATTACGCAAGAAGGATGTCGTTTACAGGGTGTGCTATATACTTTGATAGATTTGGAAATGAACAATTTTGGCTTCATCTTTGATGGAATCGAATGAGACAAAACTCCACAATAAAATTATCTAATTTGCAAATTTCATCATCGAAATAAATCTTACACACATCAGCAACGAAATTCCTCCACCAAAGATTAACACTCCAACGATTTTGAAATTGAACTTAACCAGTGAGGATTTGCGAGATACAGACGGTCACCACCCTTACTGAATCATCCGTTACATACCGACTCAATTGAAGGCCCAACGTGTCATTTCCGTTACTTTACCGTACTCTTTTGTGTCGATTCTGAAGTTTTTCTGGGTTCGGTTGTTAAAATAGCTGTCAAACTCATTCAAATATTAGTCATCTGTATTCTAATGCAAGTAAATTGATTTTAGAACGTGATAATCATGTGCTAAGCGAAAAAATATTGTAAAATATTGTATAATAAAAATATTAAAGCACCACGGCTGAAAAGTGGCTTTATCGAACTCGTTTGTTTGCTCGCAATCTCCAAACTAGTTCGAAAAATATCACTTCCAAGCCTTTATATGCGAATAACTATTTCTTGCAAGTTTTGAAATTAATAAAATCAAAATGAAACGCATTTGAAAAAATTATAAAAAAAAAAACGAGAAATCGAGAAAAATTCAAAAATTAAGATATCAGAATTTTTTTCAACGATACGCCGAGTTTAACGACAGCGAGACGCGCAACGTCCAGTCTTTTTCAAAGTGAGACGCGTTTGAATAAAAGAAAAAGAAAAAGAAAAATTAAAAAAAAAAAACGAAAAATCAAAAAGTAATTATTAATTCATAATTTTTTTCAACGAGACGCCGAGTTTAACTACAGCGAGACGCGAAACGTCGAGTCTCTTTTAAAGTAAAACGCGTTCGAAAATATAACGAAAAATTAAGAAAAATTCAAAAATTAAGAAATTACAATTTTTTCAACGAGACGCGTCAAGTTTAACGAAAGCGAGCGTTCTTTAAAGTGAGACGCGTTTGCGGAAAAAAAATTGAAATAAAAAATAACAAGGATTAAGAAATTACAAATATTTTTAATGTGACGCGTACCGTCGTGCCTTTTACAACAAGAGAATTTTTCATTGAAAGATATAACTATCACACTGACAAAAGTCAATGCTAGGTTTTCCACTATCACCAAACAACAATGCACAACCTCTCGACGTATTGTTACACCAAAGGTTCCAAAACCCAATTACTGGATTGAAAGATATGTTTAAAAAAATTAAAAATTAAAAATTTTAAAACTTGAAACCATTAAAAAATAAAAACAATCCATATGAAAAATTAATAGATTTAAACTCCATAAATAACTTGCAAGCTTTGAAATTAATAAAATCAAAATGGAAATTCCACACTAGAAACGGAACTTCCTGTGATTATTAGATTTATTATTTTTATTATTATAAACCGTGATTATAACACACAGACAAAATGGGCGCCATAATCCTTGCATCGATGCATGACAGTTCCACACAGGTCACAGTAAGACCTCTAGTGGCTGATAATGCAGAAAAGATTGCCCTGGTAAGGCGTTAAAGTAAATAAAAGAACACCAAAAGCAAAAAAGATAAAGGGCATGAAAATCACAGGAATTGTAAGCTACCCAAAATAGCTCAGAAGAAGTCTACATTACCAAATAGCAGCGATCTTAGAAGATGTGAACAACCGTTCAAGACAAAGGCCAAAAAAATATACATGTGCAATTGTGTAACGACCAATAGCTGGGAAAAATAAAATGAGCTGAGAGTAAACAGAATTGGGAGGGACAGCGTGATAAAAGGGATCAGAGATTGGCAAGGTAAATTACACGTAACTAGAAGTTGCATCGCAAACATCAAAAGATCCAGGAAAAAAAAATTTACCAGAACTTCTTTCGAAAGATCTTGCTAGCAATTCCAGATGGAAAGTCGCTGACTCACTTCATTTAATGTGAAAAAAGCAGATGGCTTGCAACTTGTTCGGTAGTTGCTTAACTAGTAGTAGTTTTTCCTTTTCTTTGTTAATTATGGAGATACGTTTAATATGGGACTATCATGTTTGTGCAAATTATTATACTAGTGCAGTCTGTTTAACTTGGGTTGTTATAAAAATAATATAGTACTCTAACATGAATTGAGAAAATAATATACAGTGTGCGACTATATCAATGCCCTACATTCAAGGTATGCGGTTCAAATATAACATCAAAAACGTTTTAAAACTAAATTCCTTATACTTTCGCCATCAAAGAACATAATCCTATCGAAGCTTCTGGCGTTTAGCGAATTCCATATTCGTATGGCATTGTTTGCATTGGTGAAACAAAGCGTTGCGCGTAACTCGCTCCAAATTCAATTCAATCCAAATCCTATTACGAAATCGTCACCACTACAACCGCAAAATCCAAAAATTGCATTGAAACCCACAAACATAATAAATCCTTCGTTTGTAGACAACCGAATGCTCACGCCTCGGTGAACCATAACCGTTCTTCGCTTGTACATAAACCCATCCCCATGTATTAGCTCTGCAGCTTCGCAAAAAACAGCGACAACAGTGGAAAACCCTGAAGATGCCCTATATACGCCGACCACGAACAGTTCTGCGAGCCTTTTCAATAACTAGTATAAACATTTTGAATTTTCAACGCTATCTGAAGAAGAAAGACATGATCATTACGAACATATTACCGATCGTAAACTCGGCTGTTATTTAAGGAAGAAAGATAAACATTCAGAGATGCTTAAAGGATTTACTGCGTTCAATTTTCGTTCAGTTTTATTTCGCGCTGTAAACATTAAGGTAGATGGAGAACTGAAGCTTAAGTAGATATTTGCAGGTAATTTCAAGGAAATTTAATGGCCGTCCGCATCGCCAGCAGAGCAGATATACACAGTAATTAGGTTGATATTACATCATTAGTACAAGTAACATCATCGATCCACTACAGATGTAAACATGTTTCTAGACTCCATCATTTTCAACGGCGAAAACAGCTGACTGATAAACAAAAGGGGATGGTCAAAAAGCTGAGAGGCGATACTCGCTACAAATTGTATAGTAATATCTCGTCAGTAATGGCGGGCAAAAAAACGAACACTATAGTTAAAGACGAGACGACGAAACATCTACTTAGCTTCATTAAATGCTGCTTTGTACTTACCATTCTAGAGTTGGTAAAAGGGGAAAGGCTTACCTGAAAAGAAAGAAGAAATTCGTTAGTTGAAATGTACTGTTGTACTTGGTTTTCTTAATGTGGTCGTTAGTAATACTAATAATAACAATAATATATATATATTATTGCCCAACAGAATCTGCAGTTCCAATTAAAGGACAATACGTAAAAAAATCAAATACAATGTGAGTTACACAGCATTGAGAAAAAAAAAACAGATGTAGTACTTAAAAACTTAAATCTAGTACATAAGTAAAATAAGAATTCTATTTAAGCTACGAGTGAAATTTTTGGTAGATTTCGCAAATAGACTGTTTTAAGCTGTTTAAATTTTAAAAATAAATGTTACTGACGTTAGAAATTTTGTTATAATTGTTACACATAACATATAGTGGTGACTTAAGTAGTAAGTTGGTTTTCGTAAATGGTAAATAAAATGTGACGGATGGTCTTGTATGAAATTGGGGTACAAAAAAGTTGCATTGACTTAAGAAATGAGAACAATCAACAACGCCATGAATCAGGTTGTGCAAGAAACTCATACTAATAGTTACACGACGGAAAGACGAGGATGGTATAGCAAAGAATGGTGATCAAAATTTCTAGGTAGATAGATATTATCTACCTGGAAGCACAAGTATTTTGCAAATTTACGTAGCACTGTTTCAAGTTGAAGTATATGAATCGAGTGGTAGGGATACCAAATCAAGCAAGCATATTCCAATCGAGATCTTACCAAGGTAAAATATAGGCATTTGAGTAAGTTCGAGAAACATTTACTATGCCGTATTATGAATCCCAACGACTGTATCGCTTGTGTGCAGATAATTCGTATATGTTCCTTAAATGATAACCTGCTATCAAAAATTACGCCTAGATCTTTAATGAGATCAGTTGATGAAAATTATGAATAATAAAGGGCCCAGGTTAGATCCCTGCGGCACACCCGATGTAGCAATAAAGGAGTATCCATTGTAGTGAACATATTGAGTTCTGTCCTCCAAATAAGTCACAAAGAAGGATGTCAAAGAAGTATTAAATCCAATAATATGGGAATAAAGAGTTTTTGCTAGTAACTCGTGTTTTGAGCATTACATCTGCGGCAGTTAAATTTAAGTGTTTAGGTGTACTCGTTCTCTATGATTTTACAACAGTTTCTATAGATACTTTTTCTGGGTGTGCATGTTCGCCAGTATAGTACATGAAAGCGATGTCTCCCACAAAGAGTTTGTTGAATTTCCGTGAAATGGCCAAAATGTGAAATATGTAACATCATGTCAGGTGCACACATGCATACATCTACATCATTGCAGCTCTGCATTCTTGCGTGACCGCTCTGAATATATTGTAGCCGCATGTAAATAATTGCTGCTGAGGAATTCAATTTTTTAATTGCTCCATGCATACATAATTACCCGCATATGCTATATGCGTTATAAATCATTCATTTCCCCTTTGTAGTAGATTACATGTTCAAATCTAGAAATCCAAAAAATGTCACACTAGGCAATATTGTAATAGTACTGGAAATGGGTCAACTTTTTCTATACTTATATGTATATAAAAGTCATCCGAGCTCAGGATGATTTGAAACTGTACACCGATTTTGTTCACTGTAAACGGCGGTATTAACTCGTAAAATCCTAAAATCGATGTTAGGCTTAATCGTTAAGCGGTTTGCGTGTGTCGAACGGGCACCAAACCGCCACAGAAGTTTATTAGCGTGAATACATCAAATCTAATACGTAAACGATGAATATTTAAGCGGAGACTGGATTCGGCCTGGCTATGTTACTGCGTACTTTGCATATCGATCCTCTTGCTGTTCCGTCGGTTTGGGATCCGCGTGGCGATTTTAAATTGCAGCGCTCCAATGCTATTACCTATGGTGGAGGACGCTAGAGATAATATTTGAACGGACCGGGAAGTTTATCGAATTCCGCGTTGGGAAAGCCACATTTCGCTCGAAATTCTTTTAAAAATATGACTAGATTTTCTGGAATCGATTTGAATGATATTAAATTCCTCTCTGTGGAGTTGCCGTGGCAAGCATATACATCTCGCTTCTAACCGTGAAAGTCACAACCCATGTAATACAAAAAAAAATCCGATATGAATACATTAAAAAAAAAAACCTTATTTTTCTCTCCCAGTTATTTCCAATCTCTAATATGTACACCACCGTTCATATATTCTACTATCTATATAGAAATGTATACCCTTCCATATAAAACACAATTAGTTTTTCCATATAAAACACAATTTGTTTTTTCCAGTTTTTCTTAGTCGTCCCCAAATATATGAACGGTAGTGTAAATAACAATTTAAATTACAATTTTGTTTACGTGCTATAAATATTCTTACTGATTGTCTAAAGCTTACTACTTATTGCTACCCTACTTTTGCGATGACCCCTGTATATCTAAATCTCCGCGTGCGGTCTCGCCTCGTGGCCACAGGGCGGCGCTGGCTACGTGAGTCGACTGTCAAATGGAATGTCGCGTGGAGATTTCGTCGATGCGGTCGTTGCGTCTATTCGTCGTTACAATAATGTTTTAACCTCACTTAACAGTGGTAGCTGTTGTGATGTGAGTGCGCGGGATCCAGGGTTACGATCGGGGTGTGCGCAACAATTTAAACAGTAAAAGCATGTTTCCAAGCAAGAATTTATTGCAATAGGTGGGAAATATATCAAGTACGTACAATGATAAAAACAGATGGGTGACAAAAAACATATGTATGCACAATCGTAAATATAAACAAATATTCGGAGCGCTTTTAAATTTAGACCCGCAATTTCAATTGTTTAATTCTAGTAATAACATGAGACGAGAATCTATATACTAGGTCAGGTCAAAAATACGCGGGCGGTAAAGCTGTGCCGGCACCGTCCTTACGAATTGAGAATTACTAGGAATAAACCTTTGCGTGTATCAGGAGCTTTGCCGACACTATCTGTCAGAGCAAGGAAGCCTGAGAATCTCTACACGTATCAGAAAGTTTTACCAACATCATCTGCCAGAGCAAGGGAGGTTGGGAATCTCTGCATGTATCAGAAAGCTTTGCCGACACCATCTGCCAAAGTGAGGAAGACTGGGATAATGCCTGCGATGTGTCAGAAGCTGCGCCGACACCAACTGACACAGAAAGGAAGACTGGGAGAGAATGAATGCCCACATTGCGTCAGATATGTTGCCGATGCTGCCAGCTGCCAGATCGAGGATAGCTGGGAGCGAATGCTCCTCTTACCGTCCAACGCGCGATTTATGTACACTACAGCAGTCGCGATGGTGGGAGTTGGGCGTGCGTGAACGGAGGTACCGTCTGCGGAGACGACACTCGCGCGATGTCTCGTCTCTTCGCTGTTCACAACCTTCTAATTTTAAATTGGCAGTAAAGCAAAGCGATTGCAAAGAAAAATATTCGATAAATTTAACACACAGCATATCTTTTAATAATTCTAATTAAATTTTCTTTACAAGAATTTTCAAAATTGTCTAAAATAAAATGCACTTTACGAAAAATTCATATCCGACGACAAACTAATACCCCGTCTGAAAAGATTGGGTAGGCCATTTTAAAAATGATAATAGTTTCCGAAGAAGAGTTTTCCATAGATGATCCTCACCATGTACATTCTTGAATGTCGCATCTATCATTCCTTGAAGAACATTGCAATTTAACCATTTCTAAGGATATATACGCAAAACCGCATTTTCTCGCAAAATAAACACGGTTGCTATGGCAACATCAACGCTCACAAAATCAACAACGTCACCGTTGCCGTAACAACGGCACGTTTAGTATCATAACAAACCGCTTGGTTGCCATGGCGACGGCACGTTTACCATAACAACGAAGCCGTAACCAAGACAACGACGTCTTTCCAAGCCATATTAACCTTTCATGTACTACCTACATATTCCAGGCAAATATAATTGGAAGTTATTTTTAAATATTCGAAAACAAGGGATATCAAATAAATGTTATATTAACTTAATGTGTATAACTACGATACAGTACTTGAAAAAGAAAGAAAGAAAAAACAGAGGGAGAGAATTGTTTTTGCTCCAACTGATGTAATGATTCCCGTGTTATTTTCTCTTCATGTTTTACGACAACGAAGGGTAAACATAGCAATATATGCGGGAAGAAAAACAGGTATAATGTAAATATTTTTGTACTTTGTGGATCGGTAAAATGTTACTCGCGTTACGTCGGTAGGTATAATGTTATATAATTAACGAGTGTGGTAATTATTTATGCTTTGAAGGGTTTAATAAGCCAATGTTGGGAATGTTCTCGTTAAATGAGTTTTTGGTTTGTTAAATAAATACAGCAGTATAATAACAAGTAAATTTCACAATAGCATAATAAAATCGAGTCTCTTATTTCACAAATTCATTTAATAATTAATGTGTGACCGGTTTCGTACTTACAAATACATCTAGAGGTCAGTTACAGGTAATCCAACAATTTAAATATCATATTAAGCTAATTAACTGGTCATAACTAATGTTGCAAATAATTTAAAATAGAAATTACAAAATTTTTCAATTAAAAGAAAACGACTGTTCTGGTCCAGCTGGTATCTCTTATGCGGGTGATGTTAAGCTGGCAACGCTTTTTTGTGTTACACGAAGAGTGCTGTTGGGGTATTGTCTGGTGTTTCTTTTCAAGAGTCGTGTAGAGATGTGTTTAAAAAATTGAAAATGTTAACTTTACCTTCAATATATATTTTAGAATTATGCTCGTACATTTATAAATATAAACCGTTTTTTTTTTAAAGTTCGAATTATTCCATGAGTACCCTACACGGTTTAAACACATTTTACACCCAGATAGTACAAGATATGCAAAATCTTTTTTTAATGGTGGCTGTAAACTCTACAATGTTCTTCCAAATGAGATAAAATCTGCAAGTACTATCAAACAATTTAAGCGTAGTTTAAAAGATTATTAATTGCCAAATGCTGCTACACACTGCATGAATTCTTCTCTTGTTTTTTTATGATTCCCACATACTCTGTCCTTTTTTTTATTGCAGACATGTATATATATTTATATATAGATGTTGTGAGATTTTAAGATGCGAATGAGAGATTTTAACATGTTAAATCTTAATACTGGCGAAAATTTTAGCTAAATTGTCAATTTAAACCTACAATTATATACAGTCTGTTTGATTTTAGCTGTCACCCCAGATATCTCGGCTGTTGTTAGAGATACGACAAAATGTTAAAGAAGAAAAGTTGTTCTGCATAAAATTCCCTGTTATACGCCTTAGAATAAAAAACAATTGAGCATCAAATGTGTTAGAAATAGCAAATACATACAACATTTTAAATGGAATGTAACCAATTTTATTACCTATTTTAAAACTCTAAAACATTCTCTTTACAACGATATATCATATGTCATAGTCATCTAATCATCTAAAAACATAAATTGAAAAGTTTGGTAGAAATGCACGTTTAGACGAATTGAACACATCGTCTAAAAAAAGGTGGGCGGTGAAAACAGTTACTGCAGCTTTAGTGTCAAACTAACTGAGAAAATGCATACACATGCCAGTTTGGTAAACGATTTAGCAAACGGTTTGGCAAATGACTTGGCAAATGATTTGGCAAACGGTTTGGCAAATGATTTGGCAAACGGTTTGGCAAATGATTTGGCAAACGGTTTGGCAAATAATTTGGCAAACAGTTTGGCAAATGATTTGGCATCGTTTGCCAAATCGTTGGCAACTCAAATATATATCTTATCTATATAACTATCTATCTCTACAAAGTAATTGAATTCTACTGTAATTAGTTACAGTGTTAATTAGTTATATTGTCATTAATTACGTAATTCGATTAACTTGTAATAAATTAATGCCCAACATTGGTATTACAATTAAGAAAATTAGATTAGAAAAGCACAAACGATTAATTTAGTCAAATTACTTCAAAAATAGTAAAAAGCCCCATCTATAAGATAGAATACAAATAACAAATTCACAAATGTCATTTTAAGTACCGTTCCCACGCGATAGATGGCAGGACATTATAACAGCAGCAAACCCACAGTAAAATTCGTACAAGCCCTCCCTCCCCCCGCCCCATGTTCGAATATACTACCGAAACATATTTATTCGGAGTTTCCAGCGGAAGGATGCGGGTCGGACAGGGCGGGTACAGTTAAAAATTAAGAGATTAATCGCTAATTTGACAAGTTCTGTGAGTGCTGCTCGTAAATCTGTCGCCCGTTTTAATGGGGTAGACCCGGGGCAGCGGAAAGTATGCTCGACGGCGGTGTGTGGGGTTTGCGGCGGGCTAGTACGCGGCGGTTTTAATGTACTTTTTGTTCGGAGAGGCGGTGTGTTGCGCCGCTGTTCGCTGCGGACTTTATCGACGCAGTAAATCTTAACTGCGTAATAAATTTAAGCGTTTGTAGGCTCTGTGTATGCACGGGGATAGGAGATTCTTCTGTGTGGAATGTTAGAAGTGGGGAGGGAGTGGGGGGTTTAAGATGCACAGTGTAAATCAAATAGTTCTGGATTTTGCCAACAATACAAATTGACATAACAACTTAACAAGCCTGTGTAATATTATCACAGATCTGATAGACTGCCAATGAACCGTATGCGCACCATCAAAAGACTAAAGGACATCTTGGAACACAGACGTCATTATATGCGTGATGCTTCATGTAGCGTCATGCTTACGTTAGTTTTCTTTAGGAAGTATTTGCGTTAAATCACGTTAAGTTTTTTACAAGTTGACAAGTGTTCCTGATGTTACCTAACCTTGCAGTTTGATTGTTTTATTTACTTTCTTTGCTTTATTCTTTCACGGACTCTTTCGAATATTATATATTATTCACCCGATATTTTTGTTTTACGTGTAAGGCTGTGATGTAAGTACGCATATTATAGCATTAACAATTGGGCTTATATGACAATTAATCCAGGTAGTTTTTACTAAAGAAAAGTGATGCCATCGTGTCGTGTAAAATTCTGCAAAAGCAATAGTTACAAAGATGACGGAGAACTAACTTTTCATATGTAAGTTGCAGGATAATGCCATAGCTTAAAAATATTCTGAAATTATGATAATAGTTAGTGTTGATAGTAATTTTTTGTAGAATTTAAATTTTCTTAACTATTTCTTAGGTAAATTAATCTGCCCATCAAAGAAGGTACGATATATTTGCCAGTTCACCGAAAAACAAATTCGGAAAGTAATGGTCTTGACAGGAAACAAGATTCCACAAGAAGAAAACTTCCTAACGACTTTTGTTTATTTACTATCAAGTCATGTTCCCCATGTTTTCTAGTTTATCCCATCATTTGTTAGATATGTCGCCTCTGGAAGAAACTCATGTTTCAATTTTAAGTAAAACCATAATATGGTCTTATAGCAAAATTAATTTCATAATTTAGCGAAGAGGTTTACAGAAAAAATACAAGGAAAATCAATAAGGAAGGAATTAAGTAAACTAATATTATTTAATCATCAATAAATTATACAACAACTACTGCAGTATATTATTTACTCCTAAAGACAATATACGATGTTGGATTGTTATGATAAGCCGTGAAGATCTCATGAAACTTGTATTAGATTTTTCCTACGTATTTTTATATGCGTTGAAAGAAATTTTTTCTTTTCTCTCTTATTAAACCCGAGAATAAATGAAGTATATGTTACCAGTTCATCGTCAGTTTAGCAACTGTCTATAGTTGTAAGTTGTTCACAACTTTAATAAAAAAAAAGACAATGCCTTATAAAATACATAGAATAAAATCATATGCTACCAATTATCATTACAAATTGAAAGTGCTATTAAAATTTATTGATATCATTAACTTTATTTATTTGAATATCCGCCATGGTATCGACGTCATTGATGACGTTTGTGTTCCAATATGGCGCATTGCAATTGATGGCAGTTTTGAGTTCAATATCAGCACTCTATCATCTCTATGAATATTATTCACTTCTAAAACTTTTTATAGCAATTTTATGCTCGAATAACCTTAATACAATCAAAGAAACTAATTGCAAACTATTTTCCAATTAGTTGTTGCTCGTTAACTGCGTCCGTTAATTGGTCCAACGAAAAAATAAACACAAGAACCACTCAGAAGCGGAGCCTGATAAAATATACATTCAACGCGACCAAACAACCTGTTGGATTAACTTTAATAATTAATCCGCTCTGTTTTCGTTGTCTTTGTCTTACGCCCCCTTGCTCACACGATTCCCCGAAATTTATTTATGGGAGCGACTATGCCGCCTTAACATTCCTTTCTTCTTTTTCTGATAGATATACTTCGGCACATTTACATATTACTGGAAACTTTGTTTGGCAAAGCGCGAAAAATTAATTCTGCTTACTGCACTGCCAGCGGCTCTAATGTGCATAGGTGTATACGGAAAAGTTTGCCCGAGCGTCGTTTCGCAGCTGTGACGCTGCTAATGGTGGTAGTAAAGGGAAGGTTGCTGTGCAGATTAAATTATGAAAATTTGCTTTGCAGCTCGCATGTAGAGTGCTGTAAATAATTGTCAAGTTAGTGTTTCGTGCTAATTTTTGTAAAATTTATGAGTGTAAATTCAACAACGTTTCTAGCGTCTGTTATTAGCAGCGGTGATATCTAATTTCTCCTATCCACGAATCCATCTGCGTACTGCGACATGGTAACTAACTGTAATTAACAAAACTGACTGTGTTGGTTGATGATTACTGCAAGGTTTATACAGAATGTTTACGGTCTTATAATTTTATTTTCAAAAATTTCCTAACAGGTCAACACCTATTCCACAAAAATTCACCGCTCTAGTAATTCGTGCACGAGAAACTGGTGTAAACCGGCCAAGGTCGAGTGGACCTAGCCGGCACCAATGGATTTTGGATGCCGAATAAGAAGTTTCAAAATCTTATCGAAGAAGATCCTTCTAGTAGTACTCGACAAATAAGACCGTAAACACCCTGTATTGGTACAATTGATTTGTTTCATTCGGAAAGAAAATTTGTGCCAAATCCATGAAGGAAGATGATCTAACGGAGCGCTTAGCAATCAGTTCTTCTTGCCTAAGGTAAGAGGATTCTGGATGTAGCAGTCAATTAGAGCTGAAGTTTAACCATCTTTGGTTTCCATTTCATCTATGAAAATAGCTACTCAAAAGATTACTCAATATATTATCCCTTATTCCTAAACAAACAGATGGAAAGAAGAATTCAGGCCACCGAAATGAAATATTTAACAGGGGATTACAAGACGTGATAGAGTGAGAAATGATCGGGTAAGAGAAGTGTTAAACGTGGAACGAACCATGGACACAATTGAAAGGCAACAGCTAAAGTGGTTTGGACATGTTACAAGAATGAGTGTGAACGGACTACCAAAAAGAATATGGTCAGTTAAATCAATAAATAAAAGAGGAAAAGGTAAACCAAGCAAAACGTGGGATAAGGTTATTCTGGAAAATCTGGAAAAAAGAAGACTGACGTGGAGTGAAGCGAATAGAATGGCTAGTGATGATAGAGAGTGGGCAAAATTTATTTATATGTAAACGTATTATTATGATGTACACCTTAACACCTTCGGGTAACTTCCGTCGGGATTTTAGATTATATATATTCATTCATATTCAATATTTGAAAGAGATCTAAGTGATTCTTACAAACACCGAAATTTTAGCCCGTTGACTGGAGAGGATGGTTAACCACGTGCAGTTGGAGTACACTTTAACTGGGCCCATTGTCTTACCGCACCTAGGTAGTGTAATTCATCTAGAATACAACCCAAACAAAGTATAAGGGGTGCAACACTGTTGATACTTGCTATACGCAACTAGAACTCCCCCAGGAGGGTATAACAAGAGAAAACAAATTCGCGGTGCTTGTTATCAAAAAGAAAAATGACCAGCTACTTACTACATGCCATTGAGATGTGTGTTGGAGAGATTTTGGGTAAAAACATAAGACACAAATCAATAAAAATATTCAGTGCCAGTAAGGCGGTGTTGAGAGCATTAGAGGCGCATAAATGCAAGTCGAGGCTGATCTGGAGCTATAAAAACACCTTAAATACGGTGGGGGCGGCTAATAACCTGTTCCTAATCTGGGTATCTGGGCACTCACTCATTCTTGGAAATGAAGAAGCAGACACTCTTGCGAGAAGAGGTGCAGCATTTCCCAGAACCAGAATCTGCCATTGACACAGCACCTAAGGTGCTCAAACAGCACTTTTGGTCGACATGGTCGAAAATTGGAGCAACTGTCCTGGTTTAGTACATGCGAAAGAGTTCATTTCACCTAATGATGTTAGAACCAAGATAAAAATGTCAAAGTAATTCTTTCTGTTTTTACAGGTCACTGCAAACTCAGAAAGTACCAGCACAGAATTGGACTTTCTGATGAGACTGAATGCCAGTTGTATTTGGAGGACGAAGAGACAGTTGGGCACATTATGTGACTGGCAACACACAGCAGCCGTCTGCAAAAAAGCTAAAAGGTCAAACAAAATGTCCCAAATGAGAGTGTGTCCCAAGAATGATATATATTTGACAAGTATTTTGATAATATATAAACTTTTGTATTTATAAAATCATTAATAAAGAAAGGTTCCTTCATTTGTTTCATACTGTGGACACATGAACTGTATAGGTAAATCTGTTGTTCCACTATTATTTTAATAATCTTCCTCGGTAAGTCTGCTGCTTGCGTTTCTTCTTCCCCCATCATTCCTTTGTTTCCAATGGTGTTTCGCAACTTCTTTCGTCGGCAACAATTATCGAATTGATAATGCCGTCCTCTTGTTTGGGAAAAAGCATTCCTGTTCGAGACTATAGCATCGTTCCTAAACCATTTCCGCTATGGAACATATAGACATACGTCTGCGTTCCTGCTGTACGCATCCCTTTTCCCGCTAAGCACAGAATCTCCATAAATCATTCACCGTATTAATCCCTGTGTATGCGGGGATACAAACACACGCCGAGCATTGAACGGGTACAGGGTACGCCCTCCCCATTCCGCTATCAGCCGGAATGAATCTGTGTTGCGTACGTAATTTATGGGAACTGGACCACGCCCGCTGCTTACCGAGCGATTTGTAATCCATCAGTAAATACGATCGGATTAATGAACTAAACATGTTGTCGTTTGTTGTTGCGGCGATCATCATTGACAGCTGCCCTTCCTCACACTGGGATCTGTCTTACGATGATTTGTTATTGACTTGAACAGATGGTAACACTTGCATGCGACTGGCTGGATTCAACACGATAAAACAAAATAAAATATATTTATTTTAAAACTGTATTATGTGCAAAGATTATGATTATAGTTGCTATTTTGACTAAAATAGAATTGAATTTTACAAGTTCATGAGGGAAGCTTTGTCAAATATTTTTGCTGTTAGGCGCGTCTGCTTGCGAGATATAAGAAATGTACAGACATAGGTCCACTGGGCCTAGACGCGACTAATGAAGGGTTAACCTTTAATAAAGTACAGTGTTTTTCGGAAAGAACTTGGAGTTGTTGTTACATCAACAATTTTCTTTTTGTAGAAGATTTGTTAAATCTTTGTTACTTTTAACTTTTTAATTTTATTACTGTGTACAAACATCTTATCACAAATTTAACTACACTGTGTCAGTTTAATCATCCCCCTTGTACTTCTTTCCCAAAAGTATAAAGTAATTGAGCTGCTGTACAAAGTCTAAACAGACTCGACAACACATCGACTAGAGCGTTCCATATTTACGCCGCAGGAGCTTTCTGGCTACACAGACAGCTACGGGATTTTTTGCCCCCTTCCAATATCTTGCCTCTTCGTCAGCGCCAAGCCGGTAGTACTGGTCCCGTCTCTCTCTCCCCCTTTTCCGTGTCAGACCCGTAGCGACTTCGTGTTTCGAATCGGAATTACGAAAACTAGTAGTGTAACACATGGCGAGGCCCCGCACGACGCACAAAGGGCTCCGGGAGTTTTTGATGCTCTCGTTCCTCTAAATTAGCCTCGTATGGAAGGCTCGTGGGGGCGAACGCGTCTCTGTATATGTGTGTGTGTGTGCGCGCACGTATGTGTTCGGAGTTTCGCCCATCCCTCTCAGCTCCCCCCCTCCCTCAGCATTATTATGGAAATTACGGAGCTTGGAATTTATATATTTATGAGGACGGGCTCTGTGTTGTAGGTTAGTTGTATCGCTCTGGCGCTCGCATGCATATTTCAGGGGTTTCTGTCGGGTGTTCGTTCGCTTCTAATCAAAGCGAGATCTTAATGATTCTTTTTCGGCGGGACGATGGAAACCCCGAAGCGTGAACGAGTTGTTGTGCTGGAAGGGGGTGAAATGATTTTCGGCACAAAATTGGTTGTGTCGCTTCTTTTTTTTTTTTCGGAGATTGATGAAATCAGAAATAAATTGAACATCGTTATTTCCGTTGCCAGTAATAAGTGGCGCAGTCAGTAGGAATCAAATGATCGCATGATAATATGAGCGATACGGATTACAAATATTAAATTAGATTAGAAATCCTGTAGTTCTATTTCCTCTTTATCCTAGCTAGAAGAAATATGCTTCCAATATTGATACTTCTATGTATTAATACCTATTTGGAAGTAGAGCACTTGGAAGAGTAGGTCAAATAATGGTTAATTAGCACGTTGTCAGTGCTAACGATAACATGACGTTCCTTTTTTTTTTTTTAATTTACAACATGATGCGTCGACGTGCGTCTTCCTGTCCTCGGTCCTCGTCACGGGGTGATGGGGCTTAAAATGTCTCGTCCCGGACTATCGATATTGAGGGTGATATTGGTGTACTTCTTCCTCTCAAGTTTTTTCTTTTTATATAAGGTGTTGTACTAGCATATTTTTAATGGTTTTTTTTTGTATCGGGTGTGATCGAGTTCTTTTGTTTCTTTAGGTAGTTTGTTGTATTGGGTTATGGTTTCTGGTGTAGGCATTTTTTTGTATTTATTGCCAATGGTTTTCTCTGTTCTCAAGTGCGAGTGTCTCCTTGTATTATATGCATGTATATCCTTGTTATTCGATAAAGTACTGTTTGTTTTTATTAGCTTGTTTTTCATTTTATGCAATAGTATCAGGTTTTTTTGTTTAATCGTTTGTTGTAAATTTAGTTCTTGGATATTCCTGTATACCTCTGCTGTTGCCGTTCTTCTATCCATTGAATATAACAGCTTTAATATAGTATTTTGTTGCCTTTGTAATTTGTGTAAGTTTTTCTTGGTTGTGTTGCTCCATATGTTTATAAGGTAGTTCATATGTGACGTAAAAAGCGAATTATATATCGACTTTGTCATATATTCTGGGATTACCTTTCTTATTTTTTTCAATTCAGCTATAGCACTGATATTTGTTTTGATCAGGTGTTTTATATGTGTATCCCATTTGGTTTTTCCTTCATTTATTGTTATAAGGTTATTGTAACACCATTCTTCCACTTTTTCAATGTCCTCGTTAATATGTTGTTGTAGTCGTTCTTTGTTATTGTACGGTTGTGAATATACAATACATATGTCATCGGCATACGCGTAGATTTTGCCATGTATTTGTATGTCAAATATATCGTTTGTATATATTATGTATAGCAATGGTGGTAAGTTTCCTCCTTGAGGTATGCCGTATTCTGCGTATAGCTGTTGACTTTCGATTTTGTTTACTATGACATTTTGCTTTCTATCAGTCAAATATGTTTTAATTAGGTGTTCAATCTATAATATCGAACGAATTTGACATTTACACTTATGACCTTACGAAGAATTTTGCTGTCAGTACAACAAATTAGGAATATTGTCACATTAGACGAAATGTCGTCACAATCTTAAACTACAAAAAATAGTAGTAACTGCATTTCCTTTATCGTTAGAGCAATTTAAACACGACATTACATTGGACTGATCTCCAAATATTGTAGTAAATGCCACCACAAAAGGTTGTCCTATGCACAAAAAATATTTTTCGCTGTTCACAAAATTCCAAATACACCCAAGACTAAATTCACCCCGTCTTGCGAAAATCACCAACAAACCAACCAAGGAAGGACGGCCGTGCCATCCCGTAGCCGCCAACCGTAATTAAATTCCTAATTAAATTCGGATTCCGTGCGTTGTTAATTAAAGTTTTATTATTTGTCGCGCGCTCGTAGCCCCACCCTGCTTCCTCCCCATCCCGCCGCTGTATAGCGCGTCGCACAGCAAGACGAAAATCGGGGTGCCAACAGGGAGGAGATAATAAATTAAAATTACAATTTAAAATTTATCGCTCTTTTAAAGTCTCTGGGTATATAAAAGCAAAAAAAAAATTTCCCCAGGTCCCATCCTTGTCTCGCATACTTCTATTTAATGTTTTATTTTTCGCGAAGAGGCAAAACAAGAGTTGTTTACACGATCTCGCGTTTTAATACCGCTAAAATTGTGCCACCGACAACCGTTGGGCGGTCACAGAGTTTGTTAAATAATTTTCGTTGGGCGACCGACCGTTTGAATAAACACTCCTAACTAAAATGTTTCAGCAATAAGCCGGAATTACCGCTAATGGTTCCCGCTGTCAGCAGTACTGCAACAGTGACTAATAGCGCGATGTTAGGATGAACATAGCTTTCATTCACATGTATGCATGAATCAATCAATAAATGAATAATGAAAAAAGATGGGACGTACCTTCATTCTTTCATACACGCTGCGTATGTTCTCACTGGAGACGTAGTAGTTTGTTTTTCATTTGTCACTACGTTTCGAATTTTCTTATGTTCCTGTTTTGTTTCCGTTTTCTAATTAAAGTGAAACACATAAGATGTTTCAGTTTCTGTCAAAAATCACATTAAAACAGAAAATATTGACATAACAAGAAAACCGTTGTAAATAAGTATAGGGAAAGTCATAGCGAATCGATGCAGAATTAAATTCTGCATCTGATCATCCAATAATATACAGGGCTGTTCCATTTGAAAAGAAGAACTTTTTCAACTTTGAAGATTTTGTAATTGGTCATGCAGTTTTGGACAGCCTGTATGCCACAAATCAATTGTCAATGTGGATTTCGAAAGTGTCATTCTTGTGCTTCCATCTACCCTAGAAGTGTTTATTACCCGTCGAAAATGGGCAAAAGATACTGTGTTGCAAATAACGCTACATCTTTCAAAATTTTAAAAAAAAAAAGAGATATCTAAGTAGCAGTTGAAAATAGGTATAGGGAAACCTATTAGAACTCATCATAAAATTTTCTCAGGAATTTAAAAATGAAATAATATACACGGTGTTCCATTTAAAATAAGAAAGTTTATGGCGACTTCCGGTATAACCGGAAGCGGTAAGATCCTGAAAATATTTTAAAATGAAAGAGAATCTTGAATAGCCCCGGATTCCAAAAACTTCTAACGAACGGCTACCGTGGAAAACCCTGTATAATTGTGGAATTTTCATTTACCATAAGAGGAAGATCGAAAAAGAGTAACCTCTTGTTTTATACCTGCTGAATAAGTATACACGTAACTTAAATCATACAAAGCTGGATTTCATGCCCCCTAAAAATCAATGCTACCTTTATTTTCCCCAACCGATTCATCCAAAAAAAGGAAAATCACACCGACCAAGAAAGCCAGAAAGAGATAGTCGATATATGCAAAATCATCTGCGGTTTTTTATCCGGGGATAAAATAATCCCAGGAAAACGGTTCACATTTCATTGCCTTCCCTCCTTTCTCGTCGGCTTTAAATTTGTTCTACCGCCGTTCCTGCGTGGGCACCAGGAATTTTACTTATAACTTTACCGCATCGGTGATGAGGAAGCATTTTTATCGTAGCCCCCAAAGGATCAGGCAGACACATTCTGGCGAATTGCTCACGTGAATACGTTCTCCACGCCAAGGATAAATCTCAAAGAAAACTTCCTCGGTACCAATTTTCTTCCTACCTGACTCCATCTAATAAATCCCGGTACGGTTTTCTCCCTTTCTGCATGTCCCCACTCTCGTTTCTCCCCCGCCATTCTCGGTCTATAGGTCAAAATGGTGGATGGCGATCGTGCGTTTGTCGGTCGGAAGGACAGGAGGCAGTCGTGTCGAGTAACTTTAATTATCTGAGGAGTAAATGGCGCGGAAACCCTTTCTTGGAGCCCGAAATGCGGGACTATCGCTTCTCTTTTACGCTAGAATTGTTCGAGGAGAGGTTTCTAGATGCCCGAGGAACGGTCGGAATGTGTTATTTTATCTGATGGGGTGTACATCAACTTATAACGTTGTAATTCCTTTAGGAGATACGCCAAAACTATTGAAGCACGATGTATAATGCTAAAAAAGAAGTTTATTAACAGAAAAATAAATAACAAAATTGATATTACAACTGACATTTATTAACTTAATTATCCAACAACATTTCAATCAGGTCGCAGTCTCTAAATATGCAATCAAGTCTAATGTGTCCTCTTCCTTGACGCAACAGTAGGGCATGCGATTGCCAGGGGCGAATTTACAAGGCTGTTTCAAGTATTCCTTCAACGTTTGCTTATCCCAGATGACATCTCGCTGTTTAAACGCTTCGCTGTAATCGAATTTCGGTACTGTTCCTGCTTTCCTTCCAAAGACACCAGCAAGTGGCGGTCCCATACCATGACAGGAGCCAGTACTGTGACAACGCGAACACTGCTTGAGGAAGATCTTCTTGCCTTTCTTGATATCAGGTTCTGACAGACTGTGTCCCATCGAAGCAAGGAGGTCATAGTGTGTTTAATTGCATTATCGCGGAATTTCGCGTGATATTCGGAGGTGTTCCTGATTAGCTACATGTCAAAAGTGATATAGTGACTTGACAATGTCATTTAGTGTGCTTCAATTAAATGCTGAAACTGCATAATATCGATTCTTTATATAATTTCCATTTGCTTCGAAAAATAACGTGCTTCCAATTAGTGTTCGCTGGCAACGAATAGGAATCCTTTGAAGTTGGATTATCCAGTTAAAACCCTTAGCATTTTTAGAGGTTTTACGCATATATATTTCACGAAATTAAAGCAGCACAGGGAAGTCCATCTCGCCGATTTAAATGAAGCTGGTGAGTTTATACACTAACGTAAAAGGACAACAGTAACCTTCTGAGCTGCTAAATCGTCAGTTTTCATCGCATAAATGTTTTTGAACTGCACTTTAAATCCTTCTATTTTTAAAGATGATATCCTGTAGACTGCGCCACTTGTATTCTATTTAAATTATCATTCATTTTAGTGGGTTGGAAGCAGTATAGGGAATCAGTTTGCTAAATTCCTACAGTTTTTAACCAATCAAAATTTATGATAATTTTATAACAATACAATTGGCCCAGTCTATAGGATATCAACATCAAGAGAATAATTTTAGCCACGTATTCCGTAGAATTGCAACCTAGTTCATGAGATATAATTATCCTGAGGTAACCCTGCCCAAAACTACCCCCACCCCACCGGTGGTAAAAATTGATAACACGCGCGATATGCAAATCCCGAAGTGATTAATGGCGGTCTTCCCACCACCCTCACTGCCAATCCGTTAGCCAGCCATCAGGGACCGGATTCGAGCGGATTGTGCGCGGGCACGACTGCAAATTTGTCCCGAAACTTCCCCGAGCCCCCGTACAGGAGGGAGTAAATCAGGATAACGCTCTCAGATCATCCCCCGTAAATCCAATTATTCAGGGTGTTTAACTTTGGCGACCGGTAGATTTTAAATTTTCGCAATGCGTGTGTTGGCTTGTATAAGTTATATCCGCGTCTACCCCCTGGCGCGCCCTCTCCCACCCCGGAACGTTTATCGGGGTTGGTACACGCCGCTCCCCGTATGAAAGATATACGAGCGGTTCTGCCGGCACGGTCACCAAACTACGCTTCCCATATTAGGAAGGGGATTAAAGCAGAGCTTTCATAAAAATCGAGGATTATGGGGGCTTAGAGGTAAAAAGTGTTATTTCAAATTAATTCTGTGGTAATCAAAGCTCTTCGAATGAGGTTGAGTTTTATACGATCGAAATTAGTGTTATGTGATTAAGCCGACTGCTGTTTCCTAAAATAAGCTTTCCATTGGAATTATAATTCTATGAGGCGGTAATAATCGGAAAGTGTATCAGCATAAGTTCCTTGGCAACTGATTAGTTACGACATGCAATGTCCCTAACGATGTTTAGGTGTGATAAGAATGAAGTAACTAATGTTTCATTCTAATATCCCAGAATATGAAATTGCACAAATTTAGACATAACATAACAAATTTATAATACTATAAAGGGTATGAGAGCTCACAGGCTACTACTTTTAAATTCATTTTTGCTATGAAAATCAACATTAATAAATCCAATCAACTTTTATTTATAAAATATCAAAAAAAAAAAAGAACGAACGAACCACTCGGTGGTATTTTTCAGCCTCAATTGGTATGAGATCCTTATTTTACGTTCCAGTCGACCTTATACGCGAAAAACGATGCAGTTAACACTTTTTACTTTAAATCTAATCTAGAGAGAAACAAAAAACTTCACTTCCAAAAACAAAAAATAAAAATTTTGACTACGACTCAA
The DNA here is from genome assembly GCA_949128085.1 of Cetonia aurata. Classification (NCBI taxonomy): domain Eukaryota; kingdom Metazoa; phylum Arthropoda; class Insecta; order Coleoptera; family Scarabaeidae; genus Cetonia; species Cetonia aurata. The sequence goes on along the minus strand of OX421884.1, from coordinate 65,726,143 downwards.
TTCAGCATAAATTACTGGCAAATTTTGCACAAAGGGGGAGAACATTGTAAACGCACGGGATCGCAACACCGGACACACGTGTACACTGTTATTCTGTGCAATTTGGGTAGACAAATCCTGCATGCCCTTCGTCTGCCTTGACTAGTTTCATGACTTTGGACATCTTCATTTATTTATAATTTTATAATTCATTTATTCTGCAATAAAAACATTACAGTAAACGTCAATAATAAATAAAAACATAATACAAGGTACATACACAACATATTAAAATCATGGAAACAATCTTTAATTAAGGTTGGAATTTAAGAATTCTTCAATGCTGTAATAGCCTCGTGTCACCAGAATTTCTTTCGCCCTTCTTACTGCGGTGTTATAACCAAGGCCGTGTAGAAATTGGAATTTATTAAAAATTTTCGGTCCCCAATAATCCACGTACCTTTGTGAGACTTGAACCCTGTGGTACGGAATACTTAAATTATTTTTTTGTCTTGTCTTATATGCATGGTTGTCTCCATTTGCACGAAAATTTTTGAAGTTGGTGAGAACATACTTTAAGACGGTAAGTATGTACAGCGACGGTAGTGTTAGTATTTTTTCTGATTTAAAATACTCTCGACAACTATCAGTCCCATTAAGTTGGCAAAGGGCTCTAACAGCGGCTTTTTGAAGTATAAATATTCTGCTGGCTGAAGGTGATGTAGCCCAAAACAAAATTCCATACATAAGCCTGCCCTGGAAGTTTGCGTAGTAGGTCGTTTTAGCTGCGTCATGGGTTGCTATACATTTCATTCGCCGTATCGTATATATGGCAGATGACAGTTTTGTCGCCATTTCTTCGATATGGGTTCTCCATGACAGTTTATTATCCAGGGTTAAGCCTAGATACTTTACAGTGCTCGTCGGTACTGGATCGTTTATAGCAGAGAATTTTAAGAGTTGAGTTTTCTCTTCATTCAGTTGTAAGTTATTGGCTTCGAACCATTTTCTTGCTTCATTAAGCACCGCTTCTGTTTTATTTTTCAGATCATCGCTGGTTTCGGCAGTGATAAGGAAACAGGTGTCGTCCGCATAGAGTAAAGTTTGTATGGAAGGGATATAACAAGGTAAGTCATTGGTGTATATTATAAATAGTAAGGGGCCTAATATAGATCCTTGTGGCACTCCCTGTGTCAAAAGCTGCATTTCTGATCTTGTACCTCGAAGTTCTACTAGTTGATACCTTTCGGATAAGTATGACGCGAAGAGCTGATGTTGAATACCCCTGACACCGTAAAAGTATAATTTATCCAACAATATGTCATACTTCACCGTATCGAAGGCTTTACTTAAATCGCAGCACGCCAAGCCTACATGTTTTTGTTCATCATATGCATCCGTTATTGCCTCAATCACCTCATGTATTCCCGTTAATGTGGATTTGCCTAGTCTGTAGCCATGTTGTTTGTCTGTAAGATATTTATTTTTTTCAAAGTATGTAATTAACCTATTTGCTATTAATCTCTCAAATAATTTTGAGACAACCGGTAATATCGATATAGGACGATAGTTATTGCAATCATTTATATCTCCTTTTTTATGTATAGGGATTACCTTTGCAGCTTTTAGTTGCCGTGGAAAAACTCCTTCTTGAAAGCATTTATTTACTAGTTTTGATAATGGTATTGCAATTACATCTATGATTTTTAGCAAAAAATCTGTTGTTATTCCATATATATCTTTAGTATGTTTTTTCTTGATGTTTTTTACTATTGTAATTATTTCTTCTTCATTCGTTTCTTCTAGGTAGAATGACTTTTCATTGTTTAAAATTAATTTAGGTAGAAGACTACTTGCGTCATTATTATCGCTGTTTAGTTGGTTTCCCATACTAATGAATTTATTATTTAATTCTTCTGATGTTAGAAGCGTTTCCTGATCTGTTCTTTTACCTTTTGTTTTTGATTCCTTGTTAATAATGGTCCATATCATCTTTTGTTTGTTAGCTGCATTTTGAATATCTTCAGCGTTTTTATTTTGTTTTACTCTATTTATATATTCAAGGTAATTCTTTTTATATTCTCTGTACACCCTATATGTTTCTTCATCTTTACTAGATATGGCTATAGTACATAAAGCATTTAACAAATTTTCTTTACTTTTTATTATTGTATCGTCCCTACATGATTTTGATTTTTGCTTGTTGAATTTCCGAATTCTTTTTTCTGTTTCAGGAAAGTGTTGGTTAAAATAACATATGAAGGTGTCATGGAAAGCGTTCAAAGTTTCTTGTGCCGTTCCTACAAGAAGAGAGTCCCAAGGCATTTTACCCAATTGTAAGCGAAATAGGTCAATATTATGTTCGTCCATATTTCTTACTTTAATTACTTCATGTTTTGTTTCAGGACTACTGAATAAATTATCTATGACTAATATTTGAGTGGAATGATCTGAAATATGCATATTTATTGTTTTTGGCTCACAGAAATCTGCCTCTATATTCGCATATATATTGTCAATACATGTTTCACTGTTGTAACTGACTCTTGATGGTTCGACCATATCGCCACCCAGAACTCGCTACATATCACTAACAAGGGAACAACGGCGGGTGTCCCCCTCCGATTTCGATGAAACTTAACAGATCGAAAGAGTACCTTAAAATAAGAGACACGTATTTTTTTCTATCGGCGTATCCGCACGATTTTGGGGTACAGCCTCCTCCAAAGTTTGGACGATTTTTCAAATTTTGCAAATATTTCCTAAATTATAACAGATATTAAATTTTCTTCTTAACATAATTTGCAGCATATTGCATGGCCCTAAGGGTGGCGTCTTCCGTATTCGCAAAAAGTTAATAACGGGGGACGGGGTACCCCGTACCCCCCATTTTTTTTACATTTTTTCTTTTTCTTATTCATTAAAAGAAGGCCGATTTTACATAGAATACGATGATGTATAACAAGTTTAGAAAATTAATAATTGTAAAAATTGAAAAATAATAATAAAGCTTCAAAATTAATAAACTTGTCTATTGATATAAATCAAATGAACTATAACAGAAATAAGTTTTTATCCTTAACATAATTTCCAGCATAATACATGGTCTCAAGGTAGATATCTTCATAAAAATCTAATAACGGGTGACGGGGTACCCCATACCCCCGCATTTTTTTAATAATAAGTTTATTCATTATTCATCAAAAAAAGATCGTTTTTACATAGAAAACAATGGTAATAAATTTGTTTCTTTCCACAGGAAAGACGTTCTACGTTGTTCAAATTTCGCTAATACTATACATGGTAATGCAGTCTCTGTATTGTCCTTATCTTCACCTGGTCTAGCTCAAACCAAATTTGCTGATCAGCAGATACTACGATACCGTCCGAAAGGGCATTTGAAGTACAGAAAAATAACAAAAAACAGCATTGATGCGCCCTCTAGTAGAGAGAAATAGAACGAGTCACCACTAATCCAGGTGTGGGCGGAACATTAGTTTATAAAAACTCTGACATTGTTGTTGGAGTTAGTCAGTTTTAAGTTCGTGGAGTCCGAATCAGTTTTTGAAAAGCTCGCGTTCCCCTTCGTTGCCGGGCGAAACTAAATTTTAAATTAAATTTAATAATTCTTTTGTTTTCTTTGTGATTCTGTAAAATCCCACAAAATTTCGAAAAATAAACACGAGCAGGAAGCAAAAGCTTTCCCTCTCGAAGTGATTTTGTGTTAAGTGTTAAAAACCGTTCGAACGAGTCCTTTTTTTAAATAGTTCGAAAAAATATTTTCCACGCGCGATGGGTCGCTTGTGAGACTGTGTCACGGTTAAAGGTTAAATATGTTTCTGGCAAATATAATTAAATGGACACGCTAGGTATTTATCTAAACTCTTCTTACTTACAGTCAACCATTCATTACTAAGATACCCATCAAAACGCCAACAGCGTGCACACTGTAGATAGCACTGTCATAAGCAACATTTACGTATACACTTCTATGCCTCCTAAACGAGGGGAACACAATAAACACCTTTAAGCTTCAATTTCGAAGTATCTTTTTTAATTTCATCAATAATAATACCTAGTCAGTTGCATTTTACCAATAAATGCACGCATAATATACATAAATGCTCTAAATACTCCACTTACAATTAGGCACAAATACGCCAGTTATAGGAGTGCATCCAATAACTAGGTATATTGATTGCAATTACTCAAATGCCGGGGATTATTGTGAATCTACTTTATACTGCACGGCTATTAGTACCTACAATACGTGGAGGTAATCGATTTAAGCCGTTGTATGGGTATAGATGACGGATTATTTCGCTCCCACTCGGAACGCTGCTGCATAATTGAAGGACGCTCGAACCGGAATACACACCTAGCCCGTTCAACCCATCAACTATTTGATGTATGAAACCGATTTTTTTAAAATTGATGGTGCGAGGCAATCTCGTTTGTACAAGCCTGCATCCAGAGCTGGTCCCTTGATACACGTAAGCAAGTAAAGATGGGCCAAATTCGATATTTGTACATATTCGCATAATAGGTGAATACGGTTTTTGGTATCCTATCGTGTAAATGTCAAAAATTCAATCGGCATCTATGGAAACAACGTGTTTACAGTCGTATGGATTTTTCACTGCGTTTACAAATAAAATAACTTCATCATCAAAACACGTTTATCAAAATGCTATTTACCGTTTCAATTACTGAACTAAAAATAAGTTTGTGGCAAAGCTGCAAGAAGAAGAAACATGCTAGAAACTGCGAATAGTGATTTTGATTTCCTTCTGGGAGGTTTTCGAGTATGTATTTTTAAATAGGCACATGGCTTTTATTTATAAACATAACAGATTAAATAATAAACAACATGGTTTCAGAAAAATTAAATAGGTATATCCTCACTGCATTAATTTCATTTCGTGAGCAGATTGCTGATTATCTTAGTGTCCTGCCTCGGTGTTTTGTGAGTCGAACAGGGCCTTCAATCGTGTCGACCACCGTAAATTGAATTCTAAGCATCGTGATTACGAGATTCGGGGTGTGCCTTTGATTGGATCAAGTCCTTTTCGGATGAACGGAAACAATATGTGTCACTATGTTCTCGCGATGGTACTGCTAACCCGGAGACGTTGGCAACCAACATGAGTGTTCCACAGGGTTCAATCATGGACCCCATTCTTTTCATTCTGTAGGTGAATGAACTAGATCTTTATCAATATTTTTGTATCATATTCGGATGGTCTTGCTCTGATAGCTCCTTTTAAAATTAACAACAATTGTGCGGAAGCTAGTTTGGAACTCAATATCATTAGCACAGCAGTTTTATCAAAGACCATCCGCTTTCACAACTGGTAAAATGATATTGAGCCAGTTAGGGGGGTGACGATTGAGGAAGAGACATTACAATTCTTGAGCTATATTTTGATTAACATATTAACTGAAAACCCAACTGTGAAAACCTAATTAATAAACTCAGTTCCCTAATAACCTATGTGTTTCAACACTTAGGAAATGTTCCTGGCATTCGACAAATAGTTTTTATTTCTTATGGCCAGGTAGAATCAAGGCTGAGATAAGATGTGTGCTTGTGGAGCAATTCCATCATCCTCTGATGTTCTCTCAATGCAAAAACGCTTATTTCCAAGCATCGCTCATTCACTCTTGCAAGCAGCTCTTTGTGAAATATAAGTTGTTACACTTGATATGGTTATATACGACAATAACCGAAGCACATAGCTTAGAACGTGGTAGAAAGCATAGATGCGTGGTCGCAAAGGAGAGACATTAGAAAAGAAGAGCACTGTACGAATTATTTAGTCCATTTGTACCTTCGAATGCAAAAACGTCATATAGACTTCAAAAATCAAGCAATCTGTTTTTTTTTTTTTTTTCGTGAAATTGTCACTATTTTATTTGTTCCAGCAATTTGTTGTAACGAAGTCTTTAGGAAAGAGAAGCTTAACTACAGACAATTTTGATTCAATATATTTTAGAAAATAAAAAAATTTAAGTACCTAACAACAGACTAACATCATGTCATTGCTCCATTAACTGCGAGAACCTAACATAACCTTGCAGGCATAGATGATTTCTTTTTGCAATGATTTTCATCCAGAGTTGACTCCTCCCAACGGCTTTCGATAGCCATCCTGATTTCCTGACGAATAATTCAGCAATTAGCAAGAATATACAATACAAGGGTGAATTGAAATAATTGAAATAAGATAAAACCGACAGTCATAAATTTAACAGAGTATAAACTGTAATAGGTTAACCACTCCTTTTCTAAAACCGCAGGCCACGGATTTAGCTAAATTAAATCGGAATTGTTAAACCCCCAGGAATTAATAAGAACAACAATGGATAGGAAAAAAAAATGGCACTCCGACTCGTCAGTTGGGAGAACGCGTACAATCAGGGTGCAGTTCTTCCATCTCTTTCCGACACGTAGGTTGATGGAAATAAATCCGCTTTAGTAGGCGCGGAATTTGCATCAGAAAAATAAACTAACTAGGTGCAGAGCCGACTGTGATTCCCCCGGCAAACTGTAAATCACCATTTTATTTCGGTTCGGGTGGCAGTACCCTTGCCGCTGGATATTGTGTGTGAATTATATATCAGCGCTTCCACTAGAAAACCGTCAAAAACATTGCCGATCGAATAGATAGCGCGCCATGAGAGATAATGCCTCGGATAGTTGTTTGGTTTTGTTGTCGGTGGGATAGAATGGGGTGCCGGGTGGAGACAGGGGCAGTTCGGTCGGTGTGCGCGACACACAGCTCTCCAAAAGGTAGTTTATATCTGCTGGTTCGTGTCCGCACTAACGCTCTCTGATTATTGGCGTGGAAAAATGGAAAACAATACTTTACCTTTAGGCACTACACAAGAGCGTTTAGTGCGAAAGAAATAGTTTATAGGGAGGCGAATGTTTTTAATAGCATTAGAAAAGCACGAAAATGCGATAATAAATCGGCAATATAAATCAGTGAAAGATTTACAGTTAGCCATTTAAGAAACAGTTCGACAATATAGCATAATATCTTCACTAATTCAATGAGTTTATCCTCGTTAATTCTCATACATACTCTTTTACTTAAGAAATGTTTGTATTAATGCAATAGATAACAAAACAATCTGTCTCCTTACATAATTTTCTTTTGGTATCGAATTCTTCTCCCCTTTTTGGCCCATATATGTAAAAAAAACCGCAGAAAATTAGCGCCCAGCTAGGGGCAATGTCTTCAGGGCCCAACGTGGGGCAGCAATCACTTCTCTGCTTTTTTGTGACTGATTTAGTACTCATCTCTCACTTCCGTAAACCTGGGTTGGTAAGAAAATTTTCTGGTAAACCGTCATTTTTGTTTTCCTGCTTATTTCTCTTTTCTTTAATACTGATTGGTTGAGACTGTGTGATATACTCTCATTGCATGGTTTATTCTTTCTTTTATTTCGTTTTCTATATTCCCTTCTCCATGTATCCAAATTCCTAGATATTTGTATTCTTCAACTTGATCTATTTTTCCCTGGTTTAGTCTTATATTAAGCTGTTTTGTCTCTTTACCTATTATCACCACCTTTGTCTTGTTCGTGTTGATTCTTAAATTCTTTTTCTTTAATTCTTCTTCCCATATTATTAAATTTTCTTGAAGAGCTGTTTCCGTTGGAGCACAAATCATCATGTCATCCGCAAAGGCGCACTCTGACAGGTACACCGGCATTAGTCTATTAAAACCTATATATGTCTTTTTAGTCCTATTCTCTACAATTATAAGTAATTGTAAGCTAGTTTAAAAGTAATTATATTTTTTTACCTTTAGCAATAAATTAATTGACACACATGGTCTAATGACTGAATAAACAGCTTGCCTCTCATATCTTACTTACCGGAAAATATACACAGTTTGAGTTTCTTTTCCTAACTCTGAACATACAATGTTAACATTTTCATGTGTTCTGCTTTAATGATGTTTTCCCCTCTTTTCTTTTCTAAATAATTATTTTTTTCACAACACTGCGAGAAATGGATGCATTAAAAATATTTCAAACGATTCAATTATTTTTTAATACCCAACTAGAGGATTTTCTAAATCATTAAATTATTTTATTGCTTATGGCGCAGTCATTCGGATAAAACCTCCTCTTTCACAACTACACATAAACCATCCTGTTTCTTACGGTTTCTTCTTCGAAATGTAATTTATTCCGCCCCTGTCAGAAGACATGGCATCGGGCGGGTTAGTGTGTCAGGTGAACCAGGCGGCTTAACGACCTCCCAGCGGCGCTCACGTGCATGCCGCCGGGCGCCGCAGGAAGCCTAGCGTGTCTGGCACGCTCTCGGCCACTCCTTCGCATCTGCAAGTCACCTCGGGCCTCCACGTCCGGTTCTCTGGATTATAATTCAACGGAATCGCCAGAAAGAACTCGGGAAATTACGATAAACTCCTGACGTGCACTTTTGCCAGGGAGTTTTGAGGTTATGGGGACGAGAGTGGAGTGAGTTGGGTTTCGGAGGGTGGGGAAGCAAGTAGAAACGGGTATATTTTTTTAACTGTTATATATTTTAACGTTTCAAGAATAAATAAACTGATGTGGTATTTGGTGTGTAACAAAGAATAATTCTCACACAATTTGTTATATTGTTTCATATGGAATGTTATAAAATAATCACGATTTGGGATTATTTCTTGTTATGGATTCTTGAAGGGAAAAACTGTAATAATGCATAAAAAGTTTGCCCACCTTAAACGCAATTGATCTTCTACTGTATACAGGATGGGTACTTGAAACAGGTTTAAGAATAAAGTATCTTTATTTTCACAAAGAGGAGTAAATAATATTAGAAAGGGTTGTTCATAGTTAAGGTAAGTGTAATTATGAACGAAAAAATGTAAAAGCGATCTTATTTTTAAAAAGTTCAAACAGTTGAGAACTTTGGTAATGTGTTGAGATAAGTCCGCTCTTGTTTACGACACTTAAGAATATGCAGATAGACAGCACCACGTGTACGATACAATTCGTTTGTTTACTATAAGGATATCGATGACCTTAAACGTCGAAGCTACTAAGCATTAAGAGTAATATATGTAACTTTCTAGTGTTTCTACAAGTTTGTTTTCTTTCTTGGGATTAGTAACATGCGTTTTAGTTATTATTATATTAGTTCACAAATTTCCGCAAGTATTTTTTAATCAATTGATGTAAATATGTTGGTGCTTTGAGCATGATTACAATAAAACAAAGCAATCCTGCATGTGAATGTTGTCCATTTTTCATACTTCAAATGGAGCAGCTTATGACTTACATAATCGAACTTATGAATACCAAACATTAAACAAATACACGAGTTTTGAACACGTTGAACATGAATGAAGGACAGTAATTAAATTGTAAGAGAACTAAAGACCCACAATTTTAATTTTACAAGATAAATAGTGACGGTGGGGATAAATTAATTTTAAGGAATAATTTCTAGCAGACGTGAATATTTGAGTATTAAATCTAAAATTGCAATCAATAACAAGACCCAGATTCTTAATCTAATCTACTATAAGCAACGGTAATAGAGACTTCGATATAACTAAAACGAGAGCTATAACTATTTCTGTTATAGCGTTTTCAGCTTACTGCACTACACCCGTGGAGTATATCTAGCTCCCTTACTAATATTATGTATTAAAATAAGATGGATATACAATCAGTGCATAAAAGTGCAGTAAAGTGCAGTAAGCTGAAAACGCTATTAGAAAAGACCTAAAATCAATTGCGTCCTAGTAGTCCGAACTTGATTTTGGAAGATGCTCAAGCTTTGTTCATTACTACAATTTTTGAAGAGTAAATAACAAAAATAAATCCCAAATCATGCAAAATTCAACACTCATTTATTTTGCACGTCAGTGAACGGCAAAATTTGGCGCCCAGTCTGGGACAAATAGCTAACATGATATTTTCTGGCGCCCAACGTGGGGTTAACATTTTTTATCTGTTTCGATGTATTTCTACGAAGGTTTCGATGCAATATTTGTTAACTTCGTTATTGTTAATGCTGCAATTTTAATATCGTATATCGTCGGAACAGATCAAATACGTGGAATTCAATAATTTACAATTACGCTTTTGAAACGCTCAGAAGCGGAATTTACAATTTTTAGTACGATTATCTATTTGAATTAATTCTCTAATAATGACAATTACTAATTTTACAATAGATCGAACTTACAGAGGACCATTATTCTAAATTTATGATTCGTCGAATGGCGGGAATAAAATCGACTTTACGCGCAAACGGAAGTGAATATTTGTTATGACGCACGCGCCATCCGTGAACAATGTAGAACGCGAGACGCATAAGGTCGCATATCATCCGATTTACGTTGCGGACGTATGCCGCCCCGCCAACCGCCTCCTGCACGAGAGCAGGCAAATACGGCCGGGCAACAAAATTAAATTATTGCCGCCATTAATTATCCCGGATCGCATGTTTCAGCAGTCATAAATATTTGGGTTACGGGTAATGATAGTTAAATCAACATTCGGCCCGGTTTCAAATCGGGAACCGATACCGCTCTGTGGAATTATAAAAAGTTCGCTCGCAATTTACCGATTGATTCTGAGGTGCAGTGGGATTTATATTTTGCGTTTGCAGCACGCTAGTTTTGTTCGATAGGCGATGACGTGCTACAAGAGCGATTTCTGTTATACTATAGGTTGATTCATTTTCAATCTACATCTTGGTAATATTTGCTTATTCTTAGCCTGCTTATTGTTATGTATCAATTAAAGAATGATAATCATACTATCAAAAATGTTTGTCAACATATCATACATATACAGGATGGAAAAGCTTAGAATTTTCTGAAATCCTTTTTATTTAGTTGAATATTAGATCTTCGTATGTAGGTACAATTTAAAATTATTTTGAATTATACAGGGTATTCGAGAAAAACGATCCATAACAAAGTTGCCTTTTATTAAATGTAACAGCCTGTACGAGGGAGTACACAAAAGAAACTGAACTGATTCTGTAGTAGATCCAGTGTTTGTCGTACCGTGTTCTGCCGCTAAGGGGAGGGACCATCCACAACTCATTATGGTGCGCCTTGTGTGAATTGTTTTGCAATGGCTAATTATCGTGAACAGAGTGCGGCCGTAAAGTTTTGCTTCTTGTTGGAAAAAACGAGCACACAAACGCTTGAAATCTTAAAAACAGCCTACAAGGATGATGCCTTGGAAAAAACGCAAGTATTTGAGTGGTTTTCCCATTTCAAATGAGGTGAAATATCAATTGACGACAAAGGACGGTTTGGTCGTCCTTCCACGGCTCGCAAAAATAAAAATGTTGACAAATTTCGCCAAATCATCTTTGAACATCGACAACGGACCACGAAAAAGTTGTGCAGCTGTCGAGAGTGAGTTGGAGTTCAGTTCAGCGAATTTTACCGGAAGATTTGGGCATGAAAAGAGTGGCTGCGAAATTCGTGCCGCGACTGCTGACTGTTGAACTAAACTGAAACGCGCACGAAAACCTGCTGTGCTTTGAAAGACCAGTTCCGAAATGATCCAAACTTTTTTTCAATGGTGTTATGGTTTTGTACCGGAAACAAAGCAACAATCAACCCAGTGGCAGACGCCCACTTCGCCTCGCCCGAAAAAAGCTCGTCAAGTGAAATCAAACGTCAAAACAATGCTGATTTATTTTTTCGATGTGAGCGGACTCGTCCATTCAGAGTCTCGTTCCAAAAAAAATATTCTATTCAAGAGAGAGAGAGAATCAACATGATTTTAACAATTGGTGAATGTGAAGAAAATTGTTTTCTTGCATCGAGGGTGTATACGCAAAAATATCCGGATAGATCCTATCAAAGAAAGACCGCTGTGAAAGCGTATATTCAGAAAAATTTCTAGTTTTAGTGTACAAAATTTCAAAATTATAGATCAAGTCATTTGGGTGCTAGAGGATTGTGTCGAGACTTTTTGACAATCCTGTTAGGTATGACTTCTGCAGATTCTGTCAAGAGGAAGAAGAAATTCCAGTTTCTAATAGTTGGCTTAGAGAACCCAGATAATAGCTATAATATAGAGGAGTCGCTCTCCAACATGATAGGTCTAATTAAGAACGAAAAGTTAGAGAGCGCGTTCTAGGGCTAATGGGATCACAATAGATCTGAAAAGGTCTAATTTAACATAATACACCTTAAACTAAAACTTTTGACCGAAGTTGTAATATCTTTTTAAGACAGATTTACTCCGCACATCATCACCAAATCAGCATTCTTCTCTCAAATAGCTTTACAGGATAAGTGAGCGAATTACAAATCCACCTCTGCCTTTCCTCATACTTAAATCCACCCGCATCTCTTTAGAAATCATCAAAATTTATAAGGGAAGACGCATACACATCAAAGCAAAAGAGATTCCAGTAACAGACGGGCAGAGGTATAATTAAATCGGCCAGGTTTATCTCTCTCGCGAGTGGGATATCAAGAGACGGTACCCCGCCTTCTTGTAAGGTCTCGAAAAGACGTTAGCTACATCATCATATCCCAGTCTGGGCAGCTTACAGCGACATCTACTTTGAAACGTGTTCTTCCGTTGTGTCTCGTTGAGTAATCTTTACCTGTCCTTTTTCTCTGTTACAGGTGACATATTCCGCATTAAGAGGGTCTACTCTTAGCTATCGAATCGGAAATTTTAGGAGAATGAGGATAGAAGTGGAATAAAACTCGTTGAAAGAAATCCTTTGTCCTATGCAATGATGTGTATCAAATGAGAATAGGATTATATGTCTTGTACGAGGCACACAAAAAACATTTGATCGATTCTTGTTTCTCCATGTAAAATTGTATTTTACAATAAAATGTTGCAATGTTGATAACTAAAATTGCGAAAAAGAATAAATGAAATTGTGAAAATACAAAATTTAACCAAAATTCGTTATGTTCAACATTTTAAATAACCCGCGAAATATATTCGCAAAGTCGATAAAATAGACATCTTTAAAAATCTTGTTAAAAAAAAAAGATAAATAGATATATAATCGTTGGAATTGATAATTTAAAGTATTAGCTGAACTTTTGGAACTTGAAAAAAAAATCTTTACTAAATTTGGAATTGACTAATGCTGGTTATTCTTCCTCACACCACCGAGCAAGGAGTTCGGTGGTCTGACGAAGAATGACCTGTAACTCGTTTAAAATTATAACGGATATTTTCAAAAAGAAAACTGCATAGCAATTCCTTCGATTGTTTTACTTACTTACTTAGATATTTGGTCTGAAATTGCCAATGTCAAATACGATTCAAAAAGTGTACAACACAAACTACAAATAATGACAAAACATAATACATCAACGAACAAAACAAAAAAACAAGGTATATTTAATAAAGAATGTTCTGTGTACAAACATTTTCTCCGTGTACATCCTGAGAAGCAACGTACAAATAAAAATAATAACAAAACGTTTGCTACGAACATGTTTCCTCGATTCGTCTCTCCTTATTCAGTGTTAAGGCAGCACCATCCCCTCCAGGGAATAATCTCCCTATCGAAGCGAACCTCGCTAAAAGGAAATTAGACCTCCGGGCTGAGATCTAATCTTCTGTTCGCTTTGGATTTCCGAACAAAATGGATATTAATAACCGGAGGAAGATAATAAACCAAAACATAACAGCCGTTTAAGACAGAGAGAGAAAGAGAGATAAAGTGAGGAGGAAGGGGATCATCCGGCAGCCAGTCGGAACGGAGTCCCGCGCCTTTGAACGACACAGCGGCAATTTATGTCATTACGTTAATAGTTAATATCGTACACGGTCGCTTAATTCGTAAAACAAAATCCCGTAATTACTAAAGTTCCACAACCCGTCGGGCTAGTTGGGTTAGCGTCGCCATCTAACGGCACGGGAGTGAGTTAGCTGACGTCGTTATGCGGGCGTTCGGACGTACATAGTTCTAGGTGTAGTACCTCGGTAAGGACGAATCGGACGATGGCAGTAATTGTAAAATGTGATGATGGTGTTATTAAAGTAATTAGGACTGCGATGGGTATCCTGCAGAATTATCTTGGTCCACAGTAAACTATCTAAATCCTCTAGATTTCGCAATTCAACCTAACCCCCAACTAGGGCATATAATATATACAATATCTTAGTATTTTAGCATAGAGATTTGTGCGAAGAAGTATCACAGAAAACTCAAATATTCTAAGGATACTATAATGGCTATAACCATTACCTATCCATTACCTTAGCCTACTTAATTTTAAGACATTTTGAAGGATTTGTAGTATTATATACAAGCAGGCATGGACACAAAATTTCTGAGAAAACCATCATGAATTATTTCCAAAAGGTGAGACTGCAAACCTATTTTATATCTGTAGATAATAATGAACGAAATCTCATGGGATGGATAAAAAATGAATCATCTTACTAATCAAATACTCTACTAAATATTATCTTTTATCCAGCCAAATTACCAGCAAATAATCTTTAACGGAATTGCAAAGTTCCTAAAGTTAGGTAAAACCATCTTACTGTCAGTCGCGTTATTTTTACCGGATTCACTGCTCCACAGGGGCGTACTTAAACCGTAAGTAATCGGCTTTAATGTCCCCATAATGTTCTTTAACTGCACCAGTGGAGCACTCGCGCGGCCACAGGCCGAGATAAAATAAACGCTTAACTGGCCCTAATGGCGCTTGAAGGAGAATCAGATATTTTTACGTCTGCTAGGCTCGAGGGAACGACCTTATTAATTCTAACAATCGGTTTGGCCACTTTTGGTTCTTACGGATCAAACGACTTAAATGATTGATTAAAATTTAACATGTAAAGCAAAAATATTGGGTCATGCGAATCTGTTGCCATTTCCGAAAAGAAGAGACCTGAAGACGGTCTCATTGAGAAACATTCCGAAGGGTATCTGCTCTGCAATAGCGCTTAATGTTAACAGCATACAAGGTTAAATTAAGTTACTGATAACCACTTTTTTAAATATATACAAGCTGTCTTTTAAATGTTGTAACAAATCTTATGTATTCTTCAAAATTTTCTTGACCTTTCATAAATAGATATACGTTAGATATATTTTCTATGTTTTACTTGCTGGGAATAGATGTTTTATTATAGGTACGACTTAAAAACCAAGAAAATATACGTAAATCTTATGTATTTTCAAAATTTCATCAAAACATGGTCAATAAAAGAAAGCGATTTTTTTATTCCATGCGAACTAAGTATTTTACTTGCATTAATTGTAAGACCGTGTGCTAAAGATATGTCAAAAACCGTTTGAAGGTCATCATTTATTTGAGTAATACTAGCATCAACCTGATCAGCATCGAACGAATGGTAAAGCTGGATATCATCAGCGTACATATAATACCTACAAACTTTTAGTTCGTTTAACAAATATGAAGAGTAAATAGAATATATTAGTGGTCCCAAAATACTCCCCTGGGAAACCCCTGAATTCAAACGTTTAAACTGTGAGAAAACTTTATTAATGCGTACTTGCTATTGTCGCCCAGTAAAATCACTTTTGAAGAAAGAAATAGAATTAGCATCTAGACCAACATAATGTAAAATGCTAAACAGTAATTCGTGGTTAATAACATCAAAAGCCTTAGAATAATCAAGGCAGATAAGTACTGTTATTCTGTTATTGTCAGTAGCAATAATTATGTCATCGGTTACATGCATTAGTGCAGTGACACAACTATAGCCAGACAGGAAGCCAGACTGACAGGGCGATGGTATCGAGTAAGCCTCTAGATCAGTGGTTCTCAACGTGGGCGGTAGCGCCCACCAGTGGGCGCTGGGATCTATACAAAATCCAGTAAGTGGGCGCTAGGCGAAAAAAGGTTGAGAACCACTGCTCTAGATGTTGGCGTATCTGAACGGCAACCGATCTTTGAATAACCTTCGACAATACCGGTAGAATACTTATTGGCCTTAGATCCTTGTATTGCTTCGCATTCTTTTTTTTTTAAGGCACCGGGACCACAATAGCCTTCTTCCAATCGTTCGGAAATACTCCTTTTTGCAAACAGCAATTTATAATAAAAGTTATATGCGGAAGCTGTACAGGACAACAAAGTAATAATATTTTTAAATCGATGTCATCAGAGCCACAGGGTTTAGTTTTTATATCCTTAATTATGGATAAAACCCGCTCTTCAGTCACCTCACTGAAGGAAAACAAGCATTTAAACTTAGTAACAACATTGGTATTATAATATACAAGCAAGCCAGTGTCTACTGGATGGGGAGTCACACTGTTAACAAATTAATATCCTTAGGATCGCTCAAATGTGCAGGTAAGCTGATCTTTTTATTAGAAAGTAAATTCATATCTTTCAAATCATTTCAGATGTCCTTAGGTGATAATTTAAGTACGCTTTTTTCTCAGTTTTTACAGCAATATTAGTGAAATTTCTGAGCTGTTTATAATAATCAAAAGATGGCCCGTCGCGTTTTTTCCGAAATTTCTTAAAAGCACCATCCCTTAGGGACATAAGCAATTTGACGTTATCGGTTAATCATGGAGCTGGAGGTCTTGTAAACTTAACATTAAATCCTAACAAAATGATAAATAATCAAGTCATCTTAACACTTTCTCTGTTTAGTATACTAACACTACGTAGTAATTTTGCTTAAGCTGTCAGAAGCCAAAGTTTAACTCCACAAAAATATTTCTCTTCCTGATCTACATTTCTATGCCATCGATAGGAGAATCTCCTCCCCCACAAACCTGTTTAGCATTCAGACGGCCGTGACACACTAAAAAAGAAAGCAATCCACCCCAGAACTACCCCCCTGCTCCCGATCCGACCCTAGGCGACCGCAGTTATTGTTGATGACGGCAAATTGCTGCGTATCTCTAGGGTGGCGTTACCCCGCTCTACACGGTAGCTACGGAAGTGGGCCCTGTAAAGTACGTATTGATCCAGGCCACTTATTCCTGTGTGCGGCTCATCCCACGCACTCCGAGATCCTGAACGCGTTAAAATTAGGATACTAAGATCCGGGACAGACAACCGCACGGAATACCAGCGAGGACGATGTGTTGCTAGGGTCTACGCGAGGGAACGTTAACAGATTCAATTTCGGTTTATTCCGATCTCCCATCGGACAAGACGAAATAGCGAATACCTGACGACAAATACGCCCTGGAAAATAAAACGAAAAGGACCCCACGCGCGTAGCGGAATTGAAACAATGTTGCTTTATTGAGAGTCAAAGTGCGTATTATATAAAACGAATAGAGGAGACGTAATAGGGTATATACAGCAAGACGTGTTTGCTGTGCCGGAATGCCACCGTTTTATTCGATTGTAAAATTTGCTAGCACTTACCGGGCGATAATCTGCAAACAGATATATTCGCTACCCACTTACTTACATACCGTATACAGAGGTGGCGCTACCGACGATAAACTTATACGGTCGTATGTACCTACGTATTTCAACCCTGTGCGAGTCGAGACATGCACTATCGGTTTTCACGATAACGTTTAAACCGCGTTGGAATTAATGGCAATCGCATTTGTTATAATGTCACCTTCGAGAATGTGCGCGTAGCTAAATTAGAACCGGTATTATCTAGTAGTATCTAGGGGTCGATTTGAAGAAACTATACTTTGTGGCGAATAAAGAAAGTGTATTGTTGTATCGGGAATCATTTGTGCAGGGCGAAACGGCATTGTGTGTTGCTTAGGTAACTACCAGTACTATATTATCGTAAAAGACGGGAAATTATATTAAAAATTATTATTTTTCAATATGCATGTAACGATAGTATACAGGGTGGCTCACTACATTCTCCTCGGTTTATATAGGAAAAGCGGTACAATATTTTGTTGCATTTTAAAAATAGTTATTTTTCAATGTTCTACTTTGTCGGCATCCGACATACACATTTTTAATCCGCTCCACATTCCTTAAGGGATTGTTTTATTTATTTCGATTCTTTTTTAAAAATAGTTATTTTCCGATGTTTTATTATTTTACTTTGTCGGTATCCGCCATACACATTTTAAGCCGCTTAACTTTCCTAAACACATTGTTTTATTTGTTCCGATCGAAAAGACTAGAATTCCGCGAAGGACACACCCCCAAAATTTTAATCTGCGCATTGTTTCGCGAACCTACTGATTCGCGACCAATAGAATCACTTGTCCTACTGACCTAATTTCTGATTGGTCACATTACACCGCCATCATTATTTCGCGAACAGCTGTTATAAAAAGGGAAACCTCCGTCTGACGCGGGAGAAAAGAAGTGAGAGCATTATGTGATTATCGGTGTCAGGGTAGAGCTTTTTTTTTTAATCCTAATTTGCTGTCGGCAAAAAGTAATTATTACGATTTGGGGATTTTAAAAAAGAAAAAGGATTTTTACGGGAGGTTAGCCACGCGGCATTTTGTTGCATTGAGTGCAATTTGATCACTCCGTAAAAATCGCGTACAGTGTACGGATATAGTCTATATATAATACCCCCACCACGAGAGCTACCATTCTATTTTCTTTTTCTATGGTTTGAATAACAGAACAGACGTATTTTTATTTTACACTTTATTAACATTTACTATATCATTTTAAGCACTCAAAGGCTTCTATTTTTTTTATTTGTTATACTTTATTTAGCACAATTTTATGCTAAAATTTTAAATTCTGGGACACTTGTAGAATTTCAAGCGTCACCCGAGTCTTTGTACTATACATAATGTTTTGTGGTGTAACCTCATCTCATTAATTCGTGTTTAATAATAATAAAAAACAACTTATTCGCTACCATTACTACGTTTCTCCACTACACCCATTAGAGGAACAAAATTCCATTCACCATTTTACCCATCCATTACATTCTAAGGTTTTGCGGCATTATATAGGTAAGATAATAAGCAGCGGCTACCTGCTCCACTATTTAGTGAACGTAGATGGGGCGGAACACACACACATTAACACATATACACAAAAGAGGGAACTTTACGACTTAACTTCCGAAAGCAATGTTCGTCCGCGAGTGCGACCATAAATTAGGCATCTTTTGTTTGTGCCGCGGCTGTACCGCCACCACCGTACGGACGTATTCGGTAATTAAGTTGGAACCGTAATTAACTCGCTGTTTAATATGAGCCGCGGATAGTCCCTACCTTAATAAATCTAGCGGCGAGATAGCGGTACTATGGAATTGTTATGTAATGTGTCCTCATATCTACATGTGTACGTACATATCTTGAGTTTGTAAAGGTTATATGGTGGTGCAATTTTAGACTAGTATTTCAAATACCACGGAGGAAAAAATAAATAAGTGATGGCCGAATTTTTAGCGTGGTTATGGTGATAGGTTCTAGCTAACCTATCACCGTAAAAAGCCATATCAGTATAAAAGTGATCTGCTAATTTGGGTGCTCTTTCACCAGTTTTGGGCAGCCCAATTCACCTATTGCAGTCTTCCACATTAAACTGACTTACAAGAAAACATCGAAGTATATGTTCAAAGTTTCTGCTACACTAGGCAAAGGCTTTTTTCTAGAGCCTTGTCGTCGGTTGTTCTCTACCATTTGAATAATGATCTACGTTGACGCGAGATGGATGCATCAAAGGTTGCCTCTTCCAGTTATCGACATTCTTCTACATTTATTCTTACTTCCTGCTAAACCTCTTTCCATTCAGTCATTTCAGAACGGATTTCTCAGAAACCTTATCATATGTGTTTGCTTACACATCCGTGAAGCATAAATAATTTTGAGATTCTTAAAGCCAAACTCTCTTACAAGAGCGCTTTCGATCAATGGAAGCTTGTAGGAAAGTTTAAGATTTTGAATTATGCCACTGGACCAACTCCTGTCTGAAAGGCATCTGTCATATTGGCTGGAAAGTGTGCTTAACAATTTCCTTTCCAAATGTCTTGTCGAGATTCAGAATCTATCAAAAATCGACCACAGTTGCTCCAAGAAGCAACGTTCAAAATTCCTTTCCAATCATTCGCTAAACAGACGGTCACAGCAGCAAAATTTTCTTTTTTAAACCATTCGACACCAACCTATGCTGCCTTTGAAATCTTGATTCCTAATGCAGAAGCGAACTCCTCAGCCTTTGTTCTCACTAATTAGAATTTTGTTATTCAATGCTTGTTAAAACCACATCAGAATGCAATGGTCAACATTTGAGTTGTCAGAACCTCTGGTTCTTTTTCATTCTTCTGTTTCATTACCATTTTTGCATCTCAAAAATCTTGTTTTAAATAATAACTACAATGTCAGTGGAAATATAGGTTTTCTGATATTTCTAATTTTATTTTTAGTAAATTATATACATATATATATATATATATACCACTGAGATGTGTGCTAAAGAGATTTTGGATAAAAACATCAGATTCAAATCAATAAAAATTTTCAGTTAGAATCAGGTAGTTCTGAAAGCACTAGAGGCGCATAAATGCAACTCATAGTTGATCTGGAACTGTAAAAGACACAAAAAATATAGTGGGGATGGTTAATAATCCACCCCTAATCTTCGTATTTGGGCACTCACTCAATCAAGGCAATGAAGAAGCAGAGATTCTTGCGGAAAAGGGTGCTGTGGAGTATTTCCAGGATTGGTATAGCACCTACGGCAAATCAATGTATGGGAAGTGCTACAATATTGAAACAACTGTCCTGTGGTCTGGTACATATGAAAAAATGCATTTCGTCTAATCATGCCAGAAGCAAAGAAGTACTTGAACTTGCCCGTAAAAATGTTAAAGCAATTGTTTTCTTCTTTACATGTCACTTGCACTCTCCAATGAGACTGAATACCGGTTGTGTTTAGAGGACAAAGAGACAGTTGATGACATCTTCTGCCACTGCGATCTTTGGGAAAATTGAAGACCTGAAATATACCTCATTAAAAAGGATTCGGAGCTACCTTAATGGCCTAAACTTGTTGGATTAACTTTAGAGATAATTTCCGTTCTAAAATAGGCCCCACTGGCTGCAACTGTACGGATGTTAATGTTTATACAATGCAATACATCATGATCCTTTTTTCTACTTCCCTAATACTTTTGAGCTAATATAAATGACTTGCATAGAGGTTTAGCACTCAAAGATACTATAATAAGACGTATGCAAGCTACGTAAACCACACTAACAATCCACATCTTTTGAGACAAATGGAACGAATATAAAAGATAAAATACCTATCTACTCCCTTGAAAATGTGAAGACTGGATTATAAACGGTCATCGAGAAGATGAATATAGACTAACAAAGAAGTACTTTAATTCAATTCCAGACCATTTAACTCTGGATGTAATTAAGCGAATACCATAAAATTAAAACAGGGTGTATCAGCTCAGACCCACCCGCATATCCCCGCTTTCTTTCGCTGAATCCGTCTTCCTAGCGAAACACTCGACATCTATCTTCACCCGTCTTCTGCATCCGCGAGTGCGGACTGCTCTAGACTGCATAAACTACATCTACCAGCTTTTTTCGCTCGCCGCAGCAAGGGAACAAATTCCCTCGAGACGAAATGGGTTAATGCAATCGCATTTGTTTCCTTCGCGACGTCTAAGACGCTGGTCGTCCGTTACGACGCCGACGCCACCCCCGAACCCCTGCCGCCTCGCGGATTAAATCAACTTTTTTCAAAGTGCGCCCTCCAGCATGTACCAAGTACGTATACGCTTGTAATTTCCTTGGAGACGCAACGCCGGGGATCTACGCTGATGTTACAGCTAGCCCGGCCCAACCCGCGCTACCCTTTTGGGGGAGTAAGGGGAGGCTTAATAGATTTCGAGTGGCCGCTGGAACGTGCTGGCGTCAAAGAGACGATCTAGATTAAGTGGTTCCCAAAGTGGCGCTAGTCGATACCTCTACATCTCCCCAAGTGGCGTAGGAGTATAGTCTTTGATAAGGAAGACAACGCAGTGACCTGTGTGGCAAACATTAGTGTGTTACGGATGTACAAGGCTAAATCGCGGTATACCGATATAAGGTAATAGGAATATTACTTCGTCTTAATTCGTACACATAGTGCTTTTATTTTATTTGAAAAATTGAAATACAACAAGAGATATCCTTCTTTTCAAGCTGACTACCGCTTGAGGTTTATTCCTGATGGAATCACTACAACTGCTCTCTAAATTTGTGGATACCTTGAGAAAATTCAGTTCTTGGAATGAAAAGCCTGGTACATACAAATCCAGCAATATGGATGGTGCAGCCAAACTTCGTGATGACTACCGCTAGCTTGTTAACCGTTAAACCGAAAACTGTATTAACGATTCCATACTACCAGCGAGCTCATACGCGTACATTGTAAACAAAAACAAAAAAAAAATAGGATAAATCCTTACTAACGGCAACCAACGCGTATCAACGACGTACTATCTGGAATCGTGTGCGCGCATTAAATAAAGTTTCTGCCGCGTACATACAGTAATAACCGCGACACAATAGCGTAAAATCGATGCGGAGCGCGCGATGAGATAGCTGAACGCTTCAGCGAGTAGCAGATTAATTTCGCCGCTGTCGAACGCGAAATGATATAAATTCCGTTTCGGAGGAAGGACAATAAAATTACCAGCAGTTACACAGGTACATTATTCATGATGCGACGATAAAAAAAAGCCAGAATTAAATCAACGCGCAAAATTCAAACATTATTTCGTCAACTTTCGCTAGATATACACGAGCAAACATCGTTTCGTAAATGGTAGAAAAAAAAAGGTAGCTTATGACTCATTACTACAGTTCGGCATTCGACGCAATGAGCTTCAAAATAAAATGAATTCATTATCGCATACCAAGTTTCGAAGGCTCATGTTTAATTACACATCCATTACACAAAGAGTCACAGAGTCTTAGCTCTAAATCTATACCCAGAGCTCACTTTTAACCTGTCGACTGCCGTAATATTAGTAGGAAAATATGGTTTCTATGACTTAAAGTCGGGAAATACACGTGCTATTCTGCTGGGCGAGTGTATTAGATATTCGAACATTTAATAAATAGCTAATTTTCTTTTTAGCATTTGTTGTTACATTTATAGTTTTACTTTTGTTTGCAATTATTGCTTTTAAGTTTGAATTGTTATATTCACTTCTTTTTTATATATATATATATATTGTTTATGAACTCTGTCGCTGAAATTTATCAGGAAACCACCGCATGTGCAATGCTGGACCTGTCTAAGGCATTTGATTCTGTGGATCATCAGCTACTTTTTGACAAATTGGCGGCCCTGGGTTTTCGGGGTATTGCTCTAGATTTGATTAAATCCTTCGTGAGCGATAGGCAACAGTGTGTAGCAGCATATAATGAAGACGGTAAGGAAGTAAGATCAGATTGGCACAACGTGTCTTTTGGTGTACCGCAGGGATCTGTTCTGGGACCGTTGCTGTTTCTACTTTACGTGAATGATTTACCAGGCATTGTTGACGGACGGGTAGTGATGTATGCGGATGACACTTCCTTTGTGACACATGCCGCCCGAAGTGACGAGTGTAAAAGAGTGTTTATTGCAATAGCCCTGACAATCGCTTTCTGCGCCAAGGAGTGGGGCTATGCAGCCCACAGAACAATAGCATACTGAATTCTTGATTGAATTTCCACATAATATAAGGTTATTAATGTACTGGTAGATACACACGATTTTAAGCTACGAAAAAGACATCACAAGTGCATCACAATATTCTTTCCTACTGAGATTCTGATTTAGTATAACGCCCAAAAATGTAGTTGATTCACTTCGTGCAGCTGCAAAGATTGTCTTTCAATATACCTCTGCCGAGTATGAAATACCAAAAATTTAGTTTTTTCAAGACTCATTACCAAAGCATTTTCCGCAAACCACATGTACAAACTTTCCAGTAAATTGTTTGCCAACTGTGTAGTATCTTCATACTGGGTTGTAATCAATAACAAAATATCATCGGCATACATACCAAGATATGCGTCATATAGGAAAAGGGCAATATCGTTGATGTACATATTGAACAAAACTGGTCCAAAGACCCCACTTGCTACTGGTAGGCAATGAGATGTTGTCGATAGTAGGTTACGATCTTGGTTAAGAAACGTGATTTTTACAAACTGTACTCTATTTTTTAAGTACGAAGAAAACCATTCATAAACATTACCTCTAATACCATACGTATATAATTTATCCAGTAACTTATTATGCTGAACACAATCAAAGGCCTTCTGTAAGTCGCAAAAAAATGGCAAAAGGTGCTGCACGTTTTTCTATGTGTTGTAATATCTTATTGTAATACTCAATTAGTGCTGTGGACGTCGATTTTCGTTTCGCGAAACCATGTTGGCTGTGGGAAATGATGTCATATTTTTTTATAAAAGAATTCAGACGATCCAACGTACAATATTCCACGATTTTACAAACAACAGAAGTTAACGCTATAGGTCTATAGTTGGACATACATTTTGTGTCACCTTTTTTTATGTATAGGCACAATAATAGATGTGTTCAGCACAGTTGGAAAAATTTCACTAGCGAAAGATAAAATTAAATATGCTAAAATATCAACAATGTCATCCTACACTTCCTTGATTGCAGAATTAATTGTCCCGTGGAATTCTTGTTTTTCAGTCGTCCAATAATATCTAATACTTCCTGTGTGGTGAAAGGAAATAGGAACATAGTGTGATTGTTTATGGGAATGGAAATATCAATAATACTTTTCGGTAGGTCTGCCGTAATATTTGCAGCAATGTCATGAAAGTAATTATTAAAATAGTTAGCAATTTCATTAGGCTCCGATATCTGTCGCTCATTATGATTTATAGTTATATTTTTATGTTGTGAAATGATATTATTTTTTTGTAAATGAATATTTAATCAAAATATATTATTCATTAATAATAATTTACGGTTCCCTAAACACAAAGAGAAAATTACTAAATACAGTAAACATTTGAAAAATTATACTTTTACAGTATTTTCCTGACAAATAAAATTAGAGTGTTTCACTGGAAATGACACTGGTAATTTAACTCGCTAATAAAACGGAATAGCCAATATCAAAACTTAAAACGTTCCCTACATCTTTAAACAGTTTCTGCTGGTAGTTGTTTTCCACGATTGCATCCCATTGTCCAGGTGCAATAGAAATCGAACAGACAATCGGGCGAAATCTCACCGATTACACTAAATCCGGAACAACAGACGCTACCTTATCAAACTCAACGAACTCGCTGGAGTCCTTAATGTTCGATCCTAGACAATTGGCAAATTCGCCGGGATAGCTATTCGATAGACGAATGCAACTATTCCGCGAGAACGAAATAACTGACTGGGTGGATTGCAGTCGAAGTTTATTTCCTTTTGGGCGTCGTACGGCATTCCTCTCTTCGGTCGATAAACGGCGAAACAGGGAAATTGCCCGAAAGAGGAACGAAAGGCGAAGAAATAAAAAAAAAGGCGAAGAGAAGGGAGCGTAGAAGCGACAGTAATCAATGGGCTACTAGCGAGTTGGAATTTTAAATTTCGCCTCGTTGTTTCGACGTAGTCTGAATCGGAAACGCTATAAATTCGGTTGGCACGGTCGAATTTATGTCGAACACGTAGTAGGGTATCTCGTCTATGTGTGCACGGCGCGGAGATGATGGGGCGCTGCCGATGTTCCAGCCGCATCCAGCAACCTAATAATATAAACTACCACATTGCTGACATGAGGGCAGAAAATCGTTAGTTCGTGGACTGACATGAAAAAGCGTGGAATAAAATATTCCGAACGGACAAGTACTCATTTTCGAAACGCCATGAATAGAAATGGTGCGACAAAATTCTTAAACTTTACTTATGTGTCACCGCATATATCTTAGCATTAGGTCTGCAATATACAGACTTATGCACAGTCAAATTGCACTGTGCTAACCAACTTAAGGAGGTACCTCTTATGGAGATGCCAAGTGATGTCGCGGTTCAGAAATTTAACCTGGATAGGAAGCATTGATATTGTTTATGAGCTCTGTCACTCAAATTTATGGTTTACATTATCTGATAGATAGATAGATAGATAGATACATTTATTTTTGCAATTTAACCATTACATCAATTGTCACAATGTTTTAGCTTTCACGCGGTGAATTGGTCCAAGTATATAAAAAAAAAGTATATCAAAAACAAAAAAATATATAGATATATATATAGCAAGAAAAACATTACTAAGTCAATAGATAAAATTATAAAAGATAATAAAACAAGAGCACTTAGGAGGGACTAACAGAACAACACAACATATACTACTATAGGAACTGCAGGAATTCGGATACTGAATATGGCTCCACATGCATCAGTAAGTATCCTTCTCAACTCCTTGACGAAAGGCACAGACGGAAGCTGTTTTATTTCCTCTGGAAGGTGATTATAAAGCTTGGCCCCCCAGAAGTCCACCGATCTCTGCGTACAGTTGAGCCGGTGGTGTGGTCGCCTCAAATGATCCCGATTCCTTGTCGCATATTCGTGGTAAGAACCGTTCGCGGTAAATAAACTCTTGTGATGGTGGGTGTAAGTGACGACGGACATAATATACTGTGATGCCAGGGTAAGTATATTCTGCGACTTAAAATGTGATCTGCAGCTCGAGTTATATTCAAGGTTACACAGAATTCTAATTGCTTTTTTCTGCAGCGCAAATGCTCTGTCCGCCTCCGTCGATGTCTGATGCTTCGATATAAAGATAAGTATGAATAAAAACAAATCAATGTTACGCATGGCAGTTTATTGCCCTTTTTAGTTAACAAACGAGTATTGTCTTATTATTTCCCTTTTCACTAATGCACATTTAATATTGGATTTAATATTAGTTTTACAAACTTCGTAAATCATGTTTACAATAGCTCACTTAGATAATTGGTTACTAATTTGTTGTTCATACCACCAATAGGGATATAAGTGAAGAGTAACGAAAGAATATCTAGTACATTTTACTTCGACTGAGTTATGATGATTCTCCGGACGTTAACAAATTTATGCTGCGACCTTCTGCGTAGGTAGGCCTACAACTGAAATCCCCCCCTTTTTCACTCGCTCACAATGCAACCCACAGTTCCCAATTTTTCTCCTGCACAACGTTTCTGTTTATAAGTAAGCTTACCGTCTGCAAATATCTTTTCATTGCAAATTCGTTAAACGTGACAGGTAACGTCGAATGTAACAACAGCCAGACTTGCAGCGTCGAGTCTTTTTTGAACATGCGTGTTTGAAAAAAAAAAGAAAAATTAAAAAAAGAAACAAAAATTAAGGAAATTTTAAAAATTATGAAATTGCAAATCAGTTTAAAGTGACGTGGAGTGTCTTTTTAAAAGTGAGCGGCAAAATTTAAAAAAATTAAATATATTTCCAGGGAGTAGATGGGGGTTCTGTCGAGTTGCGGCGTAAGCGGTCATCACACGACTAATTAGTTGGTTGGGTGAACGGGCCCGGCTTTCTAGTTTTTTACTATTTAGTAAACACCCACTCGTTGAACAGAGAAAACTATTTTATTCTGGGATAATTCACCTGATTAATGCCATAACCTCTCAATCACCTGTCAAACACGTGCTGATAAAATACTTTACTTAATCTTATTATACCAGCGCCATCAGTTGTCCAGTTGTAGGAAAGAAATCTACCCATCAACGGTATTTAAAATTTATTTTGTTAAGGGGTATATAAAACCAAATTTCTAAATCATAAAACTTATGCTTTTAAGTTACCTCTGCAAAATAAAAATAATAATATTAAACTGCGGGTGTATATCAACACACTACGAAAACAAAAGCAACTGACTGGAAAATAAAATTAACTTGGCAAAAAAATGGCTTTTGCTAACAAAATCTGCAAAAAAAAATCCCAAAGACTACTTTACTAAAATAATACCAATACTAGAAAGCATCTAGCATCATTCCGTCCCATGGGCTTTCGACAATGACGTCTCTGTAACCAGGACAAATTCGCCCGTTCGCATAGGCGTCTGTCGTTTTAAAGTAATTCGATTAATCGACCGTAATTGATGTACAACGATGGTATGGTCCAATCGCTGGCAGCGGCGAATGGGAGGGGGTAGCGGGGATTATCTGACCGTGGAAGAGTGCACCGGTCCATGGAACACTGCCTGCGACTAATAAGGGTTGACGACGGGCGAGTTGGCATGCCACATCGCCACTGTTCGGTATTAGCTTGACGTATTACGGTGGACAAGCGCGAAGGGAAGTATTAGTCCTGGCGTTACAGGACCAGAATGCCATGAAGAGGAGTCGAGCAGATAAATGATGGGTTGAATTAATAGTATAGTATAGTATTTCGAGTCTGAGGTACAATTTGATTACATTAGATGTAAAATGGTGAATGCTGTCTGAGGAGAAGAAAATATGAATAGAATTAACAATAAATCTTGATTTCTGCAGTATAAATGTTCTAGCAATACTGAGAATCAGAATATTATTTGAAAATATTCATTTTTGTCGCAATATTAATTTAGGAATCTAGCCACTTACTATTTAGTTTGGCTACCATTGCAGTAAATTCTCGGATAATAATTCTGAAAATGTCATATTCTATTGTATATTCTTTACCTTTTAATTGCCATTAATCGCATTTAGAAGCCTCACTTTAACAGCTCCGTGTGTCTATATAAGTCCACACATGTGTTACGATTTTACTCAACCACTTTATGTTAAGTCTTATTATTTAGTCGGTCTAAAAGTTACTAATTAATTTAATCGAAAATTAAGACAATCGATGGAAGAAATCCTGACGTTTCTGGTGGAGTTTTTAAATTTGTTGCATTATCTACAGGGCGTCCAAAATTTAATTGTCCTTTAGTGCAACTGCAGACCATCAAAACTCGGTTTTTTCAAATACAATGTACCATTTTTTCTTTCAATATTCTGCAACCGTATTAAATTTTGCATCAAAATGTATTACCATTCCTCATACATATCGGCAATAATTTTCAAGTTATGAAGGTTTTTGATACATTTCAGAGGAAATTACAAAATTTTCTTAATCAAAACCCGATATTTTCAAATGCAATGCCCCGTTCACTATGTACGTAAGCAACTTTACAGAAATTAACTATTACTAGGGGGCCCAGTTCTTCTAATGGGCGGTCTCAATCAATCAACCTGTACATATAAGTAATATAACATATGTAAAATAAATGCAAAAGCATCTTTTATTTATTTCCTTCAGTAATTTTTCCATTCACGCCAGCTCTTAGCATACACAAGGAGAAACTTTCCCTTCACACAATCTAAAGACCGTACGAAGAACTACACAGACAAAACTTTCAAAACTCCACCGTCAACATACCCAAAACTTCGAAAACCCAACAAGGCACAGTTTAGAATGACGTCATCAGTACACATGAGCGCAAATATTTCACAGTGCGGAAGCTGTAGGAAAATAGGTGAGGGTGTCTCGACATCAACTCGCAAGAGGGACCGACTAAACTTTCTTTATTGCGAAAACTTGCATAGAAGAAAACTTAGATGCGGGTTGTCTAACAAACATATATGTAGATACCAACTAAATGAGCAAGTGTACTACTTCTTGCTCTCCCCTCGATCTTCAACGCCCGTACATAAATCTCTCTAAGATCGGGGAAATGGGTGAAACGAAACTCTCTATTTGTCAATCTGATAAGACGTCCCGCGTTGCGGAACTGTCGTAAACCTCAGTGCCAGTCGAATAGTTGATATCAGGTGGCTAATGTTTCCCAGTGGAGCGATCCTTTTCGGGGTCACGCACACATTTCCGCCGATCCGTTGATAGGGAGAGTTTTGCGTTACGGCACGAGACAGCTAGACGACTGTGTGACGCCCCAGTTATTGGACGGTTTTCCGAACTGGGGATAATTAGGAGTGGAACAGCCGGATGCCGGGCGCTCTTGTTATGGGACCGCTTTGGAAATTCTGGTTTATCTGGAGATGGATCTTCATTATTAATGGTAATAACAATAACAGTTAAATTTTAGAGGGAGTCGCGTTGAGATTTCGCCGATGTTATTTCAACAGGGGTGGGGGAAGAGCTGGCTATTAATATTTGCGATAACGAAAATATGTCACGCTCACAATTTAAATAAGAGGTAAAAGAACTGCCAAATTGCCATCTTTTGGCTGTTGATAATACAATTTTATAATATTTTCCAAAAGCAAGAAGCAGTTGTTTTTACCATGTATCCCCAAAAATTCTCACTAGGATTGAGACCTGGACTTCCTGTGGGAAAAGGAATCACATTAATATTGTTATCTGCTAACTGTTCTCTCACGACACCAGGCAATTGTCATGTTGGTAAGAGTTCTTAACGTATCAAAGCTGGAAAGTTACGATTTGTTGAACGAATTTGGAGATTGAGAGCCGACGCGAGCAACCAAACGGGTTCGACAAGACCACTTAGTAAAATCAATTTTCATACTTGCATTTGTAGTGTTCAGAATACAGGTATCTCTCTCTCTCTCTCTATTTTGACAACAGAACCCAGGAAAACGTAAGAATCTTCATAGAAGAATTCGGTAAAGTAACGGAAGTGACAAGTTGGTAGTTCAATTCGCTATTAACTTATTGCACTTTATCGTCCATAACGGAAGTGTTGCGTTGGCTGTTCGATTTATAGCTCAATTCGACAGCAAAGTGACGCTTTCTATCTTTGAATGAGTGTAGTAGCGTTGTACTTTCGGACGTGGTAGCCGAAAAATAAAATTATTTTGCGGAAATGTATTTCTGCAAGATGGAAGCATCTGTTCAAACAGTGGGCGCTGTAAAACGTACCAACTCTTACGGAATGCATGTATCTTTTTTTCATATCTGGTGTTTTGGCGACGATAAACACATATTCTGTGATTACTATAAGATTGAAAACTTTTTTCGTCGGTAAAAATAGCATGACACAAGTAACTATTGTTCCTAAACAAATTGTCGAATGTGTCAACGCGAAACATAGACAGTATTGTTTCGAACCTATTAGTTCTCGTCAGCATGCCACAGGCGGACACACTAGGATAGATGAAGAAGGTACCGGTAGCCTCTACGTCAGAAATAGCAAAGTTATCAAGCAGTAGTGGAGTATAGGCACAGCCATCGACCACCAGAATGTGTCAACTACTGCTTGATCGCTTTCTTATTTCTGCGTCTTATTTTCAGACTGTTTTTCAGTATGGCGGCATTGTACCACTACATTGTCTACTGGACTTTCATTTTCCAGCTGTTCCAAAAATGTCCCTTTTTTAAAATCAGTGAAAGAATGTTGACAGAAGTATGACAGCTAATAAATAACGTTACTATGCAGTCTATGCACTAATTCAATTTACAATAAGCAAAAATAGCTGGAAACTGTTCCGTATGGAAACTACATTTTTATCCTATTGTAAATGGGTATACTAAGTAAAACCGCAGTAAGCCGTAGCCACAAGTTAAGAACAAGTGGCACTAATCTCATATTCTTCAATGAATAAGAGGATCAGGCCGTCCGAAACTATCGACCGAAGAAGATGTTGTAAAAGAACCGACAAGTTTCAAATTTCCCAGGATCAGTTGGAACTGCACGTCGACGTATAAACGATACTGGGTTAAGAAATAGGTCAGTTGCAAGGAAACCACTTATGTACGTAAGCAAGCAAAAACACCAGAGTTGGATATGCTTTACAGTATCTTAATGAAGATGGCGATTTCTGAAGTAAAGTTGTGTTTTCCGAGCTTTTCCAGTCGAATTCCAACGGCCCCGTCCGCGTTTATAGACCTCCATCAACGGCTTGAGGAAAGATCCGCCAAAAAATTGCAAAATAGTGGACGATTTTCTCTAAATGTGTGGGCCTAGATGCGCGCAGAAGGTGTTACTGCTTGTTGTAGAATTGATGGTCGTTTAACAGGCGAAACAAACAGAAATATTTTAGAAGCAGGCATGTTGCCAACAGTTAACGAGGGTTTTCAAAATTTAGCGTTTTAAGTGCGCGGGCATCGGAATATCAGATATGTCAAACTTCAAAATGGCACCTCTCTTTGAACATGCGTCATTCGGTCGATTTTTTATTTTCTAGGTTATAATTTTTTTATATACCCAAAACTGTCTCTTTGAAGACATCTAAGACTTAGGTGTATCAGTAATTTTGAAAAATCGTAAACAATATAGGAATCAATCATTAATGGACGTTGAGTTCACCTTTGTTGTGGATATTGTAAGAGAAAGAAAAAAAAATTGTAATTGGTATTTTATTTAAGCTATTTAAACAAAAATACTGAGTAAATGACACTAGTTATTTCACTGCTTCATTTCTTTTAACTCTAATCAATATAATAAATGTAACAATAAAACAAACTTTTATTTAAATTGCATATCTATAAGTAGGTACAAGGTCCCTTCTTCATTCGAATCATCCTCTTCTTTGAAATGGGTGCTTCGACTTACTTATTATTTTCAGAACTGATATTTCCAATTAATTTCCCAAAAAAAAAGCACAATATGAAAAGTTGATGATGCAAGTATTTATTGTAATTTCTCTACGTCGACATTACAATAACGACATATGTATTTCTCTCTTTTGGGTTAGCTCTACCGCGTGAATATTCTTGACACTGCATTAGTCAACATTTATTCTAACTTCAAATAAAATAAATAAAAAAGGTCCCAAGCATCGCCCTTGTAGTACACCACCGATTAATACCTCACAGCAGCCGTAAATATAAAGTTTAAAATTTCTTTGAAATTACATTTAGCGCAAGTGAAGCCTGCCATTCTATAAAACGAAAATTTCAATTCCTCCGCCCAAACAGCAGATAGACTGCACATCCGGGCCGGATATAAAATTACACGAACAGCATTCTCTGTATTATCCGTCGAAGAGAAGTGATTGCTCGTAAAAGTAACTTGTTTTCCCGGACAAGCGACCACTCAACTGCACGGTCCTATAAATTCCCCATAATCGAATTCCTTACTCCCAGTTTCCGCTCCTGGAAAAATGGGACGGGTAGTTCCGAAAGACGCTGCGGCATGGAGGGGGAGGAGAGAGGCGGATAAGCCGGATCGCCCGTTCCCCCCTTTGCCGCACTAGACGATCTTGGCTCGAGTTCCAGGTCGTAGTTTCTAGGATTTCTGCGCGGCTGTGTTTATCGCAGGCGAACATCATGGACGTAATAAATCCTGCGCGAAAAGTTCGCTAAGAAAGTTCTTGGCTCGTTTGATTTACGCTTGGCGTTTAGTAGTTGGCGGTGATTGTTAGTGGACTAGTGGAGAAATACCGGCGACTGGGTTGGCACTGCTGGTGCCACTGTTATTTAAGAGATAAAACATGCAGGGAGTAAAAACAACATTTACCTTAAGTCATACTATGAGCAGAAGATCTCATAAATTCAATCAATAGTATCTGAGTATACCCAACGTAAATAAATCATTTAAAAGTGAACAATTAAGTAAAAACATCCATAAGTTTCTGAAGTTCCCGCAAGATGATAAAATTTGTTTCCTTTCTTACATTCATATTACTTTGCGATTGCACCTATTATAAAATAGTTTTTGTTAATTCATTGTTATAAGTACTGTGCGGAAAAAACGGATCCCTTATCAGATGTGATTCACTCGCAATGCACAGCCGATCAGCTCACATGCATATGGGAATGTTATAGCGAGATCATATTGATGAAGGTCGTGTGTTTGTACGCCTTTTAACGTGAACAGACAAACAAACGAATATATTTCGTCAGGGTCGTAATAAGGGCATTGGAAATGTTTACCGAGTGTCTCACGAGGAACTGCATACATTGGAAAATTCTGAAAATTTTCGCGCTATTGAACTAAAATATTTTTAATAATCTAACGCATCCGGTTATACCGGAAGTGACTGTCAACTTTGTTATTTCAAATGAAACACCGCATATATTAGTTTTTAACTCCTCGTTCAATTTTAAAGTAAGTTTGATAAAACAACTATGTTGTTTCAACAATTTTTTAAATATTTGCATTTTTTTTAAATTTTTGACAGATGGACGATTACATCTGAACTTCTGTAACTACAAAAATATTTAACTTGGAAAATTGTTGACCGTATCGGGTAGCATTCGAAACCGAATGAATTTTTCGAAACCATTATACAGCGTGTCCGAAAATTACAGTTAAACTTTCGAATTGAAAAAGTGTCAAAAATGATTTTTTTAATTACAACTACCTATTTTTCTCTTTCTCGTCAAACTGCCCTTACAAAAATGCAAAAAAGTCATGTTCCTTATGCATCTAAAATATATACTTTTTAAGATAATTAGTAAAAATGTAGTTAGGTATAGGGAAAGTCATAGCGAATCGATGCAGAATTCAATTCTGCATCTGATCATCCAATAATATACAGGATGTTCCATTTGAAAAAAAGAACTTTTTCAACTTTGAAGATTTTGTAATTGCTCATGCAGTTTTGGACACCCTGTATGCGACAAATCAATTGTCAATGTGGATTTCGAAAGTGTCATTCTTGTGCTTCCATCTACCCTAGAAGTGTGTATTACCAGTCGAAAATGGGAAAAAGATACTGTGTTGCAAATAACGCTACAACTTTCAAAATTTTCAAAAAAATCAAGATATCTAAGTAGTAGTTGAAAATAGGTACCTATAGGGAAACCTATTAGAACTCATCATAAAATTTTCTCAGGAATTTAAACATGAAATAATATACAGGCTGTTCTATTTAAAATAAGAAAGTTTATGGCGACTTTCGGTATAACCGGAAGTGGTAAGACCCTAAAAATATTTTAAAATGAAAGAGAATCTTGAATAGCCCCGGATTCCAAAAATTCAGAGTTCCAGGTTTTCTCTAACCTCGGAAACTTCTAACGAACGGCTACCGTGGAAAACTCTGTATATTTATACTAATAAAATACCTACACGTAGTAAACTTCATCGGTAAATGACAAATTTTATGGATATTCCTATACAAAATTCCTATTCCTGTATGTTTAGGAATTTTCCTAAATACATAGCAAAGCTCCATATGAAATTTTCATGCTAAACGACTTTTACTAGGGACCTTTTTTTATCGTAAGAAATTTACCCAGTAAATTTCATTTTATTTAGTATTTTTCATACACTAGCAGTAAATTTCCTTGGTGAATTTTTACATCAAAGTAATTTTACTGGCACAAGTAAAATACCTATACGGTTTCGGGGTAATATAATTACCCCGAAACCGTACAGGAATTTTACCAAATCTTCGTTAGAGTGCAACCTTTCTAATTGATTGCTGGTTCAAACTTTCAAAAGCATGTCTGACTCTAACAATAGAATTCTTCTTGGT
Source organism: Cetonia aurata (assembly GCA_949128085.1). Taxonomy (NCBI): domain Eukaryota; kingdom Metazoa; phylum Arthropoda; class Insecta; order Coleoptera; family Scarabaeidae; genus Cetonia; species Cetonia aurata. The sequence goes on along the minus strand of OX421884.1, from coordinate 65,690,895 downwards.
GGTTAGTGGAGTAGAATAAACTCGATTTTTTATTGTGCCCCATACAAAGAAATCCAGAACTGACAAGTCTAAGGAGCGAGGTAGCCATAAAAATGGTCCATCGTTAGCTATCGACTTGTCAGAAAATATCTCTTGCAAAAGATTTCTGGTCAAGTGATCGTTGTGGGGAGGGGCACCGTCATGTTGATGAAAGATTTGTCTAAGTTCGGCCAGCGGTATATTTTCTAAATACGTATTTTAAAAATTTTGTCAAATATTATAATAACCTTCACCTACAAAGAAACAGTCATGTATATCTTATGCTTAAAAATTGCTTATTGATATCCACCGTTTAAACCTCACAACTTTTACAACCTTGCCAATTTAGTACAGTCTCTTGGAGTTTCTTGATAATGCCCAATTTTACCACTAGGGGCAGCACTTTTTATATTTTATATGTTAAGAGTTTTATTCATATCGCATTTTAAATTTTTTATCTACGGAAGTACTTAAAAACATCTTCCACCAATTTTAGTAAACGTTTCTTTTTTGATTTTCTTTTTAATGTGAAGCAAAAAAAAAACAAATTAAAAGTCGGAATAAAACTAAATTAATTAACAACAACATACATACATTTTTTGTTACACTAGATGTTGAAAGTGACGAACCTGTACCATCTGACAGTATCTAAAGAAACTCCAACTAAAACGTTGTTATAAAACTTGAGAAGGCGTACCAGTTAAAACTGTCTTTACCCAGACCCACTTTTCACTTTAGATTTAACCGTTTTTAAGTTGGTTGTTTTTAATAGGCCAAACTTTTCCTTTCAACCTGAAGGGCTAGTAGTAACAGGACGGATTTCACGTCTCGTCAAATGAAAAAAAAAATATGCAAGTCACAGTGTAATTTCCCGGCTTAACGAGCAAAGTTCGACGTTCCATCTCAAAACCGTTCGAGTGTGTTATTAATGCTTGACGTGGAAAAGAAGTTGATTGCGTGTCGGGATGAGAAGCCGAAGCTAAAGTGATCTCCAAATTATACGCTTTAGCAAGCAAATGTTTCTAGTGTTACTTTGTTCTTTGTAAGCGAATTGTTTGTTACTTTGTTCCGGATACACTCGTGAAGAAATTCTAGGTGAATTGAAGAGATGTTTTAGAATTTTATTCGTTTTTTTTTTTAATAGCCAATTAAGCCGAGGTATTTTCTACAGAAATATAACCGGAGGAAATTTTTTTTTTTTATTAATTATTAATTTTTACATTTTGTAGTACATTTTGACTTTGCTATTTGTTTGTGCTTATAAAATTACCTCAAATGAGTTGGGCACGAACAATCACATTATTTTCTTTAGGTTGTGCGTGTTAAGTTTCATATTTTTCAAGAAATTAAATACAAATATTTATTTTGTATATTGTTTTTTTTATTTTATTCTTAATATTTCAATGTTATATTACGCTGACAATTTCTGATGTCTAATTATCGCACGTTGATTATTTATATGTACTGTGTAGTGTAAGGTTTTGATTTGTAAGGCAGAATTGGGTTGGCGGAGATACACCTTCCTTCGTCTATTCATATCTGGATACATGTCGTTGTTCTAAATACTTCTTTTTTAAACACTGTATGTGCAACACAATTTATTTATTAAACTATAGAAACATGCGTTTTGGGGTGTATTCCCGGTGTATATCTTCTTTATTTGTTTTGTTTATGTAAAAATTGCAATATTTCAAAAATTTACTTTAGCTAATAGACTTCAAATATACTGATTTATTTTATTAAAATTCCTGCAAACCCGAAAATATATTTAGAATTTTTTCTAACGATAAACAATTGATTGCTGTCAAATAATGATAAATTGTTTATACATGCTTAGTAACTATGTCTAAGTCAACTGAATTTAAATAAATTGTATTAAACGTAGTCCTCGAAAAAATGAAATGCTAACCAGAAGAAAACTATTCATGTTAGGTATAGGGAACCTTAATATATTTTGGAAGGGAATTAAATTCTACGTTGGATAGTATCATCAGATATAGGGTGTTCTATTTCAGATAAGAAAGTTAATTTACTGCAAAAGTCATCAAACTTAAACAAACGTTTTTGAACACTCTGTATAACTGTGTGACTAAAATTCCACTACATTTCATTGCTTAGCCTCTTAGCTGAATGATTAATGTAGGTAGCTGTGTTTAATTTTGCATTACACAGTAAAAATCAAACTTACATTTTGTACTGCAATTTCATAAATTTTCAAATATCTCGGAAACTCATGGTTTTAGAAATATGGAGTATTACATAAAATCAGTGTAATTTCAAATGAGGCATTTTTTATATTAAATTACAGTAATAACAGAAAAGCACTTATTTAATGATTTCACACTGTAGAAGTGCACTAATTGCAGGTAGAGTTATTTGAGAAGGCTCGCTTCGTACCGAAGGATATTATCTATAACATCAAAAAGCATTAAATTTTCACAAAATGATTCATTGAATGTTATTAAAATCCCCTACCCAGGTATTATAATAAATTTCAGTTCACCAACATCATGTCGTACAACTTTGTATTTGTCGACGACAAATAAAATCGGATAGGGTCGAGACAAGGGACGTTTCAATTTTCATTAAACCAGCGTCGTTGTCGCTATATTCTCAAATAAAAATTTACGAAACACGGTCTAATCCTCATCGTCCACTAAAAATCCTCCCCCCTCCCCTACTGCAAAGGAACTCGCTTACTAGACAGTATATTTCTCGGGTAAATCCCAAACTGGGTATTCGTCGCGACCGACGCCGGACTATCCCCGCAGAGATTTGTGGTCGCTTGCCACATACGCGACCATATCTCTCGCTCCCGGGCGCGCGCGTGAAGATCGCTTCCGAAATGCGGAAAGAGAAGGAGATTTGGCAAAGCGACCGTTAAGGAACGAGGTATAAGAAGCTCTTTACCTGTCCGGAGAGCGCGCTCCAGTTCGTTCCTTTCTTATTTCCGAAATAAATTACGGGCAAAATTCCCGAGCGCAGTTGTAAATGCCCGTTCCGCACAACAGTTGCATTAAACTTCCGATTTATGGGAATCGGGCGCTGTAATTCTCGCCAGCTAGACTTTTACCCGAGGCAATGGACAGGGATCGCGCACGGGAGCCAGGGCGGGGGGGAGGTGAGGGGGACGAGTGTCGCGTTTTTGAGACACAAACCTCTCGCCGAATACACAATATCCATTAAAGTTTCGCCTGCCGGTGACGTACAGTAAATAAGAAACGACTTTGCTTATTTATCGAACGTGACTGCGCCTGTCAAACAGCGCCCCCTGACGTCTAGTCGCTTTAGTACTAGATGAAACTTTTCTAACGATCTGCGATTTCTCTTTCAACGAGGCTTGTTTGTTGTTTTCTTCTTTCTTGATTTTTTGGTTATTCCCGGGACGTATTCACATGCGAGAGTCCTTAAGGCGAAAGATCTAGCAATTTAGTATTGTTGAATATATTTTCTAAAAGCAATTTATTTCTTTCAGTTTCAAAAATACCTTTTAATTTCTCTCTGATAGATAGATAGATAGATAGATAATTTTATTGTGAGAGATCTCCGATATTGACATTGTCATGGTTACAACAAAGGTTATAAAAAAGTAGTAATTTTGGTGATAATAATGATAAGAACAATACAAACAAAACAATGGAAATAATGGAACAATACGACATTATAATAGACATTCAACAAATTGAAAGCCGATTTATGGTCCCAGTGACTGAGGGAAATGCAGTACAGTCAACCCTCCTATAACGCGGTACTCTCAGAACGCGGTTTCCATAGAACGCGGAGCTGAAATTGCGACAGCCCTCCCATAACGCGGTACTCTTACAGCGCGGTTTAGGTTCAACAGAATTATATTGGAAAAAGCTACCATCTAGGACCTTCATTCTGAAAAAATTTTAGGGGGTTTAAACTTTCAAAAGAACGTATCACCCTTTATGTGTGCAGCAATCTATCAGTGAGCTTGATGATAAAACCAAATATAATAAATCGTTCTTCAACTCCCCGTGTAATGATAAACATTAATAAGACCTAATTGCCTGTATTCTGACGATCTAATAAGAAAGCTTGCATGACTCAAGATTTATTTAAGGATTGGTTTTATAATTGTTTATCCCGGCAGTGGAAACCTATACGATGGAAAAAAAATTGTATTTCAAAGTTTTATTGGTTCTTGATAATGCTGGTTGCCACAACATAGAACTGGATCATCCAAATGTGAAAATTGTCTTCCTTCCTCTTAACTGCACGTCATTAATACAACCTTTGGACCAAGAACCATTCAAACTTTAAAAATGTACTACACACGCCAACTTTTCCAAACCATTTTCGACAGATTAGAAAATAGTGAAAATAAAACTCTTACTCAAGTGTGGATGGAATTTTCTATTTTAGATTGTATTAGAACCGTGTCATCGGCTTGCGCGGATATTAAACCATCAACGCTTAATGCGTGTTGGAAACCTCTTTTACCTCAAATGGGTCAAGCAATACAAGATGATTCTACAATTTCACTCCCAGTTACAGAAATAGTAAACATTGCTTCTCGTTTAAGCGATGAAGAATTTGCAGTAAACCATCAGGATGTAAGAGAACTAGTACTCGGGGAAGAAACTTTAGATGAGGAAGAACTGATGGAATTAATTGATGCACCCACCTCAAATGCATTAGTAAACGAAAATAAGGAAAACGAATGGGTGCCAAATCTCGACTTACAAGGTGTGAAAAAAGGGCTAAATTTGGCTAAAGAATTAGAACTTCATTTCATTGAAACTGATCCTTCAACGGTGCGCAGCGCAAAGTTTAAAAGAGAGTTAAGAAATTGCTTAGCTCCCTATAGAGAGGTTTTAGTGGTGTTAGAAAAAAAGCTACAATCGAAAACCAATGTGAAGAAGAACCAAGTGACATTTTGCCCATTAAAAGAAGATGAGTTAGGCGACTCATATGTGACAGCGAGAATGAGTGATGAAAAATAAATAATTTTACAAGTCTTTCTTGTTTTTGTTGGAAAACAGTCTTTTAGTTTAGTTTTTGTTTAATTTTTTTATTAATCCTTATATGAACTCTTCAATTCCATAAAAATAATTTATAATTTATCTTGTCTTTTGTATTTATTGGTCTCCATATAACGCGGTACGAATGATGTGATTTGTACTAATTCCGAGTTTCTTATAGCGCGGTTTCCATACAACGCGGTAGACGGTTTCCATAGAACACGCTACGACTTAGCCTGGTTTATACGGTTAAATCCGAGTTTCTTATATCGCGGTTTCCATATAACGCGGTACGCACTCACCGCGTTATAGGAGGGTTGGGTGTATATACTGGTGAGCGTTAGTTTAAATTATTTGTTAAAAATTACAAGAAATTCAATAATGGAGTACACGCAGATAATAATAATGGAAACAATAATAGTAGTAAAAATGACAATATTTAACAAATCGATTAACGAGCTCCAAGTCTAGATTATTTGTCAAAGATTACAAGAAATTCATCAATGGAATACACACAGTGGTCCAGAAGAAGCCCACGCACTCTTTTTTAAAAGTTTAGGGTTTTGAAGAGCCTTCAAATCGCTCGAAAGCACGTTGAACAGGCGGGTACCGATTGCCGGATGGCCACGCCGAGTCAAAGACAGTTTATTGCAAGAAGTCCTAAGCAGGTCGTTATACCTAGTATTGTATGTATGGTAGTCTGAATTTTTTTGGATCTTATACTGGATTGAGTGAATGTACGAGAGAAGCTGCAGAATATAAATACTTGGTAAAGGTAAAATCTTAAATTTGGCAAAGAACGGCCGACAAGACTCGGTAGAATTTATATTAGGAATACAGCGAATGATGCGTTTTTGGCTGATAAATACTCTGGAAGAGAAACGCGAGGAGCCCCAGAATATGATACCATAAGAAAGTCTGGAATGAGCTTCGTCGTAATGGAAAGACAAGACATGTTCGATACGCAGAATGTATTTTAAATTTCTAATTTGAAAACATATTTGATTGAGCCTAGATACAAGGTGATTACAATGCTCTACCCACGTTAACTTTTCGTCGACATGCACACCCGAAAAGCATACAGACGACCTCTGCGCAACCTGTACGCCATTAACATCAGCATCAAAATCCTCCATCCTCGATCGAGCAGCGCGAAATACTGTTAGGCCGTCTTGGCAAAATTTTCATATGAATCCCATTGCACCCGAACCACTGGTCTAACAGGCCCAACAGTCGACTCTCGCCCTCAAGTAGCGCTCTCAGTACGACATTCAGAAATGACGGCCGAAGTGAAATTTTATTTTATTTTGTTCGTTCGATGGTAAGTTATTACTGTTGCATTTTAAATATTATTTTTATAGAAATTATTAAAAAAACTGCTGCCAATTTTGCTAGATAACCTTTTTTGTTTTTTTTTTTAAATCTTGGAATTTTTTTTTTATTTCTTACCTGAATAGTTACCACACAAAACATTTGGGTTTTATCTACTATAATCAAACAAAAGTGCGGTAGAATCCAATAAGGAAACAAAATCTTCATCCTCAACCATCACGACATCCTTATATTATAATTATTATCGTAAGCGGCAAAGCGGCAGGACACTCACGAAACGACAAGTCCACATAGGCGAAATATCCTCGTAGAAGGCGCTGATGTCACGCTCCGTCATAAATCACCGAAGCCAAGACCGACCTTCTATCTCGCTCTCTCTCACCGCACCACCAACTCCGCTTTTCTTCAGCCTCCGGAGGAACTCGGCAACCAAGTTACCGACTATAAAATTGGAAAAATGAGATCCATAAGTGATTTCCAATTCATTCCGGCCGGCTATATTTTATAGTTTTATGCGATGACGCCCTACCCCCCACCCCCTACAACCTGGAAAGGACGAGAACTCCGTAGCCAAGAGTTGACTTATAAGGTGACTTGGCTCCTTCGTGAGAAACTTTTAGTCCGTGAAATTTATTTCTCTCCGCTATCCGTTCGGTGGAAAAACTTCTTCATTATTTATTACTACTAGGACGAGGGAGGTGGTGAGAGGGGAAGAGGCGGGGTGGAGGGGGATAAAGGATGAGGTATCGCGTGGAGAACGAAGGAATTAATATATGAAAGATGGATGATTCGGTAGCATATGAAAGGATGAGCAAAACTCAATGATTTTACAAGGCCAAATTTATGCTATTGGGATGCGTATCATGATTCAGTGATAGGGGGTGTTAAAACCGATAGAGGTCTTTGATTCCTAGCTTCTAAAAAGAGCACCACTACGTGTCCTCAATTGGATTTGTCAAGAGAAAGAATTCCCAAAAAAAAATCATCATAGGTCATAAACTATTTGTTTTAAGTCACGCTAGAAGAAAAAGTCCATCGGTGTAAGATGAGATGATCTAGCAGGAAAATCAATTAAATGTAACCTTCATATCCGCCGTTCTTCAAAGTGATTTGTCAATCATATACATATACAGGCTGATTCATTTTCGACCCTCACCATTGAGATCTCGCTTATTATTGACGATAGACGATAGGTCTAAATTTGGCAAAATTGCTCAATTTTATGGTTATTATTATCCCGCAAAGAAATGAATCAACCTGTATATACAATCCCGTTTTTAGCGCATGACGCCTTTGGGTTCCTATGCGCCAGGTTTGTCTATTTTGCCATTCGTTATCTATTAAATTTCTTTCGGACATTGCTAGGATAATCCCCTGTAACCATGTGAAAATAATTTTATTGGAAATACGAGTTTATTCTGCAGTTACCAATAACATATCTTATGCTGTATTTCGTAATATGTAGATACATAAATATATAACTAGGACTTTTACATAGTACGCCAACTATTCATGTTTTTGCCTTTTTTATAATTCACTCGAGCTGTGCCGGTAGACACGTTCCTATTTTTTGCATCAACAATTTATAAATTCCCGTATCTTTTTTGCGTATGAAAATGACTGAAGAGAATTCTCAAGGTTATCTTTACCGCGTTAACATACCTATACATTTTGTGAAGACAGAAACAAGCATTTGCATTCCATAGCATGGCTTTTATATTAGGTCACATTTTAATTTTTACACAAATATTAGCAGTATTACTTATTGCTAATTTTTCTATGTAGAAATTATTTCCGTTGTAATTCGAAATGAGGCATATATCATAACAAATACAAACGAAAACTGTTCAATAGCATTTTCAAAGAGCATTAAAAAGCCTTGTTATTAAATACTTACAGATTCTGAACGGTTTTCGTCTAGTTCTATATGACTGTCACGTACCTGCAACAAAAGAAAAATATGGTATTAGAAATAGAAACAGCGTTTAAAGCGAATGTGTTTATTGTTAGTTGGAAAATAATTTTTTTTTTTAAAAAAGCCAACTGTCAAGTAGACACAAATGACAATTAATCAACAAACTCGAGATTCAAACTTGTACTCGCCTTACATAAACGTCATTGTGACACTGTGTGTTTTAAAATACTATATCATAGCAACATACAAACACATAAGAATCAACAATTCAAGTTTTATTAATCTATTAATTGGTATCATTTAGAGAGAATGTTTATTTATCACTAAATTGAAAATTAAACGTACGGTTGCAGAATCAAAAAACGGGTACACTTGAAATTTTTAATGTCAAGTCTTAAATGTCAAAATTTAGAAATCATAATGCCGCAACTGAATTATGCCAAAAAAAAAAACTTCTGGTTTAAGGAATTCAATTGATCTGACAATTGACCTGACATTTAAGAAAAATTAAACCTGACAAAAGACTGATTTACAAAATTAAAATATTGTAAAACATAGCCTAAAGATTTAAACAAATTAAACGAAAATTGTTGCATCTTCAAAATTAAGGGGTCTTCCTAGTGTGACGGCCTAAAAATAAGACGATTTTTGGGATTTTTTTTTGGGAAAAACTACTCTGCATATCAATTTGAAACTTTGCAAATTTGTTTAGCTATATTTGGGGAATATCCAGTTTTTTTTTTTTTTAGGTAAAAATATCGATTTTATTAGATGTTACAGCAGTTGTATGGAAGCGTCTAAAAAAGAAATGTCCTTGAATGGCCGCCATAAAATCAGCTGTCCAGGTTGTCTGAAATAAAAAATTAAAGAAGATTCTTAATCTGTGTAAATGTGGCTATAGCCCGAACTAGAATAAATGAAAAAAATTGAAAAATTACAAAATGACGGCTTTTCAAAAAAAAGTTTCGATTTTCCCTCAAAAAAAAATTGCTTAATTTTTAAGTCGTACATTGCGAATTTTCCGACTATCGACTTGATTCTAGTTCGGGCGAGAATGACACGTCTACTGAATATATCTGCAAAATTTCAAGTAAATTGGTCGATTGGTTCTTGAGATATCGTGGCAGCCATTTCAAAAAATGTCATTTTGTCACCTTTTTTATCCATTTTCTTTGCTCTGATAGCGTCTACTCGACACGAAAATCTAGAACAATCTATTCTATGCTTCCGTATACATAACCTAACTTTTCCTTCGGTTATATCATAAAGGAATGCCGGGTGCGAGAATGAGAACCGGTCTGAAAGGCCATCCCTTCTCCTTAATCTCCGAGCGCTCCGATTTCTACCTACGCGGCGCTCCGCTTCAAAGCGTATAACTTTTCCAATTTTTCGAATCTGGCTAAATCCCTTTGGGATTTTGTTTTCAAGATGTTAAACTATAAGAAATTGCTAAAAAAAAAAATTTTTTTTTTTTGAACTCGTCACACTAGGAAGAAGGGGTCTTCCCGTGCAATAATAATAATAATAATTCATGCCTTTACATCCCCCAACAGCTTTCGCCAATTACAGGGGGCATCGGCCGGCCATGAGTTAGTATTACGCCTGCGCCCGTGGAGCGACTTAAGGTGTTTGCCTCTCAGCATTTGCCAAGGAGTGAGGAAAACCACGAAAACCACACTCTGAGAGCAGGCCCTGGGATTCGAACCCCGGACCCCGTGACTGATAGCCAAGCGCACAAGTCACTGGACCATCAGCCACCATACCGTTGTATCATCTTGTTGCGAATTTAGGATTCCGTTTATAACTGTTGATTCCAACGATGACAATTCAGGTTCAATTTTAAGGGTTTCTTCTATATAATCTTCGACTACCCCAGTTCATCTTCAACCCCCGTGCCTCTTCAAAGATTCCATGTTTCCTCCACCATCAATCAGCAACGTAGCTGAAGTACGTCTTAAACAGCGCCCAGTGTATTCTTCGGGGTTGCTCAATTTCAGAATAGTTGCCACTTTTCTGGATGTACCTGCTATGGTATGAACTCCCATTGCAATTCTAAAGCATTTTCCATTTTGATATTTCAAAAAAAAACCTCTTTTCTGGCATATATTTTGGTCTCGATGACGCGTAACTAACATATTTTCAGAAACGCCTGTCCAATTAAGGTCCAATTAAGATCGAACCTTCCTTGTTTTACTGTCAGGAATTTTTATAAGAATAAAATTTCCCATATCTTCTATGTCATCAGTAATCATTTTTACCATTTCATGGCATCTGCATGCTCTAAATACTCCAATTAATAGAACAATCTAAATAAATTATCCTGTGTTAAATCGCATACTTATTAATTAAAATTGTATTGAATTTACCTTTATTCCCGAGGATGTATACTTTTTGCATAAATTTGCCCACGCTTAAAGAAAAAATAGCATTTTTTATTTGGAGGAAAAGTAACTTTTCATGGCTTACGCTCTCTGTTAGCAGCCTCACTTCGTTCAGCATTGATTGGAAGCATTGGTTTTTTTTTTGAGTTCACCATTTCAATGCAAAGTTCTTGCTTTTGGATAAGAAGATTCCACACTTTACAATTAATATTTTACAAAGGCCAATTCACTATAGAACCGCATCTGTGCTAACCTCAGCTGTAACACCCGAATTTCGAATGCATACATGCACAATAATTCACAAATATACCCAACTTTCCTGTATCTAATCCCCCAAAACTGGAGCGAGCACCTAACACCAGCATCGTCCGCTCCCCTCTTCACCCTTGGCCCACTTCTTCACCGCAACCGCCGCTACACAAGACGTAGCGATCTTGGCGAGTATAAATAACGACCGCGAATTTGCCCTATTAAGGGCACGCGGGTCCTTCGGAAAGCATTTCAGTACCGACTTCCTGATAAGCCCCGAATCGTCGTCCTCCACTCCGGGTTATACAAAACCGAACTCGGGAGCATCGTTTACATTATACGCAGATGAATTCCAACAATTTAGTCCGCAGCGTGTTGCCGCGCGGCGACCACGGCTTCAGTTTTGCCCCGCTGGAAATTAAGTAGGCCATTACTGGGGAAAGTTCTCGGTTTCCGTATAGCTGGAACACCGCGGCATTTGCATGAATATAAATGTCTCACTCGAGCCCGCGTACACAGGACGCTTTGGTTAGAGTAGGCGGCGGTGTTTCTGTTTATTCCTCTAAACACACCGACAAACTCGCACACATATGCACGGGGAAACGTGTTGACTTAGCCCAGGGATATATGCTTATGACTCCGAGGGATGTAAGAAGTCATGCAGCGTCTGTACAAGCAAATACTGGTGGGATGTGATTTAGCAGAAATTATAACCTATAACTTATGATGTAACAGGCGGCAAATACCAAAACTGTCGCGAGCAGGTATCGAAAACAAAGATTGGGCTCACACATCAAGCAGAAACAAAAAGCATTTCGGGTCAACGATCAAATGCACCCTGCACGCATTTGATCGTTTGCAACACGTCGGGTTTAGTTTTTAAAAATGCACCTTAACAAGTGCGCTTTCTCTCTAGGTTATTATCATTTGTTTTTTAGTTGTTTAGTTGTTTTTTAGTCATCACAAAAAAATATAAATGACAATAGTTAATTTCAGTAGTACAATCCGACAGTGCTTTTTCTTCTCTTTATGATTATGTAACTCAGTCATGAGGTAATATAAGAAAAATTCGGAGAGAAATCGAGCTGAAGTGATTTTAAACCACCATATTAAAATACCACAAAATTTGAAATCTGTGAATCAGTTCAACGGTCTTGCCATAATTATTGCGTTTAATTGTGGAAGTTATTTATTCATAATTTTGTATTAAATTATTTATTATTATTATATGTGGTCGCCCAGAAATAAGTGCAGTCAAAAAATTAAACAATGAATCCTCATTATTCCTCTAGAAAGTCGGTAGCAGGTAAAACTTATTGTTAGTAAATTACAGCAATTAATGAGAAAAGATATCGCGTTTTAGATTGGCAGCAGATAATGATGTCGGTAAGTGTGCTGTATTACTTCCTCCTTCAAAGTATTTTACTATTTCTGTAGGTAGATTAGATTAGATTAGGATTGGGGGTGGCGTATCGACCTATTTCACCGCGACCTTTTCAGATCTATTGTGATCCCCTTTTTCCTAGAGGACGCTCTCTAATTTTGCCCTCTTAATTAGGCCTGTCATCTTTGAGAGGGGCTTCTTTATGTAGCTACTAGCTGTGGGGTTTTCCTCCCCCATTACTTGTCCTCGCCAGGCCTTCGCATTGGCACAGCACATGAACTGGTGTTTCTTCCTCCTCTGCCAGGTCTATGTTGTACATATGCCTATTCAGTCTACAGTGACCAGTCAGCGGACCTACAATCATTTTGACAGTCTTCCTGTCTTTATTCAGTAGATCTCTCGTGAGTTCAGGCCTCTGCTCCTTTAGGAACTCTTTTGCCTGCCATTGTCCCGGTGATTTTTGCCACCACTCTCTGGACTGATTGTATATCCATTCATTGATGGATTTTTTAATTTGCGATTTCGTAGTGCCGAAAGAGGGGTCGGCTCCAACGAATGGCCTTGACGAACCTCGCCTGGCCAGCTCGTCCGCCGCCTCATTTTCTCTCACGCCCGAGTGGCTAGGGACCCAGACTAGGGTTACTTTCCTTTGGGTGCCCACCTCATTTAGGGCGCTTACACAGTCCCAAATCAGCTTAGAGTCCACGCTTGAGGAGCTAATCGCTTGTGGACTGACTGTCAGAGAAGATAGCGACGCTTTTACCCGGTTCGGTACAGCTTTCTATCTCTCGGACACAGTGATTAATTGCAGCAACCTCAGCTTGGAACACAGTCGTGTCTTTGCTGAAGCTTACCGAAAGAGCCTTTTTAGGCTTCTCAGAGTATATTCTCGCTCCAACGCCGTAGTCCGTTTTAGAGCCGTCAGTAAACCAGTTTGAGTTCGCTCTTACCGGGGCACTTGCCTCCCAGTCCTTCTTATCTGGTATTATAACCTGATATTTCCTATCTAGGGTAGGAGTTCGAACCATGGCATCACATGGCATTCCTAAAAGAGGTGCCTCCTTGAGTTCGTCTAGCAGCTTTTTATAGTCAGCCCCGTGCGATTTACTTATCGGTACTTGACTATGTAAGAGTCTGTGTACTGTGGACCTTGCGGCTCCTTGTACAAAGATATGTAATGGTGGCAGGTTCAGAATTACATCCATCGCGGTGGTAGGGGTCGATCTCATCGCCCCCGTGGCGCACAGGCACGCCAGCCTCTGCACACCACCCAACGCTTTGGCAGCCCCCGCCCGCCGCGCCTTTGGCCACCATGCAACTGCTCCGTACGTTAACATGGGTCTAATTACCCTTGTGTACAACCACAGAGTCATCTCGGGGCTAAGGCCCCAATTCTGTAGGTATCTGTAAGTTTAATATAATGATAATAAATTATTTGTGCCTTTTTAGAATATATCGTTACTTGCAATAGTGCAATTTTCTTACAGTGTGAAATCATTAAATCAGTGCTTTTCTGCTATAACTGTAAGGATTTACAGTTATAGCAGAAATAGCATTTATTTAATACCGTTTACTTTTTATCCACGAGAGCGTAAAATATAAAGGTATAACAATAAATAAATGCCTTTTAAGATTTGCGTCATCGGAAGCATCGCGTGGTTTTCGACCGTTTTTTCCTTAGGTGTCCGGTCCCGTCGGAATATATCGAAAGCGTCGCTTGATTTATGACCTTACCCGTCCTAGCGGTCGCGCAAGAAATTTTATCCCTGCCACAAGCATTTTTTCCAGCCGTATATTTTCGGCCGGCCTCGTTCTTGTAAGTTGAGCAGGGATAGCCGCGCGCTATCACAACAAACAGGCCACGTCCGGCTGTCCTGGACGGGTGAATTACTAGCTTGGACAGCAGGATTGTTTTTTCGCTAAGTAATCTGCGATTGGCGGGATTGACGCAGAAAGGTCGACCTCGAATGATAGATTCTATATGATGGATTATTCTCCGGAACTCTATTTATAATATTTACGTTTACTTTCGCGTAAAAGCAGCGAATTTTCAGTTGATCCAAGAATCGTTTTAGCACACATTGTAGTATTTTGTAACTCTCAGATTACGACAGAATATTCTGGTGTCCACACCCTGCACTGTTTTCGAAACAGGTGTCTGCCTGCGTCAGTGCTTTTTCGTTACGTTAAGTTTAAAATATTTAATTTGGTACAAACGGCTTTTAGAAAGTAAAGTTTTATTATTATTTTCATTTAAAATTAGTTTTTTGTTTAATGTTAATGTTAAGTATCACCAATATAATTTTAATTAGTATTACTTTTTTTGATTTATGGGGTTTAACCCTTTTCTATGGAAAACAGCCCATTAACAGCGGATTATGGAGCAAAGTCAGATAAATCCAAAATAAAATATAAAAAAAAAACTATAAAAGGATCAATTTGCTACCACGAGGTATTTGTCGAGTTTTACTTCTACGATCCGGTTATAAAAATCTGACCACACGACAAACTTTATTATTATCGTCCGCTTGTTTCGTTATTGTCCATTTACATAGAGTAGGTATCCATAACGTAACTACAATAGAGGACCGGATAGGTATCGTACTTCCCACAACGCATACATGCATACAGATATGACCCAAGTTATTTTGGCGGATCTTACTCGTAAACACGAGGAGGGCACACATGAACCAGATAACATAACCGCTGCCGAAATTAGCGTCATAGAGGTTATAGCGTTGCTATATATATAAGGACCAGAGTCGTTCTACTGTTCACGATGGTTTAAGATAACACCGCCGTATAGCTGACTATTTAGAGTTGGTGGAGAAGCACTGAAACGTTACCTGTACGGTATTATGTTAGCGGAAAATCTGATTAGTACAGTTTCGGATGCACGCCTTGTTTTAGTTGTGTTACTGCAGCTATAGGGGCATAATTAGAAATCTACACCAATAGCATGTATGATATACTAATATAGCCGTGTAGCCGATAATAGACGAACACAATGGAATACGATACAAGAGAATGAAATATTAAAACAACTAAATTAAACGTGGAAAATTCAAGTAATTTATATAAATGAAAAATAAAAGCAAGCACAATGCTTTTGTTCACCCAACCCGAGGTGATTAATAAATAATTACAAATCAGAAAAATTAACAACGAACAAAAAAAATGAACTCTTTAAACTTAAAATATCTTCCTGCACGTAAAAATAATAACAGATCTTATATCTAAATTGTGTACACAAAAATACAATATCAATTATTATTAAATGAGTGCCGTGATGAACGAAATAAAATCAGACACGTGAATCCAAAACTTGAAATCAATAATCACAAAATGTCAGCAATGAAATACAATTTTATATATCTACTTACCAATTGCTTTACTGTCAGTTTTTTGGTAAAATAATAGAAAGATCCTAAATAAAAGATTAATCAACTTCTTAGATGCCTCAAAAAATCATTGATAATTCACAATTTGGTTTTATGCGGGGACGGGGGACACACGATGTACATATTTAACACCCTGTATATATTTCTAAGTTATACCACCTTGAAGCATACTAACTGTTAGCCTCCAAAATCCATAACAAAAGAATCACGCGCAGCACTAAAACCGCTTTTAAGATAAAAGTTAAAATCTCATTTTAATTTGTTAATTTTGTAATTTTTTGATTTTTTTTTAATTTGCCATAACTATTGGACAAATTGACATGCATTGAATAAATATTTTTTGATCTATATTAATAGGTTCCGCAGTAATTAATTAATCAAAAACAGACTTGCAGAATCCTACTATATTTTCACCCCTTAAACGTAAATTCCCAAACATGTCAACACCTCCAGCGGCAAATCGTATTAAACAGTCCTTTCCTCGCGAATTGCCATTTCCCCTCCAACTCTTATCTCCGTCCCTTTCCGTTTCCAAAGATCTACGATTCCCCTTCCGCCTAGCGAGTTCGCGAAAACAAAACTTCAATCTTGTCGAAGGGCGCGCATCGCTGCATTCTTCTTCCAAACTTGACAGGAATAAAGTTCGGGCCGGGCCCGGTTCGAAGTTCAATCTAATATAGGTCTTTTCCCGCACCTCTCTCGCAATCTCTCACCCCATTTCCGGCGACCTTCTGTTCCGTTCCCGCTCACCCCCAAATCTCCACCGCTCCCAACAACAATCGAACACACAACAACACCCACTCGGTGTAATCTAATAGTCCGGTCGAAACCGGAAACTATGCGGCGGTATTTACAGTCGATGTATAGTAGCGCATGATGATATCGGTGCATCATAAAAGGGAGGTAGGAGGGGAGATCCTTGGACAAATAGAAGCGGTGTCAGCGATGTATCAACGCGGGCACGAGCAGAGTAGTGGTAGCATTGTTGACGTTGCAATCAATTCACTCCTAGAATTAATATCCGCTTCTGTCAATAATTGATTAGTTATTGCTGGAATGGGTAATGGGAGTGGACGGGCAGGCGGTAGATGGCGCTGTATTTCAGCTAGTGGCGAGGCGTCAATTACTTAGAGTCGACTGCTAGGTGAGCGCCGTTATTAACACGAAGAATAATTGATTAAGCGTTGTCAGTTCGATAGGTACTCGCTACCTACTGATGGTGTAATTGATATACCCTAACGGTTTTTGGAGTGAAATATTGATTCGTTGCCTATTTCGAGAAACTCAAACGGCGAATTACGTTTGGATCATTTCTTTTGAAGTAGTGTTAATATTTACGAACAAAATTTTAAGAATGGAGCACCTAGAAATGAAATACATCAACAACTAACTATTCTAATATACCATGCATTATTGTATTTATTAATAAAAAATAATCATTTCAAGTATATGAAACGAAACTGAAGCTGCTATTAGATCTAGCAGAGCAAAAAATCGAGAAATGTTATACAGAAATGAAACGTAGTTAAAGAGAGAATATTCAAACCAAAAAGTACGGACAGAATCTTCTCTCGCACTCAAACTGGACGGGTTGTTCTTTCTTTTGGTGTACCTCAGCACACATTGGCGTCTATTGAATAAGTATGAGCCATCCAGGTAAAAGGCAACCCCGCATTACCATTATTTTTAGCTTTTCGACTAAGACGTGGTGGTGTACACAGTCAAATGTTTTAGAAAATTCTATAAATGTCGCGATTGTGCCTCATCCGTTTCTTAAACCCTTAGCAATTTCCTCCGGGAGTTGTGACATTAACCTACTCTTGTTGAACATTGTTTTTTGTAACCATTTTGCTGAAAGGTTAGGTTACTATGTCTTCTACTAACTTGTATACTATGATTTTAGATAGATCTGTATTTCTCGTTTTTTTTCCATTTTTATACATATATATTGCTACAAAACTTGTAGATAAATCTTTTAAATTTTAATTAAATTTTATAAAGTAAACAACTGTTTGATTTTACTAAACACCACTCAGAGTCATCTATTATACTCTCATTAACTCCAAAGATATGCCCCATATCAAATGATAGACGGTATGAAAAGTAAATTTGGCCCCACCACAAGATTTAAGCACACTGCAAACGAATAGTATGATATACTTATTATATTCAGTTACACTTGGAACGTGGGAGGATATTGTTACTCCGCCTAACCACTGATTACTATATCAATAAAGCTTATAACATTTAAGTATCTTTAATGCGACTGTAGTAGTAATTAGTTAGTGATGTTCGTGTAATACACTGATTAAAAGAAACAAAAATACAACAAACTCAATATGTCCAGGGCGAAAGTACCCCGGCAACTATCAGACAGCATTAAATTTCCTCGTCGAACATTCATCGAGAGACTTACGCATTCCATAAAATCCATGGTTACAAGCATTAATTTGAAATAGATACGAAATAAGTAAGTTTTTAGTTTAAATTATTACATACGTTGACAATCAATAAATAAATATATATATAAAAATACATCTACATAAATTTTGTGGTCGATATTATGATTCTGTGGGTTTTGTTTAGCATAATTCACAAAAATAACATAGCAATATATATATGCCCTGCGGAAAAAACAGCTTCACTACTTGTAGTAAGGGAATAGCAAATCAGTTTCGACCCAACTGTTAGGTACTATTGAAGCCAAAAGTCTTGACTTAAGTTTGACATGAACAGAGATAGAATCATTGTATTACCTTCAGTGTTTCGCTGTTTAAATTTGAGTCAAGACTTTTGGCGTCGCCATTACATTATATTTGTTATAACTGCCATTGTCACATGAACTGTCCGGGATATTTTTATTTGACGCTTACGAAAATTGTTATTTCCACCGAATATCGAGCCGGGATTGGCTTCGACGCTACCCCCACCCACCTATCGCAGCCTGTTTGTTCAGGCGACGCGAACTTCGGCGATGAATACATGTTAACTGCGTTGTTTGCGTCTGGCCACGGTGCCGCTGCTGCTAGCGCGATCGGTAAGTTAGGTAAACGCGCTCCCCCGAATCATTTCGAGAGCTAGGTAAACACGATTCACGGCCGCTCCTGCACTTCGAACGTGTTAAAAGCGATCTGCCGCTCTCGAAAATTTATTTAAACACGTATCCGCGGTAGTTGGCAACCGAGGCGCAGTGATAAAGCCATAACACACGGGTCGTTTTCGCCGCATGCATGCGCGCTCTCCGTTCCTGTAGTAGTGTAAATGGCAACGCTAACTGGGAAATTGAAATTCATATTCGGGCGTTACGATGATGCCTAGCGCCGGTGGAAAATAAAGTTTGCGAGAATGCCTGCGCGTTATCCTTTTATTGTGGTGTTAAATTTTGTTTTAGTTCCGGTAATCTAATTTTAGCGACGGGGAAAAATAGCAGCAATGGAATTTGTTTTTTTTTCCTTTTTAGCAATTTTTATCCGTGACCAGGAAACAGCTAAAGACGAAAAAATATTTTTCGAACATTTTCGAGTCCAACAAAATTGCAGTGGGGAAGGTACACTACAACAATAGATGTCAGTGCCTAGAAGTTTCAAAGCATATTTAACAAGCCGATGCTTCGCCCAGCAACAAACAATGTTGTCGAAATGTATGTTTTTTTTTTGCAAATGTGTCCTGCGAGAAGCAGAAGCCAATTTTCGGAACAACACTTTCGGCTACAGCAGCTGCAACCGGTTGTGAACTTGAAACTTACAAAAAGAATACATCTTATATACAGTCACCGACAGAATTGAGTGGACATAGTATTATATTTTATTATTAATATATTTATTTTGTAATATTAGTATGTTTTTGGATATTATTTATGTTTAACTATTGGATCTGCTAGAATATCATATGTTGTTGTATATCATTAAATAAGTATGAGTAAAATTTATAGTTTAATTAAAAATCGCTTAGTGCCCACTCAATTCTGTCGGTGACTGTAGATGCATATATGGTTATTTAAGACAGTCAGTGTACACATAGTCACTTAACGATAATAACAGAGCAAGCACATTCATTTCATTGAATATTAACAAGTATTATTAGTATAGCCCGTGACATTAAAAGTGTTACACCCAGAAAAAATCTTACATCAAGAATGAACTGATAACATTTGCGCGAAATTTTATTTACATGTAATCCATTTCTTGCGATAATAAAAAAGGTTACGGAATAATACAAAAAAAAGGATTAATTACAATAACCTAAAACGGATTTTATTTTTTGTTGTGTGCTTATGTCATTTGCGTAACATTAGCGAGAAGCTACAAGCTGTAAAAGTAAAACATTCTGAAGATGGTTTTACATTCCATGGCTATCGCGATCCAAACACTTTTTGATCTTATTATATTCCAATGATTTAGACATATTCCGTTCTTCCGTTCAGCGAATACTCAAAGCAAATGGGTATCACAATTTTAAATATTCTAAACACCAACAATTATTTCACGGCGACGCATTTAAGCCTATGGTATTTTGTGAAAAGTTAAATGAGATGCTAATTTGGTAAACAATATTATCTTTACCGATGAATCTTCTTTTCCTTTGGTTAGAAGTCACAATTTATTTGTGACAACTGGGCCAAGCAAAACGAGCACAGATATTTAAGTTCATCTAGTCAGCAACAGCAAAAAGTAAATGTTTGGGCAGGTTTGTTAAACAACCATATTATTGGGCCTTTTTTTATCAATGGCAATTTGAACGCAAATGCATATTTAGAATTACTGAACACCCACATTCTACCTACTGTACAGCAACTTCCCGACATAAATATGCAAAACATCTACTTTCAGTAAGATGATTGCCCTGCACGTAATGCAGTGGCTGTCCGAAACTATTTAAGTGAACAGTTTCCTAACCGGTGGATCGGAACTCATTCTGAAAATATCAAATGGCCGCCACGTTCACCAGATTTATCTCCCCTCGATTTCTTTTACTCGGGTTATTTAAAAGAAATAATTCATGGCAATGAAGGCTTTAGACCAGTTAATGTAGAGTAGTTGCGCAATAAAATTGTTCAAAAGTCAAACAACATTAGCCCAGAAATGTTGGAGAATGTTAGAATGAATTTCTACAACACATTAGGATGATTTAAAAAAAAAAAAACGTTTATTCCATCTTATTATTAAGGCTTATTTTAGTTTTCGATTTTTTAAATTTATTTACCCAGAATTAATTTTTATTTGTCCTTCATTAAATTTACTATTTCTTTTTGAGGGTTTTGTCCTAAATTCATCAGAATTATTAAATAAATGCTTTTCTGCTTTAACTGTAATTTTTAATATGAGGAAATTTTCTATATTAAAAATTTTGCCTGGTGCAAGTCCGACACGAGGAAAAAAAAAATTTTAATATAGAAAATTTCCTCATATTAAAAATTACAGTTAAAGCAGAAAAGCATTTATTTAATGATTTCATTAGAATGACTGACTTCCTTGTCATGAACAAACCCCAATTTTATATTTCTTTATTTATTACTATTACGAATAGAATAGTAACCGAGCTGGTGTTAAAGTTTATTTAATTTATTATTAAGAGTTACTTTTAAGTTTTCATTTTTTAAAATTGTTTACTCAGAATTAAGTTTTATTTATCCTTCGTTAAATTTATTATTTCCTTATTAGGGTTTTGTTCTTCGTTCATTAGAATTATTTTAATTTTCTTGTCATGAGCAAAGACTATTTTTAAGTACATAATAGATACTATAAATTACTGTTTTACGCTTTCATTACACCTTTTGAGTTTATAACTACGTGTGTCCAAAGCAATATATATTGCAATTTATTCATTTTCATAATAAAAATGCAATACGTTTCGCGGTCACTAAAAATTAACACATTTCTGCGTGTAGATCGAATAGCAAAGCAACCGGTGCGCTCGCGCCAGTATTCGTTGTGAGCTATGAGTGGCTATGACGAATAACTGAATGCAGTAAGAAGAATGAGCGGAAGACGCACATGCGTGGTATAACCGTTGACTTTGCAGGGATGCACCTGGTATATACTTAGTCATACTGGTTTTTACTTAATATTTCTTGGCTTTTTAAGAACGATAAAAGCCTTATCTCCAGATCAATTTCAAACAGTTTTGTGAAGGTTTATACCTACCCCACGGTTATAGTATGCGGGATCTGATCTATCTTCTTTTTCTTATGTATTGTCGTTATTTTCGATTTTTTCTGTTCTTCAGGATATATAATATAAATATTCCTCAATAATGCAAACCCTTTAATCGACCCACAAACATTGCGGCCAGATACAAATCCCATCCCGTAATGCTATATGTCGATTCCATTAATTTCTTCTAAGTAAACTGCCAAGTATTATCGCAAATCACGTCGTCTAATGCGAAGAGCAGTGCGCGTTAGACCGTATGCTTCTATATTCCTCTCCCCAACGTTTGATATCGATCCAACAGGCGGCAGTTGTAATGGGAAACGGGACTAAAACATGAATCTCAGGGAATAAGAGGGAATTCCTCCCGTGAAAGGGGACCTCGGTTAGTTATTCCATTTCGATGATAAATAACTAGATATATATGCGGTGTAGTGGGCACTACGGACAACAATCTAATGCCGTCGTGAATAGAGAAGATGAAAAGATGAAAAGTTGAATGACTATGCTGCATAGAGATTATGGAATTTATATAATTAATCCATATAAATAATATCTTAACTCGCTTCGTATCGGTCTTTTTTTTTAATCTCTTTGTAGTTGTAATAGTTCCGTGATCACTTTAAGTTGTGAATTGCGTTTAATGCGAATATAACTATATGAAACCATTTAAATACAAAGTAAAGCAAAAGGTTTATCATCCTTCTACTATCCCCAACCGTAGAGCACCTCATCATCGCTGCAGTGCTGGTGAATCAGCGTAATAATGGCACTATACAACGTAATCACAATTACAATGTGTCATTACAGCTTACTGTGTAAAATGAATAGTTATGTTGCCAATCTGCGTTCTTAAGTAGTTACACCAAAATTAATCCATAAACCCATGATATTACTTGTACATTACACATCCTAACAGCAACTAAAACTTCTATTTAGTATTTTATTTATGAATGTCGTCTCTGATCTATCGTTGTGTTTGACCAAGTATGTAACGATTATATCACAAAAAAAAGTGCCAGAACAGGGTAATGGAATATATTGTTGACAGTGTAATATAAATTAGAAATATGGTAGGAATCTGCAATGGAGTATTTCTATGAAATTAGTATGAATGTTCTGAAAAAATAAAAGTGACGTTGCGTTTAGGAACACCGAAAAACAATTAGAACAACAACAAATAAGTTACATAAACTATGAGAAGGTGTTCTTAAAGCATCGAATTGCCTCTCATTTGTATTGGACGATGAATTCTATCTTACACTCTCTAGATGGAAGTGACTGTGCTGAAAAAAATCATTATTATTTTAAAGAAACCATCTTTGTTGATCCAGAGATACGTTCCAAGGATCATACAAAATTTTCGAAAAGGGTTTTGATGTTTTCAGAAGAAATCATCGTCATTTATAGTAATGAGTGTGTTTCATGAGTGAATAAACATTATATAATGCCGCGACAATAATAATTGTTCTATACGAGTAACATATTCCTTGTATTATTACGTGCGGATTTCTTCTTTCCTCTACTATGTTTCAGATGTTGCTGTGTTCGCACTCTCGCGGTCTGTTTTTCCGTTGCTTAAGCTGCAAATTTTCGCTCTCTTCCGGCCCCGACCTTGTGAGAGAACGATCAGAGTAGCGTTTCGCTCTGTTACTTTGTAAATTAATTTTCTTTCTTGGGAAAGATACCCGCTATCGCGGCTATATTAGTGCAAAGCGTTTTTTTTTTGAGTTATTTACTTATGTAAATAGAAACCTCGATGTAGTGTGCACAGGAATTTTTGAGTAGGTACATTTTTTCTTACGGCTTATACTTTGAAACGTAATTTTCTGAATCTAAATTTTCTTGGAACTCCATCGTTTGTGACAATGTATTTGAACTTCTCGATTAATCGTTTCGTAAAGTTTACGCGTATTTTCGTCTCCTTTTTAGAGTTTTTTTTTTTATACGTACCGCTTATTTACTGAACAGCGGCACGTGGTCTCTCGTCTTACTGCGTAGAGGTATTTTACCCTGGTGTGTGCACTGAATTTCGTGGCTTAAACCTAGCCTAGATCTACCGTTGACTAGTTTTTACGGAGAAACAAGGCATTCGATAAGATTTAAAGGTTTTTGTGCCTTTATGTTTTGTGGTTGCTGTTTCACATCAAGGCATTGGCGCTTATTTTTTGAAGAAACAGTAGATGAAAAGCCTTTTGGACGTTATAAATATAAATAATTTTAATAGTAGACCGTCCACAACTGGTCTGTAGATAGATTATCTTTGAGCTTATAACGTTGTCGCCACCTACTAGTTCCTCCCACCATCCTCTATAATACGCGCCTCGCCGAAAACAATTCATAACGAGCGATGCGGAGCACTACCGGTAAGCGTCCGCGTTTTAATTGCCGCTCCCTCATCCCTCCCGCCCTCACGTCCCGTGTCGACGCCAGGCAGCGCCGCATCCCCAACGCGTCGCCGACAGCAATTACAATGCATCTAAAACTAACTGCGATGATGCATTCGGATAATTTAATGTCACTTAAATGTCAAGAAGTCCGCCGTTGAAATATCCATCAATTACGCGAAACGACGACATTTGTTAATCTCTTTGTCTCATTAGTCCTGACAGGGGATCCGTTAATTACGCGAGGAACAGACCGCGCGGAGCCTCGCCGTCGGCCGGAGTGCCCGGGAGCTGTGCCTGCGCGCGCGAGAGCGCGGCTCGTGCGCAGGGGCGCGGAATTTACGCAAACGACGCCGTTATTACGGTACGAGCCGGGGCTGCGCGGCCGTATCCCCGGCGTATATCGTAAATTGTAATTAAACAAACATTTGCATTCGCACGAGGAAAAAAAGGACGTGTCTAGGTAAAAGTTAGGGTAGAAATATATCCGAGTAATGTGCCTGGCTTATATATTATGTTGTAGTTAAGCTAATTTATTGTGGAGATATTTAGCGTAATTAAGTCGTAATATATTATTTGAATAGATTAACTGTTCACTAACTAGAGCATTTATAAGGTCCTTAATCACGGATTTTCTTCTTAGGAGTTAGTTAATTTTTTAGATACTTAAATAAATCGCAAACTGAAATTAGAGATACTATTTTGCGCGAATATATACACACCCTGTATAAAGAAAGCAAAAGTTAAAGAAAACAAATGATTTAAAACAAGAATATACAGGGCATACAATTCCGAAACCTGCCAATTGAAATGTCAAGGGGGACAACTTAACTAAGATGATGCTTACTGATTTAAAAAAATGTGTTTTTGATACATGTAGCCGTAAAGACCTTTTGAATGAGTGGTCACAACTCATCTTCCCCATTCAAATTTTAGGGGTGGCTGTTATTGCACCTCCAGGAATGATTTTTCCAAGTTTCGGAATTTTATATAAATCGCAGCAGGTTGTAACGAACGACGACGATCGGTTGTTTGTCTGTTGTTTTGTTGGTTGTTTTCCGGATTTCTCTGGTTCGGTGTTGATAGTTTTTACCGCTTATTTAAATGGTGTTGCCTAATACTTGCGTCATTACAATAATCTGTAAACCCTAAATCTGGTAGCAACGAGTCGGAGCAACTTCAGGGTTCGAACTACGCAACAAAACAATGAAAGTGTATCGTAAATCAAGGGTTTATTTCTAAAGAACAAATGTAACAGACAAGAAATATATACATCAAAAAAACGGTATGTATGTAAACAAAACGTATACACTAGTATGCATGTAAAAATATGTGATATAGCGGTGAACTTTAAAATATTGATGGAGCTTCGGTTTGAAATCTTAATGCGGTATCTAATAGCTATAACAAAACGGTGAAATGCCTGCGTTGGTATCAGAGACTATGCCAACACGCCAATCGGAGCAGACGGAAACGATGTTTGTGTTACGTCAGAAAGCTTTGCCAACGCTACGAACAGACCGGGATTACGAAGGGTGTCAGAGGCTATGCCGACACGCCAATCGAGCCGTACTGGGAGGGACTCGGGGACCGAACTGGACTCGGTCTGAATGCTTGTGTTAAGCGCGCGGCTTAAATACAATCGCGGTTCCCCCCACGCGGTCGCGATGGTGGGAGTCGTGCTTGGGTGAATCGAACACAATCGGCGGGAACGACATTCGCGTCGTAAACAAAATTGACTAAATAAAAACTCGAAATAAAATAACATGCGGTAGCGGGATTAACGACTAATTCAAACTAAAATCGCAACTGAATACTGACATGGGTTCTCTCATGTAACGGCACGTTATAAGGTGAAAATGTATTTAAGGCAATTCATTTCAATTGGAACTTCCTGTATATCAAAACTCTCACCACCTTAAAAACGAAAGTTCATTTTGTATCCAAACGGCAAAATGAACGAAGGAAACGCTAGCGAAGGCTGAGAGAGATGAAATCCTCATCCCACGCTTTAAATTCCCCCATTAAACACGGTCGAAAGTTTTTATTGGGGAAACGTGGGCATTATCAGAAATGACCAGTCGTTCGCTTAACTCAGAGGGCGTAATCAAAGTGCGCGATCAGGGTCGGCTTAGCCTGATCCACGCTCTCCAGCTCGCAGTTCGAATAATAACAATCGTGCCCGGGATAAGGCGTTGGATTTGGATCGGATAGGTCCAAACCGCCCCCACCCCCCACTCCCTAACCGGAGCCGCGTGTATCCGACCTGCCCGAAATCCGACGAAATCTAAAACGCTAACAAAGGCCGCGTTGTTAGTTAACGTTTCAATTACCCAGTCAGTCGATTTACTTCGAGCGAAGGTGTGCGGTAGGGTTCTGAAGTTGAAGGATGGATTCTTCGACGAAACTCGTAAAGACGCACACACACATTTATAGACGCTAGAGAGCCCCGACGAAAGGAAAAAAGAGAGGGATAGATCGACTTGATTGCGGCAGCGCCTATTGTGTTTCAATGTGTTCTTTAGATCCGCCGAGAAAATCTGGCGGGATATATCTTCGAAGAGAACGTTTGAAAAGGGGTGTGTGGGGGATCTCTGCTTCGCTGAAATTGCTACTTTCCCCCAAACGGGAAACTGCTACCCCAGTGTGTAGGCGTCCCAGCGCGCCCTGGTGTCTATTCTTTAAATTTCCAGTTACGACATTAGGTTCCATATTAGATTTTCAACTGTTCCTTTTGTGCGGGATTCGTTTATTCCTTCCTCTTTTTTTTTTCTCCTTCTATACGCCATTAAATGCGATTGGCGTTTGTTTAGGGTTTAGCGAGATCTATGAGGAATGTTTCTAAAAGGGTAGGCTTTGGAATTCTTGCGATCTCCAGCTCAGCTTCACGGATTTCGTTCCTAAATTGAGTCGCGATTTCGATATAAATTACGTTCGCAGATTAGTGCGGATTTCGAAAGGAAATTAAGAAATATTTGGAAATCTTTACGATAAATATGAAGTACAATCATGAGCATAAAAATATTTCGATGATATTTCATCATTAAGATATGATATACTGTGTGAATCTTTTGGCAGCCATTTACAGCACATGATTTTGAACAGCAAATAAATATAGCTTATACTGTTGTAGAGGAATTAAGCAACTTTTTCAAATAATTTTTTTTTTGGTATGAGGTCATCTAACCTCACTTTTTGCCGATTCATTGCACATGTTTTAAATTTGCCGCCATACAAGTATCAAAATAAATTTTGGGGTTCTTTGACACGCTGAACCTATGCTCCCAAAAGGATTTTACCATATTTTAATAATAAAAAAAAAATATCCCATATGTTGCAACATTTATGCTGGTCACTGTAGATGTTAACTCCTCTCATCCTTTCCTTGATGCTTTCTTGGGCATAAACGTCTAAAACGTTTCAGCCTAAAAAATGGTTAGGGTTTGCCTTAAAACTTTTGAAAGACAATAATTCAGCCCAAAACCTTCGACTGCAACCCCTTGGTCCATCTTGAATCCGTCTATGTTCCACACCAGGCATCGCCAGTCGTCTTGATTTGGCATCAATACTTGGTTGCCTAAAGTTTAGCACAAATATTCTAATTATTATACAAATTTTTAGAAACGATATTTCATTTAAATCAAGCCAGTTAAACTTTCAAAATATGCAAATCATCATCACCTTGCTTGGATATGATACCTATGAAATCCCGGGAACAGCACATCGTCTCCAACCGTTTACGGGCTGATGCATACACAGCGCTCGCAGCACCGGCATTATGCGTTTCCGATGCAAGCGATCCGCGCTCCAGATATATACATATTTTAAATATCAATTTCGCGTAATTCGAAACCTCACACCAACAGCGCTCCAGTTCGGACGACAAAAGCCAGGTGGCAGCTAGTCGACTCTCATATTGCGAACGGGAGATTTATAGACGGGGAGGTGGTTGGTCTCGCTTAGGGTATTCATAGCTGGTAACGTCAACGGAGGAGGAGTGTAGAGCATTGTACTAAAGGGGGTATGCATAAATAGCCTAGCGTCGCATAGGAAACCATAATTCAGTGTGAGGCGTGCTGTTCTGTATCGAGAATGGAAGGATATCTAGGTGATGCAAAGGATTTTTGGTGGAAGAAAATAGAAGCTTATATCGCTAAAACATAAATAACGGAAAACGACACGACAGCGCAAGAACAAAGATGCCACACCAAAACGACTAGAATGACAACCAACCTCTTCTAATTTATGTAAAATTATTAAAATCTTTCGCCGGCAGTATCTTCAAAGTATACGTTACAGTACACCAAGTACATCTTCGCACGTTTGCGTCGTCAACAACACCCGCAACAATTAATTCGCTGACTATAAGCAGACTCTCTGTATAAACCGCGAAAATTGGAAATTAATTTTACCATCGACGCCTACTCCTCGAGAGATGAGGGAACCCATCAGCAGGGGTGTGAGAGCAGATTTTGTCTCGGATAAATATTATAAGACGAGTAACGCAGGCACGCTTCACTGGGAAGGGAGGGAGCATCAATCGAATTAATGACGAATCGTGGGGAAGTATTATAAATTATGTATATTGAGTTAACTGACCGATGGGTTTCTGTTAGGGGTCGTAAAGGTGTGGCCAATTGGGGATTGAAGAGGGTAAGGGCATAATAAGATAAAATTAAATGCCTTATTCCATGGGATTTGATTATATGCTTAAATCCTTTATAATAATTAAACAATTCCCACACCAATGGCAACGATAAGATGGACCAAGTAAATTTTCTAAATTAGTAAACTGTGAATGGTTTTTTAAAGCCCGTTTTCACGGTGACATTAATGCAAAAAAAATGAACTTATAGTGTTTTTTGGGACTCTATGCAAATATTATAGAGAACTTAGTGAATCACCTGACTCAATGTAACGAAGTACTACTTGCAATTTCAATTCTGCAGGTAACGCATTTCTCATCATTGTGTTTTGTTTTTTTGTATTTTGGGTCCCACCTAATACAAAGAACACTGTTGATTTGACCAGACATATTAAAACATGTGTTTATCTTATTTAAAAGATATTTAAGCATATCCTCATCAATCCGTAAAAAAATTGGAGAAAGTATTTCTGATGCACCTCTTTGCTTTCTGTGTAAAATCCACTTTCTTACTCAGATGTTTTTCTTGTTTTTTCGATCTCTCCTCTGCTTTTATGAAGTTTTCCATCACATTAGCCACAGCAAAAACCAGATCCATCTTCCCGTATCACTTCGCGAGTGACACAGTGTGAACAAATATGACTTTCGTGACGTCATGACACTCAAATACATATATGTAATACTACTATATTGCTGACACATCCTAAAAAATTCCGAAATCAAAGGGAGATGGATATATATCGGACACTCCTACTTGTTCTTGACGTAACGTGCGCATGCGCGTAATTTTAACGTAATAAACATGCAAATCAGTTGACGTTTGTGTTATTTTAATATTTCTGGAATTTGAAGTGTGATTTAGAAATTAATCCTATTGGATTGTAATCTCTTAATGATTTGCAAATAAACTGATATTGCCATAATGGAAGATTATTTTCTTATTGTCACCTATTAATTAAATCATGTGATGTAGATGTGCGAAGTACCGTTTATTTTATACCCGGTTTTTAAATGAAAACTGTCCATGAAATTTGTCTTTGACAGTTATTTTTGACATTTTTATGTTTTCCCCTTTAATGTTAACTATACAAATTTGGGTACTTTTCTACTCACTATTAGAACTGAATATTGAAACTTTCGAGATTCGTCCTGGGAATTTAACCAAAAATAAAAGTTTGAATTTCCCTCTCGTTCTCAAGAAACACAACAGCGCCATCTATGATCAGCGCAGTGAAACAAATTGACAGCAATCTAATCAAAACCCAAACAGTAAAGAAAAATTCCCCTCAGTATCTATCCGCAAATAGGAAATCCCCCTTGGACATCGACGCAGGCACACGTCTCCCGTTATGTACCGGCAAGCCAAAAAATGAAATAAATTCGTACCGGATTATATCCCCATCTGCAGAGCGGCAAACTTCCGAGCCCCAATTTTCCCCATTGTCCTTCCAGGTCAGCGGCGTTCGCCCTGCCCAGGGTCCCGGGAGGAAATTGGATAGTTGTTGCTTTATGAGCCACTTGCGCTCTACAACGAAGCCCGGGGACTGTAGGGGTGAGGTGCCTCCGTTTTTCTTCCTCTCCTATTCGCTTGAAATGGCGATGCGAGTGAAGATAGGAAAGACGCGGAGACAAGGCAAGACATTGTGCTGCGGGGTTTTAAAATTGCGGAAACGTTTCCCTTGATGACGCGCGCGGGCAAAGTTCGCAGGTCGGAATCGACCGAAGCGTGGAGGTTTTGTATTTCGTTCCGCTGATAGGTGCAGTTCAATAGTTTAGAGGCACGATACGCTTTTCAAACGATCCCATTTGATGAGTGAGAATTGAAAACGATTCTGTTAGGAAGTCTTTTGAGTAATCAACGTGAATTTCCTTTTATTTTCATGTTCCAGTATAGCTTTTAATTCTAGAAAACGGGTTCGTTTACATCAAGTCATTGAAATACTGGTAGACCAATCGGTAGACAATACAAGACCAGATCTCAGGCCACCCCTCAATTAGCAGGCAATGAATATAACGGTTTTAATTCCTGGTGATAACGTGAAATGAAACGCTATTTACCGGGGTCAGGTCAAAAATACGCGGAACGTACTATGTCGGGCCAGAAAGCTGTGCCGGCCTTAATTTTACGGAACGGGAATGACTATGAATAAAACTTTGAGTGCATCAGTGAGCTGTGCCGACGCGTCCGTCAGAGCGAGGATGACGGGGAAGAGAATGTCTGTGTTACATCAGAAGCTATGCCAGCGCCAATGGTCAGACCGGAAATAACTGGAAGTGCCTGTGTTACTTCAGAAGCTATGCCGACGCCAATGACTAGACCGGGAATAACTGAAACGTAGTACGGCACGTTACATTTTTGATAAAAGAGATTTAGAGCACACATATGACTCAAAATGCTTTTATACACCCCATATACGATTAACACCAATAGATTCACCAAGTTGTATATGAGAATTTGAAATGGGTGATGGATCTTTTGCTATAAACAAATGACTCGAATTCCTAATCTGAAAGTAAATTCTATTACCAACTAATTTTCTAGGCCTAATATGTTTAAACAGTAAAGCAGTTTGTGACAAACTTCTGCAAGTTATAAACAAAAATATAATTATACTTTGCAGAATACTCCAATCCTTTAAATCCTTTGTGGTGAAGCCTTGAACCGTTAGCTGAATTCATATTTGTTTTTTGAAAGTCAATCTGATAGGGCACAAACTGTGAAATATATGTTCCTGAACTGTCCTTTATATGTATGCTGTTATTACTTGATTTGATGGCGTATGGGTTTAAATCCCGATAGCAAAAAGAGAGCTGCAACCTAACAATACAAAACTCGTATAATGATTGAGGGTGCACAGGAGCCTCAATACAACCTTAAACAACATTCGACAATGTTGTCAAAGATATATGTTAAATAAAAGAGTTGAAATTTGTTTATTTGAAATACTTATGTATTCATATGCGCCATCTATTGGACGTAGATTAGTTTTTGGTTGCATTTTGCGTAGCAAGTATTTCTTTAGTTAAGTACCGTGTGCAAATAGGGCAGTTAAGTTAAGGCGAATCAGTGAGCCAGGTAGGTCCATATAGGTATTTAATATTTTTGTAATCACTCATGTTAGTATTGAGAAACATTAAAACGGTTCAACAGTGAACAAATAGTGTTTTATTCATTGCGCCAACAATATATATTTTTTTAATTAAGTCCTAGGGAACACAGAAGACAAAGTCCAACATTATAATATCTTAGATTAGAAGATATACAAAAAAAAAACTTCGCTGTATATAATTCTTTCGCCAATTAAATACACAGCCTGTTTACTACTACCTCAGAGTGTCATATATATCGTGTGCAAACAAAAGAATCAATCTTGATACGTCAAAAAAAGTTGTAGTTGTAGATATTCTTCAGTATAATTTATTTATAAATTCAACCGTTTATTCCCATAATCTCAACACCAAGGTGAATTATAACAAAGAATGATCGTCTAAAACAAACGAACGAACGCACAAACAAACAAGAGCAATACATAACTGAAAGAGATAGGAATGACAACTACGCCAACTCTACTAACAACAAATCGAGAAACTTCCCCAGCGAGCTGTGCGAGGCTGCGAACTGTGGAGGGGCAAATTTCGACCTCGGAATTCGGAATTAATGACTATACTGGGCACTTTTGAACTACCCCTCGGGCCGTTACCGGAAGGAGCAGTCAAATTTTAATTGTTCCATAAATTTTCCAACGATTTCTTTCTTTCTTACTCGCTTCAATCGTTTCTAGTACCATTAGGCTTGAAGGAGGGTTAGAAGTGTCCGAGTCGTACAATTCGGCAATATTTGCAATTGGAAAATTTGATTTGTAATCGCTAAAATGGTTGCTACACGAATTTTATCGCTGAAATAAGTTTACGCCTAATAACATTTTTAGGAAGAATATGATAATGTGGCCGTCATCATTGACGAAGACAAAATTGTTTCTCTGGGTGGGGAAAAAGTACTGTATATCGCTTGCATCATTTGAATGAGCAGTTAGTGAACTCAAAAAAAAAAAATAAAACCAATGCTACCAAGTGATGCGCAAAATATTATACGAATCATCTCTATATATAAGAAATTAATTAAAAAATTTCTTTTCTGACTGTTGGCGTCGGCATAGCTTCTGATGTAACACAAGCGCTTCTAGTTATTCCCGGTCTGACCGTTGATGTCGGCATAGCTTCTGATGTAACACAGACATTATCTTTTTTATATAAGAAATCAATTAAAAAAAATTTTAATTAATTTCTTATATAAAAGATGATTCGTATAATATTTTGCGCATCACTTGGTAGCATTGGTTTTATTCTTTTTGGGTTCACTATTTTAATGTAAAGCCAACTATTATTTTTTTTTGTTTCTTAAATAGCATCACGTATTTTTTTGATATATTTGAGAAATATTTGTTTCTTCGTAGATATAATGATATGCAACTTATAGGAACCCTCAAATAATGGTTACTTTCATTTATCTGCAACAATGTCCACTAACTCCAAGAGTATTTTCAGAGAACATTAAATAGATTTATAATAAATACTTACAGATTCTGAAAGATTTTCGTCTAATTCTAAATGATTGTCACCTACCTGCAACAAGAAAAAATATGATATTAGAAATAGAGTTGATAAAGCGAATGTGCTTAGTTAAACACAATTGACAAAAATTCGTGATGTGTAAAATGTCGACACGATATAAGGTTGTCTTGTTTGACTCTTTATACGAATATAAATTAAACAACATATATATTTTTTTTATAAAGTAACAAGGTTTTCCTCAATAACAGCTGTAACATTGAGCAAATAAACCTGTAGTATTTACCAATTACATTTGTATGTTTAACTATTCATTGAGGTATGATTATTTCACGACTGTGTCTTGTTACCATAGCCAGCAACACTCACACAATCTAATACAATACTAAACCACAAAAAAGAGTATTCGCTTCGTTTTCGTTAGTAAAATTTAAACAAAAGACATTGGTAAACTGAACAACAATTGTTGTTTGAATGACATTTTTTCGTTAAGCTACAAATAAAACTTGTTTTCCCTCTTGTTGAGTCCATCCGGGGACACACTGTATATCTTACATCTGGTTTCAAAGATTTTTTATAAAAATCTAAAAATTGGTATAAATGTTTGGAGGGGACTGTACCCCGAAAGTTGTTCTTATACCATGATAGTCTTTCAGTCTCTAAAGTTTCACCGAAATTTTCGGATTGAAGGTGTTCCCTTGTTAGATACATGGATTTGAAGATTCAAGCTTTAACCACCACCTAAATATCGATCAATTTTTACCACGTCAGACACGCAAATCGCATTTAGAGTTTACCTCACTCGTCACCACCATTTTCGTTCAGTGTCGCCTGATCGTGAGTAATTGCACCGAATCACTTCCGTCGATATTTCCGCTGGTTCTCACGCGAATCCAATACATCGAAGGAGCATAGAGAAGTCTAAATCGAAGTGTCCTCGATGTTCCAGCACAGAGTTTCGTGGCGACATCTCCCAATCGCGACCACTGTAATAATCTGCTTGAAAAGAGGATTCCGGAAGAGCGAGATTAAGCGCCGGTTGGTAGTATTGCAACGAGTCGACAGAAGAGAGAAAAAAAAAACAGCGTTCATTCGTCGTGGAAAGACTGCAATTTTCCCCACACATATACAACTAAGGTAAATTGCACATAATCGATTACTTCTTGGCTGCGTATTTTATCCGCCTCTGCACTTTTTCGATCGGCAAAATCGCATTAGAGTCCGTCTTGAAGACGTTTCCGAGATATTAGGTGGTAGTCGCAGGGTGTATGGGGGCGAAGCGGGGTGGGGCTGTTTTATCGCCCGTAAAAAGGAAGTAGTACTTTCGGAGTCGTCTAGTGCGAGAGTATTTTGAGCCGCTTAGGTAATAGTTATTCTCGCAGTTTATATGGTTGGCGGTGGCTAACTTCGCCGGTGTTTTGTTTAAAGTAGGTAATACTGGTGCAAGTTACGATTTCTAACGCCGCTGTCGGAGAATCTTCCGAGTTGGTGAAACTTTAACGATAGTAGGAAAAGTTTTATAAGAACACCTCGGAGCTCGTTTAGAATAAAAGGGAGCCAAAAAAACGGCGCACCATTAACGGTATTATTATTACTGCTAGCTGTTAAAATAAAATGGTAGTTCAGATATCCCTTGCTTCGGTAAAAGTACTTTCAGTTCAATTAAATTAAATAACTGAAGTAGACTGAGCACATTGTTCAGTTATAACTTTATTTCCTACTAGACTGGAATAGAGTTCATTGGTTCAAAAGATTTTGATATACTGGGTGGTCCATTTACAGTAGTTTTCTTCGACCTTACACGTTGTACAATAAGTTAATAAAAATGTCACTTATTGTACAATAGCATTCAAACAGAAACTAAAATCGTAATAAAACGAATGTTAATAACCAGGCGAGGTACGGATGAGGCTGTAAGAGGGAAAGGAGAGGCCACGAAATTTAAAATGTCTTGTACCGCTACTTATATGTACAAGGTGGCGCAAAAATAACCTTCCGATGTTTTTTGGCTGTAATTTAAAAAAAAAAATGAAAAACTTTGATTCTTCTTGTGGATTATTTTTATTTGGTCTTTTAATTTTTTTACATCAAGTCGAGAATATGATGTCATGTAAATGGCCGCCGCCACAGTTGATTGTCATTTGAGCCCTTTTTATGGCATTTTCTATCACTTTGGTCAAAACTTCCGGCGATAGGTCCTCACATTCTTGGCGGATATTGTCTTTAGAGCTGCAAGAGTCTGAGGCTTGTTGACATAAACCCGCGACTTCAAAAAGCCCCACAAAAAGAAGTCTGCAGCGGTCAAATCAGGCGATCTTGCTGGCCAGTGCAAATCGCCAAAACGGGAGATTAGGCGCCCGGGAAATGCATCCTTCAGCATATCGGTGGTGGCACGTGCAGTGTGTGCCGTTGCACCGTCCTGTTAGAACCACATGTTTTCCAATCCCAATTCATCAAGTTGCGGCAAAAAGAACTCGTTGATCATTGCTCTGTAGCGCTCACCATTCACAGTAACCGTTTGGCCCGCGACGTCTTCGAAGAAAAAAGGTCCGATGACTCCTCCAGCGAAAACAGCACACCATACAGTGACTTTGAGCGGGTGTAATGGCTCTTCGTGGGTTACACGCGGATTTTCAGTGCCCCAGAAGCGTAAATTTTGCTTATTTACGTACCCGCTAAGATTGAAATGGGCCTCATCACTCATGATTATTTTTGATGAAAAATCATCTTCCTCTTGGTGGTGATTAAGGATGGCTTGAGCGTATGTTAGACGCGATTGGCGGTCAGCAGCTAACAGCTGATGCACCGTCTGGACTTTGTACGGAAACATCTTCAAATCTTGCACCAAAATTCGCTGTAAAGACCGTCGACTGATACCCATTTGCGTGGCACGTCGTCTGGTCGATGTCGACGGCGCTTCCATGACATCCTCGGCTACAGCAGCAATATTCTCTGCAGAGCGGCTACTCCGGGGTCTGCCACGCCTGGCAGCATCTCGTGTTGTGCCAGTCTCTTCGAGGCGAGCGGCTAAACGTCGCAGTGTTTCACCAGTAGGCGTTGGACGGCCAGGAAATCTGCGACGAAATTCACGTTGTGCCAAAGTCACCGACCGATTATTGGTCAAATAAATAGTCACCAATATTCCGCGTTCTGGAGCACTGTAGCGTAACATTATTTATTAACGTGTATTTCGCATGTGTTTACTACACAAATGTCAAAACAGAACTGTCATTAGGGGCCAATCGCAAAATTTATAGCATTTTCTGATAGGAGGATTACTTTTGCGCCACCTGTTACTTATGAGTAAATTGTAAATATTACATCCCTCTTGTAAACTTGAATGTCAATGTAATCACAACCGGTGTATAAATCAATGCATTTTCGCGCTGCAAGATTATGTCAAAAGATAGAAATATGCCAGAAAGAGATGACGTCATTCGGTGGCTCAACGGCGTATCGCGACAAACGCCTTTTTTGTTTACTTAAACTATTTATTTTGAATAACAGATTCTTAAATTATTCTGATAATAAAGTGTTTTAACTAAACTAAAAGAGGAATCTGTGGGATGTTAATTAAGATACTTAGCTGTCTAGAATCATCATCTTTATTTACTTATTCTATTTTGTGTAATATTTATCATTGATCTCTAGAGTTTTAAATTCTATTTAGTCTTGTCCTTTTTTGTGTAATTTTTATTTACTGATTTTTGGAATTTTAAATTGTAATACTTTTAGTAATTATTATTTTTCTGACTATGTCCATGTTCTTTCGAACAAAGACAGAAATAAATTATTATTATCGCAGTGTCAAAATAAAGATCTAAAGTGTCGTTCAGTCATCTCAAACGTAATAATCCTTCTACTAGGTCGAGTGCCACATAGTATCGTCCTCCCGAAGCGTCTACCTCCCGACATTCCTCAGAATAAGCCTCCCAGCGACTCGCACTAATGCCCCAGCCGACCGTTCAGGCAAGATAAGGGACGCCGTACATACTCCTAGCTTGCAATGCGCACTTAGCGAGGTTTTAAGGTGAATTACAACCCACCCGGCGCTGTTGTCCCTCCCCACCGGCTCCCATTAAGACGTGGAGCCCTCTCTAAACTCTAACGCGACGTATACGCTGCCGAAACCCCCTCCCCCGTGCTCCTAAAACTCCAAGAGTGCGCGTACGTTAATGCCTTAAACCGTAAACTGGCGCGAATAACTCGCGATTATTACGTTTCGGGTGAGATAATCGCTGTAGGAGGGAAGAACGGCGTCTGGACCCCTGTAGGCTGTGGAAGCGGAGCCGCTCCCAAGGAACTATTCGGAATCGGAAACGAGATTAAGGGCAAAGAAAACAATAGAGGATGTTTAAGGGTGGATGCGCCGAAACCACTTATTGCGGCGTACAGTTAATTAGTCGCGAGTCAAGTTAAAATAGAGTTGCCGCAGCCGTAAGCAGCGAGACTGGAGTGCATCAGTAATAATGGCGTGAGAGTTGTGCAACCTGTGCTTCCGTTATTCTGATTTTAATTATGAGCTCGGTTTGGTTATATAAAGGATGGAACCTATAAACAATTCACGCAACATCTTACGCTAAGAGTGTATTTCGACCGTCCTCTTCAACTACTAAAATCTTCGGAATTACAAACGATACAAAACTGCAATTTGCTCACAATATACACTAACTATGTGTAATTCAACCGGCAAAATATTAACAAATCACATTTGTGGTTAACTATACAACTATCATTTCTTGAAGATGGTATTCTATGACTCTAAATTTTAATTTCTATTAGCTTTTTAAGAAAATGCCCAAATATGCCCAAAAATAGGAAAACTGTTTTGTCATCTGGGATCCTTCTAGTACTTGCTCCAGCGATTTCAGGTGCTACTTCGCGCAACTTTTTGAAAAAAGACGTTTTGTTTATCGCATTACCGTTTCTAGCATTCTCATAAATGCATGTTAATTAATATTTCTACCAAAAATTTGTTAAGTTATGCCATTTCAGTGACTAACACTCGATGTATGTTTCATAATCTCTCTAAAGTCATAATAAACATATGTTCACAAATCAACCGTTTACGAGGTAACAGCGAGTGTTGCTAGTAGTACATGGATATAACATATCCCAGTAAACAGGTGCTTATCAGCTATTGTTTTATGACAGTTTAATTTGACGTTTTGTGCAATTTGTAGCAATTACAATGGTTGCGTATTCTAATGCTGAAATGAGAGATATGGTGTTCAGGTACGGTCGTGCTAATGGGAATTCTTTACAAGCACGTCGGCGTCGCTTCTATGCTGAAACGTTTCCTGATCGCCAACTGCCTTCGCATGTGATGTTTCAAACGGTGTTTCAATGACTAAGAGAAACTGGTTCGTTTGAGAAGCGGTCTTCTGATACTGGACGGCAGAGATTAGCATGTACTCCACAGATAGAAGATCGAATTTTGAATATTATTGATGAAAATCCCGAAACTAGTGTTAGAAGAATTTCGACTCAAGTGGGTGTAAGCAGCAATCTTGTTTGGAGAACTCTTCATGAGCAACTCCTATACCCCTACCATATCCAACGGGTACAAGCCCTTACTGCTCCGGATTATCAAGCGAGAAGAAGATTTCGCTGATAACATCATTTTCACTGATGAAGCTGGTTTTACTAAAAATGGAATATTTAATTTCCACAACAATCACGTTTGGTGTGACGAGAATGCTCATGCTACCGTTGAAGCTCGGCACCAGCAACGTTTCTCTCTAAACATCTGGTTAGGCATGATAGGGGAACGGTTGTTAGGACCGATTGTTTTGCCACAACGCTTAACAGGTCCTGCATACCTCGAGTTCTTGGAAAATACTTTACCTGAACTTTTGGAAGATTTACCTATAAATCTAAGACTGAACCTCTGGTTTATGCAAGATGGAGCTCCACCGCACTTTACGCCTGCTGTTAGGGAACATCTTAACAATGCATTTCCTGGGAGATGGATAGGGCGAGCAGGTCCCATTGCTTGGCCTCCAAGGTCTCCCGATCTAAACCCGTTTGACTTTAGTATCTGGGGTTATTTGAAAAGTTTAGTGTACGCAACACCAGTAAACGCAGATAATACGAGAAAAACCCTTGTTTTTTGAAAGAGTGCGCGCTTCCTTTGGAAGCAGATGTAGATCCTGTGTCAAAATGGAAGGACGTCATTTTGAACATCTTCTTTAGTTATAATCTATTTTATGTTAAAATACAATAACATCTTAATAAAAACCGCTAAAGCAAACTTATTCTGCATTTGCGATAAAATCGCTGTTATCTCGTAAACAGTTAATTTGTGGACATATGTTTATTATGACTTTTAACCTGATTTTCGCTCGTACTACATGCCCTTAAAATCTTTAAACGATGTTTCAAAACACCCTGTATACTTGGTATGTTTGACTTCTTCGGTTCGCCTACACATTCTAAGAGTTATTCTCTGTCTAGTTGGATTGTGGCTAATATGAATACAATTTATGTTTTGTGCACATAAACAGGAAGATTATCTATATCATTATCATAAATGTATCAATGTACCTACTAGTTAAGGTAATAAAAGTATCACAGAGAATTAACACATTTACTGGCATAGTAAAAATATGTGGAGGAACAATAGAAAATATTCTAAGTAAATTGACATTTGTCTCAAAATTGTGAATCGATGGTAGTTCTGAGATAAATTCATATAAACAAACATTTAAAAATACGTACTGTCGCAAACGATACAAGCATGTTTATATCCAGCTATAACAGCTTAAATAACCATCCTAGATGCAAATGTAATCAGAAGATTCGCGAAAATCTTACAAGTGATTACTACAGGAAAAGAAATTGATTGCGAGAAGAAACAGCTGAAATGTGGTTTGTACTATATGCTAGCCCCCATACATAAAATTCTATCGCATGGCGCAGATATCATTCAACATGTTACTTCCTATAGGCAAACTTTCAGAAGAAGCTGCTGAAGCTCGAAATATAGACCTTAAAAACTTCAGAGAAAAAAATAGCAGAAAATGTAGCCATTCAGCTACTAACGAAGATATTTTGAAAAGACTACTTATCACATTCGATCCATATATTTCCCATTCCAAAATTAAACGAACATAGAAGAAGTGAGTTATTACCAGAAGCTGTAGAATTATTAATTCTTCACCGGCAAAATTGAAAATTGTGTTAAGTGAAAAGTAGGTACTGTCACTGTTTATCAACGAGAGGTTATCAAGAGAGGTAAGCGAATTGTTTTACTATACACAAAAACGTTTACAACACTGTTTAGAAGAATTTCTATTTAA
The DNA here is from genome assembly GCA_949128085.1 of Cetonia aurata. Taxonomy (NCBI): domain Eukaryota; kingdom Metazoa; phylum Arthropoda; class Insecta; order Coleoptera; family Scarabaeidae; genus Cetonia; species Cetonia aurata. The sequence continues at coordinate 65,650,176 of OX421884.1, read as the reverse complement.
AACGGAGATACATAATTTTACATTATATATGCTCTTATATCTGCTTTAATAGTGTCGACACATTTAATCTATTAAGATACCAAAGCCCATGTTTCTATCTTAAATGTATTTAGTGATCACAATATTTTCCTGTTGCATAATATCATAGTCTACATTAAAAGTTCCATCACACAGAAACAGCTACGAAATTTATATCTATATCAACCAATACGCTATTTCTTCGATTTATGCAGTCTCAAATACTATTTAGCTTCATTTTCACAAGTAGTGGCGGTACAACAATATTTTTTTAGTCGATGTAATATACAACCTTACCTATTCAACAAAATTTTCTTTCGTTGATCAAAGCAAGTTATTACCATATCAGTCAATGTCCGCTTTTTACCGCCTTTCGATCCACTGTGCGCCATAGCATAAATTGCTAATTTCAATATTCTATAAAAATGAGAAAATGCAACTAATATACTCTTTCTAGATGGCTCCCAGCTAAATAATTCAGTAGTAAATTGTCAAGTCAACTGATTAACGATTTCTATTCAGTGTGTCAAAAAAAGAAGCTCAGGTAATCTGCTTATAACTTATTAAACATCAATTGCATGAAAAAATGGCCCTAATAAAAGATTTTTTTTCTTTTGGATATTTGTTTTGGATTTTACACTTCAGATATACAACGGTTTGGTTATTGTTAATCTTTTTCAAATACCTACATATATAAAATTTATAATTATTCTCCGTTTGATTATCACAGATACAAAATCATCCTATAATATACGCGCAGCCATGCATCTACTCGCTATTAAGACACGAGAGCCGTACAATCAACGCTTAAACTTCATCCCGAAACAAATACCTAAAGCTAATCTTTACTTATTGTTGCGGTTTCGCTAGAAGATGCAGCTAAAACTACAGGCACCGGCGTTTGTCTATACACTAAGGGATTCCTAGACTAATTGGTCTTGCAGCGTCAAAATTAGCTAACTGGAATTTATTTCGCAATCCTTAAGGTTCACTCTCGACAATGTACCGTTGGCGTTATTAAGTTTCTTCTTCCTGGAGAGCAAACTTTCCTCACGGCTACGCAAGGATGAGCTTCGTGTTAGAGCGAAGTTAATAGAGTCGTCGTAGCAGCTAGTTGTGAGAAGGTGAATTAACGTTAGCTTGAAAATAGATGGGAAAAGGAAAAAGGTGAGATTGGCTTCGTCTGCTCCCGCTTGCGAAAAGAGATTATTAAGAAATGTAATTATAAAAGAGAAGCAGAGGGGAAGCTATTGTTTAATAGTTATCAGAGATTTTAAAGCTGAGCCGCATGGGATCGCTATTTTCACAACTTTTCAATCATGCTTTTTGTGATAGACAGATGTAAAATTAATCTAATTTGACTCTCTTGGAGTGCATCTATTTTTTTTATCCTGGTCTTTGTTTAACGAACTGGTTTAAAATTTCGCAAACACAATTTCTCTTGTGAAAAAAAGTTACACAGCCTACAACGATTACATCATTAACGTGGAGAATTGTACTGCACTCGATCCCCAAAAGTTCTGGTCCTATTTTTATAAGAAGCAAAAAAAAATCTGGAATTCCAGGTTCAATGTGTTACGGTGATAAACCTATGAAATCTCACAAGGTATTGTAAATGTTTTTGCAACTTATTTTAGCAGCATTTATACCGATGGAGCTCTCCTTTTTTATATAATAACGGAACCAGAAGTTGATGTAGCGATCAGAAAGTTGAAGAATAAGACGACGGCCCACCCAGATGGCTTCCCAAGTTTTTTGATTCGTGATTGTAGATGTATTCTGACAAGTCAGTTAACAAGAATGTTCAACCTTCCATTGTCAACAGCGACCTTCCCTGACCTGGAGAAGTACACGAAGATATGTCCGGCGGTAAAGAGTGGGTCTTCCAGTAATGTGAAAAATTATAGGCCAATATCTATACTAAATAACTTTGGAAAGGTGGAAGTGTCGTCTCAAATTATAGCTGTCGTTCCTCTTGTCTATCCTTCTGTGTTAGCCTTCCAATCCGATTTACTGGAGAGCATTGACAGTAAAAAATGTATATTTGCTGATGTCCTTCAGATCTTTACTCTGTGACGTGCAGATCTGACTGTCTTTCACTACAAAAACAACTAAACAAAATCGATGACTGGTGTACTACAAACAAGCTCCATTTGAATAATGAAAAGTATGAAGTGGTAAGCTTTACAAAAAGTTAAAACCAATACGCTTTGACTACAGCATTAACGGAACATCTCTTGCACGGGACACACCAGTGAAAGATTTAGGCATTTACTTTGATGCATCGTTTCTGCTACAGTACACTTTTTGTCTAAGTCACTATACACTGGATTAAGCATATGAGATATCGCGTCACATGTAGATTTGCCAGTCATGAATGCGTACTGACTAGGAGAGACAAGTTTATGTTTAAATAAATAAAAAAATAAATAAATAATTGACTAATCTAGTATATGAATGATCAAAGGGTCATGTATCAAAAACCTTCATAACTTGAAAATTATTGCAGATATGTATGGGGAAGGTTAATACATTTTGATGCAAAAGTTAATAAGGTTTCAGAATATTGAAGAAGAAATGGGGCATTGTACTTGAAAAAATCGAGTTTTGATGGTCTGCAGTTGCACTAAAGGATAATTAAATTTTTGACACCCTGTAGATAATGCAACAAATCTAAGAGCTTCGGCAGAAACGTCAGGATTTCTTCCATCGATAGTCTTAATTTTAGCGTTCTCGGTTAAAATTTCGCGACAGTACATAATGTTAAACATCATGATGTAAATCCAAAAATTTTCAAAAAATCGAAAAATCTCCAAAACGGCTAGAGTTCCTCTAGAATAACGTTCAGATTTCAAAAATGCAAAGAAAACTATACCATTCCAATTGAAATAAGACAATTGATGTCAATTTCCGGTGTTTCCGGAAGTGTCGCCATCTTGAAAATATTTTCAGGGCATAGATTTTATTACACTATGTACGTATGCAACTTTACAGAAATTAATTATTACTAGGAGGCCCAATCTTTCTAATGGACGGTCTGAATCAATCAGCCTGTATATATAAACCCCAAAACCCATTCTCATCCATTCTCCATCGTTCAGTGACTTAGAAAATTCCATTTCGTCACTTCATCCCCGAAAATATTCCCTCACTTATACCGAACATTTCCGCTCTTAAACCCACCCAGTATTTGCCACCTTTTCCTAAGTCGCAACCTCTTCCCGATCCAACGGAATACAGCCCTACATTCCGGATATCGGGTCGTCCGCGAATACTATCCGTTAGGTAGGCCATAGACCTGCCACGTCGCCGTTGGTCTGGGGCTGCATATCGCGGTCGTAGATCAAGCAAATGGTTTCCGGAGCCGCGGCCACCCTCTCTCGTATCTATCCGGTTAGAAACGCGAATTGTCCCTTTATTATACATTCTCCACATTTTTATTGCGAAAACGGACGACCCCGGTAGCGGGTCTTGCAGATTTATAAGATTTACGCATCGGAATTGGCCATTTGTTCTCCTTTTTTTTTTTTATCGCGGGCCGTCTTCTGCATTTTCAAGTCGATGGTGGTTCGTTTTCCTCGGCGTCTTTTACGGATTCTTATTTTGGGATATATTTTCGACGGGCTGATCTCGAAGGATTTCCGAAATGGAAAGAATAGTTCTTTTTCTAATATATCCGGATATGCTAGCCGTTTAAGTTATTTTTTCGTATTTCTCTGTAATCTTTAAAACTCGTGTTGAGTTTCAAACAAGTTCGAGCAAAATTTTTGCAAACGCCAGTCATGTGTGCCATCTATATGGGAACAAAAAACTTGCACCATAAAGGAATTTCGTTATTGAGTGAAATTTGTTATAGTAACTTCTTAAGTATTCTACAAACTGATGGACGGCTTGCTCCTGAGATATCAGTTGTATCGACCCGATGAAAATGTTGTTTTTAATGGTGTACAGAGCCCGAGTCCGTAAATTTTTGGATTAATTCTAGTACGTAATTGTGTTGCACATGTTAGCCTGCATGATCTTCATTGAGTAAGGGAGCTGTAGATCTTGCACACCTCCCTTTTTCACATTATACAAAGTCGCTAATTCCACACATTTTTGGACAGAATAATAGACCATATTAATATATTGTGAATTCACGATTAATTTCAGCATTTCATGAAAAATTATTTATCGAACAGAACAAACCAAGTATTCTACAATGGATTTTACTCTGCGCCCTTTATTTCAACTTCTGGCGTGCGTCAGGGCTCCTGTCTAGGTCCGTTGCTTTTTATATTATATCTGGATGATCTTTTCAGCAGTCTTAATTGCCCCGTATTGGCCTACGCTGATGATGTAAAAATTTATCAGATCATTACTACTATTGATGACGTGGAGCTTCTGCAAGACAATATTAACCGCTTTTCTCAATGGTGCTCTTTTAAAATGTTGAAACTAAACGTCGCTAAGTGCCAGGTGGTATCCTACACACGAAAAACCAATGTTATCAACGTTTCTTATTTCATCAACGGCGAAGTTTTGTCTAAAGCTGATACTATGAGAGATCTGGGCATAATCTTCGACAAACGTTTAAGTTTTAGATACCAAATTGATGACTTATCAACATCTGCATCTAAACGATTAGGATTTATTATCAGAAATTGTAAACAGTTTCATAATGTTAGTACTTTGGAGACCCTTTACTATGCTTTCGTTGTAAGCTGTTTGGAGTACTGCTCAGTAGTGTGGTCACCGATTTATATATCTCGTCAGCTGACAATTGAACGCATTCAACGACGATTTTTAAAATACTTGTCATTCAAGCTTGATAATCAGTATCCTTTGCGAGGCATTGATGACAACTCCTTATCGAGGCGACATGACTTCGATAGTCTTACAGAGCGTAGACAGAAGCACTCATCATTTTTCGTATGGAAGCTGGTGAATGGATGCATTGACTCCAGTGTTCTACTATATAAGTTGAACTTCCATGTACCGTCTCGTCCATATCGATTTGTATCAACTTTTTCGTTACCCACACCTACAACTAATCTATTAGTGAATTCTCCCGTGGTGAATATGTGTAAACTTGCGGACACTCATTATGTGGACATTTTTCTCAAACAATGGTAGCTTTTATGTGCTATTAGTTCGTTATGTGCATACTATACCATTTTTTTACTATATGTGTATATTCCACTGTTTATTGGTACTTACTGTTGGGCAATAAACAAATATTATTATTATTACTATTATTAAGCTAAAAGTAAACTCCATTAAACAATGGATACGTAAATTAATACCGTACAAAAAACGGGAGAAAAACGGCATTGAAAATGATAAGTGAATGTGACAAAAATAAGTAGGCGTTACGTTAGTTACCACAAAAAAAATTGCGAAATGTCAGGGGAGCACATAGGGAGAGCATTTGAAGCCATTTCATTCTAATCGTATTTTATTACACAGGTTGCAAATCGTGTTTTATTACACAGGTTTACTTACTGATTAAACAAAAGCCATATTCCCTATTCAAATATTAAGGGAGGAGGCTGCAACGCCCCCAAAAATTCTTTTAAATTGTCAGGCCCGTCACTAAAAGTTGTCCCCCTGGGCATGACAATTGACAGGTTTCGGAGTTTTATATAAATCACAGAAGAGTTATTTGAAGTGACTCGTTTCAGTTGTATCCTACAAATGTAACAAAACTTTATAGTGAATTTTACTGTTTCAATCCACCATTATAAAGAAGCCATCACTAAGAATTAAATACTGCCAAATAGCATTGCCAAATAGCATCCCTGGCTTCTGGCATGAATGTGGATGTTATAACGCTCTTTATAGACACTCACAATTATTATTTATTACGGAAATTTCCTCTCTATTCTAAATTCAACTGCGACGTTCCACGTTGTACGTGCCGCTGGAAATGGTAGCGCAATAAAAAGAGAAGATACAGAGCAATATCCGCCCACATACAACACAACTGGGTATAAAGCGCGAATAAGGCAGACGAAGCGACGTCGCAGCCCGCTTGGTATTTTAAACTAGAGGAGAGGCGTCGGTCGGTAGCTACTCATGTGCCATTTATGGGCCCCTAATCATAACCGGTGTAACTGCACGAGGGGACAGGGGAGGGGGATTTTACATAACAGCTCCCGCGAGTCGTATTTCAACCGGTGCTCATTTTACGGTATCGCACGGCTCATCGCTTATCTGCGCTTCTCCGCAGTAGCAGAACGCGTGGCAATTTCTTTATTATTTGGCGGTGGGGGATCGGCGAGGGATGAGGTGGGGTGGAGAACGCGGACGTTGTTTGAGTCGCCCGCGGCCGCGCTATACGTCGACCCTTGCTCCCCTATCTTTACGCCGTTTAATGTCGTGTTTATGACTCGGACTGATAAACACGCCGGCAATAACACAAAAGGGGAAATAGGAGATAGGCGAGCGGCATTTGTTTCGCGGCCTCGGGGGGTGGTGGGATATGCGCACCCCGCACCCACCTCCCCAGAATGCGAGAATTAGCATTGAATAGATGGAGAGTGGAATGTTGTTGTTGTTGTTGTTGTTGAGGGGGCTCTTTGTGAGCTTTTTTACTTTTTAATTGGCTGACGTAAAAAGGTCACGAAGGGTAGACTTGCCTCCATGTTCGCATCTAACAAAGGCATGTAATGATATATTATGTATTTAAGAGATTATCCCTCATACATACATACACACTAAATAATATATGCAATTCCAGTAACGTATAAGGTAAAATTGGCAAAAATTGGTATATTTTCTAATTTTTTGTAAGTTTACCCTATACATTACTGGAATTTTCGGTAAAAATTGCAAATATTTTTTAGTGTGCAGCTTCAAATAACTGTTTACTCAGTTTGCGGGATATATTGTAAATACCTCGTTCTACTGAATATAAGAAATACAAAAAGGAATGTGCAGGTGTCCCACCGAAGACTGCATCTTTGATTACGAATTGTTATTTTAGAAAGAAACTTTTTCTACAAAAATTTCATAGAATCAAATACTGCATAACTTAAAAATATTTCTGACTATACAGAGCGTTTCATAAGCAGGCAAATGAATACTAACTTCGTTATTTTAAATGGTACAGCCTATACAAGGTGTCTGTAAAAGGTCTTTACACACGCCTACCACATATTCCTTAGACCAAAATAAGCCGATTTAAGTAAACTTATCTTAGTCCAAAGTCGCTTAGTTTGGGCGCTATGCGGCCTTGAAGTTAAAATTTTGAAATCGTTTTTTTTATTATCAATTCAAAACGGCTTATATGATTTTAATAAGATTTGGCATGGTCAGTTAGTATTATTGGACGAATGTTTTGAGAAAATTTCAAGAAAATACTAATACCAGAAGTGAATGAAACACGCATGACCATTATGAAAATTCACATAATTTTTTTTGCTGTCCATAGTAGAGACACGAAATAATTTTTATTCGATAGAGTATTCAAAAGCGATCAAAATATGTCTAAATTTTCTTATTTTTATTCCTTTTCGAGAAAAACGAAAAAAAGTGCTTATGGTCGTGCGTTCGAAAAAAGCAAAAAGTAATCCAGTCGCCTATGATTTCTATCATAAACAAATGAATATCGCATGGCTAAATAATAATAGTGCCAAATCTAAAATACCTTAAAGCGTAACTTTTCGTCATTTATCATGGCCTTACAATACACCAATGCAGAATATACCGTTATGCTATTGGTATTTGGATTTTGTGAAGGAAATACTCGAGAGTGTGTTAGGGTGTATTCTGAAAGGTTTCCAAATCGTCGAATACCAAGTCACCCAACGTTTGCTGCCGTTGAGCGACGTCTTCAGGAGACCGTTCGCTTTGCTCCTGCAACCGCTGATTATGGAGGGTAGCGTTTTGTAACGGTTCCTGAAGTTGAAGAAGCAATTTTAGAACGTGTTGAAGAAGATCCAGAAATAAGTACTAGACGAATAGGTAGGGAAGTAGCAGCATGTAAAGATGTAGTTCACGCAGTAATTAGTTGCTATATCCATACCATACACTAGCAGTTCCAGATCTTTTAAAACATGATCCCGAAATGCGTCTGGGTTTTTGTCGCTTTGTTAATGAGCAAAGATAAGTTAAGGCGGCGTGGTTTATATTCTCATTTGTTTTAGACATTTGCACACATTTTTTTTTAATGACACCTTTTTTAGAAAAAGAAGAAACTTAGTGCTAGTTATCTATGATTTTATCTGAAATTATAGTACCTATTTTTAGTGGGCCAAGGTAATTGTTTCACCATGATAATTCAACTTCAAAACTGTCAAACAATAAGTTAGTAATAGCTTTTCCTTCATAAATCTCATTGTTTGTTTATTTATTTTCTTATGCAATTTGTAGATATTCGAAAGAAGAATTTGTTGGTATGATTTATTTGTAACCATATATGTTATGTTCTTAATTACATATGTATTTATATTGTCGTTTCATACAATTTTACATGTAGATAAATGAACTTAAAGGATAATTCAAATAATATGTAATTCACGATTTATTCAAAACAATAATAACATAGGGTTCAAAATTGAACCTTGTGGTACTCCAATATAAAGGATTCATAATTAAATGTATAAAACAACATACTATATCTCTTGTTTACCGAGAATCCTTAACAGCCATAACAATAGTAACGGCAGCTTATTGCTAGTAATGGCATATTTTAATGAATACAACGACGTCATAAATTCTCCACCCCTATATACACTGTCGACAACATTATAATCATCCCCCATTTTATTATTGGAGGGGGACACGTCGATAGTATTAAGGATTTTATGTCGCCCTTGTGGGCAGTAAACTTACCGTCGGAATGCCGTCTCAGCAGTACATAAAAAATGAATTTAATAGAATTTATTATGTCCCCGTGATATATCATCCATCGAGAAGAAGAGGTCGAAGGATAGGCAATGGGGCGTTTTATTTTTATTTGTTTTCGTTTTCACGCATAATAATCTTTCCTCCTTTCCAACCACCCAAATAGTTCCTCACCCTTCTTTTAGAAATTCTTTCAGTACGTGCTTATGGAATCTAGAACTTCGAAATAATCCCTCAGAGAGGCGACAGTACAATACCCAAGATCGACAAGAGAGATTGCCGAAAAGGATCCAGAGGTATTGTAATGGATATTAGTCGGATACATACGGACTTACAGTCGCCTCTGGAACATTCAGAATCTCCGGAAATGTGGATGAGATAACGGATGTAGGATGAACTAGCGTAAACATTGTACCATAATATAAAACGAAGAAGCTTTGCGGTTATTATGTCCAGTATATGGTCGGAATTCTTTCTAATATTTATGAGATTCACTTTCTGAATGAAAGAAGAATATTCCTTGTTTTTATTACAACATAGGCAAAATTTATGTGCTTCTTGTGCACATGACAATTCGATAATAGTTTCGATTTAGCCTACGTGGTATTCATTTAAATAAATGCTTTTCTGCTTTAACTGTAATTTTCTCGTATTAAAAATTACAGTTAAAGCAGAAAAGCATTTATTTAATGATTTCACACTGTAAGAAAAAAATTGCACTTTGGTATTCATTTGATTTCAGATGAATGATGTTTAGTTATAGCTTAATCAAATGATACACAACACTCTTAAATGAGTGTCAAGATCGTACAAAGGTCTTTATCACTGGAACAGTATTTCGTAGTAATCGACTTTAAAAAAAAAATATATGATCAGATACTTGGGAAAAATAAAAAATATGATTTTAATCATTCATTTTATTACTTCAATTATTAAAAATTTTGGTTGCATTGCTCCAAACGATGGGATGGGTCAAATTTCACCGATCCAAGGCTCGTATTGGGATAAATTTTCTCGGTCCTCAAGCTGGGCTGGGTTAGTTTTTACTGTTACAAAAAATTTAAGATAAATGTTATTGATTCAGAAGTTTTTGTTGTTTTTTGTTCAGTTAAGGTTAAAGACGGTAATATTTTCTAATGCGGATTCTAAGGGCAGATTCTATTAGTCCAGAATTTGGGTTGGAATAGATTATCTTGGCGCAAACTTGGGCTGAGATAGATTTCATTGATGAAGAAGTAGGTTTGGGTTAGGAGGTTTGAGTTAGATTCAGTTGGAATAAATTTCAGTTGACCCAAAATGCGTTTGGTTATATTTCATCTAACCAACAGGATTGGAGCAGATTCTATTGGTCAAAAAATTGGATTGATTTTTATATCACTACAAATTGGGGTGACTTTAATATCATTGGTCCAAAAGCAAGATTGCGATATCACTGATAAAAAATTTGAACTTAAATGGATTTCAATGATTAAAAAGTTGAGTTTGATCAGATTTCATTGGTTCAACAGCTGTGTTAGCACAGACTCCATTGGTCAAAAAGTTGGATTAGATCAGCTTTCATTGGTTCGAAACTTGATTGAATAGATTAGATTTAATTGGGTAAAAATGTTTGTTGAAGTACATTTCAGTGATCCAAAAATTGAAGTTGCTTAAATTTTATCGGGCCAAAACTTAAATCTGGGTAGATTTTATTATTCCAAAGTTTGGATGATATCATTCGTCCAAAAGCTGATTTGATTTTAATATTATTGGGTTAAAAGTTGGGGTGGAATAGACCTTAAAGGTATTATTTTCGAAGACAACTCTATGAATTCAAGTCAAGAGTTTCTAAGTTGTAAATGAGAAGTGTGTGTGTGTTTGGTTAATATGTAACACTCTGATCTAGTGGTAAATAATTTTAAATATTTAATTGTGTTTTATATATATATGCTTTGATGCTTTATAGGGATTAATAAGATTAACATTTATATTTTATGGGGAGGCACAATCTATGAAGGAAAGAAAAGAGAAATTATGGAATCTCAAGGGAAAATTTTAAATAAAGAGATTTGGTCTAGCTACTCTAAAGATGAGTGCATTCAGTCTTATATGGAGCATATATGCTCCAATCTAGAAGACGCTATAACTCATTCAAAATAAGTCAAAAGATATTAATTGTATAGTAATAATTAACATTCTTTGGTGCTTTGATATTGCTAAAATTCCACTGTTACGAATGCCATCAATTATGAGAATTTTTCATGACGAAATTCACAATTACCGCAATTTCTCTTCCAGCGCAGCATATACCAACCATAATCGTATCGCTTGCACTACGAGCAATTCTCCACATCCGCCTGTAGTTTATCCATCCTAATTCCAGAATACGCGAACCACTGACCATTATCTCATTATGTGCATTATCCTAGCTGGTAATTTCGGTTGATTTATCGCGCGAACGGGTGCCGATGGTCGCCGATTTAATACGTGCTAGCAATTAAATTGCATTCGAACAGCTAGCGAAAGGATACGGGGGACGGGCGGGTTACCCAAAATTGGTGGCGCAGTCGGTAGGATACCGCCCGGAAGCAGTCCGGGTTTCTTCTTCGGCGGTAATTCTAAACTTAATGCGGTATATTTCGCCCGCAATAATGGCTGATGCAGTTTCAAGTTAAATTTAATTTATAATGTGGTATAAAAGTTCTCGTCTTAACCTAATATTAGCCGGAAATTTATGCAACGGGCGGTAACAGCATCTATAAGGAGAATTTCTACCGTGCATTTTGATGTATACGCTTACACTTTTTACAGGTTTTATGGCGCTGACTTCATTATAAATCCAAAATAGATATGTTTCGGGTAGTAAAGTATGTCTCAAAAGGTTCGACACAAAATACAGCTCTATGGAATAAATAAAAAAAAAATATGAAAATATCGATTTGACTTAGCAAACCAAATTCAATGATTTGTCATTTTAATGACAGTTCAGTTACCGAACTGGATTGCGTTGTAATGGTTTATAAATTTATCCAGAGGAAAACCGCCTTAATGATCACCAGAGCATACAGGACTGTCTCCACCAAAGCCCTTCTCGTATTGGCAAGGACCCCACCCATAGACCTGGTAGCCAAAGGTCAGGCCAGTATTCTACAAGGCAAGGACAACAGAGGGTCGGTCAAGAAACATATCCTCGAAGAATGGCAGAGAAGGTGGGAAGTACAAGACGGAACCGCTGAATGGACCAAGAGACTAATACCGGACCTAAGGCCATGGTATCTTAGAATGCACTCTGGCACAAGTCCTGTCCGGTCACGGGTGTTTCAACGCGTACCTCCACCGCTTCAGAATTAAGGAGAGTAATTTGTGCCGTTACTGCGGGGGCTTAGACTCAGCAGAGCATACTTTCTTTATATGCCGCCGGTGGGATGTTTTGCGGCAAAGAGTGGTACAGGAGATGGGAGAATTAACACCGGAGAACCTCGTGGGAAAGATGCTAGCCTCAACTGAGAACTAGCAATGTATAGATCGTCTATCCAGGAGTATTCTGACTATAAAGGGAAAGGAGGAGCAAGAGGACCAAGGAATGACTAACAGGGACAACCTGCAGTAATTGCCTGCCAATATCCAACAACCAGCTGCCTGAAGTAATGCCACAGCAGTTCCGGGTAGCATACCGTGTGGTCCGAGGGGGGTTTTTTAGCCGGTAAAAATCCGGCACTATCTGTGAACCAGGCCGCAGATGTCTTTTTGAATGTCTAAACCTTCTAAAAAGTGGAAGGCCAAGACTGTTGAGTAGATATAAAGCAAACCAGTTAGTTGAAAGTGTCAAAAATTGCACAGTCATTAAAAAAAGCATCAAAACGTTAGGGTGTTTCTAAGGATACGATTTCAAAAGAATTGAAGAGGCGTAAAATATCGAAAAAGAACCTAAATATACATTAAATCGGTAAGCTAGAATACCTAGATGGTGCCGTGCTTTAAGGCACACTCATTTTGCAAATAACAAAGTCATCGTCATAAATGATGAAAAGTACTATACTGTAAGTAATTTCGAAATCAAAAAATTAGGAAATTTTTTCGAAATTCAAAAACTGTAAAATCTATAAATATATATATATAATCATATTCCCTTATACCATTATGGTGTCGGGTTTACATTTATTTTTCAAATACAAATTGCTTCCATTTCTTCCTATCTTTTGCTAAGATCGTTGCTTCTTGCCATGTTTTTCCCCTAGCTCGTAGTATTCTTCCAATTGCGTCATTCCAGGTCTGCTTCGGTCTTCCTCTTTTTCTTTTGACTTGTATTCTTGCTTCGTACACTTTCTTCACTTGTCTGTTACTGTCCATTCGTTGTATATGTCCCCACCAACTCAGTTGTCTTTCTTCAATAAATTCCAGAACTGATTGTATCCCTAATTCTGCCCGTATTTGTATGTTTCTAATTCTATCTTTCCGGGTTACGCCTACCACTCGTCTCAAATATTTCATTTCGGCAGCTTGTATTTTACTTTTTTGTTTGTTTGTAAGGGTCCAAGACTCACATCCATAAGTTAAAACCGGCCGATATATTGTGTTAAAGATCTTTATTTTTGTTTGCCAAGAAATTTCTTTTTTATTAATAAATTTTTGGTTCATTGCATAGTATAACTTGATTGTTTTGTCAATTCTCTCATGTATTTCTGCTTCTTGTTTTCCTGTTTCTTCCAATGGTATTAATTGTATAGTAATAATTAACATTCTTTGGTGCTTTGATATTGCTAAAATTCCACTGTTACGAATGCCATCAATTATGAGAATTTTTCATGACGAAATTCACAATTACCGCAATTTCTCTTCCAGCGCAGCATATACCAACCATAATCGTATCGCGTGCACTACGAGCCATTCTCCACATCCGCCTGTAGTTTATCCATCCTAATTCCAGAATACGCGAACCACTGACCATTATCTCATTATGTGCATTATCCTAGCTGGTAATTTCGGTTGATTTATCGCGCGAACGGGTGCCGATGGTCGCCGATTTAATATGTGCTAGCAATTAAATTGCATTCGAACAGCTAGCGAAAGGATACGGGGGACGGGCGGGTTACCCAAAATTGGTGGCGCAGTCGGTAGGATACCGCCCGGAAGCAGTCCGGGCTTCTTCTTCGGCGGTAATTCTAAACTTAATGCGGTATATTTCGCCCGCAATAATGGCTGATGCAGTTCCAAGTTAAATTTAATTTATAACGTGGTATAAAAGTTCTCGTCTTAACCTAATATTAGCCGGAAATTTATGCAACGGGCATTGATGTCATAAGAAAAAAATAGTTACGTACATACATTAGTTACATACCATCAAAAGCTACATAATCTCATAACACTATATACAACCCTTTCTAGGTTTATTTCCATTTAACCTGGATTCTACCCCCTCTCTACTATCTTCTTTTTATTACTAATAATGTCACGGACTCGGTACTGTAATATCAACCGCGCTAACATTCGTGGAAACGTATCACCTTCGCTACGTGTGTGTCCTTCAGCGGCAAAATAATACCCCATTACCTGGCACGTGATTATCCGAGACGACGACAAAACTCGTATTACTTCCGCATTTAATGCGTCGGCGTTTGTGCTCCTGCCTTAAGTGAAATACTTGTCCGCGTGTGCGCGCACGTTAGACGGTGAAATTAAAAATATTTATCTTAATAAAAGAGGCACTCGCACGAATATTACGCGCGGAAAATGGGGAAAATGATGAGCGTAAAGGGGTTTCAATTAAGGTAGGAACACGTAGGAATGGTGTGCTCGTAACGAGTTGGCACTACGTAGTGATAATTGAGAATAATTGGTTGAAATGTGCGTGGGATCGTTTGCAATTATTGCGCTATTAAACGCTTTTATTAATTGGAACGCCCTGCTGTTTGTCGGACGTGCTTACAGTAACACCTGTTGAGATATAATTCTCTTTTTCTACATCTGGCACATCTTAACTGGAATAAAGTTGTCTTTCATGTTATCATGTTGAACAATTAACTCTTCTTAATGAACCGATTTCAACGATCTACAACACTTATGACCTAATTCAGCAAATAATTATTTTCAGGGGAGTTAAATTCGGATATTCTTTACAGGACTACTAATTTTGTAAAAGCACAAAAGTATATTTTCTTAAAGCGAAAACTATTTTCCTACAATGTTTGTGGCCCAATTGCAGTACATACCAGTAAAGAACGGTACTCAAAAAGTTTTACACACAGGTGCAAACTTTCTCACCTAGCATTTGGAAAAAGACGTTTGTTATACGAATCTTTATTGCCGTTTACACCTAAATAAAAGTAACTTAGGCAACGACACAATAAAATAAAGTCAGTGTGACATTAGAGAGTTTACGCAAACTTTCCGGTAACGCTAACGCTAAATTTGGCGTCACTGCGCATGCGCGTAATTTAACGTAGGCTAAAGTTTAACGTACGCGCGCTAATCTATGGTAACCAACAGAAACGTTTGTGTAGATTTTGACACTTTGACATCTAATGAACATAACCCTAAACATGTGAAATATGTTTACGGTTGTATCTGATTTGTGTTTACGACTCTTTTTCGACAAATAGAAAGCCAGGTAACATTATATAAAGTAACACAATTTTGTTAAAATTTAATTATTTCAGAATGTCAGTATACCAATTGCCCGCCTGCGTCCATTATGGCGATCCTGTAGTGTAAGCGAGATACACAGAGGTATCCGTGCATTAGATCGGTAAAGAAGTATACGGAATATTCGACTGGATTACATTAGCATATTGCTATGATGCACTCGTATTTGCCAAGAAATTCACATTTCTACGCTGTCGCCGCACAGGCGCAAGAGCCGTCGCTCGCACACGTGCTTGTCAGATGCATTTTATATTTCGTCGGGAGAACTACTCGCTTGTACTATTTAACAAAACGCGTTGTTGGTAGGTAGATAACGGTTATTTTAAAAATGGAGTACTATATGCCGGAGCAAAAACTCTTCATGATTAAACACTTTTACGGTGGTAATTCCGCGGAAGTAACTCGGGATTTATTTGCTGCTAATTTCCCCGAAAGTCAAATTCCCAATGCAAGCACCATTCGTAGGACCGTTAATCGATTTGAAACTACATTTTCTTTAGTAAATAATAAAAATAAAGTTGTTCCGGATAAGAATGTAAGCGATATAGAAATTCGAGTATGTGCTTTAGTTGAAGTAAATCCCACTATCTCATCTGGACAAATTGCTCGCGAATTAGTTATCTCTAAAACAACGGTTCATAAGATTTTACGTACTAATAAATATCGTTCATACAAATTTACAAGTTCACAAGTACTTCTTCCCGATGATGATTATCGCCGAATGGAATTTTGCGAAAGAATGATAAATAAATATCACGATAACCAATTTTTTTTTAACAACGTATTGTTCACAGATGAAAAAACATTTTACCTACACGGGCATCATAACCGCCCAGTTTGTCGTTACTGGTCGCGTAAAAATCTACATTTAAATATACCAACGCGAACGCAGTATCCACAGAAGCTAAATGTATGGGCAGGTATCATTGGAAATCATATAATTGGGCCTTTTTTCATTGACGGTAATTTAAACGGAAATAGATAGCTACAGTTACTTGAAAATAATATTATTCCGGCAATACGGGAGCGATTTAATATAAATGAAGTTTGGTTTCAGCAAGATGGTTGCCCAGCACACAATACACGCATTGTAACAAACTTTATAAACGCGGTTTTTGAAAACAGATGGATCGGTAACTCGGGCCCTATTAAATGGCCAGCGCGGTCCCCTGATCTAGCTCCAATCGATTTCTTTTTATGGCCCTTTTTACATAATACAATATACGGATACGGTGATCACCGGCCATCAAACCTAGAGGAACTGCGCGCGAGAATTATTGAAATCAGTAATACTGTCACAGCAGATATGTTAACAAATGTTCGTCGGAATTTTTATGATCGGTTGGGTTACTGTTCTTATCAAGAGGGAGATTTATTTGAACACTTAATAAATTAATTTACTTGAAATTTTATTATTGTTTAATAATAATATTCTCTTTTAGCTAATTGCAGGTTTATTGCAATGTTGAATACAATTCTGTTTTAAGAATTAAATATTTTATTTTCCATTATTTTATTATAGTTGCGTTTTTAGATTTTATACTTGTTGAACAATATTATTTTGGTTTTTATTTTAAAGTTTAGGAGTTCTGATTATTTATTTTTGATTTTTTATGTTGTTTATGAGGCTGTGATGAATTACTTCACTGACATGTTATCAGTGATTATCTGATGCTTCAAACAACTAAAAATATTTACTTATATCGGGAACACACTACCTCTAACGGTGCTTTTTCATTTTCAGGAATAGTATTTTCTACCACATGTAATGTTATTAATCACTTATGCTACAACATAGAACTCTAAAAGACTTTGATTTGCCTATATGCCCCAATACATTTATACGTGTAACTTATAATACGTCCGCTATCGTTTGTAAATGCCATCCGCGTGCCGCTAAGTAGGCGTGGCAATTCAAGGTGGCACGCCCATTTATAGTCGACCAGTAGTTACTAATACATGCATCGTGCTATGAACGGTTGCCACACTGTATAGTAATTTGCATAAGTATATACTACACATACTAATACAGAGGTTGAAACTTATCCACACAACAATGTAGTATTAAGTTGTATATCTTTTGTGAATGTTGCAATAACGGTAAATAACATTTATTATAAAATTATAATTTAAAATAATGAGTGGAATAAATATTACTATAACAGGTGTTAACTTATGCTCATCAGTATATGGAAGTCACACAAAATTGAATACAATTTTACTACAATAAATACTACTTTATCTTACAACGTACTTGTCCCTATATGTACTACAATGTGTAGTATAAATGCTGACAATTGTAGTAAAATTTCCTACATTTTTCTCTCTGTGCAACTTTAAAGGCGATAACGTGACTTGCTCTAGCGTATTTACAACCGAAAAAAAGAAAAAAAATATCGACACAAATACAGAAAAACTACCTCCTCAGGTTACGGAACGGAAGTCCCATCGGACGGCTTTACCCGAGCTGGTAAAATAGATAAGGGTTCAAAGGCCATCGACGAGAGAAGGAACGACTGCAGACAGCGGAGGAGGTGGAGTTTGGGAGTGGTGGTAATGCAATTGGACTTTTTATTTCATTGCGAGGCATTCTTTTACGGCCGCCTTAAAACAATTAAACGTCTATTTAAGCGGTCGTAACATTAACGGAACTGCCGCAGCTCGGAATTCTAATGAAGACGCCAGTTTACCCCGTCGTATATACATCGCTCTGGCATACGCGTTTAATTTATACGTTCCCGGGTCTCGGAGCGGCCGTAAAGCCGCTGGAAACGGTGCGATTCCCAAACTATCGGATGGTACACACGCATCAAGTTAGTGTCGTCGAGTTTAAGACGCGAGAATTTACGATCGCGGTAATACGAATCACGTGGAAGTTATAATTACACGAGGGCGCGAGGGGCGACTTCTGGATAATGTTTGTATGAGTGTCGCGCGGTTGATATCAAATTCGGCTCGAGAAAATACACGGTTCGTTGCCTGTGGATTTGATAATGTCTACTAGCTTCTAAACTAAACAAATTCTCTTAAAAGAAAACTTCTTAAAATACTGAAGAATGTTCTGCCAAATCGAAACATTTTCTTTTTTAATGTTATAGTTTAACGCAACAAGGCGTTCGCTTTAAGGAAAGTATAGCCGCTATGGGTGGAAAAAATATTTCCCTGGTTTTTAATGTAACGAGAAAGTTAATTTCATAAATTCATTTCTTCTCCTTTTCTTTTTTATTCCCAACCTCTTAATCTGTACTTTATCTCACTAAGTTTTTTACTGAACCACATGCTGTGAGAATAACCTATTGCTGCACTCTAACGAAGATTTGGTAAAATTGCTGTACGGTTTCGGGGCAATTATATTACCCCGAAACTGTACATGTATTTTACTTGTGCGAGTAAAACTACTTTGATGTAAAAATACCCCAAGGAAATTTACTACTAGTGTATGACAAATACTAAGTAAAATGACATTTACTGGATAAATTTCTTACGATAAGAAAGGTCACTAGTAAAAATCGTTTAGCATGGAAATTTCGTATGGAGCTTTACTATGTATTTAGGAAAATTCCTAAGCATACAGGAATAGGAATTTTGTATAGGAATATCCCTAAAATTTGTAATTTACCGATGAAGTTTAACATTAAACATGACAATCAATAAAGAGTAAGACCTTAGCAGGTCGCTGAACAAGTAAATATACCTTTTGCTAATGGTTTGTTTACTTGTTCATGTGCTGGCTAATAAAGCCATCTCTTCTGTCCCACTGCCCTTTCTAACAATTGGAATTCGTCGAAAGATTCTAGTTTGGGGAAACGTACCGGAAAATTAAGGCCTCATAACTTTCCGATCGAATACCATCCGCCTAGGTAATCTTCTTCACTCGACGAGGTCACCCTGCCGCTTCCTGGTCACGCATTTTCCACGCTATATATTCATCACGTGCGCGTCGCGTCTTCGCATAAGCCGTCCTTTTCAAAATAAACGTCGTCTTCTACTTATCCGGCACTAAGAAAAAGAAAAAAGACAATCTAATCACGCGCTCTACGAGTTGGGCTTTCGATAAAGTCATGGTCTCGCCCTAATCCGGCCCTTACGATGAAAAATGTTCCATGATGCGAACGGGATACTAGGCATCTACCGCCTTGCGTCATCACAGGTCCTTTTCTATACGTGAGTGACGCTTTGGAGGGGGAAGAGAGAAGCGGGACGTACACTCACAGACACCCAAAACGCAGCGAGCTGGGTGTTTACGGTCTTGTGATTTGCGCTTAGACCGGACACTGTGGGTGTTCGTGAGTGTACATCCAGAGGTGATCCTATTTACTCTGCGAACGGTACGCGGTACGAAATTGAAAATCTGTCGGTCGTAGCTGGGGCGCGTCTTTTCCTAAACGCTGCACGAGCCGGAAGGTGATACTGCGGAAATGTTGTTTGTATATACACCAAGGCTGCCTGGGAACGTCTCTTCTTATGCATATATATTACACCTCACCATGTTACCGGAACTGGGTAGCGTTGCTTCTGTACCGTCGGCGCTGTAACGTAGGAGTTGATTTCTTTGTTATTATGCATGCTGTCGCCTCACCATCGTCAGCTAGCTCCAGTAGCCGATTTGTGAAAACACAATATTCTGTCGATGATTCTGTATGTTTCTTGGGGATGATGCCTGAGCTTTTATTCCTTATTTTTATATTTCTAGCGTCTTGTTTTCCTACGTTTATTTTTCGTCCTATAGGAACCTACATACGCAATAGCTCTCGATTGTTATTGCCTCCATTCCTTATACCCTCTCACAGACTGAGAAACGCCCAAGAAATGTATTTATTGAAATGTGTTAATTTGAAAGACGTAAATATTTCCTTGAAACTTATAAATTTAATATTGTTGAAGAAGGCCAACAAAAAACTAGGTATCTATGCTATAAATACCGAGTTAAGTTAGTGTTTAAGTGCTTATTAATGTCTTCTTTTGAACTGTCTAATTCGAAATACGTAGAAGATATGTCAAGGTTAAATATTTGTTAATTATTTGTCATGTTATTTAGTGAAATTTTAGTAATTTCTATGTTTGAGGTTGGTAACGATTCTTTAGGTGATTCATATATGATTTTCCTGTCAGTATATTTTATTTTCATGCGTTGGCGCATTGACTTATGAAAGGTCATTTGGTGGGATTTCGCTGAGAAATTTGAATTTACTTATCTTTATTATGGTGATTTTACATAGTAAATGATCCTACTCACCTGAGAGTATACGCAGAAAGCTTATTTTTTGTCACATTTTCTTTGGTGTCACACTAACTTAAATAAATTAAGAATCGTCTATTAATCAGTGTTTTATTCGATATAACGTATAGGAAACATCACATAACGATAACTAAATAATGACATTATAAATTCATTGATATTAAATGGCGTATGAAGAGACGCTAAGAGCTTTAGTCACAACGATATATTCCTCCCACGTCCCATGAGGTACTAAATAAAATTTAGTAACTCGGTCGTTGATAGGGGAGCGAAATCATTTGAGAGTGGGGGAAATATACAGCCAGGGCCACCTGCAAATTGGGATTTGGTTTATTTGTGAATTTGTAAGGAGTATCACAGATGGGTCTGAGTGGTATTCAATAGAATTAACACGTTGATGAAAGTAGTACCTACCGATTGGTTGGCAGCCAACGTGTTAAACTGTTATTTAATTTATAAAAAAAATATAATTTAAATTTAAAAAATATTGATTACAAGTTTCGTAGCAATATGTATTAATAAAGAAAAATGTAAAAAAATTAGTTTTTTTTTTTTTTTGCTTTCATGGGCAGGTTTAACCCCGTGAGGCAGCTCGGCCTTAAGACCTATTGTGCCCCCATGATGTCTTAACCCTCTCGAAAAAATTAGTTACTGAAAAGACTATTCCGTCTCTAAGTGTTGTAAGAACAAAGCAGTAAAAGAATAGTCCCGCTATCCATGCTCTCCTAACCTTCATACTTACTAATTGGAGAGGTCGGGGGAAGAGAGGGAGGGGTGGAATTAATCATCCTTCTCTAAATTTACCTATTTAGTAAAAAAAAATGTTCTTCCCTCCATGTTATAAAAACTAAATTAATCATCACAACATAAAGTAAGAAAAAAATGTAAAAAAAAATAATCACTACAGAAAACATTCTGGCCTGATCGTAAAAAAAAAGATTATTAATTTTTAAAAGATTACTTTGAAAGTACACTTAACAGCAGCGAGCAAAACCCAAGGAAAACATCGCAAAGTAACATTAATTTGCTCTTGAAGAAAAATGTCTGCCGATTCAGCGTTCAAATTTGTGTTGTCTTTCTATGTATGTCAGTCTTTTTTATGTATAAAAAAAAGAAATGAACAACCGAGCAGTATGCCCAAAAAGGTTGCTGTATAATTAATTTTCACTAATGAAAACAAAAAGTAATATAACCCCGACACATGTTGACAATAATTTCCACCCGAACACCGTATCCCTGCTCCATTCCGAAAATTTACGATTATTTCATTAGAGCAACGATCCCATCGCGTGCGGCACACAATAAAAGCCAGGACGGACGGCCCGCCAAACCCCAGGATAATAATCGCCAAGATTTAGCGAATAAATGTGTTAAAACGCGAGCACCTACCGTCCATTCCCACTAATACCGCAAAAACTAAGGCGAAAAACGTATACCGCAACACATACAGGCCATTGTAACGCCCCCCAACCCGGACGACTGGGATCTTCATAATAGATGCATACCCAACGCTCCAGAACTGTAATGAACCGGCAATAATCCCGTATTTATGCCGGCAGAAGGTTCAACACCGGCCAGCACGCGGAGGAAATAATATCCGTCGGAAGGCGAATAACGAATAACGGACGGCAGATAACGAATAACCGGCAGTAGTAGTATGGACCCGAGTAGGCCGATGTTAATTTGCGTGGTGTTGTGTTCGTTGGTTACAACTATGTCGGCCACGCGCGCCCCAGAGGGATGTGGCCCCAAGGCCTCGAGATGGAGGGTCTCGGTAATTTTCGGACGAACTTTATCCTGGTGATAATTTCGACTCTGGATGAGGGGTTGGCGATGAATTCGTTCCACCGAAACCTGAATGGCGGTCCTAAGAGGCTTAAAGAAATTTCGGCCAAAATAATTCGGAGAGAATCGAAATAATAACGATCTAGGTCGGTCGAGTTCTTGGGTATCTACTGATGAGAATAGTTCTGCAGTAACCGTTGAAGTATTTCAATCTCTTAGGATGGTACTATAAACAAGGATTATCTATGTATGAAATTGTTAGTTTTAATGCGCGCTGCAAATGAAATGGTGTATATCTTTTGATTGAGTATAGAAAGAACGAAAAGTAAAGACCTAGGTCAGATTAAAAGTGGGGTGGAAATAAAGTCCTATCCTCATCGCTTTTTCAGATCTATAATGTTGTCATCTCCAATTGTTTCTTCTTCTCCATTACATAGCTATCCGCCCCGACATTCTCCAATTTCCAACACCTGATGCGATCAAAACATACAATAAACTACCAAAACAGACAAAGACACTAAAACACGTTAAATTTAAAAGCAAGATAAGGATGGAGGTATACCGGCAGTATAACATGTAGGAAGGACCAAGCGACCAAACCAACGACGCCTTCGATACCGTTAGTTCGAGAAGAGTGCACCATCTCGTATGCTCGGATGAAGAATGAAGGCAGAAAGACAGTGCATGGCAACGCTTGCTATACGTGTTGCAATTTTTTTTTGTGTATATACATACATTTTGTTAACTGTATATTGTTCAATCAAAAAATGTTATAACAGCGAAACCGCTACAGTTAATTCTGCCGCTCTCTTCCGTAGATACTTCATTTAACACGATATGATTCTTTCTGTCTAGCTATTAATTTGTATTCAAGCTTCTTCTGATCTGATACGCAATAATCTTGTTCAAAATTAATATGCTATTAACAAGAACGATAGGCAATTTCTTTAACAGCTTCTACAGTATTTAAGAAAATTGCATTATATACAACAAAGAAACTTAATTAAAGATTCCGATTACCCACTACAGAAAATCATCTTTTTACCCTCGCGCAAAGGTATGCAAAAGTACTCTTAACACGGCGTAAAAGGAATAAAACATCTCGCAGGTTGCAATGATTAAATCCTGACTGATTAAAGCTACAAACGACGCTGGCGTAAAGACTTTTCCGAGAATTCCTCTTCGCCGATCCCCGCCTAGCTGGCTTTAGCCCGTGCAGCGAGGAGACGCAGATCTACTGACAAACACACACACTGATACACAAGCTAGACTGCTCGCTGCCACCCGAACTAATGTTTATTAAACTAATCAGTGACGCGGATAATTTGTCCGAGTGTAATCCGTTAAGGCTCCACGGATGACTAATCTTAACAAACTGGAGGCGTTAGGCGACTTGAGCGAGATGAATTTTCGGCAATTTGGCCCCTTTATCCAGTTAAATTGTACTACTACATTGCTCTCGCAAACGGACGGGGTAAGGCCGATGGTAGGGGAAGAGCTCCACTGTATGCTTATCCGCCTCGGATATATGACAACAATTAAAACTGTGGGAGGATGGAGGGTAGATTTTGGAAGGGGTGGGCGATGGAAGAGACTAAAGGGAAAAGCAAGAATTACGGTTAAAGGGAATAGCAGATTTGGATGGATTCAATGGATTTTTATGTTCATTTTATGTTCGTTAACGCATTTACTACGTTCAACATTCAGGAGGAAAAAAATACAATGACATTATAAATTAATATTTAATAAAAATAAGAGAAAACCTGGCACATTTGTGACAGACAACATAGTAAACGTCAGTGTAACTATAAGTTCGTGTTGTTGGTTCCATGATGACGGCAGTAGAGTCACTGTCGAAATGTCGGATTTCCAAACTATAACAGACGATGGAAACAGTACAAAAAACACCAATTCGTATAACTGATATCGCTGACTATGGCACCATGTGTGACATTGTGTGACGAATGTAATTCTTTGTCCTTAGATACAATCCTAGATACTACTTATTTGGTTACCCGGTTGTTTTACTTTCCATTACTGTCACCTTTTTGTCAATGTAATGTCAATTTACATAAATATATTCATAAATTGTTGACTAATACTTTTGGGAAAAAATACCAGCGTTGTACAAAAGAATATTAATGCTGTAGACAGTAAGAAGGATATGAGTTGATATTAATTGGACTGTTTCCATCGTCTGGATTTTGTACATCCGACGTTGCGGCAGTGGTTCTACCGCCGTCATCAGGACAGCCCTGATATTCTGGTTTTCCAGCGGTATTCACTCGCTTTTTCAGCTTCCAAGTACTTGGTTGCCTCTTTAAGTGCCAGTATCATATCTAATGCAGGAATTCGTCTTGGTGCTATAGCAAACTTCATACCTTTGCTTGGTCTGCTCGTTTGGCGATCTTCTCAGTTCAGGTGATTTTGATTGGTATTTTAATTCTTAAACCTTCAGGAATAATGGTAGCCTGTTTGTATTTGTATAGGAAAGTAAGATGGTTTCCTTCTCTGACAAGTTTCTGAATGGTCTTCTCATACAGTCGGAAAGATCTATTTAGCTCGGGCACCTACCGAACATGATAACTCATAACGTGTGGGCTACCCTGATGACGGCAGTAGAACCACTGCCGAAACATCGGATGTACAAAATCCAACAGACGATGGAAACAGTCCAATTAACACCAACTTCCTTATTCTTCTTCTAACCCATTGTCAAGAATTACAAGTCATGAGTTGCTGTGGGCAGTGACCCAAATCAATATCTAGCACTGCAGTTGATTTAGAATTAGCAACACGCGAAGAAAACGTTAATTCTGAAAATAAAAGCATCTTGACATCAACACATACTGATAGTTATACGTTCGACATTACCATTGAAAGTGAATTGTGATTGGGTTGCAATGCTTAGCAGATTGAATCGTCAGAAAATTCAAAAATGTGCGGTAATGTAAATAAACCGCGCGATAAGAGAAGCTTTCTAGGTAGTTCCTGCCGGCCCGATCTGGCAGTTGGCATCGGCATAGCATCTGGCGCAACGCAGGCATTCTACCAGCCTTCTCTGGGGGTCGTGTCCGCACAATTTTTCTGATACACGCAGAGATTCCCAGTTATTCCCGGTGTGGCAGTTGGCGTCGGCACAGCTTACTGACCCAACGCAGCCATTCTACAAGCCTTCTGTGGCGGTCGTGTCGGCACAGTTTCTCTGATACACGCAGAGATCCACAGTTATTCCCGGTGTGGCAGTTGGCGTCGGCACCGCTTACTGACCCAAGGCAGGCATTCTATCAGCCTTCTCTGGCAGTCGTGTCGGCACAGCTTTGCTGATACACGTTATTATTTTCCCAGTTATTCCCGGTCTGGCAGTCGCGTCGGCAAAGCTCACTGATGCACGTAGAGATTTATTCCTAGACATTATCGTTTCGTAAGGCATATAGATTTTCACTACATACATTAAAAACGTTCCGAAGTCCCGCGAATATTTGTTTATATTTACGATTGATTCAAAACAGTGAGAGCGTCACTGTTTAAATCGTTGCGCACCCCGATCCCAACCCTGGTTTCGAAGTCGATTGCAAACGTATTTTCCTTCTCACGTTTTTTGAGAAATTGTTTAGCTTGGGCATTAATAAAGAAGAATCTGTTCTGATTATAGAAATACAATTTATAAAGGATATTGTTCGTAAAATACACAGTCTAATACTCAGGAGCAATACTATAAGCAAAATGCAAGTATTGCAAGTATTCTAAAATATTGTGATCTGCATTCGAAACTTCAATTCTTCATTCACAATTTCAATTTCCACCACCGCCGCGATCCTAACACGCAACAAAGCGACACATCCGTAACAGACGAACCGTCTACGCACGCATACACACAAGTCACCCACGTCACCGTGCATAGATTTCCATTTCCACGGGCGGCCGCACAGGAAATTGCATTGGAATACGCAGTTAGTTACGATGGGACACTCTGTCAGCGTCAGCTACCCCGCCCTCCCTCCTCGTTCGCCCCGAAAACTTCCCGTCGGATGCGCGGGAGTTTCCCCAGGCCCGTGGGTACGCGACCCGGTGACCTACGACCTGCGTCCTCCACGGGACACCGCTGTAATTGATCTAGTTATTATCCTCCGGCGTGTAAGTCATATTAATATGCACTAATTATGCTAAATGGTGCGGCGTTATGCGGTCGGAAGGGGGCGCCACACGTAGGACGCGCGTGGTCGGTTATGAATGGCGAATTAACCGCGATATTTATCAATTAGAGTGAACGTGATTGGTGGGATGTAACTTTCAAGGGATGGGGTTTCTGCCAGAAATCAAACGGGATTGCTAAATTTAATATGCGTGTATTAAACATAGCTTATTGATCAGGATGCTTGTTGTGCTATACGACTACAAAGTTAGGCAAGTAACGCTGATTAACCTCTCTGAAATATCAAATATTAACTTATCATGGGACAATTACAAGATAAGATAAGTTTATTATTAAAGCAATTTCACCATTACATACGTTGTATTACTTATGTATACTTGTACATTGTACAATAGTCAAAGGAAAAAGATACATATATACAGAAATAAAATATAAATATTAGATAAGAATAAATTATGTATATAACAAACAAAGCAAACCAAACAAGACTAACAAAACAAGTGTACGAATACAGATTAAAATTCTAAAAACTCTTTTACCGAGTATGTGTCTATTAGCCGTTTCTTTACTCGCTTGACAAATATCACAGACGAAAGTCTTATAGGCGGAGTGTTACCCCTGATTTAAAGTTTTATTAAATAACTTGTTGTCATAACAAGAACCAATATATATACTGCTACGAAACTCTTAAATTCGAAATTGAATTTTATTAAGTAAACTGTTTAATTTTACTAAACACCACCCAGAGTCATCTGTAATGCTCTCAACAACTTCAGAGTTAAACCAGATCTCAAATGATAGAGGGCAATGATTGGTAATTCTGCCCCACTCTAACGGTTTCACGTCCACCCTTAACAAATAGGAAGATACTAATACCCATTGAGCATCAAATTTGTAGAAACAATAAGGATAGACACTTAGGACGAATAACAAACACGTGCCTGTGCGTTTGCATAGCTGTTTTTGCAATGTGCGAAAACTGTTTCACATATAGGATAATTTTCGAAGAACTTGGGCTATGATGTCTAATATACTGATGCTCAAATGGATACTCTAAAAAACAGTTTCATTCGTAATGATTTAGGGTTCTTTAAAATTTTTCCTGTCATAAAACCACGACGCGGAATCTCAAATTGCGAATCCCCCCCTCAGGATCTATAAACACAAACTGCACGTACTTCTTCGGCTCATATTTTCTCACGTCACGTTCATTCGCGTAATTAAATACAACATGCCATAAATCGCGGTACCGCAAAACTTCTCCACCGCACCGCCATAAAATATTCATCCCAGTTTCTAGTTCCGGCGTCAAATTCGCCCTGTCTCAACTCCTCTCCCTCCCTCTCACACACACACACACACACACTGCGTATGCCTCCCTGGTTCTCTTCGTCGGTCGAGGGCTTCTGCTGCGCTGACTGTTCGGTATGCGGATAACATTCTCGGAAAAACTTATAACGTAACGGCGGATTCTTCTTCAGAGGGGCGTTAATTCTTTTGGTGGGGCGGGAGACGATCCGCACGTGCTACTTCCACGGTGGCGGTCGCGGCTGGCGAAACTTTGGGTACTGGGGAGTATTCCTGCAAAGTTTCGGTCGACCCCCGGGGGGCTAGTAATATCAAAAGAAAGAGCACACCAGGCGGTCGAGATGGCTTACGGGGAGAATGAGTTCGGGGGTGTCTTCGATATCAAGTTGAGTGGTTGTAGAAAAGAAAGCGCAAAAAACATAATGTTTGTCAAAGATTTTCTTAGAAATATACCTCATAGAAAACAATACGTTACTTTAATTGGTAAGCATTCAATAGATTTCTTAATCGACAAAAATTCTCACAGAAAACCGAATTAATATTATATACAGCCAATATTATCAGACGTGTTTTGTCTTACCAAGGCTCATCAGTGCCTACTGGATGATATTTTGCACTACACGACGAAATAATATTACATTATATAATTCTCCTGATCGTCCAAATGCTAGGCAATTAAAACCACAACCCTGTACTCCGGACATAACGGATGAACCTTAACAACCATATTCAACTTTATAACATATTACGAGGTCACGGACATAACCGATTAACCTTAACAACCATATTCAACTTTATAACATATTACGAGGTCACGGACATAACCGATAAACTTATTTAATTCTCAAATGCCCGATGTGTTAGTAAAATTAGTGCCAGCTCTACTAATGTTTAACTACGTGACTACAACTAAACAGCTGCTCTCATATTTGTCAGCTTTTGTTGATGTATACAAGCAAGTAACATATTTATAAAATAGCACTTGTATTTTTTTGTTTTTCTAATGGTGTGTGAGAGCGATGCTTTGACTATTTACTGTAGAATCTTTCTTACTGCATTGACCACGGCAATATAGAAGCTACATTTTCTCACCGTTACAAAAAAAAAAGCATCCGTATTACAAATCTGTAAAATTAGCCGGTTTGCGCGCCACCTCTCTTTCCCTGCTTTCCAATTTTCCACCACCCCAGCGAAATATCTAAGTGCACATTCTCCTCACAACAGCGCTGGGCCTCCCAGCGCGAGAAAAAGAACCTCCACAAAGCCCTCTCCAGAGCACACTTGATCGCGTTCGGCATAAAAGCGAAGGCCTGCCTCTAGTCTCGTCTCCGAGACGCTCTGCGGCGTCTTTTTGCCACACGACTCCTACCGATATATTCAGCGCTCATCACCCCCTTGCGACGCGCAGCCATCATCTTCCGTACGCCTCGCTCGCTCCTCGATCCGAAGACAATAGATGGGTATAGCGTTTGATCTACGCCGTATAAGCTTTCCGCACAGCCTAAGAATGGATGGAGGTGTGAGAGGGGGATATATCTCGAATTTATATAGGAAGGGAGGAAATTACCGGTAATTGCGAAGCGGTGTTTGAGGAACTGCCGGTCTGGGAACCGATAATTGAGGAGCTGGATCCAGTGTACGCACAATGGCGACGAAAATATGTGCGTTGTCAGATTAGAAGGGAGTGTCGGTTATTATCTGCTGTTCCTGGAGACGGGCGATTAGCGGAATGATGGATCCATGCCACCAGTCTATGGTGTCGGTGCGTGTATTGGGTAAATTCCGAGAGAACGTGGGATGAAAACGGATTGTACGGGATAATTAGCGAAAGATGAACAACGTAGAGGAATTAAATGGGTTCGTAAATGAGCGCGCTTGTAGAAGATGAAACGCCTACATGTAAAGACCAAGCGACTATTGATCATTGATAACCAAACCACTAACAAAAACGAATTGAGAATTGAAAAAAAATCCCCAAAACTTTCGATTGTACCGGGTGATTCAGTAAGGGTGGCGACTGGCTGTATCTCGGAAACTGCTATGCCTAGAGCTTCGGGACAAAAAGATACGTAACCAATGTGGCCACCAGAAGTATTCGAAAATTTTTTTAATGTTCAAAATTTTACCACTAGGGGGTCTATCTGCTATATGTTCAATCATAAAATCAGTATTATCTCAGAAAATTGAAGCATGAGCTATAGTTTTGATTGGATCGCTCTAAAGCCGAGTTGATGTCCCATTATTTTGTTTAACGAATATTTTTCATATCTGCCATAATAAGCTACGGGGAAGCCAATCAATTGTTCAATATGTAAATTTTAGTATCTCCTGAGCCGTTCAACCAACCTGAATATTTTTGGGCTCGTTCGACGGAGCATTTTATGGATTTTTTTTTTTTTTAGAAAAATTGTCGTTCTAACATTTAGTTTGAAATAGGTAAACTAGATGGGATTTTCT
Source organism: Cetonia aurata (assembly GCA_949128085.1). Taxonomy (NCBI): domain Eukaryota; kingdom Metazoa; phylum Arthropoda; class Insecta; order Coleoptera; family Scarabaeidae; genus Cetonia; species Cetonia aurata. Next base: position 65,619,763 of record OX421884.1, on the reverse strand, counting down.
GTAGTGATTACATATTTTGGTGAATATCAAGAAAAAATCAAATATAACCGTGTTATATAATAAACCAGTGCTGCAATTAAATTGTAGAAATTTCAGTGAAAAGCGCATATTAATATCTCTACCGTTCTCGACTTATCTCGAAAAGAAGATAATAAAATTTCTAGCAAAAATTTACCGCTGATTTCGCAGACGGCCTCATAAGTAGGCGACGGATGGTTTCCAAGATTGTTTATTTCTGTCATTTTCATGTGTCAAGGTTGATCGCAGCAAGGATAGGTCTGAAACAGAATAGTGATTGCAGGTTTTGTGGAGCGGAAGGTGAAAGTCCGGAACACCTAATATCCAACTGCACTGCGATCACAGAAACTCGTACCAACTATTTTGGCAAAGACGTCATAGACGAGGGAGAAATACCCTCCTTGAAACCATCACAGCCACTGCAATTTATTAAAGTTCTTAGACTGGATGGGGAGCTGTAAGTGCGGGCAAACCCTAGCAGCTTACAGCTGATGTAGGGGGGCACAATAGATCGATAGGTCGCGGTGTAATGTTACCCTAATTAGATCTAATCTAATCTAATGTCAAAGAAATCAATATGATTATCAATATCTAATGTGAATTTAATTGATCTGTGTAAGGAATTAATGTAAAACAAAAAGTTATAATTAAAATATCGTCTACATATCTCGCCTAAAATTTATATTTACTCACATAGAATCCCAATAGATTATAATATACCGGTAAAATTTAATATTTAAAACCAAGTAAACCCATCAATTTTATCTCATTATATAGCATAATTATATAATCCATATTATCACACGAAAATTTACCATCCACCAAATGTTACATCCACCTCATTGCCACATTGTCGAGCATCATCTGTTATTGACGAAACGAAACAAAAAATTGGACATCCCCTCCCACCCCCTTCCAAAGCCCACTGTCCATTCCCCCCCGACCTTTTATCTTTTCAGGAGAAATGATGTGCGCACACAATGCCGACAGCGCTAATGATTCGTGTCAGGGTTCGATTCCTAAATGATTAAATCAATCATTTCACCAAACGGATCGTAATCAGTTAGTATTTTTTTGTTTTTTTTTTTATATCGCCGAATGAAATGACGTAGGCTGCCTCATTGACGACCTCACATTCGACCGATCTCATTAGCAATATGCTCTGCGCTGACGTCACGAATTGCACGGTAGTATAATAGAAGTTTCGACCCCGTGTCTATCTGATTGCCCTGTCAATATGCGCCGGTAAATATTTGCGATGTGATGGACAATATGTGATTTCTGAAATGAAAATGATTGGATTTTGTTTTAGAAGTTTTTAGAGTACTGTGCATTCGTTACTACAATAATTGTAGTAACGAATGCACAGTACCAAATTAATTATTAATTTGGTTGCACTTGCCAATCGAAATTTTGTACATTGAATACGCCTGAAATTCAGTTGAATTTTAAGAACGTCCTGTATAAGAATAATGGATTCAGCATTTCGTATGCATTGTTTTATTTGTTTTAACAAATAAAAAATTCGAAAATCTCCTATTAAGTTTTGTCGTAGGATATGGTAGACAGTTATAATCTTGTAAAATGTATTATAATAAATAATATGTTCTTCCGGAGAAAATTCAGTTGCAACACTCTGTATATGTTAAAACAATTTTGAGTTACGCTACAGAAGAAATCTGTAAATTTTTATTTTTGGGGAAGGTTGAAAGATATTATTTATCAAAATCGTCCGTACTATGTACAAGAAACTAAATCGTTATTCAACTCCCCGTGTAATGAAAAACATTACTAAGACCTAATTGCCTCTATTCTGGCGATCTAATAAGAAAGTTTGCATGACTCAAGATTTATTTAAGGATTGGTTTTATAATTGTTTTATCCCGGCAGTGGAAACCTATACGATGGAAAAAAATCTGTATTTAAAAGTTTTATTGGTTCTTGATAATGCTGGTTGCCACAACATAGAACTGGATCATCCAAATGTGAAAATTGTCTTCCTTCCTCCTAACTGCACGTCATTAATACAACCTTTGGACCAAGGAGTCATTCAAACTTTAAAAATGTACTATACACGCCAACTTTTCCAAACCATTTTCGACAGATTAGAAAATAGTGAAAATAAAACTCTTACTCAAGTGTGGATGGAATTTTCTATTTTAGATTGTATTAGAACCGTGTCATCGGCTTGCGCGGATATTAAACCATCAACGCTTAATGCGTGTTGGAAACCTCTTTTACCTCAAATGGTTCAAGGAATACAAGATGATTCTACAATTTCACTCCCAGTTACAGAAATAGTAAACATTGCTTCTCGTTTAAGCGATGAAGAATTTGCAGTAAACCATCAGGATGTAAGAGAACTAGTACTCGGGGAAGAAACTTTAGATGAGGAAGAACTGATGGAATTAATTGATGCACCCACCTCAAATGAATTAGTAAACGAACGATTTACAAGATGTGAAAAAAGGGCTAAATTTGGCTAAAGAATTAGAACTTCATTTCATTCAAACTGATCGTTCAACGGTGCGCAGCGCAAAGTTTAAAAGAGAGTTAAGAAATTGCTTAGCTCCCTATAGAGAGGTTTTAGTAGAGTTAGAAGAAAATGCTAGAATCGAAAACCAATGTGAAGAAGAACCAAGTGAGGAAGACATTTTGCCCATTAAAAGAAGACGAGTTAGGCGACTCATATCTGACAGCGAGAATGAGTGTTGAAAATAAATAATTTTACAAAAGTCTTGTTTTTGTTGGAAAACAGTCTTTTAGTTTAGTTTTTGTTTCATTTTTTTATTAATCCTTATATAAACTCTTCAATTCCATAAAAATAATTTATAATTTATCTTGTCTTTTGTATTTATTATTATTTATTGGTCTCCATATAACGCGGTACGAATGATGTGATTTGTACTAATTCCGAGTTTCTTATAGCGCGGTTTCCATACAACGCGGTAGACAGTTTCCATAGAACACGCTACGAATTAGCCTTGTTTATACGGTTAAATCCGAGTTTCTTATATCGCGGTTTCCATATAATGCGGTACGCACTCACCGCGTTATAGGAGGGTTGACTGTATATACAAATATTGTACAGCTGTTATTGAACGAGAACACAAAAAACAAGAAAAACGTCGAAGCCCGCCTCGCTATCTACATACATATGTATGTATGTAAGGTACTAGTTTCAAGGATGTGGATCGGCTCGCCTATATTTTGCTTAACGAGTCTTTTTCCTTATCTACTATATTTTGGTTAACTAATCTTTTTCGTTTTCGATTAAAAATAGTCGGTACCTATATGAACCGATACTTGAATGGTTTAGTAAAAGCATCCGCATCGTTAAGAAACAGTTCCGATTTTACTTAGCGTAATGACTACATATGCGTTTAAGTCTATCGGATACTTTTTGGATCTGATTGCCCCATCACTAATTCATATTCATTTGAAAATTACGTTAATGGAAATAGATTTAATTTATTTAAAATTTAAATAACTATTGAAGGCAATATTTTTTTTATATAATTTGGTTCAAATTTTGTTTTTATTTTAAATTAATATCTATTAAATCTAGGAGATTAATTTATACAATTTTCGTTTTTTTTTTTGTTGTAAAAAAAATGTAAAGAGTTAAACATTCTTAAAGGGTATCTTTTATTGTATCGTCTGGTACACAAAACACTTTTTATTTCGGATTTGGCGTCAAGTAATTTCATAGAATTAATTTTGGCAGCTATAATAACCAGAGATTACATCGTTTCGGCATACTATTACTGAAATTATTAAATCTCTAAAACGTATACACAAACAGGAAAAAGAGGGCTTGAAAATATCATTACAACATCGCCGGATTTAATAATATTATTCATTTTCTCCAGGATCCTACGAAATGATATAAAAAAAAATAAACTCGACAAACCCAACACGGACACATACATGCATACAAACACTCAACAAAGCAATTTCTGGAAGCATCGTCGCGGAATAAATGGAACGGAGCCAGTCCTAGAAACGGCGGAATAGCGACAAGGACCGAAACGGGGATTCCAACGGCACCCGGGGCATTCCGAACCCGTAGCCGCACAGCACAGCAAAAGCGCTAGCAGCGGCTGCAATAACAGCAGGAGCAGAGGAGCAGCGGGCTCAGCACGTGCAGTTGCAGCGGAACTAACGAACGAAACGGCGCAAAAAGGGGGCCAGCTTCCGGGCCGGGCGTAGGTCCGCAATGCAGTAAATTCGGGCGACGCCATCACGGACCCACTACCCGCCGGATAAGATCGGAAGAGGAAGAGCGCTGTACGCGCGCAAATTTCGACAATCGATAGTCACCTAATGCGATGCCGGTATACGAGTGTACCCTATGAGGAGGAAAATGCCTGGAATTTAGATTATGCACGGAAAAAAATCATTTGGAAGAATGTACTACAATATTGTAGAGTAATTAGGATAATTATGTAACCTCGTCGCTTGATTTTGTTAATTATTGTTTATGTTGTTTTCACTAACAATACTTTACAGTTGTGGTTAAAATTTTGTTGTATAGTTACACGCAAATAAAATATTCTTTCCAATAATGTCTGTATCGAGACGTGCAGGACAAGATCGTGGCAATTTTTTGTCATAAAACTTCCTATTTTTTCAACATTTTTGTTTCTAAATAATTGGTTTAATTCAAATACACCAGTGGCAAATTAGAACCGTAAAATCTAACAATGTGATATACGTCGATCATTACTGTGTGCATTCGGGTACAGCGGCATCAAAATTTTAATTGACAGTCGGTTTACATGTTATAAATAGTATTTTAATAAAGAATCTTAATAATTTGTCGCATTTCTGTAAGCTTTTAATACACAAACAGTTGCAATACTTTTTTCAGTGCGTAAATTTTCATGCATGTTCACGTTTCTGAGATGTCAGAAACGTGAACATGCATAAAAATTTTATAGATCTAGGAAAAGTATCTATAAAAACTGTTGTAAAATCATAAAAACCAATACCTAAACATTTAAATTAACTGCCACAGATGTAATGCCAAAACACGAAATTAATAATAATGAACTTTGAAATTGTTTTCTAAAAATGAATTTTATTTCTTTTTCTGCCAAAGCTATGACTTTTTCGGATTAATATAAATATTGCAAAAATAAGAATCCGATGTAACGGTAAAAAGGGTAATAAAATTATCCTTAATGGCATTCACCACTGCACTTATACGTATCTGTGAAGTCTTTCCTGCGATGAAAAATATCCTAATTTCCTATATGGAACAACTCATGCAGCATCTACTAAGCAGTAAGTTAGAGCCGTATTGCCGGATGAAATCCTAACGTCATTAGCGTCATCTACCGCCGCCGTCTTTGACTTATTTGCATACAAAGTAAAAATTTAACTGCCCCATCGGATGGCGTATTAAAAAACTTCCCGTCCGACGACTCCGCAGCTTCTGATTAACCGACAATGAGTTCGGAAAAAACCGACGGAAAAAGCGTAATTACCTCCTTGCGGTCCCGACGATCTATTAATATTTTATCATTGCGTCGCGGTAATTTAAAACTTTCCCGGGTCTGAGGCCGTCATTCCACGAGAATTACTATTTAATATACAGGATGTCCCACCGAACCGGTTCATTAGAATTTGATTTTGAATTTTTTAATATATATACTTCCCAATTTATTTATTACAATCTTACTATATTACTGTGGTAGTTTCAGTTAATAAACCGTCTTGAGGCACTTACCTAGTGATGTAATAGTACTAATAGTCAATTGTCAATGGAAGAAAATGTAAAAATTACCGAAAGTAGAATACAATTGTCGATTGCAGCTTCGGAGAGGATACATCCGCGATGCGGTAGCGTAGTAGTGTAGTAAAATTATAATAAATAAATTAGGAAGTACTACAGAAGACTGCTGTTTTGTTTTAAATATTTGTGTTATGTAAAAGTCTGTTATTTGTGAAATTGCTTAGTTTAAGAATATATGTTTCTAGCTTGTTAACATAGTGTATCTTTACTACCTACTTTGATCTTTTAAACAATGAAATGAAACTTTAACGATAAATTATGGAATTAATGATAAAAATATTAGAAGTGCTACAGGCGGCTGGAACATTTTAATACTGCAAGGTAGACATTTTACATACTACATTAGATGAAATTCACAATAAGAATTAGTAGAAATTATTGCAAATATATAGTAATTTGCATAAGTATATACACTACATATATTAATACACATGCTGAAACTTATCCACACAACAATGTAGTATTAAGTTATATATCTTTTGTGGATGTTTCAATAAAGGTAAGTAAAATTTATTATAAAATTATAATAATTTAAAATAATGAGTGGAATAAATATTACTACAACAGGTGCTCACCAGTATATAGAGAAGTCACACAAAATTGTATACAATTTTACTACAATAAATACTATTTTATCTTACAAAGTTGTTGAAAGAAAACGAACTGTTCATTCTTGTTTTTCATACAAATTGCAAGAATTAATACTACAAACTTAGTGCTACAATTTGATGGTAAACATTGCTACAAATTGTACTTGTCCCTATATGTACTACACTGTGTAGTATAAATGCTGACAATTGTAGTAAAATTGCCTACATTTTTCTCCCTCTGTTGGCCGACTATAATCTATTCAAAGTAAATATCAGCTCGATAGCCCATCCGATATACAGGGTGTTATGATAAACTTTCTTATTTTAAACGGAATGGTGCGATTTTTAAATAAATACAACGTTTCGGTTATATTTTAACCTTTATCAAGTATATACGTGTATACAAAATTGTAATTTTACAAACGTTATTCTTCATTTTTGATGTATAAGCAGAACTTTTTATGAAAAATAAATTTTTGTAAAATTAATAATAAAATAAGAAAATTTCCCATTTGTTTCCAACTTTTTCAGACATACTGTCTATACACACTAAAATACATTCAAACGCTGATTATAAATCTGAGCGCGGTGGATTATGGAAGTTTTACCGAAGTGTAATCGTTTCAACTTTTCCCAATATGGCCGTCGATATTCCCCTCAGAGGCAACATTATATAATACAACAACTTGCACACTTAAACTGAGCCGAACAAGTCGAAGATTCTTGTAAAAGTTAATATATTCGGGCCGACGCGGTGGAAACTATGTAAGATTTAGTTTGGGGTAATCGCCTAAGGGAAGAGGTTAAATTCTCCATGTTGGTAGCGCCACCGCATCGGCGATAAGTTGAACTTTTACCCTTGTTGCAAAGTTCTAAGCGCTGCGCCGTGTTTTAAACCTCGATTTTTATTGCTCGACGATAATCCACAATTAATGCTGAAATGTGGATAGATAAAGAGGAATTTTCAATAAATCAACTCCGCCTACCCTGCGGTTATTACGTGTGGATTAACAGAGGATTGACGTTCGTCTAGAGAATCAAAGTTGACGTTTATTTTATCGAGGAAAAATTGCCATTTTCTTCATCCTTTTGCTAATCTCATACTGCTGACCTGTTTCGCCGATATAACCGGATCTCTTACGTTGAATTTATGTTCTGTCGTGTGTGAAATATAGGAATTCAATATCCGGCGGATTTATAAAACTCGTACCTAGTGGATTTGTTCAAATAAATACTGATTTTTGCAATTGAACGTTTAACCTTCCTCAGGTCAAGCGGGCTGCATTTGCACCCCAGACTGTGTTTTTTGTACAGAATGAAAAAATTTAAAAAAATTTTTTTGCAGCTTTAACTTTTCAGTAGCTTCCTGAAATTCTTTTTTAAACTGTTTTTCAGCAAAAGCATTGTTTAGACTTTTTTCATATTAGAGAAAACAATTTTTTTATACAATTATATAAAATTCTGTTTTTTAAATTTGCCTTTAATAATTATGTTTCAATATTTTAGAAATTGGACAATTTATACACAAATTAGGCGTTACTTTGGGTGTTTCTCATTGGGTACATTTGCACCCCACTTGACCGTCGACGTAATAATTGGACCATGAACTGAGGAGGGTTAAGAAAATAGATCGACTGTTCTGAACGGATACCAGTAACGGCCAACTTAAAATGGATTATTGGAAAATATTTATGATAGAGCAAACAAAATTGTTTTGAATAAGGATGTAAGTGATTTTTAATTACAAATATATGCTTTGTTAGAATTATAAATCAAATCAGTGACTATCAATTGAAGCGCTAGAAAGTGGGGTTACTATTCGTCAGTTTTCGGCAAAAATCACACTATTATAGTGAAATTTGACATATTGCCGCCATATTGTTACAATAGCTGATTGACGTTTAGATCTTGTATTTTTCTGAGTGCGTTTTTATTATTTATATTTTCACTTCAATGCCCAGTTAGTACTTGCGCACTCGCACGACAGATGGAGCGGTAAGTTAATTAATAATTTATTCAAACAATTATTTATTCTACTTGTTTGTGCTTCTTATTTCAGGCAATTTTATTATCATATCGTACCCTGTATAGCGATAAAAAGCAAACCTTTCGCTCCTATTTTAAGACGCAATATCTTATATTCTTACGGAAAATATCTCGATGACCTGCTAAATTCATAAATCAACCTCAATGATAGCATCAACGCCGTATCAATCGTGTCGCGTCCAGCGCGATTATCACCGTCCTATGAATATATTATCGCGGGCGGCGTTGCATCGCATTTCCAAGTTAATTAAGGCGACTACGAACCAGTTCTGCCCCTACACCGATAACACCTACAGCCACATCGGACTGGGACAGACAGCATAAAAAATTAGAAATTACACGCTAATGGCAAAGCATACTATGATTTTGCAACGTGTTACAGGGCAACCGAACTCTTTTCAGTGCAAACGAATATCATCAGTTCATATGTCATCATCTCACGTACAAACGGAAATAGTATTAAGCTGTAAAACAAGCACTGAATCCTAGGATTTAATTCATTTAATAAGCTTACCTACCATAGCGCATTGTCAGACAGAAAGAGCACATAATACTGAACTTATAATTCAAATTGAGTTTACCTGATGTAAAATCGCTTTGTATGTGAAGAGATAAAGAAGGTGACGTTTTGTACATCGGCAGTATATCTGCATTGTTGAATACGTATTGTGGCGTGCTTGTGCCCTATTTTGTCAAAGTTGCATTGCATACGTTTCGCTTGACACCTTTGTCCCATTATGTCGCGTTCGTTACGATATGCAAATGTGATTTATAGGGTAATTGTTTCTGGATTACATGTTACCGCTGTGTCAAGGCGATTTTTCTTCTTGCATCTTAATTAACTTTGTCAACACTGCATATTACAACATTTCCTTAATATGCATATAGGAGCTTTGTAACTGTACGTTTATGATTAATTCAGTACACCATGTAGAAGGAAATTGCGAGTATACGAGAGAGGTTTACCGACTTCAAAATCAATGTTAAATCTGAGAAGGATTTGGAGAAATTTCAGTGGGTGAAATCATCCTTCAAAGATTGGTATTGGAATTTTATATAAATTATAGCAAGAAAAGGATTTGTTGAGGTCGCTCGTTTCAATTGAAATACCCTGTTAACTACACTAAACGACTTCCAAAAGCAGTACGCTATTAGTAGCGTGGACGCCTCTAGCCGGTGTTTTGTTACAAGGGATCCGATCGTAGACGGCGAATAGGTGCCAGAGAATTTTTAGGAGGCGCAGATCGTCGGTCGTCTGGTACTAGGGGTATCCTCGTTCGTCGTTAAAAGCGGGAAAACGCGTAAATCTTCATTTCATTTTTCACGATTTTCGATAACGGACCGACAATGCCCAAGGCCGATCCCCGCGCGCCGGGCGAGAATAGTCCGATTATGTAATATTGCCGGTGATCAGCAGGTAGTCGTGTACCGAACATCAAAACATCGAAACCTTGACCGACGACGAATTTGGTGTGAAATAAGCACAAAGGGGATCGAAGATATGGTAAAAGATTAACATTATAATTAATTTAATAACCATTATTCGGAAGACGTCAGTTACCAAGTATGTAAATTATCGATAGTTGACGGACATCTAAAGCAGATAAGAATTTTGTTTTCCTCGATTGTTTTAGTGTTACAACGGAAAATAATGATGATACAGTATGTGTAATTTCTAATTAAGAAAAATGAATATACAGGCTGTACCGATGATCCCAAACCACAAGTGTGGACGAGGGTTAGTGGAGGGTGGTGCGGTTTAGCCGGTCCGCTGAGTTGGGACGTATCCGTCATCAAACGACTATTTGATTGGCTGGGTGAACGGTCCGGAGCTTACTAGTATATTTCATCATTGTCTAATTATAATCTTTTTTGATTTATTATAAAGAAAAGAAATATTCCTTGTTTGGGTATTTTACTGATATGGTAATTTTGGTAATTATTTTGTTTTGATTCTGATGATTTAAATTTGGTAGAACTGCTCAAGATCAATTAGTTAGTTAGTTTACAATAGGAACAAAAAATAGCACAGAAAACATTTAAATACTGATGTAACCACGCTTATTATAAAAGTGTTTGTTCTGCATAGTTGACGTGAAATAAAAGAGGAAAATAAAACGTCTACAACTCAAAAACTAAGTATTACCATTTCTGTCAAATCTACCCCGAAAAAAAAATCCAGAAAACGATAACAGAAATCATATACGTTCCAAACGCTTACAGCCCTTAAGATATGAAACTTACCCCGCCTCAAACCCTCTACCCCTTAGCAATACACACATAACACGTACAATATTGTCACGATAAAGACTGTTTACAGCAGACAGCAAAGGCAACTGCTCCGGACAGGCCCTAACGGAACAGAGCCGAATAAAAATTGTTTACAATAGCGCCGGACGTAAAATCAGTGGACATAACGGCTCCGGGGAGAGATCTCCAGCCTCCGGGGCCGTCGATATCGGCCCGATAGGGCGAGAACGACGAACAGCGAAAAATAGCCGGAAAGCTATAAACAAACGTGGAATGATCCGGAAACAAACCGCCTCTTTCCCTCCATACACCTCCTTCCGTATTTCTCCCGTATCATATCGGTGAGGGGGGTGAGAAGTATTCCTCTTTTTGCTTTGGGGTTTTCGCTCTGACTTGATTTAAATATGGAGTTGGGTCAAAATAAAGTCGATATGATTTCGTGATTCCTGAATTGGTCATTCCATTATATGATATGCTGCAGAAGAGAGTGAAACTTGCAGGGCATTTTGTAACGGCGTTCGTATGTGTTGCATGCTGTACTGTTGTTCTGTACCGTGTTTACTACTTGCTTATTGCTACCTTACTTACAGGGGAGTGACAAAACATACGCATATACAGTTGCAAACGCATATAATATGTGCAATAGTAAACAAACAAATATTGGCCGGGCTTTGGAACGCCTTTAAATTTAGACACAGAATTTTAACGGTTTACAATCTGGTAATAACGTAAAATGAAATATACCAGGGTCAAGAAAAAACAATACGCGTACAGTTTTCACGTGTTATGTCGGGGCAGGAAGTGTCGGTGCCAATTTTACGAAACAAGAATGATTTGGAGTAAAACTTTATGTGCATCAGAAAAGCTGTGCCGACGCGACTGTCAGAGCGGAGAAAGCTAGAAGAACGTATGTGTTACGTCAGAAGCTATGCCGGCGCCAACTGCCAGACCGGGAATAAGTGGGAATGCCCGTGTTACGTCAGAAGCTATGCCGACGCCGACTGCCAGAGCGGAGAAAGCTGGAAGAATGTCTGTTGTGCGTCATAAGCTATGCCGCCGACAACTGCCAGATCGGGAATAACTGGGAATGTCCGTGTTACGTCAGAAGCTATGCCGACGCCAATTTCCAGACCGGGAATGACTGGAAATGACTGTGTTACGTCGGAAGCTGTGCCGACGCCAACTGCAAGAGAGTTATAATTTAGAAAATCTCAAAATTCTCTATTTTATGGATACACAGAATTCTTAGTCGCCATAAAAGGTCACCCACTTCGAGATGGTGCGACGACCTTTTGAAAATTTAACAAACAGGTGTGACAGTTAAGAAATATTTTGCAAAAACAAAGAGGAAACTTTCAACCAAGCAATATAAATTTAACTGATTGTAAAATTATCATGAATAACATAATAAATGCAGTTATTTTCCTTCCTAAATTCCTCAAAAAAAAGTAACGTGAGATACACCTACAAATCGTGATACTTCCGCGTTATAAATGAAATTTAAATGATATTCGCGCAACTTTCATATGGTGACCGATCGTTTTTCATAAAGAGACACGCTGAATATAAAAAAAAAACTCGCTAGGCATAAAACTGATGGCAGCGAGTATAGCCAGCGAAAAAAGCATAATACGTAAGATAAATCACGCGCGGGTCGGGGAAAAATGGGCATTATATTTAATGTAATACAATATACATCACATTCCCCGCATCGTAAAAAAGAAACGCGTAGAAATAATGCAGAGGAACGGTCGACCACCGACGGCGCAACCGCCCCAAAGTACGGCGGAATATTCTCGAGACGAAAGCAGATGAAATTATGAATCCGAGATGACTGCGTATCGCGAAATTTTCAATAACGCGCCAAAGATTTATTTATTTATTAAAGTAAAATACGAGCGACTGCCTCGAGGGGCATAAATAATGGATAAAGGGGACTCCAGACTATACACAGATGAGACTGTTTTCAACGGCAGATGTCTGTGTTGACGCGCACATAGTAAACTGGGAAATGTTTACCATATTGGTCGCGGAAAATTACGTTGACAGCAATTTTTAATTGTTTTAATTGTTACGTTTTTGCACACATAAAACTCAATGCCTAATTTAAAAATATACTGTTCATAACAAACATATGGTAAGTTCCTATATGTATATATAACCTTGAATCCACCAACCACAGCTCACCTATTTTCGTATTGCAAAAATAACATTTACAACTTCCTAGATCAGACTAAAAATTACCAAAAACCGATCGCTAATGTAACCAAGGCAATGGTAACAAAAGACAATCAAGGGCGGAGGGGCGATAATATTATTAAGTATGTGTATAATATAACCTCCTTGCTACTGAACGTGAAATCACAAAATAAAATCAGTAATACAGATTCACACAGAAAGCGGAAATTTTAAGCGACGCGGTTTAAAACGCAAAATCAAAAAAAACCAAAGGGTGGGAAGTGAGTGAGGATAGTGATTCAGAGGCGACACAATTCACCGACAAACAAAGCGAGGGAAACGAGGAAGACGCTATAGAAAAATTGGTGAACAAAAAAAGTGAAAGAAATTTTATTGCAAACTGGTAACAGCTTCTAGAACGCGGTCAACTTTAAAAAGTGATACGGTGTCCATGTTCGACCCAGAAAAGGGAGAATTTACTTCCAGCAACTGGCTTTATAAAATTGAGCAGAAAAAAAAATAAAAGGCAGTAGTTGCATATATTTAAGCACACCTTTTTTAAGGGCCTGTTAGAAGGTAATTATTTAGGTCTGTGAGAAGACAAATGAAAGCAACCAATATTTGGAAACATGAACTTGTATGTTAGATCAATATTGTCTTTCTTTGTACCGTTTCAGGGAAGACGCTTTCCGCTCCGGAGATGCTTTTCGCAAGAAGCTTTAAATGATGAAGCTAATTTTTAATAATCAATTTAATTGTTCTAAATGCATATGACAACGAATTTGACGTTTAGCGTAAAGTTGCCTCGCAAGTTTCAAATGATTATTAAATGACAGTCATTCGAATGAAAATTTAAAACTTTTAAAATATTATTCGAATGGGATTTACTCGTATAACTAAATTAATGCGATTGACTAGTCTATAGATTTATCACAGTTTCCTATATTAATACACGACGCCGAACAATCTAAAATGCCAACTCGTCACTTAGGTACCGCAAACCTAATACATCATTCCTCCAACCGTTCAATCAGTAACACCGTTCGATCTATAACTTTCTCCGAAGTACGTACGAACTGAAAATGAAGAATGAAAGATCCATTCTCGCTGCTCGTCTCCTCCCCATTTTCCTACAAAGACTATTTGGAGCAACAGCCGCGCCTGACGAAGACAAAAACAGCAAACAGCATCGCCGGCGAAAGTTGCGAGAGGAAAACGGAAAGCCAAGAGGACATCAGGAAAAGCGAAAACATCTTAACGACTGTCGTAATCTCCACTGCGAAGATGGCGCTGCGCTGGCGGCGTCAGCACAGTGACGTACTGCTCCCCATTATATAAAATAGACATTATTAAGCACCGCAATATGCTTTGGGATGTTAAAAAATTGCCAGCAGCTCCCCATCAGACACCGAACATCTCACGGAGGATGAAATACTATCGATGTATGGGAGAGAAGTTATTCGCTCCGCTTGGGGAAACGAATTTAATGTCAATAGAATGTGAGGTGAAGGAAAATATAAAGATATGTTAGTGGGGTTCCTGGTACCTATCTAAGACACTGCACCGCGATAATAATTTACAATTTAGCACCTGCTTCACACTTTGTGTTACTAATTTCCATCGGTTCGAAAAATTATATGAACCGCCAGTAGATGGCGTAAGCGCTCTCGAGTCTGTTTGTCGTTTATTTTCTCCTTGTTGTTTCCCGCTTTGTATTTGTTTTTAATCAGTTGCTGAATAAATAATAGCCTCTGGGAGTAGTAGGGAGTTGAATTTATACAAGAGGAGATGTCTCCCCTTATATTAGTTATTTTTACCTCCATGGATGAAGGTACTTCGTGGATGTTTTTCGCCCAAACAATAAATGAAAAATAAAATCGCACTTTTTTCAACCTATCCATCTCGCTGCTAGGTGGGGGGACAGCCGTCTCCATTCGTACACACGAGGTGGGTGGAAGTCGTGATGTAATTCTTATCCCCGAGGGCTCCTCGTGGAACTTTTTCAATTACGCAATTCCCTGTAAGTATTTGTCGCCGCCTTGTCAGAATAAATATTTTCCGGGAATCTGATTTTAATCCTGAATTTTAATTCTGGAGTTAGGAATGTGTTAACATACTGCTGTGGTCTGGCAACCCGGGTTTTTGTAAATTTAGTTTCTTTTTATTCATTCCGTTAAGCGTTTGTCAATGATGCGAGAAATTTCAAATTGTTTTATTTCTCAAATAAGATTTAGTTAATGTTTCGGATTGTTTAAGTTGTTTATATTAATTTCATTCTGTTGTACATTTTGCTTTCACTGGTATTGTATATATATTGTTATGTTTTGCGAGTTCGTCTGTTTGCGGACAGATCTTGGTGCGTTGCTTCGCACGCAGCCGTAAAAATTTATACTTATACGATTGTTTAACCGTGTAAGGTCAGTTCGCTGATAGACACGTGTAAGTAGATATATAAAATTGTATTTCATTGCTGACATTTTGTGATTATTGATTTCAAGTTTTGAATTCACGTTTCTGATTTTATTTCGTTCATCACGGAACTCATTTAATAATAATTGATATTGTATTTTTGTGTACACAATTTAAGATCAATTAAATTATCAACAAAATTTGTGTGTAGGTTTGTAGATACATGTTCAATAAATGGGTTGCGCAAAACGGAATTGTAAAATAAAACACGACCAGTCTGCTCAAGAACTAAACTAAAACTCTTTACAATTTCTTTACATCTAGTTATGATTGATATTCTGCGTATTGTTAACAATACGCAGGTAGAATTTGGGTCTCGCGCGATATACCTTTGGATCGATGATTCACAATAATATGCAAGGTCATCTCATATACTAGTATGCAATAAATGTAATAACAATAAACCCCTTTACCACCACGCAAGAAGAATACTAATTAATACAATAACACATAATTAATACTCGGCCATCCTGTTCGCAAAGCGTCCTCGCTTATATTTTTAATCACTGCCCTTTATGCCTGGAAGCGTCTTTTGACAAGGAATCGAATGGCGACAAGCAAACTCCGATATCTCTAACTGTTTCCGAGATTTTCGATGTTGAAATTTAGAAAAATTAAGTTTGTGATAGAGGGCTCTACTATGGCCCTCCATGCGTGTATTTTCGACGGGGGATTCGAATGGCGCAAAGCAAACATGAATATCCTCAACCGCTTCCCAGACATTTGCGAAAATGTGCCGAAAATCATAAAACTTCGTTATTTTTCATATATAGGCGGGAGATAGGTGATCGGTTTTCGACCTTATTGACATAAAGTAATTGTAGAAAAAAAAACAACAATTCCCTGTCCAATAGTTGGCATCGACATAACAAACGGTATATCTAACCCAAAGAGAAAATAGCGATGCTTTTACCTAATTCTTCTTCTCTGTTACAGTGATGAACAGCAACCTCCAATGATGTTTTGAATGACTATTCGAAGTAATCATTCATAAAATGATAATTGGAGCTACTCTATAGAAGATTCCCATAGTGTATAACTAAAAAAAAAAAAAAACTTGCATTACAAGAATTTTTCCAATATCCCTTGTACGCCTATAAATAGGGCTCAAAATCGTCTTTTGAACCGTAAAGGCGATGTCGCTTATCCCATTTCCATAAGGTCCAAAGATATCCCGACATCCACCTAATAAAATGTCTGCGCTATCGCACGCAACGTAAAAACGAAAAAAGTAACGTAGAGATAGCGCAACAGAAGAAAGTATCAACCGGTGTGGATACGACATCTTCTGGGAATTTAAACCCTGAGAGCTCTACATCATCTCTGCGCCGCTGCGGGACTGGCAGAAATCGAATCGCACGACGACGGTAACCTTTCACGACTCTCGCCGTCCGAGTAAACAAATTGAATAAAACATCCGGCGAACGGAGGAGCGCTGCGCGACCGAACCGGTAGCCCGGAGGTAGAGAGAGCCGAACGACCTCTACACGGAATACGCGACGGCGTTTACTGCCTCGTAATGAGTTCGATCCGTCGTCGAAGTTAATAAGTTCGGTCGGCTCGTAGCAGCGAACGGTCGCTCCTTTTATCGGCGGCAGGTTTTGATTTCTTGTTTGTTTAGGACGGCGAGGATTTATCCGCTGGAATTATTAAACTGAAATAAATACGCGGAGATGGCGGATATTCCTCGCGGAAGAATTTTTAAAACGTAATTCCCTTCGAATGTAAATATCTGCAGAACGGAGCGTTTTTACGAAAAAAGTCATATAGGCGTTTTACATCAGCGACACCTTGAGAACACGCCCCAGAAATATTATGCGTCATTTTTAAATCACCCCATATAAAATATATTGGGTGTTCGCGAATGACGTGCGGAAAAATTGAGACATGATTCCTGAAGCCATTGCTAACAAAAAAGTCCCAAACAATTTTTCGATCAGAGTCGTAATTTTTGAGATAGAAAAAAATTTGATAGTTTTACTACATAGATTTCTCTAGGATAAATTTTTAAATGTAAATATCTTGAAAACAGCATTTTTACAAAAATGTTCATATAGACTTTTAACATCAGCAATACCTTAAGAATAACCTCGATAAATGTTGTACATTATTTTTTAAACACTCTGTATAGAATATACAGAGTGTTCGCTTCGATTGGGCAGAAACGTTCTAAAATGATTCCTGAAATGATTTCAAATAAAAAAAGTCTTGAATAATTATTCGATAGGAATCGTAGTTTTTGAGATAGAAACGATTGAAATACTAAAATGTAAATTTTCCCGTTTTGGGTATTAATAATAATTTCACTCATGTAATTTCACTTATTTATTGGAACCATAGTATTCGTCCTAGAGACCATTGAAATATTAAAATGCAAATTTCCATTAACATTAAACATCTCCGTCGTATAAGTTTCGCAATTTAAGTTTGTCCACGTTTTTGTTTCTCGTCGTTCTACGCACGACGATACCAAATACTACGTCTCCACCACGATTGAGCATTGCGGCGACGGACGTATTGCTTAAGTGAAATTCAATATTTGTCTTCCTTGATTAATATTGTCTTAAGACGATGCAGTGCCGACGGTACACACGCAGATGGATATATCACCGCGTACATGTTAACTAGATTGCTTCGGTTTACACCCGTCCTTCGTCATTAATGAATACGCGAGATCTAATGTATCTACAAATGTGTACCGACAACACTGTACGGTAGTGTAGATAGATCTCCGTGGCATGGAATTGATTGAAACAGAGCGGAACTGTGCTGCTACCACGTTCGAATGGATGTACGGAGATAATTCGTACGTGTGTGCATGCATAACGTTCGCATATGTCAGCGGAGATATATTTGCTAAAGTAACGCTTCGTTTCACTAGAAGGGAACAAAAGAACAATTTGTTCAGGTGGAGAACATTGATGGTGTGTACAAACAGAGTACCTATACTCATGTGTGAGGTGACGCGTCACCTCACACATGTTTGACGTCATAACGTCAAACACAAAAAAAATACATAAAATTACAATTTAATATACTCTAGATATGATTGTTATTCTGCCACTTTTCTAAGATTAAATAAACTACATATAAAAGACAAGAATCCTACTACTAGGGGGGCCTGACTCTCTAGAACGTCTCCAGGATATGATAATTGTGCCCACATAGAATCCTATTTTAACGTTATACATCATACTTGAAAAGTAACTGTGCTGTTGAAAGAGCTACCATCGATTGTTTGTTGATCCAACCGTACAACAATGAAATGCCCCGGATACTGCTCTGGTTACCAACTAAATGGAGAGGAATAAAATGGATAATTGAAAGTCATAAGTACCCTAATACAACTGAAATATCGATATGAAACGAACACAAACGTCTTTAAAAACTTAAAGAAAATTAAAACTCGGATTTACAAAAATACAACAAAATTGTTAATCGTGGTGCAAAAAAAAAAACAGTAAAATCGATTCTTTAAACAAAGAAATAGTCCTATAAATATTGAATTCAAGCTCTGTGTAACTGTAAAACTATGTAAATTAAGTTAGTTAGCCGTTTTAAAATTCTAGGTTTGTATTTGATTTTGAAAATTAATTATTGGTTTCGGTTTGTAATGACCTGTGAAAACGTGCGATACAAGCCTTCCATAGATATAAAATAATTAAATAGAAGGACGTGTCCTGGGCTCGCTGGATTAGTCGGCATTTCGAAATTATTGACTTCTTTCACCCCTACTGCTGTCCGCTGCCACATCTCCCCCTATGTTCGTAATGAAAAAGTTCGTTAACAGAAATATTGGATCCGCAATCGTCGATTCCATCTGTTTTTAGTGTCGATTCAACGCAAGCCATTAGGGTAGTAATTTTTTTGTACGCGAGCCTGGGCCATCGTCAGCAGAGAGCGCAGCAAAAATTCATCCCTTTTTGTGCTTGAAATTTTCGCTCTATTCCTTCTTTTCGAATTGGTTTCGGTATTGTATGGGATAGGGCGTTTATTCAGGCGACATTTGGCGGTAACTAATCTTAAGCCGTTTGTCTCTCTAATCGCACACTGCGACGTTCAATGGGGTTTGCAGAGGACCGACTTTGGTCATTACCGTTATCTGGGCAGGTGTCCGCTGTTGTGAATTAGGTTATTCCACCCCACATCGCACGGTCGATTCCCAATCGCATCGGGGCCTCGTTATTTAAGATAAACTTCTCCGATTGTTATAGCCGGTCTCGACTTAAATTCCCTCTCGATTTTGAGCAGTCTTTTGTGTTTCCTTTCGCATCGGTTCTCGAGACCTCAGCGCGTTCCGGTTCGAACTGGAACCGGGAGGATGTAAATTAAGATTATTGGTCCCGATCGGGCTGGCATTATTGGAAGCCCTGCTCCATCTAAAGATCTGAAGTCGAGTGTTTACGACCAAGGGAATTGCAGTGGATTTTCTTTGAAAATTCAGTAATTCGGTAATCTTAGAATTATGTATATGATAGATCTTACACACTCCAATTTTCTTAAAACGCCTTTTCTACTTTTTCTTCCGTTTACTAATGTAGAAATGCTCACCACAACCGATAATTATAAATTTTCTTAGTAGCATTAATTGTAAACTTTAATACAACGTCCTGATTGTGTGTCTACAGTCTTTTGATGGTACGTCAATGGCTGGTTGGAATGTTTGGTGCCACAGCCCAATAAAAGTGATTTGTCATCAATTGCGATATGTGACATTATAGATAACTTAACCTAACAGAATTAGTGATCAATAAAGTGATGCATATTGTCATGTTTGTGTTATTTTCACAAGGTGTAGTGGATGTCGACTCCATCATATCGGAGAACCTGTCAACATAACCCCTTGTTGGATGCTTAGTCTGAAAGAGGTGAAAGTTCGTGCAACTATATATAAATACGTGTACCTAGTATTTTTCGCACGATTTTAGATTGAGAAAACTGTCGAATTGATCAGCTGATATCCTTCCCTCTTAATACATCTTTTTCTCTAGAATATCTTTCCAGATATCCTAAAGACAGCTACAGATTTTTCCTGTATACAAGAAAGGCAGTTGTAGAAATGTTTCTAACTATAGACCAATTGCTTCGACGTCTTGCATTTCCAAAGTAATGGAGTACTGCATGTTGGATCGTCTAAATCATTTTCTTGATAAGCACGGATTTTCAGTTTTTTTTTTTTTAATTTCTATTGCAGTTTTGGACCTATTGAAAATAAAATAGAATACTTTAAATCTTACATTCTACCTGTTAATATGGGCTTGCCTCCGGGATCAGTTTTGAGACCTATACTTTGTTAGTCTATATATTAATGATATTGTAATGTTTTTATCCGCCATGTACTTAACCATTTATGCCGATGATATAGCCGTTTAGACAACCAATGACGATACTGACTATATTGCTAACAACTTGCTAACACCTTGCTATGTATACTCTATCGGATTGGTTTGCTCATAAGCTTTCATTAAGCCTAGAAAATACTAAATATATGATTTTTAATACCAGGTATAGAAATTCTGAGATTGGGCCAATTATAAATCATGTTCAATTACAGAAAGTCGAATCCACCAAGTACTTAGGCGTTTTTAGTTGTTTGCGTTCGCAGGTGACCATGGAGTATCTGCTCGAGTTATATTATGCAAAAATACATTCTCAGTCATAACTTAGCCTCTTACGCCGCATTATCTAGGTATTATCGAGCATTAGATGAAGTACAAGTCACGTTATGACAAACTATCTGCGCAAACTTGTACAAAAGCTGTACTTCACAATCACGTTTCTGCTAGTATAAAGCCACAAACTTTACAAAAAAATGTTTGCACCATCATATCGTAAAATTTATTAAATGTTTCGACAAATGGTAACACTCCACGTTTGCGCACGTTTGACATGTATTTGCTTAAATGTAGGGCCATTATAAAATAACAGTTTAAAAATAACGTGCACACATTCCGCATCTGCATATGTATATACTTACGGTCAGTTACTGACGCTGCTAGCTAGGAGTATGAAGCTAGGAGTATTAGAATAACAAGATCACGGACTTTAATTATAATATGGCGTATTTCATACCGCATATGGTAAAAATATGTTACACAAGCAAAATAAGAAGGAAAAAAAGCGTTCTGCTTATAAAGCAAAAGATGTGAACTCCTAAATAAATAGTCGGCGGTATACATAATATACGTAGTGTAAATTTGAAGAGAAAACAAGAATTTTGTGACATTTTTTTTATCATCTTCAATGGGCACACCGGTATTCCTTCCACGCTTTTGTTCACATTTTCACTAGCAATTAATATTTCCTTAAAATATAGGTATTTTCACCGTTTTAGATAATGTGGTATTTAGAGCCAGACCTCCTTCATTTCCATCTTTGCCCGTCGGTTTACCACCAGACATGTTGACAGAACTAACAAGCGATGACGTCAAAATACACCGACATAGAATGTAATTACACTTTCATTAAAGCACCTGTTTCACCTAAAACCTCTTCTCGCGTTATTAACTCGGATTCATTAATTAAAAACGTCGATCTTGTGATGTTCGCCATCAGGTCGGATCGCTTCTCGTTCGACCTTAGTTGGCTGCGGATACGTTTCGTTACGACGCTGCAGGGTGGAAAACAAAAGCTACACGATCGGTCCCGACTTCGTTGTTTTCTCCCCCGCTAGCTACCTAACCCTTCCCTCCTCCATCTCTGTCGAATCCAGCGCGATGTCTGTTTCGCCTCGTTTTTGTATTTAGCGATGAGAAGTTATTAAAAATGTACGCTCGTCGCAACATTGTTTTGTTTTTCGAGCAATAAAAGGCGGCAGTGCCCTTCAGTGTGGGTTTTGTTTTGAGGTCAAATATTGTTGTTCTATTTACGTAATTGTTGAGGGAAAATTAAATTGTTTTTTTTTTTAGCTGCGACTGGGCTAAATGTTTTTAATAGGAAAGATCAAACATGAATTATCTTTCTTCATATTCTTCATATTCTTATAAGAACGACGCTATATTAAAGCACTACGTGCTCTTAAATTTCAACTCAACACTTCACCACTTCATTGCAGCTCTCGCATCCAAGTTTGTAAATGCCCGGCATTTCGTTGTCGTTCAGTTAATCTTTCGGGTTACCTGAAAGGTTTCTCATTTCACTATTGGAGGCTTGAGTCATACAGTCTTGCACAACATATAAATGATACCGTCCAAAAAATTAATTGAAATTGAGTTCATGGAATTATTGAAAAATATGACGTCTTCAAGGGATTTAGACGCTTACGAAACCGCCATATCAAGGAAGATCTCATAAAAGTCACTAATTCCACACGTTCTTGGATAGAATAGACCATATTAATTTATTGTGAATTCACGATTAAACTAAAAATAAACTCCACTCCTTAAAGAATGCAAACATAAACTAATACCGCACACAATAAGTGTCTAAAGCTAAAAACAGAAGCAAAGAAAGTGGGTAAAAAAGAGATTAAAAGTGATAAGTGAATGTGACAAAAATAAGTAGGGGTTACTTCGGTTATCGCAAAAAAAATGCGAAATGTTAGGAGAGCACATATAGGGAGAACATTTGAAGTCATTTCATTCTAATCGTGTTTCATAGTTGGAGGACGAATGAAGATGTTCTCATGAGGAATGGAACTGACCCTGGCTACTGTGAAAACTGAGACAATGATTGTTAAGGGTGCAAGAAGTAGGGATCATGTTATTTTCAAGCTGGATGGTCCGTCAATTATTACCAGAAAGGCCATTAAGTATCTGAGCATTACAATCGATGAGAAGGGTAACTTTGGACAGGACACGCGAGAGGTGACGGTCAGGGCCGATCAGCGTTTGGCTGCAATCAGCAAGATTCTACCAAATGTAGGTGAATCAAGGAGTAGAATGTGAGTGCTCCTATGTGGAGCGCTTCACAACATACTTCTGCATGGGGCTCCTATTTGGATTGATGCTATAAAAGTAAAAAGCATAAAAATTTACTATTGAGAGCAAAGGGAAATATGCTACTGCGGGAAGGCGTCGGCTTATAGAACTGTGTCGGCGGTTGCATTGCAGGTTATAACTGGTATTGTCTCCATAGATCTGTTCGTACATGAAAGGAATGCCATGTCATCCGTTATAGGTGTTGGGAAAGCTCGGCGCATTGAGACCAGGGAGTTGTCCTACAAGAGATGGCCAAAGAGAAAGTTAAGGCGCAATGAACTAAACGACTGATTAGTAATATTAAAAGCTGGACCGAATGCAGGCATCGGGAAGGCGGGTATTACCTGACGGAAGGCCTCACGGCGCACGGCGCATTCAGATCCTACGCGAAGCGCTTTGGAAAGGACACTACTTATGCAAACACCCACTGCGGAAAAATCAATACCGCCGAGCACACCATCTTCGATTGTCCTCGATGTGGCGATCTGAGACGGATGGTGCAGGCAAAACTTGGCACACGGACCCCTGATAACTTAGGCCCGTGTACGATTTCGTCCAGGGAAAAGTGGCGATTGATTCATGGCCACATAGACAACGTCATGAGCAGGAAAGAATCTGAGGCGTTCGATAGACAGGAGAATGAACCCATATAATTGGGCTTAGACATCCACTGACGCTTGCTGATATAGATGCCTAGGCGGTTCCGGCAGCGTTTATTTATTGGGAGTGATATGGGGGTTTTTAGTGGGTAACCAAATATTGGAGTCCCACACTACCAAGCCATTGATCCAGGTCTGGTGTGCATAAAGCATTTTCCCCGCAAAAAACAAAAAATCGGGTTGTAAGAATTCGAAATCGTTTAAGTACGATTAAAAAGATTTCATTTCATTTCTCGAAACTAGTTGTGATAAGTACCGTGCGATCTGCGCTAACAGTTGCTTTCCACGGGAAAGACGTTCTACGTTGTTCAAATTTCGCTAATACATGGTAATCCAGTCTATGTATTATCCTTATCTTCACCTCATCTAGCTCGCGCCAAATTTACTGATCAGCGAATCCCACGATACCGTCCGAAAGGGCATAAAAATTACAAAAAACAGCATTGATGCGCCCTCTTGTAGAGAGAAGTAAAACGAGTCACCGCTAAGCCGGGTGCGGGCAGAAAATTAGTTTATGAAAACTCATGGTTGATGGAGTCAGTCAGTTTTGAGCTCGTGGAGTCCGAATCAGCTTTTGGAAAGCTCGCGTTCCCCTCCGTTACCGGGCGAATCTAAATTTTAAATTAATAATTAATAATTCTTTTGTTTTCTTTGTGATTCTGTCAAATTCACCAAAATTTCGAAAAAAACTCGAGCAGGAAGCAAAAGCTTTCCACCGCGAAGTGATTTTGTGTTAAGTGTTAAAAAAAAAACCGTTCGAACGAGTACTTTTTGTTTTATAGAAAATCAGAGTGCCTTTAATATTTGGATATATTAAGAGAAGAAATCGAACGCCAAGTTAAAAAGATGTTAGATCAAGACATAATCCGTGAACGCTCCAGCCCTTGGTCAGCTCCTGTGGCAATAGTACCGAAGAAATTAGACGCTTCTGGAATTAAGAAATATCGAATGGTCATTGATTACAGACGCCTAAATGAAAAAACCATCGATGATAAATTTCCAATCCCAAACATCACAGACATATTGGACAAATTAGGAAGAGCAAATTATTTTACAACTCTGGATCTAGCCTCTGGTTACCACCAAATTGAGATGGAAGCCAGCGACGGAGAGAAAACAGCGTTCAGCACAGAAAATGGACACTACGAATTCACACGAATGCCTTTTGAACTCAAGAACTCCCCGGCAACTTTTCAACGAGTCATGAATCATATTCTACGTGGACTCACCGCAGAAATCTATCATGTTTACTTGGACGATATCATAATCTACTCTGCATCATTACAAGAACATCTAGAGAAACTCAGAAAAGTCTTCGATGGACGAATAAGTCCACATTTTGGCTGGTAAGATAAACCAAAATTTCGCTTAAAGAATTAACCATCGCGAAAGACTTGGATACCGTATCTCGTTCTCTCTCTCTTTCCCTTGTTTTATGTTTAAATGTAATTTCTAAAGTTTTGTTATCATTTGTTTTATATTTCTGTTTTTTTTTGTCAATATATTTGTTAAAATTACTAAACCCTTTTTTTCACTAATCTAATAATTTTACCCCCAATAAGTGTTCCGGAGACGAATTCTTAAGTAGAGAGA
This sequence comes from Cetonia aurata, assembly GCA_949128085.1. NCBI lineage: Eukaryota > Metazoa > Arthropoda > Insecta > Coleoptera > Scarabaeidae > Cetonia > Cetonia aurata. The sequence goes on along the minus strand of OX421884.1, from coordinate 65,594,241 downwards.
AAAATGACTTTTTGATACATCTTGCCGTAAAGAGAATTAAAAGCCCTGTTGAATGAGTACTCACAAGACCCATCTACACGTCAATGTGCTGTGCCACCCGTATATACCCATCCTTTCATAGCAGAATAATACTGTGATACTATCCCAGCCTTCGTGGAAATTAGATTTGAATTGTTTACCCCTGCAGAGAGTGTCCTTCGACCTCATTCATCCTGCTACTTCATCGATAGAGGTAATGGTCACCTAACAAGTCCGAGCGGCTACAACTTCGTAATTTACACACCTTAGAATATCCAAATTGTTTGGCCAGCAGCTCGAGAGGTCAGATTATAAGGGTCGCCCTTCTGATTTAATCACAAATACATACCTAACTAAGACGCCGCCGCGCTGGCCTTAGATCTTCGGTACACAGATAATTCTACCTCGCTATAGATGACACGATAAGGCGTAGGGGATTCGGAGGCTGCGCATAATTGTCAACGCCACCTAATCGACGCTCTGCAAACGTTCGAACGTGACACGATTTAGGACGTGGAAAAAAAAAGAAAATTTAACGAATAAGGAGTCTGCAGCCCGGTAATCCCTTCCTAAAGCTCCGTTAGGCTATTATAACGGAGCCCCCGCAGAGATCCCGAGCGTTTCTCATTGTCGCTATGCTCGCCTGTGCTTTGCTAACGACAGTTCCGGACACCTACGTCACAGGCGACCCGGTCTGTGTGGATCGCGTCGAGTCTGCACGGCAGGCCGGAGGCTGGGGTGTGAGGCTGCTGGCGAAAACGTAGACGCGCGGCCAACGACGATTATGGTGACATTAATTGTCTTTAAATGAAGTTAATGAGGTTTGTTTCGGAGCAGATATTGCGGTTAGGTTGAGTAGGGAGTGTTTCTTTTCGTCTCTTTCAGGGTCTTTTCGTCTAACGACGATGTACAATAATGGCTGTGGGGATTGTATAAGTTGAGGGAAACGTTGTAGTCTTGTGTTCGTTTTCGCTCGTAAAAGGAGAAGATCCCATCTCTTATACACGTCCACAAAACAAAACGTTTGTGATACTTACAGGATGGACGATGTAAGCTGTTTGCTAGATACACAGTTTAAGCGAAAATTTGTTAAAGTTACAATTTTCCTTTATTTTTGAAGTCATGTCGACATGTCTAAGTTCTCTAAACTGTTAATAAATTTTGGTTTCTTTCGAAATATCGGGCATTAGCAGTTTACTGATTCTTGGTTGATAGGTATTTTCCCATTTACTGGCCGGTTGTTCTCTCAGCGTAGTATTTGTAATGGATACTTGCAATGGTTGTGTCTGCACGAGTTTAGTGTTTCGTCAAATATCTTATCTATTTTTGAGAGGAGCTCTGTAGGAGAATAATTTCCAAAAGCATGATAACTGTAAATTACAAATTTATCAATTGTAGTTATTGATTCAACTTGAATTGATAGATCGGCCCAAAAATCCACTCTCCTCTAACAAACGTACGGTCAATGCGAATTACCATAGTTAATTTATGCCCACCCCTCGTTTGGGGCTTTTCAAAAGCTCTCTGCAGTGCCTGGCTTCGGCTAGAAATTTCATTTTGAGTGGACGTCACCGTTTTCACGATTATCGGGCGATAATTTTGTGCCCAGCGCGGGCGACAGTGGTTAAAAGCGTTATTTATGTTGCCAGAACGCAGTAGGAGTTCTACTGGTTGTATTGCATTCCCGGCTGATACGAATAATACCGGCGCGGAATGCCAATGTGAGGTAACTAAAAGCCGCGATGATATTCAACGCTATTGAATCGTCGTAACCCGCGTCTATTTAAATTTTAACAATCGGTTTTGAGTGTGTGATTTTCAGGTGGATTTGGAGGTTCTCCATACTCGAATCTGGGAAAATTTTAATTCCGAAACCATTTTGCGTGTAGATGTTGGTGGATTATTATTTATATAGAATATTTTCAACAAAAATTTCACGTAAATCTTTTAAAATAATATAAACCAATTGTACCTGTACTTGGACATGTCTACACAAGATATTCTACCAATTAGGTAAAGGTGCATAGATCAGAGAGCCAGTTTAGCAGTATAAAATTAATTGGTTCATCCATAAATTCGTCCAAATTGTTTGATTTAATACCTATCGTAAATGAACTTTATCCATCTGCAACGCCATCAGCCAGTAATACTGTACGACCTGGCATATTAGTGTACTGCACCAACTGTATCATAGCATGCGGGATTTTGGCGAGTGCCCAGTTTCCATTAACCCAAATACTTCGCAGCATTTACAGAGCCGGGGGCACCGACCCCTACTCCTACTCTACCGTAGCGAACGTAATAGCCGAATAGTCCGGTTTACTTCGTGATATTTCCAAATTTCCAGGTCAAAACAGCATGATGAACGCAAGCGTCGGAGCGAAGCGCGAATTCCGAATCCCCTGTGGCGCAGGATGCCACACGGACCTCCGGGCGGTGTGTTGATAACGATTGGGCCGTAGTCGTAAGTCATCTTTAACGTCTTCAGATTGCTGGTGGGAAATTTCGCGTTTGGAGGGTGGAAATTTAGAGATACGAGTGTTATAGAACAAACTTGCCAATGATTGATTCAGTGGAATTTATAAACTCGTTGAAATTCATTAAAAAAAAATGCATTAAAAAAAGAAAACAATTGTGGCAAAGTGCATGCTTTTTTTGTCATTGCCTCTGCACTCTGATTAAACTTTGTTCTGAAGGCAATTTTGAAGGCATGGATTACTTGATTTAAAATATGACATCTTTTTGGGTTAATAATACGGCTCCGTCACAACCATCTATGGTAATTTAAAAAATCGTTAAATATCCTAAAAATGAATAATTAAAATCTTAGAGTCTAAAGAAAATTTTTTGTAGGTGGATTAAAATAAAAAATATGGCATGTTCCATAAGAAAAATATCAATTTTGTGTTATATCTCAAATATTCAAAACAATTTCGAATTTTGATTTTCACTGGTGGATTCGCTAAAAAAAAAAAAACTTAAAAAAATTTATGTTCACAAAAACAAAATGGTATATATAATAAAAAAGATATGACGACTTTTTAAATATGCAAAGTATTGAAAATCGCTTTGTAGCTTGAAAACTACTTGACATTAACAGATAGCGGTTTTCTTATTCAAACTTAAATCTAACCCAAGACATGGATACTTATTTTTCGAAATTGATGCTAGAAGTACTCTAAACCCCCAAATCCCATCGCAATTGGCCCAGCTTGTGCACATTGTAATAAGTAGTTCATTATCCAATAAATTCCTTCGTCATTTGATAAAATCGCTTTTATTGATTTGATGAATTCTTTCCTCGGACCAGTTTTTTCATTTTTGGTTCAGTGTATACTTAAATAAGACAGATACTGAAAATCAAATTCAAATCGAAAATAAGGGTTAGCACAACGTATTGACCTAAATGCTGTAACCAGGGATTAAAAAGATTCCAAAAATAACTGTTTCAAACTGTTATATATCGGTTCTGACTACAACAGTTATGAGAACCGAAATAATCCCAAAACAGTTTTTTATTATTTTAATGGTTCTGACCTAATATCAGTTTCGGTTACGGTTCTATATCGGTTTTTATATCGGTTCTCTTCAGTTCTATACTGGTTTCATTTTAGGTATATATTGGTTATTTTCGGTTCTATATCGGTTTAAGGTTAGGTATGACTTGTTGTACTGTGTTACTGTGTGATCCAGATTTATAGAGGTTTTAGCATATAACTTTCAATTTGTTCTTGGTGTTTTTCCCAAAACTAAAGAAACAGTAATAATTCTGTCGAATTATTGCAAATAAGGTTGCATGTATAGGATAGAGAATCGCTCTGAAGAAAATCTCTTTGCATTCATAACATGACTCGTATGCATTTATGAGAAACTTATAAAAACGCTCCAATCGTTTTTCCGTGGCATTAGGTTTAGGCGGGAGAATATAAACAAGTGACCCGTACGGGGTACCACCTTACCGAGCATTGGGATAGACCTACATATGTCTATGCTTTACCTGAATTACATAATATGTCTATCCTTTGCCTGAATTTAATCAAGGCACTTTTTATCCACATTTCAAGTGATCTTTCTTACTGTTGGTGTTTTTTATAATTTAAATTTTATAATGTAAAACTACCACTATACTAATCGTCATTTGGATTTGACACAGGTTCATTCATTGATTTTGTTGCTAAAATAAAGAAAAAATTCTCTCACAGCTCCAAATATCCTTAAAAAATGGCGGGTAATCATATAAAAATTATCGCTAATGTTTGGAAGTGCATCGACAGGACGACATGCCAGTAATAATTATATCCGCCGATATCTTCAACATTCCTCAAGATTTACGTATTATCGTTTTTGAAACCGATAAGCAAACTCTCAAACTTACAAAAATCACGTTTAATTTTTTTGCCACAACTTCCAATGTTTGCCTTAAAAAATTGCGGGTAGTGTTTATATAAAAATGGCTGCTAATGTTAGGAAGTGTACCAGTAAGACGACATGGCAATAATAACTATATCCGTCAACATCTTCGACATCCCTCAAGGTTTACGTGTTGTCATTTCTGAAATTGATGAACAAACCCTTAAACTTATAGAAATCGCATTTATTTTTTCTACCACAACTACCAATGTTATTCAAAACTGGCGGGTAATGTTTATATAAAAATGTTCGCTCATGTCAGGAAGTGTACCAGTAAGACGACATGTCAGTAATAATTATATCCGCCGATATCTTGGACATCCTTCAAGATTTACGTATTGTCGTTCTTGAAACCGATAACCAAACTCTCAAACTTATAACAATCACATTTATTTGTCTCCCACAACTTCCAATGTCCTTCAAAAATGGCGGTTAATATTAATATAAAAATCCCCGCTAACGTTAGGAAGTGCATCGGTAGGAAAAACTTTTCCTATAAGTTTGAGGATTTGTTTATGGGCTTCAGAAACGACAATATACAAGATATAATTGTGACTGTTACAAAACAAAAATAACACATTATCTAAAATACCGATAAAGAACCGAAAATAACCGATATACAACCGAAAAATTACCCAAAATTATCACCGTAATCGAAATCGGTATTTTCATAAATTTCGGTTCTAAATAACTGTTATGGAAAATAACGGTTCTTCATAACTGTTTTGAGAACCGAAACCGTTATCATAACTGTTTTGAACCCCTGGCTGTAACGCTGATAAACTTAAAAAAAACTGAACAAGAAAATATCCACCCCCAAACGAAAACCGGCTGGCACCAAAGGATAATTAACACACTTTCTTGTTGTCGCCAATGCTGCTTAACCACAAGCATGTGGTTCCTGGCGTTCTCCCGCCGGAATGAAAGATCTCCATTTCCATTCGACCCAAGTGCCCTCCACACCGACTACGTCCGACCGTAAACATTTCCGTTTAGGAACATACACGTTTCGCGTTCAACAACAACACGAAACGCTTTGTTTTGTGCCACACACACGCAACTTACCCTCTTATGCATGCGCCGCTCTTGTGTAGTGGTCTTCCAGTTTCACGCAATAATAAAGTAAAGGACTATACAGAACAGTGGAATTCCTTTTTTGAAGTATTCAGGCTTCACGTTTCAATTGAATAGGACATTTAGAATTTATTTCGGGGTATTCTCTCTCTCTCGTGGATTTCAATCTGCAATATTCGTTCAATTTGAGGAGAGTAGTCGACGGTTCTATTCACTACACTAGATACTAGAAGCGGCGAAAGATATTTTTCTATAGCGATTTAATCTAGTAGAAAATGACTGACATAAATATAAGGGTCGGGTGGCTTTCCGCGAAGTGTGGAGATTGTAAGATGCAACTGGTGAATGTCTGAGGCGTTCCTTCCAGGCCGAGGAATTCCGAATAACAAGAGCAGTTTGAAATTTCCCAGGCGTAAGTGAATAAAAGCATCGTGGAAAGGCTTTACTGGGTCTATACGTCATGTCAAATGATTTCCTTGTGCTCGTGTTCCATCCATGAAGTTACTGTTGCTAAAGTTGTTTTATTTTTATGTTAATTCTATATACTAATTTATCTAAGGGGCGGTATTTCAATCTCTTAATAAGAGTAACTAATAACAATTCAGCTAATAAGTATAGGAAAAATGTACAGTTATTTCAGTTATTCAGCTAATAACTTTTATTAGGAGCTTTATTAGGAGACTGAAAGGCAGGCCCTAAATCTAAAAAAAAGTACTTAAAAGTCATATTTACTCTTCCAAAAATCTGAGATTTAAAACGTATTTCTATTTTTAATTTTAAGAAATGACAATGAACCGACATGAACATTAAAAGAAAATTTGAATTTGAAGAAAATATGAACAAAATAAGTTTTTTCTTTCTTCAATAATAAAAAAAAGACGGTTTGAATTGTTATAAATTAAACAACAATTTGAGTTGCTTAAGTTATTGACTGTCGTCAGAAAATCTCTCTAGAAAAATCGCAAATAAAAGAACTGGTATTGGAATTCAACACGCCACTAAAAAAATCTGTTTTTATTATCTGTTTTTAACTTCCGGCAAACATTTCACGGACCTTCAATTTATTCTATGTATTTACCTCAGGTTATCACTCGTTCATTATATCGTATTTCGTGTAAACAGATGAAATGTATACGCTTTTATTATTTGCCCAGTTAATCAGGCGTAATTCTAATCCAATGCTTCGCAGTCAACCGATTCCACGTATTATTAACGATAAAATGAAACAAGCTAAAATATATAGATATATACGAACATATATCATCGACTCTGACCGTATGGTAATTCAAGCTCATTTAGAAAATTAACAGCAAACATAGATAATGGATAGTTAGGAATGATAGATATAGTCGATATTTCCCGGAACTTGATTCAATTTTGTATGTGCCAGAGATTGGCGAATTTAATTTTCGATTAAAATTAGGGAAGTGAATCCTGCGGTAATCGATAACTTCTTCGACTTTTGCGCAAGAAATTTTCGCCACTCAGCCACTAGAAGAATTCACGCAATTAACCATCTTGTATAGCGATGTCTATGGCTGCTGCCCGATGGCTCCAAATTGCGTTTCGTTTCTAGGTGGGGTGGGGGGGAAGGGGGTAGGTTAGAGCTGTTCGTATGTACGTGATTCTGGAATTTCCCTGGTGTGAGAAAGAAAAATGGTCCCGGAAGATATTAGCTGTAGCTGGGCACGTCAAGTAACAGCTGTCGACCAAGACTGGCCTGTAAGAGAACCTCATTAGGTGAACGTTGAGGAAAAACGATGCGCAATGTGTTGCTATACACATGGAACAGAGCAGCGCGCATAGTGTGGTTAAGGAACGTTCAATGCACACGCAATTCAGAAAATACGCCAGCTGATCGTATCGATAGGAAATACAAAGGGATTGACAGAACGAAATATTTCGTTCCTTTGATAAACTATTAGGACTGTTCATAGAAGAATCACAAACTAGTCAGAGCCAATCACCTTACTGTAAAATCAGTTAGGAAATTCGTACTTATTGATAGAATATTTTGATGAAAATTGTTATTAACACTTTAATGAAATTCCAAATGTCGATAAATTACTAGCGACTTGTAAAAAAAAATTTCGGAAAGCTCCACTGCGAATAAGCTTGTATAGAAATACACGTCCAGGTCTTCCTTTCACACCTTCTCCTGTTATCACTCGGTTGGGAACATGGGTGAAAGCTACTCAATTTTATCGTAACAACTTCAATGTTCTCAAAGACTTTATTCAACAGTTGCCCAACGACGCAGCATTTGCATATAGTATATGAACTGTTGTTATTTAAAAATCAAAATCCAAATAGCGATATATTCACAAAATACAGTACTTTGATACCATATGTTAAATTTGCTCTACTAGCTAGTTGCGAAGCTGAAAGAAGAAACGAACCAGCTTTACAGTTGAAAATTTGGAACAGTCGCTTTTAGTAAAGGTTAATTCAGCCCTTATTTCTATGAAATCAAAACAATTAAGGGATAAATAAACTCTGATAGACTGCCAATATTAATATTGCTTTATGTAACCACTAATGTTTGCGAATTATAGTATTATGCATTTATTCATAGATAACGGCTTTTAGTTAACAATGTTATTGTTTTTTTTAATATTGTAAATATGTATGTACACTCACGGACACCCAAAATGCCCGGTCTAATGCATAGGCTAAACGCAGCGAGGTGTTCGGGTGCGTTCGGAAGTTTACCAGCACCCGCGCCTTCCCCTTGCCATTCGACTATACGGTTCTTCTGTGAATTACCCATATTTATGTATTATATTTGCTTCATAGCGGTTTAGAAAGATATGCGGGTGAAGTTCATTGCGCTATTTCGCATACAACTTTAGCACAATTTATACTTTTTCCTTGTTTTAATAACTAGTGATGGGCAGAAGATTAGGCCAAAGTGATTCAAAACTTGAAATGCGAAAAGTGATTGTGAGTTTGGCAAATACGGGTATGTCACAGTTAGAAATAGCTAATGAAGTAAATTTAGCGGTAAGTTGCATTCGTTTAAAACTTGGTTAATTGTTGTTTATTTCTGCGGTAGTATATTGTTTAAGAGTATTACATTTAAGCAATATGATTAGGGGTTGTAATACCGACCTGCTTTACCAAAACCAATAATAGTAAACTAATATGAATACCGGTATTTTGGTATATTATGTATTTAAAATATTAAGACAAAATGTTATACGCTCCCTCTTATCGGCCTTTTATTGTAATAACAAGTTTTTGTCGGCATTACCGCCAACTCCAGATATCTGATTGTGAGTCATGAAATTTTTTGTATATTGAATAGAGGTTTCGTAATCTGCATCGGCTTTATTTTGCACAAATGTGAGAAGACACATTTTTGTTCTGACGTCTACCGTGGGCAACCTTTGTCCAATATATTATTATTATTGTATTAATATTAAATCTGTTAACATTATTGATATTAAGAAGTAAAACATAGGTCTGTAGTTTTGGTCAAAGCCCGGAGTAGGATCTAAATGTGTTTGTTTTTTTGTTAATTTCAACGTTACAGGGTGAAATAACAACAAAGAATAAAACTATCAATAAAATTAAAGAGGAGAGAACATAATTGATTTCTTTATTTAATTTCAACATTAACCAAAAAACAAAATTCTTTCTGACATACATAAACCCATCCCAAGAGATCTTACGACGGGGATTTTTCATATGTCACCTAATGGAGGGTTAATGTTATTACTGTTTATTATTTTTATTGTATTTTAATGTAAAATATACTTTATTTCATTATTAGTTTGACTTATTTTTATTCACCTTGAATTTCTTAAGAAATAAAATCCGTTAAAATCTGAAATACACCAACACGTTCCTAATATTTTGCAGAAAGTTTAAATATTTTTCTATACCAAAATGCTTTACAACTAATTCAAGTTTAATTATAATTTCTGTAATATTACTGAAAACAAAAATCCCAATTCAAATCAGAAACAATTATACATTTTGTTCAATAATAAAGTTTAAAATTTGAATTATTAAAATAACCTTTATAATTCTGCTGAACTATAATGAAAAGAACGTCTGAATGCTGAACAAGATAAAAGATAAGTGACTAAACGTTTATCAGCCTTAAAAACATAATCATACATCACATTTTCACCAAGAGAATACGTAGTTCCCCTCAACTCATCTACTTTCCTTCCGGGAGCCTACTAAAATTCGCATAAGCGAATAACCGGCTGCCGCGGCGTTGGGAAAGAGAGTGACGGGGCGGGTGTTTTGCTCCCGAGTATATCCGAACGGACCATTGCGCTTACACTGTGGCTTAGACCGGACATTTTGGGTGTCCGTGAGTGTACCTCACCACAGATTCTAAAATCTGAAGGATAAAGTCTATTCCGTCGCTCGCCACTGGAACTGGAAAAAACAAGGTTTTTCGTTCATATTCGCCGGCTGTGTATGAGTCACCCGTACGGGCCACCGAGCCTTCCAGATGACTAATATTAATAGGCCGTAAATTGTACTATTTCTTAATTAAACCGATCCATATTGCATCTGTAATTGTGATTCTCGGAATATTATTTTTGTGTTCTTGGTACAGAAATAATAATGGTGTCGGACTCAATGTCGTCTGCAGAACATGTTGGTCAGCTCTTCTTGTCTACGAGCTCCGTTGTAACCTATTATCAAGACTACCTACAAATTAATTCTTCAAAATTCTCTTGACTTTTCATAAATATATATACGTAGATTTTCTTGGTTTTTGAGGTCAAATTAATACCATTACGTGCAAAGCTGAAACAGATGTGAAAAATTTGCTTATATTTTCAACGCCAAATATATAATAAAAATTGATAAGAGGCAGTTTAGAAAAAATGACATAAAGAATGGGCGTGTTCTTAAGACAATCTTCACTCTGCTCGTCGGCGTGGTGTCCTGAACTTTAACTCGCGCAATAAGACGTGTCCTAGGACACTGGTTCATTAATATACTATGATTTATCAATCCATCGGCGAAAATTATTCATTGACACAACTCTGATCCTGCAATAGAAAGCGTATACCAGCAATACCACTAAATTACGCTTCTTTGCGAAAAACCCAATATCCCTGCCCCTTCCATTCTCCGCGCTTCATCCCGTCGAAATCCACAGAGACATTTAATATTGGACAATTGCGCCATACCGGACAACGGCAATAGCGTTGGCGAAAGGCACGTACCGGGGTAACGGCGTTACGATAAATTCGCGTCCGGTATTCGCGTGATCTCGTCCGCGATTATGGGGGCCGTTCTACCCTCTCCCCCTGCCTCTTTATCGCAACGCGTCCGCTATTGGCTACGCGGCCGGCATTGTTGCAACAATTTACACGGAACGTATACACAAGCCGGCAGAGCTTACGCGAGTAGTCTGGCGATGGGCGATCCACTTTGACCGTAGTTAATTTGGATGAATTGTTTTCGCGGTCGTCGGGAGTGTTGCAGATCTACCGGGGTTACATCGAAAGTATTCTACGGTTGATAGCGTCGGGGAAAAATTGAATCCTATGGAGGATACAGAGATACCTATGTATCTATCCACGTATAAAGAAACAATCAAATCAAAGATTGAAAAATAAAAAAACAAAATAAGCTTTGAGGGGATCACTACGGCTTTCTTCAATTTTAAAAAATTATCCAGCCGCAATTTATGAAACAGCAGTCTCTCAGTAGTCAATGACATTTACTCCAACACTATAAATTTTGGAAAAATATCTACCCATCGCTCCCAGAAAAATATCAAAAAGAAAAAACAAATATTTCTGGAAAACCAAAAAAAAACAATATTTCTCGAACAGAGCTTATCTTGCCTTGTATTTCTGTCAAAGAAGATCCTATGCTGGTTCTGGGCCAAAATCCCATAAGACATAACATGGGGGCCTGAAAGTACATTTTCCCCATGCATACACGCGCGCTGCTTAAAATCGCTGACGACAGCGAAGAACCTTCCGTGAGGAACGATGCATCTTGAATTTGCTAACTCAGCAATTTACTTATCCGATCCAAACTATCAGTACATGAATATGAATAACTAAATCCTATTTTTAAAAATTTAAAATGTTCATATGAAATACGAAATAGAAAAAACATTTACCGTAATGTATTGTCCTCTACGGGTAAAACAGAGCGGTACCATTTTGAGAGATTGTCCAAACAACACTGTTGTAAAATCAAGTACATATTTTTCAACCATTGAGTGAAGAGGTTGTAAATAGACGCAACCGTATTCAGTTTGGGGGCTCCAACATCTAGGTGGCGCATCAAGTCTTACGGGATTGTTATGAAATTTGCAAACTGAGTACGGTTGCATTTCTTTAAAAAATTTTCACTCAAAGATTCTACATTACTAAAGGAAGTTTTTCGAATTTTGTTTTGCTCGCACAAAATTCGATTCTACGGCTGCTGTCTTAGTTAGCGTTTTTAAAATGTAATATTGAAAGAATAGCATCGGTTACTGGCGTTTTCAGGGCACAAATGTAATGTTTGTTTGAAAAATTTCCACCCTAAATTTCTGGAAATTTACGAAAAATTTCCTGAAACACGTAAAAAGTATTATCGAAGGGGATGATTTTTGTTGCAAATAATCACTCAGCCACTTTAACCCCCTGCCTCCAGGAGCTACCCTCTTAGTGTTTCAGGAGACCATTAAAATGAGGTACTATTACTAGAATACTTCCATTTAAGATTCTCAATGAGGTAGTTACCACGGGCAGGGAGTTAAAGTAGCTGACAAGGGGAGGTCGCGAGATGTTAACCCCAGTTTTGATCCCGGCTTTGTCGGTTGGTAGTGGGGATCCCTTGGAGTGCGTTTGTAAAATATTAGCCATAGATGGTCATAGGCGTTTATTTGTGATTAATTTATTTTCTGACACATCTAATTAAATACTGATATTACAGGCAGTCTGTGTAAATTGTTTCTTTTTTATATAAAGAAGGCAAAAGAACTCAAACCCTGCGCCCTTCTAGTCGTAATGAACTAACACCTTCTACGGCAAAGCTTTCCAACGCCTTGGGAAATTGCGAGGCTCGTTTTGATCCCAAAGAGAAATCCAGCAGAACATTTTAGGTCGATCTGCTGATTGAATTCTTCTAGTAAATTGTATGAAAGCCTATTAAAGAGCAGACTGGAAAAAGAAATAAAAACTTTGGGAGGTCTTCCCAGTTCGGCTTTCGCAAGGGCGGGTCAACAATCCAGGCTGTGGAGAAGGTTCTTTTTTTGAAACGTCATCATAGCGTTAGTTCTCTACTTTTTCCTTTAAACAAGGCAAAAGTGGGAGATTCTCTGAACAGGTAGACGCTCCTAGAGAAACAACCCTAACAGCTGATCAGGGTCTTCAAGCTATTAAGGTTGCTCCTAGTCTTAACAGCTCCTTCCAGCAGCCATAACAGCTCAGAGTTGTTCGCACGCAAACAATTGCTATTCCTACGAGCTACTAAAGCTGTTTCCTTGAAGTTATATAAGCTGTTCCATAGAAGAACAGCGGTTCCTATGACCTATTAAAACTGCTCCCACAACGTTTTTTTTTTATTCTCTGTATGAGCAATGAACCCCAGCAAATAATCTAAACTTCTCCAATCCTCACCGTAAACCTTAATCCTTCCAGATTTGTCATTCATTTCAATTACTTTTGCTCAAACTTTGTGCAGTTTGTATCAAATGTAGTTCACAACGGCATCTCAGATCACTCTGCTCAATTGTTACCATTTTCCAGAAATGCTGACAAAACAAAAACCAAAAATGACGAGCTGCGACACTTTTAGCGACAATGTTTCGGGCGACTTCAAAGTTCTCAAAACTGTCAGTTTTACATGAATAACTTGGTCGTTTTGCTCAAAGTCGGCGATTAACTTTACAATGGCTTTGCGAGTAAGTGATTCATACCATCCAAAAACGTCAAGAACTCTGCGAATTGTCTTGGCGAAATTTTTACCGTACCTATCATAAATTTTCACTATTTCTATGATAGGTTGTTGTATCTTAAATGATATACTTTTGACTGACAAATATCAAAGAATCAAGACTTGCTATTTAACAGATCAAAAATGGGGCGAAATTTAAAATAGCACTTCTTAATTGAAACCACTTTATTTGACACACTATTTTACGTATATATCATAGACAGAAATGTTCAAATGCTTTGAAGTACTTTGATTTTGATTTATGTATGAAATGTAGGAGGGCAATGCGAATACTTAATTAGTGAAAATTTACATTTAAATTTGATTCCTAATTTTGGAATGGCGTATAGAACAATTATGCGTAATAAAATTATACTACCAACATGGAAATATTGAAATCCCCCGCGTGAATTAAAACTCGAATTTTAAAGAATTAATGAAAGTAAATTAACGCGCATTAAAAAAAAAATAAAAGTATAAAAAACGCGTATACATGTATCAACGTATACCAAGTTTCGAAGAAATTTAATTTCGAAAACGTTACGCCGCGCGAAATTCAAATTCAGTGGCCCGAAAAACCGAGCCGCGTCTTCAGCTGACGGTCGCCATCCAGGCGTACATGAAAGTAACATACGCGTCGACATTTTACCGGAAACGTGCGCGCATAACGCGGCGAGGGGAAACGGAAGCAAGAACGATACTCGGAACGAGGAATATAAGGAGACGTCTGCCGGCAACATATGGTGAATAAAAAACAGGGTGCACGGGTATGATGGAGAATTATATATGCAGAATAAAAAATTAAAGGTTAAAATTTTGAAGCACTGGACGTTTTATAAATGTAACTTTTTTAGGGACATTTCAATTGGCATTATGTTGTGTTTTTTTGAGTTGTTAATATATCTAAAGAAATATGTGTGGGGTTGAAAGCGATGAGGCTGAGTTTTTCCGTTGTTAGAGTTTCTTTTAGTTGACTAGAAGACTTTCCACACCCACCTGGGTGAAAGTGGTTGCAGAAATAGCTATTTTTTTTTCAGAGAGGCTGCCAGTGATACATATATAGGTTCAAGACGAGATATTTCTTTTGCAGTTAACGTAATTGGTGATTGAAACATTTGTCATTGCAAGCGGTTTCTGGAATCATTACGAATATGCAGTCGCCCACTTTACCTACAATTGGCTTTCAAATAAAACATAGTTGTAGGTTGAAGACGATATAGTATTAATTTTTTTCAGTTAACGTGATTGGTGATTGAAACATCCGCCATGGCAAACCGTTTCTGGGATCATTACATATATACAGTCGCACAATTTAGCTACAATTGGCGTTTGAATAGAAGATATATAGGCTCAAGACGAGATATTGATGTTTTTCTGATAACGTGATTGGTGATTGAAACATTCGTCATGGCAAGCCGATTCTGGAATCATTACACATATGCAGTCGGTCGTTTTCGTTTTACACAAGCTATCTAGCGAGACTGCTAATCCATGAATTGTACGAACTAGATCTGTGATTGCATTACCGGCTCACGCAGGCTTAAGAGTTTGGCTTTTGTCCCCTAGGATAATTTATCAAGGTCTTATCATGTTACTACTGATGATTTTTTTGGAATTATAACACCATTACGTGGGTGCCAATTACATAAGTTAGTGGCATATTCAGGTATGGGCTTGATGAGCTATGGCTAATGACGGCAAAATTGTACGACAAGTATCTCTGAACTTGAAAGTAAAGGCAAGGGTGAGTAGTGAAAAGGTGCAGCCAGATTTAACTAGCCAGAGACGGCACTGACTTTAAATACGCCAATGACACAGGTCCTTACTTACTTGTTTCGAGCTTTTTCTGATTCCTTTCGTTTACACTTTTTCTATCAAAGGGCGTTATCCGTTCATTGTTACGGTTGTTAAGTTGGTTTGCCGTGCAATCACATTTCAGTACCGGAGTCACGCGGATTGACAATTGATTCCACAGCACCGTGCTCATCATACAATCCCGTACAAATTTCAAGGTCATGTTTTCTAGGTTGTGAAGTATTTAATTAGAGAAGTTTGTTTGTCACCTTTCTGATCTTCATTTCATATTCTTTTAATTCATTTGATCTATTAATTTTGACATATGTGCACAGAGGTTTCTTTTACAGGTGCATAATATAATGCAATTAAACTTTAACATTGTAAATGGCGCCAGTTTTACAACTAAAATTTATTCTTCCGTCTTTCAATTCTTTCTTCGACTATTTTATACTAGTCGTTGGATTCCACCTTACATCATATTTTAATTTTAACTTTAACAACTACAACGAAAGCGATTTTCTGAACAGTAGGTAAATAAACCAGCCTGTATATTCCCTACAGAAATTACATTAATTCCCCCACCCTTCGGCTGTCTACACGAGCGTAATACATCCCCTTTTCTACTGACGTAAACTCGACCGCAACCGCATCGCGCACAACCCAAGAGAGAACGCAGAAACCGCTTCCTCCCCACCCTCCGCTCCTCAGACATCGCCACCGCCATCTGTTGATCAAAAGAACCGCCGCAGCCCGTTCTTCGCCTGGTATTCGAAAAATCCCAAACTTTAATGAAACCGCCTCCCCAGCGCTCGTCTTCCTTCGTACGAAAGGGAGAGGAGGGGGGCGTAGCGAACTAAAAGACGGGTGCGGACGACACGGCGTGCCAGAAATCGAGGAAAACAAACCGCGAGGAGACAAGCCCGGAAAAATGCTGGGAAAGCGGGGAGTAGTGGCGAAAAGAGAAACAAAAGAATGAAAAGGAGAAAAAAAAAGAAAATAAACGACAAAGAGATCGTTTGTGGCATTGCGCGACCGGAGATGCCGCAGTAAGATGAAAGGGCGGAATCGTTCTTCGGCTCGGAGGAAAGGAAAGCGGGTTCGCTGTTCAAACAAATTTCGTTTGGGACACATGCGAATGTTGCTGTCTATTCTGCGGTGATGGATTCCAAGATTGGGATCTCCAGAATCGTTCTATATGTAGACGAAAACCGCGAATTAAATACGCTAGTCGATAATATACGCATACAAAAAAAAAGATTTTTTCAGCGAAGAAGAAAAAAATTATTTGCAGCAAACAAATTACTTTTAAGTTGAAATACTTAAAATATTGCTGTCGGAGACATCGATGTCATCCAAGCAATTAAGGTAACAACGAATTTGAAAGGTGGTCTAGCAACTAAGATACTCGTAAGTTAATATCGGATATTAATTGGGGAGAATCTATGGAATTATTCAACAAACAATAACCAAATCTTAAGCATAGTATGCTGATATGTTTGGCATAGTACGGTTGTAACGTGTCGTTTGGTGGGAAAATTACTGTAAGTTTTGAGCTTATGGTGAATCAATCATTAATCCTTTTCTGTTGATCAATTTTCCCATAGTTCGGTAGCGTCACTACGGCATAATATTTTGTTTCATTAAGTTTTTTTTTTATTTATTCTTGTTTACGACGCCAGTCTTATCTGGCAGTGGTGTCGGCACACCTTCTCTGATAAACTCAGAGATTCCCAATCACTCCCGGTCTGGCAGTTGGCGTCAGCACAGCTTACTAACACAAAGCAGGCATTCTACCAGCTTTCTCTGGCAGTGGTGTCGGCACAGTTTACTGATGCAACGCAGGCATTCTACCAGCCTTCCTCGCTCTGGCAGTCACGTCGGCAAAGCTCACTGATGCATGCAGAGATTTATTCCTAAACATTATCGTTTCGTAAGGTCAGGGCCGGCACAGCTTTCTCACCTTACATAGCACCCAACTTGTATGTTAAGACCTTGCGCGTATTTTTTACCTGACTCCGTTATATAGATTTTTACTTCATGTTATCACCAGAATTAAACCGTTAAAATTCGTCGAAACTTAAAAGCGTTCCGAAGATCCGCGAACATTTGATTAAATTTGGGATTGTACATATATATATGTTTTTGTTACTCGCGTGTTTTCGTCGTCGTACATGCGTGGTGTCTCTCACACCTGTTTTATGGTAAAAAAAAAATTGTAAAAAGACTTTCACTGGTTAAATTGTTGCGCACACCCGGATCGTAACCCTGGATACCCCGCTCTCACACCAACAGCTAGCACTCTGGGGTTAAAACATTATTGTCAGGCCGGTTGGCACCGCGCAAAAGGTGAGATCGCACACAAAGATTTGGACCTACAGAGGTCAACGCAAAAGTAATAAGTAATAAGCACCTAAGTAAGAGAGAAAGCAGATAGTAGCAAGAAGTAAATAATGACAGTAGCGGTAAGTACACTCAGCACACAGTGAGTAAACGTTGTTACATGGCGACAAAATTATACAACAGTGCTCCAAGATAGATCTGCCTAAGAAATTGAAAATTGTAATTATTACCATGGCTTTGTGAAGTCTGCACATGATATTTTAATAAAGTCACGTAACCGCAGAGCTATCAAATATTACATCTAGATCAGTTATTTGTGTTACCCTTTGCAATATGACGTCATTTAATCGGTAATCAAAGATCAACGAAGATGAGGTTCTAGAGAAACTTATTCCGCAACATTTGGAACTGTCCCATACATATTATTGTGTTTGCATCATATAAGTAGTTGGCTTAATTTCCTCTGTAATAGTGTGGAATCAGATAAGCTCATTACACTTCTAAATATTTTGAGGTCGTCTGCATACGACAAAATCTGATGTTCAAATCTTTTAAAGCTTCCCTTCTTGAGGCTCCAGAGTAGTAATGTGAAGTGATTCCCTTTTTTTCTACGCGGCAAAAAAGTACGCGCCACAAAATATATACTATTTCTTTTTTTCGTACTTTAACTTCGAACTCCTACATCATTTGTCACTTTCTATACTCGATAACGTAATACCCCATTATAAGACAGCAACAGACAACAAATGCTATCATTCGCAGATAGTAGAAGTGCAAAAAAAATGACGCAAAATCAAATCCCTAATACTTCTTCGATCCCTTACATTACAATAACGGTGACATTTTCCATTCCTTGGCGTATATAAGGGCAGAGCTATTACGTTTGAAATTGCGTCCAAAGCGGTCACGTAGTCCAACGTATGCACCCCCGAAATACACGAACACAACCTAAATGCATGTGTCGCCTATATGGTAATAGGGTACGAAAAATGGCAACACGCCATACGTGATAACATCGCAATTTCGTATCACCGGAGGTGCCTATACGAAATACATACGTGTATGCAGATGGCCATATTTTATGCCACTTTTTCGATTTACCATGAATATTACCTTTTACCATATATACATATGTATGTATGTATTTCATATGTATCGGACGCAAGCAAGGTATATACATACTAGCGTAGATACATAAGTAGGGTGTCAAAGATGGTTGGTATACGTACAGGATTGTCAGAAAATCTGGAGTTCTTTTAAAATGGGTTAATTACTTTTGGGTACCGAGGATCAGTTGTAACTAGATATATTGACCCTCCTAACTTTCTGCAGATATTGTAGATTATGAATTTTATATTTGTGTCGCTTATATTCACAAAACTTTTCGTTTTTATTCATTGAGCATTCAGCCAGCTACAGTTTTACTGTATTTGGCTGCAATGTGTGAATTTTAAAAATGTTTTTGATATCGTAACGTGGGCATTTAATGTTTTCAGATCATGCTATATAAAAATTTACATTAATAAAAACTCTACTTTCTGCGTAATAAGCTGCTATTTTGCAGTGATCAAATCCAATCATCATCAGTAAAGACCTATATTGTAAAGAAAAACTGAAATATATACGCATATATATATGCATGGATTTTCCAGGAAATGTGCACAAATTGGGGCCATATATGCAAAAAAATTCTTGGGAAACAAAAATATTTCGTTCTGGGAATTGTCGGCTGTTGATCTGCATTAGGAATTTTTAGAGAGAAATGATAAGAAAAGGCTTAAATATAAAAAACTTTCATAAAAATATGCATAGAAATGCCTAAATATGCAATCACTACTTAACGCTAATTAACTTTAATCAGTATAATAGGCGGACATATCGACTATACTTAAAGATGTGCAAAAAATTAAATATATGTACTTTGCATTATAATCCGATCTCTAATTGTCACTATATCTATTATTCGTATTGTTACGTATAAAACTTGGAATAGTATTTTAAAATACAAAGAGAGATTCAAAGTACGAGCATTACAAGTCATTGTGACACAGGTTTTTTACAGTATTTTTTTCTAATTTGCACATACATTAATGTTTTGTATTTGTTGTTCTTATTATCTTTTGTAATCGGGTATGTTTCTTGTATTGTTTTAGTTCGAATTTTTTCCGAAAAAATTGGTCTATTATATTAGGGTCGTAGCCATTATTGGACTACCAGACTTTGTAATGCTCCTACATTGAATCACTGCCGCTACGCGGCTCGTTATTCAAACTTGTATTCGCATTATATAAACGTCATTGTGACACTTATGTTTTAATAGTATTTTTAAACACAAGTGTCACAATGACGTTTATGTAATGCGTGTACAAGTTTGAATCTCGAGAGATTCAAAGTACGAGCATTACAAGTCATTGTGGCACACGTTTTCTACACGTTAATATCTCATTACAGCACAGTATGCGGTAATATTCATATCAACACTGCGTCGTCGTTTGTTTTCGCTTTATTGCAACATCCAATTAGAAAAAAATACTATTAAACGTAAGTACCCCAATAAATCTCCTACCTACTAGAACCGATGCCAGCCGAGCGCACACTTGTCCAAATGGTGAGTAGTTTTCATAAACACTGCGCCTTAGGCGAATGCAGTACTTCAGTCGAGAAGTGTACCTTCACATTCGTGCATTGTAGATGAATTTGCCATGATGATAAGTTTCGAACATTCTCTGTGCGAGCGATGTAGGGTGGAATAGGAGGGCTTTCCAGGGTGAGTGTTGGAAATGGGGAGCTCAATTTGCTCTCTCGTCAGATCGATGATATATGCCGCTATACAAAAGCGACGGAAACAAAATAACGATAATAAAAGTTCTTCGAATATATATCATCGACAGGTTCGGCGACGCGGTTCGGTTGTTTCACAGAGACAGACGAGTGAAATATAAGGGGAATTTAATTCGGGCGGAAGGGTTGTCGCGTACGTGACGCGAGACAAATTGCAATAGTTAGGGAAAGGTTATCAATTCTCTATGCGCGCTGCTATGTAATTCGCAAAAAGGCTTTTTCATCTAATATGTGTGGAAACGATGGTAGATTGGGAATTGTCAGGAAACTGAAAAATTAAGTGTTGATTCGCAATAGAATACAAGCCTATGCCTGCGGCGCGAAGGATCCGGGCAATAAATTTGAAAAATATGCCCAAAGACGCAGATGAAAGCTTCCTCATTCTCGTCTCCTTATTCCACCCAGAGCTTTTGTTAAAATTTATGTCTTTGTTGTGTTTATTCCATCCTCCTCGTAATTTATCTTTCCCCAAGCAACGCCGCGATTCAGCGACCCCTACCTCCCAAGATCCGAGGCTTTGAATTAAAAAAGGAAGACGGATTTACCAGCAGGATAGAGAGGAGGTATTAAAGTAGACTATACTGAGGACAAATTGCAAGTTTGCTTATGTAGAGGAAGTTATTAATTTGGTATCGTTAGAGTTCTTAAAAGGGATGTTAAAATAATACCTGTTTATGTTTACTAGGGATAATTTTCTCATTTTAATGATGGTAGTAAAAGTATAATATTCTTCCAGTGGGGTAAGTGAGATTATTTTACTACTGTCTATATTCTTCAAGTTGTTAAAACTTTAGGAAAATTACATTGTTAAGGGGAAAGAGTCTTAAGAAATGTAAAAAAAAAATTATTAGTTTTATTGGAAATAGTAACACAAAAAAAAAAACAAATCAACTTCTTTGTAAGAACCCTATCGATGATGATCTCATCGTAGGATAGTGCATTTTCTTTGTTCGAGCTTATGACTCACGCGCTCTCCAATATACCTGCCCGTACGGTTTACCTAACAGTGTTAGTTTTTAGTTAGTTATTCGTCGATGTTCTTAGTAGTAAGATCGTGTTAATAAAACTGCGTTATTAAAAATTGTATTTTTAATTCCACAAGCCCTAATAACCAACAAGTTTTCCTACAGAAATCTGTTTCGACCATTACAAGTGCCAAAAAAAAAAAAACATTATCAAAATTAAATAGCCGCGATCCACTATCTAGTGAATTTTGCAATTGATCATATTGCTTTGCACTCTCTTGTTCTTTGGAACTTTGCACATATCTTTGTATCAGATCGAGTCAACAAAAATCAGAATATTACAACAATATCAATCTGATTCGTCTTTACTAAATGAATTATTAGGTATTAATAATTTTGTACCGGCTTCCACTTCTTCCAATATCTCTTCTAACTTTTTCTTAACTTTCTGTTGCCTTCTGCAATACTCTTTCTAAAGGATCAATATTTATTTCCACCAGGCTTTTAATTCATTTCATCTTATCATCTTATTTCTTTGAGAGCATCACAACATAATTAGTGGATGAAGGACTCTACATCTGGTTGTTTTTGCAACATTGGACGTAGAAGCAACGTCATAGTTCGAAATCCTAAAATCTTCTTTGTGACAAAAGTGGTCTTTGAAACGCAATCCCAAACCATTTTGTTGAACCCTTCGTTTGGATTTTGTGTTCTGGCATGAACACACTTTGCTTGCAAGTGTAAATGAGGCAGTTGAAGAAATATGGGCTTGATCCCATCTGTAATTAATTTGTGATCTAAGGCCAAGAAAACAGACCCAGATGTTTGCTCCAAGTAAGAAGCCTTAGATGAATACGCATGAACGAAGTAGACCCAAGTATTTCCTCTATTAGGTATTTTGCTGGGTTTCTGGGGGTACTGCGAGGCATCTCGAGAAACACGACGAATGATCAAAGAATTTCTACACTAATAGAAATTTATTGAGCATATTTGTTTCGAACAATTGTTTATACCAAGAAAACAGTTATTTCAAATGATAATTTCCTTGTATTTTTTCCGTAATTTCCGTATTCCAAGCAACGAAGTTAAATATTGTCTACGCTTGAACTTTCACACACCTCCCAAGTTGCATCAGTCGGTCGATGACGCATCAGAAATTGTGTTTTTGGTAGTTTTTTGTAATTTCCAGCCTCTGCTTGCCGTCGAATACAAAGAGATGTTTATCTTCTATTGACGTACACTTCAGCGATAAGGATTTTTTGCGGTTTATAGTAATAGTAATTTAATGTGTAACGGCTTTATACGTTAGTGCTATAAAATGATATAATAGCAGACCGTTTTCTAATAAATTAATTACTTACTGAGAAAAAAAATCCAAAGTTTTCTTTTCCTTGTACGCTCACATAAGTTATAAATTACAAAGATGTTCGATCATGGTTTTAAATTATCAGAAACACTCACTTAGAGAAAATAGCTACCAAAATAAGTAAGATAAATTTAAAACGTGAAAAAAATTATTATTTTTCCTTCACTACGCAAAAGTATAGCATTTAAAAATCACTTAAACGCTTCAAAAAATTAAACCAAAAATAGAAAACGCATGTCACTTACCTTGGATTTCCTCTAAGTGCTGCATGATGTAAGGCATTGAATCCATTATTGTTGGTCAACGTTATGTCTGCGTTGTGGTCCAAGAGTAATGTCAGCATGTCGTCTCGCTTCTTAGAGATGGCGTCGTGCAACGGTGTATCGCCTTCCGAGTCCTGCAAGAGCAAAATCCAAGAATTATTATAAATAGTTTTTTAACATATTATTGTACGAGGTATTCCAACCTTTAGATTCTGGCTCATAACTTTTCTACTCGCTGAGACTTTTCATTAAAATTCAGAATGTAGTATTTACTGTATATTTTCAATTCGGTATTCGTTTTTATGATTTTACAACAGCTTTAATAGATACCTTTTTATGCATGTTCACGTTTCTGAGACGTGAGTTTTTTACGCACTGAAAAAAGTATTGCTGTATTACAATCTTACAGAAATGCGACAGATTATTAAGATTCTTTATTACAATACTATTTAATCATACCAGCATATCTGTATATAGGTGAACCGTTAAAAAGATATTACTTTGACAGTTATCTAGCTAACGCGCAAATCAATTGTCCTTCTATTGACTGTACGTTGATCTACATCAGTGCTCCGCAACCGGTGTGCCGCGGCACACTTGTGTGCCACGAAGCCACTTTAGGTGTGCCGTCGCGGTGCAATACGTACAACTTGTGCAGATTCCCATTTTCCGTTAAATATACCGTGATTGCGATAGGAAAACTTGCGTACACAAATTTAAAATTTACCAACAGTCGTTGACACTACTATACTATATCGTGACAATCGTTTATATAAAGTTAAAACAAGCCATTTGAAGTTTGAATGTCGTTGAACGTTTCATAATACCGCTTTTACTTATTTTAAACACTCGCATATCTACATCGATAATTTTGTTTATTTATATTTATTATTCACCATTTTTTGTAATGGACAAGTTTTTAAAAAGAGAACGCCCAGCATCACCGACAAATGAACCCAGCACGAGCAGTGTTGCAAAAAAACCAAGTTTGTTAAAAGGCAGTACAACGAAAATTACATTCTGTATGGATGCACATGGTGCGGCGATGAAACGGCTTCAAAACCAGAGTGTGTAATTTGCAGAGAAGAACTTTCTAACGAAGCAATGGTCCCAAGCAAACAAATTCACTATCTAAAATCGAAACATTCCACATGCGTGAACAAGGATAAACAATATTTTCAGCGAATTTTAAATCAAAATTTAAAGCAGAGGCAATATATGCGACTTTCTGTCACTGGAACACTGATTACAAAATTAAAGCAGCGCAGAAATTTTCACTACAAATTGACGAAACAACAGATATTAAAAACCGAGCACAAATAATAAGTATTGTACGTTTCGTTGATGAGGATTCCATAAAGGAGCATTACTTATTTTGCAGATCTTCCGGAGCGGACTATCGGGGAGGAAATTTTCCGAGCAACAAATGATTTCTTCGAAAGTTATGGTATTAAGTAGAGTAAATCTATTGGAAATCGACAGTATATAGTGAATTTGGCTCAACAACATGTAACATTGTTGCAACATAAATTTGAGCAATATTTTTCTACAATTAATACGAAGCAATATGAGTGGATTCGAAATCCTTTTGCAAGTAGTGTGGAAAATTGGTCAGACACACTATCCCTCTAAATTCGACGAACTTGAATTAAAAAGTGACGGCACAATGAAATTGAAATGTTCTGAAGTTCCACTAGATGTTTTCTGGATTGCAGCAAAAAATGAATATCCTCGGATTTCCGACAACGCCATCGAAGCTTTGCTACCATTTTCTACAACTTATCTGTGATTTTCTAAAACTTATCTGTGTGAACAAAGTTTTTCAACTCTAGTTTTAATGAAAAATGATAAGCGGTCGTGCCTGAAGGATCTTGACCAAGAACTTCGAGTTGCTTTGTCAAAGATCGAGCCAGATATAAAGCGATTGTGTTCATTAAAACAAGCACAGATATCACACTAACTGCAAGGAGGTAAACATTATTTAATATTACATATAATGGAGTTTTATATGTATTAATAATAAGTTAATTATGTTTTATGACCTTCTGTATATGTACTTATTTTTAAGATGTTGTATTTCACTTGTTAATAATTGACAAATGCTAGGTTCTTTGTTTTCTTTTTGTATTCATTTATGGTGTGCCGCAAAAACACTATCAATGGTTTAGGTATGCCGAGGTTGACAAAAGGTTGCGGAGCACTGATCTACATGATCAATATTTAATCAACATCGTAGCAGTAATATTAACGGAGATGGGAATAGCGACCATTTAACTTGGATCAGCCTATATATTTCAACACGAAATCTACAATTACAAGCAGTGAATACGTGGTAATAATTTTCGAAATTGTGTGTCATTGTTAATCTCGATTTATTCCATTTATATCCCCGGGGATAATAGGTAATTCCCCGGTCTAGAAACTTCTATTTAGACTCCCAATAAAAGTGCGAGGACTTAACACCGCACCGGCTAGAGAACGGCAACACACCCCGGGGAAGCACTTACCTACTTTAACTGTTAAAACGAGGAACGGAGGAGTGCGGATGGTGTACCCACCCGTTCTCTTGAGCGTGTAAACGGGAAAATTTCCACAAAGCGATTATGACACCCCTCCTACTCGGGCCCCTAGCATACATTCGACAGTCGGCCCCCCATTCTCAGCATTAAGTGAAAATGGAACGGTCCGCCGGCGAGAGCAAAAAGTCCGGGCGGCCCCCCATTTTTCGCGATATTCATGTCGGCCCCGTTTACGAGCCTCGGGGATTTACCGGGACACCCGTCCTATTTTAAAACTGGCGCGGCCGGCTGGGATAACGGACAGAAGATTGCATCGTTCCGCTGATGTCTGATTAAATTGTTTTCGTTTTTC
The DNA here is from genome assembly GCA_949128085.1 of Cetonia aurata. Taxonomy (NCBI): domain Eukaryota; kingdom Metazoa; phylum Arthropoda; class Insecta; order Coleoptera; family Scarabaeidae; genus Cetonia; species Cetonia aurata. Next base: position 65,568,382 of record OX421884.1, on the reverse strand, counting down.
TTCTTTCTGAGTGGAACTCGAGGGAGATAAAGCTGGAGGGGGGCGAGACAGGGGGAGGGCGCCCTCTAAGGATGGATAAAAAGAATCACGGTTGCGCCAATTATATTCGCTTTATGACGGAACGGGGAGCATGAGGGTGGGTTTCCAAGAGGAGGTAATTAGCTTCCGCGAAAGTCAAGAGCGTCCTCCTCCCGTTCGTTTGAACAATGGCAGATCGCGATATGGAAGAGGCAAACAACCCCTCCATCTGGAAAGCGGTAGAGAATGTTTGGAAAATTGGGAGATGAAGATGATTTATTGTATGGTGTGACAGCAGTAGAAGAGTTGAAAGAACGTTTCCGAAACAAATTAAATTTTTTCTACACATCCGAGCGAGGAAATTACTCCCCCGAATTTCCATATTAAAAAGGCATGGAAGAAAATACAACCCAGATAGAAACTGTTGCATAAGCCCTTAATTAAAGTTGCCTTTCTTATGAATCTTTTATAAGAAATATTATCATGAGTTCGGAGTTTGTTATAAAACACCCGTCAAAATTAGAATATCCTTTTCGTGATCGGTAATTGAAAAGCCCGAAAACATAAATAAAAGGAGCTGAAATATACATCTTTGCAAAAGCAGACCGCGAAACGTCAACCTCAATTTCTCAGATCGTATACAGCCATAATCCCTGCAAAGTCAACGGTTACACTACGCATGTGCGTCTCCCGCTCATTCTTCTTACTGCAGTCGGTATTCCCCTACATTCAGTCATTCGTCATAGCCACTTATAGCTCACAACGAAAACTGGCGCGAGCGCAGCGGTTGCTTTGCTATTCAATCTACACGCAGAAATGTGTTAATTTTTAATGACCGTGAAACGTATTGTATTTTTATTATGGAAATGATCAAATTGCAATATGTATTGCTTTGGACACACGTATTTATAAACTCAAAAGGTGTAATGAAAGCGTAAAACGGTAATTTATAGTATCTATTATGTACTTAAAAATAGTCTTTGCTCATTACAAGAAAATTAAAGTAATTCTAATGAACGAAGAACAAAACCCTCATAAAGAAATAATAAATTTAACGAAGGAAAAATAAAACTTAATTCTGAGTAAATAATTCTAAAAAATGAAAACTTAAAAGTAACTCTTAATAATAAATTAAATAAACTTTAACACCAGCTCGGTTACTATTCTAGTCGTAATAGTAATAAATAAAGAAATATAAAATTAGGGTTTATTCATGACAGGGAAATCAAAGACATTCTAATGAATTTAAGGCAAAACCCTCAGAAAGAAATAGTAAATTTAATGAAGGGCAAATAAAAATTAATTCTGGGTAAATAAATTTAAAAAATAGAAAATTAAAATAAGCCTTAATAATAAGATGAAATAAACGTTAATTTTTTAAAAATCATTGAATCTTCAAACAAAAGGTTCAAATATGCCCCCATCCTTGGCTAAACAATATCCTAATGTGTTGTAGACATTAATTCTAACATTCTCCAACATTTCTGGATTAATGTTGTTTGACGTTTGAACAATTTTATTGCGCAACTACTCTATATTAACTGGTCTAACGTCTTCATTGCCATAAATTATTTCTTTTAAATAAACCCAGTAAAAGAAATCGAGGGGAGATAAATCTGGTGAATGAAATCTCAGAATCCGATAATTAAATAGTTTCGGACAGCCACTGCATTATGTGCAGGGCAACCATCTTGCTGAAAGTAGATGTTTTGCATATTTATGTCGGGAAGTTGCTGTACAGTAGGTAGAATGTGGGTGTTCAGTAATTCTAAATATGCATTTGCGTTCAAATTGCCCTTGATAAAAAAAGCCCAATAATATGGTTGTTCAACAAACCTGCTCAAACATTTACTTTTTGCTGTTGCTGACTAAATGAACTTAAATATCTGTGCCCAGTATGTTGTCACAGGTGAATTGTGACTTCTAACCAAAGGAAAAGAAGATTCATCGGTAAAGATAATATTGTTTACGAAATTAGCATCTCGGTTAATTAAATCACTTAACTTTTCACAAAATACCATACGCTTACATACGTCGCCCGTGAAATAATTGTTGGCCTTTAGAATATTTAAAATTGTGATACCTATTTACTTTGAGTATTCGCTGAACGGAAGAAAGGGATATGTCTTAAATCATTGGAAATAGTGCCAGATGACATATTCGAATTTATTTAAACTGCAGCACATACTAAAACGGACGTATTATTAGAAATTCTGCGAGTTGGAACTGATGTTTTTAAATTTTCGACCGAACCGGTATTGTCGGTTTTATTTTTTTAATTTAAAAATTGTGGCTTTATTTGGAATAGGCCTGTTGGGGTATTTAGCTGCAAACACGTCGCCTACCCTTTGAAAAGAATTGCCAGCGTGATGCCACCGCATCATCTCAGCTCTCTCTGCCACAGTATAACGCGGCATTTTCGCAAAAATATCTATTTAAAACTTAGACAACCAACTTATTTGAACTGACTAATAATACTGATCACTGATCAGTCTACACGTGCTATTATCGTACTACAACGCCACACCTCGCTGTTAGGTAGAGTGGGAGACGGTGGGAGTATATGTACTTCCCCGCCGTTTACTTCGCAGAGATTGAGGCTGTATATTTGGCATTGCAAAATATAAGTACATTTTTCACATCACGTAATGGTACTAATTTGTAGGTAGTCTTGATAATAGGTTACAACGGAGCTAGTAGACAAGAAGAGCTGACTAACATGTCTGTAGACGACATTGCAGAGATTGAGGCTGTAGACCATTTGGAGTACTGCATATAACTACTGCTGTGATAAAAAAAAAAAGACGTTCGAATATTATTAATGTCAATATGTCAGGTCAATATCGTTATAGTAAAATATAAGTGTCTTACAACAGGTACAAAAGTTATTATTCGTAGCTAAAGGCTATGTCCAAAAGCAAGGAATCGACTATGACGAAACTTTCAGTCCTGTTGCACGTTATGACACTATTCGTACATTACTGGCTGTGGCTGCGGCAGAAAACCTTCAATTGGAACAGTTTGACATTAAAACTGCCTGTCTAAATGATATACTTGAGGAGGAAGTATATCTAGAACAACCAGAAGGTTTTGCTGACGGTAGTGATAGAGTATGTCTATTGAAGAGAAGTCTATATGGCCTTAAGCAGGCACCACGGTGTTGGAACAAAAGATTCATAGAATTTATGAAGAAAACTGGATTTCAAAACGGTGTTGCAGATTCTTGTCTTTTTTACCGAAAGCGTGACGGAAATGGCCTTCATGTTGCAATCTATGTCGATGATGGTCTTGTTGCAGGTAGTAGGAAACAAGAAATTGTTAGCTTTCTAAAGACATTGCAAGAATAATTTCAAATGACGACGGGTTCTTTGGATAATTTTCTCGGTGTGAAGATGGATCTATTGCAATAAGCCAAGAAAATTACATAAAAAGGATGCTGGAAAGATTACAAATGGCCGAATCGAATCCAATTTCAACCCCTATTGGCCCCTATTGGACGAGTGTGATATCTACAAAGCAGTCTCACTTGTGGTACCCTATCGTGAAGCAGTAGGTTCTTTAATGTATCTCACAACAACAAACATATTACGAGGTCGCGGACATAACCGACAAACCTATTTGATTCTCTATGCCTGACGTGTTAGTAAAATTAGATTAGATTAGACCACAACGTTACTGTACGATCACACATGTAAACTATATCGTTCTGGAACAACAAAATTTACCAAAACTATTCTTGAATACCAAATTAGTAACAAAATATGTCATTTAGTCGATATCTGCTTTGAATCAAAACTCAAAGTAGGTAAATCCCAGCTAACCGGCGTAGTCATAGTTTCTCGGAAACGATTGGAACAAATTCGCAACAAATTAGCAATCAAAAATGCAACTGATTCACTGCCGACCTTATGAAGTGGCTACGCCAGCTTAATGGGCAACAACTTCTCGATTGGAGTTTCAACGAGGTCCAAGAACGCGCCCCGAATCAGACGTCAAACCGTCTGAAAACAATAATTGCCACGCCACGTAATCCCATTCCAATTAGGGTTAGGGAGACCGGCTCTGCGTCCTTGGACGGCCGGAAGCGGCACGTGGAATTAAAAAAGATTTACGAGACCGGGCGAATAAGTCAATAGAGCTCTTGTCTCTGCGTTTGCCTCTCTCGCACTCTCCTGTATAACGGAACAAAGGAAGCGGCCGGTTTTTCCGATTCTGCCTGCGTGTATGTGTCGGAGCGAACCGCCAACGGTAAAAATAAAAGCAGGAAAATAATAAAAACGGTTTTGACCGTTTCAGATTTACAGGACGATGCGTGCTCCCAAACAAGGAAGATAACGGTCGTGGTGAAGAGAATTACGTTGACAGGTGATAAGACGGGATATGTGGAACAAATAAGTTTTGTAGCGGAAGAATCAATCAATTTTTGACATCTCGATTAGGGGGTTTTCGAAACTCGGAATCCTTATCCTCGTCATTTTCACTAAATGCGGAACAAAATTTAAACCTGCGGAAGTGAAGGTTTCAGAACTCTGATAGATCGTGGGTCCAGTTCTGGATTGCTCAAATTTAAATTAGTTCCAATTATAATGAAATTATAGGCTACGTATAATAATATAATTTCACTTGTATTCCTGTGTGGTAATGACTATAAGCAAATCATACCAAACGTTTAGGGGTGTTTGGGATTAAAACTTTTGACAGATTTGGCGCCGAAAAAGATTTCACCAATCAGCAAGCGGCTGTTGTCGGTTATAGTCGAACATTTTACATATTTGTCAATCGTCGGTTGTTTGGGTTGGTGCAACGGTTAAAGAAAAATCTTGCGGTTTCACGAAAAGATCCGAGATTAACGAATTGTCGTTTTGAAACGCTGTTGGTGCAATCGGGCATAAAAAGTTTTATGGGATTTTAGTTTCTGTTTGGATGTTATTATGACAAGTCGTGCGAGTAACGCATCACCTTGCACTACTCCGACCACATTTTTACAATGAATCTATATATTCCGTTCTAATCTTACCTTACATTTTCTTCAGCTTTGCGGCTTTATTTGCGTTTTCTTTTTAATTACCGTACAATAATTTTAATTGGGTGCCTGCCCTCAAGCCCGGCTGTTGTACAGGTCGGCTCCGTCTTTTTATTTTCAATAATAGTCTTAAAAATGCTTAATAGATTCTCTTTTTCCTCCTCCAGGTAATTCCTACATCGTTCTCGTTTTCTTTAACCTCCACACTTCCAAACGATTCACAAAATTTCTATGATCAGTTAATATTATTATGATGACACGAAGCACAATAGTTTATATATATTTTAAATCAGCTGTTGTACGTGTAACTTCCCGAAAAATAAATCTAAAAAGCCCAGTTTTTTTGATACTATAATGGCATGTTCACAATTAACCAATTCTTATTCATCGAATAACAAATTACGTTTCCAAACATGTTGGTGAAACAGCAACTTAATTAACCTGAGATTAAATATATTCATCACATAGCTATTTGTAGATTTATTTACCGTTGGTGAAACCGGGCATTAGAGTAATAAATCTGTTTTTTTTTTTTAGTATCGGGTGAAACATTTTTCAAAATTTTAAATAACTAATAGAAATAAAAAAAAGATGAGTTCTCTTAAATATCTAGAAAAAGGTAAATTGCAATTGCTAGTTTCAAATTTCAATTTTCGTCCCTGCAATAAAAACAAAAAATTGTCAAGCAAAACCGCGCTATCAACGTCATCAAATTCAATTATACTCCCAACGGCATAGATGGCGCTAACTGCATAACGCACGCGAGTCAAATGACCACCGCAAATTAATTTTTTCTATTCATTTGCGCAGGATTTAATTTCACCTCTTTCGCATTTCTTTTTCAGTTTTTAAAATGGCCACTCTACATCGCGTGCACCACTCTCTATCTCTCTCTCTGCGTGTGTAAATTTTATTTTATTCTCTGCCATTTCGGCGAAATGTGCATTAGCTCGGGCGATATTCCGTTTTTAAATTGCAAATACGGGCGTCCCCCTTGTACTCGTTCCCGCTCCGTCCCCGCGGAGATTGGAAATGGAAATATGCGGGTAATAGATTGTGAGATGAAGCGAGTCGCTGGATATTTCTAATAAATAATTTTAAAGAGACGCTCGCGGAATTGCAATCGCGTCCGTTCGTTTCGCAAGGACGTTCAGTGAATGGCTATAGATGGCGCTGAAAAGGAGGGCCTAAGATGTTTCAGAAAGGCAGCTAGTTGCCTATTTCCAATTTCCAGATCCTTACTATAGCTGCATGCGGGCTAGTTGAATTCCTTTTCTACTTTTTGCCGACTCCATTAGGTAGCTATGAAGGTAGATAGATAAGCAATTACTGGAACAAAGGAATGCTGAAGATTTTCATAGGATTTTAATGTTGGGATATGTTTCTTTTTCACGTTAACGAAGGCTTTGTATGAGGGAGTCTGTACTAAGGCTGTGTTTTCAGCCGGCAGATTGCATAAAAAGGATTAAAACATCTTATAGTCTAACATATACGCAAAAACTTATATTCATCAAAGTGGGTTCTTTAATGTTTGATCTGTCTAAGGCATTTGACTCAATCTTCATTAAGCAACTAGAACAGTATGGAATAAGAGGGCCTTGTCTTGTGTTATGAGATTATGTAGCTTTTAATGGTATATAACTAATGTATGTACGTAACTATTTTTTCTTATAAAATCAACGTGGTGCAGATGAAAGAAAAGAAAAACTTGTGTTCTTAACAATGTGTATATTTGGTTCGTACTCTTCTGGTGACTATGTGAGAATGCTCTGTATATACAATGATATTGTCCGTTTTATGTGAAAGTGAGTCTATTTTCTCGTCCCTTTGCGTTAGTTTAATAATTATTAATTATTATAATTAATAAAATGTATCCTACTTAGTAGGGAACAAGAAAAAAAAGACGACAACCAGCAGCGGACATATCGAATCGCAGCAGTTTATGTCCTTCTGCAATTACGTTTGTCAAAAGTGACAATGCTCGCCTTTTGACCGTGATTTACGATCGCTCTCGCTTTTCAAAGGTTTTAAGGCCGAAATGAACATCGCTACATTCTTCGACATCTTGGATGGATCACATCATATTTGAAAGATCGTTCGCAAAGTGTTTTTTTTTTTTTTATAAAATAACTAATATTGGTGTTCCGCAGCACTCAGTGCTGGGCCCATTGCTGTTGCTAATATTTGTGAACGATCTTCATCTACATTTCGGCGCAGGGCAGTTGTGCCAATTTATCCGGGGAGGGAACCGAGTGTGCCCGCAGGATACTCCGGTGTACACGGAATATACTCTAAATGTAGTAAAACGAAATTTCATTAATTTCGATTGTCACAGGCGAAACAATGCCTCAGCACTGGTTCGATTAAATGATGCATCTGTGCCTGAATGTAATACGACCAAATTTTTATGCTGTATAGTAGATAAAATTCCGTTTTGGGAGCAACACATAGATCATGTTGGCAAATCGGTAACAGTGTCGATATTTGCAATTAGGGTGCTTAAACGAAATGTCACCACTGAAATTATAATCACTTATTATAAGGTGTGTATCAAATCGCGCCTGAGGTATGGTATAATTTTCTGGGACGATCCACTAATTTTAAGGGACTCTTTATTTTACAGAAAAAAGCTAAAACGTGCTATATTCAATTTAAGTAGTGGGGATTCATGTAAACAGTATTTTATTCGCAGTGGTATTTTAACATCGGCAAGTCTGTATACATGTACATGAATGTGCTGTGTATACATATAAAAATATATACATATAAATACATATAAAAATATAATTGATGATGACGAATAGTCAATATAATTCTATTTGCAATACACGTGGTGTTGGTGACCTCAGCATACCTAGTCACAATACAGCATTATTTGAGCGGTTTCCTTGCTACAATTGCGTCAATATAATAGATTGCCATTGGATCTTAGAATAGAGTAGCCTGGTGGTCTTTAAAAGAAATTTAAGAAAGCACTCATTGGCCAAATGCTATTATGAGATAGATGAATTTCATGTCTAGTGTTTTTCCTGTTTGTACAAGTTACTTGTTTATTTTGCATTTAGTGTACATAAATGGTGCAAAAAACGATTATTTGGCATATTCTGTAAAAACGCGAACACTTAAAGTTTGAGATATGCACACCATTCTATAGATAATTAAAACGCACATTTGATGATAAGTTAAAAAAATTAAATGTTCTATTTAAATTAATCAAGTTGGCCACTTAGTACTTATTTGAATAGATTTAATTTTTGTACGCCCTGTATAATATGGCAAGTTTATTCTAATTGGGTTATAAAATATGGTCCATTGCTACACTTCACTGTAAATTTCGCTTACATAACTTAAATACTTCTTAAGTATTTGAATCAAGAAAATTAGATGAGATTTTCACAAAATTTAAAAAACCTTAAGGTTTAGATATTATAAACCTTATTAAAACAGATACTTATTTCGATCAGAGAATCCAAATACGCGATAATATACAGGACGTTGCATTTAAAAAAACACAACTGATACTTTTAGGGGTTTTGGAACATCCTGTATAATATGAAAATAATTTAAAAAAATAACCATAATAGACTGCATATATCCCAAAATGAAAATTCTTTGAATGTCACGTATTTTGGCCGTATTCCGTGCCGTATAGCGGGAATAACCCTGTATATTAATATTGAATTAATTGTTGTAGCAAATAAAAATTAATATAATTTGTTTTCTATTTATACTAAAATTTTTAGTTAATTTTTTAATGCTTGCTTTTCGGAGTCGTAATACTCTTCACGATTTTCAATCTTGCAGGTTTGCACCCTACGTTGGGCGCCAAAAATATAATAAAATCAATAACAATTTTGTTGCAATGTTCGTTTTTAAATAAAAATTAATATAATTTGTTTTCTATTTATACTAAAATTTTTATTTAATTTTTTAATGCTTGCTTTTCGGAGTCGTAATACTCTTCACGACTTTCAATCTTGCAAGTTTGCACCCTACGTTGGGCGCCAAAAATATAATAAAATCAATAACAATTTTGTTGCAATGTTCGCTTTTCCTGATCCTGGCAGGAGTTGACAAGGCGTCCTTTTTAGTCAATATTCACCAGCATGCTTCACTCAGAAATTATTTCATTCTATTAATATCCTAATACAACGTGTGAGACGACCACTTTGAAGTATCGCATTTCTCTAATAGACCGGCACTACTTTTGTGTATACGGCAATATTTAATAACGAACTGAAACCGAGTTATGGTGCAAAGTGTAAGTCTCGACCGACTGCGGTCCTTTACGTTAATTAAACCTTATTCGGCGACAAATGAAAATCTGTTGTTAGACGTAAATCCGCAACCGTTGACGACGGCACTACAGCTACGGAGAGACCGAACCGTCGAGGGTTGTGTAAGTAGGTGGTTGCGTTGCTAGGCGAGGCCCGGTCGTGGAGGCAACAGCCTATATACTCGCCCTGGCGAGGTGAACTACGAAAGTGGGTGGATGTAGTAATATTTTCTCGTCGCGGTGTAATCAGCTAAACAAAAACTTATCGTCTAGAGCGGCGAACGCTGCTCGGGAGGTGTTTCAGAGCGGAGTAGATGGAGATGCATGGATTGTATGTCTGCCTAATACGGTTACGTGGTACGTTGATTTAAAAAAAAAAAAAGAAAAAAAAAGTCTGGGTAATAAGGTTTCCTAAGCTGGGAGGGGTAGAACATGTACTTCGGATTTTTCATGGGGATGCAACGAAACTACACACTGAAAGAATTAAACAGCTAGGGATCGAACACCCCTTACTCGCTGAATTCTTTATTATTAACTTTTCTTATTTGTCACAAATAAAGAGTATTCCCAATGTTAATTCTATGGCCTGTATCATTAATATGTTGTGCAACACTGGATGATTCAAGCCTCCTCTTAATAGATTTTCTTATCTCTTTTATTAATTACCTATTTTCCCGTATATTCTTTGGGAAAGGAATTATGTCGGTCCTAAAACAACGGCTAGGGGTATCCCAATGTAATTTGACATAAGTCTTTGTTTTTAACCAGCGTCTTTTAACAAACTTATAAAAATACTAAGCGACCGTTTTACTATCTATTTTAACACGTATTATGCCAATCTTTCGAGAATTAACTGTATAGGTCCTAAAACGAATCCTTGTTGTATCCCAATGTAATTCGACAAACGTGCTAGTTTATAACTAGCTCCTTTAATAGATTTTTAAAAGCGCTAAATGACTGTTGTGTGGGGGATACCCCAAGGAATCAATGGGGTATCCCAATATAATTTGACATAAGTGCCTTTTGTAACTATAGCATTAATTTAATAGGCTTATAAAAGCACCCAATCTGGTGCGTTTGCTTTCATTGAAGCATTACCACTATAATAATCGCAGAAAACATTCAGTGGTTTTTAGGTTAGTCACGCCAGGTGAATAAACATGACTGTGACAAGCACTATTAAAAAATATTTAATTTCCCGTTTTGCTGCTCTAGAAGTGGATTTTTAAGGGTAAAAACACATTTTATAAGACTTAAAGGCACAGAAAAAACTCCCGTTTTCTAAACTTGAATTCATTCATGGTCTATTGTTAGAATCACCATACTAACAAAAGCAAAGAAAAGGAGTCATATCAGACGTCAACAGCATCACTCCGAGTGCAAACGAACTTTCATCGCTATCGCATCTCAAGCTTTATCCAGCGATGATGTGCGCTTCTTAGTGTAAAGAAGCCAAACTCTCAACCCATAAGCCCTTGCGCTGCGATCATCTTGCGGATTGAGAGTTTGGCTTGTGTCCCCTAGGGAGGGCCCATTTAAACTCTTGATTCCCTTAATGGGCGATGGCGAATAATAATTGCACTCGGAGTGACTGGTTCTAATGCTTTTCCCCTGTGATTGCTTTTGACGGTATGGTAATTCCAGCATTTTTCGGTTCTAATTGTATTAAAGTATTTTTTCTTTGCTGTATGAATTCGTTCTTTAAAGCGTGTGCTATGAAACTATTATTCGATTCTTTTAAATTCAATAAATCACTATTAAGTAATTTTCTAATTTTACGGGATAAATTGCTTCCGTATTCTACAGATAGGATTTTCAGCAGCTTAATCCGTTTAAATCTTAAATAGTAAAGGACAAATCCTCGGCGTTATTAAAAACGGAATAAGACAAAGACGCTCTCGTTTCATGGGACACGCGAATACAAACTACACCCAAACAGAGAGATAGATAAAAGCTCACAAAACACGGAACAAAGGACGGAGAGAAAGTAATACATTAGGGCTTTTCTTATTCTGTCGCCTTTCTGCGCGAGATAATCCTTTAAAGTGTGATTCGGTGTGGGTGACAGAGGGACTTTCCGAAGGGTATGAGGCCGATGAAATTTCCAACGACTTTGTAGCTGGCCGGGTTGGCGCTGGTTTCTCTACGTCGCGTCGTGTGTGTGGCTGTATGAAGCTGCCTGTGCTACTTATGATGTCGGGACACGATCCGAGGGAAAATGCCTCCATTTCGATTCCGCCTAGCTAGCGGCGGCTCTTTGTCACAACTTCTCATCTCGGGAGCTGTTCTCTTATGTTCGTGTGTATGCGTGTCTATGTGGATCCGTGTGACTGAAGAACCCTAGAACCTATATCCCGGTTTCAGTTTAACCGCACGTGCTGCACACTTGGAAGGAAAAACGTGCACATATCTACATGTATGTATATCCTAGCAGAAAGTGGGTGGCTGGCTAGGATAAAAGGGACTAGTTTTGGAGATGTAACTTCGGTTGTAAGTTACATAGATGCCCTGCAGTGTTGTATTAAGCGAAGCTAAATTTTGCTGGTTGATTATTATTTCCTGTTTCGGTGCTTTGAATGTAGGTACACTGGCTTTCAAAAGTACAGGGTGGGACAGAGGAACTTACTTATTTAGTTACTCAATAAAAACAAAATATGTATAAATAAAAATTTTATTCCTAAAACAACATAAAGAATAGCATTGGAAATTTATGGTTACTTAGTTTTAAAAATCATGTCAGGCAAATAGCGTCCATTATTTGCAATGCACTGTCTCGGTCGATTTTGAAAGTTATTGTAAACTCTCTGCAGCATATCCACGGATATGTTGGCAACAGGGTGACGAATGTTGTTCTTCAATTCAATGAGGGTCAGAAAAACGAAGAAAGCTAGCAGAATGCCTGCGTTGCATCAGAAGCTGACCCGACGCCAACTGCCAGATCGGGAATAACTGTGAATCTCTGCTCGTATCAGAAAAGCTGTGTCGCCACGACTGCCAGACCGAAAAAGGCTGGTAGAATGCGTGCGTTGTGTCAGAAGCTGTGCCGACACCACCTGTCACACCGGGCTGGAAGGAACTCGCTAGAATGCTTCTCTTATCGTCAAACGCGCGGTTTATATACACTAAAGACGATACTCGCATCGTGAACAAGAATAAATGAAAAAAACTTAATGAAAGAAAACGCAATAGCCCAGGTAGGAAGTGCCCGTTCTCGTAATGCAAAGGTTGTGAGTTCGAGCCGTCGTCATTTTTTGTTTATTATCTTCAAATTATGATTATTAAATAAGATTAAATAGAAAATTGACACAAAACTTTCCGTAATAAATTCTCTGGCTAATATTTTACAGAAACGCTACTACCACCTGACAAAGCCACCACCAAAACTATTAGACGGACAAATGCACGCAAGTAAATGTCATACATAGGTTCACCACTCCCTAGATGATAGTTTGAGAATTTAACGACATTAAATTCTGGTCTCGTCCTCGCCGACGCAGCAGAGACAAACGAGACTTGTTCCCAACTCCTCCTGTTTATAATTTAACGAACGAATGTCCGCCTACCTAAGCACCACCTGCCCTCCACAGTTACCAACAAGCGCATATAAGCACTATACTATATATAGCGCGCCTTGCTTTCTTAACTATCTCCTCCGCGTCTAACTAAACTTAGAACGACCCCGTAGGAACTTTGCATATCCGCCAGTAGGTGGCGTTACTACCTATTTACCACGCAGATATCCATCTGAGTGGCTCCCGCCTCCATTTTCTCCGCTCGTCACGTCCCCGTTTTAGGAGTTTCGACACGAAGGCTGAGGACAGAGAAAAAAAAAAACGTCTCGTCGCATTCGAGAAAAAGTTCCGGTTTTAATCGGATTTTCTGCGAATGCCAAAGCCAAAGCTAACTCGTTCAATTATTAACCTGGAGCTGGCGAGCGGGATGGAATTTATTTATGCCGGGGAGAAAGTGGCGTCTCTTTTGACAAGTGTGCAATAGTATACGGAGGATGACGAAGGAATATTTCTGCTTTTTTTTTTTTCTTATCGGCTTGGTTTCCTTAGTTTGCAAGAATCGAACGTGATAGGCTTCTGAACTATGAGCAGGCTGAATACGGAAGGCGGAAATAAGAAAAATTGATAGAGTTATAGAGGGTACAAGAAGCTAAAGCTGGGATACTTGCATAGCTTGCAGCATTGTTTGGAAGGAACATCCGACGGATAAGGACATAAAACGCACATCCATACCTGACAATCTTTTCTATACAAGGTCCTGCATAGTAGCCTTCCATAGTTCTTTTAAGAATTAACCTTGGAATTTCGTTCATATACTGTATTATAGGGTGTATCTCAGGATAATATTTTTAGTATCGGCGGACTCCCGGTTGTAACATAAAAAGGAGCATAAGGTAACCTTGATGATACCAGGCAGGACAGATGGAAATCAAATTTACCATAGGTATATTGGTTTCAAAGAAATGGACTGAAATAGTACACGATGTTAGATCTTTTAGAAGGCCAAATGCTGATACAGATCATATATATGAATGATTTCAAAAATCAAAATGAAAATATTCTGAAAACAATTTAATACTAAAAATTGAAGAAAATGAGATACAAACAGACTGATGACAGATGAAACAAAGAGAGAATATAGCAAAATAAACTAGGAATATACGAAGAAACCGATATTGAATACACAAAAGAATGGTTTGATGAAGAGTGCCTGAGAGAAATGAAAATTCAACAAAAAAAGAAATCGATAATAACAGGAATACAACAAGAGCTAAGCAATTACATGAAGTTAAAGCAAGAAATAAAAAAAAACTCTACAAAACAAAAAAATAAACTGGATATCAGAATAAGTGCAAGAGTTAGAAAAAAATTGTAAAAATTTCGATACATAAAACACCATATAAACATTGATGAAATCACAGCAAAAATAGAAAAGAGAGATTGGAAAACACACTTTACAGAACTTTACAATGAGTTAGTAGTGACAGAAATAGAAACTGAAGAAATAAAAGACAATGACATCAACGAAGAAACGTGTAGATCCATAAGCAGAGAAGAACTAATTCGAGTTCATAAGAACTTTGAGGCCAGAATAGAGCGATGTATAGAAAGAGACGGCAGATATTTTGAATAATTTATTTTTATTTAGTTATTTTACATTAAGTGCAATAAATTTTTTATGATTATTGTGATCTATTTTTTTTTAATGTAATATGTACCAGGAAATGATTCTTTCATTAGGTTCTTCAGTAAATCAATGAAGTGTGAGTTAAAAATATTTGAGATATTTTCTTTATATATTCAATAATCAGGTAGACGCTAATAATGAACTAATTGAGAACGGGGGAAATAAGATGAACATAGCATAGTATTACATATACTTACTTTTCATAGATTTCCAACAAGCCTTTGTTAGGATAGACAGGCATCAACCCTTGAAGGATATGGATAACATGGACGTGCCAGCAAAACTTATTAGACTAACGAAGATGACAATGGAGAACTCAAAAGCGGAAGGTAGCACAAGAGATGGAGACACAGGAAACATATGATTAAAGTAGGAGTGAGACAGGGAGACTGTTGGTATTCCTGTATTCGAGTACAAATTAGTGTAGAGAATGGAGCGTTCACCATCATTCACGGTAGATCGTTCGTGTCATAATGCGGCTTCAAGCAGTGTATTTCTTTCATTATATGAACCGTATTAACCGATTTGATGTAAAATAATCGAGAATTTTTTTTGCTTATTAAAAAAAAAAAAGGTTCAGGCTAAGGTTTAAATAAGTTATTGTATTTATTTATATATCTATACTGATCACATTGGAAAGAATATGCATGAGAATTAACGATGGAAATATCATTATATCTGCACGTATTTAATGAGGTTTCTACGATTAACTATTTTTCGGGAATTTTATTAAATTAGAAATATGCAAAAAAAAGTACTAGTTAAATGAAGCTTGTAATACAATTTAGAAAAAACAAATTGCTACGTAAGTAATACATACTGCTGTTAGTTATTTAAAAATTAAAATATAACGTATTATAAAAGCCATGCTGTGAACGAAACAACTTGCACCTGTCAGTCACGAAATGTATTGACAATTCGCTTCAATAATTCTCTCGATTTGCACTGCTATGTTGACGTTTAGCTAAACAAGCGAATGAAAACTACATTCATTTCAACACTAAGTACAAATCAATCAGCGATTAATGACAAATTTTTTGAGCAATACCCAAGACAAAGTTGAGGCGAACCAATGTCTGGAATTTACATAATATCATGAAAGGAAGTTCAGCATCATTTTCAGCATAGCACATTTAAGTTTAGATGTAAGAACACTCATCCTGTAATGGGTGGAGACTGTGGCTTGAAAACTATAACAAAAATCCCAAAAGAAAAGGTAAAAAAATCCCTAGTGATTTGGTGAAGAGCATATCTTCCAAGGTTTACCTTAGCCGAAAACACTAAGTTTAACACTGCTCTTCACTTGTTTTCTACTGAAGATGGCAACTTAGTTGCCGAAATACGTATTTAGATTTTTTATCTAATTTTGTGGTAAGGGATTTTTTCACCTTTTCTTTTGGGATTTTTGTTATAAGAACACTCACTTTAGCTTTTGGGGTATAGCATTCGAAGACTTATTCGCGGCAAAACGATTCCGTAAGAGGTATAAATTTTCTATGGAATCGATTCGCAATACACGGCACCTGGTGAGTGCTTCAGCAACTATTGCTTTGGCGATACTTCAGGGGTAGCAGCTGTAACGCATATCCTATCCCCTATTCCGTACGCAACTTACGCAATTTGTGATCTCATTGTCGAGGGGGTAAAAGTGACTCCCTCCTTTCGTCGGAAAAAGAGTTGAAGCTGCACTTTCACCTTCCTCCACAAATCGGACGTGGGGAAGAAACAGTCTTATTGAATTTTTTATCGCGACTGTATAAACCGGGAAGTCCTCCTGCAGTGCGAGATTTGGAATGTGCAGGGGAGAGGGAATACCGGGCCTTCATTATCTGGGTATCGCTTACCCTGAATTATGCAAATAAAAGTGGCGAGTCCACGATTTCCGTCGGCACATCCACTGAGAGGTGAATTTACATAATAGGAGTGTACCCCGGGTTATTGCTCTAGAATGGAGCGTGGAGTATGACGGAATGGAGTGAAGGGGAAGAGATTTCGACGTAGAGTATGGCGACAGTGCGTTTTGTGTGCCATATCCGGTGAGGGAATTGTTCTTTTTTTTCTGCTCTTCTTAAACGGTGCAAATTCTAGAGGGGAATATATTTTCATTTATACAAGCTGATTCATTGTCGATCCTCACCATGGAAATCTCACTATAATAGACTAATAATATCAGAAATTTAGTTCCCAATTGTGTTATCTTTTGTATTAATTTTCGTTTGGATACGGTATCTAATGTTTTTTCATATCGATGAAGATATAGCTATTACTGTAAAATTATTAATTCGTGGATTAATTCGCTCATTTTTTAATTGAGCGTCGCTGGATATTGAGGGCGCTCTCCAGCGTTTTGAAACAACATTTACATTAATAAATGACACAAATAAAAATATCCCAGCGAAAATATCAGTGATATCGAAATTCAAGTTTGTGCCTTAGCGGAATTAAATCCTACTATGACCTTTAGATAACTGCAACAACTGCTTTAAAACTTTTACATGAGAATAAATATCGGTCGTACAAAATTAGCACATCTCGACGAGAACTTTTACCCGATGATTGTTACCGTCGAACGGAATTTTGCGAAATAATGATGAATAAATATCACGATAACGAATTATTTTTTATTAATATTTTATTTACTGATGAAAAAACATTTTACGTTCATTTTACGACATAATAATCGCCCAAATGTTCGTTCATTGGTCGCGTAAAAACCTCGATTATAATACACCAGCGCGAACGCAGTTTCCACAAAAATTGAACGTGTTCACTGATATTGTTGGGGGTGAAATAATCGAACCCCTCTGTCGAAGAATGTAGTGATGTTAATTTCGGCCTTAAAACCTTTGAAAAGAGATAGAGATCGTAAATCACGGTCAAAAGTCGAGCATTGTTACTTTCGACAAACGTAATTGCAGAAGGCCATAAACTGCTGCACATTTTAAACTAACGCAAAGGGACGAGAAAATTAGGCTCACTTTCACATAATAAAACGGACAATATCATTGTATATACAAAGCATTCTCACATAGTCACCAGAAGAGTATAAACCAAATATACACATAGTTTCTATACATAGAACAACAAGTTTTTCTTTTCTTTCACCTACACCACGTTGATGTCATAAGAAAAAATAGTTACGTACATACATTACTTACATATCATCAAAAGCTACATAATCTCATAACACCCTTTATATTGGAAGAAATTTGAATGGTAACAAGTATTTAGAATTATTGCAAACTAATGTTATTAATGTTGTACGGGAGCGACTTGATATTAATGAAATTTGGTTCCAACAGGACGGTTGCCCGCCGCACAATACCTGTAATGTCAGTAATTTCTTAAATACCGTTTTTTGAGATAGATGGATCGGTAATTCGGGTCCTATTAAATGGCCCCAAAACGACTTCTTTTTATGGCTTTAAATAATGCTATATACGGGTACGGTGAACAACGTCCATCGAATCGCGAACAATTACGAGCGAAAATCATTGAAGTCAGCAACAGCGTCACTCCAGATTTTTTATGTCATGTTCGTCCCAATTTTTATGACCTGCTCTTACGAAGAGGAAAAGTTATTAGAACATTTAATTTTAATTTTAGCAATTGGGCTTATAGTATTTGTAGAAAAAAACATCAGAAAGATGAAGAAACAAGCAGTTCGATCTAGAAGCATGACCCTTTTTTTTATAAGGAATCTAAAATTTCTGCTTCCTATTTTGCGCATCAGATGCCAGTAATTACGACAACCTCATTGCGTCTAGAACACTCTCAATGTTATACCACACTACATCACTGAGCTTGGCTGCACCAGGAGAGTCGCATTGTTCCCATTCATACGACGCGCACAGAGACCACACGTTCTATCCTTCCTCTTGGAATAATCGCAATCAATCACGTACTTATGCAGACGCGTCAGCTAGAACAAGAGGAAGCGGCGTACGTCTCTTGTTTCGTCGCCGTCGTGTTGTGTTGCGTTATTGAGGTCGCCTCCTCCAAGTTTCGATCTGATGCCGGCCGGCCGCGCGACTAGGCGTACCCCACAACGGCTCTAGTTTACCGGAAACAATATGCAACTCGCCAACTTTATGCGGCGAACTCTGTAATGACGACGAATGGAGTTTGCTGGGCTCTAGAGGAGGGAAAGCCGGGGGGAGAGGGGTCCGCAGAGGGCGCCATCTGTCGACGTGGAATTGCCAAAGCGGGATGGGTCAGCGCATAAGTTGTGTAAATAAATGATTACAGGGAAACTCGGAGGATTGTCTCAAGTATTACAGTTCTTAGGTCTACCATAAATTGTTCAAAAAACCATGTATATTTGATTGCAAACTAATAACTTCTATGGATGTACTCCGCCATCTAATGACTTCGTCATTATAAATATATCCCACTAACGCAAATCTACATTTTTCCAACAGATTATAAAAATTACGGGAAGAACAGTAAAATCATTGAAGAGTGATGTTCCTAAGAAGTAGCAATATCTCACGAATTATAGCAGATAATTTGGTGAAATTTGGCACACGATTGAAGGATGTCAGGTGAAATTTGGTACACGATTGAATGATGTCTTTATAAATACATCCCGCTAACGAAAATCTATATTTTTCCAACAGATTTTAAAAAATACGGGAAAAACTGTGACATCATTGAAGAGTGATGTTACTAAAAAGTGGCAATATCTCACGAATTATAGCACACAATTTGGTGAAATTTGGCACACGATTGAAGGATGTCATTATAAATACATCCCACCAACGTGAACCTACATTTTTCCAACAGATTTTAAAAAATATGGGAAGATATGTGAAATCATTAAAGGGTGATGTTACTAAAAAGTGGTAATATCTCACGAATTATAGCAGATAATTTGGTGAAATTTGGCACACGATTGAATGATGTCCTTATAAATACATCCGGCTAACGAAAATCTACATTTTTTCAACCGATTTTAAAAAATATGGGAAGATATGTGAAATCATTTAAGGGTGATGTTACTAAAAAGTGGTAATATCTCACGAATTATAGCAGATAATTTGGTGAAATTTGGCACACGATTGAATGATGTCCTTATAAATACATCCCGCTAACGAAAATCTACATTTTTCCAACCGATTTTAAAAAATATGGGAAGATATGTGAAATCATTGAGGGGTAATCTTACTAAAAAGTAGCAATATCTCACGAATTATAGCAGATAATTTGGTGAAATTTGGCACACGATTGAATGATGTCCTTATAAATACATCCCGCTAACGAAAATCTAAATTTTTCCAACAGATTTTAAAAAATATGGGAAGATATGTGAAATCATTTAAGGGTGATGTTACTAAAAAGTGGTAATATCTCACGAATTATAGCAGATAATTTGGTGAAATTTGGCACACGATTGAAGGATGTCATTATAAATACATCCCACTAAAGAAAATCTACATTTTTCCAACAGATTTTAAAAAATACGGGAAAAACTGTGAAATCATTGAAGGGTGATCTTACTAAAAAGTAGCAATATCTCACAAATTATAGCAGATAATTTGGTGAAATTTGGCACACGATTGAAGGATGTCATTATAAATACATCCCACTAACGAAAATATACATTTTTACAACAGATTTTAAAAAATACGGGAAAAACTGTGAAATCATTGAAGGGTGATCTTACTAAAAAGTAGCAATATCTCACAAATTATAGCAGATAATTTGGTGAAATTTGGCACACGATTGAAGGATGTCATTATAAACACATCCCACTAAAGAAAATCTACATTTTTCCAACAGATTTTAAAAAATACGGGAAAAACTGTGAAATCATTGAAGGGTGATCTTACTAAAAAGTAGCAATATCTCACAAATTATAGCAGATAATTTGGTGAAATTTGGCACACGATTGAAGGATGTCATTATAAATACATCCCACTAACGAAAATATACATTTTTACAACAGATTTTCAAGGATATGGCGTCAATTGTGGGCCAACAGTAATCAAATGTCAGGCAGTGTATGTGCTCTTTGCATATAATCCGGTCTCTGGCAGATAAATACATAAATATGAGACAGAATCGTTCCGATTTTCCGATTTTAAAATGTGCCAGGGCAAACGTCGGCCAGCGCGCCGCGCCGTCATTCCTGGCATAATAATTCAAGGGCGGGTGGGCGCGGTTCGCGTTATTCCGGGGGCCGCTCGGACGAAACCCGGCCGCAGTAGCGGCGATCCGTCTTCGGGGCGGCGTATAACCGCACGCGAAATGAATTTTCAGAAAGTACGCCGCCACGAGGCGCCCCTCGTTATTGCCGCCTGTAAATTACGTTGAATTACCGCTCCTCCGCTCTACACTCGTGGCCATCGCCATCGTTGCTGGTAACAAGTAGCGAGGCGTCGTAATATAAAATGCAATAGATTTTCCCGGGAACCGTGTGCCGCCCGCTTTTTACTTTACCCGGGATTCTGGGGTATAAATTAGGAAATACGAACGAGTTACGAGTGAACGCAGGCGAGAAGCGAACACAGAAAGAGATGATGACATCGGCAGAATGTTGAAAGGACAGTTATAGCACAGATAAGTAAACAGATACCTCAGCGTAGCAGAATTGGCCGATTCTCGCGGGTTGCATAAATCAAAGGCTGCAATATTACAATTTTATGAAACATAGATAGCTGCAGGGAGCACGGTGTACGGTCGGAGTGTGGAAGGAGTACCTATTCGCTGGTTGTTTTTATTTAAGAAATATGCTCTTTTTCCGCACAGCTGTTATTTACCTAGAATAGCAAATTGAATAGAATTTATACCTCCTCCTTGAATGTGAATTGCTTACGCTCTTATTTCGAATATAAATATTTTCTATAGACTGTCCAGATTGACTTGAGTGCGCGTAATGTATTTTATGTGTCTCATAAGAATATATTTTATGGTTGTTATAATATATTGGAAGGAATCAACGTTTATAGCCAGTATTTTATGTAAATAATACAAAAATTCCTGGAATTTCAGGCTTTATTTTCAATATATGTGACTTCACATTATCAATTAAATATCTTGTTACGTTTCGACTACTTAATATAGTCTTCTTCAGACATGAATGATGAAAACAATTAACAATTACATTAAACATGACAAACTACATTAAAAAAAAAGATGATTTTATGGATAGACGTTTTAAATGTAGTTTGTCATGTTTAATGCTGTTCGTAGGTGCCTACGCGGCTACGTCGACTGGCGACTGAAGTGCAGCGCTCCGAATGAACTCACGTAGGGTTCCCAACTATTTGATCCAGGGTTCCCATTTTAGCGAAAGCCGCTGCCAATTCTCCCCTAAGGTGATCTATCTGTACTACTTATCTGTGGCTATAGTATGTTTATCAGTTTTTTTTTTTGTTATCCAGGCATGTTAGAATTACTATGTTTAGAGGCGAATGGGTTAAATGCAAATGGTGTGTACACATTTTAATTTGTCAGCTTAAATCAAGTTTTAAAGGTGTCTTCTCTTCTTTATAGACGCGATGCTGTTTTGTATGACAAGTCAACCTTTAGCCAGAAAAAAAAATATATATATAAACATACATCGTGTTCACAGTATTGTCCATGCCACAAAAAAAAAATGCTGTAAATTTTGAAACAATTGTAATTACATATATAAACTGCGTTCGTAAATTTTATCAACAAGATTTTGCATGCAAAACAACTACGCTATTGTAATAATTAATGTAGTTGCGTATAATTTTATTAGGCCGTAACTGCGCGCGAATTCACATCGGGCGTGATTGCGGAGATCAGACCAGCCCCGTTAACTGCGGAGTACCGGTGTGGAAGCATCCAGCAATTCTCGTACAGTGGGCGATTATCAATCACAGTACCTTTTATACGATATAATAATCATGTGTAAGCTTCAAATAAATATTGCATAGACGCGTTTACCGAACACAATTTACATTGGGTAAGAACTCCAACGGTTATGACACAAACTTAGGACAATCTTTGCGACTATTTCTCTAGTATCACATATTTATGTAGCTAAATCGATTATAAGTATCATGGTAGTTTTAATAGTTCAAATATTGTAAAGCATTTGACCATATTTTGTAAAAGATTATGCTCTAATTCTCTCTAACGATTTTACTGCTCTTTTTGTAACTGTGGTATAAGAAACTGCAGTGAGTTATTGTAAAATTTCGTACAATTTGTTAGTACAATTTCCGTCAAACAGGGAAATGTAAATTTTACTATATGGATGTTTCTCTATGTGATCTGTCGGGGTAAATTTAAACGTGTAACTTTTTAAATTGTATTCTGTTAAGGATTGATCGGAAGTATTTGGGTAATAAATGAAACAAACACGTTCTCTTCCACTGATAGGTCTATATTGTACCTTATTCGACAAAAAATATTGCATAACGTAGTTCCCTTTTTTATACGTTTATCACACCATCGACATCGCTGCAGCGGGAGATGACTCAGTCCGTGTTTTTCCCTAACACCCGCGTTTTTCTCTAACAATTGCTAAAAAATTAGGCAGTTAAAGTGAAGAATTTTTTTACTACTAATACCTTTGACATAAACTTGCATGATTCAAACCTATGTTTACAATTACCCCGTGTCATGCAAAAGGAACTGACTAATGGTGCGGTGGTCTGCATTTCTCACTAACTTCATTTCTAAAGTAATTTTAAATAAAAGCAATTCGAAATTCAAGTCGTCAAAATGAACTAATTTTGCTCATACCTTGACACAACAGACAAGAATTCTTTCTGCTTACTTGAGTCGTTTCAATACTTCCCCAAACGTTTGTGGTTTTAATCTAGAGGTTGCAAATTTCTGTGGTTTAATGTCAAATTTAAAAGATTTAAGTTGATAACTCAGTGTCATATACGTACACCCTCAAATAAACACGATCATCTGGAGTTTAAGATAAATTTGTTTGAGCAAGCATTTACATTTACAATTTAAAATGATTTTATCCGGTAAAAGAAACCCTCACTTTTTGTATTTCCACTGCAAAGTGTAGGTATTTCTATTTATCCATTATCTACCTACATGGAATTTTATTCACTCTGCGTATAGCTGACTTTAGATGAATATTCTACATTTAAAAATTAACACAAACAGAAAAAAGTAAGATGTTATAGGTAAGAGAATGAAAGGAATTTATATTCTTTCCAGATGTGTATAAATACCTAAACGGATTAATAAATAAAAATGAACCTCCATTCCGTGAATGAAAAGCAAAAACAAAAAAAAAAAACATTTTAATAAAACTAACTTGTCATAATACTATCTTTATCTAACATATAACACGTCTAAATATGGGAAAAGTTGACCTATGTACCTGTATGATTCATAGTTTATACGTAATATCTCAACTAAAAAGAAAATAACCGAAAGAATCAAGAATTGTACAAAAATACGTGATGCTTGTGTGTGAATATCTTTTTACCTAATACACCTTTTCAATACCTTAACAAACGAAATTTCCTGAATATATATTCCCTCCCCTTGATATACTTATCAGAAAATTGCAATATTACGGTGCCGCTGTCTTAGTAGCTCTAGGTTACGAGTCGATTTTTTAAAGCGTGCCTGCCAGTCATCCGCCTTTCTTTTTCGTCGTCCCGGTGCCTTTAGTCGTCAACTTTTTCCGGCCCTCCCAACGCTGGCAAACGGGCCACGAACGACGATCAATTACTGTCAACGTTCAGCTGTCGCCGGCTAAAGAGCTTCGACTTGTATTACTTTTCTTCCGAAAAGTGGCAAAGTTCATGCTAATAACGCCACGGACGTTTTTTTTTTTTTCTTTTTAGACGAATTGGTGACGGCGGCATTTCATAACCAAGAACGGGAGACGCGTCTTTCTTCGGCATCTCAAAGCTAATAACATATTGGGCAGTCGATTGTTTTGTAAGTAGAAAAAAAGTTAGGTGAGGGTGTTGTTATGTATTTACATAAAATTGAAATATACAGGGTGTTTTGAAACATCGTTTAAAGATTTTAAGGGCATGTAGTACGATCGAAAATAAGGTTAAAAGTCATAATAAACATATGTTCACAAATCAACCGTTTACGAGATAACAACGAGTGTTCCTAGTACTACATGGATATAACATATCCCAGTAAACAGGTTCTTATCAGCTATTGTTTTATGACAGTTTAATTTGACGTTTTGTGCAATTTGTTGCAATTACAATGGTTGCGTATTCTAATGCTGAAATGAGCGATATGGTGTTCATGTACAGTCGTGCTAATGGGAATTCTTTACAAGCACGTCGCTTCTATGCTAAAACGTTTCCTGATCGCCAACTGCCTTCGCATGTGATGTTTCAGACGGTGTTTCAACGACTAAGAGAAACTGGTTCGTTTGAGAAGCGGTCTTCTGATACTGGACGGCAGAGATTAGCATGTACTCCACAGATAGAGGATCGAATTTTGAATATTATTGATGAAAATCCCGAAACTAGTGTTAGAAGAATTTCGACTCAAGTGGGTGTAAGCAGCAATCATGTTTGGAGAACTCTTCATGAGCAACTCCTATACCCCTACCATATCCAACGGGTACAAGCCCTTACTGCTCCGGATTATCAAGCGAGAAGGGCTTTCTGTGAGTGGTTTTTGCGAACAGCTGCTGATCGGCCAGATTTCGCTGATAACATCCTTTTCACTGATGAAGCTGGTTTTACTAAAAATGGAATATTTAATTTCCACAACAATCACGTTTGGTGTGACGAGAATCCTCATGCTACCGTTGAAGCTCGGCACCAGCAACGTTTCTCTCTAAACATCTGGTTAGGCATGATAGGGGAACGGTTGTTAGGACCGATTGTTTTGCCACAACGCTTAACAGGTCCTGCATACCTCGAGTTCTTGGAAAATACTTTACCTGAACTTTTGGAAGATTTACCTATAAATCTAAGACTGAACCTCTGGTTTATGGAAGATGGAGCTCCACCGCACTTTACGCGTGCTGTTAGGGAACATCTTAACAATGAATTTCCTGGGAAATGGATAGGGCGAGCAGGTCCCATTGCTTGGCCTCCAAGGTCTCCCGATCTAAACCCGTTGGACTTTAGTATCTGGGGTTATTTGAAAAGTTTAGTGTACGCAACACCGGTAAACGATCTTCCAGAGTTGCGCCAACGAATAGAACACTGTTGCCAGATAATACGAGAAAAACCCTTGATTTTTGAAAGAGTGCGCGCTTCCTTTGAAAGCAGATGTAGATCCTGTGTCAAAATGGAAGAACGTCATTTTGAACATCTTCTTTAGTTAAAATCTATTTTATGTTAAAATACAATAACATCTTAATAAAAACCGCTAAAGCAAACTTATTCTGCATTTGCGATAAAATCGCTGTTATCTCGTAAACAGTTAATTTGTGGACATATGTTTATTATGACTTTTAACCTTATTTTCGATCGTACTACATGCCCTTAAAATCTTTAAACGATGTTTCAAAACACCCTGTATAAGGTGGGTTAATTAACCCTTTGTTGACCGTCGGTACTTGTAAGTACCTTACTAAAAAACTATGTAATTTCTTATTTAACCTTAAATGTGGCAAATTGCCCGTTGGTACTTATTGTATCAAGTATTCCCTATTCCTTGTATTAAAATTAGGTTAGTAAAACTGAACTTAACAGTACCGGACCTATATTCAAAAATCAGAAAAATAAAAATTCCAAAAAACGCTGAATTTGTCTCTTTTGAACTAGCTTTATAAAGAAAAACATGAAAAATGATGAAAACTAAAATTTTTCGTATCTTGGGCAACAAAGGGTTAACGAAAAAAATAAAAAATAAAAACATTCCCCTTTTGGTTTGTTGTAAAAAGCGCAAATTGCATTGCTCTGCTCATCACCGATATGAAAATAAAATTTTACCAAAGTTAAAAAAACAATTTATAAAAAAAATCATCTCCGTTCCTTGGATTCAAAAAAATTTCAGCACATTTTGTTTGTTTGTTGAAATCATTTCAATCGACTATATATATGTTTAGAGGTCTGCATTGTAACTTGTATAGAACAAAAGACTAAGACATTATTATATAAAAATAATAAATTAAAAAAAAAACAACAAGGAAAAATGACCGCGATGTATTATAAGCCAAAAGATAAACAGATCTATCTTTTTGCCAGCAAAAACCAAGAAAAAGAAAAACAACCGCTTCATAGTGTCATTTACAACACCGACAAAGCCCGCGAAATGAAAAAAATTACCCGATGAACAAAAAAAAAAAAAACACCGCAAGCTAACACAATCCACCTAGTACGCCCCTGAGTCCCGTAACCGTGCCGCCGCTGGTGATCCGTTGGTCCCCAACTGCGGCGGACGCCTCGATTTCATTATCCGGAAAGAAGTTTTTAGCTTCGATTAGGGAATAGCGAAGATTTATGCTCACCGCCGAGACCGAGTGGCGAATGCTGATGGTGGACGAGCGAGGGGCAAAAAGGAAAAAAAAAACAAAAAGAACGTGAGACCATCGACGAATAAGCGAGCGAGTGCAATAAAGTAAGACGCTATGATGGATTGACGGAGCGATGATTTATTGTCCGGACATATTTCGCGAACTTCCTCACGAGTATTTTCCATTTTTTGTTTTTGTTTTTTTTTTTTTTAGTATTGCTGCGTTTACTCCGTCAGTAATATCTAGAATCTAGAGAGACAAACGGCCGGTAATGTCAATCAAATGATTTTGTGGGAAGGGAGAATTAATTTATAATAAGAATAATATATAAATAAAAAACTAAAATCATTCACCAAAAAAACTAAAGCGAATTCATAAGAAATAAATTATTTAATATGTTATTCAAAAATGTTTCAAGTATATTTGTAATTGAAACTACTAGCGCCACCTATCAGATAGTAGCGTAAGTATATAGATGGGTAACTTTACAGCTATCTACGAAATTGGTGTGTTTCTTAGCTAAGCAACTATATTTTATGCCATAAGTAATATTTTTAAATGATAAATAAGTTCGCGTCACATTAAACATATATATGTTGAAAAAAATCATATAAAATAGACTATACATAATCAACACAAAACGATATGTAATCTAAAATAAAAGCGATCAATATACACTGAAATTACCATGTGCGAATTGTATTGATATACAGGTCCTTCATTTAATCACAAAATCTCAATGAGGAATGAGGAATTGCACTTTCTTTTAATTCTTGTTAAAATAATGTTATTTTGTACATTCTCTAAATATATATTTACACTGAAATTTTCTCGGTTTCTTGTCAAGTAGTTTTTGAAATATACAATTTTTAATTTATAAGCCTGGCAGCTACCGAAACCTTGCGAAAAAAAAATAAGGGTGCAATTTAAAAAAAAAAAAGTGGGGGAGGGGGGTAAAAGCCTTGTTTATATATATCTAGTTATTCAACCGGTTTGAAGTACCTTTGGATGGCGTTCAGGTGGCGTGTCAGGTTTGGCGTGTCCATTAATTTTTTTTAATAATGTTGCATTGTAATTTCTTACTTTTGATTGGTTTTACTTTGTTATTAACTGCCAAGTTTATTTCAGAATCTGTAACCAATATAGCTCGCATTCAAATGAATATTTGGCGGTATTTAATTTCATTCATCAGTACTTTTATACTATCGCCGCCAGATATCAGCACCTTACGCAGCTCGGTTGAATAACTATAAGATATATAAACAAGGGTAAAAGGCTATTTATACGGGGTGTGTTATAATGGCAGAATTTGATGCACAATGTCGTCACATTTCCACTGGATTTTACTGCATCTTTCTATCTCTATTAGTTTCCGAGTAAATGCGTGGGAAAATAGAGGTGGGACACACTGTATATTATTATATTCTCTATCATTCTATGATATAAAAAAAGTTGTCCAATTCCTCATTGCACTTTTTTTAATTTATTGTAAAAGTAGTTGTATGATTTTTTATTAAACCATTTTAGTACATTAATGTTTTAATTAAAATTCAGGAACGTAACGATTTTTTGGTTTATTTGATTAAAGAAATTTATTGACGTTTCACCATTTATTGTCTTTATCAAGATGTTTTTTAAAAATCTATAAGTTGAAGAAAGATGAAGACTATAATGTAAATTATATTTAATAACTCCGTACATATTAAAATTTATTCTTATAAACTATATCTAACAAAAAGTAATTTGTTTCGTCAGAACATTATTAATTTAGTCAGCACATAAGAATTGTAAACGACAAATACATAAACATTTATAATAAGACAAGACGTGTTTTAACAAATATTATAATTGAAGAGTATCTCTTTCTTATATTGGCGATAAACGTGTACCTAAGATAACTTTTTTGTTAACATTGTAAATTTTTATTCTTAAGATAAATATACAGCGTCGTCCACTAAGTGTGCAAGAAATGGGAATTTTCTTTATTAGTTGCGCAATTGTAAAATAAATAATGCCAAAAGTTGGTGCATGCTTGACATCTAGAATAGGCTAATTGATTTTACGACAATCTAAGTGTATTGTCGTAAAATCAATTAGCTTATAGGACAGACCAAGACATATAAAAATAGTTTAAGAGTAGTAGAGCACCCTCATTTCGAAGAATACAGCAATGTTATTAAAATTAGTTGTTTAGAATTAAAAATTGCACCCAAATATAAAAAAAATGTAAATTGTGTACCTCCCCCCTCCCTCTGTATAATATTTATTTTTTAAATGTTTAACATTATTACTTATTTAAACTAACTACAAGAAGCTCTCTTTTCAATCATTTCTGTCATAATTCATCAAATTTCGAAAATGTATTTAGGAAACTTTTTCATAAGCCATCACAAATTTCATGCCTGTTGCAACGATATGTAAATCAACTTTCAGATTTTGATATTGATTCTCTTTGATAGGGGAAATATTTTATGACAATAATGTGAATATTAAAAAACTCTCTCTCGAAGTACAAAATTTTTATTTCAAATTCACGATGGTACTGAAGGTACTAGAAATCAGGCTGGTAAATACGAAATGCAGTGACATTAATGCGTTGAATAATGAATGAAACGAATAAGATCAAATGCAAGCAAAATTTATAATAAAAAATTATAAACACCTAATGAATGAATTGTAAAAAGTTAAGAACAGAAAAACATTTAAAACAAATTTAACTACGCGTCTCTGTATGCTAATTTGAGGTTTAATTTCGACCGAGTAACATGAATAAAAAAATGACGCGACTTTTTACATTTTAAGACCCAATAGGATGAAGTTCTGTTTAATACACGTGGTAATTTGACTGTTTGTCATTTTTAATTTCCTGAGTTGTGAGAATTTCCTCCGTTTCTTTACGACATTTGCTTTCTTAAGAAATGCCTCGTCCAGTAGCACTAACTTTAGTCGAAAAAGCTGAACTACACTAAACCTCAGATGAGGATTCGGCATACACAATAGGAGCAATCAAAACTACCCTACAGCTTTTCCGCTTTTCAACCCAAATTAATTGTATTAGATGCCAGATTATTTGAAATTGCGCGCCATAATAACACGCCTTGATCTGTTTCATTTCTACACAGATAAATAAGAATGGAACTCACCTGCAAACTCGGATGACATCCCAGATCCAACAGCATCTTCACCACCCCGATATGTCCTTTATTCACTCCGATATGCAGCGCCGTCTGTCGGCGTTTATTCCTAGCGTTCAGATCGGCGCCGGCGTGCGCCAACAGTTGCATAACCGCGGGTTCGTCGCCGAATGCGGCATGATGCACCGCCCTGTCCCCGTCTTTATCCTCGATCTCCACGTCGGCGTGAAATCTCAACAGCACGGTGATCACCTCGAGGTGCCCGTTTTGACTGGCCGCCTGTAAAGCCGTATGTCCGGCGAAGACGCCGTTCACGTCCGGTCCGATGCCGGCGCCGGCGGTGCTGCTCTGCTTCAACACCTCCTCGCACTTCTGGGAATCCCCGTTCGCGGCCGATTTCACCAGTTCTTCGTTGACGTCGCCGGAGACGTGCGTCTCGAATAGTTTCTTCAAGAGGGCGCTGAGGCGCTCGCCGCTGGTCGTTCCGTGCATGGTGCCGTCTTTGCTGGCGACTTTGGTGACCGCCAGAGGGTTGTAGGTCCAGGTCGTGTTGCAGACTTCCACCTTTAAATCGTGGTCGTTGTAGATTTGCTGGACGTGACCGATTTTGCCCAAAGTCTTTATTCGAAAAGAAAGAATAATTAATAGGAAAATTTGGATTTGGACTCTAGGGGACATCCAATGCATCAATCGATTACAATCATTCTGTGCAGAGATGAAGTACTGCCAGTTAAGATGTACTTCAAGTCAAATATTCAGTATTTTTTTACTTTAAGTAAATACTTTCAAAATTCAAAAATAAAAATCGGTAAGAATTTTTTATTTTCTGTATGGATCTTATATACCTCGTTCAAAGTTCAGTATTTGAACTAATAAGGCCATTTTTGCGGTGAATTTACCAGATACTTTGTATCACCTGTCAACTTTAGCAGAGCACTAGAAAGCCCGTGTTTTACATTGAAACGCGCCATACTGAAAAAGTTAGTACGCCTTGCCAGCAATACACCTTATCCCGCGCTCTCTAGATAAGGTTGAAAACCTTTTGGGTAGCTCCTAGCTCTTACATCGCGTAGAATTGATATAGGAATCAAAGATGGAGTTTCAATCTGAAGTGTTTTTCTTTAGAAAACTCAACGCTACCTATGCGTGTCGTTGAAAATACTTGTAATTTCTTATATTTAATTTTTTTTAACGCATTTCTCTTTAGAAGACTCAACACTTGCGTAAATATTTTTAATTTTTTAATTTTTCTTAGTTCATAGCTTTTTTTTCAAACACCTCTCACTTAAAAAAGGACTCGACGCTACGCGTCTCGCTGTCGTTAAACTCTCGTTGAATAAAATTGTAATATTTCAAATATTTTTGGGAACAGAGATGTCTGAATCTCAAGCTTTGTTTTCAATCACAGTATTAAAATTGATTCCCCTATGGATCCACCTTTTTGAAACACACTATATAATTATCATCACAGTATCTAATAAAAAATCATAAATAACCGTTTGCTTCAAAATCAAGTTACTAAAAATAACTAAAATCCTTGTTGTATATATCTATTTATAGTTATTCAACCCTTTTCAGGTCACAACAGGATGTCTAGATGGGTCACGACGCAAATATAAAAGCCTATGGACGCAGCACGCCATCTAGGAGACAACCTGTTGTACTTTCAAACGGTTGATATAACAAACTACAAATATATGTATATATAAGGCAAAAGAATTTCACCTTGTGCTAAATTACTTCCTGGTACTAAAGGAACAAGCCCTAATGGATGTAGAACTAAAGAAAAAAAATCGACAACAATTGTAGAAAAAAAAAATTAAATATAGTTGAAGTACGGTTCCGGAAATATAAAACATACAAAATTAAAAGTGTATGCTCTCTCTTTTAAGTACTGCAACTATATCATCACTGTTAGGCCTGTAATAAGTTTTGTCTTTTTTGCTACTGATTGTATTTTGATGTATAGTCGCCAATATTCTTATTCTCATTCCTATAATTCGAAGACAAACTTAACGGTTTTTCAAATTTTAAAGTACCTATGTAGAATAGAAAAGTCTTTACGTAATTTTAAATGCGATTTCTATTCTATTCATTTCACTAGACATAAAGAATTGCTCGTGATTCCCTTGTTTATATATTTTTAGTTATTCAACAATTTGCAAGTACACCAGGATGTCTATCAGATGGCGCACTGCGTAAATAGGATTCTACATTGGCGTCATCCGCCATCTAGGAGACATCCTGCTGTACCTCCAAACGGTTGAATAACTATTAATATATATAAACAAACAAAGGTGATCCATATCATGTTCACAATATTTTAACTAAAAAAAAAAGCTACCCAAATGACATTTGACACTTTGCCGTGTTTCAAACACGTTCAACCTCTCAGAAAATCGTAATTACATTGCCACATCGGATGGCCCCAAATAACTTACAGGTGTCATCCCGTCGGCCCACTCCCCGTGGCCACGTTGCAGCATCTTTATCCGCTCCAAGTCGGAACAGATCTGCACAACGTCACCGACGGCAAACTGCTGCTGCGGTGTCTCGTTGAAACCTTCTCCGACAGGTGGCGCCGCGATCTTCGTCAGAACGGCGGGGTTGAAGGTCCACCGGTTTCCGCTATTGTAAGCGACGACAATATCGTGATCTTCGTCTAAGCCGACAACCGTCCCGGTGCTGCTCAAGCACTCGTACATACCGTCAGTCCAGCCGCCGTGACCGTGCTGTAACGATTGCACTATCTCCAGTTCTAAGTCGACGTTCACTTGGTCGCCGATCTTCAAGTCGGGAGGCCCGGATCTCCCCGCTCCCTGATCGCCCAGACACGGCAGATGATCGCGATAAACCGTTTGTCCTTTCGCGTCGTTCACCACTTTTAGATCGGCCATGCCTTCGAAACCGACGCGGTATAAGTTTTTCGAACCGTTGTCCCACACGATATAAGCCGCGGATCGCGGACTGGCAGCCGACCAATCCTGGATCTCCTGCACTTTGCCACGTCTACCGTTACCTGTAATAATGCAACTTTTAATTTTATTTTTCTAGGTCGTATCGTAATCGCATCGTAGACGTCCAAACTGAAGGTCGTCAAATTGATAAGATGGTGATAAGTAAAAAATTACGGTCTAAATTCAAATTACATAAAAGTCATAAATCATTCATTTGTCAAAAAAATTAGTAACTTTGTATTTGTAAGGTTGGTCGCAATGCAGGATAAAATGAAGGTTATTTATAAATCAAGTGAAATATTCATTGGTTTGTTTGTACTTACAACACAGTACAGATAGTTATAGTAGCGACACTCGCTGCCATTAGCGTTTTTGGACGCCATGTTTTTGGTTACCACATCAGTTATCAGACTTGTCAGTACTTGTAATTTGCGAATACGAATTTCATTTCACAAAACAGCAGGGAGGATTTTGTAATGGTACTAACATAATTTAATCAATTACCAAATAGTACCTACAACGAAACAAAGTCTCCATCCACAGAAATACATTACTTCCAGGGCTTTATTAAAAAATGTTTATAGAAACATATTTAATAATTTAAAATTGCCAAATAGATGATTCTTTCAGATAAAAATTTTATATTGATAGCTTTCAAAATATAAGTCACTAAGGTGTCCCCATGAAAAGTGAAACACACTGTATATTTATAGTTAATCAACTATTTGAAGGTACAACAGGATGTCTCTTAGATGGCACACGACGCCAAAGTAAAATCCTGTTTACGCGGTGCGTCATCTAGGAGATATCATGTTGTACCACCAAGCGGTTGAATAACTATAAATATATATAAACAAAGGTTCTAGCATTTTTCTTGTTGTTGTTAATTTACATCATTTGTCACTTTCCATTCAAGAAACCAAATTATTTTTATACGTACACAACAAAAAAATTGAAAGTTTTTTGTAGTCTATGATAATAATGTTGATTTGACAGTCTTTTGACATTTGACATAACCTTCATATGATAGATGTCATACTAATTTGACAGGTTTATACACAGCTGATATGTGAGTAACAAAAATGTCTCTATCAAAATGTTACTTATACTACAATACATACCACCGTCTTGATCCTCCCACTGCCAGTCGACACCACGTACGACCCGAGCACCGGGAAATATCCCCCGAACGGCGATCTTCTTACTCTTCCTACGTGTCTCTAAGAACACCCTCTCGCTGCCCGGAGTAGTAATGCGATAAAACCGATGCCTGAGGTGATGCTTATCCCCATGGTAACACACAGAACACAGATCGTAATTCCCACACTCTGCACATTTCCAGCGAATGCCGAAGATCGGCTGCTGCCGACAGGTATCGCACATAGTCCCGTCGTGTTTAATACCTGTCGGGGCGCTGTCGAAGATCCTCAAATCATACTGGCCGGAACATCGATAATTCGCTGCCGTGCCATTGTCCCAGACAACGACCACTTCGTCGGGGGACTCGAAATTCCTGACTGTGCCCACGTGGCCCTCCCCGCCGTCCTAGAAGAATTTCGCGTCAATTTATGTGACGATAGGAAAAGAATTCTTTCAGAAACTAACCTGTTTACCCCATTTCCAATCCGGACCGCGTATTACTCGCGCACCTACGCCTTCTAGCATCACCCTGTTGGGTCGGGGGGCGCCCGAATTCGCCCCGACGGGGTTAGCGATTTCCATCGTTGCTTAAAAAAAATGTGTTAGGTATTTTTTTGAGAGACCGATTTTACTGCCCATACAGGTATTTATTTTTGTTCAATCGGTTATGATCGTTGACAGTAGAAGGATTCGATTCGGGAGAGATCGGATTATTTTGCAATAAAAAATTGGTTTGAACTATGGATCCGAACTACAATTCGAAATAGTTATACGCTAAAATTATTACATTTATTTTAAGTCCAAGTAAAAAAAAAGTTAATATTGTATTTCCAATTACTCTGGTATATTCTAATTCATATAAAATATATTCCAAAGATTCACTTTCCAGCGCCCTCTATATAATAATAACCCAACCTAAATCTATTGAAAGAGTTTAGTAGATTTAGGTTGGGCTATTATTATATAGAGGGAGCAGGAAACTGAATCTTTGGAATGGATTTTATATGAATTAGAATAAATGTTTTATAAAATACAAATAATAAAATGCATATCACATACAAATAAATGTTCTTTATTATGTTTATTCTATATACATAAAATTCAGTATACATTTTTGAAAAATGTTTGTGTACCATCTATGTATTAATATCCTAATTTGCTATTGCAGAAATCTACTTATATCTCTCTATAAAACATTGTCTAAAATATAATATATACTTTTTCTTATCTTTATGAAGTAGAATTCATCTTAGCAGGAAAATTACAGATGTATACATGTATGCCAAACGTGTAATCACTAATCACATTTAGATTTTAACAACCAAATTTTCAGTTACAGTAACTTGCTATTCTATTTAAAATATTTTATAAAACATAAAAATCTCCTCTCAATCAACTTTCTTTACCATGAACATTATATATTTTCATTACATATTCATGAAATAATATATTAGGAAAAAATTACAATTATTTCATTCATTAAATAAGTAGGACATCTATGTATCAACAGCTTAATCTCTAATTACAGAACTCTGCTTCTCCCAATGAAATATTTTATAAAATGTGAAAACGAAACTCGCCCCAATTAGTTTTTGTTACATATGTTTAATATATTATATTCTCGAAGTGTAACACCTAATATATATTATGGAAAAAGACAAGAAATATTTTATATTTATGATATAAGTTGCGACATCTATGCCTTATCAATCAATTTCTGTTTACAGAAATCTGCTTAGTTTAGTGAAATATTCCATAAAACGGAATAAAATAAGGTTATTAATCTCTCTTATCTTGCTTATTATCCATTCATGAATTGTAATGATTATTTCAAATTAGAAAAATATGTTTTATATTTAAGCGATTAGTGGTGACATCTATGTTTCAATAGCATAACCTTTAACAACCGAAATTATTTATAATATAATTTTTGATTTGGGATTTATAGTGTATTCATAAAATATAGATTTTAGAAAAGCAAGGAAAGATTCCCGAAACCCACATTTTTAAATTAATACCACAAGCAATCTTTTTAACTCTTTATTAATAATAAAATTAAAACGCCCAATAATATATTCTATAAAACAAAAAAAACTTTATTTATTAAACTTATAATAATAACATTCATTAATATGTACATAGTATGAAAAAGGACATACATATTTATATATCTGTATGAACACAGGATGTCACAAATTTAACTTACAATTAATAAAAATTCCTCAACAATTTGCGATGTAACAAACGCAATTTAACATCGTTTTACCGTTACTAGATAAGAACTTACAACGTTCAAAAAGAATTGCTGTGCTGTGCACAAACATATTTGTTGCTTAAAATAGATTTTATTTTAAAAATCAGTCTATATACATTATAAATTTCAAGTATAGGTACAATCGGCAAATATATACATAATATACAGGATGTTTCAGATGACTGAGTACGATCTTCTTTTTACGATCTATACAAAAAAAGTTTCAAAACACCACTTACAGATTCATTTATAATGCATCATAACAAAATTAAAAAATAATTTACATGAGAGATTCTCCAAATTCAATTATGTTTGAGATATTTACAATTTTGTCAGAATTTTACATATGCATCTCCTTGGATATCATTGCAGAATATTTCCTGAAGATTCGCCTGATTTTAGATGCAAATTGGTTACCAAATTCTTTGTCGAATTAAATCAGCTCGCAAAAAAAAAGATAAGCGATACTAGTGATGTAAGACACCCTGTATATAATACGCAATTATTCATAAACACATTTGTACAATATCCGTTTATTTTTCTTATGAATAAACACTTATTTGATTATATTACTTCTTTATATATCGGCAGGCCACTTATCTAAATACATAAATAACCCACCCCTGTATTTAATTTTATTTAAAAACACAAAAACCTGATTTACTGTTTATGCTTCATTTTACTACAATGAGCCTGTAAGTAACCCTGACTTTTAAACCGCCTATTACAAACGGAACACTTAAAATCTTGTTGTAGAAACTGCTTCTTCAATTGCGGGTTTATGAGCTGGTACTTCCCCTTTCTAGTTCTCGGCACCGCACACCCACCGAACTTACTCTGGCGATTGAAATTACTCTCCGTGAACTCTTGCAGCAGATTCAACGACGACTGATTCTGCCGACCCAAAGATTCGCACAACGTCGGATATATCTCGGCATTACTCCTAGACGGCACATTTGACGATATCGCGCTCTCCCCCGGCTCGGTTTTAATTACGATTTGTTCTAGTTTAATTTGCGATTGGGCAGACGTGCAAGGATAACTGACCTCGAATTCCATGTTTTCGTCGTTGATATCGTCGGTAATTATTTCCTTTTTGATGTTTATGTCCGGCTCGACGATGACCTCCTCGAATTTCACCGGATTTAATAGATCCTCCTTGCACGGCTTTATCATCTCTTCTAGATCGTCGTAATCGTCGAACCACTCTTCGGTTTCCTCGAGAACGCTTGCGATCTTCTGATGAAAAGTATTTAAACTCAAATTAAAGTAACTATTCACAAAATCCGTGAGTTTATCTAACGGAGTCCGTTCGAATTTAACATTTTCTAATTTCTCTTTATCGATCTTGTAACCGTAATTATACCATCGCGTGAACTGCACCAGCGATTTCAAACCGCCACCTACATTGGTATTCTTCAATGTTTTCAACGTACGTATTTTTCTGGGCTTTACCGGTGGTCTTATATCGAAACCTCTTCCGTCGTTCCTAATTTTCATTAACAGATCCTTCAGTAACGAGCATCTTCGCTCTCTTTTAATGTATTTCCGTTTATGCGGGGGCTGTGGCAGTTTGTCGATCTGTATCTTCAGTTCTGCGTTAACGAAATTCTCTGTACAACTAGATTCGGTGCAGCTGAATAACTCGGTCAGGTACTGATGGAGGATTATCGATGATTTCTTGCACATTCTGTCGAACTCATACGAAACTCTCAGTTTTCGGATGCATTTCATGCAGATGAAAGCCGACCAGTTGTCTGCATCCGATGGCTGTCAAAGAAAATCAGAATTATGAAATAAAATTATTTAATGCGTTATATTTCAAATCCTGTTTTATAATGTGAAACTGTAACAAGAAAAAAATTGTTATTTTTTAATATTATATAATATATTTATTTAGATAAGAATGGAATTATTAATTAATTAATAATTTTAATACGATAATTCCTTTTCACATTATAAAATAGCATTTGAGAAAAGTTACATATACTCAAAAATTACCTGTCATGTTGATTTATTCATTAAATATTTTTTATTATTTATAAATTCAAATCTAATGACGAGTCTGTAATGAATTAATGAATGAACAGGTATATTTTTAATTGTTATCACTGACTTAAACGTAATTGTAAACACTAATCATACTTTTTTAGAACTGAAGACTAATAAATTTTGTTGAAACTTTTCTAGAATATGTCCAACTAATAAAATTACTAAATAAAGACTTATATTTCCACCAAGCAGATCATTTTTTATTATCAGTTTCAAGGTTACAGAGAATAAAATAAGGTAAAATATAGGTAAATAATTCAATTTTCAACAATGTGTTTTATTCATGAAAAATTTCCGATAATTACCAAGAAAAGCCATGAAAAATTCACAATTACAAAACACGAAAAAGATAAGCCTTACAAAAAAAAATTATTGGTACAAAAAATTCGTCTTTTTCATGAGTCAATACCTCGGAAAATACAAAAGACATATAGAATTATAGAATAGATTGATAACGTTGGGATCTTGATGGTAGGTCCGCTGGGCCTATGCGCGACTAATGAAGGGTTAAAAGCCAATGTATGTGTACCAAAAAACAAAGATTTGGGAGGTATTCTCGCACTCAAACTTAACTCCGACTAGAGATTATCACCCCTCTAAAAACTGAACTTGATGCAACAGAGCCATCTTACAGTAGAAAGGATAAATATGGGAAAAGATTACGAAAAAACCGAATGAAGCCAATAAAATAAAATATAAAATATTCTTTATCCAATTTTCCTCTCTCCTATGATAATATATGGTACGTCTCATTACAGCATTAGTTGCCTATATCTAGCAATTTTATCGTTCAAATTGTTAAAGATACGCTTTAACCAGTTTTAATGCAAGCATTCAAAGTCGAAGTTATTTTAATTTTCAATAAATTAGTGATATAATCATATAAACCGATTTAGTTGATTTTAAAAACGTTTTATTTGTAACTGATTTCAGATTGATAGAACATTTTGATCTATATTTCATATAATAAAATATTTGTTGACAGTTAATTTAACCATAACCTCAAATTGTCTATCATGAGTCATTGACCCAATATTCCAACATAAAAAATCCCCTAAAATAAAAACACACGTATACAACTGCTTTTATAAAACTATTAGAAACGATAATTACAACAAAAGTATTGTTTTTTTTTTTTCGACGTTAAAATTCACAACTTTATCCTTATTTAACAAAACTCTGTATCTGTTATGGAAAGTAGAAGAAAGTTATCACCCTGTATATCACTAGCAAAACAAATAGCCCAGCTAAAATGTCAATTCTGTATCAATTTCCTAACCTATAAATTGAGGACAAAAATAATTATTACTAGAAACTCGACATCAACCGTCTCAGATATCATTGAGTTTAATACTCTACTAACATATCCGACACATTACTCTTTAAAACTATGTCTTTCAAGTGCTATAAATTCCAATTTGCCCGAAAATCAATACATTTATATATGAATGTCAAAGGATGGGTGTACAACAACAAATGCACTTACCGTTTTCGTGAATGCCTTCAATTTTTCACTGATTTTAATCGAATCATAGTCACAACTGTTTATATCCCGTAAATTCTCGTTCGAAGAAATACATATTCGACAGAATTTCGCTAAGAAATACATCCTCGTCGAGTTCGACCTATTTTTAGCAAGTGTCAGTCATAACTATCATATGTCAAAATGTCACTTGTCAGCTTCAATTTGTTACTTGTCTGCTGTCCATATTTTTTCTCTGTTGTCATTCGGTTTTATTATACCGATTACAGATACTAGTCACTCGATTAAAAACTCGTTTCTTTCGTATATTATGCAGAAAATACGGCAAATATCGTTAAAATCGTTCGCTTCACTTGCATTGCAATAGTTTGGTTATTTGATAGGATGTGATATAAGAGGTTAAGTTATTGTTTACATCATTGAATGTGGAATGGGCAGGTTAAGGGGGGGAGCTCTAAAATTTGAAAGATGCCACTAGCCACTACCGAAATATCTTTGTTAAAATGTTATTCTACATATATGTTTATATGGTACGTTGAACTAGAATAAAATAGTATGTAACGTTTTGCATATTGTTTAGCAGAAACTATTAAATTCGTTTAATGGTTCGCATCCCATTCACATTCACCAATTTTTTAAAGGAAAGCGTTTTAAAATTTACTTTAATTGGATTATCATCAATTAATTAGGTATACAGAATTCGTAACGGAATAAAGAGAACTTGAACATTCTTAATTAAAAGTAAAAGCTAATTGGACGATTAGTATTATTTACTTAGTATAAATTGGTAATCATCCACATAAAATGCAAAATACCTGAATATCAATTTAAATAAGTATAAACATTAATCCAATGAGAGTACAATAAAAAAAATCTACAAGTGCTTCTTTAAATTTACGCGGGGCCATTGATTATATTCTGGTTACTAGATGGCAATCTCATATGGTATTTTAATTGAGAAACAAAACTTAACTGTTAAATAATAATAGATCTTATATTATGAGTATGAATTTGCATAGTAATAAATCTATTACCATTAATTTATAACCAAATAATAAAAATTAATCCGAATTTTCGTATTTGTATGTTGCTTGCTCTGCTGTCACGTGTGACTTGTGAATTGTGACGTGCGCCAACGTGTACAAAAACTACAAAACGTAAACGTCAATTTACGCAAAGGTGGCAAGATTTGCATGTCCGCCGATTCAAATATAGGTTGAATATCGTAGAGTACGGTTCGTAGTTATCGGTAGTTATTATTAATTAACAATTAACCAATATGGTAAGTGGAAGCTGTGAGAGTGAAAATTCTCAATTTTGAGCGCATTAAAAATTATTTTGTAGCCTGCTTCACCAAGCGCAACCTCTGTCGGATCTTCGACTAGATCTCCGTCGAAAGCTGTGGCCCCTCGGTCCGGAGGTGGCACTACAGTAAAACAGAGGAAGACAACCACAACAACGGCAGCTAGGTCGAGGAATACAGGTGCCACTTCGGGTGGTATGTGGAAGTTCTACACGGACGATTCTCCAGGCATTAAAGTGTAAGTTTATAATGTTAATGTCAGACTTATGTTAAATACTATAAAATTATTTTTTTTTATGAATAGAACTTATAAATTCAGGTAGAATTTAAATTTATGTAACATACCATATTGTACGATTATTAGCTATCGAATAATTTTTGTTTGTTGTTCTATCTTTTACAGGGGACCAGTACCAGTGTTAGTGATGTCGCTGTTATTCATTGCTTCAGTTTTTATGCTGCACATCTGGGGAAAATACACAAGAGCGTAGTAAATGAACATCATTCATTCCAATTTCTACGTTATTTAATACATCTTATGATCATTATTATTAATTTTAATTTTTTTTATATAAAAAGTTTAATAATATAAATTTATCTCAATATATGTTTTATTTGTTGTTTTTTTTTTAATTTCCACGAGTTATAGAAAAAAGAAAATTGAATAAAAAAATTCTGTACTTAGGAAAATTATTATGAACGACAATTTCAAGGTCGCACTACATTTCCATTGTAAAAATCCAATAAAATCGCAATAAATCTTTCATGAACATTTTAAAATTCAAATTTAATCTTAACTTCCCGCCATTTGCATTTAAGCGAAGTCGGCTGTTCGCTACTTCGATCATGACCGCATTCGGTTAACTTATCTGTATTTTACACAGAATGTACAAACTCCAACATTCAAATAAACCAGATTAAAAATGCGCTGGTTGACGTAATATAACAGTAACATTAATTGGTAAATTACCGCTGCCATATCACATTTCTGATTCGAATTATATCAGCGGTAACTCCGCTGAATGCATCTAAATAGTAGGAATGAGACAACACAACAAATAAGAACTGTCAGAAATGTCAAAAGTGTATACGTCAGCTTACAACTATTTTACAATAAGTATATTAAAAAATATATATAGACGACAACCAACAACTTATGATTAGATAAAAAACGATATAAATTTAGATCGCCTCGATGAAAACACAGTTGCTGTCGGCAATGGCGAAGGCTAGATCGACCACGGAATTGCTCAAGTGTTTGCGGGAGTTGATGAGCAACCCCAAGTATGTCGGAGAGCCTATAAGTGCCTACATTGTGCCTTCCAACGACGCACATAATAGTGAATACTTGGCTGATTGCGACAAGAGGAGAGCCTTCATTTCGGGGTTCACTGGATCGGCAGGAACTGCCATCGTAACTCAAGAGCATGCTTGTCTGTGGACTGATGGCAGGTATTACTTACAGGCGTCGCAGGAGTTGGATTCCAATTGGACATTGATGAAGGAGGGACTGCCAATAGTGCCTTCGCAAGGTAAAAATAGCAGTTCTATTAGACAGGCATTAATCTTTGAGCTTTAATTTAAATAGTTAATCTTTTTTAATAATTAAGAAAAATCAGATAGTATGGGGTATTTGTAATAATAGGTGATAAAATTTTTTTTTTTCAAGTGTTTATAATTGGTGTATTTGTAGATTAACTTGTAAAGTGCATAATCCTTAATTGAATCGATAAGAAATGAGGGTATCTAAAATGATTGATTGAAAATGAAATGTAATTTTTTCAATTTGGTTAAATTGACTGTCAATGTAATGTGTAGTGGTGCAATGTCAAATGACATCTAAATCATGTCATTTGAAAGGCTTCCGAAACCCGTGAAACTTTAATTATTTTTTACCAAGTTATTACTGGTTTTAAGGAATAATACTTGGGGAATATTCTTTTTAGACACAATAGAATAATATTATTGTATTGATTAAAGAAAAAATTGGAAAGTTCCTTATTATTATAGAGCTCAATGCTAACACATCATTTTTCTAACTTCTCCAGATTTCCGCTGTTGTTATCGCCATTTGTTTATCTTTCAACTACGAGGAAAGGAGAATCACCACAAACAACTAAAAACGATTCTACATCTCAAAGTGGGGTGCGATTGATTTTTTGACGGTCCTATAATTACTAATGAAACGAAATCCTAACATTTTCTATAAAAAAAAGTGGGGTACTTAGTTAACATAAGTTAATTTTCACCGTAAAATGAAATGCAAGTTATTACAATTAAAAGAAAATATCATAAATTCAAAACGGGGAAAAATCATGGGAATACAGTTCGTTTTTTTTTTTTGCAGGAACTTGGTTGTCAAAAAACTTACCGAGCGGCGCTAAAGTCGGCGTAGATCCGAATTTGATGACCTTGAACAAGTGGAAGCCTTTGCAATCCCAACTAGAAACATCGGGGCACAAACTAGTACCGGTCGAAACTAATTTGATCGACGTGATTTGGGAAAACAAACCGGGCGTGCCATGCAATGCCGTCGAACCTTTAGGCTTGGAATTCACGGGAAAATCGATATACGACAAATTCGAACAGGTGCAAGAACAGATGAAGAGCAAGAACGCCAGCCTTCTAGTGCTAACCGCCTTGGACGAGATCGCCTATTTCCTCAATTTACGCGGCAGTGACATCGAATACAATCCCGTATTTTTCTCCTACGTCGTGATAACGACGACCGGCTATATTCTATTCGTAGATCCGGCGAAATACACCCCGGAAATCGAACAGCACCTATCGAAGGAGACCGGCAAAGCGACATTTGAAATTCGCGGATACGATGAGGTAATATCGACGATAAAAGCGTGCGTTGAGAATATAGAAGGGTCGTCGTTCGTGTGGTTCGCCGAACAGGCGAGTTACGCGCTGACGAGTTTGGTGCCTTCCAAGAATCTATTGACGGAATTAACTCCGCTAGCTTTTATGAAGGCTGTCAAAAACGAGACGGAAATCAAGGGAATGAGGAACGCTCACGTCAAAGACGGCGTCGCGCTCTGCCGTTACTTCTCCTGGTTGGAGGAGAATATCGATAAGGAGGAGATCACAGAAGTGTCGGGTGCGCGAAAACTGCTGGAGTTCCGAAGCAAAGAGAAGGATTTCATGGGGGCCAGCTTCGCGACCATCAGTTCGGTTGGGCCGCACGGCGCTATAATCCATTACCAACCTGATGAATCAACAGATGTCCGGATAACCACGGAAAATATTTATCTATGCGATTCCGGCGGTCAATACAGAGATGGCACCACCGACGTGACGCGCACCTTCCATT
Organism: Cetonia aurata; assembly: GCA_949128085.1. Classification (NCBI taxonomy): domain Eukaryota; kingdom Metazoa; phylum Arthropoda; class Insecta; order Coleoptera; family Scarabaeidae; genus Cetonia; species Cetonia aurata. The sequence continues at coordinate 65,523,830 of OX421884.1, read as the reverse complement.
TCGGCACGCCCACTGACTACGAAAGGGAATGCTTCACGCGTGTCTTAAAAGGACAGATACAGATGGGTAGGTACTGTAATGTTCAGTTCTATTTGATATACAGGGCATTTCAACTGAAACAAATTGACACCTCAAATAATTCTTTGTCTGCTGTGATTTATATAAAATTCCAAAAACCGGTCAATTGTCATTGTTATGAGATTATGTAGCTTTTGATGATATGTAACTAATGTATGTACGTAACATTGTGTAAAATCGTTTTACATCTGATTTTTTCTAAATTAGATTGACGGTTTTGTTTCAACTTTTTTTGATAGCGTCTACCTTTCCTTAAAGCTGCTGTTAATTTTTGCTTTAGTTCCTTAACAGTATTTATTTCCTCCACCTCTTGCAACTCAAGCTCCAATACTTCATCGGGCTAGAAGCTATTGTCATTTGAAATTTCATGATCACCATTTACTTGCTCAGTATTCACTGATCTTTTTATTGCAGGGCTTTCTTCTGCGTCTCTCTTTCTTTTGTTGTTTTTTAATAAGTCAGGATATGCATTCGGACTAAGTAGTTTCTTGTCATCTTGTCTTGATGTCTCAAATTGGTATTCAGAAAAATGTACCTATACAGATATTTTCATTAAATTTATAACTTTTACAAAAATTTTTAATAACCATATTACCTTGGATATTTTTAAGTTATGAGATACATCAGGACGATTAATGTGATCTAACCATAATTGTCTTCTTTGTCAATTTTTCTCACCGCTTGGTAAACAAAATAACCTTACTCCTTTTATGATACTGTTTTTACAATTTAAAACACAACAGCCGGCCATATTTATGTATCAAATTATGCGTTTTTTGCACGTAAGTTTATTTCATATTTATTTATATAACATGAAATTTATACTGACTAATAACTTCAGATCAACTCACTAAAAATCAGATTAATAATTTATGAAACAAGTACATGCTGCCATTTTGCGGCAAAAATATTGCTCTCTCTTTCTAATACACATGTCCAATGGATTGCGGTACTTTATATATCTAGTGACTTTAGTATACAGAAAACCATTCCGCCATCTAATGTTTCACATTTGAATTTTGTTGCTCGATTCATTTACCGTTGGCACCATCTGTAAGCGCACAAAGTAAACTGGCGCTCGCAACAATATCTTTTTACATTTATGGATAGACAGTCGACTACATAGATAATCGACTATATTCTTTTCCTCATCACAGCATACATATAACTTCATAGCCGTATGTTTGCACATACTCCGTAATTCTGCCCGCATAATAACTGCCAAATACATTACAGGCACGATGATATTCCCGACGAAGATCAAAGGAAACCTATTGGATCCGTTCGCCCGGCAACACCTGTGGAAAGTCGGTTTGGATTACGCTCACGGCACCGGCCACGGGATCGGATCTTATCTGAACGTCCACGAAGGACCGATGGGCATCTCCTTCAGATATATAAAGGACGATCCCGGATTGGAGAGCGGCATGTTTCTGTCGAACGAGCCCGGTTACTACGAGGACGGGAAATTCGGCATCAGAATCGAGGACATAGTCCAGATCGTCGAAGCTAGCACGCCCTATAATTTCAACGATAAAGGATTCTTGACCTTCGAAACCGTCACGTTGGTCCCGATACAAACCAAGATGATCCTGACGGATTTGTTGACCGAAGCGGAGGTGGACAGTTTGAATCATTATCATCAGAGGTGTAGGGATGTAATCGGGCCGATTTTGGAGGAGAGGGGTCTATGCGAAGCTAAAGATTGGTTATGGAAGGAAACTGAGCCTATAAAATTGTAATAATAATTCTATTTTAAGCCTATTCGAAGCCATCGATCGATTGGGAATTGATGATGGTTCGATTCAATAATATAATAATCGTCCATGCATTGAGTATTTGCATCCATGTAACTTCTTTTATAAGGCATATGTAAAATAAAAGTATTTTCTTAAGTATTAATTAATATTCGTTTTTTTTTTTATATAGAAATATAATTCGACAGTAACTTTTCCCTTCTAAGAATATATTCATGTGTTAATTCTGCATAATCTGTAGGATATCGATGGTGTCACCCCAAGAATGAAAACTCTTAAAATTAATAAAAATCCAATAAATGTAAAATAAAAACAACAAACAGTGTGTAAATAATTTTTGTGGGAATACTCTACCTGCTGGAATTTCTGAAAGTTTTTTTTTGCCATTGTCTGTAGCCCTAGATTAAAAACGAAATAACTCTTACCTAACCTAAAAACTTTTACCATTCCGCTTTGTAACGGGACCACGTGATCGTTTATTTTTTAGTTATTGAAATATAGAATTGCTTCAGTCGAAACTGTCACTCGAATTGTAATACACCAAATACGAAAACTATTTTTTGACAAAATCAAACGTTTTTTTTTTTGATTGCATAGATGTATTTTATTGCATTTTTTCTTTTCAATCGGCAAGTTTTCCAATCATCTTTCGAGAGCAAGACTTATTTATTTACGTGGTAGTCTAAGGTTCTAAAAGTTAGGTGCATTTAATAGTCAGAATATGAAAGAACAATATAACTGGGAGAAATAACAGTTACATAAAATACAAAAGAGACAATCGATCAGAACAGGTAAGAGTAGGTCACTTCATAGAAGAATCACAAACTAGTTAGACGTGATTCGATTGTCTAAAAGAAATCCCAAACAGTTTTCTGACTGATTTCACCGTATCTGATATAGGCTCTTACTAGTTTGTGACTCTTCTATTTTCTTTCAACCATACTTCAAAAAAGGTTCCTCCAAATATAAAACAATATTCAATAGGGGTGATGAGGATAAACGATATTTATTTTTCAACCAAAAAGGTTTATTACTAAATAAACTTTCATGCTATATAGGATAACTGAACTCAACTGAACTATAATAGCAAATAATAGCAGCAATTTTACACTAACTTCCGAACGTAATTTTTTTTATGTACGACACAATAGTTATTTGTACCTATCACTAGGCCAGAAACTGTAGTTTTACGAGTATGAGCACGGTTTGTGTGGCCGAGGCCCCACAAGTGCGAATACTCGCAAAAGAGTTTCTGGCCGCGTGTTACACACTATTTTTTGCGCCGACAAATCTTAATTTTGTTGAAAATAATAGAAAGAATTAACGCTAGGGAGTTAACGGTACAGGTTGGCAATACATGTTACGTATGAATTTTGAATTTGAAATCAGGCTTAAAATACCTTAGTGATTTGACGTTTTAATTTTCTTGGTAGTTTTGATACATATTTATTACCTGTAAAATCTTCCGAAAATAGAATATGAATTAAGAGATTGTGTAACGAGAATTCTGTCATCTGTCATCGAATCTATATTAATGGCAGAAATGTCAGTAATTCCAATATAGTGTTGCCAACCAATAGTGGTCTTTTTGCCGGCCTAGGCCGGAGAATGGCAAGTTTCCGGCCGATTTATAGTAATGCGAAATAAGTGTTTCTGGACGGAGGCGCAAAAAGTATTTTGATCTATCATGATTTCGTCAAACAACAATCATAAGATTTGTACATTATTGCTTATTATAACTTCCACGAGATTATTAAAAAGAAAATATTACCGGTTTAAACTGTTTTTTTTTTTTTTTGGTATTATAAGAATAATAAAAGATCTTATAATGTTGGAACGTTTACGAAAGTCAATATATAATTACATATTTTTCAATCAATTTTCACAAATTAATATCAGATGAAGCAACTAAATAAAGCAAATTATTAGGTGTATATTAAGTTGCCTACCTTTGGGATATTAAATCCCACGAACATAAACATACAGGGTGTGATCAGAAAGAAAACAACCAAATTTTACCAATATAATCATTCAGTTCTTTTATTGTACAATAATAACGTGTATTATGCGTATATTATAACATATTAATTACTCACGACTACAAAATAAACAAATAAATACCATATGTACAAAAAGCATACTAATAGAAACAGATTAAAATAATAAATTATCAATAATAATAATATGTAACAAGATTGCTCGTAAATTTTCTTCTTTACGTCTATTTGCAATATAAACAACTCTTACTTTCCAGCACCTATGTAATGTATAATCAATTTCTTTAATTTATTAAGTGTGTTTATTTATAGTTTATCTTCTTTTATTATTGTAATTTTCATTTAATTTCGTTCATATCAAATTCTATCTAACTAGTTTTCACCTTACTTTTAATTATTATTTCATTATATAACAAATAATTCTCAATATTACCGTTTCATTTATATACAAATACAGTGAAACGTATGCTCTGTCTGCCCTTTTCTATTTATATTATGTATATATATAATATATTTTACAATAATAATAATAAGAATAGTAATAAATCACACGATTATATTCTAGAGTGTTATATAAAAAAAAAAAGAAAAATGCGCGACCAATCACCGCAGCACCGTTGTACCGATTTATTATAATTTTTTTTTTTCATTTATCTAATTACTGCACTTTTCACCGATTATCAAAATACACAAAACACAAACCGTTCACGCACCCGCCCATTCATACCAAACAGTCCTTTCTCTATCTAACGCTCGCTGAAGGACGAGGTTGACCGGCCCTATTTCAAGAGGCGTACATTCGGTTTATTTCGTGCTGGTATCTCTCTTGGATATCCTTCCTCTTTAGTTTGAAAGCCGCTGTCACCAGACCCATATCGGGAGACCAGACTTCCGTGCACAGTTTCACCGCTGCTGGGATTTCGAATTTCTCCAATTTACCTAAATAATAATAATAAAAAAAAAAAATCGAAGAACGCTCTGGTAATAGTAATTAGGTAAGCAAAAACGGCAATTGAGCGAATTTCCAAACGTATATTATCTCATCATTAATGCGACAGTTGCGGTGGTTGTCACAATCTTCAGGCTAACAAACTTAACAATGCAAAAGCTACAGTAATTAAAATATCTGCGTAGATTTCCTTGATTTTTGAAGTCGTATAATTAAACAACTATTAGTAGCGAGTAAAACGTTTCGGTTTAATAATCAAACCTTATTTATTTAGATTTTAAAAATTAATAATGTAAAAAATAAAATGTTGACGTATAAAAACATATAAAATTTTTTGTTTTACTGATAAAATCAGTTTGTTTTTTGTTTTAATTTGAAATGTTTTATATAAAGATTGTTTTGTAAATTGTGTCAGTTGTATTTGTTATGGTCGGTTATGGTTAAATATGAAAAACGTTACTAATTTTTACTAAAATTTCATTAATAGAATTAAGTTATAAAGTCTAGTGAAAAATTGTGTCAGTTTTATCATTTACAGAATTATTATGTTTATAAATTTGAATTATTTCAAGTATAGTTCGGGCTTTATAGTTTTGTTCTTGGTTTAGAATTGATACATTGTTAAAATCAAATATGATTTTGTGTTATTTCATGTTTTTTTAAAGCTGTAAGATTTTTGTTAGTGTCCTTTTATTCTATTTTCTAAATATTGCATAGTTTCGCCGATATATACACCATCACAATTTTGACAATTTATTTTATATACTATATATGTGATGTTTTATTTTTTCAGTTTTCGATTTTAATTTTGTGTAAATTTGATTTTGTAATTTATTATTATTTTGATTTGCTATTTTAAAATTATAAGATTTGATAATTTGATTTATTTTTTCAGGAAGATTTTTTACATAAAGAATTTTTATGTTTTTTATAAATGTTCGACTATCTTTTATCGTTTTTGTTGATTTATTATAAAAACGGAATATTCTTTGTTTGAATATTTTATTGATAAGATAATTTGGATAATTACTTTGTTTTAGAATAGTTTTTGCTTTATTAATGGTATCATTTCGAAAAATTGGACTAGTTAAAGTCTCAGCTAAACTAATAATAACACTATTTTTTGCGAAAAAATTAAACTATAGATATATATTTAACGATACTAATGTTTAAATATACGGAGAGTCAAAAGATAAACCATTGTAAAACAATGAGAGAAAAAGAATAACAATTAAAGCAAGAACTATTTTGAAATTGAAATTTTGCCATGGCACACTGTAGTATAACCAAAAGGCGGATAGTGGCAGGCACTATAAGCGACGATTCATATTGAGTTGTGTGACAGTAGCACAGACAGATATACTTTAATAGAAATTTTAACATATGCTACATTTTGTTTATTAAATTTGAAGTAGATATTCGTTTATATGCACTGATAAAAAAGATTCTTTAAAACAAATAAATATCTCTTTGACGGTATTTTTTTAAAACAGCCGTTTCTTTCAATTAATCCATATTTCTTTCATTGAAATAATATTTTTCAACAGAAGTAATACATACTAACTGAGGGAAATCATTCTTTTAAATAGTAGCGAAGTAATATCTCTTTGTATTAAAGAATCTTTCCTCGCAGCATGACAATGTTGTACTCAAACAATATACCTATGTTATGCAAGTCCGTGTAAACAAAATTTATTTGCAATAATTATTAAAATATATTCTAAATTCTGATCTGTAAATTGCGTCCGTTTGCTTGTCAGTACCTCTTTAAATACAGAAATACTTCTTTCTACATCACAACTAGTGAAAGGTGCATATTTAAAGTATATTTTAAAATTACTATACATTCCATTGTCTTAATATGTTTAAATCCGGATTACGGTTAAAAACTGCGTCATTTCTTTTGCCCAAACGGCCTCCAAAATTTCCGGGAATATTTTTAAGTCTATGTAAGGTAGTATTTAGGATTTCGATACCTTCTCCTAGTTTTAAACTTTGAGTTTCTAAATATTTCAAAGTATTAACTTAATACTTTAAAGTTATATTTAACTAGATACTATATTGTGGAGACAAATACTGAAATTTACAAAGAAGATAAATACACGGGACGCTGAATAATAGTCTATGGTGCCTGCGACTATCCGCTCTTTAAGTATAACACAAGTGACTTCACGAGAATGGATCCGAAAGTGTTTTAATAATTCCTTCCTCTTCTAAGTTTACAATTAAAATGAATGTATTGTACAACGATGGATTCAGAAAAATAATCTCCATCCAATGTAGCAAAAAAAAATATATACCGAGAAATGCTATTCTATCGCAAAAAATTGAAAAACATGTTCACAAAAAAGTTAATGTAGCCTCAAACGTAGTATTCATGATTCCAATAACAGAGTTACAGCTTAGGGCGTTTTTTGTGTGACAACCTGTATATTTTATTGTAAGAATGTTGTTCTGTGCATTAATAAATGGTTTATTATTTACACCTTGCATTGGATACTTCGCCTGCTCATTACAGTATTCCTCTTACTTTAAAAATTGCCGTTTTTATAAATATTCAGACTTACATTTCTTTCCATGTTCGGCCAGCTCCTGCAAAACGATCTTCTCCACATCCTTAGAGGTGCACAGATCTTCCAAGCTTTCCTGCCTGCGTAGTCCCCTCTTCTCGAGTAGTTCCGCCAGCACGTACTGATTGGGCACCAGGAGTGCGACGCAGTATTGCTTGCTGGAGTCGCCGTACACGCAGATGTTATCCACGAACGGGCAGGTCTTCAATTCGGCCTCGACTTTTCCCAGGGAAACGTATTCGCCGGCCTGCAGCTTCACCAGATCTTTCTTACGGTCTGCAATTCAAAGAGCAAAGGGGAGGGAAACGGTAAACTCGAATTCTCGAAGATAAACGACTATTACCGATGATTTTGAGGACACCGTCCTCTTGGATCTCGCAGATATCGCCCGTCTTGAACCAACGTTTCCCGTCTCGTTCGAAGAATTCTTCTCTCGTTTTGCCGGGGAGCTTGTAGTAGCCCGGACTGACGTTGTCACCGCCAACGACGATTTCCCCTCTCGGATACGGCTTGTCCGTTACCCTGTAGTTACCCTCCTCCCAATTAACTAGCATAATATCACATACCGTAGTCGCGGGACCCACTCTGCCGACTGTTCTGTCGTGCGCTGAAAGAGTAGTAGTGTATATTTTATTATTAGACGGACAAAGTGTATATAACAAGTCAAAACACAAAGAAAAAAAATCATTACTATCATTAATCTTAATAATTAAATAAAATATAAAATTCTAAGAACAAAAAAAGCTTGCAATACAAAAAGATAAAATTTAAATATGAGACGAACCGTGAATCAATAATTAACACAAAGAAAAGGAAGAAAAGGCAAAAAAAAACTAGAACTCATCGAGAGAATAAAATTTGTCCAGTAGAAATGATTTCAGGCTGTTTTTAAAGCATCCAACCGACTTACTTTCTCTAATTGGTGTTACTTGAACTAATGTTTCGGCCAGATAAAGGGCGCCAGATGTTAACCCCCAGCTTTGCCTGTTGCTAGTGGGGGACGATTTTTGTTTACGAATTTTTAAAGTTTACAGTATAGTTGATAGTTACGAGATAGGTTTACAAGCTTCTAATGGCGTAATGATAAAGCCCACACCTATTACATAGTGATATTACAGGCTGTGTAAATTAAACGTATTTTTTCACCTTTATTATCATTATAATATTTAAATTGAAACGATATATAGGCATCACTAAAATATCTAGCGAAAATTGGAGAAATGCCATCCAACATGTTATTGGAATAGAGAAAAAAATGTGGGAATTAGACAATTTAATTGGACGTCACATAGAACCGTTGATAATTACCAGTGGTAGTGATTCTTCAACCTCGTCTTCTGAAGAATATGATGAGGATGACTAATAAATTAGCAATACCAATAAAAAATAATATGTTTTGTTTGATACATTCTTTTTATAACAAATTGGACTATGTTTTCATATTGTTACAGCTACAGGGTGGGGCAGAAAAACCTATCCGATTTCAAAACGTTATAAAATTAAAACCACTCAACTTAACAAAATTTTTTTTTTATTAACATATCGCAAATTTTATGCCATTTTCAAATTTAAGTTTTGAAAAGCACATCACTTAAATGTCGTCCTTGGGAGCGGATACACTGATTTAGGCGCTCGCGGTAGTTTTCCATGACTTTCACCGTCATTTCCACAGGAATTTCTTCAATTGCCCGAGCAATTTCCCTTCGTAAAGCAAGAAGGGTCCTTGGTCGATGCTGGAATACCCTCGATTTGAGGTAACCCCAAAGGAAGAAGTCACATGGATTGAGATCCGGTGAGCGCGGCGGCCAGCCAAGATCACCTCTCAGAGAAATGAGGCGTCCGGGAAACATTTCCCTGAGAACGTCCATTGATCGTCGCGATGTGTGGGCGGTTGCACCATCCTGTTGAAACCACACATTTTCCACGCCAATTTCCACCATTTTGGGTCGAAGAAAATTTTCCAGCATGAAACAATAGCGCCTCATTTCTCTGAGAGGTGACCTTGGCTGGCCGCCGCGCTCACCGGATCTCAATCCATGTGACTTCTTCCTTTGGGGTTACCTCAAATCGAGGGTATTCCAGCATCGACCAAGGACCCTTCTTGCTTTACGAAGGGAAATTGCTCGGGCAATTGAAGAAATTCCTGTGGAAATGACGGTGAAAGTCATGGAAAACTACCGCGAGCGCCTAAATCAGTGTATCCGCTCCCAAGGACGACATTTAAGTGATGTGCTTTTCAAAACTTAAATTTGAAAATAGCATAAAATTTGCGATATGTTAATAAAAAAAATTTTTTGTCAAGTTGAGTGGTTTTAATTTTATAACGTTTTGAAATCGGATAGGTTTTTCTGCCCCACCCTGTATATGATAATGTAATATACAGTAAATTGTATCAATATTTGCTTGCTTTGTGGTTAATGTGATACGTTATTAAGAATACATTATTATATTCCATTTTATTAATATATTTCTTCAGTATAAATTCTGTTTGTTTACCGTTCCCGATAAATGAAAGTGGACTTTGTCATTCATGATCAAAACAAGATCATCTCTCAGCAATTTTACATCAATCCTGTGAAACCGAGAACTGTTGTGAAGACGATCTATGTATTGCAGTTCTTGAATAATTATAATTTTATATTGGTGGAAATACTGGTCTAAGTATAAGATTCTGTGAACTGACTTGTCAGATATTCAAAGACACTCCATTGTAACCATATTGTAACTAATCAATTCTAAAAACATGAATTTGGGTCAACTCCACTATGCATGGCGCTCTTCCAAAATCAAAAAATCCTCGCTGCCGGACCCTGTATTTTCGAAAAATCCCTTACAATATATTAAAGGTTAGGTATTCACTACAAATGTCAAAAACTAACAGCTTGTAAAATTTTTTATATTGTGAATCGGATTTTTCAATCTTGACGTCAATGCGGCGATACTAGTCCATCTGTTCGGCGATTCAAGTATAGTGGCTTGCACACATCGATCGTAAGGTCCAGGGTTCAAATCTTACTCTGGTCAATAACGACAACCGGTTTTTCCGGTGTCATAATGACGATTAGGAGAAAGGTTTGGATCTGCAGGGGGCCTGATAAGCAGATTAAATGCGCAGGATTTGTAATACCCACGTTCCATTTGAAAAGAAGTTTTTTTTTTTTAGTTTAATATATTGGACATGAGCTTCTGAACAGCCTGTCTGCGGTTACTAGTGCCGTGATTAATGCCTATGGCAATGCATCCACTTCAGTATGGTATCTTATTAATGTCTAATCCCTTATAAAAATATTTAGTTTTATAGGGAAAAGTGCGAACGTCGAATTTTTCACAAAATTGCAAATATCTCAAAAACTATCAGGTTTACGGGGATCCAAGAAACGCAGTAGATTTATAAAAATTGCGTCATTCCATTTAAAATAAAAGAGATGATATCAATATCCTGTATTCTGGATGAGCTACAGGACTGAAAATATTTTCTCTAAAAGATCAGTCTGCAAATTTCGAAATAAAATTCTAACTGCAACATCGAAAAATTCTAATAAAGCAAATAAGGTGGCACAGCCTGTATGTACAATATAATACATAAATAAGGATTAATGCTTTTCAATATTTTATAATAGGAAACAAAATATATGTAAAAATAGAAAACTAAGTAATTCATTATTTAAATTCTTGTGCTAAATGAACGCCATCTAACAGCAAATGGCTACATTACTTCGCGCAATTATTTTTTTGAAATTTCACATGTGCACAACAAATTTTCTAAACAATTTTTATAAACATAAACCACGATTTTAGTATCTTATAGATAAAAGTTGTTTGATTACAATTACATAATTAAAAAAAAAAATTGCTCTTATTCAAATTTTCATCCTCTTTTTTGCATTGTAGTAAATTTATAAAACAAATACTTAAAAAAAAACGCATACTTCAATATGATTTAACCTGATACACCAGAATTTTTTACAATACTTCGAGATATTAACAAAACTAAATTTATTTCAACTCTCGTTCAAAAACTATTCAAAATATATAAAAAATAATGACATTTAACATTAACATTATTCCTACCCGAAGCTCTAATCTCTGTTAAAATATGGAATTACTTTCTACATGTGAAAATATTATAATTAATTTTTTTTAATTACAATTTTTCCAATTTTTTATATTTTTCGTGAAATGTAAACATCGTCTGACAATAAAAAAATAAGAAAAGAATTTGCTATGAATAATCATCATTTACAGAATGTTCATCAACATTGCATCGAAACGCCATCTTAAAGAGTGAAGCTGCCGTCGAAGCTGCGATTCTTAGTAATAGTCGAGATCTTGCTCCGGCTAATTATTGGTTTGATATTATTTGACTGATAAGCGTCAAAATCCTTAGAAATTATAAAACCCCGTTAAAATAAAAAAAAAAGTCGATTTAAAACTCACCATCCATAACTGTAGCGGAAGATGTCGTTTCCGTAAGTCCGTAACCTTGGATCACGCTGGCACACAGACAGATGCAGGTGTGTTCGTGAGTGTCCGGAGATAAGGGAGCGCCTCCGGTCAAAATTAACCTAACCTTACCGCCTAACATATTCCTAATTTTACCGAATATTAATCTGAAAGAGAGAGATTACTTTAATACCGAACCGGGGAGAACTTCGGACGGCGATTTGGCTTACTTGTCTATGAGCGGTGTGGAATAGCCTCTTTGGACCCAATTAACTTTGTATTCGTAAGCGAAATTGAACAGGATTTTAGTTAAAAACGAACCCTTACTGACTTTCTCCTGGATGCCCTTCGAGATCCTATCTAATATAAGCTAGAAGAAGAATGATAATACTTTAATACTTTTGCACATTTTCCACCGGTTTGGATTAGGTATGTTGGTGACATTTTTCGTGTTTTTGGCACGAGTAAATGTTCAATCATACATTCATACAGTTCCCTGTATAACTAAAGGAAATCAATGCACATTAAATATTCAACTAGTTTCTTTTTTCAGAATTTTTGTTATGCAAGCTCATGATTTATTTACATGATCATAAAGGGAAGAAAAAGCGCAATCGGATTCCACTACTAGAACTGTAGATTACCATTCAAATTTTTTATATCATAAGTAAAAAAGCGAATGAAAATGAATCGCACACGTTATCGTGCATTTTTAAAAACTAAACCTGACGTGATAGAATTTTTCTTTTTAACGCGAGAATTCGGTTATTTTTTTTAATATTCTGTATATATTTGGTGTTAAAATTATCTTTTTTCAAAAATTTAATGGAACAACGTATATTTAGTAGATTCAAATGACTCCTTCTTCACAAATTTAATAAAACAATGTACTGTGGTGGACATAAACTTAGGTACAAGGCAAATCACTTTAGTGTCAGTCGTATAACTCTGTTGCTAATCATCAATATCATGCGGCATCCTATGGTAAGTGTCCACAAACACATTGGAAGGTATATACTAAAGGTAATGTAAATATCGCTGGAAAACAATGCCGGTTATTCCCCGATAACAAACATTTCATATACCTGGAAGTGGCAAAAAAAATAGGTACATTGGTAAAAACAATAGAAAAGTGCGTTTTATAGGAAATTTACTATCAGATATTGCAAGTAAGTCCGCCATTAGGTATCACATCTACACATATTGCCTTTTAACAATACTAAAAAGCAGTACGCTATTAGTAGCATGGACGCCTCTAGCACTTTTTGGGGGGCGTAGATCGTCGGTCGTCTGGTACTAGGGGTATCCCCGTTCGTCATTAAAACTGAGAAAACGCGTAAATCTGTTCTGAAAATCGATTTTTCACAATTTTCGATAACGGACCGACAATGCCCAAGACCGGCGAGAAGGGTCTGATTATGTATATATCGCCGGTGATCAGCAGGTAGTCGTGCACCGAACATCGAAACCTTGAACGGCGGCGAATTTGGTGTGAAATAAGCACAAAGGGGATCGAAGAAATGGTAAAACATTAACATTATAATGAATGTAATAACCATTATTCGGAAGACGTCAGGTTACCAAGTATGTAAATTATCGATAGATGACGGATATCTAAAGCAGATAAGAATTTTGTGTTTTCTTCGATTGTTTTAGTGTTAAAATGGAAAATAATGTTGATATAGTATGTGTAATTTCTAATTAAGAAAAATGAATATACAGCGTGACAATTTCACGTTTAATTATTATAATATATACAGTATGTGTAATTTTTAATTAAGAAACATGGATATACAGGATGTACCGACGATCCCAAACTAGTATTACTTGTTAAATCTAGATAAAATGGGTCGCAGCACGCATTGTTCAGAGAGTGAGAGGAAAGTTATTAAAACTATGCGCGGGCAAGGGAAAACCATCAGAGAAATAGCAAGCATATATAATCGTTCCCCAAACATGATTTCAAATGTTCTAAAACCAAAAAAGTATTCGGTTACCCGTTTCTTTATTATTACCCTAGGAAAAAACTTTATAGCATGCATCCCTATTATTTTGCCCACACAGTTTTTTAATATTGTTTTAGTTATCGGTTAAGTTTTATATCAGCCTTTAGTGGAGGTCTTTTATTATGGATTATTCTATGTTTAATAGTAGAAAAATTAAAACTATTATGAAAGTACAATAACTTGGTTCATTTATTGCATATATAACTTGTTGAACCTTTATACTTTTTTTTATGTCCACCACTGTATATTTAATAATAATAATAATTTAATGAAACAATGTATATTTAGTATATTAAAATTGCTCTTTCTTCACGAATTTAATCTAACAAAGTATATTTAGTATATTCAAATTGCACTTTTGTCACAAATTTAATGGAACAATGTATATTTAGTATTAAAATTATTTTTTCTTACTTACCGGTACACTAGTCATGCAAGTAGGATGCAGCACCGAAGCGTCACCTTTGGTGCCTTTCTTAATCTTGCTAGAGGAATCGATCATGGTCAACGCGCTAGAGTATCCAATAGCGATCCCGGACACCAAACACACGCTCTCCACCAATAATTCGAAGACGTGCGCCAACGGCAGGAAACCTATCAGGATATCGTCCTCGTAGATCTTCGTGGAATCGACGAAAGCCTTCATGGTGGCCAAGAGATTGGAATGCAACAGGATAACGCCTTTGGGGACGCCGGTCGATCCGCTGGTGTACATGATGATGGCCGTATCGGACGGAGCGGGTAAACAATTGGCTGTGACAAAGATCGAAAGTCGCGAATCGCGAGCGATCGTTTGATAGGGCAAGTCGACTTACGGATTGTGGAGACGGCACCCTTCTCTAGGACCTCGTTGAATTTCAAGATCTTGACGCACTGGTCGAAACCCGAAATGTCCAGGTCCTTGAGCTGGTCCTCCATGTATATCAACGTCCTCACTCTGGGGGTGTTTTTCAGAATCTTCTTGAATTTAGCCATCAAGTCGTAGCTGGTGATGACGGTAGTGACTTCGGTTTCGTTGATGCCGTGTGCTATGGCTTCGTCGCCGAGGGTTGCGTACAGTGTCACCACTACAAACATAGAGATGGACAAAGAATTAGGAGTAGTATTGGCCAGTAGGGCAGAGATCCATAATCTAAAATAAGACGTAATTGACACAAATGATATACAGTGATCGGGATAAATGCTGCAAATTAATCTTTTATTATTAAAATTTGGTAATTTTCTTTGGAGGGGGGGATAGGTTCAGCATGTCTGAGAACCCCAAAATTTATTTTGACACCACCTGATCACTAGTTTAGCGGGAAATTTAAAAATGTGCAATGAAGAGGCGAAAAGTGATATTAGATGACGTGATACCCAAAAAGACGCTTGAAAAAGTTGCTCAGAATTCAGTTTTTGAGGTCTAATGCGAATTTTTGTCAAAATATTTAAAGAAAAATTGAAAAAAACAATTTTTCCAAATATTTTTTAAATAAAATTAACCTTTGAAATGTAATGTATAAATTTAAAATACCCCTAAAAAAAAAAGATATCTTTAAAAATCCTGTTAAGATAACATTGAGAAAGAACAATTATTAGAAATAGCTCAATATGCCGTATCAGATACAAACGGCAACAACTGAATTCATTCAAATTATCAAATATTCAAATCTAGATGAATTCAAAATGAGGTAATTTGGATAATATGAGAATGTTTTAGGATATGTCGTCGGACTTGATAATTTAAAACATTAATTGAAATTTTGAAACTTAAAAATCGTTATTAGAATTGGAATTGGCGCCGACAGGAACGCATCTGTCTCATTCGGTGAACTGGGGAAGAATGACCACTACATTGCAACTCGACTGTTCGTCCAACCGTGAGAAATTAATATGCCCCAAATAATGCTCTAGTTACTAACTAATTCGCAACATCTACGCTCAAAATTAAAACTTAAAATTCCAGAGAATTAAGTCCCGGATTTTCAAAATAAATTAGATTTTACAATTTACATATTTTTCTTTCTAATACGGCTTGTGTTGGTCTAAAATTTTAATTAATTAAAACAACTTTTTTTGGCTAGAGCAAGCAACCTAAAAGACAGGGTTTTAAATAATAAAATTTAAATCAATTAGAAAAAAAAAAAAACCTAGTAAAAATGGGTAATAAAAAATTTAGATAAATAACATAACAATATTTATAATTACCGGGTATGTTCTGTTTGAATAACCCATGAGCGGCGATCATCCATTCAGCCCTAGTCTCGGCGAATATCACTATGTTCGTCTGCGGCTTATTACCCAATTCCCGAACGCCTTTTCCGAAATTAGTAGCCAGTTCGTTCACCTCGGCGAACGTCTTCCAAATGTACTCCCCCATGTTATACTGTAAGGGCGAGAAAGGAGAAAAGTGACGGCCTAGTCTTAACGCACAAGATGACAGACCTTTTTGAACGTCCTACCGTTGGGTTGGACTTCATCCTCCTCGGCCAGTATCTGCCTGGTACCGAGGCACTTTCTATTGGGGTACCTGCCGGCCACGAATTCGAACATGGCGGCCATGGTCGTGACGTCGTGCCGCACCATCTCCACGTGCATGTCGTTGGCCTTATCGACCGATCTGTAGACGACGCTCCTGTCATCTCTGGTAATTGGTATTGCCTTGGAGGAAGAAGCTTCTCTTATTATTAACAGTCATAGAAAAAAATTGATATGAGAAAGTTGCCGTAAGATGGCGCTGCCGAAGTTTCAACAGTAGATAGTATTAAGGTCATATATATACAATTGAAACAAGCCACGTCAAATAACTCCTTCACCTGCTGCGATTTTTGTC
This sequence comes from Cetonia aurata, assembly GCA_949128085.1. Lineage (NCBI taxonomy): Eukaryota > Metazoa > Arthropoda > Insecta > Coleoptera > Scarabaeidae > Cetonia > Cetonia aurata. Next base: position 65,507,218 of record OX421884.1, on the reverse strand, counting down.
ATATCAAAGGGATGCCCCCTTTGATATTTATTTTTTAACCCAATAAGTAACTTAATTATAATAAAAATGCAAATTACTAAAGTAGGGTTCGGATATGTGACTTATCCTAAGAGGTGTTATAATCAGAATTTGATAAACTAATAAAAACAATAAAAAAATATATTCCAACAAATTTGTTTTTAATTTTTTTAAATACTTTGATACTCAAGGTAATAATAGTCAAACTAAAAACAAGCTAGTCATTTCTGTTGAACCAGATCTGTCATGTTAAGAATCGTAATTAATGCGAACAATGCTATTATGTACATGATGAAAAATCAAATGGATAAATGATAATCATGCGAACGAAAATGGTGGAGTATAAAAATGATTTCTTCTATGATGTTTTCTAGAAATGACAGAATTTTTACGTTTTACCCATAAAATAAATGCCTTTCATAAATATCTATAACACATAAAATAAAATTCCTTTTGAAAATATTTATGGAAGTTATAAGCCAAAGAAATGATATTCAAGGACATTGTTCACTGTTTTTACTCGAACTACGGCCTTTGGAATAACGAAAAAATGTTTACTTACCTTTACTCTCTTAGATAACTCGCAGGCCTTCCACGGCCTCTGCAGCAAGATGTATATCGGAAAAGTTAAGACATCGCAGACGAAAGCTAGAGCCTTTAAAGCACCGATAGCAATGGAAGCCCCCAAACCGTCCATTTCCCTATAAAATCGTTGAAAAAATAATTTTTAATACGTATTTTAAATTATAAAAAAATAGGATTTATTTTTGAAGAACGGGAACAAGTACTACATACTTCTTCCTCCTTTAAAATCTTCTTTGCAAGGTTGTTGGATGCGGATAATATAATATAAGCAAGCGTTCACGAGAGATACAGCGGTGTGTACTTTTATGCACGAATGGCAAAAATAAGCTATACGTATGTATCTGCCGGGGAAAAGAAAAAATCAAAGAGATACTAGTCATGCGTCCCCTCTAAAACTATCTGTATTTGTTGCTTGTCCGTCTCTGTCTATCACGCGGGACGGCTAACTGTTCTTATCCAAATCGGCTACGCACAGAAATAAATACGAGCACATCGTACGATTGTGGTCAAAATCAAAGGTTGAAGGTTTTTTTCCCGAAGCGCGCGACTATAGGACACAAACACCGAGAGACCCCGGCTGCTAGCGATCAGCGGGTCCGTTGTCCAATCTGGCCATCACTGAACTTGGTGAACGTTCAGTCGAGAATAGAAAATCTTTATCACGCTTATCAAATTCAGCTGTTATTAAATATAATGTATCGGCGGTGTCAAGTGGGCTACGTGAAGCCATGCAAATGCATGCAGTGCGCTAGGATGATTTTTTTTTAAATAGATGGATGATCTACTAGCGGTATTTTTTTTTTTTTGTAGATCGGGTAATGGCTGGCAAATAGGGATCTTGCAAAAATCCAAACAGAATACTCACACTTTATCCTCTGGCAACATCTTCAATACTTTATATTTATATTAGTTGTGTTTTACGCGCGATAACTCTGCAAAAAGAAATCCCTCAAAATCACGATGGTGCGGAAAATATACGAAAAGATATGACGAAATAGACAAGTGGACAAGAAAAGTAATAAATAATTTAGTTCCAGTTAGAATTTTGTTTTGAAATTTGCAGAGTAGTCATGGCCGACTATGATCTATTTAAAGAATACATTTTCAGCTTTATAGCCCGTCTGGTATACAGGGTGTTAATATCGACTTTCTTATTTTAAATGAAATGCTGCAATTTTTATGATTCTACTGTATTTCTCGGATCATTCGTGATCAGTTTGTATTACTGCTCCCTATTCCTAAACCGAATAATTTTTTAGTTATTTTGTTATTTGTCAAAATTTTGACATTTGCACTCTTTGCAATTAAATTAAATATCAGTAATTACTAATCAGTAAGTTTTCAACTGTTACAAGTTCTTTCAAACGATTGGTTTGCTTATATGATCTGACACACTACTATTGATTTGCCTACGAGAGTTACAAAGAGCCACGTGCATTGATAATTTTTTTGTTAATTTACCTATCGATTTCTATAAAGCTAGCTGTGTTGATTGATAACTGCGTATCAGAGCACTTTAGCCAGTTTTAAACATCTTTCTTCAAAATCTTACCTCTACAAGTAATGTTGCTAAAACAACACCTGTCATGAGGCGTAAATATTGTGCCATGTCGCTTAATTATTTTAACAATTACTTAGCAAATTAATCTTGGCTTGCCGTCTATGAATACTCTGATTCAAATATTAGCTTTGAAGTTTTCTTGAATATTCTTAATTATTATGTTGATAAATGTTTTCCTTTAATAAAAACTTCTAGGTATGATCAGAACAAAACTTGTATCGATCGTGAATTGATGCAAAAGGTACTTTGTTAATGCTGAAACAACTCAGCACTACTTTTCCAATATTAAAAAATGATTACATGCAGTATGAAATTTTTCATAAGAACTTAATCACTTTGAAAGAAAAAGAATCAAATAACCACTTTATTTTACACTGAAAAAATGCTAGTAAAGCCATATGGTCCGTAATCAATAAAAAGAGACCATCTCATTTTCGTGAAAAGCGTCTACCAGATTATTCAATATATAAAGAAAATATCTCAAATATTTTTAACTCACACTTCATTGATATACCGAAGAACTTAATGGAAGAAGCATTTCCTGCAAGTTCTATTGACTTTTCGAGCATTGATTAGAGTTTTACAAAACAGCAATTGAAAGATATTCTGATAGTGAACATACCACGAATTCAGATGAAGAATTTGTGTGCATTCAAAATTGTGAAAACGAAGCAGAGGTTATCTAAAAAGATTGTGTATTTTTTGTTTTTTATATATTGTGATTCATAATTTGTTTTTCTTTTTCACGAGAAATAAAAATTTTGGGTTTTAATATACTTTTCTTACAGTTGTTAAGGTTCAAACAGAGTCAAGTCCAAACGTTTATTTGCGAAGAGCGCCGCCAAGTCCATTTCATATGTTCTATATTATTACGAAGTAGATGCATGCTAAATTATATTTAATAATTGGTTATAATTCTAGATAATTTTTAACATTAAATGATTTCACAGTTTAGCCTCATTTAGATTTCAATGTTTAATTGTTTATAGTTTATATAGGCGTGAGTTAGGTTATGTTATCGTTCATCACTTCAGCTGTAATTATTCAAATCGCACACTTAAGCGGCAATCTCGTTTCGTTGGAAAAAGAAAACAAGCAAAAACGATAAAATAACTAAACATTGTTTAGAATTACGCAATTGTGAAACCTTTCAAACGCATTTAAACCGATGTTAACGACTAACAACGCCACAATAGTCCGTGCACAACTGATCTTCACATAATTTTATTATATCCACAGTTCTATGCAACTATTTAAATACGTATTCCTCTTCTTTCTTCGACACAAATGCCGCAAAACTTCAGGATCATCAAAATTACAGATAAATAATTAAAGATGTAATTAAGGATTTTAAGGTTATGTTATATACATTGTAATAGAAATAGTTACAATAGTTTCCGGCATTACATAACTGCGCACGTAATATTCGAGGTAAAGGTCCGACTCAAGGTTCACAAAAGTGGATTTTGTATCCAGTAAAAATCTAGTTTTTAGTTTCACACACTTCAAATTATCTATTTGAATTACAGGTTTACGTTGACGAGATTGCGTAATGCGATAATAGTTGGTCTGTATCACACACGAACGCCACTTATTTCGCACAAATTATCACGGGATTGCTAACGCAAATACGTTTCAAATTGTCGGCTTTTATACCGGTTTTATAAAATAGGTAGACAAACAACAAACAAAGTTATATTATATACCAATAGACCATAGGTCGGAAAAGCAGGTTAGGTGCCGGCATAACAGTCTCGGTCATACTTCGTACAGCGTCATCTTTCGGCAAATCCACTTGCGAAGTTTTCGACATAATTTTTCCATTAAATTTAATGAGGTCCGACATATTTAATTAATTTCTTTATAAGTGCACATTGTTACAAAAAAATTACCATAGTTAGTATATGTAATCATTGTATGGTTAATGCGATTCCCGTTCTGTGATAATAAAGCGTAGGTGGTAGCAACATATGTGAAAAACGCGTTTAATTTCGAATGTTGGAGAACAAAGGTTAATTTTAACAGCTCAGGCACGAGTTGACGCAAGAAAATTAACCGTTCTGAGATATTATTGTATTAACTACGCGCTGTGTAGAATGTCGTTCACTTGGCTTAATAATAATCGGAAAACTGATACTACTATTCAAAATTTTGACATTCCCGCCAAATCGACAAAAATATCAACAATACCCAAGGTCAAATAAATAAACCTGGCCTTCGCGATTTAACGAACTGAGTGAGTGGCTATTTTAGAGTAACAAAAATTCGCACCGTCCCACTTTTCATCCATAATATATTCTAATTGTAAGTGTAATTAGAAAATCAGAGAAATAATTACGTGAAATTGTGTGATATTTAACATTGTTATAGAGGATATCTCAAGTATTTAGACACGCGTACTTAAGGCATTCGAATTTTATAAATCAAGATGTTTCTGAGGATATTTATGTATGTCTGTAGGTTGGTAGACATGTGAGGATAAAAAAAAAATGCTATAAAAGAGAGAACTGTTATAATTATTGCATACGGGTTTTTTTTATGGTCCGTGCCCTGGGATTATGACAGCTTGGAATTTATATTCTGGTGTTGTTAGGTTATTATTTAATATTCAAATTGAATTTGTAATACAGTTAAAAGGATCTTACAGAATGGTAGATATAAAGAATAAATTAGTGAATTATGTTTGCGTACTACTGCCTTTAAATAAATTCTTAATCAGTATAGAGATTTACATATTAAATAAATTAAAAAGTGTTAATATTAGGTTAGGAAATTCAATCTTCTCTTAAATTTTTTATCATCAGACATTTTAACATAGAAAGTTAAGAGTCCAAATGCTAATTTTTGTTTAATCCTTCAAAATCGGAAATGTCTAAAGCTATGGAGGAACATTTTCCAAACAGTTTGACTGGACGACGTGGTTTAACATCACGGTCGCTATACCAATAAACGCTTCATTGTTGAAAATTACGGCAGAAATTCTTGAATAAGGAAAAACCTTAAAAATCAGCATTTATTTGAAAACTTTGTTATGGCATTTAGAGCGATAAAACATCATACGAGGATTTTGTATGCATTCTCAATTACCTGGCACCTCAATGTAAATTAAAGTACTTAACATACAACAATGTTGCCAAATGTATGTCTTTTTTTTTAAAACTACGAGACTAGGCGGCAAAGTACAAAACTGCAATAAATAAATATTTTCCATTGAAAATTATGCAAACAACTTCAAGGGGGACAAGTTTTAATCACGTCTTAAAATTAATGATATATTTAGGAAATATGACTAATATTGATTTAGTTTGACCATAGAATACTTATATCACAGTTTAAACGTTTATTGCAATGGTGATTTCTTTTCCCTAATATGAGTCAGATTCACTTATCGAAAACTGAAGAGTCTCAAAGTTCAATAAATTCTACACAAACAATCTGCGCGTATCCTCTACAGAAACGTAGTAAGTAACTCGACTATTATACCCGGAGCACAACTATTTACATTTTTAAATCATCACACGAGACATCAGGAATTCATGTTTGCGCACGCAATATTAGAGCACACCTTGTTCGTACACCCTAGGTGACAGTTTGCTCGCTGGTCAAAGTTCGTCAGTCAAGTATTTCGATATCGCACTATTATCAAATTCTTTCAATCTATACCTTTCAAAGATATTGTATTTCGTTTTCCTATTTCTATAGATATTAGATAACATTCAAACAAAGATGCCAGAAAAAAGCTGTTAGGTATGTGATTTACGCTAGTATGATAACGGCAGGCGAATCGAGCATATACAGTATGATTTTTTTAAAATCTGACATATAGGCCGGTCAATTGTTTTATTTGAAGCCATAGATTAGTACTTCTAAAAGCAAAATTGCAAAGAAATACTTAACTATAACAAAAATTATCAAATAACTTTTTAACAAACAACTAATATCTTGAAGGCTTCCTCTTTTACGCAGTTAATACTTGTTTCCTTATAACATGTTCAAAGCGCGGTTATAGTTAACAGGGGTGTATAACAAGTGTTTACTACGTGGATATACAGGGTGAATCTCAATATATGCGACGAAAGTCAAGAGCTGATTCCTGAGGATATTTTGATCATTAAAGTTCATATGAGTATGTGTCCAAAACAGTTTGGCTTAAAAGTTATTGAATGTTTAATAATAAATTATGAACTATGACTAACACGATATATCACAGTTGGTTCTTCAAAATCAATTGTGTTGAGAGGGAATTGTTTGTCATTTCAATATTTTACAGTAGTTGTCAGAGTATTCATTCAGTTTATCGTCGGTTTCTGTTTTCTAAAATGAATTACACGAATGCTGAGATGGGTTTTGCTTATTATAATACTATTTGTATTTCTGGTAACGTTTCGGAATTTTTTATTATTCCTTCATCAGACACTTAACTATTAAATAAATTGTAAAGTTTAATAGTTAAGTGTCTGATGAAGGAATAATAAAAAATTCCGAAACGTTACCAGAAATACAAATAGTATTTATTATTAAAACCCTTATTCTGTTATTATAACAGTAAATTACAGAATTAAAATAAACAGAACAAGCCAGTGTCGTGAGCGGCTACAGATCCACTAATCTTACCTATATATATATATATATATATATATGAAGCTCTTAGATTGCCGTTAATTCTTCTATTCATTGTTTTTCCGTATACTATACTACTGAAGTAATAATAAACAAATTTGACGTCTTATAGTCTTTTTATAAAACATTTGCTTCTGGTATGTAATAATTGTTGTTCGGTTGTGCAAATACAACAAGCTACAACAAACAAAATCAAGTTCTCCCGTCTCCGCAAAAGTAGCAGCTTTCAAGTTACACGCTTCCGAGTCCAAACAACCATTATGTAATACCTAGACCCTATATATTTTATTTTAAATTTCGCGCCAAACATCCAACGTAGCGCACCCTGGTTTTTCTGGTACAACTACATGGTCTAAAGTTGGGACACATTTCTATCATTAAGTTACACCCATCTTTTTTAGTTAGATCTGTGCACTTGTGTCACGGTACTACAATTTTTACGATGTAAAAATTCAATTTTAAAGTTTGTTATTTACAAATTTATAACGAATTTTCAATGCTATGTATAACATAATTATTATCATAAACCCATCACTGTAAATATTGCTTAATTGAGTACAATATAAACAAAGCAGATAACGTATTTTTAATCTATATGTAATATTTGATTGAATTTGATTGATAAAATTTTAATACCATTGGATTGGTAATCATAATAGTTATTTATCTATTATAATATACAAAAGAAACTACAAATAATTAGAACATTATATGTTATAAATAAAATCTCAATATTTTCTCACTGTAATTTTGAACCCATAAAGTAATAATTAACGCTAAAAACATCTGAGAGGTGACTTGCCCCTTATATTTTTTGATATTTCGATTCATATTCTAAAAGTACAATTGCACAAGATTTGTCATTTAAGCAACACATAGCACATTATCGTCGCTATGGTAGGCTTGAAGAATCGAGTGTGGTACAACACCTAAATGATACCGGACAAAGTATTAAAATAGACAGTCTTGGACTAATGAAAAACGTAGTTTCCCAAGAGAATTAGATAAGTATAAATATGAAAAACGACTCGAATAATTCATTGAACCGAAAATATACCGATTTTGCGTATTCCAGATTATATTTTCTCTTGCATTCGTCTTTATTTCATCGTTAGTGATGAATTACTTAACTTGTTTTAGCACCCATAATTCTATTTAGGGTTTGTATTTTTCTAATTAATATAATTATTTTTTAAAAATAGTTATCTACGTTACATATCACGAGTTATTTGTTTTCTGAAATATTACGTATTTTAAAATATGAATATCTAAAAATACTCTCTCGGTATGAATATACATACACAATATTTATTTAATGAAAAGTATGAAAAAAATGAAATAAAAGTATGTTTACTAAAATTAATAAAAAAATAAAAAAATTTATTACATTTTTATCATATCCGCGTTAATTTTTTTTTTTGTATTGAAAATCAATATACATACTTCAAATCAAATATTTCAATAGAAACTTTTAATTAAGACGCTACTGGCAAGGAATTCAACGCCAAATTACCAACCTCACAAAAATTTAGTGCGGCGGGAGATTCAAACTATGATTCCTTATTTAAAATCACGCGATACGGCACGGAATATTGTGGCCAAAATATACTTTCAATTGAATTTCACTTTTGCGACATATACTTTTTAAAATTACTTTCGCATTACACAGGGTATTCCAAAAGCCCTAAACCTATCAAAGTTGTTTGTTTTTTTTAATGGGACAGCCTGTATATTATTGCATTTTTGGATTGTCCGAAAAAAGTGTCTGTTTTAATAAGACTTATAATATCTAAACCTTAAGGTTTTTTTAAAATAATCTGAATTTTGTGCAAATCTAAACTAATTTTCACGTTTCGAATACTTAGGAAGTATTTAAGCTATGTGAGCGAAATTTACAGTGAGGTGTAACAGTAGACCATATTTTATAACACAATTAGAATAAACTTGCCATGTTATACAGGGCGTACAAAAATTAAAACTAATCAAATAAGAACTTTAAGTAGCTATAACTAGATTAATTACTAGAACTAGAACGCCATATTTATGTACTTTTTATTTACCTAGCGAATGGTATTTATTATAGCTTAAACTTTTTGCAGAATACGTCAAATAATCGTTTTTTTTTTACACCATTTAGTGTTTTTTAAATAAAAATTCTAATGCATCTCTAGTTGTCTATGGTACATATTTACAAACGTCAGATAATTCATCTAATTTTGTTCTCAACAAATATTTTGCATCTGTTTTATGTTATCGTTAGTATGTTGTTGCCATTACTGCTGTTACAGCCTATTGGATTATAAATTGCATTCTAAGTTTCTGAACACTTGTACAGATATTCTTAGTTATTATTCTTATAATCAGAAATGAGTTCATATGGTAATACTATTATTTTGCGTATAGAATTATTTATTTTTTAATGGTAAATACGCGCGAAATTAAACGGTAATGTTTGTCAAACCGGTTCAAAGATTATATTTTGACGCGATGTTCGCCAAAAGCGTCGGAAATGTTAAAAAGTCCAAAGTGCAAAAAATTTAAGGTGGGGTTATTAATATCCCTTACGGCCGAAATACTAGTTCAATGTTACAAGGTCAAATCGCGAATCTATGATTATAACAGGCGTATTAGAATAAATATACCTAGGCTCGTTGAATGGTGTGTTTTAAAAATAAGTAATCTAACTGTAGTATGGAATAAACAAAACCACGTTTTATATAGTTATATGGGTTCATAATTTTCGGACGAAACAAAACGCTTTTATTGTTTATTAGAAAGAATCTAACCTAAAAAGTGCACGGGATTTTTAAAATTCCTAAATCGACTCACGTGTAGTTACAAATATATACATTAAATAAAATTATATCTACCTGGTGTATTAAGACAGAAGTTGAATCACTTTACTATAATTTATTTTAATACGATCAAACACGGTCGCACGTTGAATTAATCAGATGTAAAACTAATACTGTTATTTTTTACTAGTGGTATACGCATTTAATGAATGAACCGCTCTATGCTATGTGCGTTGATTCGTGCACGAGATCTATACTTGAACTAAATAGCGGACATCAGACATGTGGGCATTATAAATGTCCTCTGGCAAGGTACTATCGTTGATAATGGGCAATTACTTAGACCAGATATAATATATACACGCGTATGTCAGTAAGAACGGAGTCTCGTGCTATTTATGCCTACGAGGAGTCTCAAAATAAATTGTTCAGATAACGAGGTATTAAAAACATAATTTTAGAATAAAATAGTTTGGAAATTAAATTCCATTGATCTTGGAAATTGCGTTTCCTAATATTGATGAGTATGTGGAAAACTGTGAAGAAACAAAGTATCTCCTAAACATATTATGGCTGCTTGTCACTTGTAATCTAACAAGAAGAAGCTACTAGGTGTTGTTACCTCAGTTTTGGTCCTGATTTCGTCAAGTAGTAGTCAGTGGCGGCTCGTCAGGGTGCCGCTTTATCAGCGACGAAAAGGTATATGAACCTCAGGTTAGAGTACTCGCCAAATCGGATGGATCTTGCGCAAATACCAAATATCGTTCTGAATAGAGATAGTGTAATGATATGAGAGAGAAGCGATGTCATAAGACCGTCTAATAAACATACTGTTCCGCCATCTTGTTTATTTACATTCTGCATTACGTTATTATTTACTTCTGTCGCTCGGTTTTTCCTTTATTTTCTTGTGTTTAATTTCCCGTTGTTTATTTTATATCATCAAAGCTTTTTTGAAAGCTACTTCTGAAAAAGTAAAAACTCTAACCTTTAAGTAAATTGTAAACAAACTGACGTTTCAGGTCAAACATAAATTAAGGCTAATTCACCATATGATAAAGGTTGTGTGGTAATTAATATGATGAAAAATAATAAGGAAATTATATATTATCGTATGTACAAATAATAAATGATTCCTGTCGAACATTTAAAAACAAAAAGTTGTCCTTTTATTAAACATTATTTAGCATAATTCTTAACATGTGAATTTGCCTTTATTGTGCTATATTTATTTGACGAATAGTAGTTTGTGACGTAAGCACCTTCGCGCAGCTTGGATCCATCCGATTTGGCGAGCACTCTACTACCCTACATGAGATGTCAGCTCATTGTCATGACTAAAAATTTTATCTGTACGAATAAGTTTCTGGGTTGTCCCATTGATTTTCGCATAATTGGAAACTCCACTATAGTATTTATTACAGAATATTTGCAAGATGCATCGTGTATTGTAAATCGCTCGTTGACTTTTAGTGAAACGCAATATTTACGGGGTCAAATCAACCACCAAAACTTCCACTATTTTTTTTTTACGAATTCGAAGGCACTGAATTCATTTTTTATACGTCTATCAAAATTACTAGATTTGAATGGTAAATAAATCTCATTGCACAGGCGCATTATAATGAAGAGAACAGCACAGAACATGCTAAAAGGACAAAGCCGCGATATGAATGAATCTGGCCTCAAAAACAAAACATCATTTGTATTCTAATTATCCAATTTAAGATTATTAAAAGATATTCTGAAGAATAGTACATGTACATATATAAATACAATAATATGATGCGTTTTCCTGGGATTCAAATTCACAAAAACACGACTATTATAATTGGCAGAACTAAAAACATAAAACAAAACACTTCAAAATATAAATTACAAAGGGTTTTGAAAATTGTTTACACGCGCAAAATCTCATTCAATAAAAACAAAGGGAATCTATACAAATTTTCGATGGGCAATTAAGATAATTGAAGATCATAATGGCAGAAAACAATCGACCTGGAAATAAATAAACAAAAACAAACTGATAAATAAAAGCTTTTTACTTATTTGTAATGCTTAAGTGCATTATTATAAGAACATTTGGACGTGCTTATAACATAACGTTAATTCTCTTCTGAGAATCCAACGAAAACACATAAAAAGAACCAAGGCAACTAGAATTTACAATGAAACGGTTATGAAGTTAACCTTCGCTCCAATGTTCGATCTTTGCTCCGTCTGGAAGAGATATTGAAGTGTACAGAAATCCTTTTTCAAGCAAATTAAATACCAGCTCCAAATGACCGTTAATAAAAGTGTCGTAATATAATGCAATGTATTAATTAAATATTATGTACATAGATTCTCTCTTTGAAATGACTAATCTGTCTAGGGAAGATTTAAAGTTCAATAGAATGCCAGTGACATAATTTGTTTGATAACAAAGGCGGATGAAAAGAAGGCCATTAAATAAGGATAATAGATGCAATTGTTTGGCTTTATCGAAACGGATAGAAAAACAATGTTGTATAAAAACATAATTAATCGGGTATAAATTCCAACTTTCTTTAATGTTCTTGTTTTTATTTTTGATACTAAGTACACTCACGGACACCCAAAATGTCCGGTCTAATGCGTAGTCTAAACGCAGCGAGCTGTTCGGGTGCGTTCGGAAGTTTACCTTAGCCTTCCCCTTGCCTTGCGACTATTCCGTTCTTCTGGGAATTACCCATATTTATGTATTATATTTGCTTCGTAGCGGTTTAGAAAGATATGCGGGTGAAGTTCATTGCGCTATATCGCATACAACTTTAGCACAATTTATACTTTTTCCTTGTTTTAATAACTAGTCATGGGCAGAAGGTTAGGCCAAAGTAATTCAAAAGTTGAAACGCGAAAAGTGATTGTGACTTTGGCAAATACGGATATGTCAGTTAGAAATAGCTAATGTTTATTTATTGCATTCGTAAAACTTGGTTAATTGTTGTTTACTTCTGCGGTGGTATAATTATTATAATGTTTAAGAAATCCCAATAAATTGTTTAAGTAGTATTACATTTAAGCAATATGATTAGGGATTGCAATACCGACCTGCTTTACCAAAACCAATAATATTAAACTAATAGGAATACCGGTATTTTGGTATATTCTGTATTTAAAATATTAAGACAAAATGTTATACGCTCCTTCTTATCGGCTTTTTATAGTAATAACAAGTTTTTGTCGGCATTACCGCCAACGCCAGGTATCTGATTGTGAGTCATGAAATTTTTTGTATATTGAATAGAGGTTTCGTAATCTGTATCGGCTTTATTTTGCACAAATGTGGAAAGACATACAGTTTTTGTTCTGACGTCTACCGTCGGCAACCTTATCGTGCGTATGTTGAAGCGCGCCTACGGTATGGGTTGGTGTTTTGGGGCAATGGTAGTGATGTGAACCGATTATTCAGGATCCAAAAACGTTGTATTCGCAGTGTATTCGGTCTAAAATGTAGAGACACATGCAAAGACATTTTTATTAATCAAAATATACATACACTTACCGGTTTATATATCCTTGAAAGCGCAATGTTTGTTCGAAAAAATTACGACACTTTTTTTCGTGAATTTGAACTAAAACATACTTACTCCACAAGAGCGACAACTAACAGAAGCTATATATCGGGACCAAAAGCAAACTTGGCAATTATACAAAAAAATGTTGTTTTACATTTAATTAAGATTCATAACCACATACCTATAGAATTACGCCTTTTAAGTGATAAGATATTCAAACATAAATTAGAAATAGTATTATATAAACATTCATTTTATAGTATAAAAGACTTCTTCGATTGTAAACTGACAATGGTATAGCTCTCCTTTGCTTTTATATTATCCTTTTATGTAGTGATGTACATTCATGTATTGTTACTGTATTTACTTTTTTTTAATGACGTGTTCTATACTTTTTGTAATATTAGAACGAATAAAAAACTAAACTAAACTAAACTAAACCTTTGTCCAATATATTATTATTATTGTATTAATATTAAATCTGTTAACATTCTTGATATTGAGAAGTAAAACATAGGTCTGTAGTGTCGGTCAAAGCCCGGAGTAGCAACTAAATGTGTTTGTTTTTTTGTTAATTTCAGCGTTACAGGGTGAAATAACAACAAAGAATAAAACTATCAATAAAATTTAAAAGGAGAGAACATAATTGATTTCTTTATTTAATTTCAACATTAACAAAAAAAAAATTTCTTTCTGACATACATAAAGCCATCCCAAGAGATCTTACGACGGGGATTTTTCATACATCCACATAGTTACATGTAAAACGTAAATAGTTGCTTGGTAGTAATATAATTACTGACATATGAGCAATTAGGTACGAAAGAAATCTTCGATCCCCTTTGTGCTTATTTCACATCAAACTCGTCGTCGTTCAAGGTTTCGATGTTTTGATGTTCGGTGCACGACTACCTGCAATATTATATAATCCATTTCGCCGGCGCGCGAGTAAGTAGTAACAAAGTTTACCAACAGATGTCGCTCTCAGATTCTCGGACACAAGTCGCAACATATAATCGTACAATTACGTATACAGGTTGTCCAAAGTAAAGTATTCACCACATTAACATCGGTTAAATTAGCTAAGTAGCTGTACTTGTGTTGATAATGATAGTGAGAACAGAGTAACAATTGAATGGCTTAGACCGATGCAAATCACAATAAAAAGTTGGGTGAAAAAGATGAACCTTGAAATACTAAAATGCAATAAAGCCGTAAAGTTTAAAACACCGACCAACAACATCTGAAACATGATTGGAGAAGGATAGCTTGGAATCAAATGAAATACCAAGATCTCTAACATAGTCAGTGGAAGCTAAAACAGTACCGTCGATAGAGTAAGGGAACATTGTACGATTAATTCTCTTCGTGTATATCACGGATGTGCATTTGAAGATATTCAAAGGCGCAGTCTACAGTTATTGCACCACAAAAATCTTGTATCAATGTCATGCTGAAGAGTCTCAGCATCTACTACAGAATTAATAGAAGAAGACAATTTAATGTCATCGGCCAACATCAACATCTCAGATTGTATATTGATCACTAGATCATTAATAAACATAAAAAAATAACAGAGGTTCTAGATTAGATCCCTGAGGAATGCCAGATGTAGGAGTAATAACCTTAGAAATATAATTCCGGTATTTAACCGTCTTCTATTCAGCAGGTAGGATTCCATTAATAACAACAAGGACTCTAAGAAAATGAAAATGCTCGTAACTTGCTAAGAAGCACGTAGTGATCAATCTGACCAAAAGCCTTACAAAAATCGGGATATATCACATCCAACTTGACCCTTGTTATCCATCGTCTCAGAGACAAACTGTGTAAAGCAAGCTAAATTAGTCATAGTAGACCTATTAGGCATAAACCCATGTTGAAAAGGAGATATTGTGTCAAAGACTGCCCTCTCTGCCTTCTTGCTGATGTTAATTCTCATATACTCCGCTGCTCAACACGTTTTACACCCACATTTGCTCCTGCTATTGCAAGAACAAATTTACTAAGGCAGTCACCTTAATATTATTATCTTATTTATACGTTAGTAATCTAAGTTGTCATTTTCATACTTGCATTGAATTGTGTTTCGCTTTATTTATTTTTGTGTATGTAATCTATGATTATTTATTGTTTCTTTTTATGATATATGCATGTATGAATTTATATTGTAACATTGTCCTGTAATTGGTTTACTGTTGCACAATAAAAATCTAAATTGATTTTCCCCAATTAAATAATATAACTACTACCACCTAGATAGATCCTACTGTAACACAAAATCATAAATAACTTCATGCTTCAACGTTCATCTTACTAAAAATAATTGTATATAGGTTTAAATCTGGTTGTTAGGAAGTACATATTACCACAGATATTACCTAGCGACAGAAAAATATTGTGAAAACACCCTATATAATATAATGCTGGTCGATGATTTCAATAACTTCTTTATGTAGGTAGGTATAACGTTTTGCGTGACATTGTTTTTCAATAAGTTCAAACAAAAAACGAAAGTTAAATTATTACTTAACAGATATGTAATTTTACTTTTCAAACTATTATCAATTATATCATATCAATATCTAATTATCTAGTAGTCCTATCATGAATCACCTCTAATAGCAAAACTTCAGTGTGTATTTTTAAAATACTTTTACAGAATAGATTAATATTGTTTTTCATAATGAAATTTGGTAGTAATATTTATAATAAAACCCGTTTTTATTCAACTAAACCGCAGCAAACTTTCTTATCTAACATCCACTCTGTATCCTACATTAATACTATGGAAAACAGGGATAGGAGAGTTCAAATATTTGTGTAGTAGCGGTGGGTGTGATGTAACACATCACAACTAATCACGAAAAAAAAAATAGATTATGGAGATCTTGCCGTCTAAATTACACACGAACCCTTGGACTTTGATCCGCCCATAACAAACTGACTAAATTGAGAATTTCCTATTAGACTTTGAGTATCTCGTTTTAGTCTCTCACGCTGAATAAACGCGTGTAGACAGACGTTATAGGGGCTGCTTCCGTGGAAATAATAAAAAAAAAAAGGATGTTTAATGCAATCAGAAGCTAAATACCACCATCTCGGTAAGTGGTGAATAATAAGCGCTAAATTAAACGAACATCTACGAATGATAAGGTGTACAATAATATACTTGAAGCACGTGTTTATAAAAGACTATTTTTTCTAATCGGGTGTTGTAATAAAGCTAAAACAAAAGACGACGCAGTGCTGATATGGCTATTACAGCATACTGTGCTGTAATGAGATATTAACGTGGGTGGGGGGGACTTTTGCCGGAACGTAATATAGACGATTAATGTGCAAATTAGAAAAAATACTGTAAAAAACGTGTGCCACAATGACATGTAATGCTCGTACTTTGAATCTCTTGCCGCTACGCGGCTCGAGATTCAAACTTGTACTCGCATTACATAAACGTCATTATGACACTTGTGTTTTAAAATACTATTCTAACACCCAGCTATTATTGACAGCGGCATCACGTGTTGCTGTCAAATTAACGAAAAGAGGTTAAAGCAGATTTCGTGTGGTAACTAACAAGAATACGCGAAAGAGTCCCAGTTGGTGACCGTTAGAAGCGGAACATTTTGCCGGTTTTCCCCGTTCATCCAACTCATGATGCATACCGCGATAATAGTGTCGAATTTATACAGGCAGGAACTACCGAAAAATGAATGAATCGAATGAATGAAAGGGTGAACACACGTTTAGAGGTATAAATGAAAATTGAATCTGTCAAAATCGCATCCGCAAATAAATAATAACAATCGAGAAAATCCGTTACACGATGACGCTTACCTAAATAATAGCCAGGATTTTCGTTATATGATACATCGAAACGATATTGCTTTCTTACCTTATTACGACAAGATAACCGGCTCGCTGGTATCAGTGCTCCGAACACTCCTTATCGCCTCGAATTTCGATACTCTCTCTCTATTTGTGCATATATACACGATCTTCGACACCGTTAATCACGTTCAAAGTTGAGAACAGCAGGCAAAGGGCAAACACGCACCGCGACGATATGACTGCACGCCAGTGGTGTGGAGTGTGTACACTTCTGACGCACCTCTTCTCGGCCAATAACACAGCTCCCCGCGATTGGGAGGGATAGTGGCGTGATTCTACGTCACATGTATACGACGGGGAAAAAGATCAATATTTACGCATCGCGCTGAAAAAGACCATACTGTGTATTATGTAGATTGCGTGTTATAATAAGCGACGATAAGGCGACCCCCGTGGGACCGGTACGTACGGCGCATTTCCCCCGAATACGAAATTATTACCTTAACACTATTTCCCGCCTCTTCATCTGTCTAAATCCGACCCATTAAAAATTTAGAATTTGCTTTGACATTGACCGAAAGATAGTGCCATATGTCAAGTCGATCCTAATGGATAATACAGATTCCTGTAATCTCTATTTTATTAAATATTTTCCAACATTGTGTTAATTAATAATTTTAATTATTAATAAATGTTTTATTATAGATATTTTATGAATTATATGACAAAGTAAATTTGCAATTATTAAAAGTAAAGTAAAATATTCGGATATATTTTGATTACTCCCAACGACATCTGTCTTTAGATAATTTAATGAAGGGTTGCCAAAGGATTTTAAAATTTAGATATTCTGTTCCAACGGCCAACTTTATTATGCGGAAACGTAGATGATGAATAAAAAAGGACAAATATAAGGAGTAATGAGGTATATACGACTTAACTGAATAAACCAAAAATCTGTGAAGTGGCAAAAGTAAATGCAAGATGTTTATAATAGGCAGGACGTTAGGAGAAATTGCGAGGGTGCAAAGGAGGATTATAACAAAAGGATGGAGAGCCGAAAAGAAAGAGGAAAGAAAGGAAAATCCAGAAGGAATTGAGGGGAAGGTATCTCAGAAGATCTAAGTGAAAAGCAGATAGACAATTGTAAGAAGGAAGCAAGGGGGGATAAGCTTGTCAAAGTTTTATGCGTATATATAGGTTTTTTTTATTTTTTTGTATGAAACCTATAGGACCAAGAGATCGTTAACATTTCGAAAAAGTATATTATAAAGATAGCTATTTTGAAGGATATTCACACTTTATCATCAAAAGAATACTATTCTCTTCAGGGCAATATTTATAATAAGATATAAATGCATATGTAGAAACGGAAATTAAATTCAAAATCTCGCAAAGTGAAATGCTTAACTTTGCATTAAATCTCGTGACTTTTGTTTCTAATTAATAGACAAAATCAAAAAATTATCTTCTGTACTATGTTATTATTATATTGATTGAATTTTTATTATTATTGTTTTAAAGAATACTAATTTGACCTTAGGATTACACACGAGGGTTTGAAAATCTAAAAGAAAATAGGTAGCAGAAAACTACCAATATAATATTATTACTAACTATCTCTTTTGACAGTTTCTTTGGTTATTATACCATTATTTATGTTTACTAAGATTTAAAAATGTGATTGTTATTTTAAAATATACAAATAAATTTGTTGTTTCTAATTTTTGAGGGAGGGTTGCAATGAATTCTAGGGAAATCTAGGGATATCCTTGATAGGAATCTAGGGACAGTATAAAATTGCATATTGCAGATATTGCATCTGCTGCCAACACTGAATGAAATTGATTTGTATTTTAGGTTATTTTGGTTAGTTATTTTTAAATAAGTATAAACTAGTTAAAATACCAGAATTGCAGTAAAAAATAATTTAAACGAATTAAAAACATGGAGGATCTAGGGCGAAACATATCTATTAATTCAATGAAATTCTATAACGATATTGCAGGTTATTTTCACCAATATCAAGATGTAAATATGCTCAAACAATTCTACATGTGAGTATTTTACCTAATATAGTTGTGGTATATTTATATATATCTTTCTTTAATGTCAGGCAAAGGAGTAGGCTTATTGCTGCACGAGCTAATATTAATTTACCTGCGAAAGATCTAAAGACGAAATGTCAAAAATGCTCTATGAATAAGTCGGGGAATACAACAGAATATAATATCGTTCCTCACATGCTTAGGAATAGATTCTTACGCAGGATTAAAAAGAGGGTCGATGTGTCAAAATTAACTAGGTATCAGTTAAAATGGGCTAAAAAAATACACGAACATTTCGGGAATCGTTTAGTGAGTTTTTTTTATTGAGTTAAGGTTTATTTGTTGTGATATATGTGAATTTCTAGGTAGTGAAATGTAAAATATGTCAAAATAAGTCGGAAGAAGTGTTAAATAAACCAGAAAAGATGAAAGAAATCATTAGAGAAAAGCAGAATTTACAAAATAAAATCGAACAAGGTAAATCGATTAAAACAATGCCGAATCTCAATACGATTAAAAAGAATTCTAAACAACAGAAGAAACAAAATAAGAGAACTAGCCAACAAATTTCAAAATTGAATAAATTCTTAAACACGACGAGGAAAGTGAAATCATCAAGTTTGAAAGATTTTATCAAGAGTATAACTTAAATTTGTTATCGTTTTGCAATATTGTTATGTAAATATTAATTAAAATTTTAAGTAAAACGTGTTTTGATTTTTATAATTTTATTTCAAAGTAAGTAACATAATACAAGTCATTCATATCATATGTCGGTAAGGTGGAAGATGGGATTTTTATGTGCTTAATAATGAGATTTAAGATGAAGATACATAGTAAAAAAATATTCCTATATAAATCACTGGGGTACAAACTGTGTTCTAACATTTGGTCCTATGTAGTTAAATCTATTCACTCCAACGGTATTTTATCTTTGACGATCTGAAAATTAAAAAGAATAATTGCCAGAATCTTGAAACTTAGATCATTTCGTGTGCTGCCATCTGTGCGTATTTTTAGTGAACTAAAATGTGAAGCCATCTTTAATTTTACATTCGAATGACATTTTAGTACGTAGATGCTACGTAGATAACAGCACATAACGCTAAATAGCAAGATTAATTTTATAAGCTCTGTTCTAAACCATCCTTTGTTTAAAATCGTTATTAGTAATCAAGAAAAAATACGTCAAATAATTGGTAAATTATAATTATTTATTTTAAGGCAGAAACATCCACATGCATTTTAAAACCCAGGTTATTATCGAAGTTATTACACCGGAAAAAAAAAAAAACAGGCTGCACTACATAGTCGTGGAAATAGAGACAAAATAATCAGAAAAACAAAAAACGTATGCTTTCGCCTACCTTTGAACATTTTACGCGAAATTGTTCGTCAGTAGAATTAGCGGTTCGTTCCGGTACATCGACGCCATGTCTTTTCAGCTCCTGCGTCACCTCTATCGTATCAAATATACTGACCGGGTCCAATTTATATCTGCCGATCAGCCCTACTAAGTATTCGATGTAGTGCAGCCTGAGATACAACAGAAACAAAAACAAAGGGACACATCAATTTCATGCATAGATTTTCTAATATAAATTGCAGCACTGTTCAACGACATTTATGGTGCGTTGTTGTCAAATCTTCTACTGTAGGAAATTTGATTTTCAAACAGCAAATTTTAAACTGTCAAGACTGTCAAATTTGACATAACTGTCAAAACTGTCAAATTTAACATAATAATAATTCACATAAACATTTATCAAAATTATACAAGATGGATATGTGCTTATAGAAGTCTGTTTTCATTATTTATACACTTAAACAGCGCTGCAATTTTTATTTATATTTATTTTTTGTTTGTCTTTGCAAAATTAGTAATATTATATAAAATTGAATAATCAAAACTTCATCTAAACGCTTCTTCTCTACCTGTGCAAGGCGTTGCCTATAAACTTGAACAGGGATACCGTAAGCGTTTGGCGGTAGATTTTTATTAGCTCGCATAACCACGGTTTCTAAATCTTCTGCGCTTAAAATAGTCATAGGATCTATTTTATATTTCCTTATTAAACTACACAAATATTCTATATAGTGCATCCTGTAAAAAGAAAATTACGCGATTTCTATTTGATGTGAAGATTTGATTTCATAAAACGTAGACTTTTATATTTTTGATGTTGGCAATAGAAATCGGCGATTTACCGGCTTTAGTATTACCAACCTCAAACCGCTGTCATTCGTATGCAGAGAAATATTAGTAAGTTAATGTATGTACCAGATATTGGAAAATTTTCGAATCCAAAGGATTAAAGTTTTTTGAAATGAATAAAAATGATTTTGGGTGGGGCGAAGATCTTTTGATCGATTGAATTGATTTTTAGAATAGCACAGTGATGAGGGAGGGGGAGGGGAATAATTGTTTTTTTCATTTATATTTATTTATTTAGTATATCGAAGACAGAGAAACGATAAAAAATGACCCAATAATTTTTTTTGTTAAACACTGGAATGTGGGGGGGGATGATTCTTTTGTTTTAAGATACTAAATTAATTTTTTGCACGACAACAAAGAGGGGGCAAGATAAAAGCTGTTTTAAATAATTTTTGGACGCCGGGATATGAATTTTTTTTAACGATTTCAATTATTTTTTTCACAAGGCATTAAAAACTGTTAAAAATGTTTAATTTTTTTTTTTAATACTTAGGTGAGGGTGGAGCATGTTTTTTTTTAAATCTATAATTTATTATACCGCGAAAAGTGGAAACGTTAAAAGATGATTAAGTTGATTTTTTTGATTAATTGCTTTTATTCCACCCTTTTATTTTTTTTTTTAATGCTGAGGTGGGGTTGACATGTTTTTTTATCAATGATTTAATTTTTTTACAACATCGAGAAAGAGGTATTTTTTCAATAATTTTTATTCATTTCTCCTTTTCTGGTCTTGTGAAAAAATTAATCGTTAAAATTTTTTTTTTCTAATATTGGGATAGGGGTGAAGCATGTTTTTTTTTTAAATCTATAATTTAATTTTTTTTTACAACACCGAGAAAAGAGGTAATCGGTTGAACATAAGTCGAAAGAGTTGAAACTAAAGTCACGAAAGTGTAGAACAAATACGTCGTAAAAAACATAGAAAATTTTTTATTTTATTAATACCATAAGTTAAAAGAGGAAATGCTAAAAAATGATTAAATTCCCCCCCCCCCCCACCCTAGTCCTCAAAAAAAAAAATTACTACTGTCCAAAACCATTTATAATTAGCTTTCCGATGTTCTGAAAATATAATTTAATCGTAAAAAAAAAAATATGAAGATGACAAAGTCCTATTGCATTAATTTATTATAAACAAGGTTGTGAATTAAGCCCACATCCAACCATTACACGGCGTTCGAAATTTTATTGCTCGGAATGTCCCTTCATACAGCCTCTCGCGTCATTACCAATTAATCCACGGGAATAGGCTGGTGGCGACGCGAGAAACTGTATGAAGAGACACTCCGAGCAATAAAATTTCGAACGCCGAATGTTCCATGTGGGCTCAACTCACATCCTTGATTATAAGTATCTGAATGCAATAGGACTTTGTCTTCTTCATACCTTTATACCGGACTAACTACATTCAGAAGGATATCATCAATGAATGAAAAAAAAAATGTTTGGAAATAAAAAAACTCACGGTATAACATTTCTCTGTTCATATTATGGGATATTTAATTTTGTAATATCCATATATTACCTGCACAATCCCGCTTGTCCAACTGCCACTTCGGATTTGCAAACGGTATCTAACAATCCGCCAGGTGTCTCTTTCTGCAACTGTACTTTGCACTTCGCGATGGCTGTAGCGTTCTCTTCCTTATCACCTGGTCCGTCGATGTCAAATTTGACTTTATTATCCTGTATTAACGCGTCATTATAATTCTAATTTGTCTTTTTATTGTTTTGATTTTTCAACAGTTACCTTAAGGAGCTTTTGCAGGTCGGCCGGTTCTTTATCTCTAAGATAGAAAAGGCAGTTCCTAGGGTGGTGGGCGTGCAGTCCTAATTTCGCGCAGTAGCTGCTGACTCCGCATTTCGCGCCCATCATGAACGCTTTACCGCATCCGTTGCAGAATTCGTATTTGCATTGTATGCACGTGAAATGCATACAGCCGCCCTTCGACAGGGAATATCGGAATTTGCACTTGGGACAGTCGATTCCATGTTCGGCTAGGTGTTTCGCGATTCCGGAGGCCTGATTGTCCGGATCGTTGGCTTCTTTCCACTCGGCGAATTTCTCGCAACTTATCCCTTCGTGCTGTTTCTCCCACTAGGATGATAAAATCCGATGTTAAACGAGAATTATTTGCGTTTGACGGGCATAGTTATTATAGTATACTATTGGAAGAAATGTAATTACAGTGTTGACAAACCTTATAGTGCATGAAAATTTAACTTATAGCATTTTCGACTTACTGCACTTTTATGCACTGATTGTATTTCCATCTTATTTTAATACATAATATTAGTAAGGGAGATAGATATACTCCACGCGTAAAGTGCAATAAGTCGAAAACGCTATTAAATAGATGCAGTTGTGCTTACTGCAAATTGCAACACCAAATACAGGAAATGCAGGAAGTTTGATTTTAATTAATGAAAATATAATTGTTTAAATGGCTATATACAATTTATTTATAACAAGTACCTATCATATCAGATACTTGTTTAAGTAAAACAAAAGATCGATGGAACATATGTCAGTTGAGGTTATGAATGAATAAGAAAGTGCGGTAACATAAAGCTTGCAGTGGCGGCTCGTGAAGTTTTATTCAAGGGAGGCTACTGTAGTCTAAGTAACCCTTGTCAGTCAATAAATTATATTTTTATAGTTATTATTGTAGCATTGTAAGTGTAGAATAAAAATTGAAAAAAAAAATAGATTAAAATAAAATATAAATTATTGTCTAGCAAGAACCTCGTAGAGGACAGTGAAATCTTGCCTGGATAGGAAAATGGATGAGGTGATAGGTAAAAAGGTAATAAAAACGTAAAAATAAACTCTTGATAAACGTAATAATAAACAAAAAATAAACTCTAAAAACAATAACAATTAAATTAGAAAAGAAAATTGTAGATTTTTTGTTTATATTACAAGCTTTACTCAAAACTAAATTTAAGACATGAGCATAAGAATGTACAAAAAGAGCTTGAGGTGCAATTGTTTTTTTTTTTTACTTTGTAAACCATTCAAATGCCCTGCCATAACAGATGCACCATCATATGTTTGAGCGACTAATTTTTTTTTAAATCATATTTTTCGCTGTTATTTGATAAAAGGTTAAATAAATCTTCAGCTGTTCGACCGGATGATACGTCAAAAAACTCCAAAAAAATCTTTCAATAACTTCACCACTCTTGACATAACGTAGTATGATTGATAATTGAGACTTACACTAAATATCTATGGTTTCATCTACTTGCCACGAAAAAAACGGAGCTTCTTTAATTTCTGTATCTATTTCTTGTTTTAATACAAAAGAAATACAATCTATTAAATCATTTTGTATAGATTTAGATGTACCCGAAAAAATATTACTACTAACAAATTTATTAAAACTAAGTTCATATTTACTAAAGAGTTCGAGTAATTCTTTATAATTTTCACGACCACGGTTCGGTTTGGTCACAAAAAAACAGACATGTCCAACAAAATAATCTTTCCCGTTCAATTGAAGCAGTTAACCAACCACATTTAGTGTACCATAATGAACTAAAACCACGATTTTGCCGGTTGCCGTCGTTAGTTATTACAGATAAATTAGGCCGTGGTTTCTCAATGTTTTGTACGATGTGTAATTTCGTCTCTATGTTTAAACAACTAAAAGAATTTCTTACCAACCAGTCGATAATATCTTGGCAGATTCTAATTTCGTTCATTTTATCCATTTTGTATGCGTAACCTAACAAAACTCACCCAACGCTTCTTAAGTTATTAGTACTGGGAGCTGGGAGTCGCATTGGGCAGTACCAACGTTTTACGACCGATAACGCACGATAACATGCCGATCGGGTACGATCTCACCGCGGCGGCAAGCCTCCAACCCTACGTATTCGCCATATAAAGTGCAGGTGCACTTACGGAGACGCATTGCTTTCAGCCATGGCATTAATCATCGCCGCGAATCCAAATCTGTGGCTAGCCTCATCGCTTGCTGTTATAGTGCGCACAGTAAAATTTCGCGCATTATTGGAAATTTGTTTGCATTTTTAAATTAAGTAATGAATAAATATACTATTGATTATATTTTTTTGCAAAATTGCTTTATTTTAGTGTACATATAACCGATGCTTAAACATTATTTTAATACATAATACACGCTACTTATTTTATTAAAAATAATAGGGGAGGCTTAGCCTCCGTAGCCTCCCCTGACGAGCCGCCACTGAACGATAGTTGAAAAGGTTATTACTAAAGCGGGCGCTACTTTATTAATACCAGCGTTGCCGGACATAGAGAATCGAATAGGTATAAAGGCTATGTCCGTGATCTCGTAATTTGCGCGGTTTTTCTAGGAGAATCTATACTCCTAGCTAGCAGTGTCAGTCACTGACCGTGAGTATATACATATGTACAGATGGAATGTGTGCCCGTTATTTTTAAATAATTATTTTATACTGGTCATACATATAAAGAAAAGATATATCGAGCTTGCGGAAACGATAAATATTACCATTTGTCGAAACAATTAATAAATTTATCGATGAATACCCGGATTTACGATATGATGGTGCGAAGGTGTATCTATCAGATCCCTTATCTATTTATAAAGACTATTTTGATTATGCGTGTTTGACATCAGTGGATGTTGAACGATATTTTTCAAGAGATGAAAACATTTTAAAGTCACGGCGAATATCTTTTGTTGAATGAACTGCGAAAACGTAGTTGATGCTGGAAAGTTTTTATACAAGTTATCCAGTTTGTTATAACATATACAAAATATATTTTAGCAATTGTGAGAGAGCATTAATTTTTTTAATTAATAAACTATACATAGTGTTCTTTTAATTTTCATAACCAATATACCCAAAAGATAAAAAATAATCCAAAGTCATATACTTACAGGTCTCCTACAATTGGCACAAGTGACCGATCGACAGTCCGGGCAAATGAGTCGCTTCTGGCGGGGATTTGCTATGAAACCTGAAGAACACTGAATGCGAACACGTATTTCGACCCAAATTACAGAATATTATAATCAAGTTACCTGGGCGCACCACTTGAAATGCGGATCTTGCATCAGAGTCCTATCGCGCAGTTTGCTTTGGAAGAGTTCGTGCACCTGGGGCTCGACTATACCCTTGAGGAGGATGTCTAAATTGCCGAAATAATCTGATTGGTCATCGTCGGACGTGTCGCTCAGATTGGGCGCTTTGCAAAACGGACAGGTGCAGTCCATTATGTTCCTATCGGTTATTTGGACCGTGAAATAGTTCTTGGCACAGTCGCGACAACAGCGATGAATACATTTTAGCATGGATATTATCTGCAAGTTTAAAATGTTAAGGTCCGTCTGACGGTGCAAAGTGATTTGTAATAGATGTAAGAAACTTTGACGTAAATGAACTACTTTTAAGTAAGAATCACATAAAACAAAGGAACACCGACAAAACATAGGGATGTGCAGACTGCAGACTATGTAGAAAGGACAGAGACGATTCAACACATTTTATGATGACCTCGACTTACCATGAACCACGGACTGCCTGGGGAGAAAACACAGTTTACTCTAAAAGGAATAGGAAATCGGAGACGTCAAAAGATTCCCACAAAATTACAATGATTTCCTGCACAAGATCTCAAAGTCTCTTACATCTACCATAAAACCATTCGAGCGATTTTGATACCTCGTTCATATGGTACTTTCCGGCGCACAATTCGCACTCCTGTTGCAAATAGGCGATCGCAGAATCTAAGGAATTGCACTCCTTCGCCGCTTCTAACACCTCCTCAGTCGAGAATTGCATCGACAGCAGGCTGACGGCCAGTTCCGCTTGTTCGTAGCTGTTCACGTGACCCTCCGCCAGGAATCTGCGCGCCTGTCGCTATTGAACACAATTAAGATCATCTAGGAGGTTGGGAATTTATATGATGACTTGTACTTTGGATTTTTAGTTAATATTAAAACAATGGCTAATTTAATAGTAAGATACGATATTTATTATGGCGCTATTTCGAAATTTCGTGATGAGGATTATTAGTAATGACGTGGCGACGTGGTCGGTCTTCCCTTACCTCCATGACGTCTCTTTCGGAAAGCTCCTTAATCTCTACCTCAACGTTTTCATTCTCTTCTTCTTCCGCTACTACCATTTCTTTTACTTCCTCCTCTATCACCTCAGCGTCATTCGCTTCTAGATTATCCTCAATCTCTTCTTCCTCCTCAGTCTCGCAAGTTTCTTCAAAATAATTGTCGTACGTTTTTCTATTTTCTTCTTCATTCTTTATTTGCACTTCGATTTTACCATCTTCATATTCATCAGATAATTCATCTTCATCCAATTCTTCGAAATCGCCGTAGATTTCCTCATCAGAACTTATGTCTAATAATTCTTCGACGTTGCTTTCAGACACTGAAGAATCGCTGTCATTATCCATAGATTTCGTATAAGACATTTGCCTGGAACTGGCCGTAGAATCTATGGAACTTTTCTTTATTTGAATCAAAGATGGTCGCCTCTGCGATGTGACGATTTCAACATTTTCTTCGGGCGAATCTCCAATCGCACTGGTTATAGTTGGGATTCGATCTTCATTAACGTCGTCATTTTCCAAAGGGCTTGGAGGTGTGTCTGCATTCTGGCTAGTTCCTTGGGGATCTCCACTACTCTTAGGTTTTGCTTCGTCAACCCTTGATTGGCGTCTCAATTTCTTCCTATCTTCATGATGAGTATCTTCTTCTGTTGCGTCTGTAGCTTCACTTTCGTGATGATCATCTTCAGATTTAGAATCTGCAACGCCTAGAACTTCACTTAAAGGTGGATGCTCTAATTTATCCAAATTCTGCGATGGTATCTCATCTAAACTTTCCGATGCTTCAACAAAATCTTCTTCTTCATCTGGTGGTTTTTCTATCACACCGATTTGTGGCATCGGTAATTCTACATTTTTAGTTTCGCTTGTCGATGCTTCCATCTCTATTGGCGCTTCAAATTTTTCTGATTTCTTTGATAATTCCTCTTGTGCAACGACGGCATTCTCTTCAACACTTTCGACTTTTTTCCTATCAATGTGTTCTTTATTACTTGCTGGTTTTTTCACAGGGATGTGACTTTCCGATTTCGATTGTCCCAAAGATTTCGCCGATTGTTTACGTTCACTGCCCTGGCGAAAAACTGGAATTCTAGATGTTTTAGATCTAGAAATTTTTGGTTTTGAAACTTCCTTCAAACGATTATCTGCTGGATTTTGTGGCGTTACTAAGGAGGAATTTCCCACAATATTATCTGCTTTAATATTGGCGATTTTGGCATTTTCTGTTACTTGCAAATTTGATTCATCCATAGTGGATTCTTTCGCAGCAACAGGAACTTTTTCTGTAGATGTTGTATCAAAATTACTATTATTAGCAAAGTTTGGAATTATGTTTAAAACGTCTAAGGTATTGTCTACGATTGTATTGATTTCTTCAACTTCTTTTGGGGATTTATCAACTTTTTGAACGTCTATAGTGATTTGTTTCGTCTCACTAGGACTTTTCTCTCTGGACGTGGAAGCAAAATTACTACCATTAACAGATGTTGACAATTTGTTCAAAGCTCCCACATTGTTATCTACTGTTGCATTGATTTCTTCAACTTGTATTGTAGATTTATCATTTCTTTGAACATCTACAGTGCTGATGGGACCTTTCTCTGTGGATGTGTAGGCAGAATTAATATCATTGCTGGATTCTGGGATTTTGTTTAAAGTATCCAAAGCATTGTCTATACTCGTATTGATTTCTTCAATTTGTTTAGCAACTATTTCATTGTTGGTAACTTTATTCGTGGGTCGAAGGTCTATTTCTAACTCATTTTGAGTGATTAGAGCAGAATTTGGTTCTGATGGTTTCTTCAATTTTTTCTTACGTTCATTTTTCACCTTTACAGGTTTTGGCTTATCAGTAGCAACATTTTCTTCAATTTTAGAACTATTAGCATCTGAGGCGGAAGTTTCTTCCACCTTGTTCGGCAATCTTTGCTCCACTGAAGGATTTTTAGATTCTTCTGCCATCCCTAAAGATTGCGTACTACTAGTCGAGTCAATACTCAATTGCCTAGTTGATTTTTCTTTCCTCCCAAGGCTTTTGGTGATGCTAAATCTGCTGAATTTCTCTTTTAACTTGTCCTTTTTACTTTTGCTTGGATGCTGCGTCATCACTCTTTGATCTTCGTTTGCCAGTGTTAAATTTTCATTAGATTTGGGTACTTCTGCATTATCGTCTGCATCCGAAGGCCTTAACAGGGTTTGCTTGTCCAACCATACTTCCACTTTATTCTCAATAATTTCCAGTTGTGGATTAATAAGTTTATGTCCTGTTTCGTCTTCATCCTCGTCTTCTCCCTCGGTAACATCTTTAGATCCTACCGAAGTACTCGCAATACTTTCCGCAGATGCTATTGGCGGTTGCGTCGGTATCTCTTCCAATCTAAAACTTTTTTTTCGAGGGCTCTTTTTCAGTCGTTTAGAATTGCTCCTCTTCATCTTGTTCACTGATAGTTTGATAT
This sequence comes from Cetonia aurata, assembly GCA_949128085.1. Classification (NCBI taxonomy): domain Eukaryota; kingdom Metazoa; phylum Arthropoda; class Insecta; order Coleoptera; family Scarabaeidae; genus Cetonia; species Cetonia aurata. The sequence goes on along the minus strand of OX421884.1, from coordinate 65,477,456 downwards.
TGTTTTTTATGTTTTGGAAGATGCTTTTCTTGGGAGTTGGGCTGTCTTGGGGAGCTTTTTCGCCGTCTTCAGATTTGATGTCGTCCCTTTTGGTGCTTTGCAAAACGATATTCAACATGCTAACGTTCTTGTTTTTAAATTCGTTCGAGTTATTATTGTTCGAGTCTCCATTATCTTGATTTGAAGATTCCGTGCTTTCCGATTCCGTGGAATTTTGTTTGGTCAACGGGGGATTTTGCGTCACTTCGCTGCCAGGATCTAACACCTGTATTACAGTGCTGCTCTTCTGAATGTATTCCTTATTTTTCTTTTTGTCGTTTTTCAACTTTATCCTGATGTTGCTTTCGTGCATTCGTGGCGAAGACGGTGCTTCTGGAACGTCTGGAGTTTTCGGTTCTTCCAAGGGGGGTGCGTCGATATTTGATTTACCCGATTCCTGCGCTAGAATTGTAGGATTAGTAATGGAACTCACCGCTTGATCGGTCTCTTTATTGTTGTCAACGTTCATTTCTGCGGGACAGCAAAAACAATTATAATTTTGTCATATCTGATGATTTCTCGTACTTACCATCGTTGTTCAATAATTGGGACGCCCCCTCGTTCCCCGACTCGTTATCGGCGCCCACCGGGGGACCCCAGATCCGGAATAAAAAAGGCTTGATCTGGGTTTTCCCCAATTCGGTGTGGGCCGCTTCCACATCACCCTCATGTGCCGTCAGTACAGTCAGAATATCTTCTCTGGTAAAATCACCTCTAGAGGCCAATTCCGTATACTGCAATCATCAGAGCATTTGAGCAAAATACGGATTGAAATCCGAAGTGGACGCACTAACCTTTTGCTGCCTCTGTTCCACGCAAGTCATGACGGCATCCCAGACGTTTCCTCTGTGCTGTTTCAGAGCATCCCTGGCCTCTGTCTCGGACACAGTGCCGACTACGTTCAGGGGAGTTTCGCGTCCCATTTGAGTGGCTAAGGTTTGAACGCTGGTTATCGTTTTGTCCCAGTTTTCGCGTAGCCATTCGATAGGATTTTGATCTTTGCAATGCAAAATGGCCGCTTGTACTTCGTCTGCTGAATATTTGTAATGTTCTGCTTCCTGGAAATCGGTAAAAGAAGCTGTTATATATATATATATATATATATATATATATAGCAGGTAGAACTTGAATAAATAATTTATTAAAGCAACGATTAATATTATTGATTGATTCTTTCGTTAGGCACCCAACTGAAACAACCTTTGTAAAGGTAGTACATAAATGGAGAATAACAGTTCTGGGGTAAAATCCTATAAGAAATATATATAAAAACATCATTGTCTCCCTAGCGGGTTAGACAGGTAAACATAGACAGCTTAGACAGGTAGTTAGACCGTTTAGCCTGGCAACTCCGTGTCTGTGCAGTTGTCTAAGCCGTCTGTCTACCTGTTTAATCCCCCTGTCTGTCTACCTGTCTAATCCGTCTGTCTGTCTACCTGACTAAGCTGTGTCTCTATCTATTTAAGCCCTCAGTGAGTTAATGATAGACATTTGGAAAAGCCGGTATTGAAAATATTTTTAAATGGTTGATTTTTTTTTATAACAAGAGGGTTTATGTGCGTATATAATTTTTGTAAATAATTATTTTTTTGCAGCATCGGGGAAAAGAGATTATTTTTTTTAAATATGTAATTAATTGTTTTTAGAACACCCTAGAAATAAGTGCAGGTGTAAATTTTTTAAGAATAATGAAATTAGTTTTTTTGCAACAAGGAGAAAAGGAATTACAGTTCTTTTAATTTTGGAAATTTTTAAACATTGGGAAGGGGGAGGGGGGTGGCATGAGGGGCAAGGAAATGTGGACGTAATGTTTATAAAATGATTAAATTATTTCTTTGCAGCATGGATTTTTATAATATGTTTTTTTTTTTACAATTGTGTGTAGTTTTTTCAAAATAAATAATTGTTTTAAAAATAATTATCTTGTGATGGGTGGAGACTGTGGCTTGAAAACTATTGTTATAAAAATAATTAAATTAATTTTTTGCAACAAGGGGGGAAGGAATTACAATTTTTTTTTAACACAAGAGATAGGGTGCGGATGGCTTTTTATGCATATATTTTTTTTTTGAAACACTCGGAAGAGGGGTACTATTAAAACTTTGGTTTTAAATAATCCTGTTTTTGAATGAGGGGCAAGGAAATGTGAAAGTAATTTTTGTAAAATGATTAAATATTTTTTTATGCAGCGTCGGAAACGGTTTTATAATGTATTTTTTCAATTATTTTTTGTAACAGGGAGAGGGGGGGGGGGGGGGGGTTACAGTCTTTTTATTTATTTTTATAACAAAGTGCAGATGGTTTTTTAGGTATATTTTGGGACTGGGAAAAGGGTGATATTAAAAGGGTTTTTTTTTTTCAATGAGTGGGAAGGAAATGCGAATTGTAGTTTTTGTAAAATGATTAAATATTTTTTTATACAGCACCGGAGATGATTTTATAATGTATTTTTTTGAATATGGGTGTAATGCTCTCAAAATAATTAAATTTTTTTTTTTCAAAATAGTTAATTATTTTTTTTTCCAAAATATGTACTTAAATTATTGTTTTTAAATATGTAATTATATTATTTTTTTTGCAACAGGGAGAGGAAGAATTTCAGTATTTTAATTTTTTTTATAACACAGTAGGTTGGGTGCAGATGGTTTTTTTAGGTATATTTTATGACACTGGGACAGTGACTATATATATATAGTCACTGACTATATATATATATATAGTCACTGCACTGGGAAGAGGGGGTGATATTAATGTTTTTAAATAATCCTTTTTTAAACGAGGAAAAGGGAAATGCGAATATAAATGCGAAGACGGGGAGGGGGGTTTTATGTTTTGTGGGTTTAATTTTTTCAAAATAATTAAATTAATTTTTTTGCAACAACAGCGGATTAATCTTTTTTAAACAATTTCTTACAAGGGGGGGAGGGACAGGAAGGTGCGGATTCTTTTAAAAAATAGTTAAATAGATTTTTTGCAGCGCCATGGAGAGAGGGGATTAATTTTTTTACAATACGTGGGAAAGTGCGGGTGCATTAGTTTTTTAAAAATAACCGCCGGGAGGGTGTACAGAGGAGTCACAACTGCCATATTTATTTTTTTTTTACAAAACCAGATTTTTTTTTTCAACTAATTAAATTATTCTTTCTACAACAACGAAGAAAGGGTAGATTAAACATTTTTAAATAATAATTATTATTTTTTTTTAATACGGGGAACGGGATGAAAAACATCAATGATTCAAAATGACGCATCGGCTAGCATCAAATTAATCTAATACAGCTAATAACATACCCTTAACATCTTCACTAGTTCCCAACCTTGATTTTTCAAAGTGTCGTGGCCATAAGGAACGGCATCTGCAAAATGCGAGTCGTCCCTGAACATATGCAACGAATCTGATCTGTTCCTGCCAGGATGCTCATTCTGCAAAAGATATCACCCGATTTTAGCCGCTATTTTCGAGGAAAATTATTTCTCTTTTGTTATAATCATAAAAGAAGAAAGAAATGATATAAAACAGTGGTTAAAAAATAGCCCTATCGTGTCTCTAATCAAAGCCTTTTTAGTGATGGTAAAATCAAAAGGTGATCGAAAGATAGTTGAGCTAACGAGACGATGTCGACTCGCGAATATCATTCTATTAGCCCACCTATCGATAAATGAGAAATAATAAATGAGCAAAAAACAAAAAAAAGAAAGTCATCACATCATATCACCACACCCAATTATTTCCGAAATCTCCCTGGGAAGCTCGATGACCCTGCTCCATTCTCCTGAAGTCCATGATGCTGTGAGAGCGCCCCCTGTTGAAGTTTTTCCAAGATAAGTAGCGTTGATCCGGATAATTTTCGCTCGGATATTCGTATGGAGCGTTCACGTGTGACCTTGAACCAGACAAGCTCTAAAATACGGGAAAAAACTGTGTAATTTCTCCACGAGCTTTGATTTCGAACTATTTACAACCTGTGAATCCAACGAAGATTGCCTGCTCAAACTCCTATCCCAGTCGAGCTCTGGGGTTTGGGTACCCATGTGCAAGGAATTAGATCTATGCAGGGCTCTTTTCCTTGCCGCGCGTGCACCGGATCCGGTCCTGGATGGCGGGCCCTTTGCATGATGATTAGGTTGATCTTGCGGTGGGACTTGGATGTATTCGTATGTCTGTATATTAGGAAATTAATTGCATTTTTTTCTTATATTTGATGAACAAATGTATTAAAGTGTATTAAACTGTATGTAAAATGTATTAAAGTGTGTGGAACCAACTTTTAATTATATTTTATTTTAATGAATGAATGCGCTTTTTATGCTCTTTCTTTAATAAAGAAAATAAATTTGATAGTACAGAGAATTATGTGACATAATTTATCTTTAAATAAAAAAAACATTTACATCTGTTTGATGAAATAAAATATTTATTGACAGCTAATCGAATCATAACCTCAAATTCTCACATCAATTACCGAATCACTCACGTATAATGTGACCAATCTAATCGTAAGATTTTCCGCTAAATATTCCTTATTATAATAATATTAATTAATTAATTAAAATTGCCAGTTTTGCAATTTGTTTAACATTCTAGGAACATCACAGAATTATTTATTTTATCTGTCAAAAGAATTTTTATTTTTACTACCGGGAAATTCGATAAAATCAATTCAGAATATCCAAGTCGGTTTATTTAAACTAAAAAAAAAAGTTTGTAATAAATTTTCTTATGTATACATATCCAATATATATCGGCTATAGTATGCATATTGGCTTCTCGCCAAATTTTCAAAGCGAATCTTATTTTTAAATGCGACGAGAAAACCAGGAAATGTTCGATTCATTCAATAAAAATTAGAGCGAAAAAAAAAATGTGCCGCGTGCAAATTTAAGATCTTTAAACACTATAATGTTATGAAACAAGAAAATCAAAAGAATGGCGAACACATGTTGCTTGTAAGTGATAAAGACGAATATACTTTCTTGTAAAAAATGCCCGGGTATATAGGTAGGTATACATACATTTTTATTGCATAAGTATTGATGGTACGTTAGTTGTTAGGTGCTTAAATATCTTGAGAACTATTATTGTTATTTAAAATTATTTTGTTTAAGCGATGAAAAGTATGCAATCAATCGCTACTAGCAGACACGTGTTTCGCCGTACCAAGACTCGTCAGTGCTACTAGGTAGTTGATTGCAATTAACGCAATGAGCCGTTAAAACTCATTATTTTGCGAAGAATTTGCTAAACTGTCCATTTACACCTACAAAAATATGTTCTATTTTCATTATCGCAAATACATAATTTAGTGACTTGCGTCGACCTACAGTAAAATAGTAGATCTGAAATAGGACATATTTGTATGTTTGAGCAAATTCTTCGCAAAATAATGAGTTTTCACAGCTTATAAACTCTCAATGGCATTCTTTCACATTATATATGTATCGTTATATAGGCCTGATGGCGTTAATGGCAACCAATCGTCCAGTAGCACTGATGAGCCTTGGTAAGGCGAAACACGTGTCCTAATAACGATCGATCTTTGATTAAAATCAACAGCCTACTCCAGATAAATCGCTAACCAGTTAAATAGTGGAAAAATATTTGTTTCTTTTTATTATTTCTTTACGCCAGTGTTCTTCATGAACAGTTTATTTTTCTTATTTTTCATTGATATCGAGTGTCCAACAAAATGTATCGTACTAAAATCATTCTCCGTAGAAAAGTAAAGACACTAATAATTTTATGAAACTACTTTTGCATACTAGATACAATAAATTGAATTAGATTAGTATAAGAAATGATCGATAGATGGTGACATCTTCAATTTACATTTCTGCCTATGTCATGTTTTAAGGGTTAAAATTTATGTATAAGCCTTGTTTATATATACTATGGTTATACAACCATGTGTAGGTACAACGGTATGGTTCACAGATGGCGTACGACATAAATTATTGGCGGAAATAGAGTTATAATAAAGTAAACTGTAATAAATTCTAATCCCATAACAATTGCATTTGGGGACTTCCAAGTTTTTACTGTCCAACTGTTACCTGATGATCGTTACCGTCGAATGGAATTTTGCAGAATAATGATGAATAACATTTTGAAACAATATGTTTCGTAATTGTAAATAAATTCAAATCTTCCGCGTATTGGAAATAGTTTTTGCTGACTAACGCTACGCGCCACCAATGTTAAAAGGTTTTAAACTTTGCTTGTGCTGCATATTTATATTTATTATCGATGTTGTAATCAACAGCTGACTTAGATCAAGTAGATGCAAATGTAAAACAAGAAAATAAAACCAACAATTTTGACGTAAAGAACTTAACGATTTTTTAATATTTCGTGTCGAAATTTATTGTCCGATATTTTTAACTACAAATTAACGCTAGTAGAGGGCGTCAGCGTATTTCGTACACTTCATGACAGTTTTCATTAATTTAAAATCACCGATGAATTGCAACAAATTACCTGCGTCGACATATTCTGCGGAGGCGGCGATGTCCCCGTCGACACGGTGCTCTTAAAAGCATCCTCTTCGCTCCTGTCGACGCCGTCAACACTCGCCATTGCGTCATTAACGTCAGGGTGCGTCAACACTTCACTACCGACACCGACACTCGCGTCCACGCCCGCAGATGGCGCCCGCACGTCGCCTTGTTCGCTCGAAAGGATATTATCCGCACTAGAATTCAGAGTTCCCATCGAAATAGACACCGACGCACTTCCCGGGTATTCCTCAGGTTCACTACTAGCACCAGGCGATCGTCTTCCTGTAACAACAGGAGAAATTACATCTCGAAGTCGCCGAAATTGCAGACATGTAGGTTATTGTACGTGGGTTGGTTTTTTTTTCTTTTTTCGTTTTTAATCAAACACACAAAACACACACACACGATGGTGAGTTAATTCAATTTTTTTGTTTTAGTGAGGGTTTAGGTGCATAAACAGAGTGAGACAGAGAAGAAGCTTCCGGATTACTTGCGTAAGGTAGCAAACTTGGTCCCGGGCCAAAAGGAAATCTTTCTACTTGTCCTACCTTTCTTAGCATCGAGCGTAGAGGTTTTCAAATGTTCTTTGACCGGGTGATTATCCTCAATTATCTTCAGTTTGCCCATTTTATTCAACACCGATTCAGTTTCGCTGTAATCTCGACTGTAATCGTCGCTGGATTTACTTCGCTCCAAAGTAGATGGCGCTAGCGTTCCTATTTTGACGTTTCCATCAGTTTGGGCGGGTTTGGGAAAGTTCGATATGTTCGTAGGAGTTTTACAGCACACCAGACAAACTCTAGTGTCCTTCTCGTTGACGAAAGTGCAATGTTCGCATTCCCACGCCCCCGCGGGCATGTCGGGATCTCTGGTCGTTTGAGGTTTGCTCTCTTTCATTACCGCTTCTTGTATTTCGCTGTCGGCGTCGTATTCTTCGCTGGAGGATTCTTTAACGCTCTTTTTCGATCGGAGAGGTAGACGTTCGACTTTCTCCAAAGTCGACGATCGCCTCTTCATCTCCCTGGGCATGGAGGAGGTCTCTCTGGTTCTGGTTTTCCGCTCGCCGCGTTCGTTATGGCTGAAGACCGACCTTCTATCCTCCACGTCATCGTCTTCGTCGTCTGTATCATCGCTTTTCCTATATTTCCTATAGCTACGCTTGCTGAGATGGGATTTCTTCGATTTGACGCTGTGTGTAGGCGATGGTGGTCTCGAACAGCGGACGTGCGGTACTGCAGGCACCCCCATGGGATACCCGAACATCCCGTTTGACGGCGGGGGTCCGTGCCACGTCCCCATCCACATAGGATTCATTGGATAGCCGCCGTGCGGGACATTCAGACTGACATTGCTACCCATGTGCGGATCGCAAACGTTGCCCCATTGGTCGACCCACATCCCTTGATAACATGCTGGACAATTCAATTGGGCCATGGATTGAGCCTGCGTAATAAGATATTTTAACCTAATTAAAATTAACTCCTAAGGGACCCTTACATATTATACAGTGCACCAGGCTTCCAAAGCTAGATATTCCAGATCTTTCAGTTTTTAATAATAATAGTTTAGTTATCCAACAGCAACTAAAACGTATGAATGAAGAGACAAGCTAAAAAATCATTTCCACCGACACTAAAAATGATTTGAAAATTTTTCAGACAATACAACAGGAAAAACAATAGTGTGTGACGAGCGCCCGTTTACTTTGAGCCCTCAGAGATGACGTTTACGGTCAATGCATCGAGAAACAAAGTTCACGTACGCAACCTCAGATGGCGGATTGGGTTGTTGTGTATAAAGCGTAAACAGAAGAATCGAGATAATTCCCGATTAAATTCTAGTAGCGCCGAGATGTCGCTCGAACATTCTCGAAGCGGTCACGCGGTATTGAAATGAGACGCTGCGATTGGGTAGGAGTCACTTGAATCCAGCTTAAATCGAAGTAACAAATACGAAGAAAGGATAGTGTACCAAAAATCATTGCTTTACACTTATTTATGTGTAATGATAGGCAGTTATGCTCGCTTCATGTATGTACAAGTGGCTGTTGAATCTTCCTGCAGACTGTAGCAATCAGTCAAAGACTCGATCTGCTGAAAAAATTTGAAATCATCTCATACATAAGGCACTTGGTAGTTTACAATCCTGGTAATATCATCAACAGAAACAAGGAATAACAATGGTCCTAAAACAGACCCTTAGGCAACTCCAGATATGGATTTATAAGAACGAGATTTGTAACTCAGATATTCTACATAGTTGTTCCGAATTTGCTGAAAATTAAAAGATGCTGCACATGGTCAAATGCACGGTCAAATGGTATTGTTTGTCCAATGCCTCAGAAACATAAGTTCGTTGCAGTTGACCTACAACAGTTGACAATTTATTTACAATATGAGCATTCATGATACAAAAACGTATTGCGAAATGCTGGGCACCTTTCTCTCGCATTTTACCAGACTTGGAACTGGCAGCATTATACTGGCCCGCAAAACACAACAAGACCACTGGAAACAAACAGGCACACAAAAATTAAACAAGCGGCATCTTTAAAGTTAAAGTAGGTTTGGAAAGTGACATTTGAAGTTAACATAATTAAATATTAAATAAATTTCGTGTTTTAACAGATGTTTAAAATGTCTTGCATCTTGTTCAAGGCATTTTCCACATTTCTAAGGATGGCAGGTGTAACAGAGGTAAACGCATCGACAATTTTTTGTCCCATCTTTTGTTCGGGGAATATTTTAAAAAAAAAAATTAAATTTTACATATAGTTATGTAAAATTTGCTATACCGTTCTCTAAAACCTTTTAAAAATAAAAAAAGTCAAGTTAACCAGGATTTTAAAACTTGAAAATTAGAGATCCCTATTTCATAACCCTGTATTTTAAACCTAACAGTTTTTTTTAATAAAAGACGTGTGCTCTTTCATGCTTAAGCGAAAACTGAAAACCGCATCTTTCTAACTTTTACAGTTTCGGAGAAATTTTCAATCTTCGAAGACCCTGCAAATGTAATTTTTTTTTAAAAAATTTCATTTAATAAATTCAGAAACCATTCGACTTAGATCCAATGTATGCCTAACTAAGTGCCATTTAAATTTAACAAGGAATTGAAAAATGCAATAACATACAGTTGTGCAATTTAAAATAACAAAGTTGGTATTTCCTTTCGGTACAACCGGAAGTCCGCCATTACCAAAAATAATTTCTTGGGATACACTCTATAATATAGTATAAGTCGGCATATGACTGAAGTCCCTAACTTAAATCGTGAAAGAGCTATGGAAGCCTGACGTGCTATTGCAGAACCCTGTATATAATATTACAAAAAAATACATTTTTACCTGCAAAGGATGCACAGGGTGTTGATGATGTGGCACGAAATGCGCGTTCAGATCCATGACCGAAGTGCTGTGTGGAATTCTGGGACTCCCAGTGGGGTTACTGAATCTCCTATGCGGATAACCAGCGTCAGAACCGGAAATGGAACCAGAACGCACCCTATTGGACCAATCAGCCGCGCTCAAATTTGAAGAACTCTGCAATATCGGCCTCAACATTACGAACATCTAAAATTAGCACGTTAGGGGCGATCCAACCTGATTTGAAGAATTTGAAACCGATAGCGGTATATTCGGCGTAGTGCCCCTCATGATCGCCTGATGCTGCCTGTACCTTTGCTGCAGAGACGGACTGGGCAAATCGGGCCCGACGATCCTTTCGGAATTCGTAAAATCGGAACGTGAAGCTAACGATATTAATTATTAATTTTAATTTTCATTAATTGAGGAGTTTTAAGCACTTACAAACGCCACTTGGAGAATTTGGAGTCGGTGGTAGCGGCCTAGTCATCATCCGCTTCAAACTACCCATCTTGTCTCTGAAGGAGAACACGCTATCTTTTCTGGAACTCGCATCGTTCTATAACACAGAGAAAAATTACCTCCCGTTGGCTTAAAACGTTCAAATCCCCTCCTAAACCTAAAAGGCTTTGATTCGAGACATTTAATCGAAAAATTTTTGGTCAGTAAGTGCGCCAATGAAATTGACAAATAACTACTATATATTCTGCTTTATAAATACCTGAAAGGGTGTAGGGCTTGCGCACGGCGAGGGGGTGATCGAACCGGCTCTCCTGTGGCGACGAGGGGGCGGGACGGGCGCTGCGGACTGCTCTCCTTTCGGTGGAAGGGGCGGGCGGATTTGGGCACGGCTATGATCCACACTCTTAAAGAAAAATAAAATCACTTAAAAATCGAGAATCATCCACGAAAAACGTACCCTCCTGGTATGCGTCTGCCTTTTTGGATGTCGATGGTACATATCGTCGCAGGACAAGCAGAAAATTTGATTGCACTGCTCGCACGCCACTGACGGATATGAAGAACCGCATAATTCGCAGTGTTTACCATCCTTTTTCTTGTTGGCTAAAAGAATCAAATTCAGATATGAGATCTAATAAACTTAATTCTACTTACGATGCGAATTTTTAACCGGCAGCGGTGGCGCATTATAATATTGTCCGCCGCTGAAGTCTATAACTTCGTAATCCGGTTCTTTATCAGTTTTCTTTGGTAAAGATGGATTTCCCTTCGACTCGATAGGTATTGGAGGTGGCGGTGGACCACCTCCCGATTTATTCTGCAATTAAAAATAAATTACGTCAATCGATTCTACGCCACTGTGTATATGTATTTATAAACAACCTATTTACTAATATATATATAGATCATGCAATGCTGCACATATTCACATATACCTTGTCGAATTGAGATTTATATTTAGGCGACGCGACTAATTACACTTTAAAAACTTATTTTTATATTACAAACTTTACATTTTTATTTTTACCCTGCGAAAGCGGCTGACGCGGCTATATTCGCTCTCGTTCCCATGATTCCGTACGCCGATTTAAATTTAGTTTGACAGCGTAAAAAAAAATTGACAAGTGCGGAATGGAAAACAAGTGCAGCGTTTCGCGCTCAACTATGTATTGTATATTGGATTTTTGTCATCTCTGTCTGAAAGATGACCAATCGTTGATCGATTTGTCGAAGAGTTTACCGCAAAACGACGCTATCAAAGCGAAATTGGCCGCCTTCGTTTCGGAAGTGGTGAGTTTCTCATAATGGAACACTTTTCCTAATTTGTTTCTTGTGGTCATAGAGTGCCGGTGCATATTATTCAGTTATGAGAACGTAGAATATCTCTAGTAAGATTTGACAGCGTCCTACATGTAGATAATAACAGATTTTCTACATGGGAACTTTTTCTTCGTGTAAAAAATATCGACAATGTAGGTAATGTATGTTATTGGATCTATTGTGTGGCTATAGAAACAAAAAAGTAATCTCTTAAAACTTAATTTACTCACATTATTTCCTATTGTATAACCAAACCTTCTTATAATTTTCCTCGTTTTGTTTAAAGTTAAGATACCCGTGACAAGATTATATTATCCATCGCGCAGGTGATTCCAACATAGTATTTCCGACATGTAAGCATCTGTTTGTATGCATTAGTAATAGAGTGTAGGTGGTAATAAGGGATGCAAATGTGGTAACCGTGTCCAAATCATATGAGTGCCATTAATTTATGAATAAGTAGATTAATAAAGTGAATGAAAACACTGTAAAGGTGTACTTTTTTGCAATCTAGTTGCTGTAGAAAACAAACGAGGAAGATATTGCAATTTTATATAGGGTCATGTTGACAGTTAAATGAGGTTAGAAAAATTTTAAGTTTTGGTAGTCATGGAAGCGAAAAAATGTAACGAATCATTATGTAAAATCCAAATAATTAGGAAAATATACAGGATATTTTAAGTTTGACCTTTTTTTTCGTAAAATCACCAATGAGAGAATCTGAGAAATGTAGGTTAAGTATTGCAAATTTTTATCAATACTATATTTGAAAATATATTTTAAAAAAAATTCTGCGAAAATAGGATTGGCACATTCGATATTATTAATGATGTTGAAGCAACCTGTTATTTTGTAAGTACTGACTACTGCTAGCAGATTGTAGCAATTAATCAATACGAAAAGCAATTTTCTGCACCCGAAAGAGATTTATCATGTTGCATATTAATAAATAAAGAAAATCAAAACCCTGTAGCCTAATTTTTGTACTGTATGATAACTGATATAGGGTCAATGATGTAAATCCCTTGGTTTAATACTTTATTAATAATGTCAAATCTTTACCAATATTTTATATTGTTGACTTCATGATGAACAATGGAAAATGTTATACTATTATACAATTAAATAAAAAATGTATGATATACTAACTTATGTAATGGTTGGTAACATATATAAATTATGATACTGCTAGTCCAACATAAGAATGGGATATCATTGGAATCTATCTAACAGTAAACAATTTTTACCAATTTCCTTTTTTTTTTTTTAGAGAAAGTAATTTTTGCGATATTAGTTTTTATTTATTTCTGACATTATTTTAAGAGATATAAAAAATGAACAATACTTTGTCGTTGTCACTTTTTAAACTGAACAAGATAGCGTTTACAGATTTTCAGTACGATGTTTCATTTTCGAAAAATCATCAACTTTTTTTCTTAAATACGGTTCTCTTATTTTACGCCGTTTTTTTTTTACCACTACCACTGTTGAAAAATTGTACATTCAGTTATTATAAGTAGCAAAAATACCTGTACTTTTCTGTAAGGGTTCGAATTTTCTCAAAGAAAAAGTTGAAATTAATTTTTACTTTGAAAACGTTTTAAGATAAGCCAAGCAAAGTAAATGGAATTGTACTAAATTTAATAAGACATCCAATTGTGAAAAATAACATACAGGGTGGTGCGTTTAAAGTAAAAAAAAAAGTTTTCACCTAGTTTATGTGGAAGTAGCAACATGGCATTGCTAAATATTCATTTATTGAATTACTTCCACATACAAAATATGAATTAATTCTGAAGTTTGGTTCTAATACGTCAAACACTTTGAGACGCCCAGTATAATAATATCACCTACATTGTCTTCGATATTTTCTACGTGTGTAATATGGTGTTTGTCAATCGAAGTAATAAGCTAGCTGAGTTTAGTCGGAATTTCATGAAATTAGTATGACAGATGCATATGCATGAAAACCACTTCGTTAAAGACGGCATAGTTGGCAAATAATTCACACAGCTCTAGAAAGAATTGTCTTTATACTATATTCAAATTTTAGTGCTTTGTCGCGTTGTTAATTAGCCTACTAAAATGTTACATTTTACTGGTGACGTTGAAAAGAGATGGGCTTAATTTTTTTTGTAGTGTAGGGGCGGGGATTCAGTTGAGTCTAAAACCGACTTTCATCCACTGAAAGCCCTCCTTTTAAGGCGTCATTTTGAAGAAAGAGGCGCAAATAGGTTTTCCTTTATATCACGAAAAGTTAAACGGATGTTTTTAAGACAATTTTTGTAGAGAATCGAATTTCCTGCTCTGAATTTTACTCGACCAAAATGCGTTAGATATGTGTGAATTTATCATCATTAGGGTGTAAACAAATTGGTGTTGATCTCACAAATGCTTTAATAGCAGTTAAATGCGATCCCTTTCGTGCTCCAAATGCAAATCATTAATTTTTTTCATGTTGAATTGGTGGGAAGTTGGCTTATTGCTTTGGCTGAAAAGTCCCCATTAAATCCGGATAATTAATATGTCTTCGGTTAAAACTCCACCACTAATGTCATTCTTTATCCGCAGCAATGGTCCTCCATAAAACGGTTGCTAATCTGCGTAGCATGCACAGAGAAGCTGGATTGGGTATACGATTTCAAGCAGACCTGCACGAAATCGTACGAGGTCACCATGAAACGCATCGCGACTATAAAAACATCGGAAAACCCACGAAAAGCCCAAATACACGTTCGAGTTCGGAAGGACGCGATCGACTCTAGTATGACGCAAAAATATCTCGAACTTCACGGCCCGAATAGATTTCCCGTCGTTCAAGCGCCGACCGGATTTATTCTATCGAGCGGAGGTCAGGGAGGCTCCTATCAGAACATGTTTTTGAATTTCGTTTCCACGAATAATATGGTGTATCCGATCGTAGTGAACCAACCGGTCGTGATCAACAATCAACCGAACGACGACGACACTATCTTGAAGCAATTATTGGAGGCGAAGAGTTCCGAGGAGCTCAGCGTGGACATAGATCCCGCCCTGTACGATTTCGAGCATTTCCTGACGGCCCCAACGCCAGTTCCGACGCCGAATATCGAATGTACGCAATGCGGAACGGCTTACGTTACGATAAAACTGCTGCGTCGACATTTCGACGAAGTCCACGGCGGGATATTGCCGTTCGTGTGCACGTTCTGCTTCTCGAAGTTCCTACTCAAGGATCACTACGATAAGCACATGAAGAATCATTTGGAGAAAACTGGCGATACCCTCGCGGGATCTACGGTTAATTTGGATAATATATCGAAGGTACGAATAGGTTTAACTATACTTATTGACCTGTAGCGTGGTAATAGACTAACGAGATATCCGATCACACCGCCTACATCAATTTAATTAATAAAATCAATGTTTAAATTCTCTTTTTATATAAATGCTTTCACAAGCGCTTAATTCTTTCGGGGGTGTTACATTTTTTTTTAGTAGTTCGGTGTTCTCAATGTTGATATTGTGGCCCGTATTATTAATATGTTGCTGGATTCATCAACCCTCCTGTTTCGGTAATGTGCAATGTGTTCCTTAAACTAAGTTCCGATGCCCAGTTTTGTTTGTCCGACATAAACTTTATTGCAGTCTCTGCACCAAATGTTATAGATGCCAGACATTTCTTTGACAGTTGATTTATCCTAACAATTTTTGGCATGTATTTTGTGCAGTGAAAGTGAAACATGTGTTCATATTGTGCTCTGTAAAAATGCCTTTCCACCGAATTTCGAAAGGCATAGGCGGCATTTTTAAAGAACGTTGTGTGAACACATATTTCACTGCACAAAATATAATGATTCATAGGGGCGCAGCCACCCCCATTCTTAAAATTTGAAATGGGACTTGTGACCGCTTATTCAAAACGTCTTTTTTCAAGCGTAAAAAAAAAATTAAAAAAACGAAAAATTTTTGTTAAAAATTACATTTTCTCTCAACGAGACGCGTAGCGTCGAGTATAACAATGGCGAGACGCCTTTGAAAAGAAAAAATTAAAAAGACGAAGAATTAAGAAAAATTCAAAAATTAAGAAATTACAATTTTTTCACCGAGACGCGCAGCCTGGAGTCTTTTTTATAGTGAGACGCGTTTGAAAAAAAAAAAATAAAAATACGAAAAATTAAGAAAAATTTATGACAAAAAATCGTTGTTAGAAATTACATTTTTTCTCAACGAGATACGTAGCGTCGAGTATAACAATGGCGAGACGCCTTTGAAAAAGAAAAAAATTAAAAAGACCAAGAATTGAGAAAAATTCAAAAATTTAGAAATGACAATTTTTTCACCGAGACGCGCAGCCTGGAGTCTTTTTTATAGTGAGACGCGTTTAAAAAAAAAATAAAAGACGAAAAATTAAGAAAAATTTATGACAAAAAATCTTTACATTTTTTCTCAACGAGACACGTAGCGTCGAGTATAACAATAGCGAGACGCCTTTGAAAAAAATTAAAATTAAAAAGACGAATTATGAAAAATTCAAAAATTAAGAAATTACAATTTTTTCACCGAGACGCGCAGCCTGGAGTCTTTTTTATAGCGAGACGCGTTTGAAAAAAAAAATACGAAAAATTAAGAAAAATTTATGACAAAAAATCTTTACATTTTTTCTCAACGAGACACGTAGCGTCGAGTATAACAATAGCGAGACGCCTTTGAAGAAAAAAAAAATTAAAAAGACGAAGAATTATGAAAAATTCAAAAATTAAGAAATTACAAGTTTTTCACCGAGACGCGCAGCCTGGAGTCTTTTTTATAGTGAGATGCGTTTGAAAAAAAAAATAAAAAAACGAAAAATTAAGAAAAATTTAAAAATTAAGAAATTACAGGTTTTTCAACGAATATAACAACAGCGAGACGCGCTTGAAAACAAAAAACAAAAACTTAAGATATTACATTTTTTTTTTTTCAAAGTGTAAATTAATGGATTGAAACTCTGCTACCCAACGGGTACGCACCTTCTCTAGAGGGTGCGAGCTAGGCGTATCCATTTTCCTTAGAGGGTACGTTCCAAGGCGAAACGCGGGTTTTATGTAAATCACAGCAGGTAAAGAGTTATTTGAGTTTATTTGTATTTATAGTTTTTATCTAGCACTTTTACAATTCCATGATTATGTTGTTCCAAGCCACTGCGTCTCGTATAAGCCACGGAATTTAAAAATCTTTTCATTAAATGTCTCCTTGCCACGTTAGTTATGTGTAGTACCGTGTTCCCGAGGTATCGCCTCTTAGTGGGACGTCCTGTAAAATCAATGTAATTGCAGGTGCCGCAACAGAGACTGTTAGGAAACGTGCAGGTCGAATACCCGTGCAAATTTTGTTCGGAAACGTACCAATCGGAAGAAACTTTGGAAAAACACGTCGACGAGTTGCACGGAAACGTAATAAACAGAACGGCCTTCTTTAAGGGGATGAAGATGGCCACGTGCGAAATATGCGATCGCGATTTTTCGACCTACGCCTATCTGCAGAAACACATGAAGCGGCACGACGGCGTCGACAAGGACGGACCACAAAAGAAGAAAGCGAAGAAAGATGAAATTGACGACAAGATCGATTTGACCAACGACACCAACGGCCTCAAAGAGAATATAAACGTGCAGTTTGCGAATTGCGTCCGGAAGAAACCGCAGAATAACAACACGGAATCGAATAAAGAGGAAGTGATCGAGGTGAACGATGACAATCCGCCGGAGACGGGCGCGGCCGACTCCGTGTTTAGCGAATTCGCGGTCGAGACCGAAGACGGACGGATATCGTGCAGTTTCTGCAAGAAAACCTACGCGAGAAAGCGGGACCTACGCAGACACATCAATATCTCCCACATGAAGTCCATAGTGTACCAGTGCCACCTGTGCGACGAGAAATTCTACGAAGGCTGCCGACTGACGCGCCATCTACGCTCCCACTACACGCGCGTCAGTTGCGGCGAATGTCGCCGTACGTTCACCAGCATACCGGAAATAACGGGCCACATGATCGACACGTACAACGAACTGAAGGGGATCATCTGCAACGCGTGTTGCGTCAATTTCACGGACGTGGGGCAATTCAAGGCGCACGCCGACACCCACCTGCAGGAGATCGTCTACAAATGCCACCTGTGCGAGGAGAAGTTCGGTGAATGCCGGGATCTGACGAAACACCTCTCCGAACACAACGGACTGAAACATTGCGAACACTGCAGCAAGGTCTTCACTAAGGAGGAGGAATTGGCGAAGCACCGAAGTAATTGCGGCACGGGCAGTTATCAATGCGACGTCTGTCCGAAGGTGTTCAAGAATAAGCGGTACTTAAAACTCCATATCATAGCGAAACATGCCGACGAAATATCAGTCGACGAGCCGCTGAAGAGGAAGCGTAAACTCGACGAGGAGATTTAGTGCGAATTGAATTTTTATCTCGGGATAGGATTAGTGAAGCCTCGCCGTTTATAAGATGTATACAGTTAATTTTACAGATATTTTAGATGCTGGTAGTACAATAGGCTGAACGAACGCGGAAATATTTGAATTCGAATCAGCCATTGTCCATCAATTTATGACCATTACTGTCTATACCATACAATTTTTTTTTTTTAAAGAACTAGATAATAACCACAAAAAAATTACAATCTACAACCAATTATATACGAAGAAATATAATTTGTAATGTGCTGAAAATTTGTAGTTTCCTTTTTTTTACATGCTATAACAGGGTGCCCCACCGAACCGGTCCATAAGAATTTTGCGAAGTTCCAGATGAAATTTGATTTTGAAACTTCCACAGTACTCATGACCGACTATGATCTATTTAAGGAAAGTATTTTCGGTTTTATAGCCCATCCAATATACAGAGTGTCGATATCCACTTTCTTATTTTAAATGGGATGGTGCTCTTATTATACTTCTAGTGTATTTCTCGGATCATTCGTGATAGGTTTGTATTAATGTTGCTTATCCGTAAACCTAATAGTTTTTGAGTTATTTGCAATTTTGTCGAAATTTTGACATTTATAATTAAATATTTCATACGATATTAGACGTTAAGATACCATACTGGTGCGGACGCAAGTACATAATAGTCATAGGCAGCGTTGTCAGACAGAAAATTGAGCTATTCTTTCACTTTTTCGGAAATTCCCCCAAGAAACCCCTCATCTTTTCTTTTTTTAGGTTAAGTAAGGAAATAATTAATTTTAATTAACATAAATACTGTATGATTATATTATAATTATATGTTACAGCCCTGTTTATATATGTTTGTAGTTATTTAACTGTTTTCAGGTACAGCAGGATGTCTGCTAGATTGCACACGACGCCAATGTACTATTTGCGCAGCGCGCCATCTGGCAGACATCCTGGTGTACTTCCAAACAGTTAAATAACTATAAATATATAAACAAGGGTTGTAGGTAACCTACGCGAAAACAGTCATGCACACGTTGAAATAATATTTTGATGTATTCCTTGGTAAAACATTATAATATCTTATTTCGTATATACAACGTGTCCCCGTATCATTTTATTCAAACTTTTGGAGGGTAATGTAGACTAAATTAATGACTAAAAACAGCAAATGTGGTAGGTCAATTTTGTTTCGCTACCAATATACAGGCTGTTTACCATTCGTACACTATCATTTTCTAGAGATCCCTTGCAATTAGATTAATGGGATAAAAAAATTTACAACAAAACCCCACCTGGAGAATTATTTAACATTATTTTCAACTTCCGGAAAGGTTTCGTTATAACGGACGTCGATAGCTACTTTCTTATTTTAAATGGAATGGCGTTGTTTTTCGTACTGTAAGGGATTTTATACATTATTTAAGGACAATTTGCCCTTACGTTCTCTATCTTTAAATTCATTCATCAATAGATCGTCAAATTGGATAAGTTTGACCATACATATATATTTTTTAAATGCTTTTGATGGCCATAAAATAAAGTTCCTAAATGCCGCATTGTTTTATCCAAATTTTATGAGCGTAAACTAGACTTACTTTATAATAAAAAATAACAAAAGTGCTTAGTCAATTGTGTTTGGTTACAGAAATATGTTGGTTTAATATAAGATAAATGATTAAATAAAAAAATTAAACAAGTAAATAAATTAAACAAATAAGTAATAAATTGAATCACAATGATGGTAATGGGTAAAATTGACCTACCAATTTGCTATTTTTTTGGCATTAAATTTAGTCTACTTTACCCTCCAAAAGTTTGAATAAAACGATACGGGACACATTGTATACATACATATGTCCTGCCAATATGGAATGTAGTGGATCGACAAGTTTCTTTCTTTGAATTTTGTAATTTTTTAATTGTAACATTTAGCATTTTAAGTAAGTTTGCTTCCGAAAAATTGGATATGCACGTCGAACATTTACTGGTCTCACTTCAAATATGCAGTGTTTTAAATTTCTTACTATTGAAAATATAAAAGAGTTCCGTGTTGAGATATACAATCGCAGACAAGAGTTATTTGCAATTATTTTTTTCAGTATTATGTTGTAAAAGAAAGCAATAAAAACTATTTAGAAAATATAAAACAAAAAAGTAAAAATAAATTAAAGCTATGCAAAATTATAATTGAAATGATTTATTAATTTAATTATGAAAGAACATGCGTAAGATATTTGCTCGTGACTGTTTGTTTTTTTGTTATGCGAGGCTACAATAAAACGTCTGCTTCCATTTTGTGGTTTCGCGGCAAACTTTTTGCGCCTTAAACCGAATGAAAACCCTTCATTGAAAACTAATAAATCAAGGAAGATCGCCTACACAACTTTCATAAACAATTTACCAAATTCATACAGGACATAAAATATAAATTCTGTCTAATACCGTATAAAATATTTAATTTAATTGGAAAGAGCGCAATTGTCAAAATTTTGACAAAATTGCAAATATCTCCAAAGCTATTACACACCCTGTATACATGGGCTACAAAACTGAAAATATTTTGTTCAAGTAGATTATCGTCGGCACATGACTACTCTGCAAGTTTCAAAATCAAATTCCAACTGGAACTTCGCAAAAATTCTACTGAGCCAGTTCGGTGGGACACGCTGTATATTTATCAATATAAGTGAAGTTATATATCTGGGTCACGTGATACGATATTCTGAAATTGACCATTACACTAATTTTCCACATTCCAATGTTTATTATATTATATTTGTGTAGATTCTACAGGAAGAGGTTATAATATTGAATGTGTAAATATACAGAACGTCGCACCGAGTAATCATGGCCGACTATGATCTATCCAAGGAAGATTTTTCAGCGACATAGCGTATACACAATTTTTATACTTATACAATATGATGATATCAACTTTCTTATTTCAAATATATTTTAATATCTCAATCTACTTACTGAAGAATTTTGGTTTGATTTTTAATATTTTTATCAGGGGCTTTAAAGAGTGTTTACGAAAAAGACCGATGGGCGCACTGCATCCGTTTACAATTAAAAAAAAATTGCGAAAATATGCAAAAACTGTATTACTTAAGTCTAAATTGGTGATTAAAAAAGGCTAGTTTTGACTCCAGAATTGAACAAAACATTTTAAAAATATACGTGTATGGAAAAACGAGACAATGCCTGTCAACATGTAATAAGGTTTAAAATATAAATACAGTTGTGTTTGACAACCAATCTTCAAAATGGCTGTCACCACTCCGTCCTTCTAAAAGAGCATTTTAAGTTCAGTGCTGTCAACTGTTGCAAGCATAGCCCCTTAATAAAGAACATACAATATATTAAATTTTTATATTATGTAAAATTTAATCAATGAGAAATTGATAATAATAAATACTCACCCAAAATAAAATAAAATATAAATATCAAACATACATATATACAGAGCGTTTTGTTTGAAAATACTATTCAAAATAAGAGAATTGATACCCAACCCGGTATAACGCAAGTACCATGAAATTGGATTAATTGGAAATATTTTCAGTAAATAGACCATACTTCGACTACAGTCAAAAACTCTAATGAGCTAAATTCGGTGAGACAGCCTGTGTATGTAGCTTAATAAACATTGTTATAGATTTAAGCTCCTGTTAAAATCGTATTTGTTTTGGGCTAAAATTTATTTACAACTTGGCTTACCACCGTTCAGAATGTTGGATTTTAAGCGCATATTTTTCGAATTAATCACTTGTAATTTCCTTATTTAAAGATAGTTATTAAGTAGTACTTTAAAAAGATACTTTTATAATAATATTACTTTGAGATGAAGAATGAAGAATGTCCGTATAAAATTAAGTAATTATAACCTCTCTTTACTCGTTCATTTAAAACTTGAATGATGTATGTATTTTTGTTTTTGTTGTTTTTTTTTTTGTATATTTAAAAGAAAATAAACATTTTTTACTCGCCTTGTAGGTTCTTATTCGCCATGAATGCCGGAGAAAAATTAAAACGAAACAACTTACCACCCACTGGGGCATATTCCTGGCCATCCTCAGCTTAGTAGAAGGATTCGATATGGCCATAGGTTGCCATTTTGTATCGACTTTCTTCTGGAAGAATAAAACTTAAATTATAACAGATATCAAATGAAATTCGATAAATTCTCTTTTTAAATTTCCCGAATTTTCTTTATTAAATTACCGGTAAGACAGGGAGCTAATATTACGCGTATTTTTACGGAAATTTAAGATGATATAATAATGTACTTACAATATACGTGTTGTTTAATAAGACCGGGTTTAAATTGTGTGCCAACTCCGCCGCCGGGAAACACGGAATAAATAGTAAATTAGGTTAATGTCCATTATAAATAAACCGTCCTATATATCACCATCTACCGACAGATATAAACACTACTTTGTGTAACGGTCAATTGAAATAAAACCACAGGTGTGTGTTGGTGTGTCAAGTTTGAAACGTCTCCTGCACAGTTGCATGCACAAATGAAGCGGGTTCTGCAGTTTTTGCGTCTATTTTCGTAAATTGGGGCGTTTAATTCGGTTATTGCATATCTATTTATACGTCTAACGCAAAGTTTAGTGATTTCGTTCCGATTGATTCGGTGATAAAAAGGGTACGATTACGATTTAACTGTGATGATACCGTATTAGGTAGTAAAACGTAATAACTTACGTTCATTTGCGGTTCTTTTTGGGGATCCTCTTCTTGTACGCGGAAGAATGTCTCGATCTTTCACTATAGTATATCTATCTGCTGGAAACGCGGTGTATCGGATACTGGGTGGAAGGCACATCATTCCTAGCTGTGCTAATATTAGGCGGACGTTTTGGGAAAAGGCCAAAATTAAAAGTATTAATACGTCCGCAGCATTCCGCGACATACTACTTTTATTTCATTACCATGGAGGCTTTACTCGTTATTATATATAGGTGGTTATCTGTTGTGTCTAAGTAAATTTCTCAATATATCTGTTAAAATCAATCTATAAAGACTCTATAGATATATTAGAGATTTAGATTAAAGGTAAGTTAAACGTTTAAAATAAATTAGAATATTAAAAATGCCTTCTGTAAGCAGACAGTTAACCTCAAATTTAATATTTTTACTTTAAAAAGGAGAAGGTACTTCATGATATAATGAAGGAACTGAGTATATCGTAATAGGTAGAAATAAACATTTACATTAATTTGACGTTTTGGTGACAATCATAGAACACCTGGTGACAGTTCAAAATTATTGAAAATGGAACTAAACACTATAGAAATATGACATCTAGATATAAGATATTTTTTAGCGATGCTGTGCCTGGACTATTCTGTTTCTCTATATTCCTCGTTATGTTTATTGTATAATTGTGATAAATTAGATGTCATAAGCATGACATTTTGTATTAGCGTTATAAAGAATAATTTATATGTCTCATTGACGCATTGAAAATAGTTGAAAATCTAATTACCAGTTTAGGTATACAATTTTATTAAAAATTGACAGATCTAACATTGCTATAACTTGACAAGCAAAGCTATCATCATTTATATATAACCCTGGGATGTGATTATCCAAAACAAAAATATTCCGATAAGATTTTAAATTCCCGTTAATTCTCGTTTCGAAAAATGAGCAAGCGCTTGAGGTTAGAGAACGAACGCGTAGCAGCCATCAAAGATGAGGAGAAGGAAGAGGAGGACAAATTGAAATTGATGAAAGAACGAATCTACGCTCCGATAGTATGGAAACGGATGGTCATTGGTGTCTGTATCATGGATATCAAGGAGAACAATTTCCAAAACGTCTTAGATTTCCTTGCGGTAATCGCGAATCGCGATTTTTGCATTATATACGTTTCGAGAGATCGTAAGCCGTTTGTGTCCTCAGGAATTCTTCATTCCCGAAGACGTGCTTTGCAGAAACGCGGAAATGAAGAATGACCCGGTGTCGTGCAAATCGTTTTTGGATCAGTGTTTGTTCTGTATGAAGGACACTTGTTCCATCATGGCGGTGGATGAAAGTAGGTACTGTATTGAATTAATTGTAGCTTTGTTTTTTCTTTTTTAAAGAATTTAACAAGTATTTTATGAATGACGAGCATCAATAATACCCTTGCTTATACCGGGTGTTCGTTTGAAAACTTCCCATCCTAAATTTTTGTCAATCTGGAATTTTTTGAAAAGTTATCGAGGGCGAAAACTTTTGAAAATCTTGAATATCTTAGGTATCGAGTAGTACCTCATTTTAATGGTATTTTGAAGCATTACGCATTGGCGTTTAGTTTTTTGAAATTGATTGATTCATTTTCGAAATTTTGGTTCGTTTTTTTTTCTATTTCTAGCTGGTCAATCTATTTTAATAGCATCGGAACAAACAAGAACCAATATTAAAAAAGTTTTTAAAAAATTCAACAAATACTTTTTTGTAGAAAAAATCACTGTAAAAATTGTCCAAAATGTTGTGTTAAACAACCTTCTATGTAAATTGACACACATTCACATTCTTCATCCTTTTCTGCGGTATAACTGCTTAAAACTCTAAGTTTATTTTCAGAACTGATATTTTCATTCTATTTTCTAAAAAACCACGAAATGACAAACCGATTATGCAGGTTCCTGTCACTTCGATAGAAGTTCTATCGTAAAATAAGTAACTCCCACCATTGATGACTTTAGTTCCCCTACTCTACCTTGACATTACGATGACGACATATGTACAGCTCCTCCCACACGAAGGACACGTTGTATATATACGAAATAAGATATTCTAATAAACCAATAAGAAACTCTACAACAACATGAAAAATTGCATAAGTGGTTACCACACTGTATAAGCAAGGATAATAATACTATTGCTTTTCAATAAGTACTACCAACTGCTGCTGACATAAAAATTATCCATTTTAAAGATATTTTCCGTTACGAAAAAAAATTTTCGCTTTAAATTGCCCCTTCTAGTGAACGACAATGAAATAGTCGGCGTTTTAATAATGAGGGTGGTACTGAAAGAAGATTACGGCCGTATTTTCGGACGCACCATCCTATTAGACGGAGTCGCGCAGAAAAAATGTATGCAAATGAAGATATCCCTAAACAGGAAGGTGGACATCTATGTTGACTTCGATTGCGAGAGTTACATAGAAATAGAAGCAGTTTCCATCAAGCCCTCTCACAGGAAGAAAGGTTGATCCGCAGATTTTAATTCCATGTCTACATTTTCGTCTCTTTCCCATTGAAGGTATAGGATTTACGATGCTGCGGTGCACTCCAGACGTTGCCAGATCCTTACACGTTCCGGTCATCATGGGCATCTTCAATAACTGTTCTTTGCAGCGTTGCGCCAAGAAAATCGGATTGGAGGTGATTGGCAGTAGAATAGCTAGGCTAGTTCTGATATAAAATTTAAGGTGTGCGGTGTAAATTTACTTTACTTCCGGTTTCTTTCGCGTGTTCTGTTTATTGCTTTCGATATGCTGGAGGATCTGGAGAGGATGGAGATGGTTAAAAATGTTGTTGGACTTATTCAAGCTGCTTCCACTATGGATTTTATATCAGAACTGTCCTGGGTTTTCCGCATATATGTAATATTACTATATTGCGGGTCTCGTATAGAACCAGTGGCACAAATTCCCGCCGATGAAGGGGGATGGAAGATACACTTCTTTGTCTAACTATGTTCTCTGACAGTTCTTATGTTTGACAGATTTTGTTTAGTCAAAAGTCAGAATAGTTGTCTATGGTCAGAATATAGGTTATCTCTGGTGAGAATACACAAGTCATATATGTGTATGTAAACAATAAAGATTATTTTAAAGTATATTATTGAATATATTTTAACATTGTGCAGAATAATAATAATTTGAATTCTTTGGAACAAATGACATCAAAAGTTCTAAATGGGTACCTTTACTAAATAGTTTAGTTTTGGTCAGGTTATCTTTAGTGTTGTAAGCGTAGGTATTATTGCATGGGAAACGAAAACAACCAAACTAGCACATTATATGATGTTGAATCTAGTGAAAGTTATGAATTAGTAGTATGTAAAGATTATGCAATAGAGCAGACAACGGTTAGCAAAATTAGTTATCATGTATAACTTATAAATACGTACCTACCTAACGATTGTTTTAGATTATAACTTCGCATGTTTTCTTCTTTCTCATGCAGATATTATGAGATGCTATGGAAAGGTTGAATATTATAAAAGAAAAACTCAACATCGAAAAGCAGTTATTAAGTGAAATTGTGAACGTGATACATAAATAAAACCAGGAAATCTGAGAATATTCTAAATTTAAGTTTATTTTTATGCGTGAATTTTTTTAATTTACTGACCTTGTTGTCAGTATTGTTGTGATGAACCTGTTGCTATTTTATATTAGAGATTATTTTTTGTTCAATATACTATCTTCTCTTTAATTTTTTCATTTTTGTTCATGTTTTCACTAGGAATAAAGTTACAATTTTATTATTAAAATAAAAAAATATTTCTAGAAATACAAAAAAAAATGTTTATTGAAATTTGTTTACATTTATTGAAGAAACATACACGCATAAACTTGAGCTCTGTGATTTAACTCTATGGCTGCTTCAAAATTTTAGCCAGATTGCTCAAAAAGTTGAATTTTCAAAATATATTAATCGATAAAAACCACTGTCAACGTACCAAATATATGTTCAATTGAAATTCTAACTTGAGAAAGCCTGTATAATTGAATAATATCTGCTGTTCAAAAGGTGTCCATCGCCACTAACCGGTGTAAGATGATGTTAGATAGGCAAAATCCCCTTTTAACAAAGTTTTCAAAACTATTTACAGATGTAACCTTTGCATATATACCAGACCTCGTGAATACTCTTGCGTCATGCATGCTGCAAACCTTTCTGAGGGAAACATTTTCTCAATCCGTGTGTATATGTTGCCAATATTTTGCAGCTCCAATTTCATCATTAGCGAATGAATATGTTGTTATTATAGAATCTTCCACAACCACTTGCTGAAGCAATGATGCCGCACCAAATAATAATTGTTCTCTATCCATTTCTATAAATATGGTTTCAGTGTAAGGAGTAAATCAACAATATATAAATAAATAACACAAATTTGAACTGTCAACTTCAACTGATTTTCATGTTTATTACGTTAAAATTACGCGCATGCGCACGTTACGTCAAGAACAAGTAGGAGTTTCCGATATATATCCATCCCTCTTTGATTTCGGAATTTTTTTAGGATGTGTCAGCAATATAGTAGTATTACATATATGGTTTTCCGCTATCGGTTAAACGAACTCCCTTTAGGTAATTTCCGAAGTGAATTACGTCGAATGGAGGGATAAGGATAAGAATTTGATATTCGACGATCCGGGTGCCGGAAATTATACTTGCGCCCTCATGGCTGGTAGGGTACCTGAGGAGAAACCTCCAGAACCAGTCAAGCCCACGTTCCAGAAGAAAGTCGAAGAGGAGAAGAAGCCCAAGACCACCAGGAAGGAGAAAAAGGAAGCAGCGTTGAAGAAGAATAAATTAAATAATGTGCAGTAATATCTGTTTGTCAGTGGATTGAAATAAATTTTGCATCAGTCTTATAATAAATATGTAGATAGTTTAATGGGGCGAACGCGAATTAAATTATTTTCGCTTGCAAGGATTTATTTCAAGTGAAACTTGGACTTATACATAAATAAAATATAATTACAATTTCACCATATTATAGGGTACAGAGGTTATGTATTTAGACTTATAGTAAGTTCGCGTTCCAGTAATCGTGTACCGTGTATTAGCTTGAGCGGAATCGTCATTGTTGATCCTGCAGTGTAGTTTCATCTACGTTTAAACTTTGTTCTCTTCGACCCCGGTGGCTTGCGTCACACCCGAAGCGACACTCGTGGTATCGTCTCCACTACCGGCGCATGATAATCTCGGGAACTTCTTGTGAAGCACTTGCCTGTACTTGGGATGGCTGCAACGAACAACATCGTTTTAGATATACACTAGAGGCAATTGCTATAAATCCACTGGCATTACATCATGTAGTCTATGACCGATCATTAAAACAATGACGCCATTTTTCACACCACCAGATATGCAGATATCAGCTAGTCACAATAAGGAATGCACTGTCTTATTTGATTTTTAGGTATAAACTATCATTTCTTGGCGGAAAGAGTTATACATCCAGACAGAGATTTACGTTATTTAAATTAAATTTCTGCCGTGCTACTTCCAGGAAAGACCAAATTTAATTAAACCGACCGCATTTATTAATTTGCGGTCGTTTTTATCATTAGATAGCTCAATAGGTCGAGGGGAACACAGTTATCTCATGAAGAGAAGTGTGTTATTGATGCTTTATACAAATATGGTGTGTCTAACAGGAAGATTGACAAGCAAATTAATAGAAGCCATTATGTTGTTAATTCGTATCTAAAATTAGGGGACAAGTATGGATCTATTAAAAGAACTGGTCAAAAACCGATCGTTAGTACCCGCGACAAAAGGACAATTTTTAGAAAATCACTTGGTTGCTTCCCAGATTCGTGCTCAATTACAACTTGACGTTATGACGAGACGTGTACGCCAAATTTTGCAGAGTAATGAAAATTTAGAATGGCGCAAAAGATTAAGTAAACCGAAACTTACTGTGAAGCATATCGAAGCTAGGTTGACGTTTGCCAAAAGGCATATGACCTGGGATCATGAATGGGAAAGAGTAGTTTTCTCTGGTGAGAAAAACTTGTATGATCCTGATGGCGGGCAATACTACTGGCACGATTTACGAAAAGACACAGAAGTGTCAATGAGTCAGAACTTTGGAGGAGACACGGTAATGGTCTGGGGTGCATTTTGCTTTCAGGGTATATTTCCTATTGCTTGGATTACTACGAAAATGAACTCTGCTGCATATGTGGAAATACTAGAAACGCAATTAATTGACAATCCGCCTGAATTCTTAGAAGAAAGCTTTCTTTTTCAACAAGATAACGCGGCGATCCACGCTTCTAAGTTCACAAAACAGTGGTTTGCACAACATAATATAGAACTTCTAGAATCGCCAGCGTGAAGTCCTGATTTGAACCCCATAGGAAATCTATGGGGTATCATTTCCCGACGAATGTACCAAAATGGTAAACAATTTGCAACAGTCAATGACCTCAAAAATAGAATTAGTGAAGTTTTGGCTAACATAGAACTAGATGAAATGCAAAACTTACAATCAATGAAAAACAGAGTTTTTGACTTAATGAGACTAAACGGGAAGCATACGCATTATTAATAATAATATCAATTTATTGACATACGTATCATATCACATATAGACATATATGTCAAAAAGACTAAATCACCCTATGAGTGGTCTTCCTCTAGCCTTCCACTACGTCCAAATTTCCATAGGTTTTGCCAAGAGTATAGTTTATTTCCATGGATATACATTTAATTTCTCAATTTATTTCCATTTTATTCGCCAAATCCCAAGAATTTTTAAAGCAAATCCAAGTGCCTGTCACTTTGACATGATTAATTTAATTTTTTGTAAAATTACATGGAATTCTTTTATGTGGATTTATTTTTGGATCCTCACCTAATTCCGTATACGATCGGATTGCAACAGGCATTCCCTTTGGCGCATACCGAACACCATATGCTCAATAGGGGCGTGATCAATTCGGAGGAAAAGATTCCTATGTAATTGGTGACGAGATATGGCGTCCACGCCACGAACCACAGGGCGATGGTCATCAGCGCCACCTTGGCCAATTTACATTCGGCGCTGGTCTGCGCCGCCTCTGACGATCTCAAGGAAGCGACGTTCATCTTTTTCGCTTGTTCGCGCATCGCTTTTTCGTGAGCTGCAACCGCCTAGCAAACACGCTATTTTGTTTTTTTTTTCTTTTCTTGGGCAATACTTGCTTAAGATCGCCGTTTTTTTGGTATCTTACCTGTACAATGAAGAAATAGGAGTAGACGATTGTGGAAAGGGGTATGAAGTAAACGAAAACCGAGTAGACGATAATGTAGCTGCGATGAAGCCACTCCTTGCTCAGATAATCTGTTCCACAAGCTGTCATGTTGCCCTCTGGGACATATCTGTAGGGTAGTGTAAAATCCGTTTTAACTCCTTCAGATATATGGATGTGTAAATATTCCCAGACTTTGATAGCTAAGCGATTATTAATTTAGCGAAATATTACTAAAAACATTTCACGAGGTGCCATTTCAACGACACACCATGAATCGTAACAAACCAAGCAAAAACTAGGAGACAACCATAATTAAAATGAAAAAGCTCCTGGCTTGGGAAACTAATCAAAGCCATTCAGTGCTATTTTTACACTAAAATTAATCATAATGAATTATGTAATATCTGACAGATGCTGTCAAGATCACTTGAAGTCAAAAGAATGGCACTGTATTGAGTTATGATATTTGTAAGCTAACTTGATGGACAATAACCAATTTTTTTTTTGTTAAACAGTAATCTACGAAACTTGATATCGCCAAAACTGTTGAGTTTTGATATGTGATTTTTGTTTAGAATTATAAATCGAATTATATGTATATAGGATATTGCATAAAAAAAAACATGAAGTTTTGACTGACCCTATGTATGCGTGTAATTTTTATTTTCTTTAATGGTTTTTAAAAAACCTGAAAATATTTGCATTTTACATTTATCGCCAGCTATTTTAGGAAATAATTGACCGTTTCCATACATATCAGCGACCCTGTATATAAAAAAATGTTTGAATTAATACGGCCATCTTTAACAGGTTCAAATCGTGCTCTGGTCAATTGTGGTAACCTGCTGTCATAATGATAATTGAAAGGTTTGTCTCCAAAAGGCAGCTCGTCATACATATTAAATGTGAATTTTATAGTTATTCCATTAAGAGATCTACCGGAACAAAAGCAATGCAGGATGCATCTTAGATCAGCGACGGGTGATTGAGATCTACAACAATGATTGGAATAATAGAAACTTATAGATGGTGTTGATGATTTTTATGTTTGAGAACCCGAAACAATTTCATTTTCCCCATCTTCTATTTTATTACCTAAACCAAACTATCGCTTGCTATTAAATTCTGAGTAGGTACTGATTAGCATCATAGATAATCATTCTAATTTCAAACCTGTTCCAACCGAACATGGGCGCCAGCGTCCAGATCAGGGAGAACAAATATACGAGCACTATCCTAAGTAATGCGCCTTTGTGTGTCAGCGGTTTTCCGCTCAAACCTTTCACTATGACGTTATACCGATCCATTGCTATCATGGTCATGGTCCAGATGGATGTGCATCCGAAGAGTGACCCAAACATTCCGTGCAGCTCGCACATCAGACGTCCTGCAACCATCAGACCATATGAGCATCGCGGAGACAGACCAAAGATCGACTTACCCAACACCCACGTCTCATAGTAGCAATTGATGACCATCATGGGGCACAGAGCGGTCATCATTAAGAAGTCGGAAAAGGCCAGATTCACAACGAACAGATTCGAAGGCGTCCTTAACGCTTTCGTGCAGCTGAAGATGTAAATAACCATCGCGTTGCCGCAGAATCCCATCAAACCGAATATGGCGATGACTAATCCGAGTATGGAGTGCCACATGGGGTTCAATGGGGGATATTGGTACCAGTGGTCGTCGACCAGAGGCAATAAATAAGGTGGCACTTTGTCTACTACGGTCAGGTTACCTCCGAAGCCGCTTCCTGTTCTTGCAGCGGCAACCCAGGCTTGGAACCTGGGATCGCCCAGCACCGACATGGTGAATCCTTAAATTAAGGCAAACTACATTTCAGCGCACACTGGAAGAACTGAAATCTGCCGACATCACTTACAATTATTTTTTCAATGTCCTCGGCTGGATGTTCGTACTAACGGTGGAATAACGACTCGAGTTGCTTGTCTGCGTCATTTTGCTTTTAAAGTAGCTTAATCTCAATTTGCAAATAATTCAATAATATATAATCCCTCGAAGAAAAGAAATATGTATTTATATGGTTTCGTATATAATTGTATTTATTACAAGTTTCTTTCATATTGAGTAGTATACAGGTCGGTTTGTATTCTACTTGTAACGGGTTTTCCAATATATTTTAATACATTATAAGAACCATCATAAATAATAAATATATATACGTATAATAGATGTGTACCTCCCATGTAAATTCACGCGGCAAGAGCAAAGTTTCAAACCTTTTGAGACTGTGGACTGGTGGCAATACCACTCTGCCAATTTGTTCCAAACATATAGTAATCACCTGAAATTTAAATAACGACACTTATTCCCCAAACTAAAAGGAAATAAACATAGATGAAAGCCGGTATCAGAACTCCTCTTTTTAAGCGGAAACCACGTCTTTCTCGAAAAGAGATGCGATTTCCAGGTAACTTAAACCTGGAAATCGCTCAAAACGCCGAAAACTTGATAAATTTTACATTAACATACCTATAATTTATTACATATATAAAATAAGTATGCAATGTGTTCGATAACTACTTTGGCACCTGTTTTATTTGTAATTATTATCAACAATACTCACCGCTTCATCGTAAACTGCAAATTTCCTTCGAACACTTTTTGTATCAAAACCTCCTAGCGCACAGCATTTTCTTGAGCCACCCATTATTGCAAATACGGATATTCACAATTATTACAGCATTGTCACTCACAAATCACAAAGAGATAAAAGCAGTTTCAAACGATTGCAAAAGTCACAAATTCAAAAATGACGGATGATACTAGCGCCGAAGCGTTAGTCAGCAAGTACTAAACCGTGCCTACGAAATACGTGTACAATATAAGGTAAACAGTCGTGAGAACCATATATAAAATTGTAGAAATGTCACTAGCTGTCATTTGTAAATACAGTTTGACAATTCATCATGGCAAAATACACGCTTCAATACCGTTTGATTATTATCCAAAAAAATTATAAAAATAATCGTTCTTTCTGTTGAAGTTCTAATAAAACACTTTTATTTATTTAACTGACTATAATTAAGTATTAAAATGGTTACAACAAAACTACGAACAAAACCACTAACGGACAGCACATCGAGCGGAATCTTGTGTATATAGAAACGTTCGCGCCATCTAATGAGTTTTGCGGGAACTATTCACAAAGGCGGTAATTTTTAGATTTTTTATTTTTAGATGTTTTATTCTTGAAGATTCTTGCAACAATTTAGATCTCCTTTTTAATGGATTTTTGTTGATAAAAATGAAATTTTGCATCTGTGCACCGCGTATGCCGCGTATTTTTTTTTTTTTTAAGTAAGTGTCGTTTGCGCAGAAGAAAATACGATTGCAGTTCTGGAATCATTCTGCATCATATTTGCGAAAATATCGTAAATCAGAGTTGCTTGGCTATTCTTAACGATGGAACACCAACATTTTATATATACTTTTACATGTAAATATGCGTCCAAAAGACGTATAGTTACTATTCCAGGATTAAATGTATAGCTACATATAATATAGTGCAATATACTTACAAATATATTACTCTAGAAAACTAAATCTCAAAATAAAGTCTTCTATAAACACAAAAAAAACACTTCCAAACGTAAAAAATACTTTAAAGAAATAAAACTAAAACAGCGGATATTAATATTATTATAGAAATTTGACACGTGCGTCAACAACAAAATGACAAGATGAAAAAAACAAGTGATATACATATACAGGGTATACCACGGAACCCGTTCATTAGAAGTTTCCAGCGTTTCCTACTATTTATTAATTTGAAACTTTCAGGTTAAGAATAACCCATAGCGTTCTTTTGTTCTAAAATATTTTCGATGTTGTACAACTTCCGGAAGTACCGGAAATTGCCATCAACTTTCTTAATTTAAATGGAACACCCTGTATATTGTTGCATTTTTGGATTCTACGATCGATTCTACAATACACTGTATTAGGTTAGCCTATACCTATCTTTAACGGTTTTTGAGTTATTGTGATTTTTAAGAAAAAATAGTGTTTTGTTGAGGGATTTTTAATAGCTATTTTTTTGTTCTTCTTTAAACGCAAAACCTTCATATTTTACAAACAGCTAGTAAAACCATAAGGGTTTACGAAATACATTTCCAAACTTATCGCAGGTTATACAGGGTGTTCAAAATTTAGTGGCAAAGCCGAAAAACTTCAAATACTAAAAAGTAACTTTTTTCAAATAGAACACCCTGTATATTTTTACATATTTAGATGACAATTTAATTCACGCATCGATATGCTATAGGTATCCCTATACCTATCTTTAGCGGTTTTGACATTATTAGCGCTTTTTATAAAATATTAATTAAAACTGTACAAACCTATGACCATTTGAAAGTAGGCTGTGGGTATGATTAAATAAACGAATGTTTATCTAGTTGTCATTCTCATTAAAGTCAAAAGTCTTTTTTATGAAATGGAAGCAATTAACGAGTATTCCAATACTGATATTTTAAATTTATTTAAATTTAGACGAATGGAGTCATGTTTTTTAAATACTGGAAGTGTTATGTTAAAAAAGCACTACGTAAAACCAATCGTTGAAGCAGAAGAAAATAAAATAAATGTGCTGGCTTATTTTCATGCTCATCCCCGGAGTTCGATAGCTGTAGCGTCTAGTGAACTGGATATCTCTCCAATGTCGATTCAGCGCATTTTAAAACGTCATAAATGGCATCCCTATAAGGAAACATTAGTACAAGCTTTCCGCCCTGGGGATGAACAGAGAAGAGTTGAATATTGCGAAATGATTTTATTAAAACTTCAAGAAGACGAAAATTTTTTATCAAAAGTTATTTGGAGCGACGAATCTAAGTTTAGTCGGGAAGGAATCCTTAATCGACGGAATAATCATTTCTGGGCAAAGGAAAATCCTCACGTTTTCAGAAATACACATTTTCAAGATCGTTACAGTTTTAATGTGTTTTGTTGTCTTTTAAATGATTCTGTCCACGAAATTTATGATGATAATTAAATGAACATAAATACTTAGAGCTTTTGAGGGGACCAGTTACAAATTTTCTTCACACTTTACCTCCAAACATAAGGCAAGAATGTTGGTATCAGATGGATGGTGCACCTGCCCACAACACCAGAGAGGTTTATCAGCAATTGACCGAAATGTTTGAAGACCGGTGGTTTGGTTCCAATGGACCTTGGAGTTGGCCTCCTCGATCACCAGAATTGACGCCACTTGATTTTTATCTTTGGGGGCGTATAAAATGTGAAGTTTATAGTACACCTAGTCTTAATAAGCAAGACCTATTAAATCGTGTGAGAATAGCCTTTCAGCTACTAGATCGAAACGAAATAGGCAGAGCAACAACAAGGGAAACTAAATTAAGAATTATAAAGTGTCTTGAACAGAATGGGGATCATATTGAACATTTATAGTATTCCTCAATTAGTTTATATTATTTTATTTTTGGTTTTCTAGTTTTCTTTGTCGGTAAAATTATCTTTATTTGTTTATTGTGTTAATATTATTTTGTATTTATTTATTAAATTTATTTTGTAAACGTAACTGTTTTTCCTGTTGTCATACTCACAGTCTACTTTCAAATGGTCATTTTAAGTAGTTTTAATTAATATTTTATAAAAAGCGCTAATAAAGTCAAAACCGCTAAAGATAGGTATAGGGATACCTATAGCATATCGATGCGTGAATTAAATTGTCATCTAAATATCTAAAAATATACAGGGTGTTCCATTTGAAAAAAGTTACTTTTTAGTATTTGAAGTTTTTCGGCTTTGCCACTAAATTTTGAACACTCTGTATAACCTGCGATAAGTTTGGAAATGTATTTCGTAGACCCTTATGGTTTTACTAGCTGTTTGTAAAATATGAAGGTTTTGCGTTTAAAGAAGAACAAAAAAATGGCTATTAAAAATCCCCCAACAAAACACTATTTTTTCTTAAAAATCACAATAACTCAAAAACCGTTAAAGATAGGTATAGGCTAACCTAATACAGTGTATCGTAGAATCGATCGTAGAATCCAAAAATGCAACAACATACATGGTGTTCCATTTAAATTAAGAAAGTTGATGGCAATTTCCGGTACTTCCGGAAGTTGTACAACATCGAAAATATTTTAGAACAAAAGAACGCTATGGGTTATTCTTAACCTGAAAGTTTCAAATTAATAAATAGTAGGGAACGCTGGAAACTTCTAATGAACGGGTTCCGTGGTATACCCTGTATAGTTATTTCATAAATATTACTGAAGATATAGTATTGCGCTCCCATCTATAGAGTTTTGCGGGAACTTGCACCGCTGCGACGTTTGAACAGATTTAAGTTACTACCCCAGAGCACTTAACATGGACAACTTCTATATCAGTACTAACAACATAAAATCTAGTAAAATAAAAGTAACTGTTTTCACAATTCTGACACTTTCATTCAAACTCAACGTGATCTTCGTGAAGGCTTTGGTCCACATAATCGCCCACCTGTCCTTGCTATTGATCGAATCGTTAAAAAATTCGAAACAAATTTTACTTCATACGATACCGGAGCACCAGTACGATAAAGGATCGCAAGAAACCAAAAGCATATTGACGCTGTAAGTCCCCAGTGTTACAGAAGATGCAAATCGGTCGATTAATCGACGTTCTCAAGAGTTTGAGCTTTAAAAATGACGTATTTTGAGAAAGATATCGGGTTTGTATCTATATAAGATTTTGCTGACTCAAGAACTGAAGCCCCTTGGCCACAATAAGCGCCGTGTGTTTGCTGATTGGTCTCTAGACTGAATTGATCCTGATTTCTTCAAAAAAAAAAATCGTGTTTTCAGATGAAGCCCATTTTTGGTTAAATGGCTTCGTTAACAAACACAATTGTGGTTTTTTGCTGTGAAAATATTCCACAACAGATTCAGGAAAAGTCTTTACACCCAGCAAAAGTTATTGTTTGAAGATGCAAATAGGTAATCGACCAATGTATTTTTTATGGCCGAAATTGGATGAAATTAATTTGCAAGACATGTTTTTCCAACAAGATAGTGCAACACCCCATGTTGCTAATGCCACTATGGGGTTATTGAAAGAAACGTTTCGTGAGTTTGTAATCTCCAGAAATGGAACTGTTAATTGGCCTCCAATAAGTTGTGATTTAACACCTATGGACTTTTTGTGAGGTTATTTGAAATCGTTGGTCTATGCCAACAGACCCCGAACTATTGACGCTTTGAAATTGAACATCGAACGCTGTATTAATGAAATTACACGAGATTCATTGCAAGAAGTTACCGACAATTGTATTCATCGAATTCAATCCTGCCAACGAAGCCTAGGTGGACATTTGAATGATGTGTTATTCAAAGCATAATATAATAATAAGTGGTGCTATAAAATAAAGAAAAAGTTTTGGTTTTGTCTCAAATATTTTGCATTTTATTTAATTTCAAAAACATATCATTCCTATTGGGACACTGTACTAACTTGTAATCATCTTTGATGCCGTTATTAAAAAAAAAAATCGGAGCTTGAATAAAATAAAGTATATTTAGACATATTCAATAAAATTGCAAATATTTACAGTTTAAAAATGGATAATTTAAAAACCGCTTCGCCTCCTTTTAGTTCTCCACTTCCTTACTAGGCCCTATTTAACAACTTGAGATTTTGGATCTTCTCCCGTATCTCTCCCAAGGAACGGTTCTTCTTCTTGCAGAATTTGTTCTTCCAAAGCCACATCCTGCAGTCCTTCTTCCACATGGTCGCTATGTCGTTCAGGGAGTACTTCCTACCCCTGTAGGTCAACATCTCGTCCTTAACCAGGAAAATCTGATTGGAAATCACTTCTTTCGTGACGTACCCGTTTTCTACGCCCCTAGTCTCTTTCCCAACATCTCTGTCGTGTCTGTTCTGCTCCACCTTAAAACGGACAATGATGGAAGGATGAAAATCCAAAAGACAATACACTCACTTCGCGTACGCTGTCCGACTTGCTGCAGGCCCTCAATTCCTCCAAGGCGCCAGTGAACGACCTGGCCTCTCTTAGTGTTAAATTGGACAAGCCCGTATTGAAACCGATAGAGGAAACCGACTTTCTGACGGCTATGGCACTTTTGCGACTGTAATTTTCTTCATTGCTCGACCATTCCATGATTTGAGAGAAGGTTGTGGCTACAGATGAGATGGACTTAATGGATGGTGCGTATAATGTAAAATTTTAAAAACAATATTGCTGATACATTTGACACGTTTGTTTTATTGATTTTGTTTGCGTTGACGTTGACGCAGAAAAATATGATCCAATGAATGCATAATGCGTAAATCTGGCGCCCATCATGCAGTACGTCAAATCTCAATTCCAATTTGAAACCGTAAGATGGCACTATTTAACGTAAAAATGCGAATTGACTTTTCTAAAATATATATAACTTTAAACCCTTAGGATATTAAACTTTTAGATGGTAAAACTACCTGAGAAGATGAATATCTAAAGTAGTTTGCGAGAATTCTTTTTAAAAAATTTAATTCCTTTTGTCCGCTTTTTCAAGTTGATGAACGAACGAAATATAACGAAATTTGTTAGGCAAAAACTATAGCTTTTATTAAGGAATTTTCACAAAGAAATAATGTTTTATTATTGATTTTAAATACTGCCCAAATTAGCGAAGATTTAATTTACAGTTCTACTAACTTATTAGATTTGTCAACTGCTGTCAGTTGTATTTTTCAATGAAATCAGCCTACTAGAGTTTCTTCTAAAAATTAAGATAAAAAACTTTGCCCAAATTAAAAAAAAAATTATATTATCTCGAGAACTGTTCGAGTTAAATAAAAAGTAATTTGTGTTTTGGGGGTTTGAAAACAAGCGGAGTAAATCATCAAGACTGAAATTTTCTGAGAAATCAAAAATAAAAAAAAAATTCGTCTTTTAAAGTCGATCCGGGAAAAATACTGTATAGGGTAGCCTTATTCAATAATTACAAAGAAACGATTTTTAAAAGTTTTATTACTGCAGTAATAACACAAAATAATACATAATTTAAATTAAAATCAAAGTCTTAACTCTTAAAAATTGTATAATAATATTACTATAATCATCATCATTCAGTAGTAAAAATCAACTCGACGCAGTTGTCGTTTCAAATAGCGCATAGTCTGTCGTAGTTCCGCCAGATGTCGTTGTATCCGCTCGCTGCGTCGTTGTAGGTGAAATAACAGAGGGAGCCACCAATGCGGTAGTCGTTACGGTGCTACTGGTACTCGGTACTCGTATATCGTGCATATTAGCTGCGGCTTGCGCGTCGTCCGCTTCCTCTTCAGAATTTATATCGACGTTGTACTGTTCGCTGGGCGAAGGAGATCTAGGTAGGAGAGGGACCAGCCCTATACTTTGAACGTGGGCTCTAACAGGCACTCCGGGAGGTGCAGTGAAAACGGTATCACCATAATTGGTGATGATCGTGTGATAACGGTCGCCTTCATTTGGACCTGCCAATTCGAATTGCAAGAGGGGGTTGTCCGCGATCGTCTGAGAGGGTGGTCTGGGCTTCTGGGCGGATGGTCTGCCTCCGTAGATCGTGGAAGGTGTAGGGCGCTGTTGGAAAATGTCGGAACCAGTTCCGGATTGGCTTATATCGAATAAATCATCGCCCGAGGACGAAGACGGTTTCTCATTGCTCGTAAACGGTGGTCTCGTGGCGAATCCCCCACCCCCACTCGGCGGCCTTCCAAAAGAATTCGACGGTTGTCCAAAGGAAGCCGGTGGTTTTCCGAAAGTAGTTTGGGGTCGCCCAAAGGAATCCGGAGAGGTTCCAAATGAACTTTGGGATTGCCCGAGAGAACTTGGCGGTTTCGAACTTTGCGATTGCCCGAAAATACCTTCAGGTTTCCCAAACGAACTTTCGGATTGCCCTAAACCACCAGGAGGTTTCCCAAACGAACTTTGAGGTTGCCCAAAAGAACCGGCGGGTTTAGAACTTTGAGATTGCCCAAACGAGGCTGGAGGTTTCGAACTTAGGGGTCGCTCAAAACCACTTGGAGGTTTAGAAGTGATTCCAGGGCGCACTGTTATCGGCGGTCTATATGTACTGGGTTTCACCTTCCCCGGTTTAGCAGCACCTGGTTTACCTCCGCTATTGAACAAATCGTCAAACAATTCCTCCTCGCCGTCTTCACTCCCGAACACTCCTTGGGACGGTCTGACCGGTCTAGCGGTCGCGGAATCGGAAACTGCCGGTCTAGTCGTAGTTTTGTCGATTTGATCATCGCCAGAATCCACCCTATCATTATCCTTAGACGGTTTTGGAGTGACGTAGGTGCTCGCCGCTTGGGTGAAAACGTCCAAGTCCGTTTCTCTGCTCTCGTAGAAATCTGAGGGGACAATGTCCGGAGAATTGAATGGAAGGAGGGTGGGGAGATGCG
This sequence comes from Cetonia aurata, assembly GCA_949128085.1. Classification (NCBI taxonomy): domain Eukaryota; kingdom Metazoa; phylum Arthropoda; class Insecta; order Coleoptera; family Scarabaeidae; genus Cetonia; species Cetonia aurata. Next base: position 65,436,934 of record OX421884.1, on the reverse strand, counting down.
GCGCCTTGACGTTCTTCAAGACTCTGTAACCGATGTTAGGGCCGGCTATGTAGTGGACAGAGTGTTGGACGCCCTTCTCGTCTTGGTAGGTGTAGGAGCCGCGCACATTTCCCACAGCATCGCTGACTTCGGTGCGTCTATGATCTGGACCTAATGCAGCGAATCTAGAAACGTAATTATTGTCGTTGAAACATTTATTAGCATGGTTCAAAACGTACCGGTGCAATCAACCGTAACATATGAGATAATTATTTTTACGAATCATTTTGACAGATAAGGTTCAGTGTATTATCAATATGGAATAACGAAATCCTTAGTTATTGTAGATTAATAATAAATTTGTAATAATACTATTACATAGATCCATTATGTAGAAAAAAGAAGAGAATACTCGATATTATATAATGAAAAAATAAGAAAGGGTTAAAAAAATATAATGTAACTAGACTTTCCGATAGTTTTTGTGGGTGACACGATTTTATAAGCTTTCTTTCAGAGAAATTTGATGGACAATCGTTAAAATAAAAAGAACGAAAAGTAGCGGCCCCAAAATAGATCCTTGCAGAACTCCAGATGCGATATTATTTTTATTCATATCCTCTTAATCGATCCAAATTTTAATGTGTCTAGACGTTTTTATTGCGGCGCTTTTCTTAGGGAAGTTAATTTATTTAATATTTCAATTTTTAACATGTAGTATTTCTTACTGTAACATTAAAAAACAAAAAAATATTGATATTTTTAAATAGAATAGTTCGGTTTTTTTACATTAACAAAAAACCGACAAATATAAAGGTGCGAATCCACAATAAGATATTTTCATGCAGTTTTAGTGTCAAGAAAGGAAATCTCTGCAACAAGTAAAAAACTGAATACTAACAGTCATGGGATACGTCAAATGGTGAAACCCTTTTTCACGGTAAGATCGTAATCGTTTCATGGTACATAAGTCTCTTTCTGCTGTCACTGTAATCAAACTAAGAGGCAATTTTTTTTAAGAAAAATTGTATCGTGTGTAGGATTTGAACCTGGAACCTCTCGCTTACCGGACGAGCCCTCTGCCAATTGAGCCAACAAGGTCGACAGGTTCCTACGATTTGAATCACATCAAATACAGTTCTTAGAAAGCCGGCAGTACAGCAATTATGCAGTAGTTTACATTGTTTAATTTATTTGGGAGTTTTGCTTTAATATAATACGTTATTCTACATTTTTCAGAGTGATACTTTTGTTTTCGTTAAATATTTTTTCTGCACTTTATTATATAGTTGCATAGTTTTATTTTATTTTATATAAATCGAGCTGTTCCCCTACATTCTTAAGCAATCTGTATGTGCTCCATTTCCTTTTTTATTCATCGTTCACCATCAAACAGTTTAATGCAAAAATGCTTTGCCCGACGCCGCTGCAACTTCCGTCATATTCATACTTTATAAGCGGTATGTTATAGACAAAGCAGATAAGAACTGCAGCCAATCAAATCGGTTGATGCAAGTATAAAGTCAGATTTACGAAGGGTAAAAAGCAAATATTTATTCACTGTTAGGCTGGTGCTATCAATATAATACTGAATGATGCTACGTGAATATGACTGCCATTTATTTTGCACCTTATTGCGTCGTATGTCGAATTGTATCATAAGTGTCAGTCACTCCGACTGCAAACTTTGGTATGGTGATTCCAAACAATAAACCATGATCCCCGCCACGGTGGCATTACCATTTTAGTTTCGACAAGCTTATTTTGATTAAAAGCTGATGTCTGAAGTGATCAGATAAATGTAAGTTTACGATTTTATTTTCCAGATTTATAAAACCAATAATCGTAAGTAATGTCAATTAGAAAGAGGTAATTATTGGATCTATGAGGCATAGATACGTTTTTATTTTGTTAATATTGTTCAACAACAACAGCATATCAATCATTATCACCATCGGATATTTAATTATACAGTTTGATTTTCTTACTGTAAATACCTCTGTCTTTCCTATATTGCACAAAAGAAATTAAATGAATTTTACGATACAAACCTGTAGCTTCCATCCAAACCGCGTTGTACAAAAGATCGTCCTCTCATGTAAGGTTTCCTAGGATCTTTAAAGTATAGAGTCCTGTAGTTATTCGGGTAAGAATCAGGATGTGGGGATTTCACGTGAAAACCGGTATTTTTCCCCGCGATATATTCAACCTCATGCTTATCCCCAACATCGTCCAAGAAAGTGTAAGATCCCTTGACATCCCCAAACCTATTTGCACCTATAACATAGTATTACATCACTAAATACTTCCTAATACAAATTACCAAGCGATGATTTACCTTCCTTCCTGTTATAGGCCCTGGTGTTGAATTGGAAATTGTAGCTAGGATCTTCGTACGGATCGAAATATGGATCATCTTTATTTCCGATGGGACCGACTCGCCTCTGACTCAAGTCGTATTTCCTGACTACGTTGTTACCTTTTGGTCTGAATCCCCGTGGACCGGCGGTATATTCAGTTCTGTCCACGCGACCTAAGAGATGGAACGGATGATTTTAACTTTTTCCCGTTATTAAGCGGACGTTGTTTTTACCCGTGCTTGGGTTGCGTCCACCAAATGCCCCGTTCACTACGTTGTTCCTATTGGCGTGACTCTCGTGATAAGAATCTGGATTGTCGTAACGAAAATCGTAAGAACCGTCGGTGTTTAACACGTTGTAATCGTTGTCAGCTGCATGGGTTTGATGTTGCAATGATGATAGTAAGATCAACGCTAAGAACTGGACAACCGAAGAGTTAAATAGATAAACAGTTTATACTGCAATTTGTAAATAAACAATACATTTATAATAGCAAAATATCAGAAAAAGGAAACACAGGAGAAAGACAAAAGACATCATAATTAGCAGATATTTGAATATTATAAGATTATTAATTTGTTTGACGGCAATTGGCATTTTATTAAAGAAAAAATGTAGAACAGTTGTAAGGTAAGCTATTTTGTGCCAATGACTCTGTGTTTAGGGTAGCAATACCTAGTTGTTCTTATGTCTAGTATGATATACATGTATTACATCAAAAGTATTGATTTGAAATAGCCGTTTAGTCTTAAATAGAAAATCAAAGGATTCCTAAATGTAAATTGCAAAAATAGTTGAAATATTATTCATCCTGAAATATCATCGGCATGATTCGGTATATTTCGTGTTGTACTATAACCCTTAATATTCGTTTCTGCAACACAAAGATACGATATAAGTCACTACTGCCACTCCAAACAATAATTCCGTATTTCAAGTGAGAATGACAGTAACTGTATTATAATAATAATAATATTCATTTATTGTCCAACAGACATACATCCAATTACAGGACAACAATATAAATGAAAAAAAAACTAAGAAAAATAAAACAAATTCTAAGTAAATGCATTAGTTAATTATACAAATTATTCCAGCCAACTTATGTATTTTGTAAATAACAAAAAGATACCAATAATAATAGAAAGAGAAAAAAAAACAAAAACGGTAAACATTATCAAAAAATATCCGGAAGCAGCATATTCGCATTCTGGCACATCATAGTAAGCGGCGCTCGGGCTAAGACATTCGTTGGGATGTAAAAAGTGTTTGTCGATCTACTCGCAAACCGAGGTACAGTAATAAATATTTTAGACAGTAAATGAGGGCTGTCGATTTTGTTACTAATTAATTTATGCAAAAAAGCGGCTGAGTGTTGCTCACGCCTCTTTGCCAAAGGTAAAATATGAAGCTCATTCATCAGATGATCCAGATTTGCCCCTCTTTCAGGATAGTTTCCAGTTAGTCTGAAGGCTATGTATTTCAAAAATCTGCGTTGTATACGTTCTGTAGTTTGAGAATACGTCACATACATCGGATGCCAGACTATACTCGCATATTCTAGTTTAGAAACAACAAAGGTATAGTACAACATTTTCATTAGAGGGATATCCGTAAACTCCTTACAAGTACGTATAACAAAACCCAACGCTGACGCTGCAGATGTGCAAGTTGCAGTTATATGCGAAGTAAAAGTTAATTCTGCGTCAAATAAAATTCCTAAATCAGAGATGGTCTTAACGGACACTAACGGAATATTGTTCACTTTATAGACGTTAGTATAGCTGGAGACATTCTTCGTGAGTAGGTCACAGTAAAATATTTGGCAATATTCAATTTAAGTCCATTGTTGTTACACCATTTGGAAATCGTGTCCAGATTGTATTGAAGTAAATTCGCATCACTTCCATTAGTGATGACAGAATATATTTTTAAATCGTCTGCATACGCTAATGCAGGGCAAGTTAAAGATGCTAACAGATCATCGATATATAATATAAAAAGAAGAATTATATACCATATGCAAGACATTGCTACTGACTAGATTTTTCAGCTGACGAACAGCATTGCACAAACTGCTTAAGACGCAACGCATATAGGTTTTCTGTCAGAATGTAAATAGACTATTTGGTTTCTACTCGAGAGGTAAGATTTAAACCATAAGAGGGTAGTTCAATCTAACCCCGCAGCATTTCAATTTTTGGAGTAATTTCTGATGATCTACGCTGTAAAATGCATTGAAAGTATGAAAAATTTACATTGGTTAAGTACAAGATCTATGTGAATATTAATGTCGACAAATATCAATCCTACTTTATCTTCTATGTGTTTAATATTTTTTTCGAGATGGTTAGGAAGTTGAATCAGCAATGAGGCAACTTATTTTCTCAATGGCTGAATCGTGTTGTATGGATTAAGGCAAGTATAAATAACTACAGCGAGACAGACAGTCTTTTTTAACTGAGACGCGTTTGGAATAAAAATGAAAAATTAAAATATTTCCAGCGAGTTAAAAAAACAAAACGAAAAATAGAGAAAAATTGGAAAATTAAGAAATTACACATTTTATCAAAGAAATGTGTAGCGTCGAAATTAACGACTGCGAGACGCGCAGCCTCGAGTCTTTTCTTAAAGTGAGGGGTCTTTGAAAATGAAAATATTAAGAAAAATGGAAAAATTAAATGTATTTCCAACGAGGAGTTTTCCAAAGTCAAACCGCGTTTAAAGAGAAAAACAATGTATAATTCAATAATTAAGAAATTACACATTTTATAACGAGACGCGTACCGTCCGGTTTTCATTACAGCGAGACGCGGACCGTCAAGTCTTTTTTAAAGTGAGAGGTATTGGAAAAAGAAAATTAAATATATTTCCAACAAGAAGTTTTCCAAAGACAAATGCGTTTAAAAAAAATTACAAATTAAGCGAAACTCAAAAATTAAGTAATTACAATTTTATTCAACTAGACGCGTAGCGTCGAGTTTAACGACAGCGAGACGCGCAACGAAAAAATTAAAAATATTTCCAGCGAATCGCGCAGTGTTGACTCTTCAAAGTCAAATGCGTTAAAAAACGAAAAACTAAGAAAAATTCAAATATTTGCAAGGAGACGCGTAGTGTCGAGTTTTCTACAACGAACGTAGTACACATTTAAATCTACAAACTACATTGAAAGTCAAAGAGCATTACAGCAGCTGAGCATTAGTCCTTTTTTTTTATAGAGAATACAGACAGGAGACTATTGTAGTCTGGCTAGATAATCGCACTTCCCAAAATAAGAACTGAAAAATGTTGATATTTTTTTGTATATGTATATAATTTTGTACATAATTATTTGTGACATGATTAATTAATAAAAAGTATCGCTCATATTATGCATGTAAATAAAAGTATAATACAGAGTATAAATAAGATACAGCTGGGAGACTTTAGATAAGAGAAGGCCAACTGGAAAAACTGGATTTTAACTCATGCATTTTTTTTTAACTTATTTTAAATTCTGTGACAAAATTGTTCGATAAAATATTTGTCTATATGAGACAGCCTTTATTTTACGATATAATCATTCCTATACACTCCTGGCTTGTATGGATGTTACTGGCCTCTGACTGCATGAATTAATTTTACTAAATTCTGCGCTCAAAGCTAAATTTTCATCACTTCCAACTTGGCTATTATTGAAACTATAAAGTTTTGGATAAATTAGCAAATTGGTCAATTTTTGTAATGCTGATTTACATGATGAAAATAACAAAGCAGTTACATGTTTTCTTCCCGAGATATGAAATAATTATCTTCTGATGGATCATACTGCATATATGGTTATAGATACCTACATTGATGATTTTCTGTTTGAAATTCCAAAATTATACTCTTTAAAAAAAAAAAACAAAGTATACTACATATTCTTTTCACCAATTTCCTCCAATAATAACCAAATTTGATGAAGACATACTTATTTGGGCACTAGATAAAATAACCGATTGAACTCAAGCACTGATAATCCAAATAGAAAGGTTTGCTCACTGCACCAATTTACTCACTTTAAAAGGCATCATTTTTTTTTATTTACGATAAGAACAAAAGGGGATTATCGACCACACAACACTTCTGCGAAGATCCTTTCTTCTTTGGACAACAAGACACTAATTACTGACAAAAGCCTTTCTGGGCAAATGCTTCTTATATTTTTTTCGCTTGTTCAGGGTGGGGGAGTCAAACCTTAGGAACGAAGGAGCGCGCATACAGACGAATTCATCCGTCACTCATTGTTTACAAAATCTTTAGGAGCCTTAGGTGACCATGTGTAAAAATGATAGAAAGTTTCTCAACAAGTATTCGCATGTATAAGTAACTTGTGCCGGTAATATACTGGGCAGTAGGGATTCGCGTATACACACGTAAAAGAACATTATATCAGGGTGCTAGCTCTAGCGTGAAGATCAATGATGTCCTTGTCTCTTGACTGTGCGCTCCTTGGTCTAGCGGTTACAATTAAAACGTTTGAAAGAAAAAAAAAAACACGTCAGATTTCGGCTCTTTAATAGTTGTAAAAGGTTCGCATAATTAATTTACGACACTGATATAAAATGTCGCATAAACTGAGCCATCCCCAATCAGAATTTCATTAAGAATCATCTCTCTGTCTTTATAGACCTATTGTTCGGAACGGAGCTGATATATGCGCGGTTATTCTCTTAATTGTGCAGCATATTTGTAAGTACTGTGTAATTATTTCGCGTACTTGACCCAAAATTTTTATGGATTTGTGATTAAAATAATTTTGTGGCTCTAGGAACAATGGTCTGGTGAAAAGAAGGAGAAGTTGAAATTTCTGATGGCCTTTAAGTTTCGGTGCCATTAATTTTACTAATTCTTTTTGTCGAAAGCAACCCGAGTATAATATATGAAATAAATATAAAAACTAAACGTTTTTTGTTCCACGTCCAGTCGGGAATGTAATAATTCCGATATCATTTTTAATGATAAAATGTAAAAATTCTCACTCTTGAGTTAGTACTTCTTACGTGTTTTGCATGATGTATTTTCATTCTATAAAAAGCTAAAGAATGAATCAAAGCCTAAACCTCTATGGCCTAAACGCAATAGATTGCCATAGCTTTCAAAACTGTCAGTGTCAGATGTAAATGAAAATAATTTCATACAAATCTTAATTCAAATAAAACAATGACTGAAAAATCAAGTGAATTAGAAATGGAATTTGATAATACTCCACTTGAAATTACAAATGGAACTGGAGGAGTTAGTAAGCCTTTGTATCTCACATTGATATTATATACATCTGTTCTAAACAAAATTGTACGGAACAAGTAGATAACTTGGTTTCTTAATAGTTATTTTTCTAATCGGGTGTTGTAATAAAGCTAAAACAAAAGACGACGCAGTGCTGATATGGCTATTACAGCATACTGTGCTGTAATGAGATATTAACGTGGGTGGGGGGGACTTTTGCCGGAACGTAATATAGACGATTAATGTGCAAATTAGAAAAAATACTGTAAAAAACGTGTGCCACAATGACATGTAATGCTCGTACTTTGAATCTCTTGCCGCTACGCGGCTCGAGATTCAAACTTGTACTCGCATTACATAAACGTCATTATGACACTTGTGTTTTAAAATACTATTGTATCACTAGGCCAGAAACTATAGTTTTGCGAGTGTGAGTACAGTTTGTGGGACCGAGGCGAAGCCGAGGTCTCACAAGTGCGAATACTCGCAAAAGAGTTTCTGGCCGTGTGTTACACACTATTTTTTGAGCCGACAAATCTTAATTTTGTTGTAAATAATAAAAGAAATTAACGCTAGGGAGTTAACAGTACAGGTTGGCAATACTTATTACGTATGAATTTTGAATTGGAAACCAGGGTTAAAATACCTTAGTGATTTGACGTTTTAATTTTCTTGATAGTTTTGATACATATTCATCAATAATAAGGACAATGGAGACCCCAGCTCATATTACAGAGGTTGTGTGTGACGTTATTAACCATTTATTACCTGTAAAATCTTCCGAAAATAGAAATGGAATGAATATGAATTAATTAAGAGATTGTGTAACGAAAATTCTGTCATCTGTCATCGAATCTATAGGTAATTAATGGCAGAAATGTCAGTAATTCCAATATAGTGTTGCCAACCAATAGTGGTCTATTTGCCGGCCTAGGCCGGAGAATGGTAAGTTTCCGGCCGATTTATAGTAATGCAAAATCAGTGTTTCTGGACGGAGGCGCAAAAAATAAATAATTTTATAGCAAAAGATGGAAGCAGAAATTCAGCTCTGGCAAAGCTATTTAACCAACCAGCCCAATCGAGTGTATGAGAGATTCGGTTAAATTTACGTATCCCATAAATAAATCTAAGACACGACTTTTACAAACGCTGAAGTCTAGTCCTGCCAATGGCGTCCAATCAGTAATAATAAACGCTTATGTAAAAGTTAATTCTGGAAAGAACCAAATATTCGCATAAGGCCTTACGCAAACCGACATCTAACCAGTCTTTACTACCTACCATACAAAACCTTCAAACTACTGTAACCCAATCTAATTAAATATGTGAAACGTGTTCTTTAAAACGAAGTTTGGTGTCAAGGAAAAGGCCCAAGTTACGCACGCAATCAGATACAATGAAAACTTCATCTTTGATTTTAATTTCAATATCACAGCTCGGGTTTTTTCACGGCCAATAACCAAAACAGTTTTTTTATTATTTATTCTGTGACAATGTTTTTCAAACATGTTTACAAGTGACTGAAGGTCACTATTTATGTATGAGATGGTTTCACATATGTCCTCCAGAACACATGCATGAATACGAAAAGTATAGGCACTGTTCAGGAATTGGCAACAAGAAAAGAAAACCAACTCCTTTTCCGAAAATGTTTTCGGTGAATCATTGGAAAAATGGAAATCCGCAACTCTATGGAAAATATATTCAATCCTAAAAGCTTGGATAATTGTGAAACACGATATCGATATTTTAAGATACAAAAAATTAAAATTTTTGTTAAAACACTCTTTTGGAAAGTAGCTGAAAATGTAGCTAATAAATCAAAAGTTTTTCCAGAAGAAAATGATAAGCAATTCTTGGAAAGTGCTCCGGAAGAAATATATTTAGCTACAAAGGTAATAAAACTTATTTTTAGGTCGCCCTTGTCATTGGTGTTTTGGGGGGTTGTCGCAAAAATGAGTTTACAACATTAAAGATTTACGTAATACTAATTGCAATTCCTAATACAAAACTAAGAAACCAAGAGAGTTATAAACACGAGAGATTTTTATAATACTGTAAAAAAGTACTTGGCTCTAAGACCTTGTAGTATTCCTTCTGATAACTATTTTATTATTTAAAAAAAAAATGTATACACAACAAGTAATTGGGATGAATAAACTGGACAATATGTCTAAACAAATTGCCATATTTCTGAATCTAGACAACCCACAAGAGTGTGCAAACATTAAAATCAATTCTTAAATTAAACATATGTATTTATTTGTTATCATATATTTCATTCAAAAATTAAAAGTTTGAGTAGAAAATACATTATTTGTAAGTAGCATATTTGTTGATTTATATCGAATTTAAGATATTTTTAAATAATATTTTAAACATGAATATTATTTTGTTAAAACAAACTTTACAATAGTTAATTTAAACAAAGGAATGGTATCAAAAAGAACATTTTTCAATGTTCAAAGTAAAGACACCCATAATCTCATTGTAATAATAGACAATCTCATTGATTTGAAGAAGAATATATCATAAGTTTAAATTTAAGCATATATTCATTTCAAAGATTTATATTTAAGGGTAATTTTAAATTAAGAAGTTGTAAATGTTATTTTTGCAATACAGAAATAGGTGAGCTGTGATTGGTGGATTCAAGGTTATACTGGCGGACGTGACTGTGCCTGTCTATAAAAGGGGGCATGGAATGGGAAGAGGATTTGTATTTACAATTTATCTAGTTTTGACCACGTTTTGCCACTGCGTTGTATTTTATAAGTCGGTTTGGTTAAGTGTGTTTGCAATTGAGAATTTGAAAAAATGGAAAACGTTTCAGAGGTTTTATCTTCTTGGGGCTGCACAGAACATACAATAAATATTTTCCAAATTAAGTATTGCTATACTGTTACTTATTATGAAATACTTTATTTATTGACCCAGGCTTCTTTTAAATAAATAGCAAATTTATTTAGGAGATATTATATATTCCACACAAATATTAAGCTATTTTTAAATATAACGTTGAGTGATGCAGATCATATCACATCCTGTAATTAAAATTGTGAATTTCTTAATCCAAAGATTCCGTTTTCTTAATTTAAATATTCCATATAGTAAATTGAAACCACGATTGTTGCATTTTTCAAACAAATGTTTTATTCCTATTAATTATTATTAAATGTTTAACTTTAAATATACGACTTGTTTCTCTGGAGACTAAGATCGTTTTAGAGCAAGATTAAATGTATTTTTGTTTCAAAATAACTAATTGTTCGCGCATATAGGAACTTACCACGTGTTTGTTATGAACAGTATATTTTTAAATTAAACATTGATTTTTATGTGCTTTATACGTATGTACCAAAACCAAAAAAAAGAGTATATCAGGATCTTTTTATATCACACTTCACATTAACATTTACATATAAGCTTAAATAAACATCGAGAAAATCTACACAGAAACAGATGAACTTGAGGTAATCACCAGGTAAATACCTAGATATTTTTACAGTGGTTGAACATTTTTACCTCACTTGGCTTCTTCACTTATTCGCTCATTAACTTCGATGTAAATTGAACGCGCTGGGGAATCCACAAGCTGAGTCGCGAAACGGATGCAGTTGGTCGTTACACAAGCTTTCGACCGTCAATTATCTGTCTAATTATTGGATTAAAACGCCGCGTTTTAACATATTATCAATAATTATCCACGCTTCTCTTGTGATATGTACTCAAATAGGATCTACGGTTAATATCCTATTTGTACATATAATACACACATACACGTCTCACTGTTATTAATTAATTATTATAAAAAAATTTTGATAGGATTCAAACCGTAACAGATCGAATCAACTTCTGAGAATAAACAGGATATAAAATTGACAGGTGTTGCTAACCTCAAACCGATGTATCAAATAATAACGACGAACGAAATTGAAAGGAAACTTTTGATTGGTTATTGTATCTGACAGGACGGAAATCGTATATTCTCTTGTCGAAGCGGGATTTTTAAAAACGTAAGTAGATTTAGAGCGTGTGTTGTAATCTTATTCGAGGCACTTCGGAGATAACCTTGTTTTAATCAGAAAGCGGATACATTTTCGCGTAGATCTGATTCGGGGTTATCTTACACGATCATCTGGCCATTGTGTCATTGTTAGGGCCTGCCAATTAATGAATGCGAAGAATGGAAACAATGAGCATCAGATACTACAGAACTTCTCTTGTATGTTAGTATGTATTTACATACTGATAGGTATTACGTTTTCGTCTATATATACTGACGTACCAATTCTGTAATAGAGACAGAATTTACCAATTAACGTAAATGTTACGTTAAGAACAGTTAGAAAAGCAAAAAACGAAATCCTAAAGAAATATGCATCAAATAATTATTGACAGCTGTTTTAAGTTGAGTTTAAAATAACCATTATTATCCAAGAACAAAGCAGTTAATCAGTATTGCGTGTCTTAAAATGAAAAAAAAAAAACATTATCAGATTTCTAATTAAAGGTCAAACGTTTAAATATGTTAAACTTGTGTGGCAATCTTTCGGATCTTACAGCCATTGAATTTAGTGTCTTCCTTTTGCGAATTAATTCAGTAGACGTATACGAATTCTACCTACCTGCTTGAATGCTATTTCAGCCTCACCTATATCCTCTTTACGTAGTGTTAACTTCACACATCAATTAGTTCTACCAGCTTAAGAACGTAAACAATTAATTTCGAGCAGTAAAATAACATAATGGGCATTATCGTATGACACGAACAAATTTATTCTTCTAGATTTTGTAGATACTTAAGCATGATGCGTTGTAGATATTACTAGAAGGGAAAAAAATACTAAATCGTGTCTTAAACAGACATATAGAAAATGGAATTTCAATTTTTCTTTGATTTATGAGTGAAACCCGTTCATATTTAATTTATAATTGAAGTCGGTATTGTAGATTTTTATCGTGATTTGTATTTCTTGTAAAATATTTCCTAAGGCAGCAAAATTAGTGAAGGATCTCCAAGATTGAATATTATGATAAAACAGGAAGAGCTATTGATTTATAGTATTGTTCTGATAATAATAATAATATAAATAATAATAAATAAATTTTTAAATTAAAATGTTAAGATGAAGTTGAGAGGCACCTGGTGGTAAAATTTAGAATTAATTTTTACAGTTTTCTATGCCATAAGGAATGAAATCTGCTTATATGAAGGTAATCAGTGATCACGAGATGGCGGAATTTTGCTTTAATATATATTTTTTTTAATTTCATATCTATATTTTGTATTTTATAAAATAAGAAGTGATATCTCACGACACTAATTTATTATTTTCGTAAAATTTCTCATTGTTTCATTTAATAGTGTTAAAGAGGGAAAAGGGAAAATGGTTAACATAATACACAACTATACAACGTGGTAAAATATATATTTTTAATATATTTAAATACATAAGAAATATCCACGAATATAAGACAAGAAGAACAATAAACTATGAAAAAAAAAGTTTGATAATAATAATTATAGTCATATGTAAATATAAATAAATGATATTAATGCTTTGGATACATTTCTTCTATATAACAGCAAAAGATATCCTTGACTAGGTAAAAGCGAAAAATGAAACAAAAAGAGCTTCTTCAAAACATCCAACTGTCCAACTAATTTACGGTGTTTGTCCACAATACTCCCCGATGTTATCCGAGATGCAATTGAAGACATCAAAAGCAACGGAGCATTGATTTTCCTCTACAAAAAAGAGATATTAACAAAAATAATTATTTTTTTATAGGTACTTATATCACCTTCATCGCCAGCTTTTTCGTCTTTCAAATATTTCTTCTGGGCATCACTCAAACAGGTAGTAACAGATTGGAGGGTTGCCAACAGGTAGATTCTATCTTTTACTCCTTGGGCGTACAGATTGACTAAACCTTCGATCGTTGGAAAACCTTTTTCGTTGAGCTGTTAAACAAGACATTTTGCAAAATGTGGGTTAATAAATTTGTCTTTTACTTACAACGTTCATTCTTCTATAGACACAATGTAAGAGGCACTGGAAAAATGATGCAATAGAATTAGAATTTCGTTTGATACCTTGACAAATTTATTATATATTATGCGAACATTCACATTGTTGCTTACCCCAGCTATTCTAGTTTCATCATCGGTAAAAATTTCACGCTTCGTTCGGGATTTGTTGTCGTTATTAGTATCGAAACTAAATACTTGCAGTGCCTCTAGAATAAATAAAAATATTATAGACATTTATTTATTTAATCAAACAATTATATAAATACTATTATATAAATGTAACTTCTCAATACATATTTGGATTTACAAATGCCCCGCTGTGCCACTCTAATAAATATCATTGGTTGGAGACAGTTGAAAACTTGTTTGTAAATGTCAAACTCGCAAATAAAAATAGGCATAACCTAAGAGCAGTGGTTTTATTCTTTATTGTATTATTTAGAAATAAATTATGTGGTACAATTTAGGTTATTTTCGTTAAGTGAATGAGATTAAACAAACAGAACCGGATAATGATTTCCTAAATACGGAAGCTATAAAATATAAATAAATACATGTCTCCTGTTAAATGGTGATTATGAAATGTTCGCTGTTCTCCTACTCTGGAGAAAATATCAAGAAGGAAGCCTTGTAGAGAATATTATACATTCAAAACAGTAAGTGAATGAAAATTGTTATTTAATTCCTATTAATATCTAATATCCCAATGAGAAATTTCATTCTAGGTTAGAATAATAACACCAGTTAGCAATGATTTAACAATTATACGTGCAATATTAAATTCCTATATGTCGATCAATAAAATTTATGTCTGATACGTAGTATAATATAAAAAAAATCCGACTATTGTGTTCTGTAATGCATGAAAACAGTAATTAATATAATGGAAATATGGAAATGTTTTAAATGTCATGTTAATACTTGAGAAATACGGTGAATATAAATTAGTAAAAGGGTATTAAGGTCGCCTATTTTTATAATGTATGTAGCTAATTCTGCGCAATTATGTGTGTTTGCAACTATTACCTAGAAAAGTAAAAACTTGTAGGTTAAATGGGTAAATATATTTTTTTAATAGCAAAAACGGACTTTCAGGTAGTACCAGACGTCAGATTAACATTTATTCCCACTATGCACAATAATCTATGTGCAACTATCTATTTTTGTGTTAAAATCCTTAAATAGATAAGAATTAGTTTAGTAAAATTTCCAGATTTTCAGCTCTGCGCGAAATTACTATTTGTCGCTTATATATACAGGGTGAAGAAAAAGTACTGTATATGGCTTGCAACATTTGAATGACCAGTTTAAAAAAAATTCTTCTACAAAAGATGAATCATATAATATTTGACATCACTTGGTAGCATTGTTTTCTTTTTGGGTTCACTATTTTAATGCAAGGTTAACTAAATTGTTTTCTTAAATAGCATCATGCATTTTTTGACATATTTGAGACATTTTTTTCGTGAATATAATGATATGCAAACTATACCTGGTTTTATAAGAAAATTTTCAAGATATTGGTCAAAAACTTTTATAATTCCGAGTGACAGATCGCTTGATATAATAAATTAATTTTTCGTAAATGTCAACTTGCCATAATATGAAAAAAAAAAAAAATGACAGTTACGCGCCAGATTTAAATCCTTCGGGTTTTCTTATGTGGGGTCATAAAGATTTACAGCTTAGAATTTCACGAATTCAACTCCAGAACGTTTTTCAGTGGCTTAGAGACCAACTAGGTCGTTGTTTAGCAGTAAATGGTGCCCATTTTGAGTAGTTAATCAATGAATTTTGCTAGGCTCTTCTTTTTTTTTTCTGGTACTAAAATTAACTTGCCGTTTTTGTTTGTACATTACAATAACAGTTATCATTTTAACAATGATTTGTTTTTTGTTTATTTCATCGAAATTTTATGGCAGTGATAAAGGTTTTTGAGCATTTTCTTGAAAATTTTCTCATACAACCCCCTATAAATTGCATATCATTGTATTCACGAAAAAAGTCTTTCAAATAGGTATGTTTAAAAAAATTCATGATGCTTTAAAAAAAACAATTATTTGGCCTTGCATTAAAATAGTGAACTCAAAAAAAACCAATGTTAGCGAAAGTGATGGGAGATATATATGATTTGTACCAAAAATGTTGCAATTAAATTGCTTATTCAACTTGCAAACGATATACAGTACTTTTCCCCACATGTATGTAGAATTATAATAAATTATTGTATAATAGTCTGTTTCAACAATAAAGAATACATTATTGTCACCAAAACCTGCGCGAAGTGTGACGTTTAGCACTCTAGATCAGGCTACCATTGGCTGTTGCCTAGCAACGAAGACCGCTTACCAATGACATTTTTGTTATTTTTCGAGGTTATTGTTTATTTTTGGTTAATATCATCTAAGTGTGGTAACGCATGAATATAATTTTCTTTTTTATTTTACATACATTTTCTGAAATTTAATTTTATACAATTTAAAAATATTTTCAGTTATGAATCCCGAAAATTTACCTCAGTATTTATTATTACACAAATAGACAAATTTGACTTTTGCGAAATTACTAACTATGCTAACTTCCATAAAAGGTTTTAAAAAACTATCGATAACTATTTATATATATATATATGATTTAACTAAGTAATCTTAAAATATTTATGTAAATAAAAGCAAAATTTTCATTATAAATACGAATTTCCATCAAATGTTATTAGAAATAAATATCTATAAACTTACCAGATAATATTGCCGTACGGATTTCATCTTGGCATATATTGATAACTTTCTCTATATTCTTGGGAGCTGACGGTGGAACTTTGCATCTCTGCACCTATACCCAAGTTAAAATAAATAGACAAACAAAACAGATGTTCTTCCGTTAATATGCATAATACATATTTCGTCATAAGCGAATTTAAATGCTTTTAAACAACTTTCTATTTAACCTTAAACACCATATTGATCGCATTAAAATCTCTAACCGTTTTAAGATTTATAAATTGTTTTTATAACGTTTAATTTTATGAAAGTGAAATTTGTGGTTAAGTTTTTTTTCTGATTGACCGGTACTATTTTAAACTTTCTTTTTGGCGGGAAATTTAAAATATTTTTACTTTAATCAGAATTATACAATTGTATCTGTGAAATATATCTGTGTATAATAAAAGATGCTATGAATGATACATTGAAGAAACTTTTTAATGAAAGTCGAATGCTTCGACAATGTTTTTCTTATAATATCGGTCTAGTGAAAGTTTGTATACAAACAAATATTAAAGTTCCCACGAAATGTAATAAAATTGAATTTAATTGACACTTTTTTATAAATATAAAAAACTTTTATTACCTTTTCAATATTTTCACCAACCACACTATAAATACATAAACAAATTACTAACAAACTAACAATAAACATTTGATTTGCCATTTCTGCTCTCGTCTTGAACAAATAATAAAATCAACTAAGAATCTTTCTTCTCCGACTAACAACAATAAAATAAACCAGAGTAACCATCAAGATCTCCATATAAATGAAATTGCATAAGTCCCCAAGCCCCCAACCCGTGTCAAAGTGCTCCCCAGCGTTCAAGAAACGGTATAATGCACCTCTCCTCACCTAGCCATCGAGTTCTTGAACCGCTGGTAATTCTCGCTTATTTCTGTGACCAACGAACGCTTGAATAAAAAAAAAATGAGGGAAAATCCAAGAAAAATAATTCTTATTTCACAGCGCTGTAAGACTGAAAATCGTATAAAAAATAGATTTTTTTTCAGGTCGCAGCTGAATGGATACTTTCACTTTTTATATTTTCCATTTATGCGGCGACAAGTATGATTTTGTTTGAATAATACATAATACATCGATAAACTAGAGATTATTTATTCTATTTTTAAAAATTTCATACTATCTTTTTAGTAACAAGTTGAAAAATAAAGTATTTTCAGTTGATTTCCATTTTATCTACTAGATAATCAATTATAGCGAGATTAAATTTTGACACTGCAGATTCTGTGCATACCGGCTGAGATAACCGTCAAATTGTATTAAATCCGTTCAACGGTCACCGTCCAAGGTCGGTAAAAATTGCTCAACACTAATTACCTACCTGTTGAAATCGACATTACATTATTTCCTAAAATTATCACATTTAGCCATTTAACCAAGTTTTGTAGAATAGTAATTAAATTAATATGAATTTATTTAAGTAGGTAATTTTGCAATTGGCAAATCCTCTCATTTATCCAATGATAAAAAGAACACCTTCAAACTTAGAATTTGGGGCAATGCCGGCTCTTTTATATTGTCTATTGTTCATTAAGAATTAAATTATTATCTCATAAAAATTTGTTTATAAATTTCGTACACTTGAGAATGTGCCATTGTCCCGATAATCTCATCCATTGTACGTTGACACCTGTGTGAAATTTTATTTTATTTCTCATTTTAATTTCATTAAGAAACACCTACTTAAATAACTGTAGAATATATATAAAAATATTATTCCTGATTTTAATTCTTTATTATTAAAGCGAACTGATAACGTTTTATATAATCTTAAATAATATCTACTATAAAATTTTTAATGAATTTGACAGGTCTATGACTGGTGTTACCAACATAAATAATATGCTTAAAAATATTTGTTGTATCTGTCATTTGATTGAAAATACTTTTTATTTCCCACTTGAATTAAATACAATTGCTGTGATACAACTAAATAAGATCTTAAAGTTTGTAATTTCTTCTACCGCACGAGGCTATATTACGTAAAAAATTACCAAATATCAAGAGAAAGTTGCAGTTAATGTTAGCTTGAATTAAATGAAAGGAAATGCGAAATAAAACTAATGTTTAACCACAATACAAATTATACATCTAGAGACAGTGTTTTGCATTATTCTTTCATTAAATTTTAAAATGAAAACACCGTTAGGTATGCTCCATTCAATCTAATGAGCCGTCTTTTCGCAATTTCTCATTTCGGTAGGTCTATAGTGGGTCTATACTATGGTCTATACTTATTTTAATATATTCATGTTAAAGTTACTATAATTTGTCGGAAATCTAAATTTAATTTTTATGAAAATTCCCCATATTAAATATCCTAATTACAAATAAAATATTAGGTACAAACACCATAATCAACATAAGAAACAAATAATTTACGTGCTTGATCAATACACGCTGTAAATACACTTTATGAAGTGAATGGTGTATTTTTTTCATTCATAGATGGATTTCTAATGAGATAAAAAAGCACTGAAAATAACAACCAACAATAATAAATGTATCTCACTGAATTATTACCTATGAAACTTAATGCTGTCACTTTTATTTCTAGAAGTTTTTTTTGCGAAATTTTATTTACATGTTTATAGTGAAACAGTATTTGTTTTTAACCGTTATTTCATATAAAAAAATATATATTCATTCGTTCACTATACTTTACATACGATAGTTTACGTAAATGCATCGTTGACAGATAAATTTAATTACCAATGCACTAATCGCAGTGTAACAATTCATGTATTTAAAGCATCGGAATCAATTGTACTTTGAACTTGTACGAAAATACAATAATGCGACGTGCTGTCCAGGAGGATAAATTGATTGAATTTGTACGGGGTTTTCATCACACGTACGAATACGATTGGTCGAACCAATAAATATCTCGGATCAATCTGTATGAACAGGTTAGTGTAGGAAAAATCACATTTTTCCCATTCGATTTTTATGTGCATAGCTAAGAAAAGTCCCACCTGGAAAGGTGTTTAAAGTTCAATGCTCGTCGTTGCCACTTCTAATTTTTACGGAATTTTATAGGTGATAAGTGCTTTAAAACATAGAAGTGAGTTTCAAATTCCAATCGGAAGCGGTTTTCTGTCACCTGTTCCGAATAAATCCGTGTGTTTCGTTGTTATTTAGTGACAGTAGTGATGTTGGTTGCAAAACAAGTAGATGCAGTTTGATGCAGTCAGTTAATTTAACCGACAATCCGACAGTATTATTTTTATACGATGCGGAAGTAAGATCAAAGCTCAAATTAGCATTTCAGATGCTACGTTACGCGTTGTGCTCGTTTTTTAAGTCAATCAATACTATTTACCACAATTTACGATAGAGCTTTATCAAATATTATTGTGTTTAATCGCGAAAAAATGTAAGAATGAGTTTGTTATCGTTGCCCACGTATTTAAATACACTTTAGTAGGAGCTTAGGGGAACTATTAATGTGATATTTCAGAGTCGACGAGACACAAGCACAAAAATGGACTTCTCAAAGCTGCAGTTTTTAAAACGCTCTAGACTGGTACATTTATGCTTCGCTATAACGTTTTTCACGTCCGGCGTATTAGTAAATTTTGTACAGTGTCTTTTGTATTTAACGCTATATAGAATTAATAAAAGACTGTATAGGAAGATTAATTGGTATTTATGCTTCACAATATACTCACGTAAGTAACCATTTGTTTATAATAATTAAATACTTAGCTGTAATTCATTCGTGTTTAGAACTTGTTTTCATGGGGGAATGGTGGTCGGGCACCGATGTTATTTTATACATAAAACGGGAAGATTTTGACAAATACTGGGGTAAAGAGCATGCTTACTGCATCATGAACCACACTTACGAAATAGATTGGTTGATAGGATGGATGACCTGCAATAGGATACATATGTTAGGGGTAAGTCAATCTTATTCTCCAATTATTTCTTTACAATGAGTCCCTTTAGAATCCCAAAGCCTACGCTAAAAAAGTCATACAGTATGTACCAGTATTGGGGTGGTGTTGGAAATTCTCCGAGTTCGTCTTCCTGGAAAGATCTTTCGATAAGGATAAGGAAGTGATCAAGAGACAAGTGACGAAACTCGCCGAGCATCCAGATCCGATGTGGGTGAGTTTTTCCCGTTCGTTTATTTTGGTTTCGTTCATTGACCTGTTAAATGTGTTAGAATGTGAAAATATTATCGTAATATTGGCTTTGACCTAATCGAAAGGTTATCATCACGGATAATTTAATTTTAATTTTATGTATTACACAGTGCTGCTTATTCTATTATTAGTGATGTGCTAAACGATGAAATCCTAATAACTTGTTATTATGTAGCAGTTACCAAGATATAACCTGTTCCGGTGATTTCAGTAACTATTTTCAATAATAATTTAACAATTTTGCTATCCTTGTGAAAACCATAGCACACAAAATTAAAAAATTAAAATTGTTTTTTACTTGTAAATGCCACCTGCAAATGGCGCGATTAGAAATCTTGTTGACTTAAATGACGTGTTGATATATAACACGTTACGGAAATAACTGTGACTCTCAATTGACAGTTTATATTTTAGCGGTAAAGCGGTTGTGATTCCATTATTAGCATTTAAAAAATTTGTAACATTATTTGGTTTTGTCTATATTATTTTGTTTTATAATTGCTTTTGTTGTCCTGTTTGTGAACGGCACTGTATGCTGTTAATATCAAAACCCTGCCCGCTACTGACAGAAAGTATTTTACGTTAAAAACAGGTTTCCAAGATTACAAATTTGAATTCTGAAATTTACAACTTATTAGGCAGTGTTGAGAATATTTCATATGCTTAAAGAGTAGTTCCTAGCCGTGAAAGAGAGATAGTAGATATGACGATTCAAGAGGTCCCGAAATTGGTTATTTATCATTCGTGCCGTGATGTTTGTTTTCACGTGTAAACATTAAATATTAAAATTAAATATTGCCAACCTTAAATACTTAACTCTGATCACGTTGTAGTTTTGTGTTTTGTAGTGGTCCGCTAGGTTTAAAATTTTACGTACATTTATATAAATGAATATGCAAATATTTATTGTAAAACGTGACTAATAAGAAATCCGTTCGAATAAACGCATTAACGGGGAAAAAAATGAATAGAAAAGTACCTACTAGAAAACTATTTAAAAAATGTTATTTCTAGGTTATGTGCGTTGCTGTTCTGACGTTTCTAACGATTGATGGTGATATTATAGAAATAAAAGTCTCTAAAAAGTAACTAATAATTTAGACCAAACAGGCGCTAAATTCAAATCCAATAGATTTACTTGCAACTTCTTTTCCTTAGGCAATATGAGCTGTTTGCATTCAATGTAAGTTATCCGTAATGATTACTGTGCCGCCGTTTGATATAGTATTTTCGAGTGGTGATTCAATTTTTGTTATCTTATCTCCTTTAAAACTATCTACTGGATGTTCAAAAAGTTCCGCGGCGGTCAAATATCTCGAGCGATACACATGGAATCAAAAAATAAAAAGACACGTCCCTCCACCCCCATCCCAACCCCCTGGGGGTAGGACGGGCGGCAACTTTGAAATCTCTAACGAAAACCCTCATTTTTATTGCAAATTCGGATTCTACGTATCAAAATGCTTTGTCTGAAACGTTTTTTTCGATATTTGATAGCTGGTGCTGAAATTCGCAAGAAATAATTTTTGTGAAGTTCTGAAGAGAAGTTGTTGCCGTGGAATAGCGATCGTCTCATTTAGTTTTATATCAAGATAATTTGTCCTTTTTGTGTGATGTTTTTAAATGTTTTTCTCTAAATTAAAAAAAAAGAAAAATGTTGCAGATTTGTTTAATTGAAAATGACTAATAAATAGTCGAAATGGTTGAAAAAAAATTAATTCCTTTATTTAACCAGCCTTATCACCAAAAAAAGGACTAATTATCTTGATATATTTATAATACAGGCTAAATACTTTTAGTTTTATATAATGCAGCAATATGTCATTTTGCTAGCTTCAATTTTAAACCCTGTAGCGTCATCCAGTTTTAGTTATCGTCACTGCTTGGAGGCTTCGTCAGTACCCGCCTCAGTCTGCTCCAGCGTTCTGGGCATATTGCTTGGCTACGACACACACAACCAGGTCAACAGTTGGCTTGTCCGAAAGCACAGAATAGAGATTATACAGAAGTTTCACTTGAATATTATTCCCTATGGTCACGATTTTATTTTTTATCTATAATTTTACTTTGTCTATTAGACTCCGCGATTCTGCGCACAAACACGTTATAGATGGGCAATGGTTCAAACGGGACGCCAGGATTTGATTAAAGAAATATAATATATAATATGTCTATTTAATCACCGGAGCGAAACTTCTGTATAATCTTTATTCTGTGCCAAAAGGCAGTTTCGTATCCATCGTCGCGTCAGTCAGGCCCGGTTCCCGCTGCACTTACCGCCGGTTTGGGTCACATGCTAATAGCGTTCTCCCGCGCACATGCACACCCTACGCGCTCCCGACATTCAACTCATCGCTAGACGAAAAAGGAAAAGCGCCCAGTTGGATAGATTTTTGAAAACGATTTCTCCAGATATTTGACCGTCTTTTTGAGACGCCCGATATACTTTTTTAGTAACCTGGAACTATAGCTACTTATTTAGCCATTATTACTACTATTAAAAAAAAAAATTGTTGCTCCTTCACAAAACAAAACAAACATTCTTAATAAGTTAAAGAATCATGACAAAAACGAACAGTAGTCAGGGAATCTAAAACTGGCGTCAGTTCAGCGTTTTACGGCAACCGCTTGCGTCTAAAAACTTAACGCGGCGTCATGCAGCTAGATTTTCGCGTCATGACGCAGAGTGCCAAAACGAGCATGACGTTATTGAATATAATATTGGTATGTAATTCAGCACTGTTAATCCTTACATATTAATCTAAGGCGTAATACTTAAAGATTTTTTAACGAATAAACCTACAAAACGGTTATTTCTGCGAGAAATATGCTTAAAACGTTATAAATTAAATTTAAGTATGTCTAAAATGAGTTGTATCAGTTATTTTTGAACAGCGCCATCGGTTGGCCCGTCATTTTCAGGTATATAATTCTACAATTAAATAATTTTTATTTCGACAGTTGCTCCTTTTCCCCGAAGGCACGAGATTCGCCCCGAATAAGCACAAAGCATCGTTGGAATTCGCCAAAGAGAAAAACCTACCGGAACTGAAGTATCACCTCTTACCCAGAACCAGGGGCTTCATAGCCAGTTTACCGTCCATGAAGGGCAAAGTCCCCGCGATCTACGATATCGAAGTAGCGTTTCACCAGAACGATCCGGGACAGCCCACTATAACGGGCTTACTGTTTGGAATCCCGGTTACAGCGCACATGTACATGAAACGTATCCCGCTGGAAGAGGTGCCCGATACGGAAGAGGAGCAAGAGAAGTTTTTAAGGGATATTTTCGTGACTAAAGTAAGCCAACGGTGTAACCATAGATGAAGAGAAAATAATAAACGATTATTCTACTGGAATTTTAGGATAGATTGAAGGAGAGTTTCGTGAAGACCGGCGATTTCTTCACGATGTCTGGTATTGAGAGGACCGACGTGATCTATACGAAGAGACGGGTAAACTCTCTCATCAATATGATGGTTTGGTTCGTCGTGATATTGTGCCCGATGACGTATTATCTCATCCTGTTCTTATTCAGCGGGGAATTGTTGTATTTCTCGATAGGGGCAGGCATAATTACCATATGTAAGTAAACTGAACCGCTTAAATTAAACAATTAGTAAATGATTATCGTGACTGGATGATTACAGTTTTCGTGCTTCTAAACAAGACGATCGGGATGACGAAAATAAGCAAGGGTTCGTCGTACGGTACAAATTCTCCAATGAAAACGGAATAATTCCACCCAATATGAGACTAATTAGACGCGCTATTAATAAGTTAATTTGAACTGAAACGAATATTATTTGACAAAAGAAATGCCTAAAAATAAAAAAGGAAATACTTACGACAGCAGGACAACGTGACTCGCTCTTTTTCAGTTTTTTTTTTTTTTTTTTGTCGTAGTGAACAGTTTATATCTGTGATAGTCGCTGAAAGATATTACGTTATGAATCTCGCGTGAAAAGGGCAGATTATATAGTCTTTCCTTTTATTTGAATCCTTATAATAGTGCCTTAATCAACCTATCAGAAGTGGCAAATCATATTCGAACGAAAATCTTGAAGTAACGTGATTGCATTTAATTTTTAAATAATACTCGCCGTAGGAGAATCGAAACAAAAACTAAACGACGCTGATGTAAAAGAACGAGCCATCAATCACTTTGCTGTCGTCAATAATTTAATTCTCAGTTTTGATAATCCTCCTTATTTATAAACGTTCATTTTAGTATAGATAAAATCTGTCTTCTGTTCTAAAATATATTTTTTTATGAAGTACAAGGTGAACCAAAGGTGCTTAATATAGCAATATATTAATATAATGATACTTTTGAGTTACTTTGTGCGTATAAGTATTTACGTGAAGTGATAAATAACGAGAAATTACTCTATATAATTATAAAAATGCATTATTTTTCCCTTGTTTCATACTCTTAGCGTTCGATTAGGAATATTAGACTCTTAAAAAACGTTAATTCCTCATTCGATATGGTACTTGGGTTGAAAAATAAAAAAAAAAAAGGCAAAAAGGAAAAATTCAATTAATAATAGCAAATTTAATATTATAGTAAAAGTTTGAAATACGTACAGCTGGGTAGAAGAAAGCTAAATGTGAATGTTTAAAATAATTAGTGGAACGCGCAAACATGTATAAATAACAATAATTTTTTATATGTGTATTTGTTCTTTTTCTATTTATAAAACGAAAAAAAAAACTACATATTATTATAGTTTGTTTTTATTGTTGTTGTTTTTATCTGTAATATAATAATAAAATAGAAAACTTGTTGTTTTAATTTTTTGTTTGTTTTTGTGTAAAGTGATAGTAATATACAAGTACCTAACTATCTAGATTACAAAAAAGGTAAGTTTTACCATTAAAAACGGAGATCTTTTATTGCTTTTTCGTAATAATAAATAATATAATATTTAGTAATTCTCGTACTAGATTAGAAATTTTCGTACTAAAATTTAAATCGTTACATAAGCCGCGATAACTCAAACATTATTTTTTATATTCCTTTGTTACAGCTACAATAAACACTCGTTTCATAATTTGAAGCCCTAGAGCGTTGGAGGCAACCAATCGCATCAACTGGTATGCTGTCAAATTCAATACATAACCTATCTGTAGCAGCCCCTATGTGATTGGGTTTGTCGCTATAAAGCTTTAAATTGTGATCGTCTTATATTTAAAAAAATTAAACAACACGTTTCTTTGCTAGATTTTACTGTCCCTGTTTCTCTAAAAATAGGGTAATTTCCTTAGGGTTGGCAACGTAAAACAGTACTAGATTACGTCAAAATGTCAGAGAAATGATATCAATGCACTTAACTAAAAACTTAAAATAAATATTATTTACATATGTAGTTCGATTAACGAAACTTTAATATCGCGATTGATATTAACGACAGCGCTGTATTATGTACCATAAATGTGTAAAGGCCGCTCTAAAAATCGCAATTTTTTTGAATACAATAAAAATTGCACGCATGCACATTCACTGATTAATGATAGTTTTGTTCATAATCGGCGTTGGACGTATTCTTTTGTGGTGAACAATCTGATCAAAGTGACCATCAATCAATTCGTTCAGTTACAATTAGTCCAATGTTCGTTCGTGTACGTTCAGTCTCCCCATTTCGACTAATAAAGTGATTGCATTCAGAAATCCCCTTGCCTCTCGAGCTAAATTAATAGCATTTTCGACTTACTGCACTTTTATCCACTGATTGTATTTCCATCTTATTTTAATGCATAATATTAGTAAGGGAGATAGATATACTCCACGCGTAAAGTGCAATAAGTCGAAAACGCTATAAATTTCGCCGTTAGTTCGTTAATTCGACAAAATCTAGACATAACCCAACTTTATCGACTTCACGTAACAACTAACAACAAATGGATGTGAGCGTTAATCACGATAACATTATTAATACTAATAATATTGCTAATGAAAATGTTGAAGTTAACTTATATAATCTTAAATGTGTTGTGTGGAAATTGTTGAAATGTTTTTACATTATATACTCTTATTGAGAACCTATTAGCATAATAATTCGCTTATTTTGATTTAATTTTGACAATTTTTCATATCTAGTAGACATAAAAGGATAATAAACGTAATTAAAATGAAAAGAAAAAAAAATCTAAGGTTGAGACTTTTTACAGTTTAAGTTAATTTTGACACTTTAGCGCCATCTCTATGCCGAAAGCTATGTGTTAAACCCATGACGTATAGATAGATGTCGCAGCATCCCGGTATTCTTACCTATTCAATCCTAGATAGTGCTTAAATTGAATGAAGAAATTCAAATGATTGTAACCTTATTTACCATTAATATTTTCACTTGCTGACGCGCAAATTAAGCGTATAGTAAATAAATTTTTGTGAACCAAATAAGTAATAAATCATTTCTGATATTATAAATCGTTACGCCGAAGTATTCCCATCTACATTTGGAATATCAAACGTCATGTTAGAATCACTTTAAAATCGCTATTGTTTACTAGATGGCGCTGTGTACATCGGTAAACATTATTGATTTAAAATTAAAAGTAATTGATAAAGAATTATTTAATGTCAATAGTATAGAAATGAAACGTCGTTCTACATAAATATATATTTATTAGCATTGGTAACATATTGTTTTCAATTTTCCTATTCGTTCATAAATGGATATTATTATAGTTTACATTATATTGTATTTTAAGGGGCACACATAAGTTATCACATATATCACAATTATTGAATGTGAATAATTTAGATCGACAAGACAGGTATATAGTTTTTTTTTTTTTGTTTTTAACATAGTATAGATTATATTTAGTATTAAGTAAGGTACTCTCTTTGGTTTGTGGTACATATAGTAACTAGTGAGATACATGCATCGTAAGATCAGGCTTTATAAAAGCTTTTCTATTACAAATAACTTAATTAGGAACAGAACAATCAATAATAAATTAAAAACAAATATTTTAATAATAACATCAAACATAGTTTTGACTGTGTTTTTTCTTAATAAATACTTTATCATTAAATTAAATTTTTAGATTAGATCTAACTCAAACCTTTAATCATTATCATTCACAACATTTTTTCCTTAAGGCGTAAGAGTTTAAAATAACGTTTTTAAGATTGAATGAATTGTAGATACAGATAGAAGCAGAAATACTTTTATTTATTTTTTTTGTTATTTCGTTAATTTTTAGTGTTTTACTCGAATTAAGAATGCGTAAGTATCAATAGGTTATATGTTTAAATTTTCCCGCTAAAAAAATGGAACAACTGTGAAGTTATCTAATAGCAAATCCGTCAGGGGCGTCAACCTAACTAGGCACGTCGATAAAACTCCCTATTTTCCCGTAGTTTGGCAAATAGTATGGAAGGTTGGAATACATTTTTTTATAAATTGTAGTTACGACACTTATGGAATAAAGTTATTTTTGTTATTGTAGGGTAAATTTCTATACAATGACTTTCTGTTAAATATCGCATTGTTTATTAAGGACAGAATGTCTTTCAATTTCATTCCATAAGTGGTTACCACACTATATCAGCTAAGCCCATTATGGCGTTAAGAAGAATCCCTTCTGCTAATAGAAAATACCAATTTGGACCTCAATTATTGCGGAAGCCTTATCTCTCCTTTTCTACTTAAATTCGACTACAACAACTGTCTACAGAAACAATAGAGTTTCAAATGAAAATCCGTTATACATAAACTTTGTTTCCCATACAAGTTTATCCTGCTAATGGTACCTATGATTTCGTAAGCGTATTCGTCATTATTCTTCTTCCTCCTGACAGTGGCTTCGAATATCGCATCACTGGGCTTTGTCCTTAACGTCAGCGTGTAATCCTGTTCCGGATGCTGCTTCCGTATTTCTTCGTGGTGCGTCTGCATGTGCGACTCGATGACTTTATCCAGTTCTAAGGGGACACAGTCGGCGTAACCGATCAGCAAACGATTCATGTAATCGACAGTGAAGTTAGCCGCTTCTGAAACTATTGGGTTGGTAGTATTGATCTTGACGCTTTCCTCGCATGTGCACCAATGGGAGGAGATGTCTGCGTCTTTGCAAGTCCTCTCCGGAGGAATAACGTCGAAGAGACTGTAAAATCGTTTCGGGGTGGTTCTATTTTGTTGTCTAGCGTACAAGAAATCTTTGGTTAAGGCATATGGATCTAGAAGATCTTCTAAAGTAGCGTGAAGATCGTAAGGGCTTGTTAATCGTTTGCTATTTCTAAGTAAATTCGAATATGCCATCGTGTGTTGAGTCTTATACGATTCAGGTAGGTAAATATAGATGAAAGGCAATCGCTCTTCTATCCTACCCTGGAACGTCGAGCGTATATCACCCCATCTCATCCCGTGGTCGCTTAGGAATATAAAAATAGTGTTCTCTAAGAGATTCTCCCATTTCAACCGAGTTATGAAAGCAGCGAAGAATCCATCGCCCAATTTCGGCTTGTTAAGTAAATCGTGCGACAAACTAGAGGTCCAGAAGAAGCCGAAATAGGGTTTGCGATAATTCCGCATAGATTTCACGAATTTCTCGGCGTATCTCGATATGGTCTTGTACGCTTCTTCGGCGCCGATGCATTGGTCCACGTTGCCTCTGTGAGTGTTCCCCACCCGTTTCTCCGCCTCGTAATCGTAAGTGTCCCAGTAGTAATGCGTCGGTTGGCGTTTGAAACCGCGTCTTTGGTAATTGAAGATTCCCATCCACGACGAGTCTTCCGCGAATGCAGTGACGTATCCGCTAGCGTTGTATCTCTTCCAGACGAAAGGGCAATCGTCGAAATGCGTCGTGGTGTTGGGCCAACACTCTCTCTTCAACTCATCTTCGTTGAAACCGGTTAACACCGGCATTAGATTAGGGAAAGTATTGTCAGCTACTTTATTATAACCTAGAAGTTCTACCGCTTTTATATCTTTCAACACGCGAACTGTTTTCGGCATTTGCCGATGGAAATTTAACCGTGAAATCGAGTCTATACCAAAGAACAACACGTTGATTTTATTCTGAGATTCCCTGAACGTTTCAATGCTCGGTTTCGAAGGCGCAAACGAGAAATATCCCTTGTATATCGCACTGGAATTGTAAGTACATGTCACCGAAACGAATTCTTCATTCACCACAACACTCCCGTTAAAATCCCTGCACTTTTCGTCGTATTTTATCTTGCCGTCTTTCTCACCGTCGCTAGGATCCACCCTCCAGAACGGCGCATAGCAGCACCTCAACAAAATAGTCTCGTTGATTTCGTACGCCGGAAAAGAACGGTTTACAATGTATAAGGCGGTGAGATTCGACTCTACCAAAGCTGGGGTGCCGTTGTTGCAAATCACGGATTTCTCCTCGAAGATGAAGCGTTGAACGGCGGCATTTACAGGTTCCATTTCCGGTATGCGACATCCCTTGGTTTTCAGGAGGAAACCTTTCGTGTCCAAGTCTTCTGGGGCGGATAGGATCGGCTGCGAATTCCTCTCGATGATCAAGGTTGGCTGGATCACTTTGTAGCCGTGTTGACCTTGGAAGACGTTGAAGAAGAAGAGGAGTGCGGCCGTGAAGATGATGAAGACCAGGAGGAGAGAAGGTGGTCGTTGCCATTGCCACATGCGGGGCTCCTCGAAGCCCATGAGTTGATATTTTCTACTACAAAATTGATCAGGATGTATTAATAAAAAGATGTAAGAAAGACATTGATAATAGGAGCAATATTATCGTAGGAAAATCGGAATGTAACGAATTAATTGGTGAAGAGAGTAACTACGGCCTGGAAAATAAACTCAAATACAGAAATAAAGAAAACAAATAAAGAACTAAGATAAAACGACACTGATAACATCCCACAAATTAGGACACGTTCATTGACTGGATCCAGAAAGCAGATAATATTCTAAGAATATTATTTAAACATACTTTATATATTGCAAATATTATCAAAATATTGTAAAAGTGAAATCTACAAAATAAATTTATAATATATCGGTACTGGAGTGAGACGAATCCAAACTTTAAAATTTCTTGTCGCAGACAATATTTTAAAAAAGTTAATGTGTGGGGTGCGGTTTCGTACCACGGCATTATTGGCCCATATTTCTTTGATTAAAATTTAAACCGTAATTCATATTTGGAAATGTTGCCAATTTTTTTAACTGATGAACTGGATGAATTGCCGTTAAACTACCGAATTGAAATGTTTTACCAGCACGATGGGTGTGACCTACTCATTATGCCGGCATTGTTCGCCAGTGGCTCAATACAGAGTTCCATGATAACTGGATAGGAAGAGGTGATCCGATTTTATGGCCACCGAGAAGTCTTGATCTTACAATGTTGGACTTTTATCTGTGGGGTCGTTTAAAACAAATTGTGTTCAGTGAGCCACTAGACAATGATGAAGAGCAATTAAAAAATAGGATACAAAATGCAGTCCAGTCCTTATCAAACTTAGAAATAAGATGCAGTGTCAATGAATTTAGAGCTCGCATTGAAATCTGTGCAGAAAAAGGAGGAGCGTTATTTGAATAGAAAATTAATAGTTTAGCTTGAGAATTTAATTTTATTTTACCATTATTTGTTAAATTTATTAAATAAAATTTGAGCCCAATCTGTGTATTTTATGGCAAGAAAATGATATTATCTCGAGAACCGTTCGAAAAACTCGACTTATCGTGACACCAAATATTGAGTTATCGAAGTTCGACCGTATTTCTTGTTTGTTTAGAGCTCTAAAGATTTGTTATGTAAGTATTGTAAATATTGTGTATTCTATACATCTGGTCCCTCGTCAGTAGATATTATTGTATAAAAATTTCTTCCAAAATGATTAACCTGTTTAGGTTTTGTTTTGACCCATTAACCTAGCTTGGATTTAATTTTATGTTGAGCATTTTGGTCGTTCGAGTAAATTAAACTATAAATAATCATAAATATGGCTGTTTTATTACGTTCATTGGTAACTTTTTCAAACATTGTGAAAGCTTCTAATTCGCTTTTTGTATACATTCTTTTTAGATACCTATTATAGATATACAAAATGAAAAATAGAATTGCTATTAAATAAAGATACAATTCGTTTTAATATGCACAAAAATTAATGTAATATAAATTAAGAATTACACTTAAAAAAACCAAGCTATGACATACCTACATTCTTATAAACAAAATACAAATTACATAAACGTAAATCCCACTTAAATGAAAAAAATGTACTAGGTAAAATAAACATATTAAGCTTAACTATATAAATTGAACAATATTAAAATGCATATTTATTGGAAATACAACTAAAGTTCAGACCCAGTACCAAGTGTCCTACTTAACAGATATATTGTGTGACAGAGTTAGATAGATTTAAACAGAGAGGAGAGGGCAAGAGGATAACCTCGCTGTGTTGATGATTGATGATTTTGCTATTGCCATTTTTTACGAGATCTTTAAAATTAATTTTTAATCCCATAGGTATTGTTATGAGCTTTTGGTATAAATGAGAAACACTTCGTAATCCGTTAAAAACCGACTGCAAAATCACGCCGGAGAATTACTACATAATTACACATTATAATAAAAATTAAGATAACTAAAAACGATGGGACAAAACATTCTTTCGTATTTCCTATGTCTATATGTGTTTACCTTTTAACGTGAACGTAGACTTGAAGGTAGAGTTCATAGAGATGAATTTCAGAGTTTTCGACGCAATCCATAATAGGTTCAACACAACGTGCGTAGTTGACACATGATGTGAGTGTTTCAGTTCACTTTTTCCTACTTTTTCAGAAGTAGGATGACACCGCTGCACTATCACATGGGAAGGGTGGTTTTTGATACGGTCAATATTTCGATTGTATAAGAGAGCGGTACGGAAACCGTGCGCGAATCGGCGCATGACAATGTTTGGAACCTAAATGCGCGGGTGCAAAATGCAAGGCGCCATTTTTTCCAATTAGATTTCATTTATAAGAAAAAACGAAACGCCACTAATTAATAACGTGCAGAAGAAACATAATATCTGTAGGTTAGGTTATACTTACAATTTGTGCATGTTAAAAAAATTAATTTTCATTTCGATCGTAACCCTCGTTGTTGTTAATTCGATCGATAAAACAAAACTATTCAACAATGGCAGTAAAATTGTTAAAAGTTACTATTTTATCTGAACATTAAATTCCGTATTACCATTATACTACTTACCTTAATCATTTATATCTGATAAACGCCAGACGTGTTTGTGCACAAACTTTTTATTTGTTAATAAATAAAACGGGAACCAACGGAAATCAATACCCTTTCTGCCGTTTTGCCCACCAGTTTTTCTTGGTGCCTTATCGGTTATCGCGCTAATAAAGCGGATGAAATTATCAAATATCATAGAAAGTAACACACACAAAAACAAATACATATACGTTAAAAAGAGAAACATCAATCATTAACTTGAAATGAAATGTTTAAAATGCTCGATTTTGCACCCGATTAATTTTTATATACATTTATACAAAAATATTTCTGCGGAGTAACATTGAATATCTCTTTAAAAGGGAACTATTTGCATGCTTGTCCAAATCAAGACTATCATCAGGTAGAGATCAAGGATTAGATGCTTATAGTACAAGAATTAACGCAGCATATTTGTAAGCAATTACAGAATTTTTTCGTACTTTAGTTCACGGAATCTCTACAGGTGTTGTAAAACCTTTTGTTTTCTGCGTGTATTTAACATGCAAAAGAAGTATTGCGAATTTATTAGTGCATATATAGGTACATTCTGAGATCGCAATCAAATAGAATTTGCAAACTCATTTGTTTCATTTAAAGCCGATGAACACAATAATAAGAATAAGTCACTTTAAAATTTATTTTTACAAATTCACATAACCTAACAAATTCTTATAAAGATAAAGTGATTTTAAATTATGCGGAATATGCAGTCATGTTAACCAACCTTTGAATTGAACTGAAGTCATATCACAGTCTGCTTCTGTTGGTAACATCCTTTTTCTCTCTTACATATACGGGACAGCAGTTTTTTTTTTTTTGCATCAGGCAGTATAGCAGAAATTCTTTTGTAGTTGCATTAAATACAGATGTATTAATAAAGGGTTAGCTGTAGTTTACAAGTCACACTTTACAAATATAAATTGTAGAGGAAAATGGCGCATAAACTATTTTCTTCAAAACTGTTGCTTCCCTTACTGTTTTTCATAATTTGTCAACGCTGTTGTTAAAATTTTATAACTAAAGATTGGTTAATCCATAATTTAAAATCACTTTCAAAAGTATCTTTAAAATAACTTGTTAGAGCATATGAACTTGTAAAAATAAATTTTACAATTACTTGGGAATAAATTTTTGTTAGTGTATGTTGTGTAAAGGCTGCTTGCAAATACTTTCTGTGTAATTAAGTAGATTGTATTAAATTGTATGCATTCTAAATATACTACATGCAATATAGACAGATGGCACATTGCTAACGCTGTTTGTAATAGACTAAAACCGCCAAAACACATGAAAACGAACCGAACTATCATTTTTTAAAAGTGTTATAAATTCAATAGGATATTCAGAACAGTGTCTACCAGCCTTAAATCCTTTTATAAATGCACGAAGGCAATTATTTCATGCAATCGTTTACCTGAGTCATATATTTTATCGTCCAAAAGATAATTTTTTATAATTTGTTATGATTTATAATAAACACGGTGTTATGAAGTGTTTATAAATAATCTCTGGAACTTATACCTATATCTTGTAGCCTTTAGGCCAGCTTATCAACCGCAATCTATTTCCTTGACAATTAAAATACAAAATAAAAATAATATTATATAATATATAAAATTTATTTTTAGCGTAGAATGTAACTCAAAGTTAACGATTTCACATGGATTTTAACTTCAAATTCAACGCTGTCACTACCAACCTCTCACGATATCCCTATGAAAAGTTAATTGGTCTGATTTACATCAATTTCGATGTGAATAAGAGTTTTATTAAAGTAAATATCGTTACGTAACTTGCAGCTTTATTTTTTGAGAATCGCAACATTATTTTGCATTTATTTATCACACTAAACATTTTCTTTCTAGCAAGAATTTCCCCTAAATCTCTGTCTATGTAAATTAGCGGGAATTTCACGTACGTCAAAAACGACAGTTTTGCCGGTTCAATCCTGTTTATTTACGCTGATCCTCAACAAATACGAATTAGATTGTGAAAATGGGTCCGAGAAAGAAGCATCTGTGCAGCGTAATAGTATTTGATATAAACTCCGATGAAGCTTTTAAAGAAGAGGCTGTCAAAACATATTTAAGTATCTGCGGTCAACGATATTTCGACGATAATCTCGACTGTTCCCAGTTGATATTAATCAACACTACAGAAACGTCCAACAGAAAGAATGATAGAAACGGTAAAAAATACAAAAACATCGTCGAAGCAACCGAAATGGTGGCTTATGATCCAAAGAACGTCAAACACATCAAAGATGCGTCTCCAGTGGCTGGGAATTGGATCGAAGGGCTCGAGCTGGGCGTCGAATTATTATTAGAGAGTTCCGAAGATACAAGGTTTGATACCTACCAATTAATTGTATTGAGCGATTTGAAAACCCCATTGGAGCTTGAGAAAAAAGACATTAATTCAGCCGTTAAGAATATCAGAAAGGATTTGAATGATATAGAAGGGTATATATATTTTTTAGGCCCTGAAGTGCCGGTGACCAAAATGCTACGTTCGAAACGCGATATCTATGATTGGATACAGACTCTCGATGTCAAAGACGCACATTCCAATGTGCAAATCGCCGCGCAGATTTTAGAAGAAACTTTGGGAGTGATGTGCGATCTTTCTATGGGATTAGACCTCATCGCCAGCTATAAATACAGCAAGAGGGGTTTTCCTTTTGCAGAGCCGTTGAAATTTGGTGAGGTTGAGATTTGTACATCTTGCATTAAATATTTGGATGTTAAATCAATGCTGTCGTTGAAGCGTGATAAGGAAGGTTTCATCGAGAAAGTACAGTAAGTTTTCGCTTTATTTGTGTGATTTAAAGTTGTATTTTTTGAGGTTATATTTATATACTTTGAGGTTATACCTGTTGATTTAATTTTATTATCATCTCTCATAAAGAACATTCCTATTTTGGATGCAAAATTAACTTTACTAGGGGATTATATTATAGGATTGCCAATCGATGATTGTAATTCAAAATAGGCGCGAAATACAAACTTACATACTAAATTACCCATCTGCCATCTACATTTACCTCCCTGAACTGCGATGGTGCGTGACTAATTTATGCAACCATTTTAACTTGTAATTAGCCAAGTCACACACCATCGCAGTTCAGAGAAGTAAATGTAGAGGGCAGGTGGGTAATGTAGTATGTAAGTTTGTATTTCGCGCCTATTTTGACCCTTACTTTTAGTAACTTTTCGTTCAGACTACTAGTACCACACGTAATAAACGTCAAAATCCTGTCGAGGATAATCTGGAAATAGCACTTTTCAAATACCGTTTCTAATAAATTTTTTTTCATTTGCGTACCTAATGAATGCTCATTTTGAACTCTAGGAGAGTTGCTTTATCCGATAGCACACCTATAAATCGCCAAATCGTTCCCGTTCAGCACAAAATCTTACCATAGTTATTACTTTATTATTGATGCTTAAAAAGAAAATTATAATATATCTATAAAATCCCCCTAATTTATTTATTGGAGTGCGTGCAACGTGAAATTTCAAATCAAATGCCATATTTAAATGCAACTGTCAATGCTGAAAATTCTTTAAATAAGAAACCCTGAATCTTAATTTAAAATTCATAATTACCGAAATAGAAAAAATAGTTAAAATAATCGTCTGTCATTAAAAACGTTTTATGAAATTTGGGTATTAATATACTATTTGTAAATATTTTTATTACATATATTAATTATTTTAATATACAAATTCACATATGTTCCTTTTTAAAGATATTCTAGTTTCTAAATTACAAATATCTATTTTATTATTTATCACCTATTGATAATAGATACTTTTACTTATCAATTACAGATAATCAATAACGAATAAATTATCTTGATTCTTGATTTTATTAAAATAAATTTTCACTCCATTCTTGATATTCACAGAATATCTGATACCTGTTTTAGCGTTCTTGCAGAAAATCAATCCGTAGAAGTAGACTATGCGAATGTCACCAGAGGTTTAGCGTTACATAATAAATTGGTGATAATTCCCAAAGACGTTAGCACAGGTGTCAAGGACTACAATCGATTTTTTAAGCTGTTAGGTTTTACCGATATGGCAAATATACCCGAGGTAAGAGACGAATTTTATCAAAATTATAATCTCGATAGGAATTTTACCACATTTCC
The DNA here is from genome assembly GCA_949128085.1 of Cetonia aurata. Lineage (NCBI taxonomy): Eukaryota > Metazoa > Arthropoda > Insecta > Coleoptera > Scarabaeidae > Cetonia > Cetonia aurata. Next base: position 65,399,977 of record OX421884.1, on the reverse strand, counting down.
TGTAAAATAAGTCCAAGGGATACCCAAAGATATATCCGGCAGTGTTGAGAATGAAGCCTTCACCATCATTCACGGTAAATCGTTCGTATCGTAATACGGCTTCAAGCAGTTTATTTTTTTCATTATCCGAATCTGTGCTTGAAGTACATTTTTCACATTGCTTTCACGAAACTATACGGATTCTTTCGTATACTTGACGGCTAGTATTTTGCTTAATTACGAATAACCTTATTTCCTTAACGAAGTCCGTCATTTCATTTATTTTCAACTATTGTAACGTAAGTTTTGAAATAAAGAAAATTGATGCTCGCTACTGATAACTTTTTCCGGGTTTCGCCATGTGTCAAAACTTTTGCTCGAAACGTTGTTCATGCTGACGGCTTCTTCAAGATATATATCCTTCGTTTAACATTAACCATGAATAAAGAGCTATGTCGTGGACGCAACGCGTATGTCTTTTAAAAGTAGAGAACATATGAAGCGTGTATGAAAGAATGAAGGCACGTCGAAGCTGCATTCATTCCAACACTAATATGCGGTCTTAATCGTAGGATTACATGTTGGCATCGAGCACAAGTGTAGTCACCGTATACGAAACGAAAGATCCAGAAACGGGAGTGGTGAATTATTTGATAAAAGCTTGCGAGAAGATGCAGAAATATGCGGTCGCTTTACGCGCTTACATGAAGAATACCCGCCCGAAACTGTATTGTTTGATACCGAAATTGGAACCGCTGTGTTTCGTCGCCGTCGAATTGCCGTACGCAGAAGATTTCCACATCACCTACACGACGAAAGATTGCGAATCGATCAAGTTCAATCCGGAATCTTATACGGATTACGACAACGTTGCAGAGTTGAAAGATGACATTTACGCCTATTTGGATGGTGTGAATATCGGTGGGAAAGTCAAGCTGCATCCGTATTTGAGGGAGAATTTTAACAAACGTAAAACTGTTGATAATCTTCTGCGTAAGGCAAATGGTAAAGTTATATGCAGGATGGGACGATAGTATCTCCGTATTTTATTATTCGTGCTGTATATTAGATGACAATTTCATCCTTCCCATTTTGGGGATGTAATATAATGTCTCACGTCTTCAGAAAATATAATTCGACAACTCTTGTAAATATTCTAAACTTTTGGCTCACCCTGTAAGCTGTAACTAAGTGCTTTCAGAAGAGTACTTTAATAAGAACACAACGCAAGGAAATTTATTGACAATAAAAGTAAAAATAGTAGTAATTATATCTATTAATTATTTGAAGTATTCAAAACATTGTCCATAATTCCTTATGAGTACACGAATTAAGTATACATAGTAATAAAAGAACGGATTTACTATTGCTGCACTTTGTATATATATATACAGGGTGAATCACAATATATGCGACAAACTTTAGGAGCTGATTCCTGAGGTTATTTTGATCATAAAAGTTCATAAGAACATATGTCCCAAACTGCTTATTTCTAAAGTTATACAATGTATAATAGTAAGTTAACATAATTAATGTTTAAATTATAAATTAACAAAAGAATTAGTAAAACAAAATTAACTTATAGTAACTGTTGAAAATGACCGCCCCCAACTGAAATAGAAGCTTCTATCCTCCGTTGTATTGACTGGTGAGTCCGTTCGAAAATACCAGGGATATTTCGAATTGTTTGAAAAGCTGCGATAATACGATTTCTCAGTTCATCGACATTTTCAATGGGAGTCGTATAAACTAAAGATTTAAGGTGACCCCAGAGAAAAAAGTCCAAACTATTTAAGTCTGGAGACCGAGGAGGTCACGGTTGTGGACCTCCCCGTCCTATCCACCGATTTGGATACGTATTGTTCAAAAACTCGCGAGCAACTAAACTAAAATGCGCTTGAGCACCGTCATGCATAAAATACATTTGTAATCTTAATTGTAAGGGAACTTCTTGCAGCAGTAGTGGTAGCTCCACTTCAAGAAAATTGCGGTATACCTCGCCATTTAACCGCATCGGTAAAAAATGTGCACCTATCAAGTGATCTCCAACAATTCCGGCCCACACATTGACAGAGAATTGATGTTGATAACGGACATTCACTATTTCGTGCGGATTTTCTTCGGCCCATATGTGATTATTATGAAAATTAATAATCGCGTTTCTAGAGAAAGTAGCCTCGTCGGTGGAGAATATTTGAGCCAGATAGTCAGGAATTTGTGCGATTTTGTGTTGCACCCATTGACAAAAAGCCACTCTTTGCGGAAAATCTGCTAGCAAAAGTGCCTGCACCCGTTGAGTGTGATATGGATACAACAGTTGATATTTCAATATTCTCCAAACTGTGGCCTGACTAATGTTTAAAGCAAACGCAATTTTTCTGGTGCTTGTAGTAGAATGTTCTTCAATTTCATTTAGTACCATTTCTTCAACCTGTGGAGTTCTCACTGTAAATGGGTGCCCGTTATCAGTCGTCTGTTTTTTAAAACTTCATTTCACTAAGACGTTGGGAAGACGGGCAAATATTGAATGATGAGGTATGATACGGTTCGGGTATCGTTCTTCATAAAGACGTCTAGCAGCACGGGAATTTCCATTGGCAAGACCGTAAACAAAATGCATATCACCCATCTCAGCATTCGTGTAATTCATTTTAGAAAACAGAAACTGACAATACACTGAATGAATACTCTGACAACTACTGTCAAATATTGAAATGACAAACAATTCCCACTCAACACAATTGATTTTGAAAAACCAACTGTGATATTATATCGTGTTAGTCATAGTTCATAATTTAGGTATTATTAAACATTCAATAACTTTTAAACCAAACCGTTTTGGACATATACTCATATGAACTTTAATGATCAAAAGAACCTCAGGAATCAGCCCTTAAATTTTGTCGCATATATTGTGATTCACCCTGTATATTCTTTTATTTGGAGTATAATAATTAATGTATTTATTGCTTTTAAGGTGAAGAAATTGAGAAGATCCCTCTACCGATGGGAGATTTACGAATTGAGGCACCGGACGAACTTTATCGAGCTGTAAATGGCAATTGGTTCTCGAAGAATCAGAAAAATCGTGACGATACGATGTAAAAATACAAATAAGTTCCACTTTTCTTCTAATTACTTAATAAGATTAATTTTCGTTTATTCATATGTAACCTAATGTTTTCTTTGTGCACAGATTGAAATAAAACAATTTTGTTTTCGTAGAAAACTTGTTTATTTAACATTCTTTCAACGTTACAAATTTTCTAGCAAAATGGATGATTATAAATAACTTACGTCTTTTGCTTTTCCTTTCGAATATAAACAGTTCCCGTCAACTGATAAGTAGGAATTAAAGAAAAGGAAAAATATATTTTTTAAACAAATACACAATTTTGTATCCTATAAGCTGCTACTTTCTCATAGAACTTGATGGCTAATTTTAAGTATTGTATTAACAGTACAAGTTTTATTTCTTTTAATAATAGGAATTCTTCTAATCTTTTATAAGAAAATTTATCACATTTTGCAATTTAAATATATATATAAATGTATAGAACGAAGTCATTATTGGTACGACAACTTGACATCGTATTCTGTTTTTTTTTTTGACAATAAATAAAATATACATACGAAATTATAAACACTAAAGGAGAATATCACACAAAACACTCGCACGATGATATTTACAGTTTTAACTATTTAACTATAATATAGTGTCCGTTTGGATCAATATCCCCTAAGTCCATTGTAAACTTTGTTGTTCGAGCTTTGGTTCAGCAATCGTTTGATTTCTGAAAAGATAATTATGATAATTTTTTGGCGTTATAATTTTGAGTTTTTGCAAAATAATTTAAACTTATTTTTACAAAAACAGGATTGGTTGGAAATTTAAGGAATTAAATTTTAGAAATTAATCATAAACACATACCAGCTTTCTGTTCGTCGCTAAATTCTTGTTTCGGGAACTCGACGTCAAACGTAATGTACAAAGTACCCTGCAAATTGTTATCTTCATAATTCGGCATTCCCTCGCCTTTCTTACGGATCCTGGCACCGGGCCACGTCACCTTATCCCGAGTTATCGACACCATATGGCCGTCTAAATGCGGCAATTCCAACGTAAAACCGACTAGAGCATCCTTTAAAAGCGATATTAACATTTTAAATATATTCAGGAATAAATACAAATTACCTGCAGCGAAATCGTTATATTGGTATAAAGGTCATCATCTCTCCTTTCGAAAATGGGATGCGGCTGTGTTTTCACCTTCAAAATCAAATCTCCGGGTTCGCCGTCCAGATGCGGTTCACCTTCCGCTATGAATCTCGTTTCTTGCCCGTCGATCATTCCAGGTTCAACTTCCATTTCTAAAATCCTCTCTTCGTTCACTAACTTCACATTAGGACACTCGTCGCATACGGTTTGCTGCATCATTTGGAATCGACCAGGTCCTAAATTTCTCGTAATCATCTCTTGACGACAATTACATTTCCTAGTCCCTTTCGTCTGTTTAATCACAGGCTTATTCCTTGTAATCTCGATGAACGTGCCCGTGTATAAATCTTCTAACGTCACCAGGACGTCCATAACTATATTAGCGCCACGGGCAGCTTCATTCTGCTGCTCGTTCCCGCCGAAGTGGAAGCCGAAATCACCGAAGAAGCTCGCGAATGGGTCGAAACCATTATCCATCATGCCGTCCTTCTGGAGGCAATCCTCGCCGCATCTGTCGTACTTTTTCCGTTTCTCATCGTCCGACAGTACTTCGTAAGCCGCCCCCAAATCTTGGAATTTGTTCGAGGCGTTCGCATCATCTTTATTTTTGTCCGGGTGTAATTCTTTCGCGAGCCTCCTATACGCCTTTTTTATATCATGTAAACTCGCAGATTTCGACACGCCGAGTATTTTATAAAAGTCTCTGCCAGCTAACACTAGGGTTAGGGACGATATAAACAAATTGAAAACTACCAAATAGATCAACTTTGAAAGTTCCATTTTTTTAAATGAATGGCTCTTTTTAGTTCACGCACGCATATCACCGCGAACGGTCACTGTTATTTTTTATCACTAAAGCCCGAATTTACGTTAATCGAGTGATTAGTTCATGCATTTTCGATAGTTTATTATGCGATGTGATATGTACACGCAAGTCAAATGAAATTCCCAACATGTGGATTGATTTGATTGGCTGAGGAAATTGAATTTGCAGGCAACCCAACCGGCAGTGATGTGTAACATTTAAATTAGTTATTAAACCCTTAATTAATAATGTTAGCTTAAAGTATGAGTTAATATAATTAAAAAGAAAGTGCAATTAAATAATTTACTAAAGAGAATTTGCACATTGAAATATGAAAAATTTCTTTGGTATAACAAAAAAAGCTTAACGCCTCAACAGGGATAAACATCTTAATAAGTTGGTAGCACGTTGGTAGCAATGAGAAAGTTGGGGAAGTGTCAAAATTATAACCTCAAAATTATGTTAATTTCGCAAAGCAATCGATGAAATTTAATTTTAATATAAAATATTAATAAAATGTGGGCAGATACGCTTTTAATTGTTTTTATATCGGTTTGTACCGCTCTACTAGGTGAGGGTTTGACGTGGTTGTTAGTTTATCGCACGGAAAAGTATCAAAAATTAAAAACTGAAGTGGAAAAACAGAGCAAGAGACGTATGCTTATTTAATTTTTCGAATTCGTTTTGTGACTCGACTAATACGCTGTTGCAGTGGAGAAACGGAAAGAAACCCATGGGGATTCATTCTATAAACAACATAAGAAGAAAATCGAACGCGAAGAAGAAAGGTTAAAGATAAATAATAGGGATTTGTCGTTGGTTAAAATGAAATCAATGTTTGCCATAGGCTTTGCCTTTACTGCTCTGCTTAGTATGTTTAATAACATGTAAGTTAATATATATATAAAATGATTTACAATTTCTAAAGCCAAAATATAAGGATGTCTATAGAATGATTCATTAAATTTATATTGTTGGATATTATGTTTATCATATATAATTTGTATTGCAACATTTACGTCTTATACATTGCATCCTCATTTTTATTTGTCCTGATTATTATTATAGTACAAATCTAGGTTTGTTTAAAATTAACTATTTTTAATTATTTCATCTATTAAAACATTTACCGTACATACCTGCTTTTTTTCATAGATTTGATGGGAGAGTCGTTGCAAAGTTACCCTTTGTACCAATCGCATGGATACATGGAATTAGCCATCGAAATTTACCTGGCGAAGACTTCACTGATTGTTCTTTTATATTTTTGTATATTTTATGCACAATGTCAATCAGGCAAAATATCCAAAAGCTGTTAGGATTTGCTCCGTCTAGAGCTGCTTCTAAACAAGGAAACAGTATATTTGGCTCGAATCCCGGGCAATTTAAATGAAAACGAGATGTATATGTTATTCAAATTTAATTTATTGTTATGCAGGGTTGTTGTGAATTAGAAATAAATATACTTTAAACAGAATAAAATTAATTATGCTTTTTTTATTGCACTTTTTGCCAGGTGCTGTAGCACATGTTTGAAAAGCTTATTATTGTCTCATTTATGATAAATGTAATTTGTGGGAGTTTATTTTCCGACATTTTTTACATATCAAAATTCCATGAAAACATATTTTATTTTTTATATATAATGAGGGAAAAGGCTGCTAGTGCTTCCAAAACTCTGGGTTTCCTCATCTGTTCTTGCAGAGATTTTACCAATCCTTTGGCTTTAAAAGTTTTGTATTTCGCGCTAGTTAGATGTAGATAGGAATACGCATCCGTTGTTTGGCATCTACATTACTTGTACCAACAGCTTACTATTGAAGGTGTTCAAAAAAGATTTTTAAAGTATCTTTCTTTTAGAGATGATGGTATATATCCTATTCGTGGAACCGATTATTCTAGTCTGCTGGACAGACATAACTTCTGTTCTTTATCGCAACGCAGAAATGATGCTAGCGCCAAATTTCTTTACAATCTAATTCATAATAACATGAATGCACCAACCCTACTTAGCCAACTCAACTTTAGTGTGCCCCACCTTAATGGTAGATCTTGTGCTACGTTTTCCCTTCCCACAGCTCGCACCAATATTTTACTTAAGGCTCCCCTAACGCATATGTACCAAAATATTGATCAGATGTTTACTGATCCGTTCACCGGAATCGTTTAATTTTATTTCTATTATATATTCAGTCAGAACTGCCACTTCTCTTTATTTCTATTATTACCCGATTACCACTGCATTTATAATTACTTTCTTGAATTTGGGTTTAGTTTACAGAATAATTTTCTTGTATTGTAATTTGCCTTTCTTTCTGATTTTTGTTTCATTCTTAGACAATCGATGTATTTGTAATTACTTTCTTTTTCTTATTTTTTTTTTGTGAAATAGCTCCAGTTTGTAGAATTATCTAGTATTATTATTATTACTCTGTAACTACTTACTCTTTCTTTTATATGTCCTTTATATGGAATGTTTTTCTGTTGGACAATAAAGATTATTATTACTATTATTATTATGCAACCTAATGATTTATTTACACAATCATAAAGTGTAGTAAAAGCACTATTGGATAGCTGCTCTTTTACTCGTAGCTTTGACGGGAGAAGAGTGATTGCAAGGTTACTGCTATTATACAGATTATCTTTTATATTTTCCTATATTTTATATGTACAATGTCTGATCAAAACAAAATATAATTGTTATTTACAAATTAAACTTAAAATAAATTACAATTATCACACTATACAAATTTCGCAGATTGGTTTATTTACAATTAACCTATCGAATCCTAATCTATTTAAATGAATCGATTCGAAATTTCCATCCAGGATCAATTCGGCGATGGCTCTCCCGACCGCTGGGGCTTGCTGGATACCTGCGACATTTTTATTATTATTATTTAGCCTGGAATTAAACAGAAATTATTTTAAAACCGACATACCGTGCCCGCTGAATCCCGCCGCTATATACATGTTGTGATAATACGGATGCGGTCCAATTATTCCATTTTCATCGAAATAATTGTAATCGTAGAATCCGCTCCAAGCATTTCGTACCTGCGCGTTATTAATTTAAGTTTTTTAAGATGAATTAGTCAACGATATTAGCAAAAAATACGTACTTTGACGCTGTTGAAAGCGGGCACACGGAAGGCTAAGTTCGGCCAAACTTTATCGTCGAAATATTGATGATCTACGTCCAGGTTATCGGTCGCGGGCTCCTCTTCTGGTAGCGGTGATAATCCCGCGATGTATGTGCCGCCTAGGCCGTCTCTTCTGAAATAGGTCCCGGTGTAGTCGATCGTTAAAGGTGTATTCAGTCCGGGTCCCTCTCCTTGAGTTGTATAACAATATACGTAGCGTTTTCTAAAAAATTATGAATAATCTTTTAAAAAAAAAAAACATGAAAAGTTACACGGTTAAAAGAAAAATTTAAAATATTGATAATTAAGAAAATGAAAACTAAGAATTCATATGTTCCCAGAATCAAAAAGTTGTTGAATCTGAATATGCAAAAATTTCAAGTTTAACTCTGCGTCCAATAAAACAGGAAGTTGTAGAAAATGACAGTATTGATTAAATAATTGAAAAATATATATAAATATAAAAGTTATAGATTCGAACATCCATTTTAATTCATTATTTGTAAAAAATAGTAATATGTGGAATTTCATTACCGCCTCTCAATCGGTAAAGGTATTGAGAGTATCCCATCTCCTTTCCCGATTCTAGCTAACTTTGCCATTTCCCCCGAATCTGCACCGCAAGCCAACACACAGATAGCGAATTGTATAGATTTCATTTCACCATTCGGTAATTTCACCTAGAAACTTAAATATATAAGAAGATGACCACTTTTACGAGATGCAAACAAGCTTACGATAACTTCATCTATTCCCTCGTATGTACCCGAAGGAACACCGTCAATTTCCACATCGTATCTCTTTGTAAAAAGAAAATCGTCGACTTGCCCAGTAATGTATTGCGCCCCGGCATTCATCGCACCCCTCTTTAGGAGACACAACAAAGCCCACGGATCGAACCAACCTTCCATTTCCAACCCTAAGCAGCCAACTTCAACATTCTCCGTGCTCAACCATGGAAATCTAAATTTTTCACAGTTAGAAGCAAAACATTTTATATGGGATGCTTCTTTACCGTTCTTTCAATTCTTTTGATGATAATAACACATTCAATGCTCCCAATTCCTTCTGAATTTTTGAATTATCTATCAATTGCGCAGCGCCGGCTTCACTAGCGAGCGTCAGATAACCATTCGGGGTGAAATAAACATCGGCATCCTCCCCAAAACGGTTCTTTAAATTCCGTAAAAATTCGGCCCCATATAAGGACATTTGAATATTTTCCGGCAAGGAGAATTGTTGTCGAAGACCCCCGACTGATAATACAGTTGATGATTTAGAGTACTAAATATTTAAGTGCAATTTTTCTGATTTATTATTTTACAGTGATTATTTAAACAGTACTTACAGTAGGATCCTTTTCAATTACAGCCACTTTGATTCCGTTCAATCCCGATTTCTCTTTCAACCAATATGCGACAGACGATCCAACAGCTCCACCTCCAATTACTAAAACGTCCACGTATTTCGGGAATACTCCCATTAAATTTACGTTAATGTTTTCTTCTCTTCTCACCGAGAGATCGCTTCTGAGTATATTAAAAGTTCTCCATATAGGATTTTCGAATTTTTTAAAACTCGTCGCGGAATTGTGTATTGTCTTCGCGGAAGATACATTTCTCAGAAGCGGTAAAAACTTTGTCGGCAGCATCTTTGATAAGTATTAAACTAGAACATTGCGTTTTTTGGAGAATACCTTATTATAAATATTACATTTACAACACTTGCAGGTTATCTGAGGTTATCTGCGAGTCAACACATGCCGCAAATAGAAAGAATTGTTATTTTTATTTATTACCGGTAATAAATATAAAGTATTTGAATACAGATCAAAAATAATGAGTTGACTTTATTTAATTATAGTTTTTATTAAAGGTGATAAGAGCCGGGCTTTTATTGTCATGGAGATATAATGAAAATATATTTTGATTTTTTGCTGAACGCGCCTAATGCGACAATTACCAATTGAGTAGCAATAGTTCTCAAAACAGGTTAATAGATGTCGCTTAATTGTTCTCTTGTCTGTGGTCTTACATTATTTTTTTTTGTAGTTATAAACTGTAAAATTGTAAATCCGTATTTTTTTGCAAGACACTCGAACAGTTTGTTATGAAAAAACATCTTATTTGTAATTTGGAGATTATCTACAAAGTCAAGACATAATTTAAGTAATATGAATTGTTAAATATTTGTATTTACTGGATTAAAAATAATGAGTTGCCTTTATTTAATTATAGTTTTTATTGAAGTGGTAATACCCCGTTTCTCATTGTCTCTGACTGACTGATATTTATTTTTTTCTTATATAGAATTAGTTGTCTATTGAAACATATAATTTAATTATTTTTCTCGTTGTTATTATTATTTGTGGCGCATGCACAACTTATCAAACAATAATAAACTCACTAGATTATGTTGAAATGTGGAATCAGCGTTTTATGCCGCAAAAAATGCACTATACATTGACATAAAACACAATTAATAATAATATTAGAACTTTTTGAGTTAATAAAGCCAAGTAAAGAGAGAGAGCGATTTTATCTCCAACTGACAACTTGAAAGCAGACATATTGAATTCAAAAGTAGTTTAATAGATGTCACCGCATGATATATTGCAAAATCAATGATCAAATTTAGTATATTGTGGAATTAATAATTTCATTTTATTAATTATCAATACAAAAGAAAAATTACTACTACCAATAATAACGAATATGTATTTAAAGTAAATAGGTTTTTATATAATGCTTATTAACACAACACATTACCTTTTTATCGTTAAGTGCTTGCGGTTTTTGGGAAATGGCGATTGCGGTTTTTCACTCGATGTAAATATAAATTTAGCGGTCTCCAAGAATTTCATTTCGGTGGCTGTATACCACAATAATTACTATGTTGTAATCTAACGGAAATTAACAGCAGTGCATATTATTCGCTCATTGCGATAAGAGAAATTAACGATAGTGTTAATTGTTATTATTTTAAGTAGGACAATTGACCCTTAAATTTACGTCACGTCAACGATTGAAATTGAACGCAATTTACGTACTGGGGAAGGAGACAACTTTATACTTACATACGTGATTCTAATTAGAAGTAGGTACACACATTAATTTTAACGTTTCATGAAATGGATTATGAAGTATACAAGGTGTTCTACAATGAGGGTATTTATTATTATAATGCATTTTTTGGTTTCGTTGTGAAATTCTTCAAAATAAAATCTCTATTTTATTTGACGTTTTGTTATAGTATACAATAAACAATAGCTTTATCATTTAAAACTGAAATGTTCAAAGAAAATAATTTTTTGTTAAATGAAATTTATGTTCATGTTCTAATATATTAATTTAGTCGTGAGAATGGTTTTTTTTTAAATATTTTTTATTAGGAATGTTGGGTAAGTACACGGAAAAATGTAAATTGCTAAATCTATGAAATATTAATTGACACAAGCAAATCAAACGTCTACCGATAAAATCTTACGAAAAGAGAAACTATCCTAAGCATTTCACTCCTGTACAGAATTTATTACCTCAGGATCCTACTGTACATCTACGATTTTCGTAGTTTTTACAGACGAAACAGAATGAAGACCGACATTTTCTTGATAAAATCCTCTTCACCGATGAAGCAACGTTTACTAGACGTGGAGTTTTCAACTGTTCAAAATAAACATTTGCTGTGGGACTTTTTCATGGGTCCCTTTGAACTCCCACCGAATCTGAACAGTCAACTATACTTAAATTTTCTGGAACGAAATTTAAATGGCCTGCTAGAAGAACAAAAACAAAATATGTAGTTTATGCACAGTTTTATGGAGCGCCATCACATTTTTCTCTGCCTGTGCGCGAGTATCTGAACGAATAGTTTCCACTTCAGTGGTTTGGTCATGGAAGTGAATTGCGTTGGCCACCTAGAAGTCCAGATTTTAATCTCCTAAATTTCTCTGTTTGGTCTAGTATGAAGGGAATAGTCTACAAGGAAAGAATTGGTTTCCGCGAAGAGTTGCTAATGCAATCAAAAATAAGGCAGTGCTGTCTTTTAACATTAGAAGAACTTTAAGAAAAGGCATAGAGAAGTGCATTGAAGTGGGTGGCTCTAAATAAGTTATTCACCAGTAGTATAATGTGCAGGCGCTTGTAATGACAGTTGTATCAGCTTGCTACTCTTTTGGAAAGTCGATTTTATAAGACGTTATTTTGAAACATATGTATGTTATTACTTTACTGGTAAAGTATGATTGACTGTCTGTGCATTATTACTTTTTATTATTTATTATTTACCTGAACTTCGCAATTTAAAGCACTGAAACTTTCGAATGCAAATATCTCGAAAACGGATCAAGATATCAAAATTAAACAAGTATGTATTTTTTCTTGTAAGACAAGGTTTGCAACTACGCTAGATGTTGGTGCACCTATAGTACGATAGATCCATAGATTTAGTTAGTTATAACAAAAAAATAAATAAATAATAATTATTATATAAAATAAAAAAATTTATGACTACATATATTTAATGAGAAAAAATGTTGAAATCGGTTTTGGTATGGGGTAGATATCTTTCAACATTTGCTCTAGGGGTGGCAGTAAACTTTTTTCCCATTACTTTCTATCTCTATCGAAGTCAAAAACTGCAAATTAGCATTACTTATTTTAATAAAACCTAAAACCTACCAAAAGATCTACACCAATCGCATCAGTGATATATATTCCCTTTAGCGGTTTGCGTTTATTAACCACCTCCTTCCTACCGTGATGTCTTTTTTTTTATATAACTAATCTACCGTATGCACGTCAGCCCCTTATCTCGAAGCGTGCGTATGATTTTCGATAATTAGTGGCGACTTCTTCCGGCGTGGAAAATTATTTTTTTCTTATTATTCGTTTTCCGTCGTCGGTCGACTTAGAGACTAGACTCAAACTCCGCGCGAAAATGACCAAGGGCAACTACGACGTGAATAATTACAATGCTGGGGGCCCACCCCCAAACGACACCTCCTTCAGGAACTGCATCTGTGCCATGTTAGTGTTCATAAGTTTGTGCGCTATTATTGCGATTGTGGCAGTCGTCATGCATTCTGGTAATTCCCAGAAGGCCAATGAGGGCGGTGGTGGACCTAGCGTAAGTCTTTTGTTTTTATTCTGGCTAATATAAGAAGCAGCTTAAATTCGGTTTTGGAACAATATATTTGAGCAGAAGGATACTATGTTTTGGCGTCCCTCAAGATTCTTCTTTAAAACCTTTTCGTTCTATTATTACTTGAACTATTATCCAATCCTTACATGTTTGCTGTGGCCTGCTGGAAAAGGAAGTTATCGGACGTATCATTTATCATGGAAATTTAAATGGTCAAAGATATTTAAATCTATTATAAAATGACATAGAAAACCTGTTAGAAGATTGTCCTCTGATAAACTATAATAACATAATTTGGCAATAGGATGGTGCGCCATCCCATAATGTTCTATCTGTCATTAATTATTTGAATTATGTGCAACTAGATACATTAGAACTATTATTAAAAAAAAAAAAACTAACTGGTGCAAAAAACGATTTTTTAGCGTATTCTGTAAAAACGTGAAGACTTAAAGTTTAAGATATAGACACCGTTCGATAGATAATTAAAAAGCGCATTTGCTGGTAACTTAAAACTATGGCGTTCTATTTAAATTAATCAAGTTATATACAGGCTGATTGATTGAGGCCGTCCATTAGAAAGATTGGGCCTCCTAGTAATAATTAATTTCTGTAAAGCTTACGTACATGGTGTAATAACATCTATGCCCTGAAAATATTTGCAAGATGGCAGGACTTCCGGAAACACCGGAAATTGACATCAACTTTCTTATTCCAAATAGAACGGTACAGTTTTCTTTGCACTTTTGGAATCCAAACGTTATTCTAGAGAAACTCTCTCTAGTATTGCCTATAACTAAGTGTAGCCGTTTTGGAGATTTTTCGACTTTTTGAAAATTTTTGGATTTACATCATGATATTTTACATTATGTACTGCTGCGAAATTTTAATCGAGAACGCTCAAATTAAGACTATCGATGGAAGAAATCCTGACGTTCCTGCCGAAGTTTTTAGATTTGTTGCAATATCTACAGGTTGTCCAAAATTTAATTCTCCTTTAGTGCAACTACAGACCATCAAAACTCGATTTTTTCAAATACAATGCCCCATTTTTTTTCAATATTCTGAAACCTTATTAAAATTTTGCATCTAAATGTATTAACGTTCCCCGTACATATCTGCAATAATATTCAAGTTATGAAGGTTTTTGATACATTTTAGAGGAAATTACAAAATGTTCTTAATAGAAACCCGATTTTTTTAAATATAATGCCCATTTTTTTTCAATATTCTTATTTGATTAGTTTTAATTTTTGTATACCCTGTATAACATGGTAAATTTGTTGTATATAATAATTGGATTATAAAATATGGTTTATTGTTATACTTTACTGTAGATTTCGCTTACATAACTTAAATACTTCTTAAGTATTTGAAACTTGAAAATTAGGTTAAATTTTCATAAAATTCAAATTATTTGAAAAACCGTAAGGTATTATAAACCTTATTAAAACAGACACTTATTTTGATCAGAGAATCCAAAAAATGCAATAATATACAGGGGGTTTCGTTTAAAAAAACACAACTTTGATACTTTTAGGGCGTTTGGAACGCCCTATATAATTTAAAAATCATTTTAAAAAGTATCCATAATAGACCACCATATATCTCAAAAGTAAAACTTTGTGAATGTCCCTTATTTTAGCTACAATATTCCGTGTCGTATAATTAATTTTTAGACTGTATAATATGAAAGAAAAGTCTTAATACGTTTTGGTGAAGCAATGTTAGTATGTGGTAGTTTTAAAATGCGGGATCTCAGAGTCTTCAGGCACATAAAACAAGTGAAAAATAATCAACTACGGTGGTATCACGGTGTAAATGTCAAAAGCTTTTACAAAAACCGTAATCGTATCTTAGAAACAGTTGAAGGTATAGTAAATGCTCTAGTTATAATGATCATAGAATTTTATGCTGCAAGAAATGTAAAAAAAAACTATATAAAAAATATGTTAGAAAGAAACTGTTGGCGCAATGACTAAAACGCTATTTATTCATCTCTGTTGAACCGTTTATTCTTTCTCAACAGTGGCGGCTCGTGACTTTTTGCTCAGGGGAGGCTAGTGTAACCTAACTCTAACTCGGTCAATAAATTATATTTTTATATATATAACTGTATCATTGGAAGTGTAGAATAAAAATTGACATAAAAAAGAAATCAAAATCGTCTAGCAGGAACCACGTAGAGATGAGAGTGAAATCTTACCTGAATAGGAAAATGGATAAATGGTGTAAGGTGATAGGTAAAAACCTAATAAAAAGTTAAAATAAACTCTTAATAAACCAAAAATAAACTAATAATAAATAACAAATATAATAGTAAAATAAATAAGTTGTTCATAAATGACAATAACAACTAAATAGATCTGTGTTTTTTAAAAACTAAAATAAATATTTTAAAATTTTTTCGGAACACGGAAAACTGTATTGCTTACTCTTACTCGCTCGTAAATACATCACTTTGCGTTAATGTAATAAAAAAAAACCATTTTCAATTGATATTGAGGATAAAGTGCTTATTCGATTTTGATACATAGTGTTGCGGCTGTAGTTTTTAATTTCTTTTTAGTCAATGCTTATCAGTTTACTCAGTTCCGGCATACATTAATATAAATCGTTCTATTAATAAAATTTAACATCTCAGTTGACGTTTAACATTCTCCAAACATATGAGGATCATGAATTTCGTCAAAACAAAACTATTGTTGTAAAAGTGTTTTCTAAGAAGTTTTACGGAAAGTTTTTTGAATAAATTAAGAATTTGTCAAAAGGCAATAAATCAAAGAAGCGTAACTTGCGTATATGTTGAAATCTAATTTCGTTAAACATTTGTTTGTATTTTTGTATTTCCGATTGATAGGACAATCTATGTCTTTTCTGACTGGGTTCTTTGTCAAAATATAAGTAATTATATGTATATATCATTAAAACGACGATTATTATTTCTGTATTCTTGTAAAGTTTGAATAAGAGCTAACAAACGATTCCACGCAAAACTGATGTCAGTTATTCTGCAGTATTGAAAATGTAATGGCATACGTGCGAACTGCGAACGTTTTACGAACGACAACGTATCACAACTAGCCGATCTCACAGGAGCCAAGCCTCCGTCCCATTCTTTATCGCCGTACAAAGTATACGTGATGATATTAATCATCGGCGCGGAGCCACACTTGCGGCTAGCCTTCCTGCTTGCTTTTATAATATGCGTGCAGTAAAATTTTATGCATTATTGGAAATTTGTTTGCATTTCAAATGAAGTAATGAATAAATATACTATTTATTATAAATTCTTTGTAAAAATTGCTTTGTTTTAGTATATAGCCAATGCTTAAACATTGTTTTAATACGTAATAAACACCAATTATTTTATTAAAAATAATAGGGGAGGCTTGGCCTCCTTAGCCTCCCCTGACGAGTCGCCACTGTTTCTCAACAGCACTAACATGTGTAATTACAAAAATGGTGAACATCGACCGACCTATTGGAGACTCACTAACTTACGTGACTGTGCTTGCACAGGTACTGGACCGTACTTAACTTAAAAAAACTTGCAATTGTAACTAAAAACTAATATAGTGACGTATATCAGTGAACCAGCGCATATAGATACATAATTAAATATTCCTAAATAAACAAATTTAAACTCTTTTATTCAACAGAAACTAAGTACCAAACTATTACAAACCGTAATAATTCGTCCTTTGGACAATAGCTTGTATAAGTGGTTACAGACAGAAAAAATCAACAATAGCCTGGTTAAATATAAGTAAATAAAATAATATAATAATAAGTGAATATCTATAATTTTGAGATTTTATTTTGTACCTACTGTGACAAATATGTAGCTGAAATTACTATCTATTATAACTTTGAGTGTTATTGAATCGAAGCTTCGGATAGCAGATCCGGATTAGCCTGTGAATTCTGATCAACTATAAAAAACGGTTTATGCGAGAGTGATTGTCTGGAAATCAGCAAATTAAACCGTGAAGATCTTTTTTTAATTTTGATTAAGAAACCAAACTACTGTTTTTTATTTTTGATAACTTGTCTTCTTTCGTCAAAAATTCTACACACATCTGACACGAAAAAGAAAGTTACTTCAAATATTGCTTGTTTTGTATGAAATCTTAATATGCGTCTAAAATCTCTGCTTAATTTTTTAGGCAGATGCAGCACATGGCGATGGATTCAAAACGACAACACCCCACAGAGCTCCTCCACCCTACATTCCAAGCACAACAACAACCAAGCGTACCCAAATACCAAATATGCCAATCACTACGGCACCCACCATAACAACACCTCAGAGAGTCACTAATAAGACCATGGTGTATCACCGAAACGAAGATGCAGAATCGGTTCCAAGAGCAAATAACGTCACCGAAACAGCATATAGCAAGCAACCTCTGGTGCTGTGGACCGAGGCGACAAGTAAAGAAGCAGATGTTGGAGGTAGCAAGACCGTTGGAGATTTCTTGCAAACAACTGCGTCGACTACGTCAACAGAAAGAGTATTTGTCAATGGAGAGAAGGAATCAGAGAAAGAAAGTGTTATAAAACCTTCAAAAGATAAACAGCCTTTGTCGCCATCGACCGAGGCTGCGAACCAAGGAGATAAGATCACGGGAGCTAAAACAACTGCATCCTCTCTAAATCAGACTGAACCAACAGAAAAAGTATTTATCGGTGTTAGATTTGGAGGAAAGGAATCAGAAGAAACAAATGTTACGAAAACTTCAGAAGATAAGCAGGCTTTGATGCCACCGACTGAAGCTACGGACCAAGGAGATGGAAAGGGTAATAAAACCATGGGAAGCAAAGATATTTCTCAAACAACTGCACAGTCTGTAAATGAAACTGAGTCAACTGAGGAAATATTAATCGGTGGCAGATTTGGACAAAAGGAATCAGAAATGGATAATACTACAAAGGCATCAGAAAGTAATCAGCCTTTGATACCATCGACCGAACCGACACCTAAAGAAGGAGGTGATAGTGGAAATAAAACTACAGGTGACAAAATTCTTTCTCCAACAACAGCACCTACTGTAACTGAAGGTGCATCAACAGCTAAAGTATTGATCGGTGGTAGATTTGCAGGAAATGATTCAGAAACCAAGAATGTTACAAAAACTTCAAAAAGTGATCAGTCTTTGATGCCAGCGACAGAAGCGACGATTAAAGAAGGAGATCAAACTGGAAATCAGACTACAGGTTTTAAAATTGTTTCTCCAACAACTGCATCTACTCTCACTGAGGCAGCATCAACAGCAAAAGTATTGATCGGTGGTAGATTTGCAGGAAATGATTCAGAAACCAAGAATGTTACAAAAACTTCAAAAAGTGATCAGTCTTTGATGCCAGCGACAGAAGCGACGATTAAAGAAGGAGATCAAAGTGGAAATCAAACTACAGGTTATAAAATTGTTTCTCCCACAACTGCATCTACTCTCACTGAGGCAGTATCAACAGCAAAAGTATTGATCGGCGGTATTGTGACTGGTACGACTAATGTAGAATCCACAACTGAAAGTTATCTTTCCTCCACTGAAGATGAAGCAGAATCTACTGGCAATTTTGGAGTATCCAGTCCGGATACCACGGAGGATATAAGCACGGAATCATCGACAGTTGCAGAATGGTCATCGCAAGCAACGTCCGAAGATTATGGAAGCTCATCCATGGCTACCACTGAGTTAGAACTAGAAAGTTCCGGATATTCCATGACTACCACTGAATCAGAGCTAGAAAGTTCTGGAGATTCCGAGATTTCAACGACAGCTTGGGAGGGAACCACGGAGGATCTGAGCAGGAATCAAGTGATCGGGCGAAATTTAACGGAGAAAAAAAGATCTAATGAAGAAGAAGAGGGGGAAGAGGAAACGGCCACTGAGCCAGATCTTACGGTAACCGGTGAATGGTCTGGGGATCCAGCTGATACGCCGACGGCATCAGAAAACGTCATGGAGTGTAAGCCGAAAGCCTGTGCCGCTACAGTTTCTAGGTTGTTCGGCTTGATGGACCTTTCTGCAGAACCGTGTGAGGATTTTTATGGATATTCCTGCGGGGGTACGTCGGAAGATCATTCAGAAACTGATTATCGTGACGGTGTTAGGGAGCAACTCTATGATGTGCTGGAAAAAAGATCTCAGAGTAGCTTCCAGAACTACGCGGACAGTTTTAGGACCTTTTATAATTCTTGCATGCAGCATGAAACAGGTTTTTATTATAGGAGCAGAGTCGATACTGGTAAGTCGTTCATCCGCGTTAATTCTCGAATTAATAAGACTTTATTTCTTGCTCTTTTTTTACAGCGAAGAAAATCGTCAAAGATTTAGGTGACTTCATCTTAGATAGCAAAGCTGTCGTGGACAAATCCACTTTGACTAAACTCCTAGCCAAGTTGATTTTAACAAAATCCTTTCCCCTACTCAAAGCGGACCTCGTCTTAAAAGAAGATTCGTCAGAATACATCTTGAAGGTAACACAAATCCTCCTTGCCAAAAGAATTCTTTATCAATTTCACCGTTTTTAGTTAACCTTGCCTGACCGCGTTTTGAAATCGGATAGCGTCCTCAGCGATTGGCCCACCTGGTTAGCAGACGAACGTTTCTGCCATAACGCAGAAGAGCCACAACCATCCGGCGAGCCCATAAACCTCAAAGATTTCTACAGTGCTTATAAGAAGTGCAGATATAAATATTTAAGATATGCAAGCGCCTTCGAAAATGTCCTTACTGAGATGGATTTCTTCGAAGGTCTAAATCCGTACAATGCGACACAGATAATCAATGAATTCGTGTTCATGTTAGAGATGGACGTGATGAAACAAGTGGTGAGATTATCCTTAATTAATTTATTTGCAGTTTAATTGTTTTCGCTCGGTTCTTAGGAAAGCATCGGGGCAGATGAAATGCGAAGAAGAGAAATTCTACAAGGATATGAAGATGTGACGATATCAGATCTGCAGATAACTTGTGATGGCATCGATTGGCTTTTATTTTATGAAGAATTGACGGGAGTCACGGCCTCGGAATATACAACTATCCGCATCTTTTTTTACGATAAGATAAAAGCTATAATGAAGTATTTGAAGTATAATGGCCGTAAAAGGTATGAGAACAATTTGGTCCCTTTCATATTCTTTTTGGGCTTTAATAGAACGAAAGTAAACATGTCTGAATACGGTTAACAATCATTGTGTCACAAAGAAAAGAGCACTAAAAGACGATGTTTTTTAGACGGTTGAGATCGTATCAAATGCTTTTTTCATATCTATAAAAATTCTGTTTGATTATGTAATAAGTCGGTATGGGCCGCTGATATGGTTCCACATTGCTTCTGGAATGCGTATTGTCGTTTGCTTAACAAGTTTTTGTCTTTCAGATGTTGTGATAATTGTTTCTACATATATTTTTCTAGAACTTTATTCAGCGTTGATTATAGTAGTATCTCTCGTCTTTAATTTTCTGGGAGGATTTTATAACCTTTCTTGTAGATATACAGGATGTCCAATTCCTAGCACGACTACTATTCGTAATACGGTCCGACGGTTTGAAACAACGTTTACACTAATAAATGACTCTAGACAAATTGCTGGCGAATGTAATATTAACGGAACAACTGTTTTAAACCTTTTACATAAGAATAAGTATCGGTCGTACACAATTAGCACATCTCAAGAACTTTTACCCGATGATTGTTACCGTCGAACAAAATTTTGCTAAATAATGATGAATAGGTATCCTGATACCGAATTATTTTTGAATAATATTTTATTTACTGATATAAAAACATTTTACGTTTATGAGCATCATAATGGCAGCAAATGTTCGTTATTGGTGGCGTAAAAATTTGCATTTTAATACACCAATGCAAACGCAGTTTCTACCAAAATTAAACGTTTGGGTTGGTATTGTTGGGGATGAAACAATCAGACCTTTTTTTATTGAAGGAAATTTAAATGGCAATATAACGGGGCCGAAGAATCCCAGAGCAGATACCCCTTTGAAACCTGATAAGTAAACTTACACAACGTCTTCTAGGATAAAGCATTTTTTTTTTTTTTTTGGAGAGGGGAAACCGCTTGGCACCTGGCACTGGGTCAATGTACGCAAGTAGTGTCGGGCGCTACTCCGACTAAAACCCCTCTGCAGCCCTCTCTGGCATTCCGGGACCGTCGGTCAGACATAGCATCGGAATGCCAGCGGCGTTTTAATTTCTGTCCTGCATTTGCCTATTTAACTCCTCCCTTTCCTTTTCACTCATTATGTGCTTTATCATCTTGTTAACGATCTTCCAGTTGGCGTGGTTTTCCATCATTTTTGGAACCAGCGTGGTTGGTGTTAGTGCACACCCCAGGTCTTTGTAGGCTGCCACCCGAATACTGTTCCATCTGTTGCACATAAACAAGGTATGCTCTACGTCGTCCACAGCAGCACAATATACACACGCATCACAGTCGTCCTTCCCAAAGCGTTTGGCGTAGGCTCGAAAGCATCCATGCCCTGTCAGGGCCTGAGTGAGATGGTAGTCCAGCTCTCTGTATTCACAGCGTATCCATGCCTTTAGGTCTGGTATTAAAGATTTCGTCCACTGTGCTTTTACCACTTCGCTTTCCCATCTGTTTTGCCACAGGGTCAGGGTATCTTCCCTGGCCTTAGTTCTGTCTACTTGTGTGTTCCGAGATCTTTCCACATACGTATGTCTCCTCTCCATGGCTAGCAAATCTATAGGGGCTATTCCTGTAATGGCCTGGAGTGCTGGCCCCGACACCGTTCTGTAGGCTGAAGCTACCCGCAGTAGCATATTTCTTTGGGCCCTGCCCATGTGCTGTCGGTACTTTTGCATGTTTAGGACTTGGTACCAGACCGGGGCTCCATACAATAAAATGTTATGCACAGCGCTGCATACTACCCCAATTCTATTCTAATCTAACTTTTTATTTTAAGTAATTTCCATACTTAATAATCTATTTTTTTCTTCAACAGCACTCTCTATAATATCCTATTAACGATGTACGCCACCGATATCTACGAAAACACAGTGCTTCCGAAGCATACCCAAAACAGGAGGCAATACTGTTTGGAATTATCGACCCATCTCTTCCAAGACGTGTCAACACATCTGTTTTTGACCTCTTCCATCACATCAGAGCTTAGGAAGCAAGACAGACTCATTATGGGGATGTTCGATATGTTAAGGGACGATTTAATTAGGGCTTTCAATTCGGCTGAGTGGCTTGACGACGAGGATAAAGTTCAGCTAGTTGATAGAGCGAACGGGTTGAATGTTGCGCTGGGAACGTCCGTGTCGGATTGTATCGCCCCGCAAGTTTTGTCCAGGAAATATGATGAAATATCCCAGAGGATCGGTGATAATTACGTGGGGAATCTACTGCTCATGATGGAGAATCGCGAGAGGAGTATCCTGTCTTTGGCCGGGAGCACTTTCGACCAGGGACAGATGTAAGTAAAGAGTTTAGTTCAGCAATAAATGTTTCATTCAAATTTTACGCATGTACAATCAGTCTTAGGACACCACTTGATGCGAACCTGTCTGAACCTATTGTTGTCTCTCTCATATCGTTATGTGATAAGAAGAGATAGCAATAGTTTTGAGCAAGGACTTAATGTAGTTCAGTGTAGGTTTCAATGGCTAAGCTACCAGCAATTGAACTGAATTTTCTATGGTTCAAACGTACTTTTGAAATGTATGCTCAGAAGGGAAGATCCCGAACCACCCACCTCCAGAACTCTAACGATTTTCTTTGTAATTTACATTTTAGCTACATTTGGTACAAAGTTATATTTGCCTACCCCACTTCTTTCCTCAAAGTTGTTGAGGAGCGTTTTACTCTTATGCTTAATGTCAATTTCCGCAGAAAAAAATGTGATCTACATGTTCCCAAAGCTTCATAATTTTTTGAATTTTCACATTTGTAATCTTCTCATGTAAGCTATCAGCAATTAAACTGAATTTTCAACCATTCAACGTTTTTTGAAACGTATGCTCAGGACAGTAAAGTTTTATAGTGTTCAGCGTTTTATCATGCAATAGTGCTTGTGTTACTATTTGCCATTTTATAGATTCTGTCACTTCTTACACCCTTTCGACACGGAACCAAAATCATTCGGTACTAAAGTCATCGGTAAGTTACCATACTATAATTTTTGACCTCGTTAAAAATATTAATTTATTTTCAGCTGTACCCTATGGAGCCGTTCAAAAGATTGTAGCTGATGTTCCAGGATACATATTAGTAGCACGTTTGGGTCTACATCTGGCTCAACAAATCGCTACCCAATTTGATCCGACAACAATAAAAAAAGAGATGGCCAACATTTTATCTGAAGACTTTTTCGAAACCTACGATCAAGTTGTCGACGAAAGACTACCCATCTCTAGAATTAGGATGGTCAAGCAGAATTTTCTTGAGTTCACTGTAAGTGTCCTTTCATTTGTCCTAAGGCGAATGATTATTTGTGTGTTGTTTCCGTAGACCACTAATTTAACGATAGATAAGGAAATTTCCGATAGAAGTGCGTTGAGATTAGTCAGCGATGTATTGGATAAATGGGAAAATAATTTAGACTTGCCGTGGATACAGAAGAACTTCACTAGAGAGCAGATTTTCTTCATAACAGTCGCTCAAGGTAAAACCACCGTTTACAAATATTTTTGCTCTATATAATTTCCATCCAATATGCTTCAGAATTCTGTCGGAAGGTCAATATAATCGACTATATGCTTGGTGTATACGAAAACGAAGTCCTTCCTTATCCGATAAGGGCGGAGATAATGTTGGTGAACTCTGAAAAATTCATCAGCGCCTTCCAATGCCCTGGCGGTACAAGAATGAAGACAGAAGAAGCGGGCAAATTTCAGTTTCCCTATCTAGACGAAAATTTCGAAACCAAAAGGAGAAGGAAGAGGTCTTGGTTCGATGTGCACCACTAGGAGAATCAATAGTATTTATTATATCGTTTTTAGTAAGTTTGTTTTGTGTGTTGTATCAACACTTGCGTCCTGATTTCTTAACACCAATCATAAAAACAATCGCAAAATTATTTTCATTCGCTTAATTATTCGTGCGATAACTTCGTCGAAACCTATAATCCAATTCAGTGCATAGGAATTTAGTTCTGGAAAGCAATAAGGGATGGCGTAGATGTCTAGGTCGTCTGCGTGCGTTGTATTCTGGAGCTCGGAACTGCGAGTCAGCAGAAATAGGAAGGGTGAAAGATAGACGCTTGCAGACCGGGTTGTGCGACGTGATATTTTTATTTTAACAAGTTTAGTATGGGGATCGTCAATACGAAATATTTTTAGTCCATAATCGCGATTCTTTTTTTCTGCACTGCAACTTTATGAATGTATATAAATGTGTTAGTGGATTTTATGAACATAGTTAAGGATTAATAAACTCTGCCAACAATTTTGTTTTATTTTATTTTATTAAGCCTAAAGTTACTCTTTGAGATAAGCTATTGAAAAAGTGAAATGACCAGTAAGTAAGATTTTAGAGGCTTTCAGATTCAATCATTCATTTGTCCGTTTCCTTTCCTTCAAACAGATAAAGATTTTTAAAAAACAACTCTAAAAAGTCTTGGCTATGTTGTGAGAAGAAAAAAAAAAAAGAAAAGAATGAAAAGTTGTAATAAGAAAGGAATATCCAAGCAGTTATTATTATCATTGATGGATTTAGTATTTCCTTCATCACAAAAGTTTCGTTTACACAATTGGAAGCAAACAAAGGAGCACATAAAACACCTACACGTAGTAAACGTCATCGGTAAATTACAAATTTTAGGGATATTCCTATACAAAATTCCTTTATGTATGTTTAGGAATTTTTCTAAATACATAGTAAAGCTCCATATGAAATTTCCATGCTAAACGATTTTTACTAGGGACCTTTTTTTATCGTAAGAAATTTACCCAGTAAATTTCATTTTATTTAGTATTTTTCATACACTAGTAGTAAATTTTCTTGGTGAATTTTCACTTCAAAGTAATTTTACTCGCACAAGTAAATTACCTGTACGGTTTCGGGGTAATATAATTGCCCCGAAAACCGTACAGGAATTTTACCAAATCTTCGTTAGAGTGTATTTAAATAGGAAAGATACAATATAAGAAGTATTTCAAGTAATGTCAAAAATTCTCCAAAGCAATATCAATATTTTCTAAACTTTAATTCCCTTAAAATCATCAGAGTTTGTGCTGGGACACGATGTTGAATTTTTGTCGCCAGATTTTTTTTTTTTTTGCTTATGCCTTCCTCGCCTTGCCGCATACACGATCTCCCCTCCACCGGGTATAGGGGGACTCATATACGTGCCATCATACTAAATACCCGGTGTGCGTAAATCAGCCGCGGTGGCTTTCAAATTGATAAAATCCATTTATAAAGAACGCTCGAGTTCACTTATACAGTATTAGCAATCGCTTTACGTTGATACAGAGAGAGAGAGAGAGAGACTCGCTCATACACCACCGCGGCACGCCAAAGGGGAGGCGCAAGCTCTCTTACTCACTTTCTCGCCGTCCTTAACGATGCTACGGGTACAAAAGGAAATTTGGCGTCATACTTTCCCACCCCCGGTGCGTTCCTATCGCCGGAATCACGTCAGGCGGCAAAACTGCGTGCAATTTGCTCGAGATCCCCCGGCCCGCCCCGCGCACGTCACTCGAATTAAAGAGCCGCGTACGGTATCGCGTCGACGGACGCGTCATCTGACGGGCTCTGGGATAACGATAACGATAATGACTTGGATGACGGGGCACTGATGATGATTCTAATTGCGAAAACGCGTCCCAGATTTAGAGATCGTCACCGGGGACAGTGACAGGTGGGGGTGGTTAGATTATATTTTCCTCCAGCACCCTTAAGTTGAAGAGGGCGATATGATAATTCAGAGCAATGGTTAAAAGGTACGACGAAAAATTTGGAAAATATAGATTCACTACACAACATATTTGATACGCACATCAGCACAAACGTTAGTTTTCTGCATACAATGCTTTCCTGCTCTCATGTTGTAAAGCTTCCAATATATACCCAAGTAAAAGTGCTCTTGCATATGTTAAGCAGACAAAAGATCTTAATTGCCATCACAAGTTCTCAATCATTAATAAACCACATATAGGTAGAATACACACTTTCAATATTCCATGTTCGAAGATATAATTTAAGCATGATAGGTGACGTCGAATAAGTCAGAAAGTAAAAGATGAAACAATAAGAACGCAACATTTAATCTATTGCAGTTGTTGAAAGGAATCTTTTAATATTTGTAGCCTTACTTCTTTATAAATAAAACGATTTTTTTAGTGGAGATACATTTCTTTTAACTATTCAGTCTGGTTGTTACATAATTATAGGTTTTGACATGTTTATGTCTTCTTCAGTAACTGTACATTATATTAAGAATAAAATTTTCATGTTTAATAAATGCAAAGGCATATTGTCAATTTAAATGTATTTAAAGGTACTCAATGAGCATCAATTTTACAAACGTCACTCATAATACGTTTGACAAGTTGCACATCATTGTATTTCAACTGTGCTAGTACCGATGCACTAAAAACAATGTAATTTGTTTTTTGCGCCTCCGTCCAGAAACACTGATTTTGCATTACTATAAATCGGCCGGAAACTTACCATTCTAGGCCGGCAAAAAGACCACTATTGGTTGGCGACACTATATTGGAATTACTGACATTTCTGCCATTAATTATAGATTCGATGACAGATGACAGAATTCTTGTTACACAATCTCTTAATTAATTCATATACATATATTCCAGTTCTATTTTCGAAAGATTTTACAGGTAATAAATGGTTAATAACTTCTCACACAACTCCCCATTGTCCTTATTATTGATGAATATGTATCAAAACTACCAAGAAAACGGCAAAACACTAAGGTATTTTAACCCTGATTTTCAATTCAAAATTCATACGTAATATGTATTGCCAACCTGTACTGTTAACTCCCTAGCGTTAATTTCTTTTATTATTTATAACAAAATTAAGATTTGTCGGCTCAAAAAATAGTGTGTAACACACGGCCAGAAACTCTTTTGCGAGTATTCGCACTTGTACCAAGCGTACTCACACTCGTAAAACTATAGTTTCTGGCCTATAGTGATACAAATAACTATTATTTATATTCAAGTGTAATTTGTTATATGAGAACCATTGACCTAGTTCCTTCAACAGAACATAAGCCCTATCTTGTATAGTTTGATACCTAGTTCCTGATACTATTGCAGATGTATCATCCGCATAGATGTGTAGTGAACAATGAATAAATTCAACGATGTCATTCATAAATATAATGAAAAGGATCGGGCCGAAAATAGATGCCTGTGGAACCCCAATGTCCACAGGCAATAACGGAAAAGAAAAGCTTTGAATGGTACCTTCAGTGAATGACCTTACACCTAACGGTAGAAACGTTTTAATGGAATAAAAAAAAACCGTCAGTGGATACGTGTCTGACTTTTACGTACTGAACGCGATCTGAGAGATAGGTTTTGAACCAACTGGCTGCCGTTCCACGAATACCATAATTTTCTAGTTTATCAATTTATGATCGCCGCAATGGAACGCGCGCGTCAAGTCGCAGAAAACTCCTAAACACCACTATCTAAGGCGCAAACGATATCATTAATAAAGGAATGAACAGTGGACATTGTGGAGAGGCCTTGCCTAAAACCGTGCTGGCAATCAGTTAGCACTTTGTTTTTAAATAGATGATTTTGTAGACGACTTAACATGGCATATTCAAATATTTTTGAAAAGGATGAATTCAAGGTAATTGGACGGTAGTTAGTCACTTCCAAGGGAGTTTCTTTTTTATGAACAGGGGTAACCTTAGATATTTTTAAGAGATCAGGGAATACACCAGCTGTAAAGGAGAGATTGATTAAACTATGGGACGTCATTAGGGCCATAACTGTGCTTGTTCTTCAAAGGGGTTATAATATTTGAAAATTCGTTTTCACAACAGGGTACAATATACATAAATTTAGTTAGAAGATCTCAGATTCGGATTCAGGACCCTAAAGAAAAGGAAAAAATCGGATAAAATGGAAGGAATCAAAATTACGTAGTAAGAACACAATTTTACTGGATTATAGATTAATTAAGGAATATATTTTTGGCTTTTATATATATCTTAGTTCCTATATCTTCGATTTCTATATAAAATCGTATTTTCTTCATGTCTATTTGATCCTCCTTTACGGCCGTAACCAGTGGATATCTTCCGTTATTTACTGTAAATCACAGGCGATTTCGTCCTCCTGTTCATAAAGAGAGTCACCCTCGAAGGAAGGCGACATAAAACAGTACAGATCCGGCGGAAGAGAGTTTAGACGGCTAATAACTGCATTCCCTCGGCGCCGGTGATCGCAATCTGGGACCGATCGTCATCGCGGCAGCGATGGACTTTGAGGAAAAAGAAAAAAAAAACAGATACGTACTTTTTACGTGGGCACGGGCGTAAGGTATAGGTAGGTGCGCTGCGGGATACTCCACCGATGCGCTCGCAACACATAAACTCCGACTCCTCGTGATTGGATTACGTTTAGAGGGCAATCCGTTTGACGAGCGCCGGGGGACTGTTGAGCTTTAATGACCTCTCGCGACAAATCGAGCGCTTAACCTCCCGGCCGGGTATTCCCGGGAGGAAAGTGCGGCGACGATGCGAAACCTTGGAGGTTCGGATGTCGGCGTCACTGGTAGGGCAGGCCGACCGTGCGGACATGTATAAATCGACTGAGGTCGGTTCTGGCCGAGGCATATCTTAGGTATGGACGTCGAATTTTCGTTTTATTGTTATTGGATTTGGCGGTGGTATAATGGTGGAGGGTGGGGGGACGTTTTGATTTGATGACAATTGGAGTTGTCACCTTTGACACTACTACCAACGTCGCAGGAAAAAATATTGTAGCAATTTTGCGGGAAAAATACTAATTCATTGCCATTTAAGAAGTCGTATTTTAAAATTCTGTCCAACAGCAACTCCTGATCACGATACACGCTCCAACAACGTAGGTTTAGAAATAGTGAAAAATCATTATAGATAGAGTTCGTGGTGTTTTTGGCCAGTATGAATCACCTCCTAGCAAAACCATTGTAAAGCTAATCGCAAATTTCAGGAAAATCACCAAGTTACTGGCGTAAAATTGCCAGTTCGAACTCGCACCGTCAGGTCAGCCCAAAACATTATTTACAAAAGAGTAGTAGTTTAGTGTGTTTGCTAAAGTGTTAGAAAAGCTATTTGCTAATTATTTGATGACCATCAATCTGGTTTTAGAAAGGGGCGTAGTACAGGTTCAGCAATTACAGAATTTCTAAATGAAGTATATAAAAGCATTGATAAAGGCGACGCATGTGCTGGAATTTTTGTGGATCTGAACAAAGCTTTTGACCTTGTCAATCACAGATTGCTGATTCAAAAGTTGTCGCGTTATGGAATTAGAGCCAAGCCTCGGGAATGGCTTCGAAGCTATTTGAGCAATCGTAGTCAGTACGTACAGGTTAGTGACGTTGCATCAAGTACATGCACAATACAGAGAGGAGTGCCTCAGGGTAGTGTACTGGGACCTCTATTGTACATTATCTTCGTAAATGATATTCCATCGAACAGCACTGTCATGTATGCTGATGATGTTTCACTATTGATCTCTACGAAATACTCCAGAAATATAAATTTAGATGCGTCCGACAAGTTAAACATTTTAAATAATTATTTTATGGATAACAGTCTCAGTTTAAATAACAATAAAACCGTATTTATTGAATTTGTAATAGAGATCGATCCCGTCTGGTCAAGGGGCCTGGTTCCAGTATAGCTCAGGTAGATGATACAAAATTTGTAGGTGTAGCAGTTGATTTTATGTGTAACTGGAAAAAACATATAGAAACTTTATGTAAAAAGCTAACTCCAATATGTTTTGCTTTAAGTAGGCTGAGACAGGAGGTTGACTTTTTGGTGCTAAAAATTTATTATTTTGTCTACTTTCGTTCTGTGATGGTGTACGGCATCGTGGCGTGGGGATCGTTTGTGGAGAAGGTTCGTGTATTTAAATTTCAGAAAACAGCAATACGGATAATGACGCGAAATTCAGCCAGAACTAGTTGCAGGAATTTATTTCGTGAATTGGGGATAATGACTAATCCATCGTCCATTCTCCTGTCATTGGTATGAGTTGCTAATAGGAAATTCGTGGAATGTGTAGCTAACCGTCCTCGTACGTAGATGGAAATTGATTTGTGTGGTCTGGCATTTTATAACTGTCAAACTTCGTTCTCTTTTGCGTCGTTTAACATTCTCGCCGCTGATGATATTTACCATGGATGTAAACTAAACGTTCGGAAGAAATTCTGAATGACCACTGCACCATAACCCGGAAGAGACTAATTATAACATAATTATGATAGCGGCCTTGAACACTTCCATTCTTTGATTAAGTGCTGAATTTAGCAATAAAAGTAGTAGTAGGCAAAGCCTTTATGACAGGTAGTTTAAGAGGAGGTAAAGACCTAACTGTAGTTCCTAGATAACTTTTAACTAAATTTATAATGGTCGATTTAAATCGCACTGTGGACAACATACAATGATTTCAGTTTCTTAATAACTAGTTGAATAACATTCCCACCAATGCGAGATTTTACAAAGATTTGCAGTTCATTAAAAAGATGGCGATATACAATGGTTACCCTTTCAAAGCTGCACTTCGGAATCTAAAGATAGTTCGATATAAACATATGAAAAGCACGAGTCAACTTGCATAAGCTTAACTGTTAAATTACGCTACTATAACATTTCAAATAGCGTAAGCGACATTTGTAGAGAGCAGAATATAGACATATGTTTCACCTCGCATTTTAGGTGCTGCAATAAAATTTCAATCAGACAGAGCACATAGCTATTTTATTTTATCACTATGGGAGGCTTGATTAATCCAGTGTTGCACAACACATAAATGATGCCAGACATAGAATTAATATTGAAAGCCCTGAATTGATGAAAAATGTAACACCTTGAGAAAATTAGAAACTGTGTATATGAAGAAAAAAATGCATTTGCACGTTTATTGGGAAAGACGATTTCCTTTTCAATTACATACATCTTTCAACACTTGGTATTTTTTCAAGTCAAATTAGACGTTGGAAAAAACCACTTGCAAATATATGTATTATTTAAATCTTCCCGTCTAATACGGTTGAAAATGGAAATACCCGATTCCCGAATTAATTTAAAATTGGTGTAGCGCAGAATGATCGGATATCTCGTGTGTCTATTACTACGGTACAGTCCTTGCATATCTTTGTATTTTAATCTCTCATACATATTCTTCCCCTAGTTTCCAACCAATATCCTACAATCCCCCCATCAGATTCGATTCCACCTTATTTCTTTCCTCCTTTTATATTTATGCGACGACAAGGGGTGACCGGCCAATAATCAGCCCATGGAGCATAATTAGATGCGGTGCCTTGTCCAGCTAAGCGGCCGTTCCCACTATATGGAGGGACGTCGTAGATAATCGAAAGGAACCCATAGACGAGAAATGTATTCCTTGTACTATATGTACTAGGTTACTACATCCGATAGACCGGCGGAACCCCACGTTATATACCGCGCCGGGCGAACCTCATATCTATATGGGCAGTTCTAGCGTCATGTGCTTTTTTTTACCGCTTCCGCATTATAATAAAAGCTCGGACGTGGACTGGCCGCGGCAGTTACCGGCAAATGTTACTCCGCATTTGCGTTTTCGGACATTTATTACGCGAACCGATGGCTGCGGTGTTCGAAACGGTCCAGGGAGATGTTGTAGGTACCTATTCTACTTTGCTCTCTGGAAGCGAATGGATCTTGTTTTATTGGGTCCAAGAACGTGGAAGGGCGTATTTGTTCGTTATTGCGATAAGTTTCAATCTTATCTGGATTGGGAACGCGGCTATTTATGATGAACATATATACAGATAATAAGATTTCTTCAGTTAAGGAAATGATGGTTTTGGATACGAACAAAGGCTAGTTATTTGTATCTTGTATCACTAACAATAAAGTCGGAAACACCAGAAACTATAGTTTTGGGAGTATGAGCAAAAGCGCGAATAATCGTACAAGAGTATCTGGGCGTGTGTTACACACTATTTTTACATATACATGTTACGTATGATGTTTGAATGTTAAACCAGGACTAAGATATCTCGGTATTTTGACGTTCTAATTTAAAAACCAGCTCATATTACAAAGGCTGCGCAGCAAGTTTAATCGTGAATTCACAATAAATACACTCCGCCAAAAAAGTATCGCATAATTTAGTTTTGAATCATAAAAGTATCGCATAATCTTTGTTTGTAGCATAAAGTTGTAAATATACTTTAATGCGCTCTAAGATATAATTTCTATGATTGTTTAAATAAAATACAGGCCAAATAAAAACAAGAACTCATACTTGAGATTTTTATTCAAACAAGAAATTATAATTTTGGAAAGAAAAATGTCATAACAGTAGCTTTTAATACTGAGTATTGCCACCTCTGGCTCTTATGACCGCTCGCATACGGTTTGGCAGAGATTCGATTAATCTCCGTATATAAGCCTGATCCAAATTCTCCCACTCGTCACGGAGAGCATTTGCTAGTCCATGCAGGTCCGCTGGGGCAA
This sequence comes from Cetonia aurata, assembly GCA_949128085.1. Lineage (NCBI taxonomy): Eukaryota > Metazoa > Arthropoda > Insecta > Coleoptera > Scarabaeidae > Cetonia > Cetonia aurata. The sequence continues at coordinate 65,366,980 of OX421884.1, read as the reverse complement.
CATTTTGGGTTCGTATCCGTCTGTGAAGGAGGTCCCACACGTGCTCGATAGGGTTCATGTCCGGACTTACCGCAGGCCAATCTAAAACTGGAATACCAACATCGTTAAGGTATTCCTGGACGATTATTGCAACATGCGGTCGTGCATTATCGTGCATTAACATGAATTCGTTTCCTATAATTGGCGCATATGGTACTACATGTTCTTCTAAAATGTCCGTTATATACCTGTGGGCAGTCAGTGTACCTCTGTCTACTGGTACTAACTCTGTACGACCTGTTAAACAGATGCCTCCCCAAACCATAATAGAGCCACCAGCGAAATTAGGTCTAGGTCTGTTATTACACTGCGAATAGCGCTCACCGTCTCGTCTGTACACTGAGATACGCCTATCTGAGGTGTAAAGACCAAATCTTGACTCATCTGTGAAGAGTATATTGGCCCAGTCATTAATGTTCCAATTTACATGTTCTCTGGCAAACCTTAAGCGAGCCACTCGGTGGTTCCTAGTGAGACGAGGGGCTGTTACAGCTACTCTAGCTCTTAATCCACTCTGTCGTAACCTATTCCGAATAGTTTGAGTACTCAGACGAGTATTTCTGACTCTAGCCAAGTCGTTCTACAATTGTCTCGCAGTTACATGTCTTCGACGTAATGCTTGTAGTAGTAAATAGCGGTCATCTTGGCGAGTAGAACATCTTGGACGACCTGGTACAGGTCTTCTACTGTAAATGCCTGTTTCCCTATATCTGGCTACGGCTCTAGAAACACTTGACTGATTGATGTTCATCAAATTAGCAACGTATGCTTGAGATCGTCCATCTTCGATTAAAGCAACTATAGCAGCCACTTGTTCTGAAGTTAAATTGCTCATTTTAGTTTTAAAAGCGTTGGTACAGAACTCTGACTTCGCACTTTAAAATTTGTCCGTATAGGAAGACTTTCAATAAACAACTGAGCAAACCTTACACATGCATTTTTCTAAATGTGTTCTTTTAGGAAAAAAATAAAGTAAAAACGCTAAGTTCCATTATTTTGTTAGTGTTTTTATAGTTCACATACACGAGGCAAACTTTTTGTGAACGTATAAAAATATCTTGGTTCATAAATGCCCTTTTTTAGTTTATGCGATACTTTTTTGGCGGAGTGTATATGGTCTATTCTATCCAAGAACTTGTGGAATTTCTGACTTTGATAATAGCCTCACATTTTAATTTTTGCTCTCCCTTGACATAGGTAACAGTAGGTATCATATAGATGTAAGCCTCCATCATCAATCGATGAAAATACACAATATTTTCTTCTTGTTTGGGTTTGTCTACCGTTCCAGTAGCCTCTAGCTAGAACTTTTCCCAACTTTTGATGTCAATTGTTCTAAAGAATTGAAATTATTATTATTCTGCACAATGTTAAAATATATTCAATAATATACTTTAAAATAATCTTTATTGTTTACATACACATATATGACTTGTGTATTCTCACCAGAGATAACCTATATTCTGACCATAGAAAACTAATCTGACTTTTGACTAAAAAAATCTGTCAAAAATAAGAACTGTTAGAACATAGTTAGACAAAGAAGTGTATCTTCCATCCCCCTTCATCGACAGAAATTTGTGCCACTGGTTCTATACGAGACCCGCAATATAGTAGTATTACATATATGGCTACGACGCACTACACGTACCGAAATTGAAACGCAGACAGTGACTGGCCAATCAACGCCACCCGTTACTGCAACATCATCGTCCTGAAGATGCCAGCCGCAGAGTTTGGTGAGAGGTCGACAACCATCTACACAAGAGGTGGCTAGTTTCAATTGAAACGCCCTGTATAATATAATTAATCTAATTCGCGTAATTAAATCAAAAATAAGGCATCGCCTCCCGGAACTCCATTAACACCCTCCGTTTCTTCTCCATAGATGTTGCGGTTTACGAATTCATTAACGGAACATTGTCCGTATACTTCTGGGGTCTAATAGGTCGGAGCTCCCTGAATCTTTTTCCCTCCCCAGGCTTAAGCGTGCGGGCGACCGCAAAAGTTAGCGAGGTACCGGAACGCGTTCCGTGGAGAGAGAGAATGGTGAGGAAATTAAGTGAACGTTAACTATTATTGCAACCAGCCGTGGTGCGGTTACTAATGACAGCATTGTAGCGTTCCCAAGGGTAGGCCGGCGCTCCCCGTCTGCTCGGAAGAGAATCTTCCGCCTAGGGAAGCGGTATTAATTTTAAAAGAGCCGAGAATGTCGCGTTTAAAGTGGCGCGTTTTTTCCATCTTCCGGAGATTATTTGGGTGCTAATTTGGATTAAATAAAGTAGAGAATGTTTATCTTTTTTTTTTACTACGAATAGGATTCATATTTTTCAGGCTTTCTTGGGTAAGAATTCGTATTTTTTTTAGTAATACAGTAAACAGGGATGAAAATCTCTGATTGAAATCATTAAATCATGTTTAATTAAAAAATAATCGATTAAACTATCATCATTAAAATTATCTTTAAGTATAGGCAGCGCGGTTACAGTTAAAATCATTTAGCTGAAATTACCTTTAGATAGAATCATCTATAGTTGAAATTATCTAGTTTGAAATTATTTATGGTTAAAATCATCTATAGTTAAAATTATCTATGGATAATTTTCGAGTATTATTCTAAATCTCCGAAATATATCTAAATAATATTGTATTTAAATGTTCAACTTGATTTTATTCGAATAATGCCTAACTCTGATAGATAATATAGGTCGCAAGACTAAGTGGCATTCTGAACGATATCTAACAGAAATCTAAAACAATTTTCCTACCATTTATTGAACAACTAGGTAATACTGAAAGTGAAAATTGATACTTTCAACAAAACAGAGCTATTCCCCATTGTACAGTTGAAACATTAGGTTTGCTGAGACAATTTTTTGACGATCGGAACGAAATTTCCTGCCCTCCACGTTCATGTGACACCTTTTTATGGCCTTACAGAAAAAAATAACATTTTTGAAACACCTGTGTATAATTTAGTTGACTTGCAGCAAAGAAATGAACAAAAAATTATTGAAATTGATGCTAATCCAGCATCGTTGGACAATATTGTCGGAAATTTTCATCGCAGAGTGTTGAAGTGCATAGAAGCCAGGCTTAACATTTTCAGATATTCATTTATTTTTTAGTTAAAAAACTGGAATAATGACATTTACATTGACTTGTGGCATTTTTCATTTTTATCGATGAAATGTCTAAAATTACGTTGAGAATTCTAGTTGGGTGACGTTTTTGAATGAAGCTTAGGTATATACAGTGAGGACGCGTGGGTTGGAACAAATTCATTTAAAATTCAGGGGTTTGTTTTTTTGAAAAACACTGGGATACGTCGATTTTTGTTTTTAGCAGGGTATATTTCTACGGAAAATGTATATATACAGTGTGGCCCAAAAACAAGTTACGACCACCAGCTAAATTTTTTCAAATGGAAACACTTATTTTTTATATCCTTTTTGAATTCTGCATCGAATTCTAAGTATGTTTCGTGTACCATTTCCTATACCTAAACTCAACAGTTATCGAGAAATTCATGATTGAATTAATTAAGACCATATTTCTGGGGATTTTTTTTTGTATCAAGCAAAATATTCGATTTTGTATTTAGTTTGTTTTTTTAATTCTGGTATTTCGATAATTGACTTGTCACTTGTCAACGTGTGACAGTTCATGTAAGTAATTGTCAAGTGCAGTTATAAAGTTTGAAAGAATGGCGCGTTTAACTGAGAAGCAACGAATAGAAATTTTGATGATGGTAGGATATGGCGACAGAACCCGAACACAAGCTCAAGTTTGCGAATTATTTAATAATAAATACCCGGAGAGGCCTATTACACGATCGGTGGTTAGTAAGATAGAAAAAAAGTTTAGAGACCTGGGTCACGTAAGAGATAATTATAAAACCAACCATCTTCCAGTTCCACAGGACACACAATTGAATATTTTGCTCGATTTAAAAGAAAATCCGCAAAAAGCAACTCGACAAGTAGCTGTTAGAGTCGAAATACAACAAATTCAGCCACAAACTTTAACTGCAGTGTTACAAGAAATTGAATATCGACTTGCTTATTGTCAGGAAGTTAATGGTCAACAATTTGAACATTTAATTTGATTTGTTCTATTTTTGTTTTAAATAAATTTACAAAAAAACCAACCTTTGAGTTTTAAATGATTTTTATAAATTGCCGCGTCCTCCCTAATTTTGAAAGAAATCCATCGTAAATTCCTCGATAATGAATTTAGGTATAGCACAAGAAAGATACTTGGAATTGGATGCAGAGTGCAAAAAAGAAATAAAAGAACAGGTATTTTCATTTAAAAAAAATTAGTTAGTAGTCGTAACTTATTTTTGGCCGGCACTGTATACATGAATGTACCATCAAAAAAAATCTCAGCCAGAAGTAAAAATCAACGTGCCCGAACGAATTTTAAATCAATTTGTTTCAACTCACGCGTCCTCACAAATTTTAAAAAATCAATTGCAAATTTCTCGAGACCTGTTGGGTTTAGGTATAGGGTATGGTACATGAAACATTCTTAAACTTCAATGTAGAATTCAAAAGTGAAATAAAAAATAGGTGTTTTCGTTTGCGAAAATATAGTTCGTGGTTGTAACTTTTTTTTGGGCCACACTGTATACATGAATTTACCGTAAAAAAACTTGCAACCAAAAATAAAAATTGACATGTCCGAGCGTTTTTCTAAAAAACAAACCCCTGAATTTTAAATGAATTTGTTCCAATCCACGCGTCCTCACTGTATAAAATTAAAAAATATATTTGTTTGACTAATAATTAGTTTATTTTGATTCAATCGATTTATAAATAACACCCAATACTACCTAGACTTCGCATCTGCGATCTTCCCGAGTCACAAACACCAAATTAGCTTTCACATGCCAATTTACGACGTAAGAGTCCCAATATAAATAGATAGACACAAACCATCGAACGCGCATTCTCAACACACTCCTCAGAAACTTTTCCAATCCCATCCGTCCTGGATGTACGACCAAACAAACGCCTGTGCTATTGATATCAAAGCATATAGAGGACCGGGCCATCTGAATTCCGAAAGAATAAAGACGTCTCCGAACATCCTTAACGATGATTTACGCAAAGTAAACAACCAGCGAACTCTTCTCTCCATCGGGAGAGGAACTGATTGGCCACGTCCGCGCTAACGCGATATCATGTTTGCCTCCTGGACTCTGGTAACACGATAAATCGGCGAGTTCCGATGGGGGAGTGCGGCCGAGGCGCCGGTAACGAACCTAATTCTAGCAATTCTCGCCAGGAGAAGGAATCGGAACTTTCCCTCGCTAGCACGCAGCAGTGTCTGACACATATATTCGGGTCTCGAATCCTGGCGACATCCGTGACGTAGTTAATTGTAATTGCGTCGGTTGGTCTTGAGGGGACTTCGTCGGAATATTGAGGAGGTTATCTTCATTGTGACCGTCTGAATAGTTTTTTTTTTTTTCGTGTCTAGATTTCTTTTACTATTTTTAGGAATGAAGTGGGAGATTATCCTGGATTTTGCGAGACTGTTGAAAAAAAAAACGAACAGTTTAAATTGTATGCCTATAAGATGCTTGCTCATCTTCTATTGGTCCTCCTTGGTACCTCAAGGTCAGGTTGATGTTGTCCATATGGATTTTACTAAAGCTTTTGATCGCATGGATCATGGCATATTGCGGAGGAAGCTCCGTTTTGATTTCGCTTTGGCAATGCTCTTTTTACTTTGTTCCAGTCGTACTTGTCTGATGGTCAATTTTATGTATCCTACAATGGTTTCAGGTCTCATGGCCATATTATTACATCGGGTGTCCCGCAAGGGTCCAATTTGGACCCTTTGTTGTTTCTTACGTTTATCAACGATGTTCCGAAGACCATTGGCTGCAACATTCTCATGTTCCCTGACGATGTTAAAATATTAACAACATTACATCTATTGCTGACTGCTTATAACTCCAGAAAAAACCTTGAATCACCGATTCGCTTGGTGTATGCACAATTGACAATGTCAATAAATGCTACGCACTAATCTTTACCAGAAAGCAAACTCATATTATTTTTGATTATAATATTGACTCTAATTCTTTGGTTTGATGTAATAAGATTAAGGTCCTGGGAGGTGTTTTTTGACGTTCGGCCTTGTTTCGTTAATCACGTTGCTGATACTGTCTCCGCCACAATTAGATCTCTTGGTTTCATCCTTCCTACTACGAAGTCTTTCACTGAACCATAATCCATATGTCTTGAGGTTGCTGTATACGTCATTAGTTCGGTCCTAGTTGAAATACGCTGGAATTATTTGACATCCTGTCTACGATATATACAAGAAATCCATTTAAAGGTGTGCAAAGAAGATTTTTGAAGCACTTATGGTTTAAAAATATTCTATCAACAAGTACGAGTACATAGTTTGCCTTGTGTTACTACAGCCATATGTGCTCAAGATATATTTCATATATCTATCAATGTATACAGTAACTGTACAATTCAATATAAAATATTTTAATAGATTCTTGTTTCGTTTAAACTTTTCTGCCTTAATTTTATCGTGACAAAAGTTTTATTATAAGCGTTAATGAAAATAATATTGACAACAAATTGGTGAAACAAATAAGATTTTTGTATTTAAATAACACAAAAGACATGATGGCAGAAAGAAATTGAAAGATAATAATGCTTGAAAATGTTGCCAACATAAGCCACGAAACGGGTAGTTATGTAAATAAAAAGGTTGTTATTTCCAACCTAAAAAAACCCAAAAAAAACTAACATATTAAATAATAGGGAAGTCAAAATGATTCATAAAAAAAAATGCTAAATATTTGATTATAGAATAGCCTTCCATGTTTTCCATAGTATGAAAGTTGCCAAGTAATGAAAATTGCATGTAGAAAAATAATTTTCGTTTTTAAATATCTTGAAAACTGTAAGATGAATTTAAAATTTAATTTCACCAAATGTTTTTATCGCAAAATAGCTAGGTATTGCCTATCTAATTTTTTCGTATCTCCCATGCAGATTTGGTCCATCTATAAAAGTAATTCCTTTCCCATCATTAGGTACTTATTCTTACTGTTTTCTAATCTTAACTTAAAATAACATAATAAATGATCCCCATCCATTCACCATCTATATTCCGAGAATAGGATAACCAGTAACAACTCGTTTCCACCTTCATGAATATTTATTCCCAACTTATCAATATGAAGGTTTTACACCTTACTATCGTTGTGGTAAAATATACTTATAGATATATGTTCGCCGGGGAAAACGATCCGCTCAATTATTAATTAACAGCGAGTGGGGATGGTGTCCTCGACACGGTTGGGGGGACGCTACGCAACCGACTATTAATCACTCGCTGCGATGCTGACTGGCAAGTTAATCCTGAGACACTTGTCGACTTAATAGAGTGCCCGTGAGCGCACCCCTGCTTAGGAGAATTGTGCGAAGGAATTTCGCAGGACGGAGGAGGAGTGAGGGTAAATTTGTATCGCAATGATGGCATATTATATAGATACACTGAGAAAAATTGTCGAAATACCTTATTTGGCATTTACATATTTAGAACAAATATTTTTTCAATTACCGGAAACTAAAAAAAATGCCTGTCGCAAATACCATTTAATTTGGAATAAACAAATAAGATTGTCTAGACTTGGATTTTAGAGAGAAATATAGTGTTTACTTGTCAAAACAAGTTTTGTTAACAAAATATTGTTGAACTAACCACAATTATAATCAATCTCACAAAAAAACATGTAATGAATGTATTATTATGCGGTATTGGGAGCAAGAATAAAACACTTTTTGTTGTCTATCTATTCAACTGACAGTTTATTATTATAACATGGTTACGATTAACAGATGACTGCTAACGTTCGTATATGACCATGTGCGTCACCACTCATGCCAACTTCGAAACTAACATAAACTATAGAACACTATATTATACAATGAAGGCAATTATTTTGTTACTTTTATTTGGTTTATTAATTTAACAAACCCACTGAGTTCATTTGAACAGCGAGTAATTGTTCATTCAATAAAGTGAGCGGTATTAAAAATAATGTTAGACTATAACCAACATTGTTATTGAAATAACTCATTTACAAATTTTCAAATACGTTACATTGTCGTAAAGATGGCGCTTCTCCTATTTCACACTAGTGACACTCCATATCCTGCGTAAATTGGATGTGCTGCAGACAACGTTATAAATTATTTATGTCGTGAATTTACCTATAAACATAGAAGGAGCTCATAAATATAATACAGTCCCCTAATAAACTACTTTATTTGTTCCGAATTTGTAGTTTGATTACTCTAGTCCCCAAGTATGTGCTTTTAGATTAAACATTAGACTGTGTTTGGTTCGACACTGTCGTTTTCCGAGTGCACTTGTGTCATGGCAAAACTGTATGTTAAAACCAAATACCTTATTTCATTGGAACAAGTAAAGTATTCACTTACAATAACTACTTCGACTTAAAATAAGAAGTGTACCAGTTTGTTTGTAGCAGATGTTACATTTGTCAATAACAAAATCATTAAAAAATAAAACTCTGGGAAAACATTGGATCACGACCACAAATTTGCATCATCTGTTCACGGAATTCGGCGATTATTGAAACACATCTTATGCCAACTCCTGTACTAATTCTAGCTTATATGGAGGCAATTACTGAACTTACAAATGTTTCAAAACTGGTGTATGATTCATGTCGTGCTCACATATGGACTATTTTCAATTTCTGGTTTCTGTCAGTGCGTTAAGTAGTGCATCTTCATTCCATATCACCGTCCAGACGTCTACTTTTTGGAAGATTTTTTACGGAGTCATATTCTTTAAAGTTGCTCTTTAAATGGTTACGGTTGAATGACTTATGACGTAGGCGAGTACCTGCTTTTCTCTAAAAATTTGACAAACACATTTCTGGATGTGATCTAACTTTGCCGCCATAACCAAACGTCATTAATTTTCTTAAAGAAGTTTGAGGAATTTTTTCTCAACTTTTTTCAAATAATGGAACATATGGAAAGTTTGATATCGTTGAAATCGGAAGAAAACGAACTAGCGAAATCAATAATGCAAGTGTTAATTATGTATTATTGTTATCACATTTATTGCATAAGATGACCTTGCATATTATTGTGAATCATCGATCCAAAGGTATATCACGCGAGACCCAAATTCTACCTGCGTATTGTTAACAAAGAATATGAATCATAACTAGATGTAAAGAAATTGTAAAGAGTTCAGTTTGAATATAGTTCTTGAGCAGACTGGTCGTGTGATTATTTTACACAAGATATAAATTTTAATTTGAAAAACAAATGTGGATGACACAACTTTAAAAGCAATTGAAGTAGCGAGAAGAAAATAGTGCTGTTAGCCCTCTCTAAGATTTCGTTCAGAACATTAATATTAACAAAGTTAATTTCCGTCCTTTGCTTTCTTTCCACTCTGTATATAAAAGCACACAGTACAAGAATCAATTTCCACTTTTTTGACGTCTTACATCGCCAAAACGCTTCGAAAACGAACTGTCCGTGACACTTATCGCTGCGTGATGCACGGTCGGTTGACCTTAGGCTATAAAATCCGTATAATTCCCCAGTTTTTCACCCCTACACTCCACTAACTACCGCCGTACGATAAAAAAAAATAACAAAGAGTAAAAAATACTATAAATTTAACAGAGGAAAGTCCAGGATATCAAAATGAGAATTTTATGAACCAACTTCGCACCAATCACCACGGATGTTTGTATATATGTGTAAGAGTAGGATCTTTTGTATCTCCCTCCGCCGGCCCCCCTAAAAAACACACACACGCGCACAATGTCCATTCTTCTCCTGGCTAATTGACCGAAGGTGACGCGATCAGCGGACCTAGCAATAATGAAGTTACCGCTGCCTAGGTTGCGGTGAACGCTAGTCTGGGGATTGTCGTCGCTAATGGTCCGAGGGGGTGACAATTCGATAAAAGCCCACCCCGGAAGAAATAATGACCGTGGTCGGTCACCGTAGCCGCAGGTTAACGTGCGTGGAATGTAGCTGTATTTCTCGTCTCTGCAAATAATTCAAGGTAAACGTATATGGAAAGGAAATTTCAAGAGTTTAGTGTGGGAAATGCTGGCTAGATGATCCGGTGACCCGTATCATCCGTAAGGGGGTGGGATTGATGGTTTTGTAGGGAGTATGTTGTTCATTGGTGGTCATCTGAACACCCGGGAGTGATCGATAGGATAAAGTAAAGAACAAAAGAAAAGCAAATGAAACTTGTTTTCAACAAGTTCGTATTTCAAATAAAGACAAATGACCGATTAGGCTCTATTTGAAAAGACTTGGTGTTAAGTTGACAGTTCGGAAGATTTTTAGCGCAATCGCCGTACTCTAGACTGAAAAAGAAAAATTAAAATTTTTGGTAACCAAGGAAACGGAAACCAACTTCATCATAGATGTAGATTAGAGCCTCTAAATGTAGATACAGTTCTTATATATAAAATAAAACAGTTGTATCTATATGGTTTTGTTACTCACCTGTATTGTATCATTGTACATACTTGACGTTTTTCACACCTGCTTTATGGTAATAAACTCTTGATTTAAAACATACTTTTACTATTTAAATTGTTGCGCACACGTCGATCGTAACCCTAGACGCCCGGCTCTCACACCAACAGCTACCAATCGGGGGTTGAAACATTATTATAACGTCGGTTTAAGACGCAATACCCGCTGATCAGATGCACATGCGACATTCCGTTTGACAACCGTGTAATCAATCTAATGCTTTTAAGTCTTGGAGCAAAATATTAGAATTCTTGAATTAAATCACTTTTCATATCTTTTTAAGAATAATTATACTTACCTTAAAATCATAAGGCTTTATACAAGTCAAAGAGAAAATTCCAAAAACTCAGTTAGAATCGAAAAATGCCACCAGGCAGGTTCATAGTGTATTGTTGGAATAACCATACCAGCAAAAACAATGGAAAGGGAAATAGCTCTAGAGAGGGAGCTGAGTTTCTGCCTACTAGGTGTCATCAGCGTTACTCCGACTGCAAACTCATTTACATCGCCATCACATTCTCAAGCTATATCTGCCATTTCTCGACTATGGAAATAAGGGTTTAGACTGTCTTCATCTACGGGACACAAGCAAACTCTCAACCCAGGAGAGGGCCGTAACGTAAGCCGGTAATGCAGTTACAGATCTAAGCGCGGACAATTCATCTCTATCTACTTGCACTAAGCAAATATATTCTCTAATTAAGAAAATTCATCGAAACAAAAGTTTTCTTGAACTAAAAGTTTCAATTTTCTTAATGGCAAAAGATTTACTTACGACAAAACTATTTCATTTTCTCTTTAAGACAATTGTGTTAAAACAATATTTTGTTTTGAAGTCAGAATGCATTTTTCTGTGTGTGTAGAATATTTTTATTATTGATTCGTAGCGGTCAAAAGCCACCGCCGGTGGTGTGTCAGAAATCGCAGTTTTAATGATCACACTTCGTATAAAATGTGAATCCATGTAGTAAATACACGACATAAGTAATTTATCACGTTGTCTGCCGCAGATCCAATTTACGCAGGATATGGATTATCGCCAGTGTGAAATAAGAGAAACGCCCGTATTTGTTGTTGGATATAGGCAAAAACTTTTGATTAGCCCTAATTTTGTAATACTTTGTTAAATGGAAAGTACTTACTGTTCAAATGAACTCAATGGGTTTATTTTAAAAGAATAAAATAAAATTAACAAAATAATATGGTTGTACTCACTACAATTTTTTGTTGATTAGGTTGACTATATTTTGGTTAGTTCAACAATATTTTGTTCACAAAACCTGTGTGTGAAACCTTGTTTGTTTTCACTTCAGTTTGACTGCATAATAGCTATTTATTAATGTTTTAAGAAACAGCAAAAAAACATAGTGGTTCAACTACTCCAAACGCTACAAAGTTGGACACGCTTTCATTTCACGTTTAGAATTTTTGATTTCCACCCTCTTCCTTTATGCGAAGGCGGAAAGCCCATCTGTCCGTTCGTGCGGGAGGTGTGTTCGGTACGTGCCTTCCCGGAGTTATGCCTATGCCAGCAACCGTCCTATATTGGCATTATTTATTTCCCTGACATGTGCTCGATATGTATATTGTCGGTCAATCCGTATTGCCTTCCATTTCAATCTGGCGGTTCGATTTGAATCGTCCTCCCTTGGTTCCGCTATCTTCTTCGTATAGCTACCTATATAGGAAAACGGATCCGGAGTTATGACGACCGACGTCCGAAGATTTATAGTTTTTATTGGCGGTATATTATAGAAGGACAGCAGCGGGACACAAGCAGTTATGGAGACCGTTGGTCAGGCAATTGATTTAAGTAAATTTCCTGCTTTCGCCGGCTGAAATCTCCTTGGTTTCGGAGAAGGAGGGAGGAGATGTACAGTTTTATTGCCCGGTATAGAAATTTATGGTCGCGAGGAGGACCAGTCGATAGTTTGCTTCTTGCTATGATAGTGATGCGTCCGTAAATAAGTAAAATTGCTTTAGCTAGCATCACTGAATCAGACTCTTAGCGATTTTAGTTATATGTATATTCTTAGGTCGAAAACTATGCCAAACCATATCCAGCTGTGTTTACTATTAGACAAGTTTCATTCATACAGCCGAATGTTCAACATGTTTAATGTTCAATAAATCTTTAGTGTATCCATATTGTAATATAATAAAATTTAACATTTTTTGATGTTCCGTCGAAAATAAAAACTAAACAGACTCTTGAATAAGAAATATAAAGAAATCTTGTGATGGGTGGAGACTGTGGCTTGAAAACTATAACAAAATTCAAAAGAAAAAGTGAAAAAATCCCTTACCACAAAAATTAAAGATACAAATCTAAATACGTATTTCGGCACCTAAGTTGCCATCTTCAGTAGAAAAACAAGTGAAGAGCAGTGTTAAACGTAGTGTTTTCGGCTAAGGTAAACCTTGGAAGATATGCTCTTCACCAAATCACTAGTGGAATAACACTGACATCCTTTAAGTTACAATAATTCGTATAAGCTGGACTCGGGTATTGGTCCTTTGTCGGCATTCATTGGTTTACATTTGTTTTTAAGTATATAAATACTTTCGTAACTATCTAATTCTCTAAAATTATTTACAGTTTTAACTAGCCTAAGGCTATCTGTAGGCATACCGTGACCTGTGTCTAAAATATGTCGAGCAACGCTAGATTTATCTGGTCTGTTGTATTTGAAATGTGCAATATGTTCTTTATAACGAGTTGAAATTGAGCGCCTAGTTTGCCCGACATATTTTTTATCACAATCTCTACAACTTATTTCATAAATCCCAGATTTTTGATCTACCTCAATTTTATCTTTAGTGTTACCCAAAAGAGATTTTAATGAACTGCTCGACTTAAATGCAATTTGCAGATCCTGTTCTTTAAAAATGCTGTTTAACTTACGTGTGGTTGAATGATATGGCAAAGAAACAAATTTATTACCGCGAGTTTGTTCAGGTAGCAAACATGTGGAATCCTGAATATGATTCTTAAGTTTATGTTTCCTAATTATCTTAGTTACTATTTCCGAATTGAAACCATTGTACTTCGCGATCTTTTTAATTAAACACAATTCTTTTTCATATCTATCTTTTGTAAGCGGAAAACTTAACAACCGATGGATGAGAAAATTAAAAGAGGCCATTTTTTGCTGAAAACTATGATTTGAGTCCGCTGTTATAAACTTGTTGACATTGGTGTCTTTTCGGAAGATATCTATTTCTATGTTATTATTATTCCTAATAACCAAAACATCTAAAAATGGTAGTTGATCATTGTTTTCCTTTTCTATTGTAAAATTAATTGTACTGAATTTCGAATTTAATTCAATTAGGAAGTCATCCAAATCACACAAATTAGTATTAAAAATCGCGAAAATATCGTCAACGTTGACGAGAATTTTAAAATAACTTATTGCTAACGAATAAAATTGTTACCGCCAAATTTTTTGATTGCCGATAAATCCGTGAGATGTGTAAGAAAAGTGATGGATATTTTCAAGAAAACCACAAATATATTCAGGTAAATTGAACAGTTTATATCAAAATAAAATTTTTTTAGCCTTAATACATAAGCATATTTGTAAATTGTGATTTAAAAACATAACAAAACAACAGTAAAATCAATTCATTTAACAAGGCAATGGTCGACTTAACCTATATTTATCCAGAATTGTTTAGGTCGAATTATTCAGATTTCCAAGTTTCACTGTATTTAAAATTTGTTCTTTCCTCGTGTTAAAAGTGGGCCAATTTCTTTTTAATTTAATATTCAAGACTAGCGCGCGGCAAATTGCGATAAACTCGAGGCGGCAACTGAGTGAAGGGATATTTAAAAAGCGCCCGATTCGTTGCGGAACTTAAGCGGGCACAAAGCTCCGTAGATGGGAGCAATAGAATTCTAATAGATGGCTAGATATTAACGTCTGGGTTGTCCCGATTACGAGGGTGGCTCTCATTCGCGCATTCCGAGGATCGAATTGAATAACGCTAGGTCCATTAGAGAGCGATAAAGGGCTTTAATTCGAACGAAAATGACAAACAGATAAACAAGGCTTGCGTCTCTGCGTTTTGCGAAAGGATCTCCTTCAAAATTAGTACGAATATTTTTTGTGTTTGTTGTCCATGCCCATGGGACTTCATCAGAAAATGATGCTATGTGAATTTCTTTTAACCGAAGATTTGCTAGTTATTGAAATACCAAAACCAGAGACCGAGTTGACGAATTTCAACATACCATAATGAAGGTAAGGGCAAACTGCAACTCTGTTAGTTGAAATGTTGAAATGAAACTGACATGACTAGTCATGAGGAAGCTTTAAACATGTCGTGAATGATGAAACTATTTTACTAGCGGACTGGGAGCGGGAAAATGATTTTATTTTGAATGATAAAATTATTTTTCTATTCTATTTTTTAACACCGAAGCTGAGGGTAGGAATATTGTTTTTAATCGCAAAATTATTTTTTGCACAATATCGGACAAAACCATAAAAATGTATTAAATAATATTTTTTTTGTTAACACCAAAAAGGGGGAGGCGTTAAGTGATAAAAATTTATTTAATTTAAGTAATAACGATGTTTTAAATAATTAATTTATTTAAACACTATACTTACATAATATACCCTACACACTAAAAAATATTACACTCTTCCTACGGAAAATTCCAGTATACATATAGGGTAAATTTACCAAAAATTGGGAAATTTACTATAAAACTTTAGATAAATTTCCCAATTTTTGGTATTTTATTTTTTTATTTATATTTTTTAGTGTGTATACTTATCAGTGTTTGTACAAACTAATATGCGTTGTTGTAAATATTAATCCTACAATTATCATCCTGAACTTGGAAAATAAAATAAAATCAAAGTATATAATATGGTTGTCACCGTGATTTATTTTAAATGTAGTTCTCCAGTGTTCACACAAAATGTTTCGCCTTGCATAATAATTTTAAATAACAATTAATAGTTAGTATATGTTTAATGAAAAGATTAAAAAAATGTTTTAATACTATTTTAAAATGTGTGTGAATGTCTTTAATTTTACAAAATTTTGTGAATTATATAAAATAATCTGAGGAAGACAACAATAAAAAATAAGATTGTCGAAACGTCAAAATGAAGAGTTTTATTGAATAATTCATTAAATTTAAAAACCAAGCCGC
Source organism: Cetonia aurata (assembly GCA_949128085.1). NCBI lineage: Eukaryota > Metazoa > Arthropoda > Insecta > Coleoptera > Scarabaeidae > Cetonia > Cetonia aurata. Next base: position 65,351,176 of record OX421884.1, on the reverse strand, counting down.
TAAATTAAGAGAGAAAAAAACAAAAAATTAAAATTTACAAGCACGGCTAAGAAAAGGTCCCCATCAATAATAATTAAATATATAGTCGAAAATATTCTTAAATTATACAAGACTGAATTCTACAAAAATTTTATGAGAAATCTTGCTTTTGCCATTCGTTTAAAAAAAAAGCAAACTAGCTTTCAACAAGTAGTAATCAAAAGTGCAAATTGAAAACACCTACAGCACAATTATTTTCAGATAGCGGAAACCCCGCCCACACGCACAGCTTACGTGACGGACTCGACTCATGCGAAAAAAAATTTAAAAACAAAACCGAATCCTCTGAAAATAAACTTCCAGAAACGTTCTATTATACCGGAAGTCGATAGCATTTCTCTTATTTTAAATGGAATCATATGTTACAGATACATATTATTTGAAAACAATTTTTATTGAAGTTCACTATCCCCAAATTTAACCGTTTTTGAGATGTTTGTCAAAATTTGCATCTCCTACGGTATTCTGTATTGCATAAACCATTGGAGATAATGGTCTCATCTTGTTACGGCATAAGAAAAATAATCGTGCATATAAAATATTGTGATATAAACTACTATATTTTATACAGAGTGTTCATAAATCGATGGTTAATTTCGGCACCTTTAACCTTAGAAAATTCAATTTCTTCAAATGTAACATTATATTTCTAATTATAGAATTCGATGCAAAAATGAATTCTGCGTCGACAAGTATTAAAGATTTATGTATAGTTAATGAAAGTTTTTGTTTGGTTTTGGAATTGGTAATAATAATTAAATGTTCTGTCCAATCATTTATTTTAAAAAATTTGCTGTGTCTACCGGTTTCGGCCTATTGCCATCATCTGGACACACAGTATGTCTAAAAGGAATTAGGTGCTACGTCATATAGATTTGTAGAGGTGTACATTAATAATTAAGAAATTACTATAACATATAGACAACGCACAAGAAATTACAAGACACTACAAAACACGTTAAAATTATTTAAAACTTAATGGTTATCGTGATGTGTTCGCAAATGGACTAGGTAAATTTAGTATTCGGTTTTGTACAATGTTTAACGTGAATATTTTTTTTTTGTTGTCCTTTTAGACATACTGTGTGTCCAGATGATGGCAATAGGCCGAAACCGGTAGACACAGCAAATTTTTTTAAAATAAATGATTGGACAGAACATTTAATTATTATTACCAAAGATTTATGTGCCTATTTGTAATCATTTTCGAGATATCAACCATTATTTACTCATCTATTAAAATTTCAGTACATTTCTTGCAGCTTTTATGCAACTTTTGTACGAATCTCGGATAGTGGCGGTGATTATATCGTCACCTGCGAGTTATAACGATTCTCGATATTCCTTCGCCCTCTTGCTATCGCGCATTCGTCCGCTGGAAATAATTGTGTAGTAATACTGATTTCTCTCATATAAATCACTAAAAATGTACGTATAATAAATTGATTGACATCTAACACATCATCACGCAAATCAGTTTAATCAGTGTTAGTGTTTTTTAGTACCTAATCTTTTCTACTAAACGTGTCTGAAATGTTTTCAGCAACCTTTTTGTAATATACTTAACTGCTCACGCATAACCGGGCGGACATGCACAGCCCATAGTCAACTACATTATATACATACATACATACGTTCCCGGATCTATCTCTATAAGCAAACATTTTTCTCGTGCATATTCATGCCGCAGCGTTATTAACGAAGATTTCCAATTAATATTTAAATCGGACAGCCATTCCGTTAATTAAAAACATAAAACAAGCTCCTATCAGCTCGCCAGCGTCGGCGTCGCTCCTATGATCCGCCGGCCGGTCAGTGCGCCTTCCCCGTAGTGGACAAACGTAATAAATATGAGCGGACGTCCTGGATGGGTGTAATCTTGAAATGGAATTCCGCGATCATACGCGTGGCAGCTGGAAAACGCCACGGACGACGAGGGTCAAATGGAAACCTACTACGACTATCGCTGCCTTGTACAAACATGACGGGTTAGTAACGAGTCCATAACCAGTTTCCCGTGTTCAAACAAGATCGACTTGGGATTATCTCTCTCTCTCTCTGGTGGTGGTGGTGGTGGTGGTTGGGTCGACAACTACGTCGATTCTGGCGTTATTTGCATGCATACGGTGCGTTTGAGGTCCGTACGGCAATATTAGAGTCGGATATAGGAATTCCAAGCATATGGAAAACATCAAATAATCGGAATTGTAAAAACAGTTGCTATGTGGAATGCTTAATCTATCCGAATTATTCATTGAAAGTGTTGAAATCAAGTTGATTAAAAACATAAAACAAGAAAACCATAAAGTTTATGGTTTTCTAAAATTAGCATTCTATATTCAAAATAAATGGGTCACCAAATCATTAATTAATATATACCAAAGCCAATAAAGCGGCATACAAAATTTTTTTCCACTCTTGCATGCATAAAAATGGCAGCACCCCCATGTTGATGTACGTTCGCGCAGATAAAACCCCTATCTAATGTTACATCCTTGTCTATGGAAGGGTTGGGCATCATTCAATAATTTTTTATTCAAATAATCATTTGAATGAAATTTTCATCTGTTATTCTTTATGCCGTATTAAGTTATTGTTGAATAAAGCTATGGGAAATCATTTGAATGAAGATTATTTCAATAAAACGTTATTTGAATAAAGTATTATTGGAATGATTCTTTCACCAAATAAATCGTTATTCAAATAATTTATTACTGAATAAGACCGAAATAAATTTAGATTAGGTATATGCCTACATGTTTGTGCAGGTAATCATATAAAAATTATCGCTAATGTTAGGAAGTGCATCGGTAGGACGACATGCCAGTAATAATTATATTCGACGTTCCTCTAGATTTACGTGATGTCATCTTTGAAGTCAATAAACAAACCATCAAGCTTATAAAAATTCCACTTATTTTGCACACACAATTTTAATCTCTTTAAAAATTGGCGGGCAATATTTAAATAAAATCCGCTGATGTTAAAAAGTGTACCAGTAACACGACATGGCAGTAATAATTATATCGGCCGATATCTTCGACATCCCTCAAGATTTACGTATTATCGTTTTCGAAACCGATAATCAAACTCTCACAGTTATAAAAATCACATTTATTTTTTTCCACAACTTCCAATGTCCGTCAATGGCGAGTAGCATTTATATAAAAATTTCTGCTAATGTTAGGAAGTGTACCAGTAAGACGACATGGCAGTAATAATTATATCCGTCAACATCTTCGACATCCCTCAAGATTTATGAGTTCTCATTTCTGAAGTCGATGCACAAACCCTTAAACTTATAAAAATCGCGTTTATTTTTTCTCCCACAACCCCCAATGTTCTTCAAAACTGGCGGGTTATATTTATGTATATAAAAATGTCCGCTAATGTCAGGATGTGTACCAGTAATAATTATATCTGCCGATATCTTGGACATCTTTCAAGATTTACGTATTGTCGTTCTAGAAACCGATAACCAAGCTCTCAAAGTTATGAAAATGACATTTATTTTTTTTCCACAACTTCCAATGTCCTTCAAAAATGGCGGCTAATATTAATATAAAAGTTCCCGCTAACGTTAGAAAATGCATCGTTGGGAAAAGACCTCAAACTTATAAGAATTTCCTATAAGTTCCAGGATTTGTTTATGATTTATATAGGTTTTTCATAACTGTTTAGAGAACCGAAACCGTTATCATAACTCCTTTGAACCCCTGTACTTAGGTATTTTTTTAAATCCAGTGTTTACTTCGTACAAACAATCAAACATACACACCTACATAAACAAGCTCACACCATTACAAATGAAGGTAGTTACTTGAATAACAGTAATTATTTGAATGAAAATGAAAATTATTATTTGAATAAGAATATCTATTTGAATAACAGTAGTTATTTGAATGATAATGATCATTTGAATAATAAGAATTATTCGAGTTATGAAATGAATAATTATTTGAATGCAGAACAATTATCCAAATAATTATTTGAATAACGAATGAAATGAAAGTTACCGTTCGTTATTGAATAATTGAATAATGAATAAGAAGTTATCTACTATTTCTAAATAAGAATAACGATGTTATTCATTTATTTTTATTATGAATCTGAATAAATTTTGCCCAACCCTGGTCTATGGTCATAATTATATCCGCTGACATCTACGATATCCCCGAAGATTTAAGTAATGTCATTTCTGAAGTCGATAAACAAACCCTGAAGCTTATAAAAATCACATTTATTTTTTCTCCCATAACTACCAATGTCCTTCAAGAATAGCGAGTAAGAAATAAATACCTACCTCCCAATAATTTTTATACAGCAAAACACATGGAAGTACGATAATAAAATTATAGGGGAACTATAGTGGGGATGGGTAACAGCATGCATCACCACGCCCCACTAAGTGTTAGAAATTGAAATTATAACAGTCGTATACGAGCGTTAGACTCGGTTAGACGGAAAATCATCAGTTCTATATCAATCGTTTTAGTTTTATTCTAGAAGTGTTTTAATTTTATATTATTTATCAGTAAATATTTTTCCGAATTCAATTCCTTTAAATTTCTGACATAACGTGTTTTTTTCGAGACGCGTTTGTAATATTGTTGTTTAACTCAATTATTGTGAGTCAAGAATTTGCGTTTTTGTTTTAGTATTTACTTTTTAATTTTGCCATTTGTATACTTTTTTCGCATACGAAGTATTATAGATTGATAAAAAGCTCGACGAAAACATGCAATACGTTTCCTTGAAAACGCTGAATGATTGTCTTTACCTCCACTGCTAAAACCATGGCATCGCTTTAACCTTTAACTGCACTCGCCCTGCTTTCTCCTCTCGTTGCAGCTTAATATCGTAGTGCTTTCTGTTTGTCTGTATAGCACTATTGATACACTAACATTGCAATTTATAAAACTTTTATGAAATATTTCACGTACTCTAATATAGAGACTTTTGATGATAAAATATCTTTTATAGAAGAAGTTTTATAAAAGATCTTTGTCAAAGAACTTTTGTAGTGTAATATACGCCTTATACAATTAAAATTATCTAGTCGAAAACTGCTTTGTTCATAAAAAAAGTGTTAAATAGTTTGGTAAAGTCTATCATACAATCAGGTAGATTTTTTTATGAACGAAACCTCCGACCAGATTTTTTTACTGTGGTTTACTTAATCGACTATTACTTTGTTAAATTTTGATTGATTTTAATTTCACAAAAAATGGACCCATACTCACTCAAGCTTGGGCAAAAAGTGGGTGGATATTTTCAAAAATGTGAGGCTATAGCACATATAGCTAACGCAAAGCTAGCATTTCTTGGGGAATATTTTGATAATCTGTTAATAAGTATTTCTATAGCTTCCTCGTTCACAAGATCTCACCTCTTTGAATTCCATTTTATCCGGCTATCTGAAGAATAAAGTACACACAGGAACCATCTGCATACTATACTACTACAAATAATTTGAAATTAAATTTTTCGTGTGACGTAAAACGTTTCCCAAAGTGATCTTCATGGAAAACTATAGCACTTGACCAAAAGGATAACGTTGAAACCAGCGCTGCTAGGGCATTTCCGGGGTAGATTCGCCGCCAGCTCATTAATCAAAAACTCGAGGAGCAGAAAAGGTCTACCACTACATACATAAATATATCCTGCTATGCAGGGTTTTAATTAGGACGATCGGTCGCGGACCGCGCTCACGGGCGCCCTCTACCGAGTCGACGGGAACGTATCAGAGCGGCGAGTTATTGCTCATAAATCCCGGAACGGTAATTGTGGCATTCCGCTCCGATAAACACAAATTGCATCTGATTTATGGCGATGGCACCGCCGTTAATGGAAAGCGAATCCCATGGTGTTTCTCGGCCAATATACCATATTAGAATGAGGTGAATATCGAAAAACTACATGCGTAACAATAATAATAGGTTTTTAAAACACAAGTAAATTAAAGATAAGATTAAGAGAATTATATTCAGGAACTTCACAAGGACGAAAAGGGTCGTGCTGCCAACGCGAAAGCTGCACACCCGGCTTTATAGATTTATAAAATATGCCACGTCGGCACTTTCTCTCTTCGCTTGGCGCGGTCCTGCCGTCATACCGCCATTCGATCCGAATCCTTCGTTTCACTTAACCGATAGGAACGGAGACGTTAACATATACAGGGTATTTATTGAAACGAGCCACCGCAAATAACCCTGCTGTGCGATTCTCTGTCTATTGTCATATCAAGGGCGACAACTTTTCGATTTGGAGATCACGGATCTGCAGCCAGTCAGCTATCTTATCCGGCGAGTCATTGATTTTGAAGACAAGGTCTCTTGGGCTCTTCGCTTCTATTAATAGGGCGAGATCGTCAGCATGGGCCACCGTCGTAGATACATCGATCAGGCTAAGTTGCAGCACCCCGTCGTAAAGAACGTTCCAAAGTGTTGGACCCAGCACCGTGTAGAACACCGGCAAATATTATATGGAGGTTAATGGTCATCATTTTGAACATTTAATAAACAATTTCATTCTATTGTATTTTATTACACAGGTTGTAAATTATGCAAAAATAACTTTTTTATACATATTGCCGTAAAGATAATTTAGAGATCTTTTGATTAAGTTGACACAAGACTCATCTGCCCTAGTCACAGCAGGTAAAGTTATTTGAGGTGGCTTGTTTCAATTGAAACGGCCCTGTATAACCAAAGCCGCGTGTTAAACAAGGAAGAAGGACTATCTCACTGACAAATGTCAATGCTAGGTTTTCCACTATCACCAAACAACAATGCACAATCTCTCGACGCGCGTTTCGCTAACCAAGTTAGCATCATCAGGAGATGATTAACATTTAGTGATGAAGTTGTTAAAGAGTACGTGTCTTTAACTAAGCTCTGCATGGAACAGAATTGTTTCCAATTTCAAGGCAGTTTTTATGAACAAAGTGAAGGCACGGCTATGGGGAATCCATTGTCACCCTTCTTGGCGGATCTCTTCATGAGTCGGTTTGAGACAGAAGCAAAAGAACAATTTGAATACTTCCCCCGTGTTTGGTTAAGATACGTAGATGACATTTTCGCAATTTTCAATACAAAAAGAGCAAACATTGAAGAATTTATTGATAAATTAAACGGCAAATTCCCTTCTGTTAATTTCACGTATGAATTGGAGAATAATAAGTCACTCCCGTTCCTGGATGTGTTAGTGTTGAGAAACGGAACGCATGGCGTAGAATTCGACGTGTATAGAAAACCAACAGCAACGTATAGGTATATCCATAATGACTCTCATCATTGTCCTCAACATAAAACAGCCAGTTTTAATTTCTTAGTAAACAGATTAGTAAATTTCCCTTTAAGTACAGAACGGTTTGAAAAGGAGAAGAGAGTGATTAAGGAGATAGCTAGTGTTAATGGTTACGATTCGCAGCTAGTAGATAAGTTAATTAATAAAATTAAAGTTAAAAAATTAATTCAGGACACATGTTGTTTAGCGACCGAGGTAGAGAAACCTAAAATGTTATCTATACCTTATGAACCAAGAATTACGCGCGGTTTAAGTAAGATTTTTAAAAAGGTTAATATCAGTTTAGTGTATAATTCAGGAAACAAACTACAAAGAATTCTTGGGAACCCTAAGGATACTATAGAAACATTAGAAAAATCAGGGATATATGCTATCAGTTGTAAAGATTGTAATTTAGAATATGTTGGGCAAACAAAGCGATCAATTTTAACGAGATTTAAAGAACACATGGCACATTTAAAGTATGGACGATTAGAAAAATCAAGTGTAGCCCAGCATGCTTTTAATAACAATCATAGAATTAGCGTAGAAAATTTGAAACTACTAAAACAGGTAAACAAGAGTTATAAATTAGATGCGTATGAGAGTGTAGAAATGGCCAAACGCAAGGTCAATATGAATGCCGACAATGGGCCAATTCCAGAAAGTGTATTGTATAGATTACTAGACGGGTAACACTTGTTTTCACAGATGTTCCTTATATAGTCATTCTACCGAGCTTTCTAAAGATCGTATACTTTTACGACATCGGTAATTAGAGTAACTCTTGGAACCGACGAATTTTTAACGGAGGGTTGGCTCGCATGCCCCTCCCCGTTAAAAATGCGCCTGTACAGGAACGTTGTTGTATATATTATCGTAGTTTTAATAATTTTACTTTACTGTTAATCATCTCCTGATGATGCTAACTTGGTTAGCGAAACGCGCGTCGAGAGATTGTGCATTGTTGTTTGGTGATAGTGGAAAACCTAGCATTGACATTTGTCAGTGTGATAGTTATTGTTACACCAAAGGTTCCAAAACCCAATTACTGGAAAGGAAGAACGGAAGTTCGGAATATTCGTCCGCATGTGAATCTTTTGGGTCGGGATCCGTCCGATGAAGGCCTATAACCGATATCTGATCGTGTTGCCCCTGTTGTAGGGACAGGACGCGATACTAACTGGTCGTAGACGAGATAAGGGCATGCATAGACGAAATATACACTTATAGGAGGATAGGAGGCGGGTGGGAGGGATTCGCCTCGCGTTCCGAGCGCTTCAACACTTATTAATATGCATAAATTGACATTGGGAACGGTCAACAATTGAGCTAACCGCTAACCCCGTGTATAGGATCCTTTACTAAGTTCTCGAGGGGAGCGGATATTAATGCAAAAGAGTTTTGAATCTTAATGTGTTGACACTATTTCCGACGTATATATATCTGTCGGTGTACATTAAAAGGGGTGCATATTGGACTTGATATGCATTACGATACGATGGGGTGCTTGCCTGTCAATTGCTGTTCGTCAAAATATACAGGACGGCACCAGATTTTGGAGAAAGCATTTTTAGTGCTTTGATATTCTGCTGGTATTTTTTTGCTAAACATTAAAATTAACTAGTATATTGAGAATGTAATCTAAGTGTTTATTTTAATCAAATTTCTTTCGTAGGAATCGGTCAACTGACACATTTTATTGATCAGGAGATCGACATGTAGATTCGAGCGAAAAAACTGTTGGTGTCTTCATAGATCTTACAATTAGTAGAGCATTTGACCTTGATTATCTTCTGTGTACTGTACTATGCTCTATAGGGGATATCTCTATAGAGCATAGTTTATATATATACATAGTTTAGTGTATAGAAATGTCCTTTTGTCCTATTACTTTGGGTGCTGTCAATTCAAAGTGATCTATGGTATCTGGTATTGGGGTTGTGACTCAGGTATAAGTTAACGTGTGCAACGTCATTATAAAAGAAGACTTACCAAAAGACTATAATTGATGGTGGATAGCATTCAACATGAGTTGTGTGGAGATTACAACATATCAGAACTTTGAAAGTCAACAATTTAAGATTATTTAAAAAAATTAAGAAAGCGTGGAGAAACGCGCCAAAATCCAAGAGAGGTTATGTGAGGGTGTTATGCAGAATACATACCTGATGACAGAGGAAAATACAGGGTGTCACATTTGCAATAATAGTGCCATGAATGAATAATACTATGTACAATGAAATTTACCCAGTAAATTTATGCAGTCATCATTTTACTTAGTATTTTTCATACAGTAGTAGTAAATTTCCTTGGTGAATTTTTACATCAAAGTAATTTTACTTGCACAAGTAAAATACCTGTACGGTTTCGGGGTAATATAATTGCCCCGAAACCGTACAGGAATTTTACCAAATCTTCGTTAGAGTGTACGTGTAGCTATTTTATTATTATAAATATACACTGCTCCACTTAATTAGAAGGACAGTAGTTTAAATAGCCGTAATTTTCCACATAGCTGAGAATTAGCACAAATTTTGCAAAAAATAAATCGTATAGGTCTTTATTTATTATGGGAATAGAGAAGTTTAAGAAGAAGTTGTTTTATCACCTCGGCGATGTGCAAAATTCAGTATAACTACCAAAACCAAAGTGTAAAACACGAAAACTAGGAAATCAAATTTTCAATTTTGACAAAATTGTCACTTTAGCAACTGAAAATAACGGCTAATCCTGTCATTAAGTCATTCATAAAGTCTAAATGAGGCATTTAAGTGAAATTGATATCGTACGCGCCGTTACCCTTCTACAAGAAGGACGGTCAGTGAGACCTGTAGCCGAATATCTCAACACTTCGAAATCTGCCGTTCACCGTGCCTGAAAACGCTTTCAACAGACGGGCCTTTACAAGAGGAGAGCTGGACAAGGCCGGAAGCGGAAAACAACTCCTGGACAAGACCATTATTTAGTCAATTGCGCTACCCGTCGACGGACATGTACCGCTCGAGATCTGGTAGATGACCTTCGAGCTGCTCATAGGGTTGAAGTATGCGGCGAAACCATTAGAAGAAGGCTCAGGGAGAACGGTTTACGATCAAGGCGTCCAGTCAAAGCACCTCGTCTGACCAGGGAACACAAGCAAACGCGATTAAGGTTTGCCACAGACCACGTAAACTGGCAACTTCGTCACTGGAGATCTGTTCTCTTTACGGATGAATCCAGGTTTCGCCTGACTCGATGCGATGGACGAGTTCGTGTCTGGAGACGTATCGGAGAACGGTACAATGCCGCCACGGTCCAGGAAGTGGGTCGTTTTGGCGATGGGTCGATCATGTGTTGGGATGGGATAACTATAGACGGGGATACTGATCTTGTAATAGTCCCTGGGCGTTTAAATGCCAGAGCCTACCTAAACACAATTCTCGAGGATCATGTGGAGCCTTTTGCGAATGATATGCGCCCTAATTTCGTTCCTCTGCACGATAATGCTCGCCCTCATACCGCCAACATTACTACTGAATTTCTACGGGAGAACAACATTGATGTAATGGAATGGCCTGCGATGAGCCCAGACCTCAATCCTATCGAACACTTGTGGGATATGCTGGATAGACGCATTAGGCACCGTGCCAATGCACCAGAGACTCTCCAAGAGCTGGGCCAGGTGCTTCTCGAAGAATGGCAAAACATTTCCCAAGATCTCATCCGTCGACTTGTGCGATCCATGCCACGTAGATGCCAAGAGACAATTGTGGCTAGGGGAGGACATACACATTATTAAATCAAGTTAAAAATGGAATTAATGTGCCTTTGTGCGTCACTAAACTAAAAAAATACACTTTCTTTCGACAGTTATTTCAAATTTTGTATAACTTCAATACAACCAGGCATGGTGTTCCTACATTGTTGTATTCATTTAATAAATAAAGAGTTCTTGTTTCTTATTTTTGCATATGAACGGCAATAAATCCATTCTGTAAGAAACATAGGCTAGCCAAAGTAGTGTCCCCCTAATTAAGTGGAGCAGTGTATTTTACAGGCAATTTAATAAATTTCCTAACTGTGGATAAAATCACAAAGTAATTTAATAAAAATCTCTGGGACAGCATAAAAATTTTTGTATTATTGCGTTTTACGTAGCATTTTTACCTACAATTGAAAAATACTGGTCGATATGTGGGAAATTTCCAAAAGTATTGGTAATTTTGTTAAAAAACGTAAAATTACCCAGTTTTTGGTAATTTTCCCCCAAATGTTACTGGAATTTTTAGCAGGAATCCTGGTAAATTTACTAAAATTTTTCAGTGTGTAGCAGAACAGATTTTCTTATAAAATGCTTCGATATAAAAATTAGTATGAATAAAAAAAAAACAACGCTACGCATGGCAGTTTATTGCCTTTTTTAATTATCAAATGAGTATTGTCCTGTTATTTCCCTTTTCACTAATGCAAATATAATATTAGATTTAATATTAGTTTTACAAACTGCCTAAATCATGTTTACAATAGCTCACTTCCATAATTGTTTATTCATTTGTTGTTCATACCATCAATAGAGATATGAGAATGAGCTGTGATGATTCGCCGAACGTTAACAAATTTGTGTTGTGACCTTGTATGTGTAGGTAGGGCTACAGCTGATGTCCCTCCCATTGCAAGTCGCCCAGAATGCAATCTACAACTCGCAATTTTTCTCCCGGTATATTTCGTATGCCCACCGCTGTAGCCCGTAGAAATAACCGATATCTCACGGCGAAGTTTCTATGATCAGAAATGGATTTGGCCGACTGGGGCGATAAGAATCAGATAAACAGACTCACTTGACCGCAGAACACGCGTAAAGATATGAATTTTGTAACGTGCTAAGAAGCGGCTGTCCTCTCTGCCTAACCCTGTATCTCTCTGTTACTTCTTACATCACATAGTCGTTCTCTTCGGATCCGCTCCGTATATTCACCCATATGTAACGTCAATATACCCATCCGATCGTAATGATTCCTCCCTTTTTCCTATTGTGTATTCCGCCTTCAAGTCGACTATTCTCGGCGCGAAATGTCCCCGGGCCCGTCTTTATCGCGTCCCCGAAATCGGTAGCGACGTTAAGACTGTGGTACGGGAGCGGCCTCCCATCCCATACGGAGGAGAGCACACGACGACCGCACGGCAGACGTCTCGAACCCCGGGAAAGAGGGGGAGGGCATCAGTGTTCCTGCCCGGGCTATTTATTGACTGGACATCGGCCATAAAATATCCTTCGATTGGAGGGGGTTGGGGGCCGATGCAACGACGCTCTCGCCGGCGCATAATGTCCTGGTCCGCACTCGTAAAAAGTTACGTAGTATATACGTATATATATATATATATGGAAGTACGAGACCGAGGACGGCAAGCGTCTAGGTCGTGGCGCATAAAGCCTCGGAACAGAGGAGTATATACAAATATCTTATCTGGCGGGACATTAAAGTCACTCCCCGGGAGATATCTCAGCATCTGTATTTTTGTCGCCGCTTTTCTCTGGTTGTTTTTCCTGCTGTCAGGGCTACCATGGCTACTGGTGAAAAGAAAAGTTATTTCCTATAAGAAAAATAAGTTTATTTGGTTGCCAATGTGTGATTTTCTGATTTTTCTAAAATGTTCTTATATCCAATTTTTAAATTTTTTTTTATTATGCCAAATCAGTTCTTCTTAATTGCTAAATCGCCCGTTTTCGGAGAGTTATTAGAATAATATATTAATAAATCATTATCACTTTGAAATTTAACGTATTTATTATTCGTCCTAAGTGTATATCCTTATTATATTTACAAAATTGATGCTAATAACAGAAGTAGTATTTATAGGGAGTGAAATTCACTGATATACATGCCATCTCATATCCTGGTGGCTATTAAGTACAGCTTTCTGGCCCGACATAGCATCAAACTTGTTCGTTAAAACCGTCCGCGAATTTTTTACCCGGCTGCGGTATATAGATTTTCATTTCACATTTTCACCAAAATTAAACTGTTAAAATTCCGCATCTGAATTCACCTGCTTTTTGTCATTGTACATACTTAATGTCTTGCACATCCATTTTAAAGTAATAAATTCTTGTAAAAACACGCTTTCACTGTTTAAATTGTTGGGCACAGCTCGATTGTATCCCTGGACACCCCGCTCTCACACTAATAGCGCTCTGGGGTTGAAATATTATTCTAACGGCGAATTAAGATGAAACACCCGCCAAAAGTTAGTAAGTAAACGAAAAACACGTAAGTTAGAGAGTAGGCAGGTAGAAGAAGAAAATAGGTATTTGATGTGTAATTGAACCTCTAATCATCTAGTTTTACCTATCGTGCTGGGAATATTATCTGTAATGTATTGTGACTGTAAAAAAAAACGTGTGTTTAGCCTAGGGTTGACCTGCATTTTAGCGACGTCTTGTCCAGAGGTTTGACTCCAGAAAGATATGGCTTTCTCATGCTCCCATTGTTGCACCTCACCTTTAATCTGAGTTTTCAAAGTACGCAGAGCTGGTTCTGGTCCATAGAAGTAGCTACTGGATTCTCGTTCGGTTACTGGGTCAGCAACTTCGCTACCTTTAATTTGAGAATGCACTCCCAGAGCGCTCAGCTTGGTTTGGTTATTAGTGCATATATAGATGTTTGTTCCTTTCTATGGCAAATATTAGTACCTGAAAGATGGTTTGGTACCAGTCCTAAAGCTATTGGGAGAGGACAGTTCGGCCTAAAAACCCCGACACATCCTTTAGATCCTTAGATCCGTCTGTGTCCCACACCAGGGTGTAGTTAAAATTTTGGTTCCCCTACGTCCCATTCGTCTCGACCTGGAATCAGTATTTTGAATGGTTTCCTAAAGTAAATATTGCGACAGTTTGACTTAAGCTTTTCTGCTTCTTTTGTTCAATAGTATATAGTGGCCACCTCATTCTGGAATACTGTCTAAATTATATTTCTCATCCTTTTCGTTAGTAATGGAGCAGAATCAATCGGAGAGGGGGGAAATTTATAGCTAGGGCCACCTGCAAATTAAGGTTTCATTTATTAGTGTATTTGTTAAAGAGTATCACAGATGACTCTGGGTAATATTTAATGGAATTAAACGGAATTAATTCGAATGTTGTGGGTTCGGGTTCCCATGGCGTCATCATTTATTTTTCCGTTTTTGCCATTAGGCTATTAATGGGTTTCGTCATCTATACCTAATATCTTACAGAAGCCTTCCAAGCGATCCTTATACTAACACCTGAACACCGACCAAAACTAAAGTTAATATATCTCGTGACATCTCATTGTTAGTACTTTGATGCTTCTGTACACCTACCGTATAGGTATTTGTAATGTTTGAAAGACAATTTAATTATTCTTTTCCTTATTTTATCGACAGATTTATGTATATTCATTAAGTTATGTGGTCGCACCCCTTGGTATAGGGGACGACAGTTAAGAGCGCTGGTGCATCCAAGATAAAAGCGATTATCGCTTCAACGATGCGAACAGGATATATGAGGAGCGCGCACACACGCAAACTACGCTCATCGACACGCCGAAATGATCGTTCATTTGTCTCGTCACGAACCGGCGACGTTTACTCTTTTGTTTCTTCCTCTTTTTCTTTTGTTTTTCCTTCCGACATCATCCGGCGCTGCTCAGCTACGCCGCGAGCGTCATTCCACCGTTCACCGATGACAAATGAAGGACGTAAGTTAAGTGTCAGGACGACCCAGTCTCCCTTCAACCTAACAATAATTGTCGACGGAACGATAAAAGGGAACCGCACCCCATCCCCTAGTAAGATGTCTCCGTCTTTAGAGCGTTCAACAGAACGAAACCGCAATCAGCGTTTATAACTTCATAAAACACGGCCATCGGATTGATTGCTATGCGTGTGCTTCGTGCCAAAAGGGGAAGCTGTGGAAAACAGCTGATTGAAGGTGAAACGGTTCACAGCTGGATGCGTTGGCGGAGTCGCAACTGAGTTTCTTCGGCGTCGTTTGCGCGTTCGTGGGAGAAATAGGGAAGGGGCCGATCTAACAAGGAACGATTCCAAACCGAGAACTTCGAAAAATTATGAAACTTTGGGGGCATGCAGAACACATATACTACTCAATTGTTTTTTCTCTGCGGAAAGATACTGCCGATGGTGAGGTGAAAATTAAAAATCTTCCATTCTACTTACACAAATGCTACTTACACGCATTTGTGTAAGTAGAATGGAAGATTTGTGTTTTTGTGGGAGGCGTCTGACATCAAATCTCTAGAAGCCCTCCGAAACCTGTCATATCATGAGAGACAAGTTTTAATCATCATTCTTTCACCTTTAAAACTTGAATATGGAGTTGGGGCTTCAGACGACTTATTCAAACGATCTTTTCACCCTCTTTACGCCAACATGTATTAAAAAGTATTTTCTTTTTAATCAGTAGATAAGCAAAAAGTGCATAATTTGCAACCTGTGTAATAAAACACGATTACAATGAAATGCTCTGCCTATGCGCTCTCCTGACATTTCGCAAATTCATCTGAAAAAAGTGGAGAAAAACAACATTAAAAATGATGAGTGAATGTGACCAGTACCCAGTGACCCACTTACCTTGGTTACCACAAAAAAATTGTAACATGTCAGAAGAGCACATAGGGAGAGCATTTGAAGCCGTTTCATTTTAGTCGTGTTTTATTACACAGATTGAAAATCATGCACTTTTTGCTTACTGATTAAGAAAAATTTACTTTTTGATAAATGTTGCCGTAAACTAAAAGAACTTTTCAAAGAAGACCCACCTTCCCTTTTCAAATTTTAAGGGTTTGAAATCATCGCCTTAAAGAGAATTAAAAGACAAGAAAAAGAATTTCCATAGACAAAGTGTCCCACCGAACTGGCTCATTAGAGCTTTTCAAAAATGCTGACTACAACAGGAGAAAGTTTCTACAAGTCCATCCTAAGATCTACAAGTCCATCCTAAGGCCTGTGCTGGTTTACAGCGCTACAGCGTGGGCGTCGATGGCCCTCACCAGATTGTCCAGTCCCTCGAGGCACTTCAAAGCAGGACGCTACGGCTAATCGCAGAGGCCCCTTGGTTCGTTAGGAACGCGCAGATTCATCGTCATCTGCAAATTCTGACTTTCCGAGACTTCATTAAGCAGATGCTCACCGCTGCTTGGGCACGCGCTCAACTCAGCGAAAACCCCTTAGTTCAGGCGGTCGTGGAACTCCAAGATTATCCACCACTTCTTTCTCGAGTTAGACGTTTAGATGTTTTCTTAGAATAATATCTAACGTGCAAACACTGTGACGACCGCCTGTCTATCTTTACCTCACCGAGGTAAAACTGAGATAAATTCTCATTCAAAATTCCTTATTACAAGTTCCACCAAATATTCCGATCATCAACTCCCCTTGCAAAGTAACTTGTTCAAAGTTACTTCTGCACCCCACCCCGCGGCCTGATCGTGCCGCCTTATCAGCGACGAAAGGGTATATGAACCTCAGGTTCCTACCCTAGATGACATGTTAGCTCATTGTCAGAAGAAAGTTGAGAACCCATAGCTGCATACCTGAAACTGGGCCATACTAACAGCCGTTGAATTGGAATTGGGTAGAGGCGAGACAGGTTTCCATCCAGTCAACTAAGTCTTCAGGTATCGGATGGTATCGGATATAAGAACTTTAGTAAATAAGGATTCGACGTCAAAACCAACAAGTAAATCCAGGGGATCTATTGTCAGTCCACTTATTAGTCTTTGTACAAAGTGTTTGGAGTTTTGGATAAGTAAAGTAATCACTGTTGCCAGTGTATGATGGGTTTGTGCGAACTATTTTAACACAGTATTTTTTTTTGTATACAATTGCTTCAAGGATGTTAGCCGCGCATATAGCGAAGTTCTCCACATTCCATGTTGATCTGTATAGATATTTAAAAGATTCCAGTCAATTCCTCATTTCCAACGAATTACCGAATGATGAGCATTCTTTCGCATCGCATATCCGCGGAAGCGATTAGTAGAAATCGATTCCGTTTCTAAACTCCATTTCACCACACATAGACGACTTGTCCCAATTTATTCCCGGTCGTAACCACTCCCCATTCGCGTACACACTTCACCGATTCCTCACTCATCATCCAGTAGACGATACAGGACCGCTTTGAAGTGGAGTCTCCTCCGGATTACGGTAAACAAAGCGGGACGCTTAGTCCTGCGGGTCGGGAGATCTTTAAGACGTAGATCTCTGCGGAACCGATATATCGGAGAAGACGAGGACGTACAGGGTGGGTAGGGAGGTGGGGCGCGAATAAGGGAGCATCAGAAACGGACGTTACGGATTCCATTAGGCGGAAACGGAAGCGAGCACCGGAAGATTTACTGCACGATCCGGCTCCCGGATTTATATGAATCGAATATTTATAATCCGCCAGCGAAAGGGGGACAAATTAAATATAGTGGCGCGAAGGGGTGCGACCGGTCAGCTCGGGGCGGCTATTCTTCTTTTCCCCCTTTTTGAAAACAGATAAATTATCCCCGTACGGAGATAAAGTTATCTTTCCTCGGAGATGCTGGTCGACGCCTGATACAAAACGTTTGTGTTGTAAAGAAACGTAGAGGTCGTACAAAATTTACCGTCATTAAAGGAATTAGGGTGAGTTCGCATACGCTGCGAAATTTACTTTTAAGCTCAGTTTGTAATTAATAATAAATAGTTTGTAATTTATAATAAATAGTTCAAGCACAGCACAAGATTACGATAGGTCCAGTTTAATTGAAAATCGAAAAAAAAATAATGTATACTGTGCCTGTACCAAAACGTAAAAGTATATGTAAATTTAGCGCTAATTAACGCCACTATGACTACCTTAATAGCATTCACAAGGAAAAGAGAACCCAGCCTCAAGACCATAAATATAGATGGGCAAGACATAGACTGGAAGAAGGAGGTGAAATAGCTAGGACTCATCCTGGATAATAAGCTTCTGTGGAATAAGCATGAGCTTGGAGTAACTAACAAGGCAAAGAAGGCTCTAATGGTCTGTAGAAACTTTGCAGGAAACAACTGGGGTTGCAACCCAAAAATACTGCTCTGGATGTACACCGCAATCGTGAGACCAATGATCACTTATGGGGCAGTGGCTTGGAGCAAGAGAACTAATCTGGCCATTGCGAGAGCTAATCTCTCTAAAGTGCAAAGATTAGCATGTGTATGCATAACTGGCGCAATGAGAACCTGCCCAACAGCAGCTATTGAAGTGGTACTAAATCTCACTCCTCTTCACATTTTTGTGGAGAGCATAGCTAAAAGGACCACACGTAGGATGATCAGGGAAGGAACGGCTAGGCATAGGCCTCAGCCTCCTACAGGTGACCAAATCTGGGACATGCCCCGAGATGACATGCCAAGGAAGTTCAACTTTGTGAAAGATTTTACCACAAAGCTTAGCACTAAGAGTGAATGGGATAGAGATACCATTTCGAAACTCAATAGAAACGCCATTAAATGGTACATAGATGGCTCCAAAACGGCAGAGGGAACTGGAATAGGGATATATGGGCCTAGAACCAAATATTTCGAAAGCTTGGGGATGTACCCAAGTATCTTCCAGGCGGAAATACACGCTATTGAAAGATGTGTCCAGGTCAACATTGACAGAAGCTATGAAAAGCAGGAGATTATCATAATATCTGATAGTCAAGCAGCCATTAGGACGCTGAGGTCAAACATAATCAGCTCCAAAATGGTTTGGGAGTGTCTACAAAAACTAAACGAGCTAGGCAAAAAGAACAAGGTAACCCTTTTGTGGGTTCCGGGACACACGGGAGTGGAAGGAAACGAAATAACAGATAATCCCGCTAAGAGAGGGGCTAGAACACCTTTTGTAGGACCAGAACCTTTTTGTGGGATAAGTAGCAGCATAACACTGGAGAAGCTGAAAAATGAAGTAGAGCAGAGAAAATCCAAATACTGGGAGAATCTCCAGGGAATGAGGCAAGCTAAAACTCTTCTGGGCATCTATAACCAGAAGAGATCTGCAGAATGCATCAACCTGAGTAAAAATAATATTCGGATATTGACAGGGATCCTTACAGGCCATTGTAAACTGAACGGACATCTAAGCAGGCTTGGAATAGCGAAGGAAGCCGAATGTAGATTTTGTGGGGAACAGGACGAAACGTCCATTCATCTACTCACAAACTGTGTTGCACCGTGCAACTCAAGGGCGCTGCACCTGGGAGCATGTGAAATCGAAGAGGGAGAGTTACCTAATCTGGGGCCTTCGGACATTCTGCACTTCTTAAAAGGAATCGGACTGGACGGCCAGCTGTAAATACAGCGAGAAGAGGGGACACAATAGATCTTTTAGGTCGCAGTGTACTATCACCCTAATATCACACATACATACATAGCGCTAATTAATGATTATGTAGGGACCATTTACAAGTAAATAGATCACTCATATTTTATATTCGTAACGATACCCCATCATTATAAGTTTTTCCACTTCATATTGTATCTTGCCCTTAAAAATAAGAAAGTTACCTCACAGGTCGTTACAAATACCAAACAAATAATTAATTTTCAAAATTAAATACAAATATTTACCTAAGAAACTGCAAATAAGTTAGTAATTTAAAAATCAGAATAATGTCATAATAGGGTCGGTTCCTCCAACAAATTGTAGGAAAAATGACTTAAGATACTCCATTATTGTGTTATAAGATGCCGAATGCGTAAAATAAATCAACATTTCATTTCTTATTTGAAAGCAAAATCAATTCAAAAAATGATAAAGTTGAAATTATGTCTTAAAAACGTCATAACTATTTCGGCCAATAAAATATTAGCGATTTTTGAGTACGCCCACACTATAAAAACAGAAATAAAGTTTACAAAAGAAACACATGTCGCGTGAATGAAGTTTTAAATATCTGCATTACTCCTTCCTATAGTAAACACTTCTATAAGAGAGGGCGTTTACCCCGACTCTTTGAAAACTGCGATAGTCGTACCCGTGCACAAAACTAAAGATGTGGAATGTATTGAGCATTATAGACCAATTGCGTTAGTAAGCTGTTTCTCTAAAATCATTGAAAAACTTGTATATAATAGAACCATAACATTTCCGAATAAAAACAATATTCTTTATAGGCGACAGTTTGGATTTAGGGAAGGATTATCGACGGAGTACGCGGCAATTGACTATATTCAGAATGTTCAAGAAAATTTAAATAATGGATATAAAGTTGCCGGAATTTTTTATGATTTGACTAAAGCATTTGATAGCTTAAATCACTCTATTTTACTGAACAAACTAGAAAGAATGGGTATTAGGGGAAATGTAAATGACTGGTTTAAATCATATTTAAAAAACCGTAACGTTAGGGTTAGAATTAATAATGTTCTGTCGGCAAGTTATGATGTTTCTCTGGGCGTACCTCAAGGTAGTGTTTTGGGACCGTTGCTCTTTTTGCTGTTTGTCAATGACCTACCGCACAATATTACAGCTGGTGAGGTTTTTATGTACGCTGATGACACCACTATCCTCGTGAGTGCACCGAATATCGATTGTTTGTTAAATAAGTTGTTGCAAGCGGTACATGAGTTTGATTGTTGGTGCTACGATTTTACGCACTTTGAAAAATTGAAATTTTCTCTCAAAAATCAAAGGGGTGACCCTTCAAAATTTGTTAAATTTTGCAATTTTTTAAAATAGTTTAAAACATATCATTTCCTACGTAGTTTGACCTGGTAATTACGATAGTTAAAGAATTTTTGCTCTGTCACAATTAGTTCTGCAGTCATTTCTTTTTGTATACATATTTAAACGAAGTTCGTCTAATATATTGACATACCAACATAAGTGGAATTGGCTATCGTCTTTCACGCCCGCCTGAAGATAAGAAAGCAAAGCATAAAAAAGATACAACGAACACATTCTACTTTGGAACCGAAGATCTACATTCTTCATTTATATTAGTAAAAACGAAGAAAAAAGCTATACGTTTGTATAAAAAACAAGGCATCTGATTCAAAACTTTTAAAGGAAAACCTATTGCGCGTTTTTTGCAATTAATTTTTTCGATTGTATTAGTTGCAACTCAGTAGCTTGGCCATTTTGTTCAAATTTTTTGATTAGATTTACAATGGATTTGCGAGAAGGTGATTCGTATAGTTTTTACTGACAAATATTTGCTATTCGACAATCAAAATACCCGAAAGTTTTTAATGGAAAACTCTTTGGTTTGAACAGCGTAACAACAGTTACTCTTGCGAAAATTTTCCAAACGTTTTAAACACTCCACAGAGCTCTATCCACCTATACTCGAGGCCGACCGTGAAACAATTTTTTCCCGCCACCTATTAACGATCCACTGCCGCACGATCGGCTGACTCAGCTGCGGCCGACCTCAAAACGTTGTTCCACTAATTATTCGCTTATCGGAAGGGCGACACGGGGACAGGAGGGGGACGCCGAGATGAGAGGGATGACGATCGGGGGTCGTCGATGGTGCGTCCTCCTTCTCCGATACTCGTGTCTCTGTCAATACCAGTGGAGATCGACTCTCCTGGAGCGTTTTCGTTGTGTGAAAGGAAACGTCCAAGATCCAAGACTCGTCGTTGAAGTGAGCCGGAACGTGACGTATCAGTCATCTGACCCTGGAGTCGGGTCGACTCGAACTGCTAGGCACGGTCAGGGTGACACGGAAGAGTCTGTTGTTCCCCTGTCTGTACCCTAATCTATCCTTGCTTTCTTTTTAATAGATCCAAATTCAGGAAGTCGTGTAAGCAAATCTTTGTTCTTTTGCTTACCATTTTAACTTCATCATTAACGGGGCTTCTGATAATTATTTCTCTAACCGAGCTAATTACTCAATAGGTGAAAATCACTTATACAGGGTTTCCAATGGTAGGCGTCCGTGGTTACTTAGAATTCTGACTTTTTGAAGTACTGCAGGGTTGTTCAAGATTATCTCCAATATCTCCTTATTTTAAATGGAACACCCGATATATTTTTGGATTCCTGAGAAAATTTTATGATGTGTTCCATCTGGTTTCCCCATACCTATTCTCATTTGTTTCTTAGATATCTCGATTATTTTGAAAATTTTGAAATGTGTAGGCCGTATTTTCAATACTGTGCCTTTTACCCATTTTCGATTGGTGCTAAGCGCTTCTGGGGTGGACGGACGCACAAGAATGGTACTTTCGAAATCCACATTGACGATTGATTTATCGTATGTTGGGTGTCAAAAATTTGATGACCAATTACATCATTTTCAAAATTGAAAAAGTTCAGTTTTTCAAATGGGACACGTTGTATATTAAGAGATGGTCGGATGCAGAATTTAATTCTATATCGATCCGCTATACCTATTTCCAACGTTTTTTTGTTATTCCATATTTTCTATCAGAAGCTAATGAAACTCCAAAAGTCCTATCTAGCAAGCATTGATTTTGACAGGAATTGAAACAATGTTGTTGATTTTATGTGAAAGCAGTTTAAACAAACAGATTCGTTAGGTATCTATTTAGAGTTTTAGTGATTTTGTTAACTTTCTCAAGCACAGTTCATCATGGAGAATATTTGAGAATATTCCAATCATGATTTGTTAAATTTGTTTTATGCGCATGGTGAATGTGGACGAATTGTCAGACGAACATGCAGATTATTTAACGAACGATATCCGGGCCTACCAACAATGGCTCTCGGAAAATTTGCAGAATCGAAGCTCGGTTTATTGCAACTGGGAGTGTTGACTTATCTTCAAGCTTATTCACGGAGTTCAACTATACCACATAAAAATGCAGAAAACAAAATATTGTTTTAACACAATTTTCTCCAGATCTTTCTTCTCTTTGTGTGTAAGCAACTCAAAATCTTACAGAGATCTTCCTTATCTTTCCATAATTTCGAATTATTAGCAGAGAGAAGAGAATTACTATTATCCCTAATATTTTTTTTTTTTGCAAAAACACATTTCAGCAACGATTAGGTTTGACCAAATTTATTGCAAATGAGATGCACTATCACGTCCTCAAAAGACTACATCCGTTCACCTTTCACACTGTATATTTGAGAAATATTTCTTACAAGTGTAAAAACTCCTTTGAACTTCCATATTCCGAGTGATGCACGCATTTACATCTATAACCGTTCACCTCATTCTTCGGAATTGGGGATAGGAAACCAGACTTCAGGACTGCTATAGAGGGTCGCCTCGATTAAGTGGCAAGCTCGTAGCTTTTGTGCGAGACCCACTTGCGATTTAGTATTCCGAGCGGCGAGCGATGTTACCTCGTATAGTGACCGTGCGTCCCGGATAAATGACGTTAGAAGAAATTCGAACGGACGCGGTTTCATTACCTGATTATCGAAGACCTTGTAAAAGCAGAGGAACGTGTGTTGTCTTGGGGATGTGCACGGAGGCAAGGAATCGATGCCTGCGCTTATGCCTATGGGGAATATTTCGGCGGTCGAAATGCAATCTCTTCAATAAGAACGTATTATGGACAATTTAGTGTGATAGGAATTGTTGGAAAATTTAATAAGTTGCACCAATTTTGGGATTACGGTAAAATGAGGAACGAACGACAAAGCACGGATACAAACGTTGGCCACTTTCTAAGCATGGCAGTACTACTGCTGCCAGTCCCAAGCCTGGTGAAATGCGAGGAGAAGGTGACCGAGGGCGGCGCTTCGCTATACGTATCTTTCATGAGAAACTGAAAAATCGCGAATATCGAAAGAAAATTAAATTTTACATCCATTTACCCTAATATCTACCATATCTACTAATTCTTCTCGAGTAAGCGACATCTTTAATTATTATGTTACCAAACAGTACTCTGAATGTCAGTTCTGACACTTGGAACACTAATAACGGCAAGATACCTAGTGCGTTTTCAAGCTTGCGTTGACTTTAAAGATGCCGCTTTAAACATCTCAAGTATCTTTTAGACCATTTTGTTTGTTTCTAGTGGTCCTATTGTGTTCTGTTGGTCACTTTCTAAGCATCCCAGTATTATTGCTGCCAGTTCCAAGCCTGGTGAAATGCGAGGGGAAGGTGGCCGGCGGCGGCGCTTCGCAATACGTATCTATCGTGAGAAACTGAAAAATTGCGAATATCTCCAAAACCGTTGGAGATAGACACAATGATACTCATATAAAATCGAAAGAAAATTAAATTTTACATCCATTTATCTAAAAATTGCTACACCATTCAATTTAAAAAAATCAAGTTATCCATGATTTTAGAGTTCGAAAATTACAGATCCCTATTTAATAACGGTGTAATTTAAACGCAACAATTTTAAAATAAAAGACGTGTGCTGTTTCATGGTTAAGCGATAACCGAAAACCGCATCTTTCTAACTTTCGTATTTCCTGAGGTATTTCCGAACACCGAGGACACTGCAAATGTCATTTTTTTCGAAAAACGTCATGTAATTCGGAAACGGTACAACTTAACCCCAATATATCCCTAACGTATTGTTATTTAAATTTAACAAGGAATCCAAAAGTGCAATAATATACAGGCTGTTCCATTTAAAATAATAAAGTTTGTATCTACTTCCGGTACAACCGGAAGTCCGCCATTACTGAAACTAATTTTAGCACATGTAGAATATGATTCGGGGCAACATTTATTTGAAAAATTTTTTCAAAAAGGCAATCATAAATTGGCTAGGAACCGTTGCATATTCGGTTGGATACCCGCTATATGTATGCAAAGACGGTAGGTAATCCATATGATGTATAGCAAATCGAAAATAGGCATCACTTCAGATAAAGGATAGACCAAACATGCATCGACTTACGGGCGAATTTAAATGTTTATAAATACACAGAATATATTTTACTGGTCGGGTCTTTGTGAAAAAGTAATGTTCTTTGTTTAGTGCACGTAAGCCTGATTGAATCGATCTACGAGCAGCGTAACCTCATGCTTTTGTTTTCTGATAAAATATCTTAGGCGACCTATATTTATATAACAACATTAAGAGCGGCAATTCACCGCACAAAACAAAAAGAAAATAATATTTTAACTATATTAAAAGAATTAGGTGCCATTATGTCATACGTGGATGTGTTTTATTCGAATAGCATATCCACATTTTACGCATGCTATTGAATGATATCTCCGAAATGCATATTACGTAGTACAAATGGTGCCGGTACAAACGTGACGTTGCTATGGTAACTGTGTGGTAAATAAAAATAGATTACTAGGAAAAAGTTTTATCCAGCATTGGTGTTAAAAAAGCATAAAAAAAATGCAGATATTATTTATATAGATATATACAATCACAAAAAAAATGAACCTTGTTTTGTTACATTAAAATTGGATATACGTAGGTATATTTTCTTGGTTTTTAAGTCGAAACGTTTTACTTACTGGGAATTGTTGTTTTATTATACGACTTAAAAACCAAGAAAATATACATATATCTATTTATGAAGAGTCAAGAGAATTTTTAAGAAATAAAATTGGATATCTGTTTGTGTATCACTTTAAATTTATCAAATAGTTCCAATTAACTACAAAAATTTTACTTCAAGCAAAGTAGGACTCAATTCGGTCAAATTCTCTACATTTTCGGTGTGAATTTAAATATAGGGGAAGATGGGGCTAGTTGTTACAGGGGCAAGTTGTTACACCATGTTTAAAGTTCCCGGGTTAAAATCTAGCCCAATATGCTTTCTATATTCTATAGATGTCTCTGCAATCAAAATCTGAGCAAATATGGGCGGGACTGTATTGTTACATTGGGTGTTTCCATCATAAAATATAGTCACAATTTTGATGTGAGAAAATGCAAATATTGAAAAAATTAGTTGAGGTTGGGAATACACATTTTGCGATTGTTGTCAAAATCTGATGTAGGGGCTAGTTGATACAGTGTACGTTGGGCAAGTTGTTACATGTATTAATTTGCCCCACTTATTCGATATTTATATTTTCTTATCATTTCTATATCCGAATTGTTGCTTATACAGTTCATTCATCTATTGCAGTTAACTTATTATTTTTTTCTTTTTGTTTAAAAGTGTCTGTTTGATTTTAGCTGTCAGCTCAGATATCTCGGCTATTGTTAGGGATACGACAAAATGTTAAAGAAGAAAAGTTGTTCTACATAAAATTCCCTATTATACGCCTTAGAATAAAAAACAATAGAGCATCAAATGATTTGGCAAACGATTTGTCAAATGACATGGCAAACGGTTTGGCAAGTGATTTGGCCAATGATTTAACAAGCGGTTTGGCAAATAAATCACTTGTCAAACCGTTTGTCAAATCATTTGCCAAATCACTTGCCAAACCGTTTGCTAAATCATTTGACACACATGTTGTTATGTTATACATACTTACGTGGAATAGCATATGTTGTCAAGAAAGTATTAAGGATCATTGTTCAACTGGAAGGTGACAAATAATTTCATTTGTTTCACCGCCAACTTTTTCAAATAGTCTCTATTACTCTACCAAAGCGTGCATTTGTACCAAAATTTTCAATTTATGTTTTTAAATGATTAGATAGCTATGACATATGATATATCGTTGTAAAGTTAATTTTTTAGAGATTTAAAATAGGTAATAAAATTGGGTACATTCCATTTAAAATTTTGTATGTATTTGCTATTTCTAACACATTTGATGCTCAATTGTTTTTTATTCTAAGGCATATAATAGGGAATTAAGAACAAATTTTCTTCTTTAACATTTTGTCGTATTTCTAACAATAGCCGAGATATCTGGGGTGACAGCTAAAATCAAATAGACTGTATATGGAATCTAGTTGCCTACTTTTCGATCACTTTTTTCAAGGTGGACAGACATGATTAGAAATTATAAGAAAAAAAACTCATATAGAGGTGAAACTCCCGTGGAAGCATTTGAGCAAGCGACTCTGAAATGCGAAAAACAAAAATTTCTTTGCGTAAAGCAGCAACAACTTTTGGAGTAAACTTTATGACCTTAAAGAGACACTTAGTGGAAAGGGAGAAAATAGCAGCATATTCGTTATTATTGGATTATGGGAAGTCATGGCAAGTCTTTTCTGTAGGTCAAGAGAAAGAGCTGACAGATTATATCATAAGATGCAGTAAAACTTTTCGCGGATTAAATACCTTCGACACAAAAAACATACTTTTGAATATGCTCGTGCAAATAATATAAAGATTCGTGAAAATTGCAATGCAAAGAGTACTGCTACTACAGATTGGTGGCTATTACGATTCATGAAACGGCATAAAGACATATTAATTCGAACTCCAGAGTATACAAGTATAAGAGGAGCCATTAGCTTTAATAAAGTAAACGTGGAATTATTTTTTAACAATTTAAGTAGCGTTTTTTGGAAGATATAATTTCAAATGTCAAGATCTTTGGAATCTTGATGAAACGGTACAAAAACCGTCTAAGATTTAAGCGGTCAAAGGTACAAAACAAGTTGGAACCTTGACTTCTGCAGAGAGAGGTAATTTAATGACAGTGCTAATTGCTTTGAGTGCTAGTGGAAATTTCTTCTAGTATTTCCCAGAAAATATTTTAAACCATACTTTATCTCCAATTTTGCTCCTGGCTTCATACAGCGCCTATGCAGCCAGGAGCACCAAGCGGTTGAATAGCAGAAGAGGGATTTTTACTTTTTGTACATTTTGCTAAACATGTGAAATGCTCTATAGAGAAAAACCGGTTTTAACAATTCTGGAATCTCCATTTATCAATCTCTGTGCTTTCAACAGCGCTTTTTAATTATAAAAACCCAAATATTTATAAACGCACCCTTGTAATATTGCGATTCTCAAGTATCACCGCGCAGAACTCCGATACTCCTCGATTGATTTATGAAGCGAGTTCATTTTTTGCTGATTGCAGCAAAGCTGCAAGCAATCAATAACCAACCCTCCAGATAAATGTGTGCCAGTAGTGCACAGATCCCGTAGTATACCTACATCTAACACATTCTATAATAGCCCCATCTAATGGGGTAACTTATTCGGAACATTACATCCGGGCGATAAAAATGGTCTAAACGATTTTTAAATATTTATACCTTGCCCTGGTAACATTCAACGTTAATATTATACCGCAATATATTACGCTCTTTCATTCATGATATCCCATCAACAATGTAACAAAATTACGGTTAATTGTAATAAGTATTATGATATGAAGATAGGCGTATAATGCAGATAAAGTACACCGATTGTCCTGGTTGCTTGTGGTGTACGGTGACAAGGTGACATCGTATATACCCATATCGTTAAGTCAGCATTCCGGCAGTACTACTACATACTAGCACTAGCGGGGTAACAGAACACCAAACACCATCCATGCATCCCGATTATATTGTATAAAGGAAATTACATCAGCAAATTGAAATTATCACGTCTATAACTGGATGAGCTTACACCGTTCATACAGTATAGGCGAACATGTTTATTTTAAGATTTGTGTACAATATCTCTGTATGTCAGGCGCGTACCCAGGGGGGGGTTTTGGGGGTTCAAACCCCCCCCCGAAATGTCAGAAGAGTTGTCATAAATATATCGACTTTTAACAAAATTCATGAACAATTATTCATTGCAATGATACAAATAAGTGATAAGTCAAGTTTCAGTAAAAATTCAGTAAATGGCTATACCTCTAATACCTATACCTATAGTGGCTATATCTATTTAGATATATATCTAAAAAAATGTCCGATGTATGAATGATAGTAAAACTAGATTTCAATGTTACGATTTTTACGATAAACTCAAATCCCGCGCGGTTTTATGCATTCCGAAGTAGGTTCATCTATATCAAGTCAGTGCAAGCTGCAGAAGAGTGATTGTGATTTAAACAAACATAACCACGAAAAGCCACATATTGAGCAATGTAAACAAGTGTAGATTAAGCTTTGAGATTTGAGATTTAACGTTGGAACGTGATGTGAATTCCGTTACTTGCTCCTGAAATATCGATCCAGTGATCCAGCTGTATACAGTTTTTGTTGGCAGAAATGGATATTCGTCAGTTTTTGGTGAAAAGACCACGATCGGAAAATGAACATGTAAGTATAAATTGCTTATAATACTCGTCTCTAAAAGCATGGCAGGACTTAAGATGTCATGTATTTTTGATGAAATTGAGCTTTGAAATTATGAAAAATTTGTTCAGGAATCTTCCCGAGAAAAATCCGATCAGCTGCAGGTGGAGCCACCAGAAGAAGTGTTACCTTCTCAGCCCAAACTTGCACGGGTTTCTCTGAAAGATATCGCAACCTATTGTCGAAAAAAACTCAACGACAATGAAAAATATGAATTCCTTGTTGACACGTGGGTACCAGATGAAACCTTCAAGTTCCCAACTTCAAGCTATCGGAATTTGAAGTTTCAATTGTCGTGGCTGCGTTCTTTCCGATGGTTGGCTTACTCGGCAGAGGAAGATGGCGCTTACTGCAGATATTGTATTCCATTTTCACAAAAATCTGTCGGAAAAGGAAAGAATCAAACTACAAACGCTCTCGTGAATGTTCCGTTCAAAAACTGGAAAAAAGCCTTAGAAACTTTCAAAGAACACCAGGCAAAGCAGTACCACAAGCATGCCTGCATTGACGCACAAAATTTCCAACGTATCTTCGAAAACCAAAAAGGGAATATCATGGACGAAATCGATGAAAGTCGGAAGAGAACGCAACTTGAAAACAGACGAAAACTGACTCCAATCATCAGGACTGTTCTTTTGTGTGGCAGACAAGGGATTGCACTGAGGGGTCATCGTGATTGCGGTCCAATATCTCCAGGAATTTCAGAAAAAAATGAAGGGAATTTCAGAGCACTCATACGTTTCGCTTTGGAATGCGGCGATGCCGATTTACAACGACATTTGGATTCTGCTTCCGCGAATGCTACATATTTGAGTCCTCGAATCCAGAATGAAATAATAAATGCCGCCGGGAAAATAATCACAATCAAACTTGTTGAGCGCGTCAATAAGTCAAAATGTTTCGTGGCCATCGCTGATGAAACTATGGATGTCAGTGGAATTGAGCAATTCTCGATCTGTGCTCGGTATACTGAAAAATCAGCAGCAGGACATCGGCTTCGAGAAGATTTTTTGTGTTTCACGCCTGTCAAAGACACAACTGGAAAAGGGCTTGGCAATTCACTCCTCACCACCCTAGACGATCTGAAAGTTGAATCAACTTTCATGGTTGGACAAGGTTATGACGGAGCTCGTGCGATGAGCGGGATAGTCAAAGGTTGCGCCGTTGAAGTTCAGAAATCACACCCACAAGCCATTTACCTTCATTGTGCCAATCACAGTTTGAATTTGGCGATCACTCACGCATGCGACATTCCACCCATCAGAAATTGTATCGGGACAATCAAAGCAATAGTGAATTTTTTCCGTCTATCAAGTAAAGCTGGAGTAACATTGGAAGCTATAATCAAATCTCATGCTCCAGATGCGAGGCGAACTCGTCTGCTCAAATTTTGTGTGACCCGATGGGTGGAACATCTCGATTCTCTGCAATTGTTCGACGAGGTGTACGAATTCATTTGCTTGGCACTTGAAAAAATTTCTGAAACAATCACGAAAGTTGAAGGAGTTCAACCTGATGCGCTTCTCACATCGATACAAAAACCTCAATTCATAATTGCTCTCACAGTTTTAGTCCCCATTTTTCAGTTGACAAAAAATCTGAGTCAAACTTTACAAAAAGAAGATTGCGATTTGAGTGTTTGCGTTGAATATGCGAATGACTTGCTTGGAGAGATGCAGGACATGAGGAGCAATGCCGATGCCTCCTTCAAAAGCATTTTTGAAGCAGCCACAGAAACTGCAGAAAAAGTCGGAGTTCCACTGAGTGTCCCCCGTGTTGTTGGATGTCAAACAAAGAGGGATAATTACACCGGTGGTTCGGAAGAATATTACAGACATTCTATTTTCATTCCATTCTTGGATCACTACTGTGATGAATTGCAGTCTAGATTCATTCAACACCGTGGCCTCCTTTCAAAAATCCAAAACATATTGCCATCGAAATGTGATCAGCTGGACTTCGATGAAATTAAATTAACTACCGAATGTTTTGAAACTCAATGGCCGAATGATATCTCATCGACCGAAGAATTTCGAGCTGAGATGAAAATGTGGCGAAGACACTGTTTGACAATCCCAAAAGATGAGCGTCGGAAAACATTTATTGATGCCTTGGATCAGTGCAGCGAGTCTTTCTACCCGACAGTACATCGCTACTTGCAAATTTCTGCAACGCTTCCCGTTTCTGTTGCTACGAGCGAACGGTCTTTTTCTTCGCTTCGGAGGTTGAAAACGTATTTGAGGAATACGATGGGCCAAGAAAGGTTGAATGGACTCGCTCTGCTCAATATCCATCAAGATGTGGAAGTCACCCCTCAAGAAGTTCTAGATGTAATGGCCAAATCGGCAAGGAAAATGGATATTTTGTTGTAAGCAAGTTGTATAAATAAATATCATCAATGAAACGTACGAGGACGTTGGTTTATATATCTCCATCATGCTGACACGATACTGAAAACCCCCCCCGAAAAACTTTTCTGGGTACGCGCCTGCTGTATGTAGATTCTCATTATATTGTCGTCGATGTTGTGCAGTAAACCAAAGAAACGTTCACACACATCAGAATCTGTCAAACATAAGAACTGTCAGAGAACCAAGTACGACAAAGAAGTGTATCTTCCATCCCCCTTCATCGGTGCTACACGAGACCCGCAATGTAGTAGTATTATTACATTGTATATGCTATGAACATATATAAAACTGTACCCGTTACTTTTGCAATTGCTTGCACAATATTTTCGACGCAGATCAGCAGTTTTTACATCATGAATGCCTCATGGCAGGTACACACGCGAATTTTAGATAAAGAAATCCTATATTACATTGTTGCAAGTAGCGAGGCATTTTATCTCAACCGTACACACACATTGTGTATAAAACCCCTGTGCGATACATGTAGGCATGGATAATTTGATGCCGTTTTCTCTGGGTGTTGTTTTTCGTTTCTAAGAACGTCAGATAAGAATAGATTGGGTTCCAGGCATGCTGAAAGATGAATACAAAGTATTTTTGATATAATAAAATAAAACGAAACTGAAATCCTTTTTAGAAAATTATTTGATATATATGTTACGTATAGAATATTGTAAACATAATAATTTTGTAATACAACACCGATCAATTAGACCAATAACCTCCTGTCTCGAATGAAATAGCTATATGGAGGGAATTAAGTACAACAAGCAATTGGTCATTCAACTTGGGGGATATTGAGACACCCGTATGCCGTTTCGCAACTGGTAACATGACGAACAAAACCTAGGAGTAAGCATTTTTTTCTGTGACAGCGAAAAATCGGTATAAACTCTTCTTTTGTAGGGCATCATTTACCTAAAGCAAAACAGAAGGAAGTTATATGTGCATACCGTCCGTGTAAAAGTACTATTTGGGCGAACGTAAAAGCAACACTATAAAACTTGTACGGACATATTCCCATAAATAGAATCAGGATTCGTCAGTGAAAACAAAAATGAACAAATAATCGTTGCAAAAATATTTTGCAAATTGGGGAGATTGCAGTAGTAAGGCAATTTCACCCATATCGGTTTAAAAAGCACCATAAACTTATTGGAGATGATCTTTCAAGACCCTTGGGTTTTAATCGTTTGACCAATGAAAAATTATCTAACGAAACCGCAGATACTTTTTTAATTTTGTTTTATTTGGAAGATATACATATATCAAATTATAGAAGATGACTAAGTTTTTTCTGAAGTCGACCATTAAAACATGGTCATTTTGAAGTTACTTTTTCTTAGGAACCAGTGCATATTTTCGAACGATTCCTGTTGTTTCATTTTAAGGAGTTAAAATAAGCCAAAAATAAATTAGGCGTATCGAATTTGTCATAAGAAATGATTAAGTAGAAATTTTGAAATGGAGGAAAGAGGAGCCGCCAAAAAGGCATAGTCTGAAGTGTCCGAACCCCCTTAAAGGTGGTTAGAGGAAATGTAACGAAGTCTTGCCTATAAGTTATTTTTACGATAAATGTAATATATTTACATTTATTAAAGTATACAATCAAATTATACCTATGTTTTCATTTTTGTATTTAATAAATCTTGCTCATTTTATAAATTATTTTGTTCCTGTTCAGACGGAGTCTTTGTATTAAAGTAGTATTAAGCCATTAAGTGTTAAACTTCTAGGCTTTTTTTTTTTATTAGAAATCAATTTCAGTATTTAAGAGGATATTTTGTATGTATGTATGTGTGATTAGGGTGATAGTACACTGCGACCTAAAAGATCTATTGTGTCCCCTCTTCTCGCTGTATTTACAGCTGGCCGTCCAGTCTGATTCCTTTTAAGAAGTGCAGAATGTCCGAAGGCCCCAGATTAGGTAACTCTCCCTCTTCGATTTCACATGCTCCCAGGTGCAGCGCCCTTGAGTTGCACAGTGCAACACAGTTTGTGAGTAGATGAATGGACGTTTCGTCCTGTTCCCCACAAAATCTACATTCGGCTTCCTTCGCTATTCCAAGCCTGCTTAGATGTCCGTTCAGTTTACAATGGCCTGTAAGGATCCCTGTCAATATCCGAATATTACTTTTACTCAGGTTGATGCATTCTGCAGATCTTTTCTGGTTATAGGTACCCAGAAGAGTTTTAGCTTGCCTCATTCCCTGGAGATTCTCCCAGTATTTGGATTTTCTCTGCTCTACTTCATTTTTCAGTGTCTCCGGTGTTATGCTGCTACTTATCCCACAAAAAGGTTCTGGCCCTACAAAAGGTGTTCTAGCCCCTCTCTTAGCGAGATTATCTGTTATTTCGTTTCCTTCCACTCCCGTGTGTCCCGGAACCCACAAAAGGGTTACCTTGTTCTTTTTGCCTAGCTCGTTTAGTTTTTGTAGACACTCCCAAACCATTTTGGAGCTGATTATGTTTGATCTCATCGCCCTAATGGCTGCTTGACTATCAGATATTATGATAATCTCCTGCTTTTCATAGCTTCTGTCAATGTTGACCTGGACACATCTTTCAATGGCGTGTATTTCCGCCTGGAGGATACTTGGGTACAACCCCAAGCTTTCGAAATATTTGGTTCTAGGCCCATATATCCCTATTCCAGGTTACTCTGCCGTTTTGGAACCATCCGTGTACCATTTGATGGCGTTTCTATTGAGCTTCGAGATGTTGTCTTTATCCCATTTGCTGTTGGTGCTAAGCTTTGTGGTAAATTCTTTCACAAAGCTGAACTTCCTTGGCATGTCGTCTCGAGGCATGTCCCAGGTTTGGTCACCTGTAGGAGGCTGAGGCCTATGCCTAGCCGTTCCTTCCCTGATATTTTAGAAATTGTTTTGTAAGCAGTAAAAAAGTTGACAGCAATGGTTACACAAGGGCGGTAAAATTGTGTCCTGCCCGGTTTATAAAATCACCTCGAGCCGGCATTGCATAGATTGTCGCTAAATGCGTGGAATGGAATTCTTGGTCAATACGGAAATGTATTAAGAAACATTTTAAACAATAATATCCCCGCAGAGATTGATTGGCAGACGATATGCCAATATGTTTCGTGTTGCTTTTTATTATGCGAAACCTAC
The DNA here is from genome assembly GCA_949128085.1 of Cetonia aurata. Lineage (NCBI taxonomy): Eukaryota > Metazoa > Arthropoda > Insecta > Coleoptera > Scarabaeidae > Cetonia > Cetonia aurata. The sequence continues at coordinate 65,316,225 of OX421884.1, read as the reverse complement.
ACACGAAGATGCCAATTCAACAATTCTTGCTGGAATAGGAATTATTTCTTTTTTATTATTATCATAACATAAGTTGTTACGTAGGTGGGTTAACGAACTGGTGCCACACAAAATGCGTGAACAATAAAGTTGGATAATAAATTACATATACATATACAATGATTGCGTAAACTGCGGGGACTCCAAAATCTAGAATTTTCTATGTAAAAAAATACATAAACAAAATAATTTGAAGAAAATTTTCTTTTAATGTCCCTTGCCTACACTATAAAAAAAGAAATACATATCGCGTGAATGAAGTTTTACAAGTTAGAGGTATATGTTCTTATTTCACATTGTACAAAATAATAAAAATAATTATATTATGTGAAAATGTGAAAATATACAAAAATTTTGTATATTTCCATAAAATCACATAATTTTACGTTAGTCTCCTTAAGATCACATAATTACGGTAAACTTAGGCCACCATTTATGTAATTGCGCACAGTTTTTGTCGTGCGCATGCACAGTGCATCAAGAGACTCATTATGGCTTTGAAGCGTCGCCGTCGTATATGTCGTTAATGTTAATACGTGAATTCAAAGTGTAGTTTAAATAAAAAAAAAAGGTTTTGGTCAGAGTAAAATATGGCAAAGCAACGTTTGTTTTAGTTTTTGATGCTAAATTTCGTAACGTCTGTATTGGTATATAATATCTACACGACACATGACGACAAAGAGAGACATGGAAGGTACAAAAACATTAATTTATTATTCTGGTGGGCTAAATTACATTTTCGCGCCCTATATACCTATTTGTTTTATTTTCAAACACCATATTTAAAATAGTTTTCATAAAATTTCAATTGTAGAGAACACTTCTTCACGAATGTATGATCTGGTATAATATTCAAGTATTGCAGGACTTAAGTTACGTAGGTAGGTATATGACATATGATAATTGTTTCTTGCTTCACTGTATATTACTTCAATTACACATTCTATACGAGAGAAAGATACGCATAACATTACAGAACAAATGTAGTTATTTTAGTCATTGCAATGCCTAAATTCACATTATATGTAATGTATTAGTATATCAAACCGCAGCAAATTTAAATGCGGTTACTACTACGTGATGTGTACTAGTAAATTTAATTCGCAGTTTCTTACAGTTAAAATTTCATATTATACTCAGGCCGTTGAGGAAAATTGATGTAAATATACTTGAGTTTTCACCTATTTCTCCATAAAATTTCCTAAATAGGTAAAGCAAAATAAGATCTGTAACTTTACATAATACTCTGTGTATAATACATTATATGAATTTAATTTTACTCAATCCACTATGGCCACATCTACACCCATGTGGCATTCTGTGAATTTACAGAAATGTGTTTATAGTGTAACACTTTTTTTATTTAACTCGCATGTGTATTAGATTACGGTATTTCCAAAATATCCTCCCTTGGCCAAACTTACGTGTGCAGTACTGTAAAGAAATCGGTTGTATGAATTGCGATACATTTGTTAATTATTATACTACTGGTTGTACTGTATATATTGTATTGGCATTTAAAATTAATATATTACTGGAGAAAAAAGAAATACTATTCCAACAAAAAAACTATGAAGCGATTGCAAGTCAAGGTGTACGCATTATGATTCCTCATTTCCAATAAAAACACTAAAAGAAAAAGGTCTAATGACTCGTGAAAAACTTAGAGTTTGTGAAGTGGCCCCTATTTTTTGAAACAGCGTTCTAACTATGTACTTAGAATAAAGCCGATTTGGAAATTTAAATCTGTTCGGAGTGCAACTGGACTCATTCATTGGTGATGAATAAATTTATAAATGTGAGGCCAACATCACATGATGTGTTATGTCACAGATTACAGTTCTCTTTCTCTATACAAAATGATAAGTGATGCAATCTTGACATATTCGTTCAACCAATCATTGGAGAGATTGTGCACATGCGCATTGACTCGCACGGGCAGCTAATCGTACTGTAGTGGAAATAAAGCAATAAAAGTAACAAACCTTGTTTTAATTGTATGGAATACATAGTTTGTTACCTGAAAATATTCAATACAACACGATTTGCATATACAATTAATAAATTTTAAAATTGTCCGCCTATTTTCTTAACACCATTATGAACGTATTAACATTACTACATTACCATTGCGTTAACATTAGCGTTATTGTAAATCAGCAGTTAAACAAAATGGAAATTTAAAAAAAAAAAACGTTTAGTTAACATGGCCACCCAATAAATAATTATAAATTCGCCACCCGGATCCCACCACCAAAGCGTTTATCGACTGGTTGATAGACACGTTTAAAACCGACAGGAGATATCTCCGTCTCTTTCCCACTCGTTCTATCTACCGCTAGGTCTGTATTCGCCTTGTACTCTTCGCTGTAGCTGTCATGGAGTGTCGGCGGCATACGCGATCGCTAATTACGATTACCTATGCGTCTACCTACGACTGGGCGTCGTTCGTACGTGCGCCGTCGCGACGCGTCTCCGCCAATGGCGAGGACGCCCGTACGGCATTGGACATCGGCCGGTTCCTCCCACTTCTACGTGTCTGACGTAATAGTCATTATTATTCCCGGTAGCTAGCGGTGATATCCTCTGCCGCTTTGTTTTTCCCTTTTTTATCATATTTTATTTTTGAAGAGGAACGGGCGTTTGACTATAATGATGTTTCCTTCGTTTATTTCTTATTTTAAAAATGAATGCGAATATTATTGCATTGACGAAACTTCTTTCTATAATATCACATGAAGTAGATTGGATTTTTTTTTAATTTTCCAAAAAATAGGAAAATTATTTTCTAATCTATACAACAAAAATATTTTGTCAAGGGAAGACTTAAAATGAAAATTGACACAGTAGCCAATCACACAATGCGTATTAAGAATCGTGGAAATTTTAAGGAAATATTTGTCCTCCTCAGCAACGACTTACAACACCCGATGGATTTTATAAAAGTTTCATTCAAGTCAATGTGTGATAGTCTGCACACTAAAAAAACATATACATATATACTACTAACCTAAATGTGGTCATGAAAACATCCTTAAAAATATTTTTTAAGTTTCTGAAGTTCCCGCAAGATGGCGTTTTTATTTTCTTTTCAGATTTATTATTCTTTTTAATAATTTTCCTTTATTAAACTTGGTGAGAAATAAATCTAAAATAAACAGCTCATAATTATCTATCGGTTTGGTTCGTGACACCTTGAGATTGCACCTACGTATTACAAAATGGTGGGGGAAACATACAAAATAAGTCCTTGTAACTTTAGTGAATGTAAACCGATTTTTAAAAACTTAAGACTCATTGTGAAAAGAACATCAAGCATAGGTGGAAAGCGTATATGAATAATATTGTTTGTTTTCATGCTTTAAATTGAAACTAGATGGCGTTGTATACTAATTTGTCCTGGTTATGTGATTTTTTCGAAAAAATCAAATGGAACGATGCCACAATAATCAATCCAGAGAAGACAGAACGCAATGACAGTTTAAGCTTTGAAAACCGCAAATTCATATCTGTTATCGTTCCAACGATAATTCGACTTTTGTAAATTTTCTAAACTTTTGATTCACCCTGTATGTAAGCTGTAAGTTTAGTTAAATTGCCGTGTGGCAATAACAGCATTTTATAAACTTTTAGAATACACAGTCAAATATATCGTAATAAGCTTCTTAAACACTTCGTAAAGCACTGAACAAAGATTATAAATCACTTTGCCACTTTGACAGATGCAAAAACTACCTAATGACAATTTGCATCACTGATGGGAACATTTTACAGGTTACTACATACATAGTGTTAATGATTAAGTGTCATCTAAGATATCTTAACATAGGAATTATAAACCAGCGCCAGAAAAATTACAAATTTAAGATATGGTATTCTTTTTTGTCGAGTTTTTACGCAGACTAGGGCAAAAACTTAGAAAATTTACAAAAGTCAAATTATCTTTGGAACGATAACAGAAATTGGGGCCGGCGTAAACTGCACTAGGTAGACTTATCTCATGTACTGATAGGGAATGATGGACAATGTTTTGAATAGGCATATAATTAAAATAATGAATAGTTCTCTAACCTAAATTCAATTCATCAGTTCGACAGTTTGTCGTTGGAGTTCTGACACACTATGCTATATAGTATAAAATTCAAATAATTCTAATATTTGTATTTTCACCATTAAAATAAGATATTCTAGTTATTAGTATTTGATTTTATAATATTCTAACTTCATGTACAGTGGTGGTCTTAATTAATGTCTCCCTATATAACCGAGAGAATATCAAAACTACTTTCCCCAGACAGTTCGGCTTCTGTCGGTGTTCGCATACATGAATATCAATGGAATATTTTTTGTTTAAAACGAAACCGACCACAAATAAGGTATTATGAATAGCAATACACATAATATGTTTCCAGATGTGTGTTATAAGTTAGAAATACAAAAACATATGAATAGACGCTTCGTTCGGATTAACAAAAAAAAAAGTGAACCATTATTCCGTCACGGAATTACAAAACACTTTATATTTAAAATTCAACTAGCATATTATTTCTTGTTTCGACCGTTTGTATGTGTTTCTATATACGCGGTAGATAAGGATTTGGGTGGGTTGAATTTTAAATATAAAGTGTTTTGTAATTCCTTCACGGAATAAAGGTTAACTTTTTTTTTTTTGTTAATCCGAAAGATGCGTCTATTCATATGTTTTTGTATTTATAACTTATACACACACATATCTGGAAACACTATGCGAATTGCTATTTATAATACCTTATTTGTGATCGGTTTACTTTTAATAAACGAAAAATATTCGTTTGGTATTCATGTATGCGAAACCGATAGAAGCTGAACTGTTTGGGAAAGTAGTTTTGATATTCTCTCGGCCATAGGGGGAGACATTAATTAAGACCATCACTGTACCTACGATAAAATCTTAAAAAAGCGTTGATATATACATATATATAATGTGGTAACCACTTATGGAATAAAATAATTTTTCATATTATTGTAGAGTATTACAGAAACGTGTAAAACCTTTTCACCCAGCATTTGGAAGAAAATATTGCTTATAAGAATATTTATTGCCGATTCCACCAAAATAAAACTAACCGAGGCAACAAAACAATAAAATAAAGTCAATATAATCGTTATCGTGTACAGGGAGAATATTTTATTAAATTATCTCTATTTGAAAGACGTTCTGTCCTTAATAAACAATGTGACATTTAATAAAAAATTATCGTATAGAAATTTTGCTGATCATCGGTTACGGAGATAATTGTAGGAGTCAAGTAGAAGTTGCTGATATCTTTACTTAGAAGTATCCTTGAATTACCCAATATTTCTCAAGGAATCGTTTCCAAAATTCATTCACAGTTTAGTAAACTTGGACATGTCCGCCCGATAAAAAGAAAACCCCATTTTGAGGAAGACGATGTAAAAGTAGACATTTTATTAAGTGTTGCAGAGAATCCAACATCAAGTTCACGCGAAATAGAATTAGAAAATAACGTTAGCCACCCAACTGTTTTAAAATATTTCCATCAACAAAAACTTCATTCCTATAAGATGATGTTTCTACAGGAATTAACTGAAGACCATCCTTATCGTAGAATACAGCTCTGCGAAGAATTAATGAATAAACTGAACAGAAATGAGGTAACCTTTGATTCTATTTTTTCGGATGAATCAACGTTCATGTTGAATGGGGAAGTAAATCCTCAGAACTGTAGGTGGTCAGCAGAGAATCCTCATTGTATGCGTGCAACACATAGGCGATACCCCAAAAGGTGAACAGGTATCATCGGTAAGCATATAATTGATCGAATTTTTATTGATGAGGATTTGACAGCAGTAAAATATTTGGATCTCATTAGAAATGACATTGTTCTTGTTCTGGCAAATTGATATCCCAATGTGATAGATCCGACCTTGCCAAGTGAAAATGTTTGGTTTCAGTAACATGGGGCAACACCCCATTTCGCTATATTTCTAAGAAACTATTTAAATTGGACCTTTCCTAATAAATGGATAGGTCGAAACGATACAATTGAGTGGCCAAGTATAGATCACCAGATGTTTCACCTTTGTATTTTTGATGGGGGAATCTCAAAAATAAAGTGTATGCAACAAAGCCAGACAACATTGATGATCTCACACACAAATAAGGAATATTTCACCTCAAGTTTTAGAAAAAGTTAGAGAAGAGTTTTACTATAGATTAGGTTGTTAACTGTAATAGTAATTTTAATAAAATTTTTCGTATTCTCATAGCCTTAATACCTGTAATTAATGTAATCAACCACTTAGGTCATAAGTGTTATAGGTCGTTGGAATCAGTTCAATAAGGAAGCTTCCAAAATAAAATAATATACAGGCTGTTCAATTTAAAAAAAGATCATCTACAGTGAAAATCGCCCACCTAACAGCAAACGCACATATTATGCTATTCTTCATTAAACAACCAATAGTGACAAACTATGTTGTGTTTATAATTTTGCAACACAGTACATGCACTACAAAATACATAAAAATATTGTATTTGGAATTCAAACTAAGTTAACGAAAAACACGTATTGAAGGGAATATCTACCGTATAACTACTCATAATCAAAGTTGTCTAGCTGCAAAAATGGACAGCTTTCCCGAGAAACAATTTTCATATAAATTACTACCACAGTATGTTTTCATACAGTCATATTTTAAAAATATTTTTCTAATTGGATGTTGCAATAAAGCTAAAACAAACGACGACGCAGTGCTGAAATGAATATTACCGCACACTGTGATGTAACGAGATATGAACGCACTAGTGGGACTCTTGCCGGAACGTAATATAGGCGATTAATGTGCAAATTAGAAAAAATACTGTAAAAAACGTGGGCCACAATGACTTGTAATGCTCGTACTTTGAACTTCAAACATAAGCGTCATTGTGACACTTGTGTTTTAAAATACTATTAGGTAGTGAAATCGAGAAAAAGACAAAGTAATAGCTGTGATATTATTATACAGTCAACCCTCCTATAACGCGGTACTCTCAGAACGCGGCTTCCATAGAACGCGGAGCTGAAATTGCGACAGCCCTCCCATAACGCGGTACTCTTACAGCGCGGTTTAGGTTCAACAGAATTATATTGGAAAAAGCTACCATCTAGGACCTTCATTCTGAACAATTTTAGGGGGTTTAAGCTTTCAAAAGAACGTATCACCCTTTATGTGTGCAGCAATCTATCAGGGAGCCTGATGATAAAACCAATGATAATAAATCGTTCTTCAACTCCCCGTGTAATGAAAAACATTAATAAGACCTAATTGTCTGTATTCTGACGATCTAATAAGAAAGCTTGCATGACTCAAGATTTATTTAAGGATTGGTTTTATAATTGTTTATCCCGGCAGTGGAAACCTATACGATGGAAAAGAATTTGTATTTCAAAGTTTTATTGGTTCTTGATAATACTGGTTGCCACAACATAGAACTGGATCATCCAAATGTGAAAATTCTCTCCCTTCCTCCTAACTGCACGTCATTAATACAACCTTTGGACCAAGGAGTCATTCAAACTTTAAAAATGTACTACACACGCCAACTTTTCCAAACCATTTTCGACAGATTAGAAAATAGTGAAAATAAAACTCTTACTCAAGTGTGGATGGAATTTTCTATTTTAGATTGTATTAGAACCGTGTCATCGGCTTGCGCGGATATTAAACCATCAACGCTTAATGCGTGTTGGAAACCTCTTTTACCTCAAATGGTTCAAGCAATACAAGATGATTCTACAATTTCACTTCCATAGTTACAGAAATAGTAAACATTGCTTCTCGTTTAAGCGATGAAGAATTTGCAGTAAACCATCAGGATGTAAGAGAACTAGTACTAGGGGAAGAAACTTTAGATAAGGAAGAACTGATGGAATTAATTGATGCACCCACCTCAAATGCATTAGTAAACGAAAATAAGGAAAACGAATGGGTGCCAAATCTCGATTTACAAGATGTGAAGAAAGGGCTAAATTTGGCTAAAGAATTAGAACTTCATTTCATTGAAACTGGTCGTTCAACGGTGCGCAGCGCAAAGTTTAAAAGAGAGTTAAGAAATTGCTTAGCTCCCTATAGAGAGGTTTTAGTGGAGTTAGAAAAAAAAGCTACAATCGAAAACCAATGTGAAGAAGAACCAAGTGAGGAAGACATTTTGCCCATTAAAAGAAGACGAGTTAGGCGACTCATATGTGACAGCGAGAATGAGTGTTGAAAAATAAATAATTTTACAAAAGTCTTTCTTGTTTTTGTTGGAAAACAGTCTTTTAGTTTAGTTTTTGTTTCATTTTTTTATTAATCATTATATGAACTCTTCAATTCCATAAAAATAATTTATAATTTATCTTGTCTTTTGTATTTATTGGTCTCCATATAACGCGGTACGAATGATGTGATTTGTACTAATTCCGAGTTTCGCTACGAATTAGCCTGGTTTATACGGTTAAATCCGAGTTTCTTATATCGCGGTTTCCATATAACGCGGTACGCACTCACCGCGTTATAGGAGCGTTGACTGTATATAAGATGGAAAATCGCTAAAATGGTAAGCAAATGCCATACAACAGTTAAGTGTATAATAAAAACCACTAATGATAAAAAAATATCATAAAAACACAGAATTTATTCGAAAACAGTTTTACTGAAAGGGACAAATAATGGATTTTAGAGAAATAAACAAAGATTCGGAAAAAAAACGCATACCAAAACCAGCGAACAAATAAGTATATAACAGTGCTTGAGGTATAGATAATTCGGCCAGAAATTATTAGAAGAGTCTTGTGGAAAAAATTGATTGCATGGACGTATCACTATTAGTATGATTGTAAAGAAGATATAAAAGATATTATTAATCCTTTTTAATATTAATCCTATCGTTATTTCTTTTAAATTGTACCCCTCATTGAAAATCATTAATTAAAAAGAATGAGGCTCATTCTTTTTAATTAATGATTGCAGTATATACGAACTATTTGGAAAACAAAAGAATAACCGAAATTGTATTGCCTGAAAGTCATTCTCGGTTACACCTTGTCACAAATAAAAAAGATTTATTTAAATTCTTTTCATCTTTTTCTAGTTTGGTTTTGCATTTCTAATAATAATAGGCAATAATAACTAAAATCATCATTTTACATGGTAAATATTAAAATAAAATTTATTTATTAACCGTTAATGTATAAAAAAAAAACCAAGAAAATATTAATATATTCATATGTAGATAGAAAATATCGAATGTAACATTGAATCATATGAGACACTCGGTATATGTATTAAAATTTGGAACTATAACCATTATTCTATGGACTTGTAAGTTTTAACTATATCTAAAACAAAACTAAAAGAAAGAATGTGCACCTTATCCGCGCTAATAAAAATAACTGAAAAGCTTGCATATGTTAATCGAAACTTCTTTGATCGTTAATGTTGAATATCTTTTCGCATGGAAACACGCACTCTACTGATAGATAACCCCGTCAAATAAAATGTTCTTTAATTACAGAAATAGAAGAATTTGATTTAAATAGATACAAAGTACCTAAATCAAAAGTACATTAACAGATAGTATCTATAGAAATTCATAACCTGAGATAGTACTTAAGAATAGCTAATCTTCAAAACTAATATTTCTTAAGATTGTATTTTGATTTTTGTTTGTTTCATTAAAAAATTAATTAAAAGAAAAACACAAATGTATACTAATCTAAAACCATCGGATTTATTTAATATTCTAATAATAATTAATAGATAATAATATTTACAGTAATAGTGACAATAATATTTTGTAACATAGTTTTTTCTTTTTTAAATATACATTATATAAACAATCGAACATCAGGGAAGAAACACAAGCTCTTGTTTATATACACTTTTACTCTTTTGTTTTTGTTGTTCGTGTTATTATTATGGTTTCTCACCGTCCTTGTCGTCGTCGTCTTTTGTCGAAACAAAATTGATGGTTATCGTAATTCACGCATCATGTTTTAAGATTAGGTATATAAAAATATATAGAATGAATGGAGACATGTCACTTTGATTTCGCGTTTTATTTTTAAGGGAATATTTTTTATTTTTTGGGATATGCAAATTTTTAAAGATTTTTTTATTTATTTATTTATTTACAGATTTAAAATATAGAGTTTTTCTTTTATATTATTATATTATATGTAAAAAAAAATTAATGATAAGTAAAATAGAAACTTAACAAGATAAATGAAACGAATTAAAATAAAAATGTAAAAGTTTTTGCACCACATTTCTTTAAGGTCACAAAACTGGAAAAGATAACACCACTTCCGTCTTTTGACCTGTCATTAAGTATTTTTAACCCTTTCGCGGTGCCGGGCCGAATTCTAGATCCTCCGACCCACACACGGATGTCACAGGTAAAATTCCGGCGAACTGTGGCCGTCCGAATTCAAACTGTGCAGCTGTGGTTGTTGCTGTTGCGTCGGATTCCTCCCTATGTGCAGGCGTTGCTTCAACACGTCCCTCTCTTGCGTCACGCGGGCCAATTCCACCTTCAGCTTCTGCAATTCCATCTGCAAACTCCTGTTCATCGTCTCCAGATCTTGCCGCTGCTGTAGCCGTTTCGATCTGCAATTTTGAGCGTAACCCCTATTTTTTAACGTGCGTCTTTTTTGTTTCAACCTGACCACTTCTTCTCTGGGACAACCGTGCAGTCTCTTGTTGAGCTCCCTCACCGATAACGTCATCAGTAATTCGTCGCTGAGGCTCAGGTCTTCGCTTCCGGTGGAATATCCGCTGGTCCCGTTCGGTAATCGCGGCGATAAAGCGCTGGCACCGCTGCAAACCGATTGCGGTCTATGGTGGACTTGGTGGTGAATTGGATTGTCCATGAATATCCCCGAAGGTATGTATTCTCGCCTCTCCCAATCTGGCTCGCCGCCCATGCAGTGCAGAGGGCGCAAATCCAAAGGTTGCGGTTGCGGTAACCAGTTGATATCTTCTGGGTATTGATGGCCGGTCCTGCAAGGCCCCGGGGAATGACTTGGAGTGTCAGGTGGCGTCGCTGGATCATTCACCATGGTAATCAAAGGAGGTTGCGGCGCGTAAACAGTGTCAGTTGGGGACGCTAGATTCGGCAATCTCCTCTCCTCGGGCCAATGCCTATAGACCCTGCTGGACGAATCTTCCTGCTGGATCCAGGTATCGGCTTCGTAATACTTTTTCTCTTCCCGTTTCACGGTGACGTCCTCCAAGTGGTCGAGGACGAACTCCTGGACGTACTCTTCGGCCAGGTGCTGTTCGTCCTGCTCCATGGCGCCAGGATTTCGCACACTTAACTGCATAACACTCTCGGATTAGTTACACACATGTATGCAAACTGAACTTTCGCGTTTCGTCTTTTCCGTACGCGCGTCAGACATCGAATGAGCGGCCTTCGGTTTGTGGCAATGCGGCGGTCGAGCGGCGGCTGCCCGGAGGGGCGGTATCAGCGGGATCCGCCCCCGACGACTTCGGATAGGCGCGTCGATTGTAGGCAGCCGGAAATTTGTTTATACCTAGGCGGCCAGTGTGGGACCTCCGAACGACTCGATTTTCCGGGGAAAAACGGGATTCTTTTCCGGAAAAGTCCGGAGGGCCTCGCGAGCTAGGGTATCTGTGTGCGTTCGGTACGGTGTCCTCTCATTATCGATTTAACCCGCTTCTATTGTACGTGGTGGCGCGATGGGACTCGTAAAATAGACAGGGTGTTCCGATGCAACACTTCAAGTTTGATAAAAATAGCTAGAGACAAGTATTTACGTAGATAAGTAAAATACAATCCTTCAGTCGAACTAATATAGGTAGCTACTCTTAGCTGTGACGAGCAAACAAATATTTGATTCAAAAAAAAATTTGTTTGAAGCTCTAATTTAAAAAAATAACCACATTGACTTTCAAAATTTTCTGCATTGACTTGAGATTTGTGGATTGATTCAAAACCTTGATTTTGTATGGAGATAATGCATTTACATAATTTTTTGTGGGAACCGTCTGACATAGCGAAAAATATTTGTGTATACACAGAACTACATTTTGTAGAAAGCATATTGTGGTAGTATTTACTACAATTGTAGTACAGTCATGTTTTAATTTTACTAACGAAAACGAAGCGAGTACTATTTTTTTGTGGTTTAGTATTGTGGTAGATGATACAGGCTGGAGTGCTGTCACCTTTGCTACGGTGCCTTGTGGTGGATGGCTTGCTTTCTGGTCTACGGATCTGGTCCGGAACTGAGTAAATGTGGAAAAAAACAACTTGCGATTAAAAATTACAACAAATTTCCATATTTTGTGCTTTTATATGTTTATAAGATTCATATAGACATTCATATTAATAATTCTCTCCGTATTATATTTGAAAAATGTCTCAATACCAGTCATATGGAGCAAACCCGTTTTGATAAAGACACAGCCAAGATAAATTTTGGTCATTCATCGAAGATTTATTCTGCAATAAATCGAAGCATTCACCCTCTTTTTATTCATAACACCCATTGAGATTTATCTTACCAAGAAATGTAAACAAAGAAGGTATTCCGTTGACTATAGTTCAAATGTTAGTAGATCTTTTCGTCTTAATTCGTTGACGAATATTTTTTCAGCTGAAGCTAATGCAATTGTGGAGGCTCTTGAGTATGTAAAGCACCTGTATGTCGAAAAACTTGCTATTATGACGGACTCTCTGAGTTTTTTACAAGCCTTACCAAAAAGGAAATGGTTTTCGAAATTGGTGGCGAAATTGGTGTTGGATGTTCTATTGATCTGTGCTGAATTGGAGGGACAACACAGGACAGTTAAATTCTTTTGGGTGAAAGCACACGCTGGTATAATTCCTAATGAGGAGGTGGATTGTTTGGCTCGGGAGTCAATAGGCAACGTCGAAACTATACATAAAACTGTTTACATGAGGGAGGTTAGTGCTAAAATCCGATGTCATTTCCTTCGCGAAAAATGGGAGGAGAGATGGCAAACAATGTGCAAAGAAAAACCCACACAGTACTCCAAAATTCACTCATCTGTTTTCCACTCCCGTTGGGATAGTGGTCACGTGGTTTCTCGCTATTTTTCTTCCACAAGCGCTAGGATGAGATTAGGGCACCGTTGTTTTCCAGCACACCTCTATAGATTAAAGATAATTGATTTGTCTGCTTGCTCGTGTGATTACGAATTAGCTGACTTGAACCATTTGTTCCTCGCATGCCCAAAATATGAGTTAGAACGATGTGAGCTGATTGCCGGTTTACTAAAATATAAAGTAATTTTTCCAACAGCTAAAATACGTATTCTGCAATGCAATGATAAGTTTATAAAATACTAATGAATTTTATCAAGAAATGTGGAATTCAAATTTAATTTTAAATCTTGATAATGTTATATTTTGTTAGTTAATGTGACTGATAGGTTATGATCCCTTATTTGCCAACAAAAAAAGAAAAAAGAAGGTATTCCGTTGGTTTCCGCACCCGAAAATGACTTTAACCCTTAATTAGAAGGGTAAGGGATATTTCAATACCATTCTCGACAGGGTGCGCTCAAAATTTGTGCTCTATTTAAATTTTAAAAGTCAAATTTCTACTTTTCTCTCAGATTGTCTCTTGTTAGTTATAATGAAGAGGGAAGCGACTCTATCCAACGCAAATACTATTATAAGTGTAAACATTAACTTACAGTTTTATATCCAATTTTGTACAGTAAATAGAGATAAGGCCATAAAATGTTATAGCAGATTATCGACATCATTTCTATGTTTGTAAATCATGTACATATAGCAAAATTTGATATCCTTTTGTTAGAAATATAGTAGCACTATTAAGTAAGATGTGCTGAAAATAAAAACCTGTTTACAGAAAACTATAGGTTTTTTTCCGACCATTGACCACTGTGCGGCGGATTTCCATGCGCAGGGCTACGCAGATGATATCAGCGTCATGGTCTGCGGAAAGTTTGAGGGCGTTGTATCCGAGAGGATGCAATTGGCACTCAAACTGGTGGAGACAACGTCAACGAGAAGGGCTAAATGTAAACTCTCGGAAAACGACTACGGTTCCATTCATTTGCAGGAGGAAGTTCCCAAGAGCTCAGTGTCCAACCATCTTCGGCTCTAAGGTACTTGTATCAAGTGAGGTTTAATAACTAAAGTGTTACTTTTAACGAAAAACTAACGTACAAATCTCACTTGGAACATGTGACGAACAAAGCCACGAGGGCTTTCTGGGCCTGTAGAGGAATGTTTGGTAAAACGTGGGGGCTGAAACCTGCAATGGTACACTGGCTGTACACGAAGGTTTGTAGTACCTTCTATAACCTACGCCTCGCTAGTCTGGTGGCATAAAGCCAGTCTGGACTACACACGCAGATGATTGTCTGCTTTGGTATCCCTAGCTATGTTTGTCACCAAACGAACACAGCCCATCAAAGTCCCAAACGTTACTCGAATTCAAGAAACCACTATCAAACCGTCCTCGTCAGTGAAATACCTTGGGGTGCATATTGATGAACGCTTGACCTTTAAGCAGCATATCCAAAGTAACGTCAGGAATACCGCTGCAGCACTTAAAGCAATTTATTCAATTCTTGTTAACCGAGCAACGACAAGGGAAAACGGAACAACGTATGTTGTGCTTATTTGATCGGATTTCAGAAATCGGTTATAATCGCTCCATTTGTCATCAAATGCTGTATATAAAGGTGATTTAGATAACTATACAGGATGCCCACTGTCCATATGGGATAGTTTTCGAGTTGAAGCGGTTGAATGTAGGACAGGAAAGAGGCAGAAGAAACTGTATACTCCCACTGACAGCTCTTGATACTGTAGACATTATATACTCTATATAAATCAAATAAAGTAATCAATAACATGAAAAATGCAAAACCAATTAAAATTACCAATCCATTGGTGTGAGTAAAACCTGTCTTTATAGACTGTTAAACGTTCTTTAAGCAATAAAAAACGTATAGGAGTAATACCGTAACTTGTTTGTAAAATATTAAAATAAATAAATGAAGAAACCATAAAAAAAAAGTATACCATTGCATTGGTCTGCCCTAAAAAAAAATATTGCAACCTATTTGTATACATAGCAATGTAACAGCAATGCAGCTAATTAATTGGCTATTAATACATTAAGCTTACATTGTAAATAGTAGAAAAGATAAAATATCTTAAGCGTTTTACGGACATTACGTCAATCGAAAAACTAAACATAGCAACTGACTAAACGTAGAATACACACATGATCTACGTTTCTTTTACTGCAACAATTTGTTACTATCGAAAGTTATGTCAATATACACATATACAATTGATGAACGATTGTAATAAATCTAGTGTACTTATAAGATGATCTTTTATATATAACACAGCCCTGCAGTAATTATCTTTAATTTTAAGTAATAAAAGTAACTACACTAACTTAATATTTAGTTTCACCTCCCGAATTCAACAATTTAAACGAAAATTTAGATGAATCTGCGGTATAGCCGCCTCAACTATTACGTTAGATAAACCGCTGAACCGAAAACTCCAAACAAAATTCAAACAATAACATACAAACCGGCCTTCTGTATTCCTGTGTACACATCGAAATGTTCCGAATGATCGCGGCGTTTAAACAATAATTCAACAGACAGAAACCGGGGGCGGAAAGGGTTAATGCATGCTTAAAATTTTAATTGTGAACAAATAATGAGAATTATTTTGATTCACCCCCCGACGTAGATACGGCCGTCCGCGTATAGATTAAATGCTATAGGGGATGGATGATGGTTGGATTGGAATTCTGATGCGTCCGCAATAAAGTTGAAAATCGAGTTCTATGTAGTAAATTCGGTTTGTGTGTTTGCCGGAGTGCAGGGACGTCAGAAAATGTTGCGTATTGTCTCTACTTGCAAGCAATAATCGCTATTTAAGGTGTTTTAAGCCGATTTGATAGAGAAAATAGACATGAAAATATTGATGTAGGTATATTTTTTCATGTACGTTTTTAGTTCGATTGTTAGTTCGATTTGGAATAAAAAAATTCTGTGCAGAAAAATTACCTTGACAACTTGTGCATAAACGCCCATGTAAATATTGCAATATATCCAAACGTTTCAACATAACCTACACTCTTCTGACTCTTCACACAATTTACAATTTAACACATTTTTCACTAACACCGATTTGTATTTTACGTTAATCACTTTACTTGTCTAATATAAACGCGCACAATTAAACTATTATCGATTTTAATTCAATAAACTGGGATTAAAATCCGAAGTATAAAATAAACATAAACATGGAGCGGCCATATTAACATAACTAATTTTGTGAACCAATCAGGATGAAGTATTCAAAAATTCAAATTATAAATCTGATATTGTGATTGGTCGTACTACACTAAACAAACCCAGTCATTTATGGATAGCGCAAATTGACGTTTTATTCCTGGAAATTCAAATTTTCCCTCCCTAAAAAAAAGAAATTATTATTAAATATTCAATTTTCCGCTCGGCTTCCAATAATTTACTGGGCGTGCGAAGGGTAAAACTTTACAATCGCCCCTAGAATGCCTTCCCACACTACAATAATTCATACAAATTGATACTTGTCGCAGGTTCGGTAAGCGCCTATTTTAAAGACGGTGCCGTCGCGAGGGATAGAATCCTGAGGTTCCAGGGGGGAAACAATGGCATGCATTAACTGTCTGCGGGGGTAGCGTTCGACACAGGGGCAACACGGTCGGGCGAGCAGAGCCCCCGCCATCGACGTGAAATATGATTGTATGTTGACTTATTAGCTAATCTCCGCAAAATGACAACCGGTGATTATTTATAAAGTCTCCGGGAATGGCATATCCCTCGGGAGGGTTATCCGCGATATCCGGCGTGTATAGAAATGACACTTTAAGTCGCCTGTTATTAGTCTCGTAGTCGGAGTTCGGGGCCGACGGATTTGAATCTGAGGGACCTGTTGAGTCGGATATAATAACTGGGATATGTCCCCGGTGTTGTGATGACACAATACTGGAATATTAATGTATTATAAAGCATAATAATGGATCCCGGAAAACGGCGCATATGTTTGATTTGACATGATGAAATGAATATACAGTACAGCAAGAAAGTCTGGAGACACCAAATAAAAACATAATACCCTTGTTTATATATATTTATAGTTGTTCAACCGTTTAGAAGTGCAATAGAATATCTCCTAGAAGGCGCACTGAGTAAATAGGATTTTACATTGGCGTCATACTTTGTAGTACAGATAATCTGATAATACAAATTTATAAAAAATAAGAAATAAAACGATTCACTCTATTTATTTAACTAGATGACGCATTCAAATAGAATTAATACATTGGGCATACCAATATGGCGACGATGCGTCAAAATAGCTTCACTTGCGCGCTGAAACTCTCCATTGCCTACTCCATGGTTTAAACAGCGAAGAGATAAGATAAGAAGCTCACTTGTCATTTTTTAGCGGATCCGCATGCACGATTTCAGCGGTAAATGCGGTAATTACACCAGTCTGTTAATTTACATAGAGGACGCCACTGCAGTCATTGTTCTGACGTTGATCTTGAAAGTCGTTGAGAGTAATTATTTAACGTATTGTTAATATAAATTTAGTTACACCTAAGTTTTCATTACAGTTCATACAACATGCTAGCATCGAATTGTTTTGTGGTTTGAAGTTATTCATCGTCAAAGAAATATATCACATCATAGATATGTTTGGCGTAAATTAAAAAAGAAAACTAAGACATCCGGTGCTAAAATAATGTATTACCACTGTAGGTCATTTTTCAGCGACACAAACAAAATAAAATCACCTATTTGTGAATAAAAATATTAATGAACACGACATACACTTTTTATTGTTTCACATACGATTTGACGTTTGACGGTTTTGACATGACAGCAACTACGTATTCGTAGGACAATCCCTTATACATTTACGAAAATCTGAAAAAATAACTACATTTTTTTCTATCACTATAAAGAACCAATTCAAAACAAATAATAACGTCTGGCGTGGTGAACGCGGTTATTATGTCAAGTTTTCAATTGTAACATTGTGGTTATGTTTAATTGGGAATACGAATTCTAATGCATCTCAGCTACTTAAGTAAAATAAAATTTTTATGTTAACCGTAACAAACAACTAAAAAAATCATCAAACCACAATTCACAATATTATTAAAGTTACATTTATCCTGAGTTACAAGAAAAGTACGTATAATACGTGACTAATGACAGCTGATTGACAGTTCAAAAATAATATAAAAGTAGCTTCGGTAGAAGACAAAATATTTTGGATAAAATTTCAGTTATTGTCGCCATTATTTCTTTTTATAATAAGCTTTGATTGAAGTCTTCATACAACTAATAAACCAAATGAACTTTGTAAGGATGCTACGTTTTCGCCAATAATAGTGTTTATTGTAAAGTTTGATACATCTTAAATAATAAATTAACAATTTTACTTTCATCAGAATAGAAAAGAAAAACATTAACCACGTTATTTAGGTGTCACTATACTTTCTAGGCGCACTGTATGTAATCACCTCAACTTCTTCTATCTGGCGGGAAATTTAAAAACAAATAGATACTTAAAATAAATCTTTATCACTTTCTTTTCTTTTTTGTTTAGGCGAGTAAGGCTATAACAAACGATAATTTTATGCATTACAAGCATTTAAATGACAAAGAGGGGAAAAATAAAAGATTTGGCGGCGTTGCATGCTAAAATATCGGACGATCGTGTGATCGCAACATACACTTTATTAGATACAGATAGAAAAATGCAATCCTTTTGGGGTCAAAGCGACTTAAGCATGAAACAAAACTACAGTTCCATTTACGTCAGTAGAGCATAGGTCCTTTTTTGACAGATGTAATATAGCAACAAAGTTGTGCTTCACGAGGATTGGAAAATCTTTATAATGTTACTTTTAGCATGACGTATTGCATAATGTATAACATGAAATGATTTTCGTTTATTATCAATCAATACCAACACAAAATTAAATCATTTTGTTGTGCAAATACTCCGTGGCATTCACTTATTGGTATGCGGAAACTTCAAAATTTAGTTTGTGTAAATAGTGTTAGAATACCATGCGATAGACCCGATAAATTTCGGCTGGCGACAGCGTTTTCGACGCGATGCCTGTTTTATGTTTGTATACACTCAAGCTTTCTTCTTCTGCCGCCACCTTTATTCCGATTACAACTGCCGTAAATTATAATATGTTTGAATTAAAGATGTCCTGATACTACCCGTCCTTTTTTAGTGTTGTAACGGAATGCAACGCACTTTTAATTAATCCGCTGAATAACCTTAATCTCATTTCTGATGCTTTGTGACAGTATTTATACATATACTTTTGTCAAGTTTGAAGTTGGGTAGTTACAATATTTTTTTATGTTAGTGTACAATTGCAAAAGATGCAAATTAATGTCAAAATAAAAACAATTAATTATAATTAAAGTCCAGCGCACAGTTTTTTCTACATTTGCTTACTAATTTTGCATAAGAGAAGCAAATTCTTTGCAACCTTAACCTTGGTTATATTATAAAAAATCGCTACAATTAGACGCCAGGCCACCTGCAATGTCTACCGGACATATTGTTAGACTAGATAAATATGTATCATTTTGGAGAAGTGAACCGTGCTAGATAACCTAATCATAAATCACTACAATTAATATAAAACGCCGAACTACAGGTCAAAGTGTGTATACATAACTAACGTATGAGAAATAAAAGTATTTAGTACGTGAAAACGTTAAAATCTGTGGAATGAGTTTCAGATATGCAACTGATTTAACATTTCTCAATCATAAATATATCTAAAGGCGGGAAACCAAATAAAGATTTGTACTTAATCATTCTTTTATTCATTAAAATTCACAACTATTTCGCATTTGATCCAACACAGGCATATTTCAGTATGAAATTTACATTTACAAAAATAAACACTAGTTTAAAATACCATTTATTTTTATTAACCTAGTTATATTACACTTAAAATTAATCACTAATCTCTAGTTTCTCCTTCTTCATCCTCTTCTTCTGCTCCCCTTATGAAGAGAACATTGTTACACCGCACCAATACTTCTCCCAAGTTGCCTACGATTTATTAGCATTTAAATATTGAATTATAAGTCATAAAACAGAAGTGGTATTACCTGTTACAGCACCGTCAATATATTCCTCTGTATTTGCCAATTGCAAATTCATATACCCATCTACAGATACTAAATAACCTTTATATTCGTGGCCCCATTTTAGCTTAACCATCACCGCTTTGCCGGTTAGACTGTTCAGGAAGGGTTTTGGATTTATTGGCATAGCAGTCGCCATGATTATTGTTTTATATTTGATTTATCAACGCTAAAATATCAAACACACAAGATGTTTATAACGTTAAGAACACGTTTAACCTAGCCGGTTAACTGTCAAATGTCAAAATTGCATCTATAAAAGCCTGTTTATGTTTGAAGTTAGTTACATTATGACATCTGACAAAAATATTTTGTTTATGTTTTTATAACATATAATCTTTAAATATTAATATTAAATGTACACTATTGATTAATTAAGTACCGAATTCGTTTTTCAAATAGCAGTTTAAATTGTGTTCTTGCTCGATTGATTTTACACTGCTGATAGTAAAGCTCGGTTTACCAGACGATGAATTGCGTAAAATTTGCTTTTGCGTTTTAATAAATTACGCAAAATAAAATGAAATAATTACATTTATTAGTCTTTATTTACTAGTGGTTATTGTTTTATTTAGTATTAAAGGTAATAAATGCTATTATCAAATGTATAGAATTAGGCGAGATATGAATAAGCAAATTATGCAATGATGGAAACAATGCTTTATGACCAATGACTTTGTTGTGAAATTAGAAACTTATCGATAAAATTGCGATTTCAGTAAATCCAGGAATACTTGGCGTATTTGAGTGATGCTCGTGCGTTTTTAAATGTTAATAAAAATTTGTAATGTAAATACGTGACAAACATATGCGATCTTCTTACGAAATGAATCTCGCGGTGGGACGTAAACAAGATATGCTAATTTTAAAATATATTTATTTTAAATATAGTTAGAAACAGTTTAAAATAAGAAGTACAAATACATAAGTTGTGTTTTAACACGGTGGCAACGTGGGACGAAGTGACGATACAAAATTAGTGCTTGCAAGGTAGGTGAAATAAATATAATTATAAGAACATTTCAATAATAGTCGGGAATAGGTGCGCACGCTATCTTAACGAAATCCTCGTAACGTACCATGCTGCTGTTGGTAACGTTAGCTTCCCTGAAAATACGATCCACTTCTTTAGACGAGAGACATTCGCCCCATTTTTCTAGTAAATGGCGTAGATGCTTTGCCGATATGACACCTTTTCCCTCGGGATCCCAAGCTTTAAACGCGTTCACCACTTCTCTGGGTAGGTCCTCTGAACGAGAGTGAATGTGCATCACCTCTAAGAAGTCGGCAAATGACATTTTCCCACCCTAAACATGCATTCCATAATTTATGAGAGCTTAAAAATTATGCAATCGATGCTGACATCATTGGGTTTCAAGTCCACACAGTAAACAAGAAAACCTTTGCCTTAAATATTCATGCCCTAATTAAAATGTAAATTTATCAGAGTTGACACTATAGGCCTTTTAAATTAGGATTAATTCATTTTTATTGATGATTAAATTAAATAATGTACATATAAGGTAATCCTATCAAATTCTGCTCATATATGACAAAATTGGAATCGACGAATGTTTTGAAGGTATTTATAGAGGAATCTAATTTGTATTGCTTCATGAATATTTATTTACCTTTTGTTTCAAATATGCTGTTAATTCGGATATCGTCGGCGATAATCCTAAGCTTCTCATAATTACTGTTAATTCGTCTAAGGATTTTATTTGCCCTGATCGGGCGAATAGATAGAAGCATTCCCTGAATTCTGAAATTCATAAAAAAGAAATATAGGTTATGAAAATCGTATAAACACGTAAACAGATGACGATTGTGTTTTACCGTCGATATCTTGCTCCTTAAAATACCGAGCCTAAAAAGGAAATTATTTTTATTAAATTGGAACTTAATTAAGTAATTAAACCCGCTTACCATGTTTAAAAGTCGAAGTTATTAGTTTACTTTATAGTTGTATATTGTTAACGTGTGATACGTGTCAGTTATAAACGAATTAAAATAGATAATTAACAAGCGTGTGTGTAAGATAACAGGATAGCAGGTATGGAATATACTTACACAGGTATGTCAGGTACAGGCGGAGGAAAAATTTTACCTTTGTTACGTTATATGAAGTGATGAAACAGATACGTTTTTATATGGTAAATATGTATGGAATCAAGCTCAATTATTTAGAATCAGGTTATTTATTATTAATATTGAAATAAAATTGTAAGTACATGTTCAATAATTTTATTATTTAGGAAATCCTTTCGCCTGTTAAGAACTTTGCGTATAATTATACGAATTTCGCAGTAGATAATGAAATTGTTATCAATACGACACTGTAAACAAAATTTAACATTCCCTGATCTTTGTACTAAAAAAAATCTGACTTATGCCTAAATTATCGAATACAACTCCGCGGCCCCAGCATTCGCGATTTGCACCCGCATTTACTGTGTGCATGCGAGCGTGACGATCTTCTTTTGTTCCTTAGACTTTTCAGACATACTTTCGTTAATTATGAGGTGATAATCGCGCCTATTTAACGATGGCTCTGAATTTGAAGGAATCTCGACAGAACCCCGTTCCCGGCAAATTATCCAATGCTGATATTGTATTCACGAGCTTGTGCGCTGGTGCCATCGCGGGAGCCCTAGCCAAAACCACCATAGCCCCCTTAGATCGGACGAAAATCAATTTTCAAATCAGGTAATGTAAGTATATTTAGATATTTTAATCGATAACGTTAATTTTTTTGTGACTAGTTTTTTTTTTCTTCTGATTAATAAATAAATATTAAATAGTGTAAAAATACATACTAGAAATATAACGAAACGTAACGGACATATCTATACATGACGCAATACCAACCAATGGCAACACAACAATCTGATTTGGCGGTAAATTAAAAATTTTAAATTCTACTCCTTGACAGCTCAACCAAAGCATACTCAACAAGGAAAGCGTTCAAATTTCTCGTAAAGACCCTGAAAACAGAAGGATTTTTCGCACTATGGAGGGGAAACAGTGCAACGATGGCTCGAATCGTGCCTTATGCTGCGATACAGTTCACAGCTCACGAACAATGGAAACAACTATTATCTGTGGATCCCTCAGGGTTAGTTTTTCTTTATTTTCATTATCAATATTTACATATACAATATCAATTATTTGTTATTTGCAGGAGATCTCCAGGTAAGCAATTTCTGGCTGGATCGTTGGCTGGGGTCACTTCGCAGTCTCTAACTTATCCTTTAGATTTCGCAAGAGCTCGAATGGCTGTTACTCATAAAAATGATTATGCTACTCTTCGTCAAGTGAGTGACTTTTTTTTTATTAATCTTGATTAAATTGTTTACGTAACAATGACCTCTTAAATAAACAAATTCATCTTTTCTGTTAGTAGCTTACCCCTTATTATATAATTTGGCCTTATTTTATGTGTAAAAGTTTATCATAATGTAATTTATTGCCTGACAATTATCTTTGATGATTAAATTTGAAATGTAATCCACATAATTATTGTAATAAATTCTTAGAAACCTTGAATGTTATGCTAAAGTTTTCTTATCAATCATTGCATTTATTGTTATTAGAAGTATGGTCAATGTTTTGCCTTGCCTTGACTTTTGACAAATTATGCCTACATCACTGTAATGTCAATGTCAACATTAACGAATTGTGAGCTTTGAATCATTTTGACCTTTTTTTACATAGTTTAAACAAAATACAACAGGAGAAAAACCATTGTATAATATTTTTGATTATTTTTCAATTCAATAATAAATTACTTTTAATTGAAGCTGCTTCTTATTACTTATACATACATATTTATTCTATTCCAGGTATTTTTAAAGATATACAGAACGGAAGGGCTTTTAGCCTTTTATAGGGGTATTTTACCGACAATACTGGGTGTTATCCCATATGCTGGAGTCTCATTTTTTACATATGAAACCTTAAAGCGATGGTACAAAGGTAAGTGAAGTGTGGTAAACCAAAATAAAATTAAATCGTGGTATATTATATAATATTCAATTGACATACATACATGTTGAATGTCAGCTGTCAAAAAACAACGCCAAATTTAAGTGTTGAAAAATGAATATATAATTGTGCTTATTTGAATTTCAGCAAACTAAAATATAAAAACTTGTAAATTGTAATCATGTTTTTCTTACTAAAATGACATATTAAATGTCAATTTCGAAAAAAAGAGCGGTACATTTGAATGTTAAAAATGAATATACAATTATATTGTATTAAATTTCATCAAACCTATAATAATTGTAAAAGGGGTGTCCGATTGTTTTTTAATATTAATTTGACATATGTCAAACGTCAAAAAAGTGCGCTAATTTTAAATGTTAAAGAAATATAAAATTGTACCCTATTCAATTTCAGCAAGCTAAAGAGGTGTGAAAAAATATGAAAACATGATTTAATATTATTTTGGCATGTTCGAAGAGACAAAATGTGCATTAAATTTAAATTGAAAAATTACGATACTATCAAATATATAAATTTAGTGATGTAAAAAAACTTTTTTTGATGAAAAATACGTTTCTGGTTTTGAAAAAAAAAACATGTTTATTATTATTCTGGAAACACTTTATTCCTACGAGATATGGACACAAATAACGGAAAATATTTGTTCTTTAATATAAAAGTTGTAAAATGAGTCAAAATACTATTATTAAATTCTATTAAATGCTTTTATATCTTGTTTAAATAAGTTGTTTCCAGAAAACTACTATTTAATAATTTGCCGCAAAAAAAAAATCTTAAAAAAAAAACAAATTTCGAAAAACATTTAAATAAGTATTCACTTGTTCAGTAATTCATTTTTACTATTAATTTACTTTCACTCGCTTTTCACCGTATTCGTCGCTTCGTTTCGACCGCGTTCACTATCTGGACTTGACTAACTCTGCCCAACTTAAATACCGCGCGACCACTTCTAGAATCTTCGCGACCTACATATCTCGACTCATAATCCAGATGCTTCTATTTACGCGTTGTATGACGAAAACCATTCCGCCCTCTGACAGCGCGTACGTGAACTTCGTTGTTTGGTTTGCATTGACCGTTGGCGCCATCTGTGAGTGTACAATGTAACCTGGCGCTCGTAACGATGTTAAATCTCAGGAAATTATCATTGAAAGAGATGTAAAAAAATTCACGTATTAAATGCTAATTGTTAACAGATAGATAAAACAAGAAACCATTACATGAACGAAAACAACAGGCAAAAAAGATTTTTGGGGAATTATCATTGTTTGTAATTATGTATTACATTTCTAGGAGTGATGTAGATAATTGTATTTATCGAAACGTTTCCAATTAAAAAAATTAATATGTTATAATAGGTTTTGTTGGATTTAAAGTTTTTATTGCCACGAATTTTGTAAAATTATTAATGTTAAGGGTACAAAGGAAATAAAATTAAAAAAAATTAAGCATATAATATTAAATAATTTGAGAAATTTAAATTTGGCGCTCCTTTTTGACATTTGACGTTGGATACGTCAATGTCATATTAAAGCAGTTTTCCTTTAGGTACATATTATAAATGATTTTTTTTTTAATTTTAGATCATGTAGGCACTAGTTTGAAGCCAAATCCTTTCACATCGCTAGGATTTGGAGCTATAGCCGGTATGTTAGGTCAAACTAGTAGTTATCCCCTCGATATAGTAAGGAGGAGAATGCAAACGGATAGTAATAAACAATACACCAGTATCTCAGGAACATTACGTACAATATTCAGGTAAAACTACTTTTTATTCATTGAAAATCATCTCATACTGTAAATTGCACTTCACAGTAACGAAGGACTGAAAAAGGGTCTCTACAAGGGGCTGTCGATGAACTGGATCAAGGGACCGATCGCAGTAGGTATAAGTTTCGCGACTTACGACACCATTAGGGATTTTTTACGTACGATCTTGGCAAAGTATAGATAATAATTTATGATTAGTGCGGTGCTAGTGTGTAGCGATGTATTTTTTTTATATACATACTTATATATCTAATATACAATAAATACGAAATATATATTTGTAAAAGTATAATATGTGCAATATATACGCAGGGATTCGTTTGATTTTTTATATTTTCCTTTCACGTAACTCACGGAATACTGATCATATACAAAACATTATAATTTCCATACTTGTGTATATGCTTGCATTAATAGACAGCGATTTTATGTGTACATAGCATTATATAGATTATATTTATTGTTGTTGAAGGATTGTTGACGTTTTTGTTAATAAATTTGTATAACCACGGTGTGTTCTGTGCTTTTTTTCTGTTTTTAGTTGAATTGTCACTTGTCACATTGACTGACACATGGCTAACTTCACTACCTTAACTATGTGTATTAAATGTTTTATTCGTAAGCAACTATTTTTCTTTTGCCTAAGAAATGTAATTTATAATGGTTGTTAAAGATATACAAACAAGTATAGAATTTTGTGTATTGCTTTTGTTATGCAAAATAGCAGATTTATAACTTGCTATTTTTGACTCATCCTGTATCTACAGAGTGAGCAACCGAATGTGACCACGTCACAGAAAAAGTACAGTTTTTTTGTTTTACTGTTTATTGTCCTGCTTATTGTTTACGCAATTACGTTATGTCATCTGACATTTTTCTTATTGTAAGGTTAAGTCATAAACACATTGACAAATCTGTAATGTGACGTATGTTGTACCTTGTTTAAATGACACTGCTATGAGTTTACCTAACTTTGGAATATTACCTATGATGGAATAGTATGTTAAAGGATGACTAATAGTTTCATAAGGGCTTTGTTTCAAATATAATTTAGGGAATTATATGGTTGGTCACACTGGCATTTCAAAATTAGAACTAAATTCAAATTTCAGCAATTCAAGCTTGACAGTATTTTCATCATTGACATTTTAGTAGTAAATTAATTGTTTTAAAATGCGTTCTGAATGTACTCCACCTGAAGAAATTTTATAAAATGACTCATTAAAGTCGAGCAATAATAATACATATTTAAACTCCATAATATTAAAATAGTAGGTATATTAAAGGTACACAGTGTCCCAATTCCAAGATTAAAAATATACTGAAAGCAGTGCTGTGATGAATATAATAAATAATAATAATAAAGTTCACTTTACGACACCCGTTTTAGTTGCATAGTCTTTCTTTATCGCACCCTAATTTTTTTTTTTTAAGTTGGTGACAAAAAGAAACGTAACCAAATAATATTTAAATGTGAAATATAAACGTTAATGCAACAAATATTTAAAATGTTCTAGTTTAAAATCAGCGTAACCAAGAAATAAATTTCTACAGTTTTCGACCAAACCTGTGTCTTATTTCAAGTCTTTTTGAACCTTTAATACCCGAAATAGATTAATAGTATAAAATATACATTTCATAATATTTCGCGCTTGTTTTACCTACATTATTAATTACTTCAGTAACATTTTCTCCCACATGACCATACCACAACCACAACCATACCACCCATTATAAACGTCAAAATCGCGTCAGACATAACCTGGAACTTTTCAAACACAGTTTTTAGTACTCTATTTTCATTTGCTCAAAAAATGAATGCATATTTTCGACTCAGGGAGGCTTGCACCATCCGCTAATATTCGTGCAAATCACCGAATCATTGCCACATATACCGAACTCTTGCTAAAATCTATATTTATCAGTATTGTTTATTAAATTAAAATTTGTAATCTATTCAACCAATACATAAATTTATTTGAAAATATATTTACGGTAGATCGTATCAATAAGTATACAAATAAGATTAGATATCTACTATAAAACTACTGATAATGATAATATAAACTCAAATAAAATAAATTAGAAATAATTTTATTACATATTTGATTTGACCATAATCTAAATATTTTATCTCTCGTCTTTTCTTTCTGTTACAGTCTGCTTGAAAATACAACTGCTTTTTAAAATCACCTTACAATCATTTAATTTCCCTTTGCATATTCGTTTCCACATAAAATCTGTAAGCAAAAAAAGCAGATAGAAAAAATCAAAAGGATAATATCGAAAATACAACCTTGATTCTTGATATTTTAAGTTACATATGTGTATTTCCCTCTGTGATATTGATGACAACGACAGACAAAAGAAAGACCAGTTTTGCATTCTGCCAAGGCCGGCTATGTTTTGTTTACACTATTAATAAGACAACACCGATATGGCTCAGATACAGTTTAATAAAAAAATATATGAAGAATACGGTTCACTTATTTTAGGTTGATGGCATATATAATTTTAATGGCGATAATAAAATTTAGGTTGTTGAATCTGAATAAGTATTAATATTCACGTTTGTATTGAATCTCTCGTTAGTAAATTTTGGGTTTTCGTGGTGTTGAAATTGTTAATTGTCATTATCGGAATAACTTTTGTGTCTTCCGTATTACCACAGTATTACTGTCAACACACATTTGGGCGCCAATGGCATAGCAAACTGCCCTCATGGACCTGCCGCCTATCGCCTATGTGTAAATATAATATTTGGCCAATTTTATTTTTCATTTTAAAATGTGAAATAATAGGAATAAATATTTGCAAGTTTTCTTAATTTCTTTAAAATATTAGAAGCATATTTTCTTGTAAAACTTATCTAGGAAAACAAGTTCATTCGATAAAAATGTACATGCAAAATGCAGTGTTATTTTTATTCTATTTCTTGCTGTTCCTACTTTTTTTCCATCTACCAAAAAAATGAAATTCTATTTCAAAATTAGAATATTTAATGTTTAAGTGGATATTAAAATTATATATCTTTTAATGGGAATTGTAAATTTCTCTTCGTAAATAGAAATTCCTTATCTACAAAATATTTTCTTTTTTACCTGAAAATTAATTTGGCATCTCTGGCGACGCCTGCGCGTTGCGAATTTCTGGGCGAATGGGAGATCATTTCGCTACCACGTGACCGCGCTCACGCAGTAATATGGCCGCTGTTTAGATAGAGGAGGATGGTGTTTTTATCGAAAGTCTGCTCGGCTCTGCATCGACCTCCCGCCTTTATTCTTACACGCAGTTAGAGAAGAATACACGTTCGAGCTAGAGGTCAGTCTCAAGACGAAATCGTAAGTGTCGCACATTTTATAGAAAATACGCGACGCACGTTTGTGCGAAGGTGCAGTTTTGTGTTTAAACAAGACATTTTCCGAATAACGCATGTCCCGCGCCGCGTGACCTTGGCTGCTCTCTCTCGACATTATTATTATAATGAACGTTTACCGTAAATTGACGCGTTCGTGAAAAATAATCAAACCGTCGGAAGCTTAGGATTTGAAACTTGGAGCCTCGTTTTTTTGCACTTTGCGAAGATGGCACTGTGGACACAAGCCCAGCAGTTGCCGCACGAAAATATGCAACAAATCCGTGCCATATACGGCGAACATTTCCCTATAGAGGTGAGACACTTTTTGGCGCAATGGATCGAGGAGAAATTCTGGTAAGTATTGTTAATTTATTACATTTAAAATCGTTTACTTCTATCGATAAAAATTAGCATATCGCTGCATTATTTATTTTCATGCTAGTTAGTATGCGATTATAGGATCAAAGTGCGTCGTGTCTTGCCTTTCTAGGCCTTGTTAATAAATATTTTGTTTCATGCATTTCTTCCTGGTTATTTTACCCGAATTATTTTAATAATTCGAGAGGTTATGTTAACTTAGGTGTAGGGTGGGGGTGATTCTCTGAAAATGTACGTTGTTGCCAAGTTGCGTGAATAAAACCGATATTTTCTATTTCAGACTGAAATATGGATAATTTATTTTTAAATTAAATTTAAATCTTATTAATTCTGTCTTTATATTCATCTCGTTCAAAATTATTATTAGGACGATTATGCACCTTGAAAAAGATGATGAGTAGATACGCATTAGTAAGTAAACTTTTATAGAATGAGATATAAACTTTTGACAAAATTTAAGAATAACAATATCTCTCCAATCTTCTTATTTTTTTGTTGTTCTTTTCGTGAAAACCACAGTTTACATTAAAAAAAAAGAAAAAAAACTAAATAAAAAAATGCGCTTTTTACATTAGAAGCCCTCACTGTGACAAACAATTTGTTATCAACATAAATGTTTTATTTTTTGTCAAGTTATGTAGCTGCAATAATTATTTAGTACTAGTTTTATTGATTATTTGTCGATAAATGTGAAATTTGGCAAGATTTCAAAGCGTTTTGTTGTATTCACATAACCTAAAAACCTTTAAAAAAGAAAAAAAATTAACGTGGTTTCATCCCAAAGAGAAATTTACAATCCTCTGTTTGGGATCATTCCACACCACATTTTCAAAAAATACGAAAACTAATTAAACAAAATCGCACATTTAACTACATGGCACAACAAATTTTCAAAGTTAGTAAATTCCCCTCTATTTCTCGCCTGTAATAGCGTGTAATATTGTGTATTGTGAAAAAACCTCCGATATTGTAAATTTGTACTTAAAAAACTGAACGAAAATCTATTTATCTTCTTAGGAACGATTTAAAAAGTCAAAGGAATCATTATACGCATTAATGAATGTGTTTCTCGGGGTTTTCTATATTTTAACCATGAAATAACTTTACTAATTCGTATTTTATTCTTAAAGAAGTAAAAGTAGTTTAAACAATTTGGCAACCGGTTTCGTACTATCTGTACATCATCAGGCCAACTGGAAAGTGATTGAGATAATGAAGTGGCCAAATTGTGAAATTAATTATAAAGTAAAATCATGAAATAAAGTGAAAAATACAATATACAGTAATTAAAATATATAAAGATATAGATTATTAATACAACTTACGGCGGTCACATGTTGTACATCTGATTGTAAGAACTAAGACGCAAAACTTAAAGCAATAAAGGAATCTGCAATTGAAAAGCCATATCCTGAGAATCACTAATCAAAGAAATTCTGGAAAGAAGGGGTTCAAAAATCAAATGAGCATTAAGAAAAAAGACTTTGCTTGTGAATTGCTTTCTTACGATCTCTAAAGATTCCAAATTTTGAAGGATAATACCTACACTTCTTAGCTGTATGCAAATTGTGAAAGTTATCCTCCAGATTAAATTAAATTAGTGACTGTTATCCTTAAGATGTCCACTGAAACAGATTCTGTACTAGTATTAGTCTCAGATGTTTCTTAATACGTTTTCAAACATTTCGATAGGTTCCACCAACATAATTACAAGGACAGAAAGTACAATTCAACATGTAATCTGTTTTTCTATTTAAATCTTTTTTAATATCTTCATTATTTAATAACCTATTTCGTAGGGGATGCATAGTTTTAAAAACTATATCAAAGAAAAGTTTCAATGTATGTATTAGGGATTTTGTATGAAAAGAGTCCTATGGAGGGAACTGATTTATAAATAATTATCCTTTAATCTTCTATCAAAGATCTAGGTATATAGATGATTGTATTATTTAATTAACATCTAGATGATTTTGTACAGCGATTTGTTTAATAGGTACAATTAAGTTCTTATGGTAGGATTCTCTAGAGAGTGGTAAATGCCCTAATCTATGCAGGTAATTGCAGTATGGTGAAAGTTTATGATTATAAGGATGATCCGAAAAACTATTGATAGTGAATCTATTGTGGGTTGGTTTTCTGTATACATACTTAATATTCTTAGAAGGGAATGTATTCTAGCCAAAAGGCGGATAGCGACAGGCACTATAAGCGACGATTCATATTGAGTTGTGTGACAGTAGCACAGACAGATATACTTTAATACGAATTTTAACATGTGCTACATTTTGTTTAATAAATTTGAAGTAGATATTCGTTTATATGCACTGATAAAAAAGATTCTTTAAAACAAATAAATATCTCTTTGGCGGTATTTTTTAAAGCAGCCGTTTCTTTCAGTTAATCCATATTTCTTTCATTGAAATAATATTATTTTTACCTGCATGTAATTGTGGCTATGAGAATGCAAATTTAAATCATATATTTTTTGGATGTCAAAATCATACAAATTAATTAACCAATTCATTCATAAACTAGTTGAAGAACGTGTTCCCTTACCATCCAGTATCGTTACCTTGCTTTGCATGAATAGGAAAAGTATCGATAAGTTATTGATCTCAACCTTAAGGAAAATGAATATTAGAATTTAAAGGGTGGGTGTGGAATATCCCCATCCTATTTGCACATTTGTGGGTACACCTCTTATCCGTTGGCCGATTTTTTGTGTGTTTCATTGTTAGTCATCTCGATAGGCCCCGAGATGTGAAATGTGTGTCCCTGTCTTTACCTGATTGATTCCACACCTACATTAATTTTAATTTTAGTCATTTAACTGAGCGAATTCTGAGTATAAGAGAGTAAACTTTATCAAATATAAGGAATTGTTTTATTATAAAAAAGTAATTAAATTATATATCTTTTAGTAACAATCTACTTCGTATTTCTCTCCAAAAGTATCACATCTACATTAATTTTAACTGTGGTGTATGGGCTTAGTTCCCGAAGACGCCTATAAAATAAAAAAAAAAAAAAAAAAATATTATTTTTCCACAGAAGTAATACACACTAACTGAAGGCAATCATTTTTTTAAATAGTAGGGAAGTAATATCTCTTTGTATTAAAGAATCTTTCCTCTCAGTATGACAATATTGTACTTAAACAATATACCTATGTTATGCAAGTCCGTGTAAACAAAATTTATTTGCATTAATTATTAAAATATATTCTAAATTCTAATGTGTAAACTGAGTCCGTTTGCTTGTCGTATGTCTTTAAATACAGAAAAACTTCTTTCTACATCACAACTAGTGAGCAATATCTAAGAGGTTCATAAGATATTGCTATAATACATTCCCTTCTAAGAACATGAGGTATACAGGTAGTTATAAATTGGTGGAGAGCATTAATGTAATATAATAAGAAATCATTTAGTTCATGGTTGTTACCTGACCATATAATAAAGATCTTATCTACTTAATTATTGTTAGTAAAATTTAATATATCTTGCAAAGGGATTATTGGCTACCAGGTATGTAGTTTCAAAAAATCCCTAAATGCATTTGTTAAAATGGGGGACGGAGGAGAAACCCATAGTTATCTGTCGGTTGTTTTTCATTTTATTGTTTGTTTGTTGTACTTAATTGGCGCCGTTGTGAAATTTTAATTTGAGCCACTTCCCATTAAAAAAAAATAATAATAATAAAACACCAAATTTTAATTATTCGGGCTTTCTACATGTGGTTGTTTGTTTAAACCTTGTAATAAATTTTAAAATCTTGGAATGTTAACGTAGGCATTACTCCTGTTTTAAGCAAGTATCTTATTGTGTATTTTTCCTTGTCTCATTACCCTGTGTTATGAGTATTTGTAGTCATAAATTTGTATTTATACAGGGTGAGTTTCTTTTCATTATTTGTATGGGGATCTCGAAAACTATAAGATATAGGTACGTATTGTGTTGAATTTAGAAATATTTCCATCTTTATAAGCTTGATTTTGATACGCTTTTGTCCATTTAAGGAAATATGGTTGACTAAATATTTGCAAAAAAATAGAAATTCAATAAAAATCTTTTCAGTGCTGTAACTTTTTTATTTGTAGAGATAGAAAAAAAAATGATTAATATTGTTACCAGGACATTTGACGTCAAACAACTTGGCATTTTTGAGTTAGGTGTTATGCATTGGCAATGCGTTACCAACTGTGCTGTTGACGTTTGACAAGTTTTAAAAATGAAAGTGGGAGAAGTGACAAAAGACTCAAAAAGGAAAGTGCGAAAAGTGACAAAATAACGTTGTGCTGACTTGTACGCGTTGTTTGTCATTATTAGGTACTATATAACCTATATAACTATCTATTTCACCTACCATGATCTCACCTTTCAATATAATATATACAATAAACAATAACTTAATTGTTAAGGGACACCGTCTATTTCAACGCAGCACGACGGGACTATAACAATAACCTCACATGTCATTTTATGTCATTTCGCAATTGATATTGAGTTAATAAATAGAATGTAACCAGATATCCCCAAAAAATTCACGAAAAATTATGTTCTAATTCGACAATTTATTCATGAATTTATTATCGTCAACTTATTCATAAACATTTATTGCACCGTGTAAAGCAGCCTTAAGGGTCTGAGCACTTATTTTTATAATTAACAGCACAATACAACTATTATTAAGTTTAATAAAATTCATGTCTTGCCATGGAAAAATAAAGGAATCTATAATATTCAATAAACCACAAGAAACAATAAAAACCCTAAACGAATTAATTATTAACAACACGCAACACTCTAAATTTACAATTTCGTTTTAATCCTATTTGGCTGCATACCCAGCAAATCCATTTCTGCAAAATATTTAATTATATTGTGCAGGAGAAACTCAAATACAAAGAGAAACTAGGAAAAGGTCAACTTACTGCTCTAATATAAAGTAACAAATGCAGAATTGTCAGCTATATTTCATCGATAGAGATATTATATTAATGGTTAATTTTGATGCCATTACAAATCATATTTTTACTGATTTTTCTCTCTTAATATATTAACAGGACAGATATGGAGTTCATGCCAGACAATCCGCAACACGAGCAATACGTAGCGAACCTAATAAACTCCCTTATTCAAGAAATCGAGAACAAAGCAGCTGGCGTAAACGATCCCGAATTGTTCTTGAACAAATTCAAACTGATGGAAGCCGCTAAGTCATTCAAACAAAGGCATAGGTGCGTAAAAATAACCACATCAAAAAATTCGCCCAATTTTGTTTGCTTTAATTCACTTTCGCTACCAGATAAGTATTTATTTATTTACTATTCTGCTTATCACTATTCAGGCGAACCCTTAAACGCGATGATAAATTTGTTTGTATCTTCTATATATATATAAAAAAAAAACACGCTTATCTTTCAACAACTCATATTTTACCTAGAAATATTTGAATTTTGGAAAAACCGGAATACCTTTCGAATTTTTCATTGTAATTTCGAGGTAATCCCGCTTAAATTTATCTGAATTCATTTGTAGTAGTAACCCGATGAGTCTTTACAATTACATACGACAGTGCCTCCAAACTGAGATGCGTTTGGTGAAAGCTGCGAGCGGGGAAGGCCTTAGCGGGATCTCCCATATGATGCTATCTACTACCAGCACGGAAATCATACAGCAGATCGAAGTCTTGAGGATTCGCACTACGGTTTGTGCCGCATACGCTTAAACCTCTTTAAAACCTCTTTAAAATATTTCGTTTTTTAAATCTTATAGGATACTAGTGAGGATTTACGGAAAATGGAGCAGGAACAAGAGGCTTTCACAATACATTATCACGATTGTACCAAATTAAATGGTAATTTTTTTTTTATAGATTCTCCTTCCATCCCCTTGACAATTTTTTCATTCTCTTTCCTTAGATTCCTATGTGGCAGTTGTTTAGTTTTGGCAAATCCTTAATTTTTCTTTTACAGTGCATCTAAAGTAATTAATTTTTGTTACTAGTTAAACGTATTCATCACATGTGTTCTTTTATTTTGCAGTTAGAGAATTGTTTGTAAGTTCCTCTACTTGTTCCTTTTATTTCGCTTAGTAATATTTCATCCAGAATTTCTTTATAGCTTTCTCGTCTATGTCTATTTTCCTTTTTTTACGTTCCATCTCAGTTTTTATTTCCTCATGAATTGATATTCACGCAAGATATGCGACCATTCTGCACTATACCAATTTTAAATTAATTGGGGGACAATTGTTTCAGAAATTTCTATCATAAATTTCATTAAATCTCCCGAATTATAGTGCGGAGTGATCGGAGATCTTGTGTGTCTATTACTATGCTATTTAGTCCTTGCATATCTTTGTTTATGAATTTAATTCAACTGTAATATTTTGGTCCCATGTATATTTGGTTATCGACTAAGAAATTGCAATTATTATAATAAATATTTTCAAACTCCGCCTCCCACAGAGAAATATGCGTGTGGCTGTTAAAAATATCATAATTTTGAACGTTTACATATACAGGCTGTTTATTAAACATACAACGAAAATTGTAGGACTTATTGCCTGCACTATTCTAAGAATATTTTGTCCTTTGATGATTTTTGAGAAGTCGCTCTGTTTCGGAGATACAGGGCACTTTAGTGTGGTTGCTTATCGTATATTTTGAATACATTCATTCTAAATTGTTTGATGTCCCACATGATTTTTTTCATAATTTACAAGCGTTCTAGTGCAAATTTGAGTTTTTTTATTTATACAGGGTGTTTGATGCATCGTTTTCCAAATTAAATTGGCTGATAGGAGGAATTATTTGCTCAATATTAGGCCCACGGATTATTTTATTTCGACTGTTTTAATTTTTATTTTGCAAAATCACAGAATTCAGCATTTCAACTTAAATTAAAAAAAAAGTTATTATAGGTACAATTTCTACATTTAAATTTAATTTTAATGTGTTCTATTGTGTGGTTCAACCAAATTTGAAATTACATACTTGCAAATAACATCTACAGTTTTTATTTTATTAACTCATAAAGTTTTTGGAAGAGGTAAAAATCTCAAACTCAACTTTACATTGCAACAGAAAAACTTTGCTAGATAACAAATGACTCCTCCTATCGGCCAATTTCACAAACGATGCCCCAAACACCCTGTATATTCAATCCTTTTTAAAACAAACTATGTATTTTTAAAATAAATGCTATGTAAACGAAAAAAATTCCACTAGTTTCTTTGGGGCCAGTTCTATAACCCACTCTAAATTTTTGGACGTCACCATTGGCCCGTATTGTCGTGGTAAATTTTATTTATGCGCCAGTAGATGAAAATGAGCATGCAAAATCGAATCGGGACGAAAAATAATACATTGAATTGACCGTCAAATCATCTACGCTGAAACTGATCGTTTTTAAATTGTTCGTCTAGCACACATTCAACAGATGCAGAGTCAACCGACGCAGCAGGTCCAACAAGCTCTCCAGAAAACGATTCGACAGAAGGAAGGTTTGGAACAGGTGCTTAATCAAAAGGTACAGATCATTATTTTGTTCTTATAAATGTACTAATTTTACGCCTGTTCAATTCTGGGGAGGGATTTTTCGCGATTTTTTATGTTACTTATGCCGAATGGGTGTGATGCTATGTAAAATATGCAGTGTTGCCGTTTTACATCAATAGAGCCGGCGGAATTTTTTACAGTAATAATGAGATAGTAAATTCCGAAACTGAAAAAATGTTGTTTGAATGTTATTAGGTGTTCGAACGATTGTGGTTTAAAAAATATCGCGTGTGTGAATGTGAATTTTACTCAGTTTTATTCGGTAAATAATTGACAAGGAACATATCTGTCCGTAATATATTCGGATAAAACTTATAATCGTGTCTGCATACACTTAATGCATTGGAAACGCTTATGGTATCCTGGGGACGTTCTCGAGAGTCAGACACCTCTCTTAGTGAGAATCTAGTTGATTATTTGTAATTTGATAAAATAAAGGGAGGCGACGCTGAGATATTAAAGATATATTTAATTTATTTGAAGTTATTTATTGCTGAAATTAAAGGGACATTTTAAGTATAATATTTGATTACGCTAAATTTACCTGTTTTCGAAAGAAAATTAAACACTATTAACAGGGGCAAATATATACCAATCGTTGCAACGCATACCTGATACGCGTTGCTACGATCGGTATATCCGTCAATTTTTTTCTTAAGTGTATTTGCGACGGTCGACGGAACTTTATTATTAGTTTTGCGTTGGGATTTTCTTATAAATATTTTTGTTTTTATCGTTTTTGCCTCATTTTTACTCATACAGGTGGCCGGATTGATGCAATCTCGACTAGCCTTAGGTGATAAGTTCAAAGAAACTGTCCGGCTGTTGAATAAACTGCAATCGCAAGTCCTGGACGAAGAACTCATCCGTTGGAAGAGAGAACAGCAACTCGCTGGCAACGGCGCCGTTTTCAACAGCAACTTAGACACTATACAAGAATGGTAAATGCGTTGGTTAAAATAAGTTATTATTCCGATATCTAAATCGTTTTTTTTTTCTTTCCTTTCCTTTCAACAAGGTGCGAAAGTTTAGCCGAACTCATTTGGTTGAATCGGCAGCAGATAAAGGAAGTGGAAAGGTTGAAACAGAAATTACCGCTCGACGCGCCCGGCGTGAATGATTTTCTTCCGCAACTGGTGGTGGAAATAACGCAACTTTTGAGTACTCTCGTCACATCTACTTTTATTATAGAGAAGCAACCTCCACAAGTTATGAAAACGAATACTAGGTATTTATTGCTTTTATTTATTTATTTATTTGTTTTGTTATATTTCATTTTCATTTTTTCTTATATTATACATTAGTTCTTTTGGCCTTTTAAACAATCAAAATTATAATGTAAGACGTATCTTATTATTTTACATGCTGTATAAAATTATAAAGATTTGGCAATTTTTCTTTTTTTTGTGAATATCAAGGGTGGCTTATATAAATAATTTTGTTTTTATCGTTAAATATGAAAAACGATATATTATTATTTTCTCTTATCCAAAGCGGGGAAGATGTAAGCGAAAAACAAATCAATTGGCGCTGTATGCCCCTTAGGTCGTTCATTGTTGAATTTTTACATCTTTGCAATTCAGATTTAGCATATACGGCGCATTTCTTAACTCTCAACATGTAATGTTAGTATTCCCTTATATTTAGTTTTAAAAAGGACAACTCCGATTATTGCTACTAGTTGGAAACACCAAGGAAGGAATGTTTTTTTTTGTTTTTTTTCATTTTCACATTACTGGGTGGAGAAGATGTATTAAATATTTTTTTTAACAAGGGAAGGGGTCGGGGTGATTTCTTTTAATAAATTTCTGTTTTTCTATCGTTTTCTTCGAGGAGAAGAAGCATTAAAAAAATTTTTTTAATACTAAAATTATTAAGTTTATTTTAACCTAAGTACGCGGTTTAAATACACACGAGTAGGGAGAGAGTTTCCGAGTCCCTCCCAGTCCGTTCTGGCTGTTGTGTCGGCAAAGCTTCTGATACACGTCGAGCTTCTTATTCCCGGTTTGATTGTATCGTTGCGAAAGCTCGCTGGCGTAACACAAACATTTTACCCATTTTCTCCACTCTGACCTTTACGTTGGCATAGCTTCTGACTCTTCCAAAATTTTATTTATAAAAAGTCATTCCCGTACCGTCACCGATATCTAACCGTCATAGTCCGTGAAAACCGTCTGTGTACTTTTCGACCGACACCCAAAAAATTAATAATAAAATATGAAAAAAGATGAAAGAGAGTTTCTGGTTCATTTGTTTAAGTTTCCTAGAATTTTTATACTTTTTTATAAAGTTTCTATTTTGTATTATAATAAAATTAATAATAAAATAAAAAACATTAAATAAAATGAGCTGCCAAGCGATTCTCCTAATCAAAGTTTACGTAAATTTATTTAAAAAAAAAGGCACAGCTTCTAAAGTTGAATTGAAAAAATCATAGAAATAATAGTACGTCCCAAGGCACCCAAATCGTTGGGTAACTTGGGACAGACAGTTTTTCTTTTTTTTTTTTCTTAATACAGTTCATTGTATCCCATGTGCGTACGCCCAATCGGTACTTCTAATCATTTCGCATAAGCTACAATTTTTTTGGTATAGAAAAAATAAACAGTGTTTTAGTTATAAAGCTTTAAATTCGAAAACTGTCCCAAGTAACCCGAAATTACGGTACCAAAATATTGACAAAGTTTCAGCGTTAAAATATAAATATAAAATATGACTGTGTATAAATATTTTTTTATCCTATTTATATTTTGACAATATGCGTCAGAATATGGCCCTAAGAGGTTGAAACATGTAGCTCACAAATCTTTAATCAGTCAGTTTGGACAGAACACGTCATTCATACATTTGTTTATTTATTATATATTTTTCTTAAATACAGATTCACAGCTACGGTCCGTTTGTTAGTCGGCGGCAAGCTGAACGTCCACATGACCCCTCCCCAAGTCAAAGTGACGATCATCTCCGAATCGCAGGCGAACATCCTCCTTAAGAGCGACAAACTAGGCAAGAACGGCGACGCCAGCGGCGAGATCCTGAACAACACCGGCACTATGGAGTACCAGCAGAACACCAGACAGCTGTCGGTCAGTTTCCGCAACATGCAGTTGAAGAAGATCAAGCGCGCGGAGAAGAAAGGCACCGAGAGCGTGATGGACGAGAAATTCTCCCTGCTGTTCCAGTCGCAGTTCAGTGTCGGCGGCGGCGAACTGATGTTCCACGTGTGGACGCTGTCGTTGCCCGTGGTGGTGATTGTGCACGGAAATCAGGAGCCGCACGCTTGGGCCACCGTCACCTGGGATAACGCCTTTTCCGAACCGGGAAGGGTTCCGTTTACCGTACCGGATCGGGTGAGTTATAAAGAGGGTTGCGAATCGAATCCGCGGTTTTTGTTTCTGTTCGCAATGTCTCTTCGAATAGGACTTAATTCACAAGCTTGGTTATAAAGTTAACGAAACCAACTTCACTTTGAAAAATTAAATATAAACGTGTTTTGTGAAAGATATTTTATTGTCACACTTTAGGAAAAAGATCTTAACAGCTACACCAAATATGGATTAAATAACGCCAACAATTTCGAGCAGTAGCTGCATATATTATCACCATTGTATTACAACCAACGTTTCGACGAACAAATGTTTATCTTTTCTATGCTAATGAATAAAATATAAAATTTGAAAAGCTGATAAAAATTTTAAACGATAAACCATTAAAAATGATAGTGAAAGCAGCCAATAACCTAAAGTCAATAATTCTCATAATAAACGCAGACTTTCTGCTGAGTTGGGGCGTAAGCGGTCATCAAACGACTAATTAATAGGCCGGGTGAACGGGCACGAATATGTAGTAATAAACTAATACACGTTAAATGAAATTACGTATCTAAAACGAGAACTAGAAGAAGAATGAGTGTACCAAAAATTCCCACAAACAAAGTAAGATGGTGAAAAACTTCTTTTATATAAAGTATATATAAAAATAGTGTAGAGATAAAAATAAATGAGACAAATTAAAATAAAACAAAGGATGGTAACTTACGAATTAAAAGACAATAAGAAGAACAAGATAAAATCTTGCTAATTTTGTAAGAATACATTATAAAAAAAAAACACTAATATTGTCAATATCCATTTTAAAATTACAACTTCTTTTATTGATTTTGATATTCAACTAATAAAATATTAAAATAAACCATCAGAAAAGTTGAAATCATGACTTATTTTAGACTATTCTGTGTGTAGAAAAAAAAAAAAAAACCATTCAATCTGTCTGTAGGTACCCTGGTTTAAAGTAGCCGAAACGTTATCGCTGAAATTCCGTTCGGCGACTGGAAGACCTCTGACAGACGAAAATTTACTATTCCTAGCGGACAAGGCATTCAGAGGGACGTACACGGATAAGAGTCAACCGCTGAGTTGGGCGCAGTTCTGCAAGGAGCCGCTCAGCGAACGGAATTTCACCTTCTGGGAATGGTTCTATGCGGTGATGAAACTGACCAGGGAACATTTGCGAGGCCCTTGGGTGGACGGGTGCGTCAATTTTTTTCGTTTTTATTTAATCCTTATCGTATCCTGGGGACGTTGGCTAGAGTCAGATACCTCTGTTAGTGAGAATCAGTAGTTTGTTGAATCTTAGAAAAAGCGACTCTGGGGACAGGGGTATTAAACTTGATTTAATTTATTTGAAGTTATTGTTTGCTGCATGTTATTACGTTCAATTTTCCAATATATATTTGAAAGAAAATAAAAAATTATTAGTACAGGCAATATTAAGGTGGGAATATAGTAGCACATATATATTTAAAGTTTTCAAACAATATATTTTAGTTGAAAATCTAATACAATCAAATTCGTATCATATCGAAAGTCAACCGTGCTCAAATTGAAAAAGAAATTAAACAAAATAAAAAAACAGTACCCGAACAAGCTTTAATTTTAAATTCTCTTGATATTAAACGCACGTATTTATAGTTACATAATGGGATTCGTCAAGAAGAAGTACGCCGAGGAAATACTGCAGAACAAACCGACTGGCACTTTCCTGTTGAGGTTCTCAGATAGCGAACTGGGCGGCGTCACGATAGCATGGGTTTCAGGTAATGTGGAATAAAAAACTTTGAAACTTTCACGTCCTAAATGGTTTTTTTATTTTTTTTGTTCATTCTTTTTTTTTTTTTCATTTAATACTTAGATACGACTGAAGTATTCATGCTGCAACCGTTCACCTCAAAGGATTTCGCAATCCGTTCTTTGGCAGATCGTTTGAGTGACTTGAAGCATCTAGTGTACCTTTATCCGGAAACCGTTAAAGATGTAGCTTTCAATAAGTACTATACGCCGTTTCAAGGTAATTTAACCTTATCATCATCGTTTCCTTTTTTTAATTGACGATTTCCCCAAAATAGATAATCAGCAACAACCTGGCGGTTACGTTAAACCGGTCCTGCGAACTCACGTTCCCGATATTTACACGACATCTGGGAACGTCAGCTAT
Organism: Cetonia aurata; assembly: GCA_949128085.1. Lineage (NCBI taxonomy): Eukaryota > Metazoa > Arthropoda > Insecta > Coleoptera > Scarabaeidae > Cetonia > Cetonia aurata. Next base: position 65,273,345 of record OX421884.1, on the reverse strand, counting down.
CCGAGTACTCCGCAACATTCTTATTTGCAGTCGCCTGATCCTACGAGGGATACACCGTCTGTTGCTAGCAGGTATTTTCCTGATTTTTTTTTTAAATAGTTTTATAGCGTTTGGATCATCATTTTTTTTTATGTGCCGTCAATAGTTCGAGCGATGTTTTTATATAATCTATCTAGTCATCAAGCGGTAGCGAGATATAGATTTTAGAAAGGCATTTGAAAGAAAGCGGAAAGGGGTGTGGTTTAGAGGGTCTGCTGGGATGGGTCGTAATCCGTCATCAAACGAAGGACTGCGAGACGCGAAGCATCGAGTCTTTTTACAAGTGAGAGGCATTTGAAAGAAAACGGTGTGGTTTAGCGGCTCTGCTGCGGTGGGTCGTAATCCGTCATCAAACGAACGACTGCGAGACGCGAAGAAAATTAGCCTTTTTTGCCCTGTATTTTCGAAATAAAGCGACTTATCAAAAATCATCAAAGAATAACATATTCTTAGAATAGTCCAGGTAATAATCAAACAATTTTTGCAGTATATTTAATGAACAGCCTGTATAATTGATTTTTTTTACACAGTTTATAAAACTTTTGAAAATAACAGAAACCTAACATGCTGTCAAATGATAATTAATTAAAAATTTATTAAAGTAAAAAAAAGGATGCCGCAATGTACTTAGTCTGGATAGATTATATAAAAACTCGCATTTTGAAGCAAATTCATGGCCACGAATCATATTATTAAAAGACCATACCCCAGCTTCTCTACATATTTGTCCTTTCGTTGTTTGTGCAAATCCTGTGCTGTGCGAAATAATTCTATTTTATTACCGTACCAATTGATTAAAAAAAAAAATACCTGACGAGTAAAATAATTTTGGAACACTGGAAGATGCTATCAAAATTTAATCGAAATTTTTTCATTTCTTTTGCACGCAGGTACGAGAATTCCTTCTACTAAAAAATTACCAGGCAAAATCAAAACACAAACATCCACATCTGCATACGAAACAAATCAAAATGAGATGTGATAAAAAAAAATCCAAATTTTCCCAGAAACGTTTCTAGTGAGAGAGAGAGAACACAGTGTAACAACCAATGTCTTAGTTTTCAGAGTGTACTGCATCTTTAAAGAAGGATGGGAGTACGAACTTTATTTTGAAAACAAAAAAAAATAGAAATTAATTACGTTCTATTTAAGATTTATATTATATTATTATTTTTTTATACGGATATATTTTATAAATGTGAGTTTTTTATTTGTTAAAATCCATAAGAAAAGGTTAGAGATATCAAAATATATGTGTAAGTGATATATTTTTTATAAATACGTATTCTTCGGAGATCTAATTTCTTAATGGTGCCGTTAATTCTAAAATTCTGTTATGTAAGATATGTCTTTTCTTTATATAATATGTTTTATTTTATTAATGTGTTCAAAAATGTCTATATCGTAAGTAATAGTATACAGTGGACATGCCATATCAGTAGTGAAAGAATTAGCACAAAGAAACTAAAAATAAATTTACGGCAAACTGTATACTTTACTATTTATAAATAAGAACTTTTTACACTTTTTTACTTTTGAAATATTTCTCGTCTTCTATATCTTTTTTATATAAAACAAAAAATCAAAATGTTTTTTGAAGTTTAGTAAGTAAAAATATATATGTGCAGAAAATAAAACAGGGTAACACGATAGCGTGCAAAAACGCAGGGATTTTTTCAAAAAATTAATATAAGTTATACTTTAAAAAATTAATCAGTATTATCCCTAATGAGATGACCTAAATTTTGTTCAACAAAATTGTGATTTAATTTTTTTTATTTATCTATAATATATTCACACAAGGTAGAGCAGAGGAATTGAATCTAACTATTTTTAAAATACTTTACAGTAATAATTCCGCTTCAAAGCGTCAAAATTGTTTTTGAATTTGGATAAGAACCTGTAATTTTGAAAATTCGAGACGATTTTACCGAATTACAGTTAGTTAAAAATTACCAGCATGAATTTGTTCGGCAATTCATCTAAATTTTTTCGGCATTATAAGGTTCTAATTTCAGAATAGTCGTTGCTAAAATAATTGATAATATTTGAGAGAGAAATTCGCGTTTATTGTTCTTCTGCGACACCCTGTATTTTTTTTTATTAATTTTTTTTTTCGATTATAGTAATTATTATTAGTATTTATGAAGGAAAACTTATTATATAGATTATCAAAACAAATTCAACAAATTTTGTGATAATAAATGCTAATTCCATTATTTTTCTTAATTTTATTTTTTTTTGTCTCACGACTTTTTATTTTTTTTACTCAATTATTTAAAAAAATATATATAAATACTTATTTTTTCCTTGTTTTCGAATTTTAATATTGTACTTATTAATCCATCTAATGGTGAAAAACTTAATTAATTGATCAACAATCAAATGGTTATTTAATTAATGAAATAAAAAAAGATGGTTGTGAAAACGGAATCATATCATTCAATCAAACAATTATTTAATCATTAAAAAAAAAAGTCAAGGTATTAACTGAGAAATTTCTATTTTTTAAAATTTTTATTTTTTATTCATGTAAATTTATATTTATAAAGTCAATCAAATTATTATCGAAAAAAACTTAAATAAAAGTATTTTTAAATTTTAAAAACCAAAATCATATTACTTGCCTAATTATAAGGATATATATTTTTTTCAAAATTAATTGCTTCACATATATAACAAGATACAAACACGTGTTGGAGAAGACCTGTTTAAAAATGAAACAAATCTTAGTATATATATTTTTTATGAGTTATTTTTTTTTTGAGGAAGAGGACGAAAGTTATAGTATAAAAAAGGATCGCAAGGTCGCGCTGCCTTAATTTCTATTTTTGTAGTAAGATGGCGTTCTCATTTTTTCCATTCAATACATTCATGGGTCACATACATATAGAGGTTGTTCCACTGAATTGGCTCATTAGAATTTTGCGAAGATGTAATTTGATTTTGAAACTTGAGGAGAAGTCACGGCCGACTATAATATATATTTTTTTGTTGTAAGCGGAACATGGTGTTTTTCATTCGATCGGTATTAAGGGTTCATATATCTATTGCTGGTAGTTTTTGAAATATTAACACTTATTTCATGAAACCCCCAGAAATATGCCAAAGCTTCTAGTTTTTAGCAAATAAAACTGATGTTTCCTCATTCAGAACACTCTGTACTCTATGTTTCAAAATGATGCATCAATTTTCATTGTTCTGGACCGGTCTTACAATAGATTATGACATCAAAATAAATGAATTATTAAATGATCACACAACTTATAAAGAAATTAAAAGTGACCTAACTAATAGATTTCAAAAACAAAATAATGAATTAATTAAAAATTGGGAATTACTTAAATTTATAACGAAAATGAATCTAAGTCTTTACAAATCCATAATGCACAACCACCAAAATTATACGGTTTACCAAAACTACATAAAAACAACACCTCTGAGACCAATAGTTTCCATTTTACAAATTATCACATTTTTTTAGGAAATTGCATTAAAAACATTGCTTTCAAAAATGCAGAAAATCTACGTAGGTATATATAGAAAGCTTTTATGAAACCACTAGAAATGTGGTAAGAACAACTGCCTCTCAAAAGAATTTATCACAACGATGGGGGATGAGACAAGGAGGAGTTTTGTTTATCCAGGTAATGGACGAGAACCCTGTGCAGCGACCCCTCGACGCCGGGAGGTAGAAGAGGATGATGATGATGAAAAGAGTGCAAATGTCAAAATTCTGACAAAATTGCAAATATCTCAAAAATTATTAGGTTTGCAAGTTTCAAAATCAAATTCCACCTGGAACTTGGCAAAATTCTACGGTGGGACACATCCTGTTTAATTATTATGTAATAATTTATGATTTGGTAATCTTTATGAATGGTATAATAGATATTAAAGGTTATTTTTCTTTGTTTTCTGGAAATATATTCGTGCAATTCAATAATTTATTTTTAAATCAGATTGAGATCAACACGTTTAAGTTCACACATTTCCTTTTCTAAGAATTTGTTGAAAAAAATTAGTTTTTTCCGGAGAAACCTTTTCACATGCTAAAACTTTCGTCCGGGAACATTCTCACAAAACATAATACACATAATTGTTACGAAGACGTATAAAAATAAGTAGATGTGTGTATAACTGAGTGTTCGCTAAACCCCTTCACGTATCTCATATCAATCTCGCTGTTATTTTGGTGTTTATAATAAGCATGCTGCAAACAGACACAACCAGACATATTTGCAACATCATTTCTGCTACATTTTTTTATTATTTTATTTCCTTTCATTGCTTTCTCTTATGTTTCGAACACCCCGTAGCTCGTATGGGGGTGATGACGAATAAATTAACACTCTATTTTAACCGACGCACACCTCCATACGAGTGAGCATTTTTATTTATCACTAACGTCTTCTGAATTCGAACGCTTTTTTGGTTAGTAGTCTGTGTTGCAGTATGTGATGTCTGGTTATGTTCTGTCTGCAGTTACGGCGGCTCAATTGCGACCACGGTCCCCACGCCCGGATACCAAGAATACCTCGACCCCTTGGAGGATTGCGACATGAGTATGGTCGACTTCAACGTCATCATGTCGTATCGTCCTTGAACAGCTTCGAGTCCCGGAGAATCTGGAATCCTAGCGAGCATCAGCGGATTAAAGTAGCGAAGTGGGTTCTAATAAATTTTTCTAAAATCGTCGACAATTCCCATTTTTTTTTCTAAATAATACTGGCATATTGTTGTATCGTGTACCTTTTGTCTTTGTTCATCGAAGGCGGGCTAAACATATTTGTTTGTTGCGTGTTTGTCATTGTTGATGATGATGTTACCATGGAGTTTCTTCCGAGAAAATCGTATCTTGTGCAATTAATATTATTTTAATTTGTTTCTAACAAAAGTAAGTGCCATTTTTTTTTTATTTTTTTTTTTAGGATTTCTTTCCGTCTTTAAATATAAAATATAAATCTACAAAATAAATTACGTGTGCTCAAAATATAACGTTAAACAATACTTTATTCCATCTTTATTTCATATGTATATTTTGTGATTTTATTTAGTTAGTGAATAATTTTTTCGTTTTAATAATTTTTTAATTCTTTTTTGTGTAGATAAATATATTTACTAGTTGTAATCAGTTTTTAAGAAATATACGACATGTTGCATAATCGTTAAAATTGATTAATTGATAATTAAAATTTGGTTATTTAATACAAAGCAAAAATAGGAAAAAAGAAATGTATGTTTAGCCTCGAACTTTAATAAATTTACACTTTGTATTGTACTTATTATATACCTGAAGAGATATTGTGGAAACTAATAATATTTTAGTACAAAATAATTCAAATTAGGTGCTGTATAAATGAAGAGCTTTTGTTAGAGTTGTCAAATATGAAAGAGAAGAGTTTTTATTTTAGTGATTTTTAATGGTAATATTTGGGTCTAAATAAAACTTTGTAAATAATAGAATTTAAATAAAATTTATGAATTTCTTACGTGAAAAAAAAGCGCATTCAAAGAAACTCTTTTACCAAGTTTCATATATTTGAATTGAACATTTTATAACAGCCTGTATATTGCGTACGTTATTTGCGCTCATTAGGCTTTAAAGCTATTTTTTAATAGTTAATCGTTAAAATTTATAACAGATTTTTATCTGACCAGGAACGAAATTATTATAAAAATATTTAAATATTAGAGATGCAAATTTATATAGATATATATATTATATATACAAAGCAAATAAAATAAACGAAGAATATTTTTAGAGAGTGATTTTAAGGTAAGAGGAAATAATTTTTTAGACAATCGCGAGTCAGTTTTTTCGGTAAATTTTGCCTTTTGCAAATCGGCGAATCGTTAAGACAAGGAAACTGATTTTGAGAAGTCAATTTTAGTGAAAGAAAAGCAAATGCTAAAAAGTGATCTCAAATTTGGTGTTGTTAAATATTAATTGATGAAATATATATATTTATATATTAAAATTTGGACGGAGAAGAATAAAAATTTCGATCCGTACAAATTGTTTTTTTGGCGATTTATCGCCTTAACCGCAATGGAAAAATGATATTTTTGAAAGTCATCACAAACTTTTTGTCGTCTACCAGCTAAATATAAAGTTGGTGTTTTTGTTTTTATGTTGTTGATAGTATTTTTACAAGGAGTATCGAGCTCTGGTGTTCGATATTTTCCGTATTGTTGACTTTTAACGAACTATTTCATATAATGTAGTGGTAACTATTATCCACGATTGATTAAAGAAATGAATAATTAAAAATGATGGTAAAATACGGTTCTTTCCGATCTCTTTTATTTAAGAATTACAATCACATATTTTTTTTTAAAAAACTTCATAAACATAATATTACAATTTATATCTTGTGAAAATTCTATTTTAAATTTACACTTATTTATTATAATTTTTATAAACTCAAACTTAAATTTGCTTGTAATTTCACCTGAAGCTGCTCGCTTGAGCCAAACATATATTCCCAAACAAAAGAGATTGGGAAGAACCACATTTTTATTATATTCCATATATACACACTAAATTTGTGAAAATATTGTTACTATGTGGGTGCTATTGGTAATTTTGCTATTTGTTCTACGCTAGTAAGAAAAGTCAATGTATTTTCTTCCCCTCTCGCAGTTCTTTGTATTTCGCTGTAGTTTAATTCTAATGTAAATACAATTTTTCTATTATAACGCTCGCTTTTTGCTCACAGTCACGGAACACATGTTTTTTTTTTTAACATTTTACTTGTTTTATTGATTTAAAAGTAATAAAATTTACATAGCTATGATTTTCTTTTATTTACACCTTTCCCCGAAAATTTCCGTTTAAATTTTTGGTAAGTAAAATGGGGCAACAACTAAAGGCGTTGAGTGAAGGAATTTTAAAAAGACGCAACTATAAATGGGATAAATCGTATATTCACTCTCATCGATGAAAAACTTTATTACGGAAGGTGCAGTCATCTACGAGTGAATTTTTAAAGTAATCTTAATCGTTCAGCTGTATTACTTACTTGTATTATAAAACATATCAACGCTTTAACTTCTGTAGAACTGTATATCTGATATAACCAATGCAATTGTCTGGACCAGTGATTATATACCGGGTGGTCCATTTATCGTGCCCCCCCCCCCCCTCCCCCCCCCCTACCCTCAAAAATTTGGAAGCAGTCAGTTTTATGAAAAAAAGTTTCAAGTAAACGTTTTACTACAAGAAGTATCCTATCTGATGGTTAAGCAGTCGTACACCAAGGAGAACGTATGAAGGTCATACGAAGGTCAAGTTTTTTTTTTTTTAATAGAACGGGATTTTTTTTTACAAATTCTGAAAAAGGATGTAATTGCGAGTAGAAAAGTACTAAAACTCACATACTATAAGGTATATAAAATTTCTGATGCCTAGTTGCTACGCTATGAATGTCACTACATAATCTAAACCTACCTTTAACTTTTTGTCATTAGAATAATAAAAAAAGTTGAAAGACAAGTGCAGCTTCGCCCTATTTATTGAGCGACAATAGAGGGAATCTAGAGCATGCCGACTTGAAATTGGGGGCACGTAGTTGTCATTATACAGACCGAGTCTCACCTGGTTTGGGTGTCCATAGAACTGGCTAAAAGAAAAATACAATTTCGCGCTAGTTATTGGCGGGCGACGATACAAGAAATTTAGATGAGCCTTAGAATCCGAACCAGATGATGCTGTATAGCATCTTAAAATATCTGAAAACGGATGTTCGAATAAAATAAAGTCCATATGAATTACAGAAAGTCTCGAAAATTTTATTATGCTCAGAATTTCTGACAACCCCGACAGATACTTTGTTAGTGCAATAAAAAACTGATACGAAGTAGGAAAACTTCTATTAGTAATTGGGATTCGTACCATCCGACTCCCAGGTAAGATTCGTATCTTTGATACGAATACTATCCATCTCTATCGTGGAACGTTGAAACTTACGATTGGTAGTAAGAAAAGAGAATCAAATTTGTTTGATTATATAATATCAGCTTGTGCAAACTGCGAGCACTAAGTATATTACGTCGGTAACTTGGAGAACGCATTTGATGTAGATTCAGCAGCTCTTAATAGGAAATAAACCAATCCGCATAAGTACGATTTAATTTGAACGAAAGGAATCTCAAGTCATTTGCATAATTAGGACCAGATACACAGCAAAACAATTTGACATCATCGGCGTACACCGAAACGGGAAATGGGACAATTAAGGGAATTTAGAAGGTCGTTAACGAATATGTTGAAAAGTAATGGCCCAAGGTTGAAGCACTGTAGAACACCACTTCATAGACCGATTTGTTTTGAAATTCAGATAATTTCGACGCCATCTAATTAAATGGATGGCGTGGAAATTCGACATTTCGCAAATCCATCAGTTTGACGCGACACGATGTCGTTGACAAGACTTCTGATTTACATGGTATTCTTACTGCTACTATTTGTGATCGAGGCGAACTGCTTGAAGTGCTACCAATGCGATACGAGTCGCGGCATCAAATGCGACAACAAGCTCACCTACAGCTGTTCCCTGGTGTTGGGCAGGAAGAAGCAAAAGGATTACACGGCCTGCGCTAAATTGGTGATGCGTGCCAAGGGCGGCCAGCAATACGTCGCAAAAAATTGCACTTTCCACATACCGGGCGTTCCGAGTTCCTGTCAGAATCAGCGCAAGAAGAGGGATATCAATTGTCACATGTGCACGAAGAATTTGTGCAATTCGACGAATAATAATTTAGGTTCTGCGAGCGTCCTAGCGGCTTGCATCGCATATGTTATGTACTATATGTTCAGAATGTAATTTTCGAGAAAATAAATCGTTTTTGACAACTATTATTTGAGTAGGTACCGCAAACCGGATACCACTTTGAAATTCTAGAAATAAAAATTTCTCTGTGTAAGGTGTCACATTAATTATATTGTCAACATGTAAGGGTTGCGACAAGTTGTGATTTAGATCCAATCAATAGAAATCCAATTTCTAAATCCATTGTTGATAAAACTTTAAAATGCTTTAAACAAACGGAAAGCGTTAAAGATTTACCAAGGAGTGGTAGAGCTAGAACGGCGAAAAGCCATAATGAAAAACTGGATGTTTAATTAATTGTATCTGAAGATCTTTTTTATCAACAAATCTATATATTTAGCGGCCAATCTTAATATTTCATAGTCATCGATTGTGGCATTTTTAAACAGTGAAAAGTATAAACGTTATAAGATACAACTTGTACACGAGTTAACAGAAGACGATTTTGACAGGAGATTACAATTTTGTGAAGAAATGTCAAATAATTTTGTCAAAAATATTCTTTCCTTAGACAAAGCTACTTTTTGCATTACCGGTGCAGTAAACAGACATAACTGCAGATACTGGTCATCGGAAAATCGTTTCAATTTCACAGAATATTTTTGCAGAATTCTCTTCGGGGTTTTGTAAATCAATTGGGTCGTTGTCAAATTCGCAATGGAAGACAATTTGAGCTAGACATGGGCAGTGTGACTTTTTTCTTTTTTATTTTTTTTTCCATTTTGCATTATTTTCCTCTTGTTTCTCTTTGTAAGATTACAAATACGTAGATAGTAAATATTCTTTTCAATAGTTAAATAAAGAAATCAATTGTTATATTCTCTTCAATTTGATTGATAATTTTATTTTTTGTTATTACCTCACCCTGTAATGTTCAAATTTCCGCAATGCGTATAAATGCAATTAGTTTCTACTGCAGGCTTTGGCTGAAACTGCAGGCCTACGTCTTGCTTCATAATATCACGCAAGTTAATAGATTGAATATTAATACAATATCAACAAAAGTTGCCGACGGCAGATGTGAAAACAGAAAAATGTATGTATGCTCCTAAATATGTAAAAAAATAAAGGCGATACAGATTACAAAACCTCTATTCGATACACAAAAGAATTTCATGACTCTCACTCAAATGCATAGTATTGACGGAAATGCCGACAAAAACTTGTTATTACAATAAAAAGCCGATACGAAAATTTTATCACTTGGGATTCCTACCATCTGAGTCCCAAGTAAGATTCGTGCCAAAGATACGCATCAAACGGATACGACGCATCTCTAATTTGAGCACTTCCACTTCCTCTAATTTATTTATTGTTAGCTTTTAATTTGTGTTTTTTTTCTTGTAAAGATGTTACGTTTAATCAACCCTGTGTAATAAATAAAGAGATTAGGATACATTTTCTATTTGATTTGATGGGTAAGTTTCATGAGCCAAATCGTTAACAAAAATTGGTGGTGACAAGGGACGTTTCTAGATGGCGCTGTGAGTCCAAATTGGGGAAGTTGTTTTGTTTAGGTTGGTGGTTTTGTTTAGGTTGGTGGTTCTGTTTTTCACAGTTGCATCATGGTTGCATCTGGCATCCTTTGTTTTCATTCATGTGATTTGTGGTTTTACTACGCGTCTGTCACGTATTTGCTATTTCCATACTAATTATTTTCGTGTTTTTTTAAGTATTAGTGGTGTTTTAATTTAATATTACATTTACAAAGTACTTAAACAGGGTTGGGCATCATTCAATAATTTTTTATTTAAATAATTATTTGAATGGAATTTTCTTCTGTTATTCTTTATTCCGTATTAAGTTATTGTTGAATAAAACTATGGGAAATCATTTGAATGACTCTTTCACCAAATAAATCGTTATTCAAATAATTTTTTACTGAATAACACCGAAATAAATTTAGATTAGGTATATGCCTACATGTTATAATATAAAATTTCCCGCTAACGTTAGAAAATGCATCGATAGGAAAAAACCTCAAAGTTTGAGGATTTGTTTATGATTTATATAGGTTCTTCATAACTGTTTATAGTACCGAAACCGTTATCATAACTGTTTTGAACCCCTGTACTTAGGTATTTTTTTTTAAATCCAGTGTTTACTTCGTTCAAACAATCAAACATACACGTACATAAACAAACATACACACGTACATAAACAAACTCACACCATCACAAATGAAGGTAGTTATTTGAATAACAGTAATTATTTGATTGAAAATGAAAATTATTATTTGAATAAGAATATTTATTTGAATAACAGTAGTTATTTGAATGAGAATGATCACTTGAATAATAAGAATTATTCGAATGATGAATAATTATTTGAATGAAGAATAATTATTTGAATGATGCATAATTATTCGAATGATGAATAATTATTTGAATGAAGAGTAATTATCCAAATAATTATTTGAATAATGAATGTTACCGTTCGTTATTGAATAATGAATATAAGAAGTTATCTATTATTTCTGAATAAGAATAACGACGTTATTCATTTATTTTTATTATGAATCTGAATAAATTTTGCCCAACCCGGCATCATCGGCGTACACCAAAACGGGAAACGGGACAATTAAGGGAACTTAGAAGGTCGTTCACGAATATGTTGAAAAGTAATGGCCCAAAGTTGGAGCACTGTAGAACGCCACCTGATAGACCGATCTGTTGATTGAAATTCAGATAATTTCGACGCCGCCTAATTAAATGGATGGCGTGGAAATTCGACATTTCGCAAAACCATCAGTTTGACGCGACACGATGTCGTTGACAAGACTTCTGATTTATTTGGTATTCTTACTGCTACTATTTGTGATCGAGGCGAACTGCTTGAAGTGCTACCAATGCGATACGAGTCGCGGCATCAAATGCGACAACAAGCTCACCTACAGCTGTTCCCTGGTGTTGGGCAGGAAGAAGCAAAAGGATTACACGGCCTGCGCTAAATTGGTGATGCGTGCCAAGGGCGGCCAGCAATACGTCGCAAAAAATTGCACTTTCCACATACCGGGCGTTCCGAGTTCCTGTCAGAATCAGCGCAAGAAGAGGGATATCAATTGTCACATGTGCACGAAGAATTTGTGCAATTCGACGAATAATAATTTAGCTTCTGCGAGCGTCCTAGCGGTTTGCATCGCATATGTTATGTACTATATGTTCAGAATGTAATTTTCGAGAAAATAAATCGTTTTTGACAACTATTATTTGAGTAGGTACCGCAAACCGGATACCACTTTGAAATTCTAGAAATAAAAATTTCTCTGTGTAAGGTGTCACATTAATTATATTGTCAACATGTAAGGGTTGCGATAAGTTGTGATTTAGGTCCAATCAATAGAAATCCAATTTCTAAATCCATTGTTGATAAAACTTTAAAATGTTTTAAACAGACGGATAGCGTTAAAGATTTACTAGGAGTGGTAGAGCTAGAACGGCGAAAAGCGATGATAAAAAACTGGATGTTTAATTAACTGTATCTGAAGATCTTTATTTATCAACAAATGTATTTAGCGGCCAATCTCAATATTTCATAGTCATCGGTGGTAGCAGTTTTAAACAGTGACAAGTATAAACGTTATGTAATAAAACAAGTTAGTTAATAGTTTTACTTTTTTTTTTTAAGTAATGAAACTACATTCGCAAGTGTCCGATAAAAATACAGTAATTAAAATGCTTAAACAATTCAAACCCTTATGAACTCTGGAAGATGACTGCTCTACATCACCCAAACGTTGGCACAGCCTCATACTTGATGGTACCGGCGTGCCTCCTATATGTCCTTCTACGGTTGTGGGCTGCTGGGCTGCCTCAACTTCTCCAACGATACAACCCACGGTTCCGTCTTGGAAAATTACGCCAGCAGGATACAATCTGAACGTGTTTACACCAAACACTCGGTGTAATAAATATTATGATACTCAAACAGTAATATTAAGTAATAATTAATGTACCCAGAATTTTGAGTAAAAAGTAACACAACCAATAATTAATACTCGCAGTATATTATATAATATGGATCCCAACCAATATGTAATAACTTATACTTTTAATATATTGAATAATATGTTACACAGCCAATACGGAACACAACCATTATGTAATAATTTATACCTTTAATGTATAGAATAATTTGGAACACAACCAATATGTAATTAATTATACTCCCAATATGAGTATATTCATGAAAAACAATTGTATAGTAATTTATGACTTGTCAAACAAGAGTGACAAAAAGCCATCTCGTCAACATAATTATTAAAAACCTACTAACACATGCCAGATCGTCCAATGTATAATTTTTGATACACACCGCCTTAAATAATAAATAAATACACCAATATTTAATGAAACACACATCCCACACATTCAACTAAAGGTTGCGCCCACAACATGCAACAATTCATATATACAATATTGAATAATTAGAAACCCAGCTGTGATTGTCTATAATTCAAACGTACTTACTTGTACTCTCCTCCAAAAAGCTCACACTCTTGGTGGCGACACTAATTATTTTTCTGCTAAAATTGCACGCGTGCAGACGTCGTGACAGCACTCACTTCCTTGCTCTTTTTTTTTTTCGTTGTCACTGTCACCTATATTTATATCATAGGCCTACTTCAAACTTTTATTAAAATGTAAAACAAACCCTCGCCATTTTAATACATTTCCATTTACTAACAAATTTGACAAAAATACAACAATAAAAGAATCCCTAACAGTTATAAGATGCAACTTATACACGAGTTAACAGAAGACGATTTTGACAGGAGATTACAATTTTGTGAAGAAACAACATCTTCGACATCCCTCAAGATTTATGAGTTGTCATTTCTGAAGTCGATGCACAAACCATTAAACTTATAAAAATCGCATTTATTTTTTCTCCCACAACCCCCAATGTTCTTCAAATCTGGCGGGTAATATTTATGTATATAAACATTTCCGCTAATGTCAGGATGTGTACCAGTAATAATTATATCCGCCGATATCTTGAACATCCTTCAAGATTTACGTATTGTTCTAGAAACCGATAACCAAACTCTCAAACTTATGAAAATCACATTTATTTTTTTTCCACAACTTCCAATGTTCTTCAAAACTGGCGGCTAATATTAATATAAAATTTCCCGCTAACGTTAGAAAATGCATCGATGTGATTATGTACACGCATTTTTTGTTTTAGTCGTAGATCTTTTACTTATGGACTGCTCATTCGTCGTAATTAAATGTATGCTTTTCTTGTGTATAAATATATCCCTTTCATGTAGTAGTATCACAACATATGCGCTAGTACATGAAAAAGATGAAAAACGGCTCAAAAATTCGGTTAAAACAAGCTAGAGAGCGAGCAGTCCAGTAGTAGCATAAGGTCTTTGGTTTAGCCCACTAAAAACAGAAAAAAGGCATATTAAAAATAAATGCGGGAAATTTAAATTTGTCTACTAGAAATAAATAAAAAGAGCTCAAGCATGATGTCTAACTGTTTATTCGTAATAAAACGAATTTTATATTATAAAACATTTTATTTACTATATTATCATTTTTTTTTTTGGTACATGCTTTACAGAATGCATTTCATTACCTCGATTATCACCCATTGTATTAGTGGAACGTATATATCGGATCTTATCGTACAATTCTCATGTTTTTCGACGCTGTTATTCGCATTTTTAACAAACAAATGAAGTATGGGAGTCTAAATGTACTCGCGTGGTTCCTTTTTATGAATGTATATACAGAGAATCGCAGCTAAATACGATAATAGACTAGAATACTCTCTATTATCGCAGCAGTCTGAGGTTATCCGTATGTGCTTTGGTGAAGATTACGGAAATTTTTGTAACACATTGCATTCTTATTATTAAAATTCTACTAAATTTTACTATTACAAATTACAATGATCTTCTAAGCGCATTACACAGCAGATCACGACACACTATTATAGATTAACAAAATAAAATAAATTATTTAGTAATATGTACATTATTTGCATCGATACTTCTCATGCTTTGTACAACTTTCGACAGCAATAACAATCATTATGTATAAAAAAGAGAAAACAAAAACGATACAACAAAAATCAACAAATAAAATTGGATCTACTTCATTTCTTTTTATATATATTATCCTATATACACAACAATATATCACCAACGTATCAATTTTTTGTATTCGTCGTTAACTGATACACGTTTGATGGTCTCGTAACCCAGAATTATGCTAAAACTGAACGTGGCCGATTGGATAAGTCTAGCGCTGAGGCCTTTGGAGAACATGCGCAGTCCCTCTTCTCTCCAGAGCTCGGCTAGGGCAGTCCGCATCGATCCTAAACGTTGCACTTGTAACCGAGCACGGACCACGTCTAAGGGATTGGTTATTATGGTCGTGGTGAATCCTCCCAGTGTCCCAGCGATGCTCTGTATGAATAAATGAGAGACCCACGCTGGCAAGATGACATAGAGCTCGTCTTGGTATAGATGGTAAAAGGCCCACCATAATGCCGAATTGGGAACGTAAGCCGCTAAACTCGCCATGTAACCGCGGTAAAATCCACTGAGGCCGTCCACTCTAAATATTTCCCTGATCAATTCGACCGTTATCTTAAATTTACCTTGACCTGTGTCCCTTATACCTAATGTGTTTAAAGCATACTGAAAATAACGTACAATGTGAAGTGTTTTTACTTAAAAGTCGGTTGGTGAATACCTTTTCGCCTTTCCCATCGATTCCCATCATCATCAAATGCTGACTGAGAACGTCGAAAGGTACAATTATTGTCTGCCCGACCATAGAAGCGATACCACCGGCTACCAAAGCGCGTATCCTAGAATCTATGCTCTTCTGTGCGAGTATATGCCGTACGCCTTCGTAAGTGGATATATAAAACACACCTAACACAAACAGTGATAAATATTATATGCATATTAACGGAAAGTTCATGTTGAGCCGAGTCGAAAATGTCTTTTCTCCTTTTTTTGGAAATGAATAGTAAGTATTGAAAAATCAGTGTAAAAAAGTGCTATTTCTAGGTTATCTGTGGTTTGTTTATATTTATTTAGCCATTTATATATTTATAAATACGTATTTAGATTTTTTATCTTTTTAATTTTTGTGGTAAGGGATTTTTGAATTTTTATTTTGGATTTTTGTTACATTTATATTATATAATAATCAAGAAATTAGGAATAATTAATAATAGGAACACCTAACTCACTCCGTTTCTGAGATAATTAACTATTCTCCAAAATTTAAGACGTTTAGAATTTTCTATTTCTTAGCCTGTATTTCCCGCGCTTTTTGATAACGCATCCGTAATAGCACGTAATAGCGATCTTAAGACAAATCAGGCGCTAAATTTAAACGAACTAGAATTATTTACAAGTTTCCGCAGGTAATTCAGAAGGCTAAAAATATTTTAAAGGCATTTGCCCCAAGTTAAGTTCCTGGTTTTAGCTGAAAGAGCAAATTTCAGGTTATAACATCAGCAGTTTTTGTGGATTACCACTAAAAGATTGGGATTGAAAGCCAGTGGTTACAAAATGGTTAAGAGATAGTCACTACACTGTAGATAGATAATCATTGAGAAAAAAAAAACAATGACAATGGAAGACGGCAATGAAAACCAAAAGCTATTAGGGAATATTTAAACAACATTGATAATGAATTAAAAACGGAAATAAATAAAAGATTTTTTAAATGAATTGATGATCACTGAATATTTGGTTTTATAGAAGACGATCCCGACGACTAAAATGCGATAACACTAATTTTTTATGTCATAATATTTTCAATTATAAGTATTTTAATCACAGTTTAATCCATTTAAAACCAAACTAATTTACTGCGTTGTCGTGATTTATAAACATTTTGTATTTTATGTGACAAAATCGAAGAATGCAGTGATTGTGCTTATTTTTTATCTTTTTCCTCATAAATAATTTTAAACGTGCAAAGCAAAATCAATCTTTACCTTAAAAACAAATCAGAACCTTATTTCTTTTATTTTCCTATCTTTGCGACACTATAACAGAAAACAAAAAGCCTCACAATTGGATCTATATAAAATGCTAATAATTGTCATAATTGCAAGATTCTATTGAAAGCTTGCATGATAATGATTATGATCAATTTACATCTATGAACATTTCCTAATGTTGCACATAGTAAACTTAGTTTGTGAATTTAGTGTCTAATTCGTCTAAATTATTGGCCACTACCAATCGTTTGAACTATAAAAAATACTATGAACAAAGTTTTTTATATGGTTTTTTTTCAATATTTCATTTCCGAAAAAAAGAATAAGCATTTAATAAACCATGAACGGAACTACAGACATAATATATAAATAGCACAACTTACCACTAACAATTTGCACGGACGATACCCAAAAGCCCTTGTACAATCCCGAGAAACCTTCGTACCGTAAGATTTTACCGTAAGCATCAAACATACCTAAAATAAATTCAAACTTGACATACCCCGTAGCTGTTTTTTTTACATCCTATACCGCACCAGTATATACAACGTTGTGTTTCTGAATTTGGAGTCGCGTCTTGATCAGACTCAAGGGATACAATGCACACCGAACTGTGAAGGAACTCAACATCGACAACGGAAAGAATTTGCTCTTGTCCATCATATCCCATTCGATATTTTTGATGAATTGAGGCGGTGGCGACTCCACGATTGTTGACATTATTCTCGGACTCGGCTGGGTGAAAATATCGTTAGCAGATTCGCGGGGCTCCTCTCACGCGTTCCTGTTCAACGCTGGAAATTCGCCACACCACCGCCATCGATGTGTACATTATTCGTGCTTTCAGTAATTTTCGACTGTATGATTTGTTGGTTTACGTCATTTTTCGATCGTATGAGGATCACATCGAGAATTTTAAACCGAATTCGACTTTGACATGTATTTTGACGGTCGTTGAATTTTGACAATTGTTTATTTCAGTGATGCAACCACTCCCCGTGAAAACTACCTAGAAAATTTAAGGATTTTTTTTACTTTTATCGAATTATGTAACGAAATGGAAAATTTATGCGCGATATTTTAAAAATGAGTAAAATTTAATCTTTCCCAATCAGATTTTGTAACTGTAGAGTGGGTAATTTAGATAATGGCTATTGAAATTTAAAGTTATTATCAATCGTTAAGGTAAGCCAACTTCAATTATAAAAAGTACCGTTGAATAGGACAATATTTTTATTTTTGTTGTAAATAAATTTGTGTTTGCTATGTTCCACCTCATAATAGGCAATAGATATGTTTATTGATATTAACTAGACAGAAACCACCGTTTGTGCAAATATATTGATTGCAATTTTTTAAACTATAAAAATGTAATGAGTAATTATAAAGATATTAAAAGAACTTTTCATGTAATAAATAATTATACAAAAAAAGTCTTGGCGTGTCAACATACAAGATACTATTTAGTTATCCGTTGTTTATTATTTCACGTTGCATAAACAATGCAACTATTATACATTAGATGGCACTGAACAAAATAGGCGAAGAGACACATTTAATTCTGAAAAAAAAATCTGAAATGCTTTTAAACAACACAATCGCTTACTTATGAGTGATCTGCAGTAAAGTAAAAATCATTGTTCATATAATTATTTTTTGCTGTTTGGAAGAACCTTTGGTATCTCTTAGATGGCATAAATGGGATTTTACATCGCATCGTGCGACATCTATGAGGCAGTGAAAGGTACATCAACCGATTAAGTAATGTCGTCGCCTTAAGCGTCGTGATTATCAAAACTACTCACCATTTGGATAGGGGCGCGTTCGGCTGGCATCTACTTTTCCAGGTAAAAGGTTTATTGGACTGGAGAGCTGTAGAACACTTCACGATTATGCAAATCATGTAGAATAATAGATATTTTCTGAATATTTTTTCGATTTGTATTATTATGATGGATGTTATTATTGTTAGTATTGTTAACCTATATATATTAAAAAAAAAATGATTAAAAAAAACAATATTGGGTAAAAATTACGATAATTAACATTATTTGAATAATTTATGTATTTCCGCCAATAATTACCTCGTAATTTGAGGATTAATGTTTTTTTATTTTATGTAGTTCAAATTCCTGATATTTAATCACATTATCATGAAAAAATCATTTAAAATGTCCAATTCTATAAAAAGTTAAACATTTTTCTCCGCAAAAGCGCGTTTCTGGACCACTATGGAAACTTATGTTCCAGATTTTTTGTCAGTTTTATCCACTTTGCGAAGAATAACATCAAATTTATAATAAATCCCTGTTATTAATAAAATATGCACAAATTTTGAATATAAAATATTCCTGCGGTATAAGATATAAAAAAAATTATTAACGTTAATTATCGCTAAAATCTCATTCTGCAGGAGCTTCAGCGGGTTGTTCGGCTTCAACCGGAGCCTCTGGGGGTGGTTCCTCAGCCGGCGCTTCCGCTGGTGGCGCCTCGCCGGCTTCAGGAGGAGGAGATTCCGCGGGAGGTTCCGCTTCCGCCGTCGCAGCCTCACCTCCTTCTGCGGGAGCCTCCTCCGGCTTCGCTTCGTCCGGCTCCTCTGAAGCCCCTTCTTCGCCAGGCGTGGATTCGCTGGGCGGTACGTCGCTCAATTGGGCTTCCCCTTCATCGGATGGCGGCACGTCCGAGGGCGCCTCGTCCGTGGCTCCGCCATCGCTGAGGGGCTCCTCGATGGGAGGCACGTCGGACATTTCCGTTTCGACGATGTCTTCCTCCATCAGTAATTCCCCGTGTTCTTGCAGGACGGGTTCCGTTCCCACGGGACTCGGAGGCGCTGCCGCCGGCGCTTGCGCCTCCTCTTTCGCCTCTTCCACTCTGCTGGGTCGTTTGGAGCCTGCGGCGGCCGCTTGCTCTTTCGACGGGTGTTTCTCCGGCTCTTTCTCTTTGGAGTCCTTGTGCGACGCTAACGGTATGAACAGGCGGTACTCCGAAGGCATCTCTTCTTCGCTGTAAAGGCGATCTGCGAAATAGATCCGTCTAATTCTGACGTTGGCGTGGACTTGGACGCGCATCGTTTCCAAATACATCGTACCTGAAGCAATATCGACCGATTTTTTTTTAAATAGTACAGGTACCCGCCAGTGGCGGCTCGTCAGGGGAGGCTACGGAGGCTAAGCCTCCCATAGTATTTTTAATAAAATAAGTAGCGTTTATTATGTATTAAAATAATGTTTAAGCATCGGTTATATACTAAAATAAAGCAATTTTGCAAAAAAATATATAATCAATAGTATATTTATTCATTACTTAATTTAAAAATGCAAACAAATTTCCAATAATGCGCGAAATTTTACTGTACGCACTATAATAGCAAGCGAGGAGGCTAGCCACAGATTTGGCTCCGCACCGATGATTAATGCCATGGCTGAAAGCAATGTGTCTCCGTAAGTGCACGTGCACTTTATACGGCGAATACGTATGGTGGATGGAGGCTTGTCGCCGCGGTGAGATCCTACCCGATCGGCTATTGCCTTATCGGTCGTAAAAGCTTGCTACGCAACTGCCCATGCGACTCCCAACTCCCAGTACTAATAATTTAAGAAGTGCACTGAGAAAAATGGATTGTAGAAATTAGATAGTAAATCTCTTTATGTTAATTAGTAACATAATTATTGTCAAAACGACAATATGTAGGGTATTAAGAGTAAAATAACCAGATGTTACCATGCTTATAGTAAGAAGTAAAATCTGGATGTTACCAGGTATTCGATGCATATTCAATTTCTAACATAAATGTTCGTAACGCTCTTCCCACCCCTTGCTCTATTCATTGTCGATCTTTACCGAAGAAATCGACCAATAAGCTGTATTGCCACTCACACGTGTTATGTACGTGTGATACAGGTGTACGTATTCGTGTCGGTGCATGTTTGTGTCTGCACAGAGAAAAATCCATGTTGTAATATTTACACTTCACTGTTTGACGGAAATTGTAGTAAGAATTCCTACTATTGTGCAAAATTTTAGAACAACGGCGTTGCATTTTCCTATATCACGGTTACAAAAAAAGCAATAAAATTGTTTAAAAATATTGTGTGACAATCTTCTACAAAATATAGTGAAATGTTTTACAATATTTTACAACAAGTGAATATAATAAATTGCATATAATGTAGTGAAGACAGTTATAATAACAGGTGTAGCAAATTTACTGTGTTGTGTTTATTTAGGTTAGGTTAGGTGCTTGCAACAGTCACCTTACTTTGATTATTGAAAACGGCATTAATAATGAGATGGAATGAAATGAATGCTGTATAGTTTTATATCTGTATAGTAGGAATATCATAATACTCATAATTGGTTTAGCTACATAAATATGTGATACTACAGCTTTTGTCGTAAAGATGGCGCTACGCTTGTTTCATAATCTTTGAAATTCGTACTCAATGTAAATTGTGATCGGTAAATGTGGCTGCGTAATATCTATATGATGCTTATACATGGTTAACGTCGTGTAAAAAGTACTGTGGACAATCGCCCACAGACGAGAATTACGAGGCGCTTCAATACCGGTAGTACTCTACAGTACACGGGCCGGTCTGATTCCCGCAATCCTGCCCGATACGACGGCAATTCGCCCGGCTGCCACCGGCTAATCAAATTATATTAATTAATTATAATTAAAAATTATTAAACTATATTTATTATAGTTTTCATTGTTAACAGTTATTATCAAATATAGTCAGCGCTACTAGACATTTTTTTCACATTTACTAACATGTATGCTCAAATTAATAATACAAATATAGTACACTTTACCATACGAGTTAATAAAAAGTATTCACAGATATTTACTATACAGATATTGTCACCGGTAATATAAAATATGATTGTCCCTATAGGAGCTATAAAATATATTAAAGTATACTATATTTATGTCAAAGAGTACTATCTATTTCTCTCAGTGTGTTTGGTGAGTTTTATTAGGTAACGCACACAAAATGGATAAAATCAACGAAATTAGAATTTGCCAAGATATTGTCCACTGCTTGGTAAGAAATTCTTTTAGTTGTTTAAACATAGAGACGAAATTACACATCGTACAAAACATTGAGAAACCACGGCCTAATTTATCTGTAGTATCTAACGACGGCAACTGGCAAAATCGTGATTTTAGTTCATTATGGTACGCTAAATGTGGTTGGTTAACTGGTTCAATTGAACGGGAAAGATTATTTTGTTGGCCATGTCTACTTTTTTGTAACCAAACCGAAACGTGGTTGAAATTAGGTTATGCAGATTTTAAAAATCTACTGCGCGCTATTGAACGGCATTCTAAGTCTAAAGAACACATTTCATCGTTGTGCAAATTTAAATTATTTGGAAAACAAAATATTGCTACTGCTGTAGACAGCGCGCGCAAAGATGCAATTATTGCCTATAATAATGAAGTTAGAGAAAACCGCAAAAATGTAAGAAAATTAGTAGACGTAACAATATTTTTAGCATCACAAGATTGAGCTTTTCGGGGACACAATGAGACTTCAGATTCTTTGAATCGTGGAAATTATAAAGAATTACACGAACTCTTTAGTAAATATGAACCTAGTTTTAATAAATTTGTTAGTAGTAATACTTTTTCGGGTACATCTAAATCTATACAAAATGATTTAATAGATTGTATTTCTTTTGTATTAAAACAAGAAATAGATACAGAAATTAGAGAAACTCCGTTTTTTTCATGGCAAGTAGATGAAACCCCAGATATTTACTGTAAATCTCAATTATCAATCATATTACGTTATGTCAAGAGCGGTGAAGTTATTGAAAGATTTTTGAAGTTTTTTGACGTGTCATCCGATCGAACAGCGTTAAAATTTGTACGCGTTCGTGAACTCGACGGACCAAACACATAATTTTCGAAATATATGTACATATTACCATACGCTCGTCTTGTGAAATCGGCCAAATTGAATTGGATCTGATTCCATCCGCTACTCAGTCCGATTGGCATCGTCGTGCAAAAAGGTCTCACTTTGGTAGTGGATTGGAAGTTCGACACTCTGAAGCGCCGATGCATGTCTTTGTCGTCTGAGGAAAATATTTAGTTGAAAATAGGTGGACGCGAAACGGCAAACGAGACTCACCGAGTATTTGTATCTCGAAGGTGAAGTACTTCTTCATGTTCTTGACGATCATGACCAAGAAAGGTAAGCGTATGGCCAGCGAGGCTCTCGGTTTGATGGGGCATGTTATGTAGGTGGTCGCTACGTTGGTACCGGCGACTTCTAGGACCAGGGATTTGACCTCGTCGTCTATGACACGTCTGATGTGTCCGTTTTTCACCTGCAATAAAGAGGAAGGCAATTTAATAGTGAACAGGTACTTCAATTCGATAAAGTGGCGTTTTCTGTCGTCGAATAAATGTAGGAAAATGCTGTATTTTCGCATGTGCTATAGCTGAAAAATAACTATTAAAATACTCGGTTGTGACGGAATTTTTGCAAATAAAATACTAAAATTTCGCATAATTTTTTTTTTACAGTTATAACAGAAGAGGTTATTGATGATGTCAGGCAACGGATAGATGCAAGGCCTACTAAATCAATTCGCAAGTTAGCTGCTCAAGCAGGTACTATTGCTCGATATAGTTGGTCTTTTATTATATATATATTTATATGTTCTGTAATTTAGGTTTGCCATTCAATACTGCTAGGACAGCTTTAGTGAAAAAGCTACATATGCATCCATACAAAGTAACTGTAACACACCAATTGATCTTCCACGAAGAGTTGAGTATTGTCGCTGGTTCAATGAACACATAAACAACGACAATCTGTTGAATGTGACGTCTATGTCTGATGAGGCATGGTTTCATTTATCAGGCTATATTAACAGCCAGAATTATAGGACATGGGCAACTGAAAATCCACATAATTGTATAGAAACTCCTTTGCATCTGCAGAAGATTAGAGTATGGGCAGCTATGTCGAGACGTCGTATAATTGGCCCCATATTTTTCCATAACAACATCAATTGTGAAACGCATCGCACGCAATTTTGGACATATTTATTAAGCAATTACATGATGATGAGAACTATAAACAGGCTATTTTCAACAAGATGGAGCACCACCTCGTGTAGCCTACGATACATTAGAATATCTACAAGAATTTTTTGGTGATAGAATAATTAGTAAAGGGAGGTCACCTGATCTAATACCATTAGACTTTTATCTATTTGGATTCTTAAAAACTAAGATATTCCATAATCGACTTCACAACTTGGAGGAATTACAAGCAGCCATCAAACAAGAAATTCATAATATTAATAAATTACAACATGTATTCGAGAATGTAAAAAGAAGAGTAAATTTATGCTTGGAAGCACATTGTTTTATTTAAAATTCGTGTTTCAATCTCAGAAAACTGACGAGACAATTATTGGATTAATTAAAAACGTAATTAAGGCATATGTATTTAATTTTATTCTTACATCCCAAGCACCACAATATTTATTATCATATCACTACAGTATCAGGGGGATATGGCACGCCACTGATGAGAAATGTCACGTAAACAAAATGGCAAAAATTATGTCAAACTATCTTCAATCATCTTTTCACACCTGCCTGCATCCTTCAAATATTAATAATAATATTCAAAGGAAGATTGACCCGTAAAATATCATCACTTTTGAAGTCTGACGCGCCAACTTATCGATTGCCTGTTTTGTATACCCGAGAGGCAATCGTGCTGTGTTATATAAATGGAAAGAGACAGGGAAAAAGTTAATTGAAAAAGTTTTTTATTTGAGGTTGGGATTCCTTCTCAAACTACGCCGTCCATGAACAAAAAAAAAATATAGATATATACATCTATAATTAAAATAAATGGAAAATTCACTAAGGAATACTTGAAATAATTTTTCTAAAAAGACAAATATTCTACGTGTATAATGGGAAATAATAAAAAAAAACTATTATGAAATTTTTATGCATTATGTCGACATTTGTGTAATATTTCTGGGGTAATTTCTTGAGCAGCTATAGTCCGACCAAGTAAATTTGGCAGTCGGGAAATATGCGAACTAATTTACCTAAACCACGCCGCGCACTACCCCTGACCCACACTTTGTACGTTTGACAGCTGTGTACAGGCTCGTTCTACGTTCTGGTGGCTTTTAGCGTGCGAATTCGATATCTTGATTTGTTCTTGCTCTTTCTCGTTGTTTTTACCATTGTGTATATTGAAATAGTTTTTTTAAAGACTACTTAGTATCCTTCTTCGGAATTAAAAGTAATGAATTATTTAACCTCAATTCTGTACAACTGGCATTTTAAACGATTTTTTTCTAGATGGCTAAGCAAAAGTCTGTAAAAGACGTTGTTTTAACAATTTTTTGAGACTATTATTGAGTTCTGTGAGCAAGAAAAACAAATTGGCCACTACACACACAATTGTAGAGCAAGTTGTTAGAAGAGTCGCTGCAATGACTGGTAAGTCCGAAAGGACTATATTACGTATAGTCTGTCCATCGGTATAACGATTTGACTTTTAAGGATTATTGGGGATTGTACACTACCTGGTGCCGCAGGTACCGAGTGATTATGTAAATGAGGTAATGGGCCGTATTAGGAGAAATTTTCTTAAGTAGAGAAGTAATTATGTAATTTATAAATACCATTTTCAATTTAAACTTTATTATTCTAAAGTAAACAATTCAAATTGAAGACAAGATAATTATTTGTATATTAAATTTGTGATAATCTGTCACTGCATTTTAACAGTTTATCAGCCTGTATGTAGTAATCTTTCTAAATACGTCGCTGTAAACCACCCGTGCTCGAAAAGTATTATAGGGGTTGGGTAGTATTTATTTTCTGAAAATTGGGTGCTAATAAATAACTCAAATCGTTATATCTATGGACAGACTATATAATAAACAACCTGCATATGTCACTGAGACCTCAACCCGCAACAAATGCCATAATTACAGAGCCAGTGAAACGAAAAGTGGCTTCGAAGGTAGTGCTGGATGACACAGACAAGTAATTTACCTGTTAAGTTTGTAAATATGTTAACATTTATATTCATGTAAATTTAAGGTGTGTACTTCAAAATAAAATAACTAAGACTGTACCTGTATTAAGTACTTTACATACATTCATGAAAAATGAAACTGAGTTTATGGGTTGTAAAGATACTCTACGTAAGATTCTTATCAATATGGGTTATAGATATAAGAAATGTCAATCAAACAGGAAATGTTTGATGGAACGACAAGATAGAAAATAGAAGACCAGTAGTGTACCTTAGATAAAAGTTATGTTCATAAAAATTACACTGTATCCAAATGCTGGCAAAGCTTAGAAGAAACAGGTGTATTAAATAATGATGGCGCAGGACAAAGATGGAATATGTGCCATCCTGGTGGTGAAATGCTGTTTATTGATGGAGCATTGCTTTTATTTAAATCAAAAACAAAGGGTGCAGATTACCATGATGAGATGAATTACGAAAATTTTTCAAAATGGTTTAAAATGCAGTTAATCCCTAATATTCCTCCAAATTCAATTATTGTTATGGACAATGCCCCTTATCACAGTATTCAAATTAACAAAGCACCTACTTCGGTATCCAAGAAGGCAAATATTATTTCCTGGCTTATATTGAACAATATACAATATGATCCAGAAATGTGGAAGTGCGAATTACTTGGGATCGTAAGACAAAACAAACCAGAACCAGAATATGCAATCGATAATTACGCAGCAACTATGGGACACATAGTGTTGAGGTTACCGCCATATCATTGCGATCTCAATCCAATTGAATTAGTTTGGAGCATTCTTAAAAGAAAAGTAGCAACGCAAAATGTCGATGGAAGTTGTGATATAGACTCATTAAATAGGCAAGCATTTACAGAAATTACTCCCGATTTATGGCAAAGAGAGTGCCAGCTTATAAAAAAAAAATTGAGAAAGAGTACATCAAGAGAGACCAACTGACAGAAGAGGAGCAAGAATTTATTATAGCCTTAAATGATTCAGATTCCGAAGTGGATTGGCTGGATTCTGATGAGGAATTATAATTTATAATTATAATATGTACCTACAGTTTATATAATCTAATATACATATTTGGAAAAGTACAGCACCTTTCATGTACATATTGTTATATGTATTATGTACAGAGTGAGCAACCGGATGTTACCACCACGTGACCTCAAATTTTAAGGTGGCAACATTGTTAAGTTGGTAGTACAAGATATGTCACATTACTGATTTGTCAATATGTTTATAACTTAACCTTAAAATAAGACATGTCATATATTTTTTTCCAACACGTTAAATGTCAAATGACAGAACGTAAACAACAAGCAGAGCAGTAAACAGTAAAACAAAAAAATACACTTTTTCTGTGACGTTCGTGATCACGTGGTGGTCACATCCGGTTGCTCACTCTGTAATATTAATATGTAAATAAAGAATAATTGCAGTTCTTTTTGTCTTTTTTCTCAATCATTATAATATTATAAACATTTTTAAAAAATATTACGTTTTTTAATTATTTTATCTTTGTTATAGATTATTTTAACTCTTATTCAAATTCGAAATATATGCTTCATAGTTTACAATGCATTTAAATCTAGGGCGCTAAAAATTTTCTTCCGAGCGTACTCCGCAAAGCGACGGTACTGCTTGAAGTGACACGGTAGTTTGGTTTGACTATAATTGAATTTTATTCCTTAATTCTGTTAGAGTACCGCAATAGCCCAGTGACAAAGTGGAGCTTCTCGTACTTCAAAGGTTGTGAGTTCGAGTCTCTCGGTGGCGCTGTGCTTTTTTTCAATTTTTAAATTATGTTTATTAAAGAATATTAATATTTATTATAATGGATAAATCAATGTGGAAGGCATCATCGAGTTAGGCCACGATATGGGTAGCAAATTTTATTTAAAATAGTTTAATATAAAAGTGTAGTATATCTCTGGATCTTAATTCGGACTGATGGTCCGTTTATTTATGAGAAGCGCTGTAATTTCGCAGGTCGGTGATATATATCCACCTTCCCGGTTGTTTTAATAATCCAGAGCACGGGCGGATCGTTTCAGTATTCACGAGACGCCTTGCCGCGCATATACATAGTTCAAGAGCTGTCTCGCAACGCAAATATATTAAAATATTAAATTTCATAGTGGTAAGGCTGGTTGTTATAGGAGTCTTCTGACGTATAGCGTGCGACGCGCCTCGTCCGTTGTCGTCATAAATTCCGCACGAAAGCGCAAACTGACGATATTGGTGTTGTAATTAGGTAAAACGAATTACAATAACTTATATCGATAAATTATCGATTTTATGAAATGCAGTTAGCTATCTATTTAACGCTGTTAAATTGTAGTTGTGGTTTATGTAAAATATTGATAAACGTCAGCTGTCAAATTAGATTAATGTAAAAAAAAACGCGTGATCTAATATAGGTTATAAATTATTGTGGTTTGTTATTCATTTTAGAGCAGTGAAGCATTAAAATGTTTCTAGCTCAACTTGAAAATTTTATCTAATAAAGCATACGCCACTGCTTTGTAGATATACAGACTGATTCATTTTCGATCCTCACCATTGAGATCTTGCTTATTATTGAAGATAGACGATAGGTTTAAATAAATAAAAACACAAAATTTGTGAGATTTACACTTTATTAGTCGGATGTTAAATTGACAGCTGTTTCGCCGTACAACGGCTTCGTCAGAAAATATACAATACTATAAACTAAAACTACACATGCGCACAGCCTCCTATTTTTACAAACAACCGTTACAAAACATCAGTATTTAAAAAATGTGCCTACGGTTTTCGGCTCTACACAAACATCATTAAAAACAAAACTGGTAATAACAAATTTAAAATTTAAGAAACATTTACATTTGAAGTCTATAAGAGGAATAAATTTAATAGTGGAGAATGATTAAGGTCTAATTTATCGTTAAGTAAATCATCTGAAAATTTAAGTTTATTAATTTCAACTGCTTCTAATAAATCTAATTTTTTACTCTTCTTTTCTACATGAAGAATTTTAAAATTATTATTAAAACTATAGTTTTCTTTAAGTAAATGATTGGAATACGACGAATCATTTTTTTTATATTTAAATGAGTACAAATGCTCTGAAATATAAATTTAATCATTCTCCATTATTAAATTTATTCCTCTCATAGACTTCAAATGTAAATGTTTCTTAAATTTTAAATTTGTTATTACCAGTTTTGTTTTTAATGATGTTTGTGTAGAGCCGAAAACCGTAGGCACATTTTTTAAATACTGATGTTTTGTAACGGTTGTTTGTAAAAATAGGAGGCTGTGCGCATGTGTAGTTTTAGTTTATAGTATTGTATATTTTCTGACGAAGCCGTTGTACGGCGAAACAGCTGTCAATTTAACATCCGACTAATAAAGTGTAAATCTCACAAATTTTGTGTTTTTATTTATTTAATATGGATTTACATCAAGTAAACGCCGAATCTATTAAAATGATAGGTTTAAATTTGGCAAAGTTGCTAAATTTTGTGGTTGTTATGATCCCGAAAAGAAAGTAGACTTAGAACAAATGACGTTTGAGACAGACGTTTGGTTGACAGTTCGAAATTTCATGGCTATCTTATTTAATCTTAAATTGAATTCTTCGTCAGTTAAAGCATAATATCAAAAACTTTTGTCAACATGTTACACACGGTTGAAATAAAAAAAAAATACTCTTTCTAACGGTGTCAAAATTCAATATGGCGCCCATAAGAAATAAGAAAGTTGATGATGACCAGAAGAAAACGAAACGTCGTATAAAGATTTCAAGCACAACATGACATAGAACATTAAAAGTGGCCTTGAGAACGTGTCTATAGTTTTTCTCTGCAAGGCCAAATAAAAGTGCTAGAGGCAAAATAAGAAAATAAGATTTTTACGTTTTTTAAGAAAATCTCAAACGACATTTGTTCTAAGTCTACTTTCTTTGCGGGATCATAATAACCACAAAATTCAGCAACTTCGCCAAATTTAAACCTATCGTCTATCGTCAATAATAAGCGAGATCTCAATGGCGAGGATCGAAAATCAGCCTGCGTATCCTATGGATAAGGAGCGGCAAATTTGGCATCTGCCCCGGACGCCACTGGTCCGCGATATGTTGTACATATGTACATATGTAGATAGACAGACACTTCTCCCAACGAGACGGAATTAATTCGGGAAGAAAATGACGCCAATAACGATGTTGGCGTCGTAACAGTTCAGAAAGAATAAACGCAGGCTAGTTGAATTGTCAGTGTATTTATTACGTCGAGTCCTTTTATTGTCTCGATATCTTTATGTACCAGCTGTTAAATTAAAATAAATTAATGTTGGAACGCTTAACTTCTTCGGTCACAATTGCAATGGGCCCGCACAATCAGTGAATGCATGTGGTAAATACTTATAATTGTGTCCTATGTCTGGTGTGAGTTTTCTATGATGGAATTTAATTTGAGAAAAGTTAAATTGCCGACGTATAGATATTTGTTGAGGTACCTATATATCGTTAGCATAGATTTGTTTTTAACATTCATACGTTGGTAATGAAATATATATGTCACTTATAGTTTGTGTATCATCCAGAGAGAGAACATTATCTTTTTGTACGAAATAAATATTGTTATAAATCATTTAATGATTAGTAATCATGATTAATATATGAGCGATATTCTACAGAAGCAAACGTCCATAATACAGATGAATCAGTTTTCTTAAAATCATTCAATTCTTAATATCATCAGCAGTTAGGTATGGCTAACCAACCAAATGGTGATACACTATAGTTCAGTACCTATTTGAACTACTAAACGATCAACTTATACTGGTTTATCAAAATTAGTTAAAGTAAGGGTATTTATCAACCTGTATTTTCTAACCAGATCAGCAAGTTGAAAATTTTGGGAATGGTATTGATGAAAATAAAGCTCTAAAAGTTCGAAAAAGAACTACTCGATGCTGGATGCAAGTGGCATGTAATTTGGCATGTAATTTTTCATTGCAGGATACACTGTGCAAGCAAAATTAAAATTAAGCGACTTACTTGTTTATCCCATAAGGATAGCGGACTGGATCCTACGCTGTAGAATATGGAGATGAAGCCACTTTGAAAGGTATTCGCAAACATGGGGTGAACAATGCGTTGTGTAAAATTGATTGGTTATATGTCAAAATTTTGGACAACTGTCACCTAATAGCAATTGAGATGTTTTGTTTCTAGGATAATAGGCTTCAAAAGAGTCGGGATGAATGGTCGAATAATAAATTGTTAATGCCGGTCGTCCATTTTTCAAATCGTGGAGATAGAAATGAAAAATATTCTTTCATATATTTAATAGCGTTTCAATTAATAAAAACAGTACCAATATCCTAAAAAAGCAGAAAAACTGTTGATGACTTCCTTAAAAAAAGGATATAAGTACAAACGTGGCTACAAAAGAAAAATATGTATAAATTCAGACATATATTGATTAGTTGATATCGCTTAATAAATTTTGCATCAATTCTTTCAATCTTAGAATAGGAACCTATCAAAATTAATCTAATTTATTGAAATAAGAATACAAAGAGTAGTTTATCAATGATTTCGAATAATTTTTGTATGAAAAAAAATAATCTATATTTTATTCAAAAAGAACGAGCAGATACAAAGGTAAATAGCATTCAGTACCTGGAGGTAAACGCTTGAAGAAACCGGAAAACACGAAATAGTCATTGACAACATGATTTAAAAGCAAATAAAGTCTAGACTTTATCATCGTGAGCTATATATTCATTCATCTTCCTCCAAGTCCAAGTTAGCAGTCGATTGTTTGCTTAGATCCGAAGCAAACGATGTTGATGGCTGTGCATTATCGATAGTTTTGTCGACTTTTTCAAAGAACATTGTTATTGGTAGTTGTCGTTTAAACAAATCCTCCAAAGGTTTCAAGGCGTCTGTTATAGTGCGAGTAATTTTTATACCGCGTTCCATTATTGGATCATATTCTACTATCTGTTCTTTTAATTTTTGAGCAGTTCGAAATATCGTTGAAATATTTTCAAGCGTCCATGTTGGCGGTTCTTGTTGACCCTCATCCTCATCGTGACTCGCTTCTGGAGAAGATTTCACAATTTCTACCAATTCCTCGTTGGTGAATACTTGATCCTCTTCGTTTATGTAATCACTGAGTTCCTCTTTGGTTATATCGTTAAATCCTTCTCCATCTATTTCCTGCGCTATGTTAAATATCGTTGTTAGATGTGAATTAATATCATGTGTGTCTTCAGAACTAAGAACGATGTCATTCCACAGATTTTTCCAACATGCTATTATCGTTTCTGACTTTAATTCCTCCATCGCTCCTTTGATAAATAGAATTGCGTCAGCAATTGTAAATGACTTCCAGCATTCCATGAGCCCGATATCAGAGCATTCGTTAGTCATTGTATACAGCATTTCGAAAACCTGTCGAATATATATGGCTTTAAAGCATCTAATGACACCTTGATTAAGGGGCTGAAGCAATGAGGTCGTGTTAGGTGGTAAGAAACCCACTTCAACATTTTTATTTTCTGTGCCTAGTGACACAGGATGCCCAGGAGCATTGTCTAGTATCAGCAGCACTTTAAATGGTAATTGTTCCTTTTCCAAATATCTTTCCACTTCCGCAGTAAAGCATTGATGAAACCATTGTGTAAATAGAACAGCCGTAACCCACGCCTTTCGATTTGATTGCCAAAACACAGACAGGCAATCTTTATCTTTGTATTTAAGAGCACGTGGATTCTGTGATCGGTAAACAAGTCCAGGTTTAATCATATGACCAGCTGCATTTGTACAAAATATCAAGGTAAGTCTATCCTTAATTGCTGTAAACCCTGGTGCACTCTTTGCAGTCTTATGAATATAAGTCCGTTGAGGCATTTTTTCCACATAAGACCAGTCTCATCGCAGTTAAAAACTTGCTTAGGATGATAATTCTTTTCTGCAATAATTTGTTTAAATTTTTCTGGAAGCACGGCAGCAGCTACATGAACAGCCGACGCAGATTCCCCTGTCATTTTTATATTTTTTAGATTAAACCGATTTTTAAATCTATGCAGCCACCCCCTACTTGCTGTGACCCTTAAGCACGTTCCAACTTGTTTAACTTATCATAAAAGAGCGCCGAATTCAGGGGATGACTCATATATACGACGATATATGGACAAATGCTCCTATAACTTTTAATAAGGCTCGAAAGTCTTTATTTGTTTCTGTATTTATTGATATAACGCGTTTTCTGCTCATCATAGGTAAATCGCGGATGATTGAAACCGCGGATACGGAGTCAACGGATAACGGGGTACTACTGTATATATAAACAATTTTTTAGTTAGATGACGCTCGTTCGCGATGTGGCGAAGACGGAACTCCTTGCGCCTGTCACAGATATCCTAGCAACTAAAGCTTCTACAACTACCAACCGTATCGACTCGACGCAAACAGTGCAATTTCGATCGAATTCCGTTCGCATATACAGTCGCAAATGCCTTGACGTAAATTACCAGTAGAAAGCATGGAAGAAGAGACGAAGCCGGACAGCGGTGCGCCTGAACATTTACCGTCCGTTCCTATATTGTTCGATGGCGGCAAGAAGAAGCCTAAGCAAATATTTTCATACACGAAATCGGACTCTAGCATCTTCCCCAGTTACACCAACCTATCGCTACCGTTGTAAGTTTAGAAAACGTGAAAATTGCACTCTAAAAAACGCTTTTATTTAATCAAATTCAGAATATAACTTTGAAATCATTCTGACGTTTCGTAAGACGTAGTTATGATAGCCAATACTGCCAACCTACATACTGCTAAATCCTCTTTCAGTTGTGTTATCTGCCGTCAGCGTTATTGGAGGGCCTGTAAGGAGCAGCGCAGACAGTTCATCAGCGAAGTGGCCACGCAAGAGCTACTTCAAGCTAAAGCGTTGGACGGCGTCCGAGTGCACAGGGAATTTTGCCAATATATCTTCTCTAAGCCAAGTTCTAAAGAGAAAATCACTTTGACAGCAGCGGAGGAGAGACGATTGCATAAGTTATTGAACTGTTAAAACTACATACTTATATAAAAACTAAGAGAAAATGTGATTTTACGAACATAGAATATACATTATTATTTACTACGACTACACTCTAACGAAGATTTGGTAAAATTCCTGTACGGTTCCGGGGCAATTATATTACCCCGAAATCGTACACGTATTTTACTTGTGCGAGTAAAATTACTTTGATGTAAAAGTTTACCAAGGAAATTTACTACTAATGTATGAAAAATACTAAATAAAATGAAATTTACTGGGTAAATTTCTTACGATAAAAAAAGGTCCCTCGTTTAGCATGGAAATTTCATATGGAACTTCAGTATGTATTTAGGAAAATTCCTGAACATACAGGAATAGGAATTTTGTATAGGAATATCTCTAAAATTTGTAATTTACCGACGAAGTTTACTACGTGTAGGTATCTTATTATTATAAATATATGTATACTACAGGTAATTTAATAAATATAAAAAACAATGCTTATAATAATAATAATACATTTAAATGGTACTCAACTGTTTCATTAAAATTACAACTTTCCTTTGTTGCATTTTAAAAATAGTTATTTTTCAATGTTATATTATTCTACTTTGTCGGCATGCGACATACACATTTTAATCCGCTCTACATTCCTAAAGGGATTGTTTTGTTTGTTCCGATCGAAAAGACTAGAATTCCGCGAAGGACACACCCCAAAATTTTAATCTGCGCATTGTTTCGCGAACCTACTAACTCGCGACCAATAGAATCACTTTGTCCTACTGACCTAATTTCTGATTGGTCATATTACACCGCCATCATTATTTCACGAACAGCTGTTATAAAAAGGGAAACCTCTGTCTGACGAAAAGAGCAAGGAAGTGAGAGCATGATGTGATTAGTATTTTATTTTTGGAAGTGATTATCGGTGTCAAGGTAGAGCCTTTTTTTAAATCCTAATTTGCTGTCGGCAAAACGTAACTATTACGATTTGGGGATTTTAAAAAGGAAAAGATTTTTTACGGGAAGTTTGCCACGGGGCATTTTGTTGCATAGAGTGCAATTTGATCATCCGTAAAAAATCGCGTACTGTGTACGGATATAGTCTACTCCAAACGACCCGAGACGAGAACTTCACCCACTTCACATCAGCTCCGGAGAACAACAACAACAACAACAGCAACATCAGTGTATGTGTATTTCGTGTTAGTTACTGTAAGTTATTTTAATTTTCCTTTTGCAAAACGTGCCCTAATTCATTTATTATTATTAATAACTTTTCTTTCAAAATTTACGTTCCTTTCTTTGGCTGTTAGTTTTAGTAATATATAGAATATCCGATAAGTATTGAGTTATGGCCCGTTATAGGTATATGCTTCTCGATCGAGTAGATTAGCTGTAGATTAATTAAGATTTCGTCACACGGATTTGGTTTAATTCGACTGTTAACATCACTGTAAAATATCTTATTTCATTTTGTTCAATTTATCTTGTAGTCGCATTGATAATTCAACTTTTAACCTCACTGTAAAATATATTGTTTTATTTTGTTTATTTCACTTGGAAACTGCAAAGTTCAAAAGTTTTTCTAATCAGTTTTAATATAGTATTTAATCGTAAAATTGTGTTGTGTTTGATTACGTCAATCCACCTCTCCGAAACAAACGATCCTGAGAATTAAGAGCCGGAACCCCGTAACACCTTTTCGAGTGTGAAAAAAAGGCTGCTTTTCGTGTCGGCATCAGGATGCGTCTTCATGATGTAGCGTTGGAGGAACTGCAACAAACAACTGATCTTCTTTCATTGTTGATATACAACTCCTGCAAACTCCTACTTGTTCTTGACGTAACGTGCGCATGCGCGTAATTTTAACGTAATAAACATGAAAATCAGTTGACGTTGACAGTTCAAATTCGTGTTATTCGATTATTTATATATATAGTCTTGATTTACTCCTTACACTGAAACCATATTTATCGAAATGGAAGAGAACAATTATTATTTGGTGCTGCATCATTGCTTCAGCAAGAGCTTGTGGAAGATTCTGTAAAAGCAACATATTCATTCGCTAATGATGAAATTGGAGCTGCAAAATATTGGCAACACATACACACGGAATGAGAAAAGTTTTCCCTAAGAAATGTTTGCAGCATGCATGACGTAAGAGTATTACACGAGGTCTGGTATATAGGCAAAGGTTATATCTGAAAATAGTTTTGAAAACTTTGGTAAAAGCGGATTTTCCCTATCTAACATTATCTTGGTTAATTACACCGTTTAGCGGCGATGGACACCTTATTGAACAGCAGATATTATTCAATTATACAGGCTCTCTCAAGTTAGAGTTTTAATCGAACATATATTTGGCATGTTGACAGTGGTTTTTATCCACTAATATATTTTGAAAATTCAACTTTTTGAGCAACCTGGCCAAAATGAAGATTTTGAAGCAGCCATAGAGTTAAATCACAGAGATTAAGTTTATGTGTGTATGTTTCTTCAATAAATGTAAACAAATTTCAATAAACATTTTTTTTTGTATTTCTAGAAATATATTTTTGTTTTAATAATAAAATTGTAACTTTATTCCTAGTGAAAACATGAACAAAAATGAAAAAATTAAAGAGAAGATAGTAGGTTGAACAAAAAATAATCTCTAATATAAAATAGCAACAGGTTCATTACAACAATACTGAAAAAAAAATTCACACATAAAAATAAACCTAAATTTAGAATGTTCTCAGATTTCCTGGTTTTATTTATCTATCACGTTCACAATTTCACTTGATAACTGCTTTTCGATGTTGAGTCTTTCTTTCATAATATTCAACCAGTTGAAATTTCTTGATAATAGCCTCATATTTTAATTTTTGCACTCCCTTGACATAGGTAACAGTAGGTATCATATAGATGTAAGCCTCCATCATCAATCGATGAAAATACACCGCTATTTTCTTCTTGTTTGGGTTTGTCTACCGTTCCAGTAGTATCTTAGAATATGCCGTTATACGGCATGGAATATTATGGCTAAAACACGTGACGTTGAAAAAGTTTTTCACTTTTGGGATGTATCGGGGTTTATTATGGTTAACTTTAAAATTATTTTCATATTATGTAGAATGTTTAAATAAGGTTTATAATAATGAAGACCTTAACGTTTTTAAATAATTTAAATTTTGGAGAAATCTGATCTAATTTTCATGTTTCAAATACTTAAGAAGTGTAAGCGAAGCTTATGGTAAAGTGTAACAATAGACCATGTTATATAACTCAATTATAATAAACCTGCTATCTTATACAAAGTGTACAAAAATTAAAACCAATCGAATAAGAATTGTAAGTGGCTATAACTTGATTAATTGAAATAGAACGTCATAGTTTTTAATCTACCAACAAATGTACTTTTTTATTACCTATCAAATGGTATTTATATAAGTTAACCTTTAAGTTTTCGCATTTGAATATGCTAAATAATCGTGTTTTGCACCATTTGGTTTTTCTAACCTATCTAGTTGCCTATATAGTACTGAGAAATGTCAGATAATTTATAATTATAAGAATAATAATGAAGAATATCCAATCGGCTGTAACAGCAATAATGGTAATAACATATCAACGATAACATAAAACAGAAGCAAAATATGTATTTAGAACAAAAATAAATGAATTATCTGACATTTCTAAAAACTAAGCAACTAGATACAGTTGACCTCTTATTTAAAAAAACGTCAAATGGTGCAAAAACGACTATTTTTACGTTTTTACACATTTATTATTATGTAAAAACGTGAAAACTTAAAGCTTAAGCTATCTTCGTTACTATCAAGAAAAAAAACTGGATATATTATAATATATTTGATATATTATATAATATTTGTCATGTCTAATGTAATTGTTAATTGTTTTCATCATACATGTCTGAAGAAGATTATATTAAGTAGTCGAAACGTAACAAGATATTTAATTGATAATGTGAAGTCACATATATTGAAAATAAAGCCTGAAATTTCACGAATTTTTGTATTATTTACATAAACTACTGGCTATAAACTTTGATTCCTTCTAATATATTATGAGAACCATAAAATATATTCTTATGAGACGCATACGAATAAATTCAATAAATAGATTACGCACACTCAAGTCAATCTGGACAGTCTATAGAAAATATTTATACTCTAAATAAGGGCGTAAGCAATTCACATCCAAGGAGGTATAAATTCTATTCAATTTGTTATTCTAGGTAAATAACAGCTGTGCGGCAAAAAAGCATATTTCATAACTAAAAACGACTAGCGAGCCGGTATCCCTTCCATACTCCGACGTTTGGTCTCCGACCGTACACCGTGCTCCCCGCAGCTATCTATGTTTCATAAAATCGTAATATTGCAGCCTTTGAGTTATGCAACCCGCGAGAATCGGCCAATTCTCCTACGGTGAGCTATCTGTTTACTTATCTGTGGTAAAGGGAAACTTCGTCCAATAAAATTTCGAACGTCCCTGCATATAACTATGCACTTATTATGACTTTATGACTAAGGACCTCAGGACCATGGGGTAGTAACTTAAATCTGTTCAAACGTCCCAGCGGTGCAAGTTCCCGCAAAACTCTATAGATGGGAGCGCAATACTATATCTTCAGTAATATTTATGAAATAACTATATATATCACTTGTTTTTTTCATCTTGTCATCTTGTTGTTGACGCACGTGTCAAATTTCTATAATAATATTAATATCCGCTGTTTTAGTTTTATTTCTTTAAAGTATTTTTTACGTTTGGAAGTGTTTTTTTGTGTTTATAGAAAAGACTTTATTTTGAGATTTAGTTTTATGTAGCTATACATTTAATCCTGGAATAGCAACTATACGTCTTTTGGACGCATATTTACATGTAAAAGTATATATAAAATCTTGGTGTTCCATCGTTAAGAATAGCCAAGCAACTCCGATTTACGATATTTTCGCAAATATGATGCAAAATGATTCCAGAAGTGCAATCGTATTTTCTTATGCGCAAACGACACTTATTTAAAAAAAAAATACGCGGCATACAAAGTGCACAGACATTTTGCAAAATTTCATTTTTATCAACAAAAATCCATCAAAAAGGAGATCTAAATTGTTGCAAGAATCTTCAAGAATAAAACATCTAAAAATAAAAAAAAATAAAAATAAAACGTCTAAAAATTACCGCCTTTGTGAATAGTTCCCGCAAAACTCATTAGATGGCGCGAACGCACGCGAACGTTTCTATATACAAAAGATTCCGCTCTATACTAACCCTTCTCTATGCTCAAGACTCCGGATAATTTCCTATCCGGATATTCGGATCTGGACGTTACCCGGATCCGTTATCTGAATTTTGCGGGAGAAAAGCTTGCGATCTGTTTCCGTTCAGACCGATCTAACAATAAATCGATCCAATACGCGTATTAAAAAAAATAGCGCAAACGTTAATTAATGCCGTGTTTTAATATTAATCATAAAATTACTTACCTGTCTGTTTTTAGAGGGAACCGAAATAATTTCGTAGAAGTCACAAATTAAACACTTGTTAACCGGCATTTTATGTAACTATAAAAGTCTCAGTTCGGAAAAAGGATAACCAAAGTACGCAAACACGTAAACAATTTATATAAGTATTTACTTTTTGTGAACACAATTTTTCAAAAACTGTCATTTAAAGTAACATTATGATCCATGGTAATCTTAATTTAATTGCCAAAATGTTACAAGCGCCTAAGTTATATGGGATCCTATTTACATATCGTTTGAAAATGTACTTTCCTTGTATATAAGCAACTTTATGTACACGTTGACAATAGCGCCTCTGCGGATTGATACCGAAACTACATCCGTTTCGTAGAGGCAGGTGACTCAATTTTTCTAATTGAACTTGGACAGGGGCAGAGATAAGCTATCCTTGACAGCGGTATCTACGCATATGATTTTGTTTGTTTTTAATCAATAAATAAAGTTGTCATTCATTCAAAAGCTGAATATGATATAATACAAAGAAATATAAGTGTGTTAAAAATGAAGGTGCTGGTAGTAATGCTTCTCTATTGGGTGACTAAACAGCACCTTGCTGAAATAACCCAAGAATTCATTCTTGTACCGGACGAAGAAAAGGCGTGTGAAGATTTTTACCAATACCAGTACTTCGAAGACAAATTAGTTGAAAGTGGGGGTTTGCTTTCGTACCACTGTTCGTGGATACAACAATGGACTATAGCGCCAGGAACGCTATGGTGTGGTCCTGGAAACAAATCGAAGCACCCTACCGACTTGGGAGATTACAAGCACTTAGACGCATGCTGTCGGAGTCACGATTATTGCAAGCCTTATATTGCGGCAGGGAAGACGAAATATGGTCTAAAAAATGAAGGCCGTTACAGTAGGTTGCATTGCGACTGCGATAATACTTTTTATGATTGCTTAAAAAGAGTGAAATCAAGTGATCAAGAAAAAAGTGTTACATATGATGTTGGGTTCTTCTATTTTCATCTTGGCTTCCAAATGTGTTTTAACAAGAGCCACCCAGCAAAATGTGTGGACAAATACGAAGGACTCTGGCATGACAAGTGTTTACTATATACATTCGACAAAACCAGGGAAAAGATCTATCAGTGGTTTGACGTGCCGTTCTATGATAAAACAAAATATGGTATTTGACGAAGAATATACATAAACATGAAAGTCTGGGACAAAAATATTTAAGTTGTGTGGGACCTCGTTATCATGGAAAGTTGATTTCTTTACCATGCTGTCAGTGTCATATGTTAAAAAAGTTATTAAAGTAAAATATTGATTTTATTTTGTTTTATTGCGAAAACAACAAAATGTTCAACATACTTTTATTATTATCTTAACATTCACATTGCACACCTGTATGTTTACTTTGTGATTGTATTTTTGTTTTGCTGTTTACGGATACGTAATTGATCAGTTTACACAAACTAGTTACTATTCTGTATTTGTAATTTACTGTATTTTGCTTTACTCTTTACGTATCGTCGTTTTCCTGCAATTAGTAATTAATTACTATTGTTTAATTACAGTGGTACCCCGTTATACGCTGACTCCGTATCCGCGGTTTCAATCATCCGCGATTTACCTATGATGAGCAGAAAACGCGTTATATCAATAAATACAGAAACAAATAAAGACATTCGAGCCTTATTAAAAGTTATAGGAGCATTCGTCGATATATCGTCGTATATACGAGTCATCCCCTGAATTCGGCGCTCTCTTATGATAAGTTAAACAAGTTGGAACGTGCTTAAGGTGCCACTCGCTTTTACTTGTACATATAAACGCTCCTGTTAACTATGAGTTTAGTACTATTCGAATTGTCGGACAAGACAGTTCTAGCAATAGTGTTTAAATAAAGCAAGTAAATTTGAAAATCATTTTAAAATGGCTTCTAAACCAAAAAGAAAACGTGAAATGCTCACTATTAATGAAAAAATAAAAATCATTAATATGATTGAAATAGAAAAAAAATCTATTGCAACTATTGCTAAAATATACAATAAAAGATTCGAGCTAGTTTTTCTTGTGCACCCCAAACTGCAAAAGTTGCAACCACAATACGTAATAAAGTGTTACTTAAGGTAGAAAATGCCTTGAATTTATGGGTGGAACATATGACAAGAAAACAAACATATTCCTATCGATGGCAAAGTGCTACAACAAAAGACGTTGGTTTTATATGAAGATATGCAGACCCAAGATTATACTGAAGAGGAAATAAAATCATTCACAGCAAGTAGGGGGTGGCTGCATATATTTAAAACTCGGTTTAATCTAAAAAATATAAAAATGACAGGGGAATCTGCGTCGGCTAATCATGTAGCTGCTGCCCTGTTTCCAGAAAAATTTAAACAAATTATTGCAGAAAAGAATTATCATCCTAAGCAAGTTTTTTAAGTGCGATGAGACTGGTCTTATGTGGAAAAAAATGTCTCAACGGACTTATATTCATAAGACTGTAAACAGTGCACCAGGCTTTAAAGCAATTAAGGATAGACTTACCTTGATATTTTGTACAAATGCAGCTGGTCATATGATTAAACCTCGACTTGTTTACCGATCACAGAATCCACGTGCTCTTAAATACAA
This sequence comes from Cetonia aurata, assembly GCA_949128085.1. Lineage (NCBI taxonomy): Eukaryota > Metazoa > Arthropoda > Insecta > Coleoptera > Scarabaeidae > Cetonia > Cetonia aurata. The sequence goes on along the minus strand of OX421884.1, from coordinate 65,231,263 downwards.
AGATAAAGCTTGCTTGCCTGTGTTTTGGCAATTAAATCGAAAGGCGTGGGTTACGGCTGTTCTATTTACACAATGGTTTCATCAATGCTTTATTGCGGAAGTGGAAAGATATTTGGAAGAATTACCATTTAAAGTGCTGCTGATACTAGACAATGCTCCTGGGCATCCTGTGTCACTAGGAACAGAAAATAAAAATGTTGAAGTGGTTTTTTTACCACCTTACCCGACCTCATTGCTTCAGCCCCTTGATCTAAGTGTCATTAGATGCTTTAAAGCCATATATATTCGACAGGTTTTCGAAATGTTGTATACAATGGCTAACGAATGCTCTGATATCGGGTTTATGGAATGCTGGAAGTCATTTACAATTGCTGACGCAATTCTATTTATCAAAGGAGCGATGGAGGAACTAAAGTCAGAAACGATAATAGTATGTTGGAAAAATCTGTGGAATGACATCGTTCTTAGTTCTGAAGACACACATGAATTCACATCTAACATCGATATTTAACATAGCGCAGAAAATAGATGGAGAAGGATTTAACGATATAACCAACGAGAAACTCAGTGATCACATAAACGAAGAGGATCAAGTATTCACCAACGAGGAATTGGTAGACCTTGTGAAATCTTCTCCAGAAGCGAGTGACGATGAAGATGAGGGTCAACAAGAACCGCCAGCATGGACCCTTGAACAATTTCCAGCGATATTTCGAACTGCTCAAAAATTAAAAGAACAGATAGTAGAATATGATCCAATAATGGAACGCAGTATAAAAATTACTCGCAATATAACAGACGCCTTGACACCTTTGGAGGATTTGTTTATTGAAATGAAAAGACAAAAACGACAACTACCTATAACAATGTTCTTTGAAAAAGTCGATAAAACTATCGATAATGCACAGCCATCAACATCGTTTGCTTCGGATCTAAGTAAACAATCGACTGCTAACTTGGACTTGGAGGAAGATGAATGAATATGTAGCTCACGATGATAAATGTTAATTATGTATTATTGTTATCACATTTATTGCATAAGATGACCTTGCATATTATTGTGAATCATCGATCCAAAGGTATATCACGCGAGACCCAAATTCTACCTGCGTATTGTTAACAAAGAATGTGAATCATAACTAGATGTAAAGAAATTGTAAAGAGTTTAGTTTGAATATAGTTCTTGAGCAGACTGGTCGTGTGATTATTTTACATAAAGTTTTTCTTGTTGTGTATGTAAATATGTACTATATGTACATATGTATGAACTTATATATTTATTAAACTTAAATTCTATTTGTGCCACAGCACAAGAATATTTATTTCTTTATTGTTTATTTATTTTAAATAAATATTATATAACTTATTTTTTCTTGTTTCATTGTTTTAACTTTGCTTCATATTTCATATTGTATTCGGAAATAAACCGTTCGCTACTATCCGCGGAAGAGCACAGAACCAAACCCCCGCGGATATAGGGGTACTACTGTATTCGAAGATTATTGAATTTCAATCTATTTTTATATTAAGCTAGACTAATTTAACAATTAGTGAATGTTACTGTAGGAGGAATATATAGTCATTTCAGGCGTTTTTTTTTTTTTTACCAAGTGTGGTTAAGTTTTGTACAAAATATGAGTGACTGTTTGCATGAATATGAAGCTACTATATTGCTTCAAATTTTATATGCATGTACAATTTCCGACATTAATATTTAGCACCCTCAAAACACAACTCGACGCCGTTCCTAACCGCAGATAGTTTGCTTCAGACATAAAAAAGCTTTTATACATATATCCTCGTACAACTTTGAATACCTCTATACTCCTATTGTATATGAAATATGTAATAAATAAATTGATTATTGTATATGTATGATCTATTGATACGAAAAATGATGTAATTTTGTAATAGATTAGTAATGTACGAACTAACTTAATAATAAATAGGACTCAAGATTTACGTCTAAAATAAACAAATGCATGGGTTTACCAAAATATTAATAACAAAATAAAATCCATTCAAAATTAAATACGTAAACAAAATAAAAATTCTTTAAGTAATAACTTAACTAAATGAATAAATGTTTTTCTAGAATAGGTAGCAAATAATAAATGTGTTTCTTAAAAATAATAAATACCGAAAATAAACTAAATAATTAGTAAGAGGTATAATATCCGGTGGCTGCAATGCATTCATTTAGTCCGGACCGCATTGACTGGACAAGATTTTGACGAACATTGCCTTGCCTAAAATTATTCCAGATTTCGTTAACGTGCATACGTAATTCGTGTTGATTTGACCTACGCCATTGCTGGTCATCCAACCCCAGTATCCCTGTGTAATTCGTCCATGCTGAGCAGTTGATTGGATGTTTTGAACATCAAAACGCGTATTATTACGTCTCCAAACACCTTTTTTACCAATTGCGATGTTGATAATGTCTTTTCATCGGTAAACACCACATTGTCCCAGTTCCTGTTAATATGATTCCGACAGAATTCCATTCGTAATGCAGCATGTTGTTCTATTAGTAATATTTTTCTCGCAGGACGAATTGATGAATTCCAACTGCATGTAAACGTCATTGTATTGTTCTTGTGCTAATACGTAACTGAAGTTGTTCTCGCAGTTGTGTGGTAGTTGTAAAACGTGCCTCTCCAATACGCTCCATTAGTGGCTACGTCACAACCGCCATTTTGATTGTGCTGGCTCCAAACAAAGTTTAAGTGCCATAAGGTTTACCTAGGGTAGGAAGTAATTAAATTAATTTAAATAAACAACAACGTTTATTACTAGTAAAAAAAAGGAATTATACATATATACATTATACATCTTATAAATTATATTGGTAATGTCAGAAAATTAAAAATTGTTTTCATATTTAATATATTAGCAAAAATACAAAAGTGTGCGAACATAACCTAACAATTACCACGCTTGTGTTTCAGGTGGCATCAAGCATCATATCTATATTTTCAATATGTGAGGCGTTTAAAAACAGTTCTAGGTAAGTGTATATTCATCCTAGTTGTTATCATATTGTAGGTAATAGGTAGTTGTAGGCATGTTATGAGAGGAGAGAATGGCTTCAGAAGTGGCCATGTACAGAAAGTTATCTTCGATAGTAGTGTGTCTCCAATGAAACTATCTGGAGAAGTGCAAGCAAGTATGAAAAAGACGAATTACACTGTGGAGGTAGGTAGCCATAAAATTTACTAGCAATCTGGAATAACATGAATTTTTAAACAGATTTCATATGATGCGGAGGACGGTATAAAGGACATGATATGTACTTGTCCACTTGGCCAAGTACTATGCCACCATATGGCTGCCTTATTACTTTATGGGCACTATAATATAAGTGCAACAGATGTGGCATGTCGATGGAGTGCCCCTAAACACACGGCAAATGACGAACGCCCAAAAACATTGCAGGATATGCACCCCCCGAAGAAACATTATCGGGCTACAAATAGAGAGTTGACATCAGAAGAAATCGAAGAATTTAGAAGTAATCTGGGACAGTTGTTGGTTTTTCTTGGCTGTTAAAACCCGAAGTGGAGCAAGTTTTTTTGGAACTAGTGCCATCAATCGAGAGCATTTTATATTCAGAGGAATATATTAATACCTCTAACAAAGACGAATATTTCTTAAGGAAGTGTGAATTAACTAACGAAGCCATATATATTATCGCAGAGGAAACTGTTGGTCAACATTTAAATGAAAAATGGTTGATCCCGAGAAAGATGAGGTTGACTAGTAGTAAATTTGGAGCGGTATTTAAAAGCCTCTTCGAAGGATATAATTTAAATAGGGCTTTAGCGATTCAGTGGGGGAAAGACAATGAAAACACGGCCCTGAAAAAGTTTGAGGAAATCACCAATGTCCAGGTAATACCCACTGGAATGTGGTTTGACAAGTCGGGTTTCCTGGCTGCAAGCACCGATGGCCTAGTTGGGGATGATGCGGTATTGGAAATCAAATGTCCGTATACATATCGAAGAAGCAGCTCATTGAAAGCCGGAGTTTCAAATACAAAGTATTTTTTTTATTACGAAGATGAAAAAATTGTAATAAAAACCGATCATCCTTACTACCATCAAGTCCAAGGACTTGGACACCGCAGGAATATGAAGTTTTCGAAGAAGTGAAGGATGAGAACTGGGGCCCAAATATAGAAACATTAAGGAATTTCTATAAAGCCCATTTTATTATTTTTCTGAAAGAGCCAATTAAAGTTTGTATGACATTTTAACATAAGTACAACGAACTAGATCATTTTTGTTTCCATCTTAATTTCGTTTATTCTGGTCATAACATACTTCCAAAAACATTGATTACGATAAAGCAAAAACATCATAATTGTTAAAAATGGACTTCAGACATGATTCACAGGTTTCGGTGTTGGAATGTTGAAGCCTGTTCTTAAAGTGAGGTTTTGTTACCTCTGAAAATGTTAAATTTAAAATGATATTGTTTCCTTTAAGGTTTTATTTTAAAACAAATATATCCTGTCTTTATATTTACATATATTATTGACCAATTCATAATAATTAACCTTTTCTCTTTGTCCGAAGGATTCTTAAGGCCTGCTAATAAACCTTCTACAAATGCCTGCCTGAACGATTGTGTCTGTCATACTTTGTTTACTGCATACCCAGCTTTTAACCATGTTTCATCTAAATAGTAGATGTAGATGGTGTTCCATTCTCGCGATATTCCCTAATTAGACGTAGGTACTATTTTCTGCAAGTAATTTGCCCTTTAAAATCCTATTTCGACTCCTTTTTTGATAACTGCAAATATAAAATGTTTGTAAAAACACAATATGAAAATAAACATCTTTATTTTAACTTACCGAAAGTCCAATTCTTTCGATAACAATCTGAGAGAAGTTATTTGAAAATTAGGAAAATCTGCGTTTTCATTTATAATCGCAAGGGCTCTCTTAACAGTTGGGAGTTCGTTCTTAAAAAAGGAAGATTCTGGACGATTCTGCGGATGATATTTCTCATCTCCTCGTATAACTCAGGCGACTTTCGTCCGTATTTTTTTTTGATGGCTGGGATTTGTGATGGGTTTCATGCTCTTTCAAAATATTGTAGACACCACGTTCTCCCATACCTGTCAAAGAAGACACCATCAATCCATTAAAGTTCGTTTTTTTTTCTGGTTTTTAGCAAGCATTTCTAATATTAGAAAATGTAAGTTATCAACCTGGGTAATTGAACAATAATTGTTCTACGCTGGCATTCAGCAGGTTTAGTTCAAGTCTATAACGGTTCGTTACCAGGTGAACAGATTTTATGTGCATAACTATTGCCTTTACTGTCATTACAACATTGGTTAGTATTGAACTGCCTTGAACTCCTGACAGGTCTGAAATATATTTAAAACCCTCTGTTGATCTTCCGCTGAGAAATGTTGTGCAACCCTCTTCTTGGCAGGTGAATTTTCCATATCGACAAATGGAAGCTACCACGAAGAAAGAAAAGCAATTTCTCTAAATACAACCTAAAACACCGAAAATTTTATGTACACATTACTTCAGCAGCTTACTTACGTGTATAACAAAAACAATGTGCTATAGAGCCTTTATATGATAATGTTAGAGATAATCAAATGAAATAGCAAGAACTAAAACACAAGTTGACAGACACGACACGACATGTCAAATGACCTAATTATTTGGAATTGTCCTAACGTGAGCGCACTCGTCGATCGACCAATGATAAATGTTATTTTGAATCTGAGGAGTTGATGACGCATTGTCCGTCTATTGTTGCTACTGCGTCTGTTCGCCTATTCAATAATAGATGCAGGTTTTAGCGCCCCTAATAGCTTAGAAATGGACTACACATGATCATAAAGTGTGCTCAAAGAAACAAATATCATTTTGTTTGTTCTTAATCAATAAAGTTGTCATTTATTGAAAAGCTAAATACTATAAAATATAAGTGTGTTAAAAATGAAGGTGCTGGTATTAATGTTCCTCTGTTGGGAGGCTAAGCAGTACCTTGTTCAAGAAAATCAAGAATTCGTTCGTGCATACGACAAGAAGAGGGCGTGCGAACATTTTTACCAAGATTTAACGTACATGGAAGACGATTTGGTAAAATTGGGGGCGTTGTTTCCGACCTACTGTGGATTAGTAACTCCTTCTGTGACTTTCGTTTTTCCGGGAACGGTATGGTGTGGTCCTGGAAATAGATCGAAGCACCCTGGCCACTTCGGAAGGTACAAGGGAACAGACAAATGTTGTCGGACCCACGATTATTGTGGCGATCAAATGGAGGCCGGAGAGACGAAATATGGTTTAAAAAATCCTTCCTTGTTCACTAAGCTGAACTGCTGCTGTGATTATACATTTTATAATTGTTTAAGAGATGTGCATGGAGAGTGGATTACGCGGGTAATTGGCGCGTTCTATTTTATTTTGCCTTTCCAGGGCCGTTGTTATAACAAGTCTTATCCTGCGAAGTGCGTGAAAAGAGACTCGGGCAGGTGTATACGATATAAATTCGACGAAACTAAAGAAATGATCTATCAGTGGTTCGACCTGCCGTGGTGGACATAATGAATTAGATGCTATTAAAGACCATGCGAATTTTGCGACGTTTTTTTTTTTTAATCTAAGAGATGTTGGGCAGAAACATCGAACAGATAATGTAAGAAAAAGTGACACTCGCTGTCACCGAGAAAATATGCACGCTTTCGGTGATATTCACAGCAAAAGGGCGGTGTTGTGTATCCAAATTAAAAAAAAAAAGGGTAAGGACGACAATGGTTGGCAGGTAGATAGTCATTGGCACACGATCACATTTTTATCTATAATGTGTTACAACTGATATTGTCTGCGTTAAGATTTTATTCAAACCAAGGTTGACTCTTTTAGTGTTATAATTCATTACACTTCTCTGTAGAGTTGGTATCCGATATTTACGGGTGCCCACGGGTGCCTGACGAGCTGTCGATGACAGTGTCATACTGTCAGATACACTTGTTTTCACGGTAGATTGGTGTCCGAGAAATTGTTATTTTTATACTTGTGAAAGAGCAAATATAGGTTATGTAGGTGTTCACAATGAATGTATATTATTAGTGTATGTACCTACGTAAGAAAAACTGCCTTATGTATAAGTTATAGTTTAAAAATCATGGTGCCAACCACCACTATAAAATGCAAATTTCATTGATTGGCACATGGATGCCAATGAGTGTTTCATTATTTTTTCCCAGTAATTTAATGGTTGGCAAGACGATTAAAATTGAATGATTTGACGTTTCCTGTCTATAGCCTGGGGGTTGAATATTATGAAAGAAAGACTCAACATCGAAAAGCAGTTATTAAGTGAAATTGTGAACGTGATACATAAATAAAACCAGGAAATCTGAGAATATTCTAAATTTAAGTTTAATTTTGTGTGATTTTTTTTTTACTGAACTTGTTTTCATTATTGTTGTAATGAACCTGTTGCTATTTTATATTAGAGATTATTTTTTGTTCAACCTACTATCTTCTCTTTAATTTTTTCATTTTTGTTCATGTTTTCACTAGGAACAAAGTTACAATTTTATTATTAAAAAAAAAAAATATTTCTAGAAATACAAAAAAAAAATGTTTATTGAAATTTGTTTAAATATATTGAGGAAACATACACGCATAAACTTGATCTCTGTGATTTAACTCTATGGCTGCTTCAAAATCTTCATTTTAGCCAGGTTGCTCAAAAAGTTGAATTTTCAAAATATATTAGTCGATAAAAACCACTGTCAACATGCCAAATGTATGTTCGTTTAAAATCCTAACTTGAGAAAGCCCGTATAATTGAATAACATGTGCTGTTCCATAAGGTGTCCATTGCCGCTAATCGGTGTAATTAACCAAGATAATGTTAGATAGGCAAAATCCCCTTTTAACAAAGTTTTCAAAACTATTTTCAGATGTAACCTTTGCATACCAGACCTCGTGAATACTCTTGCGCCATGCATGCTGCAAACCTTTCTTAGGGAAACATGTTCTCAATCCCTGTTTCCGATATACAGGGTTAGTAAAAAGTCCCGGAACGGTCGAATAACTTTGTTATTTGAAAATTATGATTTCTGAAATTTGGTATGGGGGTATAGTTAATATAAATGCTTCAAACTTTTGAATTGTTCGGCATACCGTACTTTTACTAATGTGACGATCCGGATAAACAGTATTAAACAAAATACGAACCTCTTCAAAAGAACGTTGACGATCACCGTACCCACGCATCATTAATATCTCAATTCGTTCTGATTCAGTAAGTTTTTCTGCCATTTTCAAATGTGTCAATGTTTAAAATAAGTAAATTTATAGCGATGCAAAAGTTAAAACGCTTTTAAAATTGTCAAATGTGGCGGCAAAAAGAATGCAAACACTAAACAACAACTTTTTTCAAAGGTACCTTGATTTTTCTGTATTAGGACACTTTTTTAATTTTTTAACTGTTTTCTTGTGAATAAAAATAAACATCTTAATACTTCCTGAACGTAGTTTTTTATTTCGCATTCAAAAGTGTTAAAAAATCTGGGCGTTCCATTTAAAAAAAAAAGTTGGCCGTATTGCCGATTAAACCCGAAGTGAAAAAAATATTAACTGTATTGCATAAAATGCATTTATATTAACTATACCCCCATACCAAATTTCAGAAATCATAATTTTCAAATAACAAAGTTATTCGACCGTTCCGGGACTTTTTACTAACCCTGAATATCCATCTCCCTTTGATTTCGGAATTTTTTAGGATGTGTCAGCAATGTAGTAGTATTACATGTATTTACATATTTAAGAATTGATTTTCAAATCATTTTGGGAATGCTATATATATATTACTATTAAGTATGCTATTGTTGATAATTCTATTCTATAGAAAAAGTGTCCTTGGACATCTTTTCCAAATCAAGATGTAAGAAAAAAAAAATACTACACAGAATTAAATCTATTTTTTCTTAAGTCACGGGTATTAAAATATAGGTAACATTTTATAGAACTATGTATTAAATGTGAGGTTCATATACCTATCGGTTACCACATCGGCGTGTTAAACCACTGATACGTTTCCTCTTCCGTTTCGTTAAATACATATTGTTGACATCTTTTGAGTATTATAGACATTCTATAGTATTTCACGCATGTTGCTGGATGGCTCTTATTAAAACAGTATCGCTGGATGACATTAAAATAACCCCAACCGATAGCAAATGCGTACACTCGTTCGGACCATTTCACTTTTTTCAAACAACTGCGAAATCTATCGTCACAGCCGCAGACCATGCTGGCATACGGCCTAGTATTGGTTAAATTATATTTCGTTTGCTTTTCGTTAATTCCATCGCCGCAGTGATCGTGATCGCGACAACATCTGTCTGTTGTTTTGAAGAATCCAAAGTCCTCGGAATGATTCGCCCTTCGGCCCGGACCGCACCATTTCGTCCCTGGGAACGGTCTATCCCAAAGATATACCATCGATCCACAGTAAGGCGTGATCAATCCCTCAAGTATAATCTGTTCGCTGTCTGAGCGCAACAGACTATTGTAAACGAATCTACACATAGGGGTCTCCTCGACATCGTTGTCCGATTCTGGTTCTGTTTGAGCAAAGTATTGTCTAGCTGTCCAGCATAGGAGAATTAATGACAGCACCTTCATTATTAACGCACTTTTTTTAATGTCGCTTTTAAAATTGTTCACAAGATTTAACGGATTTGACAGACATTGTTTAAAACGACATTCGACGTAAAAATGTACCTAATATTAAAACTATCAAGTATTTAGCGAAAGAATTATTAGTCAGAGACTGCACTCACTAGTAGGTGAAGGTTCAAGTTGGCCTGGATTTCGTCAATTCTAAAAGAACATCTATGATCATTACATGATTACAATACGATCAAAAACTCTTTGGATTAGTGTTGGCTTTGAATTTGACAAGCTATCGACATTTATTTGACAACTTTCAAGTCTGCTCGACTAATCACTCAAAATCTTTCAAACAAAACATAAAGTATTTATTATTAAATCATATTACAGTCATGGAAATCGTGGTGAAAATGGTAACTGGGTTTATTCGCCTCGTTTGTGTTGAAATGAGTTCCGTCAGAGATTTCCAAATTTTCCCATAATGGAATAAGATTTATTTCGGACAAATTCAACGAACTGTGGCCAATTTTGAAGAAACTGGCAATATAAGCGCTAGAATTCGATTCGGAAGAAGACGGGTTAGAAGTGACGATAATATTGATCAGGTTAAGCAACGGATGCAGGAAGAACCAATATACATAGTCCTAAGATTTGGGGTTGCAATGTCTCGCAGACGATTAATGGGAAATCATTATTCGTCTAAAAGATATCGCAATCAAATACTTGAGCCTTTCATCAATCAATTGCACGACGATGAGCTTCATAATGAATACTTTCAGCAAGATAATGCGAGGCCTCATGTTGTTCCAACAACTTTTGATTATCTAAGGCAATTTCATGATGAAAGGTTATTCAGCTAGGTCTTGTGATTTGATTTCTTTAGGCTATTTCTTACTCCCATTGATGAAGAATACTATTTCTCCGGTCCACACATTAGAGGAATTACAAGAACGTATTGTTGAAAAGTGTCACTCGGTGGCAGCTGATCCTTTTTTAATTATATGGACCGACATGTTAACCTGCGTACTGAAAAAGAGGGAAGACAATTCAACATGTTCTGTAATCTTTGATGCCTACCTGAATGTTATTGATTTAGGTTTTTTTTTTTTGTTGTAATGAAACTCATTTTGATTAGTTATTAAAGCGTTTTTTTTTTAAATTTGTATACTGTATTTTCTAGTGGTGGTAGCGCCTCAATTTAAAAACATTCCTCCTAATTGAAAATAGACTATAGTCCCTATCAATCGCCGTTTTAGCCTGTTCCGATGTCGAACAAGTCAGTCACATTCAATGTTTTCATTTGGATATTCCAATGTAAATTGCTGCATGCAGGACTGTAGAGAATATGACCAAGATCCGTCTCGTGCCTGCGTAGCACTTCGAAAATGCGCCATTACAATAAAACTGTCTTGTTCGTCCGTGAATGCCATTTTCACTATTAGGCAAATATTGATCGTCTTTAAGGAGACAGTTACTGTACAATAAATGATATTTTTACTAAAACTCACAAGAAAATCGCAGGAAACGTAAAAACTAGCGTTTTAAAATACGTTAAATGTCAGATGACAGAACGTAAACACGTAAACAATAAGCAGGACAGTAAATAGTAAAACATAAAAATACACTTTTTCTGTTACGTTCGTGGTCACACCCGGTTGCTCTCTACTACCCATATGATTTTGTTTGTTTTTAAACTTGTCATTTATTGAAAAGCTGAATATTACATACTTAATATAAAAAATTTAAGTGCATTGAAAATGAAAATACTGGTATTGGTTCTCCTCTGTTGGTCAGCTACGCAGTACCTTGACGCGCAAAGTGGAGAAGAAAATTATGGAATCGACGAAGAAACTACATGTGAAGCTTTTTACCACGATATACCGCACTTAACCCACGACGTGATTGAACTTGGTGGATTGGTTATGCCTTACTGTGGATCGGTAGTATATCCTCGGAAGGGCATTTTTCCAGGAACGAAATGGTGTGGTGCCGGAAACAAATCGAGCCACGATGACGACTTGGGAGCGTTTAGACAAACAGACATATGCTGTCGTGCGCACGATATGTGCGAAGATTATATTCCGGCGTTCGAGACAAAATATAATTTAACGAACACTAAGTGTTTCTCTAACTTGCTTTGCTCTTGTGATTGTGAATTTCGCCATTGCTTAAAAGAGGTGAAACTGCTTGAACGAGCGGTTGCGTGGTCGATCGGATGGGTTTATTTTAATCTGCTGAATCAACAATGTTTTAACAAGAGCCATCCGGCGACATGCGTCAAATACTATAGAAGAAGTCTCGTTCAAAGATGCTACCTATACGAATTCGACGAAACTAAAGAAGAAGTCTATCAGTATTTCGATGTATCAAAATGGTAAACGGTTGCGTGAGTGTCAATTATATATTATGCAACACATATATATATATTAGATGCTATTGAAGATTATAGGAATCTCACGACGTAAAGAAGAAACATTGAACAGACAAGGTAACAAGGAGAAATGACACTCTCTGTATCAGCGGGAAACATGCACGACTTTGGTGATATTCACAGTGAGGAGAACGGGAGTTATACACAAGTGGTATGTGTAGTAAGAAAAGAAGAGAAGGCACGTCAAAAATGTGACAGATGTCAAATACGTGAATATGTACAAAAATGACAAAATTGCCTTATGCCACAACTCTTCATCAAATAAACTTCAAGCAATATGGCAGTTTCTTTAATCTCTATCATAAAGTGTTAAACTTAATATTGTCAAAACCTCTATTTCAGATCTTCCTATATCCGTGATTACATAATCCTCTTGTTACTGAAGATAACCATCATAGGGAGTTCACTGTTTCCGTGAATATTGTAATGTGATGTTTTGATGTGCTAATTGATTGACACATGTGGGTTACGCTGGAAAAGTGAAAGAAAATTGCCTTAAAAACGAAGTTTTTTTAATATCTTCTGCTTCTCTCTCAAAGATAATGTCCTAAGCTCACAAATTTTCGTCTTCTCGGCGGGGATATTGAAGTTCCAGAAGTAGTTGCTATTTCATCCGACTCCATATCCACGAAAAACGCTGTGAAAATGTTTTACATGGAAAATATGTCTGCCGATTAGTTCGCAGAAGATCTTTTTTAGTATTACAACGCGAATTTAAGGAGAACATATAAATACAAACGTACTCAGAAAAATACAAGATCTAAACGTCAATCAGCTGTTGTAACAATATGGTAGCCGGCAATATATTAAATTTCGCTAGTGTGATTTTTGCCGAAAACTGATCAATAGCAACTTCACTTTTTGGTATATTTACTAAAACTAACAAGAAAATCGCAGGAAACGTAAAAACTAGCGTTTTAAAATACGTTAAATGTCAGATGACAGAACACGTGAACAATAAGCAGGACAGTAAATAGTAAAACAAAAAAAATACAATTTTTCTGTTACGTTCGTGGTCACACCCGGTTGCTTTCTACTACGCATATGACTTTGATGTTTGATTTTAAACTTGTCACTTATTGAAAAGCTGAATATTACATACTTAATATAAAGAAATTTAAGTGCATTGAAAATGAAAATACTGATATTGGTTCTCCTCTGTTGGTCAGCTACGCAGTACCTTGACGCGCAAAGAGGAGAAAAAAATTTTGGAATCGACGAAGAAACTGCATGTGAAACTTTTTACCACGATTTATCGTACTTACCCAACGAATCGATTGAACTTGGGGGATTGGTTATGCCTTACTGTGGATCCCTAGTATATCCTCGGTTGGGAATTTTTCCAGGAACGCTATGGTGTGGTGCCGGAAACATATCGAGCCACGATGATAAGTTGGGATGTTTCAAACAAATAGACGCATGCTGCCGTACTCACGATATGTGCGAAGATGCAATTGAGGCGTACCAGACGAAATATAATTTAACGAACAATAAGTGTTTCTCTAGCTTGCTTTGCTCTTGTGATTGTGAATTTCGCTATTGCTTAAAAGAGGTGAAACGAAAGGTTGAACGATTGTATGCGTGGTCGATCGGATGGGGTTATTTTAATCTTCTGAATCAAAAATGTTTTAACAAGAGCCATCCAGCAACATGCGTCAAATACTATAAAAGAAGTCTCACTCGAAGATGTAAACAATACGAATTCGACGAAACTAAAGAAGAAGTCTATCAGTTTTTCGATGTATCAAAATGGTAAACGGTTGCGAGGGTGTCGATTATATATTATGGAACACATATATATGTATATTAGATGCTATTGAAGACTAATAGGAATCTCATGACGTAAGGAAGAAACATAGAACAGACAAGGTAACAAGGAGAAATGACACTCTCTGTATCAGCGAGCGGGAAAACATGCACTACTTTGGCGATGAGGAGAACGGGAGATGTAGATAAGTGGTATGTGTAGCAAGAAAAGAAGAGACAGCACGCAGAAAATGTGACAGATGTCAAACATGACAAAATTGGCTTATTTATATGCTACAACTTTTCATTAAATAAACTTCAAGCAATATGGCAGTTTCTTTAATCTCTATCATAAAGTGTTAGACTTAATATTCTCAAAACCTCTATTTCAGATCGTCCTATATCCGTGATTACATAAACCTCTTGCTGCTGAGGATAACCGTCATAGAGCGTTCACTTTTTCCGTGAATATTGTAATGTGATGTATTGATGTGCTTCTTGAATGATGCGCATCTGTGAGTTGCGCTGGAGAAGAAGATGAGTATCAAAATTCTAAGGAAATTGCCTTAAAGACATTGCATTTAAAAACGACCACTATACCAAGTGCTCACTTTTAACCTGTCGTTTGGCGTAATATGAATAAAAGAAGGATAAAAATATGGTTTCTACGAGTTAACAAAGTCGAGAAATACCTATGCTGTTCTGCTGAGCTAGCGTATCAGATATACCGTCTCCACTCCGTAATATGTCGTCGGTGTTTAACGGCAAGCAGACACCGGTATTTTCTACCCTTGTCCAACTAGTACAAAATGCTATCAGCAGCTCCAACTTGTCAATTTGAAACAAACCAACCAAACACTCATTCCGTACGACTGCGCATGCACAGTATGCGTATTTGTCCACTTTGTTAACTCATAGTGTTATGTATGTGACCCGATATACGCGGGCGATCTAACCTATACGTGCTAGTATGCATGTGGAGGGCAGTTGTTTTTGTTATAGTCTGTGGTTGTAGTGTAGAAAATAAATCAGTATCGAAACCAATATTTCCGTTATTGGATATATGTTGCGCCTACGTTATTAAGACAAATACCGGGTGAATGAACACTGCAAGTACGAAGAAACACATGAGAGAAACTACGCACAACTTGATAAGAAGCAGATTAGCATCGGTTGAAGGTGTAACACACTTTTATGGGTACGTGGCTCGTAGACAATTCATTGTGACGACATAAGCCGCTACTGGGGCTATTTAACGCGAAGAAACCGATTCCTACGGTGTTGTCTCCGAGAATGTTGAGGTGGTGTTTGATTTTGAGCACTGACGATTTCAGTTTCGAATTTAGGCAAGGAAACGCGAATGCAAATGCGGACTGTTTGAGTAGTCTTCCCCAGAAGGCGGTTGACGATGGATCCGTTTCATTAGGAGACGTTCTATTGTTGGAGTCAAACAATCGGCCTATCGGCTCCTATTGAAGAAGTACAAAAACTCACCACTGAAGACAAGATACTTAGAGACGTGCGATACTGGCATCAGTGGCCAACCACTGAGTTAGAAGAAACATACAGACCGTTCCAAACAAGACAGGCAGATATTTCAGTGTACAAAAATTGCCCGTTATGGGAAAATCGTCTAATAGCACCAGGAAAAACCCGTGGAATCTTCATCAAGTTACTTCATGCGAACCATCCTGGAATTATGGCTATGAAAGCCTGTGCAAGAAGTTAAGTATGGTGGCCAAACATTGATCAGGACATCGAGAATTGTGTTGCGGCTTGTCGGACATGCCAAATTCACCAAAATAATCCAGCAAAAGCATCGCAGCGATATCTGAAACCTACTTTGAATCGGTAGTCTACGACCCATGTGGATTTCGCTGGACAATATCATGGGAAGATCTTTTTGACAGTGGTCGATTCCATGTCAAAATGGTTGGAAAATCACGAAATCGATGGCCTCCAACGAGGTTATTAGAAGTTTGAGAAGAATCTTTGCGATATTAGGCATTCCGGATAGGGTGGTTTCCAACAACGGTCGATCTATCGAGTCCCAAGAACTTCATGGCTTTTAGGAAAAAAAAAAAATTGATCAAGTACATCACAATTTCGTCGTATCATCCTTCAAGTAATGGGCAAGCAGAGAAGATGATACGGACTACCAAAAAAATGTTGCCAAAATTTCAAGAGTGTGACATCGGAATTGCAAGTGCAACGAATGCTTTTCCGGCAACACACCTCGGTGCAAGCAGGAACAGCAAAGACACCAGCTGAACCGTTGATGGGAAGGAAACTGCGAACAGTCTTGGACAAAATGCATCTTTATGCATTGCAGGCGAGTCACAGGGAAGGAGAAAATGCCGAGAAGAAATTGCGGAGTTCTAATGTAGGAGATCCGATTTATTTCCGCAATTATAATCCGTTTGGATCCAAATTGTAAGATTGTTTACACTAGATTTTATGACTTAAGAAATCCTTTTTATTTGTGCACCACCAAACTCGTGCATGTTTTTTCGCTAATACAGCGAGTGTCACATCTTCTTGTTACCTTGTCTGTTCGATGATTTTGCCCTACATCTCGTAGATTAAAAAACAACTCGTAAGATTCGCATAGTATTTAATAGCATCTTTGCATAATACAATTGATACACACGCAACCGTTTACCACAACGACACGTCAAACCACTGATGGACCTCTTCTCTAGTTTCGTCGAATTCGTATTGTTTACATCTTACATAGTTACGAAAATAGTAATCCACGCATTTTGCTGGATGGCTCTTGTTAAAACATTTTTGGTCGAGAAAATTAAAATAACCCCATCCGATCGCCCATGCATACAAGCGGTCACGCCCCTCCACTTCTCTTAAGCAACGGCGAAATTGACAATCACAGGAGCAAGCCAAGCTAGAGACCGGCCTAGGATTCGTTAAATTATATTTTGTCCTGTACTTCCCAATTGCATCGTCGCACAAATCGTGCTCGCGACAGCATGCGTCTGTTTGTTTAAAATCGCCCAAGTCCTCATTGTTCATTGCGCTGTTTCCGGGACCGCACCATTTCGTTCCTAGAAAAGGTCTCCTCCAAAGATATACTAACGATCCACAGTAAGGCATAACCAATCCCCCAAATTCAACTAATTCCTTTTCTAAGTATAATAAATCGTGGTAGAAAGTATCACAAGCAGCTTCTTCGTCGAATCCAAAGTTGAATTCTTCTTTTTCTTCGGCAACGTAGTGTCTAGCTGCCCAATAGAGAGCTAATACCAGTATCTTCATTACTGTAAATGCCTATAACCAAACGTCAAACAACGACATTATACCTAATAGAAACACTTTAAACCCTTGCAAAATGGTGAGATTTCATCAGAAATCAAAAGTTGCACTTTTTATTGAAAATTTATTTTGGGTAACATGTTGACAACACCGTTCGAAATCTTTTTACCCATGTTAATACTCGGAGGTGTACTCACTCCACTGTATTACACGCCAAATTGGAATTGTCAAAATTGTCAAACTTAATCAAAGCAAAACTTGATGTCGGTGGAAAATTCAATTTATTGTATACATATCATATGTCGTCTCGGTGGCTGAATGGCTTGCGTGCTCGCCACAGATTGTGCTCGCCTTTCACTCCGCAGGTGCTAGTCCAGTTTATGTATTGTAAATGTATTGATATTACACAAATATATTTAAGTATATATTAACCAAATTTAGTAGGATAAGAATAACACTAGGAGGTTCGAAGAGAGAGTCACTTTTTTCCCCAATTATGGACTCGATCCATTTTCTATGGGCGTAAATATCTTCATATTCTCCAAACTCGAATTGCAAATCCATCTTAGGTGTGGCTATTCCAATAACCATTTTTTTATAGATTAGCGGCCCACCTGTATCATATTCTAATTGCCTGGGTTCCTCGTCATCACCTGCATTGCCGATGCAGATCTTTGTAGAACTATTCGTCATCTGTTTGCATTTGGCTTTAGGCCATATTGTAGCATTCAGCATTCGTAAAGACGCACCTTCAAATCCGTCTCCAAGCAACGTATCGTACCCTACGATAGTTCCAGTACCACAGTATCGCATGGCCTTATTGGGAATGCCTATCGTTTTAACTGTAGGCGATAGTTTAAACGCTTTCTTCAAACGCACCAAACCAATATTGTTAAACGAAATATGGCCGAAAGTATAGTCTGTGTCATACTTCGGTTTGATATCGAAATCGGAATGCACGAACACCTGTGCCGAACTGACAGTACGCCTGTCACGTTCTCGTTTATTCCGACTTGTTCCCATGCGACACCGCACAGCGTTGTTGGCGATTCTCTTGGGTTGCCCGGTCGGGTTGTAGAAATGATTTAGACAAAGGGCAGCGGTCAACACCCACAACGGTTTTATGTAGGTGCCGACGCACGGAAGTTGCGAAAACTGCCTACCGTCTGGCCCTGCAGTTTTGCCCAGATTTACGTGTAATTGCACCAGGAACGGGTACTCTCGTAAGGTAGTCGCCCTTCCTATTTTTGGGTTTAACTCATCAGCTTCGTCATCTGGAAGTTGCGCGATTGCCAGCGGTAATGCAGATAATAAGCAATAAGTTCCTACCGTGGCGAGCATTTCTCTTCACTCGCGTTCATAATATTACGGTGACGCTGTACACAGGCCTTTGCTCAAGTATTGACGCATTGTGAATGAAGTTTCTAAAATTTCATTTGTCAACCGGCCCGGCACATAAAACTCTTATAGCATAGTTTAAGCAATAGTACCTTGTATAACTAAAGTTTTGAAAAAAATTTGCTTCACATGAAAATAAACCTCTTAAATCTTTTGGTAAAATTCCCACATAAATCTTTAATAGGAAAATTAAATTTTCTATATATGTATAGTATAAAGTAGCACGATTATTAAACTTATATAATCAGTCGTAGTCCTATGTCGGTCACTGGAACTCCTCACCTTCAGAACCGAATTAAGCCATTTCTTGTGCAGAAATACATCTTCATACCTGCCGAAATCTGGCGAGCACTCAGACTCTATTTTCGACCCAACCCCAATGACCATATTTTTATAGACTAAGGGACCTCCGGAATCCCACTGGCATGGAACCTTGCCCTTTTCACCAGCGCAAATTATTGCCGGATTACCGGTGCTTCTCTTGCACTCCCCCGCACTCTTCACGGAGATATTCACTGCTCGCAGCGACAGGTCTATATCATCAGCGGAAACGGCGTTGGTTTTCTTTCCCGTTTTCTTTCCTGTTTTCTTTAATGTTCTTCTACGGTTCATTAACAGCTTGACAACCTCAGAGATTAACAAGCCGTAACCCATGATGGTAACCTTCTTACCGCTGTAATCCATGCGCTTGTTTGGCAATGGGATCATCTGGCACGTAGCTGATAGCCGGAAGGGTCGTGACAGTTCGAGGAGCGCTATGTTGTTCTTGTAGTTCCCTTCCTTGTTCCGCGTGTACGAAGGATGCATCAGATGTCTAATCGCTCTGCGCACCAGAGTTTTGTCTAGCACATTCTCAGTGGTCATCCCCATCGTGCACGTGACCCTAGTCATGTGCTCACCGATCTGAGGCGGTAAATCCAAATTATCGTGATTGATGTCCAGACAGTGAGCCGCGGTAAGCACCCACTGCGGGCCTATGTAACTACCGCCACAGTACGTGGTTTTACGGGCGTGTTGCATCATGATCCAGACTAAGTAAGGGTGGTCTTCGATTCGTACTTTCGATCCACCTATCACCTTCCCAGTCATTACATTAGAATCGGATGTCTTATCGAAGAGCGCCAACGAAATCGTGCACAAGAAGTAACAGATCTCCCGTTTAAGATACATCCGTTAAACGATGAAAATTACTAACATGGTAAATCTTCCGTTCACCTTTTCGAAAATCTTTGCTTCTGTCCAAATTTAAAGGAATTATAATTAATTCCTAATGTATATTTTAGAGTATATATCTACATATATACATTGTAAATTGTAAATGACACTGACAATCATTCTAATACTTGCGCATATGTCAAATTCTCCGAACAGTAGAATTTTTCATTGACAATATTAGTTGTGTGCAAGTTTTAGCTTGCGTTGAATTTAATGGTAATTTGGGTACAAAACGCTTTCTTTTTAATAAAGCGAATTCGATTCTGGATCATTCGATGCAAGTCCTGCACTAGAAGTATGTCAAAATAATTTTTATAACTTGCAGAACACACCTGCCT
Organism: Cetonia aurata; assembly: GCA_949128085.1. Classification (NCBI taxonomy): domain Eukaryota; kingdom Metazoa; phylum Arthropoda; class Insecta; order Coleoptera; family Scarabaeidae; genus Cetonia; species Cetonia aurata. The sequence continues at coordinate 65,211,198 of OX421884.1, read as the reverse complement.
TTGCAATACATAATGGCCATGTGTTTCTTGGGTCTAGTATCAGGCATTCTAGTATGAGGTATTCTTATGGTATACCTAGTCCAATGCATTCCTTTCTCAAAATAAAGAAAAGTAAGGATATCCATTTGAAATGTAGTGACAAAATATCAACCATGTACGTTTCTATGCATCGTCTGCGCGAAGTAGTTTGACAAGATTCACAACGAATCTTCCATTCTATAATAGCAAGTCCAATTGTTCTTGTGACATAGATTAGCACCTCACTGCTGCGTTCTTTGTTATACAATCATCAACACATCTTTTGAAAAAAAAAAATTTCTTCTTCAATGTATTCTAAAACGATTTGTGCAATATTAATTAACGCTATTAATAAAGCAAAACATAATTTAAAACAAAATAATTACCCAAATTATACCTATTATAAATAAAATTTTCAAACAAAGAATTTTCCTATATTATAATAAATCAACCAGAACTACGAAAAATAAACACAAAATATATAAAAATCCCTTATGTAAAACATTTATTTGAAAAAAATAAATCAAATTTTCAAGCCATATAACTTAAAAATCCATACAAAATTAAAATCAAAAATTGAAAAAAATAAAACATCACATGTTGTATATAAAATTGACTGCAAAAATTGAAATGGTGTATATATTGGCGGAACCATGCAATGTTTAGAAAACAGAATGAAAGGACATAAATATAACAAAAAGCTTACAGCACTAAAGAAACATGAAATAACTCAAAATCATTCGTTTGATTTTGACAACCTAACATTTCTAAATAAAATTTAAAAGCACGTAATATACTTGAAATAATCAAAATTTTTAAAAATAAACATGCAGTTAATGATAAAACAGATAAACAATATTTTACCAAATTATATAATTTAATTTTATAATTAAACACAACAATACTTCTTAGAATCTACTTATATAATTTAAAATGTTTTTCATATTTCAAAAAAAATACGCAAACTACTATACACGGTGGCCAGAAAAGAGCGGATAATCGCCAGGTAGAACGATTCTTTGTTCAATTCTGAGGCGATAATCTTAGTCCAAAAAAGTTATACGGTCCTTCCTTAATGCATACGAGACCATCAAACCTTAAGATGTACGGCTAAAATTTAGCAAAATTCGTCAAATTTATCTATGTAAAATCATTGTGGTGAAATTTAGAAATGGAATTATCTCAAATGCATTGATGTAACTAATCGATTAATACCAATGGTTTACATTTTTAACATTTCTTCATTGGCATTTTTGAAATTAAAGTACATATGGCAACGTGGTACTGTAAGGCTGCTTGTTTAAAAGTAATAAGTAGTTGTCAATTTTTGACGTTTCTCATGTGACATTTGGCTGTTGAAATAAGATAAACATTTTGTGCTGTTCTTAATACTGAACAATATTTACCTTTGGAGAATACGCCGACATGTATCTATATGGTATTCGGATTTTGCAATGGAAATGCAAACTTGGCAAAAGAGGAATATCAAAAACGGTATCCACAACGGCGACATCCATCCACCAACACGTTCCGTAGATTGGATCAGCGACTTAGAGAAACTGGCACCTTTATACCGAATTATCGTAACAGCTGTACACCTAGAGAACGTCGAACAGTTCAATTAGAAGAGAAAATATTGGATGCTGTTTACGAAGATTCAACGTCCAGTACAAGACAAATAGCTCGGGAACTGAATATTCCTAGCAAAACAACAGTGCACTCAGCACTATCTCAAAATCTTTTGCGTCCGTTCCATGCAAGGAAAGTGCAGCCTTTGTATGTAAACGATAATGTGCATAGAAGAATGTTTTGTAACAATGTTTTACAAAGGATTCAAGAAGAGCCGAACTTTTTATTGCATAGTCTCTGGAGCGACGAATGCTTGTTTATGAGAGATGGCGTCTTTAATAGCCATAATTTTCATTTTTGGGCGGACGAATATCCCAAGGCAGTAAGGGAAATTGGACATCAGGGAAGATTTTCGGTAAATGTTTGGCTGGGGATTTTAAATCTCCGAGTTGTTGGACCAATATTTCTTCCAAATCGTCTAAATGGAATTCAGTACGTTAACGTTTTAGAAGAAGTACTGGATAATATTCCATTGAATTTGAGACCCAACATGTTGTACATGCATGACGGGGCACCCGCTCACAATGCCAGAATTTCGAGGGATTGGTTAAACGAACACTTTCCGAATCGGTGGATAGGGCGTAACGGTCCAATAGCATGGCCAGCAAGATCTCCCGATATTAATCCTCTGGACTTTTTCGCTTGGGGGTTTTTAAAGGAAAAGGTCTATGCAACGCCTCCAGCTAACGAAGAGGATGTAATTAATAAAATTACGGCGGCAGTTCGATTAATCACCCCCGATGTGTTGGAGTGCGTTTTGAATTCGCTTCCTCGAAGATTGGAATTATGTCTGGAAACTGATGGCTACCAATTTGAACAGTTGTTATAATTTTTTCATATTATCTTTAAATTTCAGCAACATTTTTATCCATGTTAACATAAAATTCTTGCTAATTTGCGTATTTACCTGATTTATAGTAGATAATAAAATGATTACTGCCACAATACTTGTCTGATTAGGTGTTGCCAAATTTACAATTCTTTTAAGCTGCTCGTGTGACTTAAGAAAACACTGTACTACTTTTCTCAATTAAGATTGTCAACTCAGAATTAAACAAAGATTTGGCCTGCGTGGCGTTTGTCCGCATTTTTCTGGCCACCGTGTATATATATTTTACAACGGAATCTTTACACGAAACACATTTTTCAAAATGTTTATATTAAAACACTTCCTTTAAAAGCTGAACTGAATTTTACACGCTTCTGTATCATTATCTTTCTTTCTTTACATTCGGTTGTAATCGATCAAAATTCAGTGACACTTCGCGTCCTTGAGGACACCATTTATATCAATCCTAGTTACATAAGAAGTGCATTAGCATTAACAAACCTGCCTGCGCGCATTTCCCATCCGAACAAGGTAAGCCCATATGCCTTCGCTATCCGTCGATTTTGATTGAAAGGTGCGAAACAGCAGGATACAGTATTGTACCATGTCTGTCTGCATTGATTCAAATTGGGTCAAAACACAGCGTGTATTCGCCTGGAGTTCACAAGAGGAAATAAATATCATCGATATTATATAAAGTAATATAGTATTGAGCTATTCATAAGATAGTTTTGTTCCAGCTTCACAACTCGCAAAATATTTAATTATATTAAGAGCTCATTTTCAATCTGTCAGTAAAAGAAGGATGACCTCTAGACAAATTGCTGGCGAATGTAATATTAGTGCAATAACTGTTTTAAACCTTTTACATAAGAATAAATATCGGTCGTACAAAATTAGCACATCTCAAGAACTTTTACCCGATGATTGTTACCGTCGAATGGAATTTTGCGAAATAATGATGAATAAATATCACGATTTTGGATAATATTTTATTTGCTGGTAAAAAACATTTTACGTTCATGGGCTTCAAAAACAAAAAACAACAAGAAAAGAAGAAACTTCAGATCGAAACGCATAAGCTTTTGAATGTAATTTCCTCACTAAGTTGTCACAATGTTCTTTCCATGATAGTGTTTCCTCGATGGTAACTCCTAAGAAATTAGTTTGGTGGCAGCTATTTAAAGTTTCTCCATAGACGTGCAAAATTGATATCATCTACGCTTCTCTGCCTAGCATGAAATATCATACACTTCGTTTTCTCTAAGCCCAAAGACAACATATTGCTAGAAAACCAGTTGTTCAGTGTGCTGTTACTGCAGTTCGTGCTATATCAGTTTTAGGTGCGATGAGTGTGGCAATATCATCTGCATAAATAGTAACATAAACATCTGATAAAAATAACACAATGTCATTAATATATATACAGGGTTAGTAAAAAGTCCCGGAACGGTCGAATAACTTTGTTATTTGAAAATTATGATTTCTGAAATTTGGTATGGGGTTATAGTTAATATAAATGCATTTTATGCAATACAGTTAATATTTTTTTCACTTCCGGTTTAATCGGCAATACGTCCAATTTTTTTTTTTTTAAATGGAACGCCCAGATTCTTTTAACACTTTTGAATGCAAAATAAAAAACTACGTTCAGGAAGTATTAAGACGTTTATTTTTATTCACAAGAAAACAGTTAAAAAATTAAAAAAGTGTCCTAATACAGAAAAATCAAGATACCTGTCTATTCAGGTTGCGATTACAATAATTGTTCAAAATGCTCTCCATTTACAATTTGACAAAAATGTAAACGGTCAGTAAAATTTCTTATTGAATTTTGTATTTGTTCTGGAGTGATGCGATTGGCTTCTTGAACTATTCTCTCTTCCGATTGTTCAAGATTATGGGGACGATTTTTGTACACTTGACATTTCATGTGACCCCAAAAGAAAAAATCTAATGGCGAGAGATCTGGCGAACGTGCTGGCCATTCGATTGCTCCTCTACGTCCGATCCAACGTCCCGGAAAAATTTCATTCAAATAATCGCGGACATTATGGGCAAAATGGGGGGGAGCTCCATCTTGACCAGTAGCGACAATTATGTCTGTTCACAGTGCCGTTGAGACAAAACGTTGCCTCATCTGAAAAAATGATGTGATCTAAAACATTAGGCTGCTGCTCGATCAATTCCGTCATTGTTTCGCAAAATTGTAGTCTACGATCTGGATCATCTTCAGTTAACTCATGGACGGGATACATTTTATAGGCTTTCATTCTTGCTGATTTAAGAATCGTATGAGCAGATTTTTGAGAGATCTTATGAATTTGACCTAATTCTGTTGCGGACACGTGATGATTTTCTTCCACTGTAAGTAACACATTCAAACTAGTTTCTTCATCTGTTGCTGTTAATGGACGTCCCCTTCTAGGTAAATCCTTCACCTGACGAAAGACTTCAAACTTTTGAATTGTTCGGCATACCGTACTTTTACTAATGTGACGATCCGGATAAACAGTATTAAACAAAATACAAACCTCTTCAAAAGAACGTTGACGATCACCGTACCCACGCATCATTAATATCTCAATTCGTTCTGATTCAGTAAGTTTTTCTGCCATTTTCAAATGTGTCAATGTTTAAAATAAGTAAATTTATAGCGATGCAAAAGTTAAAACGCTTTTAAAATTGTCAAATGTGACGGCAAAAAGAATGCAAACACTAAACAACAACTTTTTTCAAAGGTACCTTGATTTTTCTGTATTAGGACACTTTTTTATTTTTTAACTGTTTTCTTGTGAATAAAAATAAACATCTTAATACTTCCTGAACGTAGTTTTTTATTTTGCATTCAAAAGTGTTAAAAAAATCTGGGCGTTCCATTTAAAAAAAAAAGTTGGACGTATTGCCGATTAAACCGGAAGTGAAAAAAATATTAACTGTATTGCATAAAATGCATTTATATTAACTATACCCCCATACCAAATTTCAGAAATCATAATTTTCAAATAACAAAGTTATTCGACCGTTCCGGGACTTTTTACTAACCCTGTATATATACAGGGTGAATCTCAATATATGCGACAAACTTTAGGAGCTGATTCCTGAGGTTATTTTGATCATTAAAGTTCATATGAGTATATGTCCAAAACGGTTTGGTTTAAAAGTTATTGAATGTTTAATAATAAATTATGAACTATGACTAACACGATATAATATCACAGTTGGTTCTTCAAAATCAATTGTGTTGAGAGGGAATTGTTTGTCACTTCAAAATTTGACAGTAGTTGTCAGAGGGAATTGTTTGTTTGTCATTTCAATATTTGACAGTAGTTGCCCGAGTATTTGTTTTTTTATTTAGTTTTACTAATTATTTTGTTAATTTAAATAAAAACATTAATTATGTTAACTTACCATTAAACATTGTATAACTTTAGAAATAAGCAGTTTGGGACATATGTTCTTATGAACTTTTATGATCAAAATAACCTTAGGAATCAGCTCCTAAAGGTTGTCGCATATATTCACCCTGTATACTAAACAGTATGGGTCCTAACACTGAATCCTGGCGTATGTCATTACCTACGGGAAACCAACTGGATGACGCTCTTGCTGTGTTTCCATTGTCAGCTTTGAATTTGATCTTTATCGTTTGGATCATATTCTCAAAATATGACGCAAACCAATTTGCAACGATGTCTCTAATAACATAAGCATCAAGTTTCTTTAATAATTCCGTATATTCTAATGATAGTAGGGGTCTCAACTGATATAGACGGGAAGATTAATTGAATAATGTTACAACAATTACCTAACTAATGTATAGTTAATTTTATTTTAAAAAGATTTTTTTTTAAAATAAATGATTGGACTGCCTATCAATGATACGGTGCCTATGTTTTCGCCGACGACTGTACTCCAACTCGCGCCGAAGGGTAGGGGTCGTTGCCGTCGGTCGCAGCGCGCGCGCGTCCCTCACTCCCCGATGCCGATTACGTAACTCGCCGGGGTAGGGTCGCGTCTACACACGAGCATCCATCTGGCGGCCATTTTTAGCGCATTCGATCGCGCGTTCGGCACACGTCGGCCGTATCCGCCTGCAGTCGTCCGCGGCGGCAGCGCTCATCAGCACAAGCGAGCCAGCGAGGAGCGGAAGAGACGGGTGCCCTGTTCCCTTCTATAGCAGCGGTGGTGGTAAAGAGTAAAACATCCGTAGAAGTGAGAGTGGGAATGTCCACTAGTATCATTAACTAACTGGCGATCTACTATACACGATAAATCCGTCGCTCTGGGGAATACGAGTGCGCGCCGGTGTTGTAACGTAGTTTGTGCGGGCGAGTCGCGATCCTAACCTCAAGTTTTCGTGGATTCCGGTTGGATTCGATACATATTCGCGGACAATTATTGAAAAAAAAAAAAAACTTAAAGACTATGCGCGTGTGTTTCATTCTTCGATTATTACAGTGATTTCTTCGTGTTTACATGCGGACGAGAGCGGTCGAAACATCTCGGTCCGAACCTCAAGGAGGCATTTAAACCTTGTGTTTATACAGTGTTGTGGTATATAACAATCGAAATTATCGATTTAGGGCACCGAAAAACAACGAAATCCTTTTCAGCGTTTACTTGTGGATATTTAAACTTTAAAACACCCGAACAGAATCAATTATTCCAGCGTAGGAATTAACCATTTTAAACAGTAAGTTACTTTAGACGTTTAAACGCCGTTTTAGATTCCTGGCATTCTATTATTGTAATTCGTAAGTCCAGATTTACTTGTCGAACTGATTCATATCCTGCAAATACAATATATCTTACACTCTGTTCGAGATTGATTCCCGTTTGACTGTGCGCCGTGGTTGTAACTTGGTCCTGAGGATAATGTTATTGATTTTACGGCTTTTCAGTGGCCGTGTCGACCAGTGGCGGCGCTGCTGTGGGTTCGGGGGGATTCAGGATGAGGGTTTGATAATAGGACGGCGTGCGTTTTCTCGAAAGAAAAACCACAAGACAAAAAAATACCCTAAAAGAGAGGATTCTTAGTTTGATCACGATGAGCACTTTTGTTGTCTTTTTACGTCCTTAAATTATTGTTCGAAATACGGGTGAAAAGTATTCGATTTCACAAATAAATATCGTGGAGAGCGTTATCATATGACGATTTGAAAATGGTTTCCGGGAATTCAAAATTTTTCAAGAAATTTACGGTTCTCATTTTTGTGAAATGGTTGAAAAGTTTGTGGAGTTCTCAACGGCAAGCAAAGGAAAAAGAAAGCTTTCTCTGAGGAAATTTAAAAAATCGAAAAAGCGCAAACAAGGCCAAGATAGTTTTACATCCAAATCAGAAGATGAATCTGACGCGGAATGTCTACTGTCATCGTCTTTATTCGGAATCTAATGAAGGCTGGATTAGTTGTTCTCTAGGTCAAAAATTGTCTGATAATTCCTGTGCACATGTTAAAAAAAAAACGATACTGTGTTGGTTTATAACTACAGATATTGTAAGAGTAAAGTTGAATGGTCCCCATATTGCCCCATCATTTTGAATTCTTCGTCAGTTAAAGCATAATATCAAAAACGTTTGTCAACATATTGCACATGGTTGAAATCAGAAAAAAAGACTCTTTCTAACGGTGTCAAAATTCAATATGACGCCCATAAGAAATAAGAAAGTTGATGATGACCAGAAGAAAACGAAACGTCGTATAAAAATGTCAAGTACATCATTACATAGAACATTAAAAGTGGCCTTGAGAACGTGTCTTTAGTTTTTCTCTGCAAGGCCAAATAAAAGTGCTAGAGGCAAAATAAGAAAATGACATTTTTCCGTTTTTTTAAAAAATCTGAAACGTCATTTTTTCTAAGTCTACTTTCTTTTCGGGATCACAATAACCACAAAATTTCGTAACTTTGCCAAATTTAAACCTATCGTCTATCTTCAATAATAAGCAAGATCTCAATGGTGAGGATTGAAAATGAATCAGCGTATATGTTTTGAATTGATAAACGACTTTTTACCTTAACATCACCTTTTTCCTCCTATTTCCCTACTTAGATGAGGATTCTCTTGAAAAGCCAGTAGTACATTTAATTCGCTTTCTTGCGTGATTGTTGTCGGATTTATTCCAACTTTTTTCTTGTACTTCACCGATGCTGTTTCATCGAAGCACTCACGTAGTTTTTGAAATGCTTCTGGTCGTGGATGTTGTGCATCCGGATATCATTGTGTATAAATCCGGGATATCAGCAGACAATTTTTGTCAGCTTCCCCCAAAATGTAAATCATATTGGTTAATTCTTCTTTAGAAAAAATCATTTTTTTACGTATGCCAATTATGTATAGGCTGGTAATGTTAATGATTTTGACAGTAACTAGGCAACAACAAGCATAGTCATTTATTTTTGTTTTTCATAGGTGATGTGTTTTTATATTTTATTTATTGTCAATTTCTTTTTAGAACAATGCAAGAACTATCAAATCCTAACAAATGTGGTATCAAATAAAAGCTTGTAAAGAGGCGAATTGAGTGGTATAAAAATATACGGGGTGTTCCATTTGAAACTATAGACCATTTAAAATATCGTTATACGGCCTACGGCAACTGAAAACTGAAGTAGCAGAATCAGGTTTGACAATGATTTAGAAATGTAATTTTTAAAAATGGCAGAATGGTAAGTCGTTAAATTTGGGTTTTTTCCCAACAGGAAAACAACTGACGATCAAAATCATTTAGTACCTTAACATAAAGTGTGTCTTTTAAGATGATCTATCCAAATGTTCAATAAAATACAGGGTGCTCCATTTAAAAAAATAAAACATTAATATGTCGCTAAAAAATTGAACGTCCTGTATAGTGCAAAATATTTTTAAGACATACAGTCAGATACGATGTACAATAATTCATGAACAGTTTTTTGAAAAATCTTTTAGTTTATGAGCAATCTTCTGCCATCACATCGTTGGGACACCCGGTATAAAAACACGGTGTAAAGGCCATTCATTTGCTTTTTTTTTTGAGGAAGTAATCATTTTGGTACGATCACAAACATGTTTGTAAATCTTAAGGGTTTTTCAACACTCACAGCTGAATGGTTTTTTTTTTTACTGTGGCGTACCATTTTGATCATCTACAAAAAAGGAAATGGTAAGAAAAGATTTACAAAAATGTTAGTGATTGTACCAAAACGGCTACGTGAAAAAAAAATTAAATAAATCCGTTGAAAAAGTTGAAGTATAAAGGCATTAGTGTATTTATTTCTGTTAATAAGTAATAACAAAAAACAATTCCAAGAACCTTAAGATTTTTAATGTCTCACTGTGTATTTCACGTGTCCCATTCTGTACTTGAATGAGTACAAATTGAGACAGAAGCTGTTTCTACTTTAAAGTATTACTCTAAAAACAGTTGAGTTTTTATAAGAATAAGAACTACAATTTTATGTGATAAAAGATTGGAACTGTTTATTCTTGCTACTGCTTATGGCTGTTTATAAAATAAAATAACAAAATTAAAAAAGAACCGTTAATGGAACAAGTTTACCGTGGACTTAACCAGTTAATCATATCAAGAATTTTGGATATTAAAATTTCTTAATTTAATGGTACTCGTATCTATTAACTCAATTTAAATCCGAGTAATTCTCCTCAGTTAGGTTTTCTTCAAACTCGTTGCTGCCTACCTGAACCAAATACGTTAAATTCTCATCTGTGAAAATCACCTTTTTCCAAAATTCATAATCCTAAAACTAACGTAAATATTTTTATCAAAATTAATTTATTTTTTGTTCTAAATAATACATAATAACAAATAATAGGATATCCCAAAGCACCTCAATAGCCACTAATTATTGTTTATCTTCTCTTCCAGGCTTAAGGACTTCATAAATGTGGCGGTGAAACGATTCCCAAACATCAGCGGTACCATGAATAAGATAACGACCATCTTCCTGATGCTGACTGGGCTATTCTCGGCCTGTCAGTCACAAACGGTATCCGTTATTCCGCACGACGCCCATCCCGGGTACAGCATAAAGAAATTCGACACCAACAGCACGACGAATTACAAGCTATTAGAGACTGGTTTCTCGCAGTTCTTCACGATGCTCGAAGACGGCTCCATCATGACGATATCGGATCTGAGTCCATTAATAAACAGACCGATAGATCTCATGATACTAGCGGAGAACTCCAATCATACCACCACGACGCACCTCCTCCAATTGTACGTGCTCGATAGGAGAAACATGCTCAGCTTCAAGACCGACGAGGCCGATATATCCGGCCGGATTTCTGAGAATTTACCGGCTAAAACTAGGGTGGACGGTGTGCCGATGCTACAGACCACGGTGGGGTTGAATACGCTTCCGATAACCTACAGTTTGATCGGCGGAAACACCGCCCAAGCGTTCCAGTTGCAGCACAGCCTCTCAGAGGAAGTTCTCCCGAATGTTACTGTTAGTGATAGTGCTTCTGGTGTGTACATAGTAACCTCGCAACCCTTGGACAGGGAGGAAACGGACAGGTACGTTTTGACTGTGCAAGCCGTCGATCGTAGCGGTATAAACAAGGCCGTCACAAACATAGTGATCGTCGTAGATGATGAGAATGACAACAGTCCGGTTTTCACGCAGAAAGTGTATAGATTCGGGGTGGGTGAAGACGAGAATAACGTCACTGTTTCGTGGAAAAGATTCACATCCATAGGAAAAGTCGAGGCGACAGACGCTGACGGTGATAAAGTCGCTTATAGATTAGTGACGCCCAGCAATTACCTGGTGATAGTCCCACAAACTGGCGATTTGCTCCTAACCGAAGAACCCTTAGAAGAAGTCGAATTAGAATTGGTGATAGAGGCTCACGATCTGCGCATACCCAGCCGGACATCGCCCAGACCAGCTCAGGTGTTGTTCCACTACAAACCGTTGCTTCCCAAAGGGGATTTAGATCTGGATTTGCAGCAGCTGGAAGAGCGTCAATTGAAACGCACAAAGAGGCGGGTCACTAGAGCCGTTAGACCCACCAAACGAATAGAATTCACCGAGATGGACGGCGATACTGAAGGACGCAGCGTCTTCCAATTGGAGAAAGAAACGGAACGGGAGACATTCAAGATCCGTGATGAGAACGCTTGGGTAACGGTGGAACCGAACGGCGCTGTCAGAGTGAAGAAGAAGTGGGACTACGAAGAACTTGGACCGGAGAAGACTATCGATTTCTGGGTCACCATTACGAATTCTGATAAAGGGGGTGAGTTCTCTTTATACCCAAGTAATTTCTTTGATTGGCAACTAATTTAAAATGAACGGAAATGGAGAAGGTGTATTTGCTTTTCGCGGTAAAACTTTCTAGTTTTACGTCGAAGTTAAAGAAGGGTGCTTTCTGTGGAAGACGGAAATACCTTGACGAAGGTGCGACATTTTGACGTGAAAATAAAGAGGGTTTTTTCTTATATCTTGACTAATATCATTTTGTAATAAAATACTGGTCATTATGTTAAAGAAAAGTCGCAATGGAATAATGTAAATAGTTATGTGTCTAAAAAGAAAAATCTTCGCATTAGGATATGTGAGGTGCAACTTAGATTCAGAAATTAAATCTGAGCCTTTATCATGAAGTAAACAATAAATCTACGAAAGTTCAATTCGTAAAAAGGAAAATTCTCTTTCCTTAATTTCTGTGAACGATATGGTTTTGCAATGAAATAAAATAAAAATGAATGTCACATATTTGATCATTATGAATTCAATGAACCTAATTTTTTATTGATTACTTTGTGCAATAACTTGGAAACTAATCTAAAAATATCTAAAAAAAAAATAACATACCTAGCTTTAAGACCAATAATTCCTTATGTATGAAGGCTCTTTATACAAATTATAGAAATTTTCAGGAAATTGCCTTAAAAATGTTGCTTTCAAAAATACCTACATACTATATAAAAAAAAAGATTCATGTTGATTAAAAACATTATAAATAACATCAAATTAAAGTCAAATGTCAAAATAATATCTTTATACACAAATACACCAACAACAAAACAAATTATACATAAAAAATAGCTATTTATAGAAGGTTATAATAACAATTAACACTTACACAAGCATAGGACTCTCAACACAAACATAAATTTTATAAACATTTTTTTGAATGTGCAATGGATTCCCCAATATAGCATCATAGCATAAATTGTTTTAGAGTACATGGAAGATATGTTAAATTAAATAGAATTTAAAATAATTTTCTTCAAAACATATGTAGATAGATCACTCGTATAATAGCATTAGAAGAAAAAAACTATACTAATTTTACTTGAAATATTTTATTCTTATCATCCCAGATTAAAGTTTACAATTGAAATCAACAATTTTAGACCTCAAACTCATAAAAAATATTAACAAAATTCTAACAAAATGATATACTGAACCTCCATAATCCGGACGTTATTTAAATTTTAAATCATCACAATCCTTTTCACAAAAAATTAATGTTATTAGCTTTGTTCGCTGTGCAGTCAGCAACTATCCACAACTGAACAACGCATGCGGAATAACAATTAAGAGTTCCCAGTGGTGCAATTTCGTATTTGGACCGTTTGCAATTTAGAATTTGGTGTTCGCACAGTGTCGAATTGTAGTCAGTAACAGTTGGTGATTAATCCAGAAGGTTCACGGATTTCTTGTGGATTTCAAATTCGGACGTGCGCATTAAACGAGACAGAGATAAAACAAAGCGTGTTGAAATATGTTTTTTTGTGTTTGCGAGGGAATAAAAAAGAGATCTGCCATATCGAAACCTGTGAATTATATTCCTTGAGTTTTGCTACGCAATCAATAGAGACTTTCATATTGAATATTTACCATCCATATTAATGCTATTATTTTCATAAATAGCGGGTGATTTTTTTGCTATTTGGTTTTCCAGTGGAATTTTTTTTAGTGTAAAAAAAAGATTCGTGACATGTGTTAAGGCCAAAAATGCTCAGTAAGGTTTGCCATTTCACCATGAATAGACTAACAGGCGAACAACGCTTGTAAAGGATTGAATTTTATTATCAAAATTCATGCTGTGTGAGAGATGCCAGTTCCAGCGTGACGAGGAAAATATTGCCGCTGTATCGGCCAGTGTCAATGAAGATCGCGATATGTCAATTCGTCGTCGTAGTCGACAATTGGGCTTGTGTTATTCGACCACCTGGAAGATTTTACGTAAAGACCTCGAGATGAAACCATACAAAATACAGCTGTTGCAAGAACTGAAGCCAGGTGACATACCAAAACGTCGTTTGGTTTCGTGAATGGGCCTTAGGAAAGTTGGATGAAGATCCAATTGTCTTCAGCGACGAAGCTCATTTTTGGCTCAATGGGTACGTCAACAAACAGAATTGCCGAATTTGGTGTGAAGAGCAGCCAGAGGCAGTTCAAGAGCTACCGATGCACTCTGAAAGATGCACTGTTTGGTGCGGTTTGTGGGCCGGCGGCATCATTGGGCCGTACTTCTTTAAGAACGATGAAAATCGCAAAGTTATAGTCAATGGAGCAAGGTACCGTGCGATGATTACCGGCTGTGTTTTTGCCCAAAATGGAAGCATTGGACTTGGTTGACATGTGGTTTCAACAAGGTGTCACTTCTCACACGGCACGCGATACCATGAAGTAATTGACAGGCGAGTTTGGTGAGCAATTAATCTCGTTTGGAGGCTGCCAAGATCATGCGATTTGACCACACTAGATTATTTTTTGTGGGGATACGTCTCTCGTGTGCAGGGACAAGCCAGGCACAATTCTAGCCTTGGAAGACAACATTACAGCTGCTGTTGGTGAGATACCGACCGAAATGTTGGAAAAAGTTTGCCAAAATTGGAGCTCACGGATGGACCACCTACGGCGTAGCCGCGGGCAAAATTTACACGAAATAATCTTTACAAAGTAAATGGCAGGCATTCATTTATCGGCCCAAATAAATATTTCAATCACTCGCAAATTTTCTGTTTTTTTCAATTTTCAAAACCCAAACGGTTAAAAAATCACCCAATACAAGTCAGTATTCAAATTATTATGTATCAAAGGCAAGATAACAAACACAAACTTTAGGTTATCAAGTTCAATTTTTCATTACGATGCTATTAATAAAGCGAAAGATATTTTAAAACAAAATAATTACCCAAATTATAAATAGAATATTGAAACAAAGAACCTTCCTGTCATCACAAAATATATAAAAAATCCTTATATAAAACATTTATCTAAAAAAATTAATAAAATTTTCAACACAAATAATTTCAGAATCACACATCAAAATAATAACAAACTACAAAGTCAAATCTACCTATAGGTACAATTATTTTGATACTGCACCACAACAATAAAAATAAAGTACCACTTTTATTGATTATAGACACAATCTTTCATTTAATTCAAGTTTGGTTACTATAAAAAAGATCTTATGAAACATATTTAATTTTTATTAATATTAAAATTTACAACGAGTACCGATAGCATTAGAATTTTTTCTGGTACGATACGCTCGGACACTAATGTGTTAAATACAATTTAAACGAAAAAACTTTTATGGCGCGACGTTCCATTCCATTTTATAGCGTTGTAAAACTGTCGACTGTTAATTTTTTTTTAAACCCATAACGCGTCTTGCCATGTTACATCACAGTAGCACCATCTGGTGCTGATACTTAGTAAGTACTTCTCTGACGATTGCCGCGCCATCTATCCACTAGTAAATTTTAAGTGATAAACATTATTTTTCCTTTGCGGGTTCGAATATTGCCCTGGTTAATTGTGATAATCAATTTTTTTCGAAGTCACGATGGTAATACGTATTGCTGTGTACTGAAAGTACCAACAAAAATGCCAAATGCAATTAAAAATGAAAAATTAAATTAGCTAGCTCAAATGATAACAATTTTTATAAGGCGCAAAAGAACAATTAAACTCAGGGTTACTATCATGAACAGTACAATGTGGGTGAAAGAAATCTGACTTTCTTTTATACTCAAAAATTTTTTTATTATTTTTAAAAAAAAAAGAAAAAAAATTAATTACAAATTTTGCAGAAAAAAACCTTTTACAAAGCAATAGAAAACAAAAAGTTCAGGAAGATAATAATTTTTTTTTCAATTCAATCCACGTGGTCTCAATATTAAAACAACTAAATTAAACGTGGAAAATTCAAGTAATTTATATAAATGAAAAATAAAAGCAAGCACAATGCTTTTATTCACCCAACCCGAGGTGATTAATAAATAATTACAAATCAAAAAAATTAACAACGAACAAAAAAATTAACTCTTTAAACTTAAAATATCTTCCTGCACGTAAAAATAATAACAGATCTTATATCTAAATTGTGTACACAAAAATACAATATCAATTATTATTAAATGAGTTCCGTGATGAACGAAATAAAATCAGGAACGTGAATTCAAAACTTGAAATCAATAATCACAAAATGTCAGCAATGAAATACAATTTTATATATCTACTTACTTTCGTATCGATCAAGGAACTGAACTCACAAGGTTAAACAATCGTATAAGTATAAAAATCTCAGATGCGTGCGATGCAACGCACACAGATCTGTCCGCAAACGGACGAACTCGCAAAACAAAACAATATATATACAATACCAGTGAACGCAAAATGTACACCTGACTGAAATTAATATAAACAACTGAACAATAAAATAAACAAATTAAACAATCCAAAACATTAACTAAATCTTATTTGAAAATAAAACAATTTGAAATTTCTCGCAACATTGACAAACGCTTAACGGAATAAACAAAAAAAAACTGAATTTACAAAAACCCGGGGTGCCAGACCACAGCAGTATGTAGTATATGATTGCGCTTTTTGTAAAACTATTGTAAAACAAATGTGTGTTACCACTTGTAATTCTTGGAAAACAAAAATATTTCGTTTTGAGAATTTTCGGTTGCCGATTTGTATTAGGAATTTTTACATTTTTAAATATGCAAAATATGCAACTTTTGTAAAAATATGCGTAGAAATGCCTAAATATGCAATTTATACAATCACTAATTAACGCTAATTTACTTTAATCAGTGTAATACGTGGAGATATAGACTATACTTAAAGATATCCAAAAAATTAAATATATACACTTTGCTTATTATCATCCATAGGGGTAATTAGAAAAATTACGACTATAAAATAGGTAAACTCAAAAATGTTCATTATACAGCAACCATCTCAGCTAGCCTAAACCGTGCAGTTAACGTCTAGACTGCAGATGATTTGTATCCGGTTTCGTCGGTGGAGTGCAGTGCGCGGGTCCTGCAATTTATACTGCAAAAGAACCGCTCTACGAATGCCAGTAGAGAACACTATAAAAGCGAATTCCCCCATCGCTGAACCCTCACCCGCATCAGTATGCTGAAGAGCGTGTCTGGCTTCTGTTGTAGTAGCACTAGTATATTTCTGCCCTCCGTACTGCATTTATGCCGCCTTTTCATACACCAGCTGCTTTGTTTTTACTCTTTCCTTGTTCAGAACGGCGCAAACGATGCGACAAGGACATATAAATGGTGCACATGAACATACTTCATCGTACTATATGGAAATGATTATCGTCTGTCAGTATAATGCCCGGTTGCACCGATCTCTGTTAAAGCAATGTTAAGTAACCTGCATTAGGGAATCCTCGATTAGAGAAATATTTGTTGCACCAACCGCGATTAGGCCTAGCGTTAAATTACCTAACCCTGTTTAGCTGACTCGTGCTCAGACCTCGATTAAAGTAAGAAGCGTCATGAAACGTTTGTGTTTACAATTATTTGCTTGTACAGTTTTGTTTCTGTGTTCCACAGTAATTTCTTCTTTGTTTAATTATAAATTGTCTTTTGTAAAAGATCATTGTCAACGAACTTTTATAGTGTATCAAATAATAATGTTCTTGTTTGTACCCGTTAATAAAATGTTATTTGTACGGTGGGTAATACTGCCAGGAGGTAAGTCTAATTTCACAGTCATGTGATCCGCAAATTCAGCGACGTCATCAATATGTCGGCGTTAACTAATCCATGTTTAATTTTTGTTGGTGCAACTGCCATGAAGTTTAACACCGACTAACTTTTAACGTAGGCTTTGCTAACTCGAGTTAACAAATTTAATCACGGATGTCGGTGCAACCGGGCATGAGAGTGGTAAGACAACTTGGTGTTATTAGTTAAGAGCAAAAATAAAAATTCTGGTTTGAAAATTTCGACGTTTATATAACAATTGTTCATGTACAGCCTGTCCAAGATAAGAATGGGATAGCTTGGACTCTTGAAAACGGTAGGAGTTAGGATCTTGCCATTACAGTCTGATTCTTCATTGTATACGTTGTTTACTGAGTGTTTAAGATGCCTCCGACAATCGTGAGTCCCGCCGATTGTGAAGTACGGGCTTTATACGATTTCTTAGTGCTAAAGGCGTAAAACCGATCGATATTCATCGTGAGATCTGTGAAGTTTACGGACAAAACATTATGAGTGATGGAATGGTAAGAAAATGGGTGAGAGCATTTAAAGAAGGCCGCACAAATGAGCATGATGAAGAACGGAGTGGACGTCGTTCGGTCGTTAATGAAGATTTGGTGCAGAAAGTGAACGAAAAGGTGAGAGAAAACAGACGCTTTACAATTTCATCATTGTGCGACTGCTTTCCTCAATATTCTCGTAGTGTTTTGTATCGCATTGTGACCGAGAAGTTGAATTACCGGAAATTGTGTTCACGTTGGGTTCCAAAAATGTTAACGGATTTGCACAAAACCCAACGTTTAGGCAGTGCATTGACTTTCCTTGAGCGGTACCACAATGAAGTTGAAGATTTTTTAGACCAAATTGTTACTGGTGACGAAACATGGGTGGCCTACGTCACACCAGAATCGAAACAACAATCCATGGAATGGCGACATTCATCATCACCCAAAAAAGTGAAGTTTAAGCAAACAATTTCTGCCCGGAAAATCATGTGCACAGTTTTTTGGGACAGAAAAGGAGTATTGCTAGTGGAGTTTCCGCCTCGTAATGAGACAATCAATGCAGCGTCTTATTGTGAGACATTGAACAATCTGCGTCGTGCAATCCAGAACAAAAGACGTGGCAAGTTGAGTAAGGGTATCGTTTTGCTGCATGACAATGCCCGTCCACATGTGGCTAATCGGACCAAAGATCTCATCAAATCGTTTAAATGGCAAACTCTAGATCATCCTCCATACAGCCCTGATCTGGCGCCCAGCGACTACCATTTGTTCCTGCACTTGAAGAAACACCTGGGTGGTCGGCGTCTTCAAGACGATAACGAAGTCAAAACATTTGTGATACAGTGGTTAACAAGTCAGGCGGCAGAATTTTATGAGGAGGGTATTCAAAAACTGGTGTCACGTTATGACAAGTGCCTCAATATTCACGGAAATTATGTAGAAAAGTAGATTAAGGTACAGGCTTTCATGTAAGCTAAAAATTATTGCGATATCTTTGCACGTCTTTTTTTAATTCCCAAACGGTACTTACTTAAAAAACATGCCTTATATAGCCCATTTGTTCTTATGCAAAATAAAATGCGCTGTAGATTTTGGCGTTCCACTTGCTTGTTCAATGTTTCTAATTGATGTTGTAGGATCTTCCGTTACAAATAACACCATTATATTCTGAATTTCCTCGTTACATGATTTCTTTAACAACTGTTTTATTAAATGATACTGCAATAAATTGGCAACCATTCTTCCAAACATCTTTATTACATTATTCAGCTGTAATCTTTCGGGGTAATTGTTTAAATCCATTCTTCTGGAGTATAATGACACAAAATGTTACACTTTAACATATCAAACTTTTCCTCAAAAGAGAAATGTCCAACTATTTTTAAACGAATTGAAAGATTGCGTATCTAATTAAATTTTTTATTGTGACAGAAGTAAATTGTCAAGAATGTTTTTTTTTTCAAAACCCACTACGCATGTTTTATGATAGTATGATTTGATTTTTTACATTTTAATGACTAATAAATTTCGTTGAAATTTTTGTGCTTTTTTTGAATTATTAAAAGGGACACTTTTCTCAGATAAATGTTTTTTGAGCAGGCAGGGCGAGATTCTTCTGAAATAATTTTAAATGACACATAAAAAAGCTGAAAAAAAGTGTTTGAACCATTACAAGTGATATATCACGTATCTTAGAACTCAAAATGACTTTAAATTTAAAAATAAAAAATAACAGGACCGTATTTTAGAAAAAAAAATCATGTTTTTCCGAAAACCAAACATCGTACTGAAAATCTGTCGCTATCTTGTTCAGTTTAAAAACTGACAATGAGAAAGTATTTTTTATTTTTCTACATCACTTAAAATAATGTTAGAAGTAAACTAAAAAAACTAATATCGCAAAAAATACTTTCTTAAAAAAAAAAAAGGAAATTGGTAAAAATAGTTTACTTTTTCAAACACCATGTAAATGGTATTTAAATTATGCAACTTTCTCCTAATCTAACCAAAATCGTAACTTCAAGATTCCAATGCTATCAAATTCTTATGTTGGACAAGCTGTATACAGTGGCTGTCATAAATGTTGCAAGTATATCTAATAAAATTACAATCCATTAAGTGCAATCGAGTACCAGCAATTTACCTAAGCTGTAATATGTGTAATGACAAATTGTAGTTACTTGTTCTATATACAATTGTTTGGATTTTTATGACATTTTTTTCAGTGTAGCTTTCAAACAAATATGCTGAGAGAAAATAATTTCTTTGCTTTATGCATACACGTGTTGCTTATAAAATAAGGGGTCCCAACATATGTTACTTATTTATGTATTTACATACGCCTACTGTAACAGAAATCTGGAAGGAAACGTCTGATATATTTTTACAAACTCCAAGAAGAGCGTCCTTTAAACGTCTACAGCAAATAAAAACAATCAAGTCTAGCATGTTATCTAACACATGTTTTGCATGTGCTAGGTCAGGTTGCGTTATTCGAATTGTAAACCACTATATTGAGTCACCATGAATTGATAATTTTTAATTAGGGATTCCGCGATGTGCAATAAAAAAATACAAACGATATATATGTAGATTTTTCTTTGAGCAGTTTAAAAGAATCATTCAATGTACTTCGCTTTCCTCAAAGTTCTGCATTACTTTCCTCGACACTACAATTTTTGTAAATCAAACAAAATTGAGAACAGAAACAGGGACGCGAAAATAATATGCTTTCTCTACAATCCACGATATTTCCTACAGTCTTCGCTTCTTCCGTTAGCAATTAAATTGCCAGCGATGGGGAACTTCCGAGTGGATGGAGCTCGACTCTGAATAATTTATACCGGGAAAATGGATTCGATGCAGCTCCTACCAACGACGAATGAGACAGAGACTCTCTACAGTTGTAGGTATTAATCTTTCCTTCTGGAAAGAGTAGATTCGTGCAAGAAGAGACATTGTGAAATTTACTCTTTATATAAGGCGTTTAAATCCTACTATATTTCGAAACAGGGGTGACAACCATTTCTATTGCAAAATATTAGTCATAGACCCCCACTCCATTTAGTCCTTACTACGTTCTGAAAAGGTTCTGGCCCTACAAAAGGTGTTTTAGCCCCTCTTTAATCTCGCTAAGAGAGGGGCTAAAACACCTTTTGTAGGGCCAGAACCTTTTTGCGGGATAAGTAACATAACACTGGAGAAACTGAAAAATGAAGTGGAGCAGAGAAAATCCAAATACTGGCAGAATCTCCAGGAAATGAGGCAAGCTAAAACTCTCCTGGGAACCTATAACCATAAGAGATCTGCAGAATGCATCAACCTGAGTAAAAATAATATTCGGATATCGACAGGGATCCTTACAGGCCATTGTAAACTGAACGGACATCTAACCGGGCTTAGAATAGCGAAGGAAGCCGAATGTAGATTTTGTGAGGAACAGGACGAAACGTCCATCCATCTACTCACAAACTGCGCTGCACTGAGCAACTCAAGGGCGCTGCACCTGGGAGCATGTGAAATCGAAGAGGGAGAGTTTCCTAATCTGGGACCTTCGGACATTCTGCACTTTTTAAAAGGAATCAGACTGCACGGCCAGCTGTAAATACAGCGAGAAGAGGGGACACAATAGATCTTTCAGGTCGCAGTGTACCATCATCCTAATATCACACATACATACGTACATACGTCCTGACAAAACCAGTACCAAAACTGAGGCTGCTCATGTTCATTGCCTATTTTTCATCATTTATTACAACTACAGATTAATGTGACATAATTTTTTTGAGCGTGGAATCGTGTAAAACTATTTTGATCTTCATAAAAAATCATACCGGAAGTGTGTATATTATTTTACTCTTTTCCTATAACATGAATTTGATGAGGAAACATACTGTACAGTTGTTCTCGAAAAAAGGTTAACAACCTACGCGAAAATGTATGTAGGACGGACTATAGCTTTTACTACGGCTGCGGCTTATCGGCGTAAACAAACGTTATGTATGATTCATCGTGTATTTATCGGACACAGGATTTCTCGTTTCTATAATTTATTTTTTGTTATCAAAACATAGTTATGCACACGTTGAAATAACATTTTGATGTATTCCTTGGTAAAACAGATTTCTTGTTTCTGGATGTTCTTATTGGTTTATTAAAATATCTTATTTCGTGTATACAACGTGTCCAGTATCATTTTATTCAAACTTTTTGAGGATAATGTAGACTAAATTAATGACTAAAAACAGCAAAAGTGGTAGGTCAATTTTGTTTCGTTACCAATATACAGGGTGTTGACCCTTCGTACACTATCATTTTCTGCAGATTCATTGCAATTAGATTAATGGGACAAACATTTTTACAACAAAACACCACCTGGAGAATTATTTAACATTATTTTCAACTTTGGGAAACGTTTCGTTATACCGGTACTTTCTTATTTTAAATGGAATGGCGTTGTTTTTCTTACTATAAGGGATTTTACACATTCTTTAAAGGCAATTTGCCATTACGTTCTCTATCTTTAAATTCAATTCATTCCTAAATTCATGGTCAAATTGGATAATCTTAACCATACGTACATATTTTTTAAATGCTCTTGATAGCCATAAAATACAGTTCTTAAATGCCGCATCGTTTTACCTAAATTTTATGATCGTAAACTAGACTTATTTTATAATAAAAAATGGTTAGTTAGTCATTTGTGTTTGGTTACAGAAGTATGTTGGTTTAATATAAGATAAATGATTAAATAAACAAATTAAACAAGTAAATAAATTAAGCAAATAAGTAATAAATTGAATCACAATGAGTGGGTAAAATTGACCTACCACTTTTGCTATTTATATCATTAAATTTAGTCTACTTTACCCTCCCAAAGTTTGAATAAAACGGGACACATTGTATACATATGTCCTGCTAATATGGAATGTAGTGGACAGACAAGTTTTTTTCTTTGAATTTCGTAATGCATAATGTGTATTAGTTAACCACGATTATTTTTTTACTGTTCCAATAATATTCTTAAAAACACCCCAGGAAAAAGTAGTCCGTTTTCTAAAATACCACGCCAGAACGACGATGACAGATATGCCTGTAGGGGAAGCAAGTATATAGACAAATTAGTATCCCCTGTTGTACTTTCTACATCATTTCTCGCGCGACCCTATTACTATAAAAGGTATCTACCCCTCGCGTAGATGCCATTACTTTATTCTGAGGATAAGCACATGAAAATAACCGCACGTTGTCAAAAATAGTGACGTTGATGTATATATGCTTTGGGTGCAATAAAATAAGAAAAAGACCGGAAAGCTCCTCAAAATACATACAAGGAAAAAGTCTTTTGTGGTAGTAAATATGTTATTTCACTTGATTATGTTTACACGAAGTAGGTTTAAAGATTTTGTTGGTATATACAGGTTGTTTACGGTCTTGTGATTTTATTTTCAAGGGGCGATTAAACATCTTAAAATTTAACGTAAAAATATCTTAATAAAAGTTGCGTAATAAGAGAGTGATTGATGTTAAAAAAAAATGTTTGTAGTTTTTATTTTTAAGTGGTGATTAACCACCATAAAAAAAGGTTTCTAACGCTAAAACGATCGATCAACAACTTGTGCAAAGTAAATGATAGATTATTAGTGAATTTTTTACTAAGGAGGCTGATGTCTGTAACTTCACCCATCTGTCAAGTCGCTTCATTAGTTGTCATGGGATTGTTGGTTTGACATAAATTTTCCAAATAAATCCCAATAAGTAAAAATGGTCTATTACAGAAAAATTCATCGCTCAAGTAATCCATGCACGAGAAACTGGTGTACCTATTGCAAACACGTCAAGGTCGAAATGGTGGACTTGGCTGACACCAATGAATTTTGGATGCTGAAGAAGAAGTCTAAAATCTTGTCAAAGGAAATTCTTCTAGTAGTACTCGAAAAATATCTCGCCCAGTATCAAATCGAATTATCTGGCGAATACTGCGCGATTATCAATTGTATCCTTTCCAGGTACAAAAAGTATAGGCTTATAACTTGAAATGCATTCTTTACGTTTACAATTTTGCCGTTGGTTTCTATAAGAACATGCAGATATTCCAAACTTTTCTTCCATTACATTGGCGACTGATGAAGCAACGTTTATACGTAACGGCATAAGTAACTGACGTAATACTCATATTTGGGCTGAGTGTAAAAAATCCACATGCTGCTGATCGTAATCATTTCTAGCACAGATTTTTGACAAAGTTTAGGCCGGACTGGTCAACGGACAACTTATTGGCCCATTTGTGTAGCAAAATCGATTGAATGGATATGATTATCTCTTGTTTCTACAAAATCATTTGATGGAACTATTGGAAGAAGTTTCTTTGAATGTACGTCGACAAATGTGGTTTCTTCACTATGGATTAGTTGAGGTGGTCCTGGGCCAGAGCCTCCTCGATCATCCGAGCTTAAACCCCTTGATTCTTACTTATGGGGCGTTATGCAAACCATGGTATAGAACAACGACATAATTGATTTAGATGATTTTCGTCCATGAAAAACATAAAAAATCGTTTAATCACTACTTCAAAATAAACAAAAATAAAAACTGCAATTTTTTTTGTTTTTAACATGAATGTTATCTCTTATTATGCAACTTCTGTTAAGATATTTTTACGTTAATGACCTTATTTCAAGAAGTTTAATCTCCTCTTGAAAACAAAATCACAAGATCGTAAATGGTTTTTAATTTATTGATATCGTTACTTAAAAATTGTGTCAAATAACCGAGTTACAGAATCTTGTGGTGGCAATTACTCTACTCCCGAATTACGCCAGTGATGATGAGAACTGATGAGAACATATAGGAAGAAACCCGACGTAATTTATTCAATATTCAATTGCTTCGCGTGGCCTCGCATCACCGTTTAACAAGCAGCAGCACTAAGGCTACTTGTTTATCGCTTCGCTATGTGACGAGCCAGTACTAAAGGGAACAAACAGGGCAGAGTGTAGAGGGGAGAAGAGGTTAAAGTTCAGGCGTAGCGAGAAATGTGATCTCTGGAACATGCGCGCTGTTAATTGCCGCGAATGCATCATCGAGCAGCACGCGGATAACACGATGCAGATCTATTGGATTTCGTGAAACGTCCACTGCGTTGTGTTACCATTGTTTCGGGGATGGTTTCATTGGACAATTTGCAATTCGGGATTGACGAAAGCGTAGGCGGTGGCTTTTAGGTCCCGTAGAGCAGAATGTTGCGGAATTATGAATCTATCGTTGCACGCACGATATCTCAACGTATTTGTTAGGAAAACTAATATATTAGATAATTTGAGGTAAATGGGTTTTGGTTTTTGTTTGAAAAAAAAAAGCATTTTGCACATTGAGGGTTATGTATCCAAATTCGGAGTCTGTTTTTAATCATTTCTACAAAAACAATATTTAAAATGCGACATTAATAAAACCAACGAACAAACCAAAATTAAATTTAATCGTGAGGTGCTGCCTCTAGTGGTAAAGCTGGGAGAAATTCTGACAAGCTACTTTTTACAATAATAATGATAAACTTTATTTATCCCGTAGATTATAAATATGTGGGACAAGACAAACAAAGAACTTAAGAATTACAATAAGAGAAAAATATATGTGATTATATAGCAATAAATACAATATCTAAATTACAGACGGTCATTCATGTACTCAGTGACATGCTTTCTCAACTGAAAATGGTTTTAACTTAATTTTAAACGTGTGACAGTTATTATTATTTTTTAAATCCTTTGGCAAGTGACTATAGTATAGAATACCTTTATACATAGGATCTGATTCATAGAATGTTAGTCTATGCTTAGGAATCCGCAAATTAGTATTATATCTAGTGGCATAATCATAGTAATCTTTATGGGTTATAAATATATTTAGCCGTTCTGTAATATACATAATACATTTGAAAATGTAAATTGATGGAATAGTAAGTAATTTCCATTGTCTAAAAACATTTCTGCACGATTGTAAGTAATGTAATCCAAATATATTACATATAGCTCTTTTTTACAATAGAAATATTCTCTGTGCGGGCGCAGCACAACCCCAACAAATTATTCCATATGTAGCTTTAGATAAAAATTGGCCAAAATAGAAAGTTAAACATGTTTCTGTGTTTGCTAAATTGTGCAGCCTTTTTAGGGTATAACAATAACAAGCAATGGTTTTGACCACATAATCTATGTGATTCTACCAACACAATGTTTGATCGAATATTAAGCCCAGTAATTTGACAGAGGTCTGTTGCTTAACCGATAGATAGATAGAGAGATTGCAATGTTGTAAAACTAATTATAGATTCTAGTAAAACAATTTATAATTAAATGTTTTTCAAAATTTTGTCTTCTATCAGAATACATTTCAATACAAATTGCAAAGCTTCTTTCAACATCTACATACGTAATTGGTGTATTTTTAAACTTTGCAATGCATTCTAAACTAAAATTGAAGTCGAAGTCATCTACTGTTTCACCTTTAAAAATTTTGTTTATTTTGTTAAATTTTAAATACCCCTCATTTTTATTTATTACTTTTTTTTTTATTGTACCATTAACCGTCTTACATAGAATATCAAATTCGTCTACTATTTCAACTGATTCCGAGAGTGACATCCCTTTAGTGGAATAACACTAGTGATTTGGTGAAGAGCAAGACCGTTTACGCCGCAAAGAAATGGAAGACCATCATTCTTCCCTCAAGGCAGAAGAAAGTCTGCTTCCACAGTAACCAGGAGTGATGTAGTTCCAACTGTAACAGCCATTCCAGCTAAGCCAAGGTTTTCTGGAGGAAGAAAGAGCTCGTCCTCCAACAATAACGTAATTTCGCCAACGTCAAGTAGAAGATTTGCTCGGCCTAAATCGTCTGTATCGTCCTTATCCAGTGGATTATCAAGTTTCGGAGGAAGCAGAAGGAGCTCTGCAAGAATTCAACCAACCGCCAGTGTTTACAGTTCTAGCAGTAAACGCGCTGGTTTCAGAGCGTCTGCTAATCCCAAATCTGCCGCTATATACAATTTGAAACAAAGAATTCGACCGACACCTATAGCTTTCAATAGATTCGCCCAGAATACCAAGGTTTACCTTAGCCGAAAACACTACGTTTAACACTGCTCTTGTTTTAAATTGAAGATGGCAACTTAGTTGCCGAAATACGTATTTAGATTTTTTACCTTTTTTAATTTTTGTGGTAAGGGATTTTTTAATTTTTTCTTTTGGATTTTTGTTACAAATAGTGCGATTAATGTATTGCTGAATATCGTCGGTAGCTACTATACCGATTGATACCGATCTCATTTGTGCTTCTTAGTTCATCAGTTATGCCTTTTATATAACAGAGACTACGATGTATATACGTCTGTCGTCACTAGTAGAGACGGTTTCTCAAGCATCCTTATTTATGCTTGACGAGACTACTGTGTGAGGTTGGGGTGGCCTCACACCTATTTTACCGAATCCCGCTTCATATAGTCATATACATCACCGGCTCAAACATTTATCATTCCAACCACCTCTTCCAGATTATCTCCACGTCTCCCGTGTAATTTTTTAGCGACTAATTTCCTAGTAGGAGTCCGAGAGACGAGTACGTGATACCGCTAATATATCTGCAGAATAGTTTTCGACGTACGAAACCGCAGAAACGCTTATCCCTAGGACCTTATCTCTGAGTTCACGCTCGTCTAACTTTCTAGATTGTTTCCTCTTTAATTTTTCGGACGGAAGCATTGGCGAAGAGAAGTTCTAGCGGAGTTTCTCCCGGACATGGTATCGGGCCGTGGTTTTTCTTATTCTTCGCCGGCCTCGCGGGAGGATACTCGAACGACTGGTCAAAAATGTTATTAAAGCAGCGCTGCCGAGCGTGCGCGGAATTGAGAGGTCGCTCGGTAGCGAAGATGATATCGGCAGGAGGTTGGACGTGACGAAAATTCACTGTTGCAAGATCGGGCAAGGTGGGTAAGCCGTGAGAGGGTGAAAATCACGTTTGATTGGTTCTGGCCTCGTCAGCTTTTGTATAAGTGATAGAGATCACTAACATAGTGAGTTGGGGAGTTTAACGGTACGCACCATGAGATTTTTGTTTGAAAATTGTAACAGCTTTAAAATCAACTTGAGACCCATTGAACGCAATTTATCTTCTTCCGTATACAGAGTGATTATATTTAAAAATAAAAAGAGCTTATGAACCTAGGTGAAAAGCCTATTGGAAGTATATGGAGAATTAATCGGAATTATTTCAAATTTCTTATGGGCAAGTTGTTCGAGATGAACTATGCATTTCTTATCATGGCTGGATTCCTTATTAAATTTCATAAAACTGTCACACTTGCGTTTTCGAGATATAAATTAATTTCAATTTTTTTTGTACGCATATCTTTGCTCTTCTTATTGGAATGTTCCTGGCCTGTACTTACGGCAGAATAGACAAGGGTGATACAGTTTTAGCAATTTTAATACACTTGTCCATAGCTTTTGATAACGTATGTCACATAAGTTTTGGAAAAAATAATTAAATTCTTTAAAGTAAGTGTAACGTAATTTATTCAAATGACCACTTTACCAACATTTTACCTTATATTTAAATTAATTAAAACTACAATTAAAATAATGACAAAGGGCTATGGTCCTCAATGGCACGCAGTTTTTGTCTAACTTGTCCCATCATGTTTTGGACGATGTTTATATCAATTTCTCTTATCTTTTGATATATTCTTCGCCTTAGTTGAGCTTCCCACCCATTATCATATACTTTTCTGGTCAATAGTCCCCAAAAATCTTCGATGGGTCGAGCTTGTGGCACATTTGGCGGATTGTCTGCTTTTGGCACAAAGGGTATGTTGTGAGCTTCTAACCATGTTCTAGTTGTTCTTGCATAATGGCAACTTGCTAAGTCCGGCCAAAACATTATTTCTTCACGTGGATGAGTCGTAGTAATAAACTGTAGCAACTACGGTAGGCATCTTTCGGTATAAATGTTGGCATTAACTGCCTCACCCCTCACATGCCCAACATAAGGTCGTGAAACTCATCTCTCCGATATGCCACACCAAACTAGAATTTTATCTTCAAATTTTTTTTTGGTTTTGTATTTAATATTATCTGCACAATTTTCTATATTATCGGTATAAAAACCATCATTGCCTTTCATTTCTGAGTGAGAGAACGTAAAATATTTTTCATCGTCCATGATGATCACTTTATTGTTTGCAAAATGAGTTCGGCGTAATCTACGACAACACATTGGAATTCTTCGTAACTGGTACTCTGTATAACGTGGACATTTACGTCTTTTACGAAACTTTAGACCTTTTTTTTCAATACCCTTCTTACAGTTTCATGAGAAACATTAAATCTTCTGGATAACTTTCGGCATGACGTTCCAATGCGGTCTTTTGCACTTTCACAGATTCGGTTGGCGCGATGTTCGGTCAACATTCCGGGACGTCCACTTTTTGGTAAATTGAGGCATGGTATACCTTGTTCACATTCTGCAATTGTTCTATAAATGGTTGTCTTTGAAATATTTTGTTTCCAAAATATGTTTACAATTTCTTGCTTGGGTACATGTCCAACCAGGCTGTAAATGCTTTTTCGTATTTCAAGTTTGTACGACATAATTGGACAAATTATTTGACATCTATGAAATGTCATAACAAGTTTGAGTATTAATGAACATATGTTTATCATGGTTACTAGATTGCAAGTTATTTACAGTTATTTTTACGCCGACGAAAATTTTCCCAAAACTTATGTGACATACGTTAGAATTGATTTCAAACTGCTTGAAACTAAATTGGAATATTTGGGAATAAGAGGAAATTGCAAGAGTTGGCTACTATCATATGTTTCACACCGACAACAAGTGATACGCATAAACAAAACGCTGTCGGAAAAGATCCCGCTTCAAACTGCTATTCCACAAGGCTCTATGCTGGGTCCGTTATTCTTTATTATTTATATTAACGATAGTACAACTACAGTTCAAGACAATAAATGTATATTATATGCTGATGATATTAGCATTGTAAACAGCAAAAAAGATATCTAAGAGTTGAGTCGACCTTGTAATCAGCAAATAAATGTTTTGTCCATCTGGTTTGAAGATAATAAACATTAAATTGGGTAAACCATATAGATCTAATCGCAGAAACCATTGCCAGTTTCTGCTATGCACTGAAACGTTTACACATATTGACGAATATTGAAACCTGTGTGGCATTTTACTATGCTCAATTTCTGTCTAAAGCAATATACTGCATAATCTGTTGTTCTGTTGTCTTTCGATTAATGTTCGACGAGGGATTTTTATGCTGCCGTATCGTTGGAAACGATTTCTATGATTGTTGCCGGGGTCCTTTTTGTCTAAGAGTTATTGAGTTTGTTGATATCATCTTTTGAACGTATACCCAGCATATGGGAATTTTAGGTTCTATTTGATTCTGGGGGTTAATTTCACGAGCAGTTTAAGTTAGCATTTGATTTAGTAATACATGGTTTATGACGGGAAATTAGCGAGAGATTTGAATTGCATTTATGACATTAAAAACGAGAAATACGAGTTTTTAGTTTCAGTAATCAGTGATTAAGCGGAGCAACAATATCCTCCCTCGTCCCGAGTGTGATTGAATATATCATCCTATTCGTTTGCGGTGTACTTAAAACTGTGGTGGGGACAAATTTACTTTTCATGCCCTCTATCATTTGAGATCTGGCATATCTTTAGGATTAATGAGAGTATAACAGATGACTCTGAATGGTGTTTAGTAGAATAAAAACAGTGTTTACATAATTAAAAATTTAATTAAAATTTAAAAGAATTATCTACAAGTTTCGTAGCAATATATATATTGTTGAAGCCCCCTTTTTCCTGGTGCACGGAATGTAGACCTTCTTTGTATGATGATATTTTCTGTGTTTCCTAATAAGCCGGACTTTTTTGATATTTCATCTTTTTTATTCTTTAATTATGTAAATGTGTATTATCAAATTGTATGTCCACTTGGATTTATATTTTTTTATTAAAGGAAAGGTGATGATTTTTATGTCCAATTGGTGATTATTTCATCTGTAATCTACGAACATTACACTTTCCCAGCCGTCTACTTTATTATTCCTAAGATTTCTTTCCTCCATTGCCCTAATAATATAAAGTTTAGTATTCATAAACTTAACTATGTCTCTTAAGAGAACCTTTTACTCATTCTATTTCGTGCAATAACTTGTCCCCGGCAAGAGCGGGGACATTCAACCTACCCCCCAACTCCAAGTGCCTCCGCTCCCAGACAGTTATATCAAAGCTTCCCTCGAACCTTTATCCTTGGCCCGATAATCCTAACAATTTTGTCCTAGACGCGGCGTGCTCGGACTGCTGCCGTTTCTAGCTTATTTTTCTTCAGCGCTGGTCCGTCGAGCGGTAGCGAGGCTTGCGTTGTGTTATTGATTTTCGCCACGCCCGATCTGTCTCTCTCTGCCAAGAGAACGCCTCGCTTGCACGATCTCTCGCCTACGGATGACCGAAAAGTTGTTTAATATAATAGAAAGTGAATGTGGACTCAGGAAAATAATTATTTAATAATTTTATTTTATATTTTCGATAATAAAAAATATATTTATTCGGAACGTCACCTATGAAAATATTGTTTAAGCTAGATCGTATCAGTTTTTTTTCTTTTAGTGAGTATTTTCTAAATAATTCATATACAACAAGGGCTAGATCAACTACATGCGACTGTTGTACTAACTTTCGTTCTGTTTACCTTCTTTTGGTTCAATCGATTCTCCAGTTCGCCGCTAAATAACAAATAACAATAAAATTCGCCCATCAATGGACGGGTGGTGCGCGGGCTCGGATTACGTGGTAGCAGTATTCTGCATTTTACGATCGTAGTAGGTTTTATTTTCCGACATTTATAACTCGGACATAAATCTGGAAATGCGTACACCGAGTGGAATAGACGGTCATAGATACAAAAGATCGGTTTTCTTACCTCTTGAAATTTGATATAGAAAATATACAGGGCGAGCTACCTCAAATGACTCTTTACCATAGAGTGCTGATTTTGAATTCAAAACTGCCATCAATTGAAATGCGCCATATTGAAACACAAACGTCATCAATAACGTCGAACCATGGCGGATATTCAAATAAATAGAGTTAAGGATATCAATGAATTTTAAAAGCACTTGCAATTTGTAATGATAATTAGTAGCATATGTTAGATTTTATCCTATGTATTTTATATGGCACTGTTTTTTTTCATTAAAGTTCTGGACAACTTAGAACTAGACAGTTTTTAAATTAACAATGAACTGGTAACATATACTTCTTTCATTCGAGAGAAAAAAAAAATGTCTTTCAACGCTATATAAAAATACGTAGGAAAAATCTAATACAAGTTTCATGAGATCTTCACGACTTGTCATAACAATCCAACATTGTATGTTGTCTTTAGGAGTAAATAATATACTGCAGTAGTTGTTGTATAATTTATTGATGATTAAATAATATTAGTTTATTTAATTCCTTCCTTATTGATTTTCCTTGTATTTTTTCTGTAAACTTCTTCGCTAAATTATGAAATCTAATTTTGCTATAAGACGATATTATGGTTTTACTTAAAATTGAAACATGAGTTTCTTCCACAGGTGATATATCTAACAAATGATGGGAAAAACGAGAAAAAATGTTTTGGGGAACATGACTTGATAGTAAATAAACAAAAGTCGTTAGGAAGCTTTCTTCATGTGGAATCTTGTTTCCTGTCAAGACCATTACTTTCCGAATTTGTTTTTCGGTGAACTGGCAAATATATCGTACCTCCTTTGATGGGCAGATTAATTTACCTAAGAAATAGTGAAGAAAATGTAAATAAATATATATGTTATACATCATTTAGTTACCTCTATCCTTTGTTTCCAGGAATATCAAGTAATTCCAAATAAAAATATACTTTTTTAGATTTTCTTTGTCCGAATTCAATGTTGGAATAACTCCCTCTTTAATTCGCACAATCTGTCCCGTTCTATCAAAATCCTTTTCGAGGAAATGTAGTGAAAAAACATAGCACGCTTACTTTTGCAGGGATTTATGGTACCCCCTGTAAGAGTGACCCACACAACAATGTTTGGGCATTCTATAAAAAATTATTTCACATAGAAACACTAAGTATTATCATAATTTCAGAATATTTTTAGCTATGGCATTATTCTGCAACTTACATAGGAAAAGTTAGTTCTCCGTCATCTTTGTAACTATTGCTTTTGCAGGAATTTACACGACACGATGGCATCACTTTTCTTTAGGAAAAAACTACCTGGATTAATTGTCATATAAGCCCAATTGTTTAATGCTATAATATGCATACTTACACCACAGCCTTACACGGAAAACAAAAATATCGGGTGAATAATATATAATATTGGAAACAGTGCGTGAAAGAATAAAGCAAAGAAAGTAAATAAAACAATCAAACTGCAAGGTTAGGTAACATCAGTAACACTTATCAACTTGCAAAAAACTTAGCGTGACTTAACGCAAATACTTCCTAAAGAAAACTAACGTAAGCATGACGCTACATGAAACATGACGCATATAATGACGTCTCTGTTCCAAGATGTCCTTTAGTCTTTTGATGGTGCGTCGTAGTGATGTGCATACGGTTCATTGGCAGTCTATCAGGTCTGTGCTTTTTGCCTGCTGTGATTTATATAAAATTCCGATTGTCTGGCAAGTGTAATATCAAGATGGACACCTTAAAAAAACACGACGCAGCATAAAATTTTAACAATGTAACAAATTTATATGAATTGCGTCGAATATACAATGTGAAACAACAAATCACGGCATATTATATAATTTTCATATTGCGCGACCTACATACATTATGCAAAAACATCCCCATTTTTCAACACCCAGTGCATAGAACTTTGTAAGAAAAAAAATTAAGAATTTTTCTGAAACTCTTAATAAAATACTGGCTGAAGCAGATACTGTACGTTAGAGATATCTACGTTAGTTGCGGTTTATTCTGTAACTGGAGCGCTAAGGTTGTCACGCCAGTTAATATCAGTCGCAGCTTAAAACGTAGGATGTTACGCTATCACGGTTACGTAGAAAATGATACTTGATATGTCCACATCTCGTTTTAGAAAGGCGTAAATGAAATATGCAAAGTTTCAATTTTAAATTAAATTTCATTTCAAGCAGTTTCGTTTGGGGCAAACGCAAACGAAACCGAAAGCTCTCCACCAATTCACCGAAAGGCCCTAAGCACCCACGATAAAATCCGCTTATTTATGACCGGTCAATAATTTCCAACCCACCCTGAAGCGGACACTTTCTTGTATGTTTTCTCCAATTTTACCGATACTCCTTTTAAATCCATCTAATAATGAAGTCTGTAATTATGGGAGTTTTGGAAAATGGTAGGCGGTCCCATAGGTACATACCTGAATATCGTAAATATATGTATGCATGTGGTACCCAGTTACACCTACGAAAGCTTATAAATCATCTGATACGGGCGAGTAATGCGCAATGGCCTAGGATGGAAATACAAGGGGGGGTGGAGTGGAGACGCTGTAAATAGCGACGGGGTATCGGAGCATTACAGCACGTAGGGTGAGGTCTGTGGGGTCTCTGGAATCCATGAATAGTAAATTAGGTGTAATATCGTCGGCTAAGAGCCCGGGTAATTAATATTATAATTCCGGTTGAATTTGTGAGCCTGTGTTGTAGCAGCATTAACCGGATTATCGTATATACGGAAGTGGGGGGAGGGATGTGCCGTATACGGAAACGTGACAACAATGCAACTGTTAAGATCAAGAAATACAGATAAAATTTAGTTTTGAAGATCCATAGAGACCATTTCCGTTAGAATTAAGAATCGATTGAGATAAAAAAGATCTGATTAGGATGTTGACATCACCTGACTTTTTCTCCTTAAAGATGGCTGTTGGATACGAATTTAATTTTTTTGGTTTTTGATCCTGACGTTGTCAGGTGTTAGTGGGGACTCCGTACAATACATTTGCAAAATATTAGCCATATGTGTCCAGGCACTTATTTTCCAGGGCCTAAATAGTTAACGACCGGAATATGAAGCATTACAACCAGTACCTCGCCATGGGGAGTGACTCAGGGATCTATTTTGGGACCGCTGTTGTTCATACTGTCGACTTAAGCAACGTTTTCCCTGATGGTGGTGTTTGTTAATTTGCTGATGACAACACTATGATAGTTTCGGGTATTGATGATGCTGGTGTTTCTTTGGGTGGTTGTGCGTTTGCCGATATTATGTCTTCGTGGTCGCAACGACCTGGCTCTTAATACAAATAAAACATCTTTTGTAAATATTAGCACAGCTAGACGCGTAGTGGATGCTTTACCTCTTTTTCGTCTCCCGGGTGTGACAGTGCCCGCAGTACTGAATACCAAATTCTTGGGTTGCCATATAGATTCTCTGCTCTTTCTGAACTGTGTTCTAAAGTATGTTTTCGAAACTACGTTCTGTTTATAAATTTAGAGACTGTGCGAACATCGACGAGCTGTTAATGTTTTATTATGCACATATGGCATCTCGTTTGAGTTACGACATTATATTTTAGGGCCAGTCTATTGCTTTTCCGGGCTGTTTTATTATGCATAAACGTCTATTAAGGACAATGCTTTCTGTGCGAAGGACCGATTCTTGTCAACCCCAAAAAAGCTGTAAAGATGTATTTGACTGAGTATTGTTTTTATAAAGTTTCCGACTTTCTAAGCTGAATATGCGTGATTAGTGATTGTATTGTTTTTTTTATTATTGTGACATTTTTTTTCTTTTGATGTTACATATGTATGTTATGTGTTTTCTAATGTCTTAATAGACCGCATGGTGAACTAAATTAATATTAATACCGCAATAGCCCAGCAGCGGAGTGACCATTCTGGTAATCCAAAGATTGTGAGTTTGAGTTTCAGTAGCATTTTCTTTTATTTTATTATTTTTCAATTATGATAAATAAAGAATATTGTTACTAATTATAAAGAAGGTGCAAAATAATTTTACATTTACACAGATTTTCGGCAATGACATTCTCTAATTAGCGTATACTCTAGTTATTGATAACAATCAGCCTATTATATATAATTCAACCTATCAGTTTCAAATGCATTACAAGTCCACCCAACCCGTAATATCAAAAAATTAACATAATAGAATAATTAGAATAATCAGTTCAGTTAACCAGAAGAAGCTGTCAGCATGAATACTGAACATTTTGTTAAAATTTTGATAGGTATTTAAAAAAGTTATGAACTTTTTTAACCAGACTTAATAGCCCTACATAATATTTTTATATTTTATATTTTTCATCATTGATTAGTTTTAGAATTGGTTTGTAGCTTGAGAAACGTCGCTGGAAAAAAATAACGTAAAAAAAAAGACTGGAAATAAAAAATGTTGTTCAATTACCACAAATTTTTTTTTTATTATCAACTGAAGAGGATTTTATTAACATGATCTAATTAGATATACGTGGAAGTACACATTTTGCCATTCAAACAATTAAATATACATCAGACATGCTTTAATTAAACTCAAATTAAAACCGAAACCATCAGAAACCATACAAATGACAATTTTACTTCGCTGCATTTATATCTCTCCTCTTTCTCTTTCCGGCAGTTTGGCGGTCGCCCTCACAACGTCCGTAAGGGGTCATATATATAGTGACAATTGCCCTCTTCCCTCGAAGCGTGCACTAGTTTACACCCCTGCAGACTGAACCAGTCATCATCAATCTTGATTGTCGCATATGTCACTGAAATGCACCCATGCTGCTGACTCGGCAGTGCTAGAAGGAGGAAAACAATGGGAGGGAGAGAGGGGGGGGGGGGAAATAAACAGAAAATATCGTTTATGTCTTGCTGTTCTCTTATTATTTGTGAGAGCCATTTTCACACACTACACAGGGTATATATAAAGTGACGGAAGAATTACATCTAGCGTTGTCCATTCATGATTATCCCTAGATGAATGGCGTATTGTATTGGACGATGTAATATAAGAGTTTAAAAAATCCTTTCGATTCAGTTTTATTGATTTAGGTATTATATTAATACGACATGTTTCGGCTGCAACTTTTCAAAGTGAAAGAGATGAAATATAAGCACTTTTTTTTTAAACAATTAGAAAGTTTTTTAAAATTCATTATTACGTAGAAAGAAGTGCAAAAAAGTAATGAAAATAAATCATTGCTTGTGTAAAAGTACGTCATATTATAAAAAACTTATTAGGAGGTGACATATAAAAATATACACACATTTCTACAAAAAATACACAAATCGCTAATAAGGAAACACAAGTAAAAAATTGCCATTAAGTATAAAGTTATCAAGGATGTAGAGCGAAAACAAACAGATGGTATGTTAGGGCAATAAATGTGTATGTAAATGTCGTGGAAAATTCATGTGTGCGAGATTGAAGGTAAATAACTTTTTATCTGTAAGGGGAATATGTGTGTTGGGTAAGCACGCATCTAGCGAATTTGTTTGTGTAAGTGGTGATTTAATTTGATTTTATGATTAAAAGGAACAATCAACTAATTAATTAATTTTCTTACCAGGACCTACACACATTGAATTTTCAGTTTATCCTTCGGGAACAATCATTATACTCACATACATGGTGTTTACGATCTTGTGATTTTATTTTCAAGGGGTGATTCAACATTTTAAAATAAGGTCATTGACGTAAAAATATCTTGTAAAGTTGCATAATAAGAGAGATATTAATACATATTAGTTTATTTTTTAACATTAATATCTCTCTTATTATGCAACTTTTGTTAAGATATTTTTACGTCAATGACCTTATTTTAAGACGTTTAATCAGCCTTTGAAAATAAAATCACAAGACCGTAAACATATATACAGGGTGGCCCAACTCATACGGCGCCGACTCTATATGGAAAACCATACGATTTCTCGAAATTTTTTTCCTTTGGTTGAATGTTAGACCTTTGTATGTACAATTTAAAATTATTTTCAATTATATAGGGTGTTCGAAAAAAAAGATCCATAACAAAGTTACCTTTTCTTAAATGGAACATGATATATATAATGACATATTTGGAATCTGACTACCAAATTAGGGCAAGTTTATGTAGTACTCCATATTCCTAAAACCATCGGTTTTCGAGATATTTTAAAATTTATGAAATTGCAGTACAAAATGTAAGTTTGATTTTTACTGTGTAATCCATAATTAAACACAGCTACCTACATTCATCATTCAGCTAAGAGGTTAAGCAATCAAATGAAGTGGAATTTTAGTCACACAGTTATACAGAGTGTTCAAAAACGCTTGTTTAAGTTTGATGACTTTTGCAGTAAATTAACTTTCTTATCTTAAATAGAACACCCTATATCTGATGATACTATCCAACGTAGAATTTAATTCCCTTTCAAAATATATTAGGGTTCCCTATACCTAACATGAATAGTTTTCTTCTGGTTAGCATTTAATTTTTTCAAGGGCTACATTTAATACGATTTATTTCAATTCAGTTAGCTTAGAAATAGTTACTAAGCATGTATGTATTAACAAAACTATTATGCAATATGAGTATAAAAATAAATATTTGAAGTTTTTGTGAAGGATATCCTAAATTCAGTTTCTCTTACATTCGGACGCGAGTCGCTCGATCAATATACCTTGTTTACTCATAAATCTCCTTGAACCTCATCTCCATGAAAATAAAAACTCACCCTCCCACGAATCCGACCCGCGTTCCGGCAGTAAATTCTGCAAATCAGCCACATTTATTTATTCCCACTCCGGTAGATCTCTCTCGACTGGAAATATTTTCTTCCCGGATCGAAGGGCGCGGATATTTACCGGAAACCTCGGGAAAATATGCATCGAAATACGGGAAAAGAATCTGCTCGTCCTCTCGGTAAGTCGCGGGAAAAATTCGTCTCTTTATGACACCCCTTTGCCCTCTGCTCCCCCAGTTTACCCAGACGTCACGGGCAAATCGCGAGTTACGTCCGTAACTGGAGGAGACACGCTGAACCATTACGAATGATAAATTATTCGATCTCCACTCAAAGATTCTCCACCTCTTTCCGTCTATTCTAGAAAGAGGGAAGCTCGTAAAAGTTGGCAGAGACGACGGGAATTATGGGTCACCTCGGCTCCGACTATTATTTCTGCCGTTTTACATGTCTAATTTTTTCGCCGACGCGACGTACGCCACTGGCGGAGATTTATTACGACAATAGCCGCGAGGAATGCCGAGGGGTTGGTGGGCGACTTCACGTACCGCATGCGTGCAGTAAAATATGTGGCGCATTCTGTAGGATTGTTTTCTCGTAAAGAAGAATGTTTTCCTGTTTTTTTTTTTTTTTATTATTATTTGGCCAGCTACTATTTCACCTCTGTTTAGTTCGTGATAATATTTCATTTTTAAAGTGAAGAGCGCGACCTCTATTTTATCCCCTTAACACGAAGCTAATGTTGCATTTAAACGGTCAATATAGAAGAAAAGAAAATTGATATGCCTTCAGCAACCTTATAGGTAATTACTTTTTAAACCCGTTGTGAAATATAATCTGCTCAGACACATAATCGATTTTAACAGACGTATAAAAGTCATTATGCATGCAAATAAAATACACAGGAAACCACTTATGCAAACCTAGAGTCACATTTTTTTGGAAGTAAAATTTTCTTTTAAAGAAATTGTTTGTACTTAGAAAATTAGTAATATACACAACGCCTTTGTTAATGCAACAAATTAGTATTGTTAGTTTAAATTTTATATTTGAACATGCATCGACCGAAATATGTACGTATATAAACCGCGCGCGTTTAAGCGTCCTAAGGATTTTCTCTCCAGTTTTCCTCGCTCTGACAGACGCGTCGGCACATCCCAGTGATGCACTCACACATTCCCAGTTATTCCCAGCCTGGCAGTCGGCGTCGGCAGAGCCTCTGATGTAACGTAGGCATTCTACTAGCCCTCCTCGCTCTGACAGTTGTGTCGGCACAGCTTTTCTTATACACACACAGATTCCCAGCCTTCCTCGCTCTGGCAGTTGTGTCGGCACAACTTTTCTGATACATGCAGAGATTCCCAGCTTTCATCGTTCTGGCAGTTATCTCGGCACAGCTTTTCTGATACACACAGAGATGCAGCAAAATTTATACAAACGTCGTTATTGACAGGCATGCATGTTTCGCTACATCACAGCTCGTCAGTGTCACTCGACGACATTTGTAATTTTACGGTCAAAGCGTATATATGCTTTCGCACTATTAATAGTCATATATGAGAGTTATACGATCTTAAACTCATTATTTTAGCGAAGATATTTGCTATTCTACCAATCTAGATTTGCAAAAATTTGTGGACATTGACCTGTATACCTCGCTCTCGCACCAACAACTACCACTTTGGAGTAAAAATATTATTGTAACGAGGTAGAAGGCGCAACACCGATCAAATAAACACGCGACATCCCGTTTTTTGTTTACTATAGGCACTTAAAATTTGTAATGCTATTAATCTTAGTATTGTTGTTGTATCTTAGTGTAATTTTGTTATGAGGATTCTATGATCTGTCGAATAATTTATTAAATAAGAACATTAGTAACAGAAAGGATATAATTACAGATTTATTGCCAGTTAGCTATAGCGTTCAGTGTTTCTGCTGATGATGATAGCTTTGCTATTGAAACGTACGTCCAGTTTAGTGCAGTTTGTGGTAAGGGGTTTAGGAGAAGTTTGTAGCTATATTCGTTGACTACGAACTATTCATAACACATTTCGGAGCCACTAAATACATACGTTTGGCGGAAAATTTCTAACTCAATCTTTTTCCCCTAAGCATGAGGAATTCTGCGAATCTTTCTTAATAATTCTAAAACTTGTACACAACAATAATGTTTGTGAAATTAAAATATGAACACACATGTTTTAAAGAAATTTTATTTTTTCCGTGTGTATTATTATGGGGTGGTGTATTTTTTTAATAAATATAGAAAATTTTGTGGTAGTATTGCACGTCAATCCTCTTTGCACAATACTTTACGCCCAGCCTGTATTTTATACCTATTATTACGAATTACAAAACTTTCTTGGTTGCTCCGATGCTGACACACGAATATGCAGGTGCATGACCTTTCGGCCTTCCGCGTTGTTCGGTCTCTTCGTGCGGTGTACCGATTGTTGATCAATAGCGAGGGAGGAATGCTCGCCTGCGAGCCTCGCCTTACGTGCAACCCCGACGTACCCCCTCCCCCTCCAGTACCGCGTGCCACAGCTCCACCTGTCCGTGCATACTAGCACCGATGTGAGAAGATCTCCTCTTTCACCTTGGCGCTATCGTGATGCTATTTCGCCATTACAAATTACGGATTTCCCGTACACACCGTTGGGTTGATTATAAATAATGTGCTAGCGTCGATGCATGGGAGCGTGAGAAGGTGGCATCGGGTTCTTGCAAATCTCATAATTACATACTACGCGCGGCTCTATAAGGAATTCTAGGAAATTGCAGAGAGACTAGACTGTGTTAAGTTTGTGGTTCGCTTTGAGTCTCGCCCGTTTCGTTAAATTAATTTTCAACTTGTGAATTCGCCATAGCGATCTCCGTGTGGAGCAACGCGTTACGTGTTGACCGCAAATTTGCAAAACGGACGCGTACGTTACGAGTTTCCCTGTAATGAGATAATCAAACGGCATATGACATTTCACGCAGCGGGCTGTCGCCACAATTAGCGGGAATTAAACGATGCTGCATACATATTACATACATATGTGTATGTATGTACAATTATGAGTAATCACTTTTATTTCATTCGACTCTACAGAGACGTTGTTACGAAATTTATTCAACAGAAAGGTTTTGTTCAAAGAAGGAACAAAACACAAATGAAGATGAAGAGAAAGTATTTATATAAGGCATAGAAAAAATAAGATACATCCTTTAAAATTAATGTTCCTGCAACGATCGAGCGCAATAAAAACACTCAATCCGACGGTGTGCTATTGGTATGTTTATTTGAAAGAATGAATTTGTTGAAGCCGTTAGCTCCACTACAAAAAAGTTCTTAAGGTTGAGTTTTGTTTTTAATGCGAATGTATCAGTAGAGCTAATTTGACTAATACCAGCGTCGCCAGACGCCGAGCATATAAAATCAAATAGGTCTGTCGGTTATGTCCGTGACCTCGTAACATGTTTGCGCGTTATTTGTAAATGTACTGCGACCTGAATAGGTCTATTGCAACGTTGCCCTTCTCAATGTTAGAATAATCGGAGGCTCTTAATGAAACTTAAAATTAATGTAGGATTTTTCCCTGGATTTCAATAGGCATGAGAAACGGCCTACTCAAGTGTTGGTGTCGAGTACGACTGACAGCAACACATTCGCACAAAGTGTGTTTTGCCGTCTCTAAATCTTCTAGATATAGACGGCAGATTTGGTCTTGTATAGATGATATTTTAGGGCTGCATGACTTGGCAAAAGTCCTGCCAGTAGTCCAAGATCCCCTTTGCCGAAAGATAGGGCCATCTTTGCTAACTTTGGCGACCCTGATAAAAGTGCCTTCGCCTGATTTTGTTCTGACGTGTTCTGCCAGTGGGAGGCCTCTCTGTTGTCCTCCCATTCTTTAATTGCTTGTTTTAGGTGGCTTTTTTGCAGACCAAATCAGGGATCAGGTCCAATGAAACGCATTTTCGATGCTTCCTTGGCAAGCTTATCTGCTTTTTCATTCCCTTTAATCCCTTGGTGGTTTGGGACCCACTGAAGAGTAACGTAGTTATTGTGTCCCAATTGCCTTAAATTGCATACGCATTTTTGAAACAGACCAGACTCGTATGTGTAGACTCTGGCAGCCTTCTCGACGTTTATAGCAGAAATTTTCGCTTGCAATATGTTAGTGAGCAAAATTTGTATTGACATTGCCATCTATAGTATATATCACGTCGGTATTTAATACCTATGGTTCTCTGGCAAGGACATGTGCAAAGTTTTTGGTTTTGTTAAATAACCTTCTAGTTTTGACTTGCAATATTTCAAGTTCGCTGTTCCACCACAGCACATTATATCTGTGCCTCTTCTGTTTACTGGGACAACTTGCCTCAAATGCTTTGTGAATTCAAGCATGCAGTTGAGCTGGCGCTATTTCTAAGTCTTCTGTGTTCTTGTGTTTTTGACTTGACTGTGCATATATATTTTTATTGGATATTCTGTCAATTTCCCAAGACATCGTTTAATTTATAACTTCGTTAGGAGCTAAACTACAATATTATAAGAGTAATAGAATATGAAACAATATACATAATAAGTAGTATAGCATGTAGTAGCATAATGTTAAAAAATCCATTAGTTGAACATAATAGTGATGGGCCTTGTATATATTGATTTCCAAAATTTAGAACACAATTTCGATTATGAAAACACTAAAATTATTGAAATTAACACTAATTATAAAAAACGTGTTTTTATATAAATGGCACAATTTTTAAAATTCAATCAATTTTATATATTTAATATTTTTTATTTTTGTGGCGAAAGAACCCCAGATTTCGATTTTGAGACAATGTGCAAATTTTCGTAAATCTATTTAAAAATTATAAGTTCAGAAAATTTTCAATTGTCTTTTAAATAATTTACATATTTCCATTTTTTTCGCTTTTATTAGACCAACTGAAACAGAATCTCTGTATTTGGTCGATACTGCAACAATTTTGTCAATCCTTACATAATTGACAGAATCAAAACTTATATAAAAGTGATAATATCTATTATGTATATAAAATAAA
Source organism: Cetonia aurata (assembly GCA_949128085.1). NCBI lineage: Eukaryota > Metazoa > Arthropoda > Insecta > Coleoptera > Scarabaeidae > Cetonia > Cetonia aurata. The sequence goes on along the minus strand of OX421884.1, from coordinate 65,167,378 downwards.
TAATATACCAAAATGGACAAATTGTTTTATATTATCAATCTTTCGTATTGAAAAACAGCACACTTATTCACACCCATATCATATTTCCTCATAAAATCATCTTCAATACAGTCGAACAATTGCGAATACAATATATTATAGTTTGGTGTTACGCTTTACGTTTTCCAGCAACGCATGAGTAAGCGAAACAACAATAGCAGCTAGCCATGCCTCTTCCTCCATTCATAGTATCTACCAAGCAAAAAAAAAATCCCCAACATCGATGCGGGTCATTGCGAAAAAGGGTGTTGCTGTCATTATGTACAATTAAACCGTTTTTAATCACCTGCAGTGTTGGACGTAACAATAGGTAAAATGTTTCGCATACGCTGAAAACAAAAATTATAAATTTCCAGCCTATTTATATGATTCGAAGCGTGCGATTAGGTGTTTTTGGTCATGAAATCGAATAAATACATATCCAGGATTGTTAAAACGGATAGTGTATGCATTAAATACGATTAGATTGCACATAAACGATTATGATAAATCACATTTAACTATTAAAATAAATAGTTTATTAAATAAATTGTTGTATTATTACTTAGCGTACCACTTCACCTACTGTGCGAGCGTGCAAGTACTAAATCTGGTGTAGAACAACTTTATAATTAATTGAGACAATCAGATATAATGAAATTCATAATTTCTAGTAGGGATAAATTGTTTTCTTACAAACTATATCGCAATATTTGCTGGATTATATTTGTCCATCGATCCAAAGCAAATCTTCTATTGTTCCCAAACCAATTCAACATGAACTAGTGGCCCTAATCAAACCAAAACAATCTTTGCAAATCTCCAACTTCCTTTCCCACCACAAACAGACAAAACATACGAGTACCCATAAAAAGTAAAGGACTTATCATTACCGCAGGTGCTATTTCTCACATTGAAAGACCCAACCAAAGTGATGGATAACGATCGGTGTCTTCATTGTCGTCATTTTCAAACAAATGCTCCTCCTGCACCGTTGCCACCATTTTGGAGTGAAGGAAAAATCGTAGAATGGTAAAGACAAGGGCATTTTTGCTTTCATCCAGAGACTGTATTTGCTCGACACAGCTCTACGAATTCCTTTCCTCTCCCACCATCGATGAAGAGATCCCTTTTAGGGCTGATAGATGATGCGCAAGGTATAAAAAATGACGTTGTCGAGAGGGAAGTAAATTAAATGAGAATAGTGAGGGAGGAACGATGAGAGGAAGTGATAAGACTGGTTGTATGACGAGGGGAGATGGGATTATGTAATGAATTTTTATAATGGAAGTGCTTTGTTAATTATATTAAATGATTGTAAGAAAAAGTGGATCTACTATAAGTAAATATAATACTCATTTTTTGTTGTGAAAAACTACAAAGACTGACGCATTTCCTAACGTTAATTGCTAATTTCCTGCCTATTAGAATAACTATTCAAGGTAATCGTGAAATTACGCTAATCATTAATATAATTCGCTTGCATTGTTTTTACGATTCTAAAAATAGCATTCTGTGCAGGCATATTTATGGCATATATACTAACGAAGAAGTGAAATATTTGAAATGTCAGTCAGATTTAACAGATTTTGTTTTCTGTTCTCTAATAAATTGTCAGACGTTTATATATATATATGGTTTCGCACGTATTTAATTCTCTAGGAGAAGTCACATTTTCAGGTTTGCAATATTAATTTGTATATTCGTTCATATTGTTTTAAATTACTCAGTCTTCGCTTGAGATCCACGAATTTCCGAAGCAGATAAATCAAATATCATTCTTGTAAATCAACCTATTTGCTCAGTAATTACTGTTTCAAAACGCGAGTAAGTATAGACAATCGCCCAGACTCTCTTCTCGTGAATATCCTTTGTTCTCAAAATCAATTTTCAATCCTCTATAGATACACATACCTATGTATATTAAAAGCAAACACATGACAAAGAAAACCAATTATTGTCAGATCTGCACTGGCGGCCGACCAACGGTGCTGCACTGCAGTCGTGTCATCTGCAGAATTAAGGGCAGTTACACAACATCCCGTTTTTTTCCCGTTTCGTCTTGTTTTTTACGTTTATTTTCTTTTCATTCTCGCTCGAGTAATCGATGACAATTCAATTGGCCATTGTAGCGTGCCGGGCGTTCGTTCGATGTCCGCTTCGTTGTTGCCATTTTTGTTTTGTGCTTTTACGTTTTATCACCGCTACTTGGTGTATGGCATTCGGCATCGATGCGGGACAGGATGGACATGAAAGGGCGGGAAATTAGAGATAAAATGGGACAATTATGGGGAATCAATTCGAACGAGCTACTGATCCTGTGAAATTCTGCGTCAATTTCGAAAAGTTTGGAAATTATTGCCGATCTATGAGTAATGGTTTTGTCAATATTTATGGTCATTAGCCATGTCGTAATTTCAAATATTTTTATTGCATATTCAGGCTGTATGCCTTGGACCATTGTCGTGCATAAAGATAAAATTCTGGTTGATTAGTTGCAGCCCAGAAGAAGTGGTATGAGGTCCGGTAGTGAATACTCTTTCTGCATTATTCCTTCGATTCAGTGTAACGTTTCTGTTCTGGAGTACGAAAAACAACCCCAAACTGACCTGTATACACATTAAACAAAATTAAAGCATTTTACTTGATACGAATAGAAACTTTCATTTTCGTGGTCGTTGATTTATCGAACAGGAATAGAGGGAATAGTTCGTGTGAGATTTCTTTTCAACGACTAACGACTAAATAGACCAACATGTTGCGTTGACGTAGCATATCCGCTATTTAAGTGTTTGTTTACCATTTATATCATCTGTTTAGAGTACTCTTTCATTCTCGATTTATTTAATAAGCATGATGCGGTGCATTATGCTGTATTATACATTCAACGATCGTAAAGGTCCTGTTCAAAATGATATACATAGAGAAAAATCCGTATACAGATGGTTGTAAATCATTGAGAATGGTTTTAATTGCCTGTTTTGCCAAATTTTTTGTCACGTTGGTTACGTGATGTTTCTTATAAAGTTTGTTGATTATCTGAACAGTGGCGGCTCGTGACGTTTTGTTCAAGGGAGGCTATTGTAGCGTAAGTAACCCTTCTCGGTCAATAAATTATATTTTTATAGTTATTGTTGTAGCATTATAAGTGTAGAATAAAAATTAAAAAAAAAATAGTGTAAAATAAAATATAAATTATTGTCTAGCAAGAACCACGTAGAGGAGAGAGTGAAATCTTGCCTGGATAGGAAAATGGATGAGGTGATAGGTAAAAGGGTAATAAAAACGTAAAAATAAACTCTTGATAAACGTAATAATGAACCAAAAATAAACCCTAAAAATAATAACAATTAAATTAGAAAAGAGAATTGCAGATTCTTTGTTTATATTACAAACTTTACTCAGAACTAAATTTAAGGCATGAGCATGACAATGTACTAAAAGAGCTTGAGGTGCAATTGTTTTTTTTTTTAACTTTGTAAACCATTTAAATGCCCTGCCATAACAGATGCACCATCATATGTTTGAGCGACTAATTTTTTTTTTAAATCATATTTTTCACTGTTATTTGATAAAAGGTTAAATAAATCTTCAGCTGTTCGACCGGATGATACGCTAAAAACTCCAAAACTCTTTCAATAACTTCACCGCTCTTGACATAACGTAATATGATTGATAATTGGGACTTACAGGAAATATCTGTGGTTTCATCTACTTGCCAAGAAAAAACGGAGCTTCTTTAATTTCTGTATCTATTTCTTGTTTTAATACAAAAGAAATACAATCTATTAAATCATTTTGTATAGATTTAGATGTACCCGAAAAAATATTACTACTAACAAATTTATTAAAACTAGGTTCATATTCACTAAAGAGTTCGAGTGATTCTTTATAATTTCCACGATTAAAAGAATCTGAAGTCTCATTGTGTCCCGGAAAAGCTAAATCTTGTGATGCTAAAGATATTGTTACGTCTATTACTTTTCTTAAATTTTTGCGGTTTTTTCTAACTTCATTATTATGGGTAATAATTGCATCTTTGCGCGCGCAGTAGCGGTATTTTGTTTTCCAAATAATTTAAATTTGCACAACGATGAAATGTGTTCTTTAGACTTAGAATGCCGTTCAATAGCGCGGGGTAGATTTTTTAAATCTGTATAACCTAATTTCGACCACGTTTGGGTTTGGTTACAAAAAAGTAGACATGGTCAACAAAATAATCTTTCTCGTTCAATTGAACCAGTTAACCAACCACATTTTGTGTACCATAATGAACTAAAACCACGATTTTGCCGGTTGCTGTCGTTAGATACTACAGATAAATTAGACCGTGGATTCTCAATGTTTTGTACGATGTGTAATTTCGTCTCTATGTTTAAACAACTAAAAGAATTTCTTACCAACCAGTGGACAATATCTTAGCAAATTCTAATTTCGTTCATTTTATCCATTTTGTGTGCGTAACCTAACAACGCTTCCTAAGTTATTAGTACTGGAAGCTGGGAGTCGCATGGGCAGTTGCGTAGCAACGTTTTACGACCGATAACGCACGAAAACATGGCGATCGGGCAGGATCTCATGCAAGCTTCCAATCATACGTATTCACCGTATAAAGTGCACATGCACTTACGGAGACGCATTGCTTTCAGCCATGGCATTAATCATCGGCGCGGAGCCAAATCGGTGGCTAGCCTCCTCGCTTGCTGTTATAGTGCGTACAGTAAAATTTCGCGCATTATTAGAAATTTGTTTGCATTTTTAAATTAAGTAATGAATAAATATACTATTGATTACATTTTTTTTTGCAAAATTGCTTTATTTTAGTATATAACCGATGCTTAAACATTATTTTAATACATAATAAACCCTACTTATTTTATTAAAAATAATAGGGGAGGCTTAGCCTCCGTAGCCTTCCCTGACGAGTCGCCACTGTATCTGAAACTGTATTATAGTAAAGTTTTATACCTATATAATAGGAGTATTAGCTGCATAAATATGTACTACAGAAATTGTCGTAAAGATGGCGCTATGTTTGTTTCATAACCCTAGGAATTCTTACTCAATGTAAATTGTGTAAATGGTAAACGCGGCTATGTAATATTTATATTAATTATTGCAATAGTTGCAAAGTCGACTTGTATGCAAAATCTTATTGACAAAATTTACTACACGAGTGTGTAACATTTTAGTAGATTGGTTGTAATTTTTACTAAACGAACTATTTGCAACAAGTGACCTGTATGTTCTGCTACTTTAATATATAAGTTATGTTAATATAAATTTATTGCTAAATTGCGCATTTTGTTGCAGTAAATGCAATAATCGCCAACAACAATTTTGTAGGAAATTTTAATAGAAGTTGCGTTCGTCCCAATAAGTTCTAGAATTTATTGTACTAAACCTTTGTTTTAAAATTTACAACTTTTTTTTGTTCTGTGTAGGTATGTACAAATAAGAATTCAACCCTACGGCACATTTGCTACATGGATTAGAATATTTGCAATCAACAATGTTATTAACATTCATTTAAAAGAAAACATAAAAAGAAAAACATTCTTTGTTGTTATAATTGGAATTACCATACAGAGAAAGCTTGTTTACAATTTCGAATTATCAATATATATTTTGACAAGTTTCTCATTATCAATGAATGCCATCATGTCGTCGGTAGATCGAGGCGTTGTGCCGCATTATATGTATACGATAAATAACGTATTATCATAACGCATACACAGAAGGTATTCCATTAATTTCAAAGTAAGAGAGCCGGCGGGTTTTGTTGTAATATCCTCGACAGTACGAGAAATACCGCACAGCGAACCGGAGGCTATGTGGGCGGGGCTTATCATCGTGAGAATTCAAGACGTCGCGTATACGCAATACGGCTGTACAGAAGTATTTATTGTACGAATGGGGAGCACCTTTGATCTTCGGAGTGAAAGTCGAGATGGGAAAGGAGGTACATACTTCTTCTGGGTCTGTTGATGAACCTATACATACAGTGACCGGCATAAATGTTGCAACATAAGGGAATTTCTTTTATTATTAAAATATGGTAATCTTTTTCGGGGGATAGGTTCAGTAAGGTCACGTGACCACTGGTATGGCGGGAAATTTGAAAAATGTGCAATGAATCGGTAAAAACTGAGGTTGGATGACATGATATCAAAGAAAGTCATTTGAAAAAGTTGCTTAGAATTCAATTCTGAGCCGAATATTTAAAAAAAGTGAAAAATCACATTTTTGCCAAATATTTTTTAAATAAATTTAATATTTCACTTTTAAATAAAAAATAAAATCTCTAAATATGGTTTATACTAAAACAATTTTGTAAATTCTTGCGAAATTAATATAGCTAAAACTAAAAAGTCGGTTTCCAGTATGACAGTTGCTGTTGTAATGAACTGTATGCAAAAGGAATAAATAAATTTTACATATATTTTTAATGTAGACTGCCTAGTAAACATTACTTTTATTGGAAACTATGTTTTTTTTTGTTTCCTTCATTCAAGTGGTAACAGTTCGCCCAAAACTTATAACATTGGGTATCTCAACCTTTATAATATTAATGCAGGCATCGATACTATTCAAGTAGGTTTTGAAAATAGAAAACAAGGAATGATAACAAACAATACAAACATAATTAATACCTAATAAATAAATAATCAATATTTAATATTAGTTAATTATGCGAATAATCTGTGGTATTTAATTGAATTAAACCAGGTATTTCAATTCTGAAAAATATAATTAAATTAAATAATGCTTGTTAAATAACTAACTCAGATTTTTTCTTCACGAACTGTAAGAATGATGTAATCGCATAATATATAAATACATAGATCTGAAAACGATCTTTTACAAAGGGTATTCGAATGGATTGATAGATATCTCGATTAGCCAAGCATTTTGTCTTTTATAATTTATTAGTTCAAGTTATCCACTAGTAATTGCTAAATTATATCTGGTCTTACATTGCAAAAATAGCACAGAAGCATTTGCAATAGCATCTACAGTTGAAGAAAAGACAAATGTCGTAGCCTGGTTAAATTTAATTAACTGTCCATACTTCTTAATAGAATAAATAAATAAATAAACGGAAAAAATGTAAGACCGAGTCCTTGGTCGTGTTTCCAATAATTTTCACAAACCTCTGACGATAACTACCAATTTCAACTAGCCCTATTAGTGTCAATAGGATTAATTTTGTCTTGACCCCTAGTCCTCCGTCAGAGAGCCGACCCATTCGACGAGAATTTACCCGGCCATCTTCGATAGCGGAGCAATTATCAAGACGATTCTCCACGTCAAATAGAAGGATTCGATTTTATTCAGTTAGGCACTCGTTAGTCCTCGACGTTAACGAGGTTTACACAGACGAAAAAGAGGAAACGGATGGATAGCAACTGAAGCTTCCCTTTTTAAACCGTTCAAATTGGATTTTCAAAAGGGCATGCACACGAGCTTTCGAGTATTTAGGATCTAAGAGCAGCGAGGTTATTTCCTCCCGCATGGAAATTTTTCCCACTTCGAACGTTCGCCAGTTTTAACATAATATGCAAATTTAAAGGAATTTTTTAAAATTATTTAGCTGAATTAAATTGGACCCTGAAAATATACAGACGGATAGTCGAAAGTCAAATTTTTTTATCCAATCACTAAAAAAGTAAACAAATTTTCTTATCTACTGTTTGACAAAAATACTCAAAACTCTGGCGCTGACTTCATCACAAATTCCGATACACTGAACTGAGATCAGTTTTACTGCTGATGATGATAACTGTGCTATTGAAATGTACAATCGACTACATTACGAGCATATTTAAGTTGGCATGTGATTTACTATTCATTACCTTCTATTATTTGAGATCTGGCATATCTTTGGAATTATTGAGAGCGTAACAGATGACTCTGGGTGGTGTTTAGTAAAATAAAAACAGTTGTTTACTTAAGAAAATTTAATTGAAATTTAAAAGAGTTTCGTAGCAGTATATTAGCCTAAGAGCAGACAGAACAAAACCAAATGGAGAAGTGGGTGCTCTATGTATCAAAGGCTTTTTGACAGATCTGTGTAAATAACATCCACTTGACCTAGCTTGACCAGTACTTCACTAACAAATTGTATAAAACAAGTCAAATTGGTAACTGTAGAGTGACCTGTAATGAAGTCATGTTGACCTGGAGATAGATAAGATCGAGTACTATTATAGATAAAGCAGTAAAGATATTTTTCGTAAACTTTAGCTAACAATAAGTTAGACTTTATCATCACAAATACGAATGATAATTCCCTCCATCGGTATCATCGCACGATATCCCTGCAAATTTCCAAGCATCACACGTCAAACCTCCAACTTACATACGTGATATTAATTGACGCCACCTCATACCCGCTCGACTCACCCGCGCCACCTATCCATCGCTGACTCTAATAAATTCCCTTCTAGTTGGGCGAAAACGCTGTGCGTGTCACCTACTCGAATATTCGAGTACTCATTACCTTCTCCAAGTGTGTAAATAGGATCGTACAACCCGTGCGCTACGGCAGGTGATATTTCTGATGGAACGCAATTATCTCGCTGGAAGTTGGAAGTGTATGGTTGAGACTTGAGACGTCGGGAATGAGCGGCGAGACCGCCTGCTTCGGTAGCATATTGGGAAACATGCTCGACGCATTAGACAGTCGTAAATAGATTATTACCTGTTCGTTGCGTGGAGTTTCAGTTTCAGAGGATAGATAGATGGTTGTCGTGTCAATTTCGGAGAGATGAGACTTTTAGGAAATGGATGTAGTGATGGAGGCGCTGGCACGAGATGATTATCGCTTTAATTTTGGGATGTGATATGATTGATAAGGATCTGCTTTCCTCTTGATGTTTCATCCTTAAATTTGTGTACTAAGTGACGATATCAAGTTGAATACAATTTTATTTTTAACAATATAATGGGCTCTTCGAATGAAAAGATATGCGTTGCACTCACTAGGAAAAGCACGCAAAGTGTATCTCTTTGATAAAATTTGGTAGGAATGTAGAACACCGAAAAATATTTCACACATATTCTTTTTTTTTAGCAACCGTTTTTGGTTTTAGGAGGTGTAAAGGGGCTGAAAGTTACCCCCAAAACAACATCTTTTGCAATATTTCAGAAACGAAAAGAGATATCAAAGCCGACTAAAAATCAGATCGTTCCTTGTGTCGGCACAGCTTACTGATAATACGCAGGCACTCTATCAGCTTTCTTTGGCAGTCGTGTCGGCACAGCTTACTGATGCACGCAGATATTAATTCCTTGACGGTCTCGTTTCGTTAGGTCAGCGCCGGCACAGTTTTCTGGCCCGACATAGCACTGAACTTGTACGTTAAAACCGTCCGCGGATTTTTTACCTGACCACGGTATATAGATTTTCACTTCATGTTATTACCAGAATTGAACCGTTAAAATTCCGCGCCCAAATTTAAAAGCGTTTCGAAGCCGTGCGGATATTTGTTTATATTTACGATGTTACTTACCTGATTTCTGCCAATGCACAGGGTATCCCATTTTCGACACTTTTAAAGCGCATCTCCGTAATTCTCAGTGCCATCGAAAGAGTAATATGAGTGTCAAATTACTCTTTTTGGATCAAACTTAAATTGGTAAAATTAAAATTTAAACATTTTCGCTGGCTTAAGAGATACGGGGGAAAATAAAAAAATTGTCAATTTAAAAATTACTCTATAGAAAGTAATAAAGTTTAAATAAATCGCATAGAAAACCAATATCATCCACGGTGTGTTATATTTTTGAAAAGAGAATTCAAAATGCTATTTTTTAGATTAAAATATACAGAATGTTGCATTAAAAAAAATAGGTCAGGTCCGATAACTTTTTTACTTGCCCCGGTATACTCATTCTGAAAACGGCAGATTATTCAACAATCATTATAAAGAAACTTTTGTATAAAATATTTTTCTGTGTCTCTTTAAACTCAGAATATATAGGGTAATTTTGAAATTGACAATTTTTTTTAACTTCTCCCGTATCTCTTAAGCGAGCGATCATTTTCAAATTTACCATTGTAAATTTGATCCAAAAAGAGAACATGACACCTATATTAGTCTTTTGATAGCACTAACAATTAAAATTATAAAAGTGTCGAAAATGGAACAGCCTGTACATACTTTCACACCTATTTTGTGGTACTTAATAAACTCTTTCGTAACCCTCGATACCTCGCTCTCACACTTGCAGCTACCATTCTAGGGTTGAAGCATTATTGTAACGACGGAATAAGGCGCAACACCGATCAAATCCACACGCGACATTCCGTTTGATAGTCGGCTCGCATAGCTAGCGCCGCCATGCGGCCAGGAGGCGAAATCGCATGCAAAGATTTGGCCCTACAGGGGTCAATGCAAAAGTAATAAGTAACAAGCTCTAGTAAATGAAAAGCAAGTAAGTAAAAGAGAGAAAGCAGATATTATAGTAAGCAGTACGGACAGAAAACGTCGTTTCAAGTGCACTTTTTTATTCGTACTGATAGTTTGTGAACCAAAGCAGAGCTGAAGTGCATAATCTATTGAGAATCTTAAACTTAAATTTGGCTGAATCTGCTCCTACTCACCAGTACTGGGTGTCAACGGAAGTCATAATAAAATGTAACTAAAGAAAGGTGTTTCAATACTTAAAACACATCTTTTCTTTTTACCGAATTGAACTGTCAACGCGTCACTTATGTTACTTTACCGTACTCTTCGGGTTCGCTTATCAAAATAGCTGTCAAACAATCTGTCGTCAAATATGAATACGAATATAAATTGATTTTAATAAGCGGTGATCATGTGGTAGCCGAAAAAATATTGTACGCACCACGGCGTGCAATCACCAAACTCATTCGGTAAAAAATCACTTTCCAGACTTGATACGTAAATAACTATTTTTGTCTATAGATGCAATCTTAGATAATACTTATTTCGTTATCTGGTTGTTTTACTTTCCATTGCTGTCGACTTTTTGATGTCAATTTACCAAAGTGGTAGCGAGAAAAAGTATTGTTTGACGGACAACTTTAACATATTATCATTTTACTTTTATATTTCATTATTTATCCTTTTATTAGCATCAGTTGGTTATCGTCAAAATATAACAACGTACACATACTGGATATAATCTAGAAAATAGGGGTTGGAAACCTTAGAAATTCCCAGAACAGAGGGAAAGCACGACATATACATAGTTGAAGACGTTGTGAAGACACTCTAAAAGATCGGCATCAGTATGCAAGCGCCGTTGCAGGCGAACGGGACAAATTCGTCGTTGGAAATTCACAGGGACGCTTCGTCTATCGCCTAGTCGTTTAGTAAAGCGACGCCTAATCCAAGCTTTCGAACTTTTATAGCGTCCCCTTTGCGTCGCCGCAGTCTGAGGCGTAATGGTCTTGTTCTAGAGTCCGTTAGCGTGTCCCCTAGCGCGGATTTTAAGGGAAAACCGAGCTTTAGAATTAGAATAGATCCTTTCTAGCTTTGAAATTAGTTCGTTTTCAGGTAATGGACGCTTAAGATGTTAGATGGAGTCAAGTTGAAAGGATTTTAATTCTAGCGGTGAATTGTTCTCATAAATACACTCCGCCAAAAAAGTATCGCATAATTTAGTTTTGAATCATAAAAGTATCGCATAATCTTTGTTTGTAGCATAAAGTTGTAAATATACTTTAATGCGCTCTAAGATATAATTTCTATGATTGTTTAAATAAAATACAGGCCAAATAAAAACAAGAACTCATACTTGAGATTTTTATTAAAACAAGAAATTATAATTTTGGAAAGAAAAATGTCATAACAGTAGCTTTTAATACTGAGTATTGCCACCTCTGGCTCTTATGACCGCTCGCATACGGTTTGGCAGAGATTCGATTAACCTCCGTATATAAGCCTGATCCAAATTCTCCCACTCGTCACGGAGAGCATTTTCTAGTCCATGCAGGTCCGCTGGGGCAACATTTTGGGTTCGTATCCGTCTGTGAAGGAGGTCCCACACGTGCTCGATAGGGTTCATGTCCGGACTTACCGCAGGCCAATCTAAAACTGGAATACCAACATCGTTAAGGTATTCCTGGACGATTATTGCAACATGCGGTCGTGCATTATCGTGCATTAAAATGAATTCGTTTCCTATAATTGGCGCATATGGTACTACATGTTCCTCTAAAATGTCCGTTATATACCTGTGGGCAGTCAGTGTACCTCTGTCTACTGGTACTAACTCTGTACGACCTGTTAAACAGATGCCTCCCCAAACCATAATAGAGCCACCAGCGAAATTAGGTCTAGGTCTGATATTACACTGCGAATAGCGCTCACCGTCTCGTCTGTACACTGAGATACGCCTATCTGAGGTGTAAAGACCAAATCTTGACTCATCTGTGAAGAGTATATTGGCCCATTCATTAATGTTCCAATTTACATGTTCTCTGGCAAACCTTAAGCGAGCCACTCGGTGGTTCCTAGTGAGACGAGGGGCTGTTACAGCTACTCTAGCTCTTAATCCACTCTGTCGTAACCTATTCCGAATAGTTTGAGTACTCACACGAGTATTTCTGACTCTAGCCAAGTCGTTCTGCAATTGTCTCGCAGTTACATGTCTTCGACGTAATGCTTGTAGTAGTAAATAGCGGTCATCTTGGCGAGTAGAACATCTTGGACGACCTGGTACAGGTCTTCTACTGTAAATGCCTGTTTCCCTATATCTGGCTACGGCTCTAGAAACACTTGACTGATTGATGTTCATCAAATTAGCAACGTATGCTTGAGATCGTCCATCTTCGATTAAAGCAACTATAGCAGCCACTTGTTCTGAAGTTAAATTGCTCATTTTAGTTTTAAAAGCGTTGGTACAGAACTCTGACTTCGCACTTTAAAATTTGTCCGTATAGGAAGACTTTCAATAAACAACTGAGCAAACCTTACACATATGCATTTTTCCAAATGTGTTCTTTTAGGAAAAAAATAAAGTAGAAACGCTAAGTTCCATTATTTTGTTAGTGTTTTTATAGTTCACATACACGAGGCAAACTTTTTGTGAACGTATAAAAATATCTTGGTTCATAAATGCCCTTTTTTAGTTTATGCGATACTTTTTTGGCGGAGTGTATATAGGAATTACAGATATGTACTGGTTGTTTCATTAGGAAAAATTTATGTACAAATTACCCTATTATGACGCAAAATTATCGACTTGGAGTATGATTACATTTTCAAATTTTAAAGGATTTTATGGTTATCTCACAGATGTGCATCAACTTAGATTTTCTTGAAAATTAATTTAGGGAGGCATTAGATAATTCACCTCTCGAAATAAGAGGACAAATATTGTTTCAACCAGATGAAACACCGGTTCACTTTGCGCATGGTGTAAGGAATTATTTAAATGAGCGTTATGCTATAGATGGATTGGAAAATGTGGTCCAGTTAGATGGCCGAATTAGCAAAAATGGACACCAGCCTAACTTGGTATTACATTTGTAAATTTTCGGGATTCCATGAGGTAGCATGTTCAGTCCTTTTCTGTTGTGCTTTATGTTTTAATATCTCCCTTCTTACATGAACAGGTGCTTTATTAATTTGGATACTGTGGTGAAGTCCATCATAACGATTGGGTTTTTTTGGCGCATTAGTGATTAACTGCTTTTTAAACCATTTGGAGAAAATTTCGTAATTCATTTCATCGCGGTAATCCCCACTGTTTGTTTTGGATTGCAATAAAGGCAATGCTCCATTAACGAACCTCATTTCACCACCAATATAACACATAACTATATATTTTTTTTACAAAACACTTTTAATTTTGCTCCTTCTTCTACGTCAGACTATGTATCCAATCTCAAATGTTAAAGTTTAAACAAAGGAATGTAATGAAATTGGAATTAACGTACCTAAGCGACAGCGATTTTCGCGAGGAACACACGAGACGTAGCCTTACCCATCTGGCTGTTAATTTATCACACCGTAAGCATTCGTGGTACAAATTCGGAGCTCTATACATGAAATTATAATTTGAGCTATGCTCGATATAATAAGGAACGTGTACGATCCACGTTGGCGCTAGAGTTATTACTGATTGTGTCGGTTTAACGAAATTTCGGTTAGCTGGTATACCCGAATGTATAAATCTTAATGTATGCACGTCTGGTGAATGCGGAAATTGCTGTACAAATTTATGATTGCAGTGTTAATTTGGGATGGGAAATCATAAACATTGTAGATACATGTTTTTTTTTTTTTAAATTGGTGTGTTTAATATTGTGGAATTTGATCAAAGTTGCTTTGAAATTTTGACAAAAATTATGTAGCCATTTTAAAAAGAGTCCAAAAAAAAATGAGCATTTGTCAAAATGCTAATGTATAATGCTCTCCCAAAACTTCTTGAAAATGCTGAATATCAAAGCATGGCACCTACATTCAAACAATTTCTAAAAGAAGTGTTGCAATGTTTCTCAATCTAAGTTGTGTTAATAAAATTTCTTGCAAATGTTGTCGTTTTATTCTTGATGTAAGACAACCACATTCCCAAGAAATCAAGTTGAAGAAATTATTTTTTCTGGGTGTAACACTTCTAATTCACAGAGTATATTTTGCCTTCATTATCTTTTGTACGTATATTATGCATATTACATTTTCTACTGCCTATAGTTGAAATCATAGGAATTTCCTTTGGTCATTTGATCGTTTCTGATTTGAACAAGTTTCCGTGAGTACCTACCTCTTCAAATGAATGAAAGCTACCGACTATATAAATAAGAAAGGCATGCTAAATATCTTGTGATTTCTTAGTTTAAGCCGCATGCTTGTACATCAAAGGCTCCCATCCAATTTGAGTATTTCACACTTTAAATTTAGACAGACTACAGATAACGCAAGTTGTATAAGCACTCACGAGTTACTCGGAACTTGTCACAATTACATTAACCGAATTACTGGTGCAGTGTTGAGAGACAAAAAAAAATATTTCTGTTTAAAGGCGGGTGCGCATTTACGTTATAATCAATCTTTGGTAGTTAGAATCAGATTAAATTTTAATATACTTTGATGCTTCTGGTAATTGCACACAACTTCCGTTTTACAGAATATGGACGGTATTATAAAAACATAAAAGTCTTTTACGGAAAAAATATTTTGTTGGGGCATTATATCCATGTTTAAAGAAAATACATCTGTTAGACTGCGTACGGATTACATTGAAGGCTTGGGCATGTGTAACAGAGGATACAATAAAAAATTGTTTCCGAAAAGCTGGCTTTGGATCAAATTCATGTTGAGACGATGTACATTTACCAACCTTATCAGAACTAAAAAAAAAAATATTGTAAATGAGTGTGTTGAACCACAGCATTTATGGAATCAACTGTTGGAACCAGGTGTGTAGATGCAAGCAGAATATTTCCAGGATTATGTTCGTTTTAACGATAAAGTGATAATTATCGAGACTTCCACTGAGGCAGAGATTTTGGAATGTGTTACAAGTGTAACTGAAAATCTGGATTCGAGCAGCTCGGCAGAAGAAGTCATGGATAATAGTGTAGAGTTTGATGGTCCCCATCAAACAGACATCCAAAGAAGTGTTTCACATTCAGCCTTGGAAAGGAATGAAAATATCTCCGAATCCACACTTCACAAACTTATAGAAGGTGGACAGAACAAATCTATAGCATAGTTTTGAAACAAATAAAAATCCTGACTTCTTTACACCTCGGTACCTAGTTAAATTTTTTATCATTACATGTAACTGTATTTGAAGTTTAAGATTCTGCTTTTTCTCTTTATCATAAGTACATATTACAAATTAATGGTTCAAATCGTATCTTTTCAATAGGACACAGATAGTGATATGAAATAGTCCCTCCTCATCGTGTATGGGAATTGACTATGGCGTTCCACAGGGTTCAGTGTTTGATCCAATACTTTTATTTCTTTTTTATCAATGATATCACCAATTTAAAGATTAGTGGGAAATTTTGTCTTTTCGCAGATGACACTAGCATATTGGCATCACTTGGAGCAACCCAAATAGGGAGGAACTACAATGTACTATATCTAAGGACCTAACCATCATCAAACAGTTATAACAAAGACAAAAACGTTACACACACTTACTATTGCAACTGTAATACATAAATAATGTCTTTTAGTTCACGTAGAAAACTTTTTGAAAAGCAGAATTTTCCATAAAGAATTAATTTTTGTTGTAAAATTAACAGTAAAGAGTTTTTTTCAATTCTGGTCAATCCTAATTTCTTTGATTTATTTCAAGTAAATCGTAAGAGCCAATCAATTTACATATAAGTGTACATCCGCCTTCAACTATCGAACTCACACGAGTTTAGTCTACTACGCGCATATTTGCTCTTCACTTGTTTATTTGACGAACGCATAGCCTACTAGTAGATGTCGCCAGCGTCCTGCCGGACCACTTTGATCTCGCTTTCGCTACAACATGCGCCCGCCGAGTGACGAGTTTCGCTTTTTTGTTTGTTTGCCGTATCCGTCGGTATCTCTCGGCTCGGATACGCGTTAAACGGGCGAAAATGTGTTTTTGTTGAACGCTAATGGTCTAGTCCTCTGGCCGACCATGCCGACGCACAGAAGAAATACGGCAAGGCCGAACGAGGCTGCGTTATGGTCATTAGTGCCGGACGACACTGCATGGGTGCCAGAATATACGAGGAAGAATGGAACGGCATGGCGATAATGATCTTGTTTAGTCACCATGCCGTGCGTTATGATTCTCTTTTTTATGGGCGACCACGTTCGAGGTAGGGAATTAGGTCTTGGGATGATGAATAGCGATTAGAATAATGCAAATTGGGATGGACATAATGTATTGTAAGAAAAAGTGGTAGATGAATAAAAAAGGAACCTCACTATAATATAAGGAAAGAAACATATGCTGGATTTTATTAATGTATGTGTGTATACAACGCATTATAAGGGTCTAGTTGCACATTCATGTATACACTGAGAAAAATGGTCCAAATGGATAATATATTTAGCATTTTCCATTACTGACAACTATTTCTTTTTAGTAAGTACAATTACTTAGTTAATCCTAATTAATGGTCGAAACATTAGGAGTAAGTAAAGTAAGGCTTCTAACACTGTGAAATAATCTCAAATACTAAAACATATTAATAGGCATTAACTATTTCATATTCAACTCACAAAACATATTTACAGCTATTAAACTGGGTCATTTGCAACGTCGTTAGTTATTGCAAATAATAACATTAATAAGTATAAATGAAAAGTAACTAAAGGGCAATAGTCAGTGAGCTGGGATAATTATCAAAATTTTTAATCGCAAATGTTCGGATATGGTCGATTAAGATCGGCGCCATTTTTCGCGTGTTGTTTATGCGTTGCGTTGGTTATAGGTTATAGACTTGTCCATACGCGCACCTTCTTTAATGTTTAAATTAATTTTTGATTTATAAAAAGTGCCTAAATTATTGCTAAATACATTTACATATTTTTTTTTGTAAGTTCTCCATATTATTTGTAATATAATTTACGCTATGAAAACTAATATTAAATTTCTTCAGAAAATCTCTACCTACTAATGGGGGCCCTCCGTTTTTTAATAACATAGAAAACCAAAAATTTGTTCTTATTTTCAAACTCAATCTGAACTTCAAATTTTCCTAATGGCGTAATTTTATTGCCTACATAACTAATTAAATTCGTATTGCTACGAATCAATTTAATATTCTTAAAATATTTTAAATAAAATTCTTGGGACATCACACAATAAGCTGACCCAGAATCGAGCTCCACTCGCAGTGATATATTATTTAACTTAACATTTAATTTAATTGGTTCTAAATTATTTGATTGCAATAAAAACAAAGCTGCATCTGAACCTCTCTCTAAGTAATTTACTACACGTTTATTTTTACAAACATTCCTAAGATGTCCTTTTACGCCGCAATGATTACAAGAATAATTACGATATTTACATTTGTCACCTGTATGATTTTTTTTCAATGTGATATTTTATATAAATGTTTATATATATATATATTTATTAACGTGTAGCTATTACAACTGTTTACAGGCGACTGCCCGCTCTCTAACGCTACGCACTTCCCCCCACATGCATCTAACTAGAAAAAACAATACATACACAAAATATATATACAGGTACATTACACAAATGAATTTTTTAGTTACCAATAGTAAATTTTCACTTGCAATTACTAAACATTTTTCTCCGTGTAATAATGCAGTAATAATCCTGTTTTATTTTACAGGATTATTATTGCAAGAAAATTTTTACAAGAGAATTACTGCATCTTTATAGTTTATCCGTAAATAATCAAACAATAAATGTAAAAGTCCAAAATATTTATGTAAATTTTTGACAGATTTTAAATTAAACACGGAAAATGGACATTAAATTTACAACGATCATACTGTACTGTAAATTCACAGTTATACTAAAAGTTTCTCTCTCATCCCGAAAATTACAGTAGTGTTCCTGGCGTACAATTAGGCACCAGGAATGTCACTGTAATATTTTTTTACTGTGTAGTAGGAATTAACTTTGATAAAGTTGGAAGCAACTAAGGAACTAGCACACTTTAATCAATGTAGCTCTCTCTCTTTCTGTACGACAAATGTTAAACTGTCAGGGACGAAAATGTGCTCGTAAGAGTCGCCCATAAAACGATAAATTTTGTTTGCTTTGTCAACATTTACGTAGAAAAATGGATGAGTGTCAGGACGACTCGTTTCTCCAATTGCTCACCTCGACAAAATGATAGTTAACATCGATTTTGTAATTTATTCTTATCGCTTTTTAACTGATTGAGAGAATTTCCTTTTTATCAGAAACCTCTGTCATTGTAATTCACGAAATTACGTCATTGGTTACCAGACTGTAATTTATCAAAATGTCATTAGCGCAAGCAATGGTGACAAGAATCGATACTTTCGAATGAGCAAAACACGCTTTACAAATTGCTTTGGAAGTAGGAGAAGTTACTCTAATAATCTTTTTCTTCAATTTTGGAATTTGTTTTTGTAAATATTAATTTATTTAAAAACGATTCGGGTGATTTACACTGAACCAAAAAATGGGTCCCGAAATAATGAAAAAATTCGTTGTCCGTGACCTCGTAGTATCTTTGTATACGTATTATAAATTAATAACTAAATTAATATATTCCATGACATTAGAAGTGTTACACCCAGAAGGACACTTCTGTACACGTCTAGACATGGATAGAATGATATGGTTCATGCCCGCTCGTTCCAAGCAAGTTGAACTTCATGGATTAACTGTTCCAGAACGGTGAACAAGGTGGCCATTGCAAGTCCATAGTTCGACGAGCAATATAGGGACGGGTACACATGTCCTTTTACAGCAAGACAAATCCCTGCTTGTTAACTGCGGCTTATAGATACCTTTCTAGTTTAGACCTTTCTATAGTATATCTAGAATGTCCAAAGATAGATTTGCATCAGTATGTCAAACCAGTACGAGTGTTCATTCCGAATTATTCGGGCCAAAGCTGCGTGGACAAGTGCATACATCAGAAATCCTCGACAGGCTTTCCGGACTGTTATATATACGGATGCATCCAAAACATCCAGCGGTTGCGGTTGTGCTTTTTTTAACTCTGGTAATAACGAAAGTGTATCGTTTTGCCTGGATGCAGACTTAAATATCTTCTCGGACGAAGCCGAGGCAATTTGGGAAGCACTCAAGTATGCTAAGTCTTTGGAAGCACTAAAGATTGTTATAATATCAGACTTCTTAAGTGCCCTACAAGCTGTTAAAAGCCGGAAATGGTTCACAAAAGATGTGTGGTATTGGATATTCGAGCAAATTCTGCAGAGAGAGGCGGAATTGTTTTGGGCGAAGCCTCATGTGGGAATTTCTTCCAACGAGAAGATGGATATCTTGGCCAAAGTAGCGTCGGTTGGTCAAGGTACAATAGACAGAACCGTGTTTCCTTGTGAAGTTGGCCGTAAATTAGAGCTCATTTTTTACAAGAAATATGAAAACTGAGATGGCGAGAGGCAAATACCGATAAGACTACTCAGTACGCTAAGGTCCATGATAGTGTTTTTCATCCTCGATGGCACAATAGTATTACAGTTCCGCGTCCTTTTATCACTAGGATCGCTAGATTGAGTTTTGGGCATGGCGTTTATCCAGCACACCTTTTTAAATTGGGACAGGTGGAGTCATAGATGATATATAGTATAGATGGCGTTCTCTTTAATATTATTAGTAATCATGAAAATAGTTAAGACAAATGTCGCCAATGTCGCTACTAACTATGGCGGGTATTCAAATTCTTTCTGAAATGGTGTTTTGTTTTAGATAGGAGAAATTGTTCTATATATAACTGAAAATGTTTGTTTCCAATCACATAGATACCCTATCTGACGGGAAACAAACATTTGCAGTTATATAAAAAGCAATTTCTCCTACCTTATAAATAGATAATGAAATAAGAGTATATAAAACAAACAAGAATAATAAAAAAGTTTATTATTATATATACACATAAACATACATGAGAACAGTGGATAGATTTACGTGTCTGATTTGCGACTTTTATATTAATTCTAATAGTTCAATGCTTGAGTTCTAATTTCATCATCAACATTTCTCAAGTGAATACCTTTTAAAATTTTGTTTACATTTTTTGTCCAAGTAAATAAATAAAATGCTGTCAACTCCTTACAAAATAAATCAAATATATCATGTGTATCACAATTAAATGTGCACTGTACATTCTTTTTAATTTGATGAATTAAATATTGTTTAATATTATTCTTCGTACAATTTGTTGGTAAATAATACTTTAATAAATACATTAAGTGTTGTCATAATATATGAAAACAGTCGTTAATATAAAGCATACAAATCTGACTCAGTATCAATTTTAAAATTGTTTCAGTTGTGGTGATCACAAAATGTCATTTCATCACTGAAATGTTCTTCACAGACACGGTAGCTGGCCCATTTATTATGTTATATCACCTCTACCAATTATCCCTGTCCATTCTTCGAATCTCTACAATAATCCAAGGATATTTCCATTAAGTACAGTGTACAAAAGATTTTAAGGTGTAACTTACGTTTGTATCTTTTGGAAGAATATGCATTCTCTTCTCTCTGCTGGTCCTATTACAATTTCACACGCAACAATGAAACACCATTTTCAAAAGTCACAATAACTGATTGAATATAACAAACGTTTGCTATTGTGACTAATCACTAATCGACTACGATAAATATACGACTTGACAATTAATAATTAACCTCAAATCGTGATCCACGTCTACGTGTATATATAACAACAGCTGAGCGAGTGATTGGGGAGGGGACCGCAAGCAGCGCCGCAGGCGACCTTTGTCTTAACTAAAATTTTGAACTCTGTTTCTCCCTGAAAGATAATAATCCCTGGGTGGAGTCTCCAACTTATTCTTGCGGGTTTGACGTAGCGGATTTAAATCACTTGAATTTAGGGTGTTTGAATTACGAATCGCAGCGGCGCAAATTATTTAAAAGTTTTATAAACTTAAACGTATCACCAGCTACTGCAATCATAGCCATTTTAAGATCTAACAACATTCAAATATATCGCACAAATTCATAATTTATAAGAGAATGTATAATATTCGAATATGATCCTATCGTACAGTTAAGCAAAACCATAACGCCGCTGATGGGCTGCGATCCCTTTAATGCCAAAAAAATTTAAATTATTTCTTCTGGGTGTAACATTTCTAATTCACGGAGTATATTTAATATCGGACATTCCAAAACTTATTATTTCTAAATTTATAAAATCCCGAACCGAATAATATCGCACTTCCGTTTATACATAAATTCGCTAGACGTTTTCCTCATATAAAAATATTTAGAGGCAGAAATGTTGCCAACGGACGCGGACGTTGAGCTCTGTAGACATCTTCCCCCTCTCACTCCGCACACTCACAATCAGTCGTTGTTTACGGTAGTAGTCGCGTATTTTTGGAGTCCGCATCGTCCAGACAACGCTCCGCATTTTTATCACGCCGATATTTATAATATGGATTCGCCGTTTCGCTACAGCTCTGTCGTCGCGGCGAGCAAATGTATTATGCAAATTCATTCAAGCTTTTATCAAGTAGTATTTCGTCTGGTGTGTATAGACTCAGTAGACACTATTATGTACGTATATATATATACATACCGGGCGACCCCAGATGGATCTAACTATATTTATGAATTCGTAAGATACATTTAAAACACGTTTGTAGGTTATGCGTTTCTTTCTGGTAGGTACCGTTGATAGATAATATTCTTCGCGTTAAAATGACTGTAATTATTCTGCGGATACAGAAAACCGACCTATATTAGCGGGAACAATTACACGGCGGAACTAGAGTCGTTAAAGCTGTTTCCTCTGATGTTCCGTTAAGGATTAACCGGTTGTGTTATTTAACAAGTGTATATATACATATATATCTAAAGAGAACGGATTTGGTAAAGGGCAACGGTCGGTTAGTTCCTGGTTTTGTTTGAGTTATATGAAGGAAATTGCATGCTCAATTAAAATAATTGATACAGATCCGGAATCTTAGGTATCAATTTCATTTGAACGCCTATACTAATTGATTTATATTGGGTTTGACGTGAGCGCATTTCAACTTTTTAACCAAAATTAATCGGTTTTTAAAATGGAAATGTGTTAGAAAGTTGTACCCCTTCCCCTCGTAGTGCTATAAAAAAATTAATTTTATCATTTTCGAAATTTCTAACCGCGCCTCCTCTTAAAAAAATAATATTTAAAAAATTAGGTTTTATAAAAAAATAATTTTATTCAATTCTTATTTCTAGTCCTTTTCTTTTTTGGCATCGAAAAAAAATCATTTAAAAGTGGTAAGTATCTCCCTTACATATTCTAAGAACGCCCCCTTCCTACGGGGGGATACCCCCTAGGGTACTAAAAAAATAAATCAAAAATGGCAACCGCCCTCCTGTGTACTAAAAAATAATTTTCTTGATTTGCTAATTTTTTCGTGTCCCCTTTGCGTTATTCTTCTCTTGTATCGTAAAAAATTATTATAATTATCTAAAAATTTATTAAACGCAGCCTCCCTCCTCTACAGAAAACAGAACAATCGTTTAAAAAATAGTATACATATACATATCTGCCCTCTCCGGTTTTGAAGACTTGGACTTTTTTTTTAATCTCCTCTTACCGACATTGAAATAAAAAAGATACTTAAAGCATGTTGTTCCTTCTCCCGTAGTCTAAAATATAATTTTTACCATTTACTAATTTTTTAATATCGCCCTTCCGGTGTTCTTTTTTCATGTTCTAAAAAAAATTTCAATTATTTTAAAATATCTTGGACTAACCCCCCGTCAGGGTTCTTAAAAAATATTTTAATGATTTCAAAATTTTTTAATCTCCCGTTTCTGATACTGAAAAAAAATATATTAAAACATGGTGTTCCCCCCCTCTTGTATTCCAAAAAATAATTTTCTAAATTTTTTAGTGCCCCCTTGCGTTATTCTTCTCTGGTATTCAAAAAAAATAATTACAAGTATCTAAAAATTTATTAAACGCACCCCTCTCCGCTACTGAAAAAAAAAACATTTAAAAGATAGTGTCCGCCCTCCTATGTGTCAATAAAAGAAAATTAATCGTTTCTTTTTTTTTTAATCTCCTCCCCCGTTTCCGAAAAAAGTATTTAAATAATAAATCCCCTTTCACATATTCCAAAAAAAAAAATTTTAATTAACACTTCAAAAATTTTTAATCTTTCTCTTTCTAGTATTTAAAAAAAATCGTTTAAAAGATAGAATTGCCTTTCCTCCCTAAAAAACAAATTCCACAATTTCAATAATTATTACTATTATTATATTTTAACTGAAAAAAATGGTATCTTCTTCTCCCGTGTTCCAAAAATTTAATTTGAATTATTTCAACATTTTCGAATAAAAAAAAAAATAAAAGATTTTTTTTTCACATCCTCCAAATGAAAAAGAGATATATGCTTTCTGCTCTTAAGAAATAATTACTAATTAAATAATTTTCTCATTTGCTCCGCTCCCCCCTCCCTTTATCATGTTGGACAAAATAATTTGAAGCTTTTTTATATTCTCTCTGCATTTAAATTTGACTCTTCCTCCCCCCATGTTGCAAACAAATATTTTAATAATTAAGTGTTAACCCCACTCCCTTCCACATGTGATTAAAAAATCTAACTCAGTTTTTTTTTTAATTTACTATATTTTTTTTCAATGACCGCCTCCTAATTTTAAATTTATTAAAACCAATATTTATTAAATCGAATAGAATTTCTTTCATTCCCCATAATTAAACTAAAGTACATTGGTGGCAGTTTAATTCAGAGAGTTAATTTAATTTTAAGAGGTTTATAACAACGCTAGAAATGGTATAAATAAGAAAAAAAAAGAAAATTATGAATATATGCCGTATATCCTTTACAAAAACAAATTCCTGTCAATTTCCCTCAACGTGACCTTTTCCCGATTAATTCCCAAGTACACGCATTCTAAATTTTACCCGAGAATCCTTTTAAAACACCCTTTCAGCCAATCGATAATAATCTATCCATCAGAAACAGCGTCAGCCAATATTTCTCACATCTTACGCGCCTCTCAGTCACCTAATAAAAGACACCTTGACAAATGCCAAACATTATAAGAATGTATTTCTACCGTTTCCCGAACGCAGACGCCATTTTTATCGAAACACATCGCTGATGGCACATAGTCGCTCTCCTACCGCCGAGTTCCGTTTAGTGTAGATACATGCACACACACAAAAACGCGAGGTTTGATTTATCGGATTTATTCGGAAACGAAAGAGAGGAGCCCAACGTTCGTATTTGAAGTTTCCGAGGGACGCAGATCGATATCTCCTATATCTAATATCTGTGGCCCTATTTATTCGTTTGTAATATACGAGCTGTTTCACTGGTAGGATATTTCGCTAGAACTCGTAAATGGTGACATATAGGGAAAAAAAAGTTTCTACACATTGTTGTAAAAACATGATTAGTCTATAACGCAAAATATCGGAATTAGATATAACATATCTTAGTCCTAAACTCGTTAATTTCATATACACTATCGTGTACCTAATAATATGCGTGTCGATTTGAAGCTTTGATTTATTACACCTCAAAAAAAAACAACATAACCTCACAAAATTCTCTACCGAAATCAGTTTTAGAATTCAATCAACCCAAGAATGGAAATAAAGAAACTATAGATACGCGAACGTAGCTGCAGATTCAAACAGAAAAGTTTCGAAAGTTTCTTCCGCTGTTATCGTAGAAAATTTAATACCGACTAACCGACAAGACATTTCCACAGAACTTCGACGACATTCCGAATTTAAACAAACGTAAAGTTACAAGAGCCCTTCCGTATATCGTCACAAAATAATTCGTACAGTTCTCGACGCATTCGCAGACAACTTATTCCCCTCCGTTGACAATGGGACGCTTAAAAATCCGTTTGACATCTCTATTCAGCGTCCGTTCATAGGAGGTCGGCCAATAATGCGATTATATAGGACGGTTCTACAGTCCCTTTGTGTACGTAATGCTTTTCTTTCGTGGATAAAACGACAGCACGTGTTCGCTTTAATAATAGCGAGGCTATTTGAGGTTTTTCTGTGTGTTATAGTATATATAGGGGATATATGATAAACAGTTTGCGTCACAACAATGCGTCTAGAAAACGTAAATTCCTACGTTGACAGTTAAATTTTGATTTGAACAATGAATTATATGTTGCATATTGTCGTTTCTGAAGTCCATAAACAAATCTTCAAACTTATAGAAAATTCTTACAAGTTTAAGGTTTTTTCCTACCGATGCATTTTTTAACGTTAGCGGGAACTTTTATATTAATATTAGCCGCCATTTTTGAAGGACGTTGGAAGTTGTGGGAAAAAAATAAATGTCATTTCCATAAGTTTATGAGTTTGTTTATCGGTTTCTAGAACGACAATACGTAAATCTTGAAGGTGTCCGAGATATCGGTGGATATAATTATTACTGGTACACATCCTGACATTAGCGGAAATTTTTATATATGTAAATATTACCTGCCAGTTTTGAAGAACATTGGGGGTTATGAGAGAAAAAATAAATGCGATTTTTATAAGTTTAAGGGTTTGTGCATCGACTTCAGAAATGACAACTTGCAAATCTTGAGGGATGTCGCAGATGTTGACAGATATAGTTATTACTGCCTCGTCGTCTTACTGGTACACTTCCTAACATTAGCAGAAATTTTTATATAAATACTATCCGCCATGTTTTAAGGACATTGGAAGTTGTGGCAAAAAAAATAAATGTGACTGTTATAAGTTTCAGAGTTTGGTTATCGATTTCAAAAACGATAAAACGTAAATCTTGAGGAATGTCGAAGATATCGGCCGATATAATTATTACTGCCATGTCGTGTTATTGGTACACTGTCTAACATCAGCGGATTTTATATAAATATTTCGCGCCAATTTTTAAAGAGATTAAAGTTGTGTAGGAAAAAACAAGTGTAATTCTTATAAGTTTGAAGGTTTGTTTATCGACTTCAGAAATGACAGCACGTAAATCTAGAGGAATGTGGAAGATGTCGGCGGATATAATTATTACTGGCATTATGTCCGTAGCGATAATTTTTATATGATTACCCGCCCTTTTTTAAAGGATATTGGGAGCTGTGAGAGAAAAAATAAATATGAGTAATAAACGGTCTGTTTATTGGTTATAGTAACGGCAACACGTAAATTTTGAGAGATGTCGAAGATCTCGGCGGGTATAGCAATCACTGCTCTCAAACCGACGCATCTCTTCATATCGGGGAAAATACGCAAACACTCCGGCAGGAACATTTCGGGAAGGCTATATTGGAGCCCTCGAAGGTTCTCAAGTTCCCACTGGGCAAGATACTGGGCTTTATAGAGAACACCAAGCTGCTCGAGTGGAAGTAAGAGATTTAATAGGGATGGTACAATGAGCACCCAGCTCAAGTGCCTGGACTAAAGGTGTCCCCCTAACATTATGAATGAATGAAAATGAAAATACGCAAATTTTGAGCAGAATTAAGATTTATTTAATCAACTGCAGTACTTGCAAACTATAGCAATTATACTATATTGCGAATATGATTACACGAATTGGAATACGATAATACGAATATTCAAATGACGATTGGTATAGTGCTAGTTTTATATTATAAAATTTAAATTATAAAAAATATCAATAGTAAGAAAGATCACTTGAAATGTAAAAAGTGGATAAAAAGTTCCTTGATTAAATTCAGGTAAAGGATAGACATAGGTCTATCCCAGTGCTTGGCAAGGCGGTACTCCGTACGGGAATTCTCCCCCCGAATAGTAGAAAAAAAAATTAAGCTGGCTTAGCTGTTTTCATATTTATACAAATACAAAATCTTCGCTCGTTGAATTCTTCATTCAAATGATTTCCCATAGTTTTATTCAACAATAATACGGAATAAAGAATAGCAGATAAAAATTTCATTCAAATAATTATTTGAATAAAAAATTATTGAATGATGCCCAACCCTGCTATGTACTCTACTCCCCCCTCTCTTCCCATCTATAAAAGCCGGCTTACTTTTAAAACCTTTTAAAATGAGAAATAACAACCAACAGGCTTTATACAAAATGATTTTCCCGCTTCCTCGATATATTCCTTTACCTTCGTATTCATCCCCATCACATATCCACTACACCAACTTCACCCTGCGAACTTTCTCGGCGCAATAATATATTTAAAGCACCCCCGATGCTAACGCGGTGATAATAATGTAGTCGTGAGAAATATATAAGTTCCTCTCCCATGTGTGAGGTTGCGAAGAGGATCAGAGGGATATAATAGGGAGGGGTGCAGGGGCACAAAGGGTGGAAAAATGGGAGTGGAGGAATATAGGCACGCGACATAGTGGACCGCAGAATTTGACGAAAATAATACGGGATGGATATCTCGTGAGGGAGAGAAGTTCAGAAGGCTGAAATTGAATTTTCGGGAACTTGCTTCGGGGCGAACATATGTACCGACCAGAAGCTCGGAGTACGTGCCCGAGCTTATCTGGATCTTAAATTGATTTGCGACGAGAAATGTGCGTGGTATCTGTGCTGTGCAGGAAAGGAACTATTACTTATTCTGAAACATGCAGGCTTTTTACTTTTATAGAGACGAGTCTTTTCAAATTGATTTGAAAATTAAAATAATGGTGTTGATGAAGTTTTTTACAGTCCTACATATTTCTTAGTCGGAAAGATTGACTTTTTATTTTGAAGCTTCAAAAAGACGAAAAAAAAAAAAGAAAAAGTATTTAAAATTAGCATTTTTTTTTAAACTACATATAGAGATTAATGCTTCTTTTAAGTTCATACTGTATTATATTATTTGACTATACAATGGTAATATTTATACACTATTTATAAAGAAGCCTTATTGTTTCGCATCCTCCGCCCTCGACACTATAGCATAGCTCTGAAACGATGCACTGACTGTAACCAATATGACAGCTCCTCGAGAATCTAACACCAGAGAGGCAGACGTTTTCGAGTGTACCTCGCTTCGATTGTTCGCGCATTCAAACACACTTATGTAAATAATACGATGGAAGTGTTAAGTATCTGCGTGTAAAATACACGAATCGTTATATAGAGGGGGTGCCGATGCTAAGAATCTTTCGTAGGAGTGCTTCGTATCGGTCGCTCGAAAAGTCTGCCATTGTTTCAGCAGAAACAATGGTGAAACATGGTACCGGAGCGGGCGGTTGCTTTGAAGTTACCTATCTCAGGGTGTCTTAAGGCGCGCGGAAAGCTCAAAGCTGCGTTTGAAAGGGGCGAACGATCAATGATGGTTGAGATGTTGAAGATTCTTGGTTCCCTACAGTTGGATATGTATTTGTAAATGGCGATTGTGTTTCTGGCGGTATTTAAACGACTGTTTCACTGATGTTAAAATTTTCACCTAATCTGACCAATTGCGAACCAATAATAAACATCAGCTGTCTTTCAATTCTGATTACACCATTCGTGTTTTCAACGACCTAATCATGTATACGGATCGCTAAGCATAGTTTGACGGTTTGACAAAAAATAATTGTTGCAAAAAATAATCGTTGCAGACGTAAAAATGAGTCGCTTCGGTGCTACTTCAAACGAAGTTATGAAACAACATACTGTTAAAAATATACCTAGCGACACAAAAAATTCAAAACTTTATACAGGGTGGCTCACAGTGTTGCAGCAACGAAACGTTTCCCGTATCAACGTCATCCTTCGCCTGAAACATTTGTAAGAGCCGTGTATCGACCTCGAGAGACAGGATCAGTAATTCCACGTTTTGAAGATCGTGGTCCTCAAAGATCGCGCATTTAAATATCGTAGAAGCGGATTCCGGCGTAAGTACAACAACCCTCGCGCGGGAAGTAAATGTGTGACAAGCTACAGTGCATCAAATTTTAAAGAGGAATTTACTTCATCCGTATAATATTCAACGCGTGCAACGAGTAACGGACTTCGATCATCCCCGCCGAATTGCCTTCTGTGAGTGGTTCTAACGCCGAGAAGTTCGTCAGCCGGATCTTGCGTCAGCAATCCTATTTACGGACGAATGTACATTTACCAATGATGGTATCTTAAATTATCACAACATTCACCACTGGGCGT
Source organism: Cetonia aurata (assembly GCA_949128085.1). Classification (NCBI taxonomy): domain Eukaryota; kingdom Metazoa; phylum Arthropoda; class Insecta; order Coleoptera; family Scarabaeidae; genus Cetonia; species Cetonia aurata. The sequence goes on along the minus strand of OX421884.1, from coordinate 65,137,626 downwards.
ATGAAAACCCCTATGATATTAACCAAGGCTCCTCTCAAGTTAGGATATCCGTCAATGTTTGGGCAGGGCTAGTAGGCGATCAACTACGTGGTCAAATATAAGTTTATTTTTAAACAAAATGTGCTACTATTTTACGTGATAGTTCATGGCAAAAGCACATCACAATAAAAAAATCACCTGAATACTTTCTTTGCATTCTGGCGTTCCCGTCTTATCTGAGTTTAAATCTTGTGTAAATAACATCTGCTTTGAATGAATCCACTATGCCTAGCATTTAATTCTTTCGATGTTTACTTACAGATGGGTGAAATCCATTTCCTATCAGATTTGTATGTATACATACTGTAAATACAGATGTGGGCCGTCTTTAACTACATTTTGGGCCCTAAAATTTGGAAAAGTACAACATGCACATAGAATCGCAATTCTTTGTATTTAGCCATTACTCATGTACTTTCACCCCTTTTTTTATTTCGTACTATGCAATAATAACCCTGTATATTATGTCATATTTTGATAGTGTGGACTAAATAAAAGCAAGTTACTGTTTGTTACGTTTCCTATACCTAACTCAATCCGTTTCTGAGATAATTAACTATTATAGATTGGTGTTTTCAAGCAATTCAGTTTCGTTTAGAAATAAAAGACATACTTATCGTGAAAATTCAATCACTTGTTTAACTTCTTTGTGTAGGGACTTGAGTAGGTAAACTATAAGGACACGATTTCAGTTTTTAGATATTTTATTATATTCGTATTAATTTTTTTTTTTTTTTTGTAAACCTCTCAGGGAACATATTTGCTTGCATAGGCTTCCAATTCCTCGCATTTTTTTCCTTAAAAAAGGAACAACCCTTTACGCCCTACAAACAATACGATACCCAACCGGAACACCTTACCGTTATCGCCGGAAATTCCGGAACGCGAAAGTCGACACTCCTCGACCCCAAATGAGAACCGTTAGGGCAGAGGGAGCATGCGCGATGACCTCATACAAGGTTACGCTACAGACAGACATTCCTGCTTCGTGTTTTAAGACTCGGCTTCGTATAAATAAAGGCTGGGCACCTGCGAATCGTCGAAAATCCCGGCTCTATACAGTTTGGAATTGTGCGAATAGACGCCAAACTCCGGGGATTCCGAATTCGACGGCCAAAGACGTACCGGAGCGCATACAACTCGATGAAGAATCTGTTTTATCTAACGCCTGCTTTTCTCCCTTGACTATCACCAAGCCGAAGCGATGTGGCAATAAGTATTGAGGGTGTCATGGGGGTGGGAAAAATGGGTTGAGGGGTAAACAGGGGTGCTGGCGAACTTGGTGTTGGCTTTAATTTTTATCTCTCTCCTTTTAGCGTTGGTTTAGAATTTATTGAATTGACGGGCGAATTTTTTCTTCAATTTTAACTGTTTAAATTTGAAAATCCTCTTAATGAAAATTAATATACTCTAGAATTAGATTTTCTCAATAACATATCTTAAAAACATGCTCTTTAAAATTTACAAAAAAGAAATATTTTATATTTTGTCGACCAAGAAGGATTTTTCAATTTTCTTTTGATTTCTTGTTCTTCGACTGCAGATTCTTCTTTGACTGATGGGAAAATGAACGTTTTTGCTATTTTAGTGGAAAGTCCATTCTCATATTACACAGTCAATAGTCTTCATAATTGCTTCTACATTTGGCACCATTTTCTGCGAAACCTCATGCTTTCGTAGCATGATTTTCCATGTCACCTCTCAAATGACAGCAAATGTCACTGCGCCGGTCAAGAAATTATTGTAGCAGGTGCGAAAATATTCAGATTCATATGAAATATGTTCTGGACATCATACCATACACTTAAATGTGGGTGTAGACGGAAATATCCATTGACCCAGTCTTTGCCTGCATTTTTTTCGACATATGATTTAATAATAAATGCTCTATGTTCTGTTTGAACAATTTGAGTAATTAATCTGCTGACTTGAACGTTGTCAAGTAAATGTCAAAAAACATTGAAATGATTAATATGTCGACAGCTTATAGAATCCATGTCCAACCCTAATCCAAAGAGTTTTTGATCATATGATATTTATTATCTATGACTGTTGTCATTGTATTAGTTTTCCATGCAACCGATGTGAGTGTACCACAATATGAAAATTTTAGAATTTTGGAACTGACCCCCGAAACACTTTCCTTTGCACACGCTATCAGTCTCTCGATAAATTGAGACGAACACGCTGCTTGTCCGAGTTCAATGTCCAATTGCCCAAATTTCGAGCGAAAACTAAGTAACGTTATGGAAGCTAAAAGTAAATACTGTCAGATTTTGACAGATACGATTTAAGAGACTTCATACAATGAGCCAAACTAGCCACATTAGGAATATATTGTTACTGCTAGCAGTACCGTTGGCGGTGGTAGAGGGATACCTGGGGCATGAGGCCAAAGTGGAAGAATTCCCATTTCTAGTGCATCTTAGCATAAGTATCAACATGCCTAACGTACCGGGAATGCCCAAACTTTCGCACTATCCCTGTACCGGTAGTTACATAAAACCTTTGTGGGTATTGACAGCTGCTGTTTGTCTGAAGAATAACTACAATCCTAGCGGGCTGCTGAGAATGGTACCAAACGTCGGCGTCGACTGTAGAATGGGAATCACTCGTGCCGACGAATATGAGCTGCAGCGGGTCCCAGCCATTACATCGCAGAATGTGTTCGTGCACACCGACTTCGATGTGATACCCGTCGACCGTTTGGGCCTCGTTTCAGTCCACAACGTCGGTCTGGTGCTTTTACAGCGCCAATTCGAACTATCGCGGGTCGTGGGATTGATCTCCATTCCCAATAGTTTCACAGACTACAGTGGAAGCGTAACTGCCGCCGGCTACAACACCATTAACTGGTTAAGTAGGAACGAGGTTGACAAACAGGTGGATTTGGGATTACGGGCGATAACCTATGCCATATGGCCCAGAGACAAATGCAAGGAGATCTCGGACAGCACTGCTAAGATTTGCGTCGGTGGACCAAATGATATGCCGTGGAAATTCGATATAGGAGGACCGTTAATCCATCAGAAACTACTTATTGGGATAGCAACACCTAGGACGGACTACGAAAAAGATTATGGGACGTTCGAGCATGTCTACGATCATAAGGAATGGATCGAATCGGTGACTCGTCTTACTGCAAAACAGGCTGATTCCGTGCAATGGCTTACGAATAATTATATCATTTATTGTAATTTAATTATTTTATACTTCGAATTCTTACAATACCATTTATAATTATTAATCTAACGAGTTTTTATAGTGCGCGCACGGGAAAAAAATTGTTATAAAAAGGCAAACAATGGTGGAACATTGAACTACAATTCGTTTCGGAATATATACGACTAACTACAATTTGCCTAAATCTCTACTACACGATTGTTGTTCTATTAAATATCATCAAAAACTCTTTGGATTAGGGTTGGTCACAGATCTGACAAGCTATCGACGTATTATTTATATTTTTTTGACATTTACTTGACAACTTTCAAGTTAGCAGATTAATTACTCAAAATGTTTCAAACAGAACATAAAATATTTATTATTAAATCATATTACAATCATGGAAATCGTGGTGTAAATGGTAACTGGATGTATTCGCCTCCTTTATGTTTAAATGAGTTCCATCAGAGATTTCCAAAGCTCGCCATAATGGAACTAGATTTTTTTCGGCACATCCAAAGAACTGTAGCCAATTTTGAAGAAACTGGTAAAATAAGCCCCAGAATGCGATCTGAAAGAAGAGGAGTCAGAAATTACGGTAATATTGATCAGGTTAGGCAAGGTATATAGGAAAAACCTACCTTATCCACACGTAGATTGACACAGGAAACCAATTTAAGGACGCGGTATACCTTTGAACTTTGCTAAATGGCCGCCCAGGGGACGCCACACTATTTTTATTTTAAATTAGTAAGGTTTAAAACCAACACGAATAAAGAGTTGCATGCAATTTGTTTCGTCAGTATATGAACAGGGAAGCGACGTACAGCGAAAGAGAAGGCAAAATGTGTGATATATAAATTTTTATACCTCAAATACCGTTTTTTTTTTATAGCAATAAGAGAGAAGAGATTTACATTTATAAAAGTACAGGGAGCGGCAAAAAGATCTGACGGTTTTTAAATAAAAACAATTTAAAGGTTTAAAAAGATACAATGTGTTTTATTGCATATTACAGATTGGTATTTATGTAAATTAACAAAAATACTTCAGGAAGAGCCAATTTCATCCGTTTAAGACTTGAATGTGACGTCTTTTAAATGATGTCCTTCTTGGGCTCCAATCTAACGGTGAAACTTTCGAACACCTTCCCTAGCATTGCCGGAGACAGGTTGGCGATTTCTTGCCGTATGGCTTCCTTAAGGTCACCCAATGTGCGGGGTTTGTTTGCGTAAACTCTTGCTTTAAGGTGTCCCCACAAGAAAAAATCACAAATGCTGAGATCAGGGGAGCGAGCTGGCCACGCAATGTCCCCGAAACGCGAGATGATTCGTCCATGAAACTTACTTCTTAGGAATTCCATCACCTCATTGGCTGTATGGGCAGTTGCCCCGTCCTGCTGGAACCAAATTCTGTTGCGGACTAAGTGATTTCTGCGAAGTTCAGGGATCAGGAAGTTTTCCAACATCGACAGATAACGTTGCGAATTGACAGTAATGGTTCGACCATCCTCTTCAAAAACGTATGGACCAATGACACAAGCGTTGGTTACACCACACCACACAGTGATCTTCGGGCAATGAAGTGGACGTTCATGCAGTTCTTCTGGATTCATAGCAGACCAATAACGGAAGTTCTGTTTGTTCACATTACCATCCAGATGAAAATGCGCTTCGTCGGTTGTCATCTGTCTTCAAATCAATCATTTGCTCGCAAAACGCCTGGCGTTTTGCATAGTCACTAGGCTTCAACTGCTGCACAATAGCCATTTTGTAAGGATGAAAGTGCAGGTCGAACCGCAAAATTCTTCTTACTGAGCGGTCAGACATGTGCAGAGCTGCAGCTTGTTTACGAGCCGGCCGACGAGGACTGCCTTCCACAGCGTCTCTTACTCTCCCGACGTTCTCCGGCGTCCGGGCTGACCTTGGGCGGCCTGTCGACTTCCGTTTCATTGTTGAACCGGTAGCTCTGAAATTCCTCACCCACAGCAAAATGGTGTTTCGAGTTGGGACTTCTCCTCTTGGACCCACATTGAAACGCCTGCGGAATTGCCGCTGAACAGCAACACAGGAATCGCCACTTTTAAAAAACGCTTCGACAACAAACACGCGGTGCTCACCCGACCACTGCTCCATGGCCACTAAAAATGTCCACGTGTCGGCCTTTGAACGCCGCTATCCCCACCACTAACTCGCTCGACAGCACGGCAGCGAAAACCGTCAGATTATTTTGACGCACCCTGTATATTTATACTGAAACCTTATGTATGCATGTCTGTTCTTGAGAGAATACATATGTTACATAAAGGCGGATTACTTCTATATTTTTTACATCCTAATACTATATTTTGCCTTACTTTTTATCAAGAAGGTCCGTCACAGATGCCCATGGTTTTTATTATATCTATTATCAAAAGGAAAGGTTTAGGTGTTTTCCTAAATATTGGGGTTTTTTGTGTTATTTGATTTCATTTATACGATTCTACGATCGTACGAAAGAATAAGCCGTCGTACCGTTCAACGCCGACTAGATATATGCAGTATGGGTACAAATATATTACGTATGCTCTTGCGCAAGTTATGATAATGCATCTGGGAATATTTTATATGCGCTGGATTTAAATAGTATTTTAAAACACAAGTGTCACAATGACGTTTATGTAATGCGAGTACAAGTTTGAATAACGAGGAATTTTTAAAAACATGAAATAACACAAAATCATACATTTGATTTTAACAATGTATCAATCCTAAACCAAGAACAATATTATAAAGCACGAACTATACTTGAAATAATCCAAACTTATAAACATAATCATTCTATAAATGATAAAACCGACACACAATTTTTCACTCAACTTTATAACTTAATTTAATAAATGAAATTTTAATAAAAATTTATTAACGTTTTTCATATTTAACCATAACTTTCAATAACTAATACAACTGACAAATTTCACAAAACAATCTTTATATAAAACATTTCAAAACTCTTTCAAAACAAAAAACTAACTGATTTTATCAACAAAACAAAAATGTTATATATTTTTATACAACAAAAATTTTATTTCTACATTACTAATTTTTGAAATGTAAATGAACAAGGCTTAGTATTAAACCGAAACGTTTTACTCTAATGGTTTTTTAATTATATGACTTTAAAATACCAAGAAGATATATACATATATATGTATATTAAAGAAAAGTCAAGAAAATTTTGAAGAATAGATTAAATTTATTTTTATTTCAAAATAACTAATTATTCGCGCATATAGGAACTTACCATATGTTTGTTATGAACAGTACTTTTTTAAATTAAGCTTTGATTTTTATGTGTGTACTACACTTCCGTGTTTAGGTTCAATTATAAAGTAATTAGTTACCACATTCGATTAGTTTGTAATTAATTAATGCCCTTCATACTGATGTCAATCAATTCGTTGAATGCATTCATATAAGCTTGAAAATACAAAAGGTAATAAACGTTTTGGTGGAAAGGGTCTGTACTGTACTTATTTCTCAACCGTGGATGGTCTGAAAAAACTTCTGCCCTGTCATTTCCTGTTTTGTCAGGGACGGGTCGACCAGTAATATCCGAGGAAAATCGTGGCGAAGCTTCTATTTTTGTTTATTGACGTCCTTCGAGTTTTATTCGCGCTGAAAAATCGTTCTCACCCTCATCATAAACCAAACTCCCATCTCCTCCAGTCGCAACGGTTGGCAATTGATTTTCTGACAGATTTACGCGTCGCAGAGACAAACGTTCCGGGAAAATTAAGTTCGAAGTTTATCGCAAAATGATGCCTCCTCTCTAAAGAATGCAAAATTATTTTTGTCATAATAATTATAAAATAATGTCCTGGAATCAAGTTTTTTTTTCTTTCTTGAAATGACGGTATATAGTGGATCTTAACATTAGTAAACAAAGTGCAAAACATTAAATCCCACGATTGTCTCAAAGTTCCGTTGAATTAATTCAACGCGTGTCGATTTGATAAAGGATGTGAATTTTCCTTTATACAACCTCGACAATTTAATCACTTTAAAACAGGTAGCGGTAATTTTATTGTCTGTTTCTGTGAGATAATTTCCGAGCTAATTGAATTATGAAATACTTTTTCCCACATAATCTTAATTTAATATATGCACACGCTGCTATAACATATCAGATTTTCACATTAATATATGGCCATGGTCTTTGGGATTTGTAGGGGTGATTCTTTATTTACTAAAAATGTACAGTTTTTTTTTGTTATTAACAGTTATGACTAAAGAGCGGATTATATGTAAAGAAAAACTGAAATATATGCACTGCATTCTAAACTAAAATTGAAGTCTAAATCATTTACTGCATCACCTTTAAAAATTCTGTTAATTTTGTTCAATTTTAAATACGCCTCATTTATATTTATTACTGTTTTAAATTTTAATTACCTAATGTACTATTAATTTTCTTACATAGCATATCAAATTCTTGTACCATTTCAAGTGATTCCGAGAGCGACATCAGTTGCGTTTCTACTTTACGAATGGAACTTGAAGCAGAGATATAATTTGACTTAAATACAGAAGGTTTTGTGGCAATACTGTTGAATCATCTTTTTGCAATTTTCTAGAGAAATGCAGCAACAATGCAGATTTCAAGAATTACATTTTTTATTGCATTTATAATGGGGTATATTTCCTAACAATCTTTCAATTGAACACCATGGTGCCATATTTTCGTAGACATTCTTGCAAAATGTTTATCAAAGAAAAGCCAGTAAGGTTTAGCTTCAAGATTTGGTGCCGCTGTTTGTCAGATGGATATTTATTCTATTCATTGCCCTATGCAGGGAGCTACTGATAAGAAACATTCCGCGTTAGGTCTTGCTGGCGATGTTATTACTTTGCGTCGTTGATAATCCAGTTTCACAAGGCATTTTTCTTTTTTGATAATTATTTCTCATCACACAAATTATTAGTATATTTAATAAAAAATAAAGGTTTTTCCGTTACAGGGCAGATCAGGGAAAACAGAATACAGAACTCTCCACTAGAACATCCAAAAATATTTTCTAAACGTGAGAGAGGTTCCTACGAGTCTGCATATGACTCTATTACTAAAATGTCTGTAGTGCGCTGGAATGACAATTCTACTGTCAGTATTTGCAGCAATGCTATGTATGTAATGTACAGCCAATAAATTGCGTGAAGCGATATAATAGGAAAGAGAAAAAGGACATATATGTAATTCAACCTCATACCATTGCTGAATATAATAAGTATATGGGTGGGGTTGACCTATATGACAACGGAATTGCAAACTATAGATGCAAGATTTTGAAAAAAAAAGCGATGGTAGTCCGTCTTTCGTAATACCTTGAATAGTACCATTGCCAACGCCTGGAAATTATATAATATCGCCAACGACACTAAAATATCACAACCGGATTCTAAATCGTACATAGCTTTACGTCTTATAAAAACCGACAAAACCTACGTGTCACGAAATGTTCCTCGCATAGTTGATGAATTTCACTACGATCAACGTGATCACATACTATGGTATCGCATGAGTCCAAAGCAAGAAAAAGGTGCAGGATCTGTCACAAACACACTATTTACATCTGCGAAAGGTGCAAAGTGCATTTACCTGTATCTCGCTTTAAGGAATTTCACAAAAAATGATGTGACGTGATGATTTCTTGTTAGCGGTACTTCCCAGTGGTTTTTTTTTTCAATCTTACTAGGGACCCTCGCGAACTGTAAATCGCAGATTTTGATGAAACTCTGTCAGTTTGTAGACTCCATGGAATGTTACTCAAGGACGCTTTCCGTTGCTGCGAAATTGCAACTTTAGCCACTTCACCCCTGCAATTTGACCCAGATTTGGTTTTTTCTGAATAACTTAACTTTTGGCAGTAGTTAACATGGTTCATATCAATCATGAAAACCAAATAACACAGAATAATCCCAGTGAAATAGAATTGCATGATGCGGTGAGAACTCTAATCGATACAGGTGTTCGCGAAACAACGTTCGCCGTAGAAACAATAGAAGCATTAGAGTTTGAAGATATTGATCACTGATTTTCGACATACAATGCAGCCACATAACAGTATACATAGTATCTCCTTAGAATTAGCAAATATGCTAAAATTTTTATTTTTGTGGAAATCCTGTATAACTTTCTAAATTACCTTTCTATAGATTATTTGATCATAAAAAAGACTATTATAACCGATTTCTGAAATTGGATAAAATAAGCACAACATACGTCATTCCGCGTTTATTTGAACACCTGTATATAAATATCTATACCAATCGAAAGGGCTGACTAAACGGTACAAGTCCGGCATTGAAACTTTTTTTCTATCTCTTACCGTTTAAAAGTTATTCAGAAAAAACAAATTTGGGCCAAATTGTAAGGGTGAATTGCACCCCATAAAGTTGAAGTTCCTCAGCAACGGAAAGCGTCCTTGAGTAACACTCCATGGAGTCTACAAACTGACAAAGTTTCATCAAAATCTGCGATTTAGAGTGCGCGAGGTTCCCTTGTTAGTCGCCATATTTGGCAATTTAGTCCAATTTCTCACTTGTTTAGGCCTTTTTTTTTAATGTCAAATTGGATTTATTTTATTTTTTATGTCATAGTTTGTATCATGGTTCCTACCAGTGGTGCACATATGCACCAACCTTTTTTTTGTAATCTTGTTTTTTTTTTGTGTTCGTAAATTATTCAAATACTCATCTATAAACCGTATAATAAATCTATTTAAAACTAATTCTAACTTTTTTTTATTTAACATTCTTTGGGATGATATGGGTAATATATCTTGTACTATTCCGTTGTTGTTTTCGTACTGGTTGTGGAAATGTTATACAAGCATGGATATGGATGGACTGGTGATAAAATATAGTAAAGAAAATTTTTTTTTTAGCAAACAAGTTTTTTTTTTCTTTTCATATAAAAAACATTCTCCAAATGCTAGCCGCATCGTAGACGAATCCTAACCACAGGGCGCCCTTAATTGCTGCGTATATCTCCCACCTCTTTTGGCTAAAGACCAAGAACTATTTCTGCCTTCATATTATGGTTCCGCCTTTAAGGGTGAGGATCTAATGACTCTTTAGTCATCCGAAACGGGAATTCTGGCGATTCCAAAGCCCCCTAACGACTCTTGCCACAGGCGACAATTAGCCTAGAAACGAAAACTCATATTTCACATCGCAAAGGGGAATTCGTAATTCGCAGCTTTTTTTGATCAAAATAATAGGCGAAAAAAAAGTTCCCTTTCGATGCCAAACTATGTATTTTAATAATGCCGGGCGGGCTTAAACTATCGCTCAGGGTCTAGCGAGGTATGAGGAAGAAAGGGGCCTAATAAATATTCATGTTACCGTAATGAATTTTCGCACCCCCGGAAGAAGGAAATATGAATCACCTCTCGCCACCAACTTTACCCGCGGAGAACGGATGGAAAATTTTTCGTGTAAATTTTTTCGTTTTTTTTTCCCACCCATTTTGGAAAAGGGAAGAATTTATCTATTGTTGGCGACCTCAGAATAAAAGCGGGTGCAATTTTAGACAATAGAAGGGAGGAGCTGGCGAAACAATTAGAACCGCTGCAATTTAGCCAGGACAATACTGTATAGAGCGCGTCAGTTGGTAGCCTCGCACGAAAGTGCACCCACCGTATGCGACACATGCAATATTTACGTTACGACCTGACTGCAGAAGGAGAGAAATATTAAGGATAGTTTTTCATCTCTGTTTCTGTCGCTCTTTACAGTCGATTCATCTGAAATATAAATTAAATGTCAGGAGCAGACACCGCTTTCCTTTCAAAATACTAATGTGGACGTGCACAGGTGAAGCGTTATAAACTGAATAGGAAAGCGAAATTGGCACCAATTGTGAATTTACATATCAATATCCCTTCGCAATCGACCCTTAAAATGGTTGGGTGATCACTATTCTTGCATATCTGCCAATATACAAGTGTCCCGTGTCGTTGTTATGTTTTTTTTTATGTTGTAATTTTGCGAGTGTAAAGTAGACTTTTCATTTCAAATTAACGAAAACGCATAACTTGTATAAACATTTTTATTTGTTTCAAAGTTACAGACCAATGAATATTATTGTTAGATAATGAAAAAAAAATGTTATCATAAAATGTCAATAAAAACTGATTTTATTAAAAAAAAATACTTCCAAAATGTCTTGGCGAATGAAGATTTGTGCCCGCAAGCCAACAGATGAAATACTTCCCCGTATTTCAGGCTTGTTTTGTCCTATTTGTTCTTCAGCCTGATGAATACGATCCAATAACAGGCTTATAATTGTTAACGTCCCATAAATAATAAAATATAATCTTAAAGTGTAGTCGCCGTCACGATACTTTAATCGGATTATAAGGGATCGCTATTGTGTTTGAAGTGAAGGATAATCGTTTACAGTATTTGTGTAATCGAGGATATTCCAAAAAAAAAGCACCTGTTGCGCCTTCTAAATTTTTCGGAATACCCCCTAATAGACAAATACTGTAAACGTTTTATAACCCTCGTAGCCCTTATAATGCGATTAGTACAAATTGAGGTCATTTTAAAATATCGTGACGGCGATTATAAATAAACACTGCAGAACAGTTCTTTGGACAGATGAATTGTACGTTCACAAGAAGGGGTGTTACAAATTGCAAAAATAAATGTATCTATCTATCAAATTTGCGAACCCTGCATAGGTGGGAATCGGAAAAACCCAGAGCTATATGCCCATCTCAATTTTAACAAGAATTTTCTGTTGACGTTTGGGTTGCTCTGATCGAGACCTTGTCGTCCATCCTGCGAGGTTGAATGCAGACAATTACCTTTAATTTCTTATTGACGAACTGCCAGGTCTTTTAGATGATGTCACACTGAATGTTCGACTGTATAGATGTAATTTCACACGGATGGGGCACCAGTACATTTCGGCATTGCTGTCCCAAATTATCCAAGATGGATTGGTGGAAGTGGTGTCGTTGCATAGCCACCCAGATTACCCGATCACAATCCCCTGGACTTTTATTTGGGGGTACATGAAATATTTAGTCGACGCGCAAGTTTCAAAGATAAGAGAAGAGTACTCATCAGGCTGCCGAACAAATACGACAAAACAGGCGTGAAATACCGGGAAGTACTTCGCCTGTTGGCTTACCGGCACCAACCGGCATTCAACAAGGAGGCGGACATTTTGAAAATATTATTAATTGAACGCTTTTTTTTAAATAAAACCAGTTTTTATGGACTTTAGGATAAGATGTTTTTTTTTTTCAATATCTGACAATAATTATGGCTAGAGCATTGAAGAGACGGACAGAATGCTTATATGACGCGCTAAATTTCAAATTGTGTACTATTTTAATATAATTTGAAACCACCTCAGTTCGATTTTTCTCAGAAATTTTAATTTGCAATCTCACTATTTATTTACATGAACATAAAGGCGGAAAAAATACTATCGGATTCCACTATTAAAAATGTAGATGGTCATTTCAATATTTTTTGTGATGACGTTATAACTAAAAAAAAAAAAAAAAAAAAAAAAAAAAAAAAAACGAACATGTTAAGGTGTATTTATAAAAACTATTCCCTTTTCTTTTATTATTCCATACTTATACAGTTCACACTGTATATACATAGTGATATTCATGATTCTGTTCAAAGTTTTTGAATGTGTGGTTTTAAAGTTCCTAGCAGAGGATTAACCTTAAGAAAAGAAAAACACGTACCAGTTTTTTGTTAAAATAGGTAAGGCAACTTTTAAATTGTTTTCTTTATTCAAAAACAAGCGATAAACTCCAAATGCTCGTTAAAAACAGCAAACTTATTACAGTATGTTTTTGTTCGTTAAGAAATGTCGAGTTATCTCTGATTCTTATCAAAAAAAAAAAAAAAACGATCAACCTATCTTACATTTTCGTTAAGAACAAAAGAACAGCAAACTTATCTCAGTTTTTTTGTTATAAAGAAATCGATCTTGAATTTGAGATTTTTGTTTAAAAAAAATACGGGCACACCTATCTTAGTTTTTCGTAGAAACGATCAATCTCTCATTTTTTTTTTTTTGTTAAAAAGTATCTAACTTACCTCAGAATCTTGTTAAAAATAAAAACAGCCAACTTAAGACATTAAAATAAAGACTTTTGATCGACCGTTCTTAGTGCTTTGTTCAAAATACAATCAATTTATCTCAAATTCTTGTTAAAAATGATTAAAGTTACCACAGATTTTTGTTAAAAGACGACACACATCTCAGTTTCTTTATTAAAAAAAAATGTCAACCTATCTCAAATTTGTGTTAAACAACAGCAAATATATCCCAGTTTATTGCCTCTGAATAAAATACAGCAAACATATCTCAGTTTTCTTTGTTGAGATAGAGCCAACCTACTTCAGATTTTTGTCAAAAAACGGTTAATCTATCTAAGGATTTTGTTGAATAAAAAAAAACCATTGATCTGCTTTAGATTTTTGAATACAAAACCGACAAATCTATCTCGGCTTTTCTTGTAAAAAAAAATATTAAACTCTTATTAAAAAACGATAAAAGTATCTTACTTTTTTTTTGTTCTAATGATATTCAACCCATCTCAGAATTTGATTATAATAACTGCTGACCTATCTTTGTTAAAAAAAAGGAAACGATAAGCCTATCTTAGTTTTTCGTTAACAACGGTCAACTTCCTTAAGATTTTTGCTAAAAAAAAGAACTATTAGTCTATCTCAAATCTTTGTTAAAAAAAGAGCTAACTTATCTCAGTTTCTTTTTGTTCAATAACGGCAAATTCAGCCCAGATTTTTCTTTAAAAAAATACCTCATAGGTTTTCCTTAACTACACTTACGTTTTTATCGCAACCAGTTGAACAGAAAACCCTAAGATATACTTCCAAAATGAATAATTTCATGCAAGTCAGTGATTACCACCTCGAACACTTCCTCCTACATGTAGCTCCGTCCACAAAGATTTATGACTTTCAGATATCTAATTTCATTACACGGGAGCGACAATTCTCCCTTGATTCTTACAATCAACTAGTAACCCAGTTCCATCTACATCCGACATCGTCTAACATCCCCAGCTGATCGATTCGCTCGTTTTGCACCTTGCTTCCCGACCGAAGGTGTTGGGAAAAATTGCTGGCGCTCTAGATTTGCCTCGAATTCGACCATCTCCTTTCCTAGACACCACAAGATAAATTACCGCCGGCTCGAGGTTAAAGTGATACAGCACGAAAGAGGAAAGACGCCACAAAAGGAATGAGAATAATTGGGTTGTCGCGCGCTAGTCTTACAATGTGCGCCATCTACCTCTCGGTTGGGATAATTGCGTGAAGGTTGGCGGCGCTCGGTATTGTCTGGAGCTCCTTTTTTGCGACTCGTGTTAGATTGTGGAGATTAAAGTTTCTTCGGTGGATTAACTTTGGGGGTGATGTAAGATGGATGGCTTGAAATTATTTCAGTATGTATTCAAATCCCGTTATTAAAGTATGCAGTCGGCAATGATTATTTGATTAGAATACAAACACGTTTAACACTCTTATAAATATAATCGTTTAATTTGAATTGAAATGGTTTTTTCGTCTGTAAACAGTAGGGAATCTTAATCCACGTTCGGTGCCAGTCTTTGGGTTGGCACGGAAAAGGTTTCTACTATAACCTTTTCCGTGCCAACCCAAAAACTGGCACTGAACGTGGATTAAGATTCCCTCATCTCTTGGCAGTTGATAACATGCTGTTAAATATAAATAAAAAACGGTACATGGCTTGTCTTGCGCGTGATCTGACTAAAATCTTTGATAAGATCGATCACAGAATTTTATTATAGTATTTTAAAACACAAGTGGCACAATGACATTTATGTAATGCGAGTACAATTGATGCAATGTACGGGCAAACAAAAACCAGTTAGTACTATTTGCTGATACTAATAGTGATAAAATAGCTTATGAGACCTACAAAAAGCAACAAGGGTAGACCAATAACAACATAGAACGACACTATCAACAACATTTTGGAACGTACGGGAGTTAATAGGAAGGAAGCAAGGAAGTTGCGATAGGAAGGAAGCAAGGAAGTTGCGATAAGAGGAAATGGAGGAAGTTTATCTATGGAAAAACCAATTCGTAGCATTTACAGTTTAGTTCCCACTGAAAGTTGTAGAATTTTTTTATGAGTTAAGCAAATCCTAGTAAATTTTATAATCCATACATCCGGATAAGTGTTAAAATACACAACTCTTTGCCGGAGGAGCTGGGCCAAGCTTCGCTCACTCAGTTCAAGGCTCGTCTAAAAAAATTCTTTCCGATTAATATTTTTATTATTCACCTGAGGAATTTTTAATGGAATGGCTAGCTTCTCGCGTTGAGATTGAGCATTAATTAGCTGTTTCAGGGAACCAATAATTTAAAAAATTTCAGTATTTTCACAAACGACTTTATAATATGGAAGGCATACCTACTTCACCTAGAGTGACTAGTCAGTAATTCTACTGTGATTTAACATTCCTTTGCATAACTTATTGGTTTTCTCTTTTTGGCTTCGTGCTTTCTTCTTTTAAAATTAACGTTTTCCAACATTCTTTCCAGCAAATTAAAATATGTGGATCCAAACCAGAACAATCTTTCCCCAAATGGCCATATATATATTTTTTCCGCTACAAATCTTGATGCAGACTTAGAAGTGCTGCAATATTTGAAGTTAAACCCCTTGTTAAGAAAACATCTCAGCTATTCTCAACTCCCACTTTATTGATTTACCGAAGAACTTCATGGAAGCATCGTTTCCTTCAACTTCTGTCGACTTTTCTAGCATTGATGATCATTTAGTACATATATCCCAGTGAGGGCTCATTTTTTATGCCTAGTATTTCTGCTAACGACATTGTTTTAGCCATTTCACATTTCAATTCTTCGTTTAGTGTATCCGACGACTTTGTATATTCCTATTTATTGAAAATTAGTTATCCTAACATATTGGAACCTTTAGTTCATCTTTATAACCTTGCAATCAACAGTGGTGTTTTTCCTACTATCCTAAAAATCGGCTTAGTTAAACCATTATTTAAGAAATAATGAATGAAATCATTACAGGAAAAGCAGAAAAGCATTATTTTCTATAGACATCACAATGATTTAAGTAAATACAGACCAATCAGTCTTTCCAAAAATATTTGAAAGTATCGTAAATTCTAAATTAATAAACTATTTTCAACGTTTTAAGTTATTTCTTAATTATCAACATGGTTTCTAAAGCAATTGCTCTACTGACACGGCATTACCTTTCTAATCAAATTTACAAGAATGTAGATTGTGGGATCTCTTGTGGTGTTATGTCTATTGACCTTTCCAAGGCATTTGACTCTAGAAATCACTTTATTTTCTTCTATAAACTAGAGCGATACGAGATACGTGGGATTATGAATAGCTGGTCCAAATCTTTTTACACACGTTACCCTAGCTCGACCAGGGAAAACAGCCTGGACAAAAAAAGAGAAAACAACGCATGCCTTCCTGGATCTTGACTCTTAGTTGCCCTTAAGTGGTGGATATTTAAAAGTAAATATGAAACACCTGCCTTTTACATAGCTTATGCCGGCAGTTAGGTAGATCAAAATATTATGGTATTAGTACACTTAAGGAATGAATTTTTAATGCTGCCAGTATGGATAGTTTAAAGATTTGGAGAAGTTAAATCTTAAAGTATACAAACACCTCCATAGTGAAAACAAATATTTTACGGTAGAAAATTACAGAGGAGTGCAAAAGCTGCCACCTAACTCCATTCCTAGACTGCTAGTCTCTGCTGAAATATTCACCTCGAATTCGCAATCCGACGATGGTCCTTTGTGCAGTCACGTAGGTCGTGAAAACCCCCCTCCATTCTGCACTCCAACAATCCTCGCGCGAGCAACGCCAGCAGACTAAGAGCAAGGAAGACACACGATCTCCAATTAACGTCGTGCATTCGTTTAAGTTTGGGTGAAGCGTGGAAGCACAGGATGTGTGGGGGAGAGAGGGATGCACGTCTGATCTAATCTACGGCTCCCGCTAATTGATATTGAGTCGGCCGTGGGGTACAAGAGAATACGTTTGTCCGGCTGCTAGACGTATGTACCCCTTCCCCGGGGAACTGGGAACAGGGCTTATAGGGCGGATAGCTCCCGGCTAGTTTCACGAACTGTAGATCGCCAAATTGGATTAAAGGATGCAAGAGTCTATTCATAAGTTCCTCGGTGCTGTGTGGATTGTAGAGAGGTTCCGCTTGTTGCGAATTATCTTCAATATTTACCTTTCTAATCAAAAGTGAGTGTCTGCCATGTAAAGATCTCATAAATACATCCGTGAATTATCATTGAGACTAAAAATGATTTAAGAGCATATGCAAAGTTCAGAATCTAGATATGCAAAGTTTACAGCAGCAAAGTTTTAGCGAGGAGCATAATCTAGGAGCATCACGAATTGACATTAGAATTACAAGAAGATTAAAGAACAAAGAGAAGCCATTAGTTTTAAGTTTGATTGTCACTTAAGCCTTAGAACGTTGAAAATATTGGACAATACATGAGGTTTTTGACCAATTAATTAGGAATGAGAAGAAGTTGAGTAAAAAAATTCCTTTATCTAAAAAACAAAAATACTTATGCTCTTAGTGGTGAACCATGGATTTTCAAAATTGCACTCTGACGAAAGCAATCATACTTTCATCAAAACCTAATTTGATTACTTTTTTTGCAACATCATATTTTGTGGTTTCTAAAGCCCTATGAAAAATTTCATTTAAATTACATGGTGATGTTTTCAATTGCTTGCCTGGCATACGTCAGAACCATTATAATCTTGCAGTTTTACCACTGTTTTCCTCAAATTTTTCCGGCAGCTATTTGTAATTGACACGAGTTGTATAAGACCAACTGTTTCACATACTGGTTCTCTTGTTCATCAGAAAAAATCTAGAAGAAAACATGTGACACCACAATCTTGTACATATAAAATATGATCCAAATTCGGGAAAGATCGTGCCAAAAACATGTTCTATTTTTTTCAATTTAGTAGATATCACAGCTTTTCTTAATTAAAAATTACACTATATATACACTAAAAATTACATATACATACTGTATATATTGTAATAATTAAACCTGAAATTGTCACCCTATAAATTCATTTTTCTTAATTAGAAATTACACATACTGTATCATAATTATTTTCCGTTGTAACAATAAAACAATCGAAGAAAACACAAAATTCTTATCTGCTTTAGATATCCTCAACTGTCGATAATTTACATACATAATAACCGACGACTTCCGAATAATGGTTATTACATTAATTATAATGTTAATGTTTTACCATTTCTTCCATCCCTTTTGTGCTTAATTCATACCAAATTCGGAGTCGTTCAAGGATTCGATGTTTGATGTTCGGTGCACGACTACCTGCTGATCACCGGCAATATTACATAATCGGAGCCTTCTCGCCGGCGCGCGGGGATCGGCCTTGGGCATTGTCGGTCCGTTACTGAAAATCGTGAAAAATCGAAATTTCGGAAAAGGTTTACGCGTTTTACGCCCCCTAAAAATACTCCGGCGCGTATTCGCGGTCTACGATCGGATCTGTTGTAACAAAACATACCGGCTAGAGGCGTCCACGCTACTAATAGCCTACTGCTTTTGGATGCCTTTTAGTATTACACCATAATAAACGTATTTACTTGCTAAAGTATAATTGAGAATTTCATTCATAGGTGGCGGTGTAGTATACCGATAGGCTATTTTTTGCAATCCTGCACCTATTTTTTCGTAATTTTGATTTCTTGTTCATTATTGTAATTTTTTAACAATTCTAAACTTTTAATTTTATTTGTAATCTAGTTTATTTACTTCCTTGGCTATTTTTGGTCTAGTTGATGGATTTTCTGTGTAATTTGTTCATGCTATCGTAACTTTTCAGATGGCTCAATCATTTATTTAAAAAATCGTTATTTATTTTCTGCTTACTCACAATCAGTAACTTCTGATTAAATCAGATTAAAATTAAGTACGTATGAGTTCAAGTCAAGCTGGATTCCGTGCTAGTTTTTAAGGAGTTTCAACCTCGTTTCTTTTCCAATTATGTTTTTATATTTCAATTTCCCAGATTCCTACCCGCCCCCTTTTACACCTTCACACTCTCCTCTCTCCCCCGCTTTCCTTTTCCGTTCCGGGTATAGACCGTCCCCTAGCGACCGTTTCAGTAACGATCCAGGATCCAGGGTTATTAATGTAGGGAATTAAAGCATAGCGAGTTACTGAATCAGCGAGCAACAAATGCTCCCGCTGTCAGTCGCTCGGGCGTAACCGTCTGCCCACCTGGGCATAGAGAAGAATAGCTTTTAATTTATCGTCAGCTCGTGCGTTTGACGTATCAAGGTCGGCAGAGGGTTCTACTTTAATTTTTTCGTATTGCTTTCACGCTGTAGGTACCCTTCGCATCGGATGCGCGGCAGAATAAGTTTTGTCGTCAGGTTGATGAGAATTTGATTTCTTCGGGGGGAAATTGGGTATTTAGGTGGAAGAATGGGTTTTCGGAATGCGGCCGAGCCTCGGAAGAGAATTGATGGAAGATTCGATATTGGGGATATGTCAAATTTAGATGGGATTTCATATTGTATACGTAGATAGACGGTGATGCAACTTCCTGTTTCAGGTCAAAAAAGTCACTGTTTCCATGGGAGTTTCTGTAACATATATGTTAATTTTTCGACAGTAGATTACTAAAATTCAATTAACGATCAAACTGACACGCAATATTTCATTAAATTTTATAAAACTAAGAAAATAAAAATTATTCTAACAGATATAAAAAAATTAAAAGTATTTTCTCATTGTCACTTATTAAGCTGAACAAGATAGCGTTTACAGATTTTCAGTAATTCGTTTTCAAAACACCATCATCAATTTTTTTTTTTTAAATATGGTCCTGTTATTTTTATTCTGAAATTTAATTCTAAAATCGGTTAAACGTTCCATCGGAATATCTATTTCAGTGGCAAGATTTGAGTTTAGTTCGAATAAATCATTAATTCTTTTTGTTAGTTATGTATTAAATAATAAACGCAATATAGACTTTATTTACTATGATACATGTAACTTTTAAAAAAGAAAACAAAGAACGTTTTATTTTTATTTGCAAACACACCCACAGTCTACAGTTAAGTCATATAAATAAGCTTTCAACGCCAGCAAATCGCTTAATAGGGATAACGGTTTCTTGTATAAGTAATCATAACGCACCGACTGTGGACCGAATCCAGTATATGTTAAATTCATTTAGTTCCGATCGAACTCTGTTTAAAGGAACGATGTTGGACAAGGAATGTACCGAATTGGTGAGCGTACTACAATATACATTCGAGTCCTAACTCGGAACAATTTAGCGGACTCGTTCCTTTTAGTTCCATGTGCGGACTAGTTCCTTTGTACCGAGTCCGAGTGGAACGATACATCTCTACAGTAGGTACCCCCCGGTGCGCTCTGACTGATGTGTCGGCAAAGCTTTTCTGATACACGCCGAGCTTCTTATTCCCGGCTTGATTGTTAGCGCTGACAAAGTTTTTCTGGTGTGACGCAGGCATTTTGCTCGTCCGCTCTGGCTGATGTGTCGGCAGAGCTTCTCTGATCCACGCAGATGTTCTCATTTTTATTATTCCCAGCGCTGGTAAAGCTTTCCTGGTGTAACGCAGGCATCTTACCGGTTTTCTCCATTCTGGCCGTTGCATTGGCACAGCGTTCTGACGCTCCCAGGGTTTTATTTACAATCATTCCCGTACTGCAGAGTTTAACGCCGCCACCGATATCCAACCCGTCATAGCCCGTGAAAACCGTCCGCGTATTTTTCGACCAATCCCCGTATACGGATTGTCTTTTTTATATTGTCAACCGAAACAAAGTCATTAGATTCCGCGTCTAAATTTCAAAAGCGTTACTGAAGCCCCTCGAATGTTTTATTGTTCGTAAACTGTATATATATTTATGTGGGTTCATGACAGTACATGCATATGTTTTGACGCTCACCTTTTTTTTCGCTGTATATATTCGATGCCTTTCAGACCTGCTGTATGGAAATAAACGTTCGATTTATAATACACTTTCACTGTTTTGTTGGGTAATTTTATCTAGAACCCTGAAGATCCCCGCGCTCAGACTCATAGCTACCACTTTTGGATTAAAATTTTGTTGTAACGGCGTGAATAAGACGCAACACCGTTTAAACCGTTTGACAACTGGCCGTACTACCAGCGCCGCCGAACGTGCTCGGGACGAACCTCCTCTTTCGACGTGTGGGGAATAACGCATAAGTAATAAGCTATTTAAATGAAAGTAAGTAATCGAAAGGCCATAAGCAAGGCATTAAAGAGTAAGCAGTAAACATCAGTACACGGAAACGAATCGAAAAAAAACGTCGCGTCCTTAAAACATGTTTTCAGCTTTTTTAGGTATTATTAGGTAGTTTTGCACTGAATGCATTATAGCACTATATAAACACTGGTCATAGTTTATTTACCTCAACTTGAATATAAACCAACTACTAGTTCTAACGGAGACAGTTTACAGAATATCTACTTATTTTGGAACTACAATCTCCTACCACAATGTAAAATCAAATTTGTAGAGTAAGATAATGGTACAGACTCCATACTGGGCCAAAAAGGGCTTCACTTGGATGGCAGGTACAGACATTAATGGATAAGTAGAGCTGTATGCCACACCCTCGCATCCCAAAATTTCTTCCTCCTACTTCGACAAGCGATTTTTCTTTTACGACATCCGCACGGTTTCCAAGACATAAAACCTATTCCCTTGACACGTTGTGTTGTAAATATTTTACGTCTTGCATTCGGAAGTAGAGAGGGCGCTGTCTACGTGCTATATATCGTACAGTATAAAAAATACAATCGATTTAATATGCACATAGGTGGACACATGGTTTTTTGGCGTTGGATAACGGAATTTTATGTGGTGTATGTATTTTACCCTCTTTCAATCGAAAGATCGTTTTGTTATTCGCAATTCTTCACGGTTTGTATCTTAAATCTACCAGATACAACGTAGAATTATTTGATGATGTTATTACTATCACGTCCTGTCCCGTTGCGCTGGATTTATCCAGAAAACATGAGATATCTTCTCATCATGGGAATACATTATGATAAATCTGCTGCTTCCCCCAACGCATCCTGGATAAAAGGGGCGGGATAGAATGAGATGGGAAAAGCCCTCTGTCAAAGTTTTTTCCCCCGAATACAACAAATGAGTTTCATTATTCATATAGGAGGAAGAAATAAATGGAATATTATTCCTTGTTGTTATCATTGCTTTCGGGCATGTTAAGGGTACGAAGGTGCTAATAATAGAAATGGGATGATGGCTTCAGGGTTGGTTTGTACTTAAGACAATTAATGAATGAAATCAAGTAATTCTTCTTCTATTCCTTTTTTTTTCTCTATTATAGACACCTATTTTAGGTGTGAGGTGAGTCCAAATAATTCTAAACAAGCATCAGCTCTGATTTCACATTTTTTTTTTTCTATAAAATCAATAATAAAAGTTTTTCCACTTATATTTATACGAAAGCTGTTAAAATCAAGTAGGTCATTTCATACCAAATCAACCAAAATATTATCAAAATTCAACTTGACCATTTTGGATCTTCTGCTTAATGATAAAAATCAAAAAATATTTTTAGAATTTTTTTATCTTATTGGGGTTTGGTGTAGTCAATTTTTAATTTTTTGAAAAATAGTCGTTTTTTTTAAGTTCTATTCGACCTAAAGAGTTCAATTTTTTTTTTCAAATATTTATTTATCCAACAAACATTAAAATGTGTAGACAATTTCAAAAAAATATATAAATATATACATAAAATACAATAATAACAAAAACAGAAAAGGGTAATTTTAAATTAAGAAGTTGTTGATGTTATTTTTGCAATACAGAAATAGGTGAGTTGTGATTGGTGGATTCAAGGTTATATACTGGCGGACGTGACTGTGCCTGTTTATAAAGGGGTGGTATAGAGTGGGAAGGGGATTTGCATTTACAATTTATTTAGTTTTTGCCACGTTTTGCCATTGCGTTGTATTTTATATGTCGGTTTGGTTAAGTGTGTTTGCAATTCAGAATTTGAAAAACTGGAAAACGTTTCGGAGGTTTTCTTGGTGCTGTACAGAAGATACAACGCAGATGTTCTCATTTTTATTATTCCCAGCCTTTTTTCTTAACGCTGGTAAAGCTTTCCTGGTGTAACGCAGGCATTTTACCGGTTTTCTCCGTTCTGGCCGTTGCGTTGGCACAGCTTTCTGACGCTCCCAGGGTTTTATTTACAATCATTCCCGTGCCGCAGAGTTTAGCACCGTCACCGATATCCAACCCGTCATAGCCCGTGAAAACCGTCCGCGTTTCGTATTTTATATGTCGGTTTGGTTAAGTGTGTTTGCACTTCAGAATTTGAAAAACTGGAAAACGTTTCGGAGGTTTTCTTGGGGCTGTACAGAAGATACAATAAATATTTTCCAAATTAATTATTGCTACTGCTATGATTAGTAGGTTTAATGTGCCTGTTTTCACATCACACAAATGTCTAAAAGACAAAATCACTTTGTGGTGTTCTTCCATTAGTCTTCCACCACGTCCAAATTTTCATAGGTTTGCCAAAAGTTTAATTTATTTGTTTCGTTCACGTTGAATTTCTCCAATTTGCTCTCATTTCATTTTCCAAAAATCCAAGAATTTTAAAATCAAATCTAACATTCCTGTCACTTTGACATAATCAAATACAAAAACCGTTTAATTATAAGAAATAAAACTAATCTATAGTATCTTTCCTGTTCATTTCGCATGTGGCTCCTTTTCGTTACACGAACAGTAAGGTCTGATAAGACTTAATTCATCCTGGCAATTTCATAAACATAAACCTTGAAAGCCTACCGAGTTTACGTCGACCCACATTAGCGTTCGCCAAAGAGAGCACGCCCCATAAATTTACGTCTACTACGGATGTTTCATATGCACCTTCGCTTCTCTATATATAGGAATATATAGGAATGTGTGAGTGTTGCCTAAGTGGTACCTATATAGCAACCCACGAAACGAGATGCTCGACGGAAAAGCTGTCTCGCATTTTAAGTTTAACGTTCCGCGAATTTTATATATATTATTTAGATTTGGGTGGCAATTCGGGCGGATTGGGGTGAGTATGCGAGCCTGCCGTTCCGCTGATGTTAGTGGAAGCTTATTTATGTGAGGCACGCGGCGCGTTCAGCTAGCGTTGCGAACGAAGCAATTATAGATTCCGAAAGCTAGTTATGCGTTCCGCGGTATGATTATAAATAGGGTTGGTATTGACTTAGTATAATGAGAGGGTGATTTGGGAATTAATATTTGCTGATTTCGGCGGTGATAAATGAGAACTTCTGCTTTGTTGATATACTGAAGTTTAAGAACGAAAAAATTTAGCGTATTTAGTTAAAGTGTGTTTTTACGCAAAGAAAACACTTGAATAATATAAGAATTGAATTTAGTTACTTTCATTTTGGAATTTCAGCAACGCCATCTGTCATGATAATCGCGTCGCCTTTAACCTAAGAACTGGAATACTCTATGATGAGCTCACACCCATCAGAATAAATGCATGCTAAAGCGCTGGTTAACTTCAAAGTGGCGAATTTGCAAGTCTAAATCCAGAGCTCAATTTTTCGCAGAAACTCCACCTAGCGGTAAAATATTTTGTTATCAATTTACTTTTAGCCTTCACACATAAAAATCAATGTTTAATTTAAAAATATAATATAACAAACAAGAACTTACTATTTCTTATATGCGGGAACAATTAGTTATTTTGAAACAAGAATAAATTTTAAAATTATAACTAAAATCCACCATTATCTTGGGAAAATTTGCCAATTGTTTTTCGGTATGACGTTAATGAATGGAACTAGTTGGAAAAAAATTGTATTTTTGTTGGGTAATAACAAATTGTAATATATGTCCGCCGTCTACAAGATAGTACTTTCTTCCCTTGATTTGCAATATACTATAGTTTTTAACCAAATTTCGTTCCTACAAATGTTAAAGGTTTAAGAATAACAAAAGCCAAAAAAAGAATAGTAAAATATAAGTAGCAAAACAATTGGTATTTCGATAAATTATTTTGGTTATTCGATTATCATATTATGAACTCAGATCATAAATGAATTTATCTCTAAGATCTTCTGAGTTAAAACAGGAGGGTTATCAAGGTTATCAAGGCCTAACACAGAAAACTGCTCGAAGAATCTGCTTAGACGAAGAATTTTTTCTCTCTAGTCTGGTAGAACGAGAGCCTTCTACCACGAGATTATTCAACCTTTCACACCAGATTAAAATGGTGCAGATGTCAACAATATCTTCTTTTTTCAATTTAATCTCGCTTCTGTTTGAGGAAGATAAAGCACACTTAGAATGTTGATAGTTTACATATTTTGGGCTCAAATATTCTCGATTCAGAAGCTTTCGCTAGTTTTACTATAAATAGAGCGGGACAAAAGTATGGAAACACCCTCATAACTTTTAAGCGAATCTAGAAAAAAGTTGAAATTTAGAGAAGTTGTATAGGATCATGAAAGCTATGTTTTGTGCAAGATGGCGTCCACCCCCTTCCCCATCTCTTTGCGGCATGAGGGTGAGGGTGACTAAAAAGATTTAAACGGCATAATAGGTCAAGTGAGGGCTCATTTTGACGGTGTTTTGAAAACGAAAAAAAAATTTTTTTAAATTGTTGGCTTCCACTCTATAATCGAACGATTTACAGAAGTCTATGTATCTTATTATAAACATTCCAAGATGAATAACAGAATGCAGATATATACTTGTTTATACACAAGGGCAACTCACTATTAAAGTTTCACAGTAAACATCTGTACAAGATGTGAGAGAAGACATAATACATTAAATAAGGCACACTGAGAGAAATAGATTGTACTCTTTAACATAAATATAGTATACTTTAATATATTTTATAGCTCCTATAGGGACAATCATATTTTATATTACCGGTGACAATATCTGTATAGTAAATTTCTGTGAATAGTTTTTATTAACTCGGATGGTAAAGTTGGTGTACTATATTTGTATTATTAATTTGAGCATACATGTTAGTAAATGTGAAAAAAATGTCTAGTAGCACTGACTATATTTGATAATAACTGTTAAATTTTTTATTGTACCCAGTATAATGTAATATTTTACTATGTACGATACATGATGCTCATACTTACCATATAGCCTTGTAGTACTTACAATAATATGCGGGCACTATACAGCGATACTTACCTGTAATTTAAAATATAGTACCATACAAGGTTTTACCCAGTTCATGCATACGGAAAGTGGAATATTACACAATAAAAACTATAATATGGATTTTATATTTTTATTTGTCCTTAAAACCATTATTACAAAAATCCAACGTGTATTACTTTCATTAACATAACAATCACTAGTAGGTTAGATTTAGGTTAATGTTCTATCAAAGCATAAAGTACCCACTACGAAGTATATGCATATAATATCTATTACTTACCTTTGAATATATTAATTAACTGTGGAAACCCCCACTCGATTAAAATGTTTTCCACGTTTGCATTCATTTCTGCTTACAATGCACAGAAATCAACGAACGACCAGACACAAACATGCACCGACACGAATACGTACACCTGTATCACACGTACATAACACGTGTCAGTAATTTTGTCGCGGCAAAACAGCTTATTGATCGATTTCTTCGGTAAAGATCGACAATGAATAGAGCAAGGGGTGGGAAGAGCGTTACAAACATTTATGTTAGAAATTGAATATGCATCGAATACCTGATAATATCGCAGTCAATCGCAGCGACTATCTATATAATCCACGTCATTATATAGGCTTTCAGCAATAGAGTATATTAATTGTTACATCCATAAGATGTAGATGGTAACATCCAGATTTTGCCTCTTACTATAACCATGATAAAATCTGGTTATTTTACTCTTAATACGCCACATATTGTCGTTTTGACAATCATTATTTTAGTAATTAACATAAAGAGATTTACGATCTAATTTCTACAATCCATTTTTCTCAGTTCACAAATCACTCTCTAGAAACATTAATTTAAGTGATTGTACTCTCGGTTAGTTATTATCTATCCTAGTATATTTTGCTACCCATTCTGCAAGGAAAACAGATCATAACGCTCGGCCTAACAGCCCTAATTCGATTAAAATCCCAACGAGCTCATATCCCGGGATTCATTTGATAGAATAACAGCACTAACCAACTAACCCATTCCATTTAATTTACTCATCGGTATTAACGTCCAAATTTAATATTAGTCGCTGCTCTGCGTTGCCATTTTGCATTACTGTAAAACACGATTTATTTCTGCGAGTGGTGAATTTGTAAACACAAACGCATTTGCAACACCTTCTAGGTTATAGGGAATTGATAGAAAATATTTTGTGTTAAGCTGAGGTGATCAATCTACCCTAGTTATACATACGTATAAGGGTTACTAGGTGGTCGATTCCAATGCTTGTGGGGTGATGTTATCTTACACACGTTATTGGGTATGCAATTCAAATTATCTTTCCGGGCACAAACAGTTAGCGTATCCGTTTCTTCTAAGCCATTGTCATTGGTATTGCTTGCTGGTCTTTTGTGTGCTTATATAGTGCAGATGAATCGATTGACGATAAGAGAAATGGGGTATTGTACCATCATGAACATATATAGTGGTCATTAGATAAGAATCTCATGAATGAGGTGATGAGTTATTGTGGGTGATCACAATATAAACGATAGATTATCTAATGAATGGCTGTTGCCATAAATAAGTTTAGAGTATTTACTTCTGTTGTATTGGTTATGAGAAGGGACAGGTGGTATGCATTGGTAACTTCAACCAGGTGCCAGAAGAATATATGAACAATTTGGGGTTAAAGAAGTGGAAGAAGAACAAACAACTGCTAATATTTTTCAAGTATTAATATTCATTTATTTGTCAGAGTTATTAATGAAAAATTGACTGACCTAAGGGGGTGCGTCCCTACACTTCAGACCATAATTTTCCGGCTGCTCCTCTTTGCTCAATTACAACTTGGAAAGTACTGAACCGATCGTTTTAGAATTAAAATCATTTTGCAGGAGAGTGGTAGGAATAACTTGAGGTATGCAATATGCTTCAAAATAATGGTTTGTAGAGGTAAAAGATTAAGGTATTTTCAAAGATTGATCCTTAGAATACAGTCATCTTGATGTACCCTTTCTCAGGAACTCGATGAGAACTTCCAGGAATGCAATACTGTTCCCAAAGGTCATATACTTGATTCCGATGGCCAACTGGCTTTGAGAGTTCGTATTTGCCTTGTTTGATTCTAAATTTTGGGTAAATAAAAGAGAATAGATTAGTTTTATTCTCTTGAGCACATTTTTCATTACATTTCTACACAGTTCGCTCGGTATTTTATTAATTAGAGGCCAACCAACATCACCATTTCTCGAGATAACTTGTTGTGGAAGAGGGCTCGCAGTAATCCCATTGTAATTCTGGCTGTATACGATGTGACACCGTCTTGTTGAAAACACATATATGCTGTTTGCGGTCTTGTGATTTTATGTCCAAAAGATGATTAAACATCTTAAAATAAGGTCATCAATGCAAAAATACCTAAAAAAAGTTGCATAATAACTGCAAACATGTCAAGGTCTATTTGGTGAACCTGGCTGACATCAACGAATTTTGGATGCCGCAGAAGAATAAATCCACTATCATATGTTATCATATGCCGCTTTAGTTTTCTCGTGTAAGAATGTATATAGCCAATCAGTTCTTAGAAGACGTTGCCTGTATTCTTTTAACAAACCTATAAAGTAAGGGAGTTTCTGCCAAATATCTTCCATCTTAAATTTCCGATCAGGGTTGTCATGGCAGAGTTCTAACATCCTTTTGGTATGTGTTCGGCGTCATAAATGCTTTTGTTGAAGAACCTGTTGTGTCATTTGGATCTTATATGGATAGAAATTCAAATTTTGTGCAGAAGTGCGGCCAAATTCTTCGTAAATTAAGTTTCTAAGGACGGTGTTGAATTGAGATTGATAATTTATTTCCTTTGTATCGATCGCTCAGCTTCGAATTAGTAGGGCGATACTTGAACAATCCATAGTTGACGTGGACATACATCATTCCTTAAGAAATCAAAGGTTTCATTTATTCATTGCGACTTTAAACAATCGTTACGAGTTTTGTTCCTGCAATAAAAGCATTCACCCACTTCCCTTTTAACGTCTATCCTTCCTTTTCTGACGCTAAAGCTAATGAAAGAACGCCCTCTCGGCCGCGGATCCGGAACTAAGTTGACAGACCTGGGGAATTAGATTTTCCTCGTAGGTAATTACCTACGGCCTTCGGTACTCACTCTTTTTTCCTTCCAGCACGTCTTTTTACCTCTACGTTGATTCTGCGGTAGCGTAAGACGGAAAAACGGAGAGAAAAATGAGAATGGCAAGGCGGCGCCCAAGCGGTCCAATGGTAAAACAAAAACGCCCGGACTTAAACGAGCTATAGCACGCCTCGACGCTTACGTGACACAGCAGCTAAATCTCCGGGTATAAATCAAAGAAAATCGCTGTCGCATGGGCGATGGTAAATTTAATGAAAGAGCTTCCGGAATGGAGTTAAATGGTTTTGATGTTGAGGATTCTTCCTTTTTACACCGCGATGTGTGACGAATATCAGTGTAATCATTCTCTATACTTAATCACTTAATCGAAAAATGTTTTAAGTTAAAGTTGCTTGAAATCAAGTGCTCTATAACTCAAAATTACTTCAACATATACAGGCTGTTCGATTTTGTCAGTACCTAATGCAAATCTATTTTTTTCAAATTGAACATACTGTATATTATTATATTTTTGAAATCCTTGACTTAACACAAATCATAATTATCTAACATACCCTACGGAAAAACGTAATACCTTTTGAGATATTCGAACTTTAAAAAAAATGTTATCTGCACGATATTCTTAAAAAAATCAACATCTCCAAACAAATCTTTGATAACAATCTAATGCATTTTCATGTAAAACTGTCCATACAAAGCATTTCTATTATTCTATACAGGGCGTTTTAAAAATACATCTGAATTTCAAAAACTTTAAATGTACAAAACTCAGTTTTTTTCAAATGCAACATCTGTATATTTTTATGAATACAGTTGAAAAGCATCTTTCAAACTCATAATATTGTCTCGACTTAAGATTAATAGTTTTTGAAATAAAGAATCATTTATTACTGAAACCTTATAATGGATTGAAAGAAAATGAAGAAAAATTTGTTTAGTAGGCGTTGCCAATGACAACAAATAGAATAAAAGTACGAAGGTAACTGTCAAAATTTTTTATCGTCATCGGAGGAAGGTTGGTATGATAACTTTTAACTATAATGTTGGTGTTTGAAGATATTTTTTCTTTTATCACGTAGATTATTGTTATTAATTTCAATTTTTGAGTTTTATTTTTTTTCATGAAAACAGCATTGTCGTTGAAAATGTGGGAAATGAAGAGTGAATCCAAAAGGATATTTTATTAACGAAATAGTAAAGAAAAATTATAATAAATAAACAGACACGAGAAACAACAAGTCAAAAATCGGTAAAAGTAAAAAAAGGTAGTATTACAACCACTTCTTCGTTATGTAGGGGGTAAATATTTACCCGTTGTCTAAATGAACATTTTACTCTCACAAGCATGTCTAGAGTTACTCGTAGAAAAACAGCTCTGATCCTATCTTTCATATTTTCCGGTGTTGTGGGTGTTTCCTCATGCACAATAGATTTAATATACTGCCAAAGAAATAAATCTAAGGTTGCTGGCCATCCAATAGGTCCTCCTCTCCCAATCCATCTATGACCCCACACTTCATTTAAAAACTGCCGAACTGTTAGGTGGCTATGACTAGGAGCACCATCACGTTGAAATACATAAGACATAAGTCTTCTAGTCAGCAGGGGCACATCTACTAACAAACCTGTTAAATCGTTTTGTAGGAAATGCTAATATTTGTAGTCACCGTCACGATATTTTAAAATGACCTCAATTCGTACAATCGGATTATAATGATTTATAACCCTCCAAGGGTTATAAAACGTTATTTGTCCATTGGGGGGAATTCCGAAAAATTTAAAAGGACCTACAAGCGATGTTTTAAATAATTAAATATTTGATGATGATGAATATTTAAAATATCGTGACACGCAACTATATAAGTCCATTCAGGTGACTATCGAAAAAATACGGACCAATTACATTTGTACCGATGTTACCACCACAAACATTTAGTGACCATCTATTTTGGCGACGGGTTTCAAAAAGTAAATGAGGATTTGAGTCAGCATAACAATGAAAATTTTGTCTATAAACATATCCATTGTTGTGAAAAATTGCTTCGTCAGTCCACAGTATATTATTGCACAATTCTGGGTCTTGTCCAATTAAATTTATGATTCTTGTGCGGTTTTCAAAATCAAATGGCAACAAGTCTTGGTGCAGTTGTACTTAACATTGAATGGAATTGATTTTTTTTTTAATTCTTCTCAACGAAGTTACGCTAATATTTAAGTCGTTTGACATTCTTCTTAAACTAGTATTTCGACTTTATATTACCGTTCGTATGTTATTTTATTTGTTGTCCTAGCCAAAGCCCACCAAACAAATTTTTCTTGGTGTTTCAATCCATTATAAAGTGTTTCGATCCATGATAATGTTTCAGTATTAAGTGATTGAGTGGAGTATGATCGACCGATGCCAGATAAATGGCACACCCGGTATATACCAGCGGTGAAACTAATATAGGAATTCAGAAAAATGTATACAAAATGTCGTTATTGACAGACATGCAGGTTTCGCTGTCACCAACAGCTCATCAGTGTCACTCGACGACATTTGTAATTTACGCTCAAAGCGTATACATATATGCTAATGCACCCTTGAACATATTTGTAAATCTAAATTGACAAATTAGCAAATATCTTCGCTAAAATAAGGAGTCTAAAATCGTATAACTCTCATACATTAATATAGGAATGTTTCTCTTCCATCCGTTAGAAAGCATTTAGGTGGAAAAGTGGAAATGGCGACGACTGTCTACCCCAACGGGGTTTCCGTAATGAAATTATTTCCTACAACTAGGGTGGGAGGGGGTCTTGTACATGTCTCTACTGGTAAATCAATAACCTTGGCTGGTTTAGAGGGTAGAACAGAAGAAAAATAAAACTGGGCATTACCTAAGGGAACGGATTCGTCTTGTGCACCAGCGAGAATATAATATCGATCAAATCAATCTGCCATGGTATACTTCGTAAAGCGTAAATTGAATCGTATTTTGACGAAAATTCACGTCTATCCTGCAAACCTCGAGGCGTAATTATTGTTGACGCAGCCCGGAAGAAGGGTCCCCTAAAAATAGCACCCCAAGCGATTCACGAGAAAAATCAAGAGGCTCTCGCTTTAAACTTGCAAATTCGTAATTCCAGTTCGCATGTATTTATTCTAATGGACCGCTTACGTCCTTAAAAATTGTCGAAATTCGCAAAAAAGACGAGCAATATTTTAAACGGTGTATAAATGTGTGGAAAAGTTTTTGGGGCTCCAATGAACTGAAGGCAAAGATCTTCTATGGGCGATCCTGCCTATTTGTTAATTGCAGCTTCGATTGAAGAAGTCGCATTACAGATTGCAATTCATTAAAATACACTTTGATTCTTGGGATTACACTATTTTTTTTTCTTTTTTGAGGCTTAAAATGTCTCGTCCCGGATATCGGTATTGAGGGCGATATTGCTTTACTTCTTCCTCTCAAGTTTTTTCTTTTTATATAAGGTGTAGTAGCATATTTTTAATGGTTTACAAATATTTTCTTCAATACCTTAATGTAGCAAAAACTCCAAAGCAGTAACGATCTTCCTCATATTCCTAAATACTTTCTAAACACTGCAAGGTAACCCCCTTAAGCCAAAGAAATGAACCCCAATCAGTCTTTCACATTCTTTCCTTGCACGTTAGACAAACTAGAGACCAACGCAAGCGCGTCAATGCCCTTCTAGGGTGCGTAACGGCACTTGCACAGGGTTAATTTTTTATCCCGCCTAGGGCGTGTTAGGAATTCCACGCACTTTTTTTTTAGCAGGATAACGAGATGGCTCTTATACACTGCGGGAATGTGCATGGATGGGTTTAAATCTTTATGATAGGCAGCTATCTGGGTACCACGTCAAATTAATAATGTAAGGATGGGGCGCGTTGCGAATAAAAGCACGCAGAATGGGACATAAATTCGTAATTTCCAATTGGGAAAGAAGTGAGAAGGCCGCTTATTTTCGCTAGGGTTTGAATTGCTTTAAACATTAAACGATGATTATCCTACGCGCGCCGATGCGAAGACATTTTCTGCAACCGCAAGGTGGTGTATTAGGCCCGTTATAGTTCGTCTTAATTATATATCGCGTATTCAACTCGGGGAAAGTAAATGTGGTGAAACTCGACAGGAATTACTAATATACCTACGTATTGATTTAAGCGCAGGACCTAATTAACACCATTTAACCGCGGGGCTTGATAGACTTCTCCGAAAGTTAATTAACCGCAACACCGTTAGGTGTGGGTTTGCTGCCTTTCGATTTGGAGGATTAAAATTTGTCTGCGCTCCTCAAAACCTTTGCCCGCACGCGTCCGCTGTACAGATTGGTTCGTTCAAGTTCTCGCAACTTGAAGTCGTCGAGAGCAAAAAAGCTCCCGCTAGATAAGAGAATCAATTAAAAGTTACCAAGTATTCTAGCTACATACAAATGCGTTTCGGGGCATTTCGAAAGCTGAGAATATACAATTTTCAACTTCTGAACGGGTTCTGAAATCTGACGCTAACAATTACTAACGCCGGGAATTATGAAGATTCAACGTTGAATTGTTCGATGACGTGGGATTATTTTTGCTACGAAGGACCGGAATTAGAATTTTTGATTTTATTATTTTCAATTTAGGTTTTTTTTTTGTTTAATTATATTTATTTTTTTCTAGATTGAGTAGAAATATATAAAACGTTATAAATTTTTCTGACTATACTTTTATTATTATCAGAACCGAAATATGGTTTAGAAATTTTATAATTAATATTTTTAATCATTTACTTCCTCGATTTTAATAAATTTATCCCTAAATATTGATAAATTTTGTAATTATTTTAAATATTAAATTTCCAGGGACGGATTTAATTAGTATTTTAGTTCTGGCAAGAAATTTTGCGTTAAAAAAATCGCAAATCTGTTTCAAACTGTAAAAAAGCAATATTTCAATATTGGTGGAAATTTTTAGTCTATGTACTTGGTCATTTTTGTTATGAATAGGACCATTTTGAAAAACAATTGACACAATAAATCTATCTTAGTTCTTTGAAAGATGTACAGCATTTTTGTACTTGTTTTTTATTAGCTAAACAGAATTTATGTGACATTTTCAGCCAGGCAGTATACAGGGTGTCTCACGAAATTCTGAAAATTTCGCAGCATACTAAAGCCGGCGTGCGCTATTGCACTAAAATATTTTTAATAATCTGACATATCCGGTTATACCGGAAGTGACTGTTAACTTAGTTATTTTAAATGAAACACCCAATACATTATTACATTTTTTAATTCCCCGTTTAATTTTAAAGTAAGTTTGATAAAACAACTATGTTGTTATTTTCAACCATTTTTGAAATATTTGCATTTTTTTTTTTAATTTTTGACAGACAGACGATTGCATCTGAACTTCTGTAACTTTAAAAATATTTAACTTGGAAACTTGAAAATTTGCAGAACTGTTGATCGTATAGGGTAGCATTCGAAACCGTATGAATTTTTCAAAACCATTATACAGCGTGTCCGAAAAATGAGTTTGGCACTTTTTCAATTCCAGAATTTAACCGTAAAAATTCTCGAATTGAAAAATTGTCAAAACTCTTTTTTTTAATACAACTACTTATTTTCCTCTATTTCATCAAACTGCCCTTACAAAAATGCAAAACAAAAGTCAGTCATATTCATTCGAACACAGTTAAACGAATAATACAGAATTTTAAAAACATTAGATCAGGTCAAAGCAAAAATTGCAAAGCATAAACCTATTGTCAATGATGCAAATATGGAAATCGTCATTTTGGGATACTTCACAGCATATCCAACAATGTCTTTAATAGCGTTTTCAGCTTACTGCACTACACCCGTGGAGTATATCTAGCTCCCTTACTAATATTATGTATTAAAATAAGATGGAAATACACTCAGTGCATAAAAGTGCAGTAAAGTGCAGTAAGCTGAAAACGCTATAAGATAAGCTGCACTGGAATCAGGTTTATCTATAGGTGCTCAATACACAGAATACTGCGCAAACATAAGTTTCGGCAAAGTTATTTGTGAATTTGCTTAGTTTAAGAATATATGTTTTTTTTTGTTAACATAGTGTATCTTTACTACCTACTCTGATCCTTTTAACAATGAAATGAAACTTTAACGATAAATTATAGAAGTAATGATAAAAATATTAGAAGTGCTACAGGCGACTGAAACATTTTAAAACCGCAAGGTAGCCATTTTACATACTACATTAGATAAAATTAACAATAACAATTAGTACAAATTATTGCAAATATATAGTAATTTACATAAGTATGTACTACATATATTAATACACAAGTTGAAACTTATCCACACAACAATGTAGTATTAAATTATATATCTATGAGTGGAATAAATATGACTACAACAGGTGTTAATTTATGCTCACCAGTATATAGAAGTCACACAAAATTGTATACAATTTTACTACAATAAATACCACTTTATCTTACAACGTTGTTGAAAGAAAACTAACTGTTCATTCTTGTTTTTCATACAGATTGTAAGAATTAATACTACAAACTTAGTAACAAAAATCCCAAAAGAAAGGTGAAAAATCCCTTACCACAAAATTAGATAACAAATCTAAATACGTATTTCGGCAACTAAGTTGCCATCTTCAGTAGAAACAAGTGAAGAGCAGTGTTAAACATAGTGTTTTCGGCTAAGGTAAACCTTGGAAGATATGCTCTTCACCAAATCACTAGTGGAATAACACTGTTGTACTGTTATTCCACTAGTGATTTGGTGAAGAGCATATCTTCCAAGGTTTACCTTAGCCGAAAACACTATGTTTAACACTGCTCTTCACTTGTTTCTACTGAAGATGGCAACTTAGTTGCCGAAATACGTATTTAGAGTTGTTATCTAATTTTGTGGTAAGGGATTTTTCACCTTTCTTTTGGGATTTTTGTTATAGTTTTCAAGCCACAGTCTCC
Organism: Cetonia aurata; assembly: GCA_949128085.1. NCBI lineage: Eukaryota > Metazoa > Arthropoda > Insecta > Coleoptera > Scarabaeidae > Cetonia > Cetonia aurata. Next base: position 65,100,973 of record OX421884.1, on the reverse strand, counting down.
ACCCATCACAGGACAAACTTAGTGCTACAATTTGATGGTAAACATTGCTACAAATTGTACTTGTCCCTATATGTACTACAATGTGTAGTATAAATGCTGACAATTGTAGTAAAATTTCCTACATTTTTCTCCCTGTGTGGTCTCAAGAGTTGTTGATCATGGTTGTTGTTGGTTCAAAGAGTCGAATTCGATTATAATTTTACACGGGTGTGTAACTCAATTGAGAATTACACACAGTACAAAGCTTATTTTGTCTTTGTTATAAATTTTATTGTAACTATTATTTTCAAAAACCGACTCTAATAGAGCCACCAAAATAGCACATGATTGTTATCTTTCTGAAAATCCCAAATTTTATACATCAAAGAAAACATATTTATAATAATTTATGTCCTTTTTTTTTAAATTTCGTATATTCATTTTGATATTTCAAAGCTTCCACGACCGGATTTAGTACCATCCAAGATTTACACCTATGTTTTGGATAGCATTTTTATCTTTATAAGAGCCATTATAATCATCCGATCACCCAAGACTTAAATACTGTTTTTAGATAAATACGTTGCTAATACAACATTGATTATTAACCGTTAACCTTTGTCGTTCAAATTGACAATTTCACCCGTTTCCAGCAGGGTCAGATTTAGAACATTCCTTAAATGAGAACCTATTTTAAGGCAAAAAAAAAAATTAAACGTCAATTTGAAGGACTGGTCTGAGTGGATACGTCGACCTTTTAAAGGTCCAACGAGGTCGACGCAGAAATTGGGCTATCGATCCTGCGAAAGCGGGATGATACTTCCGAATACCAGACCAGACAACGTACTGATGTGAGATCATGACGTTGTTCCCCGTTTTATTGGAAAAGCAAATACACCACCACCCCGCAATAACATGTCTGACGTCTGTCTGTTCTTGGGCGATGTTTATTGTAAGGCTTATTTTTAGCCTACCAGACGAAAATGTGTTTTATGTATTATAGCACATATATATAACTATGTACTGCTTTATAATGATTTCTTTTGTTGCGTTTAAAGAAACTTGCGAGATATATTTGCATTTTATTATCGTCAAACTTGTAGACAAACTTCTGTCGTACCTATACTAATATTTTCTTTTCCCTCGTTCTGCTTTCTCTATTGGGCGCTGTCGGAATTGGATCAGCAGGAGTGAGATGTAAGTATATATTGGTGGCTTTTGAGTCCGCAGACTTATCGATTTGTCGTAAATCGGGAAGAAGGGGGCATTTTATTCGCGTGACACTAGTCCGCGTAATCTGTTTCTGTCGGCTTGGCTAACCGTTTGCTTGGGGTAATTTAAAAGCAAATTTTTCAAATTCCCTTCGACAGAATAATATACAAATTGCGTTATTGTAATAATGAATGCTTTTATTTGCATGTTTCGCATTAGTATGTGAACGTTAAAACGGTTTGTTTTAACATTATTAAGGCACTTTTATGAGTATAGAATCGACTATTTAAATCAGATTGTTAACTTTATGCACTCCTTCTTGGTCTGCAGCATAAAGTTGACTTTTACAATATATTTCAAATAATGTATCACAATTCATCAGAAACACAAAAAAAATACTAATACGAACACCCTGCATTTTAAACTTGATCGTCGACTTGCTACGTTGGCAGAACCGCTTTATTAAATCCCATATTTTAAACCTCCAAATAAATTCAAAACAGCCATCCTTGATATTAGACCTGGTAGACGACAACCCATTTCATATACATATTAAAACAGTAATCTCGCAAAATTTAATCAATACTTTTCTAAAACCAAATATGCTACCATAGTTTTACAACAAAACCCGAACAAAACGGTCATACAGCAGAAAGAGAGAGAAAGACAACTCTAATATATTATCGACATTTACAATTGCGAATTTATTAAATAAAATTGCTTGGAACTTTTTGCCCATCTCGTTGGTACGACGCTATAGGGGGTATATAAATAATAATTTTATCGCCGAATCTGTCATGCTGATAAAACTGGCAACTTCGCGCTATATAGGCGTAAGCGTTTGCTTTCGCATAGTATTTGAGGGATAAAACGGAGTGGCAGACTAGGTTAATTTTATTTCACCGCTTTAACACGAGGGAAATTCATTTCGACCGGGGGAAATGGCGTCGATGAAAAAAAAATGGTATTTTTACCGGCATTACAATACTCCCGTATTTTCCGAGTTTAATTGGAAAGGGGAATTAATTTAGAAAAACAAGCTGAAAGTAATTAATACTGCTGTCTTTGAATGATTGTGATTAAAATCACAAAAAAAAAAGAATTAAGCTTCTAATGACGCACTAACAGCATTATCGCACTATTTGTATTTTTTGGGGTATTTTTAAAACAGTAGTACATTTAACAAATGTCGATTAAAAAAAAATGTTCTTTCAGTAAATATAAAAAAATAAGTGCAAGTAACTCCGAAACGGTTGATTTTACGATATGTGTTTATATAACATTTTTTACTAAAAATCACTCTAACATTCTGAATTCAGACTATCCGCGCTTAATTTTATGACACCCTATATAATAAAATTCGTCGTATTTTAACAATTAAATTATTTTTAACGTACATAATTACATATTTTGATCAAACTATTCAATTGGGGCAAAAAAGTTTATATAAACATTTAATTCATCTATAATTATTGGCAAGTTATCGAAAATTCATTATATAGGGTGTCTTAAAAATAACGACAGATATTTAAAATTTCAAATTCGGATCATTTTGCGAATTAAAATATCTATATGCGAAAACACGATAAACCCAAGCGTTTTCGAGTTGTGAACTGTTTTATATGGAAACTAGCTTAAAAATGGTTTTACAAACGAAATACTAACATTTTCTAGAAAAACAAGTTTATTTTTAAAAAAATAGGTTGCTAATTTCACATAGGTAAAATGTTTTGATTAAGTGAAGTACTTTAATTACGCTTACTTATTGCTTAAAGTAAGTGATTCAGTTATTAGCTATAAAATGCCATTACAGTAGTGTTATTACTATCATTTAATACAATTCCCATCCATAAATGCAACAATGGCTTCGTTAACGGCCAATATAACGCTTTTATACCTTATTTGAATGAACTATAAACTTCATATACAGTAGTTACTGCACTACCGATAATAGATTATAGACTTATTTTATTAATATGGAAATTTTCTTATATTTCAACAGATACCGACAATCAACGCGTCATAATCCATGTCAGAGATGTCAACGATGAACCTCCATATTTCATCAATAGGCCTTTGCCCATGCAGGCCGTGGTTCAACTCAATGCCCCACCTAACACGCCAGTTTTTACGCTACAAGCCAGAGATCCTGACACGGACCACAATATTCATTACTTTATAGTACGAGACAGGACCGGCGGCAGGTTTGAAGTCGACGAAAGAAGTGGCGTGGTCCGGACTAGGGGTACGGACCTATTTCAGTTGGATATGGAGTACGTTTTGTACGTCAAAGCTGAAGATCAAAATGGAAGGATCGACGAGCGTAAATTCCAATCGACTTCAGAAGAACGTTTGTCTATAGTTGGCGGGAAGAGGGCGCCACAGTTCTATATGCCCAGTTACGAAGCTGAAATACCGGAGAACCAAAAGAAGGATTCTGAGTTAGTATTATTAATGGTGCTTATATTTAATGACACGCAAAAAAATCAATTTCAATATTTACGTAAACAACATTAATTAACGGATTTTCCCCAAATGCGAAATCTGGAAATGTAACCGTGAAATTCAACCGGAAAAATCCGCTAATTACTATTTACGGTGTACGGTGACAATTCCAAAACGGTATAAAATACTTTACTGCGCCCCCAATCCAACATCTCGCGTAGATTCAACAGCGTATATAAAATTGAATATCGAATAACATACGCGAAACGTAGCGGTATCTGCGATGGGCGCGAACTAGGTCAGAAGTTACGAGGAAAAACGTAGCAATAAACTTTATTGCGCGCATACGTATGAGGCCAACGTATCCATAAGAGAATTGGAAATTTTTATTGTCGCGATATACTGATAAAAATTTTTCGTTTTTAACGGCTTTTCTCGGAGAATTCGTCATCTCTGTGCATCGCTTTTACGAGCGTTTTATATAGAATTATATGAAATAAATTTATAAAATATTAAATAACTCGAAAACAGTTGGATTTCAGATATATGTTTATATGACATTTTTCACTACCGCCGAGTTGATCTTTGCAAATCCGAAGTATCGTCCCTTATTTTCATAACACCCTGTATGTTAAAATTTACTTATTAACACAGATCGCGATTAGGCAATTGAATTAGAGAAAAAAAAATTATAAATAAACTTTATTCTATCTCTAACAATAACTGAGACATCGATATTTTAATTATACAGGGTGTCTCGAAAATAATGTCGGATACGTGAGATTTCAACTCGAAATTGTATTGTGCGACGGATATTTCATATAAATATATGTGGTTAACCACTTCGTTTTAGAGTTATCGATCATTTTCGCATACAATACGACTAAACTCGTTTTATTTCAGTATAATATCGGTAAAAGCGAAATCGTTCGCGGATCGAGAGATCCGATACACCCTGAAAGCTCAAGGACAAGGAGCGGGCACTTTCAACATAGGCGCTACGTCCGGGATTGTGAAATTAGCGAAGGAATTGGATTTCGAAGATCTGCGACAGCCGCACGTCTATTCCCTAGTGGTGACAGCAACTGAGGATTCTGGCGGGTTCTCCACCTCGGTCGATGTAATTTTCTGCAGTAATTTTTACAGGCTGCGGCGACTAAACTAAGCGAAAATATTGGCGAATATTAGATACTAGTCGAGTGCTAAAAATGTGCATTTTGGGGTTTTTTGGAATTGATCTTTCAAATAAAAACATTGCCAACACTGAACTATTTCCGATTGTACCAAAGACTACTGTCAATTTTTTTATTTTAATGGAATAGAATTCGTGGATTTTCATTTTCAACCGAAGACCGAATGAACTAAGAAAAGATAAAAATATCTAAACAAATTTCGTTATCTCTCTATTATTTACAAGTGCTTTCTTTCCTTTTACTGCCTGCTTTGACCTTGCCCATCCCCGAGAGAATTAAACGCTTTTGAAAGCATTTATATAAAGAGAGAATGTAAAAATGTGCCCGTTGTGCCATTCAGTGCTGATGGATTTGTTAGGGTAAAAACACATTTCATTTTTATTTGATAGATCAATACCAGCAGACCCCTAATATTTCCTAATATTTCGCTAGCAGGCGGTTTAGACGCCGCTCCCTGTACATGTGGGCGAATTAATTAAAACAATTTTATTTTCCAGTTGACAATCAGAGTGACAGATGTCAACGATAACGCGCCCAAATTCGAACTGCCCGACTATCAAGCGCACAATGTAGACGAAGATATCCCGCCCGGGACTAGTATATTAAAGGTGAAAGCCATGGACGCGGACAGCGGAGCGAACGCCGAAATCGAATACTTGGTATCTGATGATCACTTCAGCGTTGATCCTAGCGGGATAATTTCGAATAATAAACAATTGGATGCTGACAATAACAACGCTTACTACGAATTTGTGGTGACGGCTAAAGATAAAGGCGAACCGGCGAAAACGGGTACAGCTACTGTTAGGGTTTACACTAAAAATAAGAATGACGAGGAACCGAAATTTTCCCAACAAGTTTACACGCCAAACGTTGACGAAAATGCCGGTCCAAACACGCTGGTGACAACGGTAGTGGCATCAGATAAAGATGGCGATAATGTCCGGTTTGGTTTTGTGGGAGGAGGCACTAGTTCCGGCCAGTTTGTTATAGAAGAAATTACTGGCGTCATTCGACTGAGGAGTAGAGAAATTGCTTTGGAAAAAGACAAATACGAACTGAACGTCACTGCTATGGATGATGGGGCTTGCTGCGTCAACGGCGACTCCACCATACATACAAGCACAGCTGTTGTGGTGGTCTTCATCACTGACGTCAATGATAACAAACCGGTCTTTGAAGATTGCAGCAAATATTACCCGAAGGTCGAGGAAGGCGCACCCAACGGTTCACCAGTAATCAAAGTGCACGCTAAAGATGAAGACAAAGGTGTTAACGGGCAAGTTAAATATTCCATAGTGCAGCAGCCCAATCAGAAAGGTACCAAATTCACCGTGGACGAAGAAACTGGAGAGGTTTCGACCAATAAAGTTTTCGACCGTGAGGGTGATGACGGCAAATTTGTTTCTGTCACTGTGAAGGCCACTGATCAAGGTGAACCTTCACTGGAGGGTGTCTGCTCGTTTACTGTTGAGATAACCGATGTAAATGATAATCCTCCACTGTTTGACAGACAGGTGAGTTAAAAAAACTTATGAAAATCTTCTAAAATTCTAAAACAATATACAAGGTGTTTACGGCCTTGTGATATTCTTTTTAAGGGGCGTGATCTACCCCCCCCCCCCTCCCTCCCCCTAAACAATGTTTACGGCTTGTGATATTCTTTTTAAGCGGCGTAATGACCTTACTATAAGCTGTTTAATCATCCCTTGAAAATAAAATCACAACGCCGGCGCCGTACAGATCCTGTATGATTGGAGCATTATACTTTAGGACCTTTCTCTTTTATAATTTGTGCTAAAATATGACGATTTTAACCGATATTTTGCAAAAATACTCACTAAATTTCACATTGCAGAAATACGTCGAAAATGTCAAACAAGACGCCAGTATAGGCACAAACATCCTGAGGGTATCAGCCTCAGACGAGGACGCAGATAATAACGGAGCAATCGTATACAGCCTGAACGCTGGTTCTAACATTCAAGATTTAGAGTATTTCGAAATACAACCAGAGTCTGGTTGGATAGTCTTGAAGAAACCGTTGGACGTAAGTATATTACAAAAGCAGAATATCGCGTCTATCTTTTAAGATTTAAGATAAGGTTTTTCTCTGTTAACATGCGAATGCGAACTAGGTTAATATAATCATTTCCTTTGTAAGAATTGCTTAGGATAGGGAGCCAGGCAATTTATGATTTTTAGTGTACATATCAGTACGAAATGCGTTTGCTTGTGACATTGAGCGCCTGCGTGCGAGAAAGAGACATTTCAGGTTAATCAATCCCCGGCTCAACAACACCGATGACGTCTCAGCGCAGGTCAATCGACGTCTAGCGACGACAACGTTGCGCAGAAACTCACGGTACAAGTGGATAGCTGCTTCTCTAATCTTCATTTTGGGCGCACATTTCTTTGAGTTGCTCTACGGTCTGTTCCGATTGTCGAAAATCGCGACAGACCGAACAATTGCACAATAATATTGATTATACTCTTTATTGACTCAGTTAATTTATACGGCACACCTTGCATTTGTATTGTATTTACTGATTTTCTATTTGGGAAGATGTTCGGAAGTGCGTTTATCATTTTGACAGATTGTTAAATTAGAATAATTTGTACATCTAATTATCGGTGAAATTTTAAAATATCAAATAACTCGAAAAGGGTTGAATTTACTATATAGGTTTATATAACATTTTTCACTCAACAGGAGCTGATCTTTCAGAATCCGAAGTATCATCACTTAGTTTTATAACACCCTGTATATTAAAATTTGCAATATTTCACTAACAAATTGGTATTATTACAAATTATAAATAAACGCTGAAACTGAAATATTGGAAATTTCATTATACAAGGTGTCTCGAAAATAATGTCAGATATTTCAGATTTAAACTCGGGATTGTTTTTTGAGTCAATAAGTCTATATATGTACATACGAAAAACTCGACCGTTTTATAGTTATCAGCTATTTTATATATCTATACCGAATTAAGTAAATTTTCCGAATTAAAAAATTAAAAACTCGCTTCCAAACAATTTTCCACGCCTGTTTTTTGATCTTTTTTGGTAAAACAAAAAAACCAAAAATTTTATAATCAGCCCCGCACCACCACCACACCACCAGTTAAGTTATCAGAAGATGCAGCTACCGACAGAGAACGACCTACTAACCTAGATTGTGCAACAAAGATACTCACATAGAAACAGATAGAGAGAGACAGAGGAATAGGGTACCACCGCCCCCTACTACCGTTCACAACGGAGCAATTAGCATCGCAACTGTTTTGATATAATATATACTTTTTTATATACAATATTTTTGATATATATATATCTCATATATATTATACTTTTTTGTGTCCGATCCTGTAATCGATTTGCAGATTTTTGAAGGGGGCGCCACCGCCTGGGGGTGAATTTTTTGGAGACTCATCGTGTGGCGACTCTTTTTTGTGTGTGGCCATAATATTGTGTATTTGTATGATGTATACTGACACTAACGATGTTTTTTTTTTGTATGTCCTAACGAGGATGTTTTTTTTGTGCTGTCACCCGATCTTTTTTTGAATGAATTTTTTTGCAGGAGGGCGCTGGCAGGCTCCTATTATAGTCGAGATATACTAACAAAAAAAAAAAAATAGCGAGAAAAGACTAACTAAGCTAACGATTTTGGTCACGTGTGCTGCGAGTGAGCGCCGGGAGAGGTCATCTTTTTGAAACCCTGGGGTGGGCAAACGTACCTCTTCCGACATCGCCGCCGCTGGTGACATTGTGACATTTTTAACCTTGTGTATGGGGCGGCGTACTAAATAGCTAACACTCCGATTAACTAACGAAAAATTCCTTAAAAATTGGAACAAAAAGAAAATAAAAAAAAAACGTCCATTGGTAAATATTTTTTTGAAGGTCGTTTTCGAGAAGATTCAATTTGAAGAGACTGAAAGAGAGAGAAAGAGAGACAAAAATGGTTTTTGCACCATCCTTGTTCCCGTCCACTCCAACTAAACAAACAAATTCTACAATTTACCCCCATTTTTTTGGAGATTTTTTGCATGTCATGCCTGCTTTTCGAATATGTTGGTTTAATTTTTTGTTTGTTTTTCTTTTTCGGTTTTTTTAGATTTAATTTTTTGATTTTTAATATCTCGTAAATAATATGAACCGACTAAAACGAAGAAGACGCCGGATTTTCCTTCAGTTTTTCAATCCCACCACGAAAAAAAAAGATTTTTAGCGTCTTCAATTTTTTTTTTTTTTTAATTAATACCAATTATATATAGAAAAAGGTGATCGTTACGTAACGTATATTCTGTATCTGAACTGTCTTATTACAATTTATATATTCTTACAACTTTATTATTTTATTTTTTGATTTAACTTGCACAAATTTTTCATTTGTTGATATCGACCGTCGACGACAATTGCAACCGCACCATCTGCGCAGGGATGCATTCCAGTAAGTAGGCGTACTAATTCTGTAGAACTGCATAATATATTCCGAATATAGAATTTTAAATTTACCGCCACGAACCCCCCACACCCTAGGCTCGGACACTACAGGATTTGAGAGATGTAGGCAAAACAGGATCGAGGTGGCGCTGGTGCTCGTAACAGTTGAAAAAAAAAAACGTCAATACCTCGGAACTGTCAGATTTGACAGGTTAGAAACAAGAAAAAAATTAAAAAGGTTATGTAGCACCAACGCTGTAGAATTTTAAATCGAAAAAAACCTATTTTAACTTTTTCAGTTCTTTCCATTGTGTGCGATTGTTTTTTTGATTATGTGTACATATTATTACTTAATTATATTTTTAGGAGTATATATCATTGGTGCCATTTTATTAAGTAATTGTACAACATCTGTTACCTCTAAGTTATACTAGTTTATTTATTTTTTTTTGTGTCATTTTTTATTTGGATCCATATTTCTGTTCGCATTCTAACTTATCGTATGACCCTCGTATATATAATCAACCGATTTAGTGTTATATAGGTGTCTAGATAGTTTTATGTTTTTTTTTTATTTAATTATTAAACCTAGATGAGTCAATTTATACACACAAATATGCAATTGCTGCATTAATATCTGCCTAAATCGTACATATTTTATTTATTTTCTTAATTATTATTATTTCAGATATATATCATTTATTACTTATTTATTATCGATTGATTCTTTATGTTTAGTTGTAAAACTTTGTTTTAAATCTCTCTATCTGATCTTTCCCTCCGATTCGTTGCCCTAAAACGAAACGAAACCACCTGACCTTGTGCCCGTTTTGACACTCTAGCGAGACAGGTATCGTCTGCGCGTAAGGGCCTCAGATAAGGGCGAACCGCCCTCGTACGCTGACGTGGACGTAGAATTAGATGTCGTAGACCGGAACAATAAGCCGCCCCTCTGGGATATGAATATGTACGGCCCCATTCACATCAAAGAAAATGTCACAGTGGGTACAGTTGTGACTTCCGTTAAAGCCAGGTTGGTATCAACTCCATGAAACGATGACAAAAAAAAAGACACACGACCCACCCTCTAGCGGCGACCGCTAGAAACTGTCAAATGTCAATGTCAAAAATAAGAGATATTTGTGTATTACCTTTACCTAATAACATAAGTATTGTGTTTTATTGAGTGTGTTATTAACGGAAAAGATAAATAAATACGTATTGTTTTTCTTTAGGTGTAATTAGCTGGTTCAGGTCAGCTCGGAATATCTGGGACCTCGCGGGTGGGGGGGTCGCGACCAGGGACTTTAAAAATGGTCCCCGGTGTCCGAGTTTGAATAGGTTTTAGGGTTAGACATGGTTTAATATCTGTAGTAGTGAAATGTGAGGTTATAATTTGGATTATTAACATAAAATCTAAGTAAAAGCGTTCGTGCTGTGATTGCTGCTTTACAAATAAGAGAGAAAATCGGGCCAAAATCATAGTAATGTGTATCTTTGCACAATAATCGTTTTCATCGTCGAATAATATTGAGAATTTTTGTGACGTCATCAATAATTAATGCGTGTACGTAAAATTTGAAATATTCAAACACTAAAGATATGATGTTTAAATTAATTAGAGAATCATGATCATAATACATCAGCTGTTACCCCCATTCTCTTCAGAACAGCTTTAAAAACAGTCCTGGACTTGTTTCAAACACGAACGAAAGTTATTCGAAACGGAATAAAAAAACAGGCTTTTTGTACCTATAATATACAGTTACTTCGTATCGCATATTGTGCAATCTTGCAAGTTTGGAAGTTCTTATATTTATTTTATAATAGGCGAAATTCTAAAATAAAATGGATACTTACTTACAATTAGTAATTTCTTTCAAAGTAAAAGTTTATAAGTAGCGTATACCTAAATGACGTTAAATTACATTCTAAGAAATAAAATAATCACCAAAGTGTATGAAATTACCTATCATCATATACATTTATGTTTGTAATATGCAAAATCTTTACTATTATTTCAGTTACTTCTGGATCTAGTTCAGTAATATATTGCATCTATCCTCTACAACGCTTATATTATTAAAAAAATAATGTACAATGTTACTACAACAACCATTTCGTAGAAAGAAACGTTAATAATTCCACAAGAAATAAAATTTAGATGTTATCGGAACACATTTTAATAAAATCATCTATTCGAACATGGACAATTTCATTAAACTATCACCACACATACAAATCAATTTTGCTTAAGCATAAAATTAGAGAAATCCTACCTTATTTACTCCTAATATCCCTTTAGCAGCAACTGCAATTCGTTGACTTTGTTTTCACTGCGATACCATCTGATCACACACTATCCGAAGGAGGAATATTAGGTCTTTCTGCACACTCCACATTTTATGACACAACACATTGTTTCTAACACAAAAACGAATAAGTTTACAAGGAAAACGACCAATACACATTTATATTAATCCGCAATAATAACCGCGCGCGATTCGTTATGGAATCCAACGGAATTTTGAATTTCCAACGTGAAGTTAGATACGATGCCAAATGGTTAAAATAAAAAAAATTAAAGATTTTATTTTCACATAGCGAATGCATTTATGCAAATGTGTTTATATATTACATATTGATCTATATTTATGATCTAGATAATTAAATATCGTTAATTTAGAATGAATAATGGATCTTTATTTATGCCTTAGTAAAAAAAGTAAAAGTTAGGTTGTGGCAAAATGGTTTGGATTACTTTAAAACCGTTTTACGTGAACAGAAACTACAGTTATAGTTTTTTAGATTTCTAATTAGAATTATGTTCGTAAAATTATAGGTACGGTAATATTTTGCAGGTTAGATTAGCAATCATAAAATTAGAACACGTATATTCTATTATTTTTGACGTAAAATGGTTAAATCTTTGTAGCCATAAATATTAATAGTGTAAAACGGGCTTTAGGATTTTCCTAATAAAATTAGTGTTTTTAATTATTATTATTTTTTTCTATATCACGTATATTTTAAAATAGTAATATAAATTATCACCTCACATTTTACTACTGCGAGATTTGTTTGCATATTCCAACATTCCAACCTTATAGGTATCTACATATACAGGTGTCCCTCAATAAGTTTTACCATTAATTTTGCAGCTAAATTTTTATTATATAATTATATATCTGCGCCCAGATTCGACGAATTACCGTATTATTTACTTATTGATGATAGTAAGAAAGATTAACTGATTAAAAGATCGAAATTTATGGAAAGAAAACCTCAAACTGACTGTGTCTTATTTTTTTTTCTCTGTTCGGTTCTTGTTCTTCTGTTCGTACATTCTACGCGCGTTCGCCACACACATAAACCACTACTACTGCTCAACACGCCTCCATCGCCCGATTATAAATAGCGAGAAACGTACAAGCTGGAGGCGACTGCCCAAGACAAGGGTTATCCGCCGTTATCTAGGTCTGTGGAGGTTCAGATAGATGTTGTGGACAGGGCGAATAATCCGCCGGTCTGGGACCACGTCGTCTATGGTCCGATCTACATTAGAGAAAACCTCCCTGTCGGTGCTAAAGTCGTTTCAGTCAAAGCCAGGTCTGTGTGAGACCCGTAAATCTTTTAATATGTATTAAAGAGAGCGAAAGTCTCAGTATTATATCATTAGTTACGATGATCCATTGATATCATCCGTGTATTTAATCAATCAGTGTTCTGTTTCGACCGTGCGGTGTGAGCACGTGACCGCACGGGGTGGAGATCTGGTCTGTCTTTTGTGCACGCTTCACTTGAATATTATAATACGTAATCATTATGAATATATCTAGAGATAGCTATATTTAGGGTCGACATTACGCGTTTATCACTTCAGATACTAAAAAAAAAAAATGGTTACATTGTGACAAATAAAAGTAAAATAATTAATGCAAATATTAATGTTGGTTACAGCGCCCTCTATTAGAAATAATTGCAATGATTTTCCTTCATTGAGAAGAAAGATACCTGCAATTGAACTTATTGATTCCTAACCTATAAAATATCATTATGTGTTCGGTTTATTGTATCGGTGTTTTTCGGGTAATTTGAAATGAATTAATTTTAATATAATGACATTGATTGATTACTGTTATATATACTTTGCTTCATATACAGCGTCACAAATAAAGTGGTAGCCATACAAGTTTCTTTATGGGTTATTATTATTGGATTATTGTGAGTATTTGAAAACTTTTTATAATTCAGAAAGTTTGTGCATCTATTAAAATCATCTTCAGACTCTTTGAACGTATGTATGAATTTTTAAATCTGCAACCGCTCCAAAATTACAATAGAATGGTGCTGTAATCAAAATGTACTGCTTATTTGGTGTGATATAATTTTACTTTTATTTTCATCTTTGAGAATAAGCAATAACGGATTAAGGATGCACTCCTTTGAAATCAAACTGTCAACATTGTCACGTCTCACCCATAACCATAATTTTAGTTCCATCAATGTTTATTTACAATTGTAAACAAGATAGTTTTGCCACTATTGAGCTCCGAGTCATAGGTTTTTGTATTGCTATATTTAAGATAAGATCTCATTTTTTTGTTACACCATCATAAATTAAGTTATTATTTTATGCATGATAGCTAGTTTATAAGTGATTTTAAATGACAATTAATTTAGAAGATGAATGACTTGTTTTAAACTTACGTTGAGAATATTGTAAGTTAAATTAAATGTCAGTTTGACAAGTTGATGTAGCTTTACAGGCTGTTTATTGAATATGCGACAAAAATTATTTCCTGGACTGTTATAAGAAATGTTGTCCTTTGATGATTTTTGAAAGGTCGCTTTGTTTCGAAGATAAGTTCGTTGCTGGGCAACAACCAATGGTAGCCTGATTGAGCGTGCTAAAACGACACTTCGCTCAGGTTTTGATGAGGACAAGTATTGTTTGTTGTTTCAAGATATAGCGCGGACTTAAGCTCCAACAGCTGTGTTATAAGCACGGTAGGCGGCATCTTGAAACGAAGGCTGCCGTTCTCTATTGCGACGGACTCTAGATTGCATTCAAAACACGGTCGGCTGACGCAACCTTGTCTGTTCAAGGTTACAAGTTATATACCTCTGCCGCTACGACTATAAATTTTACAATAAAGAATCTAGCTCGATATTAAGATGATCCGATGAAGAAATAAAGCAGTTAATTGAATTCTATAGTTTAACAACGCAAAAAAATAAATCAAGAAACTAAATAGGTAGTTACAATGCAGAATAGATCAAAACAAACCTTAAAAATTTGGTGTGAACATTTTTGTACTGTTGAATTTTTAAGGAATTATTGTTAATTTTAAATATGAAACTAATTTTTGTTATTTTGTTGCGATATTGATAAAGTTATTAAATATCTAAAATTTAAATACTTTATTTTGGAAAAAAAAAACATGTTACTTGTTAGTTTTTATTAATATAGTATAATTTAATTTACTGATGCTGCAATGTATGTAATCCATGTTAGCTAACTCTCTATTATATTGCACATTATAATATACCCAGTTCATTCATGGGCGTAGTCAGAATTTCGTCAAGGCGTGAGGGCGGGAAATTAGAGTTGACATTTTGGAGGCTTTTGTATGACTGGAGGAGGGGATGCAAAATTTGAAAAGTCATATTTAATAGTATTTAATAAACATATACTTTATTTATGACATTAATCGCATAGGATTTTCAGAAAATGCTTCTATTAGTTCTAACTCTACCTTATTCTTTTTTTTTTCAACACAATATCATCAAACATAGCCCATTTAAACGGTTTTCCTCCATTGTATAGATCTTAACCATGTTTAGACACGTCTCTAGGTGCTAACTAGGTCCTTCTGTTGTGCTTTGTAGAACTAGCCTACAAGTTTATTGAGATTAAATTATAAATTAGCTTTTTTAATCACTTCAACAATTTCCAAATCTTTTATAGTCTGTCTATCAAGGTTTCTCGCAGCCTACCTGTAGCTCGTTTAGATCCCGCAATTCAGCAATAGATTTATGTTTTATCAATGTTCATACTTGTTAGCAAAAGATAAGGCTCCCCACATAGAATAGAAAAGGCCTGCATGTTTCTATGAAAAATATAGTCTCCAATGCTGACGTTAAAGAGTAATAATGTTTGATGGATTCTGCTGGTGCTTTACTATTCTAGATGGACGAAATTCTATTTGTATTTCCTCTAATCCTAATGACAGTTTGGCAATGAACTGTCATTGAAGAAGATCTAAACCCTTTGATTGCAGAACTTTCGCAACGGCAGGTTCCAGCAAAGCAGAATACTTAGATCTAATGAAGGTGGGGATAATAAACACAGGTTTTGTAGCAGCACAATGCAGTTGAGAGGCTGCCTTCCTTGTAGCAGTGTTTTTCTCTTCAGCTTCTAGAGTTAGAGAAGTTTTGCTTGAAGATAGAAATGCTTTGTTAGCGATTTTCGGCGACTCGGTGGAATAAAAAGTGTAATTATTTCAGAAATTTAAGGAGTGGGGGTGGTCTTTCCTTGCTACCTCTGCCTATGGCCCATGAGTCCATTCTATTTGACTTATATCATTACTACTTCTTTTACCATAATCACTAGTATATCTAAAAACTCAGTTGCATATTTCTTGTTACATGTTCTCTTTTTCTTGATAATTTTTTTGTTCCTGCGACTATATGACTTGACCACGAAACATGTGACAGTTTGATTTGCAAAGATGTGTAAGAATCCAGTAAAAAACTGCGAACATTTCTGTAAGATAAATCGCTTTATACTAGCAGAAATGTTTGGGACCTTCGCTTAACTATAACGTATATTACTGAAGTTTAGCTGTAGTTATCTGAATTGATATTTTGTTTAGCTAACCAGTCGAAAAAGTTTGAGAAAAATATAAAAATCAATGCAGAGAGTATATCATAAGAAAATATATTTAATTTCGTAGTTTTCTGGGTGTTTGTCCTCTTGTTTTGTTTCTTTTTTTTCACCCTTTATGTTTCGTTTCATATCATCCCCCCCACCACTTTCTCGGTCGAATGTTGTTGACGCTTGCGTTTGCAATACACGCTGAATCTCTAACAACACACTGTATAGCTTCTTGGGGCGAATTGGGTTTGATGCAATAGATCAACAACATTCGTATTGGTAATCAGATCCCGTAATTAATTAGTTGTTTATTTTTTGGTTATGTTGTTAAAAAGAAACATTGAGTAGAGGAAGGTTTACAGTAATATCATAGTAAGGAAAATAAAAATTAATACAAGCGTATTTGTTAGACAGTAATAGACGAGAAAATGACACTGCCTTGGTGTTTTCTTTGTTTGTATACTACACACAAACTCACTTTGATTTTAAATTGAATCGATAAAAGATTGATTGCCGTTTGTTTACTAACAACGTCAGTGTTTTTAATATTGGTGTAATAGCTGCTTTTTGACATGTTATCAACATTCTGCAGCTAATACATTGATACATGCAAAATGTCATATTATCTATAAATTTCACAAAGCACATGAACTAACCTCACTTTTAAATATTGCACTTTTAATTATTACCGAAATAAAACGTCGATGAACGTCCAAATTTTTAAAAACTACCGTTTTTTTCTGTTAATTATTAATATTTCATGTGCATGAGTAGAAATATTTTGTTTTATACCTAATGTTGGTGATTGAAACAATATTTTTTTACAATATTTTTGGACGTAACATACATTGCAATTTTTTCTTTTTAAGAAAGGTATTGTGAGTGATTAATGATTATATAGGATGTCTGTAAAAAAATCTTTACAAAAACCTCATTCCTTAAATCAAAATAAATCAATTTGAGTAAACTTAACTGTGGAAAATAAAGTTGCCTCGTTTGATGCGCTATACAGCCTGTCTCAATTAAGGTGCTCACTGATGAGATCTCGTAACGGTCAGAGATAGCAGTTGAATGAAAGAAACTCTACATGGTATCAAGTCATACTTGCTTCAGCAAGAAAAGGACATGCGCGCTGTGACAAGACAGAATCTAAACCAGAACGTGAAACAAGTTGACATTTTCAGAGGATACTTACCATGTACCAGTCATTACACCTGCGAGATTCCATCTGATTCTGCTAACCAGAAATGTGTAAAAAAAAATTAAATTTGACGAAATTGACTTTCGCATATCTTGGCGACAATACAAAATTCAGTTAAAGCTAGAATCGAAACCATAACGCGAAAGTTGAAATTTTCAACTGAAAATCGGCAAAATAAGTTTCGATAGCAAAAATCCAAAAAAAAAAAAAAAAACGGTTTGTTGCTTGAAATAATATAAAATAGGGGTAGTTTTGAGTGTATATGA
This sequence comes from Cetonia aurata, assembly GCA_949128085.1. NCBI lineage: Eukaryota > Metazoa > Arthropoda > Insecta > Coleoptera > Scarabaeidae > Cetonia > Cetonia aurata. The sequence goes on along the minus strand of OX421884.1, from coordinate 65,083,342 downwards.
AAGAACATAATTTGCCAGTTCCACCTATTACTGCGTGTATTTGCAGAAATAATAAAATTATAATGAAATTTGTGAATTTTTACATGGTCAAGAGTGTTGATAAAATAATGCGCTACGCTGAGAAATACATGCTATAAAATTTTAGAGACTGCAGTTCAGACAGAGCTATAATTCCAAAAAGGCAGCATTTGTCAATAATCAACAATGAGGACACAATAATAACCAATCTGAGAAGTACAAGTTAGATTAACAAATATAGCAAAAAAGATAACAGGTGTAATTAATTTAATAAATGTTGAACTTCTAAACGCTTTTCAAACCGTTTTTTTTTATTGCATCATAAGTAGCTTTTCTGACTGTATGTGAAGATAAGCTTTCCTCATATGTAGCATATAGTCTTCCGTGGTTGTTAGTGGACTCGCATAAACTTGATTTGTTATAGTGCCCCAAACAGAAAAATCTAACACTATCAAAGTCTTCGTTTTATAGTTTGGATTAAGGCATTTTCGTGTATACCATATTGATAGTTCTAGTGTAATTGTTTTTGCATCTTGACCATGGCTAACTTGACACATTTTTTAAAATGTAAGAAAGTAATTTTCTTCTAAATAATTCGAAAACCTTTATCGATAAGTTTCGCATTCTGACGGGGAATCGAATGGCGTCAAGCTTTTGCCGATATCTCTAACGGTTTCCGAGATATTCGGGTTTAAAGTTTTGAAACATTAATTTCGGGCTAGAGCCCTCTGATATAGCCTATCAGAAGCGCTTTCTCACGGGGAATTGAATGCCGTCGAGCAAACATCGATATTTCTAACCGTTTACGAGATATTCGCAAAAATGTGCCGAAATTCGTTAAAAATTTTTAAATTTTATTACTATTTTTTACCCATAACTACTTACTTTGTGGACGAACTACCGCTCCGATTTTATTCTACTGTGGCGCAAAATGTTCCCCTGGTCGCCTCGAATCGTCTGGGACAAAGCGCGACCCTCTAGCTCTAGCCGTTCCGCAGTTATGGTAAGAAAACTAAAACAGATCGTGTTTTTTCGTCATTTTTCCTTATTTGTTCATATAAACCTCTGCTGTGAGCGGCCAGCTATGGTCGATACCCCGATGTATCATACACACTAAAAAAATTACACTTTTCCTACGGAAAATTCCTGTAATGTATAGGGTAAATTTACCAAAAATTGGGAAATTTACTATAAAAAGGTAAATTTCCAAATTTTTTGTAGTTTTACCTTATATGTTACAGGAATTTTCCGTAGAAAAAGTGTAATATTTTTAGTGTGTATGATACATTCCGTTACGAGGATTCCGTATCTGACGTCGGCGTTCGCCTGTCGGTTACGGTTTGAGAGATATCGTCAAATTTCGTCGAAAATTTTCCAAAATTTTCGAAACTAAACTTTTATCGATTTTCATGCACACCCGGTATAAGTTACATTAAATATTATGCACTACCTTGATGCATTTACCCTCAATCAGTAAGTATCCCAGTAGATTGCAGAAATTCGGAAGTGTACATGAGATAATATTATACAATTTATTTAAGGGCTTGCATTAGTAACTCACTTTTTCGCAAAGAATCAAAATATCTCGAAAACAAATAAATTTAGGTATAGGGATCGCCACATTAAATTTACAACAACTAGAATTTTAAGGGCAATTCAAAAATATAAAATATACAGCGTGTTCTATTTAAAATAAAAAAGTTGATGTCAACAGCCTGTATAACCCGAAGTTCTTAAGGGTCGTATATATTTTTTTCTTGAACAGATTGTTATTAGTATACTATACTACCAAATTTTCAGATTTTTCCGATAAATAGTTTTCCATATATCGATCGACAATCTGTATAATGTTACTAGAGAAAATCTGTGTAAATTAAAAGTGCTTTTACGCCGTTATTATAATGAATATTTTTTAATAATAAAATTAAAAAGGAAAGATGACGACACCACTGATTCTCGAACTTCGAGCAATCTTCGAATTACCAGAAGCGGGCACTTTGACGCTAGGCTATTGAAGTACATACTTGTGCTATACGCTAAACTATTTCTGGGTCTTAAGAAATAAGGCTGGCCATCTATGGGTAAACCTTTACACATGGCCTCCTTCGATGGGATAACTTTAAGTAAATTGGTTTATTTTAATCTAAGGTTTATGTGGTAGGTTTTTGTAAAAGAAAAACAGACACCTTCTATATTACAAATCATATTTGAATATTTTTCGAAAAATTCCAACTGTAAAAATGTATCTACATATTATAAAGATAAAATCTTAGCAAGCAGTTATAAAAAAAAAGAATGCCTTGCATTAAAGCAAAACTGTCACCTTTATTAAAACATTTTTGTTTGATTTTTGTGTTTTTAACCCTTGTATCATCCATTTTAAACAGACTAAATCGAAAATTTTGCATGTTGGCTGCTAATTTTTGTTTTCAAACAGTGAGCCAAATATTTTTTTTTTTATATATATAAGGTCAGTTTGTTTTTGTTCTGAGCTTTTTTCCATCAAATATCGTGGGTAGTGTTTCACCTTTTTGTTTTTCCTGTTTTTGGTAAATTTTTGGACTAGCCACGTAGCTACTCAAAACCAATCATAGCGATACTGAGACCTATAACTTGGCTTATGTACTTGTTTAGTTCCGGTATTGAGAATAACCCCACAGTGTTCTACCGACTGATGCCCGGGTCCACAGCCCAAACCAACAAGTTCCACACGTTCTACCTGCAGCAAAGGCCGGATAATGGATTCACTTGGGCGGATATAAAGGTCAATCATCCGCTGGACTATGAGACCATCAAGGAATATAATTTGACAATACGTGTGGAGGTTAGTTTCCGATATCTGTCGTATATTATTGCTTGAACTGCGCCAGTGAGTTTTACAAGCGATATTTTTGTTATCTGTAGAGATTTAATATCGAGCAAGGTCATTCGATATGGTTCGCGGAATCCTGAAAGGTATACGTTTTAAAGCTGGACTTGTTTTGTGGGCAGTGGCGGCTCGTCAGGGGAGGCTACGGAGGCTAAGCCTCCCTATTATTTTTAATAAAATAAGTAGCGTTTATTATGTATTAAAATAATGTTTAAGCATGGGTTACATACTAAAATAAAGCAATTTTGCAAAAAAAATATAATCGATAGTATATTTATTCATTACTTAATTTAAAAATGCAAACAAATTTCGAATAATGCGCGAAATTTTGCTGTACGCACTATAATAGCAATCGAGGAGGCTAGCCACAGATTTGGCTCCGCGCCGATGATTAATGCCATGGCTGAAAGCAATGTGTCTCCGTAAGTGCACGTGCACTTTATACGGCGAATACGTATGGTTGGAGGCTTGCCGCCATGGTGAGATCCTACCCGATCGGCATGTTAGCGTGCGTTATCGGTCGTAAAACGTTGCTAGGCAACTGCCCATGCGACTCCCAGCTCCCAGTACTAATAACTTGAGAAGCGTTGGGTGAGTTTTGCTAGGTTACGCACACAAAATGGATAAAATGAACGAAATTCGAATTTACCAAGATATTGTCCACTGGTTGGTAAGAAATTCTTTTAGTTGTTTAAACATAGAGACGAAATTACACATCGTACAAAACATTGAGAAACCACGGCCTAATTTATCTGTAGTATCTAACGACGGCAACCGGCAAAATCGTGGTTTTAGTTATGGTAAACGAAATGTGGTTAGTTAACTGGTTCAATTGAACGGGAAAGATTATTTTGTTGGCCATGTCTACTTTTTTGTAACTAAACCGAAACGTGGTCGAAATTAGGTTATTCAGATTTAAAAAATCTACCGCGCGCTATTGAACGGCATCCTAAGTCTAAAGAACACATTTTATCGTTGTGCAAATTTAAATTAATTGGAACACAAAATATTGCTACTGCTGTAGACAGTGCGCGCAAACATGCAATTGTTGCCTATAATAATGAAGTTAGAGAAAACCGCAAAAATTTAAGAAAATTAATAGACGTAACAATATTTTTAGCATCACAAGATTTAGCTTTTCGGGGACACAATGAGACTTCAGATTCTTTTAATCATGGAAATTATAAAGAATTACTCGAACTCTTTAGGAGTGTGCCAAGATGAGTGCCAAGTGCAATTTAAAAAAAATGTTTGTGGTAGATTTCTTAGAGGGTGGTTTAGTAGGGGTAGTTTTAAAAAGTATATCGTTTAGGATTCTCCAAAGCATTTTCATCTACGCCTCCCTCGATCTTATATCTCTACAAATCAGGGGATATCACTTGTAATATTACTTCTTGGACATTCTACATACTCGATAAGGTAATCTAATATTTCTTTTCTCATGTTTAAAGAACAATGGCGCGCAACAACTGGCCTCAGAAGCTACGGTTTATATAATGTTGGAAGACGTCAACGATGAGATACCTTTATTCACTGAACGAGAGCAAGAAACTGTATTGGAAGGGGAACCTATTGGGACCAAGGTGACGCAAGTTAATGCTATTGACAAGGATGGGACGTTCCCCAACAATCAGGTAAACAAAACCCCATAGTAAAGTGCTTACATTTTTATAGCAATGAAGTTTGACTAAACAAATAATTTGTTCTTGGTTGTAAAACGTGTTTTAACATCTTTGATAAGTCTCAAAGAAAACTATCAGGGAATAGGATTAGAAAATATCTGCTAATTTCATTAGTTATTATTTGTTTGCGATAAGTTATGTTTAGGTAAAATTTTATTTTAATTTGCTTTCCACTGCATATCCTAAAATTTTTCAAAACTATATTTTTAATCTCCTTAGAATTTCAGCCCCACATAAAATTAAACCTCTTCCCACAACTTCCCAGATAAATAATATAAATATAAGATTATATACCTTTATAGGTATTATCACAGACAAGAAAATATACCAGACTGTCAGCTAAATGTCATTTTTTGGAAGTATAAAAGAAAGCGGAACGTCTGCCGCTGCTTTCCTGTGCTATATATATAGACCCTAACTTGAACTAATCGGCACGCGATGGCGCCGCTAAAATACACAAATTATGTGCGACGTTGTCAATAATTTTGATTCATTTTCACATAAGATAACGTAATTAAAAAGTATGAAATATACACGGTATTCGTGTGCATGTAAGATATTTAATGATATTTAATCTGCATTAGTCAGAATATCCTCGAAATGAAAATGGATGAGAATGTGTGCTTGATTGAAATGGCCTATTATCTTGATATTATTATTATTTTTAAAAGGAAAAGACCAGAAAAAAGGAAATAACAAACCATTGCAATCCGTTTTTTTATGTACTTCATAATGGTACAAGAATGAAGTGAAAATATGCACTTGTTTTTGTAAAAGTTTTGAAAAACATATTAATTATTTTTGTTAATAGTTTTTAGATGAGTCACCTAGAAAGCCTTCGGCATTTGTCCGTACGATGGCGCTGGCAACAAATATGAAATTTAATAGCTTTTAATTTAAAAATAAACAAAAGTATATGTAGATAGCACAATTTATTACGTATGCTTAGGCGAATAAAATTAAATATAGCGTAATTAACACAGATATTGCAGGTTTTTTTTTTAATCAATTAACCATTTGCACGACTGTATTTTTTCAGAAATTGGGTAAAGTTAAAACAAAGAAGTAACGATTAAAGCAAATATTTATTCTCGAATACAGAAATATGCAATACAATAAATAAAAATAGAAGAAAAACAGAAGGAGAGAACATTATATTTATCACAGTTACACAAATATAATATAAATACAGTTACTATAAATGAAAATTTTGCCCCTGTTCACGGCACTTATAAATCTAATAAAAGTTCTAAAGACTGTCCAATAATAAATAAATAGATAAACACTAATTCTATATTTCGAACGCACTACACTAACAAATAACACCAATAACTAACTAATAACAACGATAAAAAAAAGGAACGACCACTTATCCAATCCTGTAACAGCTGACTTCTCTTCAAACACCATAAAGTAAAAACACTATAGTAAAAATACGCTTTCACTTGATCTGAAAACATTGCGTGATTCACCGAGTTACGTAACGCGCTATTTTACAAGAATTTACTTTTTAATTTTTATTTTGTATTTTCTGGTATTTTACAACAGACTGCGCCATCTACATTTGACAAATTTGTGGATTTGAAACTGTTTTGAGAGTAACGAAATTTTTTATAATTTAGCCGACTCTTAACGGGAACTTTTATATTAATATTTTTAATATTAGCCGCCATTTTTGAAGGACATTGGAAGTTGTGGAAAAAAAAAATAAATGTGATTTTCATAAGTTTGGGAGTTTGGTTATCGGTTTCTAGAACGACAATACGTAAATCTTGAAGGATGTTCAAATCGGCGGATATAATTATTACTGGTACACATGCTGACATTAGCGGACATTTTTATATACATAAATATTACCCGCCAGTTTTTAAGAACATTGGGGGTTGTGGGAGAAAAAATAAATGCGATTTTTATAAGTTTAAGGGTTTGTGCATCGACTTCAGAAATGACAACTCATAAATCTTGAGGGATGTCGAAGATGTTGACGGATATAATTATTACTGCCATGTTGTGTTACTGGTACACTTTCTAACAACAGCGGATTTTATTTAAATATTGCCCGCCAATTTGTAAAGAGATGAAAGTTGTGTGGGAAAAAATAAGCGGAATTTTTATAAGTTTGAAAGTTTGTTTATCGACTTCAGAAAAGACATCACGTAAATCTAGAGGAATGTCGAAGATGTCGCCGGATATAATTATTACTGTCATGTCGTCCTACCGATGCACTTCCCAACATTAGCGATCATTTTTATATGATTACCTCACAGGATTACCTGCACAACATGTAGGCATATACCTAACCTAAATTTACTTCGGTGTTATTCAGTAATATTTATTTAAATAACGATTTATTTGGTGAAAGAATCATTCCAATAATTCAAATAAAATTCAAATAACGTTTTATTGAAATAATTCTTCATTCAAATGATTTCCCATAGTTTTATTAACAATAACTTATATAAAATTATGTACAGACGTTACTTATAGTGACATCTGGTATCAGTTCTATGAACAATTCTGGTCGCCCTATCTAGCTGATGGTCTGTTATTTTCTCTTGCCTGTGATAATACTTAACAAATATATTTAAAAAAAAAATCCTGTAGGTTTTTCAACGGGAAATTTCCACTTTTTCCAGGTCTACTACTTCGTCGTGGACTCTCCTCGCAACGAAGGCAAAGATTTCTTCGAGATCAACCAGCAAACGGGCGAAGTCTTCACTAAAGTGGTCTTCGATCGGGAGAAACAAGGAGCGTATGCGTTAGAAGTAGAGGCCAGGGATGGAGCGCCATCTGCACGACCAAACAGCGACAATCAGCCGAATTCAGGTAAGTGCAATTTGTAACTGTTCTTCGTGTAATTTACGCCTCATTAGTACTGATTACGTCTATTCACATCCCGCTATTGGTATCTCAGTGTATCTCAAATATTAAAGCCGCTATTCAAGATATTCCGTGTCTTAGAATTTACGCTACTGCATAACAGATGTCGCTAACTACTCGTTACTTTTCGTTAGACGGCTAGAGATGTCACCGTAATGAAGGAATATTCTCATTATTTTCGGATTGTACTATGGTTAATATAGATTCGATATAAATGCGACCTGTTAGAAATAAAAATCTTAATTACTATTAACGTGAGGTAAAGGAAGCTTAGGGGAATACTGGTAATGAAGTTGTTAGTGTATTAAATGTCACTACATTATCGTGTTCGGTCAATACTTCAAACCGGTAAAGCGGTTAGTAATTGGATTCCTCAGCAATAATTAACAAGGAGCAACAGACGATTTAGTAGAGCGTGATAGGTTTTCGTATTGCTTACTGGCTTCCTATTAAACGTAATAATGATCAAATCTTGTTGATGTTGATTAATACGTTACATTGATAGAATCATCATTAATTTGCTATGTCTTGATTTGCTTTGATATGAGAAAGCAGTTCCATTTACATGATGTTTTTATTTCATGTAACAGGTGAAATTATCTCTTATTCACACAGGCAAATTTAAAGAAATATACATAAAATGTAGCTATTTTCTCTTTAGTATCAATATACGTATTATTAATTTATCTCATGAAATTTCTTAATAGAAAGTTAGATGGACTAATTGGAGATTTTTTAACTTTATTGTACCGGGTCAGTGATTATATATTAAGTAGATATGCCAACAGCCACTTTATCATAATAGTACTTTAAGGTGTCACCAGATGTCGCTTATATCTACAAATCTAAATATATGTTTTATCAGATTTATTTTAGCATTTATGGAAACCTAACTATAGGAGCGTACCCTAGTGGAGACAGTGGCACATTTATTCAATTTATAATTTGTTTGTGTGTATATCTAAAACAAACAAAATCGAAAGTATGAAGGTGTAATTAAATGAATTTTCTGACATATCTCAATACCATAGGCAACTAGATTCATTAGATTATTTTAAAAACGTCAATTGGTACAAAAAAAAAACAATTAATTTCAGTATGCGGGTGGCTAAACATTTTACAAATATTGAACTTTTGAAAGTCTTGTATTATGCATTCGTAGCCAGCAAGATGGAATATGCAGTTACTGCATGGTATCCATTCGATGCATTTCACCAAGTAATGCTTGACCGAATACATCGAAGATTTTTAAAATATTTATCATTCAAGATTATTTATGAATTCGCTCTCTTATAGAACTTTCAATGCGCCAACTTTTTACGGAAGCTGATAAATAAGGCGCATTGTCTATTTCTTCTCTCAAGAGTGATGTTTCACGTTCCACGCATGTATTTTTAGAGATATTACATTACCGCGTCCTGACTAATATTTGTTTCACTTCTGTGATTGAAGATCAGCAGTGTGATACTTTCAAAAGTCGCTTTTGTTATGGTTTACGTTAAGTATGAGTAAAGTATATTGCTTATATGCTATTAGAGCTTGCATACGTTAAAGAAATATGAATGTTTGGTACCTTACATGGAAAATCAGTGTTCATTTTAGTAGTTTTTCTGTTTGAGACCTTGCAACGACGCTTCCGAGTTCAGTACCAAATAAAAATGTTATTACAGGTAGATGGGTTTTATTTAATAAACCAAAGTTTTGAGTTACAAAAGATTTATTTATTTTTAAGAAGACAGATGAAACACATAAATATTGTTTTCATATACTATAATAATTCATACTTTAGACTAACAGATGATGCAACTAAATTGGTGAGTTATTAGAATGTTTAATTTAATAATAAATTATCACAACTACAATTTTTTTCCATCTATTCTTATACAATATTCAATAAATTTAATACAAAAAAAATAACCTTATATACTAACATAATTTTAATAATTTTGTGTATATTTACGTCTATGTAAGCTTTTTCAATTATAAATTATTTTGGGAAACCCCTGAATAATGATACGGAAATAAATACAAATACCAAAAACCATTGAAAATTCGCGAAACTATAAATATTAAATTTGAATTAAAATATCAATAAATTTAAAAAAATATATATATAAGTTGGTAGAAGTCTTGAAGAATCCATGGAGATGTGGCAGTTATTAACCCCTGGACAAGTCGCACAGATAAGGAAAGAGCGTTGTATACGCGGAGGTAACGAGGCTAACGTGCACTGAAGAGCGGGAACGGGGCAGTTCGCTGCGAGCACCTACCACCTTTGCAGAGTGGTATTACCAATGCCCTACCCACGCACCTCCCCTTCGTAAAGGGGCCTTCGCACATCCACCAAGTCGCCACCGCGAAACACTACAGTCCAGTCCGATTGACTTGGAATGACCTGAGATTGTCTAACCGCCAGTCGATGATGTAGTAGTTGGTAGAAAATAAAAACAGAGGTATGATGTCTAAGCAACTTAATGCTTGTCAGACTGCCCCCCGCCGGCTCTAATCTCCCCCCTAATCATCATCATGATCCCAGAAAAATCCAGTCACAATTGACCAGGACGAGATTCGAACCCGCGGTAACCTGGTAATAGTCGAGGCCCCAAGTGAGACCTTAAGGAACCCGGCTATCACAGATTTTGATAATAATAGTAATAATAAATAAAATGAATATCAGTAAAACGCGCACCCCCACCCTCTTTTTTAAACGCAGTAAAATAAATAATAGCAATATTGAACCCTGAAACAATATTATAGACGTACATATACACTTACAAACAATTGCAATTAACTAAAAGCTTTTATTTGAATCTTTGAAATAATTATTATATATTGAATCATTTTAATAGTTTTTACCATAATATACAAATCTTATTGAGTACCTTGCATATCTTTGTGTAATTAAATAAATATTTGTCAATATTTCGAAAAACCCCTTAATAATACCGATCGAAAATAAATAAAAATAAGAAAATAATAATAAAATCGATAATAATAAATCCGAACCACTGTTCTTATAATATTTAAAGTGAAACGCGAGAAAATTAAAACAAAAAGTCTAACTAAAAGTCCGCAGGCACGGCTGCAAGCATCACCTTTGGTTCCAGTGTAGTCAGGGATGTCACTGTTCGAAGGGTCGCTCTGACAAAGCGTCTTGGGGGTGGACATCCCGGTGGTAATACAAGACAGGGTGACAGGTAGTAAGTCGGCATGAGATATAAGTAAGGCGCTTGTCAGAATTCGTTAACAAAAAACCCTATTTTTGATGCCACTAACTTCACGTTACTCCAATTGACATCAATAAGAATTCTGTGTCACGTAGTCTGACATATCGCCTTTGTAGAGCACTCAAGGAGCACCCTACTCTCTTTACCGTACCGCCACCACACCCTCCCAAGCAAATACCCCGTGACCCCTCGGGCCAATTACCATACAGATTGCACCCAGTCAGCCCACATTTGTCTACCCTTCACCAAAATTCCTACGGCCGCTAATCTAATTAAACAAAGATCAAAGTCGCGATATTATAACCGATTCAGATATTCATCAATCCCAGAAATCGATGAACGAACGAAAAAATAAAAATTAACCTAAGCTGCTAAACAAAGAAAACAAAAACAAAATGACGGTAGATATAAAATCGCGCTCCCCCATCCTCCTCTTTAAAACTTTCTCTAATGGATAATAAATGAAACGGCGGTATTTAAAAAGATACACAGATATACAATGCACGTACAAACAATAATTACAATAAATTAATTTCTTTTTCGTTACAATTTTTAAGGAATTCATAACAGTCGATGTTTGGGAAGAATCGCCGAAAACGCTAAACAATAGAAAAAAATACGAATGAACAAACGCTAATTACCGGAATTATAACTAGATAAAAACGAATAAATACCTTATGGACTAAAACCTTCGATTTTCGCGCCAATTCTTCCGTCCTCTATTTCGCTGTCTTGTTCCAAAAATCCGGGAGTCCGCAGTTTTATCCTAAGACAATAATAATAGTGATTATAATAACCAATAATTATTCAATTTTCGTAACGCGAAAACCGATGCCATTGAAAATGTGTAAAAGAAAAGCAAAAGTTGTAAATCATCGCATTCCCGCTATACAATATACTTCGGATTAATTCGAAAACGTTCGTGCATCATCGCCGGCCGACAAAATATTTTAAGCAGATTTAATATTACATTACGGTCGTGTATGCAAAAAATTAATATGTAGAAACAAACGAAGCAACAAAGTTAATTAACGAAATTATAATTAAAAATGTAATAAATACCTTATTGACACAATCCGTCGATTTTCCTCATCTTCGGCCGATCCATTCCTCGGTCCTCCATCCGCTGCTGGTCCTCGATGATCCACGCTGTCCCAGAAATCCGGCGAATTCGTATATTTTGTAGATTATCCTGCAACAGCAATAATAATGAATAGGTGAAATTAATAATATTTTTTAAAAATTAAATTTTGACTAAATGAAGGTTTTAAAGACGTTTTAGGACCCATGATATGATAGAACTCGATTTTATGGATATTTACCGAGTTTAAAATAATAATATAATGGTTCGGATTGAATCGGAACCGTTCGTGCATCTTCGTAACCGACGCCGAATCTTAAAATTTAACTTGCAGGAAGGTTAATGATACATAATGGCAATACAAGAAAGAATATAATATTCAAACGGCACTATGAAAATTTCAAGGGCAAATCATAATAGCGTCACCTACCTTTATTTATCTATGGCGCAAAAATGTAAAAGCAGAATCCCAGTGTTGATTTATAAATAATTCCAATCAATTCTCGTACTCGCGCAATTCACATTTACTAATTTACAGTATAAAAAAATTAATTTTACCAAGGCGAAATTCGTACAAACAAAAGAGACACGACATGGCGTCATCAAGCTCATTGTATTCGTGTTAGAACTGATTCAGATTGGTTCGGAATCGTTCGTGCATCGTCGATCGACGGGGAATTTAAATGGTAGATTTAAGAATTGAATGCCATGCATTAAAAAATAGGAATTTTAAAAAGGGATTTAAAAGTATGTAATGAATAATATAAGAAAAAGTACAATATTCAAACAGCACCATAAAAAACTAAGAGCATGATGCCAGAACAGCGCGTACAATACAAATTTACATTAACAATCCGCAAATAAATGATAGCGCATCACCAACATACCTTTATTTATCCGACGTAAAAATTGCAGAGCGGAATCCCAGGGGCAATTCGATGACGCAGATAGAAAGAATATCACATTCTCATACTCCCACAACTTACAGTTTTAGGTATTAATTCAGTTAAATTAATCAAGTTTTGCAACGCGCAAAGCGACACTGACGCTGCCCGATATGTGAAATGCAAATGCTATATCAAAAATCACCCTTCTCTACCAACAATATCGTTCGGATTAGATCCACGGCTCGTGCATCGCCGACAACCGAGGAATTTAACTTGCATATACCAGCGATAGATACAAAAAACTGAACGCGTGAAAAAGGATTTGAAAACACCATGTCGTAATATAAGAAAAAGTATGATACCCAAGCAGCAGTATAAAACGTTCAAGGGCACGATTTTATAATGGATAGAATATATATGGTATATTATTGGTTATTTGCCATTAATTGTTTTCTTATTTTTTGTTGCTATGTAAACATTAAATTTACAATTATTTGAAATATGCAATTTCAAGTAGGAACTACACATACAGTCAGCGACAGAATTGAGTGGACATAGTATTATATTTTATTATTAATTATTTGTTTTGTAATATTAGTATGTTTTTGGATATTATTTATGTTTAACTATTTGATCTGCTAGAATATCATATGATTTTGTATATCATTAAATAAGTATGAGTAAAATTTATAGTTTAATTAAAAGTTGCCTAGTGTCCACTCAATTGTATATCTAAATGTATGTTATAGGTTTACTTTTACGTAAGAAATTTATTGTTCTGTATTGTACGATCAACTTCACACTTAAAGATGGCCATTCTCTGTGTTAGATTCGTTGAGTTGGCGCCATCAATGTATATTATAGATAAATACATAAATAACTGTAATACAACATTGATAAAAATACCATTTCGCATCCAAAGTCAACGCCGATAAACTCCTTGTTTATAGCCTCCCTAGAACGGCCTTTATGTTACAATAATATCACCTTTGGGGATCTCGTAATGTCTTCGTACGCAGATAATGGCGAAGATTGGGTGGGAGCTATCAAACTTTTAATAGCGCCACCGAAGTTAATTTACATCTTTAACGCTTCGGGAAAATCCGCATTGGCGCAGTCTCTAGGATACTCTCACCAGTCCGCCCGTCTACAACTCTTCTTCCTCTTTAGGAATTACGAAAGTTAACGAAATTACGCATGTTGGATGACTCTCTGACATCGAGTTTCTTTAATGACGTGTCTGTTGAGAGTTAATTTATTTATTTTCTCGGGCGCTGGCGAGATTTGGAATAAGTTTTTAGGATGTATAATAGAAAGTTTAACGATGTCGAGTTGATGGCGGGGTTTTGAATATTGTTTGATTAATTGAACGTATTAATTATAAAATAAAAAAGTAAGCAAGTTATTGTATATTGTTGAAATTTTTTAGTTAATTAAATTAATGACAAGGTGTATTTACTCTTCGTTTTATCTACGTAGGTAAGTAGTTACAAAACAAAGAAACAGTCATTACATTTTGCGAAAACGCGAATTATGTAGACAACTTTTGCCACATTCTATTGGATTTATATTACACGCTTAAAATACATTTACAGATATAAATATAACCCATTTAGATAAGCTTTTAAAGTTATTTACATTATTTTTGTTTCCTTTTTTTATTATTTATTGTTACCATCATCGAATTACAACTATTACAACTAATTTTTGATAGAATCATTCATTGTATAAAGAACTTCATTATTTTCGAATTTTTGTAAATGTTTGCGCTAAGAGGAGTCATAAGAAGCGTCAAAACTTAGTTTATTAAACAAAAAATTACAAGAATTACTGAAAATGTTGATGACCACCGGCTTCTGTGCATTTCAACACTCTGCGATGGAAATTTCTGATAATTAACATTGTCCAATAATTCCGGATTAGCATCAGTTTTAATAATTTTTTTAGCCCGTTCTTTGCAAAATTATCCACAGGTGTTTAAAAAATGCCATCATTTTTGTATGTAAGGCCATAAAAAGAAGTCAGATGGTATCACATGAAGGTAGAGGCCACGGATCAACAAAACCAATGTTGCGACTGTACAATGGGGAGTACCTTAGTCTTGTTAAGAGTAACTGGCCTTCATTATCATCCAGTTGTTCAATACCTAAATGGTTCTAAATATCCTGTTCGTTATAGTTCAGCATTTAGTCTACGTGAAATTGTAATAAAAATTGAAAAGAACTATTAGGAAGATTTTTTTTTGTTACCTTGAGGAAATATTGGCCCAATTATTTCATTATGACCAAATTCAGTATGTAGTGGTTGTTGAATTATTTTGTGTGGATCTAATCTTGGCAATTCATAAATGCTGATAGGTGAAACTATGCTTCATTGGTCCAAATCATCTTTGTAATAATTATTGATAATGTTATTCACTACACAATTACAAAATTCAAGATGTCATGCCTAATCTGCTGGTTAAATTCTTGTACCGCAGTGCTAGCATCGCCCATTACTTCTTTGTGCATTAATAATAGCGTATATTTACACAATTACAGGCACGTCTTAGACTATACTCTTACAACTAATAATATAAATAGTAATAAGTAATAACACAAAAAATTAAAGTATTGAAACAAGGCTGGAGATATATGAAACCTAATAAAAAATATCTGCGAAATGGGAATTAGCAATACGGAGCATCCGATTAATAGGGGAGTTTTTGTAAATGTTTGTTGTAGCTGTGGGAAAGGAAAAGGTTACTGAAAAGCGAGCAGCTGAACGTGGAATATGAAAATCAAAACGCGATACAAGATTAGGTGAGTCAACCAAGCCATGAACCACTTTACGCACAAATCGCGCGCTATGATCTTTACGACGTTCAGCAACAGACTGCATATTATGTCTGTTCAGAAGGTGAAGGTATTGATACCTCTAGGAGGATACACACCATCAATTTTAAATGATATAAATTTCAAGAACTTGCGCTGTACCCTCTCAATCGCGAATTCATGGCAAACATAATAGGGTGACCAAACAGTGCGGGCATACTCAAGGGAACTAACAACAAAAGAGAAATACAGTGCTTTAAGTGTAGAGCAATTGGTGAAATAACGTGACGATCGCATAATAAAGCCAAGACTTCTTAAGGAGTGTGCACAAAGGTTATCAATATGAGGTGAAATAATATCTTTAAAAAACCTGATTAAGTCTCTCAAGAGTGATGTTGTTAATAGTATAAGATGAAGGAAAGATAACTTTCTTTCGACAATAAGAAACCACACAGCATTTACTGACACTAATCCTCAGCGAACTAGCGGAACACCAACCGATCAGATCATCTGAATCATGCTGCAATGAGTCAGGATCCCCTGCAGAATCAATAACTATAAATTTTAATACCATCTGCATAAGGTAAAACTGAGCAGTGAAGAGTATTAAGGAGATCTTTAATGTAGGCAACAAAAAGTAGGGCACCCAGGTTAGACCTTTGAGGAACTCCCGACCGAGAAGCAAATTCTTCAGACCTAAATCCATTGAAGTATACGTAATTGGTTCTATCACCTAAATACGATGATACCGAGCGACTGAAACCAAGACTAATACCAAATGCAGTCAATCTATGTAGCAGTAACCTGTGATCAATTGTGTCTAAAGCACTGGATAGCTCAGTATATATGACATTCACTTGATTATGCCTATCAAGCTGGTCCGCTAGAAATTGCGTAATAGTGATGAGATTAGGCACTGTAGACCTCCCAGGCAAGAATCCGTGCTGACTTGGGGAAAGCTATTGCTGAATGTTGCGCAAGATTGCTTCGTAGACGAAATGTTCCAAGACTTTAGCGAAGTTAGAAATAAGTGAAATAGGACGGTAGTTATTTAACTAAGACTTGTCATCTTTCTTATAGACAGTGATAACTCTTGTCCGCTTCCATAATTCTGGGAAAGTAGATGTTCTGATACATAAATTGATTATAGTTGTCAATGGTTTTGTCAGTGCATATCTAGCGTCACGAACTAAGAAACTTGGAATCTAGTCGTCGCCAGAAGTAAGCTTTGAACATTCTCTTCAGTACGGCATCCTCAGTTACAGTTGACATAGAAAGTGCCTTGGCAACAGCTTATTCAGTAGGTTTTTTTGGTACTCCATTACTATCAGGTGTCAGTAGGATGCTACCAGTTTCAGGAAAAAGACTTAGGACTTTATCTAAAGTTTTTCTTTTAAAGTGCATGTAGTCAGTAGCAAAATTTGGAAATGTTTCTAAACATTCTCCGTCAACACGGGTGCAATTACGAAAGTGTACGATTGTAAGGACTAAGTTACGATTTTCTTTCCCCTCTCTCTCTTATTCTATTAAAAAAATAATTAACTTCAATTATTTCATAAAAGCTTTTTACCCATGTGTCCTATACTGCAGTTAACAACAAATTTATATAAAACAACGGACGCAACAAATATCAATCTTAACAAGCCATTAATTTCAAAACCCGTCTTTAATTAATTTCAACTTCAACAGACACTACATCTTCAACGAAATCTCTCCGAAACTCGTAAACAGACAAACTCTGCAAAAACTGTTCGCAACTATCCAGAGATAAATGCTCCGCAGCGAACCACTGTTCCCTTTTTCCAATTGCACAAAAGAAAACGCACGGCGAGCATTCCTTTCGGTACGATAACCCAATTACGTAGCTGCAAAGAAAAAGATTAATGATGGATCTCGTTTTCGTCGCTAGATGGCGGGCTATTTATACCACCAGACTAGGTTGTCGAAACGAACTAATCCCGCGTTGCACAGACGAAGTCGCGCTAATGGTAAAAGTTACACGCTATTAGGAACACCGAGAAAAGGTTCTTTAACCTCGCGAAACTTTCAAACTAAACGAGGCGGCCAGCCGTCTATCATCTTAGAATTTAACCATTCACCCTGATTCCTTTAATTACTATGGTAATATTTTAAAAGGGATGGGGGATGAGGTGTACCGCCAGGAATTTATAACGCAAAACTTAATTTTCCCCCCCGTGCTGTAAGAATTATCTACGTTCGCTAGATGGGGTCGTTCCTGAAGTATCAGCGGAAAAGTTTTTCTATCACCGTGTAAGAGAGATATATCGATGTAACTCTGCTTCTCTCGTTAATTGCAGTGAATACGTTGTATACATGAAGGTAGGGAGTTTAATTTAAGTGCAGTTTAAACTGCAGCACCGAAAGCAATTTGCATAACTCAACTCTAGAGCGGTAGCGGAAGCAGAAAAGGATTGAAATCCCTTTGCATCTCCACGGCGTGCGTATTTACAACATCCACACACAGTGCAGCAATAACGTAAGCGTTAGAACAACAGAGAAGCATCTTATTTCCTGCAAGAGGGCTTGCGATAACGCCATACCGAGAGTTACGTTATAGCTTTTCTTTCGCTAAGTTCAGATATAGCCGACGCAGGTTATCGTGATAAACTGGAATTTGTTTCTCTCACGTAATATGGAAAGCTGCAACTTACATTGGACGAAAAAAAAACATATGGAGCATGTTCTTAGGGAGTTTATAATCAGGTGCAACTCCGCCTGTAAGAAATCTTTTTAAATTTATCTATCTCAATAGAAGAGATAGCTATAACGATCTTCCTAGATATTGAGCGATCATCTAACCAATCCAATTATTGAGACCTTATGGAGAAAGGGCGTCATACCGAAGCTTATAACTTTCTTTTTCGAGTGTGAAAAAAGGCTGCTTTTGGTGTCGGCATCAGGATGCGTCTTCATGATGTAGCGTTGGAGGAACTGCAACAAACAACTGATCTTCTTTCATTATTGATATACTTACAAGATCGTAAGCTTTGATGAAAAATTAATGTCTAGATATCAATTAGTATCTTAGTATGCAATATGTAATGTGTGTAAAATATAGGTTTTAATTAAATTACCTATTTGAAAAGAATATAAAAAATAAAGTATGAAGAAGGCTAACTGTATTATACAGGGTTAGTAAAAAGTCCCGGAACGGTCGAATAACTTTGTTATTTGAAAATTATGATTTCTGAAATTTGGTATGGGGGTATAGTTAACATAAATGCATTTTATGCAATACAGTTAATATTTTTTTCACTTCCGGTTTAATCGGCAATACGTCCAACTTTTTTTTTTTTTAAATGGAACGCCCAGATTTTTTTAACACTTTTGAAAGCAAAATAAAAAACTACGTTCAGGAAGTATTAAGATGTTTATTTTTATTCACAAGAAAACAGTTAAAAAATTAAAAAAGTGTCCTAATACAGAAAAATCAAGGTACCTTTGAAAAAAGTTGTTGTTTAGTGTTTGCATTCTTTTTGCCGTCACATTTGACAATTTTAAAAGCGCTTTAACTTTTGCATCGCTATAAATTTACTTATTTTAAACATTGACATATTTGAAAATGGCAGAAAAACTTACTGAATCAGAACGAATTGAGATATTAATGATGCGTGGGTACGGTGATCGTCAACGTTCTTTTGAAGAGGTTTGTATTTTGTTTAATACTGTTTATCCGGATCGTCACATTAGTAAAAGTACGGTATGCCGAACAATTCAAAAGTTTGAAGTCTTTCGTCAGGTGAAGGATTTACCTAGAAGGGGACGTCCATTAACAGCAACAGATGAAGAAACTAGTTTGAATGTGTTACTTACAGTGGAAGAAAATCATCACGTGTCCACAACAGAATTAGGTCAAATTCATGAGATCTCTCAAAAATCTGCTCATACGATTCTTAAATCAGCAAGAATGAAAGCCTATAAAATGTATCCCGTTCATGAGTTAACTGAAGATGATCCAGATCGTAGACTACAATTTTGCGAAACAATGACGGAATTGATCGAGCAGCAGCCTAATGTTTTAGATCACATCATTTTTTCAGATGAGGCAACGTTTTGTCTCAACGGCACTGTGAACAGACATAATTGTCGCTACTGGTCAATTGAAAATCCGCATTGGATTGAAAAAGTCCATACACAGCGTCCTCAAAAGGTGAATGTTTGGGCTGGTCTTATTGGAAACAACATCATAGGACCATTTTTTATAAGAGGAAATTTAACTGGCATCGTCTACTTAAATTTATTGCGAAATGAGGTTGTTCTAGCACTTGCGGCCCTCTTTCCAAATGCAAACATAGGTGATCACCCTAATGCACATTTTTGGTTTCAACAAGATGGAGCTCCCCCCCATTTTGCCCATAATGTCCGCGATTATTTGAATGAAATTTTTCCGGGACGTTGGATCGGACGTAGAGGAGCAATCGAATGGCCAGCACGTTCGCCAGATCTCTCGCCATTAGATTTTTTCTTTTGGGGTCACATGAAATGTCAAGTGTACAAAAATCGTCCCCATAATCTTGAACAATTGGAAGAGAGAATAGTTCAAGAAGCCAATCGCATCACTGCAGAACAAATACAAAATTCAATAAGAAATTTTACTAGTTTACTAATTGAATAATACTTTCATAACCTCTACTTCTGAGCAGCGAAATATGACTGCAATAAACAATATCTATAACCATTTGCTTTAATATTACGGTAATACACAAACTACAAATATATTTTAGATACCCTGTCAAGGCATATCAATGTGTTTTTTTTTTGGAACACAATTAGCTGTATTGTGTGTTTATATATGCACAAACCTATATGTTTCAACGCTTGTAAATTATTAAAATGCACCTGCAGGTCATCCTCAGTAGTAAAAATGTATTATTTAACTACTAGATTTATTTTAAATTAGTTACTTACTTAAATATGCCTATAGATAAAACAAAAAGAACGACCACTGCCACTTCTGTGCGTGCTATGTGCTATCTATCTACAAATTGAACCCATAAAATTGAACATGCGCGCATTGTAAGTATGTATTTGGTTCTACGTAAATTTCCTAACTGTGGGTAAAATCACGAAGTAATTTAATAAGAATCCCTGGGAAAGCATAAAAATTTTAGTAATATTACGTTTTTACGTAGCACTTTTACCTACAATTAAAAATACTGGTCGATATGTGGGAAATTTCCAAAAGTATAGGTAATTTTGTTAAAAAACGTAAAATTACCCAGTTTTTGGTGATTTTCGCCCAAATGTTACTGGAATTTTTAGCAGGAGTCCTGGTAAATTTACTAAAATTTTTTAGTGTATACATTTCCACCAATATTTTCTACAACTTTTTTTTCTTATTTTTACTTGAACATCTTAAATATTTCATAATTTCGCGCAACTGGGCAACATCCCTTGGAATAGATTTCTTCTCGAAAAACACGTCTCATTGTATAAATCAAGGTGTCATTAGCTTCTGCTAAAGACCAAGGCCAGATGTATCTAATTTATTCTAATGGGTTCATTTGTACCCTCTTCCAATTTGGATTCGTACGTATATCAAAGCCGTTGAAGCCTAGTGTAATTCCAATCATATATTCCAATTATTTTATAAAGCGATTCTTTCCGTTTCTATCTCATCAGCCACCTATGACATGTCCTCGACCAATAACCGGAAGCGAATTGTACGTCGGACAGAAGGGAAAATTGTGCAAGGAAAAAAAAATAGGCGACCAGTTAGAAAGAAGGATAAAATTGGTACCCCGCAATTTAGAAAAGTGCCCCCTTAATCCGCGGCAAATTACCCGGGAGGTGGCGTCGACGTATAAAGTCAACGGTTACGTTAGAACATAACAGCCAGCTCCTCTAACTACGGCAGTCGGGCATTCGTCCAATTTAGCGCAACTTGAACATACGGAGCCGACTCCGAACCATTCGTTGCCTAATCAATTTGCTAGTCGAGGATGAGAAGACAAAAGAAAAAAGAACACCGACGGAGAATATGCCATACATGCATACGTGGTTGGAATTCCACTATCAAGGATAATGAAAGCTAGGTAGGTAGGTAGCTGATGTACTTTAAGTAGCTATTCAGTCGGGGTTTACCGATGGAAGTTGGTATTTAAATATAGTTTTAGATAAGAGATAATCATTTCTATAATTGAACGAGAATAGACACGGGCACACTTTCTTTCGGTAATTAGATCATGTGGATCTATTTTTTTTTTTTGAGAGGAAAAAGAAATCAACTCTGCTCAAACAGGCAATAGCCAAATAACAACAGCCGGGGAAAAGTACAGCTTGACGAAAGTCAAACGGCGGTCATAACGGTCTGTTTTTTGCCAATCTTGTTGGTGCTATCTATTCATATGTGTTTTGGAGGTAAGCCAGTGGTGCTTTAAACGTAAAATTCGGAAAGATATTTTAAAATGCGGCGATGATGTGTGAAAAAACGAATCCTGTGTTTAAAAAGAACTACACTGGATCAATAGAACAAGAATTAACTTGTTAACCCTATCCTGGGACACACTCTATATAGCTTTATATTTACAAGTTCATATGCATAAATTTTAGAAAAACTCAGCTTACCCCAGTAAAATAGGTTGGACTCAGAAAGCCACCCCAAGCGGTGGCTTTCTGATCTATTTCATCGCGACCTTTACAGGTCTATGGTGATTTCCTGTGTCCTCAAGGCGCCTTATAACTTTGCCTTCTTAATTAGGTCTATTATCTTTGAGAGCGGCTTCTTTATGTAGCTATTCACCGTGGGGTTCTCTAGTCCCAGTAAGTAGGTATACTAGGACAGTTCTGGGCCAAAATCCCATAAGAAATAACATAGGGGTCTGAAAGTACAAGTCAGTATAGAAGGGACACTGCTACAGAAAGTTGCTGCTTTTTTAAACTGCACACTAAAAAATTTTAGTAAATTTACCAGGATTCCTCCGAAAAATTTCAGTACCATTTGGGGGAAAATCACCAAAAACTGAGTAATTTTCCGTTATTTAGCAAAATTACCTATACTTTAGGAAATTTTCCACATATCGACCAGTATTTTTTATTTGTAGGTAACATTCCTACGTAAAAACGTACTATTTTAAGGGTTCAATTTGTAGATAGACAGCACATAGCACGCACGAAAGTGGCAGTGGTCGTTCTTTTTGTTTTATCTATAGGCGTATTTAGGTAAGTGAGTAATTTAAAATAAATCTAGTAGTTAAATAATACATTTTTACTACTGAGGGTGACATGCAGCTGCATTTTCATAATTTACAAACGTTGGAACATATAGGTTTGTGCATATACAAACACACAATACACCTAATTGTGTTCCAAAAAAAACACATTAATATGCCTCGACAGGGTATATAAAATATATTTGTAGCTTGTGTATTACCGTAATGTTAAAGTAAATGGTTATACATATTGTTTATTGCAGTCATATTTCGCTACTCTGAAGTAGAGGTTATGGAAATATTATTCAACTTGCCTATTTATACTTAGAATATTATCTTATACCTATCTATGCATTTGTTTTTATGGTTAAGAAAGGGTTTAGGTATAACAACTAAACAAGGATATAACTATTATACGCTTAGTAACATTAATGATTTCTGCTACCAAATTTCAAATGCACAATATATATAATACAGTTAGCCTTATAAACTTATAAGTTTAATGAAACAGTTGAGTCCCATCTAAATGTATTGTTGTTATTGTTATTATTATAAGCATTGTTTTTTATATTTATTAAATTACTTGTAATATATATTTATAATAATAAAATACCTACACGTAGTAAACTTCATCGGTAAATTACAAATTTTAGGGATATTTCACATAAATGTTCTAAATTGTAGTTTCAAAATGTTTGAATAAGAGGCTCCAAAATAAACTTTATTAAGGTAATTTACTAGTTCCAATTAAATATAAAAAAATTAATTAAAAAACGGGATTATCCATGTAAAATTTTCAATATACCAGAACCGCTACATCAGGAGTTGTTAGTTAACTCCGCTTAATACCGTATAAAAGCTTTGCAGTCACGTTTTGTCACATATTCGATGCAGAATGCGTTTGTTCCACCTATCAAATCCCCATATATAACGCGGGGATATACCCGACACGGGTGCCAACTTCAAAACTATACCATATATTCCAGTACACCCTTTCAACTTAACATTTAACAACCTAGTTTGACGTCGAGATTAATGGCAATCGACGACTGCACTGTTTAATATTGACAGTCGGCTAACTTCCCAGCAGTTAATTACCTCCCGACAATTTAAAACCGTGCGTGTTTCTCGCCTCTTTTATTTGTCCCATTGGTAATATAAAAAGCGCGCTCGCTGTTTGTCTGCTCTCCGTAAACAGGGAGTCAAGCGAACCGTCCCAATTTACGGCTGGCGGCACGCAATAAAAAAATTCTCTTTCGCTCGTCTAAAATTGTCTTCGTTTTTATCATACCCGAGCTCGATGGGGGTTTCGTAAATCATTGGGCGGAAGAGGAGGTGGAAATTGCGGGTGAAACAGCAGTATTTTCTCTTTCATTAACTGCGTCGTAAAGTGAGAGAAGTTATGAAACGAATTCACATGTAACACAAATAGCAATATTATCTTTAATGCTCTAGTTATAAATATGAAGGCGCTGTTTTGAGGATTTGATATCCACGTTTATTCCAAATGATTATTTTATTACTATTACACGTTGTTTTGATGCACGTTTCTTCTGATCCTGAGGGTTTTTTTTTTTTTTTTTGCTTTCATGGGCAGGTTTAACCCCGTGAGGCAGCTCGGCCTTAAGACCTATTGTGCCCCCATGATGTCTTATCCCTCTCGACCTGGTTGTACTCGAACAAACAGGTCCGCAAGTTGGTCGAGAGTTAATTTTCTTGTACTGGGTTCGTCCAATCGAGCGACCCCTAGACAGCTCCGTCTCTCCCTGTCCACTGCCGGGCAGTCGGCAAGGAGGTGCACAGGAGTTTCTTCTGCTCTCCCACCGTTTCTACACAGGGGAGAGTCCACTCGCCCCATTCGGTGCAAATGCTTATTTAATGAACAGTGGCCGGTTAGGACTCCCGTAAGAAGTCTCAGTCTAGCCCTGCTCATAGAGACTGCCTTGCGGAGTCTTTCGTCGCCCGGAAATCCCAAAAAGAAAGGTGAAAAAATCCCTTACCACAAAATTAGATAACAAATCTAAATACGTATTTCGGCAACTAAGTTGCCATCTTCAGTAGAAACAAGTGAAGAGCAGTGTTAAACTTAGTGTTTTCGGCTAAGGTAAACCTTGGAAGATATGCTCTTCAACAAATCACTAGTGGAATAACACTGCAGAGCATATCTTCCAAGGTTTACCTTAGCCGAAAACACTAAGTTTAACATTGCTCTTCACTTGTTTCTACTGAAGATGGCAACTTAGTTGCCGAAATACGTATTTAGATTTGTTATCTAATTTTGTGGTAAGGGATTTTTTCACCTTTCTTTTGGGATTTTTGTTATAGTTTTCAAGCCACAGTCTCCACCCATCACAGGATTCTTTGTTTTATTGATAAAATCAGTTTGTTTTTTGTTTTAATTTGAAAGAGTTTTGAAATGTTTTATATAAAGATTTTTTTGTGAATTGTGTCAGTTGTATTTGTTATGGTTAAATATGAAAAACGTTACTAAGTTTTTACTAAAATTTCATTTGTAGAATTAAGTTATAAAGTTTAGTGAAAAATTGTGTGTCAGTTTTATCATTTACAGAATTATTATGTTTATAAATTTGAATTATCTCAAGTATAGCTCGCGCTTTATAGTTTTGTTCTTGGTTTAGAATTGATACATTGTTAAAATCAAATGTATGATTTTGTGTTATTTTATGTTTTTTTAAAGCTGTAAGATTTTTGTTATACTTGTGTGCTTTTATTCTATTTTCTAAATATTCCATAGTTTCGCCGATATATACACCATTACAATTTTGACAATTTATTTTATATACTATATATGGTGTTTTATTTTTTTCAGTTTTCGATTTTAATTGTGTGTAAATTTGATTTCGTAATTTATTATTATGTTGATTTGCTATTTTAAAATTATAAGGTTTGATAATTTGATTAATTTTTTCAGAAAGATTTTTTACATAAGGAATTTTTATGTATTTCATAAATGTTTGACTATCTCTTATAGTTTTTGCTGAATGAATGTCGGGCTGATGTCATAAGCAGAGCAATCTAACTTCGATCATGCTAATCATACTGGTTGCGGCATTTCAATCGCTCAAGCCTCGAATAATGCAATATCGACTACACTGGATAGGGAAGAGTGCGTGCGATTGACATGCTGCGATCTTAGTCGCACATTTGATACAGTGGATCATAAATCACTACTCGATAAACTGTACTACTACGGGATCCGTGGAAATACCTACCAACTATTGGCATCTTATCTGGTGGATAGACATCAGTATGTCGAAATGGGTAACGATAATCACAGAACGTGGCGTCCCCCAAGGATCGATACTGTGACCGCTCCCGTTCATAATATATATTAATGATATAGGAGGTAACGTGATAGCGGATACCATCTGTTTATACGCAGACGACACTTCATTGGTATCTAAAGCGCAAAGTAAAAGTGAATTATCAGATAAGACAAAAACAGTGATGAAAGAAGTAGAGGAGTGGTTTACAGCGAACAAGCTTAAACTGAACTCTAGTAAAACGCAACATCTTGATTTTTCACTAAACTAAAAGATCTCCATGGTATACGCCGCATAAAAGCCGTATCCACTCATCAGGCCGCAAGAATGGCATAGTATGCGGACTTCCACAGTGTCGCCGTTTATGGTATACAGTTCTGGGGGGTCGTCGGAAGCTGAGCGTGTTCTTCTTCTTCAGAAGCGAGCTGTAAGCTCAATGTGTAACCTGCAAGGAAAAGAGTCATGCAGGCAGGCGTTTATAAACGAAAGAATACTAACAATTACAAGTGTATATATACTTACCGTCGCCAAATATGTACACAAGAATCTGGTGTTGTTCGACAGAAATGGTGATACGCACAATTATGACACACGTCTTAAAGAACGCTTAAAAGCACCGTTTCACAGAGTGAAAACAACACAGAGATAGGCGGACTATTGGGGTACAAAAATATACAACCATCTACCGGAAAATATGAAGTGCCTCTCAAATAATAGATTTACCAAAAGACCGAAGAAACATCTAGTCAATAATGCCTTTTATACGCTTAATGAATTCTTCACCAGCAATCTATTTTAACTTTTCACTTTTATGTATAGTAATACAAAGGAAAGCCTTAAACTAAATATTAAATCCTATATTTTTCATATGACAAAAAATTTTTGAATTGATCTCTTTTCTGTCCAAAGATACCAGATGATTAATGTTAATTGGGAACTGAATACCTATATTTAATAGATCTAACTGGAATAAATTGATTTTATCTAAGTGTTTGCTACAACCCAAGATAATATGATCGACATCACCGCACTCGATTTCACAGAAATTACAGTTATTGTTTTCTTTTAGCTTGATTTTATACAAATGCGCAGGAAATCTTCCATGATTAAATGAAAGTCTTAAAATTTGCGACAGCATATTCTTTGTAACTCTAGTTTTATCATACCAACGAGGAGTTCTAAAATTTGGAAAGAGCATAAAATAATTGGTTGGCTTATCTTTGTAAAGATTGAAATACTGAATCTGCCATTCATTACGAATATCTTTTTTGTAAGTGCCGAAGAAGTCGCTATCTTGAAGTAGAATGTCCTCTGAGATCTTGTCACCACATGCCGCTTTTGCCAAACTATCTACTTTTTCATTATAATAAATATTGGAGTGTCCTTTAATCCAAACGTATCTTATTGATTTGCCATATTGTTTTATGCTGAAATCTATTAGTAGCATTTCTCCAATCATTTGAGATGACGAACAACTAAAATTCTGAAGGCTCATCAAAACACTTTTGGAGTCGGTGAAGATCGTAAAAGAGTCTTCCTCCATCTGGCAGATTAGTTCCATAGCTTTTCTTATCGCTGTTGCTTCAGCTGTATAAACAGTCGCATCTTTTGGCAGTGAGACATTTTATTTTTAAATCTATATTGACGTATTGTAATGGTTATTGCTTATTTGAATAAACTGAAACTCGTCGAAATTATCCTGCCATAACCGTTCCGACTTGCAGTTAACACATCCGAAATTCCCATTTCGCGCGACCATAATCGACAGCTCTGGTTTTACGTACCTATTGTTATTCGGGGGCAGGTTTAACAGAATTTGAATCGGAAAACGAAATGGCCGAGTTTTCCCGGTGATAACTCAAAGGCAGGGGCGAATTTGTACGACACTGAATACGCCCCTGAATGGGGTTGAGGTGGAGGGAGGGGGGGGGCACACTTTCGCAGAAAGAATGCCACTATTCCTAAAGAAAAAAGGTACAAAGGACCTCGGGACCAACAGAAAAATTTGTTTAACAATAACAAGAGGGTTCCCTTTTTTCACTTGAGGAGGAAAAGGAAGGCATCTATCTTGCGTACATTGTGCGCCGGGTAACCCTCGACTCCGCCTCGCTGAGTGCTGTTGCCTCTGCCGGTATTAAGTTCGATAAATTTTACATATCAATGGGGCTCGCGAGCGAATGGTTTTCAATGTGACGACGGGCACGCTGGATCGAGGGTATTGAAACCTTAGGGTATATTCCCTTGCCCATCGGGCAACTTCGACGGAGATATTTCATTGGGGCCCTAGTCGAGTCGAAGGATGGAATTTATGGCCGACAAAAAGGGTGATTTATCCTCGGAATGCCCTAGTCCCTGGAAATATGTACATTAGAAAAACTTGGGCGACACCTGCCGTGATCTAGTGTGCCCGTGTATGTGTCTAACTTGGACGTGATAGGTAGAAATCAATTTTAGTTTTGTGACGGTTTGGAAGAGGAAATTAGAAAGTCCTTTTTCTTCAACTCGAACACCAAATAATTCCTTAAATTATTGATATTCTGGAAGAGTTTTCTTGTCCGTTATTTAGTCAATAAAATTTTCTTCTTGGTTAACGGGCTTTAATAAAATTCAGTGAATTATTTGATAAAAATGTTAAGGATTTTGACGTTTTGACATTATATTACTCATGACCGTGAGTGAGGTTCCAAAGTGGGATATAACACCTGGCTTCAAATGTGAGACAAAGAGCGTTGCTATATAAAATTCTAAAATAGAAAGTAAGATTATATGAAAAGCTCATTTAGAGAAGATATCTTTATTATGTGTTTACAATTTTTTATTAAGAAATATTCTTAGATATTTACTTTTTGCGAAATACACCGTGATCCAATTGGCCGGTCGCAAAAAATACTTATTTCTGTGGAAGTTTCCTTCGCAGGGAATTTCGAATTTAGAGTTGGACTAAGACCTCTTGTACCCTCACATAATTTTTGTTCAAGTGATTTATGAAAAGAAGCTATTTTTGCTTATGTATATAAGTATCTACTTCTTGTACTATTTTTCGAATAATAGATTTCGTTTGAGAAAATTTTTCTTGTGATATTACTTGCAAATTTACCATAAGATAGGAATTAGACCACCATCATTGTTTTACTTATATTAATAGCACTTATATGTATGTTTTTATATAATCCTTTTGTTTGTGGAAATTCCGGTCTGCAATAAAATCTGCCAAAACAGGAAAACATGTCGATAGTAAAAAAAAAACAAATCCCAAATATTTTCAATGATTCGTATTCTCCTGCCTCTTTTTTTGTCCGATTAAAAAAAGCACGTGCAAGCACTATCAACGTAGTTGTAAAAATGCGTACTAGTACTACCTAAAATAAACGAAAATTTGCATTTGCTTCTTTTCAAAACACGGTTGGACGGATCCTGACACAATAAAAACTAATTATTCAATAGTATTGCCATGCTATGTACGTGAAAGGTTTTTGATTCGCGTTTGATTTGATAGGGAGAGGGAATTGAGACCATTATTCGAGGTTGACAACAATTTTGAACATTTTAAATTCCAATTGAATATTTTAAACTTTTCAGTAGTATATTATTTGGATTGTGGCATCCAAAAATCGTTTATTGAATGCTTTACAAATTTGGTTAAGAGAATTATAAAATGATAAGACAATACCAAGATTAAATAAATAAATAAATATCATCTGCAAATATACCTTCAGTTATATAGATGCTTTTCTGCTTTAACTGTAATTTTTAATATGAGGAAATTTTCTATATTAAAAATTTTACCTCGTGTCGGACTTGAACCAGGCACCTCCCGTTTGCCGGACGGGGCTCTAACAATTGAGCTAACGAGGCACTGGTTCCAATGCGATTTGAAATGTCTCAAATACAGATCTTATGGGGGCCGGTTGAAAAGTTCGCTGCCGATTTTCACGTGCTATGATGAGTCAGAAATCCGTCCTGGTGCTACACTTTGAATACATGAATAAATCTCTGAGCGCATCAGAAAGCTGTGCCAACGCGACTGCCAGAGCACAGAAAACTGGTAAAATGCCTGTGTTACACCAGGCCGGAAATAACCGGAGTAAGAAACGTGTATCACTAAGCTTGCCAACACAACAGCCTGAGAGGAGGAAATAAGTTAATAACTAGAATAAGGAACGCGGCGTGTATCAGAAACCTGTGCCAACACAACAGCCAGAGCGTTGTTCTTTTTTACATGGTTCTTTTTTTTTTTTATTGTAATCATTAATTATTTTAGATTTCTTTTATCAAAATGAAGTTTTTATAAATATACTTTTCTTTTATTATTTTTCTTTAACATTCTGTTAACTCTAACTTTTCCTGTTTCTGTAAATTACGCATACAAGAAAATTTACTGTCGTAAAGAAAATTGTTATCGAAACATTTTAGATTGTACATCAACAGCTCATTGATTATTTTACCTTTTCGGCATTTAACGATCCAAAACAGGTATTAAACGAATTAAAGCGGAAAACTTCGTTGCCGCACCTTGTCTCATTCCCTTCCGGCTAATTGAAAATCTTAATCAAATTAATTCGAAGCTTAAATCGACCATTAAACACAAACAACGCGTCGTCAAAGAACCTGGCTGGCTAGTGTTCTCGAGTTTCTATATACCAGGTGTCATCAGCGATACTCCGAGTAAACTTTATGTGCCATCGCCTATTAAGGAATAAAGAGTTTAGATGTGCGCTCCCTAGGGGACACAAGCCAAACTCTCAACTCGCCAGACAATCGCAGACGATAAGCTGCGGTGCGCACTTTTTTTTTTAGTTGCCGCATGCAACTAATAGCTTTGTATGAGGCGTACTTCAGTTTTAAAACTTTCGAAGGTTCAGAAACGTGATGTTGATGTTAATCAAACTTCGAGCGCAATTTTAAAAATAACAATTTTCCGGGTATGATGATGCTCACAAATTACTGCCATAAATCACTATGTTGGCAAGTCCTACGAATAGAGGCAGGGTTATTGTCCATGCAGCCGGTAGATGGAGCTACTTTGTCCCTCTGCGTGACACTGACAGGACGATATAAATTTCGGAGTTTGGAGTGCGTGCGATAGCCGGTGTGTGCTGGCGATTGAGGACGGTCGGAATGGAATTCGGGAATGGGGAAGAGTTACGAGGCTGTCCCGAACAAATGGGGCATGGAAATCGGCGGAGGGGGGCATGGCCGGTAGTTGTACAGTGGATTGTTTACGAATGATATTCGGAGTAAATTGGGAGTAACAGGAAGAGGTGTGTCTTTTGATTCTCTAAACTTGGGAATGGGATGATTTTTTTAAGATAATTAAATTATTAGTTTTTTTTTAAATTGCAAATATTTTTCTTTAAGTAATCGAAGTAAAATGTTTTAAATGTTGTATAGTTTTCCCTTCTTCGTTATTATTGAAAAAAATATTGTTTTTAATCATTAAAACATTTTCAATGCTTTCTTTCTTCGTGGTATTACAAAATAAAATAATTTAATTACAAAAAAAAAAAAATATCGGCCCCTTCCCCACGGGATACAGCCACCAGAATTTTTGTAAAGCTTTTTTTGCCATTTACGTACTACAGGGTGGGGCAGAAAAACCTATCCGATTTCAAAACGTTATAAAATTAAAACCACTCAACTTGACAAAATTTTTTTTTTATTAACATATCGCAAATTTTATGCCATTTTCAAATTTAAGTTTTGAAAAGCACATCACTTAAATGTCGTCCTTGGGAGCGGATACACTGATTTAGGCGCTCGCGGTAGTTTTCCATGACTTTCACCGTCATTTCCACAGGAATTTCTTCAATTGCCCGAGCAATTTCCCTTCGTAAAGCAAGAAGGGTCCTTGGTCGATGCTGGAATACCCTCGATTTGAGGTAACCCCAAAGGAAGAAGTCACATGGATTGAGATCCGGTGAGCGCGGCGGCCAGCCAAGATCACCTCTCAGAGAAATGAGGCGTCCGGGAAACATTTCCCTGAGAACGTCCATTGATCGTCGCGATGTGTGGGCGGTTGCACCATCCTGTTGAAACCACACATTTTCCACGCCAATTTCCACCATTTTGGGTCGAAGAAAATTTTCCAGCATGAAACAATAGCGCCTCATTTCTCTGAGAGGTGATCTTGGCTGGCCGCCGCGCTCACCGGATCTCAATCCATGTGACTTCTTCCTTTGGGGTTACCTCAAATCGAGGGTATTCCAGCATCGACCAAGGACCCTTCTTGCTTTACGAAGGGAAATTGCTCGGGCAATTGAAGAAATTCCTGTGGAAATGACGGTGAAAGTCATGGAAAGCTACCGCGAGCGCCTAAATCAGTGTATCCGCTCCCAAGGACGACATTTAAGTGATGTGCTTTTCAAAACTTAAATTTGAAAATGGCATAAAATTTGCGATATGTTAATAAAAGAAAAATTTTGTCAAGTTGAGTGGTTTTAATTTTATAACGTTTTGAAATCGGATAGGTTTTTCTGCCCCACCCTGTACCTCGATTTTTTTCTAGATGATCCAAGTGGGACGCCATATTAAAAAAAAAAGCATTCAGCTGTGAGTGTTGCAACAACCTTAAAGTTTACAAAAATGTTGGTACCAAAAAAGTCAGCAAACTTAAACAAGTGTTTATTAACACCCAGTATAACTAGGTCACTAAAATTTCACTTTATTCCATCGCTCAGCCGTTTAGCTAATTGATAAATTTTGTACTGCAATTTCATAAATGGTAAAATATCTCAAAAACCAATAGCTTTTACAGCTTTAATTAGGTACATATATATGGAGTGTTATATATATAAATTTGCTCTAATTTGGCTTTCGAATATGTCGTTGGATACAGGATGTTCCATTTAAAAAAAAAGTAACTTTGCTATATATCTTTTTTCACGGACATCCTGAATGAAATTAATTAAATAAAACCGATTTCACAAAATCCTATGCTTTACCATATAAACCGCCGTATGAAATGATCCACTCAGTATATCAAAATAACTTTATGAAATCTATTAAAATAG
This sequence comes from Cetonia aurata, assembly GCA_949128085.1. NCBI lineage: Eukaryota > Metazoa > Arthropoda > Insecta > Coleoptera > Scarabaeidae > Cetonia > Cetonia aurata. The sequence goes on along the minus strand of OX421884.1, from coordinate 65,050,419 downwards.
AAATATCGATAATGTTATTTTAAAGTAAGCAATGTTCATAAGAAAAAATCGCACTTTTATTATCGTATTTCTACTCATATTAGATTATATTTCTACCCATAATTTGGGGAGTTAATTTATGTAGGTATAATTTACCAGCACATTTTTATGTAAGCACAGCAGTTGTATTCAGCACTGATTTATTCAACACTTATAAATGTACACAATCAAATATTCATTTCATCTTGCTAGCAGGACTGCCTTTCTTGCCTTTAGTAATTTTTTTGGGGATTGGGTCGAGTTTCGACGCTCCACCGCTGTTTATATAATTTATTTCTTCCTCTAACAGGGGGCTCCTGTGGTACTTGCTTGGGATAGCCGTATTCTCATCTTCAATGGACACGCTTCCTGAAAGTTGTACTAGAAAATTTGTTTACGTTTAACAACTAAATCGTTCCTATCGTGTTGGCCATCTTACTCGAGGATCGTCTGCCATGCCTAAACTTGATTCTGCAATCCACCAGTTTACCGAAACGTCTGAGCTGTTGCGGTAAGGTGTGACAGCGTGAGGACATCGTGGATTCTTTACATCTTCATTAAATTATTGTTAGATTTGCACGGGCAATTTAGGATGTTTACCAAAATGACAGTTGTACTGACGCAATGTTGACAGGGGTTTAATTCACACACGATACTCTCATATGAGAGTTCGTACAGTTCACATATTATGTGTGTCGAAAAATATGTTGATATTTGTAAATATTTAACGTAAACCGATAATGCAGTCACAGATCTATAGTGTGGACAATTCATGGATTGTCAGTCCCGCTACATAGCTAGTGTAAAACGATTAACTCTTTGATTTAAAGAAACCTTTTTCTTTGTGTACCTAAGCAGTTTTATCAATACGTCGACTATAGCATAAAAACGCGTTACTTACAAGGAAAACAAGAAGAATCGCCCCACGAGGATTCCAATATGCGACCCCTAAGTAATTTATACATTTCAAACGCTGCTATTTGCTCGAAAATATGCGAGCTACAGGGACTGTGTACATTCACAGATGTTCCTATATATGTATGTATATAAAGTTGCTAAAAATTTATCGGAACATTAAGAGCGTGCGTGCAGATATGGTAAGGTGAGGAGAGGGGCCAGGGAGGATGGAATACTTTCGGTCGTGTGGGGTTTTATTAGAATTTATTGGGAGGCGCAATGGTATGTTTGGGAGAACGCAGCTGGGGATGGAAAAGTAGGAGAAAGAATAAAGAAAATGTGAGATATTCCAATATAAAATGTCCGTTAATGTTGAAATGGTATTTCTAAGGCGGTCTCGAGGAATGGGTGATGTTTTAGATGGCATCAGTGGGGAGGAAAAAGATCTTAGGTATCCTTTATGGTGTTCTCAATGTGGTTACAATTTTTGATAACTCTCGGTTGTAGTATAATAATAACTTTCGGTTAGTACGCCACACTAAGAGAAAAAGATGTGTCAAATTAACAAGAAAATAGGTATCCAACATTTTAGGGTAGAGTTGTTACTTTAATTTGAATGTTGGAAAGGTTAGGTTAATTTAACAATATTTTTTGTATTGGTTTTACAGTCAAAGTAATTTTATTTTGAATCCATGTATTTGTGAAGACAATGAGTGCTTTCGATTGAATAAACAGTTATTTTACGTTAAATCTAGCAGAAGAATTGATTAAAATAAAAAACGGAATGATTAGGTTAAAAAATATAGGATTTTATAGAATGAAAAGTGGACAAAAATCATTTTTGTCGATTTTTGGATTTCAATAGTTTTTAATTATGTAAAGCTGTATCATTTGTCACAGAGATAAGATACCTCAGAAGATGAGTAACTCCCTTATACATATTTGTTAATATTTTTCGTCCAAAGTACTAAGGAACGTTCCTAGAGGGCGCCCAACAAAACAATATTAAAATATGCTTTTATTTAATTTTTGATTTTTTAATATTTATAATTTCAACATAGAACACAAAAATAATTAGTATGGAAATAGCAAATACGAGACAGACGCGTAGTAAAACCACAAAACAACAAATCACATGACTGAAGACAAAGGATGCAAGATGCAACCATGATGCAACTGTAAAAAATAGAACCAACATTTTATATACAACCTAAACAAATCAACTTGCCCAATTTAGACTTACAGCGCCATCTAGAAACGATCCTTGTCACCACCAGTTTTTGTTAACACTTTGGCCCATTAAACTTACCCATCTCCTTTAGAACATTGTCTCTGATTATAAGTAAAAGTACGCTTAAATATGGCAGTTCTGTGGTGTGGTATGCTCATAGTATTCTTTCGCACATTTACGCGATGAGTATCACTACGAAATATAATATTAGTTTGCTGCGTAAATAAATGGGAAATCCATTTCGTTATAATTTATACAAAAAGATCAGGTAGCTAAGCTTCACAAGGTCTGGGACACGTAACCAGCCTATTTGCATATATATATTTAGTACTAACATGCTCGTACTTGCGAAGAGAAAAAACATATTTACAGCAGGTGTTTTGAATTACCTGTAATCGTCGCTTCGTACAAAAATCCAGGCAGGGGTAATAAACTAAAATAGCATATGACAACAAAGATATAATCAGTGATTCACATAACTTTTTTTTTTTAAAGAAAAGCTTATAATTTCTTTATTGATGTACAACGCTCTGAGTCGAATGTAAATACGCTGACATAACCCGGTTATGTGTTCATAAAATCTCAAATCATTGTCCACAGTTACTCCTAGTACTTTTATGGTACTTGAAGAAGGTATGATGTTTTGATCTATTTTGATTTTCAATCTTGGTTCGATATGTAATCTACTCCTTTTAGGGCAAAACAAAATGCTAGGTGACTTGCTTTTTTTGACCTTCATGGGAAGGTTTACCCCATAACGCAACTCCGCCTTAGATGACTTGGTTGTTTTTAAATGTAAATTGTGGCAAACCGCAAACTTATTTATAAGATCCAAATCTGTGTTTATGTGCGTCCCCTCAATTTCAGCTTCAGCAGCTTGGAAAGAACAAAATAGCTGTGTATCATCCGCATAGCCTTGCAGCAATAAATGTTTGATAACTTTAAACAACTCGCTGGTATATAATAAAAATAGTAGCGGCCTAAATACTGACGGACAACTTATTTGCCCATCTGTGTTGGAAAGTACTTTAGTTTGAGGGATTTGACATCTAGATGGCGCGTCAAGTCTTACGGTATAATTATGGGATTTCTGCATCATCTACACTGTCGGATCCCTCAAACTTAGTACAGTTGCGTCTTTTAACGCATTGAGTTTTCTTCAAGTAATTAATGACTTATTTTGGTATGTAGTAATATAAAGCTTTCCTATAATAATTATAATTTCGTTAATATATCGAAATATCTTCAATTTATTCAAATAAAATATTTAGTTGGAGCTCTCGCTAATGAACGGTACAGTGTTGAATTAATAAAATAATGTTAACATTGTTTTTTTAGTTATTGTAACTGTATTTTCTGCTCAATTTGATTAAAAATTTTGGTAATACAATAATATCTTTGCAACAAAATGATTTTTGTTGACGGGAAGCGTCTCATTCTTTCAGTGCAATATTAAATACATTGTATTCGTTGATAAACAGACTTCGTTTATAGAATATACCTCTTATCTCTAAACAGTTTAAAAGCATAGTTAAACGAATAAATATAACACACAAAAAAGACGTAATTTGTACGCCCTAGACAGTCATTTCAAACATTTCCGCAAATCAAATAAATATACGTTTTTGTAGTTGGGGTCATCTATTTGAAAAGCCGCAATCCAACTACGGCATTTGTTTCCACAGACGTTTCAAATTTATTTTATTTAAAGTCGGAGCGAGGTGCAGGCATACATACATGTACATCGCTGGTTTTTATTAGCACAATTTTTCACTTCTACAACATAATACCCTATCTAACAACCCTCTATATTTCGTTATGGTCGAAAACTGTTTAGAGTAATGTCTTTTTTTGGGGGGACTCTCGCAATGGAGATCTCCATTTCCGGTTTATAACGTGATAAACCATCAGAAAAAAGGATATCCAGTTCCGATCGTGTTCAATTTCTACTGCGTGCATTCGATACAATTTCCTGAATCATTCCTTATCTGCGGAGGGATTCCTTTAATAACTTTTGTAATAAGTGGATGTTCGTATTGGCCAAAATGGCATCCCAGATAGAAGAGAAGAATTGAGTTAATACGGAATGCTTTGGGGTTTAGCTTTTTCGAAGAGATCGTTCTGATATTTGGATTTGTAGAATTGGAATATTTTGAATTTGTTTGGGATGGGTTACTGCCCTTACGAAGAGGGAGGGTTATTCGAAGTTTTAATAAATAGTTAATTTTCGTTTTAGCATTTGTTGTTATATTTATAGTTCAACATTTATCTGCAATTATTGCTTTTAAGTTTGAATTGTTACATTCACTGAGTTTTTATTTCTTCCAATACGCATTGCGGTTTATTGCCCTTTTTAGTTATCGAATGAGTATTGTCCTATTATTTCCCTTTTCACTAATGCAAATGTAATATTGGTTTCAATATTAGTTTTACAAACTTTGTAAATCATGTTTACAATAGCTCCCTTAAATAATTGGTTATTAATTTGTTCTTCATATCATCAATAGGGATATAAGAGTGAGCTCTAACGAGAAAATGAATATCTCGCTCATTTTACTTCCACTGAGCTAAGATCATTCGACGAACGTTAACAAATTTTTGTTGCGACCTTGTGCGTAGGTACGCCCACAGCTGAAGTCCCTCCCACTTCCAGTCGCCCAGAATGCAATCCACAGTTCCCAACTTTTCTCCCGGTATAATCTAGAATAGAATTTACGTGGATTATTCCAAAATCACACTTGCAAACTCACACAGAAAGCTCACCAATTAACAAACCGTCAAGAGGTTTCAATATAACACCACTCGAGTTCAAATAAATCCCGCCAGAGGGCCCTAGCGCTTTCCGCAACCGATTTCCGTAATCTGAAACATTTCTAACCGGATATTCGATACTGGCGGTGGCTGCTGTTACAATATGCACGAGCGGGATGTTTCTACGGGGTGGTTCGATGTACCCCCGAGAGTATGTATTAAATCGCGTTTGAGTCGTAGAATTTAGTTACCTAACCTATACAGCAGCGCGGTTTGGTTAATTTATTACGGCGAAGTAGTTCAATAATTCATCTAGTTATCGGCAAGTATTAATGCGTGAAGTTAGTTGAAGTTCGAAATTAAAGTATTAAATCATAACGAAAGAGAGAGAGGGCGCGGGGAGCGGGAGGGGGGGGGGTCTGTCACTTCCTTTTGGCGAGAAGTTAAAATTTTATGTTGAAATCGAATAAAACTTGTAAATTATGGAGCATAGTGAATTGTTGTGCATATACATTAGCTTTTTTTGGGAATACAGTGTGTAATTATCTCGTGGTGTTATTAATTTAAAATATTTGTTAATTATTTTTACTAAGTTTATAATTTTCTGGGTAATTAGTAAATTTGAATTGTTTAAGAAATGTGCTCATATAAAAATCACACGGATATAACCGAATAGGTTTGCTTGCATAATCTAGTCGTTTTACAAGGCTGAATAGTAGGCTGTGTTGCCTACACTAACTGGCAAGTTTGTATTATTATTAAAATTTAAAATTAAAGCACACCATATCAGGTAAAAAGCACTAGGTTTAAGATCAACTTGTAAAATGTAATTACCTTAATTTGTCGGAGTTGCTATGCAGTTTTTTTTAGAATAATTGTTGTATTTCAGACGAGGTACTGGTCATTCTTCTTCAGTCCACCGAACAAGACAGGCATGTTTCTGATTCTTATAAGTTACAAAATTTCAATGAATGTTTTAAATATCCTTTCCTATCCATTCTCATACTTTATATTTGCTCGGTGACCAGTCCTAGTAGTTGTAAATCATGCAGCACTCTTTGATATGCACGTGGATTTGAGCGCTCTGCCCGGATACTTCTCAGCGTATACTCATGACGCCAACAAACACTTCTTGTAACATTCTTCAAGAATAAACACCATGTCAAACATTCCTTCTCGAGTTTGAAGCATTTTCGCAACATTTATCAGAGAACAATGTGTCTACTGTTTGCTGTTGCAATTGCACTTCTTTTGTTTTATCATGACGGACTTAATTTCGGAAAAAGACATTTTTCGACAAATTGACATAACAACTTTTTCTTTCTTAAAAATTTCGTTATGAAATATGTTGTTTTTTTGGTACCAATGAAAAATTTGGAATTTCGGCTATCCAGCGTTGTAATTTTTTTTTGACAATTTACGAATGCAAATCAAAAATTATCTTCCCTCCATAAATCATTTGAAAAAAAAAAACTTATGTGAGGGTACAAGAGGTCTTAGTCTATCCCTAAATCCCTAAGTTAGGGCTATACCATGTTACATAAAAAATTAAGTACTCATGGAGAGCTTTCCAAATCTGCTATAAAATATAGGGTGTCCCATTTAAAAAAACATAAGTTTGATACGCCACTGGAATACGGCACGCCACTGTTGACCAGAAGTATTTTAGAAAGATGGCTAGGGTAATTATGCACACTTTTTTCTTAGACTTCTCTTAGACTTTTTTCGATATCTTGTATGAGGTTCAAAACAGTTATGATAACGGTTTTGGTTATCAAAACAGTTATGAAGAACCGTTATTTTCGGAAATTTTTATATAAATATTACAGCCGGTTTTGACGAACATTGGGAGTTGTGGGAGAAAATATAAATGCGATTTTTATAAGTTTGAGAGTTTGGTAATCGGTTTCAAAAACAATAATACCTACGTAAATCTTGAGAGATGTTGAAGATATCGGCAAATATAATTATTACTGCCACGTCGCCTTCCTGATATACTTCGTTGCATTAGCGGAAATTTTATATAAATATTATCCGCCGTTTTGTAAAAACATTGGGAGTTACCCATCCCCACTATAGTTCCCCTGTAATTTTATTATCGTACTTCCATGTGTTTTGCTGTATAAAAATCATTGGGAGGTAGGTATTTATTTCTTACTCGCTATTTTTGAAGGACATGGGTAGTTATGGAAGAAAAAATAAATGTGATTTTTGTGAATTTGATTTTTGTTCATGGACTTCAAAAAATGACAACACGTAAATCTTGAAGGATGGCGAAGATATCGGTGGATATAATTATTACTGGCATGTCGTCCTACCGATGCACTTCCTAACATTAGCGATAATTTTTATATGATTACCCACAATTTTTTAAGGATATTGGAAGCTGTGAGAGAAAAAATAAATATGATTCTTATAAGCTCAAGGGTCTGTTCATTGGTTATAGTAACGGCAACATGTAAATTTTGAGAGGTTCGATCGTGAACTTCTTCAGAAGTGAACTTCTGAAGAAGATCACGACAGGATGATCGAAACGTCAAGTAATTTAAACTTTCTACACGGCAGAGAACCCGAGAACCGAAGAGCAGCCTGAGTTCACTTCTGAAGAAGATCACGACAAGATGATCGAAACATCAAGTAATTTAAACTTTCTACACGGCAGAGAACCCGAGAACCGAAGAGCAGTCTGGATAAAAAGTTCCTTGGTTAAATTCAGGTAAAGGATAGACATGGGTCTATGCCAGCGCTGGGTGGTGCCCCGTAGTTTACATTCTTCCGCCTAACTAAACCTAACGCGACGGAAAAAAAAAGTTTCTCGGCAAGAACGTGCATACCCTACGGAGCACACTGAGTCATATTATGAATGCAGAGTTTCTTTAGTTTTGGGAAAAACACCAAGAGCAAATTGAAAGTTATATCCAAATCTAGGTCACACAATAACACATTATAACAAGTCATCCTAAACTAAAACCGATATAGTGCCGAAAATAACCAATATAAAAACCGATATAGAACCGAAAAGAACCGATATAGAACCGAAACTGATATTAGGTCAGAACCGTTATAGTAATAACTGTTTTGGGATTATTTTTATTCTCATAACTGTTTTAGTCAGAGCCGATATATAACAGTTTGGAATAGTTGTTTCTAGAACCTTTTTAATCTCTGATATAAACTTCATTAACCACGAACACGAATCGACCTACTAAACCAAAACTTGGGACTAAACGAATATTCTTTGTTTTACTGAGTTCTAACAGCTGTTTTTGTTTATAATAACTTAACATTCATACCCTGAATACATCTCTGTACACATCCCAATTTAACACTCAATAGATGGCGCTCGGCATCGCCAAAATTTCATTTGGATATTCCACGCGTCAAATGCCGGCAATTCAGGTCACCTATACACCCAGCCTGGCTCCTGATTAGGGTGGAGAGCGCGGAGGACGGGCTGGCAGGGAATATTCGTATTTCGGCGTGTCGACGCTGGGACGTTTAGGTATGTTAATGTTGGGGCACGATGCGTGACCGTGTGTTGCGCGTCTGTCGGGCAATAAATATCGCTTTTGACGTCAGTAACAAAATTTCAAAATTGAATATCGATCCAGGGCCTTCGCTTACACATTAAGCTGAGGGGTTGGGGGGTGGATGTGCGAAATCAATTTCTGCGTTTAGCCGGAGCGGGCTGGATTGGTAGCGCTTGTTTGGTTGGGGAGACCGCCGGTATTGGAAAAATTAGCGGTAAAGTTTACGTTAGGAGAATTGTTAATTCAGTGGTCGGTTGATTGAGCTTGCAAAAACAGCTAATCTTGCCATTAATCTGTAGAAAGAAAATATATTTATCGTTTGATTTAGCTCTGATACTCGCTTTAAAAAGAAAAAAGAAAAAAAACAAACAACGCAGAAAACAACAAACCATTGTCTCTCCATGTTTATCTTTTTTTTTTTTTTGTAAATGATGTGATATTCTGTTATACCTTTTATAATTAAAAACAAGCCTTCAATACATTACATTTATATTCAACCACATAACATCATTACACAATGCGACAGCCGACTTCACTAGTCGTCGGGATGTAGCAAAAACATCTCCAAATAAAATTGTCGGATAGAAATAATAATAATAATAGTAAATGCCTTTATTGATAATGGTGAGTTATTTTTATAAACAACATCAAAATCAAAATAATAATATCAATCACAAGGCGGGGCTCAGAAAATACTGCTTTACAGCCAAACCTTGTATATAATAAAACATTATACATACATACATTCACATGCCTAAACTATATCTGCAATGAACAATGTACAGAAAACCTTAGAATAAAGAAATATTCATTCACTTGCACTAGGAAAACATTAGAAAAACATTAGATGCACCATAAATTCCTATCAGCAGACATAGGAGGCCAGCGCGCATCACAACATCCGCGAAAACATATATGATCGAAGCTCGGTCTTAGTAAGGGCGCACCGGGTGAACCCATCAGGGGAAGGCTGTTCAAAGAGACATAAATTTGATACGAAAATGAGCGTTGATAGAGAGCAGTCCTCTGCGGCGGTGGTGATATTTTTCCGGGAAATCGTGTAGTCACGTTATGTACATTCGTGCGATATTTGATTTTGTAATATAAATAAGGCGGAGACTTATATAAAACAATCCGATTATATAGATTAAGACATCTTAGTTCCCGCTAATAATGCATGTTCAACCACTGTGCGGTAAGTAATTTCTGAGATATCTGTTCAAATTTGCGGATGCCGTATATGTAACGAAGGCACGAATTTTGTATCTTTTGTATGCGATTCCGCGTTAGAGCACCTAACGAAGCGTGATATATTGATGCACAATATTGAGAATTGGGATAAAACGAAGGTCTCACAAAGGTTTTTTTTAATAGCTTCACAAAATATATGCCCGTAAGGGTACAGTTTTCTTAAATTCATATATGCATTACGAATATACAATGAAATTTGTTCACGATATCTGTGCGTATTATTCAAAGTCAGACCAAGAAGCCTTGCGCTCTCCACCACAGGCACATGAACATTAGTAATAGTAATCCTTACAGCCTGCCATAAGGCAGAAGATGTCTTCTTAGAACCAAAGATTTGTTAGGGTTAAGTAGGAGACAATGTTTGGTAGATGTAATATGAATGCGATTCAAATTCGCATTAATACACTCTATAGCGGTCCTCCAGTGTGAGGGATGAAAAGAATAATATAGCTGTGTGTCATCAGCATATGCATGAGCATTACAATCTTTAAGCCTATTAAAAAAGTTATGAGTATAGATGGTATATAAAATTGGTCCTAAAACTGACCCTTGCGGTACACCGCTACAAACATCAACACACGAAGAGGAAATCCCACCCACACGTACATATTGTCTGCGACCAGATAGATAGCTTTTCATCAGAGACAGCGATATTCCACCAAAACCAATGTATTCCAAGATAGAAAGAAGAATTTTATGATTTACGGTGTCAAAAGCTTTACTACAATCTAATAGAACAAGACACGTAAGCAAGCCTTTATCAGTGGCTTCTATAATGTCATCCGTAATCCACAGTAAGGCAGTCTCACAACTGTAACCGGTCCTGAAACCTGATTGTGTAAGTGGTAGTATATTAGTAGCGGAAACAAAACCAGATAATTGGAAGGCTAATACTTTTTCAAAATTTTTTGAAAGTACAGGCAATAAGCTAATGGGTCTCAAGTCCCGACACTCTTGAGGATCCTTCACCTTCGGTATAGGATGAACAAGAGCACACTTCCAGCCTTCCGGGAAAACTCCCGTGATTAGGCAAGTATTAATTATGTGGGGTATAATCACGGGGCAACAGTATCTTGTAATATTGACACCGTCATCACCATAAGCTTTAGATTTTATACTTTGAATTATTTTACTTATTACACTTTCGTCTACAGTTTGAAAATCGAAAGAATTGAGATGATTGAAGCCATTTTTATAACTTTCCACCGTTTCAGTTTTATCTTCATCAGAAATAGTAGCATAGGAATTCACAAAATAATCATTCATTTTAAACGGATCAGCTAGAAATGAAAATTTAATTAAAACAAAGGCGATAAAACGATAAACCCGATGGCGACATTTTTTTCCTTCCGCAAAAAGCACAATAAAAGTCGTCTCATGCGACCCCACACATCCACTTCCAGAACGCGCCCATTATACTAGATAGAATTTCCACAGCGACCGGCCAAGTACAAAGCAAATTACACACTGGGAACAATTCAAGCAGATATTTTCGACAGCGGCCGGTCGCGACTTTTTGTAGCGCGCCGTGGAAATATGAGATAATTAAATAAGGCTGCCGGCAAGCAATGACAGCAGCTTCGATTCGACGACCCGAAAAACCTAAAATTACGGTCAAAATAAGAGGCTGAGATTTCCTAATATCTTTAAAATTGTTTAATGTATCGTAACAAGAAGTAGCGAGAAGAAAGAAAAGAAAAACGTTTTAACTCTTTTTTGCCGATTTGAAATGTTGGGATTTAGCCGGGTCGTTTCTTCTGTTAAATTGATGATGGCAGTTGTTTATATTACATTACTTTTTTGCACAGGGTACCGATATTTGTAAATATCGCTGCAGACGCTCAATGCTTTCTAGCTTCGACGTTTTAGGTCATCGATATCCTTATATTTTTGTATCTTTTTTTTTACTTTGGGTATGTTGGTCGGAAAAAAATACTTTATATATTTCTAATTTTGATTATATTTACTAATTGCGCTACGTTTTTGTTATAGGTTTGTAACATCTTCAAACTCTAATTCTAAAATTAATCAAACAACGATCTTAAACAGTTTCATCACACTTTGATGAATTTACTTTAGCTAAATGTTGTTTTTCTTATTTCTATATTCTATGTTTTTTGTTTGAAATTTTTCATAATAATTTTCATTAATTCTAGTTATTTGTTTTTTAAATTGTTGATTTGATTTTTGTAATAAATATCTTACCATGGAGGAGATATAAATGGACTAAACATAATCTACATGAACATAATTGAATAATCAATTGTCTGTATCGATCATGTTTGCTTTCGCCTTTATAATTTCCATATTTTTGTTTCCACGTGCATTTTAAAATATACAGTTAGCGACAGAATTTAGTGGACACTAAGCGATTTTTAATTAAACATATACATTTAATGATATACAACATCATCTAGCAGATCAAATAGTTAAACATTACAAAACAAATAATTAATAATAAAACCATCCACTCAATTCTGTCGCTGAGTGTACATAAAATATAACAACAGGACCGTACTCCCATCTTATCTCGCGAATATCTCAGGAACTATAACTCCCCGAAAAATGTTTTATAAGAAAAAAATCGCGCATTCACTTCAAGCTACCTCCCTCTTAATTATTTTCCACGATTTATAATACACCCTGTAAAACCTCCACGGCCTCCTTTGAGCCCGTTCCAAGCCCCCAAGGACTTCCGCATTGCCGTCGATCGAATCGGCGATTAACCCCACTCGATTACCTCGATAAATTATAAATTCCTCTTCACGGTTGCCTAATTACGAATACCGCACCGCCCTCTCTCAAATTTCCGCACTCAATCGAAACGGGGGACAGAGGAGAGGGCGTCTGCCCTGGACGACGAGTAAATTCCAAAGGATGTTTTTCGGGGTCGTTCCAGAGAAGGGACGACGTCTTTAAATTATAGCAATTAAAATTGTATACCCCCAATTTGCGCGCGTCTTGGCGGATGCACGCTGTCCCGACGCCCGGCGTCACGGCGGCGACGACGCGCCCCTTTCACCCCCTGTCTGGAATTAATTAGGGTTATAATCGAGTTAACGCTTCCTACACTGGACTTAATAAATAATTAGTAGGGGGATGGTGTCCGGGTGTTGTATCAATAAACGCTTAGACGCGAGGGTGATAGATGGGGAGCCATCTAACGTTGAAATATTAAAGCTATCATTTCATTTAAAGGATAAACTGTAAAATATTAAACAAATATGTTTATTTTTTTAAATGCTTGAATTGTGGTGGAAATTATGCAAATCTTTCATTTTTTTTTCCTGATTCATGGATGTTATATAAATAGACTTCTTTTCAATAACGAAATAAATAAGCGATTGTTTACTTTTGGTCTGAACTATATAGATGAAAATATTTTTTAATTATCTATTTCTTATCCTGGGCGATTTCCTTTTTTTGCAGCGATGAGTTGCTACGACAAAACTTGGTATTCTATAGCAGCTAATCAATATCAAAAGAAACTGCTACTTTCTGTAGCAGTTTTCTGACGTGCATTATGCGGAAAGGACGTATCCCGTATCAGATGTGATTCACTCGCATCGGCAATGCGTAGTCGATCGGCTCACACGTATATATTAATGATTTAAGCAATTAGTTACAATACTAGTAAACTCCGGATCGTTCACCCAGCCAATTAAATAGTCGTTTGATGACGGATTACGTCCCAAACAACGGACCGGCTAAACCGCACCACCCACCATTAATCCTCGTACGCACCTGTGGTTTTTTAATTCCTGTCTCTCACTTGTAAAAAGAGTCGACGTTTCGCGTTTCGCAGTCGCTGATTTGATAACGGATTATGACCCACCTCAGAAGACCCGCTAAACCCCTCCCACTTGTAAAAAGACTCGCAGGCGTTGGTTTGACCCCCATTACATTTAATTAAAAACTACACATACTGTATATATTCATTGTTGTATGTTAATTTTTTCTTAATTAGAAATTACACAGACGACCGACGATCTACGCCCCCTAAAAATACTCCGCCGAATATTCGCGGTCTACGATCGGATCTCTTGTAACAAAACATACCGGCTAGAGGCGTCCACGTTACTAATAGCGTACTGCTTTTGGAAGTCTTTTAGTATTGTTAATTATTTAAAGTTTTAATTCCATCTTCTAGCTTTATCGCTTGGGTTTCAAGATATTCAATTTGTTTAAGTTAGTTGCAAAAATGCCCATGCATAAAATTTTAATAATTTTTTAAAGAAGAATTCTTTAAAACAATTTTACATTTAACAAGGCTTTGCGCGTCCTCCTCTCAGGTGTCTGCTGCGCCCTCAGGAATGATTTTAAATTGTCAGACCGTTATTACAAATTGTTGCCCTTGATATGACAATTAACTGGTTTTGGAATTTTATATAAATCACATACAAACTTGATGAATACGTGACGTAATCTAGGATGAGGGTTTAGTGTGATTTCATTTTTGTCCGAATATCCAAAGAATTTTCCAATTTTATTGTAGAAAATTCCAAAAAACTTAGATCAAGTTAATTCTGGCGCTATAGCACAGTAGATACTTAACTATTTTGAAAAAGCGTATCTTATAATTTGGGAAACGAAGTTGGACTAATGCCTAAAATGCATGAGAAAAATCTATGAGTAATCAGCATTCTGCTGAACTTGGGAAGACTTGGCGTCATTGCAGTACACAAACACAAGACGAACGTACTTCTGATACTACCTTCAATTGAAGATTTTATTTCTATCTATCGAATATGTACTAAAATTCGCTCGTAAGGATAAAGACATTATTTTATCCGGCGAGACCAGCTGACGGTTATATATTAGGATTCCAGTATTTATAGCGAATGCAGCGATCCATTGGGATTTCTAAACTAGACTCTCGCATCCGAAATCTTTTAAAATTTATAGCTTGTCTCATATTTCTCACTTTGATAACCAAACTTTGCCCCATCCTCTCCATAGAGTAGGCTCCGCTTCCATTGCATATGCAGATATCCCTGGTAATCCTGCCCAAGGGGAAGGTGGGGGCCCTCACCCGTCCTCGGGTGTATATTTGCGCCGCCTTTCGCAATAAAAACGAAATTACAATTCTGGCCCTATCAGATTTTGTTCGTGTAGTTTTTGCAGCGGATCCTATAGCAGAAGATACACGGTCGTCATGGGCGCACTGTGTTTTTTTCTCTCTATCTAAATGAAATCCGCCTATACCCATGACCGCGAGACGCAATCAATAATGTATTCCAACGATTACGTTTAGTCGTTTACAGTATTATGGATTGAGAAGCTTTGCGTATATTAAGTATAAAAGATTCGATGTCGCAAGTATTGTATTTCGCGTACGATTTCAATTCAACAACGCTGTTACCTTCTACTTTCTGGTTTGGGAATGGCCAATTTTAAATATTCCAGTGTGTGATATCGTCTACATAACAGTTATATCTTAATACATATACGAAAGTGTCCAAAATGAAATTTTTCCCATCTGCAAGGCAATAGAGGAAAATGGACTTGAAGTATATGAAACCTGATTGTTATCGTACGACTTCTAATTTTGAATCGTGGAATATTTTGCGGATAATATAATGTAGCTGGAGTGTTGATTTTTAAACAATGTTTGAAGTGCCAAGGATATATTATATACAGTGTGTTAAAAAAAGGTTGTCGGATATTTTATCCAATTGTAGTAGGTACTGGTGGAAATAAACAAAAAAGTCTTAGTCAACATGGGTCCGCAATTCAACGGTTTTTGACATATAGTCGATTGCATATTGTTTTAGTAGGATAAAAATTTTCAAAGGAATTCTGATCGCAATGTAAATTAAACAAATGTTTATTTAAAGTAAAACTAAAGAAATTGTTCTACATGTCCACCGTTCATTTCTAAGCACGCTTCACACCTTCTTATGAAAGATCGACGCAATCTTTCGAAAATTCCTGGAGTCCTCCGAATTTCCTCGCAACAATTTACGATTCGTTGCCTGAGTTCTTCCAAATTGTTTACAGATCGTGCGTACACTAATTGTTTTAGATGCCCCCAAACATAGAAGTCTAGAGGTGTCAGGTCAGGGGACCTAGGAGGCCATGCAGTTGGTCTACCCCGTCCTATCCATCTCTCGTTGTAATCTTGATTTAAGAAATTTCTAACTACTAGCTCCATCGTGCATAAACCACATATTTAATCTGTTAAAAAGTGGCACGTCTTCCAACAAAACGGGTAATTTATTTCTTAAAAAATCGAAGTATACTTGTCCCGTTAAACGATTAGGGAGAAATACTGGACCAATTAAACAGTCTCCAAAAATAGCAACCCAAACATTTAGCGAAAAACAGTTTTGGTGATGCAGTTCAACAACAGCATGGGGATTTTCATCTGCCCAGACGTGATTGTTATGAAAATTAAATATTCCGTCTCTTGTAAACCCAGCCTCGTCACTAAATAAAATCTGAGTCGCAAAATTAGGAGTTTCTGCCAGCTTTCGTAAAACCCAATGACAAAAAACCCTACGTGCATCATAATCGAGAGGAGCAAGAACTTGCACGCGTTGAATGTGGTAGGGATAGAGCTGTTGTTCCCGCAGAATTCTCAAAATGAGAGGATGACTGACGTTCAGTTCTGCGGCAAGTCTTCGGGTGTTAATATTTGGGTTGTCTTCTACCCGTCTCAAAATATCTAATTCTACTGCGGGAGAAGAAACTGATCTAGGTCTACCAGAACCACCATTAATTTTAAATAAACCGGTTTCGGAAATTGCAAACATATTTCAGGGTTTGCAGGAATTTAATTTTAATAAAATAAATCAGTATATTTTAAGTCTATTAACTAAAGTAAATTCTTGAAATATTGTAATTTTTACATAAAAAAAAACAAATAAAAGAGATATACACCCAATAACAAGCATGTACGAAGGTAAAAATATAAACAAACATAATGAACATCTTTTTCTAAATCAAATGTACAAAAATGATGCTTTTTAATGATGTACGTGTGTTAACATATCTGGGATAGTAGCCTGGAAAGCACCTATTATCCTTTTTTCATATTTTCTAGTGTACTCGGAGGTGTAGCATATCCTATAATGTCGAACGTTAGGATGGAAATGTGTTTGGGTACCGTCTAAATGTAGCCGCATACTTTCTCCTACAGCTAAAGGAATATTTTCCAAAAGCTCTTGAAGATGGTAGCGCGGAAATCTTCGAAATTTTTGTCCATCAAGGTTATCATTAAAAAAATAAAGATCTATTACATTTAACCCTATGATTCCTCTCCATACGTTAAGAGGCCAGTTGGTCGTTAGAATCCGGAAGAAATGCGGTTTTTCATCACTGTAAAAATGAAAATTGTGTCTGTTAACAAAACTATTTTTGTGAAAGGAACATTCACCTGAAAATCAAACATAATTAAAAAAAAATTCATCTTGCTTTTGTTGTTTTTGTATAATTGTTTACACAATTTATGAAACCAGCGCCATTAGGTGAAGGAAAAATCGAAAAATGATGGTGTTCGTACTCCCAAACAAATTTGTATTTAAACCTGTCTACCTCTAAGGGACTTTTTGGTGCATTCTATTCAATCTATTCGTTTAAAAAATGTCGAGCTTTCTGAATACAATTTCCAGATTTATGCTTCACGTGCGTAATTTTTGCAATAGATGCAACAAGTCACCTTCAATAGTTTTATCTCCAGGTCTTTATTATTTCTCCGTTAATCCCAATATCAATTTCTTTGCGTTCATATTTTAAAGATCCCAGGAAGACGCACCTCATCACATCGGCACTATTATAGATTCCAGATTATCATCAAAGTTATAACTGCAAAGCGAAGCTGTAAAATTACCAGAAGCATATCAAAGGCATCTTAGTTCATGCACCCAATCCGTAAACTCTCAAGCGCTGAACGCTTGTAGCCTCATCAGTGCAATGCGCTTGGTATTCGTAATATCTTATGGAGGGAAGCCTTGCCAACGTATACGTTGGGAGGGGAAAGACGCGCCACCTGAGGTCTTGGTAGTTCTAGAGGCTTACGGGAGGCAACATGTATACCAGCTAATAAAATTATGGAAACAAATAAGGCGTCCCAGCTGATGCACGCCTCGCAGTTACGCAGGTATCTCTCCCGAGGGAATTTTCTAGCGTTATTGAAAATTTTCAAGTGAATATCGGGAATGTATAGTAAGACGCGTGATGTACATATCTATTACGAATTAGACGTCTTCGTGGAAATTGTTTTAGCGTCTTATTTTGAGAGAAGATCAGGGAATCTCGCTTCCTATATACTGGGTTTTTTTTATCTTGAGACACTTTATTTGAGAAAAGTTAAATATTACAAATCATCCTAAAAACCCAGTGCTCCACCTAAAAGGTACTACACTGGGTTACCTGTTCTAAGTATTCAATTATTTCCATAACATTTCAAATTTCCCTATTCTAACTAATTATTCCACCTAATTATTTAACAAAAAAAAAAAAATAAATTCATTAAATTTCCAAAAAAGTACTTTTAAAAATAACTGGCTATCAGACGTTATTATGAAATTTGCGCCCGTGGAGCGACTTATATTGTTAACTCTCAGCATTCGCCTAGGAATGAGGAAAACCACGAAAACCCCATTCTGAGAGTGGCATTGGGAAAACAACCCTAAGCCTTATTGTTGATAGCCAGCAAACAAATAAACAAAATTTAACAAGGGGCCTCCACAACTCTTCATCTTCGAAGTTGTGAAATCTCTAGGTGACGCTCTCGTGCTTCCTAGATCTGAAGGCCGCTTCCTAAATAAAACTGGTACTCCAAATTATAGAAACTGTGAACAAAACAAAACAACAGCAGTTTCTATTTTTAAAAATTAAGAATAATTGAAATCAACTAATTTTATACTAAGGATTAAAATCTGGTAATCACTACGATTAAATAATTTGCTATATCTAACCCTCTAATTTCTATTCCTAATTATCGTGCCGCAATCTACTTAGTTCTCTAGCCGCATTACTAAAAAATTCCCACCACTCTATCGACTCATTACCCCTAATATCTAATTCACGTCGCGGCCAATTTAACCCCCTGGTAATCGCGCTAATTTCCGTACGCAATCGCCACTCACTAGTAAGTGGACAATCAAACAAAACATGCCCCGCCGTATCCTCCACCCCAACGGAATATCTCTAAAACACTGCATCAAATCAAATAAAGATCTTAATTATAACGTAGGGGGCTCACTGAATAGTGCCGAACTCGCCCCCCCCCCCCTCCCCGAGTGGGAGGGGGGACAACTTTGAAATCTTAAATGGGAACCCCCATTTTGTATTGCAGATTCGGATTCTACGCCATTAAGTATGTAGTTTTCGTTTGAAACTTTTTTTTCGATTCGTAACAGATTGCGCTGTAATCGCAAAAAACATGATTGTGAACGTCTAGAAAAAATACACAAAAAAGAGAAGCAAGCAAACATAATTTTCTGTTTTCTTTATTTCAGCATTAAATAACATTTCGAAAAACCATGTGTTCGAAACTGTGCCCCTCCACTTCGATACATTTATTTATTCGCAATTGGAATGCTATTCAACGCTATACAAAACCGTACTTTATTCAGTACTTGACAAGCTGTGAATACTTACACATTGTCCAATCCCCATTTAGATTATTAATTATTAATCCAATTCAAATTAGTTAGTGTTGAATGTTTGAACAGTAATGGTGGCTATAACATTACAAGAGACAATTAAAATGATTTACATCTATGGAGAAAGTGGTAGGAATATCGATTATGCTGTTAATCTTTATTCACAACGTTTTCCCGACAAGGTGCGATCGCGCGCTTCTTTTTACCGAGTCGTTCAAGTCGTTCGTTGAGTTGTAATATTACTTAATATGAAATAGTTTTAGTTTTATATCAGCTTGGTAATATTATTTAGAAAATATTTAAATAAACCTAGTTTGGGATCACCGCAAGCTTAACATCTTTTCAATTACATTTGAAAAATTCCATCTTAGATAAAAATCACCAGAATCTTCCTTTATTTGTAGCCATTTAAACGTCTCCGATCTACAATACGGAAAGACGTAGTACCGACCAATAAAAGTGTCTCGAAACGCGAGTGACTACCCCTTTATTGCCGTTCGGTTTTTCCCGCGAACATCTACAACCGTATTTCCTTTGCAAAACCGATCCCGTTGAAGTAACGACTGGCATTATACACGTGGTTGTTTTCTGAACATCGACCCGGGTAATCAATTCTATCCCTGGATAATAGGAATCCTTCAGGGATTCAATCGCACTCACAATCAGTTCCTCTACCCGAAACTACTTACCTGGAAATGGGACATGCCTATACAACTCTTTCTTTCATAGTATAGGGTTCTTGTTTTGGTTATTATATATTTTATTTTATTGTAATGCGCTAGGTGGCTACTTTATTAAAGTATACAGGGATATTTTTTAAAAGTAATAGAGGTCAAATTACTTTAAATAAATTCAATTAGGTCATCCAATTCATCATTATCTTCATTATTGTTATTACAATTTTTATTTTTCATGTAAATGTCACTATTAAATTTTGTTAACATATTTGAAATAGGCAGGAATTGCTTGTGTATGAAGTTGTTCTAATTGTTAATATAGCATTCAGCATTTCAAAACTGAGCCTCCAGGAAGATTAACAGTTTTTACAAAAAAAATATTTGGACGGATGAATCCAAATTTACCAGAGAGGGCATTGTTAATAGACGCAACTGGCATTACTGGGCACCGCAAAACCCTCACTTCGTTCGTGGAGCTTGCTACCAGAATGCATTTAGTTTTAATGTATTTTGTTTATAATGTATGGAAGAATACATTTTCAAATTTATGATGGCAGACCAAAACAGAATCAGAGCGACGAGGAAGGGAAGCGTTGGAGAACATACATCCTGAACAAATTAAGCAGCCTACAACAACAGAAGTTTATAACAGGGTCTTAAATTGTTTGCAATCGAATGGGGCTCAGATACAACATTTATAATTTTATTTATTTGGATTTTGATTATCTTGTATTCAATAAATTTTATTTTCTTATACTATATTTTGCTTTTTTTATATAATATCTCTTAAAATTGTTTTTTACCGCCTACTGTTAATTAAATACCAATTCAAAACTACATTTTCTGAAAATCACTAATTCTGAAAGAAGCGATTGAGATAGGCATAAGAACACTTATAGCTTTTCGATAGAGAATTAAATTCTACATCGCATTGCGTACAAATATAAAGGGCGTCCCATTTGAAAAAAAATACTTTTACACTGAGAGAAATAGATAGTACTCTTTAACATAAATATAGTATACTTTAATATATTTTATAGCTCCTATAGGGACAATCATATTTTATATTACCGGTGACAATATCTGTATAGTAAATATCTGTGAATACTTTTTATTAACTCGTATGGTAAAGTGTACTATATTTGTATTATTAATTTGAGCATACATGTTAGTAAATGTGAAAAAAATGTCTAGTAGCACTGACTATATTTGATAATAACTGTTAACAATGAAAACTACAATAAATATAGTTTAATAATTTTTAATTATAATTAATTAACATAATTTGATTAACCGGTGACAGCCGGGCGAATTGCCGTCGTATCGGGCAGGATTGCGGGAATCAGACCGGCCCGTGTACTGTAGAGTACTACCGGTATTGAAGCGCCTCGTAATTCTCGTCTGTGGGCGATTGTCCACAGTACTTTTTACACGACGTTAACCATGTATAAGCATCATATAGATATTACGCAGCCACATTTACCGATCACAATTTACATTGAGTACGAATTTCAAAGATTATGAAACAAGCGTAGCGCCATCTTTACGACAAAAGCTGTAGTATCACATATTTATGTAGCTAAACCAATTATGAGTATTATGATATTCCTACTATATAGATATAAAACTATACAGCATTCATTTCATTCCATCTCATTATTAATGCCGTTTTCAATAATCAAAGTAAGGTGACTGTTGCAAGCACCTAACCTAACCTAAATAAACACAACACAGTAAATTTGCTACACCTGTTATTATAACTGTCTTCACTACATTATATGCAATTTATTATATTCACTTGTTGTAAAATATTGTAAAACATTTCACTATATTTTGTAGAAGATTGTCACACAATATTTTTAAACAATTTTATTGCTTTTTTTGTAACCGTGATATAGGAAAATGCAACGCCGTTGTTCTAAAATTTTGCACAGTAGTAGGAATTCTTACTACAATTTCCGTCAAACAGTGAAGTGTAAATATTACAACATGGATTTTTCTCTGTGCAGACACAAACATGCACCGACACGAATACGTACACCTGTATCACACGTACATAACACGTGTGAGTGGCAATACAGCTTATTGGTCGATTTCTTCGGTAAAGATCGACAATGAATAGAGCAAGGGGTGGGGGAAGAGCGTTACGAACATTTATGTTAGAAATTGAATATGCATCGAATACCTGGTAACATCCAGATTTTACCTCTTACTATAAGCATGGTAACATCTGGTTATTTTACTCTTAATACCCCACATATTGTCGTTTTGACAATAATTATGTTACTAATTAACATAAAGAGATTTACTATCTAATTTCTACAATCCATTTTTCTCAGTGTAGTACTAAGAAGTTATGCCAAATCAACCCTAGGTTGTGAGACACCCTGTATGATTTTGTTTACTTTTTATGCCTTCGTTAAATAGTATAGTACCTGTACCCTCCACAATTCACATAAAAGTTGTCTATCTTTTACTGTATGGCTGTTACACCCCTTTAATGCATCTGTGTTTTTTTATTTTTTCACAAATATCAAAATAACTCCGAAACGGTAACCGATAGCTAAAAACATGTTTTATAAAATTCTCTTCAAAATTCCATATATGTAGAATCTAAAAATGCGACTAAAAATATAGGTATGTATTTATAATATCAAAGTTGGCCATGACTTTCGATGTAACCGGAAGTGCGACATTGATTAACTTACTTTTTCTAAATAGATCATAGCCAACTATGCTTAACGCCGAAGTTTCAAAATCGAGATATCACTGCAAATTAAAGAACTTTTAATGAACAGGTTCCGTGAATCACCCTGTATATATAGCACAGGGAAGCAGCGGCAGACTAAATTACATTTAGCTGACAGTCTGTATATTCTCTTGTCCGTGATGCCATATATCAAAAATTAAAAATAAATAATAGTATTTTTATTTATCCTAATTCTGAAGGTGCCTAAATTGTGTACTAGCGCCAGCCAAGAAATTTTATACGTCCATTTATAAACAAAGGCGCCAGAACGGGCGAAGATTTGGCAACACTGTCTACTTAGTTGTCATTTAAATGGGTAATAGCGCCCTCTTTCGTGAAGCCGTCAAACGCGCGATGTACAGCCGTTCCGTGTTAGATCCTATGTGGACCGAGCACGCGCTCTCCGTTTGTTCCCACAGCAGGTAAAGCAGATATTTTAATATAACGAGCTGGATCATGGAAGCGTTTGTTGTAGCACGTTGCCAAGGTTTGCCATTTACATTGGTAATGTCGCGTTACGAACGGAATATTGAATTTTGTATTGGCTTAAATTATAAATTGTAAATCTCTTTCGTATATGCATATCCGATTCATGTATGGCACGTGAAATTTTGACAAATTAACGTGGCGCAAGTCAAAGGCCGTGCAACCAGCTCTAATACTCGATTCCTGAATATTCGTTCATTTTTGAAGAGCTGTTTTATATCGATTTTTTATGAATCATGGGGTATTCGTGAGACGATTTGAGTTGATTAGCTATATGAATTCTCTTAATAGTTTATGCATTTAATTAACTTCTTGTTCTATGTTAAAATATCATTGCAACACGAATATTTACGTCTCAAAAAAAGACAATAAATCATAAACAAAGTTCATAAGTCTGTACTAGTATTTTTATTTAACCAATTATGTTCTTGCCCTGTGTATGTTGACTTTCACAATCCGTAAACAAAGCTATTTACGGGAGCTTAGTGCAGCACGGTCAGCTGCTCTACTTACAACCGTATTTAAAGTGTTAAGCCCTTGTTTGAAGTTACCCTAGAAATTGTGTTTGAACTCTACCCTATTCGACAGACTTTATACGATTAAAATCCGGGCTGGACGAGGTACTTAACACAAGAGACTTGTACGTCGGATGATTAGATCTTTTGGAAGGAAACAATACGAAATTTTGATGCTGTTCTTAGAGCAATTTTAGAGTTTGACGTCATTTTCGTCGTTAAGGATTACATCATCAAGGAGAAGAACAAAAAGTGATGCTTTTTAAATTTCTGAGAGTGCTGTTTGATAATACTCTAATAGCGTTTTCAGCTTACTGCACTACACCCGTGGAGTATATCTAGCTCCCTTACTAATATTATGTATTAAAATAAGATGGATATACAATCAGTGCATAAAAGTGCAGTAAAGTGCAGTAAGCTGAAAACGCTATAAGCGATTATGTTA
The DNA here is from genome assembly GCA_949128085.1 of Cetonia aurata. NCBI lineage: Eukaryota > Metazoa > Arthropoda > Insecta > Coleoptera > Scarabaeidae > Cetonia > Cetonia aurata. The sequence goes on along the minus strand of OX421884.1, from coordinate 65,026,258 downwards.
AATAGTATTCAGTTCCTAGAATACAGCCGACCGATGTAGCTTAATGACTTAATCCCATTCCCTCTATGTATAGGATGTCCCATCGAAGACTGGGTCTTTGATTAAAGCTCTATTTGTCATTTTAGAAAGAAACTTTTTCTACAAGAATTTTATAAAATCCAATGCTGCATAACCTAAAAATATCTCACCATCGAGAAATCGCTTATTATGAAAGATAGACGATAGGTTTAAATTTGGCAAAGTTGCTAAATTTTGTGATTATTATGATCCCAAAAAGAAAATAGATTTAGAACAAATGACGTTTGAGATTTTTTTAAAAAATCTTATTTTCTTATTTTGCCTCTAACACTTTTATTTAGCCTTGCAGAGAAAAACTAAAGACACGTTCTTGAAGCTACTTTTAATGTTCTATGTAATGGTGTACTTGGAATATTTATACGACGTTTTGTTTTCTTCTGGTCATCATCAACTTTCTTATTTCTTATGGGCGCCATATTAGATTTTGACACCGTCTTCTGATTTCAACCATGTGTAACATGTTGACAAAAGTTTTTGATATTGTGCTTTAACTGACGAAGAATTTAATTTAAGATTAAATAAGGTAGCCATGAAATTTCGAACTGTCAATCACTTATCGTTGCATTAGTAATAGAAAAATGTCGTATACCAACGAAGAGAAACGAGATATGTTATGTATTTTTTATTCATCGAATCGAAATGCAACAATAGCTAGTACACGATATTTACAATTGTATCCTGAACGACGACAACCATATCGTACTATTTTCCTAGATCTTGATAGAAAGTTAGTCGAATATGGATCATTTACCAAACCGCATAATGTTTACGGTAACCGGAATTTGGATAGAACTCAACATATTTCACAAACGGTAAATTAGATGTGTATTTTTGCAAATGTAAATTTTGTAAAAAAAAGTATATACAAACATATACCTACAGTTTTTTTTGTTTATTTCTCTTTTTCTTGGTTTTTAGGTCCCAAATAATAAAAGTATGAATGACTAACGACGTTTCGCTTTATTAAAAGCTTTTTCAAGTTATAAATAAATGTATAAAGTTTGATAAATAAAATGTTTTTGTTTAATAAATGACAATTTGTTTGTTTTTTATGATTTTGAAAATATTATTATGTTTTAATTAAAGATGTTTTGATTATTTATTTTTGGATTTTGTAATTAAATAGTTCTTTAAAATATTGTATTTAGTTATAAAAGTAAATTATATAATTTTGTGAAATATTGTATATCGGTTTTATCATTGACTGCATTTTTATGTTTATAAATTTGAATTATTTCTAGTATGTTACGTGTTTTTAAATTTTGTTCTTTGTTTAAAATTGTTACGTTGTTGAAATCAAAGGTATGATTTTCAGTTATTTCATGTTTTTTTAAGGCTGTAAGATTTTTATTATATTTGTGTCCTTTTATCCTATTTTCCAAATATTGCATGGTTTCACCTATATATACACCATTACAGTTTTGACAGTCTATTTTATAAACTATGTGTGATGTTTTACTTTTTTCAATTTTTGATTTTAATTTTGAATAGATTTGGTTTTCTAGTTTGTTTGTGTTTTGATAGGCAATTTTGTAATTATATGGTTTGAAAATTTGATTTATTTTTTCGGATAAATGTTTAACATAAGGAATTTTTAATAAAGCGAAACGTCGTTAGTCATTCATACTTTTATTATTTGGGACCTAAAAACCAAGAAAAAGAGAAATAAAAAATATATACATGGTCAAGATCCAAAGATTTAAAAAAAAACATATACAGGTTGTCTCAACGAGGTTGCATAACTTCATAGGGTTATTCCTTGTATCAAAATTAGCAAAACACTTCCAGTCAGCCGTTTTCGAGATATGGGTGGTCAAAAGCGTTGAAAATCACTAGTTACGGTAACTAATTTAGATGAATCATAGACACATTTGGCTCGACTGGTAACTTAGATCCAATGCACTTGACGTAGGCCTTTTGACAGTTGTCATGTAAGCAGTTTTGTTGTATTTTTGACAGTTTGGGATTTCGCTCGCAGAACATTTAAAAATGCCTCTTTTTACGAAGGAAGAGTACGCCGACATGATATTTTTGTATGGCTATTGTGGAGGAAACGCTTCAGCAGCGAGTACGCAGAACGCTACCTGAACCGAAGACATCCTTGTCGAACAACCATCACGAACTGTTTCATAAGACTCCGGCAAACAGGATCTTTCCCGAAAAAGACTAATGAGCGAGAGCCTGCGCGAAGAAACCACACTGAAGCTGTTCTTCATGAAGTTTCTGAGAATCGGAGAACCAGCATAAGGACCGTTTGTCCATACGGGTATCCGGCACACTATGGAAGAGTGGTAACCGACTTTTTGAACACTGCGTTTCTAAACTGCTGGATAGGGCGGAATGGAGCTGTCGCAAGGCCTCCGCGCTCGCCAGATCTGACGCCTCCCGACTTTTTCCTCTGGGGCAATATTAAGACCATCGTTTATGGACAAGAGAAGCCAAAGAAAAACTGGTAGGTAAAATCCAACGAGCATTTCAGGAAGTTCGTGAAATATGGAAAATGTCAACTGGATAGGAGGACTGAGTCAAAGAGCAGAGTTGTGTTTGGCAGTCTAGTGTTACCATTTTGAGCAGCTTTAAATGTTTACAGCATTGCGTGTTTGTTAAAATCATTAAAACAATTTCTGCTCATTATTGTGGAAGTAAGACTGTAATTTAAGTTAATCGTTCCTTAGCAACCATTTCCATAGCCGAAATTCGAGACAAATGCGTTTATGATTCGTCTAAATTAGTTACCGTAACTAGTGACTTTCAGTGCTTTTGACCACCCATATCTCAAAAACGGTTGAGATTTGGACCTATGCTGACTAGAAGTGTTTTGTTAATTTTGATACAAGGAATAATCCTATGAAGTTATGCAACCCAACGAGGGGACACCCTGATTCTGTATATCTGCAACTTATCAATAATGTTGTTCCAGTTGTTACAAAGTATTTAAAACTTTTTTTTTAACTATTAGCTTAAATCTTCTCAAAGTACCTATTTCCACATCATCAGCATAAACAGAATTAAATCGTCACGCACAGCATTTAACCATGATGAGATGTGGCAGCAAACATTGCTGCTCTACAGCATTGGAGCACTTAGTTAAGACTATCTATGTTTAGAGGTAATACATATATGCTTTGCTCAAGATTTCCAATACAACTTCGTCCTGATTAATTAAGGCTGCTGCAAGTAGATTACATTTGAACATTGTCAGATCGGCTAATGTATCCACAATAAAGGTGATTAGTGACCTTTATTTACCGTATATTAATTTGAAACTGCAACCATTGCTATTGCGTTTGCGTTTTGGAAACTGGATCGAGATTATGATAATACCTTAAGAAGACAGCGCACGTCGAAATTTGTGGCGTTCAACAGGGAGTTGCGTTTCCTGCCTGCAGATTAATATCTAAAAGCCCGCCTGTGGTTAGTTAATTGCTTCATAATTGCTGTAGGGAATCCAAGGATGTGTGTGATACGGAATTAGCGGAAACGCGATTAATTATATGCAGGAGATAACGAGCATGGGATTGATAGCTTCCGGTTAGAATATATCCCTCTCTATTCATATCCTTTTGATACTGTTCGATGATATTTTCCATTAGAAAAATAAGGAAGTTGATTGATGATATCATGGTCTGCTTTTGGGCTGGCAAATAGGTTTGTTTGATAACTAATCTGTAGAGATAGAGGAATTATTATGTTCCAGAAATTCGTTTAATTTATCGAGCATAAAAGTGTACATGCGCTTAATTGGGGTACGCAATGGAAAACTGGGGCAACCGTCCTGTTGGAATCAAACTTCATTCATATCAAGTCGCTCCCGTACAGCAGGAATAATATTAGTTTATAATAATTCTAAATACTTATTGCCATGTTAATTTCCTTCAATAAAAAAGGGTCCGATATCCCCAACAATACAAGTCCACATGTTCAATTTTTGTGGAAACTTTTATGGAAATTTGTTGTTGCAACAGTTGTTGCACTGCATAAATTACTTTCGCCAGCATTTTTGCTTGGCCGCCGAGGTCCCCCGATCTCACGGTAATTGATTTTTATTCATGGCGTAGACTTAAAGATACAGTATATAAAGACCGCCCAACAACAACTGATAATATGAAACAAAGAATTTGAGAAGGGGTCAGAAATATTTAAATTGCCGAGGTAGAAGCGAGTGTATTATCCACAAGTAACAGACTCAATTTGTCTGTGGCCAGTGATGGTAGACATTTCGAACATATATAATTAAAATTTTAGTTGGATATTTTCTTTTTGTTGTTATTATTCTCGTTAATAATTTATTTCATTCAGTTTTGATTATTTTTAGGCGATATAAGCAATAAACAATCTGATGGAATTTCGTAGTTTCCATGGAAACCATCCGTCGCGTCGTTGCAAGGCCGTAGTTAATTTTTGTTGCAAATTTCATTCTTTTGGAGATAAATCGAGAACGGATAGAGATATTAAGATGCGGTTTTCACTGGAATTTTCTGAGATAACACTCATTTTATGATTGAACATTAACATAATTTTCGGATACTTCTGGTGGCCATATTAGTTAAGTATTTTTTTGCCCCGAAGCTGTAGGCATAATAGTTTCCGAGAGGTCGCCACCCTTACTGAATCACCCGGTACAGTATTTTTTCCGACGATTTCACCTCTAGTGAATTAATCATGCCCTCTATCATTTTATTATCATAAAAAGCAAGATAGGAAAACAGATAGAGATTTACTACGATTGTTAGTTTGGGAACACTTTTAGCTAGCCATAAACAGATATAAAATGGGACAAAGTTAAGCTATATCCCAGAACAGCTAACTGTCGAAACTTTTTCATTAATCTAGCATTTGGTCAATTTCCTGGTGTATATGGACACTCTGTTATATTAAGAGAAATACGAGATAACACACAAGTTGGGTTCTATACTTTAATTTCCGATTGGTTTGAAAGTTTTGCGTTTGTTGATACGATTTCGTCATTAAATTTCGTTGTGAAGCGATTTTATAATAATAATCTACGCATTAAACTTTTCGTTTTGTACGCTTGGATAAAAATATCAGAAGTTTGCTTCGTTAATATTTGCTGAGGTGGAAAATATCTTTCCTTCGATCTTTGCAGTAACTTAACTTGTAACGTACGTTGACGTAAACACGTCTTTTATTGGGTACAGTAGCTCTGTAGCTCTGGAAATTTTCTGTGCTTTTACCTCTCTCTCTCTTTCACACACACACAGAGAGAGACGCACTTCTATATTATATATAATTCTATCTTCGTGAAATATGACAGCCCGTTTTTGCCACCGCGTACGTGTTTTCTGTTGTTATAACACCAGCGGATGTTGTATACCATTTTCACGCATTTTTTTCTTTTCGTTACAATCTGCTGAACTTTTTCTTCTTGTTTTGTTGCAGGTGAGTCAAGCTAAAAGGTTTACATTACGTTATTAAAGCGTGACGGACAGAATTTGCCAGAGAGAAACGTACTAACCAGACGTTTTACGTTAAGGTAAGAGTGAAAAATGTGGATTTTAAAATATTAAAATGTTTTAGTGTAATTCGTCATAATTTAGGATATTAATTCGCGCAAAGTTATAATTCAATTTGGAGTTTTCTGTTTATGTAATATGTGTGACATTTAAGCATTATTTTAATGGATAGATATATTAGATATAATCTAAAAAAAGTCAGGATATAATGTAATTTGATGCTCTGAGTGTGTTAGTGATGATAATTGATAAGACTTGTCTCATTCTGATTATTGTGACAAAGAAATTAATTTTACTTAAAAGCCAGGAGTTATCCAAATTATTATTCAACAAACTATAATATATAATAGAAATTTAATATTTAATATAATCCGCCTTTTCTGTAGTGACACAAAGTTAAATCTTCTCTCTATCGGGATAAACACCATCAATTTTGTACATTAAGTATTTTAAAAAACCTTCTTTGTACTGCCTCAAGATTATTAATATGTACCTGATAGATCGGATACCAGATCAGGGATGCGACTTCTAACGTTGATCTAACAAATGCGTAGTGAAGAAGCAACAAACACCTTACACCCTCAAAATTGCGACTTTTTCTGCATATAAAACCATACATTCGATACGCGGCTGCAACCTTTAGATTTATACGATTGATAAAAGTAAGTTTGCTGTCGAAAGTAATACCCAAATCTTTAACAATCTCACAGCGATCCAAATCTTTATTATTCAAACAATATGAAGAATTAATGGTGTTGGTTTTTCTTGTGTATGTGACAATTTTACATTTGCGTATGTTAAGGCTTAAATGGTTGCGAGTACACCATTCACCTACCGCTAGTATATCGTCTTGTAAGCTGATGCAGTCTGCCATGAACGTAAATCTCTTTATAGATTTTCAGATCGTCAGCAAACATCAAGTGTTCGTTCTTAATAACATCGGCGATATCATTAATAAATAATAAAAACAACTCATCTTCACTTTTTAAATTTTAAGGGTGGAATGATCGTCATTAAGTTATCGCTATTGATATGACAATTGACAGACAATCGGAATTTTAAATAAATCACAGCGGTAAAATATCATTTGAGGTAGCTGGTTTCAATTGAAATTCCCTGCACAGTGAAGCGGATTGGGCTTGTTCTCAGAAGTTTTTTTTTTTTTCAAATGAAGTCATTGGCATAGGCGTTTTTTTATATTTGATAGTTCTGGACACGTCGCTGAATAAAATGAATATAAAATTGTGGAAATCGGAACATTTGTTGCGAAGATATTTGCAGGGCAAAAAAGAAGATTCACACCAGTGATTTGTTTAATAATCTTGAGATACCAAACGCTGATCGATGTTTGGAGCTCGATATTGCATTTCATTAATTGTCTATAAATGTTGCAATTTTTCTGTCGTTTTGACAGTTTTGCACTGTAATTTTGTCATGCGTGCATTGGTCTTTTATCTATTTCTTCCGATGTTCTGTCCTACGTATCAAATAATTCAGCCGTAGCGGTTAATCGAGCTTAATGCTCGCTTGTTAGGATCATTTATGCAGGACTCAGCTCAGGTTTGGTAATTTCTTCCCGCATACTGGATTCAGACACCTCTTATCCAGCTAAGCAAGAAAAATCTCCCCTACATAAAAAATTCATTTCTTCCGGGGTTTTCTCAGCCTTTAGGAGAGAGACCTAAGTGGAATAAAATGGAGTTGCTATTGATTGTCGTGAGGTGTTTTTGCGGTGTTTTAGGTCCGCAACGAAAGAGCCCTCCCAAACTGACTAGAATTTCGGCGGAAAATAAGTATTTCCTCATTTTCCCTGGTCGGCATACATACATAAATAGGGCTATGCTTTCCAATAAGGAAGAAGCGTCAGGATCCCCACCAGATTACTCCTCGTCTTCTATCCATTGTCTGGCGCGACATTAAAATATATAGCAACGAAAATTCGCGCGCTTACATCCTATGTGTGTGTCTCGGCAAATATGTAACGCCTCGCGGGCTCGTGATCCTGTCGCCTCTCCCCGGCCGTTTATTTAATGTTCCTTTTCGGCGCTTAAAATTTATTGTTTCGCCAGCGACTGGCGCGTAAATTTCCATTTCTGGCGGCGCGGAGGGGGGAGGACAGAAACCGGCTCGCCTGCATGCAATATTCAGATAACGGGATATATGTGTTATTTCCCAAGTAGCTGGAGAGTGTTCGGATGGCGTGAGGAAAAGTCGGCGCGGTGAATTTGCGTTAAGAAAGGAGCTCATGAGTGTAATGAATGGAAATAAGTCAGTTGGAAAATTAAAAGCGTCAATATCCCAGTAACGGTTGGGTTTACGAAATTTTCTCAAATAACTTTTTCTGTTCTACAATACCCCAAGAGTCCATATTTACAATTTCTTCCTTGAATTTCGACACACCCTGTATAACGAAAATTAATAATTTTAAAAAATGTATTGTTATGTTATTACTCTGTTTATAGAAATTTGAAATATTTTTTATTAAAAACTCACCCGAACACTTATACAATCATCTTTACAAGTACGTATTTCGAGTTGCCTACATTATCTGTCAAAGTTTATTTTTGACGAATTAAAATAAACCATATCGGATATAAATGCACTAATATTAGTATTAAATGTTTTAAATATTCAATCTAACAATTATACCCTGATATAATCTCATATTAAATTACCTGATTTTAAACTGAACTATCCACAAATCCACCTTTAAGTATCTGAGGTCCTGTTTGGAAGAAATCCCATGAAGTACCGGTTCCTGTTCGTTTGGGGCCTTCCTTTGATCCTATCTGATGGACGAATTTGTGGATTTGAGGTATTTATCCTTCCACGAGAATTTTCACTTTATTTAATCGTTATTCTAAATAAAACTTGGATACTATAAAATGTTCGTTGTATTTACCTAAATGTTTGGTTAGAATTATAGCTAATATGAATTTTTCAATGAAAGAGCTTGGCGGCCTTTGTTTAATCTAGTTTGAGATGGTTTATTTTAGTGATTTTTCTGCCCCGATCATTCCTTGAGTGATTGGAAAGATATCTATTTTATCGTAAAATATAAGCGGGATATTTGAAATTTTGATTTAACGAGTTTAAGTGTTTTATTTGTTTATTAGAGTTAGTAAACCTATCTTTTTAAGAACTTATGTCTTTGGTAATTCTAAAATATTTTGTTCATATTCATTATTTAGAAAATTTCCTTAACGAGTCGCGTAGGTAACACAGATAATTGTTCATATTATCCTTGGTAGAATGGAATAGCAAATCGAGGACTAAGTGTTAAACAAAAATCCTTTCCTTTAACAAAACCGAAAGCAAAGGATATTTATTTAACACTTATTCCGTCCACACAGATAATGTAGTAAGTTGACGTAATGACAAGTATTTTAATGAAACACTGAATCAAGGCTAACATTCCCCTGAAGAAACATTAGGGTAACGGCCTCTTTATATGGGGATGTGTTTTTCATCTGAATCAGTATAGTTAATCCCATCTGTCAATGGGAATTTAGTACTTTTGCTAATAGCTTTTAATTTTATAAAGGGAAACAAGGTCTCTGGGGGCATTAAAACTGATTTAATTTATTTGAGCTTATTTATTGCTAGAAGTAAAAAAGAAAACATGTTATATAAAATTTTTAAATTTATCTGTTTCTAAGAAAATTTAAATTTTTAGTACGGCCAAATATTAATATAGTAGGATATTTTTTTTTTTACTATGAAGCAATGCTTTCACGGATTCCCTGTATATCCGAAGTTTAAAAGCTTAATATCTCAATAACCAATGAGTTTACGAAATTTTCTTATATGAACTTTTCGATTATAATTGGTCCTAAAATTCTGAATCTTCAATTTTATTCATTAATTCGGAGACACCCTGTATAGCATATATTTTTCCTTTAATCACCATCCCGCACCGTCTATACACGAACAATCGATCATCCCCACGTGTATTAAACGAATAGAAACCGCCATCAATCACGTTTGACCGCCAGTTGGCAGCACTGTATCCGCTCGTTCCGATGTGCGCATCCCGCGTCCAGTCGCGTCATTAATTCGGCGTGAATTATGGGCCGGGGGGTGCAAAAAAAAAAAATTCGCCCGGTCGCCGCTGCGGACGAAAATTTAAGTTGCGCATTAATGGCGTACGCGCTAGGTGGCGCTCCGGCGGAATATGCAGATTCGCCGGAGCTATGAAATCGGTAATAACGCCGCTGGTGATTACCCAAAACACTCGCTGGCAATTAATAAATTAACGGGAAAGCACGAGTAAATGACGCGTCCGCTGTCGAGTGTTGACCGGGTTGGGTGGAGGGGGTAAAGGCAGGAGAGGGGGAGGCGTCTATGTGGAAAATTTGTTGCGGCTTTGGCAGGTGGCGCTTTTCCGTCGAAATTTTGTCTCTTTTATTTTTCATTTTTTAAGCGTTAATGCTGCGTGTTTAATGTAGGCTTTGAAAAAAGTGAATGCGGCTGGTAAATTGTTAGGTTGGAGTTGAAACATTTGACGCGTACGACCTGTTAGTTGCTCGCATCAAGTGTGGTATTCGGATTTTTATTTGTATATAAAGCTATTTAGTTGATTCTAGATATCTCCATATCTTGTGCAATCGCTCGAACATCTTTGTTTTTCACTTCTTTTTGCTATTTACTCTTCGTGAATTGCCCCGTTACTTTTTCTTTGGTTCATATATCCTTTTGTCTGTCGTATTGTCACTTAGTTTAGTGAATTTGCTTCTCATCCTTTCGGGCTTTTCCTGTAATTTTTCTAAGAATTTTTCAAATTCGTCAACTTCTCGATTTAGGGGAACGCGGGGCGGAATGAGACGGCTAACTTCAAATTTATGTTAAAAATATTAACAACCAAGAATAAATTAAAAAGACCGAGTAGTCCATAGATGATGTTATACTGCATCATAAAAAAGAACCAAACATAGAAAGAATAGCAAAATATGAAAGAAAATTTTAGGTATTTAAAATATTGCAATTTTCTTATTCCACCCCGCATGTGGGGCGGAATGAGTTGTATGTTGATAAAGTGAATTAATAGTTGTAAATAATATAAACAGTAAGAAAAAATGTATTTATAATATGTTTCCTAACTAACAAGGGAACACCGGTGTTCCCTTGTAAGTGACACATAATTCATATACAAAATGACTTAGTAGTGTTAAATAAACAGCGAGTAATGAAAAATATTTATTACAATACGTTGCTAATTTCTTCTCTCTTATTTTTTTTAATATATTTTTTGACTTCTTTTTTATGACATTCTTCTCTTTCTCCAATGATAATTTTCTTTTTGCCCGCTCTACTTTGTTAGCCTCTTTAATATCGCGTTTATCCTTGGCTTCCTTCAATTCTTGCAAGTATGGCGATGAACTGACAATTGAGGTTTCTCCTTTTTTTCTAGACGTCCTCTGCTTGTTTTGTTGAACTTTTGGAATGGCCAGAACATTATTCGGAGATGCCATTGGAAATGATGTGCTTTCTGCAGACACATCTGGCATCCAAGAGCATTGTACTTAACTTAATACAGAAATTTCATCACTTTTTTACTTCTGAATGAACTATTTCAGTATTTTTGTTATTGATTTCTTCATTGGTAACTTGGTTGTTGTTAGTCCGCAGATCGACTAACTGAATGTCTGTGGTAGCCGATGGCAGAAAATCGTCAGCAGTGAAAACAGTTTTATCTGGACGCCAAATCCCCGTTTTCCTGAAGCCGTTTAGAGCGCTTTGCATCGAACATGCATGAATAAATGCAGCCCCAAATAAAGCCAAAATTTGGAATAAGGTCACCATTTTTCCTAGATTAGACCTCATCCACATTCGAACTTCTTCTTCATAATAAATGCTAATAGGTCTCATTAATACAACGTCTAAGAGTTGAATACGGTGTAAAATAGTAAAATATTATCCCGTTATTTCGAGCAAGATCAATGATATCAATATTTTTTGTGTGCGTTGCATGTCCATCAAAAAGCAATAATCTTGGAGATTCCTTCGTAAATTTCGAAAAAGTTATGAACTCTTTAAACCAGGCCAAAAAAAATTCGAATGTTACCCAGCCAGTTCCACTCACTTCTGCCCATCCTCCAGGTGGTAAACCCAGCTCAAACTCCTGCAATTGTTTTTTGCGCGGGAAGAAAAGCATAGAGGGCATATAAACCCCACTAGCTGAAACACATATCTCTACTGTCACCGTTTGACGTCTCTCACTGGACGTGATTCACCAACTTGGCGCTTTCCTTTTGTTGCCAATATTTTAGAATGAGCCTTTGGATTTACTGTAATTCCGGTTTCATCGCCGTTGAAAATCCTGTCGGCCGTTAATTTATATTTGTCAATACATTCAGTCAGCAACGTATGAAACTGAGTAACAGCTACTCGCTTAAAACCCATGGCAGGAGCTTCGGAGGTGGCCTCTGGTGAACGTACACTAAGATCAGGATGTCTCGTTAAAAAGCCAGCCATCCAATCCTTCCCGGCCATTCTTTGTTGAACTTGTTAGGAATGTTATTACGAATTGCCAATTGGTATGCCAATCTACGTGCATCTTTCATACATAAATCCAATAGCCCTTTCTCCATTTCTTTGAGGTAGTTTGCTAACTCGATTTCCTGCTCATCTGTGAAGACACATTCAAATTTTTCTGCTTTCTTATCTATTTTCAGAAATCCATCTGTGTACCATACCAGACTTTGTGGTAAGGTGTTTGAAAATGTAAAGCACGTTTTTCATGTTAAATCCGCCGAAATTGCTTCAGGAGTGCAGCCTGTGCGCGACTACGCTAATTAATCGGTTCAAACGGCACAAACACCCATCGGAACCGAACGTCGCGTTCGCAAAAAATATTCAATTTGAATTTTTCTGCCCGCAAACGTTTCGCATAGCATATCGATGTACTTTTGGGCCTCAGTATTTCAATGGAGCGAAGATTACTACCGACGTGCAACCCAGTCGCGGGTAAACGCAAAAAGGGTGGGATATACTCCGTTTACCAGCGTGTTCGTCTAGGCGACCGACGCGTTGAAGGCGCACCGTATAGCGCCGCCATCCGAGATAAATTCTCCCGGAGAAAATTGCGAAAATACCGTCTCCGGACGAATAAATTGAACTTGCAAGAGCGCGACCGCTTACAACAACGCGCTAATCAATTTCCCGTTTTGGGACGTGTACGCGGAGGATATATGCCCCGCCAGCGACGTGTGTAACAGTCGTGGGAGCTCGTTTCGCGTCTCGGACGGCATGCGCCATAATTTAAAATCAATCTCGCCGTTCGCCGTACGGATTTAAGGCATACGTTGAACGGATTTATGTTGGGAACGATAGTTCGAAGTCTGCGTGCTCCTATTTGGTGTAGCAAATTGCATTGTACCGAGACATAGGGTTGCTGTGATCAATTGCTCGGCCGATCTCGTCGAATATCGGTGCAGTTTATTTGATACGTCGGCACGTAGACGACCTGCTCGCTTTTAAGATCTTTTATAAGCGTACCTTCGGACTAGCAACTTTTTAAACATTTAAAATCACTAAGCTTGCCTATTGATATACACTCCGCCAAAAAAGTATGGCATTAACTAAAAAAGGGCATTTATGAACCAAGATATTTTTATACGTTCACAAAAAGTTTGCCTCGTGTATGTGAACTATAAAAACACTAACAAAATAATGGAACTTAGCGTTTTTACTTTATTTTTTTCCTAAAAGAACACAATTAGAAAAATGCATATGTGTAAGGTTTGCTCAGTTGTTTATTGAAAGTCTTCCTATACGGACAAATTTTAAAGTGCGAAGTCAGAGTTCTGTACCAACGCTTTTAAAACTAAAATGAGCAATTTAACTTCAGAACAAGTGGCTGCTATAGTTGCTTTAATCGAAGATGGACGATCTCAAGCATACGTTGCTAATTTGATGAACATCAATCAGTCAAGTGTTTCTAGAGCCGTAGCCAGATATAGGGAAACAGGCATTTACAGTAGAAGACCTGTACCAGGTCGTCCAAGATGTTCTACTCGCCAAGATGACCGCTATTTACTACTACAAGCATTACGTCGAAGACATGTAACTGCGAGACAATTGCAGAACGACTTGGCTAGAGTCAGAAATACTCGTGTGAGTACTCAAACTATTCGGAATAGGTTACGACAGAGTGGATTAAGAGCTAGAGTAGCTGTAACAGCCCCTCGTCTCACTAGGAACCACCGAGTGGCTCGCTTAAGGTTTGCCAGAGAACATGTAAATTGGCACATTAATGACTGGGCCAATATACTCTTCACAGATGAGTCAAGATTTGGTCTTTACACCTCAGATAGGCGTATCTCAGTGTACAGACGAGACGGTGAGCGCTATTCGCAGTGTAATATCAGACCTAGACCTAATTTCGCTGGTGGCTCTATTATGGTTTGGGGAGGCATCTGTTTAACAGGTCGTACAGAGTTAGTACCAGTAGACAGAGGTACACTGACTGCCCACAGGTATATAACGGACATTTTAGAAGAACATGTAGTACCATATGCGCCAATTATAGGAAACGAATTCATGTTAATGCACGATAATGCACGACCGCATGTTGCAATAATCGTCCAGGAATACCTTAACGATGTTGGTATTCCAGTTTTAGATTGGCCTGCGGTAAGTCCGGACATGAACCCTATCGAGCACGTGTGGGACCTCCTTCACAGACGGATACGAACCCAAAATGTTGCCCCAGCGGACCTGCATGGACTAGCAAATGCTCTCCGTGACGAGTGGGAGAATTTGGATCAGGCTTATATACGGAGGTTAATCAAATCTCTGCCAAACCGTATGTGAGCGGTCATAAGAGCCAGAGGTGGCAATACTCAGTATTAAAAGCTACTGTTATGACATTTTTCTTTCCAAAATTATAATTTCTTGTTTTAATAAAAATCTCAAGTATGAGTTCTTGTTTTTATTTGGCCTGTATTTTATTTAAACAATCATAGAAATTATATCTTAGAGCGCATTAAAGTATATTTACAACTTTATGCTACAAACAAAGATTATGCGATACTTTTATGATTCAAAACTAAATTATGCGATACTTTTTTGACGGAGTGTACATCAAATAATAAAATTATTAATTCTTCTACTATTATATCTTTAGAAACCTGTGTATACCATGCAAGAAATTTGGTACACAAGACGAATAACTAAATATTTACATTTTGAGTTAATTATTTTTTTAATGTGCAATGTATGTGCTTTTACAGTTGCGACTTTTTGCACGTAGACCTTCAATTACACATTTAAGCAGGTAGCAATATTTTAAACAATAACATTTCGTAGAAACGCATACATCTGGCCTATGCGGGTGACTCATACACAGCCGGCGAATATGAATGAAAAACCTTGTTTTTTCCAGTTCCAGCGGTGGACGATGGAATAGACTTTGTCCTTCAGATTTTAGAATGTGTGGTAAGGTGAATTATGCACTCGCAATCCCTACGCGTTCCCGTACGGTCTACCGAGCTCTGGGAATTGAACATGAACCTTCGAAAAAATACGTAATGTTTAGATATAGGGTGCCCCATTAGTGTGTCGGCGAAATTTAGCACAAAAACTATTAAAGATAGCAAAGTGAGATTTCCTGTATATATATAGTTGATCAATGCGCATATGGTAAAAATATTTTCAAATATACAGGGTGTTACAAATTCCCAGATCTACTTTCAACTTTTTTATTTTAAATGGACTGCTATATTTTTTAGTAATTATTTCGATAGCTACCTAAAACACCTTTACAGTAATATATAGTTATGTGCACTTCTGACAATTGGTTTAGGCTATATTGCAAATTTTGTCATAATTTTGACAGTTGCGACTTCTGAGATTTTAAGTTTTATCTTTAAAACGGTTATGGTGTCGCGCGTTATTCTTTGGTTATCAATTTGGCGGCTAACGATTTATATATTTCAAGGTGGCGCAACGTCAAAATATATACAGGGTGTTAAATATGTCATAGCACATTTATCGAAATTCAAACGCGTTCCTTTTGATTTTTTTAAATGGAACTTATATTTTTCAATTTCAGCAGCAAATTCCTCGTAAAATTATCTTTAATATGGTACCAATAACGTAACACTTATTTTCAGTATTTTCGAAGATATTACAAATTTATAGAAAATATGTTGACAATATTCAATATATGGGACACCAAATATGGTTAGATAGCCATGATTTTCAAACAAAAGCTAAGAATATAACGAAACATCAAATCTCTGCTTAAATGTCCACATAATGTTGTTTTTTGTAGTTTATTTTTGGTGTCATAGCGTCTTACAATGTTTTATGATTTTATTATAATATTCGAATTATTTTGTGGATTATTAGTTATTACGTATTACTTTAATCTGGTTGTTAATTATATCGTCTGGTTTTTATCTAAATTCATTTATTAAAAATAAATTTCTCCAAGGAGGAATTCATAGACATGATATTTGTTCTTGGTGCTTGCAACAAACATCCACTATCACCATCAAGAATGTATGCAGCGGATTATCCTACCTGTAGAGCGTCAGATAGTAAGCTTTGAGAATTTATTGGTAAGGTTTCTTTGGTCAGGTTATGTGGATTATGATAAACATGGAAGGACAAAAACTATGGTTATAGAAAAGGACAATTTCGAAACACCATGGCTTTCACCATGGCTTACTCCACACGGATTTTGAAAAGAAACTTGTGTATCGATGAAAATATTCTAGTGCTTTTCACATATGAAGCAACATTTGTCAATTCTGGAATAATGAACAGAAAAACTTCACACTACTATGATACACAAAATCCATTTAGTATCAACACAAACGGGGGGAGGGGGGGCATCAGGGAACACCGTTGTGGATCCATTTTTCTTTGACAATACCTTAAATTGTGAGATTTATAGAATTTTTTTTAAAAATAATTTACCAATACTGCTAGAAGGTCTCCATAGGAACTTTATGGAGGGATTGTGATACCAACACGATTGTGCATTCACACATTACGCTGCTGCTGTCAAAACTCAGATTCATTAAGGTATTCATTAAGTTGGTCACCGCATCACCAGATTGACCCCTTGTGATTTTTTTCTACGGCCTACTATAAAAAACCATCATATGCATGACCCTCGATGCAACGGCAGACAATATGCACAAACGCATAAGAAATGCTTCTCTTCAGTTAAATGTGGATAATATGATAATATCTATATTTGAAAATGTAAGGCAGACCATACACACGGAGCTGAATAGAGACATATTTGAGCATCTTTTGATTTAAAATTATTATATATAACTAAAAGTGTAAAAAATAAAATAATTTTGTGTCACGTACGGTTTGTTTTTTGTTACGTTATAAATAATCTAAACAACTTACATAAAAAAGAACAAATGAATAGTGGTGAATTGCTATTATTAAACATATTTTCCATAATATCTTCGAAAATACTGAAAATAAGTATTAAGTTATTGGTACCATTTTGAAGGAAATTTTACAAGGAATTTGCTGATTATATTGGAAAATATAGGTTCCATTTAAAAAAAATCGAAAGAAAAGCGTTTGAATTTCGAAAAATGTTCCATGACATATTTAACACCCTGTATATATTTCTAAGTATATATATACCATCTTGAAACACGCTAACTGTTAGCCCCCAAATCCATAACAAAAGATTCACGCGCTACACTAAAACAGTTTGTAAGATAAAAGTTAAAATCTCAAAAGTCGCAACTGACAAAATTTTGACAAAATTTGCAATATAAATTGAAAATACGTATATTCTTGTAATTTTAACATATACTGACTTCCAGAAAAATTGCAACACCTAGAAGCTGTTTAACGATTTTATTAAAATTTTCAGAAAACGTCTATTTCTATGAAACAAAGTTAGGATTAAGTTTTAAAAACAAAAGAACAAAAGCTTTAAAAGTTTTTTCAATAATGAGTTGCTCCGCCACGATTTGTAATGCACTCATCTAGACGCCTTGGCATGCTATTAATCAAGTGATCTATAGCTGCTTGTGGTATATCGAGCTTCTTGAATCCGTTGTTGAAGATCGTGTAAATTATCTGGAGGGTGCGGTAAATTACCTATTCGCCTACCAATCATATCCCATACATGTTCAATGGGCGACAAATCAGGCGACCGAGCAGGCCATGGGAGGACGACAATGTTAGATTCTTCCAAAAACCGTGTTGTAGCCCTTGCCGTATGAGGGCGCGCATTATCCTGCTGGAAAATGGGATTTTGCAGCCCCTGAAGATATGAAAGGCCAACTGGTTGTAGCACATTAGCAATGTAACCAGCTGCGTTAAGGTTGCCGTCAATAAAGACCAAGGGTGATCTGCTACCATAACATATTGCACCCCATAACATAACTCCTTGAGTGAGGGCTGTGTTGCGTTCCACAAAAAATGTTGGATTTTTACGTTCTCCACGCATCCGTCTGAATCTCCTACGACCATCGTGGGCCCACAAGCAAAATCGGGACTCGTCACTAAACACAATTTGATGCCATTCCTGCGCCCAATTAACCCTTAAGTTGCTCCACTCTAGTCTGCGTAGACGGTGAAGTGGTGTAAGAGGAAGACATAAAAATGGACGATATGAACGCAATCCATAAGATCTTATCCGGCGATAAACAGTTGACATTGACATTCTGAGTCCTGTACCTCTCATCCAATCATTTGCAATTGATCGAGTTGTTGAAAATCTATCTCTTGTGGCCAAAAGTCTTAAGCGACGTTCTTCGCGATCTGTAGTCCTTCGAGGACGTCCAGATCCACGGCGACGATGTTGAACCCCTTCCTCGCACCATTTGGACCAACACCTCAATACCGTTGAAACATTTCGGTTTACACGACGAGCAATTTCTCTTAGCGAAAGTCCGGCCTCTCTCATACCAATAATACGGCCACGTTCAAAATCACTTAATTGGACAAAATGTTGATGCTGACGTACTCTCGACATTGTTATCAAGTGCAGAATGAAATTGTGACGTAACAACAACAATTTGCAAACTTGACAGTTACTAAATGGTCTAATACTTCAAATTTATAGTTACTATGTGCTATGGAAACAACCTGCAAAAAAAAAAACCACTGACTAGATTTTATTCAAATTTTAATCATCAATTTGTTTAATGAAAATAAACGTTTCCTGAAAATTTCAATAAAATCATTCGACAACTTCTAGGTGTTGCAATTTTTCTGGAAGTCAGTATATATGAAAATTGAAAAGTCGCGCAATGGACGGAGCTATAGCGCTAACTGGAGCATTTCGCCAGAAAATTCGACCATGGTACTGCAAGTTAACAAATATTCCAAAGTAAGAAAAATTCAAACACTTCAAATACATTATTTTTGTCCCATCAGTCCATTTACCTTGTCCTTTATTCTTTGTGACTATCAAAAACTCCAAAGCATTTTACTTCAGTTTTCTCCTTTAAGTATGATTTCTCTCTAGTAGGTAAATAATATCATATTTTGAAACAATAAAACGGCAATTTCGCGTTCACATCGTAATATCTGGATGCACAAGGTACTTATACTCCAACATTGGAGCACTTCCACCTCGTAGATTCAATTTCATCGCCGCTATCAAATTGCCGCGCCGAGGCCCTCTAACGGGCAACACATACCTGTTATAAACATTTACCTCGCTCGCTACAGGATCCGAGATTATTTCCCTATTAATATTTACTGCTTCCCGGAGACGAAATTCCCAAAGTATGCTGTAATTAAAAAACTAATTATATTCGTGAGCGAACGCGGATTTTCGAATTTCGTCGGAGAATCCCAAACAGTTCAGTTAATGAGCCATATGTGCGTAATCCGATTTAATAAGGCACATACTAGAATGCCCGGTTTGTAAACGGAACACAAGTTTCCGCCAGTTTCCGTTAGTACATGTGCTTATTGTATGTATTGTTTTGAAGCGATTGTTGATGTTTCGATGTTCGTTTTTATTGGTAAATGAAATGCGCTCGCGAAGCGATCTATTTAGGATGAAGAATAATGCTTTTGTTGTTAAAAATGTGGTAAGCCCACTTATCAGGTGAGCTTACGACATTTTTCAAGCAATTTGTCTCGCAAACTCTTGATAATATTCTTTTCAAAGCACGGCAACATGTATAGTTTAATTTTATTATTATTAAAATTATTTTAAGAAGCAGTTTCACAAACTGATTATGAAAACGGTTTGATAGCCGATCAATTACAAAACAGATAAAAGATAGGTACACTACATCTCGATGTGTCCAGTAGTTTTTGTGTAATGTACGTACAAGGACAAAAAGAATTACAACAAAACAAATAAATAAGTCATCACCACAACCTGTTCTTGTGATGTTGAAATTTTCAAAGGGAAGCTTTATCGTAGCTTAGCTGTTTTATGGTGTCATTGAGTGCGCTCTGTTAAGAGAACGCATCAACAGCTGATCAACTTGTGGCATGGCAAGGCATTATGGGTACCTTTAAAACACGGTGTAATACTAGCCCGTTTTGTAATAGTATTTTCAAACACAAGTGTCACAATGACGTTTATGTAATGCGAGTACAAGTTTGAATTTCGAGCCGCGTAGCGGTAAGAGATTCAAAGTACGAGCATTACAAGTCATTGTGGCTCACGTTTTTTACAGTATTTTTTCTAATTTGAATATTAATCGCCTATATTACGTTCCGGCCAGAGTATTCCTCCCCCCTCCCCAAGATGGCAAATGTCGTTTCTTTAAAATTTTTGTCTTAGAAAGTTTATCAGTTTGTTGTACTGTAAATTTTTATGTTTAAATAAGAGAATATATCTTATGTTTACTATGCAGTGTGGTTAATTCCACGATTTTTAATTTTTCACCCGCAAAAACTATTTATTTTAAACGGTGTGGCATCTATCCCGGACTTACCCTACTTGAAAAATCCTCTTAATTATGATTATAAGAAAAAATCTTAACTTCCTATGACATGGTTTACAAAAACACTCTTCGTAGCGAACATATCCAATATATCTATACATCCCCTTTAACATGAAGACGCTACTAATCCTGCAACTTTAACACCAGACGGAATAACTGTAGGAAAACCGCACGGCTGACACACAAAACTTCACATCTGCGAGCGGTATAACCGCAGCACACGTCATCCAGGCTCAGGATAACCGTTGAAGCGAAACAAACAATAAGAGAATTTATGTTCACACCTTTATCTATATACATATATTATATACATACATAAGTGTTTCTGCCTTGGGTATATGTCACTTCTATAGATACTAGTTGTTTTCTATTTGCCTCGGGATAGGGCTTAAGGTTGCCGTGTTGTAACATGAGAAATAGGAAAAAACAATTTTGATATGTTTGCAAGGAGCGAGGAGAAAATTCGGTTGATAAGCAGTTTGGGAATTTCTATATAAATCTTACAAGAACAGCGGAAGAAGGATATTGTTTAATACTTATGTTTAAAATCTTCTTTTATTGAGCTTTAATAATTTTGAAAATACCAAAATAATTACAGATAAGAAATTTATATTTATAAATTTCAAGTATATTCCGTGCTTTCAAATTTTGTTCTTTATTGAGAATTTTTATGTTGTCAAAATCCAACGAATAAGTTTGAGTTATTTCGTGTTTCTTTAGTGCTGTAAGATTTTTGTTATATTTATGTCTTTTCATTCTGTTTCTCAATTCATAGAATTTATAAACAATGTCGATTTAAAATCAAGTTTCAAAATAATATCTTTAGATGTAAAATCGTTGTACACAAACACACCATTAGAACTGGCGAAACAAATGATACAAAAGAAAATTTGTACTTTGGTAAATTGACATTACATTGTCAACGAGTCGACAGTAATGGAAAGTAAAAAAAAAACCAGGTAACGAAATGAGTAGTGTGATTGTATCTAAGGACGAAAAAATACATTTTTCCGCGGAAGGTCAGTTACCATGCAAGGCCACTTACCATGGCAGGTCACCTATCACAGCAGGTAACTTCTCACACATGGTGTCACAGTCGCCATGTCAGTTACACAAGACGTTGGCATATCTTGTCTGTCACAAATGTGTCAGTTTTTTTATTTTTATTAAATATTAATGTATAATTATTGAGTGTTGTGTTTGTGGTAGCGAAAAAAATTAATGCGCATCCTTGTAGGGTAAGTTCCTTTTTTATTCTCGATGGCTTATGGACCACAGCTCTGCTTCGGGCCACGAACCGCAACCTCGAATAAAAAAGTACATTTATCTCTACTCGGAATGCAAATATCTGTTCATACTTTTTATGATTATCACTTGACTCATTATATTATAGGCACAAAAGATTAACAACAGCAGATAGGTATAATAAGCATAGAGATGGTCATAACTCGAATTTTTTTTTTTTTTAATATGTTGCACCCATTATTCTTTAATCAAACTTATAGGAGTTATAGTATATATAAGTAGTAATATTTTGTATTTGTTTGGTGATTGTCACTCTGAAGGAACCATAAAATGCATAATTTTAAATATTTCAAAATAATTTTTCTTTTGGATTTTATGAATGAAATTTTTTCAAAAAAATATATAATGTACTACGGTTCAATATCTAACAGATGGCGGCGCCGTTTTTCTAAAAGAGAATAGTTTTCTGGGAAAAAAAAAGTTAAAGATAGGCCTGTTTGGGGCACATTTTTCTGATTATTTCGAGGTCAGTGGGGAGTCCGGGAGTAAAATACCCCTATATTACCTTCTTATGACTTGTCAGTGCCCATGCATAACTTTTTTAAAAATCCGTTCTGGGGACCAGTTCACCATGCTTATTCGGCTAAACTCTGTTATAAACAAATATTTGGATGTGCAATGGGTTCACCAATATCAAACATCATTGCACAAATTGTTTTAGAATACATTGAAGAAGAAATTGTAAGTAAAATAGATTTTGATGTAATTTTTTTCAAAAGATATATTGATAATTGTATAATAGCATTAGAGGAAAAAAAAAACGCATACCAAATTTACTTGAAAAATTAAATTTTTATCATCCTAGAATAAAATTTATAAAATTCCTGGACGAAGGAATATTTGGTAGATCTCTGTAATGACCTTTTATAGACACCTTGTATATTAAATCCGAGAAATAATTATACCTCGATTGAAAATTAATAACCCGAACCAAATTAATAATTAGGACGCGCAGACAAGAAGGCACAATCGAATCTCCGGCGCGCTAACGAAACAATATAGTTCGAATTTCAATAAGCTCGCCTTCCCAATCCTTATTTGACGATAAATTAATCGTCAAGTCAAACAATAGCCTCCAGCCAGCAGCGTGGAGAAAACCGAAAGCCGAACACGGACAAAAACATGTAAATCGGCCGCCTTGAAACCATTAGTCCACAAATCATTAACGCCGAATCTCTACCCTCCCTCGTTCCCCATCCCTTTGATTCCCTCGCCTACTTGTTTGCTGTAGTAAGTGAGGGTTTTCCTTCCTTTTATATAGCTTTCCCCGTTCGCCTGTCTGTGCCGCTGGAACTATCCTTTAGGTTGACCCAGGAGGATTCGCAAAGCTTGATAATTCAGTTTTGGGTTGGAGGAGTAAGGGTTAAGGGGGAAGAAACACATTTCGATAGTATAGTAGGTAAGGTTGACCTTTTTTTCTCTCTTGTGGGCTCCCGTGGACCCCTGGGTGTTCGGGCTTCGGCGAGTTTCTAGCATTTCCCTTTGAAATAATGAGGAGCGGTCCCAAATTACGTTAAATTGAATTTGATAGAGAAGGGTGACCTTTTTTTATATATATATATATATATAAATTTGATGGAACGAATTCCAGACATATCTGTCTCGTTTGAATGCTCCAATTGGTCGGGCCATTTTCCAATAGACGTGCTGTCTATCAATTTTTAGGAGTTCGGGAGAGAATTTTCTTGAAAAATATAAAAGCAAGAGTCCGGATGAAAAGTTTAAGAGCAGAATATTCTTTGTGTCTGTGATAATCCCACTTGAGAAATTGGCCATTCGTGATTAGGCCCGGCGAATTAAATCGATTCAGTACATAAATGTTCACATCTTTACTTCTTCACCTTAAAAATTGTTTTCGATACACCAACGTAACAGTGGCGGCTCGTGACGTTTTGTTCAAAGGAGGCTACTGTAGCCTAAGTAACCCTTCTCAGTCAATAAATTATATTTTTATAGTTATTAGCGTAGCATTCTTGTAAGTGTAGAATAAAAATTGAAAAAAAAAATAGATTAAAATAAGATATAAATTATTGTCTAGCAAGAACCACGTAGAGGAGAGTGAAATCTTGCCTGGATAGGAAACTGGATGAGGTGATAGGTAAGAAGGTAATAAAAACGTAAAAATAAACTCTAAAAACAATAACAATTAAATTAGAAAAGAAAATTGTAGATTCTTTGTTTATATTACACGCTTTACTCGAAACTAAATTTAAGGCATGAGCGTGACAATGTACAAAAAGAGCTTGAGGTGCATTGTTTTTTTTTTTACTTTGTAAACCATTTAAATGCCCTGCCATAACAGATGCACCATCATATGTTTGAGCGACTAATTTTTTTTTAAATCATATTTTTCGCTGTTATTTGATAAAAGGTTAAATAAATCTTCAGCTATTCGACCGGATGATACGTCAAAAAACTCCAAAAATCTTTCAATAACTTCACCGCTCTTGACATAACGTAATATGATTGATAATTGAGACTTACAGTAAATAGCTGTGGTTTCATCTACTTGCCAAGAAAAAAACGGAGCTTCTTTAATTTCTGTATCTATTTCTTGTTTTAATACAAAAGAAATACAATCTATTAAATCATTTTGAATAGATTTAGATGTACCCGAAAAAATATTACTACCAACAAATTTATTAAAACTAGGTTCATATTTACTAAAGAGTCGAGCAATTCTTTATAATTTCCACGATTAAAAGAATCTGAAGTCTCATTGTGTCCCCGAAAAGCTAAATCTTGTGATGCTAAAAATATTGGTACGTCTATTAATTTTCTTAAATTTTTGCGGTTTTCTCTAACTTCATTATTAGAGGCAATAATTGCATCATTGCGTGCGCTGTCTACAGCAGTAGCAATATTTTGTTTTCCAAATAATTTAAATTAGCACAACGATCAAATGTGTTCTTTAGACTTAGAATGCCGTTCAATAGCGCGCGGTAGATTTTTTAAATCTGTATAACCTAATTTCGACCACGTTTCGGTTTGGTTACAAAAAAGTAGACATGGCCAACAAAATAATCTTTCCCGTTCAATTGAACCAGTTAACCAACCACATTTAGTGCACCATAATGAACTAAAACCACGATTTTGCCGGTTGCCGTCGTTAGATACTACAGATAAATTAGGCCGTGGTTTCTCAATGTTTTGTGCGATGTGTAATTTCGTCTCTATGTTTAAACAACTAAAAGAATTTCTTACCAACCAGTGGACAATATCTTGGCAAATTCTAATTTCGTTAATTTAATCCATTTTGTATGCGTAACCTAACAAAACTCACCCAACGCTTCTTAAGTTATTAGTACTGGGAGCTGGGAGTCGCATGGGCAGTTGCGTAGCAACGATTTACGACCGATAACGCGCCGATAACATGCCGATCGGGTAGGATCTCATCGCGGCGGCAAGCTTCCAACCATACGTATTCGCCGTATAAAGTGCACGTGCACTTACGGAGACACATTGCTTTCAGGCATGGCATTAATCATCGGTACGGAGCCAAATCTGTAACTAGCCTCCTCGCTTGCTATTATAGAGCGTACAGTAAAATTTCGCGCATTATTGGAAATCTGTTTGCATTTTTAAATTAAGTAATGAATAAATATACTATAATTTACTTTTATAACTAAATACAATATTTTAAAGAACTATTTAATTACAAAATCCAAAAATAAATAATCAAAACATCTTTAATTAAAACATAATAATATTTTCAAAATAAAAAACAAACAAATTGTCATTTATTAAACAAAAACATTTTATTTATCAAACTTTATACATTTATTTACAACTTGAAAAAGCTTTTAAATAAAGCGAAACGTCGTTAGTCATTCATACTTTTATTATTTGGGACCTAAAAACCAAGAAAAAAAGAAATTAAACATATACATGGTCAAGATCCAAAGATTTAAAAATAAATATACTATTGATTATAAATTTTTTTTGCAAAATTGCTTTATTTTAGTATATAACCGATGCTTAAACATTATTTTAATACATAATAAACGTACATAATAATTTTATTAAAAATAGTAGGGGAGGCTTAGCCTCCGTAGCCTCCCCTGACGAGCCGCCACTCCTACGTAATAGTTGCAATTATGTATTAATATGCGTATGTGCAGCACTCGTTAGGTTATCAATCCAGTCTTTGGCGAATATAAAGATCTTTTCTTTAACATATTCTATATATCCTACAATTTTTCAACATCCCTCTGCGCATTGTTTAGGAACGGAGAAATATCCGATAAGGCTTTTCTTTTAGAAAACTACAAATAGATAGAACTGCACACAGAGGACGTCACCAGAAAGAAAACAGAATCCCAAAAGGAGAATTTCGATCACAACAAAAAGACCTGCTCGGCTGAATCACAGCGGCCTTCAAACTAAACATTTATCATTCGCTGGCACAGCTCCAACTGAAATTGGGACGAGGATTTTTAAGCGTGTATATATAGATATAAAAGATAAGGTTTTTCTGTCTTAAGAGTATCTGTCTTCCTCTTCCCTTCTGGAAATATACTTTCGACGCCTCTAGTTCCTAGATAAGAGGAAATAGGAAACGAACAGAATAATATTGGACGGTGACTTCGGGCCACAGATGCGAAATCTAGGTGCAACCTTCTTTTCTAGTTAGATGTTTGTATTCTAGATGCACCTCAACTCGTATTCTAAAAATAAATTTTTCTGGCGTGATTATTTCTGGTAAATGAGTAGAATTGGCGACTAGATTTAACATGTAAAGACTGGCTGTTGTGCACTAGTTCACCTCCATGGATTTTCGTTTCGTCTAAAATTACCTGTAGAAAATGCATTGCGCATGTATGATTACCATTACATGCACTAAGTCTCATGCGTTTAGGTATTCAGAACTGTCTGACAATTAGAGAAAAATTCAAATTCGCGCGAAAAATTGGGCGACAATAATAATTTTTAAAATTAATAACCAATTATCTAAGTTAGCTATTGTAAACTTGATTTACAAAGTTTGTAAAACTAATATCATATCAAATATTACATTTGCATCGGTGAAAAGGGAAATAATAAGACAATACTCATTTGATAAATGAAAAGGGCAATAAACTACCATGAACCTTACTGTACTATTTGCAAATACTAATTAATCATAATTGTCATTTACTACAGGGCTAAAAAGCTTCCTAAAAATTCCCTAGAAAATTATTTTCCTTCTATAGAAACATCACGTTCTTTAGTCAAAGAACTGAAAACGTCGTAAAACTTTTTCTTTTGGCATTCCAAAACTACTTTCAAACTGTCTCGTAACATCCTGTAAACAACAGCGCTTTAACCGGCCTCCATCAATAACCGAGACCAATTAGTGCAGTGACATCGAGAACGTTGCACTTTGCAATCAGGAATGTGCTCTACGTTGCCGGTGGAAGAGCGCGTTTTAACTAACGTCAACTGTCGTTGCATTGGTCGTTTCGTTTGTCTCAACTTGCCTAGGTGGCTGACTTCAGTTCAATTATCGTTTGGCGTCCGTGTTTTACAAAAGAAGGAATCGGTAGAGGAAGGATGGAGTGAAAGAACCTGGTTAGTTTCTCGTGAAGTGAAGTTAATTTCCTAATTAAAGTTTCCTGTGCGGAGCCAGCAGATCCTACGGAGTGGAGATTCGTTGCGTTTGTCGAATATAGATGGTGCTGTCTTATATTTTTAGTTTAATTATCAAAATAGGAGATGGGGTAATTTTGTGTTTATAGAGAATTGTCCAAAATTAAACATGAAAATAGGTTTTTTTTTCGTTGAGATTTTGACCAATAGCAACTCCACTTTTGAGCGCTTAAATTTAAAAAACGCTCCTCCTGATAAGAAAATAGACTATAGTAAACCAACTCCCCACTTCATCGGGATTTACATTTTTTTTTTACCACCTCCCCTTTTTTAAAATTCCTAAATATTAGATAACTTCTCAAACCATTCCGGTATATAGGATCTTTTCCTCTGACAGCAAAATTTCTTTCCCAGGCCATCAGACAACAATCCATAGTCGTCCGTTGTGTGTGTTCCGATTTTCGTCCGCAATTTGACAAATGCCCAGTAGGGGGCAAGTGACGTAGACGCATCGTTTCTTATTTCGAGCTGTCGTTCGCGGTTTTTTTCCCACCTTCTGCGGCCCCATCCGTCTCCCGTAGCGCCGCCATTCGTTTGCGTTTGTGTTTCGTCCAATTTGTCACGATCTTTTTTCCGTTTGCTTTATTTATATCCCGTTGATGGTCCTGATGCGGACATCCAGGCAAAAAACGCGTCTTTTTACGTTAGAAATGAAGGGAACTTAATAAATATATCGAGTGCTTCAGGTGAAGGGAATGTTCATTATGGTGTAGCGGATCTCTTCATTAAATTAATAGAAGAATTACAAATTCCTTAGGATAAATCGAATTTTCTTTGGCGAAAGGACAAATCCTTATTCTCTCTGAATCGACGTTGTCCTTCTATCCACTTTTCCGAACTGCTATGGTACCGTTGCCACTAATATCTCTCAACCCTCGCCGGCAAATCCCTCCAAAGTTGGAGAATTTCAATTTCCTGCCCTTTCAATTCGAACAAATCAAACGCGTGCATCCCCCCTCTATATATATTGTACCAAATGCAACAACCATAAGCGAGCATAGGACGTCGCACGTCTTTTGTCATATCTAGGGCGATTTTTCCCTGCGCTTTTTCATCTAAATGCAATTTTCCTTCCTTAACAGATATTTTCTAGTCTGCCTCGGACGTATGCATGCACGTGATTTCCTTTTTAAATTGCGCGCGATCAGAACCGTTCCTAGCTGAGGGATTATCCGAATCTCCATACGTGGTGGGGGATAAACGTTTCGTACTTCTCGCCCACCTATCCTAAATTCATCCACCGATAGTTTGACTTGTTCGTTTATCTAACAGTGCCGGCGAAGCAGTCAGTGTATATCTTCACCCTGCTGGCGGTTTGCTAAACTAAACTCCTCAGTCCCGAATCGGTCATCAGCTTTCGGACGTGCCCCTGGATATATGCCCGGGTTTATTTGAATAGGCAACCCTCTAAGATGTCGGCACTATTGGTGTAGCGTACTAGTACTAATTAATTTTAACGATGACTTGCCTCAGATCGATAGAGAGTAGATGTGATTGAATCTTGCGTCAGGGTGTCTAATCAGGACAAAATATCTGTTTTATAAAAAGTATTCGAAACGCCCACCATCAGCTCGAATGCAAGCATCAATTCGGCGACGAAAGTTGTTACGTACGCTCGTAAAATTTAACAACAAATGCGTTGAGCTGATACGAAAAGACGGTTTCGCAGATCTTTGGCATTTTCTATTTCAGAGCGACGATCGTACACTTTTCATGTATCCTCACAGAAAAAAGTCTAGTGGATTCAGATCGGGGCTACGGGCTGACTTCATGCACGATGGAGCACCCGCGCATAGTAGTAGGGTTGTTCAACAATTTTTAAACTGGTCATTTCCACATTGGATTGGTTTAAAAATTGTTGAACAACCCTACTACTATGCGCGGGTGCTCCATCGTGCATGAACCATAATTGTAGGCGTGTCGCTAATGGTATGTCGTCCAAATATTCAGGAAAAATCATTTTCTCGGTACTACGTGCACTTAGAACCGCAATTTTTTGTATTTAGGCATTGCTCATGGACATCTTTCACCCCTTTTTTTATTTCGTACTATACAATAATAACCCTATATACATAACAAAAAAAAAATCGTAACTTTTAATGCACATGGTAAATAGTAAAAAAGATATTATCAGTGTATTTCTTTAAAATAACAGTTATTTATAACGTTTAGTATGTGTGGTTGTATCAGTAACACCTGATATTCCAAGGGGAAACTACATCCTAGATATATTCATTATGCAAACCTTAGTTTATAGAACCTTAAATAGCGCAGACGTCAATGAAAATAATCGTAACACAAATTCGTATTGGTACAACAGAACAGCCATTTGATGCTCCTCTATCGATTCTTACATGGTCTGCCAGCACGCCCCACTAAGATATATAAGGTCTATAGGTCTAGCGTACGTTTCTATAGGTAGTTGGGCGTCTAAAACTCATAAAAGAAATACCTCTACGGACAAGAACTTCTGGAGAATATTAAATTTTCCTCACCAAGGACCGTGTTCGAAGTCATTACGCAAAGTTAGAAATCGATTAAGCTCCCGATCTGGGTAGTTGGCGAAGTTCACATCGGTCTTTGCCTAGTTTAAAGGTATTCAACACGGGAAGTCGATCGACAAACACCAGAATCGATTCCGAAAGTTTGCAAGAAAAGGGAAAATTCCCTTTGGGGGGACGCGCGGGCTTCGATATCCCATGTTGAAAAATTCAAGAAGAGACGATTTTATCGCTCAACTATGGATGAAGGGTGGGGAGTGTTCGCCGGGTGCTCACATCTGGACACGTTTTATATAGATTTTGCATATGCAAGCCACATCAGGACTGGACAGATTAAAGGTTTTTCTATTTTTGACGGCCTACGCAAAATTTACATGGAAAATAAAATGTTTTTTATGCAGTTCAGTTAGCACACAAGATATTCGATCACTCGCTACAGCAATTTAATTAATTGGGGATAATTGTTTTGGAAAATCGTGGATTTCCATTTTCAACCGAAGACCGAATAAACTGAGAACCGATAAAATATCTAAACATGCATTATCCCTACCCTAAATTTATATTTACAAGTGCTTTTTTTTCCGTTTACCGCTTTCTTTGACCTGCTAGATTGCTGAACTCATATAGAATGTAACTGCGAAAGAAATGTGTTCTTACCCTAATAAATTCATCAGCACTGAATGGTACAACGGGCCCTGTTCCCGATTCTCTTTTGATATAAATGCTTTCAAAAGTGTTTAATTCTTTAGAGGATGCGACAAGCCATGGTAGAGAAGAGCTGAAGAACTACTACTTTTAATACGGAATCAGCTAGGGACAATTAGGAGTTCATGTCAGGACATGGACAAACAAAGGAACACCTACATAAGATAGGGATGTTTAATGGAGGCCTTGACTGTACGCTATGGAAAAGGGAACCAAAGATAACACCAACACATATTATGCAATTCCGAGGTGCTGGATCACAAGAAGCATCTTGTTTGGGTAAAGCTAAGTTGAACCAGGTTGCTCCATGATAGGGACCTGTACAGCCTGTTACAGGGCATTAGGATATTGGAGTGGTTTTTGTAATAAGAAAAAGTAGAGCACACTAAGTCTTTAGACTGTGGTATTGTACGCAGACCATGGTCAGCCGTGCCTATGACAAGGGGAAAAGAAATGATCGCGATCTACCATTAATCAAAAACAGACCAGTTCGTCCTTATATTTCTGGTAGAAACAGGCTTTATTTAAAAGGGAACAGGAAATGGACAAATTAAATGCAAAAATACAAGAGGCTGTTTCTGAAGGTTCCATGGTAGATTCCTCTCACAAAAAAAAAAACGAAAAAAAGATTATTTTTATTTTTCGCTGCCACGTTCATTAAACTTGAATTAGTACTCTAAAATGTGTCTGAGGCGATACCATTGTTTTTAATATACTATTATAACGTGTCAAACTCTATAAATCCTAGTTTACCTGACCAATCTTCCTAACAGAACATTTCCTTTTCCTACTTCTCTGGAATGACTTCCCTTCCCACCTCAATCCCCTACTTTATTTTGCTCGAATCGTTTTCCCGCACTCCACGATTCCAACATCTTCCTAGAGGAGCCGTAAGGGGGTTTAATTCGTTTCTGATTACCGGCATTGTGTGGCCGCACGAATAAATATTCCACTCTTGTGCGCGTGTTTTTGGCTTTTCGCTGGTCTAAGGCGCCGAGGTCGGCCTCCGAGCGATTTAAGGCGAGCTGAGAGCACGAAAATCGCACCGTAGACCATAGTTTTCCATTGTACTGCCGGCGCAATAACAGTAAATTGCCGGAGACGTTAGCACCGGCTCAGACGGTGGTTGAATCTAAAATACTCCCTCACCTCACTATATAAGCTCCATCTGTTCTTATTACATCCCCATTTCTATGGGGATACGTTGGAAGTGCAAAAGGGCATCAATCGCCGGGAAGGAAGACCGACAGAAATGCTCGAATTTGCGTTCAAAAAGGGGTTCTTCATTATTCTATCTTAGGACCGATATACTTCGTATTAATTAACTTATCCTAAGTTTTAATTAAAATATAACAGTGCCTCATTAGTGCCTGTGTGGTATAAAGTTAATATTAAACTTAAATCCCTCTCTGGATAAATTCCCATCCTACCGTGTAAAACCAGCTGTTCCCCTCATAAAACATTTGTGTTTATTTTATTGTCCCCGTTTATTATTCCAACCCGAGTTAGACAGCGTAAAATTGCTTATATTCCTCTCCATACAGAGACTACACAACCATTCCCCACTCTTCATCCATGGTTGTTAAACGCAGATGCACATAATGTACTCGCTATAAGCATAAAACATTTATTTCATACTAGGTACATACAACGTTTAAGCTATATGTGTAATGTATCTACAAAGTTTCGACTGCTTCGCAATGTGAACTAGCCGGATATTAAACAAGAATGTTTATTGTACAAGTCGGCCATGGGGTACAATAAGCTTTTGTTCTAAGTTTGATATTATTATTATTAGCTAACAATGGGTTGAAGATTGTTAAAGTTGGATGACGTGGGACTTCGGAAACTTGGACAAGGTTTTTTTTTTCTGTTCAGATGTGTTTCTTGTGCATCCTATAGCAGTGGCGGCTCGTGACGTTTCGTACAAGGGAGGCTAATGTAGCCTAAGTAACTCTTCTCGGTCATTAAATAATATTTTTATAGTTATTATTCTAGCATTGCAAGTGTAGAATAAAAAGTAATAGTAAACCAAAAGTAAACTCTAAAAATTATAACAAACCCTTATCAAACCAATATTTTTCAAAATGTAAAAGACATAGTCTAAGTATTGAAAATGTAATTAAGCCATGAGTATGACAATGTACAAAAAGAGCTTGAGGTGCAATTGTTTTTATTTTAAATTAAGTAATGAATAAATATACTATTTATTATATATTTTTTTGCAAAATTGCTTTATTTTAGTATATAACCGATGCTTAAACATTATTTTAATACATAATAAACGTTACTTATTTTATTAAAAATAATAGGGGAGGCTTAGCCTCCGTAGCCTCCCCTGAGGAGCCGCCACTGTCCTATACACTCAATCACAACATCAAAATACAAATGTCACAAATCTCATCTGTGAGGGTTTGGTTTGTTTTCTATAGATATCTATTTCTAATTACTAAGCTATCGAGAAACGGAAGTTGTTTGTTCACTTCTTCAACTACCATGAATTTTATACTATGGAATTCTGAATTTATTTCGGTAACAAAATCAGCGATGGTTGATGTAGTAGCATCGAACACCGGGAATATGTCGTCTACGTACCTCAACCAAATCCTACGGGAATAATTAGCTTCTTCTTTGAACTTAGTAGTTTTAAATCTTATTAAACGTATTTTCTATGCTATTTAATCCAGAAATGTTTTCATAATTTACCTCAAACGCTTTTTATCGTTTTGTTTTTAACGTTTCTATTCGTTAAAACAATTTAAGAACTAAGCTGGCGCAGTCAGTAGGATTTCATAACCCCGAGCCAGTTCATTTTCCCCGTTATCCCACCCCACTACGCCGAATCTAAACATTTTTCCAGTCGCAAACAAAGAGAAATCCCCAAATACAAGCGAAAAGAGAAGAAACTATTTACAAACTCAATTTCCACGAAAATCTACCGCAAATCTTCTCGGATAAAGACGGAGGCGGAGAAAAAAAAAAAACTGCAGCATTATGAACCTGCGATTCGTCCACACCGGCCGGAATTGAAATAAAGGAGGTTCAAATTATCCGAAAGTAGTAGTAAAGCGAGTTACAAAACGACCTTTCCATTTGCTTAAGTGGGTCGTTACGTTTGAGCCGCGAGTAATAAAACAGCGCCCGTGACGGGTGGGTGCGCGCCCTAGCATCCGCACGGATTTTCTTTCCGAGTGCAAGCAGAAGTTCGTGTTTCCGAGGAGCGGGGCGGATTTTCCCCCATGAATTTATTATTAAACGCACGCGAAATAATAGTATTTGAATATGAAAGGCGTTTCTGTGTTTTAATTAGCGTTACGAGGACTTTAGACAACCCATCTTTATGGGCATTTATGGTAGCTTGTATAAATAGTTGCAAGTAAATAAATTAGTATTTATTCTGAAAATATCCGTCTCCCACACTAATTTAATATTATTATTTTTCGGCTACCACATCCGAAAGTACAACCTTACTCTACTTATTCGAAGATAGATTGAAAGCACCATTTTATCAAATTGAAGGGGAAGCAGTTGGAAATCCAAAGAGCTGCTAGAGCGGATAATGAGGATTTGGTCAGCATTGTTGTAGGTGCATCATTAAAGCTGGACGCCCACTGTACGTTTTCTGACGTGGAAGAAATGTTTAGACTCCCAGTGCGTAGAAGCAAGGCTAAGGTTCCCCCTATTCTTGCTGAACTGCGTTATGTAAGCACAGAGAGGCAGATACTAGCGCATGAGAAGTCTAAATTGGTTAGTACCGATATTGTGTGCAATAGCCAGTGACTTAAAAGTCTTAATATACGAGCCGCTTACTCTTCACAAGAAAAGCTTATTGTGTAGGGCACGATAGAGGCCTGCGCAGTGTGGGTAGAAGTAGGTCACGTCCCACAGTGTTCCGGTTTTTAAGCAAGATGGACATAGGATCAAAAGCAGCAATTTTGCTCAGCAAAAAATTGTTTGCAATAGCAAATTGAACGCTAATCAACATTTGTTAGATCTTCTTAGAATATTATATTTTTATATCCTAATTACAACAGATAATCTTAAGTTATACATTTTAATTATAATTATTTTGATTTGATTATTTCTGAATCATCAGAACAAATTTCATTTCTTCTACGCAAAGGAACATGAAAATTTCCAATTTCGTTACAAATTCAGCCATGATTAAAATTCAGGTAACTTTAATAGAGGATAGATAAACGAATTTGCTTCTTCAACGGTTGAGAAGTGAATATCTACATACTCCAGGGTTATTTTAAATCAACGACTTGTAAAAAATAATAAAAACGCTATACCTCACGAAGAAAAATATTATTTAAGAAATTTTTTCCTCAGGCTGTAAAAAAATATTTTATTTATTAAAGAATGTATTTGGTGAATAAACATTTTCTTAAACGTTTACAACAGGAAACTAGATTTTCCCACACCGTGTCAGTATTAGAAAGTCTATTTTAAGATTCTTAAATGTCTTGTCCAGTGTCAACTTTATATAAATATTACATTTAACAGTTCCCCATAAAAAATAATGGATAAAATTTCACTCAGGAGATCTCGGTGGCTATTCAACAACTTTGCCATTTCCACTCCAACGCTTTGGACTCTTTTGATTTTGATAGCTTATCACAATGACCGTTTTGTGAGTCGGTGCATCAACTTCTTGCCATCACCATATATGGGATTTGAAATGCAATTACTTCTTTGCCCAAACTGCAAGGTTTCTTTGAGTGAATACTTATTGCATAAAATATCTTCAAGAATATTTGTTATTATAAGTTACTATCTTACCTGTCTATATATTTGTTTATCTGCAATTTCACTGCAATATCAAAATGAAACAACACGAAACTCCACCGACGGAACAAGAACCATTTGCGAGAAATAATGTGATAGGCATACTTAATGGAAATCCCAAATTGAAATAATTACTTGAGAAACCGAAAGTTATCGCTAGAAGTCTTCCCTTTTACCGTAACGCCATTATTCGAATCGTAATTGTCTCACCATTCGAATCTCTCCGCTCCAATCGTGGCGTGTTTTATTGCGGCTGGGGATTTGGGTCGAAAGAAATACCCTTTTCGATATGCTCGATATCGAACAAAGATATTAAACGCAAAATTTACCGATCCCGGATTGAGACTGGTGGAGCGTTAAATAGCTACCTCGGTGAAATTTAAACTCTCTAATCGAAGATGGAAGTGGATATCTGCTTAGGTGAAGTTTAGCAGGTCGAAAAAATTTCCTAAATGAGGTATTTGTATCAATATTTGCTCTTCCACGTAAAATACTTCTTCGTGTCCACTTAACTCAAAATATTCCCATCGATATATGACACCGAAATAATCACCTCCCTAGGGATACCACTCCACCACCCATAATAAATTTCCATAACAACTTTGACGCAATCTAATATACTCCCTCTGCTGTCATCCCTCTAAACACCCGATGGAATTTCAATCATCCCCGTGGATTCGCAGGAGCGTCATGCAAATAAAGCGCCCGACACCTGGTTATATTATCCGGGACTTCCCTCAGCTCTTGGCGGCAATGTGCGATCATTACTAAATTCGCACGCTCCTCAAATTCTGAGAGTCCCCTAAGACGTAGGGCCATGCGGATCCACCTAGATCAGATTATTATTAGAAGGAAACTGGGGGAAGTGGATTGGGGGGTTAGAAAGGGATTGCTGTAGACATGATTCATTAGGGATGAAGAATAAGGGAAGTGAAACCGTGGTATGCTGGGATAATCGAGTAATTTAGAGAATTATCCGACGTTCTGCAGGTGGTAGAATTATTAAGGTTTTGCAAGCAAGTATTTGAAGATGTTCTATTGTTGGGGTTGCAGGAAGAGACAATTATTTATGCCCAGTTAAATGAATTGGTTGCAAAGGAGACTAAAGATCATAGAAAATAGATGGCATAGTTGATACGTGTTCTATCTTGTTTCCGCAGGAAAATATGAAACATCATAATTCCTGCTGATTGTTTAATATTTGCAGTCAGTGAATAAATTTCTTAAGTAAAAAAGGTAGGTCTTGGAATGCAAAAAAAAAACAGAAATAAATCTGCTGTTTCTTTCTCGCTCTTATAATAGACTTACAACTAGTTGTACTGCTAGCCACCAACAGATATGGATGTGAATACTGTAATGTTTTCTGTAGATACTAATACATAAGAACTTTGAATTAATCGATAACTTCATTAATACTTATTGCATAGCGACGAACACTAATCCCTTGCTGTCAAATATTACTCCCAGATCTTTCATGGTATAGCAACGACTAAGAGTACTGCCATCCAATAAGTATTGAAATTCTCTTATTATTAGTTTTTTTTTAATATGATGTCATTTTAGATTTCGCTATGTTTAGTGAAAGCTGAATTCTGTGGCACCAAGTCTCAACGGCTATCAAGTCTCTTTGAAGGCGATAGCAATCATCTAGGGACTCAATTTTGGTGTATATCTTAAGATCATCTGCAAATAGCAGCTTCTCACAATCAATCACATCTACCATATCAATATAAATATAAGAAATACAATTGGTCAAACATTTGATCCTTGCGGTAGCCCAGATGTAGGTAAAAATACATTAGATCTTACATTAAAGTATTCGACGTATTGCTCTCTACCAATTAAGTAAGATTTAAACAGCTGAAGTAATTGCATTGAAAGACCCATTGTTTCAAGTTTTTTTCAGTAAAACATAGTGATTAATCTTGTCAAATGCTTTTTGGAAATCTGTATACATTACATCAACTTGTCCCTGTTTATCCACAATATGTGAAGTATATAGACAAAAACAAGTTAGATTGGTTACTGTAGATCGCTTAGCCATGAAACCATGTTGAGTTTGAGTTATAAATTGTTTTATGTGATTGTAAATATAATTGCAAAGTATTGCTTCAAAGGTTTTGGTAAAATTGCAGATAATAGATATAGGTCTGTAATTAGAAATTTTGTTTGCGTTGCCAGACTTGAACGTAGGAACAATTCGTGACACCTTCCAAAGATCAGGTAAAGTAGCAGTTTTTAAAATTTGATTAATAAGATGGCAATTATGTTAATCATAGCAGGCAAAGAGTTATTTCACGTGACTGCCCTGTATAATCTCTTAAAGGTGGGTATACTGTATATATATAACTGTCCTACAGCTGGTACAATATTTTTATGCCCAAAAATGTAACACATACATATGTTTTTCTTGATTAGAACAATGCATGTTGTTAATTTACGAAACATCAATCAACATTAAATGGAAACTAAGGTTATTTGCACGTGTCAATAATTGTCGTTTGCATCTTTCAATTGTTACAATACCTCACTAGACTTACTAAATTGTAACAATAACTATGTTAGTGTTATATCGTTTGGATCGTTGAAAAAATTCCTTTTGATGAAGACTGAAACAAAAACTTTGGTTAGGGTGTCTTATTAAGTACTGAATTCCCTGCAACTTTCCCATTTAATTTTTTTTTTCTAATATCCATAATAACAGATTTATAGGCATCAAACTATATAGACAAAAAAAACAAGCAGTTTTATCGAGATATCTAGTTATATGTGCATTTCCTTTCAAAAAGTGAGAGGCTATTCACTCTTAAAACTGTAATTCTTTCCCCATTTATAATAATAATTAGAGCAGACCACTTTCCGTGCGCGCCATGAGCGCCGATGTGGGGATGACTGTATTGCATATTACTTTAATAGCAGAAAACCAAATGCATATTTAATTATTTCTGATAGAATAAATGTCTTTACTTCTATACTTATATCGGTAACAAGCTCATGTTGCGTCCCTATTCTATCGCATATTCTAGTATACTACGAATTACACTCCCATACCGGCGCACATGGCGCGCACGGAAAATGGTCTGCTCTAATAATAATGTATTAGTTTAAAAAAAAAACATTGCAATTATTTCACAATAAAAACGACACCACAATAATTAAAGTAATAATAAACGTTGAACATAAAAGCTAACAATTTATAAATTCTTTAATATCATAAAATCTGTGTTCTAGCAAAAAATCTTTTAATAACTGCTTAAATTCATACATCGTTGGTGTTTTATATTTAGACCGGCTCTTTATATCCACTAGTTTCCGAAATACCCCTACTGGACGTATAAAATAACTCACCCTGTATATACGCAATAACACACATCTACATAAATTTTACCATCAATTACCACAACCGTACGCTACCACTGACTCATCTTCCGCCTTTTCAGTTACCCACAATACAACTGGGAGACAATTAAAAAAACGGCACGCAATATGCTCAGCTAGATGGCGCTACTTTCGCCTATATCTCGTTTTTCCCCCTCATATTTCACCTACTTCCGGCCGGGTACGCAATTAATTCTCGTGCAGCGAACGTCGAAAATTATTCCACGCGCTGTTGTCGTGTAATAGACCCTATACGACACAGCGAAACACCTGTTAATAGGTAGCTATAGTAAAAAAAGGTCCTCCGTTTTTTTTCCCGTCGAGTCGAGATATATGTATAAAACGGAACAGGGAAGGGGAGGGGGGTGGACCTCAGGGATTTTTTATTGTGTGTTTAGAGCGGAGATGCCATTGTAAATATTCTGGCGGTGATCCAATGCTTTTTTTAATATAAATTGCGCACAGTAAAAGTCTAATAGGGGAATCATCAGATAGCCCTATATAATTTAAAAACTGACATTTTTATATCCACTTTTATTAATTTTTTATTGCAATTATGGGCGCCTTTCGATTCTGTTCCACGATGAGAAAATACTTCAACCCAAGCTTCCTTGTTTCTCATCTACTCCCACATAACGCAGATGATTCCATTGCAAGAGAAACAGCTTCCAAATGGATTATTTAAAATTTTACAGCTCCGAGTCTATTCCGTCACATCTGAATTGCGATATTTTTACAACTGCCACGGATGCTGCAAACCCTTATTGGTCGCCTATCTTCTGCGGAATCGCTTTAAAACGAGTTTTCTCATGCTAATATTGTCTGGTGCCGCTGATCGGATATTCGACTGGTGTTTTTGATGTGTGAACAGTTACTCGACAACCGTTCTCGGCTGCATTTTAGTACATTCGTGGTGAAACGGTGAGTTTTATTACGCTAGTCGAACAATTGAATTAGTTATGTAAATGAGCTGGAGCTATTTGGATTGAAGCAATTCCAGTGATTTTGGTTGTACGGGAGCATAATTTTTTTTAATCTTCCTCTGCTTTCAACGAAGTGCTTTATTATGCAGGTTGTTTACGGTGATTTGTGATTTTATTTTCCACGGATGATTAAACATCTTAAAATAAGGACATTCACCTAAAAATATCTTAATAAAAGTTGCATACTAAGAAGGATATTAATGTTAAAAAAAATTTGTTTAGTTTTTATTTATAAATGGTGGATAATTAGATTTACACAACGGAGGAAGTGGTGTAAGGTCCTTTTTGCATCAGCTTTATTTCCACCAAGAGAGAGTATTGAGTGCCATTTTGAACATTGTCTTTCGAATATTTATTGTACTTAATTTTTCAACGGCGCGGCGTAGGCACTTAAGTCTTTTATCCTGCTCACTCGATACATTAATAAAAGCTTCACAATCGTCTCGCTAGATGTCTCTCCGAGTTTTACAAATGACAACTTAAATAACTTAAGGCACAGTAGCGGACTAATTAGATCCAATTTACTCGTACAATGGAAGAAAATCACTAACATAATCCCTAAACCCGAACGAGCCTCCACCGTTTCCCGATCATAGCGAATATTCCATTAAGAAACGAGAACAGCAAGACGGGCCCGAAGCTTAGGAGGCCGGAAATAATCGCATTAGTGCTTATATATAATTACCGTTATAAATTCACTACTGTTACTGCTGAGGGAAGTGGATTACCGTCAGAAGATTGCCTCGCAGAATTGGACGGAAGACAAGAGGAAAAAAGACAATGGTGCAGATATACTTTCCTCTGTAAGGTTACCTGCGAACCCCCGCTACTTTTCGAGTGGGTGTGGGAAGAAGGGGAGGGGGTGAAGGATGCGCCTCCAGGTTCTTTGTATTACTTTAATTGATTCGGGTCCTCCTGTCCTACGGTAAATTTTATTTCCCTTGGGGTGGAACTGGGAGATTTAAGATCTTGCTCCCAGTCCACTGCGTAATCTACCGTGGAAGAGGCTGAGGAGTATAAGATATTCTGTTGGAAATTGGCGTCATTTCTTTCTGGTTTTACCGTGGAAGATACGCGTAGCATACATTACTGTAATTACTAAATTCTAATGCTTAATACAGAAACTAGATGGTGAGAACTAATCAAAGATTCGCTACTCGCGATATAAATACCAACGTCTTACCTAGATCTTGCGCGATCCTTTTTTAATACTTTCTCATTCCTTTGTGAATGGTTGCTTTATTACTATTCTTCGAGCCAAAACGTCGCGCTGGCATAGCACATGATCGGGGATTTTCTCTTTATCTTTCAAGAAAACACCGGCAAGTACCAAATAACGATATCCATAAAACTCTGCATAGTGGATGAGTATCATGGTGGTTAGCACTACGCAATTTTTTTTTCTGCCGAAGAAAGTTTATGCGATTTTGAAGAATATTTCCGAAATTATAACAGATATTAAAAAAACTATTTTAACGTAATTTGCAGCGGATTACATGGTACCAAAGATAACCTATTTTTGGAACCCCATTCCCACCATTTTTCAATAATTTCTCTTTTCTTCATTTCTCAAAAAAGGCGCTTCTACGTAGAAAACTATGTTGTTTAGATAATTAAAAAATAATACAAAAAATAATGGTCTCATTGTACCAAACTACAATTTTACTCAGCACGAGGTAACGTAATTTACGTAATCTTACAGTTAAATAGAGCTCGAATTCAATAATTATCGGTTAAGTCGACTATTTCCTTGTTAAAAGAGTTGATTTTACTGTTTTTGAAACACGACATACAATTGTGTTTATGTATTATTGCTGAAGAATTCTTATTTTAATTTACCTGATTATATTTGTGGTTTCCTTGAAAATATCCATCATTTTATTACACATCTCACCGATTTTCCGGCAATGACAAGATTTGGCGGCAATGAATTTGCGACCAACAAGTTATTTTTTATTGTTCTTCCACATCTTAGTGGATATCTAACTGGAAGGGGAAGTAAAGGGTTGTTAGTGAGAGCTATCGAGTTCCTTCAATTTGATTGGAAGTGAATTGTGCTCGAAGATTCTGTTTTGACTCAATTCAAACTAAGCATTTTATATGTAAATAGACTTTAAAGTCGTATCTGCACGTGTTTCTGTTCCGTTGCAAATCCTCAACCAATTCTTTCGCAATCAAATCGAAGTTTCAAGTTATTCCCTTTCTCTCTCTCTCTCGTTGCCTTCGACATAACTTCCGCCCACATGTCTCCAGTCTGAATATACAAGGAAGAAAAAGCGTTCGAAAAATTGGACATAAATCCGACAATTTTTTCCCTCTGCTAGTAACGTTATCTTGGTTTCCCTCCAATTCCTTTACTTTTTCCCATCGATTTCAAGCCGGAACTACTTTTAAAATACCTCAAGCCGATGTTCGACCGAAAAAGCTTTACGCAATTCAAATTAGCCTGCTTGTTCGTTGTTCTTTTCTTCCCCACTATTCGAGTATTTTCTTACCCAGCACTCTGCGCCGTAGGAATATTTCCGCCGGTAATTTTTTTCTGTTTTTCGCGCTCGAACACCTGCGCCAACATCGCTTCTGGGAGACGGGTTGTGCATAAATGGAGGGCGTAAAAGCCAGATTCTTAGTGCTCGTTTTACGGCCATTATTAGAAATGGAATCGATGGAGATGGTTCGTAATCTGGTTGGGGTTGCTCTCTCAGTTTTTTTTTTAGTTGATTCTTTCGTAATTTTCCGCCTGGGATGTAGCTTGAATGCGAATAAGTTGAGGTGAATCGTTTAAGGGAAGGGCGGACGGTGAGTGGGGGTTGTAGCCTCGGATTTAAGGGGGGATGTGCAATGCTGCGCTTAGCCAGCGAAATTTGAATACGAATAGGGGTGGAATGTTATTGAGATTAGCTAGATTAGTTGACTGGAATATCCCAAAAAATAGTTAATCCGGCTTTTCCGTAGATTAAGGAATTGCTTCACTCGAGAAGATAAAGAAACATCACCTTTAAATATCATACTGACTGAACCATAGTGTTTCAAATTTTGTATTATGAAACGTATCACATGTTCTTGATACCACTTTGTTAATTTATGCTCCAGTATGGATAATAAATAAGTTTAGAAGGTGTTTGTTTATGTTGTTAAGATATAAAGATATTTTGTTTTCTATTCATTCGAATCTGATGATATGTCTGTGCATAGGCAACTA
This sequence comes from Cetonia aurata, assembly GCA_949128085.1. NCBI lineage: Eukaryota > Metazoa > Arthropoda > Insecta > Coleoptera > Scarabaeidae > Cetonia > Cetonia aurata. The sequence goes on along the minus strand of OX421884.1, from coordinate 64,983,310 downwards.
ATTTTCCTTTTAAGAAATATAAATTAGAACAGAATAGAGTCGATTTTATTGTCATCGTTCTGTTAACAAGAATATGCGGGGCAAATCACTACTACAACACACATGTTAAATATTTTTCCATAAAATAGAAGCTACGTTCATATAGATTCGTTTTTTACTTTCATTTGAAATTGAGTGTATTATTAGAATAACTTTTATAGCTTCTGGTAGTTTATTGAAGAATATTATTGCCTTATATGCTGAGCTAAGGTCAAAGGCTTTTGCACAACTATGGATAGGTATCTGTACTTTTATTTTTGTACTATTTTGTGTCGTCATAGTTACTATATATGCCAGAATTTGTTAAAGAAAAAGTATTCTCATTATTTTCTAAATACATCAGAATCCAATATGTGTACAAGCACGACACAGTGGGAATATTAAGTTGCATAAATATTAGACGACAAGAAACATCATAGGACTTGCACAACATACAACGTATTTTTTCCGCAAGCCAAGCATTTTTCTTAAACTAGGTGTGAGACCTCAGAAGATAAGAAGTCCATAGAGAGCAACAACAAGTTAACGCGACAATATAGTAGAATTTTTAATCTAAAATCTCAAAAATTGGGATATAGATTTTTTATTGCATAATACACAAAGACTGCTAATACCCTCCATCGCCGTCAACGAAAATCGCACCAAACCCGTGTTATCGTGGTAAGAACCAAATTGTTAGTATGACACCATTCCGTCACATAGATGTTAAATTGGAGGCCGATTGTAATGTAACTTCTATCAGCAATATACTGTGCCGGTCTGCAACAATTGGGTGTCTACTGCTTCACAATCATTTATATAAATTAAGAATAGGGTGGGACCTAAAATTGTACCTTGCGGAACACCACATGTTATGTTGATTGGTCATGATCGTATCATATTGAACACCCTTCAGTTAGATATGAATAAAGCAGATCCTAGGCCACACTGTATATACCCTCCACGAACAGCAACAAAAGACTTTTGGCTTGGATTTATGCAAGTCATAATCGATGCAACGCACCTCATTTAGCAGTAGATAAAAAAAAATAACAGCTATATTGTTTCTAACATCAACCGCTTTATAAAAGTGAAAGAAAATTTGTGGTGAGAAATTTTTCTTTAATGTTAAAAAATCTTCCGAGGCATATCGGATTCCTACCGACTAAAAAAACCCTGTCATTGAGACACTGTATTCCCCCGGGAACCGCGTTAGCACTACTTCAGGGGGACAGCTCATTTAGACGGTCGGGCTCACATCACTACTGCTCATTTCTAATCTGCGCCGGCTGTCCTTCTAGCTGAGGATCTCGCATACCAGCCTATCGACTGTATTACAGTTGTCTTCACTGCTAATCATCTGCGATACTATGTTCTCCGGGTTAGTTGCTCCAATTATTTCTCGTGCTTTGGCCTTTTGCTAGTTACATCTGGGGCACTTCTTAGGAAGGTATGTTAAGGTGTATCTGTGCGCGCGCAGTATAGGCAAGCATCCGAGTGTTCCAGTTCGAAACGTTTTAGATAGGTTCTGGAAACATCTATGTCCCGTCAGGAACTGTGTAAATGTTTACTTCCCCATGGGCTCTGGCACACTAAGATTGCAGGTCATTTATCATTCCACACGTTTGGGTCCACAGAGCTGTGCTTTTCTATTTCTCACCTTGTCTGCCATTTGTTCATGATTTCGATATGCGCTCGTCCATGTTATGGCCTCCTTGACTCTCAAAAAATAAATGAATCGGAGTATTTTAAATTATCATGTTGCTGACTTTATCTTTTCTTTTTATGAAGACGGTCATTACATTAAAATCCCTTTCACACCATTCCAATTAAAGCAACCATACTTACTTCCTCTTTACCGCTCATTTCCACCGTTTCATCTAACATTTAACGTATTATTAGACAAACAGACACGGGCAGCAAAGTACGAACTCAAACACAAACTTCCAGAGAGAACATACTTCACCCAGACTCCCCAACCCCTGGTCGTAGACAAAGCATAACCGGAGCGGGCGGCAAAATTTAAGGCTACCGGGGATTTCTCAGATGTTTACCGTTCGGATCAAATCGAAATAATAAGAGAAGTTCGGCCCAAACACTTACGTACACAGGCTGAAGATAAATACGCCGGGATCAATACGTCTTTCACCAGGGCTTTCCCGCATCCTTCGCTTTGGCATTGGAGGTTAGGGGGATAGGGAGTTTTCGGTGGTAGGCTGGAGGTCCGTAAAAGTTCCTAAGACGCTTAAAAACGGTGCTGTTAGCTCCCTCCCACCTATCCGCGAAAGATTTCAAACTTTGATCTTTTATAGAAAAGATGGCAACATTCGTCAGGAAGGATAAAAGGAGGGATTTCCTTCCTTTATCCTGCTAGGAGATCGGGCGGGAGTATTTTAGTCGTAATAATAATCGATAGAAGATTACTACGCAATATAATATACAGGTGTCTCATCGGATCGGTTTGTCACTAAAGACTGGGCAAAATCGTTCAAGGATGCACGGATAAATCCTTTTTTTATGTGTAGTTTGGCGCCGTGTGTGTGTAGTGGGGATAGCGGAAGCAAATGCACGGCGAACAGTTGGTATTATCCCATAATAAAACAGTAGAATGCTATGTGTGTAAAGTAGAAGAATCATTAACATTGTTAAATGCCCCGCTATGAGATTTAACGTCAATAAATCTTAAAAAAAGCGAAAATGTTCCTTCAACATCTACCCTAGTTCATAATGAAAATATGAAATAAACTCAGCCTTCAGGAGAGCAAAATCAATCGAGAGGGGGGAAATTTGCGGTCAGAGCCACCTGTAAATTGAGCTCTGATTTAAAGAGTATCACAGATGACTCTGCGTGGTATTAAATTCAAATATATTATTTAAATTATAATTAAAATTAAGAAATATTTTCTACGAGCTTCCTAAGCAATATTGTTATATTTCTACTTGTTTAAAATAATACTCATTGTGACAGTCAAATGCAAGTAATAAGGGCGTTAATAAGTATGAAAGACAGGTGTGGTGCACAGTAGTGAACTGTCGTTGTGATGGAAGACTGTTAAAATACATACTTTATAAAATCGTATCACCGGGAATCCATCTAACTGTATGTTATCCAACTCCAGTTTGCACAAAAATTTGCCAGTTCCTTATACTCAACGACAATGCATAAGTTGACGTACCGACATAATTTTTTTTTTGCTTTTGGTAATTGCTCATATCCTAGGTTCTCTAGACGAGATAATAAATTTTTTCCAATTTATCCTACTGTCTCAAAACACCCCGCTCCTGAATTTCTGTAAAGGGTTAGATGTAACCTCCACTTTTCCGTAGGCACTTCGCACCGGAATGACTTCATTTTCTACTACTGCTGTAGAGTCAGGGCCGGTGCGGTTTCGCTTTTGTCCTTAGATGGCGCCCGATGTAGTCGAGTGATGGAGATTGCCCTAGGAAATTGGTAAAGTTCCAAGGCCGCATTATCGTCGCACGCACCGAAAGCTGAACGATACCGTCGGTTCTCCGAAGTATGTAAATTTGGGGAATCTCAATCTTTGCATTTAAACTCGCGCGTCCCGTTTTATCATTCGTTAATGTGATACCTCTATATAGATATTAATGTTAGAAACTAATACTGGCAATTACCTGCTATATAATTGATGGAATGTTGAATCGGTGGGTGTACCTGATTTTTTTAAGAGAACACCTAAAGGCAAGTACCCGAAATCTTGGATTTGAAAGAGATTTCATTTCCCAACGAAATAATGAGCATAAGCATACTGCTACGGCCGTTAAGGAACGGATCATGAATTCTCGGCCTCATCTCCTGTCCGTACAGTGCCGCTGGCTGTGCAAGTCAGCTGTAAAAACAAAATCCCGCTCGTAGAATCGGTCATTGGTTGTGCTTGTTTGTCGTTACAATAAAATTTTACCTCCGAATGGTAGCTGTTTGTGTGAGCGCGGGCTATCCAGGGTTCTGATCAAGGTGTGGGCAACAATTAAAAGAGTTAAAACGTGTTTTTAATTGTGAATTTATACTATAAAATAATTGCGAAGGGAATTGTACAATGACAAAGAGCAATGTGAGTGACAAAAATAAACAATGTACATATTTGTTTATATATAAAAGTGTAAATTTAGTCGGGACACGTTAATTAAAATATCTAACTTGGAAAATAAAATAGAACGAGTAAAATATATATGCTGCGCGCGGTTTTAAGTACAATTTGGCCATGTGTCGTGCGAGAAAGCTTTGCCGGTGCCGCAAGCAGAGTTGGGAGGGTGGCACTGCGTCGTGCCAGAGGCTTTGCGGGCACCAAACTCACAGCTCGGAGGGTGGCGAAATTAAAAAGAACACATAGAAATCACTTTCCACCCTTCTTAGCGATTCGAAATTATAAATTAATTAAAAAAAATTACAGATAGTAGTTTTAGTCTTTTCGGGAAAATCAGGCGTTTATCGGATAAATTGTAGATTCTGTAGTAACTGTTATATTGACCAGACTAAACGAACTATTGTGACTAGATATAAAGAACATAACTTTCACATCAGGAATAGAGATATTGAGAAACTGCTTTGGCCAAACATTCTATAAACACATAGATCATAAGTTTGACTATACTGACATTCGTTTGTTAAAGGAATCCAGAAATAAAAACTTTGGTACATGCATTAGAAGCTATTTACATGAAAAAATGGATTTCGGAATAATGATTTATCCTCTCTGTATAATTACACATTATTAGACGTAAATAACGAAACAAAATAAAACAGGTGTTAATATTAAGATTAGTTTTTATTTCATCCTCTCAACTTTATGATTTATTTTTATGTATGATATCGCAAAAATGTAATGGCTTTTTTGCTGTTCGTTTTTCACGTATTTGTTTTTTGTCTTTTATTTTGGAATCGAAGTTTCGCTTTAGTTCTTAAGGCTTAGTACGTTTGCTGACGATGCAGTGAATCACTGCGAAATACATATTCGAAAACAAATTTATTTTTAGAGAAATTTTGGGGTTTTCCTTATTGAAGTGATTCCTCCCTTGTTACTTTGTATTTACAATTTAAAATACTTATTTATATATTTATTTATTTAAGGAAGAAAACTGAAATATAGAAATAGAAAAACGTCATTTACATTGAAATAATTCTGTGAATACATTTTTTTTGTGCAAATTAAAATTTTTGTTTGATATAATGTGATTTTGTTGTCATAATGTTTCTAGTTTTTGCCTAATTTACTCCGTTTCTGATTTACAATGGAACAACCTAATTTTTGATTTCTTTATTGTCTAATGCTATTTATCTTTACTCAGCAGTAACAAGGCAATCCCGTTAAGACTAGAGCTGGCACTAATTTTACTAACACCAGCGACGCTGAACGCTGGACATAGAGAATCAAATAGGTTTGTCGGTTATGTCCTGGACCTCGTAATATGTTTTATGATTAAATTAATATGTATCTGTATGAATCTTAGTTATTTACTGTTAGTAAGTAGGACATGAGATTCTGCATCATATATATATACTGACGGTCAGCGACTGACACTGCTAGCTAAGAGTATAGATTCGCATAGAAAAAACTGTCGAAATTAGGAGATCCCAGACATAGCCGATATACCTATTCGATTTTCTACGTCCGGTGACGTTGATATTAATAATGTAGTGGCAGTTTTAGTTATGACGCGAATGGCTTTCTAAATTCCTTAAAACGGTTTGTCGTACCAACTGAATGCCGCATTGAACTACATTAGTAAGCCACTCAGACCACGTGATCCGCACGGGCCTATCATATGCCCACGAGAACTGGATCCACTCTAGCTTTACATAAGCGCGGATTTGTAGTATTGCATTTCCAAATACGAACACACAGCCCGCTTATTTTCTCCGACGCACACAGACAGAAAACAAATCACACACATACGAAAACGGGATAAAAGAAAACTGCCCTCTACAATAACGTGTATCACATCCTGTATCTGCGGTATCCGATATTAAATTCGAGAACTCGGCAGGAATATCAAACTACCGAAGCCGTGCCGAACCCAAAAACCAGGAACTAGCAGGCAAGCGTATCGCTTGTTACTGTCTCGTCCCCACGCCGGGATTTTAATACATATCTGGACACGTACATATGCGTACGGGTGTCAGATCCTGGAGCGTAATCTTCCGCTGATGGGCAATTTTTATTTGCTGGGGATCCGGGCCTGTACCCTGGGGATTTGCCGACTGAAAGGTAAACATTCGGTTTGGTGGAAAAGCGGGGCTTTGGGAAATTAATATATTCTGATATTCCATCGTGTGGAGATTCGGAACAGAGAGTTGAGAGATGGCAAAGAGAATGCGATATGAAGTTTAATTAGTCGCCCACGTGTAACGTGCAGGCTATAGCTGCATGAACGATGTTGATGCAGCCTTGCATTGATGACTGTCATATCGTTTTACTGTATTTAATAATCATGAAAAGTTTGATACTTATTTGAGAACGATAATGTATGACTCATTGTCCTCAAAAGAAAGATTGTCTTGTCAGTTGTCAGTAAAAGAGTATATGATTGTTTTGTTGTGCTACTGTATAAAATTATGCAACGAATTGAGAAATAACTATTTTTTTTATGTAGATATTCCAATTAAAGTATATTTCAGAAGGATTATTTCCAATTGGCAGCCGTTTTTCATGCATTTATGTAAAAACAAAACTTAAAGTCCGCAGAACCAGATTTAAAAGACACATAGCGCATTATCAGTATGGGAGGCTTGAATCATCTAGTATTGTACAACATATTAATGATACCGGTCATTAAATAAACATTGAGAACCTCCAATTATCTACATAGGGAAATAGACGCTTACGAAACCATGTATGTAATATGAGGAAATATTCTAACAATCGCTGACAAGGCAAGCATCCAAATTGTCACGCACAGATTTGAATGAAACTTGCATATCTGCACGTAAGTATGCCGTTATTCATAATAAAATCCTCCCCAGTTTCAATGGCATGCAAGGAATACGCTTTATAATCCAGGAAAACATACCTAACCCAATTTAGCTGTTTACATCAAACAAATCGTTGCTTACTTGGCGTTCATTCTAATTCCGTAGCGAAGGTTTGCTAATTATATTATCTTACCTTGCCAACTCTGATTGTGTGTATGTCGTTGCAGCACCATAACCAGCTTGAACTATCTATGCATATTTTACACTTGAAGTTTTGAGGAATAATAAATAGCGTGAGCGGAATAAAGTTATTATGCTAGTATGCTTTCAAAATTTTACATCTGGACGTATTTGTATCTTTGAAATTTGGACGCTAGTAAATATTCTCTTACTTAATGAAAGTTGCATAATAAGAAAATCTGTGCTGGAGATGATTGCTGAGCATGTGGATTCTCCACAGCCCAAATATGAGTATTATGACAGTTGTTTATGCCGTTACGTGTAAACGTTGCTTCATCAATCTCCAATGCAATGGAAGATAAGTTTGGAATTTCTGCATGTTTTTGTAGAAACCATCGGCAAGATTGTAAACGTAAAGGATCTAGGTCAAGTTGTAAAATCTTTTTGTACATGGAAAGGATACAATTGATTCTCGCGCAGTGATCGCCAGACAATTCAATATGATATATTTACTTGGCGAGATTTTTTTCGAGTGCCTACTACTAGAAGGATCTTCTTCGACAAGGTTTAGAACTTTTTCCTTGGGCGTCCAAAATTCGTTGGTGTCGTCCAGGATAGTGGACCGCAAAGCTTGAGTTTTGTCAAAATGGAAATAAACAAAAGCTCGAATGGTAGACAGAGAAGACAATAATGTATCAAAAAAATTTAGTGAGGATGGTACAATTCGTCAATTAGATGTCAGTGCTGAGAAGTGTCAAGGTGTGTTCCACAACTCGAAGCTTCGCCCGGCAACAACATGCATACTTTTGTTATCATGGCAAAATCAACATGCAGTTTATCCACTTGCAAACATACTTGCATTAAAACACGATTTTTTTTTGATAGATGAATTAAATTGTCAATAAATAAAAATTGTTATTGTAAGAAACTAACACGAAACAAGAGCTAACGGAAACGGTGAAAAGAGAAAAGACAACCGGAGAGGAACCACCAAGTAAAGAAGAATTGAGAGAAATTATTAAATTATTTAAAAGTGGGAAAACACCTGGAGAAAATGGATTAATAGCGGAGATGTTCCAGAAAGGAGGACATAAACTAGAAGAGGAATTATTTAAAATAATAGTGGAAGTATGGACAAAAGAGATCATGCCGAAAAGATGGAACGAAGCATTGATTTGCCCAATATTTAAAAATGGAGATCCATTAGAATGTGAGAATTATCGGGGAATAGCACTCTTAGATATTGCTTATAAGATACTGGCAGCTGCTATAAAAATAGACTTAACAACATAATAGAAACAAAGTTAGGAGAATACGAATGTGGATTTCGGCAGATCAGTAACTGACCAAATTTTTATATTGAAACAAATCATGGACAACAGTATAGACCACAAGTTACCACTGCATATGCTCTTCATGACTTTCAGCAAGCATATGATAAAATAATAAGACCAAAAGTATATGAAGCATTGAAGGAGCTAGGTATTCAGGAACAACTAGTAAGACTGGTGGAAATGACGCTAAGGGAAGCAGATTACAAGGTGCAGGTGCACGGACATATATCGGATAGTTGGAGGGTTAAAAGAGGACTAAGACAAGGGACCAGTTGTCAACATTGCTCTTCAACGTAACACTGGATAAAATTATTAGAGACAGTGGAGTAGGAACTATATTCAACCAACAGTTACAAATTATGGCGTATGTAGACGATTTGGTAATCTTAACCAGAAACAAGGAAAAATTAAGGGATTGAAGATAAATGAGAAGAAGACGACATATATGAGGTCAGGAGAAACCCAAAATCCACAAAATGCATCGCTAGAATTTATAGCAGAGGACGGGACACAATACAAATGTGAAGAAGTTGGGCAATTTAACTATCTGGGAGGAGCTATAACCAATAAGGGAGAGGAAAGAACGGAAATACAAGAAAGGATATCAAAAGGAATGAAATGTTTGGCAGGGGTCGGAAGAATCTTTAGATCAAAGTGGGTAACGAGGAAAATGAAGGTAAACATCTATAAAACAATCGTCAGGCGAGTTGTGATGTAAGGCAGTGAGCTATGGAAGATTAACCAAAAAGAGGCGGGAGCAGTGGCAGTATGGGAGAGGAGGGTGTTGAGAAAAATATATCGAGGGGTGAGAGAGAATAACTAGTGGAGACGTAGAACCAATGATGAACTCATGCAAATATATGGATAACCCTAGATTGTTAAGGTGATAAGGGCCCAAAGAATGAGATGACTGGGACATATTGCGAGGTTACCAGACTCGAGGCCAACAAAACAGGTTCTCGAGGGAGGCATATCTGGAAGAAGATCGAGAGGAAGACCAAGAACAAAATGGCTCGAAGCGGTGGAAAGGGATCTGATGGAAGTGGGAGTCAAAGGGAGACTAATATGGAATAAACCAGAATGGAGAAGAATTCGTAACAAAGCCATGGGCACTGCGATGGGCTAAAAGCAAACTATTGAGCGCGCAATTGATGCATATTGAATTTTTTTTCCTGATACCCACCACGAAATCCATATTTTCTTTTTTTTTATATGTTGCGAAAATTGGTTTTTATTTTTTACTCGAAGACTATTCAATATTCAGAGCTGAAAATTTGGTTGTGGGCAACTCCGAAGGGAGTGCCCCAATTTTCAGCAAAAAAATCCCTTTGTGTTTGTCGGTAACCCATACTTACCCGGCTGTGGTCCTGAAAATCTTTCTTAATTTTTGAGATGTCGCGGTATTTCCGTCGAAAAATCAAAAGTTGTTGAGTTTGCATTTCCAGAATTTTATCAGCACATTATTAAAATTTTAAAAAATATTTTCTGAGTCATGTTTCAACACCCTACCGAATTTAAAATCGTTCCTTTATCTAATTATAATGATATAACGGAATGTCTTGCTGCGCGGTTTATGTGTCTACGAGATCCTTTCGGATTACATTAACATGAAGTTTATTCTTAGGAAATACGCCCCAAGAGTCAAGTTAATTAGCGCGAATACCCAGCTCTCCTTCTCGAAGAGTTCTCTGTATTAGCTCACCGTCCGAAGGAGTTGTTAAATTTTTGATATTAAATCGTCCATATTCCAGCTTAATCCGAAAGTCCCCACGGGCGACACGCCGACAATGGGGATAATTTTAAAGTTTCAACTGCTGGAGATGGAACACGCGGCTGAGTTACCAGAAAACTCCCTCGGAAATTTCGCCTAAATTATCATCCACAAACTCTACTCACCAAACCTGTATATGCGTCGACAGAGGAAGGGCTTTTCCAACTCATCCGTTTCAATTAGGCGGGGAAGAGATGTTTGAACTTGGGGACGCGTAAGGTGAACGATCGGTTTTAAGGGGCGAAGGGTTTAGTTATTTTTACCTGCTCCGGACAGTTCTGGGTTATTCGGCGGTAGCACGCCAAATTCACTTACTCGCTCACCTTCGTCTAACTAGATTTCTCGTTATTAGCCGGATCCTGGCGTCTTGTTTCGGAGGTCGTCCTATAGCCGAGGCGGATTTATGTCTCCACGTCGCACGGACGCACACTAGAATTTATGGTCATCTAATTGTATTCGAAGGAGGGTGTCGTGCGTTGCGGATATCCGTATTCATTTTCCGGGTTACGGTTAGTTACATTACAGTGTTTGTCTTCCTCTAATCCCAACGGATATGGGAGAAGCGGATTTCTTGTTAGGAACTGTTATTTATTGGGGCCGTGGGACGTTTTGTGTACAAATTATTTGTTTTGTGTTATCACTTTGAGTATACTATTTAATATTACAGGACTAAAAAGTTCGTGTTAAAGAACGACTTACACAGGAGCGGAGTATCTGATTAGTAGAGAGTGCTGGCATTTGTAGGTGTCCCTAATAAACATATTGTGATATAAAAACATATCACACCTATGAAATTGAACATTACAATCTCAGAACACAAACAAGGATAATACAAAATATATAGATATTAATTTTTTTTTAAGAGAGAATTTTGCGTTACAAACCATATTTTAATTACTTGATTTAACATTTAAAATTTTGACATGTCAAGCCAGAGTCATCTAGCGGCGGAACAACAAAAAAACAGAAAATTAATGAGATCTGTAATTTCAAATGTCAGTTTTAAACAGTGGTTTATTTTATCCATTTTGTGTGCGTAACCTAACAGAACTCACCCAACGCTTCTTAAGTTATTAGTACTGGGAGTTGGGAGTCGCATGGGCAGTTGCCTACCAACGTTTTACGACCGATAACGCAACATGCCGATCGGGTAGGATCTCACCGCGGCGGCAAGCCAACCATACGTATTCGCCGTATAAAGTGCATGTGCACTTACGGAGACGCATTGCTTTCAGCCATGGAATTAATCATCGGCGAGGAGCCAAATCTATGGCTAGCCTCCTCGCTTGCTATTATAGTGCGTACAGTAAAATTTCGCGTATTATTGGAAATTTGTTTGCATTTTTAAATTAAGTAATGAATAAATATACTATTGATTATATTTTTTTTTGCAAAATTGCTTTATTTTAGTATATAACCGATGCTTAAACATTATTTTAATACATAATAAACGCTACTTATTTTATGAAAAGTAATAGGGGAGGTTTAGCCTCCGTAGCCTCCCCTGACGAGCCACCACTGGTTTTAAATTGTTATGAAGTAAGTGTTTTAATATGATTTAATGTGTTTTTCAAAGCTAGATATCATATGTCAGTGTCTAAGAACTTAATTAAGCGAAAAAAGTTTTTTCGTTTTTAGCTAAAGAATGTTAACATTCACTTTCTTATTTTAAATGCAATACTCCGTAATTTTTTTATATTTTTGACTTGGTGTAAAAGACATGGAATATATAAGCAAAAAAAAAAGGTGAGTGACAAAAACAATCAAACATTCAAGGTACTGATTTGTTGAAGGTACTGATACATAAAAGCCATGACTCTAACCTAAGCATCTCCTCTACAACATTCTACCGTATCATTTTTAAAATCTTCAAATATAAGTTGATACAATATTAACGTCTCTCCTTCACGTTTCTATAACTTGACAAATAATGATCAGCTAATCCAATTTACCACGCGCACACTGCAAGATACCCTAACCGTATAAAACTTACCCGTTCCGAATCGGGATTTCAAACTCTGCATTCGCGCTTGGCCCCCTTCCACTCAAATCCGATTGACATCCGACATGATATCGCGCACTTGTCACGCCATCTACGGATCTCAAAGCGAACACGCTCTCTACATGTTTCGGATTAATTACATTCCTTTTCCCGCGGATGCAGCCAACGTGTATTCGCGTATTTGATGCTGAAAACATCGAGGTCGTACTTCAGTATGTATCTCTGTCGTAGCGAGCGAACATTAAATCCGATTTAAAACCGATAGAATCAGGGGAAATTGCAGTTCAAGCCTCGAACACGAGAGGACACACGCAACAAAGCGATATTGAATGAAATTTTAATTATAAGTTTAATTGTGACAGTCGAGTTACTGTCCTGTTGTCTAGTAGGCGTGCAGTGGCTTTGAGTATGTGCTAGTTAATTAACGGCATTTTATGCACATAGAAAATAGGGGACCCTAAAAAATAAGGGATCCTTTGGTAAAGGTGTTAACGGATAGAATTAGCGTTTAATAGAATTTTATTTGATTGAATAGAATTTGCGAGTAATAGAATGATTAGTTGATAGAACAATGCTAATATAAAGTGAGGATGATAACAGTTGCTCTTTAGCAATTTCTCTATCTGTTCTGCTATTGTATTTCTTGTATCGAAATCATTGAAGCTAAATAGTAGCAATATCTCACGAATTATAGCACATAATTTGGTGAAATTTGGCTCACGATTGAAGGATGTCATTATAAATACATCCCACTAACGCGAATCTACATTTTTCCAACAGATTTTAAAAAATATGGGAAAATCTGTGAAATCATTGAAGGGTGATATTACTAAAAAGTGGCAATATCTCACGAATTACAGCACACAATTTGGTGAAATTTGGCACACGATTGAAGGATGTCATTGTAAATACATCCCACTAACGAAAATCTAAATTTTTCCAACAGATTTGAAAGAATACAGAAAAAACAGTGAAATCATTGAAGGGTGATTGTTACTAAAAGGTGGCAATATCTCACGAATTTGCTTTACCATGAAACTTTGTTTATTCTTCTTTAAAGAAAATCTATGTGAATTAGGTTCAAGACATACTGATCATCTTGCATAGGTTTGTCAAATATCACAATTAATGGAGGACCTAATTTTCCTTCTCTGGTCTTTTCAAAAACTGTTAGTTTTTTCGTTTTGCCCAGGAATTTTATTGGAACTTTTACCAACTTCTGATTTCTCTTTATAGATGGGTTTTAGCTTCCGAAATTTTTATCACAAAATGCGTTTTGAAAGGAAAATCATGTTGATGGTTGAACGGTTTGATTTTTAATTGTGGATAAGGAACAAAATATGTCTTCTTCCAAGCCGTAACTTCAGCGTCAATATAATGTTTGTCACTTGTGTACAGAGATATCAGACGCGCTATCCCCACTTATTACGAGTTGACCTACACAAAACTTCAGAATGTTATTTCGAGTCATATGGAATAGGGTGGATCCAGTTTGCAATTTGTATCTGCTCGCATCGGGGAATGTTTTAAGAAACGTCCACCAACAAAGTGATCCATATTTTTGCTGGTACGAAAATTTAGAAACACGGTTGACTTTCTGTTGAGATAATACAGAATCTCAACAGAAAGGTCGTTCAGGTAGAAAGGAAAGTTAAAAAAACAACGAGAGTATGGGTTGGATTTTCGACAAGATATTATAGTGTCCTAAAGAAAGCCAACGCCGAATAGCGTTAGAGCTTAACTTGGGATGAATTAGGGGCCTATATATATAACAGCTTGCGTCAAACAAACAAAAGAGAGGGAGTAGAATTTTGATGAATCACATGTATTGTTATCAGGATTTATCAATAAGGAAACAACCGATACCTAGGTTTTGGGAAGCCGCAGGAATTTATTTAAAGGTATTATCAAAAAGTAATCGTGTGATGTGCTGTTTCCGGGCATGGAATAATTGGCCCATGCATTGTGGAGGATGGACATGGTAGGCGTGCAACAGTTAAGCAGCAGAGGTACAGGGAAACTATTGTGGTTCCTTTTTACGAAGACCTAAAGCGGTTTTGCCGTGCGGGAAATCTTCGTATTGAATCTCAGTGATGTCAGCAAGACGGCGATACTGCTCATACTGCTAGGGAAACTTTGCTTCTTTTGCGACGGTATTTTCCTGGAGGTCTCATTTCCAAAGGGATTAATTATTCTTTTCCCTCAAACTCACCAGATCTTGCACCTCCTGATGCCTTTTCCTGGGGACTGCTTAAATAGAAGATCAACCTTAATCCAGGACCCCAGAATATTGAGAAATTGAAAAACAAAATTCGGAAAGTGTTGTACCACTTTCTGTTATCGGGGAAATATTCAGAAACTTGCGGGAGAGATACGAATATTGCCTCCAAGTACAAGAACATCTCAAACATGTCAATAGATAAAATTTCTTTATTACATGAAATTATGTAACACTAGAAATGTATTTTTAAGTTTCGGTATACTTTATTCTGTCATACTGTATTTACACGAGTAAGTTCCTATTCTTATGAAGGATTTATCTTTTAAAAGAATATTTTTCCTAAATATCACGTGAGCAACTTTCTTTTACATAAGCAAAATTCAATTTTCAAAATACTTCCATTCTGGTTTGCGCTTCATTATATACACAATCAGCTCCCTAAATAACGATTTTAATTTTCTATTCACCGCCCAAAATGACCAACCAACCCCAAACTATAATCTTATTAACCCACCATTCGGTATATTTGCCCAAAAACAATGAACTTCTAATTAAACTTAACGTAGGGTAGGCATAACAAAGGAACACTAACTCCCTCTATGTCCAAATTAGAAATTTCGATACGAACCGCCCCAAGGTCTTTGGGGTATAACGAAGGAAAAAAAAAGTACTCCAGTAACCTTCATCCCTTGTGGTTGCAATCTACATTCGCCTAGATTGCGAAGGCCGTCTCTCGGTTGAGGTGACTAAAAAGCGTTATTAAAATTCGTAAACGCTAATAACTGTAATTAGTGGAGCGTTGCTAGTAGTTCGGGCCGATTTATTATAGAGGGCGCGCATGTAGGTGTTAATTAACGTGATGGCACGTGGTGGATCTTGCCGCTACATAGTTAGTTTCGTTGGTTACTGTCGGTTACGGGTTGTGTCCCTAATTGAAAATCTAGTTTATGAGTAAATAAATTAAAAAAAAAAGAGAAGAATAGCGGAGCTGTGTACAGCAGTTATTGGGAAAAAGTGGGATTAAACTGGCAAAAATTATAACCTCATGTAGGGCATGTGGTATATAGGAAGCAATTCGGGTTAAAAGTGCTGGGGAAAGTTACTGCAGTTGCAACTTAACTTTTTTTTTTAATGCTCAAATTAATGAGTGAAAAGAATGGTATCTTCTCGAAAATTTACTAACTATATTTTGATGAAACCATGAGTAATAATAGTAATAATAATCTTTATTGTCCAACAGAAATAATATCCACTTATAGGACAAATATAAAACATAATGTAGTACACTGCTTAAGCATAACTGAGAGGAAAATAAATACTGATGCAAAAACTAGAAATATCGCAAATAAGTGATACCAAAGTTAGAATTTTTAAGTGGAATATAAAGAGGACTAGGAAATGGAAAACAGAAAAGAATAAAGCAAAGATGGATCGATATAGTGTTCTCAAAGTGTCTGCATTTCGAAAGGCTTTGCAAGATCTAACTAAAAAACCGTTTATCTGAGATGCTGATTTGCAAATAGCTGATATATGTTCAGAGTACAGAAGTCGATGGTCAAAAAAGACACCCGGATCTTTAAAGTGTGTATGGCGAGAGATATGAGCATTTTCTGTTTGCTGTGTAAGAAACAACAGCACATTTGCCTACATTCAGCTGAATGTTATTTTCCATGCACCATTTACAAATAACAAACAGGTCGCGTTGAAGAGATTCGCAGTCATCAATACATGTGATCTTAGAAAAGATTTTGAGATCGTCTGCGCATGCCAAGACTCGACATTTGAGGGTTGACAATAGGTCGTTAATATAGACGTTGAATAGCAGCCAGCTTGGATCCTTGAAGGACTCCAGAAGAGGCAGTAAATACACTAGAGTGAAAGCCGTTGTAGGTGACGTAACAGGAGCGATTATCTAGGAACGAAGCTATCAGGTCCGTAACAACAGGCGAGAAACCAAAGGCGCTTAATTTCGCCATAAGCATGTTGTGATCTATGCTGTCGAACGCTCTCCACTTGTTCTTGTGAGTTGATGCTACTGCTTATGTACTGCGTAATTCCGGCGAGGTTGGTTAATGTGGACCTGTCAGGCATAAAACCGTATTGTTGGCTGGAGCGGTGGCATCGGATGCTATTATGAATTTTGTGGTAAAGTAATTGCTCAAAAATTGCAGCTGCATAAAATAGCGATTGGTCTGTAGTTAGCGATGTCATACTTGAATCCTTTCGTAAGTGTGGGATTAATTAAGGTAATCTTCCATCTCTCCGGGAATGTAGATGTACGCAAAGACAAGTTGAAAATATAATACAGCGGCACGCATAGAATAACAGCGCAATCTCTGACTAAAAAGTTAGATAGGCTATCGTAATCAGGCGTGTTGTCATTCTTAAGACATTTAATTGCTGCTAGTACTTCGTCAGAAGAAAAAGGGTCGAAGTGAAAACAACTGGTCGTTGTTGGATAGTCAACAGTCACAGAAACTATGCGAGGTTTATATGCATCAGAGAATACTTTGGCAAAATCTTCAACTATTATATCAGCTTTGGTCAGTTCCACATCATTGCGTTTTAGGGAACCAGGTATTCTTAAGGTTTTTTTTTTAGTGAGTAAGACGGTATGCAAAATTCCATAGAACACTTAAGGATTAAATACACCTGTCGAAAATTTTCAATATTCCATCTTAAAAGCTTCTATTTCCATGACCTTGAATTAGAAACATTATTTTCACGAAATTGCCCTGTATACGGATTACATTTACGCACTGTAACAAAGGGTAGAATATAATTACTTCCCAGGAACCTCAAAATCAGACGAGTGCTCTAATCAAACTACCCTTGATAATATACATTTGTTATTTCCCCCACCAATATCTACAACTAATAACATAAAGCTGCTCGAACTACAGTTACGTACCCTCCCAGATATTACTAACCCAAACATCTAACTTTATATATCCACAAACGTAAATTAATTCTGCGAGATGGTACCTGTAACAGTTCCAGCGATGTCGGCCTTTATTACGGCGCAGAGGCATAACACCTAAGTACATCCCCGAGCTACAAATCAAAGTGGGGTTGTCGTGAACGGCGAGGAGAGGCACATTGTAGTCGTGAGGGTAGAATGCATAGCAAACATAATCGCTTCTATAATGTCGGTAATGATATTAGAGCGTTATTAGACCACTTGGGCATGCGTTGACTGGTTGGTTGGGGGTACTTGTGGATTGTCAATTTGCATTAACAGAGTCAATATTTATTAGTTAGTGTATCTAACGTAAATTAGCGGATTGAGTATGTTGTGTTATGTCCCGAGAAGTCTGGAGATGCTTCTGAAAGCCTAGTTCGCAAAACAAGATTAATTATCCTATATGTATAATCTTTTGTCTTTGCGTGGGGAGTTCTAATATTTTGCAGTGCATATATCTTTGTGTATACAGCACCCCCTTTTTGCTACTGCAACAATCGCACGGATGCTCATGTCAGGCAGCCCCTCCGAACACACAGCCAGAGCAAAAAATATCCACTCTTCCCACGAAAGTCGTCGAAACGCCTCTCAACAACATTTGAATAATGGCACTTGGCAATGAACGATGTCTGAGCATCGGTAGGATGGGAAGATGCTGGTAAACGAAGCGGAAGAAGATGGACGATTTTAATTAGAGGAGTGCCGGCCTTGTCTTCCGCACGACCCGAAATTAATAAATAAATTGGAGAGGGGGCGCCCGAGCCGAAGCAGGCCTCCTTTGTTTAATTAAAAACGATGAAATTGGGGGTTCCGTTTTTTCCCTTCGGCGTTATTATTCTTCGGCAATGCACGGTAAACATTTATCTTGAGTTAAATTGCTTTTAGTTCGCGCGCACTTTTTTTTTCCCTTTTTTGGGATGGAGGGGGGGGGGCACGGCGGTTTGAAGAGGGGCGGAAGGAGGATGAACTATGCATAAATGAATTTTGATTAGGGTGCGAGATTACAATCGGAATTGGATCAGCTGGGAAATGGGTTTATATGTTCTGGAATTATCTGGAAGTTAATTGAATTGTCACCTTAACTAATTTTATTGTATTAGAATCCTTCGTAAATATATTTTGCTTAAACTCAGATTGGTCGTTAGAATAATAAATGTTAGTGGATAACTCCCCATGTATCCCATTACTTTTAGAGTATAGTGTGTCCTCTTTGTTTATTTTGCTTATAACTTGGAAACTAAATGGTGGAAATTCAATTCTTTGCAAAAAAAAAACCTCTTTAAATGTTTCCTCTACACTTTTCATGGTACGAATCCCCCTTTTGAAGATTGTGCTTAAAAAGAGGAAAGGTTATTGATGAAGCTGGGTTTGACACTCAACAAAGCTCTCTTGTACTACAAAAAATTTAAAGCCATCTTATTCCAAAAACACGACTGGAATGTAACATTAAGATAGACGTAGTAAGAAGT
Source organism: Cetonia aurata (assembly GCA_949128085.1). NCBI lineage: Eukaryota > Metazoa > Arthropoda > Insecta > Coleoptera > Scarabaeidae > Cetonia > Cetonia aurata. Next base: position 64,964,422 of record OX421884.1, on the reverse strand, counting down.
ATGAGCCAACTTCTTCTGTTGTAGATGCTAAACCATGAAGGATTTCATTTAATAGCATTTGCAACATTCAAAGCACTGCCTTGCCAACGACGATCTATAAGGTCTATCGTGAAACGGATGTTATTTTAGAGTTAAACTTCTTAAAATAGCTGAGAGACCTCCTTCAGATCTTCAAGGAAAATAGCAGCCAAATGATATGATGTGCCATTACTTTGAAGCTATTGAAACCAGATATATGATGAAAGCGATACTGCCTGGTAAAGATTGAGCTTCTGGTGTCGTAGATTTAATCTTGTTGTCAGCTTTAGAGGTACAGCAATAACTTGAAAACATCCATCTAGTGCTTTTCAAGTTATTTTCATGTATAACCTCCTATTTAAAAATTTACATCCTTTCGCAAGTGCAGCAGTCACAGGACCATTTTCTTTTTCTGCGTCGTTATCATTAAAAACTCTTGCAGACTTGATTATTGCACATCGTTGTGTGAAGGGAGGTCTTTCTCAAATAACTCTCATGCATGCATTGCCAACAAGCTACTGGACACGGTCATTTACTACAGCACGCTAAAAATGTAATGGACATGATGTGTACTCGACCAAATACAATAAATGCAACTCGAGAAGCCGATTGTGTATCCTAATTTATTACAATTGGATTAGTAAAATCTTTAATCAAAACATTATCTCTTATGCCAAATCTCTTTTCTTTATGTTTGTCAAGTTCAGTTTGTTTAAAAATATTTTTTAAGTTCGTTGTGTTTTAAATTGTGACCAAATAATTTAGTTGTACTTTTACGCAAGTAGTGTTCTGAATTACGATAGTCAACGATGGTATTTTCTAATTAATGGCTTCGTTTTTCTGTGTTCAAGTGTTTAATTTAAATTTTCTTTATACACATATTTTGAAAATCACTTGTTTTTAGTTGATGCTAGCTAATTTTTAGCTTGCAATTTTGTTCTGTACCCTATAACCTTTCCACAAGATTATGTAGGTATGCATAAAAAGCAAATTTTTAGTACCTATGCCAGAAATTCTTTTTTGTTCTTTTCTTTACTGTTTTAAGGAATGAATTGCCTAAACTTGCACAAGACAGCGATTTCCTCAATCATTCCGTTAGCCTACGCCAGCAACTTTTGCAGAACAACTCCTTTTCTAACGCCACTATTAACCGCATGCTTGCGTTTTAGCATTCTTTTCCGATACCCTGGATAACGAGCTAAGGTTCCCCGCTCCCTTAATCGACCCCAGAATCGTACTGCTCGCGAATTCTGAGAATCATTCAGATGCAAATTGCACATGAATGAATAACCATAAATTTTCCCTCTCTAGAGTCATACGACCAGACCTAATACTACGGTTTCCTTAGAACTACGCTATTGGAATTCCAATGGTTTATATTTTTTGTCCGTGGCGTCTTTCGCCCTAACAGTAAAAAGTAAAATATACTAAAAGAACCCTTTTTTTCTCAAACGATGTCTGCAGGATGGGACAGCTTTATCGAAACTTGTTTAGAGTAAGCTAACGATCGCTTGTCGGACCGATCAATACTTTCTAATTTATTTTTTCTCAAAACAATTCAGTGAGAATCAATGGTTGGAAGTACACGTCGCGCTTCTGACGGATTTCAAAATGAAAAATTATAATAATATTACTTCGGGGCTGCCTGTTGGGTTGGAGGGCAACCCGCGATTTTCGTGGGAAATAAGCTAAAGTTTTATTAGATCCCTTTTCTGTGAGCGACGGTGAGGTTGGAGTTTCACTGGAAGTTATACGAAAAAGGTGGCATATCTATTGAAGGTTTTTTCATAAGAAATGTATGCGTCGTGTCAGGGGATTTGAAGACAGCGTTCTGAGGTGAGGATTTTTTCTTCTTGCCGTGATGTCAGAAATTTCATTGGTATACGAGAAGTTATAAGATGAGTAAGCTTCAGAGAAAAAGCACAAAACGTGTGCGAGTATACATATTGAAAAATCAATCTAATCTGTAGCAAGGGGGTTCTATTTTACAGGGATAATTTATGTAAATATATAAATATATAAACTTTTTTTTTAATTTGCCCTTATAAAAATAAATCAAATGTGCGGTTGCGTAGATTACTTCCCTAAGAATCCGAAAGATGGCGCTGGCAAAACCGAATAAGCAAAATGAGATGACAGCGTAGTCCTACCTGTATTCAAGTGGTCGCTATGCTCAGCCACAGACTGTCGTTCAGGTCAAAAGAGTTAAAAACGAGCTTACCACTTGTAGTGGAGGGCGCCACCCACTACAGTACACAGTCACCTTAAAGTCCCTCTTGGTCGTGGGATTCAAGATAAAATCGTTTTAAGAGACCACGTAGTGTTCCTTTGTGAACAATTCTGCGTTTTTGTTCAGCGCAATAGTGGAAATTCTGTTTGCCCTACTGAAGTGAAAATGCGTTTCGTTGCTACTATAAAAAGCTGTGTCGATGAGCGATCTGTGCAAGCATTTGCTGACACAGACTTCGACGATTGCCATAGTGGGTTTGGGTCAATTCTTGGGACATCTTTGTTGGGATAAAATTTCAAATCGAAGTGCAGAATCCTCGTCACACTGCTCTCTGATATCCCTAATGCAAGGCATATCTTTGAGTAGAACTTGGAGATTGTTCGATGAGTGCTCTCACAAGCTGAACATTTCCTGGTGTTCTGATAGACCTACAACGGCCATGTGTATGTCCTCTTAGCGTGCTACTAGATTCCTCTAACTACCTAACCCAGGAACGAATTGTGTTCAAATTAGAAACAGGATTGTTGCTCCGAAGTTGCGCTGAAACGCCTTCTGTGTTGCGACCACAGATATTAATCTGCAGGTATGCCGTCAGTCAAAATTAATGAACACTCCTTGGCCATAGATTCCAGTTATGGGCGACAAAAGTTTGCAAAATCTAAGTCAGGTATAACCTTCCTAATTCACAAGTAGATCCTACAATTCATCGTAATCTACCTAATTTATAAATGGTTTCTGATAAAACTAATTAGATTCATTTTGATATAATTAAACGCAACTAACAGACTTCAAACATTGTTGTGTCATCTTTGTTAGTTTTCGCTAAATTGTAACCTCATTAGATCTGTTAGTAATTCAACCAGGTTGTTCTTTAGAAACGATTATCGAGTGCTCTGAATTTGAAAATTTTAATAGCTTTCTTTTTTTTTATTAAAATTTAAGACTCACATGTCATAATTCATTCACATTTGTGTGGAGCCATACGCTGAATGATCGGCCTGTACACTATAAACGCTCTGTTTTCTAGTATTAAGCTTCGTCACGAGTCAGAGAGACCAGACGGTTTTATCTGCGTCGTTTGTTTAAACAGAAGTGGATCTCTTTTTTTTTCCGTCCCAACTGACAGATGATATTATTGAGAAGCAAGCAAATATTTGCCATTACAGACGCGCCATTCGGAAGCAATGGCACTTGAGGGACCCGCAGATATTATTGACTCCGAGGAAGATATAATTTTCGATGTTGGTGCTGTCTGTGACTTTATTAGCCCGCGGTGGATATATTGCCGTCTGATGGGGGAGGGAGGGGGGGGGGGGGAGTGTGAGAACTGCTTTGTGCTCGCAGAAATGACGATATGATAGTTGGATGAAATTAATCTTGCTTTTACAAGATGAGAGTGCGTGATTGGTTTTCTTTTTCCTTCCTGGGTAAGGACGATAATAGGAGGTACAAGGATGAGAGGGTGGATAGAAGTTTCCTTTCAATATTTTTGCTGTATTTACCCGTTCGGCGAATTATAGTAACCAAAATGTTTGGATTTGTTCGACTGCGGCCTCTAAAATTCGTCAAATAAACTCAGATCTTTAACGAAAGCTCATAATAATGTGCAGTGAGATCTTCTTCAGGAAAATAAAAATTAAACTGCATGGAACATTATCAATAATTTCCAGAATACTAGCACTAATTCATTTGCTAATTTAACAATCAAAATCGACAATAAAACCATTAATTCTCCTTCCATTATTGCAAATACTTTCAACCAAAACGTTGTAATGTCTATTAAGATTATTTGAAGATCAACACCCCTACCATGTATTTGTATCCATTTCTAGAATCTGAAATGTTAAGAGGATTAGATGAGATTAAAAAAAAAACAAATTTACATCAGGACCAGATGGCATACCTACCTGCTAATATAATGAAACTTTGTAAATATGAATTGGTACAGTCTATTACGCATCTGGTCAATTGCTCTTTCTAACAGAGCGTTTCCCCGAATTTACTTAAAACCTCTAAAATTAAGCCCTTTCAAAAGCGAGCTATTTAATATCATTAATTATCGGCCAATTAATTTGTCTTCAGTTTTTTCAGAGCTGTTTGAGTATGCTATGCTTAGTCCTATAGAAAATTATATAAATAAATTTAATTTGTCATTTCAACATGGATTTACATCAGGTAAATCTACCACTTCTGCACTGTTAGAGATTTATAATTGCATTCTGGAGAATATTGAAACCAAGTCTTATCCTGTTGGTGTACTTTGAAACCTGTCCAAGGCATTTTACTGTATCCAACATAGTATACTTCTGCAGAAGCTGGACACCATGGGTCTTTAAAGGCAAGGTACCAGAAGTGATTTCCTCATACCTATCTAATAGATTTCAGTTTGTGGAAGTAAGCACTGGTAATGCTAATATTAGGTACAAAATAATATCTTCTTACTTACCGACCAGTATTGGCGTCCCACGAGAATCAGTCTTGGGATCATTATTATTTTCATTGATTATAAACGAGATAGTTGATTTTGTCAGCGATTTCGCTGTGGTGTGCTATGCAAATGACATTATTATTTGATTTTGGACAAATTAAGCAACTGCTTTTGTGCTAATAAATTATTATCATTAAATTTCGATAACACCAAATTGATCGTATTAGCATAGTGTTAAAAAAAATATAAATAATTTTGCAAATTTACAGATTTCAAATAATGAAATAAGGATTGAGCAACCCTTTTGGGAATGACTTTTACTCCCACATTAAATTGGAATACTCCAGCAAACTAAACAGGCCAATGTTTAAGCTAAGATCTGTACAGGATGCGGTTGAATTACGTAATTTAAAGAATTCCGGTTGAATTCCAAAGTCGTCTAACGTATGGAATCTTCTATGGGGTTCCTCGTCCGTAGCGATGAAAGTTTTCCTTAAACAGAAGTCGGTTATCAGATGTCTCATTGAATGTTTTCGCGGATCTTTGATAAAGTGTATCTTAGCTATTAAAATGTGTGATTATTTTCCCAATGATTGGTAAATTTTACCATTAAGAAAATTTAAAAAGCTGTTAAAACATGGTTACAAACAAAACATTTTTATTATTTAGCTGAATTTTTTTATTGTGCTTTCTTTTTTCTGTTTTAGTAATTGTTCTGTTTAATGCATTGTAATGACATATTTTATACTCCTGTCTTTAAAATAATTTTCTACTTACTTACTTACTATATTTGCTCAAGATTATTTTGATTGAAAAATCTTACATCTCATATGCTGCATCTTCACGAAGTCTGAAAAATTGCAGTATTCAATTATTTATTTTATTTACCTAACACTTCCTAAAAAGACCGAAAAAGGAACGACCCTCGACCCTTGCGCCATTGTAAAGTCCTTTCTTCTTTGGCAAAATTGCCCATAACTTCATCCATCGTTTTGGTGCGGTACAAACGACCAAAGGGGATTGAAAATAATACTTAAGCTTCGTTATTTTTCGATCGACACCCGAACGAGGCTCTTGAACTATGTGCGTGGCTGTCAAAAATATCGGATGTGAACGTCTCTTGGGTGGGTGGAGGGGCAGGGCACGTCATTTCCGACGTTAGTAATTTGTGGAGGTTTCAACGATGTCAATAAAAGTGTACGTTTTGGAGAAGTGGATTGAAAAAGGTTAAAATCAATATATGGAATATGGAAGTGATTGGCGTCGTGTGTTACAGCTTTAGGGTTTCTTTCTATTTGTTTCATGTGTGTTTAATTTCCATTTCAGCGGTGAAATAAAATCTGTAATAACTATCCTTAGCTGAATGGAGTATAGTAGTGAATATAACATAGGTCTGCCAACGCTTCGTTACCAATCTGCAGGGTGTTGAAATTTCAAGATTTTTTCACTTTTTACTGTATAGCTCCTACAGTTTTTGAGATATTTTGCTCAAATTTGGAAGGTAGGTTACGCTAAAAGGCCTGCTACATTAACCATGCCAAATGATGATGTAAATCTACAGGGTAATAATTTTTTCGGGGTCATGCCCTTTTTTCCACCCTGAACTTTTTTGCGATGCGCCACTGCTAGATTCTAAAATACGCAATAAATTTTCTGTCTTGTTTAGGCACTTTTTGATCTCTTGTATTTTTTTCTTATCTCTGACCGTTAAGGAGAAAAAAAATAGAAAACAATTTTCTGTAATTCGCCAGAGAAAATTAAATTTTTTAAAATGGTCTAGCAGGCTCTGGCTTTATTCAGATAATCACTTGAGTTTATTAATTTGACAAGTGACATTAGAAATCGTAACTTGTGTCTGTATAAGTAGAGTTTTAAATTGCAAACTGTAAGGTGTAAAAGTGTTTTAAATACTCGTTATAATTTTGTAAATATGCCAAATTGCACTAATTCTGAAATGGCTGACATGCATTTTATCTACGGCCTTGCGAATGGAAATGCAAGAGAAGCCAGGCGTCTGTACATGGAGCGCTATCCCAATAGAACGATACCCGATCATCGAATATTTTCAAATATTCATAGGCGTCTTGGAGAAACTGGAACTTTTAAAAAGAATACTAATGATGCAGGTAAACCACGTACTGTTAGAACACCACAGATCGAAGAGGCTGTTCTGAATGAAATAGACAGACATCCTCGCACCAGCACCAGAAAAATCAGTGAACATTTAAATATTAGTCATCAAGTTGTTTGGCGTATTCTACGTGTTTCTAAGTTGCTATTATTAAACATATTTTCCATAATATCTTCGAAAATAGGTACTGAAAATAAGCATTACGTTATTAGTACCATTTTGAAGGCAATTTTACAATGAATTTTCTGATTATATTGGAAAATATAGGTTCCATTTAAAAAAATCGAAAGAGAGGCGTTTGAATTTCGAAAAATGTTCCATGACATATTTAATGCCCTGTATATATTTCTAAGTTATACCACCTTGAAACATGGTAACTCTTAGCCCCCAAATCCATAATAGAAGATTCACGCGCGACACTAAAACAGTTTTTAAGAAGTTAAAATCTCAAAAGTCGCAACTGCCAAAATTTTGACAAAATTTGCAATATAGCCTAAACTAACAGTTAGAAGCGCACATAACCATATATAACTGCAAAGGTGTTTTAGTTGGCTATCGAAATAATAACTAAAAAATATAGCAATCCATTTAAAACAAAAAAGTTGAAAGTGGCTCTGGGAATTTGCAACACCCTGTATATTTAACAATAATTTTACCAAATGCGCATTGATCAACTATAAACATATAGGAAATCTCACGTTCCTATCTTTCGTACTTTTCGTGCTAAATTCCGCCGACACACTAATGGCGCACCCTGTATAAAAGAGATCAAAGAATCCTTTCCATTCAGTTTTATTAGTTAAGATTTTTAATACTACTTTTTATATTTCCAAATAAAATCTGGTTTGAGAACAACGTTAGAAGATATTCGTACTCAAGTTAATTCTTTTGTTATTTATGAGCTGGAGCTTCTTGGACGGTTAAAATTAGGAATGACGAATCTACCAGACAAACGTCACACTAACTAATGAAAAGCACGAACTCAACTGTATCAAATCAATTCCTTATCTATTTAACAATATTTTTCCGGCCGTAAATATCCGCCTCTTCACCCGATAGCAGTATTTTCACGTTTCAGACCTTAACGAGAGCCTAAACAATGATATACGCCTTCCATTGCCGCGACGGAATATCAAACAAGAAACAGACTAGCAAAGAAATGGATTGAAACAGGAGGCTGGGGAAAAAAACGTAGAAATGTTGTGTGTGTTTGTGCGCGAGGCGAAATTAAACGAAAAACATGGCAGGATATATGGCCATAAATTACCCCACGTTTGTCGGGGTGGTGCTAGCTCCTCCTTTTCTGGACGTTTCTGCTCTTCGAGGTTCAGAGGGAAAACTTTGCGAAGCAAGGTTTGAGAATACAGTACGTTTATAACAAGTTGATTTAGAAAATATTCTATCAAATTAATCATTGCAGGAAAATTAGTAGTCGATTTTTGAAATGATTTGGCTTAGAATCTATTATTAACAATCATGGATTCAGTGGTTATTTATACAAAGCGCAAAAATCTAATCTGCGCACCAAATAAAAGAGGTACATGAGCCCCTTCAATGCTCTGTTGTTGTCAATAATGGTATGTTTGTCTTAATTCTACATTTTCTTACCGTAAAATTAATTTTCCATTGTTTGTCAAACTGTTAGTAGATGCTATTAGTATTGAATCAAAAGTTGAAAGGTTACTGAGAAGGCAGGCAAAATGAACAAATTAAAGCGATTCTTTCATATATTAATTATTATAAGCACAAAGTTTCGGTGTTCCTAACCTAACGAGCACGTGGTTTTGCTTGTGGATGAGTTTGTTGTTTTTAAACTTTCCAAATATTGTATCTCTGAAGAAGCTAATAAACAATTAGCGAAAGCTCAGATAAATATATGAAGAAATCATTTTGGCTACCTTCCTAGTAACGTTTCAACTTTTGGTCCTAACTAGTACAGCCAGTACTACCACTTCTCTTTATTAGTATTGTGTTTTTAACCTGTTCGTAATTTTGCATTTACGACTTTATTTTATGTTTAACACCGCTTCAAATATACTCACGCATCTGTACTATTGATAAAGGAATAAAACATTTCGGAAACTTTAGACTCACAATCAGATAAAGGGAGTTTCGTTAATTCTTTTGGTATCATTACCCAATATTTGGTCTTTTCCTTGATCTTAACGTAGTGCTATAATACTGTCTCTCACACAGCGCTTTTTAATTACATTCGGCGAGTTTTACAATTAATCGATGCTAATATACCCACCCTTTCTATGTTTATTGATTTGTCGAATGCCTTCGGTTGTGTTGACCACAGTCTATTGCTTCACAAACTAGAAAGGTATGGTATCAATGGGGTGTCTCTTCAATGGTTCCGAAGTTACTTGTCTGATCGCAGACAGAAGGTAGTCCTGGACGAATTTGCATCTAACGTAGGTGTTGTTACGAAAGGCATTCCTCAGGGTTCTGTCCTAGGTCCTATCCTTTTCTTAATTTTTATTAACGATATTACTTCTTACTTAAATAACGACCACGTGATATTGTATGCGGATGACATTACCTTTACTCTGGAGTCAAATAACATTTACATTACTTTTCCGTGATTGCAATGCAATCAATGACTATAACCGCTTGTGTCAATGGCTATCTCAAAATAATTTAAATATAAATGCTGACAAAACTAGATGCATTCTGTTCTAGAATAAAAACAAATATCAAATACACAGTATTAGCTTACACAATAAAGTACTCCCTCTAGTTCAGACCTCTAAACTACTCGGCATTGAAGAGAATCTCCATTGGGGTTCTCATATTGACAATCTCTGTGGGGAATTAGTTCGTGTATGTTCTAAATAATATGAATTAGCTCTTACCACCTCCACATAAAACTGCCCTTTTTCAGAAAAACTTAAGCTTTTGGGCATGTAAATTTTACAATACCTTACCAAATAACCTAAGGTAAATAATTAGTTACGAATCTTTTCGTTCAAATGTAAAGAAATATTTATGCCAATTAAGCTGTTATTTGTTAGAGGATTACTGTAACAGAAATAGCTATTATCCTTATTACTTACTTTATTCTTTTCAATTTGTTTTAGGGACGTTATTTTCTTATGTGCTTTGTTCCATATTTCAAATAAAGATTATTATTATTATTTGAACACTGTGCATAACATCTTCTCAGAGCCTATCTGCTGGCCATAATAATTTTCATAAATTTTACTTTTTAATCTAATCTTAATTAGAGCTGTAAGATGGAACTACAAAATTACTGTTAGCTCTAGAGGAAATATATCCTTGGATATCCCTGTATATGATTTTCTTCCATATACAGGGTTAGGCAAATGTGTGGGAACACCTGATTTCTGGCTAAATTATGGGTTCTATTAAAAAAATAACCTTAAGAAAAGTTTTTGTGGTTTATTTTTCACCCAAGTCTATGTGTAACATTTTCAACAAGAATCACATGTTTCGAGGTATTCACATAAGACCCAATTTATTAAATTATGCCTAAATGTTGAAGAAGACTATTTAATCAGTTGAAATGTACAAACAAACAAAAAAAATTTAATTGACAATGTGAAGATCACATAATTTTTACAATAAAGCCAAAATTTCACAAACTATTGCCTTATTGAAAGTAAATTACTGGCTATTAAACTTATTGATTCCTTCCAATTATACTTATTACTAGCGTATGCAAAAAGAGCACAGGAGCAAACATGGAGCCTTGAGGTACTCCCATATACACCCTTAAATGTCCTGAATTGATATTTACTCGTAAATTATGATCAGTATGTGACCATGAAGCAACTGTAAAACATCAGTTCTAAAATAATCCGTTCAAAAATACTCTCCCAAAATTTTTTGAAAGGACCAAATGACCGAAAATTTAATATATGAAACATTTAACAAATCCAAAAGGTTTCATTGGTTTCAATGTTTCAAACGCTTTGTATTGAAGAAAAAATCATTTATTTTGAATTATAACAATTAATATTAAACTGTCAGGGATGAAAAAGTGCTCATAGTTTTAGAATAATCCTTAAATAACTGCACGTCTTCTGCATTCTTAAACGATTCTAAAAATAAAAGACGAAACCAATTCGACCTCATAAACTTCACCTCCGCCCTCAAACTCCTTCCGCCATATAACTTTCTCGTTTATTCCGCTGCTGATACTGTCAACGGGAGCAGTCAGGGTGACTCCGGTGCCTGCTCGCGTCCGGAATTCTTAATTCCCGTGAAGACCGCAAGTTCGTGCCGCCACTGTCGACTCCTCCTCTCGCTCTTTCACTCCAGCCCGAATTCCTTTCAAGCGCGTGGGATCGCGCCCCTCCCGACCGTGCTATTAGAGTCCACAATTAACATAATTTCCACCAGGGCTCCGAGTATACGGCGATCGGGAGGACGCGGCGGGCTAGACTGCAGTAATTTGCCGACCGCCTCCGGTTCATATTAAATTCATCAACGAGACCCGCATCTAGATGAGGCCCTGTCGCTGTTACGGCTATCGGAGGCGTTCCGGTGGTAGTATAATGGAGAAATTGTGGATTAATGTGTATTCCACGGGGAAGGAGGGGGTGGAGGAAAGTTTTGATCCTATATAGGATGTTTATCTGTACTCAAAACGCGATTGGAATAAACAAAATAATCTGCACGGCCAATGGGGGATGATTTATAGGGCGCGGTTATCCGAAAATGCGAAGGAATAGTCCTGATTTCGATTTGTGAACATCGTAGGATATAATCAAGGGCTATTGTTCGTACGCGTGTTGGTTTAAATTATCAGTCTGGGGTTTTGGACGAACGAATTTGAAACGTACAGTAAGATTGCTTCGATTGAATTAGGTCGAAACGTTGATTCACCATTGATACGTCAATCAATGCTCAAGTTATTAGGTACATAGCCCTATAAAATTTCAGTCCCATTCGCTCATCCGCCGTACGAAACTTTATACCTCGGAATGTCCCCCTCTGGCATCCAAAATGGAGGGACATTCCGAGTTATAAAGTTTCGTACGGCGGATGATTGAATGAGAACAGTTATCAACCCAATAATAATAACTTTACTTCTTTATACCTCTTCACCTTTCATTTTTCTGTAAGCTTACCCAACAAAAAAAAATTTGGGATCCAAACTCCATAACCATGTAAGTGGCTACAACAGAAGCAAAAAAACGATATTAAACATCATAAGGGAATGTGACAAAAACAAGTATAGGAGTTACCTAGGTTCATATATGTAATACTACTATATTGCTGACACATCCTAAAAAATTCCGAAACCAAAGGGGGATGGATATATATCGGAAACTCCTACTTGTTCTTGACGTAACGTACGCATGCGCGTAATTTTAACATAATAACCATGAAAATCAGTTGACGTTGCCAGTTCAAATTTGTGTTATTTGATTATTTATTTATATATTCTTGATTTACTCCTTACACTAAAACCATATTTATCGAAATGGATAGAGAACAATTATTATTTGGTGCTGCATCATTGCTCCATCATCAATCGATGAAAATAACACTGCTATTTTCTTCTTGTTTGGGTTTGTCTCCCGTTCTAGTAGCCTCTAGGAATACTTTAAATACCCGGTAGAGCTTTTCTCAACTTTTGGTGTCATTTGTTCCAAAGAATTCAAATTATTACTATTCTGCACAATGTTAAAATATATTCAATAATATACTTTAAAATAATCTTTATTGTTGACATACACATATATGACTTGTGTATTCTCACCAGAGATAACCTATATTCTGACCATACACAACTATTTGGACTTTTGCCGAAACAAAATCTGTCAAACATAAAAATTGTCAACTGAGAACATAGTTAGATAAAGAAGTGTATCTTCCATCCCCCTTCATCGGCGGAAATTTGTGCCACTGGTTCTATACGAGACCCGCAATATAGTATCTAGTATTACATAGATATTCGTTTCTATTCAAATCTGTATAGCAAATCTGTAATGATTTGATGTTTAGTGTAAGTAAGTTGTCTGCATCTGTGGAAGTTTACCAAAATAAAACACTAGTATTATGACAATGCCGAATAACCATTATGGCCAGTATTTCAATCTGCCAATAAATGTATCTAATAACAATTTAGCTCATATAGGTATAAGGATGATGTATTAGGTAAATCTTTCAACGAATATATATTAGGTTAGTTATTCGATGTTTTCATAACAGCAATTTATGCTGGTAATATGCCATAACGTGCAGATGACTTACCTACAGCAAGCAACAGATGACAGCGCTATACAAATTTTAGTGGAAACCCAAGCGAATTTCTTTGATACATATCAGAATTATATCAACAATTACCCAAAATGGCGACGCTTCCTAATATGGTATTGATGCAGCGGTAAGTCTGAAGCGCATAAATTCTATATAAGCGCTGGAAATCTTCAAAGATGTCCATATCTCTCCATAAATTATTTCAAACAATTTCAAACTTGTAAACATTACCTTGTTTTCTTCGACATTCAGAGACTTCGGATGAGCCATTATGCTTCTAATAGTGCTTAATGGCTACTTCAATCACTCAATAACATTTTAGGAGAATAAATCAGTTTATCACCTACTTATTACATAATTTTTACTAGTTGGTGAAAAGTTATTCAGCTAACTTTTATTAAGAACTTTATTCGGAGTTTGAAATACCGGCCCCTTAATAAGTTAGCTGCCTTTACAAATCTCTCCCACGTGATGAAAGGACGAAAGCAGGCATAAGGGAATGAGCCACCGTGCTACTAATTTTTCACCAGGAGATACCGGAAACTCTGACGCAGAGTAAATATTTGGATTACCTCGTACAATCTATCGCTCTAGGTACACTGCAGCCGCGCCGGGTATCGTGTGGCAACCCTGTTCGATTTGGAAATTTGCGAGAAATACGGTAGATAGTTTTAATTGGAAAACTACCTCTCTTTTTAAATGGGAACTGAAGATAATCCCCTATTTTTTTAAAGACGTGTTTGCTTTTAACCAACGCTAATGGAATGGCAACAAATAGAATTGAGTTCGCTTTGGAAATGATGATTCATATTTTACCGATTCTAAAAATTCATTTCATAAATATTATATTATATCAAATGGACTTCAGGCTTTTTGGCTAGAGGTGCGAAAAATCTATTTTATTTAAAATTTCTTCTTCTATGTATTGTAGAACAATGTTGCTATGGTGCTAGCATTTATACTATATCAGTTTGTATTCGCACTGATACGGTCAGGCGTGCGTGGGGTGCGGACGCAGTGTGTGCTACACCTGATGTAACTTGGTAAAAAAAAAGCGGTACACACGAGTATGACGCTTGGAGTCGCTGTAATGATTAATAAAACAAAGAAAGATCCAAAACGTAACGATAACTTTATTGTAATAATAAAAAAAAAGAAAAAACTGGCCACGTGGTTGCTGATTTTTGAGGTTAAGATCAATGTAAAAAGAACAACACGTGCTTGCTATATTCTGATATTAAAATTAAGGCAAAAAGAAGGAATAGCACGAGGTAGCCGAATTCCTGAGATTAATTTAAAAGTGACGCAATTAATCCGTTTCTATAAGTGAATAGTAAATGACTGCTAGTGCGAGAGCAAAATTACTGGCAATTACAAGTTAAAAGTATAAATAGCAACAGTAATGAAATAAAATAAAAGAGAGCGATTGATACGTTTTGAATAGTACGAGTACGTCACACGGCAAATCAACTGAACGCGAACCGAAGAACAGAGAGACAGAGGGTGCGTTTAACGTGCACAGCCCTTTTAAAGGCTCGGTAAGTAGGTACAAAAAAAAGGGATGAACCAATAGCAGCGTCCAGTGAGGCACAAAGGATCATAAAGACGACGCGTCTAAGAGTTGGCGCGTAAATGAATGAATTTAAAATAAGCAAGTTTAAATTCCGTGGCGCGTAAGTTGCATACTCCCGCGCGAAAAGGAACCGCTAAGTGAGGTAACGGTTTTTCTAAAGTCGTAATTGCAATTGCCAGATTAAAAGTAAAGAGAATGAATTTAAATTTTGCCTTCAAAATAACGTTTATATCGCTGATGTTGTCTATGATTAAAAAAGCGAAATGAATTATTGAAATCAATGTCATTTTCGGTTCAATGCAAAGTGTAACAGCACTTATTCACTAGTTGAAGAATACTCCGACATTACGAAACTATTATCAAGAACTAAGATTTATAATTCGATTTTTTGACACAACGATTCCATTGCACTCTAGTCTTCAATAAAATTATCCGAAACAAGATTTTACATACGCCTGCACTGCGCTGCTGTTATTTCAATTATACCCTGCCTGCTGTATTTCGCGTTCCACTCGGCGCTAACTCAAAATGTATGTATATGACGCGAAGCTAATAAACGTGCACTGCGGATGACGTGGGTGGTGGAGGGGTGGGAGGCAGTGGTCGCCACTTGGGATAGTTTGTGTCGTTGTTGGTGTTCGACTGTTCATGAAGTTCGCAGTAATCGGCTCTAGAACTGCGGGTCCACGAAATGTTAATTGAAAATAGTTCCAACTGCTGTGCGCTGGTCACGGAGTTGAAAAATTGGGGAGTTTTAAAGTAGCTTGTCTTGTGTGCTTTGTACTAACGAGGAGATAAAGTAAAAAAATAGGTAGAAGAGTATTCTGTTCTGTTTGTTTCCCGGTTTAAATGTTAGGAATTGTAAATCAAATACAGACCAACAACGGAATTAGATGTTGTAGTAGTCTAAAATGGAAAATAATGATTAGTTGCTAAGATGTTTGCATTAACTGTTATGTTCTAACAGTACTTCAGCTTAACAAGAAGGAAGTTATAACGGTAAACGAACAAACATGTTCCATATAAAACTGTATACTTAAGATCTAATTTAAATCTAGTTTGCTTTATAATTTAGCAATTCTATTTGTAAAACAATTGTACTTTGCATGTCAACAACGATTTACACATAGCAAAAGGAAACGAATCTCCAAAAATCCTTCATTAATGGATGCATATATAATAAAAAAAAATACAAGCATAACAGCGCCATTTATTGCATTATGTCGACCTACCATAAATAAGTGTTTAGATCATATTAGTTTAGTAGATTTAAAATCAAATAATGAGTTTTCACGTTTTATAAACTGTTACGGTTTTTTGCTTCGCCCATCTTGAATTAGTTCTCCGCTAGTCTTTTCGACAAGCTTTTGCAACCTTATTTTTCTTCTCTTTCCGTCCTCTACCTTCAGAGATCGGAGATACGTCTTGTTTTTTCTCAACGTTATTATTATCGTTTAATTTTTGTTCTTTCAATTTGTGTTTTCTTCCCATGTTTGTGCGGCATAGCTAGAATTTGTATCTTTTAGTCTCATTTACTACAGATATTTTCTAAAACTTAAAGCGGTCTTAGATTTTCGTTTAATTTCTTTCATTGTAGTAAATTCCCTTCTATTCCTATGTTTTGACAGTTGACGTTTTCTTTTCAAGGCTAGGTCTGTTTGTTCTACACTTACCAGTATTAGCGATTCCCCCGCAGCGATTTGTCAATCGATCGTGATCCATTCAGTTCTGGCCTATTCTGTGGTTACATCTCTTCGTCGTTAGATTTCACCTCTTTGTCCGTTTTCTTATTTTATTTTTTCTGTTTTCTGATTGGTTGTGTGACGTATTCTCCCTTCCGGCTTCCTGTTCCTGTTCGATCTTGGTGGATTTTAGACGTGTTCTCACGAGTACATCTTCCTATCTCATGCGTATTTTCCCCATTATGAGTTTCTATCTCATTACGTACTCTGATTCGAATGACGCAAATAATAAAAAAAAACTGTCACCGATACACTTAAACTGGAAAAGTCAAATGATTTGATTTTTGCTCTGTTTCGCTTAATTATTTTTACCTTTTCTTGGGAAAAGAATACGTATATTACGGCTTGGATCGAATGGAGTGCGATCAGTTGTTTTGGGAAGCAATTTTGGCTTCGTCGAACGTTTAACCCTACAGTAGTCGCGCGCTTTACTTAAATATACAGAATAGTATTACCAACCGGTCTCACAGACCGTGCGCGACTACTGCAGGGTTAAGAGACGAACTATGTTTCAGTACATCTATTTTTCGTTAAGAAACGCACATTTCTGCTCGCCGAAGACGTAATTTTAGAAAACTCCAATTTTTTGCCAACATAACCTCCTTGCGTGAGGATAGCCGTGTTTAAGTAGACTTTGACTGGCTGTCGTTTGCTGAGGCCAATTGCAGCTTTTACTAACCGAACTAGGTCACAGGAACAGGTTTTAACTTTTTCAGAGCATCAAGACCTCCGGATATCGAGACTTCACAGCTCTTCTCACAGCGACACCTTCTGACACTATACTCCTGGTTACTCGGAACGTAATTTTGCCTTGACACCTTTCAACGACAATATAAGTTGTATATTCCTATTTTCTTGCACTATGTTAATTTAATTTTACGTCCGTTCATTATCCAACGGCTAGAACATTGACGGATTCTCGTTTTGATTTAAGTTTAACCAAGTTTATATAATCCGAGTTACTTTAGAGCCTTTTTTTCCTTAACGTATAACGTCATTAAGTTTCAAAAATTTTGATTAGTATTACGAGCCAGTTTATCAAACTGGTTATTTTTTTTTTTTTGTATTTTCAATTAATCGTAGAGTTGCTACGATTCTTTAAGTAACTAGCTAAGTTAATTTAAGTAATTTTCTTTTGAGTAACTCCTTCCTGAGTTGAAGGTCAGGTTTGGTTGTAATATTTTAGTTTATTTTCGAACCGCAAAAGTTTGGTTGGCTTTCAATTTTCCTTAAAGTCGGCTGCACATTGCGCTGGGCCAAAACTTTTTAAAGGCGGCTGCACACTCGTGTGCATAGCTTTTATGTTGATTTTATCTTTTTTCTTTGCATTGCCTTGAAGAGGTCCATTGTTAATTTCGTGAATCCCACAAAATCTTAAGGAAGGGGAAAGGATATCATCTAGTTTTAAGATCAGAAATACAGACGTCTAGTCGTACTATGTATACTTTTTTTATTATTAACAATTTTTGTTAACCTTGCTTTAGATTTTATTAACTTTTTTTCAACTTAAATTAACCATTAATTGTTTAGAGTTGTTAACTTTAAACTATTTTCAATTCATATAACGCTTCTTACAGTTTCATTAAGCAATTTTCAAATTTATCGCAATTATAAGCGCACTGAGCCAAGCAAGTGACCATTGTGAGACTGGCTTTCGACGGTTAATTCGTATTAACATACGGCTAACTGATGCCCTTTCTTTTTTTTTAAACTTAATAAAGCCTTGTTATTGTTATAAGTAGCTTGCGTTTTCTTCCCTTTTGCAGGGAGGGTTTACTTTACTTTTGCGCATTCTAGTACGTCGGAATCTTGATATCTCGGGTCCCACGACCAAGAAGGTCTATAGGACGACTGTATTTTGTAGTGGATGGCGCCCTCCAGTCAGTATGCGAACACTTGTCGCGAGTGGTAAGCTCAATTTTAATAACTTTGACCTGAACGACCGTCTCTGCCTGAGCGTAGCGGCCACAGTCAATCTTATTCCTTAGTACTATGTACTAGAGGATACGCTAAGTTTGTATGCAGGTAGGTTTACGCCGCGGTTGTTGTGAACTCTACTCCCCTTGTTCTCCCTGTATTTTCAAGTTCTGTTGACCCTATTGTCTGGAGGTAACAAAATCCTTAAATTACTTCATTAGGAGGATCTCTACCATATATTTTTCAATAAAAATCTTAAATTCCTTTCTTACCGAACTAAAAGAACTTTAATTCAAATATCCCTTGTGATTCTATTATTTTTTCCTTTAATTCTTCTTTGCACCAACCCTGCGGATATATTCTAACCCGCATGAATCTTGGAGCGTCTCCAAAGATATCGCCAGCACTACGCTGTCGTAAATTAGCACCACCCAGGGGTCACACACAAGCAGAGGAGAAAGATGACTCGACCGTCAACGGCGAGGAAATTTCAGAAATTCGCTGCGTCTCCCTTAAACACCATAGCACAAGGGGTGGTGGGATTGTACCCGAGGAAGGGGTGTCGGAGATTCTGTTTTGCCGCGAAATTATTGCGTCCGAGGCATTTTAGCTAACGAGTTTGTGGCGCTGGCACACTGCGGTACCCACCAGCTCTAATTTTCCTCGCGCAGAACGCTGGCCGCACGTGATATAGAAATGTTTTTATTTACGTCACGGGAGACAATTAATTTGACACTAGGGGAGTAGTGAGGCGATGTTTTGACGAGGTTTTCAGCTTTAGTGTCGCCGGGAAATTATTTTTGAGGAACGTGTCGTCCTCGAACAGGGGTAGAGCATGAAGGAACTTAGGTTTTGGGGGTAGATTAGAAGGGACGGGGAGTGGTTTTCCATTACGTTTGCAAATTGGATCGCGTACGTTACGTGCTCACGTGGAAATATATGGAAATGTTATGATTTTATCTTGGATTTGCATCGCAACGTTTATTATTTATACATTTGTGTAAAAGCTGACTGAATATCTGGAAAAATGGCAGGAAACTAAATTCATCAAGTATTTAAATTTAAAATTTGTTGAAAATAAGCAACAAAGAGTATTAAAAAAATAACTTGTAAACTCCGGACCGTTAATTAAAAAATAGATTGATGACGGATTACGTCCCAAATCAACGGACCGGCTAAACCGCACCACCTTCCACTAACCCTCGTACACACCTGTGGTTTGGGATCGTCGGTGCACCCTGTATATTAATTTTTCTTAATTAAAAATTACACGTACTGTACATATTGTATTAATTAAACGTAAAATTGTCACACTGTATATTAAATTTTCTTAGTTAGAAATTACACATACTGTATCATCATTACTTCCCGTTGCAACACTAAAACAATTCATTTCATCTCTTCGATCGCCTTTGTTTTTATTTCACACCGAATTCCTCGTCGTTCAAGGTTTCGATGTTTTGATGTACGGTGCACGACCACCTGTTGATCACCGGCCATATAACATAATGTTAACAGAGGACCGGCTAAACCGCACCACCTTCCACTAACCCTCGTACACACCTGTGGTTTGGGATCGTCGGTGCACCCTGTATATTAATTTTTCTTAATTAAAAATTACACGCACTGTATATATTGTAATAATTAAACGTGAAATTGTCACACTGTATATTCCATTTTCTTAATTAGAAATTACACATACTGTATCATCATTACTTTCCGTTGCAACACTAAAACAATTAATTTTTTACCATCTCTTCGATCCCCTTTGCGCTTATTTCACACCGAATTCCTGGTCGTTCAAGGTTTCGATGGTTTGATGTACGGTGCAAGACTACCTGTTGATCACCGGCCATATAACATAATGCGATCCTTCTCGCCGGCGCGCGGGCATCGGCCTTGGGCATTGTCGGTCCGTTATTGAAAATCTAGAATAATCAAAATTTTGGAAAGGCCGTGCATAATAATTGTAAGCCTCTGAGAGAGTCTTTACTACCATACAAGACCTTCAAACTACTGTAACCCAATCTAATTAATCTATTGAATAAGTAAGCAAATATAAGTGGATCAGAATCCATAGCCTTTTTGATTAGAGAAAACCAATTACATTTATAGCTGCATAAATGGCATTTCCTCTACCCAAAAATTAGATTAAATTTTGATAATTATACGAGATTATTTCTTCCCCCAATACAATCAAAACCATTTCCACCCCTGTATAACGAAATATAAAGAATCCGAGGCGAGATTTCCATTCACGCGCCAGGGATTCGAGTTACTTCAATGTAATTTCCTCCGTTCCATTCTTTCTTGACCTACCATCGTTCCAAAACGGAAATGCATCCAGCGCCACGTCGTCTTCTCAAATCCCGGATGTCTTAACTGCCTCCTGGTAATCCTCTAGTGGAATTCCCGGATCTAACCCCCGAACGTAAAAGCGTGCGAGAGAATGAGAGAGATGGCACGTTATAATCTCATATCGAATTGGTCACGTGGATCGCGAGACGATGGCACTCAAGCTGTTAGACAGCGTTCCATTCTTCCTACCGACTTTATATCGTGAGAGGATCGTTCTTTCATCGGAGGAACGAGTGGTAACTAACTCGGCGAACTTGCCCTTTTTTCGGTCTCTCTCTCAATTATTCTAATCGAATTAAAAGGGGAACCCTTCCAGCTATATTCAAGCTTTTAATTAATTCCTAGAGAAAATTCGCCGGAGCTCTGGTTCGCAGCGCAGTAGAGATCTTAAGCGTTGCAGACTTTGAAAGTCGAGTTCGGTTAGTTACTTACACAACCCTGAATCGATTCCAATTAAAAGATGCAGTTCCTGACCTCCTATCGCCTGAAGCACCATGCATACAGTTCCATCTGGCGTCATCGTAATTAGAACTGGGATATAAATGTTGCAATTAAATTCATATTTATTTAGAGAGTGGGAGAGTCTGGTCTTGGTACGCCATTTGCTTCCGATTCGCTTTCTTTAAGAGTCTTTGAAGAACGTGGCTTTAGATTGAATTAGAAAGAAGAAGGGCAATGCGCTCCTGTAGGAGCCAAATGTAATTTAGAAAAAAAAAAAGCGCAGGTGCTTTAGTTTAGTTAAAAATTTCTGTAGTATAATTATCGTAATATAAATCCATGCTTTAACATCCCTAAGCAATTATCACCAACTATAGGGAGCTAAGATGGCCATAGGTTATTATGTGTGATTGGGTAGTTAGAGACTTTATTTGAAAATGCTGATTAAACAGGCAACGAATTTATTGAAATGGCCTTGAGGAAAATGATGATAAAATCCCAATTGAAACCTCCAAAAAACCATGAAAACTGGAGCCAGAATGGACGGAATATCATTGTTGAAATCCTGCTCCGATTAACTCCAATGCACTTGGTTCACCTGGCGAGTTGTTCAAGTGAAATGTGCTTTCTAAAAACTTGAAATCAGCCGCAGTAAAACCTCTTCATAAAAATGGAGATAAAACCGATTTCAAAGCTAATACACACAGAAAAATCAATTCTTAAATTAAGTATATGTATTTATTTGTTTATTTGGAGCTTCATATTTACTGAATTAGTAGGATATTATTCTAGCGAATCCTGCTTGAGCGCTACACAACACAACCTTCTCTTTCCACCAATCTGGATTGCTTTCAGCAATATTCTCTGAAGGTATCTCCTATAGTCTTCAGTCTCTACGAGTATATTTTCATGTTGGAAGTATTTTCCTTTCCAAACAACATTACACATACTCACTTTTCACACTCAATAAACAAGTGCGCAAAGTTCTTCGAGCAGAACTTATACTATGGAAAGTTTGCAACTCTAACTTGCTTCTCGGTGTATCGAATGTACGATATATACTCTTTCACACACTAAACTAAATTCCGTTTGGGGTAGTCAGGCGTTGTTAAAAGTTACATACATGCTAACAGGGGAGTAATCATTAAGTTTTATGTCTGCTATAAAATATATAATGCTATTACCTAACGATTGTTAAGTCTGGGGAGTATAAAGATATTTTTGTTTATCATTTTTCTTTTTTTAAAAAAAAAAAGAAACATTTATCTGGACTGCTACCTTTGGGATGAGCGCACATTAATTTGTTTTCATCATTTTTCCAAGGGGTATTTTTCTTGCGTTTATCGACACGGTGCTTTCCGTAGCTGGGCAAACGATTCTAACAAAAGCACCGTTTATAAAGACTGGCCAGATTAATGAGTCCGTTTCGGACTAATGGGCCTCCACCACACGAACAGCAAATCGAGAATACCAACCAAATTTTTTTTGTTTTGTTTGAGATGTTTGTTTGGAATTCTTTGGACGGATATTACAAACGTAAAAAGGTAATTGGTTGATCTGAATTGTCTAAACGGATTTATCTTTTTTTTATGTTTATGTTTGTCAAAGGATTTTTAGAGACGGATTATATTATTTTTTTTTTATTTTTGGAGAAGTAAGCATACAATATTTTAATGTATCTTATAGATGTACTATTAGTCCAACGGATCTTTACCCACGTGTAATTGATTTATATAGCAATAACACTCATATGTTATTCAATGCATTTCGTACAATTTCCGTTTAATACAAGAGAGAGAAAGCAAATTCAAATTGAAACGTTCGTCTTCTAGTCGTTGGTTCAAGCAATCGAAGTACTAATATTGCGCGTCATTCAAATAGAAAAGAGATAGAATACAGCCAAATAATCTATTCTTAAACGTGCTACATTTGTACGGCGCTAATCAAAATCAGTACTCTGTCAAAGTTTTGTCAATGGATCTGTCATTACGCTTTTTGACGTTAGTGATGACGTTAATGCTATTGAACTGATTTGGGCAAGGGCTAGAACATATTATAATGACATTATAATACATATATCGGCAGATATGGATATAGTGTTGGGAGGGTAATGTGTGGAGCAATTGCGTACGACACAAATGAGCGAATTCAGAAATGGTACGCGAGAGAACACTTTCTAGCAGAAGTAGATGTTGCGTCTGTCATTATCAATGTTGGTGAAGATTCTGATTCGGAAATAGAAGATTCTGATTAAATACTAAAAATAAGTTACTTACATTTGTAAATATATATTTTAGATTTTTGAATTTTCTATTTTATGCTTTTCTTAGAGCACAAAAACAATTGTGTTGAAAATAAAATAGAGATTGTTGTATAAGTGTGTGTCTAATTGTATTTGTATATAAGATGATAGTTAAATAATATAGTAAGTACTAGTAATTAAAATTCGAGATAAACGTAAACCACTTTTCTAATAAGGTGAGAGGCCTTACAATCAAAACATTATTTCCACTCATAGTTCGGTTTTTTTTTTACCGATTGTTGCAGCATTCATTCTTGCTCTCGAACAAATATCTCTAAATTGAACTCGGTAAGAATATGTGCTTGTTGTGGGCCGATTATAGTTTTATATTAACTTCAGGTAAACAGAATCTTTTGACATTTACAATTGTCAATAGGTTAGAAATATCACCCATATCATAGTGTAGTGTAGTAGAATACTTAACTTCAGTATAAAGTCATGACTTGATTCAGATGTACAAAATTTATGATGTCATGGGTAAAGAACCATTGGACGAATAGTATGTAATTTTCTTACGTTGTAAATAACTAGAGTTATGCAGAATCAATGTTCTCTTCGGATATATTGACATTGGAATAATAGTTTAAATTTTTAAATTTAACTTCTTTTTGTTTTGAACAATTATTTATTTAAACAAACACAAACTACACGCGTGTTTTGTGTGTGTGTATTTCTGTATTGTGTGAATTTGCAATCAGTTTTCATTAATTTTTTGTCGATTTTGTGTATTGTAAGGAGATTTGTGAATGTTATTAATTGTTGTAAATTTAGTTCTTGCGTCTTCTCGTAAACGTCCTTTGATGGCGTCCATTTGTCCATGTTATACAATGTCTTTAGTATCTTGTTCTGCTGTCTTTGTAGTTTGTTTACATTTTGTTTAGTTGTATGGCTCCATATGTTTATTAGATAGCTAATATGGGACGTAAATGTGCTGTGATATACAAACTTCTTCAGATATTCTGGTACTATGTCTTTAATTTTCTGCATTCCTGCTATAATCATGGTGTTTCTTTTTATCAAATTTTTTACGTGGGTATCCCATTTTAGTTTATTTTGTATGGTTAATCCTAGATATTTTATTTGGCAGGTTTGAGTTATGGTTTTGTTAAAAGTGGGTTTATATGTTTTTTTTTTTTGTAAATACCATGTACTCTGTTTTGTTCTCATTGATCGTTATTAGATTATTATAGCATCTTCTATTTTTTCCACATCTTCTATAATGTGTTGCTGCAACTGTTCATCGCTCTTGCTTGAGCAAACGATGCATACATCCTCTGCGTATGCATATATTTCTCCGTGGATCTTCAAATTAAAGATGTCATTTGTATAGGCTATGTACAATATCGGTGGTATATTCCCTTTTTGGGGGATTCCATATTCTGCTTGTAGATGCAGACTTTCTATTTTGTTGACCATTGTTGTTTGTTCTCCATTTGATAAATATGTTTTTATTAAGTTTCTATTTGCGTTCTCCCCAGAGCATCAATTTTTTCAACTAATTTCGTTTTGGAGATAGTGTCAAACGCTTTTTTCATATCTAGAAAAAGTACTACTACCATCTTGTTTTTCCCTGTTTCATTCTTTATTTTATTTATTAAGTCAATTGTAGCAGATATGGTTCCCGAGTTTTTTTGAAAAGCATATTGATTTTTATGTATGATGTTATTACATGATAGATATTCACTTAGTTGTATTCGTATGCTTTTTTCTAATATTTTGTTTAATGTGGAAAGTAGACATATTGGGCGATAATTTTCTATCTCTGTCTTGTTGCCTTTTTTATGGATAGGTAACAACAGAAATGTGCGAAAAATTCAAGACATCGTTGTATATTGTAGACATAAATACACTTAGGACACAATATTATAACATTTACTTTTTTTGTATCTGTCTGTTTACTTTTATCATATTTCACCGACTCGCTGTTCTTTTTATTCCCGCATATAAAATACCGACTAATCTCAACTACAACACGCTGGTTAGAACAATAAATTTCGCTGGCTGTTTGGTTTCATGTCCTGGAATATATTAAAAGGTATTGTAATCAATTTTATTGTTATGAACGTTTTTTTTTTATAGGGTTATGTTTAAAATTTTGTCTGCGACATGCCTGTCGGTACATTTCTCTAAAATTATTTTTAAAGTACTGTGTATACGCACAGAAATATATACCGCAATAAAAGTTTTATATAAATCCTTGTAAAAGGTGCATTTTATGTGTTGCTGTTTCATATTATCGATATGTACTATCACTGTTTTATAATAATGGATAGCAAGATCCTAGAACCGTATTGATATCATATTACAATGAGGCATAAGGTGAACACATATTTTACTGCACAAAACAAAAGAATTATTAAATTTAATTTAAAATTTAGATTCGCCCGGTGACGAAGGAGCTTTTGAAAAGCTGATTCAAAGAGTACAAAAAATTGATAGACCAGGTGAAGATAAGGATAATACAGAGACTGCATTACCATGTATTAGGGAAGTTTGAACAACGTAGAACGTCTTTCCCGTGGAAAGAAATTGTTACCGCAGTTCCCACGGTACGTATCACAACAAGTTTCAAGAAATGAAATTAAATCTTTTTAATCGAACTTAAAGAATTTCGAATTCTCACACTAATGATAAACCGGCCGTCGACGAAAGGTTCGCATGTGAGGGCTGCAATAAGGTTTATGTTGGACAGACAAAGCGGGAACATGTAAGCACTTGTAAATATAAATTTAGCATGTTTAAATATATTATACTTTT
Source organism: Cetonia aurata (assembly GCA_949128085.1). Classification (NCBI taxonomy): domain Eukaryota; kingdom Metazoa; phylum Arthropoda; class Insecta; order Coleoptera; family Scarabaeidae; genus Cetonia; species Cetonia aurata. Next base: position 64,938,294 of record OX421884.1, on the reverse strand, counting down.
CTTCGTATTTTACCTCATACATATCCATTCGATGAGATTTCAAAACCAAAACTCCGTATTACCACTCCATTATACACACGCTAAACATTCTCTGTTAGGACATAAACCTGACGTAACGTTCGTTGAAAATTTAATTTAATCAACGCGAATCTTTCCGACTTGAACCATCCACGGAATATTCTCTTTGTAAGATTCATTTAGGCCTCTAACCTCACGTCCCACAGAAACCCGTTGTACAAAAACACGTGTATAACTTATGCATACCGTAGTACGCAAATTAGCAGCCTACAACCCCTCGCTATTATCCTAATAACATAAGACAACCGTTTCAAACGGCCATTTCCTTCAACCACAGCACGTCAGTTGGAAGAGCACTTAACAACATACCTCCCGAAAGCGATAGACCCTTCCGCCGAATAAATTCTTGTAAACAGCGCGCCCTCTCGCAGTACCTACCTAAATGTCTACGCCACTGTACGCCAAATTTGTTATTATAACCGGCAGTCAGTACTGGCAGACGCATTAGCAATCACAACTATTAGTGTGCCGAGACTGAAGCTTAAACAATCACGATTTGATGTTGCCAGTCCTGGAGTAATTAATGCCCGCTTAAGAGGCTGCAGGAATGAACCTGTATGTCTCGACGTCAACCGTCACTACGCGACAGCGATGCAGAAAATTAACAACGATGGCAACAGGAACAGACAATAAACGTCAATAATAATGACAATCAAGCGAAAGCACGTAAACTATGCAATGCGCTGTTCTGAACGCTAACGATCTTAAATTGATGAGGGTGAACGTATTTCATAATGGTGAATACACTTTTTCGCATGACGAGGCGGTGATTTACGAAAAACTGATATACAGGGTGTTTTGAATAAATGCAGATATTTCAATAATAAACAATAAAAAGTGTTAATATATTATTTTTAAAATCTCCTCCGATTACAGAGATATAAAATGGAGAATTGTAAATTTTGATATTTGACACATGAATACAATGCTAATTTGAAAAATCACATCCGTGGATTCATCAGAGTAAATCAGATTTAATTTCCAAGTATAATATTCTTACGGTGCGAGTAGTTGATAAAAAAATATATATACAGGGTGTTTTGCAAATATGTATAGATATTTCGACAGTGAATTCCTTGGGCAATTTTTAATAGAAAATGTCCATAAAATTTTGTTCGATTCTTCGTAATAACGAAGATATAGGACGAAAAATCAATTTTAAAAGTCAGTTTCGGACTTTTGACAGGTAGAAACAATGCTAATATCTGGGATCTACTCAGAGTAACTAACATTTTGCTGCCAAACACAAAGTAACTCTTACAATTCAGATAATTCTTAAGAGAAAAAGAAGGATTTTCAAAAAATAGATATACAAGGCCTGCTTAAAATATATGCAGATATGTTAACGGTGAATTCTTTAATACATTTTTACTTTAAGAAATGTTAATAAAATTTTCTTCAATACTGCCGAATTACGGACATACAAGACAAAGAAAATTTCGATTTTTGATATTTCATAAATTTTGATAAGGGTGAATCACATTTATCTCAAAAACATAAAATTGTGTAAGATATATACTGTGTCACAGAATAACTATTTCTAAAATTCCTAATTTTTTTTCTAATAAACCAGTAGTGCCCGGAAATTATTCAATTTGAAAATAAAAAAATTGAATCATAGCAACCTATGAGAAACAATAACCATTTTCGTAGTTGTCATTCTACGTATGTCATAAATTAATCTTTATTGGATAAATTAGTGTTTGTTTGAAAATGCATCATCCTCCTTAGCTATTTCGAAGAATTCGGCATTCGATTGCAAATCGTTACAACTTGTGTATCGAAAATGGTGGTTGTAATTTCGAACAATTTTTATAAAGTTTAATGCAGTAGTATTTACAATAAAATATTATTCAACGTAACTCTTTTCTATTGTCATTGAGATTGTTATTAAAGATTTCTAGTTTATCTTCACATCCAGAAATTAGTTTATTAATAAAAAATGTTTATTTCAGTGTCCTCTATCATTTCCGAAAATTAGGAATAGTTATTCTGTGACAACCTGTATATAGTCTACAGGGTGTTTTTAGAATAACTGCAGATATGTCAACAGTGAATTCTTTACCATACTTCGAATGAAAAATGTTAATAAATTTTTTTTTAACTCCTCTTATTTACGGAGATATAAATAAATTTTGATTACAGCATACCTAATAATTATTATCGGAATTATTTTTCTATTTGGGTCTGTAAATTTATTCATGTAAAATCTAAATCGCCTACGAACAGCATCTACATACCTTAATAAGTTCTCGACTATCAACATCGACTCTATCCAGATCCTTCGAAACAACTTTTCACATCAAAAACTATATATGCATGTAAGCCTGCGCGCCCCCCGTACATTCATACATATAAATAAATATTTTCGCCGAGTGAATCTTGCCTCCCTCTGGCTCGTAACCGTTCCCCACATATATCCCTTAATAAAATTCCCTGGTAATAGAATCCGACGTGAAGTTCTCTTTCGCGTCGGCCGGTCCGAGACCCTCCAAGTAATGAAAACTTTTCCACTTTTGTGTATCATAAATAATTTATCAGGTTCTCCGGGCGGACGGCGTCGGTCGGTTGGTATCGGTGACACAGAAAAAGGGGTGCCTCAAGCGGGTTCCCCGCTTTATTTTTGCCGTTTGTTGGACCGCCGAAGGGGAAATAAATAAGTGAATATGTGCGGCACAGATGTTTGTGCCCGCGGAAGCGGTTTATACAAGACGGGGAAAATGTTTTCAACCTCTAGGGTGAATACACATCATAGAGAAACAATGAGATGTGTGAATGTTTATCGCTGGTATTCGCACATGGAAATACGATAACCGATCCCCACTATAAAATAAAAACTTCCGTGAGAGGACGATAGCCGCTTATCCTGCGAACCCCAATTCGAAAATCTTAAGTGTCTGCGGCACCCAATTCTCCAAGTTTCAACCTATTTTTAAAGCAGACCATAAACTTTATCTCCGCCAAGGAAATAGTCACCCTAGTGAACGCGACACTTAACCCCAAGAGCCGAGATTCCGTTTAGAGCGATCGCGATAATCGATTCCCACCCATGAGGGTAGGGGGTGTATACCGGTTAAAGATCTCTATTACAGACTGGGGAGGCAATAAACACCTCGACGGCGGCGCTAAATAAGGGTCCTTAAAGTGTTGTCTTTATTAAGTCAGACGGAATACTCGCAGACGCGAACAAGGGGTGCGAACACTCCCTTTTAACGTTTAATTTTCATCATTTTATTTGTTCATGTATAGTTCGAATTGTTTAAAATTTTGTTTGATTAGTTAAATCGAATCCTGCGCTGTTGTTTGTTTTTTTTATCCCTTCATTGTTACGTGTCGATGTGATTATACCCGAATTGTTTGAATTCGATTGGATAAAATCCACACATATATCGTAATTTAGATTAAAATGAATTTATTTTCGTTTAACTCTTTAAATAATCAAAATTCGGCTTATCTTCATTTCAACTTTTTTACTTAGAATGACTTGCCGAATATATGCCCTAAGTGTCGGCAAGTATTTTTGTGACACCTTGTATATATATACTGGGTGTATTCTAATATATGCGTGATACTTTCGGATATGAATTTACAGGTCATTTATAGTAAAAATGTTTTATAATTTCGACCGTTAAAGTTTGAAATTATTATTATTTCTTTGTTTTTTTGGTAGAGAACAGACGATTTAAATTTTCTTACAACTCATTCAGCTTTATATATCTTTTTTAACTTTTATTCTTGCAAATATTTCAATAATATATTTGTTTTAAACTTGTTTTATTTCAATAACAAAAATACTAAATAATATCTATGTATAGGTGATTTTCTTATATCCTATTGATGGAAAATTTGTTAAATGATAATATTATATCATACTAAATTGATAGAATTTATTTTGACAATCCATAATAAAAAAAAAAAAGAAATTCAATTCGTTACAACAAAAATTGCAAGACGAAATTTACTTTGTTGCCCGTGATTCTTTAAGTAGTGTAAATAAATTAAAAACTCATATAAACAATTTTGCTTAAAATGCGTAATAGGATATACACACCAAGTTTCAAGCAACAATTTTGCAACACCCTGTATATAGGGTGTCCACTTTTTGTTATTTTAATAAGTATAAGTGGTGCAAGGTCGTTTAAGCGGAAAATAGATTGCTTATTACGCGTATTAAAAAAATGTGTGTAATACATTCCCACAAATCCATTTTTCTCTTTTCTGTCATATCTCCTTGAGTTTTGAAAATATGAAAAAAAAATTATAAAAATGTTTGGTTATAAAATGACTACAGTACTTTGTAAGCTACTGTAGGTAGATTTACGTTGGGGCATGTTAAAAAAAAAAACAGTGAGGCATCGATTTTATCCAGGACCGTATTATTAGCTGTTGTATAAACATCGTAAAAAATATTCAAATTAAAAAAATATTATTACCGCTATATTTAAATATTTATACTAAAAAAAATATAGTCAAAAACGTAAAAAAATAGCCGAGATTGTATTTAAAAAAATAATCTTGATGATGCTTTTTAGATTCGAAACGCCGTATTGTAAATCTTAGTTACTGTAGCTGATAGATAAGTTATTTTACAAAAAAAATAATGTTAATATAGATTATCAAAACTTAAGGCGCTGTATCAGAAAAACGTGAAATTGATTTTTTCGTTTTTTTCCTTTTTTGTCGTTTATTTTTGGAATCACTCGGTATATTTAAAAAGCGTTCGAAGCGTTTTATTCATCACTAAAATCCCCAACTTTATCCCTATTTAACCGACATCGTATCTCTTATATTTTCCGAGATAATGAGGGTGTTCTTATTAGGAAGTGGCTCCCCTATATATATATACAGAGTGTCTTAAAATGTAGTTACGAAATTTTAAATTCTAAATCTGCAGGTTATTTATAGTAAAAAAGGTAATATAACATTTTTTCGTAACTCCATCCGTTATTAAGGTATTAAGGATTTTACAAATTTTTCTCATAGTAATCGATTTTATTTTACTTGGAGAATAATCTTTCTCACCCCAATTTCCTAACTACAAGATTTAGCGCAATGTAAAACACCATATTTCAGTTTAAATACACGTTTGAGCCAACACTTCCAAAGATTTTTTCACAGTAGTAGAGACGTTCAACCGTCATATCATAGGAGCTCTCGTATGCGAACTTACGCGACGAGGATTGGCCTCTTTGCCGTAAATTATTATCCGCTAGAGAGATTTATATTAAAACAGAAGTCTGTAGCCGCAGTTTCGGAGCGTGCATTTCGAAAGTTTAACCGCCTTCGCGGTCGACTGCAGTTGCTTGCCCGACGATGCATTTCCTTTAAAAATTCATCCATGACCTGGGCGGATTTAAGTTTTCTATTAACCGTAAGTGCGGGATAAGTTTCGCGTAAGCGTTTTCGAGGTTGGTTATGAAAGGAGAGAGGGGAAGAAGAATGACACGCGGTGCATTGAGAGCAGAATTTATTTCGTAGTGTATACTAAAAGAAGAAGACAAGTTTACGGAAGTTAGATTAAAAATTATGGAATTTTGTTGGTATTTCTTAATAAATTCTGCCAAGAAAGATTTATAATCACACACAAAACTGTCTTATAATTGTGTTCTAATATTCTTCTTTTATTTGTTTCAGGTATGTGGCATCTTTAAACTTTAAAATTCCCATCAGACTATGGACGGAAAAAAATGTAAGTGATAACATATCAAATGAGAAAGAATAATCAATATCTAGTAGAGATTTTAATGAAATGATTTGAACAATCGCTATAATCTTTTATAATATGAAATCCTATTCTGAATTGATTCTAGAATTGACTTCAATGTTCGAAACAACGTAAAGCAATTATTCTACATCCGAAATTATTTGTATAATCGAAAGCATTAGTGACAATTTACACACGAAACACAATCGTTATATTATCCGCAAATCCGTAGCGATATATCTAAAATAATCACTTTGCAATGTACTAATATATATATTTTAATGCAGTTGAAAACGCAACCTGAAATATGTGCATCGATAAATTATTGCTAATTTCCTGCGTAATCTAAATTGATGTGCAGATTGAGCCGGCAGAAACAGTACATTAATATTCCATAATTTAAACTCAACGTTTCTACTTTATATTCTACGTATTTACGATAATTCAATCATAAAATCTTCGATATCCCACTAATGCGTCGAATTGCAAAATATTTTCATAAGGAATTTTTGCTGGGGAAAATCCAAAGATTTAAAATACGAAATTTCATACATCAATTTCGACACATCCTGTATATATATACAAGATGTTCTGGAAAGTATGTTCGAAATTTACGCGACGTATTCTACGCGTCTTTCCGAGTGAGAAAGTTTATATTAATATACCTTGTATTTCCATTATTTAAGGAGCTATAAGGAAAATTAGTGCGTTTGCTCGAAATATAGTTAGGATTATAAGTTCTCGCGTTCCTTCTGCATATATGCTCATCCCCTAGCAACGACGGCTTCTCTCGTACGTACTCTGGGATGGCCCTAATTAGCCTTAATAACAACTAATAATTTTGTAAATATATAGACAAAGGGGCTTTGTCCTTTATACCGTGCTGGGAAGAGCTTAAGTAGTTCTGTAAATGAATTACGTGGCTTCCGATGTTTGACAGTTTGACGGGCTTAAGTCTTAATTGTATTAAAACTTAGTGTTAGTTGGCGACTGCAATGTCTAGAGACGATTAGCACTTTTCGGTTAGCGCATGCATTGTTGAATTTAGACTTGACATTATATTGAACAATCAAAAATCGATACTTTATCATTCCGCCTTTGTATCTTGTTTAATTTTATCCTAAGCTTTTCATGTTGTTTTGCTGCTGTTATGTACCTTTAAAAGTGTTACAGATTTGACAATTCAAAACCTTCGTTCGTAAAAACAATGTAGCGGCATCGTATACACATACACAAAATATATCATTCCGTTTACAAAAAAAAAAGAGATTTTCTACGATCGAATGGATCGCCTGTACCTACGTAAAAAGGGAATTATTACGCTGTTTCCGTATTGAAAAAAAAAGAGGAAAATACGCGTAATTTTTTGTCCTTTTTATCTGGCGTGTGTTTTGTTTTGGGATTTACGTAGATTTTGTGAGCACAAGTGATGCCAGCGGCCTACCTATACAGATCATGATACCTTTATTATCTGCGCGTGTTAATTCAGTTTCGTTATTATCTGGATTGCAATGGTGGGGATTAATTAGACCTGATTTAAGTTTAAGCTCATGGAGGGAATTCGACCGGTTTCAGTTGATTTTATCAACATACATTTCTTGTAATAAATAAATTAGGCCATCTACATTTTATATTTAAAAACAGCTTCTCTCAAATATTGTAGAAATTCGCTTTGCCTCCTAGAACCTTCTGTGGCAACCAAATTTCATTAATATCAAGTCGATGCCGCTAATCGCCTTGGTGTACTATAATGTAGGTTTTTGCGCGACCAATACCGAACATTTGCGCGATTATGATGCCCATGAACGTATGCAATGTTTTCTCATCAGTAAATAAAATATTATTCAAAAATAATTCGTTATCGTGATATTTAAAATTCCTTTTTATATAATACACCAATAGAATTAGCAAAAGAAATTATACGTAAAAAATGGCATTTAATTGAAAATTATACAAATATTCCAATTACTGAATTCATAAATGCAATAGAATTAACACTAACTGAAACATATTTCCAATATAAAAATAAATTTTATAAACAAATTTTTGGTTGTGCAATGGGTTCACCAATTTCAAGTATAATTGCACAAATTGTTTTAGAGTATATTGAAGAAGAAATTTTAAATAAAATAGATTTTTCGCGTTAGAAGAGAAAAATATAACAAAATTATTAGAAAAATTTAATTCATATCACCCTAGATTAAAATTTACAGTCGAAATCGAAGAAAACAACAGCAGTATATTTTTAGATCTTCAACTGATAAAAAACAATAATGAAATTTTAACTAAATGGTATACCAAACCTACATGGTCTGGACGTCATCAATAAAAACTATAAATAATAGTCAAACAATTATAAAATACATAAAAATTCCTTATGTAAAAAATCTTTCTGAAAAAATTAATCAAATTATCAAACCTTATAATATAATATATTTTTAGCTATACATGCTGTTCCAGAAGTATGTGTATGTAACACCAAACGACACAAAAAGAGCACTCAAAAGCATTGTTTTTCCCAAAAAAAAAAGTGCAATAAGATTCGAAAAAGTTTTTTAAAAATACAATTTATTTGAAAGAAAAAAATATTCCGCGTTAATTCTTCTTGTAATTTTACAAAATAGAACAGCAATAAACAGATAATCGGCTTTACATTATAGACAGACATTGTATTTTTATTTAATTCGGAAACTATATTGAACATAATATAACCAAATATTCCTCATGTTTTATAACAAATCCGTATTTAATCCACGAAAAAATAATATCATTTGGCCCATTGCCAGATGATATTGAACGCCTAATGCTATTTTAAATCCGTGTTTGATTATTTTGAAAGTTATTTAAATAAATAGATACCTGTCAATTCAACCAAGTGCTTGAAGCAAAATGCACGCATATTATAAATCACCAAATAATTCAATTAGGCTTTTGAAATATATTTACACACCATATTAATTAAATTACATACATCATATACGCTGTCAGTCTGTCAGAGCAACTGAATTTACAGATTCATTTTTGCATAAATTATTACACGATATTTTTTGATAATACTTTTTTTTTATATGTATACATTTTAATTAGTTTTGTTAGCTTTTCAAGTTTCATTTCTAATCTTTCGCCTCATTACGGTACTTTTCGTGAGCATAATGACGCGGGCAAGGATAGATTCACCGGCTAGTTCCCCCTTTAGCGCGGTAGAATTTGTATTTTCTTTTATATTTAATGACGGCCCAGCCTGGTTAGGTGCCTCATTAGTGCCTATTGTACTAAAAAAACCGCAAGTTTAATGTTGAATGACTCGTAAATAAGCGGTATGTTAAATATATGCATAATATGCTCTGCACATATTCGTTTAAACGGTACGGTTGGTTGGTAACTCAACTATAAACTAGGTAAGAAGTATATTCGTAGTAAGATATTTAGCAAAGAATTACTGTGAATTGAGGTAAATTCATGATGATTAGAAATCCTTCTATATACGCAAAAATTAGACTATTAGTATTTAAAATTGGCTTACTTTATGAAATAAATAAAAATATTTTTTACTTAAAGATTACTAATATTGAAAACAATGGAACTGCTATTTTTTTTAAATTTAATTCCTTAAAAATTTGAAATACAATGTTGATAAAAACTGTCCTACTTAAAATAACGTGTAAAATACATAGTGTGTAGTTCAGACGCATGTTTTGGAACACACTGTATACACACAAAGCAAAGTTAATTGAATAAAAATTTTGATAATTGCAATATATTTTGTTGTAATAGTTTCACAGTTTGAAAATATTTTTACGTACACCGAGTGACCCGTAAGCTTGTAATAATAGAACTTTATTTAGCAATAGCTAATATTAGTACATGTAATTTACATTAATATTTATCTATAACATACTTAATAACTAATCTCTTAAATGTATTTAGATTTTCACTATCTTTTATAAAGCCTGGTAACTCATTGTATAATGCGATTGTTAAGAACATTCTTACGCGAGCGTGCCGCGCCAAGTGCTTACGGCCGGAAAAGTGTACCGTCGCCCGGTTGCCGCCTCGCAATCGTGGTACGCGTTCAAATCATCATCCGACAGCGCTCCGCAGTCCGAGGAATCGTCGAAGCCCGAACGCGGTTGCCGTCCGTCCCTTCTCCATTCGACAGCGCGCGATGCACAAGGCAACGAAGCAGCCGCCGCGCTGCGCCGAAAACCGCCGATGCCTAGAGCCGAGCCGCCGGCCGTGAATCGACAAGCAGCGAGCTCGCATACTGTGGGCTGTGACTCACGAACTGCAGTCCCTGTCATCGTCGCTTATATAGAGGGCTGAGCACGAAGAGAAGTTGGAAAGGTATTCGGTGACCGTTCGGCGCTTCGTGCGTATATTTCAACGGTTGCACTCAGCCAACGTCGGATACCAGGTCCAACACATATACACATATATACAAACTGTAGCAAATACTAACATACGTATAGAAATATACGTCAAACGGAATACTGAAAATACTTTTTATTTTTATGAGAGAGAATTATATGATATGTTATGTATACATTGTAAATACTGACTTTATTATTTGAAAATAAATGTCTTAAAACAATTCAGCCCTTTCTCTGTGTTCTCTCCCCGGCGCATCGGTCTACAAATTAGTAGTCCCGAACATTGGTCCTTCGAGCCGGATTTGAGAGACACAGTGTGTGAAATAGGATTTTAGACCTATTTGAGATTTGATACCGTAGACGTACACGGCGTTCTTTCGGATCAAAAAGCATACTATCAAATATAGTACATACATTGTGTAAAGGTGCATTACACAAAGACGGGCAGAATGGAAACAGAAATTTCTGCGTACAAACTGCACCGAAGGCAGCTAAAATCATTGCTTACAAGAGCAGGAAAATTTCTAGAGAAAAGTGAAGACGCACTTGACATCGAGCAATGCAAGGCGCGCTATGAGAAATTCACGAACTTATACGATGAATTTAACAGGATTCAGTCTAAGTTGGAGGGACTAGACGAATCCGAGCTAGAGAATACTGAGCGAGACACATTCGAGGAGAAGTATTTCGAACTCGAAGCTCGTTTCAGAAACATATTAAAAGCCAGTGCGAAACAAACAAGTGGCAAAGTGGATACGTCGTCGGACGTAGTAAAATTGCCCACAATAGAACTACCCAAGTTCGATGGTGCATACGAAGATTGGCTCACCTTCTATGACACTTTCAGCTCGTTGATACATAACGACAGCAGAATTCAGACTATTAATAAGTTCCATTATTTAAAGTCATGCCTGAAAGGAGATGCATCGAATGTCTTGCATTCTCTAGAAATATCAGCAGATAACTATGCAAATGCATGGCAAATGTTACAAGACCGATATAGCAATACACGAGTGATAGTGCAAAAGCATATCAATGCAATTTTTGAGTTGCCGCATGCAAACAAAGAGAATTTAAATACGCTACGGCAAATATTAGATGGTGTCCAAAGGCACAGTAGAGCGCTAGAAGCGTTAAAGCGACCCATAGGGCAATGGGATGATTTGTTAGTGCACATAATAACCAAAAGGCTAGATTCCCAGACATTCAAAGAATGGGAAAGTAAAATACAAGGCACAAAAATGCCTACGTTCAAGGAATTGACAAATTTCTTAACACAAAAGTGCCAAACTTTAGAAGCAATTGGGAGACCAATGCAAAGTGTGTTAGCGAATAAAACTTCGGCTAACGTTGCAACACACAAGACAAGCGAATGCAATTTCTGCGACGGTAATCACCTGATTTACCAATGCAAATCATTTTTAGGTCTTAGTGTAGAACAAAGACAAGAGAAAGCTAGAAGTAAGCGGCTATGCTTGAATTGCCTAAGACCAAATCACATGGCTAGCAATTGCTCGTCAAAAGGATGCTGCAAGCATTGCGATAAGCGACACAATAGCTTATTACATTATTTTAAGAAGTCTGATGGGCCGACGAAGTTTCCTTCACCCCGAGCGGGAACCTCGACGTCAATATCAACGCACAGCAGCAACAGTGTAAACACTTACACGATGCTTTCTACGGCAGTTATAAATGTCAGCGATGTAAGAGGACGTAAGCACAACTGCAGAGTGTTGCTTGATTCTGGATCGCAATCGAATTTAATAACCAGCCGAATGGCTACAATTCTGCGTTTGCCGAAGAGGCACGCAAATGTTGTATTGAGCGGAATAAATCAAGGCAGGAAAGAAATACCCTATTCAGTGAATGTTGATGTGAAATCGAAATGCAATGGATTTCAGCGCACTATCAACTGCTTGATACTTGAGAAAATAGCCGAAAAGCTGCCATTAGTGCACATTCCGCGCGAACACTTACAAGTGCCTAAGAACGTGAGATTAGCGGATCCAGAATTCAATATACCAAAGGATATTGATATGTTAATAGGAATAGAAATATTTTATCATTTGCTGTGCGTTGGACAAATAAAGCTACACAGAGACGGACCGTTTCTACAAAAGACGCTTTTTGGATGGATTATTGCTGGAAAGCTCATGGTACCTGAGACATCACCAAACACGTCTACGATATGCAATGCATCAACCTTGCAGTCATTAAACAGCAATATAAAGAAATTCTGGGAAATAGAAACCGTTGCCAAGAGGCAAGTGCATTCGCAGGAGGAGAGCAATTGTGAATTTCATTTTGCGGAGACGTCAGAGAGAGAAAGTGGCGGGAGATTCGTAGTCTCACTCCCATTCAAAGAAAATGTAAGCTCGTTAGGAGGCTCGTATGAGCAAGCAGTAAAGAGATTTGATTCGCTAGAAAGAAGATTCCAGAAGAATGCTACGCTAAAACAAGAATATGTTGGCTTCATGAATGAATATCTACAACTGGGGCATATGAGACTCGTAAATAACGCTGAAAGAAACGAACCTCATTTTTACCTCCCACATCACGCGGTTATAAAAGAAAATAGTCTCACCACGAAGGTTCGAGTTGTGTTTGATGGTTCCGCAAAAACAACGAGCGGAAAATCATTAAACGACACTTTGATGGTTGGGCCTAAACTACAACAAGATCTGTTTGATATCATTTGCAGATTCCGATTGCATAAATATATATTAACAGCAGATGTAGCCAAAATGTATCGACAAGTTCGTATGAACAAAAAGTCCATGGCATTTCAGAGAATTCTTTGGAGGAAGTCTGAAGAAGAGAGAATTCAAACTTTTGAGCTGACAACGGTGACGTATGGAACAGCGTCCGCCTCCTACCTAGCTATCAAAGCTTTGCAACAAACAGCACTTACAGAAGAAGATGCCTATGCATTAGGAACAAAAGTAATTCTCAGAGACTTCTATGTAGATGACCTATTAACTGGAGCAAGCACATTGGCGGAAGCGAAAGAAATCATTAGTCAAGTAACCACTGTTCTACAAAAGGGAAAGTTTGAACTGAGGAAATGGGCATCGAACAGCCTAGAACTCTTAAAAACTATACCAGAGTCTTGCAGCAGCCATACTGTGTTGGAGTGGGACAAAGGTGATGGCGTCAATACACTTGGTCTTCAATGGAATACCAGAAGCGACTCTTTACAATATTCAGCGATCAAGTTTGCAGGGAAAAAAGGTATCACCAAGAGACATGTACTTTCGCATATATCCAAAATATTTGATCCCTTGGGCTTAATCAGTCCTTTTACTGTGAGAGCCAAAATCTTAATGCAAGAGATATGGAAATTAAACATAAGCTGGGAAGAATCTCTTCCGATGAATGTCGAAGAAAATGTGGGAGTTCATTATTTTGGCCCAGTATATATTCGGGAAAGTATGAAAAGAAGACACATTGTCACAAAAGCTTATGGTGCTGTGTTTGTATGCTTTGCAACCAAAGCACTGCATATAGAACTAGTTGGAAATCTATCAACAAAAGCATTTTTGGCGGCATTAAAGCGAATGGTCGCCAGAAGAGGCAAGATAGCGAATATTTATTCCGACAATGGTACTCAATTCATAGGTGCAAACACGGAATTGAGGAAACTATTGAAGCAATTACAGTCTCAAATCACCAAGGAAGAGATCCAAGCCTACTTAGCCAATAGTGAAATCAAATGGAACTTTATTCCTCCTCGATCACCCCACTTCGGAGGTCTTTGGGAAGCCGCTGTGAAGTCCGTTAAGCTGCACCTCAATCGAGTAATTGGAAAGACGACATTGACTTACGAAGAAATGCATACCCTTCTGGTCCAAATAGAAGGTATTCTTAATTCAAGACCCATTACTCCAATATCTAACGACCCAAACGATTTGCAATTCCTTACTCCTTCACACCTTGTAATGGGATACAATCCAGAAACAATTCCTGAACCTACTTTAACCCATCTTAAAGTAAATTCCCTTTGCCGTTGGCAACACATTCAATTCATGCGAGACCACTTTTGGACGAGATGGCACCAAGAATATCTGAATCAACTTCAACAGCGGACGAAGTGGCAACGAAGGAATGGAAATGGACTAACTCCCGGCCAGTTGGTAGTCGTGAAGGATGACCAAGGTCCACCAAGCAAATGGTTAGTTGGAAGAATCATCAGGGTGTTTCCAGGACCTGATGGCGTCGTGAGAGCTGCTACGGTGTCAACCCTACAAGGAGAAATGAAGAGACCCGCGGTAAAGTTGTGCGCGTTACCTATAGACAATCAGTAAGTGCGCCGACAACAATATTTGCAATGAATTTTCTTTTTTTTTTTTTTTTCTTTTTTTGTGCGAGTCGTGTTAATCATCGTGTTTCAAAGACAGACAATTTGTTCGTTATTCGAAGTGTGTAGTGTTGAAGGCGGTTCCTTCAAGGGGGGCGGTTATGTTAAGAACATTCTTACGCGAGCGTGCCGCGCCAAGTGCTTACGGCCGGAAAAGTGTACCGTCGCCCGGTTGCCGCCTCGCAATCGTGGTACGCGTTCAAATCATCATCCGACAGCGCTCCGCAGTCCGAGGAATCGTCGAAGCCCGAACGCGGTTGCCGTCCGTCCCTTCTCCATTCGACAGCGCGCGATGCACAAGGCAACGAAGCAGCCGCCGCGCTGCGCCGAAAACCGCCGATGCCTAGAGCCGAGCCGCCGGCCGTGAATCGACAAGCAGCGAGCTCGCATACTGTGGGCTGTGACTCACGAACTGCAGTCCCTGTCATCGTCGCTTATATAGAGGGCTGAGCACGAAGAGAAGTTGGAAAGGTATTCGGTGACCGTTCGGCGCTTCGTGCGTATATTTCAACGGTTGCACTCAGCCAACGTCGGATACCAGGTCCAACACATATACACATATATACAAACTGTAGCAAATACTAACATACGTATAGAAATATACGTCAAACGGAATACTGAAAATACTTTTTATTTTTATGAGAGAGAATTATATGATATGTTATGTATACATTGTAAATACTGACTTTATTATTTGAAAATAAATGTCTTAAAACAATTCAGCCCTTTCTCTGTGTTCTCTCCCCGGCGCATCGGTCTACAAATTAGTAGTCCCGAACAGCGATACCACCAACAAAAATACTATTAGTTGTTTTTTCCCTATTATATGGTTGTATGAAAAAGTTGTTAGTATTCCTCGTATAATGGTTGTGAATTTCACCAACATATTGTATCCTATTTCCTAAATACTCGGGTACACTACCCAACTTAATTTTATGAATAAAAATTAATGTCCTATAAGTTACTAGCTGGTTAACATTCATGATATTTAACGTATTCAACATAGTGTCTATTGGCGTATATCGGTTACATTTCAAAATTACCCGCATCGCTCTGTTTTGGACTTTTTGTAGTTGTTGTAATTCACCTTTATTCAGCATCCACAAAACAGTTGAACAAAATTGTAGGTGTGGAACAATCAATGCCTTATATAATCTATGCATAATATACACCGACATTTGTCTTCCTATTCTATAGAGTAAATTAATTTTTTTATTCATTTTGTTAATGATATATTTAACATGTTCCTTAAATTCTAAATGTTTATCAATTATTACACCTAAGTATCTAATGTGATCTACTTTATCTATATCGATGTCGTTTATTTTTATTCTAACTGTATTCAAACTACTTAACTTATATCTACTTCCAATACACATAAACTTAGTTTTATTAACATTAATACAAAGACGATTTTTGCATAGCCATACAAAAAGTCTTTCAAGTTCCTCATTCAACGTATTCATCATACTTTCAACATTATTTCCACTAATATAGATCATTGTATCGTCAGCAAACATACATATCTCACAATTTTGAATAACCGACACCATATCATTTATGTAGATGTTGAACAACATTGGACCCAGCACTGTTCCCTGTGGCACTCCATGTTTTGTTTTTTGTTTATCAGACACACAGCCGTTGTATTTTACTTTTTGATACCTATCTTCTAAATAACACGAAAACCACTTTTTAACCGTTCCGTTTATTCCCACGAATCCTAATTTCTTTATTAATAACTCTCTGTTGACTGTTTCAAAAGCTCGCTTAAAATCCAAGAAAACTGCAATAATGATTTTACCTTCGTCCATTTCTTTTAACCATTTATCACAAATGTCTACTATTACCGTCTCACATGAGTGATCTTGCTTAAATCCCGATTGATTCGCCACCAATATATTATTTTTATCACAATATTCGGATAATTGGTTTTTCACAGCGATTTCCAAAACTTTTTCATATACTGGCAAAGTGTTAATAGGTCTAAATTCTTCACAGTTCTTGGTTCCATTTATTTTTTGTACCGGCGTTATATACGATATCTTCCATTCAGTAGGGACTATTCCGGTGTCCAATGATGTATTTATCACATCTAGTAATCTGTTGATTGTGACTAGGCACGCATCCCTAAAAGTTTTTGTGTTTATTCCATTTGTCAGGAATAAAAGATAATTTTTTTTTTATTTTAAGGGGTTGACAAGGCCTAAGCACTAGAAATATTTTTCCATCAACAGGTTAGTTTTCCGATTATCCTCAATTTTCCTTAAGAAAATGGCAGAAGCGCATCTGCATGTTTGTTTAATTTTTTTCCAAACGATTTAAGTTTGAGCAATAGGCTTCTGTACTGTTACAGTATAAAGATCTCTGCATCTTAAGACGACATAAGAATTTACAATTTTTATACTGTGTGATCGAAAACTCTGGTTGAATTAGGAGAACTTTAATTGCTGAAAACTTGTTTATTTTAAATGGAACAGCCTGTATTTTTTGTGGAATCTTACAGTGCTAAACATTTACTGGGTAAATTTCATTTTACTTAGTAATTTTCATACACTAGTAGTAAATTTCCTTGGTGTATTTTTACATCAAAGTAGTTTTACTCGCACAAGTAAAATACCTGTTACGGTATCGGGGTAATATAATTGCCTCGAAACCGTACAGGAATTTTACCAAATCTTCGTTAGAGTGTATAAATAGATAAGTTGAATAATACGTTCATAACCTTTACTTCAGCGTAGCAATATGACTGCAATAAACAATATATATAACCATTTACTTTAACATTACGGTAATATACAAACTACAAATATATTTTATATACCCTGTCGAGGCATATTAATGTGCTTTTTTTTTGGAACACAATTAGGTGTATTGTGTGTTTGTATATGCCCAAACCTATATGTTTCAACGTTTGTAAATTATGAAAATGCAACTGCAGGTCACCCTCAGTAGTATGAATAGATTATTTACCTACTAGATTTATTTTAAATTAGTCACTTACTTAAATATGCCTATAGATAAAACAAAAAGAACGACCACTGCCACTTCCGTGCGTGCTGTCTGCTATCTATCTACAAATTGAACCCATAAAATTGAACATGCGCGCATTGTAACTATGTATTTGGTTTCCTACGTAAATTTCCTTACTGTGGATAAAATCGCGAAGTAATTTAATAAAAATCCCTGGGAAAGCATAAAAATTTTAGTAATATTACGTTTTTACGTAGCACTTGTACCTACAATTGAAAAATACTGGTCGATATGTGGGAAATTTCAAATAGTATAGGTAATTTTGTTAAAAAAAAGTAAAATTACTCAGTTTTTGGTGATTTTCCTCCAAATGTTACGGGAATTTTTAGCAGGAATCCTGGTAAAGTTACTAAAAACTTTTAGTGTGTAGCATAGCTTGAAAATTCAAGTTTCTTTAGCACTATAAGATTCCACAAAAAAATTCTGTTTAAAATAAACATGTTTGCAGCAATTAGAGTTCTCCTAATGCAACTAGAGTTTCCGATCACGCAGTATACAAATTATTTTCTCATTTTCCTTGCACTTAGGTGGACGTGCTGCGGGTTCAGATAGGCATTCCCTAGTAGTAGTGTTTGACGTAATATAATTACACGTCCCTCCATTTAATGACGGAAAACCGTAGAACTATGAGACGCTCCAACATACGACTCAAATGATCACATATAATCGTCTGTTATAATTGAGGGCGACCCTGCCAGGATCTAGAATGTCAAAACTTGAAATGGTGCTTGCTCGTTCGCTTCGGTTAGGGTTAACGCCAGTAGTTGAGAAGTCCCACTACGGAATAAATTAAATTTCCCAACAAACTTTTCGACTGTAACCAACTCGATTGCGACTATTACGTTCTTGCTCGCCCTATTTCACCTTTATTCTTGCCATGAGAGACGCGCATAGCGGGGACGCCTTGATAGATCCCCCGTCTGTATGATATCACTTAGAAGGGTAGTTTGAGCCGGGTGTATTTTTCCCCTTCAAACGAAGAGTGACGTGGAGAAAATTGAAGGGATATGTAATTTTTCTTTGCGACGACGATGCCGTGTCAGTAGCTCGCGCGCCCTGCTGACAAATCGGGCGTAAATTAGGCTTTCCGTCTTATTTCGGAGCAACGGGCCATTAGGTACACTTCCCTATATACATAGTTATGCCAGGAGCGGTTGAAAGTGCCTGGAAAACAGCAGTCAATTTGTAACTCCACGTTGGGAGTGTTAAACGATGGGTGGTGCGTCTGACGGAAGTAACTGCGCCTTTAGATGGATTAGGTCGATTCTGGGTGGAGGTATAAGATGAGTGTAGTGCCATTTTAAACTTGTAAAAATCGCGCGGTACAAAGAACATTGCTACATACAGGAGACGGGTCTTGTAACCATTCTTTCAAAAGATCTTTTAGTTTTCTTTACGGCAACATGTATGAAAAATTCATTTTCTCTAATCAGTAAGCATAATTTGCCACGTGTCCCTGTGTACTAGTCGTGATTTATGGCATGTCAGTGAGGGTACTATGAGGGTATTAAAGGACAGGGTTGGGCATCATTCAATAATTTTTTATTCAAATAATTATTTGAATGAAATTTTCATCTGTTATTCTTTATTCCGTATTAAGTTATTGTTGAATAAAACTATGGGAAATCATTTGGATGAAGAATTATTTCAATAAAACGTTATTCGAATAAAGCATTATTGGAATGACCCTTTCACCAAATAAATCGTTATTCAAATAATTTGTTACTGAATAACACCGAAATAAATTTAGATTAGGTATATGCCTACATGTTTGTGCAGGTAATCATATAAAAATTATCGCTAATGTAAGGAAGTGCATCGGTAGGACAACATGCCAGTACTAATTATATCCGCCGACATCTTCGACATTCCTCTAGATTTACGTGATGTCATTACTGAAGTCAATAAACAAACCTTCAAACTTATAAAAATCCCACTTATTTTTTCCCACACAACTTTAATCTCTTTAAAAATTGGCGGGCAATATTTAAATAAAATCCGCTGATGATAGAAAGTGTACCAGTAACCAGTACCAGTACATGGCAGCATATGCATATCTTCGACATCCCTCAAGATTTACGTATTATCGTTTTTGAAACCGATAACCGAACTCTCAAACTTATAAAAATCACATTTATTTTTTTTGCCAGAACTTCCAATGTCCTTAAAAAATGGTGAGTAGTATTTATATAAAAATTTCTGCTAATGTTAGGAAGTGTACCAATAAGACGACATGGCAGTAATAATTATATCCGTCAACATCTTCGACATCCCTCAAGATTTACGAGTTGTCATTTCTGAAGTCGATGCACAAACCCTTAAACATATAAAAATCGCATTTACTTTTTCTCCCACAACCCCCAATGTTCTTCAAAACTGGCGGGTTATATTTATGTATATGAAAATTTCCGGTAATGTCAGGATGTGTACCAGTAATAATTATATCCGCTGATATCTTGGACATCCTTCAAGATTTACGTATTGTTGTTCTAGACATCGATAATCAAACTCTCAAACTTATGAAAATCACATTAATTTTTTTTGCCACAACTTCCAATGTCCTTCAAAAATGGCGGCTAATATTAATAGAAAAGTTTCCACTAACGTTAGAAAATGCATCGATAGGAAAAAACCTCAGGGATTCTAGAAGGTCGTTAATAAATATATTGAAAAGTAATGGCTCAAGATTTGAGCCTTACCATTATCTTCATGTTTTGGCATTACATCTGTGGCAGTTAATTTAAGTGTTTAGGTATTCGTTTTTATGATTTTACAACAGTTTTTATAGATACTTTTCCTAGATCTACTAAATTTTTATGCATGTTCACATTTCTGAGACGTCAGTTTTTTACGCACTGAAAAAAGTATTGTAAACTCTTCCCGCGGGACATTATACCCGTAATCGTGAAGAACTGGCAATTCCGCTTCATAGATTGAGTGTCACACAAAAGGGAATGGACTGTTCCGGTATCAAACTATACAATCATCTGCCAAATTAAATAAAGTCCTTGAGCAACAAGAAGTTTGGTAAAAGAGTGAAAAAACTCCTCACTAATACCATTTATAGCGTCGACGAATTCTTTAGTATAAGATACTGATTTCTGCGTTTTGCGTTACTGGTGTTTTCCTTACTTTTTTTTTTTTGATTTGTTTGTTTTGGTTACTTTCAATATTGTGTACTTTTATTTATTTGTTAGGATGCTTTTTTATATTGATCACATTTTATTTATTTATATCATTGTTGACTTGTCATGGAAATATTGATGACTATTAATAATAAACAATAAACAACAATAAATAATTTAAATTTTTTCGGATTTTACTTCATCAATTTCTTCTAAACCAAGAAACTTTATCAAAATAAATAATATTCCTACGAGAAGAAAAAGACTTACAGCACCATAAAAGCTTTATATGTCATTCACGTGGGCGTGGCCTTGAACATTCATTAAACTACTAACATCCCCTAAGATGCCCCGGAACGCATTCCAGAAGCACACGGCCACCTCCCCGACTCACTACCCCATTACCGAATGCTGGCACGAGATACGCATCCTTTCTGTTTTTCGCATTGCGTCTGCTGTTTTTTCTCCGATCCCAAGAGCGCCTAAACGTCCCCTACGCGACCGAAAGCGGAACAACTACTCGTACATACGTAGTACATACATATTCCACGGAAACGTAGCGCGCCGAGGAGTTGGCCCATTAGCAACGCGGGACTTAAGAATTAATTAAGAGAGATTGAGTGGCTCGTTAGAGTCGGGACGCAACTTGGGGAAATTCTGCAGATCTTTCCCGGCGAAGGTGGGCGACATTAATCCCACTGACATATGACGTATTATCATACGTTAAACGTCCCGTGGAACAGGCGGGGGGGTTCGTGATAAGTTCCCCGGTGGAAATAGGGGATTATTAGGGTGGGATCGTTGCTGTAGGTAATCGGTGCTTCAGATTGATGTTAGGAGATGCGAGACACCCTTAAGGATTGAAATTCAAATTTGCCGCGTTTATTCCACTTAATAGTCTATATTATGCTAGCTGACAATGATCCTATAATAATATGATCGTGCAATTTTTCCGTAAACAGCTTTAGTTTAGTTTCTGCTGTATGCCTCTACGCATTTAAACGTTTTTGTTTTTTTTTGCCTTAGAAATGGATAATTGGGTTTCATTAAGGTCAAGGATCTGTTAAAAAAAATAAATACCCTACAAATTTTGAAGATAAATATACATATATTCGATTAAAAACACAACTGATAGAGAGAACCCAAAATAAAAAGTACATATCGGCATATCCGTTTTGACTCGTAGGACAAGTCTATTATACTAACTTTAGGGGTGTATACGTTTTGAGTTCAAGGGCGTCGGAACATCAGATCTGTCAAAATTAAAAATAGCACCTGTCTTTGAACTTTTGCGAATCGGTTAAACTTTCATCCTAATATTAGGTATTATATTCATCAAAAACGTAAAAAACATTGTTTATTAAGAATATTTTTTTTATATTTGAATAAATAGGGCGGTATTTGTTTCCATGATGAATTTGACAGATGCGTACTGTCACCTGTCAACAGGATGTCTAAAAACACACTGTATATAAAACATAAAAATTTTAAGTAAAAATCTAAGGTATGTAGTTTTCCAAAAAAAAAATGATTGAAATAATGTTCGAATAGATTCGGCGTTTACTTGATGTGAATCCATTTCAATTAAATAAACAACAACTAATTGTGAGATTCACAGTTTATTAATGTTAAAAATGACAACTGTTTCGCCAGATAATGTACAATAAACTACTAAGTAAGTGTAAATCACACAATTAGTTGTTCTTTATTTAAATGAAATGGATTTACAAGTTTTAAGTAAACGCCGAATCTATTTAAATAGTTTTTTGCGATAATATTTTCCAAAAAATTAAGAAATCGTCTTCAAAGTCATTTTTCGTTATATTTACCCGAGATCATACAGCCTTTACCAGTTGAGAATTATCAGATCATATGTCTTACCTCTCTATCTTTGTACGCCTTGGCAGTAAATGATAAGATTATTTTTGAATGGCACATTAACTAAGTGTAAAGAGTATAATTTAAGCATTAAAGCAATGCCAGATACAATCTCTGTCATTATGAAAATACCCTCTGTATATACTCTCTCTGTGTACACCCCAGATTCTTGTCCCACCTGACTACTTCAAGCGCCAAGAATCGCTACTTCCCCCTTTATAACCTGATACAATATTGTATACCAACGTTAATGAGTCTCGTCCTGTTTCCATTGCCCATCCGACGAAACCCCAACAATACAGCGTATAAGCACCACTTTCCTTTATCGTTATAGCGGGAAGCTTGTCTATAACTTGGATGGTAAAGCGGAGATCGGTGAAAGTGACTGTTATTACTGTTTATCGCTAATAATATTGTCGTGCACGTGGTGCTGTAGATACACTGCGAGAAGAAAGTGCACTCCGTCAACAAAAATAAAAATATGATTCTATTAACAAAATTTTTAATCAAATTGAGCAAAAAATAAAGTCACGTTCACTGAAAAGAAAAATGGAAACATTATTTTGCTAATTCAGCACTGGATCATTCATTAGAGTGAACATAATATTTCGTTTGAATGGATGAAAATATTTCGTTATACTATATATTACTTCAGTTCTTGGTATTTTTCTTTTGAATAAAAAACTAATCTCCAAAATTAAAATATTTTTAATTTAAACCATTCTTTTTAACGTTTTGTTGCTATTAACAGCAAGTTCTTCAGAACAGGAACTTAAAATTGATTTGTTTACTTCATTAAGAAAAATTAATTTTGCATTAGGTCATAGTATTTAAAATTCTTATATATTCCTATATATATGCAGCAACACTATTAAAGTATTAACTAATCCTGATATCATGCTACGAAAACTCGAAAATTCGTTTCCCAGTTCCCAGTCCATGATCTGTAGAACTTAAAATTGATTTGTTTACTTCATTAAGAAAAATTAATTTTGCATTAGGTCATAGTATTTAAAATTCTTACTAAAACTACTTTAATTTAATCCATAGCTATATGTCCATAGCTGAGTTTATTTAATATTATTCTATTCACGCTAAGATGTAGACATATTTCAAAAAGCAATTCAAAAAAAGCAAAATTTATTTTATTGATGACAAAAATTTGTTATTTTACTGCAAAAATACTGCAGGTCATTCATGGGCTAGCTCGAGAAGCAGAAATTGCTTTTGGAAACAAAGAAATTGTACTAGCCACCTTTCTGGATATCGAGGTCGCATTCGACAGGGGAACGGCGTTCAAAAATGCAAAGTCGAGCCAACTGTAAGGAGGTGCATCGGCTCCATTATAACAAACAGGACGGTTTATGTATCGCAGAACCTTTGCAATGTAAAGGCAACCGTGGCAGCTGGCTGCCCACAGGGTGGAGTGCTGTCACCCTTGCTATGGTGCCTTGTGGTGGATGGTTTGCTTTCTGATCTACGGACGGCGGGTTTCCACGCGCAGGGCTATGGTGAGGTTAAATACCTAGGTGTTATTTTGGATGCTAAACTGACATACAAATCTCATCTGGCATATGTGACGAACAAAGCCACGAGGGCCTTCTGGACTTGTAGAAGAATGCTTAGTAAAACGTGGGAGCTGAAACCTGCAAGGACAGAAAAAAGATTATTTAGAAAAATAAGTTAATGATCTGTGCTTTTATCTATATCCAATTTGATCCAAAGTGAATCCCCAATTCTAGACTTGAAAACAGAGATTCCCTCATTACAGATTCCAATACCACCAGCGAACAATCTAGAATCCTAGCTTGCCTCCCAGAAGGAACATTTATTACGAACATTTCGAAAATCATTCAAAACTTCATCAATTCATTCAATCTGTATATGTACATTATTATCCCATATCTATATTCCTATATATATGCAGCAACACTATTAAAGTATTAATTAATCCTGATATCATGCTACGAAAACTCGAAAATTCGTTTCCCAGTTCGTAATTCGTATTTACACTCTAATTTCATTTTCTATTGCGTTTTCCTATTAACCGAAACTAGTAGACTAGTTACCAGCGCTGACGCCGAATTGGGAACTCATGTAGAACTTTTCCGGTAATCGCCGACAACTCCGGCTGTTCGCAACATCCCCTGGAGTGGCGTTTCGCGTAAAGAAACGAGCTGAATTAAA
This sequence comes from Cetonia aurata, assembly GCA_949128085.1. Taxonomy (NCBI): domain Eukaryota; kingdom Metazoa; phylum Arthropoda; class Insecta; order Coleoptera; family Scarabaeidae; genus Cetonia; species Cetonia aurata. The sequence goes on along the minus strand of OX421884.1, from coordinate 64,913,562 downwards.
TTGTTTCGGACCTCGAGGGGTACAGAATTAACAGAGATCAGAAATATCCAGAGAGGATCAATCAACTTGTTTGGGAGCGCGTTCGTTGGAGTTGTTGCGCGTCAGTTTACGGAGAAACGTCTGCGGGGCGCTTCGGTTTAGTTCGTGACGAGTCGGCAATCGTCGGAGATGGCGCGAACTTTGGCGGCAGAACTCGATGTGTGCCAGTCAACGGCGTCGGGGCGCTCGAAAAAGTTCGCGCTACCCTGCTGAGCGCAGACTGACGTGCGAAACGCGATCTTAGGGTGCTGTACGGTTCACGGTATTTCGCGTTAGCCTAGGTTATGTTTCGAATGATCGAAGTCGGTACAGCCGATTAGAATTTATGGTAATTAAGTTCCGTTTGCTGTGTGTGAAAGGTGATATCTCGATTTTTTTTGTGGTTGCGCCTGTGTTGTTGTTCGTGTCTAAAGCGGAGACCAGTGATATGGTTTTTACGTGTGCAAAACTGAAACGGAATTTTTTACTATTTCTGGATTTACGAATTTACCATCAAAGCATTTTTTATTTTAGAAAGCGTCCTTTGGGTTGGATATCAAAAATTCGTCTGTGCTACAAACAGAATTTTCTTCATACTTTTCAAGGGCTTAATCTCCTATTTCTTTTAGCGTACTGCAGCTTACTCCCTCCCTTTGTGTATGCAGAGAGTGATAGTCAGATTTTGAATTCACAAGAGCCCTCCTCGCTTGATTTTGGAAGAATAATCTTGTGGGGCAATAAATGATGGGGAAATTTAAAAAGGACAGTTGATTTTTGTACTATATCCAAAAGAAAAGTACATAAATATGTGATTTTAAATTAATAAAAAATAAATTTTCGCAACTAGCGTGTTTAATAAACGTTTAATGTATTTAAATAATTAAACCAAGCACAGTAATTTAAACGTATTCCAAAGTCAACTGGGAAAGGTTTTGTCTAGGAACTTTTACCAATTGGCCGGGAACCATATTATACTCCTAAAACGATTTTATTTAAATATTTATATATAGAGAAGCCGAATCATGACCACTTTAAGGGGGGTTTACATATACAGGGTTTTCCACGGTAGCCGTTCGTTAGAAGTTCCCGAGGTTAGAAAAAACCTGGAACTCTGAATTTTTGGAATCCGGGGCTATTCAAGATTCCCTTTCATTCTAAAATATTTTCAGGGTCTTACCACTTCCGGTTATACCGGAAGTCGCCATAAACTTTCTTATTTTAAATGGAACAGCCTGTATATTTTTCCATTTTTAAATTCCTGAGAAAATTTTATGATGAGTTCTAATAGGTTTCCCTATACCTATTTTGAACTGCTACTTAGATATCTTGATTTTTTTGAAAATTTTGAAAGATGTAGCGTTATTTGCAACACAGTATCTTTTGCCCATTTTCGACTGGTAATAAACACTGCTGGGGTAGATGGAAGCACAAGAATGACACTTTCGAAATCCACATTGACAATTGATTTGTCGCATACAGGCTGTCCAAAACTGCATGACTAATTACAAAATCTTCAAAGTTGAAAAAGCTCTTTTTTTCAAATGGAACACCCTCTATATTATTGGATGATCAGATGCAGAATTTAATTCTGCATCGATTCGCTATGACTTTCCCTATACCTATTTACAACGGTTTTCTTGTTATGTCAATATTTTCTGTTTTAATGTGATTTTTGACAGAAACTGAAACAGCGTATGTGTTTCATTTTAATTAGAAAATGGAAACAAAACAGGAACATAAGAATTTTCCTGCCGGAATATTTTCCTCATTTTCTTCTTTCATTGAAAAATGAAAAAAAACTAGATATTTTTAAGTTAATGATCTTATTTTAAGATATTTAATCAACCCTTGGAAATAAAAACACAAGAGCGTGAACTGCCTGCTTAGGGGGTGGCCAAAAGTTTGGAAACAGCCCCATAACTTTTGAATGAATCTAGGTTTTGAAAGTTGAAATTTTGTGAAAGATCGTGAAAGTTGTGTTTTGTGCAGGATGGCATCCACCTCCCACCTACATGGGGCAGGAGGGTGGTGGTAACTAAAAAAAAAGTGTCTATTTGACTACTACACTGAGAGAACAAAATGTGTTAAGTTAACAAAAAAATTGTCTATCCAACAAAAACATTTGGTTAAATATAGTCAAACAAAATTTTTTGTCAAGGTAACAAAATGTGATTGTTACTATAATTGTGTAGATTAGACAATATTTTTAGCATTGTCTTAACAATCAAGGTAATTTTGATCTGAATCTTTGAAATTGTTCGGGCAACAATTGTCTTGGGTTAAACAAACAGTTATTTTATGTTAAGTTTACCAAAAGAATTGATTAACATTAAAATTAGAAGTTGTTAGGTTAACGATTTACTTTTGTTTGTAGTAAATATGTACAGTTGTTAAATCAACGAAATAGGAATGTTGTTCCTATAAAAACAAATACTCTCTTCAACCAAAAAAATGTATTCATTTAAATATGATTTTTTGGTTAAATTAATGATAGTCGTTTGGTATGGAATAATCCTCCGTATATTGCGTTATACTGTACCTATACATTTAGTTACACTTATACAGATGCATATTGTGGTTGTTCAAGCGAAAATTATTAAGTTCAAATTGATAATTTCCTAATACCTTAGCTTAAAAATTCAAATGATCAGCCAAATCATTTTTATGTCGGTGATATTAGCTATTAATTTTAACTCTATCATCGAAAATGTAATTCAGCAGATTACTTGAATTTTTAATCTCAAGTATTACAAAACCATAAATTTGAACTTAATGAACTTCGACTTGTACAACGATCTACCGATACAATTGCAATATATACATATACACTAAATATAAATGGAGAAGGATACACTCTAACTGCCTTAAAGGTAATGCTGACTAACATAATTATTATCGCGAACAACCCCGAAACACAGAACATCTAATTCTTATTGCGCAGCTACACTTGCATATATAGCCCATAGGTAAAAACATTATGGTTTTCCGCAACTATTTTATTAGATAAAACATGAATTAAGTTTGGATTAAATGATAAGAACAAATTATAAATTACAAGATTTTAATTCAAAAAATATTTCCATTAAAAGATGCCCGACAACAGAAGTACATATATTCGTGGATATTTCATTTTAACCTCCATTAGGATCAAGTTTTATACGTTGTTTAGTGTTTTAGGCGCAGGAATGATTATTATATAGATTTTTTTTTGAACTGTTACATTAATAATTTCTTTTACCTCTTCAAACTGCCAATTTAAAAGAAACGGATGCATAAAGGCATATGTATGTTTGTAACCTAAGGTTACTACCGTAGAAATAAGAGATAAGTACATAGTGTTGTCTTGGATACTTTTCTGTCATGTTAATGCACATTTTGTTTCGTTTAACAATACATAACAGATCATGCTATGCATTTACATTAACAAAGTGAATTTGTTGAAGTAAATATTTATGTTTGTCAATATATGCTAGTGTAAAGTTTTCCTTCAACAATTATGACTTGGTCAATATAACCAAATATTTTTAATTCAATGAAACGAAATATTTTGTTGCTCTTCGTGTTAACAAATGGTATGTTGTTGGGCTAACAAAATATTATCAATCATTTTTTGCAGTTGTTGTAACCTTTTATTTTGCTCGATTTGATTAAAAAAGTTGTTGATATAACAATATTTTTTCAACAAAATGGTTTTTGTTAATTTAATGCATTTTGTTCTCTCAGTGTATCAGACTACGTAATCGGTTTCAAACAGCACCGGTTTCGTTTGACTGGGAAGTATGTTCGCTTTGGAGCAATGCGTTTTAATACGATCACACTTAAAATGTTATTTCAGTATCCGGGATTTTTAAGTTAAATTCTATTTATATTCCCTCAAATGTCAAGGGAATGTGTTAGGTTATATTTAATATTCGATACGGCATTGAAGTTGTGGTGACATTGACAGATTACTTAACCCAATAAACAAGGGAATGCACATTCCTGTTCTATGCTCATAACTTTCGATTGGAGCATCAGGGCGAACATCTTGAAAAAATATTTTGACAATGAGCTCTCACTTGAGCCATCATGCAGTTAATTTTTTTTTTTAATCACCACCACCGTATCGCCATAAAAATGGTTGAGAATGGAGGCTGTCCTGCACTGAACATAGCTTTCATGATCTTTTATGACTTGCCCAAATTTCAACTTTATATCTGGCTTCGTTAGGTAAGTTATGAGGGTAACTACCCTATTGATTAAATTGCAATATCACGAGATTGTCCAGATAATTTCAATCGTGCTCCTAATATCATCTACAATGCTCCATTAAATGCTTCTTCAAACATTTTCACCAAACTACTCATTTAAAAGCATTTCCTATTGCGTCATCAAATCTCGCGTCCTCCTATCTCTGTTTAAGAGCGGTTTACCACGAAAAATCGAAACCTTATCTCCAAAGACCTAACGCACCATACAAACGAAATGTTTACGCATTCAATGTCACGACCGGATGTAAGCTAGAACATTTCAAAAGTTCACGGATTACATCCGCTACATGTTTAAGAAAGTCAACATATTCTTATTAATTATATATATAAATCTTCCGTTACCTCCGGCTTATTTAAACTCTCCGTAAAGTTGGTAACGCCTTGTCGTCCCATCTGCCGCGGTATATCCTCGCCAGTTCCCCCAGGGGGAGCCAAATTCGTTCTCGCGTAACGGTTAAAGATCTAAATACCGACGTGAGCTGGGCCTCCTAGACTGTAAGAGTAAATATTGTTTGTTCTGTTCGTGGAATTAGCGTTGAACGGATTTTGCAAGTAAAAAAGGAGGAAATCCAGCGAAAAAGTTTCAAGAAATAAATTATGTTGGTAAAATATCGTCTTTTGATGTATTGCCACTAAGTGCAAGCAAGGCGTTAAATACTGCGTTGTGCCTTCAGCAATCATTTTTCTTGAGCGCACATTTGGCAACAATGGATTATCGCATTTCCAAGTTACATAATAAAATAAAGGATTAACTCAGAAAGTTGTATTTCGCAAATATCGCTGACGAACAGACCGAATGATTTATTGTCCCACTTTAGGCGCTAAATTATCGCGATTGACGTAAATGGTAAATAATTGGCGCCCAGTGAGGGGATTGAAAATGATTCTTCGTGAACTTTCTCTGTATTATTTTACATGAAAATATCTGCTTTTGAATATAACTTCTTACATAAAACATATTAGCTGGCGTTTTTCATGATGAAATACCGATTTTTTCATAGTATTTGCGTGCGAATAACTAGCTCAATTACCGAAAGATATTATATAGCAATTTTCTCCGTATCGCCTTACAATTTTGCTCGCGACTCTGCAATTACGCTTATCCTAACTAATATTAGCTAAAATATCGCGGGACAATGTCACAATATTGACTTAATTTAATGGGAAATTCCTCCAGTCACGAAAGAAACCGCGCAATGGAAGCTAAAAGCTCTAAAAGTCCGCCGATTCGGCGAAGGAGGTCGCGAGGAAAACTTGGCGGGCAAAAAAATACAAGAACACCGCAGGGGAGTGCGCCGAACCCTTTTCCGTTTACCATAACGACGTGGAATCCACCAACTAGCGGTCAGATTCAACCTGCGTTGTTTGTGACCCTTTTTAATACATACATGGAAGTGTATAGGACTATACGGTGAAGCGGGGATTCTAGGCGTTCTGGAACGAACGTAGGGCACTAGTAGGGCATGCATTATTCAATAACGGGGTGGAGAAAGGGTGGTTCTAGTGTTCGGGGTGGGTGTTTCGCATTTGTGTTGGTTTCCTCTCTCTTTGTGTGTTCCCTTTCGCAGAGTTTGTTCCGACTTGTGCATTGCTTATTTCTTTCTTTTTATGTTGAAATGGGGATTTTGTGTTAGTAGTGTAGGATATACAGGGCAGTTCGATTGAAACAAGCCACTTCAAATAATTCTTTACTGTTTCTGTGATTGATATAAAATTGCGAAACCTGTCAATTGTCATATCAAGGGACAAGTTTTAGTTTGAATATGAAAGATGGGTCTTGTGACTACTCATTCAAAAAGTCTTTTTTTTTTTAATCAGTAAGGAAGAAGTGCATAACCTGCCTGATAATAATAATAATAATAATGGAAACATATTTAGCCCAACAGACAAAATCTAAACAGGCATATAAACAAAATAGAACAAAATGATAATATATTACAGTAGAACAAGAACAAAATAGAAAATTTATGCAATTGAATTATATAGACATATAAAAAAGAAAAAGACGTTAATCTTTAAATTGACAAGTGGATAATGGGTGCTCTCCTCAAAATGTTTGTGCGTGCAGTAGGAAGGTCGAATGTCAGTGGAGTTCTCAAAATGGACCGTGGAACAAGGAAGCATACTTTTTCAAGAAGATACGCGCAAGCAATGTTGTTGTGTATTACGTAAACAAGAAGTGCACTTGTTCTTTATCTTCTTGTAAATAAGGCTTTAAACCCGTGTCTGTTCAAAAGGTTACTGTAGCTTGCGTTGTGCTCAGGATAAACTCCATCGGTTTTGAAGGACAAATACGTCAAAAATCTTCGCTGAACGCGCTCAATAATATTGCTATGTAGATCATAAATCGGATACCATATCAACGACCCATATCCCAGTTTGCCCAAACACATAGCAAAAGTAAAGCGATTTGATAGCTTTGGAGTTATAGAAATCTCCGTATTATAAATCCAAGAGATCTGGTGCCCGATTGCACCGTCTCAAGAATGTGTTGGGCGAAGAATAATTTAGAATCAAACGTAATGCCAAGGTCTTTAACAGTATCGTTTTTATTCAACATGATTCCATTCATATAATAGCAGGAGTCTACAGGAGTGTTTTTTCTGCTATAGCTTACGAGGCAACATTTCTCAATGTTTAACGTTAGCTTATTATTCTTACACCCGTTGTAAATGGTGTCCAAGTTGGATTGTATAATGCGACAATCGCCGATATCATCAATACTGTGATAAATCTTTAAGTCGTCGGCATAAACGAGTACAGGGCAATCTATTGAAGTTATTAAATCATTAATGAACAAGTTAAAGAATAATGGACCGAGATTCGAGCACTGCGGAACACCAGAACTTGCCGAAAGCAATCTTGATTCATATCCGTTATAATAAACGTAGTTCGTTCTGTTGTGCAAATAAGATCTGATAAATATAAGTGAAGATCGACTAAAACCGAAACGTGATAACTTCTGTAGTAATACAAAGCGATCTATTGTGTCAAAAGCAAAATCTGTAATATACCACATCGAGCTGATCACCTGCATTCAGCGCTTCAGCTAGTTCTTAAGTTATAATACTTAGGTTGCTCATTGTAGAACGATTAGCAATAAATCCGTGCTGATGAGGTGAGATAAATGGCCTACAGCAGTATGATAACGAAGCATAAATTACGAAGCATAAATTGTGTGTGATAAAATACGATTAGAATGAAATGGGATTTTACTTTATTTAATGTTCAAAATGATGACCATTAACCTCCATACAATAATACAATCATGCTTCAAATACTTTCTCCTGACATTTCATAACATTTCTGGAGTTATACGTTAGCATTCTTCAAACATTTTTTGGCGTAACTCTTGTGAGTAAGCTAAATGCGTGGCATACACCTTAGGCTTAAGATGCCCTCATTGTGGCCTGCATGATTTTCGTTGAGTAAACGAGCTGTAGATGCTGTCACGATATGATTTGCTACATAATCATACTACAATATTTTTCTCCATATTGGTGGGGATGCGTACGCGAGTTTATAAAGTACAATTTACCGAAATTAAGAGCAACGGGAAATGTGTGTCTAAGTATTGACAAAACAGACAAAATTTGTGCCATGGTGATGGTCGGAACTTTGCGAATGGTTTTTAGAAATAAAAAGAGGCAACAGCCTAGTTTAAAAAAGAAGTAGATTTTTATCTAAACGACATGGTCAATAGGCAAACTTATAGATGTTGGTGTAATGCTAAGCCCTATTGGTCTGAAGAAAGGAGAACCCAAAATAATCCTAGCTTTAACGTGATAGACTCTTAAACTATGAAAATTGTGCAAAGAATCAACTATAAGGACTTATTTTGAGCGTTTTCGGAATTCCACCTTTCCCGGTTTGTAATTGCCACATAAAACCTTGGATACACAACCCTTAATCTATAGGAACCACTTCTCATGTAGACCTTCATGTTGGGTAACTATGTAACAAACAGTCTTCCATGGAATAATTCTTGATGTTTCGATTGTCCAGAGTTGGTGTGTTGTATTTTAAATATATTGGAAGCAATTTGTCATGGATGATTTAGCATAAGTATTCCTTGAATATGTGTGTTTCGTATTGTGAAGTATTGCGTAAAATTACCTGTTTTGAAACATACATTTTTGTTGGCAACTTCAAATTTATCAAAACTCAAATTAAGTCCTTTAAGTTCTCGCAATAAATTTTTATATTAGCACGGTAAAAACTATAATTATAATTGTTAAAGTTCTTCAAATATTAGATTTTCATTAGTTATGTGGCTCTATAAATATTACTATTCTGATGTGCAATGCACAACGTTTTTGTTAGTTCTTTCAGCAAGTCTGCACTGTTTAAAGCAACGAAATGGAGGGCTTATTTAGAGCAATAATTGCAGGGAAATTCTCTTAGTTAAACTTCATTCATTAAGACCGAAACGATGCTAGAATTAAAACATTAAACCTTTGTGAAGTACCCCTTTCTCTAGAGTTCTTTGTTTAATAAATAATGCAGGAGTAATTAGGATGCACTAAACGAATAGCTGGTCTTTAGAAACTTTGCGATGAATAAATACATTTTGTTCTATTAATAATATAATCAAACTGGCTGGAGTTTCTAATACGATCGTCTCTCTTAGGGTGTTCTGGGTAGGATTATATTCTTTTAAAATTATTTATTGTAATGGATACTTATCTATTCTAGTTAACATAACAATGATGAAACAAGGGCAAAAGCGACCATTTAACAATTATTCAAGCAATACTACTATATTTATCGCTACACTTAAAATCGTACTGCACCGAAGCATTTATGTACTACCCCCATGGAAAGTTATTATTACATCCACAACGCCAAAATTATCGATAGAGCTCACTACCTCCGACAAGCATCAGCCCATAGTTCAGGAACTGCATCTACACTTCTCGGAATAAACTGCAGTTGATGCTGTTGTTGTGGGAGTTGCATTGTTGGGTCTAATTGCGAAATTGTTGCCCTCCTCGGTTTAGTGGAAAGGCGACTCCAGTCGCTACCAACTTAATTGATGCTCCAGTAATTTAGTTATTGGCTAGTATCAACTCCTCAACGCCCTTATGATCGTAGTTTTAATGTGCTTTAAAAGGCGTCCTCGGTATTGATTTTCAATTACGTTTTGCTCTACGTCCACTGAAATAGTTTACTAGAAATACTAACTTTACAAGTAGAACTCAAACATTTAAACTTTCCGGCTTAATAAAACAGCCAGGTTCTAGAAGTTATTCTGAATACGTTTGACTCACTTCTTAACTGTCGTGATGAAACGACCCTCTAAGGATGTTTCATAAAGTTGTTAGGATATTAAACAGTTATTGACTGCACCTTCGTGAAATAAAATACTCGTCTTCAAAGCTATAATCATTCCTAGTTATATAGCTAAAACATAAATTGAGATATCACCTTTCAAGAATAGAGCTTTTCAAATGTTCTTTCTTTAAATGGAAAAAAAAACAATTCACGATTCTATTTAATTGTGTAGAATTGGTTACCAAACTTTTTTTACCAAATTCTGCATTTTTGGGCCGGCTAAAAATTCAAATATTTTTTGTATTTCCCACTAACTCGAATTTAAAATACGATCTTGGCAAAAACAAGATCGTATTCCACGTCCCTTTTCAGCAATTCGTATAAAAACAACGCATTCTTGACAATCACTGTATAATTGAACCAGATCCAGAAGAACTGAAAACCTCTTCCGCCCAGTAAAAACACTTGACATAATGCGGGTGCAATTTTGATATTCCGGAACATTAAATCGCTCCCCAACGGAGACCCATTTTCTGTTTTTTTTTTTTTTCGTTCCGCTCCAGTTGACAATAATTACCCCCACTACAACGCCAACACGCCAAAATACCGTACTGGGGGTACAGTGAATTGCGTTAAGCGATTATCAGGCGGTGAACTGTGACACGTTGACCCGGAAACATGTTTTTTACGACCGCCTAGTGATATTAGCGCCACCTAACGGCTGCCACGTGACGTTCTACGGTGACGCTTGCCAACTGGAGATCCATGTGCGTGACAAATGGCCGCGGAATCTGAAGATGGGCTTCTGGTATCGTTAGTGGCGGGAATGATAGGCGGTAAGCTGCGGATTTGCCTTAATAATTCATGAGAATGACGTCACACATGGCTGCTGCCGAGCTCCACCTGCTAGCGTCACTTCTGCGACTACTTGTCGGTGAGTTTTATAACGCTTGGATTGGGGGTCGGTTGCATTGTAAGGTTGATTACTTGGAAAATGTGTTTGGATGGTTTCTATTGCGTTCGGTAACAAGAAGGTCTTATTTAAATTAAGGCCAAATATCCCTCTTCATGTTTTGAGTTGATTTACAATATTTTTTACTTTTCAATAATTTTTAATGGTGGGGATAAGTTAGTTTTTGATGCTAATTATTAAAAATTGGTCCTGTTATGGTTTGCAAGATGAGTATAATCTTTAAGTTTAATTTCTGCAAAGCTACATAAATTAATTGTATTGTGTAAAAAATTGTGTGGGTCTTATAGGTGGTAGAACGGGTCATAGCATTGCCATGACCTGAACTTCGCCCCAAGATTCCGGTTTATTATCACTGTTGGATTAATGCAATGTTAATGCAATGTTATGTGTATACTCTTATTCCGGAATAAAGTTTATTATTATTATTATTATTATTATTATATTGATTGCTGTCAAATACCCCTCTTTTTAATTTGATCTACTTTTCAAAGTTTTTGTGGATTAGGGGGGATTATTTTATAAATTCGATTATTATGAATAGTATTTACTGTGCCCAGAGATAAGAAACCTATGTTTACATGAGAGCCAAATACTCTTCTCTTCGAATTGAGCTACTTATCCATATTTTAAAATAGGATTAACGCCAACATGTTTAAATAAGCTATGCGATATTTTGCAATAAAAAAGTTTATTTCTCCTTAAATTCAACTGTAAAATTATAGATATTATATTCCATCTGCTTTGCTGTGAAATAAATGCAATTCTTAAAGTCGATTAATGCAAATTTCTATACTTACACATTACCTAGAAATCAACACATGATATGCTAGTTAACTAAATTTGAATTGCTATTTGCTCATTATTTTCCGCCTACCCTCTCCATAAAATTATTGGTCACACGCATTGCGGTATGCATTCCAAGAAAATAAAGTAGATATACCAGGTGTCCAAGATTCAACGTTACAAGTCAAACCTCTTATATAACATCGAGTAAAGTATCATTCAAATAGCTTTGTGGAATCCTAAAAGATATACTTTTTAAAACCACTCTCTAAGAAACCTACCCTGAACCATTTTTTTTTTTTAATTGCACCCATCATCGTTTTGACTTTATGATTGAAGTTGGAAACAAAACTGTGTAAACAAAAAATTTAATTTAACAAATAGTTGCTAATAAAAGCAAATTATAAATTGCTGGCTTAAATCTGGTTGTACGCATACAAATGTAAATATGGGTTGTTTTGTGCACAGTCACAAAAAATGTTTCTCTGGTTTTGTAGATTCGAACAAAAAGATTCATATATTTATGTCGACTCGTAAAAATAGTTTACGTATAGTTGAATATGTAGTGAAGTAGTGTTCTGACAAAATATTTAAAGTGCCTTCTATTTTTTCTCCAAATGAATGTGTCGATAAGTTATGAATTTATGAAGAGAGTTATAAAAATTCTCGTGAAGCAGCGACACTTTATGGAGAGTAATTTCGGGCTCATTTCCATCAAATTTAAAAAGATACTCATCATCTGGTGTTACACACCAGTTAAAACAGATGAAATGCAATGATGGATTGCATCCACATATTTTAGTTAAAACTGTAGCAGAAGATATGGGAATAAGCAAATCAACAGTACAGAGAATTCTAACGTTTTACAAATATGATCACTTTAAAATTCAATTGTTGCAAGCATTACGATCTGCAGATTTTGAACGGAGACCAGGATTTATTGCTGTAATGCAAGGACTGTTAAACGATAATCCCAATATTATACCAATAACATTTTATGGATTGACGAGGCACGATGGGGTGGTGATTCACCATAACTGCCATTATTGGGCTCCAGAAAATCCTCATGGATGCCTAAGACTCATTTTCAGATAATTATTATAATTTTAATGTTTAATGTGGATTATTTAGTAGCCATAACTTTTCGAAAGAAGTTTGACAGGGCAACGTTATTTACATTTTTTACTAAATGACCTTTTCAAGATAATAACAGATGTTCCACTAGCAGAGTGCAATGATTTATGGTGGCAACACCCCATAACTCGGAGTTGGTTGCAGAGCTTTTAAATCATGTACCACCGCGGCCAAACAATAGAAACTCTATTTTCATCCTATTTATATGTAAATGGCTAAGTAGAATAAACATTTACTGATGGCATTTTGTCAAGTCAGTTTAATTGTGAGTAGCTGTAAAAATTAATTGTTTCAAACGTGAAACTCCCTCTAGACATTTTAATTGGAGCAGAAAAGGCAAGAGCTATTTCTAAGTTGGAAAAAGGGTGGTGATGTACGGTATCCAATAGATGGATTGGTACTAACGCCAAACTTAAGGCATTTGAACTTTGTTTTTGTGAGGTTAGTTTTAAAAAGTACTTTTCAGGATTCCGCAAAGAATTTTGAATGACACCTTGCTCGAGCTTATACATCTACAAATTAAAAAAAAAACATTTGTAACATTGAATCTGGGACATCCGATTAATAGATAGATAGGTAATTTATTCAGAAATGCAAATACAATGCGTTGAACAAGTCAAATTTGCTAATTTAAAACAAGATACGGAGAGTATAAAAAACAAGATCACAGTATAATAAAAATGGTGTCTAACAGTGTCATATTCAACACTGTATATCTCCATACGTTACAATTTACGAAGATCTACTCTACCCTGAATGCAATTTTGCGGTCTTCAGTTTTGGAGCTACTGTTCGGCTATTAAGCCAAGACTCGTCTCTCAGCATTCCAGTATAGTATCCTCCAATGCATCCCTTAATCCGGTCGAATGCGGAGATGCAGATGGAATGAACTGAGACGTTTTAAATTGTGAAATATTACGTTTTGCAATGTCGACGGCGCATAACTGCACATTTAGTATAGGAATCTCGTGGATAAGATGTAATCGTGAATTATTACTGTACGACGCTCAAAATTTCTACCGGATTTTGCTTTTCTCATATCTTAAATTTTAAATTATCGGAAAAATTCATTTCCACGCACGCAAACAAGTTTTCGCGAAATCTCTATTACAAAACCTTTTCGCTTAGCATCTCCAGTTCGAATTTTCGCGTGTATTCGTACTATCTAACCGATCTTGGAAACCTTCCAGACGCAGATAAGTGCAAGAGAGGGAGTTTCGGTGTAAATCGGCCAGATCAAATGTTATTCGTTACAATACTATAAGCTTACTGGGCTCATCTCGTATTCTACTCTCTCGAAGCGCCATCTTCCGTGTAATGCGGGTACCGATGTGGGTTAAGCAGGCATGAGAGATACGATTGTGAATGCAAATACGGACAAGAGGAGATACAGGACATCTTAGTGTTTGTTTTTTTTTTTTCGTACAAAGAAACAGTAGATAGTTGCTTATATATATATTTATCATTAATTTCGTGTCTTTTGCATTACATCTGTGGCAGTTAATTTACGTGTTTACAGTTTTTATAGATACTTTTCCTAGATCTATTAAATTTTTATGCATGTTCACGTTTCTGAGACGTCTGTTTTTTACGCACTGAAAAAAGTATTAGTAACTGTATTAAAAGCTTACAGAAATTCGACAAATTATTAAGATTCTTTATTAAAATAATAATGGAGCAAACCTCCATTGAAACTCGCTTATCTTCAATTGAAACTAGATGTTCTTGTACAAATTTGACACCGTTTGAAGGAAAAATAGCATATTTTATTTGGAGGAAAAGAAACTTTTCATGACTTACTCTCCAATATAGTTAAATACAGTAAAAGGCATAGAAAGGAAGTAGCGTGAACGTTTCTAGCTGGTACGTTTTTTTTTTTACAAAGAGGTCGTAGATCGCCGATCGTTTGGTACTAGGGGTATTTCCGTTAAAAGCGAGAAAACGCGTAAAGCTTTTCCGAAATTTCGATTTTTCACGATTTTCGGTAATGGACCGACAATGCCCAAGGCTGATCCCCGCGCGTCGGCGAGAAGGGTCGCATTATGTAATATTGCCGGTGATCAGCAGGTAGTCATGCACCGAACATCAAAACATCGAAACCTTGAACGACGGCGAATATGCTGTGAAATAAACACAAAGGTGATCGAAGAAATGGTAAAACATTAACATTATAATTAATGTAATAACAATTATTCGGAAGACGTCAGTTACCAAGTGTGTAAATTATCGATAGTTGACGGATATCTAAAGCAGATAAAAATTTTGTGTTTTCTTCGATTGTTTTAGTGTTCCAACGGAAAATATTGATGATATAGTATGTGTAATTTCTAATTAAGAAAAATGAATATACAGAGTGACAATTTCACGTTTAATTATTACAATATATACAGTATGTGTAATTTTTAATTAAGAAAAATGAATATACAGGGTGTACCGACGATCCCAAACCAATCACAGGTGTAGACGGGAGTTAGCGGAGAGTGATGAGGTTGGTCGTAATGGGAATCAAACCAACGACTGCGAGTCTTTTTAAAAGTGAGAAAAAGGAATATACAGGTGTGTACCATAAACCACAGGTGTGTACGAGGGTTAGTGGAGGGTGGTGCGGTTTAGCCGGTCCGCTGTCTTGGGACTTAATCCGTCATCAAACAACTATTTAGTTTACTAGTATTTTACATAAAATTGGATTATCATCTAGGAGATGATAATTTCTATTGAAGTGACGCGTTACGAGTTTTTTGTATGGGATATATCCGTATCGCATCAACCTTAAAATATTCTTTACCATATCGATTAAGTTCACTCGAATAGTAGGACAGCACAACTACTCTGATATATACACATACATAATATATATATACTCAGATTTGACCGTCGCCATCATAAAAATAAAAAAAATATTATCCGTCGTCCATCTCCACTGATTCTCCTTCTTCCCAGGGTCCAAAACTGCCCGTTCCTTCCCATTCCACTCTAACCGATCGCCCGTCGAACTCGGTCCATATTTCATAAACTTCTTATATCGCATCCGTTAACTGCGAATGTCTCTTTCCTATATCTCCGCCCCTCTGGAAATATTTCATAGCGAAAATAATTCGAAAGTGTCGTAAGAAGGGGTAAAAAAAGCAAAGGTTATATTATCACGGTGGTTCTTAATATTATTCTTTCGGATGTGTCGTAGTTTATTCGACTTTCCTCCCGGTGTGCAATTGTGGTAAAATGCGAATTCGCGAGATATGCAAGAGGTAGGTGTCGGTTTGGCGACGTCACGTAAAGTTCTAGTGGCATTTGAAAGCCCCGGTTCGCGTTCGATCGATTACATTAGGAGCGATTGTTTATATCCGGGGGAGAGGTGCCTCAAGATTGAATCGCCCGATAGAGAATCTTACTCTACTTTTTTTTTCTCTCTCAAAGCTTCGTAGCGGAATGGGAAAATAAGGTAGGATGAACGGGGGTTGATTGGCGTGGGCTGGGAGGGTGCGCTTTTAATGGAAACGTTCGCTATTTTGTTGATTTTAACTGTAGACGGTGAAATCGCCCTCTACCGCTTCCTTCGCATAATACCCTCAGGTATTGAACCATTGAGGTTTTGCTACGTTTTTTTGTTAAATATCCTTTGAACTTATTGAGATACCAGAAAAATAAATGAATTATTTATATCAATACTTAATGTACAGCTCCATCTGTCGTGCGAGCACGCGATTACTGATTCTGTATTAATGCTGCGGTACAGGTAACAACTGACTGGCTTTTACCGGGATCTTTACATCTCTTCGAACCTCTTCCAGTAATTCAAAATACGCCCCAATCCGTGCTGATAACATTCTAAGTACTACCTAGTAAAAATGCTCCTAACTCCAAAACGGGCTTTTCTCCGAGTTTTCTTTTATCAAAATACACAGCACTGCTAGACGTGATGCCCTATCAAACATGTTAAATGATATGCATGGGCTTTAACTATCACTAATTGCAGATTCAGTATATTTAACGCAATCGACCATTCTAGATACGTCACAATTATCTTTAACAATAAGTATTTGATAACTAACTCTGATCGTAACTAATCGAACAGGACACTTTATGATAACACACTGTACAATTAGCAAGCCGATCACACTCTTATATACATACAACGAATGTATTGCTAGTATTTTGAACTACTTCTTTATTTTGTAAACATATGTTAAAATTTAAACTAAAAACTTACTTATTTCGTTTCTAATTCAAAAAGGGCAGGTTACCATAGATTTTAGGGAAATAGGGTCCTTCGCTGATTGTTCGAACGTGGGTTGATTATGCTGTATCGTATCCTTGGAAACGATATCTATCATCGTTGCTGGGGTCCTTTTTGCCTAGGAGATATGAAGTTGTTGACAACAAATGTGAGAGACTTCTTTTTCGGTTTTTCCTGAGTGTAGTTGCATTTCAAATAATTATCTAGAAATTATAAATTTGTATCACAATAAGAGTCATTAACTTTTGAAATTTACTTACAAGAATGAGAGTATTGCGTGGATGGAAATCAAGTGATTTCAAGATTTGGGGTGGCGTATTTCTAATACTGGGACCGATTGAAGAGTCTCGTTCGAGCCTATTTGCTGTGACATCATTGGAACACTAATTGGGAGCTGAAATGATTGTTGCAGAGTTGGAATTAGTATTTGGAGTATATTAGAGCAGGTTTTCGTACTTGAAGTAAGCGATTTTATCACCTTTTGAATCTATAACTGGCGCCAAAGCGTGAAGGAAATGTTAGGTTATATTATTGTATGATAACAGGGAATCTAGTGGATTTTTGTATATAAGCTTATCGTTTGATTCTGTGGTTTAAATGCACGAGCAGTTTAAGTTGGCATTATTTATTATTATTTATTATGACGGGAATTGAGCGGGAGATTTGAATTCTATTTATGATATTTAAACGAGATATATGAGTTATTGGTTTGGATTGAGATTCTAGAAATCTTATTTTTGTACAATTAAAATAGTAAAGAACTTACTTACCCTGAGGGAATCATTATAAGATTCATTTCTTTGTTCATCACATTTATTTAACTCGAAATAAATACATTTCATTACAATAATGTCTTGTTTATTCACTGTAGCATAAGTACAGTCACAATTAAGATATTTAAGTGCATATCAGGCATATAAAGATAATAAACGATGGTTCAGTGGTGAGACGTGACCTCTCCAAGTCTCGAGGAATGTATGACAAAAGGACGCGGAAAAACGGACGCGGGACAAGAGGACGCGGAGAAAAGGACGCGGAACAAAAGGACGCGGGACAAAAGGACGCGGGGAAAAAGGACGCGGGTCAAAAGGACGTGGGAAAAAAGGAAGCGGGAAAACGTTATTATTTATTGAAACTTTCCTTCACACTTTATCCTGGCTTAGGACTGGCAGCGTAAAGCTGGCGTGTTTAAAAGTCTTTTTTTTTGTGATTTTTTTTAAATTTGTTTTGTATTTTTTTTTCATGTTTTTTTGTGATTTTATTTTTTTCTTGCAATTTTTTTTTAAATTTTTTTGTATTTTTTTTTCATGTTTTTTTGTGATTATTTTGTCCTAGAAATATTAAATTTGCAACTGAAAATTGTGAGCAATGCCTCTCAAATATTCTAAATTTGGCCTGTTAGGAAAATCGACAACAATAGCTGTTATCCTGTTTGCTGTATCTTGATAGTTTTTTTTTACGTGGAGGTACATTCCCCGCAATGTACTGCTCTATTTTCAACACATTTAAGTTATATTCTTTTTTAAGAGAATCGATAAATTTCCAAATATTGGGATGTGCAGCGTTGAGAAGAGAAGAAAAGCTGTTGTGCCATCCTTCGACAGCATTATTAGTTCGAGGTATATCTTGGTCTGCCAGATCGTAACAATTCTATACATTTGCAGGAAAAAGGGGTTGTCTTCGCTGTCTTCTTCTATCTAATCTCCCTATCCAAGTTTCTTTAAAATAATTTATTAGTGGCACTAATAATTCTTTTGCATACTTATATTTGAGGAATTTACTTTCCTTTTTTCCCCGCGTCTTTTTTTCCGCGTCCTTTTGTCGCGACACTGTCTCGAGGTCGACTGAAGATATAAGTATTTATAAAAATTTAATAAAAATCATAAAGAATTGTCTACAAGCTTCGTAGCAGTAGATTTAAATCACATGCGTATATTGTTAAAAAAAAATAGATTCTCTTGCCAAAGACGTCATCAAGACATAAAACGGTAATAAATACTATCGACATTTGATGGCATACGGTTTGTAGATATCATATTATTTTTTTTTATTTTAAAATTACAAGCAATTTTTAGTTTAAATACAATGCGGCATTAAATTTTATCCTTATAATCTAAACAAAAATAGTCTACGGTAGACGTATATAAAAATGGCGACATCTTTCCTAAAACGGACATTAGAAAAACATCCAAAAACACGTGACTCTTATTTTTTCATGTAGTGCAAGGCTAAAAAGAGAAAAAATAAATTTATAATATGCAAGGGCAGGAGGGAGAAACAAATAATATTTTTGAACTGCTTAACGATCCCCTCGATACGTCTTTTCGTTTCCGTATTGCGAGAAATGTATTTCTGGCGGTAACTGTCAGCCCCCCTTACACCGCTAAGGAAATATATGTGTCAACAATATGTGTCAAATATGTGTTCTGTGTCCCTACCAAATCTTATCAAAATCGAAGGTGGACACTTGGGTGCCCTGGCTTGTAAGCTTTAAGTTTTAGTAAACTGATAATTTTTTTATCTTAATAATATTAAAATATATTACACAAATTATATTCAACAGCATTGATATTAGCATACTAGAATAATAATATCACATGTGTTATCCTGAAGCTATAATAATCTAACAGTTTTTCCTGTGCTTCTAATTTGGAGTGTTGACAAGAAATATTTGATATATGTATGTACTTCTTCTAGCTATTGTTTTTGACGATTCTTTTTATATCTCCAATCTTAAACACAAAGTAATTTCGGTTTATACAACGTAAATTCTCCTTTTTCACAGTCACCCATTAAACAAAACAGTAACAAAAGCAGCTCTCACCAACCAGTGACCGGAAAAAATAATTCTACTTTCGACAGAGTAATTAAATTCAATTTCGACGCGATTCTTTTCATCATTATCCGGCGTTTTTCTCCACCGTAAAACAAAAAAGTGTATCCAACCTTACCATCTGCGAGAACAGTCCCGCCATCATGTTCTCTAATTAAAAACGAATTTTTTAGTGTGATTTTAATTACGGAATTAATTAGACAAAAGTAAATCTGAAAACCCCGAATGGCAGATACAGGAGAAAAGTACAGAAGTTACGTCTGTTATTTCTGTTTGGTTTACTTTTCCTGCTTGCTTTCTTTCGCTTTTCGGAACCGTTCTCCCGGAAGGGACACCTTCCGCCCTGAAAGGAAAGTCGCGGAATATGCTGCGACATCAAACCGTGCGGATAAGCGCAAGATTTTTATCTCGCAGGGTCTTTGCGGGGAAAATGATGAAGAAGTGTTTTAATCATCGACGTTTTTTTTTTTTTTCTCTGCCGGGCCTTTGAACTTTTCTCTCTCGCAGATTCGGTCAGAACCGAAGTGAGGCGACGAATAGCGAGTTTTCGGACGCCCGAAACCGTGAATACAAAGTCGATAGGGAGGATGGGCGTGGGGGTGATATCGTCGCATTGAATTAATCCAAAGGAAAGAAGGTGGAAGGACAAAAGGGCGTCCCTCAACAATTCGGAGATGTCTCGTCTTTTCTTTTGTACTGCACATTCGATGGTTCTAAGGGTGCAGAGAGACGTGACATCACTTTTATTAACTTTACGAAGTCCATTAAGAACTCAAAGATGACTCGATATTCCAATATATATATTTTTTTTTTTTTGCAAGGATGAAGGAAGAGTTTGGAAATTATCCTTATATATAGCACATATGACTAAATTTTGTTTTATATGAAAATATCTTATGCCCAAACCAACTGCACCTTTGGGTATATCGATTTTGACTGTTTTGTTTTTTAATTCTATATTTCAAGTTGTCAGTAGGGACTGCAACTTCTTTTTGGTCAGGGAAAAATCCTTTATGGGCCGAGATATCAATGGCTGGTAGTGTAGGACTCGCCGAGACTTGGCATACCCACTAAAAACCCCTCATATACTTTTGTATTCAAGATATATTTCAATGTCTTACCTTCAAAAATGCTCACCAACGGTTCTAACCCCCAACTTAGTAAATACCTTTTCGCATGCATTGTCATTAATGTATATATTATCTAATGGACGGAGTACCATCAATAATCAATATAGTAAAAACGCGTTGGGATATCTAGTTTAATAAGATTGAAATGAAACAGATATTAAGAAACAAGCAGCTACATCTGAAAGTGTTACATTATTTTGAATTTTAAAACCTAATTGTACTAAATTCGACTACATTATATTCGACTCCTTAATACAAGAAAGTTTGGCACACTATCGTGAGCAAAGTGTTTATACATTGTAATAGATTTTTTAATAATTTGTAGTATTTCATGCTACAGTACTTTAAAACAAAAATATATTACAAATTCATATCGTTGTACTGTTAAAATATACTGCATAATGTTAGACACAATAATGTAGTAAGCTGTACGAGAACGGATTAGGACTGGCTTTTACAATTGTAGTAACTATAACTACATTTTGTCAACTACAATATTATAATAATAATTCCCTATGTACTTCTTTGAGTGTATGCTTCATAAGGATAATAAAAAACAAATTCGCCTTAGCAGGAATTAAAGAAAAAAACACAATGATAGGAGTCGTATATGCCCGCAATTTTTCAACTCTTTGTTTTACATTTCCACATTTCGCAAAACATCCACCTTCAAATTTCATTACAGAAGAAAACGCAAACGACTCAGCTGACAGTTACGTTTCCCCGCGCACCACGGAGAAAATGAGGTCTGTACTGATCCCAGGCAATTTTCTTAAAAATTCATGACAATAAACATAACATCTTTATCGCCTCCAAACAAATGTAACGTTCCTTTTTACAGCAAGGACACGACAGCCAGCATTACTGAATAACTTATTCTCCTGGCGTTGTCGGTTGTAATCTCCTGTCGACAGACTCGTAAAATATTTTTTTTTTCGCTCGGGAAGCTTGACGTTTTGTTCGGGGGGAAATTTGGTCGGGCTTATACAGTAAATAATGCAGCGGAACTTCAGCACGGGTTAAAGGGAGCGTGCCGACGAAATAGGTAGCAGTTAAACCGCAGTTAAGCAGTTCGAGGTGGTGCAAGTGAAGGTGACTTCATAAAAATGTAAATAATGCAGGCCGAATCGCGGATTCGGAAATGCACCAGAAGGATGGAAGATGCAAATTGCAGACCTTGTTTAGTATTCTAATTCTACCCGTTTATGCTACTAGGTCATTACTGGAGGGTATCTTTGTTCCGAAAGGATTTTCGTCGACCATTGTTTAATTTTCACACAGAAACACTCCACCCGATATTACACATATCAAATTAACGATAACACTGCAGCGAATATATTTCCAAACGCACTCTAAAAAAGTTATTACTTCTGTTATTTGGGGCGAATGTACGCGCTGTAATTTGATTTAGTCTTTACCGAACTGCCGCGGTTCCGTTATTCGGTTAAATTGGCCCTAATCAGCCAGAGCGTAGTCTGCTAATTCGATTTCATCCGAGAAGAATATGGAAAAGTGTACTCGAATGTCAGACCGCTCCTACACCCTATACACAGGGGCTTTAGAAAACTTGAACATTGCTTAATCAGATTTGTGGCGGTTAGGTGAAGTGTTATTTTTTTTTTGTTTCTGGGTTACGTAAGGATACAATAGATTTAATGGGGTTCATCGAATAGCCCAGTGCTCCTCTTGGGTGGTTATATTTTATCGGGATAGTTTAGTGAAATAAATCGTCTATATTTTTCTTATAGAAAATAAATATTCGGTTATGCAGATTACTTCTTTAGCAATCCAAACCTTTGGCCAATAGATAGCAAAGGCAATGTAACAAAATCAGAATGGCAAAAATAAGGAACAATGAGTTCCCTTTAATGTCACATATCGCATTTGATAATGATGATGAATCAACTTTTATTTGCCTCTGGCACCAACGATTCCAGCCAGCTATTAGCGTACCATCAAAAGGCTTTAGACACACAATCAGGATATTGTATTAAAGTTTACATTTAATACCACTAAGAAAATTTACCATAAGTTTAATTGAATTCCAGATTTTTCAAGAATCATTTGTGTGATACATTTTTAAATGGTATTTTATCACGATAAATAATCGTTGTAAAAAAATTAAAATTGCAATAAATTAAATAGGATTTATATTTGTATTTTATATTTAACAGTTTGCCATTGTAAAAATCTTGATATAGATAAATATATCCTGACCGATTTGTAACATGGCAATTAGTTTGAACAAATTTTAGGCGTTGCACGGATTCAGACGGAAGCTAAAATGTATTCTCCACCGCGCCCATTATTGACTGCAAAGTGACTGTCGGAACGAAATTTAATTTAACGTAAAAACCCGCACGTCGAGGGATTTTGATAAACGAGGTCATAAATCTGCCTATTGGCTTCGCATTATTGGCCGTGTCGAAACCACGCTCCAAACAAACAACGCACAGGTGGGTGGATATAATGTCAAAATAATGGCGAAGAATCATCGAGGGTAATTTAATGGAAAAAAACAGAAATTAAATATAATAAATAGTACCTAGATGAAAGTGGATGGAAAATATTAAATTTTAGATAATTATGAATTGGGGGTATCGATTTGGACTTTTTTTTCAATTCTAAATTATAGGTTGAAAAAAAGTTGTCTATATAGATCACAACTTACCACAAAAAGTTTGGACTTTCTAAAACAATTTTTGGGTATTCCGCATGAGGGCGAAAGTTTTTGTTGTTTGTCAAAAAATTGAATTTCGGAATTTTTGTTTTTAATATAAAATATATATATATAATAATAAAGAAAATAGACTGTGAAGAACAAAAACAAGGTTTGGAGATAAACGAAAATAAAACTAAATATATGAAAATTAACAGGAAAAAGAAAGAAAGACCAATGGCTCAGGTACAAATAGGACAATACATGTTCGAAGAAGTACAAACTTTCAAATACCTTGGAACGATGATAAGCAATGAAAATGACAGGAGTATAGAGGTAGCACAACGAATAAAATTAGGATACAATGCATATTACAGATATAAAGACATAATGAGAAGTAAAAGGATAAGTAAGAAAACAAAAATCAGAGTGTACAAAACGGCCATAAGACCGACTGTACTATACGCTGCGGAAACTATGTGCGTTACAAGAAAGGACGAAGAGAAATTGAAAGTGTTCGAAAGAAAGATGATTAGAAAGATTTATGGATTAAGGAAAATAAAGGATGAGAAATATAGAAGACTGACGAATCAAGAGATAACAGACATAATAGCCGGAGATGACATAATCAACGAAATGAAATAAAAAAGAGTACGATGATTCGGGCATGTCAATAGAAAGGAGGAAGAAGCAATTATAAAGAAAATAACGAAATGGAAGCCGCAAGAAGACAGATCAAGAGGAAGACCGAAGGCAAGATGGGAGGACCAGGTACTCAATTACATAAAGGACTTAGGAATAACGGACTGGAGAGAGAAAGTAAAGGATAGCGTAACATGGAGGAAAATAGTAGACGAAATAAAAGCACACAACAGCACGTAAAGGACAAGAAGTAGAAAAGTGAAGAGGAGTGAGACCCACTTTACTTAAATAGTCTGCAGAGCTCAAAAGAGCGGCTCCAATTCCACACCGAATGTACAGCCGGTTATATATATATATATATATATATAATGTATGAGAGTTATACGATTTTAAACTCATTATATTATATATATATATATAAATTCAGAAAAATTTTATACAAATGTCGTTATTGACAAACATGCATGTTTCGCTGTATTTACAGCTCTTCAGTGTCACTCGACGACATCTGTTATTTACGCTCTAGGCGTATATATGCTCTTGCATTATTAATAGTAATGTATGAGAGTTATACGATTTTAAACTCATTATTTTAGCGAAGATATTTGCTAATTTGTCAATTTAGATTTACAAATATGTTCAATTCGAAACACCAATTTGAAATCATATATATATATATATATACATATGACATGCAAAAAAGATTTATAAATAAAAACGTAGCTCATCAGTTTCGCCTAATTTCCATATCCTCTTGAGAGTCGCGCAAAAAAGAACGAATCTCTCCCTTCGATAAAAAAAAAAGAATATTCTAACTACGAACTTTTCAATTTCACTGCCGTTTTTTTTTTTTTTTTAATAACCGTTCTTCGATGATTCCGGAAAGGGATCGTTGTAAAGCGACCGGAAACGACAGACAAACGGGCAACAACAAAGCGAGGCATCCGTGAAGCGGCAAAAAATTAATTAATTTTTTCGCTTGGTACTATCTTCTCGTATTTCGGATTTGGCCAGCATTCCAGGCAACGGTTTTTAATAAGGAAAGTTTGGACGGTGTTTAGGTTTCGTCGCTGCGTTATATTTCAAAAAATATTTAGTTTTTTTTTTGTTTCTTTTCAACTTTTGCTCTGTAATTAATGAAGTTCAGGGGAAAAAATTTAAAACCAAAATGCAAAATTCGCGAGGCTAATTACATATTTCCCTAAAAATTCCACCCTGCACTGGACTGTATACAAAACCACTTTTATTTATTATATAGAAAGAAGGAATATCCTAAAAGGCTCCTTAATTAAATAAACAGAGTTTTTTGCGACCGGAGGTTCATTAAGCGGATTAAAAAAACAACTTTTTCGCAAAAATTCTCCACGACCCGCGTGCTCCCATTACAGGACAAAACCGGAAGTGGAAAGTTGGTCGTTAGAAGTTGAACGCCGACACGTGTGCGGGTAGGATCTGGAAAAAAGCAGATCTTATTAACGAAACGGAGGCGTCAATTAGTTTAGGAGTTGCTGGAGTGCGAAATATACGGCACACGTCAGATTGAACTTTTACAAACGCTGTCGAAAAATATGCTTGTGTATATAGGTACGGTGAAATTTGCCGTTTTTTATGTTGAGATTTGCTAATTATGTTTATATCTTTATAAAGCATTGGAAAAAAGTATTTAATTAGCTAGAATTGTGTATATTATTCATATATACATATCTTCTTGTAGATTTTGAAAATATTCCTCCTAAAATATTTCTCAATAACAGTTCATTTCGTGGTATATCTATATATGATGAGCAATACTCGGTGGCCTGTACGGGTGACTCATACACAGCCGGCAAATATGAATGAAAAACCTTGTTTTTCCCAGTTCCAGCAGTGGACGATGGAATAGACTTTGTCCTTCAGATTTTAGATTAGATTCGTAAAGTACATACATAGATAGATAGATATAC
The DNA here is from genome assembly GCA_949128085.1 of Cetonia aurata. Taxonomy (NCBI): domain Eukaryota; kingdom Metazoa; phylum Arthropoda; class Insecta; order Coleoptera; family Scarabaeidae; genus Cetonia; species Cetonia aurata. Next base: position 64,887,689 of record OX421884.1, on the reverse strand, counting down.
AGGGTTAGTAAAAAGTCCCGGAACGGTCGAATAACGTTGTTATTTGAAAATTATGATTTCTGAAATTTGGTATGGGAGTATAGTTAATATAAATGCATTTTATGCAATACAGTTAATATTTTTTTCACTTCCGGTTTAATCGGCAATAGATACGTCCAACTTTTTTTTTTTTTAATGGAACGCCCAGATTTTTTTAACACTTTTGAATGCAAAATAAAAAACTACGTTCAGGAAGTATTAAGATGTTTATTTTTATTCACAAGAAAACAGTTAAAAAATTAAAAAAGTGTCCTAATACAGAAAAATCAAGATACCTGTCTATTCAGGTTGCGATTACAATAATTGTTCAAAATGCTCTCCATTTACAACAACAAAGCTGCAAATGCGTAGGAATATATCGAACGAACGGGCGGCTATGCCAGCAAGGAGGCGTTCCCGTACGGTCTACCGAGCTCTGGTAATAGTATAGTTTCGTTTTTTTTGTTATAATGGTTCAGGTGGTAGAACAAGAATCCTTATCTGCTGAGGATTTCTGAACCTGCACCAATTAATGCGTTTGTTTCTCTTTCTATGTATCAATTTTCACCATGTAACATGTATACAAATATATATACTATGAGATTCAAAAAGATTGTCAAATCCGCTCCTATAGATAGTAGCAGGGTGTAGGTATATGCCGCGTGTTTGTAATGAAGGTTTGAACTAAGTCAGTGTTGGAACATAAGAAAGTAAATGGATCTGTCATAAATAAGGAAAACGTAACCTATATTTGAACTCGCATTATATAAACGACTATGGATTGGTGTTTCTGCTTGTACAAATGAAATGTAATTAATTTAACTCCTTAGGAAATTATGATATTACAATTCAGTACTAACTGGTGTTCAACTAAATTTATTTATTACTTTAAATTATAACATACAATTAGTATAATTATTAAGTGACAAAACTTTAAATTGTTTAAAGCGCGTGTTCAAAATGTCCACCATGAGCATTAATGCAAGTGTCAACTCTTCGTTTCATGCTGTCGAAGACATTGATTAGTTGTTGTGCAGTTATACTCTGTACTGCATTGATAATGGCATCTCTCAGTTCTTCTATGGTATGCATGCGGTTTCTATAGATCCTATTTTTTTGATAGCCAAACATGAAGTAATCTAATGGGGTTAGATCAGGCGATCTTGGTGGCCATCTTTGTGCTCCAACGACCCTGTCAGCAAAAAACTGTTGAAGATATTGGCAGGTTTGTCGAGCAGTATGCGCTGGAGCATTATCGTGCTGAAAATAACCTGCTTCCAGCTCATTTTCTTGCAAGTCTGCAATAAACAATTCCAACATCTGTTGGTAACGTTGGGCTGTTACAGTTTCCTCCAAGAAAATTGGCCCTATTATTCGTTGCCTGGACATAGCTAACCAAACTCCAACTTTTACGGGATGCAATTGCGTTTCTCGAAATTCGTGTGGATTTTCTGCAGACCAGATACGATAGTTTTGTGAATTAATATAGCCCGTTAGATGAAACCAGGCTTCATCTGAGAAAAATGATTTGTTCAGCAAGTCATCGTCCCTTAAATTGTTATTAAACCAATGACAATATTCCAATCGCCTATCGTGGTCTAATGGTAATAATTCCTATACCGTAGAAACTTTATAGGGATGAAAATGTAACTTTCTTTTGATAGCTCGTTGCGCTGAAGTGTATGATAAGCCTGTAAAATTATAAAATGTAATAAACTATTTCACTTAATGTTAATATTGATTTTTTACCTGTTTGTTCAGCTAATTGACGCAATGGTTTGAAAAAATTATAAGATAAATAAACGAAGGATACTACAACACGTACACCAATGTCGCTAAATGTCAAGAAAATTGATTTAATGTATGAAATTTGTATGTAGCTTACTTCACTCATTAAATTGGTAATAAGTATAGATAAATTTTTCCGGAAAACAGTTTTTTTCTTACGACAATCATTTTGAATCTCATAGTATTATCTCCAAAACGATGAGGTTTACCGTAGGAGACTATGTAAACATTCCCTTTCCAGCATTCATTATCTAATGGACTTCCCGAATAAATTTCCGCTGTTAAACAACACAATTACGAGAACTAAATCAAACAAGGGGTATTGTAAATATCGCTTTAATTTCCTCCAAATTCACTCGACACGTCCAAGTGATTCTCCTCCACGGGGGGTGGATTCACGTAAAATAGCAGACCCGTTCCGCCTGATTAAAAGCCTAACATTGAAGCGAAGAATGACAGAGAAGGAAGATACGAAAATAAAAAAAAACTCCAAGCTGCGAAGGGACCTTGAAATATGAACTCCATCGAGCGTGAAGAAGTCCCCACTTCATAGGAACTGATTGTGTGAAGTTCTGCATAAAGAAAGGGAGCGTTTTTTTTTTTTTATTGGGCAATATACTAGTAGGAGGTGGGGACTTTCCAGTTCATTAAATTAAACAATCGCAGACGACAATGGGGGAAACCTGATTTTAGGTCACTGCGCACTTGCTGGCTGTCTTTCTCTGTTCTGTTGCGCCAGACGAATGGGTCTGTTACGGCCTCAAAGCGCTTCTTTCGCTGCATCCGTTTGAATTAGGAACGGTGCCAATTTGCATATTAATTAGGTATTTTTCTAACAAATCGATTTTCGAAATTGAAAATTTAATTAATATTCTCTTAAGGAATACAAAAGTTTTACGTTAGGACATTACCATAGCTTTTTTTTTATCCACGAAAATTGTGCCAAGTCTCACTAGGATCCTGTTTTAGAATGATGCTATTTATGGAAATACAATAAAAAACAACTGATACAAGAGGAAGCAATATTTAATTGTATTGGGAAATTATTGTAGCAAAATTATAGGAATTAGTTAATAAAAGAGAAAGTAAATTGAAAGTAAAATTTGAGAAGACCACTATTATAGTGCAAAAAAAAACTTACAATACTTTCAGAATACAATGCAAAAATGTGCGACAAAATTGGTTACTTCCAACACTTGCAGTTTCTGCCGTTCCAATGCAGCACAATAAAAAATAACATGGTACGCTCTTTCCTCCTCCTCACTGCATAATCTATAAATAGGCTCATGTTTAAGGGTGGTAATTTTATGTAGGTATTTCATTAGACAGCCTTGTTTTGTTAGAACTCGGTTGAGACCCAACACATCCACAGCTAAATGCAAAGTTCCAGTGTACCTGGTGTTTTCTTCCAATCCATGCAGTTGCAGTATCACGTATTGCAGTTTTAGTTATCGCCAGATCTGGTTCAAGTCCAGTAAATACAGTTTCAAGGCACCTGCTTGCTAATTCGTGTTTGTCCTTATACCCAAGCACCTACACCAAACTGCCTTATTCTGTTCAGGTAGAGTTCTTAAGTTTTCTAGGCAGTTCCAATCTAATTTTGATGCTATCTGATAGGATGCGAACATCCTTAGGGTCGCCTGACTATCCGATAGGATATAAATCAGCTGACTCTTTGTTTGTTTCTCCAATCCCCTTCGGGCACATATCTCTAGATAGATAGATAGATAATTTTATAACGAATGATGCGTTTTTGGCTGATAAATACTCTGGAAGAGAAACTCGAGGAGCCCCAGAATATGATACCATAAGAAAGTCTGGAATGAGCTTCGGCGTAATAGAAAGACAAGACATGTTCGATACGCAGAATGTAACATATTTGATTGAGCCTAGATACAAAGTGATTACAATGCTCTACCCAAGTCAACGTAATAGTTCCGTTTGATATACGTTTGGTATATTGCCCTATTGTCATATATCCTTTATAATTCAGGGTTTGTCTATACATATATACCAGCTCCAGAACCTATGATTCTTTTTGCATACCAGATTTGGTTTTAAATCCCCGGTTTCTCTTTTTGCTTTCCACTCATTCCAATCCAGGACAACCTTCAAAGATTTATCGAAGGATAGTTTGGAAGTCACCAAATTCAAAGAAAGGGTTTGTAATGTGTGCCATTATTCTAGCATGCTCTGAAGTGTTCTGAGTTCTCTAGCTTCCACCACACTTCAATCTGAATGCTGTGATTTTTGCCTCCTCTCTAATGTAGAAATCTAAGGAGGCAAGTTTAACATAGTTTCCATAACAGCTGTCAGTGTGCTTTTTGCAGCTCCAGTTATACGCAGGTGTGCCAATCACTGTATCTTTGCGAGTTTTGTAATTGCTGTGTACTCTTAGTCAACATGGGTCTTACCACTGCAATGAATAAATCAGTATATAATGGGTGGTTTTAATCCTTATGTTTCTCCAATTGTTCTATATTCTGTTATCATTAATGGCCATTTACACTTGTTTGTCACCTCTTCAAGGTGTTGATTCCAGGTTAGCTTTAAGTCAAGAACAATTCTAAAGAATGTAACTTTAATTATGAAAACTTCGCGAAAACTTTGAACCATCCAGCGTTCTTCTTTTCGTAAAGGCACTGGTGTTGTGTCCGCTCGATTTACTTTCAGGTTTCTGTTATTTTCAGTGCTCTTTGCATGAGTTCTGAATTAGTGCTAGCGTTTTTCCCCATTATGGGTATTGCAATATCATCCGCGTACCCCTGGGTATGATAGCCTGCATTATTTAGTACTACAAGCAGTTCCTCGATGACCAAATCTCGCAGCAAAGGTGACAGAACTCTTCCCTGCGGGCAAGCTCTGCATTGCACCACCTTCTAACAATGTTTTAATGAGTTTTCCTTATAGCATGGCTTTGATGTAATTACAAATAGTGTTTTCAACACCACGATTGCTGCTAACAGCTTTTATGATTGATTCAAAGGAGGTGTTATGTTTTTTCTATGTCCAGAAATACTTCTAATTGGTGCAAGGGACTATCATATGATTTTCCTTACTGGTAAGCATATTTATTAGGAGTGTTACCTTCATAACAAACGTTCCTTACCATTACTAATTTTTCCGAGTATTTCGATCGAAATGAAAGTGACACAGTATATTATCTTATATAAATTTGTCAATTGTCCACGTGATAAACTTTTTTTTAAGGTTGAACCCGAATTAGCACTAAAAAGAAGTTGCAAATCTTCGATGCAACAATAGATTTTTGCTATACATTAATATTTTTTTGCTTTTTACTTCTTTCGTAGATCGGTACAACAATATCACTAACAGTCATAAAAAGCAATTTCCTGAAAAACTTTCGTACAAGTACGGAAGGCAAAACACGCTGCTAACAACTTTCAAGGATAATGCTCGACAATCACTCTTTAAATAACTCTGGGAAAGAAAGCTTCACAAACAGGTGGATTATAGGCCATGCACTTGTTGCACAAAGCCGCATTTTCCCCAACTTAAAACCGCCGCTATTTGCGTCCGTTGGGATTTTGATGAGCCCAATTTAGATAATGGAATCGATATGATGCCGAGCTGGTTTCGAGATTTGAAATTGAAGTTTTTCGATGCGATTTGCTACGGAAGGAGTAACGTAAAGTGGAATTATACGAAAATAAAGTACTTTAATGGGAACAACGCAAGTAAATAGCAGAAATCAAACTTTGAAACTTCTTATACGCTTCACTTGAATTACAAGAATAAATACAAAACATAAATCAACATAAATCGCACGCATTTTAAAGCGCCATCTAACTCTAAACTAGCGAACACCGACCAAGTTTCCTTTCTGTGAAAACTTGGAAATAAGATTCGCAGTAACCACGAACAATGTCCTCGGAAGCACATAGCTTTTCCTAAGGCGGATGACAAAGAAAACAGCACCAGAACAACGACGTCCCCGAATATTTGTTTATCCGAATGTTCCAGGACGCGAAACTATGCTGTAACAGTACGGTGATAAATGTAGCTGCTCCGTATATTGGTCCCGCTAGCAGGAATTATGTATTACGGTAATTTGAATAAAGTTAGAACGTTATTAGCATAGGGAAAGCAAGGGGTCTATATGCAAGCGAGTGTATTCGGTTTGGTCTCTCGGTTGTTTTGAGTTCTGGATTTAGATCAGCAGTGTAACGAGAGGGCGTGGTTGGTTATGTAACTGTATAATTAAAAAAAATATTTTTATATGAAATCGTTAATATCATATTACAAATCACTTGATGAATCACTCACTACCTGAATTACCATATCCACCCTGTCTAAACAAAATCGTGAATGGTTCTTACGGTTATATTTAGTAAAATTATAAAATGGTCAATATCTTAATAACAACAAGATTTACAGAATATGTTTTTATGAACTTTGTTGGTCAAAATAACGTTTTAATGGCACACGTAAAATATCACCACCTATTTTTATAACATCCTGTATAGTGAAATTATAATAATAATACGTATTTCACGACCTACAGACAACAATTTATTATAAAAACGACCGCAAACTAATAAATGAGGTCCGTTTAATTGAATTTGGTCTTACCTGGAAGTAGCACGGCAGGAATTCAATTTAAATAACGTAAATCCCTGTCTGGATGTATAACTCTTTCGGCCAAGAAATGATAGCTTATACGTAAAAGTCAAATAAGACAGTGCATTCCTTATTGTGACTAGCTGATATCTGCACAGGTGGTGTGAAACATGTCGGAACACGCGTAAAAGCCGGCGGCATCATTGTTTTAATGATCGGTCATAGACTACATGATGTAACGCCAGTGGATTTATAGCAATTTCCTCTAGTGTACACCTACAGGGTGTCTCATGACGTGACTGTCAGAGTTTATGGATATGTTGCTGAAGCAATTTCGGAACAAAAATGTCAAATGAACATATCCCCAAAAACCTTTTCGTAGATGAGGTACAGGCACTTGCAACAAATAATCACTAAAATTGATGTAATGTATTGATGAAGCACAATTAATTTCGTTTACAGCAATATATACAAACAGCTAATGACAGCATAAACTTTAATACTTCTAAATACTGACAATTAATATATAAAATTATGTTAAAATTACAATAAACAGGAAAGAAAATCCAAAATATAACCAAACATCAACATATAAAAATCAAAGAATCGCAGAATCTCTCGTGTACGTCACAAAAGAGACAGAAGCGACGCGTAAGTCGTATCTTATACCGGTATTTATCGGCAAAGAAGAACTTTCTGTGCGGCGCCATCTCTACTCACTTATAATAAACAGGACCCTCACCAGCGCCTCTACACGAATTTTACCTTCTTTAATGAAGGATAACTTTATACAGCATTTCCATTAGCTAGAAAAGGATACAGAGAGTATATTTCTGTGCAACTTCGTTGTCTGGAGTAGTCAGTGTCGTTCCCTCTTCCCTCTGAATGTATCTCGACAATAGTTAAAAATAATGTTGCACCGTCTGTACCAATTTCTTTATCCCATCCCTTTGAACGGAAAGATTCAATTTCCTTTACAAAGCTACCGTATGCAGAATTCACAACATAGAAAAGTGACATTACCATCTCGACAATACATAAACGTGACCTTGAGCCCCGTACCGCAACGCGACATACATGTATTCATGGCATCCTCGCTCTGGAACGAATTGTTTTATCCAACTGCATTGAACTGCTTATTCTTCTGCTCGGCTCGGGATACACATTTCTACAGTAGTACGCTAGCCAAAAGATACATGTCCGTTATATATGTGTATACGTACACTTTTGAAATATTTGCGAATCACCAGAAATGGGATTCTATACTCTGGCAGCCGTTGTGATCGGGAGATACAAACAACGTAACATCGCGTGCACACAGATGTGTTTTTGCTTTGTCTCTCTCTACAAATGGATATTGGGAAAAAGAATCAGGCGTCATTCCTTTGTAAAATGGCAGGAATGCAAGTAAATCTATTAGGTACATATATCGCTTTTGTATTAGGAGGTATCGTCTGGTCTTGAGATGCAACGTATAACGCATGCAATCGAAGTACTTCTCCCGATAATGTAAAATGAAAAGACGCGTTTACACAATGAAATTTTTCAAAACTAGCTAGGATTTTATATAAATTGTACTTACGTAATTAATTAAATATAGAATAATATTTATTGATCAAAAAACCTCGACACAGTTTTGTTGCAACTTTTGGCCATGTCGTCTGTCAATCTGTATTACATTGGTCTCTATCAAGAGAGACCAATGTAATGCGCGTGATTTCTGGTGACGTCACATATTGCGGTAAGTCATGGGTCTATATCCAAACAACCGCCATATTAGATTTTAACCTGTGTATTTTATATGGCGTTAAATCTGTGCGTATTCATTTTATACTTTTATTAAATCGGTGGAAGTTTCAGGATTATATTGTGCTAAGTATGTTCTCTGAAGTATGTGTCAACAGTTCATCCCGAGTTTAACCTGGGAATTATTTGTACTTTCAGGATAATAAGCGAAATTCGAGGGCTAGTCATTGTTCGCGAAGCAAAGCATCGATAATACATTTTTTTTTATTAATATAATAGAGAAGAGTATAAATTCTTTTCCTTTCCAAAGCCAGGAAGTGAATAAAGGAAGTACAACAATTTTATAACTTGTTTTTAATAAATTTCATTTAGGTTAGTATTTTGTTTTCATAGTGAGAACGGCACCACAATTGTGAAATCGTAAATTTCTTATTGCAATAAAGTACCTAAACAATAAAAATTTAAACAATTTTAACATTAAAGAAATAAATAAGTAGAAAAATAAGTGGCTACATAGTTTATTGATGTAATAAAAATTCTATAAACTTTGGTAAATAAGATTTCTGTAAGATATCTATATTTGATTCCCAGCCATCGTCGATGACATGACAGAAGTCCCCTTGGACATTCGCGTCTTGCTTTAACGATGCCGCCATCTTTAGCAATATGTACCTACATGCAAAATTAATATAGTTAATAACCTTGTTTTGAAGGCGCATAGGCTTCGATCCTGTAGGCGCCAAATAAAATAAAAAAAAAAAAAAAACCTTGTTTTAATATATTGTCACGTGCCCGGGTGACTAGGGGCAAATGTAGCTCAACGGGGCCGCGCTTCCAAATAAAAGATAATAGCGAGAGGTATCACTTACCTTCAAATGGCTTCCTGGCTTCTTACAGGAGAAGGCTAACCAAACACTCTTGATCTCTATTAACAGTTTTATTAATCCCTAATCACTATGACGCCACACGGCGAAGTAGCCCGTCGCCACACGGCGAACTCTATATATTCACTCTATATCCCCACTATTACTAATATTAATTGGAATCCGATTTGTGGCATTTCCCCCCCCTCCAACTCCGGCGGGTAGTCAAAAATAAAATTAACCATTAAACTTTACAAAACAAAAAAATTTTAAAAAAGATGGATCAAATACTCAAATTAAACCACAAATTAGATTCCAATTCCTACACTATGCTTAATTCCTAAAGTCTTACCAATACATATCTACACCCAGCTACTATTCCCAATTTACCTTACTTTAATGTAAATAAAATAATATAAAGAACTATAATAAAAATATACTTAATATATGATATGCAATAAAAAAGGGATGAACCATCTTAACTTAAACACCATACCACTATAGAGTCTCGCTTGGCATGCGAGAGGTACCGGGATCGGTGCCCGGCGCCTCCACCAAAATGTCACGTGCCGGGGTGACTAGGGACAAATGTAGCTCAACGGGGCCGCGCTTCCAAATAAAAGATAATAGCGAGAGGTATCACTTACCTTCAAATGGCTTCCTGGCTTCTTACAGGAGAAGGCTAACCAAACACTCTTGATCTCTATTAACAGTTTTATTAGTCCCTAATCACTATGACGCCACACGGCGAAGTAGCCCGTCGCCACACAGCGAACTCTATATATTCACTCTATATCCCCACTATTACTAATATTAATTGGAATCCGATTTGTGGCAATATTTATTTTTATATTCACCTCCACATTGTACATTTTGGATTTCATACTCGCACACACCTTCCCCTTTAATATTGCTGGGTTTCGATTTAAAGCGAGAGTAATTTCTACGATATGGCCACTTTCGAAAGCATTTTCCCCTCGTTCTAGCTGCTTACTATCGAAGAAAATTGAAAGAATCGATACTTACTATAATAATAAATAAATAATAAAATGTTTGGTGATCATCTTAGCCTGCAAATCAAAGGAATTAAATATTGTGGCAATATTTTTGTAAAATTTACCTTTACAAATTCTCTAATAACCTAGAAAACTGTGTTCTGGCACTAAAGGAGTAAAATATCAAATTCTGTAAATAGTTCTTTTCGATTAGCAATCATTTTAAACAGCATCGACTATTTGTTTTCTTAAAAACTGAAAATTCGTATGTTTATCAATGATTTAGTCTGCATGAAGTGACTAGACCTTAAATTTCGCTTATTATCCTGAAAGTACAAATAATTTGCCACGCCAAAATGTTGAGCGACCAGTTACCTCAATCCATGTTAAAATATCATCGGCGGAAATGTTTCCGTAACATTGCAACAATACGCTAGCATTCATTAAATCAACTAGGTACAGTTTGAATTGTTGTGATTTGAACGAAAACTCATCTCTCCCGCATGCAGGCTGTCAAAATTCCATTTTCACATCTGGGCATATTCTCTTCATTACATCATGAACATTAATTACGCTCGGCGTGTTGCTGCAATCTCCTATCCCATGCAGCGGGAATACCGTTTATTTATTTATTAAATCGTCATATTCGAGCTGGATAAACACGATTTACCATATACGTCAGATATACATATACCGTCTATTGCTCTGCTTGGTAGATTCCGTATGCCCAGATCAAAATTGTTCGATTGATAGAGAACACGTTATAACCAGCACTTATTAAAACTCTCTGTAGTAAGGACAACATTGCACTATTACTAGACGGAGTATACTGTGACGTCTATGCGCCTTTAGCAAATAATATCAGTTGTATGGGAGCTATTTGCACACTGCATGCGTAATATGTGGGGCCATCGCGTACATGTGGGTATGTAAAGCGAACATCTAAATCGAATATCTCTACTGTCCTGGCAAATATTTGCTCAAACCTCGAATATGTCAGCCAGGGCTTGGCATGACCGACATTCCACAGGGAACAGCAGAGGAGGTGGTGGGCGGTGATGCTTCGGGCACTTGCATTTGGGGGTTACAAGATGGGGTTACTCATTACCGACAGAAGTAGTTTTTACTTTTTTCCGAGGATAATGGAACTCTCTATTTCACATTTTATTCGATGCGTCAGTTTCTGTTACTTGAAGAGAACTGAACTTGTATCTTTGTTCCAAAAGAACTCTTCAATGTTAGATTATTAAAGATATTAATAAGACATTTCCCCTTAAAATCATTTTTGAAATTTTTTTTTTTACAATATATTATAATTTTACAAAAATATATACTTCTTCATCTGTCAAAGTTCTACATATTATAAACCACTTATTATGTATATTACAATCATTAATTTAATTTACAATACAGGAACAGTTTCTCAAAATGCATATTATCCTACACCCAAAAAAGACCTTGCAAATTTTGTTACAACTCTATTCCATATCGCTACAAATTACATTAATATATGCATCAGGCGCAATTTGTAATGATAAGTCACACAAAATTGTGTCTAACGTGTATAAAAATGTGTATTACAATTTGTAAAAAAATTTGCGACAACAATACAGCTTACAACAATATTATAATACTTTATACAATTTTTCTGCGAGACCATTTCTCAAAACAAATAAGACTGAATCCACAAAGTTGTTGTAATTTTTACGCTAAACTATGCAACACTTTGTAATATGCACTTGTAAGTTGTGCTACAAATTATAACACTAAGGAAAAGAATATTTGAGAAACTCTGCCACAGAAAATGGCGATTCGTACTATATTTATGAAAACGTTTCTACTTGTGTAATGCTAGAATTGGAGGTAAAAAGCTGTTGCACAGTAAACAATGAAAACTATAAGTTACTATAAATTGTAGTAATGATTATCACTATACCACCTAACGGTTTTCACGAAATATATTACTATTTAGTAAGGAAGTGTGGTAAAAATTACTACAATCTTATATAGGTATACAGGGTTTTCCACAGTAGCCGTTCGTTAGAAGTTTCCGAGGTTAGAAAAAACCTAGAACTCTGAATTTTTGGAATCCGGGGCTATCAAGATTCTCTTTCATTTTAAAATATTTTCAGGGTCTTACCACTTCCGGTTATACCGGAAGTCGCCATAAACTTTCTCATTTTAAATGGAACAACCTGTATATTATTTTAGGCAGATTTTCTCACGGAATCTATTCAAGCTGTTCCAGGAAATGTTGGGCTATAATAACACTTTATTTACCTTAATCTCCAAAGAAGAATAAATACCACGGCATCCCTACTTTACCTTAACTCAAAGGAAGATCGTTTTACTATAACAATACACGCATATATTCTCGTACACATTGTATACTAGCGTCCATAAAATACACGATAAAACAGGAGGCATTCATTGCACATGTGTTATGTTAATATAGAAGCGCGCACACACAACTAGAGCAAACATTCTGTCGCTGCTATCTACTCAACAGAAGGCTGTTAAAACAAAAGAATAACTGCCCAGAGTAAATTTCGAAATTCGCCAGCTCCAACTTGGTGCCTTACATATTTGGCCAAGTAACAGCAAACGAGTAAATTATATCTTGTGTATTCTACGTTCGCGTGAGATCTGTGTCGAGGTAAAGTTTACTCACGGTCTGCTAATGTAACAAAGGGAATTTCACCGAGAACGTATGGAAAACGTGGCAGAAGGGGGAGACAAAAATGTTAGGTTACAGCGTGTAGCTTTTTTTTTCCGCTTGTGTGCTTGTATTTTGGCCGATATGCTTACAAAGCGCCTTTTTTGTACGGTGCGGGATGTGTAGGAATATTTTTTCTTCTTCTTTAGATAAAAAGAGGGTTCGTTGTGATTTTGTAGGGTCAAAGGGTTTCTTTTGAAACGCCTCATTTGAAATAATAAATATGTACGGACACATTCAAACGTCGATATTTCAAGTGAGTAGATGCCAAAAACTAACAGCCTTTGATTTGGGCGATGGAAGTATACACTAGGACATAAAGAAATCAATCAAATAGAAAATAACCAACCAGGGAATATCACGAACCTTAAATTGCAGACAGGCGGAAGAAAATTAACTTATTGTAGGCGTGTACTGTTATTGTTGATGGTACTTGAGAGTGTTTATAACATTTAATTCTCTCTGTTCTTATACTTGATTTTCTTCTTGTACACTCAAAAAAGTACATAGCGAATTATTACTATAATATTGTAGTTGAAAAAATGTAGTTATGACTACTACAATTGTAAAAGCCAGTCCTAATCCGTTCTCGTACAGCTTACTACATTATTGTGTCTAACATTGTGTAGTATAAACACTTTGTTCACAATAGTATGCCAAAGTTTCTTGTATTAAAGAGTCGAATATAATGTAGTCGAATTTAGTACAATTAGGTTTGAAAATTCAAAATAATGTAACACTTACAGATATACATTATATTAATTATTGTAGGTATCTAATATACCTTAAGGGGTAGGATTAACTTGTTTATTAATATCTGTTTCATTTGAATCTTATTAAATTAGATATCCCAACGCGTTTTTACTATATTGATTATTGATACAAATATAAATTATGTGCGGAATTGCGGAAACAAAGGTGAATACTGAATAAAAGCAAACAAAAATGTGTTTTGATCTTCGCAGTGCCAGCAATCATCCCGCTAATACGCCATTTTATATTAGTCGTTAATAAGGCGTACTTGGTGGTGGTTGTGTGATTTGTGTGTTCTTATGTCGTGTCCTATGGTACTCCGTCCATTAGATAATATATACATTAATGGCGATGGATGCGAAAAGTTATTTACTGAGTTGGGGGTTAGAACCGTTGGTAAGCATTTTTGAAGGTAAGACATTGAAATATATCTTGAATACAAAAGTATAGGCGTGTATGTATGTATTTAGCATTAAATTGTTTCTCCTTACCTGTGCAATTACCTATTACTGGTGCTGCTATGTGTTTATATACATACAATTACCTATAGAGGGTAAATGTAATAGGTAATTCTTGGGTTATCTGGGAACTATTATGTCATAATAACAAATAATTATAATATTATTAATGCACGTTTATTGTTATCATAACTGTACAAGTTCTTTCTATTGTCCATATATCGGTGGCTTTTACACCTTTTACTGATGTGTAATAATTTCCAGACCGTGCAATTTTCTAACTTTCAGTTACATATAGTTAATATCGCAATCTACAAAACTTAATTTGTATTTATTTCCAGAATATTACTGAGTTGGATGTAGAGCTACACTGGCGGGCAGAGAATAACGCCAGATTTCAGTTTCCAGTACAAGATATACCAATAATAGTTGGAGAACTTCTTAACTATGCACTTTATATCAAATATAAAATAGATACACCATTAAAAGCTGTGGATGCATGTTTTAAAATAATGTTTGCATTGGGTGCTGAGTATCCAATAGAATGCGATCAGGTGACATCTCAGTTTCATTGAAGAAATCAGTAAAAAATGTTTGTGTTCCAAGTCAGTATCTTTTTCAATGAAAATGTGTTACGTTGAAAATCTTGTCTAGTAAATGTATTTTTCAATAAAATTCTTGTTTTTATTAATTTCTATTTCCTTATTGCTTTGCTAAGTACATACATATGTATTTACCAGCGTAAGTGGGTTAGTAAAAAGTCCCGGAACGGTCGAATAACTTTGTTATTTGAAAATTATGATTTCTGAAATTTGGTATGGGGGTATAGTTAATATAAATGCATTTTATGCAATACAGTTAATATTTTTTTCACTTCCGGTTTAATCGGCAATACGTCCAATGTTTTTTTTTTTAAATGGAACGCCCAGATTTTTTTAACACTTTTGAATGCAAAATAAAAAACTACGTTCAGGAAGTATTAAGATGTTTATTTTTATTCACAAGAAAACAGTTAAAAAATTAAAAAAGTGTCCTAATACAGAAAAATCAAGATAAAGATACCTGTCTATTCAGGTAGCGATTACAATAATTGTTCAAAATGCTTTCCATTTACAATTTGACAAAAATGTAAACGGTCAGTAAAATTTCTTATTGAATTTTGTATTTGTTCTGGAGTGATGCGATTGGCTTCTTGAACTATTCTCTCTTCCAATTGTTCAAGATTATGGGGACGATTTTTGTACACTTGACATTTCATGTGACCCCAAAAGAAAAAATCTAATGGCGAGAGATCTGGCGAACGTGCTGGCCATTCGATTGCTCCTCTACATCCGATCCAACGTCCCGGAAAAGTTTCATTCAAATAATCGCGGACATTATGGGCAAAATGGGGAGCAGCTCCATCTTGTTGAAACCAAAAATGTGCATTAGGGTGATCACCTATGTTTGCATTTGGAAAGAGGGCCGCAAGTGCTGGAGCAACCTCATTTCGCAATAAATTTAAGTAGACGTTGCCAGTTAAATTTCCTCTTATAAAAAATGGTCCTATGATGTTGTTTCCAACAAGACCAGCCCAGACATTCACCTTTTGAGGACGCTGTGTATGGACTTTTTCAATCCAATGGGGATTTTCAATTGACCAGTAGCGACAATTATGTCTGTTCACAGTGCCGTTGAGACAAAACGTTGCCTCATCTGAAAAAATGATGTGATCTAAAACATTAGGCTGCCGCTCGATCAAGTCCGTCATTGTTTCGCAAAATTGTAGTCTACGATCTGGATCATCTTCAGTTAACTCATGGACGGGATACATAGGCTTTCATTCTTGCTGATTTAAGAATCGTATGAGCAGATTTTTGAGAGATCTCATGAATTTGACCTAATTCTGTTGTGGACACGTGATGATTTTCTTCCACTGTAAGTAACACATTCAAACTAGTTTCTTCATCTGTTGCTGTTAATGGACGTCCCCTTCTAGGTAAATCCTTCACCTGATGAAAGACTTCAAACTTTTGAATTGTTCGGCATACCGTACTTTTACTAATGTGACGATCCGGATAAACAGTATTAAACACAATACGAACCTCTTCAAAAGAACGTTGACGATCACCGTACCCACGCATCATTAATATCTCAATTCGTTCTGATTCAGTAAGTTTTTCTGCCATTTTCAAATGTGTCAATGTTTAAAATAAGTAAATTTATAGCGATGCAAAAGTTAAAACGCTTTTAAAATTATCAAATGTGACGGCAAAAAGAAGCACTAAACAACAACTTTTTTCAAAGGTACCTTGATTTTTCTGTATTAGGACACTTTTTTAATTTTTTAACTGTTTTCTTGTGAATAAAAATAAACATCTTAATACTTCCTGAACGTAGTTTTCTATTTTGCATTCAAAAGTGTTAAAAAAATCTGGGCGGTCCATTTAAAAAAAAAAAATTGGACGTATTGCCGATTAAACCGGAAGTGAAAAAAATATTAACTGTATTGCATCAAATGCATTTATATTAACTATACCCCCATACCAAATTTCAGAAATCATAATTTTCAAATAACAAAGTTATTCGACCGTTCCGGGACTTTTTACTAACCCTGTATACCTATATAAAATGGTAGTAATTTTTACAACACTTCCTTACTAAATAGTAATATATTTCGTGAAAAGCGTTAGATGCTATAGTGATAATCATTACTACAATTTCTAGTAACTTATAGTTTTCATTGTTTACTGCGCAACAGTTTTTACCTCCAATTCTAGCATTACACAAGTAGAAACGTTCTCAATAAATATAGTACGAATCGCCATTTTCTGTGGCAGAGTTTCTCAAATATTCTTTTACTTGTTATAATTTGTAGCACAACTTACGAGTGCATATTACAAAGTGTTGCATAGTTTAGCGTAAAAATTACAACAACTTTGTGGATTCAGTCTTATTTGTTTTGAGAAATTGTCTCGCAGAGAAATTGTACAAAGTATTACAATATTGTAGTAAGCTCTCTTAAAAATAAAATGACCGTACTGACTATATTGTTGTCGCAAATTTTTTTACAAATTGTAATAAACATTCTTATGCGCGTTAGGCACAATTTTGTGTGACTTTTCATTACAAATTGCGCCTGGTACATATATTACTGTAATTTGTAGCGATATGGAACAAAGTTTGCAAGTGGTTTTTTTGGGTGTATCGATCATAGAACCTGCCCAATTAAATAAACATGAAAATAAATAACACAATCAAAGCGGTTAAAGAAAACAGAAAAACTGTGCGTCAGTTCCCCCTTTATAGGAATCAAAGCCAGGCTTTGACACGTAAGCCCTTTGCAGCGATTCCTCTTGTTTCAATGTTGTTTTTTCATCTCAAACAAACGACTATCAAAGCCGCTCCCATTTCGTTTAAAAATTGAATGGAAAATCACCCTCTTAACAGAGGGAAGCGGAAATCTAGGGCGTAACGCGATTGTATCTCTGAATTTTCCTCATACATATATTTTTTTTTCGTATTTATCACCCAACAAGCTGTACATACCCCTTCGTGCCTATTCTTTCTTCATATATATTTTACACCGACAAAAATGGCATGCATAAAAAAGGGTTCGACATGACAACCTCGTTTTTACGTTGTTCTTTGCTGGCAGGGATGACCGAGCATACGCTCTCGTTGGCATCATTTTTCCGAGAAGGAATACAATGTGGATTTAACACGAATGGTGACCGACCTTTTTTTTGTGCCGGTATTTCACGACGACAAATCCCCAGCGGGCGCGCTGCAACGTCCTGTCGTGTCGTGAATATGTGTAAATGCTGGCGAGAAACGGCTGATCTCCGACTCAAGCGAGTGAGACGTAAACAAGGGCAAACAGGTTTGTCCGTGGAGGGCGAATTTCGTTACTACGAAATTGCGGTTTATCCCTTTCGCAGGCGGAGTGGGCGATTTTGAATTATTAAATCTGCACTTTGAATGGGCGGTCCGGCGTAGTTACAAAGGGCTTCATTATTAATCTTTGCATTGATGCGTAAATTAATAATAATAATAGAAATGAAACAGTGTGTTTCGTATCTACTGCACCACTAATTATATTAACGACACAAAACCTATTATGGCTAAACGGATACCAGGGCAGTATTCAACCCCAACTATTGTTTCCATCGGAATTTCTGCACCAACGCAGTTCATATTTACTATAATCCTCTCAAACAATTTTCTCCCCGTTATTGGTATTTATCTATATCGCTGTATCATCCAGATTTCGCCACCATATTTTCGAATATTTCAACTTCTGGATTGAATATTCATTTCCGTCGTCGCATATGCACTGAGAGAAATACTGATGGTTATATTAATAATCTACATGTATTGAGTGAATTTTCTATGAAGTTCGCTATTGTCAGCGATAATTGTTTGGTGGCATTTTTCAGATATAGTTGTATTTAGGCATTTTTAAAATAATATTATTTTTTTAAAATCATTTTTGAATATTTTCATAATATTGCCAATTTATAGTTTTTCGCTATAGTGGAAAAATAAGCGAGTAGAATATTTTTACTGCATTTGTTAATTTTTTTCATCACTTTCGTCACTACTTGACATGGTTCTATTAGAAAATTTGACCACAAAACGTATCTATTACACCAAAAAAAAAAACTTGTAAATTTTGTTACAATTGTATTCCATTCGCTACAAATTACAGTAATATATGCACCAGGAGCAATTTGTAATGAAAAGTCACACAAAATTGTGTCTAACGTGTGCAACTTTAACCAAATTAAGTGTTAATTTTAACACGCAAACTTTTTACCACTTACTTTTTGAGCTTTACACGCAGAAACTTTTTACTGTGTAGCAGAAAAGCATTTATTTAATAATGTTTTCATCTCAGAAGTATGAATTGAATCATTTAATAAGAAAATCGTTCGTATTCCAAAAAATTTTGTAATTTAATATTTTTTGTACTGTTAACTTATATCCTGTTTCCTTCTATAAATCATCCATCGCTATCCATCCTCCTCGCTCCATCATCCATCTGGCTTCAACACACAACACCATAGTCAATCCAATCGACTGCCTTCAACTTCGAAATTGGCACCCGTCAAAATCTCTGATATAAATGTACACTCCGAGAAGATAATTCATTGTACGAAACTGGATTTCTACTGCGTGCGTGGCCGGCAGCATTGAAGGCACTACCAGGTAATTTATCAAATTGTAGGTCCCGTCCGTTGTCTTCACAATATTCTGGCCGCGATGAGAATTCAATATTGTTTCAACTATTCCAAGGAATTTCTATCGGATTGTCGTTTATATTGCCAGAAGGTGGTTGTTTCAATAGCTCTTTTTTATTGTTGGTTATATAAATTTGGCTTTTATTTCAAAGTTAATTTTTTGCACTCTGTAATGTATTTCACTTATGAATTCTTTATATTAGATTTTTATATTAGATTTTGTAATGAAAGCATTCATTGTATATACCCACTATTCCCGTTTTTTTTTAACGAAAAATTCACTGACGACAATCGTCTGTTACAGTTGACCAACAACAAACAAATGAAAAGCTCGTTCATCACAATATTCTTCTTTCAACGCGAGTTTGGCGAACATTGTTTTATTTCGTCCATTAGCGCAACGAAAACTAAGGGTCGAGACGAAGAAAAGCGACTACCCAGAAACTTTACTCATATTTCCCACCCTTCCGAAGCCAATATCCGTCTCCTGGTTGAACAATAATCAAAGACACACATACACGATGACGAACAACAAACTGCGTAACTTCCTTTCTCGGTAAACAACAGAAATATTAAATTTCCGAACAGCAACGCCATCCCCAATCGCTCAGGGATAGCAAACTATCGTTAAAGATGCCGGAACGGGGATTCCATCTCCCGTGTGTAGAGGGCGCGCGTGCAACTTTAAAACAAATGTTGGTTCCAAAAAACTTTGGATACTGCGAGGTATCGAAATATATATTATATGTGAAAATAGTCGATCCAGGGGAGTTTGTTTGCCATCGCGCTGGGACTTACCAGAAGTTCCGTCCTAATGTTTGTTTGATTGAATTTCGTTTGTTTGCTATAAGGGAGTTTTGCGTAACTTATTTTCGCCGGGAACTCGGAAATACCAGCTCGTATAGCGAGGTGTTTTAATTAGTTGGTAGTTATAGCGAGCAGTGGCGCTAATGAATGCAGTAATTGACGGTAAGTGTAATACAAGCAATGGAATTAGGTTTTCGCCGATATCCTGGATCAAATTCTAATTATTCTGGTAATATGAGCTTGAGAGGCAAATCGATTAGGGAGCATGCATGCAGCGTTGGTCGTAGACCACAGGTGTGAGAAGTACTGAGGCGTGATTCAGGTCTGTAAACAATTTTGCGGTTTAGTAATGATTGATTACACAAGTAAACCTTTCTAAATATTGTTTTTCAACCAAAAGCACCTGCTTTTAATAAAGATTTAAATAATTTAAGGTATGATACCTGTTGTATTGATGGTAAAGGTATTGAGTCGTCAGTGGATATAAGAGTTAACATTCATTATAAAGAGATTGAGAAAAAGTTTGGGGTTTTATTGTAAAACGGGGTAGTAGGCCTCCCTTGGGGAGAGATATTTTGCAGTATGTTAAAATTTTGAATGTTTTAACTGAAACAATTAGCAGTGTTCTAATTTCTGAATCTAAGTAGATGGAAGAATTGATACGCCCGTAATAGGATTTGTTTAAAAATGCGCTTGGAAGGTATAAACGTGAGAAAACTTCATAAACCCCGGCCGATTTCCATACGTATTTAACGAGGGAGTTGGAAAGGAATTAAATAGATTAGAGAATGAGGGTGTAACTACAAAAATTGATTCCAATGAGTGGGACACTCCGTTAGTGCCTGTTTTGTTAAGCCAAACAAAACAATAACGCTCTGTGCTGATTATAAGATTACAGTTAAAGAAATCGTTGGGCGATAAATCTGGCGATCTTGGAGGGCAGCTAATTGTGCAAGCTCTGCTTATAATGCGATCACCAAAAGTGGTTCTTCAATATTCTTTTACGAGCAGAGAATTATGAGCAGGGCAACCATCTTGCTAGAACCAAATTTCCTCAAAAAGGGCGTATAATTATTTAACAAATGTAAATATTTATCAGCAGTAAATGTACCCTCTATGAAGAATGGACCAACAATATATTCATTTAAAATTCCAGCCCAAACATTTAATTTCTGTGGATACTGCGTATGTAAAGCTACTGTCAGGTGCCTATTTTTCCTTAGACCAATGGCCGGTTGTCCGTGGATTTGGATTGCCATGCAAAGAAAACGTTGATTCATCCGTGAATAAAATGTTTTTTTATGAAATTTGCATTTCTAATTTGTTTGTCCACAATTTTTTGACAAAATTCCAACCGGCTAAAATGGTCTTCAGGAAATATTTCCTGGGTTTCACAAAATTTTCGCCACTGTTATCCATTTCTCTTTAAAATTTTCTCCACTGTTCGCTGTTCGACACCAACTTGTTCAGCAATTTGTTTCGCGGTGTATGCATTACTTTCAGCGGCTGCACAAATTCTTGTCTCCTTGTTCCGTCTATCTTCGTTTATATTACGAACGAGTGGAGTCTCATCTGACGAATGTACACATTTTCTACAATTTGTTGAGCAAAAGCGCGACTCAAAGCGGTGAATAATATTCAAAATAGTTTGTGTACAGGATACACGCTGATTTTCAAAAGGAAATGTAAATCGCCCAACGATTTCCTGTGCACTACTGCCGGAGTAGTGCCACTTAATTATTTGTATTTTCTCTTCTAATAATACATACTTATAGAATCTGCAATTTCAGAAATAAAAGAATTCTTGTCGAGAATGAACTGCAAAATTCACAGACTATAAAAAAGAACATACATCCATTAGTTTGACTTAAACAAAACTTTTAACTCGCGAATCGAAAACATCTTTCCCAAACAAACGTCGTTGAAAAATCAATTTACCCGAATATCAACACCTTCGACCGTTCAAGAAACATTTTCTTTCCGCGTTTTTTCCACCGACTCACAACCTGCTAAGTTCTCAGTTTCGATTCACCCTCGATCATTAATCCTAACGCCCCCTTGGACCCTTATCCCTTTAGCGAATTTCCAAGATGTCAGTGGACGCACCGGGTGCCTATTGAATATCGAGTTTTCGCCACATAAATCCGTTGGCCCTTCCACGTTGGCGCTTTCACACGGCGTCTGGCGTCATACAGTTGTCCTCTGCGGTCGACAGTCGACTAAACTTCGAAGGAGGAAGCTCGCTGGTGGAGTGAAAACCGGTGTAAGGGGGAGAGGAGGACATTACGAAGTTGGGAAATCTAACTGTGTGCTTGGGGAACGAGTTTCCATTCAGCGTGAGGTTTTGTGACGAGCGCAGAATAGGAGGGTGGGTTAAAATTTTCTTTAGTAAAGCGTGGAGGAAGTTTGACTGAACGCTTTTTGAAAGGTGGATTGTGTGAAAAAGGATTGGTAGGAGTTGACGTTGATGACTTGATCCGAACGTTTCAGGTGTTGTCTTTACCGCACTGATAAAAATAAATGTAAAGTTACAGCTATTTTACATAACTGATACTGTAACAGTATGTGACTATTACTGTAACGTCCTAAATACATATTTATAAATATCAACATCGATAGTTTTTGTATAAATGCAAACAGAATGTAATTTTACAGTTTTTGTCTCGTAAAACTTGACAGCTGCTAAAAATTTAATGTAATAATCTTTTTTCGATTGTACGTATTTTAACATGCCAATTTTATTTTTACATATGAATTTGAAACACTGCTGCACGCCAAGTTAATTTCAATCAAGGGACGAACTGCCCTTGTACCTACATATATAGGGTTCTCAAAATTTGTAACTATTAAATAGCATTAAGAAAAATAAAATATGTGCTCTGCTGTTACCAGGCCAAAACTAGTAAAAACAGTTCGTGTTACGATTCTAGTCTGCACTCAAGATGATAATTATTGGAAAAATCGAAATGATGAATTATAAATGCCCTTCACCTTCTTTCTCCATGCACCGCTTTATAAGGTTACCGGTTGCAATGTAACAAAACAAAAAGTGCCAATAATAAGGTGTGTGCTCAATCACGTGATAAGCACGCGCATACTCCAACGATGTTGAAGTTAGACATATATAAACGCAAACATGCTTCCCCGGTGGTGACATTGGTTTTATGTAAACTTGCTTTGAATGTATGTCACAGAACAACAATAAAGAGAACCGCAAATCTTGTAGATTTCGTTGGAAACACGTTACGTCACGATTGCATTATCACAGCGCCCTCCGGGGGGAACGGCTAAACATAGAATTACGATTGAACCGTGCTTGCGAAATATAGCGCGAGATTTGAAAAATTAGATATGTGTTACGATTTTCCTTAATCCAATGTGATACGTCTGCTAATAATGGGTCGTATTCAGAGCTTACATTTAATTTAACAATGTCGGGTTTACATTTTTAATGCGGCTTTTAATAATTTTTGAGATTGTACAATTTTTTACTATCTAATAATCGCAATATCTTTCTTCCTTATCATTTATCAATTATGAATAATTACAATAAAAGATTGAAAATTAGAATAAATTTAGTTACGGCAACGTTAAATTATATATTTGGCTCATTGATCAATATCATTATTTGCAGATATCACAGACATCTCTAATTTAACCTAAAAATAAACTCTAAAGAGATAAAAATTAAAATAAACTGTAGTAAGTCAAATCATGAATGAGCTTTAAAAACGAAACACGTAATCATGAAAATTTAAACAACAAATGAACATATAAATAATAAACTCTGAAAATTCTAAAATGCAAACTGCAACTTGGAAAGTTAGCGAGAAAGTTGCAAAATCGTCATCATGGTAGGGACACCGTGGGAAATTATAACAAATCTATTGAAAACAATCGGAAATCTTTCACAAATTCCTACTAACCAATGTAACTGGTGCTATCAAAATGATTGAGGTTAACCGTAGTCCGAACATTACGTTTTTGGCAGCAATACTTGCCAACATTAATTCAATAAACTGAAGTTGTATTTCTCGCGTATCACTGATAGTTGGTCACCATGACTCGAGGGGATTTCATTGCGGCTATGTTCGTTTGTTGCCAATAACGCGTATTCCCTTTTCATACCCGTGATGTATGTTACAATAATAATATTGTTTATAGTAGAGCGATACAGTATCAGAGGTAATTACACAGAGCTCTCACGAACTTCGCCTTCCAATTAGTGGATGTGATGATGCTGTATGCTATTTGCAAAACTTATTTCAAGAGCTTACGTCAATATGAAATGCATTTTCATTAGAACCTAACCAATCTATAATTGTGTTTCAGGAGTAACAAATACTTATATGTGATGATTGCATAGAGGCTTTCAAGTAGTGTTTCGCATTGCATTTCATTTTGGGTATACAGCATCCAAAAGAAGTTGCCTCCGAAGTTGTTTGTTTAATCAATAAACTTAAAGATACTTTTAAATGAAATTATAAATATGCATACCTATAGACCCGTTTTAGGCTCCAAAACTAGTATATAAAATGTATATACACAGATAACAGTTGCCTAGTTGCATCGACAAATTGGTGGGGACGCGAGTAATTGTATGACGGGACACTCCGAGCTATGAAATTCAAACGCCGTGTGTTCGAAGTGGGCTCGATCCACATCCCTAGTTACTTGCGTTCCAAGTAGAGGTAAGTGTACTTTTCTTTATTCGAGGTGGCAGTTTGAGAACCGAAGCGGAGCTGAGGTCAATAAGTCACCGAGAATAAAAACCGTCTATGGAGGGTAAAGTAACGGAAGTGAGGCATTGACAGTTCAAAACATAGTTCGATTTAGTAAAGTGGGTCTTTCTAACTTCGAATGAGTGTGGTAAGGATGTGGCAGTCGAAATTTTTTTTATCAGTGTAGGGAATTATTTGCAAAGTTGATGTTTATTCAACAATCTTCAAAATTTAAAGTTAACATAGCGAATGCTTCTATTTTGCTGTGGTATTCACAGCCACACAGAAGATATCAGATCACATTGGGCTAAATAATTTTATTAATTCGGGACAATTATTTCAGAAAAATTAAGAAAAAGATACAATACCTGACAAATGCCTCGTTACATCTATCTTAAACCTGCTAAAGTACCAAGCACTTAAAGATCTTACATCTTTTTACCCCAACCAACATCAATCATGGTGCAGAAGGGCGTGATTCCCGATTCAATAAGTTATTCGAATCTTTCAATAGTTCAAGGTTCTCAATCTTAATTTTATGGCCCGCCTCATTTTTATGTTGTGCAACACTGGATGATTCAAGCCTCCCATAACGTGCGATTTAGAATAAACGCCAATAAAAAAAATACCCCATTTTCAGTTTTTATTATCTTGTTTACTGATGGAGTTATATCTAGGTTAAGTTATTAAGAACCTTCTAGATATAGTAAACATATAAACCTCCCAGAGAAACAGATACCTACTTAAAAGAGGACGCACCATTAATGCCATCTATATCACATTTAATTAACAAACTTCCGGCGTTATATCAGAAAAAGGATCATCCGGGACTTCAAACCGCGTCCCACACCAAACAAGAGTTATTCATTCCACTCCAGATAACCGCTTTTTTCCCCTATTCCACGCCGCGACCGAATTCGGCCCCAGTTTTCGCTTCCCGGCGGTTTTGAGTTACGTTCGTATCCTTAAGACTTTAGCTCCACCTCCGCTTAATAAATAACCTGAGAAATACAATAAAAGCAGGAGTTAAGCGAAGAAGCCGCTTTTGGAGCGCTCTAAAAGGTTTAATGTGCCGAAAAGGAGAGGTGGTAGCCTTGCTCGAACGCCGCTAGGGAGCGCTCGCGACAGAGCGGCGTTAATTTCCGAAATGGAATGATGATTAATAGTGCATGCTGCGAGTTATAACGTGTAATATCATTGCCGTATTAATAATGTATTATTAGCGCTGTGTTATCCGGTCTGCGCGGTTCATTGGAGGAATAACTCGCGAGATGGCGCGCTCATGTAAAATGTAACTTTTTTTTCGTTTTGGCGCGACAGCTTGGGAAATTTACGGATCAAAAACGCCTGAATAGAATGGAGATTACAATCGCAGAATTTCCTTTTCAGTATGTTTATATTTACGGTATCAGTTTAAGTAAATATACTTTCGGGAATTTGTTAAGCATCTGTCTGGTTAGGTTCGTCAAGTGGACTACCACCCTTCTGATGTTTTAATGTGTAACTATGACATCGTTTTGTGCTCCACAGAGAGATTTTATTACTAAAGCTGGGCGATCCAACTTAACACTGCTGGTGTAATTTTTAATCTTCAAACTTTGAGTATGTCATCATGTTATGTTGTGTGTAAATTTAAACGGTAGCGCCATCTCTTGATTCTCGCCTTATAAAGCCCTCTGTTAATCCACAAATATTTAATTTTGTGTATACCTTATTATTTATATTCCTGCATTTCTTTTTATTTTCCTAAGTTCCATTTTAAACCCTATAGCGCCATCCAGTTTTAGTTATTGTCACTTCTTGCGAGGTGATCGTAGAATCGTTTGCATCTTCGATTATTGGAGTACCAGAAAAGTTAGCGAAGGAAATGCTTTTAGTGGAACGATATTCCTAGAAAGGGATTTAATGAGTCACGTCGGTCGCCATTTTCTTGGCGGACGTGCTAAAAAGGGTTTGAAGCGGGATTAGTGATTAGCTTATTGTTTGAAATAACGCAGCTCATAGGGTCTGAATTAAGTAGACGAGCACGCCTTAACCTCCGTCTAACACTGAGCCCGTCAGCACCCGCTACCGCCTGCTCCATCGTTCTGGGCATATTACTCGGCTACGAAACACATAACCAGGTCCGAAGTTTGCTTGTCCGAAAGACAGGTTGGTGTTCATCATCGCATCAGGTATCGCCTGTTTCGGATCACGTGCTACCAGCGCTTTCCCGCGCACTCGTCACCCTACGCGCTCCCGATATTCAACTCATCGCTAGACGAAGGGGAAAAAGCGCCCAATTTGAATTTCACGCCTTCACATAACGTACCTTTTTTTGATTCTTTTATGTACTTTTGAGACTTTTAATCACGAAATGAAGTGCCCAAGGTCACGTAATAAAGTTTAAATACAGTTAATTAAATAAAAGTACCAGGGAGGAGAATATAAGTTTCTACTGTGCACGTAGCATAGATAACGTTTAAACCTTCCAAAAACCTGTCACGTCAAATCAGTGCACGTCCAAGAGAAAGATATTAATGAAAGGAAGCGTAGATCCTGAAAGAAAGACGGTGATAATAAATCAGATCGACCTTACAACTTTAGTAGCGTGTAAATTGGCTTCGTCACCACTGTCTTACGGTCTATCAATTGAACAGAGTCCGCTCTCACAGTATTTTTCTCGATCCCAACTGCGGTCACCTCCGTCCTGTAAAGCAGCGAGAAATCCTCACTGGACGAGGTTTCCTCTACTAATGCTGATAAATTAATCAGAAGCTAAGATCCGTAAAATATCTTACAGTCACAAAGACTATATAGATTGTTAAAGTCGTCGTGTGATAGGAACGGTAACACAAGGGAAACGGAGAAAATAGCGTCGTTTTTTTCGTTAAAAAGAAGTTGAAAGGAAAACTTGAAAATGCATTATTAATGAAGAAGAATCCTTTTTGTGATATAATTGGGTAAAAATATGCACACTATCGTTGTGAAAATGTAAAAATGGTTTTTGTGAATTCTCTTTGATGGTCAGGAATGTATATTATGGAACAAAGAAGTAACAAGCAATTATTAGTTCTGGTATGCAATATTCATATAGATAGATGGATAGTTAAATGGTTTATTTCAAAGACATAAGAGAAACAAGTCAAAAAATAAGCAGATATATAAAATTAATTATAAAGAAATTAAAAATAAACTTACTTAATTAATATAATAATAATAGAGGTTTATTGGTTATATATGGTACAGTAGCAGGTAATATACATTATAATAATGTTCTTATCTATGATAAAAAAAAAAATAATCCATAACTAATAACTAATATTACGATGTACGTACATATAACCAAAAAGGCTACATCGCCGTGGCTCAAATTCAGAGTTTGAGCTTTAGCGTTCTGCCAGTAGCCTTGAATTAAGAAAATAAACTGAAGATATAAAAAAAAAATAACAAAAAAATAATAATGCCATTATGTGGATGTGTGCCAAAGTGTGTATTCGTTGTAGCAAATCGTGTCCTCCACTTTTAATTAATTCATTTTGGATTTGGTCTGGTCCCGGTGCATTGCTATTTTTCTGCCTTTTGACACACTCCATAAATTCTTCAATCGTCATGTGACTAAACATCTTAAACTAAGGTCATTAACGTAAAAATATCTCAAAAGTTGCATAAAAAGAGAGATATTAATGTTAAGAAAAAATTAATATTAATATCTCTCTTATTATGCAACTTTGCAACAAGATATTTTTACGTAATGACCTTATTTTAAGATGTTTAATCACCACTTGAAAATAAAATTACAAGACTGGAAGCACTCTATATTTGATGTTATTTGAGAAGGCTTGCGTGAATACTTATTAATTCTTAGATCTAACTGTCATTGTTAACTGTCACTTCTTAATAATTAGAACATTATAAACATTACCAAGTATGGCCTAACTTTCATGCCTAATACGATTTACTCACTTTATATATGTATTAACTAACCACAGATACACACACTTGACTTCTTCCACAATTTCGTAATCCCAGCGGTATTCATGTCGAAATATGAAATTCCTAGAAGCAATTGATGTCCCCGTGAAGAGAATTTGACCCCGGGCAACTTTGTCCGGAGCCTCCCTGCCGATATTCGACCACTAATATATCACCCCTAATATCAAAAACAGTTTTCCCTAGGGGTATATTTGGGGACGATCAATTCCCGCAGCCATCAATTCTGTGGGACTTTAATTTCATTGCTTTTACATTTTGGATTTGTGAGGGTAACCCGAATATCCGAATCGTTAGGGTGGGATCAAGCGAGAAGCAGTGTCAGAAAAGATACAATGTAACAGAATCAGTGCCATCTCATCATAAGTAATTTTTTTCTACGAATGTTATGGTATAGCAACTTTTCTTTTTTCTATTTTGAACGTAAAACATTCATATTCTGTAACGTGTTAGAATATAATTTTAAGATCTACGTATAAACGGATTTGTTCTGGAAACAAAAACATCAACACACAACGTCCCTCGTGAAATTATAAACTAAATCGTACAGAAAAATAAACCAGTTTATCCTCAATCACAACCATCTTCCGAGACCAGTAAATTCCTTTATAAATAATTTAAGATCGCACCAACTTCAGCAATTATTTTCTTAATCGGAACCTCCCCCCCCCCCTCCCTCCTCTCGCCTTGCCGGATAAAACCAATACCTACTCCTTCTGACTAGGGCAATTTTGCAACAAAATTCGCTACAGAATTATTGGCGAGCTGCCGCGGTACAGGAATTAAGTCCTATGCCCCTTCCGGCTTTCGTTAAGAACTTTTCGATAGAGTAGTTGAGGACTTTCTCCGCGTGATGGAGCGCAGAAGAGAATGTTTTAAACTTTCAAAATAACTCAAAGTTAATTGTCGGAGAGAGTGTCGTAGGGAATGAAGCTGGAGTTATAGGGGAAGTTGCAGGAATTGGGGTGGAAAATGTACTGACTTGGAAAGTGAAATCTACTGTATGTACAAAGCGCGAATAATTTTTTTTTTTATATATTTTAATATGGTTTAAAAAAAACTTACAAAATAGCTAATGTATGTATTATATTTTCAGTATTTATAAATATTTTTCTGAGGTAGTTTAATACTTGCTTTTTTTTGACAAAAGGTATGCATAACCTCTAAAATTAGCAAGAAGTTGCCAAAAACTTTAGGAGAACTTAGAAACATTATCTCATATGTTTTTTATTTTTTGTTTTTTTCTCTCTTGATTTAGGGGCTTGCCTTGCGACTATTCCGTTCTTCTGTGAATTACCCATATTTGTGTATTATATTTGCTTCGTACCGGTTTAGAGAGATATGCGGGTGAAGTTCATTGCGCTATTTCCCATACAACTTTAGCACAATTTATACTTTTCCTTGTTTTAATAACTAGTCATGGACAGAAGGTTAGGCCAAAGTGATTCAAAAGTTGAAACGCGAAAAGTGGTTGTGAGTTTGGCAAATAGGGATATGTCAGTTAGAAATAGCTAATGTTTATTTATTGCATTCGTTTAAAACTTGGTTAATTGTTGCTTACTTCTGCGGTGGTATAATTCTTATAATGTTTATGAAATCCCAATAAATTGTTTAAGTAGTATTACATTTAAGCAATATGATTAGGGGTTGCAATACCGACCTGCTTTACCAAAACCAATAATATTAAACTAATATGAATACCGGTATTTTGGTATATTCTGTATTTAAAATATTAAGACAAAATGTTATACGCTCCTTCTTATCGGCTTTTTATTGTAATAAAAAGTTTTTGTCGGCATTACCGCCAACTCCAGGTATCTGATTGTGACTCATGAAATTTTTTGTATATTGAATAGAGGTTTCGTAATCTGTATCGGCTTTATTTTGCACAAATGTGGAAAAAGTTTTTGTTCTGACGTCTACCGTCGGAAACATTTGTCCAATATATTATTAATATTGTATTAATATTAAATCTGTTAACATTCTTGATATTAAGAAGTAAAACATAGGTCTGTAGTTTCGGTCAAAGCCCGGAGTAGCATCTAAATGTGTTTGTTTTTTTGTTAATTTCAGCGTTGCAGGGTGAAATAACAACAAAGAATAAAACCATCAATAAAACTGAAAAGGAGAGAACATAATTGATTTCTTTATTTAAATTGAACATTAACCAAAGAAAAGAATTTCTTTCTGACATACATAAAGCCATCCCAAGAGATCTTACGACGGGGATTTTTCATACATCCACATAGTTATATGTAAAACGTAACTAGTTGCTTGGTAGTAATATAATTACTGACATATGAGAAATTAGGTCCGAAAGAAATCTTCGATCCCCTTTGTGCTTTTTCACATCAAATTCGTCGTCGTTCAAGGTTTCGACGTTTTTATGTTCGGTGCACGACTATACCTGCAATATTACATAATCCATCTCGCCGGCGGGCGGGCATCGGCCTTGGGAATTGTCGCTTCGTTACCGAAAATCGTGAAAAATCGAAATTTCAGAAAAGATTTACGCGTTTACCCCTATAAGGACCTATTACTTATTATTTTTATTGTATTTTAATGTAAAATATACTTTATTTCATTATTAGTTTGACTTATTTTTATTCACCTTGAATTTCTTAAGAAATAAAATCCGTTAAAATCTGTAATACACGTTCCTTTTTGCCCTCTAATTAATATTTTGCAGAAAGTTTAAATATTTTTCTATACCAAAATGCCTTACAACTGATTCAAGTTTAATTATAATTTCCGTAATATTACTGAAAACAAAAATCCCAATTCAAATCAGAAACAATTATACATTTTCTATTTCAATAATAAATTTTAAAATTTGAATTATTAAAATAACCTTAATAATTCTGCTGAACTATAATGAAAAGAACGTCTGAATGCTAAACAAGATAAAAGATAAGTGACTAAACGTTTATCATCCTTAAAAACATAATCGTACATCACATTTTCACCAAGAGAATACGTAGTTCCCCTCAACACATCCACTTTCCTTCCGGGAGCCTACTAAAATTCGCATAAGGGAATAACCGGCTGCCGCGGCGTTGGGAAAGAGAGTGACGGGGCGGGTGTTTTGCTCCCGAGTATATCCGAACGGACCATTGCGCTTACACTGTGGCTTAGACCGGACATTTTGGGTGTCCGTGAGTGTACACAGGACTGTTGGGGCAATGGTTTCAGGGTCTACTGCCCATGGTAGCCGATCACCACTTTGTCTATATTCGAGGCAGTATGACAGCTGCGCGTTATGTTGATGATTTCCTACAAACTACTTATTTGGATGGCCGTCTACACGTCCTTTTTCAACAAGACAATGCACGTCCCCATATTGCTCGTCGAACTCTGGACTTTCCCCAAGAAGCAGGCGTTAATGTTTTGACTTGATTTCACCGGATTTAAATTCCATCGAACATGTGTGGGATATAATGTGGACGAGACTACTTTACACCATCGTCCACAGACTGTTGCCCAGTTAATCCACGAAGTTCAACTTGCTTGGAACGAGGTGCCACAGGCACACATCGACCATCTTATTCTGCCGATGCCTAGACGTGTACAGGAGTGTACTCAAGTACAGAGTGGCCAAACACATTATTAATTTTTTTTTTTTTTGATTACATGTTAATAAAATTTCTTCCAAATGTTATCGTTTCATTCTTGATGTGAGACTACCACATTGCCAACAAATCAAGTTGAAGAAATTAGTTCTTCTGGATGATGTAACACCTCCAATGCCACAGAGTATATATTAATTTGTTAATTAACATTTAAAAACCGAATTTTACACTGTCAAGCGGCTTAAATCAACCAACCTCCAGGCGTTACCCAAAAGATAATTACGTGGAGATAAATCCCCCTCCCTCCCCCCCTCTTTCAGGCTGCCCCAAACAGCATCGCCTCACCTATTGAAATTAATTACTATACGACCTCGGTCCGTTGCGGTAGCTTAACCAGGACATCTCTATCGGTACTCTACGCTATTGTACCGGACTATCAAGCGTTTTTTTGTTATACTAGCAATCCCCGGCCTTTGTTGACACAATGGACCGCCACAAAACCGTAGGACCTTTACAGAAATTTACGGAAATTGCTTTAAATCGCGTTTTTTTTTCCCTCTCTATTTGAAAAAGTAGAAAATTTACGCATGTGAACCACGAAATTAAGTCCTCCAGGTGAGAACGGACAGCTAAATTAAAACAAATGCGTGCGTACGCTGTCCCGGACGGTCTAGGGTCGGGTCGGGTCTGACCCGAAATTTACCGACTGAGAGGATCCACACTTGGACATATGCGGGGGCGATAATTCAAACCCGAATATGGGGAAATTATCGAACCGTGAAGGGCGATTTCGCACGCTTAGATGATTCAGTAAATAATTAGATTAAATTTCCGGTTTGTTTTAGGGGAAATTCTGCCATTGATTCGGTGGAAAATGATCTCAGGATGAGATTAAATAGGTATAAACAATATGTACAGGGTGTACGCGAAATGACGCTTGAAAAAGAATCAGGACACAGCTGTGTTCAACACAAACAGAAAGCCAAAATTTCTTTATTGTATTCCAAAGCGTTAGGGAGAAAATGGCGTTTTTTTATGGAATCAAGCCTTTATTAATTTTAAAAGTTTGCTTATCATATAAAATAAATTTTTAATTTATATATCGGAATATAATATGGGATGTATGTGAAATAGTGTTTCAAAAAGAAACAGATCACAGCTGAGATAAATACAAACTCTAAAGTCTAAAAGCCAAGGATTATTTCCAAAAGATTGATGAAAATTGATCCCGATGCTGTATATTTTTTTTTAATTTACTTTTCACATAATATAAGAAACTGTTAGAATATTATACGTCGATTAATATAAAGTAAAATACAGGGTGTATAGATAAAATTGTTTAAAAAAAAAGAGAAAGAGAACCGCTGCGATCTATCGAAACTCAAAATCTAAAATATTTTTATTATATTCTAAAGCATTCAAGAGAAAACGACGATTTTCCTACCCAGTCCGGTCCTGCTTACTTTAAAATTTGCTTATAATTATCTCTTAATTTCGTATTGCAATATATCATTCATTTAAAATATATTACAAATAAAATTGCAATTATATTTCGATATTAGCTCTTAAAACCTTAAGATTTTCGTCTACGCCAATATTGCATCCAGAATCGGTTTTCCCCCTATACCGAAAGTAAATTCATGTTTATCTTATCAATCAAAATTGGACTCCTCGCCACTACAGGGTGCTCTTCGCCTAAAAGAAGGAAAAAGAAATTCCGGAGGAAATACAAAATTTAATTAAAGCACTAACTGACTCCTGTCAGAGCAGACGTTTGATAGGTACTCAAGTTGTCGTCGATTCTCTGGCACGAGCATAAAGCGTTATAGGTTAAACAGATCCTAAATAGCGAGTTAAATTTTCCCCTCAAATCTTTGATGCAAATTTATCAATACATTAAATTAAACTAACTTTTTTTAAACTATTTTACCTCGTCCTGTTTTCATACTCATCAACCTTCGAGATGAAATAAATATTAACGCTTTTATTCGCCAAGAAATCATTACCAATCTACCTGATAATTTATCACATAGAGTAGGTCAACCTTATCCGGAATCATATCTGCAAGGAGATTTCAATCAAATAATGCAAAGAAATTTAGGATGAAATTTCGCATAATTTTACCGAGATCGCGAGGGTTAATGGTTCGACGTTTGACGAGTGCTCAATACCCTGCTTTGCATAGAGATTCTGATCCAAATATCCGGCCTAACGCACTGGAGTTCGGAGAAAGAAGAAATTGATTAGAATTTCATGGTTTGATAAGTTTCCAATTTATATTTATACAGGTTATTGCAAAATGATATGGCGTGAGGGAGAAAATATTTTATTACAATGGAAAGAGTGAATTGATGCGGTGAAAGAGTGATTTTGGAAAGAAATAAATTAGTGTATGTGTTGAAGATACGAGAACAGCTGATCAACTCCACTCATCAACTTCTACTACCTTTCCTGATGATGTAGGGCTAACATACAACTGTAGAACATGCGTTTAGATAGAGCACTGGTCTTCAACCTTTTTACACCTGCGGCCCGGCAAAAACAAAAAATTATGTTGTGGACCGGCAGACTACCAAGAGTGAAATAAACGCTAAGGTGAATACTCCCTCTGTCCAGAAATAAGTGTCCGAAGATTTTCTCAAGACTTGATATAAATCTCCGGCTTAAAAAAAATATGGCAGATGTGGTAAACATTTTGACGAGAAACCATGGTAAGAGACCTAATTTGACTCTAAACACAAGGCAAGCGGTTTACCATTCATTACTTGAATTGAGCGACAAGAAGCAAGGTTCAATCAAGGCGACAGCCAATAAATTCAAAATTTCTGTGGAAACTATAAGCCGAATATGGCATCAAGGACGAAAATCGTTAGCCGATGGTGCTGAAGTAGCAGATGTCAGGGCACGTAAGAAAGGACGCGTTGGTCGAAAACCAAAAGGTTTCGACCCAGAGCTAATAAAGTCACTACCACTCAATAATCGTCGTACAATTCGTTCGTTGGCTACCTCTATTAACTTATCAAAATCTACAGTTCATAATAGACTCAAGTCAGGAAAATTACGGCGACACTCAAATTCAGTTAAACCTTATCTCACAGACGCCAACAAAATTGAAAGACTCAAGTATTGTTTGTCAATGCTGAAACCTGAAAGCTTAAATGTTCAATCACCCGAATTCATCGACATGTATGATCGGATTCATGTAGACGAAAAATGGTTTTACATTAGCAAAACAACTAACACATACTACTTTGTAGAAGACGAACAAGAACCGTTCAGGACCTGTAAAAGTAAACGTTTCCTCACAAAGGTGATGTTTTTAGTCGCTGTTGCTCGTCCACGTTGGAATCATACCGAAAATAAGAATTTCGATGGAAAACTTGGTATTTGGCCATTTGTTTTTTCAGAACCTGCTAAACGGAGCAGTAAAAATCGCGCAGCTGGATCGATTGAAACGAAAGTGATTACTAATGTTACTAGAAAAGAGTACAGGAGTATGATTATTGAAAAATTATTACCCGCCATTCAACAAAAATGGCCAAGAAGTGCTTCACGCAAAAGAATTTGCATTCAACAAGATAACGCTAAATCACACATTCTTCCTGATGACATTGAGTTTAATGAAGCTGCGAATAGAACTAGATTTGAAATCAAAATAATATGCCAGCCACCTAATATTCCCGACACCAACGTCTTGGATTTAGGCTTTTTCAGTGCAATCCAGTCATTGCAGCAACAATCGGCTTGCAAAACTGTAGACGAATTGATCCGTGCTGTTGAAAACGCTTTTTTGCATTAACTCCTGATACTTTAAATAAGATTTTTCTTACTCACCAGCAGTGCATGGTAGAAATTATGAAAATAAGTGGTGGTAACAACTATAAAGTGCCTCATATGAGAAAAGACCATTTACAAAGATTTGGTAGGCTTCCAGTTTCTATAAATTTCGATTTTGAGCTTTATCAACATGTACAAGATATTACTAATTAAGCTTAAATAACTCAAATTATTCCTAAAAGTTTGTTAGTAACAATATTTGTAGTTAAGTTTCAATAAAATACAACTTTAAAAGAAATCGGACACTTATTTCTGGACAAGCAAAAAAATCAAAACGGACACTTATTTCTGGACGGAGGGAGTAATATTTTTAGTTATTAATTGAACAGATTTTCAATTTTATATAAAATTATTTAGTGAGACTTCTGTTGTTGCTTGTTTGTTAACAAATCATTTATACGTGGTTGCAGTTTTGTTTCGGAGGGACAAAGAGCTGCGTTAACATCCATCCGATTTATGTGCTTAGTTTTTATTATTGACATGGTAGAAAAAAGTCTTCTCGCACAAATAAGATGTCGAAAAAACAATCAATAATTTGTGTAATCGAAGAAAGAAAAAAAAACAAATTTTAATGAATTTGATGTCATTTTTAATGTAAGAAAAAACCGTCCGCACCTTAGTTTTTCCGCTCAAATAACTTTTTTTTTCTCTTAATCCCACAAAGAAAAAGAAATTACGTCCAAATAATGCAGAAAAATCACCACGAAAGGAAACAAAAGAAAATCGTCGGACGCCGGCTGTGCCTTCGCAAGAACGCAGTCGACATAATTATTTATCCGCCAAGGATGAAAATAATTAATTTCGTCCGTCTAATGACTCCCAGAATGAACTCGTTACCGCGCGCAAAGAACGAGGAAATAAAGGGCGAAACAGGCAGGCGCGAAATATGAGTCGCCCGCCTTTTTATCAGGGCCGGCCTGGATGCCTCTTTGTTTCCCAACAAATTAGATAGCGTCTCCATTAATCTCCAGTGGCAGTCTTCACTGATGGCGTGACGTGACGACGATAATCGGGTAGGTGCTGAAGAAGTGTTTGACGTCGCCCCTTCCTCGGGGCCATCAATTCTAGACGCGTCCGGGTTCCCCCTTGCTCCTTCCTCTTACTGGAGCGGCTCATGAGGGAGACGGATTAAAACTTTATTAGGTTTCTCCATTCCGTTCTTCCCACTCGTCCTTAGGACTTGGTTTCGGCCCTGATAGGCTGCCGGCTCATTAGGTTTTTAGTCCCCAGTTTGGTTGTGTGATTTTTATTTGATTTATAAGTGGAATTTCGCAAAGGATTTGCCGTTAAATTACCTCGCGGATTATTCCACCAACCGACGTCGAAAAATAGGAAGGAAAGTTTTAAATGAATTTACTAGTTATTTCTGATGTAGATTCATGGTTTTTCACAGGTTTACTTGTCCCAATAAAATTTAATTTACAATATAAAGACATTGAAATGAATTTGCTTCGGCTGTGCTAATTAGTATCAGTCATTTTCAATGAGAACAATTTATTCTATGCAAACCAGCATGGTTTTATGAAGGGTAGATCTATTGAAACCGCCCTTTTTGACTACCTGGACGCAATTTATCAAGCTCTGGAGGATGGTAGCATTCCCCTGGACTTCTCGAGAGCTTATGATTGCATAAGTCATGATAAGTTATTACTTAAATTAAAAAGGTATGGTGTAAGAGACATAAGTCTGAAATGGATGGAATCATACTTGTAGGGTAGAAAGCAATTTGTAAAAGTAAACTTAGATGGAAATATAGTCAAGTCCGTTCTAAAGTTAGTTGAAAGAGGTTTGCCACAGGGTAGCGTATTAGGTCCTCTATTATATAATATTTATATCATTGATCTGTGCAACTTATTAATTAATATTAATTATTCAGACGATAATGCTTTACTTGTAACATCAAACGATTTAATTACGTTAAGAACGCAAGCAGAACAAATATTGCATACAATAAGACAAAGAGTTTTGAAAATATAATAATAAACATAGCCAAGACTAGAATTATAATATTTCTAATATCGTGTCGTGGTAAATTCAAAACTAATAGGTTACTTACAGTTGTTGCGCTATATATTTATGAGTGTTTAATTTTTAATTTCAAATATAAAGAGAAATACGAACATCTTCTGCCAGACCATTGTCATAATACAAGATTTCAAACAAATTATAATTACCCGTTGCACGCCGTGTCTTTATTTGAAATAGGTCCTTGCTACTCAAGTATAAAGTTTTTCAATAAACTTCCCCAACGAATTAAAAATATAAATAATTTGAAATTATTCAAGAAAGAAACTTTTAATTCGCTAATTAATTTGGAACCTTATGAATTTGAGGATTACTCCAAGATGTAGTTTCTGAGTTTGCTGCTAAGAAATATATTTACCTCTGATTGTATTGTAGCTTAATAGTTAACTTTTAGTAATAATATAGGTTTTATTTAAAAGTTGTTTTTGATAATGCTTCGCTCTCTTAAATTAATACATAATAGGTATATTTCAATATGTCACTTGTAAATTGTTTTTTGACTTGTTTCAACCCACTTATGTTTTTTTGTGGCTGTTTGAAATAAAATTATGTATCTACCTATCTTCGTTTTTCCTTGTTGCTTCATCTTAGCCGTTCTTCCTTTTTCCATTAATTTTATTCAATTTCTTAGGGTATAAGATTACTCCACTCAAAAATTTACTTTTGTATAAGTCCATAGAATACATAGAAATAAATATATACCTATTGAATTTGCTTATATTTAATGGTCAATATTGCTGAGAAATTTTGGTGTGTCAATATTCTTCATACTCATCAATTAAGAATAATTTTGCGTTTGATACCCAAAATAATCCTATCCGAAATTGGGTTTCTCCCCTAACGAAGTATTTCTCTAACCATTAATGAGTTTATGCTACCAAATTATCCCCAAACGTTCCCTATTTTAATTTAATTCAACTTCAGTTCATATTATAAAGCCCTTAGTTACACACAGGGGCACACCAAACGCAGAACATCAACAGACATCCAGACCACACATCCCCAGTCCTCTTATTCATCATCATACTGAGACATACAAATTTAATTAACGGATTTATATATCGAGAACGAAGTTTGAGGTTGCGGCTAGTTCTCGACCGTCACCAACTTCACCGCGGTGTCAGAGCTACCGACTGACTGGTGCGGTTTATCTCTCGAGGCGCCGATAATTTTCAATTGCGGTCGTGAGGGACAGAAGTTCCGTCTATTCGTCCGGATAGTACGTGAAGTGCAATGTCCTAGATCAAATTTGCCAAAAACTGATGGCTTATGATACGTCCACATATTTGTAGATGTAGATGACGCATTGAGGCCGGTTTCTTAACATAAAATCAACTCACCATAGAGATGATAGAGTGCTGGTATTGAACTCAAAACTGCCAACAATAGAAATGCGCCATTTTGGAACACAAACGTCATCAATGACGTCGATACCATGGCGGATATTCAAATAAATAAAGTTAAGGATATCAATAAATTTTAATAGCACTTGCAATTTGTAATGATAATTAGTAGCATATGTTAGATTTTATCCTACCTATTTTATATGGCATTGTTTTGTTTTATTAAAGTTGTTGACAACTTAGAACTATAGACAGTTTCTAAACTTACGATGAACTGGTAACATATACTTCATTCGTTCTCAGGTTTAATAAGAGAGAAAAGAAAAAATTTCTTTCAACGCCATATAAAGATACGTAGGAAAAATCTAATACAAGTTTCATGAGATCTTCACGACTTGTCATAACAATCCAACATTGTACGTTGTCTTTAAGAGTAAATAATATACTGCAGTAGTTGTTGCATAATTTATTGATGATTAAATAAAATTAGTTTACGTAATTCCTTCCTTATTGATTTTCCTTGTATTTTTTCTGTAAACTTCTTCGCTAAATTATGAAATCTAATTTTGCTATAAGACGATATTATGGTTTTACTTAAAATTGAAACATGGTTTTCTCCAGAGGTGACATATCAACAAATGATGGGATAAACTAGAAACAATGTTTTGGGGAACATGACTTGATAGTAATTAAACAAAAGTCGTTACTCGTTTCCAGTTCTTGTGGAATCTTGTTTCCTATCAAGACCATTACTTTCTGAATTTGTTTTTCGGTGAACTGGCAAATATATCGTGCCTCCTTTGCTGGGCAGATTAATTTACCTAAGAAATAGTGAAGAAAATTTAAAGAAATATATGTATATGTACATTATTTATTTACTTCTACCCTTTGTTTTCAGAAATATCAAGTGATTCTAAATAAAAAGGTTAGGTAACATCGGTAACACTTGTCAACTTGCAAAAAACTTAACGTAACTTAACGCAAATACTTCCTAAAGAAAACTAACGTGAGCATGACGCTACATGAAACATGACGCATATGATGGTGCACCGTAGCGATCACAGATGACATACCTACAGATGGGCAACTCTCTAAGCCTTCATATGAACGATATATGCAGCAGTTGTGACTAGTCCCGCCGAAGGCGCTGAAGTATGCCGGCGGGTATTTCAAAAGCAAATTCCATTTAAATTTTGGGTATACATAAAAGTCGTTTTGCACTGCGCTATTTATTGGTCAATTTATTAGTGTATTTCAATAATTTACGTCAATAATACTTTGGAAACACCTTATAAATTGTATATGCGAAGTATTATTTACGTGAATATTTGAAATACACTAATAAATTGACCAATAAATAGCGTAGTGCAAAACGACCTTTACAATTATATGAAAAGTAAGGAATAAACGAATAAATTGAATGAAAGATCAACAGGTTACAGAAATACTATTTCTTAAAACAACAAAATAATGGAAAGCTATATGTTCACATCTTTATTGCTGTATGTGCAAGTTGATATACAACTATAGAAAACCACCTTGAAATCAAAATACAATTCAATTCCACAAAACAAAAGACCGATAAATACACTCGCGTTATCTGTCAAACTCGCAAAGTCGCACAAGATCACTGAATCGATAAATTGACACAATCGACTGCCAGTGAGTCGCACTCGATAACCACAGAATTTATATTTTAAGCGTCTGGGCGATCTGAGAAACCGCACACCAGCGCCGTGGGCGGGACTAGTGTCAACTAAAAACAAAGAACGGGTAGAAGAGACCCAGTGAAACGGGCATGGTAGCGATGCGCATACCATTCATTGGCAGTCTATCAGGTCTGTGC
Organism: Cetonia aurata; assembly: GCA_949128085.1. Taxonomy (NCBI): domain Eukaryota; kingdom Metazoa; phylum Arthropoda; class Insecta; order Coleoptera; family Scarabaeidae; genus Cetonia; species Cetonia aurata. The sequence continues at coordinate 64,846,429 of OX421884.1, read as the reverse complement.
AACTCACGCAAAGAACCTCCCCGCGTTATCGCACCCTCGCCGGTAATATTTCACCCCTACCTTACCCATTGCATGAACCCTGCTCTCGATCACCTGTTTAGCTAATACCGCGCCCTCAAACGCCGTCAGATTCGAATTTCCGAACAGGCGCGGTGTTTAATCCTCCGATAAAAGGGTATATTGGGCGAAGCGAGCTGCTTAATTCGATAATGGCGCTCCCGCTCCCCAGAGGGAGCTCATAAACCGATAATAAAGCCATCTACGCCCGGTAGAAACGCGATATCGCGAAAAATGACACCGTAAATGCTAAGTAGGTATATTCTTGGCGGGACGGGAGGGCTAGAGGTGTCCGCTTACACCCTCGGAATACGGCTGAGCGGCTTAGGCGCTTTTTAAAATTAGGCGAATTGGGTTAAATACGGATATAACGGTGTCGAAGCGTCATCTAGCGGAAACAAACGGAATTGTTGGGGGTCATCTGTTATGCGAACATGTTTCTCATAAACTTGCAGAACTTCGCTGGTTGAACATGCGTTCTCGTCGACGCCTGCATCAGTGCTGTTTCTATCACAAAATTGTGACAAAAAGGATTCCGTCATACCTCTTCCTTAGATTGACATTTAGAACAGATTGGTTTGACAAAGACAACCAATTTAATGAAGGGGATGTTAACGCCATTGAGAATGGAAATGTTTTTAGGCAGAACTATATTAGAAGACACTTTAATTATTTTTTTTGTTTTTATGACATTATATATAGTATATATATTATAAGGTACAGTCTCTTATAGGTATGTCCGGCCTGTCATTCTTTTCAAAAACATTGAACGTAAGCATTTTTTTAAAACAACAAGGATTGTATATGATTACCACGTACTAAAATCAATTTACTTGCATTTGTAGTATTCTTGTTTCTGATACCCTAAAAAAAAAATGAATATTTTCTTTGCTTTGTTTTCACCACGTTTCGATCAGACAATAGACAGACATCGTGCGATAGAAATTTTCAAATAATAATTGATTTTCATATTTTTACTGGAAGACTATTGGTTTTTCAGAGCTGTAAATTTGGCTGTATGGATTACTTCTAAGGTGGTCAAAAATATGCTCAGTCTTTAGCCAAAAATCCACTAGGGCGATTTTTAGCCACAATTCTAACTGACTGCCAAGCAAAGTGACCCAACCGGTCACCTCCGATTTTTTTAGGTTAGTTTCATATATGTATATATAATAAATTTAATAATAGTACGTTACAAACACGCAGTGCAATATTTTATTTAGCTCGTAAATTATGTCAATACCCATATTTGTTGTTTTTGATTCCTCATTTTTATGGTTTTATAACGGACGAATATTCCAATATTTTTCCCCGATATTTTTTTCAGTCAAAAGCATATTAATCTCCCTCCAAAAAAATGTAAATATCTGCGTTAGAAATGTTTATCTTTTGCCAGCTCAACCGTAAATTCAACGCGAACTAATATTTCAGCTCAAAACCGATTTGCGTTTTTTTTTTTCTTGTTTTTGCAATGTTTTAATTTGTGCGTGTACCTTTGATGTCGTCAGTGAACATTTTACCCACCAAAAGTGTGCAGATATAGTTGGTTATTAAATTACTTTGAGTATATAGGTACTTTTTTTTTTTATTTTAAACAAACCTTTATTTGTAAAAAGTGTTATAATTTTTGAAACTTCTAGAAGAAATTTGATTTTGAAGCTTGCAAACGAGTAAATTTATGTCTAATAAATAAAAAAAAAACAATATATTTATAGTGTTCTCCATAAAAGAAATAGTTTTACTTGCTTGAAATTATCATTTTTAGCATATTTTAGCCAGTTCTGGAGAAGTTGGAAAAATGACCCAATCCAATGGGACGTCCTGCATAATCCTAGCACATTCTCTCATATTAACAAAATATTATTCCGAAATAATCGTGAAATTAAATTTAATCTAAAATCTTCATTAGAAAGTATTATATCTAAACGTGACCACGAACGTCACAGAAAAAGTGTATTTTTTTTGTTTTACTGTTTACTGCCCTGCTGATTGTTTACGTTCTGTCAGATGAAAATATTTACCAAAGTATTTTTGTTTTAAATGTGATCTAAAAAGCAATTTATTCTTGGAACTAAAAAGAAATATAAGACACGTCTCTTGTAATAAGCTTAAATTGTAAACACATTGACAAATCAGTAATGTGACATATCTTGTACTACCAACTTAACAATGTTACCACTTTAAAATGTGAGGTTACGTGGTGGTCACATCCGGTAGCTCACTCTGTAAATAAAAATACATAAACCCACAATCCAACATATAACAAGGGGTATATTCGGTTTACCTGCTAGCATATGAATTTAGGGGCACTTAACTATGAATTACGGCCCTGTCGTGTGGCAATATAATCAAAGAATGTTTTCTATAACCAAAAATTATTTTAATATTATTGGCTGTACGTTATATAAGTTTATTTGTTCAAATTGAACGCATTTTATGCTATTATAATTCCTTGACTCAACACAAATCATTATTATCTAACATACCTTACGGCAAAACTTAATAGTTTTTGAGATATTCGAATTTAGTAGAAATAAAATGTTATTCGCATGATACTCTTAAAAAAAAATCAATATCTTCCATATTAACCATTATTCTCTGATAAACCTTTGGTAACAATCTAATGCACCTTCATGTAAAACCATGTATAGAAAACATTTGTACTATCATATTATACTTTAAGTTGTTTTTAACATACATCTGAAATTCAAAAACTTTAATGTACAAAACAAATTTTTCTCAAACGGAACATCCTGCATATTTTTGTCATCGAACCCAATTACTGGATCGAATACAGTTGAAACACATCTTTGAAACTCACATAACATTGCCTATACATAAAGTTGACAGTTTTCGAAATAGAGGATTATTTATTACAGAAACCTTACAATGAAACGCTAAGAAAAATTTAGCAGGCTGTGCCTATGACAACAACTAAAATAAAAGTACGAAGGTAACTGTCACAATTTATTATTGTCATCGTCGATTTCTACCAATATCATATCTTTTTTTTCAATAATTGTTATATTTCTAACATTGTTAGAAGAGTATTTTATATTAGTGTTATAATTATAAGCATTTGCTTAGATTTAATATCTTTAAAGTTAATTCTATTTTGGAAGAACTTCTGGATTCTCTAATTACTGTCAATTTTATCCCTTAATTCGAATTTTTAAGAAATATTTAGGCTATTTATAATTGTACAATTATAGGTTCGTAACAAATCACGACACAGCAAAATAAACGCAACAAAAAATTTTACACTGTCGCAGGTGTTCCATTGATATGATAATTTAACGAAAACCGAAGAAAATATTGAAGTATCATTAACTAAAACGCGACTGCCATCTGTGTTGTAATATACCAATCTAACAGGTTATTGATCGTGCAGAGCTCTGTAATAACGACACATCTTTTCGCTTCTCACTCACAGATGGCGCTTTCGACTGCAGTAATTTCGTTCTCTATGTTAGCGCTACATATATTTACTATGTAGCTACTTCTGACGTATAGAGTTCGCTACAGTGCACGCAGGGTAACGGAAGGAAAACATTTAGTGCATATTTATTTAAAAAGTATATTTTAAATAGAAGTTCGACTTCTGAATAATTGTTCTTAGAGTTTAGGTGAATCTCCATGACCGTGTAGTTCAAAATCATTAATCGCCAATCTCCCATTATCATCAAATAGGCTGACGTAGTTTCACAAAAGCGTAATTAAATCCTAAATTAATAAGGTTAGTTGACAAGGAGAAATTGATGATTGGTACAACATCTGGGCCGGATATTTTAGGGATATATTATAATTCGGGTTCGAAGGAGAATTGATTGGGGATTCTGTTTGGGTGTGCGTTTAACTGGCGGAAGTATATATTATCTGGACAGGCAAGGAAATGCTTTTGTTCCTCGATAATGGCAGAATCCGATTTTGAGGTCGAAGTTTAGTTATATTGGTGTTATTAAAACAATAAGACTAGAGCTTTGGTTTGCATACTATTTGGAACTATGCTATTGTATAGTATTATAGATGAATGATAATTAATGCTTGCTAGAACGATGCTCTTTGAATTTAAGCTTGCATAATACCACAATAAAACCAGTAAGGACATTTATGTCGGGACGTTTGATATTTATGGACAGTTTTCAATGACTTCCAAATGAAGTTAGGAGCATTTTAATAAGTCAACAATAGTAAAGATAGAAGAAATCGCAAAAATGCTATATTTTAAAAACTGAAAAAGAACTTCCGTAGATACACTGAAATATAGATATTGAAGTTATAAATTCATTTGTAAAAAGGATTTTGTTTGTAAACATTTAATTCAAATCAAAATAAAAGCATAAACAGTCCGCCATGCTGTTAAGATGAACTACTCGATTCTGCGCACAAAAACAGATGACAAAAATTGGCCAAATGTCCATATTGGTTATACTTTGATAATACATTTCACGAGAATAGCAGAGAAAAACACGATATTATGAAATTTGATATACTGAAAGGTGTGCACACTATACACATCAGTTTTGGGGATTTTTTTCTCTCTACAGAGAAAGCTTTTAAACTTTAATGTGCTAGGTAAACTTATACGCCATATTCCATTTCCGAGTGCATTAAGAACGACACAGAAACTAAATTTTATAAATCCAATAACATTCGCAAACCATATTCGCTCAATTTTTACCCTTATATACTCTGGGTTTGAATGCAAATTTAATATTGCACCCGGGCTACATTCGCAGATGAATATTGCAAGATTCGGTTGGAATACAAAATGTGATTGAATGTCGTTTTGTTTGTTATTAATTTCTTACTTGCGGAATTGGAAGTTGGAATATTTATGCATTCGCTCATTTCAAATTCATTATATGGACAGGGTGAAAATTTTGTCGAGACAGTTCACAGAGTTCGTGGTGTCGCAAACAAGCCGATATTCCAGGTTCTATTGGGCAAAAAGAGCCACAGTAATGCGAAAATGTCATGCAAAACTTGCTCAAAAGATTGACCGTTTGCAGACAAGGTCAAGATGGGCATTTACTGGATATTATTTTCCACAAGTAATCGTAGAGTTTGTATTTTGAATTTAAATAAATATTTTCGTACTAATTAAAAATCAATAAATAAATTTTTACCTGTCGAATCAGGTATAAAATGCTAACTATTTATTTAATGTTTATTTTAACGTTTAGAGTGTAGTACTCATATTTGCCATGAAAACATTAATGTTTAGTTAAATGTGAAACGGAAAACTGAATATTTTTCTCTAGAGATATGTATATATTTTGTTTCCATTGTAACTTTTAATTTTGTCGAAGCAAGTTGCAAATATTGATATTCCTGGCAGTATTACTACGTATTTATATAGTAGCTATGGCTACAAAATAATCAACCAATTACTACGTATTTATACACTATCGATTTTTCGCGCAAATTAGATTTGACACGTCGACAGAAAAAAGGAAAATTAAACGAATCAGAAATATGTATACTGCAATATGAATTTTTGTTTTTTAGTTTTAAATACGCGTTGTACGTTTGTAATTTTAATTGAAAACGTAGAAACGTTTTCTCGATGAAATTGAAGTCATAATAGCGTGTATTTTATAATTGCTTAATTGAACTGTTTGAGTTTGAGGGGAGTTTTGGGCTTCATGCCGGTATGTGCTCACAACCGCAGATATGCTTCAAACTTGTGAAAGGAACACGGCTTTAGAGAAATAATCCTACATTTTATAATTACAAGATAAAAATTGTGATTTTTTCTTAAAAAGTAAAATAAAAGTTGCGCGACATGCCTTATACAAATGTTGCTCGTTTAAGACATATCAGGATATTCAAGTTAATAATTTCATTTCTAAATTGCCCAATAATTCAGTAAGTTTTCATAGAATCAACGTAAAAATTGGTATTATCACAGACAAGAGATAGATATTGGTGTAGATATTTCAAATATTGAGCAAAGATGTCTTTGCCTAATTGATTTTGGTAACAAAATGCAATTTTAACCAAATTAGGTGTTAATTTTAACACGCAAACTTTTTACCACTTACTTTTTGAGCTTTACACGCAGAAATTTTTTACTGTGTATGTTATTTATCTCCGACGTCACACTAACTGTAAGTTCCTTTTATTCACCGTAGAATATGTACACATTCATGGTTGCAATCTCTTTATAGTTGATTCACTGAAGAAGCAATAAACTAATTGCGAAATCTTAGAATTGGAAAATTTGAGTATTGATTGTAGGCGTAGCTTTTTAGAAGGAAAATTGCATTTAATGGACCTCTCAGATCCCAGCGCGACCTTTGAATTATTAATAAGCAAGTGAAAAAGGCAGCAATGATTCCAACTCATCTGTGATGTACTTGTATGTAGTTGTTCTATTTATTTATTATTTTATATTTTAAAATCTTAACAAAATTATTATAAATAAAAAATTCAGTGACACCTCATTCCCAAAAACAATAAATACACCCAACTTTAAAATATGACTTTATCCAGCGGTAAATTACGAATTTCATTTATTTTTATCACCGTTTTTACTCGTTTACCGAGTCCCATTAAAATGAAAAAGTTGAATAACGCCCCCGTTACCTCAAAAGAAGGGGCAAAAAAAAGCAAAAGTAAGTAATCCGATCAGGCGCTCTTGCTCCCGTTATTAAACTGCAAAAACGGACATAAATTATGCAGAATTTCTAATAAAGCGATTCGGAGAAACAGTCGCCAGCCTTTGTCTGAGTAAAATTCGGGGCGCAGGTAGAAAAAAAGCGAAAAAACAAAACAGAAACGAAGCTGGAAACGTTGATGCCCTTTCAATTTAATTAAAAACGATCCTTTCGGGGTTAAAGTGAAAGGCGTCATCCGTTACTTAGGTCGGCAGATGAGGAAAACGTTTTACACTTTTTAATTAATGGCCGGGAAATGGCAGAAAAAAGTATTCCGTTAAATAAAGAATGGTTAACGGTTATACGCGTCTGTGGAGAGCAAAATTACAAATTTAAATTATTCGTAAGGAGGCAGAAAAATTACATGAATTTTCCCGGGAATAGAGACATTACTTGAAATCATTTTACGGATTTAAATTCATAAGTAAAGACCGGATTATATGCAAAGAAAAACTGAAATACATGCGCATATAATATATATGCATGGATTTGTTAGGAAGTATGCATAAATTTGGGCCATATACAGGCTGTCCCCTCGTTGGGTTGCATAAGTTTATAGGGTTATTCCTTGTATCAAAATTAACAAAACACTTCTAGTCAGCATAGGTCCAATTCTCAACCGTTTTTGAGATATGGGTGGTCAAAAGCACTGAAAGTCACTAGTTACGGTAACTAATTTAGACGAATCATAGACGCATTTGGCTCGAATTTCTGCATGAAATGGTTGCTAAGGAACGATTAACTTAAATTACAGTCTTACTTCCACAATAATGAGCAGAAATTGTTTTAATAATTTTAATAAACAAGCAATGCTGTAAACATTTAAACCTGCTCAAAATGGCGACCCTAGACTGCCAAACACAACTCTGCTCTTTGACTCAGTCCTCCTATCCAGTTGACATATTCCATATTTCCACGAACTTCCTGAAATGTTCGTTGGATTTTACCTACCAGTTCTTCTTTGGTAGCCGGCTTCTCTTGTCCATAAACGATGGTCTTAACATGGCCCCAGAGAAAAAAAGTCGAGAGGCGTCAGGTCCGGCGAGCGCGGGGACCATGCGACAGCTCCATTCCGCTCTATCCAGCGGTTTGGAAACGCAGTGTTCAAAAAGTCGGTTACCACTCTTCCATAGTGTGCCGGACACCCGTCATGGACAAACCACATCCTATTACGGACGTTCCAGGGGATATCTTCAAGAAGAATGGGAAGCTCTTCTTCTAGGAATCTCCTGTAGATATGGCTAGTCAATGTTCCATCAAAGATTTTCGGTCCTAGGATAACATTGCCGATGATTCCTCCCCACACATTAACCGAAAATCGGTGCTGAAATCTACTTTCTGACAAAGCATGGGAATTTTCGTCGCTCCAGATGTGCTCGTTATGTGAGTTGTTAATCCCATCACTAGTGAAGGTGGACTCATCAGCGAACAAAGCAATTGGGAGGAGATCCTGGTTCTCTAGGATCCACGAGCAAAAGTCTTGCCGTTTTGCATAGTCGGCAGGTAAGAGATTTTGTATTTGTTGTACGTGGTATTGTAAGTCCTGTGAATCCACGCTCTTTTCTGTCCTGTGGTGGCAGCAATTCTTCCAGTACGAAAAGCTGTTGAATAAAACATAATTTCCACTGCACTGAATTAACTTTAATGCAGATATCACGAAATCTTAACACCTTACATACCAACATCAAACTTACCCATTCAGCGAAGTTAAACCATGTTTTTGACAGTTCAAATTCTGTCTATATAAATATGCGACAATCTACTGTTTCCAACGGAAGTTTAATGTTAGTTTCAGCAGTTATTCGCCCGCGATATGTAGGAATAGCTGTGTAGATGTAATACTTCTAGTAGGGAAACGCGAAAGTAGGGAAACTTGTGTGTACTTTGCAATTATGTCGAAGTGGATTGAATGTAGCAAGCAGGCAACAGGTGTCGCTCTCGTGTCAATGTAGCGGCATGTATTCAAAAGCGAATTCGACTAAATTTAAAGCCAGTTTAACATCTTGTATTTCTGTTGATTGCTTCTGGAATAGAAGGAAATCTTAAACGCAGTTTAACATATTGAAAATTAAAATAAATAGGATACAATACATTAAATTCATACACAGTAATTAAAATTGTGTTTAAGTTAATAAAAATTGAACAAATTCTGTTGTTTCACAACGTACACAAGAAAAAATTGTGCTTAAAATTGTGTTTTACAAGCTAAATTTATTAGCATCGTCGAACAATTACAATAACAATACGATTTCAATTATAATTTAATTACAAAGCATAAACGACCTCATTCTTTATTTTTATCAAGTTATCCTCAGTTAACAAAAAAGATCTTACATCATCATTGTTTTAATATATTACCCCTTTGAACGAGAAAAAAAAAAAACGCCCTCTCAACACAATCCTCGAGTGCCGCCACCCTCAAAGAGCCGAAAAGCACACACCCTCAAGAGGGTGCTCTCCACATTTTCCGCCGATTCCCCATAATTCACCGCAAGCAACCAGAAGGCGAGAATATGTCGACACAAGCGATGAAAATGCCAGCAGATAGTCGCTATAGACCGCCAGACCTACTCCAAATTACTAGACGTCAGAAATCAACGCAGATCCTCAACATAAATCACCCCCTAGTGGTGCCTGCGGGAATCCGTATGCTCCGTATGTTTCGTCAGACACGTGCGTACGGCTCTGTACAACAGCGGAAGCGCTCCGTGCCGAGCGCAACGGCTGAACGCGGTTTGTGCGACGCCTGATGCTTGCACCCTCGATTGTGGTGACGATTCGCTCTAGCAGAGGGCGCGGATTTGAGTGTTTTAATGTGTTTGTGTCGCCTGTCACGTTTGCGAATGAGAATGGATTGTTTACAGAGTTGCTGTAATGTTTATACTAACAGGAATTTTGATGAAAATTAACGAGATATTTTAGCATTGTAAGTGTAGAATAAAAATGGATTAAAATAAAATATAATTTATTGACTAGCAAGAACCACGTAGAGGTGAGAGTGAAATCTTGCCTGGATAGGAAAATGGATGAGGTGATAGGTAAAAAGGTAATAAAAACTTAAAAATAAACTCTTAATAAACGTAATAATAAACCAAAAAAAAACTCTAAAAACAATAACAATTAAATTAGAAAAGGAAATTGTAGATTCTTTGTTTATATTACAAGCTTTACTAAAAATTAAATTTAAGGCATGAGCATGACAATGTACAAAAAGAGCTTGAGGTGCAATTGTCTTTTTTTTACTTTGTAAACCATTTAAATGCCCTGCCATAACAGATCCACCATCATATGCTTGAGCGACTAATTTTTTGTTTAAAATCATATTTTTCGCTGTTATTTGATAAAAGGTTAAATAAATCTTCAGCTGTTAGACCGGATGATACGTCAAAAAACCCCAAAAATCTTTCAATTACTTCACCGCTCTTGACATAACGTAATATGATTGATAATTGAGATTTACAGGAAATATCTGTGGTTTCATCTACTTGCTAAGAAAAAATGGAGCTTCTTTAATTTCTGTATCTATTTCTTCTTTTAATACAAAAGAAATACAATCTATTAAATCATTTTGTATAGATTTAGATGTACCCGAAAAAATTTTACTACTAACAAATTTATTAAAACTAGGTTCATATTTACTAAAGAGTTCGAGTAATTTTTTATAATTTCCACGATTAAAAGAATCTGAAGTCTCATTGTGTCCCCGAAAAGCTAAATCTTGTGATGCTAAAAATATTGTTACGTTTATTAATTTTCTTAAATTTTTGCGGTTTTTTCTAACTTCATTATTATAGGCAAGAATTGCATCCTTGCGCGCGCTGTCTACAGCAGTAGCAATATTTTGTTTTCCAAATAATTTAAATTTGCACAACGATGAAATGTGTCCTTTAGACTTAGAATGCCGTTCAATAGCGCGCGGTAGAGTTTTTAAATCGGTATAACCTAATTTCGACCACGTTTCGGTTTGGTTACAAAAAAGTAGACGTGGCCAACAAAATAATTTTTCCCGTTCAATTGAACCAGTTAACCAACCACATTTAGTGTACCATAATGAACTAAAACCACGATTTTGCCGGTTGCCGTCGTTAGATACTACAGATAAATTGGGCCGTGGTTTCTCAATGCTTTGTACGATGTGTAATTTCGTCTCTATGTTTAAACAACTAAAAAAATTTCTTACCAACCAGTGGACAATATCTTGGCAAATTCTAATTTCGTTCATTTTATCCATTATGTGTGCGTAACCTAACAAAACTCGCACAACGCTTCTTAAGTTATTAGTACTGGGAGCTGGGAGTCGCATGGGCAGTTGCTTAGCAACGTTTTACGACCGATAACGCAACATGCCGATCGGGTAAGATCTCACCGCGGCGGCAAGCCTGCAACGATACGTATTCGCCGTATAAAGTGCATGTGCACTTACGGAGACGCATTGCTTTCAGCCATGGCATTAATCATCGGCGCGGAGCCAAATCTGTGGCTAGCCTCCTCGCTTGCTATCATAGTGCGCTCAGTAAAATTTCGCGCATTATTGGAAATTTGTTTGCATTTTTTAATTAAGTAATGAATAAATATACTATTGATTACATTTTTTGCAAAATTCCTTTATTTTAGTATCTAGCCGATGCTTAAACAATATTTTAATACATAAAAAACGCTACTTATTTTATTAAAAATAATAGGGGAGGCTTAGCCTCCGTAGCCTCCCCTGACGAGCCGCCACTGGGTTTTGACGTTTCTCATTTTAATCGGAGAAAGATCTGAGATAAATATACATACCTCACATTATTTTAAACGTTTTTAAATGAACACACGATATGTGGATATCTGTTTGTTACACCTTTTATGAAAATGCATATTACACGTTTATTTATAGGCTTTAGACATAGATTCTGAACCGCCCTAAAAGATAAGCACAGAAGTACGTGCGAAATTAACCGCAAATCGATGATCTCTCCCCCTCCCAAAATGACCCCCTCATTTTTCTTTCCTCCTCTAGCAATTACGGCTCCGAACAGAGTGGAACCGATTCCGTTAACGAGCCCTGTCGCCCTGTTTTATTATCCATTTCATTAAAAGAGGTCACCCAACAGCCGACCGAAGATACCCAGTTTCCCCCTCCCCGTCGCCCGCTCCACATAGCACTCGCAAAAATTCGAATAATTACCCAAGATCCACCCACAATCGTTTCTCAGGCATCGTATCCCATTGTAATTGCTCTCGAAGGCCGTTATCCGGGGCGACTTTTAATTTTCCTTAACGCTCCGGATAAAGACGGGATCATCGAGGGGTTATTTCACCCCGTCATCCGTTCTGGTATGAGTGGAATTAACGGTTATTCGTACGCTTGAAATAAGGCGGCTATTGCTTCATTAAGAGCTGGTCCTATGGTGTGGGAAAAAGCTGTAACTGGATAAGGTAGTGCATAGATTTGGCCATCTCCGTCTGCTACCCCATAGAACAATCTACTATGTATATTGGCATAGTAAAATGATAATAAAACATTAAAATCTATTATAGTTCTTAAATTATGTACTTGGTAACCCAATGAGTTAAGTCTAGCTATTAAATTATTACAGTGAGTGTTCCACGATAATGTATCATCAATAGTTATTCCCAAAAACTCCAATACTTGGACACGTTCTATTTCAACATTCTGTGAAAAAACATGACTATTAAATACCGGTTATTTTGTATATTATGAAAAATCATGTATTTAGTTTTTTCCGCATTCAAAAATAAAGAACAAGAAAGAAAACCACTTGTGCATTTCCTTCAACAATAAATTAGCATTATTCTCGCTTACATTGATATCCGAACGAGACACAACAGAGTATCATCAGCATACATTACTAAATTGTGTAAAATAAATAACATTATTTGGAATATACTTAATCATGTTTCCTGTTCTATAAATATTAATACACCTATTGCTATCAATTTTTCATGAAACAGAACGAATTTTGATAAAGAATCAAACCAAAATTCTAATAACCAAATAAAATATTTCGGTTCTATAAAATTAAAAACTAAAAAGAGATTCTAGAAAGCTATCAAGATAAGGGAGAAAGAGTTAAACTAAAGATAAATAGAAAATTTGTAGGGAAAATATAAAAAATGAAATTACTTAATAATCGATTCAAAGAGTTCTTCATGCTGCAGTTCGCAATAGCCTAACCTGTTATAAAATTCTCTACGTACATTTTGAAGGAGCTGTAGGTACTTTTCGCCATTTAGATTACCGTTTAGAAGAAATGGTAATAACATAATCTGATCACCTAGAATACCTGCTCAGACGTTCAGCTTTTTAGGATACTGTGTTCTGAAGGTTATAGTTAGGTGTTTGTTTTCTTGGGACCAATATCGAACGACAGATGGTTTATGGTGACCGTGAAGTGCAAACGATGTTTCGTCCGCACACAAAATATTTTGCAAAAGAAATTCGTTTCGATTTTCGTCACATTTATCTCTCATAGTTTCACTTCTTTCACTTCTAGACTTCTTACTTCATCCTCCATGAAAATTTCTTGACTTTTATTTAATTTATAGTCTTTGGAATATGTACAACTTCCGAAATTTGACGGCTCGGACATGGTTCATTAGCTTCAACGAAGGCACATACTTTGAGCTCCCTCTTCTCAATTCTTTCCTCAGAATGTGGTAGTTAGCCTTCATTAGATCGTGAGCAACCAGTAATACAACCTGTATTTTCAAACTTATGGGTAGTATTTAATATTGCTTGATTAGCAGGGACTGGTCGATTAGGGAGAGAAAAGATAAAACGCTCAATAACCTCTTCCGCGCTCTCAGATGAGTAATACCATTTAATCACGCTAATACGCTCCTATTTTGTGTAACTCGACATTTTAAATATTTTAATAAAAGTAATATCGCGAATAGGAAATAGAAGGAGAGAACAAGAAACAAAAAATCAATAACAATAATAAATAATAAGGATCCCAAGGTTCCATTCGTTCAATGTGTATACTCACGGTCAGAGACTGACGCTGCTGGCTTGGAGTATAAATTCGCCTAATCGATTATCTACGTCCGGTAACGCTGGTATTAGTAAAGTAGTGTCCGCTTTAGTCATAACATATAAAATTTGCCTAGATGACGAAACACGAATTGAAAACGGAACAGAAATTGCTCCGCTAGCCGATATCATGACTTCTTTGCCAAATATACAGGGTACAAACCCAAACAATTAATAAAAATTTTAACACCATAGAGGGTATGTAATATAAGTTATCAACAAAGTTTCAAATCAACACAATAAAGACCGTCAATATCGTACGTTTATTTATAGCAACTTTCGCCTGGCTAAGATCCTATTTCGAACCGATTTGTTAGCCAATAGACAAAACTCATCCTTTAACCCTTTAGGGATTGCTTGAGATGCCGCATCCCCACGCCCCCCCCTCCACCTTCCGTCTGTCAAAAGCGAAATTGTTTACGTACCAGCGCATAACGCTAGTCTCCCGTGCTTCTGAGCGTGCGACACCGTCTCTACCGATTCCCTGTTTATAACCGATAACTTATCAAGAACTTCAGATTGTTTCCGATAGCCTGACGTTAAACTTCGCCCTAGGAACTTTTATTGCTGTCAGTTACGTCGGTACCCACGTGAATTTCAATTTATTACGTCGTCCCACCCTAGTCCTTAATGTCTGCTATACACTCCCCCCCCCCCCCCCCCCCTCCCCTCACTTCTATATCCTATTCCGTACGTGTCGCGCACGTGTGTCAGAATTGTTGTTGTTATCGAGTTTCGTCGATGGATTTTATTTTCGGAGTTAGATATAGATTGCGATGCGAAGACTAAGCGACACTGGGGTGAGGAGGGCGTAGGTGGGGGAGTCGGATTTCATTTGTTTCGGGAGCGCTGTCGTTTATTGTTTCGACGTTGATGATATTAAAGGAGACGGGCGGTGACGAATGGCGAAGTTCAGGGTATTTGTTTTCCGATTCTGATTTATTGAATCGAACTGTTGAACGGACAACGAAAGATGCTCACTCAAAAAGCGCTTCTAAAATTTGTAAACCTTACACGACTAAATGGTAAAATAAATACCGAATGACAAATGGTTTTAGGGGGCGAAATTGACCCTTGACAATCTGAAGTTTCTCAGTATTTCACCAATGAACCCTTCCTAGATGTTTATAAAAGTTAACGATTCGTATAGGCATTTTACATTTTTAAAGAGCTGGATATACAGATAGGCTCAGATGTATTAGACACCTATATTTTTGCGAATAATCAGAGTAAGGTGAGTTCAAAATAAAACTCTTAATTTATATGCGTTATAAATAGTATTTTAAGTTTTGACAATTCCGTACTGGAAAAAGAAAAAATCTCCTTTGCTTGCAGAAACGTATACATATATTTCAAATTTAAATTATAATATTGGAACACCGAGTTTCCCTGCAATTGAGTTCCATTAGTACATCAACCCCATCCAAATTTTCTTACCAAACTTCACTGGTAACAGTATTAATGATAGACTGCTACATTCAGAAATTACAAGTAACCTTGCAAACTTTACTATTATTTACACTGATGCCTCCAAATCGAATAATGGTTGTGGCTGTGCGATTTTTGACGAAACTAATAGGGTCGAAAATTCGTGGAGGTTAAGTAACAAGCTAAACATCTTCTCCGCGGAGGCAAGGGCGATTGTCGAAGCACTTAAGTATGCCGAACAAGTGGGCCTTTCCAAGGTGGCGATTATGTCAGACTCCCAGAGTGTCCTTAATGCATTGAAAAACCGGAAATGGTTTACACAAGTTCACCCCCTTGTGCTGGACATAATCTCCAGATGTGCTAATTTAAAAACTCGGAACGTTCACCTAAAATTGTTTTGGGTGAAAAGTCATGCGGGGATCCTGTCCAACGAGAAGGTAGATGCACTAGCTAAGACGTCAGTAACTTCCGATAAAATTATAGATGAAATCATCTATGAAACAGAAATCACATCCAACCTTAAAAGATATTTTTTGGAAGAAACATGGGAACGCAGATGGCAATCGTCATACAATCAGCAAATTACGCAGTACGCTAAAATTCATTCAACGATTTATCACTCTCGTTGGCACAATAACGTGGGGGTCTCTCGATATTTCTATTCGACTATCGCTAGAATGAAATTCGGACATGGTAATTTCCCGGCCCATTTACATAAGTTAGGCATAATTGATTCTCCAGCTTGCTCATGTGGTTATGAGGTAGCTGATTTAGATCACCTTGTTTTGGCGTGTTGTAACTACGAATGGGAAAGGAAAAGGTTGTTTGAGAAGCTAGTAACACTCAAGGTGCCGTTACCAACATCCGTGGTTCTGCTTCTTAGAACTAATAATACGGAATTATACAGATCACTTATGGGTTTCATAAATGAATGTAATATCATGATTTAAGACATTTTATAAATTAATTGTACATTTAGTTTTTACAGTGTTAGGTATCGAATTAATGTGGCAGATGGGCTACGATCCCTTAATGCCATTAATTAAAAAAAAAAAAAAATAGTATTTTAATAAAGAATCTTAATAATTTGTCGCATTTCTGTAAGCTTTTAATAGAGTTGCGATACTTTTTTCAGTGCGTAAAAAATTGCCGTCTCAGAAAGGTGAACATGCATAAAAATTTAATAGATCTAGGAAAAGTATCTATAAAAACAAACTATTGTAAAATCATAAAAACGAATACCTAAACACTTAAATTAACTGCCACAGATGTAATGCCAAAACACGAAATTAATGGTACTATGCACTAAAATTTACTAAGTTGAATATGCGTTGAATGAGCGTGACCCCCACCCCATCCCTATGTAAATATATATTTTTGTTTTGTATTAGTTATTGGAAAAATTACGTCTGTTCACAAAAAAGTGATCATAGTTGTTTAGAGAACTACAGGCCAATTACTAAACCGCCTAGTCTAGTTGTAACAAAGTTTTTGAAATACTTTTATTTATAAAGTTATCTGCCTGTATCAAGCCTTTCTTTTCTAAAACCATCGACATGATTTTGCCGCTAGCAGATTTACTACAACCAATTTAGTAGAGCTGATACAATTTATTAGCGAGTGCCGTCTGCAGGAACATCAAGATGCTATTTATACTCATGACTTTTCGAAAGGTTTCGACACGATTATTCATCCTATAGTTGTCCAGAAATCATCTTCATTTGGGTTTATCCGTAGATTTACGGATTTTATTCATTCTTACCTAAACCGAAGGTATTGCTACGTTTACTATAATGGCTTTGAGTCTGCGCGTAGCTATATTCGCTTGCGATAAGAAGTATCTGAAATGTATCTTTTAGGACCAAATAAAATTAAATTAGACTTAGTGGAATTCAAGCAAAGTGAATGAGCTTTAGAAATATTAACCAATTGTTCAATATGGTGATTCAGTTTGTCACAAGCGTCTTCAACTTTATTCGGGAAGAAGGAGTAATAAATTTGGGTGTCATCCCCATAAAAGTGACACACAGTATATTTTAGACATTTACAGGAGGTAGAAGTGCAGATTGAGAAAAGGAGTGGACCAAGGGTTGATCCCTGTAGTACACCACATTCCACACATTTTTTGATAGGATAGACCATATTATTTTTTTGTGAATTCACGATTAAACTAAAAGTAAACTCCACTGAAGAGCATTTTAGTAAACAATACCGTACAGAATAAGTGTCTAAAGCTGAAAACAGAACCAAAAAAAGTGGAGAAAAACAACATTAGAGATTCTAGGTTCTAGATGAAAATAATTCTAAAAGAGATTTTTCATCTGATTGGAAATAATTAAAGAAATGCTCAGAAATTCCAATTTTCAAAGGTCACTTTCACTCCCTAAAACGGTTTATAACAGCCGAAACGGAAACCGGTATTTTACATGCGAATTGGGCAGTAATATTTTCATAAAGAAATGATCCTAGAGTAGCGTAATTTCACTAACACCTCATCCTGGGGACATTACACCCCAAATGTATCGTCAGCGGTTTAGCAGAGGGTATATTAAAACATCCCCAGCAGGGTGCACATTATCACATTCACCTAAAAGGCGTCCCTCAGAGCTTAAATCACCACTTCGCTTCATATTTACACTTTTCCCTCACTGTATACACATCGTGCCCCGGAAAAGCGTAACGTCAGCAGGTTAAGACTTAATATGGTCGAGTGCTTCATTCTATCACCGTCCGGAGGGGTCAATAAAACCCCTATCTCCCATCCCAACTTCCCATCCCATCATCGATCCGGACTATACAGTCGATAAATATTATTACAACATGCAGTTCGTTGGTCGGTGACAATGTTCGAATTAAGCGTAGGGGCCATTCGCGCACACACTCGCTGATATTGATATTGGAGTCGTAAAGCGAACCAAAGAGTTTACGACCTCTCCATGTATCTTTTGTTCACGATACTAGACAATAGCGATACGGGATTTAATAGCCGATATATGTGAAGATTAGATCTATCTATATTGTACATTCATGGTTGGTTTGTACATATTTGAACATTTCGTATGAGTCAAGTGGGGTTGTGTACTGGTCATGTGATGGGGCATTAAAGATTTCTGAGCTTGGAAAGGGGATATAATGAAGTGTTACTTTGGAATTTGTTGTTTACTATAATATCCTAGTCATAATTTTCGAAGGAAGGACCTATTGTGGTCTGATGGTCTTGAAATTACTTTTGGGCTGTACAATTTATTAGATCCGCATGATGGTTTGTCATGGTGTGTTTTAGCAAATGCTCGTTTATCATCATTTTTTGGCATAACACAAAATCCTAAAACCCTGAAACAATGCTTAAGCGCCTATTCTGAAGCGGAGAAAGACATTGTTGCCAAAATCACACCAGATTTGCATTACAACAAAGGGATAACATTAAAATATGAAGAGGAATTCAAGCTAGCCTTAGAATCATTTAACAATCCCAGTTTATACGATCCAATTTGGGAACCACCAAAAATGAAGGAGAAACAACTATTATATGAGTCAGTAACTACATCAGGAAAAATGAAATCGAAAAGACTGATGCAATTGTTGCACTCAATAGATTCCAAACAACTTGGTCCTTATGGCGGAGGTAGTTGCACATTATCTAATGGAAAGACTGTGAAGTTAGATGAAACAAGCATAGGTGACCTTATTCTTGGTATGAATGACGAAAAGGTTCTTCTGGGCAAAGTTGTCTGTTCTTGAATACGATACGTCGGAGTGTGTTTATAAGGATGCTCCAAATATATTTATAAGGATGTATTTTTGATGTTAACTAACAATTCTTGCGATATTGTTGAAGAGACACCATATTTACCACATATTTTTTTTTGTTTTATCATGATTGATTTCGAAAGGAAACATTTTCAGAGACAACTTTTTCTTTCTTAAAAATTTCTGGTAAGTGGCCTTCCTTATCTTTCAGTTGGTTTTTTCGTACCGTTAAAGATAGTTATTAGGCATTTTAAAAAGCTCGAAAAAGTCAATTTTCTTCTATAAGACAAACGAATATACATAACTAATTTTCGTTTTTGTCATTGAGAATACATCGAGAAAAGAGATCGAGCTTCGGCCACTTGTTTTTTCCTATCTCTTACGATTACCAATTCTGACAAGCAATTTAGACAACCCCGTACAGATTAATTTACCTACAAAGCCATGTTTTACCATGCATTACCATTGTACAGCAAATAAGTAATTGAAGAACGCAGAATATTAAAACACTAATATTGCATCAACATTTTTATTATAGTTATATTTTTCTCTTTGTTTCAGGTACGTAGCAAAACATAAATTTGCTTTAATGAAAACCCCGATGTGGGCGCCAAACACGTAAGTAGAGATTATTGTAAGAACAATTCTTTTTTGCGCCTCCGTCCAGAAACACTGATTTTGCATTACTTTAAATCGGCCAGAAACTTACTATTCTCCGGCCTAGGCCGGCAAAGAGACCACTAATGGTTGGCAACACTATATTCGAATTACTGACGTTTCTGTGATAAATTATAGATTCGATGACAGATGACAGAATTCTCGTTACACAATCTCTTAATTAATTCATATTCATTCCAATTCTATTTTCGGAAGATTTTACAGGTAATGAATGGTTAATAACTTCACACACAACCTCTGTAATATGAGCTGGGGTCTCCATTGTCCTTATTATTGATGAATAGGTATCAAAACTACCAAGAAAATTAAAACGTCAAAACACTAAGGTATTTTAACTAGTAATGGGCAAGATAGGGGAAAATAACTATCGTTAGCGCAGACTAGACAGACTCGTGTTTAGTCGACTCTCGGGAAAGCCGGTAAGCAACACAAACCCCTTCCCCCAAAACGAATTAACACGAGCCTGTCCGATCCTCGCTAACGATAGTTATTTTCCCCTACCGTGCCCAACACTAATTTTAACCTTTAACCTCCAATTCAAAATTCATACGTAATATGTATTGCAACCTGTACTGTTAACTCCCTAGCGTTAATTTCTTTTATTATTTACAACAAAATTAAAATTTGTTGGCTCAAAAAATAGTGTGTAACACACGGCCAGAAACTCTTTTGCGAGTATTCGCACTTGTGGGACCTCGGCATCGCCTCGGCCCGACAAACCGTACTCACACTCGCAAAACTATGGTTTCTGGCCTAGTGATACAAATAACTATTCCGTAACGATTTCTGTATTGATAATATAAAAATATCAACTTTAAGAGCAGCTTGTGTATATATTTTTAATATCTAGAAAAAGATCTCTCTTTGAGGCGATACAAGGCAAAGCATTTTCACGATTTTTTTCCGCCCCTTAATAATTTATGGATGCCACTGTGTATCTGTAGCCATCAGAGATGACCGAAATTTATCGCATCCATAACCGGAAAAGTATCCGAGAGATTTCCACCGCGGACTTTTCCCATTGCCCAGTGGTGTGTGACGTCTTCCCCTTGAGATCTTGCCAAAAACTTTTCCTCCGTTCATTCCTTTCACGCGCCCTCTTCTCCTTTTGTGTTGTTCGTCGTCGACTCCTTCAAACAGCACCAATTTGCATTCACGGTCTTTCCTCTCGTCCAACAGAGACGGACAGCTAATAACAACCTTACCCGAAGTGCTTACTATACAACCTTACAAGAGCCACGGAGCGGGAAAAAGGTGTCCCGTAGTCCCTCTTCGGTACATGGGGTTGGCGCGCAGGTCTCCGTCATTATCCGCCATCCGGGCCCCGCTTTGGCGCTAAGCGTCAGTGTACCCCATGTTCGCGACTACTCCGGGCCGTACTAAACACAACCAGAGCCGGACTGTGTCGGACGATGCGTTCGCGTAACTCTGCGAGTGATGGTTGATCCTCTTAAAGTGTTCTGGGTATTAACCAACAGTACATATTTAGGTAATGAAACGGCGATTTCGCGCTCGTACCGTAAATATTGGTGATCTGTTGAAAATATGAGTTTATGTGTCCCAAAAAGTGCCGTTTATCCTTTTTTGTTTTCTTTGGGGACGCGTAACTGACGGATAACAACTCGAAAGGCTTCTAAAAGGTCGTATATCAAATCTTAGTTTTGCGCTGTTTGGGATCGTTGACGAAATAGGAGTTCTAACACCTTATCTATTGAATTGACGACACTTAAGGGTAGAATCCATTTAGCTTCTTGGGGTAGATCGATGCTGGAGGATTGATGATACGGAGAGGAATGTGGGAATTAATCATTTTGAATGGGTGGAAATATCAATTCAGATCAGATGAGGAGTTGGCCAGAAAGATTTTTTAGGGAATAATTTCAAAACTTATTTAAGTTAAAAAAAAAATATATTTAATTTTTACAGATTTTTTGCTTTTGACAAAGCATCTTGAGCAAGTAGCATTGTCGAATGCCATTCTCTAGATGAAAATAATTTTGAGGTAGATTTTACCAAAAAAAAAAAAAAAAAATTAATTTTGGCGTAAGTCCTGCATGCATTGCTTTTATAGTATCTGTTTGCCAAATCCTAGGATGGTAATGATATCTCTTGGCAAATTTAGCTAAGTACATAGATAGAATAAAATGATTTGGTAAAAACAAACTTGGATTAATTTTGGCGTAAGTTTTACATGCATCGGTTGATGGTATTTATAGTGATATATTATTTGGAAAGTTTAAACTTCCAACTTTTACTTTTTGATATACGCAATTATTTTTTGAAATATGGCATAATTCCACCTTGTTTAAATTCAAACCCAAAGGATATAAAAAGGAATATAGCAGTCTCTTAAATATGACATAAATAGAAAAAAATCTTTGGTAAAAACAAAATGGCAAAATTATTTTTTTTAAATTAAATGATTTATAATACAGTTAAAAATGATTTTGTCGTTTATAAAACAAAAAAAATTATTTACAATTTAGCATTGCTATTTTATATTTACAATATATTATAATTTTTATACATGAAGTGTTTTTATCATTGAACCACCTAAAAGCCAAAAGAAAATTCCAAAACTATTAAAATTGTTACATCCAACGAATGTAGTTAAAATTTCAAGTGTATTCTAGGCTTCGAATACTATTCGAAGATTATTTCCATTCTCAAATCCACCTTGGTCCTTGTCAGATGCAACATCAAAGGTTATTTCTCTTCTGCTGATAGAAGCAATAATCTCTTTGTCTGAAGGAAACTCAGATAGGCAACTATGTTATCGTCGTCAAACACAAATTCATTAAAATTTTAATTATTGAATTTTGTGTGACCCATTCCTGTAAGTGGACAACTTTTTTTGTTTCTTTATTATTTCTCTCGCTCAATCCATAAAGCTAATGGGACATGGTGCTCATTATCTTGCAAATTTCGCAATCGAGAATGGCGGAAGCAATTTGAGATTGTCGTGCCCGTCAAGCTGCGTTTAACATCATAACTACATCCAGTATGGTAACTTTTAGTTGCAAGTTGCCGTCTAAAGCAGTAATTAAGATCAAAAGTAGTGGTTGTCTATAATGAACGTTCAAACTTCGCATAACATCTTGATCTATAGGTTGAAGCATGGCTGTTGCATTTGCTGGCAAAAAAATTAACTCAATGCAACTGAGATTAAGGACTTTTGGATGTGCTGGACAGTTATCTATCAATAGTAAATTTTTTTTCTTAGCCTTGACGAGTTTTCTATCCCAGTTCCATAAAAGTTTTTTAAAAGTTTTGTTGGTAATCCATGCCTGGTTATTGGAGGAATATGTCATAGGAAGATCATGAAACATTTTTGAAACATGTCGGTGAAGCTGCCTTGCCAATAACAACTTCTCTTCTCAGAGTTATCCATGATCGCACAGGCAAACACAGTAATGCGCGATCTTTAGCCATTTTCTTCCCCTCTAAATGATAATGTTTTATCATATTAATGTGGTTTTTTTTTGGAACACAATTAGGTGTATTGTGTGTTTGTATATGCACAAACCTATATGTTTCAACGTTTGTAAATTATGAAAATGCAGCTGCAGGTCACCCTCAGTAGTCTGAATGTATTATTTAACTACTAGATTTATTTTAAATTAGTCACTTACCTAAATATGCCTATAGATAAAACAAAAAGAACGACTAACTGCCACTTCCGTGCGTGCTGTGTGCTATCTATCTACAAATTAATCCCATAAAATTGAACATGCGTGCATTGTAAGTATTTGGTTTCCTAAGTAAATTTCCTAACTCTGGATAAAATCACGAAATAATATTACGTTTTCACGTAGCACTTTTACCTACAATTGAAAAATACTGGTCGATAGATGGAAAATTTCCAAAAATAATAGGTAATTTTGCTAAAGAAACGTAAAATTACCCAGTTTTTGGTGATTTTCCCCCAAATGTTACTGGAATGTTTAGCAAGAATCTTGGTAAATTTACTAACATTTTTTAGTGCGTAGTTCACAAATCTTTAAATACAGTTTGGACAGAACAGCACTTATTTTTCATTTCAAATAAAAAGAAGATGACTTCAATTTCATTTCCTGTGATGGGTGGAGACTGTGGCTTGAAAACTATAACAAAAATCCCAAAAGAAAGGTGAAAAAATCCCTTACCACAAAATTATTAATTTTGTGGTAAGGGATTTTTTCACCTTTCTTTTGGGATTTTTGTTATCAATTTCATTTGTTAAAAATGCGCTCCTGGTACTTATAATGATTGCTTAGCTTTTATGTATGGTAATTTGGAAAAAAAAACTCTTTTTGAGTTTTCACATTTTGAGATATTACATCTTAAAATTGAAAATATTAAACTTGTTGTAATTGTTCTGACACCAAATTTATTAGTAAATATTCTGCTTTTCTAACATTCTCTCTTAAATCTAATCAACCATATTATTTCTGAAAATGTGTATGTACATCAAACGATTACGCAAAATTCATTATTTAAACATAAACAGCGTTAGGAAGTTATGAAATTAATTAGTAACATTGCGCTAAAAAAAAAAAGAATAAATAAAAGACAACCCACACATTAGATAATACTGCCTAACATATCCAAGGTAGAGTTTACATTCATATTTTGCTGTTGTTAACTAATTGTATTAAATGCTTTCATCTAGAAATAATAATGGAACGGTAAAAATAAAAATGTGTATGCACAAGGAGAGGTAACACAAAGTGGAATAATCATATTGCAAAGCAGTGGCAGTATAAGAGAGTTTGTTTACATCCGCCACTGGGAAATACAGACTTTGTATTTTTAATTTTTTATTAGAAAATATTTCTGTCCTATATTTCGCTAATATTACATCCATTATCTTGGAAAAGTAATATCTGTACACAACTCCTGTCTTATATTTACATACCTTTATGAGAATCGAATGAATTTCAACCGGGCATTTCATCTTGGAATTCGGTTTTGCATAAATCCGAAGTATATACATATGTACAAGATAGAAATGCGAGCTTGGTGTCGCGTTTCGCAAGATACGGCCCACCGTTTTTCCACCCGCTTTTAAGACACCGAATCGTTAAAGTTACAATGGAACAACCCGTTTTCTATTAACCAACGCGGAATTCTTCACGGAGATCGTGATAAATGATGCCTCGTAGTAGCGACCTCACGTTTCCAGGCGTGGACCTACAGCGTAAATTTAAGTGGCATAATCCTTTCGATATCAGCTCTCCTTTAAAGACGCAGTTCTCGGTGCAACCTCTCCTGACCTTATTTTGTGCTCCTTGGTTGCTGGTGCAGATCTGCTAGGTGGTTAGCGCTGGAATGACGGACACAGTGGATGCTGGGGGAAGCTGATAAGTCCGCTTGCGCTGGTATGAGTGGCTAGAGAAGTTGATAAGCGGAGATTTTATTTATAAGACAGGAGACTATAAAATGAGTTCACGCGAGGATAAATTTGTTTCATTAAACAGTTCTCTTACAAATCTTGTAGCTGTAAAAGGTGGCAGCGTGTTTGAAATTACCACCATCTGTGCCACAAGTTAGAACAAAACAAAAATAGATTTTTTAAATGTGTATGTAAGGATGAAGTTGGATACGTTTAAATCTTGGTGAAAATACAGCCTTATTTAGAAAAGCAGTGGCTGTTGTATTTCTTTATTGTTTATGTTTTTATACTTGTAACAAACACAAAATCTATGATAACAAATTATATAATGACGGGATTTCACTTAGACACTATCTAACTTAACCTATGCTACTTCAGGTCACTAATGACTACAGTGAAGTTATCTAACTACTACAACATCTCATTCATTTTACCCTTCCATTATTTCCCTCAACAATGCTCCTGGGCATCCTGTGTCACTAGGCACAGGAAATAAAAATGTTGACGTGGTTTTTTTTACCACCTAACACGACCTCATTGCTTCGGCCCCTTGATCAAGGTATCATTAGATGCCTTAAAGCCGTATATATTCGACAGGTTTTCGAAATCCTGTATACAATGGCTAACGAATGCTCTGATATCGGGCTCAAGGAATGCTGGAAGTCATTTACAATTGCTGACGCAATTCTATTTATCAAAGGAGCGATGGAGGAATTAAAGTCAGAAACGATAATAGCATGTTGGAAAAATCTGTGGAATGACATCGTTCTTAGTTCTGAAGACGCACATGATATTAATTCACATCTAACAATGATATTTAACATAGCGCAGAAAATAGATGGAGAAGGATTTAACGATATAACCAAAGAGGAACTCAGTGATTGCATAAACGAAGAGGATCAAGTATTCACCAACCCTGCTATATTCCCTTTAGATCAAATCGAAAAACATGTACAAAGGGAAGAAATATTAAAAACAAAAAAAGTGGGTGAAAGGAACAAAAGGTTTATTTTGATGAAACGGGCCATCCTATTGTGTTTCCGGCTTTGCTAACTACCGAATCCGTACTTTCCAATTAAAATCGCAATTCCAGACAAGGCCCACCGTGACTTATACCATAGAATGCAGCGTACAATAAAAAAAAACCAATAACACAAACAGCTTTGTACGTATACTAAATACGCCAATCTTTTACATGTTTAAATTAGTGTTTAGAACGAAGTTTCCATAGTCATTCGCGTATTTTAATACGGCTTCAAGCAGTATATGTCTTTCATTACGCGAAAGATGAACAATCGGCGGCACTGATCACGTATCGACATGAATGAAGTGCTTGAAGTGGATCTTTCACGTTGCCTTCACGAACATAAACTGAACTGGTAGCGTTCATTCTTCCGTGTTAAGGATTTGATGGAAAATGATCGAGTGGAGTTTATTTGTTGTTATATTTATAGTTTTACATTTGTTTGCAATGATTGCTTTTAAGTTCGAGTTGTTATATTCACTGAGTTTTTATTTCTTCTAATAGAAGTTTGTTAAGATCCAGAATTTTATTTACGTTTATCACTTGAATTTGATAAGAATTTTTATTCAGTTTAGAACGTTTAAAATTATTTTATTTTTCATGAGGCTATGATGAATTTTGTAACTGAAATCTGTTATCAGTTACAGATATCTGATGCTTCAACAGAAAAATAATTATGTAAACAAACAAATTATTACTACACACTTATAGGAATTAAATTAGATTCTTAATTGCCCCGAATATTATTTAACATATAACCTTTTGTTTGCTAAAAAATGGTAATGCTAACTTTGATATTTTACGCCTAATAATTTCCGTAAAGAAAACTTGTGTAATAAGCAGAACGCAAGTACTCAAAGGCCCAAATGTTCGCTACAGAATTCTATAGTGTTGATATAGGATACTTTATATATAAGAACTATAACTGGTCTTGCATGACAATGGCAGCACCGCGTACGCCACTGGTTTACGCGATGTGAACTGACAAAGTATGTAATAATGTACGCTGGCATAGAGTTATATTGTGTTGTGTTGCAGATTATTTGCATATTTTATTACAGTTGCCTGAGTTAGTGAATGGAGAGTGCTTTATATCTGGATACAATAGAGGCACTAAACATGTGGATGATGTATAATAAATACACTGAAACAAATAACAAATAATTATATACAATGTAGCTAGCCACTTAAGTATAAGAAAAATGCATAATTTGATTTATTATTAATTTCATAGAAAAAACATTATGCAAAATAAAGATTAGTGTTTGCTTAAGAGAAATTTAATTTTATTTAAACAAAAAGTTACTTTGAAATGCCGATTTAATCTTTAAATTAAAAAAATAGGATGTCCAATCTAGTGTAATTTTGGCAAATGTTATTTTCCCATTGGCTGCTCTATTTGTCATAAAAATTTGAATGTTCTACAATGGATTTGTAAAAAATAGTGAGTCCATCAGGAAATTATTATAATCAATTGTTTGCCAGAATTTATAAAAACCTTACTTTAAAATATCCATTTAGAAAAATGGTCAAGAAATATTTGCTGGCACACTACAGATGAATATTTTGAGCAGTAATATATTTGATTGTCTGTTACTATAAATTTGGTTGTATATCTTTTAATGTGTAGTTTCTATTGTATTTTATAAAAGAAATTAGTTTTATGTCACATTCAACAGCCAGATACAATAATATTCAATCATCTCAGAGTAATTTATAACGACAATAACAATTTTACAACCCCTGACAGTGTAATAAAGTTACAAGATTAATAGTAGTATTATTGTACTATTCTTATAGCTCCTACTTCAAGAGATTGCCTGCAAGAAAAATACAGATTACACCACCAGCTATTACATACAAAGCAGTATCAAAACAATATTTTACCGATTATCGTTAGAGCTCGCGAAAAACTTTAATTCATTTATATTTTGCTCCTTAGACACAACTGTGCTCTTATTAGTCTATACAAGTAAAGTTTTAACAGGCAATTTAACAACCGATATCTTTAGTTTGCACTCTTTTGACCACTGCCAGTTACAAATCCTAATTCGATATTCGGCTCAATTAAACATCGACTCCTAACATCACCCACGTCATTTCCGCTTACAGTCTCTCGAGAAGAGGGCCGCTGCACGTTGATGCAGGACAGCGTAGAAAAAGCTACCGATAATTAAAAGTGCGGGCACTGACACAATCGATGAGACCGCAATAATGAACGCAGAACGGCTGCAGAATCTGTGAGCGGCGTTTGTTCGTTTGTTTTCTATTGATGAAACGTCACTGATTCCCGATTGTTTCGGTTTTGGAATTCAGGGCAGGCGGAATGGGATTGTAATTAAAAAAAAAATTCGTTTTTTAATCTTAAACTATGGCCTGCGTGTTTTAAAATGCTGCTTTGCTTTTTCTTATTATTATGATACATTATAAAAGATTATTTAAATTAGTGATAAATCACTTAAAAACTGCTTTCCGTTTGTAGTTTTGATACACTCTGTTTATATTTTTAAAATATATGTATATAAAAAACATTTAAACCCATTTTTTTAAATTATTTTCGTTAAAATACACAAATTGAAGTGTTTTTACAAACCCAATATAACTGAAATAACACGTGTTCATATAAAGTTGGATATAACTCGAAAATTACACATTTTTCAAAGATTATCCATATCAGATTTTTTACTAATTTTGGCACGTAGAATACGCTGTCGAAGTATCTGCACAATATTTTATGACACCCTATATAACAATATCGACCATAACTTCCATTCATATTGTTGCAATACAATTACTATGTTTTTTTTTTTGTATTGATAGTTCCGTATACGAATGTAGTAGATTAATAATTCTACAATAGTCAAATTTGAAAAAAAAAATTGCTGTACACAAATGTAAGAGATGTTTTGGTAAATTTAAAGTGTAATTCAAAACTTTTGTATTTGAAATTTGGTTGTATAAAATATGGACAGAAACCCGATCTCTCATAGATTAAAGTCTTTTTTCTGTGAAAATTGTTTAATTTTATAATAAAATTGTGCATAATTTGAAAACGACACATTTATGATATGTATAAATATGATTTTTTATTAATTTTGATACGTAGAACACGCTGGTGAAATATCTGCACATAATTAAATAACACCCTGTATATTAATATGTGCGAAATTCGAATTTATCTAGAATATATTGCAATTTTTATTATACTTTAAAATAAACTAGCCGCATACGAACTTACAGTTGATAAATAATAATAAAATACTAAAAATCTAAGTTAAAATTGTATATAATTTATAAAAGATACAATTTTAATGGTACACGATATAAGAATTTTTTGCTTTTTTCAGCAAATAGAACACGTTTTTGAAGTATCTGCACATATTTCTATAACACCCTGTATATCGATATTTACATATATGAATATCATTGGATTCTTATGCATGAATTTGTCACGTGTTGAAACTTGGCAATTTTGCTTGCTATTTTCTGTAATTATTACAATGTTCAATGGCTTAGTTTACGATAAATCACCTCTACAATTCGACGAACCGCAATTGACAGCGGAAATCGGCACAAGACATAAATTTAATCCAATTAAACGGGACACTTCTGCAATTGCAGTTCGCTGCGCATAACTTGCGCTAATGTGTCTCTAAATAACAATCTGTTAATTGCTATTGGGATGTTCGCCTCACAGTTTAGACTCTCTTGGGGAGCAGATTCTAAAGTCCGTATGCCGTTTTATTTAACCGCAACGTTTGTGTGGATAAATCAAATAGAAAGAGCGATGATAAATCACTTTTGAAATAGGTGAAGGTAAAAATATGTCAGTGAAAAATATTTTTATGCAGTCTACAATTCAGACCGGAAAAAAATTAAACGGACGAATATTCGACGGACGAGATGCGCTGTCGAACAGAATAATCCTTTAAAAAATCACAAAAAACGGGAACAAACAAGAGGAGAATCAATCAATCGTTCGTTAACATCGACAATTTCCGTGGACTCGCAAAAATGGAGCTTCCATTAAATAAAAAAAAAAAAAAAAGAGAAAAGAGGAACTGCAAACACTCCATGCACATATTTCGAACTGTCATCGTCTGCCGTTATCGTATTGTTTGCCAGCCAGCCACCGTTCGGGCTGTTTCCTTTTGTTTTCGCGCTTCTTTTTCGTCTGTTTTTTTTTTCTTTCGTGCCCGTCAGCGAATATACCTATACTCAGAATTATATATAGTAATTCGTAGGTGTTGGAGAACTATGGAGTCAACAATCGTGAAACGATTGCTCGGGCATGGACCATCTCCTTGATTTACGATGTGGCCCCCTAGTGACCGATACCGAGAGTTGGATTAGGTTAGCGCAGGAGATGTAAACGCCCTCTGTCGACACTATTGTTAATTATTATGATATATACATACATGTGGCATTGAGCACCTATGTATTGTTTGTTGAAGGGTTTACACAGCGTAAATAATGTTAACAAAACGTTAATTAAGGCTATACGTTTTCAAGAGGTCTTGGGGGAGGTAAAGGGGTAGATAAGCAACACTATTTTCGTTCAAGTTAATCGTCACCAGGAAAGATAAATAGCGAAAAATGTTAAGGTAAAGTTGTAAAGGAAAGTCATACGTAGTATATCCCACACTTGTTGTTAAGAAATAATAGTGAACCAAATAAAAAATCCAATGCAATGTGAAGCTATTTTCTACTATTAAACAAAAGGGTCAAATTTGAAATTTGAAATGGGACGCACACAAAGGGCAGTTTGACGAGAAAGAGAAAAATAGGTAGTTGTATATAAAAAAAGTTTTGACACTTTTTCAATTCGAAAGTTTAACCGTAATTTTCGGACGCGCTGTATAATGATTTCGAAAAATTCATTCCTTTTCGAATGCTAGCCTATACTGTCAATAGTTTTAATTAATTTTAATTAGTTAAAAGTTACTACCAGACAATTACCGCCCTGTAGCTCTTACATCTTGTTTCTCAAAAATATTTGAATATTGTTTTCTAGATAGGCTGGGGGCATTTCTGTCTCACTTTAATATTATCACAAATTGCCAACATGGCTTTAGAAAGAATTTCTCTACTTCTACTGCTTTAAATACTTTTATTAATGAAATTATGGCTTCAGTTGAAAATGGTAGCTATCCAGTGGGTATTTTTTTAGATTTGAGTAAAGCATTCGATTGTGTTTCTCATGATATTCTTCTAAATAAATTGCAGGCCTATGGCATTAGAGGGATTGCTTTTAATTGGATTGAGTCTTTCTTGCGAAACAGAACCCAATATGTCAATATCTTACACAACAACATGACCGCCTTCAAAAAGTTTTGCCCATAAATGTTGGAGTTCCTCAGGGCTCAATTTTACTTTATATTAACGATTTTCCTTTGAACTTAGACAAAGCTACAATTACTTTATATGCAGATGACATTGTTTTAGTAGTGACAGATAAAGATGATCCGATTTTGACTAACACTTGTAATAATTTATTGAGTGATGCATCTACTTGGTTTACGATGAATAGGATTCTTGTCAATGAAGATAAAAGCAGTTATTTACGTTCTCATCCCTGTGTGGGTAGATCGATCTCTCAATTGGAGGGTCCATTGTGAGTGTCTACTACCCAGACTAAATTCACTTTGTTTTTTATTTAGAAACTTAAAGCCAATTTTAACGCGTCAGCAGATGATTGGTGTGTACTACGCTTACGTTTTTAGCAGACTTTCTTACGGGATTATATTTTGGGGAAATTCAACCATGGCCAAAGATGTTTCTATCAGCCAGAAACGTATTGTCCGTTGCATAACCGGCCTAAAAGCTACTGAGTCTTGCAGACCAGTTTTTATCAGTTACAGACTATTAACTCTTCCTTGTATTCTTATTCTTGAGCTTGCTCTTTATGCTTACGACAATTTTTATAAGTTCCAACTTAATAAAGATAAACGTGATTATAACACCAGACATGGAAGTGACATAGCCACACCTAGGTCTAGATTAACCTTATATCAGCAGTCCCCACAGGTTCTTGCGATCAAAATATATAATGAAATTCCTACCCATTGGAAAGATTTAAGCCGTTTACGGTTTATGCGTGATCTATTGGTAGTGAATGCTTTTTACTGTCTACATGATTTCATAAATTTTAGAATTACTTAAGTGCTTCATCTTAATCTAAGGTTCTTCTTGTTTTATTGTCTTCACTCTTTATAAGTTTTTTGAATGCTCTTGATAGAAATGTATTGTTGTTACTATTATTATTTTCATCAGCATTATGGTTATTACATTTAAATTTTTACCTTTCACTATTTACTTTAAGTTTGTACTTCCTAAATACAATGGGTTTAGCTTTTTTATTTCTAATTAGATTTTTATTTTGTGCAATTGTATTTTTTCCTTTTATGACTTTTTCTATACCATTGTAATGGTCTTTTGGAAATTGGATAATATAAAAGGAATAAGAATACGAGTCTATTTGCTGAAGCCAATTTCCAGGTCAGACATCTAGAAAGTAGACTTTGCACAAAGGCGCTTTAAAATTTATTTATTTATTTTTAATTTTCTTTAGTATATAAGATGACGTCATGTTTGGTTTATCGTGTTAAGAACTAATGTAATAACATTCATAAGTTGAGTGGGTAATAAATAGATTTATCACTCCTAAGTCACATTATCTAAAAACATCTGTTAGTTCATTAATTCATTCTCCACCGAAATGTAATTCCGTCTCTCTGAGCATTGTAAAATTAAATCTTGCCAGGCACGTCCACAAACAGCGCAGCAGGAACAAATTGACAATTTATTTCTCTTATGTATCCAACCCTTATAACCTAACTCACCCCAAAGGCAGTCACGCTAGCACATCTGCACTAACGCTATAACTATAATCAAATAACCTGCAACTATTCTAACATGGCTCAGAAGACATTCGCCAAAATTAAAACTGAAGTCGAACAACCACCGCAGAGAAATTCTCAAAGGGCTTTTAATTCTGGAACGTCTCTAGACAACGCTAGAATTTAAATTTGCACCAAGCGACTGTTTCTTGCTGTCTTAGTTGGCAGTTTTTGCTTTATTCCATTTCTTCTGCTTGAAATAGGTGAAAAATATATAAAAGTGGTCATGGATTCAATCGGTCTAATTGTTAGTTTATGCTTGGGAAATACCAAAATTAAACTGGATGTGGTATCTTAATCGTTTTACCTTATTGCTTGCGTTCGGCGTAATTATGGGACGAAGAAGTTATTAAAAAAGTTGAGTGACGGTTTCAATGAATGTAGCATAAATCCGGGCGATGCCAACGCCCTCTGTTGGAAGTTTTTGCGGGTCGAAAGTTCAGTTTTTAATATTCGCAAGATTCAGAGGAAAAAGTTGGGAATATTATTAGCTGCATATCTTCTTCTGGGTTTTATGAAGTTCCATTTTGATTTAAGACTTTTTTTCGCGGTTGAAGTTTAACTTGGATTAAATTCATCTTATAAAAAATATATGCACATATAGTGTTAGAGAAAAACGCCTGTGTTAGAGAAAAACACGGGCTGAGTCATATCCCGCTGCAGCGATGTCGACGGATATACGTACATAAAAAAAAGGGAACTATGTTATGCAATGTATTTTGTCGAATAAGGTAGAATATAGACCTATCAGTCGAAGAGACTGCAATAGCTTTTTATATCTTTACTATAATATAGGAGGTAAATATTCATTTCGTGAAATTGAAACGTTTTCATAAATTTTAAATTTAAATTATCTTGAAGGGTATTTTAGAATGCCTGAAATTTTACTGCGAAGTCGTGTAGATTTTTTTCTTGTGTCTCCATTCTAATTTCGAATGCTAATCAAGGCAGATACGGTACCATTAATACAATTTAATTCCCTCTTTGCATTTCACGATTTTTTTTATTGTGGTAGCCATGACAGCCTCTTAGCTTTTTATATTTAATCTCTCATTTCTTTTATCCATTAAATCATACCAGGCAAGTCCCTGGGTAGTTATTCAAAATAATCTTTTCATTCTTCTGTGTTCGCAAAATTCAGTTGAATACAAAAACGTACTTTTGACGAATTTGTTGTAAGTTTGCGTTGATTTGCCCTATAATTGAGGATGTACAAAAAAAACCATCATATCAAGTATTCACTGATTTTATTTTATTTCGGTATAGAATATCATTGCACATCTTATAAAATTATTTACAAATATACAGGGTGCCACAAATGATTGGAAATATGTTTCTGTTAGTATTAATTCTATTACATTTATACAAACATTAATTTTATAAAGAAATTTTTGGGTGTGGAATCGGTTCACCAATATCTAGCATCATTGCACAAATTGTTTTAGAATATATTAAAGAAGAAATTGGAAGTAAAATAGATTCTGAAGTCATTTTTTTTAACAAAATATTTTGATGATTGTATAACAGCACGAGAAAAAGAAAATAGCTCAAAATTACTTGAAAAATTTAATTCTTCTCACCCTAGATTAAAATTTACACTCGACATTGTAGAAAACAACTGATAAAGAATGACGAAATTTTAACTAAATGATGTATCAAACCCTACATGGTTTGGACGTTATCTAAATTTAAATCATCACAACCAATTTCGCAAAAAATAGTGTTATGGAATATTTAGAAAATGGAATAAAAGGACACAAATACAATGAAATTCTTAAAGCTTTAAAAAAACATGAAATAACATAAAATCATATATTCGATTTTAAAATGTATCAATTTTATACAGAGAACAAAACTATAAAGCACGACCGACACTTGAAATAATTGAGATTTATAAACACAAAAATTCAGTAAATGACAAAACAGACACACCGTTTTTCACTAAACTTTATAACTTAATTCATAATTGAAATTTTAGTAAAACTTAATAACGTTTGCCATATTTAACCATAACAAATAAAATTGACACAACTTACAAAACAATCTTTGTATAAAACGAAATAAAACAAAAAGAAAAACTGATTTTATCAATAAAACAAAAATTTTGTCAAACATTTTTTAAAAGTTTTACATGTCGGGTATTTAATTTTTATATTTTATCAATTATATATTTTACGTAAATGACTAAGGTTTGTAATAAACCGAAACGTTTTACTTAAATGTAGGTAGGTACCTATTTTATTATATTATAG
Source organism: Cetonia aurata (assembly GCA_949128085.1). Lineage (NCBI taxonomy): Eukaryota > Metazoa > Arthropoda > Insecta > Coleoptera > Scarabaeidae > Cetonia > Cetonia aurata. The sequence goes on along the minus strand of OX421884.1, from coordinate 64,811,269 downwards.
ATCTAAAACACCAAGAAGTATACAGATACATACAGTATATTATGCATATAATGTGAAGAGAATTTTGAAGGAATAGGTAATAAGATAGTGTCTTTTGTATTAGATTCTTGTCATCGTTCGAACTGATAATTAACTTGATTTGGTTAGCGTAGAGAACTACGTTAGTATTCACTTATGTACATAGAAAGGGCATTGATATAAATCAAAAAAAGATGCGCCCCAAAATGGAACCAAATCAATATCGGAGGGTGTAATAAATATGCTCATATAAGCATCTATAACAATATTCTTAAAGTAATTATCAGCAATTATGGTTTCCAATTCAAGTCATCTTCTCCCGAATAAGTTCGCATATTTCAGCATCGCAGTCACTTAAATTACGACATCTGATCTTTCACGAGCACCTCATTATCCGACAAAAAGACGCTAACCGTACAGAATCGTCGTCGCCGTTTCCGAGTATAAAGACGCACTCTTAGAACCTTCCGCCTCCCAGCCAGTACTAAAATTTCTTCATCCAGTTTCAATTATACCCGGTAATTCCTGTCATAACACTAAAAGCGAAGCTCGCAATTAAATTCACGGCTTCCCGACTCCGGAAATAACCCAAACTTCATCTCCCACTCGTTCATCCCCTGCCCCTCGCCCCCTCACCCCCCGAACAGCGACAGGCGCCGTCAAATTACCCGATGTAAAATTCAAAACGTACAATTTATATACAAATTCGTCCAATTCAATTATATCGTGACGAACGCCACTGGCTTCGCGCTCGCACTGCGATATAAACATTACGTGTGTGAGAGAGTGTGCGTGTTCCGTTATTATATCAGTGTATATGTATATTTCGCCCTTAAACTAATCCGTTTTTAGTCTCTCTCGGATTGGGGAGGTATAGGGCTGATTTTATATACCGGCTGTTCCTGATCGGTGGCCCGTCCCTCTATTTTCTAAAGTATTCGTAACAGAAACAGGAAATTTGGACATTAAGAACGAGACATATTTTTTGACACATTAGAAAAAAATTTGTTACTTTTATTTAACCGATATTTCGATTCAGGATTACATGTTGCCTACAACTGTACTAAATTTGACGTTTTTCAAGATAAAGAGGATTCTTAAATAAAATTTATCATTTTTCAAACTCATGTGACAGCTTATCCATAGACAAAATGTCATATTGTCTGTCACTATTACTAGTGTATACTAATGTGCGGCATCAAAGTGAACGTATACTTCAATGCTCCTCCGTGATTGAAAAAATTTGAAAAAATTAAATTAAAATATAAAAACTAAATCTTGGAGGCACGAACACACGTAGAAACTCTGTATACAGTAAAAACGAAAAACTTTTATCATGTTTATACATTAACTAGTAAACTACGGAGTGTTCACCCAGCCAATTAAATAGTCATTTGATGACGGATTACGTCCTAACACACCGGACCGGCTAAACCGCCTCACCCTCGACATACAGTGTTAGTAAAAAGTCCCGGAACGGTCGAATAACTTTGTTATTTGAAAATTATGATTTCTGAAATTTGGTATGGGGGTATAGTTAATATAAATGCATTTTATGCAATACAGTTAATATTTTTTTCACTTCCGGTTTAATCGGCAATACGTCCAATTTTTTTTTTTTTAAATGGAACGCCCAGATTTTTTTAACACTTTTGAATGCAAAATAAAAAACTACGTTCAGGAAGTACTAAGATGTTTATTTTTATTCACAAGAAAACAGTTAAAAAATTAAAAAAGTGTCCTAATACAGAAAAATCACGATACCTGTCTATTCAGGTTGCGATTACAATAATTGTTCAAAATGCTCTTCATTTACAATTTGACAAAAATGTAAACGGTCAGTAAAATTTCTTATTGAATTTTGTATTTGTTCTGGAGTGATGCGATTGGCTTCTTGAACTATTCTCTCTTCCAATTGTTCAAGATTATGGGGACGATTTTTGTACACTTGACATTTCATGTGACCCCAAAAGAAAAAATCTAATGGCGAGAGATCTGGCGAACGTGCTGGCCATTCGATTGCTCCTCTACGTCCGATCCAACGTCCCGGAAAAATTTCATTCAAATAATCGCGGACATTATGGGCAAAATGGGGGGGACCTCCATCTTGTTGAAACCAAAAATGTGCATTAGGGTGATCACCTATGTTTGCATTTGGAAAGAGGGCCGCAAGTGCTGGAACAACCTCATTTCGCAATAAATTTAAGTAGACGTTGCCAGTTAAATTTCCTCTTATAAAAAATGGGTCCTATGATGTTGTTTCCAACAAGACCAGCCCAGACATTCACCTTTTGAGGACGCTGTGTATGGACTTTTTCAATCCAATGCGGATTTTCAATTGACCAGTAGCGACAATTATGTCTGTTCACAGTGCCGTTGAGACAAAACGTTGCCTCATCTGAAAAAATGATGTGATCTAAAACATTAGGCTGCTGCTCGATCAATTCCGTCATTGTTTCGCAAAATTGTAGTCTACGATCTGGATCATCTTCAGTTAACTCATGGACGGGATACATTTTATAGGCTTTCATTCTTGCTGATTTAAGAATCGTATGAGCAGATTTTTGAGAGATCTCATGAATTTGACCTAATTCTGTTGTGGACACGTGATGATTTTCTTCCACTGTAAGTAACACATTCAAACTAGTTTCTTCATCTGTTGCTGTTAATGGACGTCCCCTTCTAGGTAAATCCTTCACCTGACGAAAGACTTCAAACTTTTGAATTGTTCGGCATACCGTACTTTTACTAATGCGACGATCCGGATAAATAGTATTAAACAAAATACGAACCTCTTCAAAAGAACGTTGACGATCACCGTACCCACGCATCATTAATATCTCAATTCGTTCTGATTCAGTAAGTTTTTCTGCCATTTTCAAATGTGTCAATGTTTAAAATAAGTAAATTTATAGCGATGCAAAAGTTAAAACGCTTTTAAAATTGTCAAATGTGACGGCAAAAAGAATGCAAACACTAAACAACAACTTTTTTCAAAGGTACCTTGATTTTTCTCTATTAGGACACTTTTTTAATTTTTTAACTGTTTTCTTGTGAATAAAAATAAACATCTTAATACTTGAACAATACCTGAACGTAGTTTTTTATTTTGCATTCAAGTGTTAAAAAAATCTGGGCGTTCCATTTAAAAAAAAAAGAAGTTGGACGTATTGCCGATTAAACCGGAAGTGAAAAAAATATTAACTGTATTCCATAAAATGCATTTATATTAACTATATACCCCCATACCAAATTTTAGAAATCATAATTTTCAAATAACAAAGTTATTCGACCGTTCCAGGACTTTTTACTAACCCTGTATAGCACCTATCCTTTTTAAAACATATTTGAATGATGCACACAAAAATTCGAGAAAAAATGCCACACTATGGGAATACAATATATAAATGACAACACCCTGTTTGCTCTAAATTTTGCTGATGACCAAGTCCTATTCACCGAAGATAAAGATGACGCATACTACATGCTAAGAAAATTGAATATGGGATATGAGGTTTACAAATAAATTTTCTAAGAAGAAGAAGAAATCTAGAAATGGAAGACGGAAGTGTAGTAAAATGTTGCACGACATATAAATACTTAGGAACAAATATTTCTAGTAAAGGAGGAAGAAATTAAGCTGAGAATAGCAAAGGGTAGAGTTGCAATAAGACAGTTACACTCGATTATATGGAATAAAACTATAACAAAGAATGTGAAAAAGAAGAATTTATAAAACGATAGTTGAGAGTATTGGTACGATTGATACTGATATGGTTCAGAGGTCTGGGAAATAATAAAGAAAAATGAAGGAAAGTTCAAAGCGATGGAGGTGGACTTCTGGAGACGCAGCTGTGGGGTGACAAGAACAGAGAGGATAAGAAATGAATACATTACGGAAGATATGGGGGTTGCATCAGTGAATATTTTAGATACAATAGAAAGCAGGGGATTGAGATGGTATGGACATTTAAGAGGAATGCCAGAGGAACCGTGGCTAACAAAAGTGTTGCATTGGAAACCCCCAAAAACGTAAGAAAAGGTGAAGACCTAAACTCACTTGGAATGAGGAAGTGCTGCGAACAATGCAAGACAAGCATATGTGAGATGATAATTGGCAAGATAGAAGAGGGGAGAAGCTTGGATGCGAGAGAGTAGTTCCCACTCGCAAATATACACATATATACATATAAAGGCATTTTTTATTTGTTTTTGATATAGGAGGCTATGAATGTAAATTTAAGCATAACTGTTAATTCCGCACACTTTTTTCCTCTTTTTTGAAAAATAAGAGTACTTTACTCTCTCAAGCCCTTTTTATTTTTAAGTGCCCAATCTGTATACGGTAAAAGATAAATTAGCTTGAAGAGGCGCCAAGTTGATTTTAAAAAGTCTGCAACCTTTCTCCATTGTCAAAAAATTTCAAAAGTTCATAACAAAAAAAAAAAACTAAAACAAAACCCTACATGGTGCGTACTTTTTGACACACGCCGTATGGTATATTATATTTGAACCGCTTCGAAACAGATGGTGGCGACATCTATTGGCGGATTCTCCCGTAAAGTTGCGTTTAATCGCGTCCTTTTACCCTCTTCATCGCGGCTGGCGTGGCTTTTGGGAAGGTTGGAGATTGAAAAGGGTCCACTGCAGGAAGTTAGTTGAATAGGGGATGTTGCTGAATGGGCTATTTTTTCGGAAAAGTGCTAATTAAAATCGGGATGCGAGGGATGAAGGTGTGGCCAATCGGAATTCATGATGATCATTAACGCTATTAATGATGTAAACTTTTGAAGGATTTGGCATTATGAGGCTATACATCGTTATACGATAAATTCACCTGTATTATAAGGCATTATATAAAAATTTTCATGTGTATAAGTGGTGCGTTCTCGTTTAATTTGAATTTAGAATCATCAATTTTTTTTTATATTAGAATATTTGAGAAATTCTTATTGAATCAACGAAGCATAATGATGAAGTATTTATGGAAAACGATTTGAGACTTCCTTTTTATGGTTACATTAACATTTAACGTTTCAAGAAAAGAATTACTAGAAACCGGAATGCTAATTGAAACACGTCGACATATAACTATCTTTGTAATTTGGCTACATGAACTTTCAGTTTCTTGATGCTTTCCTCACATTTGTTATAATTCCCAAGACAATTCCATAAAATTTGCCATGGAACTAGTTTTACCCTAGATGATCTGGTAAGCCGTCGCCCTACATTACATATTTATTTGTTTGAAAAATGTTGCATACACGACAAAGTTGAAAGTTCAGCGGAAATTTATTACTAGCACTTCGAACTTCGATATTGGAGAAATCTACCAGCGCAAAAGGCATAATCCTTGTTATTTTTACGACCCAAGCCACTAACAGCAACATCGCCGTTCGAATGTTCCGCACAGTTCCGCAAAACATGCCCCCGAAAACATCAAATACACACCTCATTCCACGTTTCTTTACCTTTTCCCATTCGCAAAATTCATAAGCTCTGGGAATTCAGAGGTTATAAAAGCAAAATTTCCAATTCTATTCCGGCCATTCCTTTAAGGATCCTACCTAGTAGTACCGCTACTTTAGCGATGTCGTGGCGTCCTTCAGCGCGTTATAACTTGCAGATTTATATTCGTATCGCGTGGGTAGTATACACAGCACTGGGATATCGCGGTGCCGTGGCAGATATCAAATGTGCTTGGCTGGTGACAAAATACACGAACGATAGGTGGAGTCCGAATTCGCGGTTCGCCGAAGTTTAGTATTAAAAGGAACGATTAGAATTTGTTTGGCGAAGGATTTACAACGCTTACGAATGCAGCTTTTCTCGCTTTAGAGCTCATAGGAAGTTCCTGAAATATCGCTGCAATTCCTGAAGGGCTATTTATTCGTTAATTTATGTGTTTTCCGGTATAGACTGTAGGCGGATATTTGCCGTGAAATATAGCTAAGGTGGCGGTGCTAATAGCAGATAGTTGGGGAGAATGCGGAATTGGGACAAAGTTCACTTCCAAATCTGTCACCGTGGGAGGTATTCGCTCTTGTAGGTTTGTGTTTTGGAAAATAGTGAAGGTTTAGCATGGCACATGGCGCTGATGTTAGGATTAAATTGTTGTTTGAGTTAGAGGTTGTTTAATTTTCACATGAGGCAACTTTCTCGTGCTCTAAAATGCTTAAATCTAACCCGTAACTAAATTACACTATCGCACTGACTGAGAGAGAAATCTTTGTAGTAAAACCTTACATGGCGCAGTACTAACGATTTTATAGATATAAATAATACAAACAATTGGGCTCTAACGTACAGGTTTACCATTGAATACTAGCCGCTGTAGGAAAATTTCACAGCTGTTTGTAGGATGGAGTAAATATTACTACAACAGGTCTTAATTTATGCTCAGCAGTATATAGAAAAGTTACACAAAATTGTATACTATTTTACTGCAATAAATACTACTTTATCTTACAACGTTGTTGAAAGACAATTATCTGTTCATTCTTGTTTTTCATACAAATTGTAAGAATTAATACTACAAACCTAGTGCTACAATTTGATGGTAAACATTGCTGCAAATTGTACTTGCCCCTTTATGTACTAAACTTCTAAACTATCTGATGAAGTTTTAACCTCTTCCAAGAATAGTTTAGGAGCATACACTGCACCCAATACAGATTTGATATTGGATACCAGATCGCTACTAACCAATACTTCTTCATTTGATGCCGATTGCTCTAATTCTGAGTCATGATCAGATTTCAATAGTTATTAACATTATTACAAAAGTTTTCCAAAGTCCAAGGTATACATTCAGCAGAAAAACGAGTTATTTGTCAATTGTTTGCGTAATCTTATGCAAGAGAACAGCGAAAAACAGGCAACCGGCCATACACTCTCAAATATAAAAAGCAAATACTTCCTGAATAGATTTTTTGTTTAAATGGAGGCCAGAGTTATAAATTAGCAATTGCATATTGTTATATATCATTAATTTATAAATCCCATATCAGTAATATAGAAATTGTTTGACAGATTTTATTTAGTAGCCAGTTGCTCGTTTTATTTTAGTGAAATATCGGCTACCTATATACATATAATACTGTATATCTATAATGATATAAATTTTTGGATATCCTCAGCAATATATTTTATCCGTTTTTTTTTTATTCCTTTGCCTCCAATAAATCTCTTTTAGTTAGTTCTTTTTTTCCAATTTATTGTCTGCAGGGGAATAAATCATATCAGTTTTAGTGTTATGGCTTTCCAAAGCCGTCCTTTTTATATCAATATCGATTATGTATACATTCCGCGCCATAAAATAAAATGTGTGACGCTTGTCAGACGAAAATGATATTCTTTAGATATGTGAAAATATTCGCAATGCATATTTATATAAATAAATATATGAAATGTTGTTCAAGTTGAGGAATTTAGTTTGTATGATCGTCAAGCTTATAGAATTCCGTAGCGTGTTTGTGGTTTAGAAGACTGAGGTACTTCCCATTGTACAGTTGAAAGATTGGACTTGCTTGATTCGCTTTGCGCGTTTTGACTTACTTAAGCTACAAATTTGTTACATTACCAGCAAGCTATTTCGCTTTTCTATCAGTTGTTCTCTCCTTCGCTCCCGATTTATGAGTATCGGAACAGTCACAGACATTCCAGCAAAAACCCGTGATTAATTTTATAAATTACAATTTTTATTTTTCTAAATTTCTAAATTTTTTGTTTCAAATTTCTTTTTCGTTTTGATTAATTTTGTAAAACTCAATTTAATAGATTTAAAATACAATTTTATTTTCTCTTTTTGCAAGCTATAAACAACAATGAAAACCTCGTAATATCGGACAAAAAGAACCTACAATTAATTACAGCCTACGAATCTTCCTTTCCCTTGAAATCCACATTTCTTCCCCGACTGCAGTAGCGCATAATAGAAATAATCCTTTGGAAAAATACCTTTGCCGCAAGAATTTCAATCTACAAATTCCGATAATCTTCGGCTGAACCTTTACCCTACCGAGACGAATTCCAATCGTTTGAGACGAGATATATAAAGGGACAAAAAAACTATTCCATCGTTCCTGTCCTCTCGTCCTTTTTTCACATTTAAAGAAGGGAGCATTGGAGTATTTTGCGCATTTGATTTACAAACGGATTTAAACGGAAAGGGAAAAGTTTTCTAGTTTTCTGCAGCAACGTCAAATTCTACATAATATGGAAAATTTGGGTGAAATTTTTACATATTATGATTGAACCTATTCACTTTATGATATCTGTTCTTATTTGAAAACATATTGTAGAAATGGTTTGACAATTTAGCATAATAACTTTACGTCTACTGGATCCGTCAGATCCGATAGAGCCTTGAAACCAATATTTTAGATATGTATTATCACTGCGAAAATGCATATATCACTCACAGCTTTCTCTTTCTTTTTTGTGAGTTTAAACTGATGTTTAATTAAGAAAATTTTCAAGCAGAACAAAGCTTTTGCCACCCATCTAGCTCGGTGGTCTACACCGAGCGACTCTCCTAAATGAAATACCTTTTTCAGGAACTCCTCCCAAGTAGATGACTGCGAGATGCAACAATTTTTTGTAGTCGTCTCGAGGTTGATATACTCGGAGTTGTTTTAGCGCAAATAAAACCTTGTCTACGGCAATATATTCTACGATGTTTAGCGTAGTGTCATTAACCATTGTTTTATGATCGCTTTGATCAATATTATCCTAATTGTTCTTAAACCACTTGGGCGATTGATCCACTACAGTTGATAATATAATTTTCATTATGTCATATCGACAAGCAAGCCAAAGCATATCTTTCTTCATTTTTCGCTCCAAAACAACACAAGCTCCATTTGCTTAAACGGTGTGTCAAAACATAAACATTTTACTTTATCGTTCACAATCCATGAATTTATTGTTGCGTAGATAGTTGACGCACATGCTTCACTTGCTCTATACGTTCCCAATTTTGGAATGTGGATGTCTAAAGAGAATTTCTCTGCATATTTCACTTGCAAAAACCCTCACTAGTAAACTCCGAACCGTTCACCCAGCCAATTAAATAGTCGTTTGATGACTGACTACGTCCCACCACCCTAACCTTCGTGCACACCTGTGGTTTGGGATTGTCGGTACATCCTGTACATTCAGTTTTCTTAATTAAAAATTACACATACTGTATCATCATTATTTTCCGTTGTAACACTAAAACAATCGAAGAAAACGCAAAATTCTTATCTGCTTTAGGTATCCGTCAACTATCGATAATTTACATACTTCGTAACCGACGTCTTCCGAATAATGGTTATTACATTAATTAGAATGTTCATGTTTTACCATTTCTTCGATCCCCTTTGTGCTTATTTCACACCAAATTCGTCGTCGTTCAAGGTTTCGATGTTTTGAGGTTCGGTACACGACTACCTGCTGATCACCCACGATATTACATAATCCTACTCTTCTCGCCGGCGCGCGGGGATCGGCCTTGGGCATTGTTGGTCCGTTACCGAAAATCGTGAAAAATAGGAATTTCGGAAAAGGTTAGGCGTTTTTTCGCTTCAATTTAAATGGGACGTGTCAAACCATTCTTAAACATGACTTGAACATGCTTCGGTATAAAATGCAGATATATCCAGACTTACTGCTGTATTATTATGCGGTTTTGGAAGCAAGAAATGAAACACTTTTTGTTGTCTACTCAACTAACTGTTTTTATTTATTTCATTACAACATGGTTACAACTATTTAATAAATGCTGAATGCAGAAAAATTGCACTTTGATGGTTACAACTAACAGATGACTGCTAACCTCACGTTTGTAGGTGACCGTGTGCATCGCTCTCATACCAACTTCTAAAACTAACATAAACTATAGAACACTATATTATACAACTGCCAGCAGATTATCTGAAGAGTATGGTACTGTACATAGTTTAATGATCACCTGGATAATGACATCATCAACTTAACATTTTTTACAGACGAATCTTATTTCTACATCTCTGGATACATTAATACACAAGTTATGCGTATATGGAGCGAGCAGAATCCTAATTTTAATTAAGAAACAACTGCGGCGAACTCTATAGTCGTGATCTTTGTTACAAACACATACGCACGAGGTTAGATACATTTTACGTCTGTTGTAGACCCTCCTAATGCAAATGACAGTATGCAAATTTTTGATTTACCATCGTAATTTTCGATTGGAGAGTCGTAGCGAATTTTTTTTTAGTTTTTAAAACACTATCAAAATGAATAGTGACTTGACCTTTCATGCCATTTAAAATGTTTAAGTCACCCCTCCAAAGAGATGGGAGGTGAATGCCATCCTGCGCAAAAAGTAGGTTCAATGATGCTATAAAAGTTGTTCCAAATTCCAACATCATATCTGTTAGTTCAAGAATTATGATGTATCATTTTGTTCAATCCTGTATATGCAATATTCATCTCCTTTTAAAGATTCTAATTTAATCCAGTAATTGGGTTTTGGAACCTTTGGTGTAACAATAACTATCACACTGACAAAAGTCAATGCTAACTTGGTTAGCGAAACGCGCGTCGAGAGATTGTGCATTGTTGTTTGGTGATAGTGGAAAAACCTAGCATTGACTTTTGTCAGTGTGATAGTTATTCTAATTTAAGTTAAATAAAGACAAAAGATGATTTTCAAAATGTCATGAAAACGAGTAAATATTATTCGAGAAATGATTATGCTAATTAAAGACAAACCATTTTCTTTAAAAGAAATCCGATTCTTTTACCGTATCGACTAAATATCTATTTTGCATTATCGAATGAGTTTTGGTTCCGATTCGCCTATTACTAATAACAAGTATTCACCGTAAGAACAAGCAGTAAAATTCGATCATTATTCTTAATAGCACCACTCGAAACCTATTAAAATCAATACATTCAACAGATATGGGAATATATACTGGCTTTATAAACCCCTATTGTCTTACCACGGAGCAAACCAACCTTCGCTTCGTTGCGACAAATTTAAACCTTTCCTTAATCCACGTTTCTAGATAAGGCACCTCGGCAGGCCAACAGTAACAATATTAAGACAATAAGGAGGACGTAACCGATAACGTAAACCCTATGCTGCCATAACCGACCCGACCCACTGACCTCTCTCTGTTTAACTTCACCGAAATCCCAATTAAGTAAGAATCCGGGTCGTCGCAGAACTCGTTTATCTTCCACGAATCTGCCGTATCGTCCGGTAGATCAGACCCTCGTCCAAGGATAAGTCGATACAAATTTTATCCCATCCTGCTGACTCTAATTCGACCTCCCTCTCGGTCTGCTCGGGTCGGTAATATGCGTATAAATACTGCCAGTTTCAATTTAACTTAACCGCAGGGATTTCCCCGACGAACTTAAATAACGTTCCACCACGAACTTGACCCGGGACAATTGAATATCGAAACAGATACTGCGGCGTTCAGATATATACGGGGAAATATCCTCGGGAAGGGTTGTTTTAAGCGGAATGCGAGGACCATTCGAATAATATTATTTCGGGATGTTTCCGTTCGAAATCCCCTATGGCGTACGCTGATGTTGAGGAAGCAAAATGTTGGAATTCTACGAAAATGTTAGGGTTGAGAATCGAATTGAATCTGAGCAAGAAAAACGGGGTGTTATAATTAAATAAATGATATTCTAATAATACAAAGTCACACAGAGAAAAAGAAGTTCTTGAATCAAACAAATATATATCTTTGATATTATTTTCTTGACTGAACAATAGTTTATTTATATCAAACAATATCTTTTTTAAAGCAACCACTTTAACTTGTATGAATAGACAATTATTTTTGTTTGATATATTTTTTTAGACTCAAATAAATATATTTTAGAATGTATGTATAATATATCAGTATATTTTCCCTGAAAGCAAAATAGAACGTATTACACCATCAAAGATATTTAACAATGATTTATTTTAAAAGATTTCATAATACATAGGTACATATACCTCCATTATTTTAACAGGCGAACATGTAACTTAGGGTACATTTATGCACCTTTTATTTATCGTCACTAAAGTACCGTTAGGTATAGAATTTCTAAGTTTCTTATCTTTTCAATCCAAAAATAAAAGGTAATCAAATGTAAAAAAGTAAAAAAAAAAAGTTATATACAAGTGTTGCTTTTTTCATCCATCAATTCTGCCAAATAAAATACAACTTGCGAGAATTGGTAGGATCCAGTAAACAATATCTTTAATTGCTGTTGGAAAAATCGAATAATTTGGAAGACGTTGAATACTCGAAATAAGATTTACACTTTTTTTGGTGTTGGGTATATATGCCATCATAAATTAATATAAGCTGATCTTCTGAAGAATTTAATAATTTTTTGGCAGTATCCGTTGTGTTTACTATTAACTTTTGGTGGCATATTATATTAACACCGGAATAATAGAGAAAAATATCTTTCTCAAAACTTTTAATAATTGTCTTACAAAATTGTGGCACCTGTTGTTCGTATGACAATCCAAGAACACTAGCAATCATTTTATTTGTATTGCCAATGCTTAATTTAAATAAAAACAAATCAGTGCTTGTGCAACTGTGCGAAAATTCGTATTTCGCATTAAAGTTAATAACATTGTTAGTTCTGTGATATTTTCGCACGTGAAGCCAATCAATACCTTCAACTGATTTTTCGGCATTGCACAATTGTTCATGCGGTCAAATAATGTTAAAGTGGTGTTCTTAGATAATAAATTAAAGAAGGAAATAATTTCGGTCTTACTTATGTTATTGTAAAGGGAAACTATCCGCAAACTGGATAGATCCTCTTCAAATATTATTTGTCCAATTAAGTGTTGGAACACCGATCAGCATTTGGTATAATATTTTTGTGGTGAAAGTATCAAGTCTGGTCTCCAGGGACAAATATGAAAAATGGGGCAAATGTGGAAGTCTGTATCATCTATCATATGTATTATTTCGTATAATAAAAATTTTATAATATCATAGTTTGAATTCAAACTAGTATCTGTAAAACACAAAAACGTTTTTACTGGATGAACTATATACTTTAGCAAGATTGCCAATAGGCCCATAGGAGTAAACATGTTATTTATATTTATTCAACATGATGACGTGATATCTGTTTTGGCTATACATTGAAATACTTTTTACGTTACACCTTTCATTACCCGCCGTGGCAATCCAATATCTAAACTACGCTCTAATGCTACATAACCCCCCTGCTGCTTCTATTTGACCAGTTTAGCATTGCAAATTTGTACTGTCCTATTTCCCAAATGCGTTTACCCCATACACCTGCAGCCATTTTCCATTGGGATTGTGTGTTCGTCGGTATCCCTTTCACGGAATAAAATCGATGGAATTGTGGTTTTAGGTTTAAATGCGTCCGTAATAAATCAAATACAATATGTATGTGCGTTAAACAAACACTAGATGAGATTTCTGAGGGTAGCACGTTAATGTGTTCAGTGTGAATCGAACGAGATGAAAACTTCAACTTTGGAGATGCTAATACGCAATGTGATAACTTCCGATTTGGTAAATTGAATATTAAATTTATTGAAATGAAGCAGAATATTGTCATTGTTTTTAAATAATTTTGCAATTAATTATCTGGATAATATATGCTAAAAATTCGCAGATACTTTTTGGCGGCGTAAGAAGTTTCTAAAATCTATCTGGTGCTTGTTCAGTTTTTTTTTTAGTTCATACTGCAAGCATTATAGACAATTTTCTTTGTGAAATGTTTCAAAATGTAAGAATATTCCCCATTATTCCACAATTTCATTTAAGCAGGGAGACAAATGAAAGGCTTCAAATGAATCATTTTATGCTACCTACTACAAGATCAGAACTAACTTGTCTGTGTGTCCCACGAATGTAGCTGTGGGGTCGTAATTTACACTGAGATCAGTAATTTTAGCGTTGGTATGTTCCAAAATTTCAGATATGATCTCATCTGTTATCAAAAGTGACCAACTATCCAATGGCGTTTTGGGAGGTGTCACAGATGCGTTTCCTTTTAGACCTGGAAGATGCATTATTATGTTTTCCTTTCTAGTTCTGGAAGAAGCCGGTGGAACTTTGGACCACTTAAATCTATTTTTTCCATAAAAAAAATTGGTGTTGTGTGGTAGATCGTCAGTGCCTTCACTCTTCTCATCTTCTACGTTGTATTCTTCGTCCGTGCCGGTATTATGATCACTGTGTTCACTTGAGGCGTCTCTAAGGTCACTGTCCCGTTCATTTTCAAGTTCACATTCACTATCCGCTTCCTCATAAAAGTTTTCAGCAAGGCTTTTGAGTTGATCGTTTGTTAAAAACCGTTTCATTATTTGATAGCACTAATTTTTATACTCGCGTATTTACTATCCTGGGGTGTTCTGACACCCCACTTGCCACTTTTACATAAATCTACATACAGTTAGTAAAATTTTATATCACTATTCTGTTGGATTTGATATTGTAGTAGAATACCTAAAACAAAAAAATTTCAATTAGAAAAACCTATAAGTAACAAGCAAAATTCGACAGTTGGGGTGTCGGGACACCTCACGATAGTAGTTGAGGGTTAAAGATATGCAAAAAAATAAAATATATATTATTATCACAATACCTTTGAATTGCGATGTTTATATGTATAAAAAAAAAAAACCTAAAATCCTATCGTATTCGAACGCCACAAATTTATCCAACCAAAAAGCTAATCTCCACGAAAGACCCTCGGAATCCCCACCGACCAATCAGACAGTTCCCATCTATAACTGTCACCCTTCCAACGGCATCTCATTTGAATTATCCAAGTTAACGAGTGGGAATTTTTCATTTGGTAACGTCCTGATAACGAGATAAGTTCGGGCTTTGACCGAATAAATTCGAGATCGATGATTGTTTTTTTTTTTTTTTTTTTTTTTTTGATAGGGTGTACAGAAAAGTAGGGTCAGATTAGGAAAGTGTAGGGCGCGCGATTCTCTCGCGTATTGATTGATGTTAATTTGGGGGTGTTCTGTTTTTTTTTTTTTTTTTTTTTTCGGAATGTAATCGAGGAAGGGAACGCGCGATACACCCATTAAAATAATTGTTTTCCTTCTGGACGCGATGAAACGTATTTCCGTGTGTGTGTTTGGGTGGAAGGGAAAAAAAAATCTCGTAAAACGGGAAGGATAATAAAACGCGGAAAATTTATCCGTGCGAATATCGCCTGAAATGTTTGCGTTCATTATCAAAGGGGAAAGCCTATAGGAATGAAAGATTAATGAGAGGATTATATTCCATTATGTTCGAAGAACAAAGCAAATATCCGCGGCAAAGAGAGGTGGCATTCAAGTCTGATGAAAAATAAATTTCCAATTATTCAGCTACGATTTAGACATCAAAGAGATGTTGTGTTCACAGCGGAAATGTCAAACAGAGATAAATATGGAATTTGCCTCTCTCTTTTTTTTTTAATTTTCTATTCTGATTAATTTAATTTTAATATCGACCTTAGAATGTTAATTTAGTGGAAATTATTTTCTCAGTAATTTTACAAGAAATATTTTATTGTAAATAATACATGAGACAAAGAGAAATGTACTCAATCATAAATTCATTAAACGATCTATTTTGGCTTACATGTTTCGACTCATTTGGGACAGCTTCAGAGCCAGGTTAATTTAAGACTCAACTGAACTAATTTACAAAAAAAAAAAAATTCAGTTTACTACTTGAAAATTTAGATGTAAAAATTTAAAATCTAAATTTAAATTACATGGAAAAACAACTATTCAAGCGCAGAAGGAATACATCAATCAATTGAATTAGTAATGAAAAGTAATATGATTTTAAGCATATGCTTAATATAACATCCATCAATACACGAGAGAATCGCGCGCCCTCTAGATCCACGGTGCTCGTGCATCTCCGACAACCGAGGAATTTAACTTGCATGCACACTCACGGACACCCAAAATGTCCGGCTAATGCGTAGTCTAAACGCAGCGAGCTGTTCGGGTGCGTTCGGAAGTTTACCAGCACCCGCGCCTTCCCCTTATCTTGCGACCATTCCATTCTTCTGTGAATTACCCATATTTATGGATTATATTTGCTTCGTACCGGTTTAGAGAGATATGCGGGTGAAGTTCATTACGCTATTTCGCATACAACTTTAGCACAATTTATACTTTTTCCTTGTTTTAATAACTAGTCATGGGCAAAAGGTTAGGCCAAAGTGATTCAAAAGTTGAAACGCGAAAAGTGGTTGTGAGTTTGGCCAATACCGATATGTCAGTTAGAAATAGCTAATGTTTATTTATTGCATTCGTTTAAAACTTTGTTAATTGTTGTTTACTTCTGCGGTGGTATAATTCTTATAATGTTTATGAAATCCCAATAAATTGTTTAAGTAGTATTACATTTAAGCAATATGATTAGGGGTTGCAATACCGACCTGCTTTACCAAAACCAATAATATTAAACTAATATGAATTACCGGTATTTTGGTATATTCTGTATTTAAAATATTAAGACAAAATGTTATACGCTCCTTCTTATCGGCTTTTTATTGTAATAGCAAGTTTTTGTCGGCATTACCGCCAACTCCAGGTATCTGATTGTGACACATGAAATTTTTTGTATATTGAATAGAGGTTTCGTAATCTGTATCGGCTTTATTTTGCACAAATGTGAAAAGACATACAGTTTTTGTTCTGACGTCTACCGTCATTTTATGATTGAACATAGCAGGTACGCCCCCTAGCGGTGAAATTTCGAACATTAAAATAATTTTCAAATACTTCCCGAAGCTCTAGGCGTTGCAGTTTCCGAGATATTTCCGGTCGCCACCATTAGTGAATCACCCGGTACAAAAAGTTTCCGCCCTGAGTTTAAAAGTCACTCATTTCTAATTATTGTCAGTACCTAGTTAATTTTAATTAGTGTATTTATTGTGTTATTATATAGGTAGTATTATTATCTAGAACATCGAACGATTGTAGCGTAATATGAGACACAAAATATCCGATCGCTCCAGGGCTACACTATTTTATTAATTCGCAATTCCAAAAAAATGCAAATTAAATCACCTCACAGCACTTTACTCCGCCTGTAACAGAGTTTCCTCTTACCACGCGTTCATTTCGAACTCGCCCGATATCTCCCATAATTCCGGGGTTATCAGTTAATAGATAGCAGAGTCCACCCCACACCTCCTCTTTTCCAGCAGATAAACCGCTTCATAAATCCCGCACGGAGTGCAGGAGGTTATTTCCCGCGGCCAATCCAACCTAATTGCTACCGGCAAATCGGAAATGCGCTAGTTGTTATGTTGGCGATTCCGGAAATCGTCAATAATTGCCTGGGTGTTCGATGGCTAATTTTAAACCGAATGCATTTAGGTTTGGCAGTGAATTCGGGTCAGGGATTTTCGGAAAGGTGAATTATTTCCTGGCGAAAAGGGAGTTTCTGCTCAATTTTGTGGCTAACTGTGTACTAGAAACGAAACTAGGCTCCAGTCATTTATATAGTTTACTTTTTATTTTCTTTAACCGGTGGAAATGGTGAAATTCTTTTTTTATTGTGTTACGTTCAAGAGTTTCATTCTACTTATACAGGGCGGTCCAGCTTTTTTCGGGATACTTTACTAGCGTACTCTAACAACAAAATTAATGACAAAAATTTATATAAACATTTGTCATTAAATGTTTCCCAACGGAGATATCGCATTGTAAAGTGTTCCATTTATATTGATATGGACAATCGTAGTGTGCTGCCAACGGTAACTAATCTGTCAAAAATACACAATGTACTGTTGCGTTTACTAAAAAGTTTGTGTGATACTACTATGCCAAGAAAATTTAGTAATGAGGAATACGCAGATATCCATTTTCTTTATGGATTCTGCAACGGTAATGCGGAAGCGTCGGTGCGTGAATACGGCCAACGTTCTCCCCAAAGGAGACGTCCGGATTCTCAAGTGTTCATAGATTTCTCGGTGTTTTCGTGAACTTGGTTTACGTGCTAATAATGAACAAAATCGACATGAAAATCACATACAAAGAGGACTTAATAACCGTATTCTCCGGGCATTTAATGAAAACCCACGACAGGTTTAGTTTTGACGCCAAGTATCGTAGATATCGTCTAGAACGTGAAAAAAATTTAAACAGTTTGTTTAACAATCGTTAAAATTGTAGGCACGAGAATTGAACTGACGATCTCTATGGATTAAATGAAGCTATTGCCAACAGCACTGTCGCATATTCAACCAACACAAGCGATCACGCTATATTTCGTTTGTTTCTCATTAATTGACACTCACATCAGTGGATTCGTTATGCCCGAATGCTGGAATCTAACCATAGCAGCGTAACTACCGCAAACCCTTCTAATTAACGCTAACAAGCATGCAGTAAATAGGACCCACAATCGGTGTTAAAGGAGAATAGAACAATATATTATCAGCAATCAACACCATCTGGTTTTGATTTTCAGTAAACTATAGGGACTATAATTATGGATAAAATTCTGTGGTAAATAGAAAAGAAACAAAATAAACTTTTTCTTTTTCTGTTTCTGTTATATAACTCCGCGTGCCGATATAGACTTGTCTTCTCTTTCCTCTTCTAAGTGTAGGGCTTTAAGTTTGAGACGCTGTTGTCGGAGAAGAAAAGGTTTTTATCGCTTTTTTATAGTGTTAAGAATTACCCCGAGAACGCAGGGCAGTTACACGTCTAGGGATAACAATTGAAACAACGTTTATTGAAAAATAAAAAAAATACAGTTGTGAAATAAAAACGTTGTAAAGTCCCATCTTTTATCTCGCCCGTTTTTTTTTCTCCTTATACAATGGGAGTAACAAACAGACTAAAGAGAAATAAAGGATTTCTAAATGTTAGAATGATTTTTTTATCGTTTGGGAAAACGACTACTACAACATAAAAACTTATGTTTTGTTGTGTTATAGGTGTAAATTCTATTTCTCCAAATAACAATACAGGCCGTCGTTCCTTCCTCAAGTCGATGGCCGGGAAATAGACCTCACATGTCGTCATTTCAATATAGACCTTTAAGATGAATTCTACTAGTGGCGACGTATGTCTTCGCTATATGCAAGCATTATAAAAAGTAGAATTAATGAACTAAGAAGCACGTGCGGTATCAATCGGTATAGTAGCTACCGATATTCAGCAATGCATACCGTAGAGATGATAGAGTGCTGATATTGAACTCAAAACTGCCATCAATCGAAATGCGCCATTTTGGAACACAAACGTCATCAATGACTCGATACCATGGCGGATATTCAAATAAATAAAGTTAAGGATATCAATAAATTTTAATAGCACTTCCAATTTATAATGATAATTAGTAGCATATGTTAGATTTTATCCTATGTATTTTATATGGCATTGTTTTTTTTTTTTTATTAAAGTTGTGGACAACTTAGAACTATAGACAGTTTCTAAACTACTGGTAACATATAATTTCAACGCCATATAAAAATACGTAGGAAAAATCTAATACAAGTTTCATGAGATCTTCACGACTTGTCATAACAATCCAACATTGTATGTTGTCTTTAGGAGTAAATAATATACTGCAGTAGTTGTTGTATAATTTATTGATGATTAAATAATATCAGTTTACTTAATACCTTCCTTATTGATTTTCCTTGTAGTTTTTCTGTAAACTTCTTCGCTAAATTATGAAATCTAATTTCCCTATAAGACGATATTATGGTTTTACTTAAAATTGAAACATGAGTTTCTTCCAGGGGTGACATATCTAACAAATGATGGGATAAACTAGAAAAAATGTTTTGGGGAACATAACTTGATAGTAAATAAACAAAAGTCGTTAGGAAATTCTGTTCTTGTGAAATCTTGTTTCCTGTCAAGACCATTACTTTCCGAATTTGTTTTTCGGTGAACTGGGAAATATATCGTACCTCCTTTGATGGCAAAATTTAAAGAAATATATATGTTATACATCATTTATTTACCTCTATCCTTTGTTTTCAGGAATATCAAGTGATTCTAAATAAAAATATACATTTTTAGATTTTCTTTGTCCGAATTCAATGTTGGAATAACTCCCTTTTTAATTCGCACATTCTGTCCCGCTCTATCAAAATCCTTTTCGAGGAAATGTAGAGAACAAACATAGGCACGCTTACTTTTGCAGGGATTTATGGTACCCCCTGTAACAGTAATCCACACAACAATGTTTGGGTATTCTACAAAAAATTATTTCACATAGAAACACTAAATATTATCATAATTTCAGAATATTTTTAAGCTATGGCATTATTCTCCAACTTACATATGAAAAGTTAGTTCTCCGTCATCTTTGTAACTATTGCTTTTACAGGATTTTACACGACACGATGACATCACTTTTCTTTAGGAAAAACTACCTGGATTAATTATCATACAAGCCCAATTGTTAATGCTATAACATGCATACTTACACCTCAGCCTTACACGTAAAACAAAAATATCGGGTGAATAATATATAATATTCGAAACAGTCCGTGAAAGTATAAAGCAAAGAAAGTAAATAAAACAATCAAACTGCAAGGTTAGGTAATATCAGTAACACTTGTCAACTTGCAAGAAACTTAACGTCACTTAACGCAAATACTTCCTAAAGAAAACTAACGTAAGCATGACGCTACATGAAACATGATGCATATAATGACATCTGTGTTCCAAGATGTCCTTTAGTCTTTTGATGGTGCGCCGTAGCGATGCGCATACGGTTCATTGGCAGTCTATCAGGTCTGTGGATGAATTCTACTAGTGGCGACGTATGTCGTTGCTATATGCAAGCACTATAAAGGGTAGAATTAATGAAATAAGAAGCAGGTGCGGTATCAATCGGTATAGTAGCTACCGATATTCTGCAATACATACGCATACAAAAAGATTTGGCAACCCCTGGTCTAAGTTTAAAAAAAGGAAGTATACAGAACAAAACAGTACATATGAATCCAGTAACAAAAAAAAAATTATTGGTGAGACTGTGCGCTTTGTAGGCTCAACTATGTGTTTATATTTCAAACCCAAACTTCGATAAGGATTCTAGAACTACTCTCTCAGGACATACGAATTTTAACACGATTAGGATCATGATCTGGTTCTTGAATTACTGTTGAATTTATTTCCAATAAAGATTTCTTATTGAAGTTTATTAATCGATGAGATATTATAAAATAGCTTTTCTCGACAAAATATCCTGAGAAAACTCGATCGACTTATTTTCTTCATTTCTCCCAAGAGATGTTAACCCTTCAGCGCTTTTAACCCCATCATTTTCTTCACCATATTAAACACTACTCCTTCCTATTATACAAGAAAAAACAAACAGTTTTAGCAAACACATTTACTTCCTTATACGTAATTTTCCGACAAGCACAGATTTATCCAATCTGGCGTCTACCGCATGCTCTGTATAAATGGACGTAATAACCCGAAACAAACGTGTTAACCTACGAATCCTTTCCCGGCCGTTAAACCTTTCCCATCTGACGACATTTTCCTTAATAAAAACTGCCCGGCCGAGCTACTGCACTCATATCGAAGCAAACAAAAGAGGAAGACAAGGACGGAGGGCACAATCCCTCGCAGAAGAATCACTTCGAGAAGATTTCTCGCGTGTGTGCCCCTCCAGATATGAGTACGTGATTCAAACTCTAGTTTGTTGGCGGTATCGCCGTCTTTATTATCAGCAGGCCTTGCTTCTTACGAGTTTCTCTCCCATTAAGGACGCTTCGGTAAATGAGTCGAGTAATAAGTTCTAATAAATGTGTGCTGTAGACGTTGTGATGATGTTGTGTCATGTTTGGTTTTTCGCTGTGATAAATATCGGATTTGAATGAATCGTCTCCCAATTTTTTTATTTTTAAATTAAACTTCATCGTCTTGAAAATTGATTTCTCCAGGATGTGGTTCTGATAGAAACCCTTATAACTTAGAGCTTATTACATTTTGCACATCTTTAGGTTGAATTAGGATTGTAGTGACCAAAATCTAATTGATCGTAAAACTATCTGGATATCTTGTGACCCCTAGATGATGCTTAATTCCGCCTCTTCGATCACACCTTTTATCCCTGGGGGCGACTCCTTGGGTTCTTCAACCCTACTAGTAGAAACCGTATCACTGCCAACCCACGGACTGGCACAAGGTATGGATTGGAGTTTTCTTTTTGTCTCAGCAGAATCTACAAGTGATTCCCTTCTGTTAACCGGCCAGTAGTTCTACTATCATCTTTCTTGGCAGACTGGAACAGTGCCATGGTAGAAGCACTGCGCATTTTTTTCTCCGTAGAAACGCACGATTTAGGGGTATATTCTACTTCAAGGTTGTGTGATTTTTCAATTTTTAGCAATATATCTGAATGCATAACGTCACAGAATGTCAATTGTAAATCTACAGATATTATACGTTAAATAAATAAAGCAAAATATAAATCTTTAGTTCTTCGTCTTGTGCACCACATTTTTACTAAAGAAATATATACAAAATGTAAATGAACTCAGTACATGCATATGATAAAATAGTGTTGGGCAAGGTAGGGGAAACTATCGCTAACGATGGTTGTTTTCTCCTACTTTGCCCAACACTATATGATATATATATAGTTTACTATTTGATATAAAAATATAAAATATAAAATTTTATTATTACAAAAAATGGAAAAAGACTGGAAGCTCCTACTTTCAAACAGAATTTCAGAGATTACGTCGCGCAGTCAAGGCAGAAAGTCACCTATAGTACTTACATCCACAATATTCAATGTCAGATTACTGAGGATCCTAATTCGTTTTGGCAATTTATAGGTTCCAAAAATAACTCCACCAGAATTCCTGGGAAACTTCATGATGGGCAAGTGGAATTCAATCATCCGCAGGAAATCTTCGACCATTTTGCTATCATGTTTGCGGATGCCTACTTACCACCTAATACCGCATCTACCGTTCCTGATTGCTAGACTAGTCTTCTTCCAATTCAACTTCCTAAAATTGAGGCTTGTAAGGTTCTGAAATGTACAAAACACCTAAAAAACAAATCCGCTGTCGGAAGTGATAATATCCCTTGTTATCTAGTTAAGGACTGTGCTATAATTTTTGCTGAACCATTATCCAAGATCTTTAACCTTTCTTTAAGAACTTCTGTATTTCCAACTGCTTGGAAGATCGCCAGAATTTGTCCGATATTCAAGAAGGGTGACAAGACCGACATAAAAAATTACAGACCCATCGCTATTATTTCGACGTTTGCCAGAGTGTTTGAATCCGTAATTTATGCTTCGTTATCATACTGCTGTAGGCCATTTACCTCACCTCATCAGCATGGATTTATTGCTAATCGTTCTACGATGGGCAACCTAAGTACTATAACTCAAGAACTAGCGGCAGCGCTGGATGCAGGTGATCAGCTCGATGTGGTATATACAGATATTAAACGTGCTTTTGACAGAATAGATCACTTTGTATTACTACAGAAGTTATCACGTTTCGGTTTTAGTCGATCTTCAGTTATATTTATCAGATCTTATTTGCACAACAGAACGAACTACGTTTACTATAACGGATATGAATCAAGATTGTTTTCGGCAAGTTCTGGTGTTGCGCAGGGCTCGAATCTCGGTCCATTATCCTGTAACTTGTTCATTAATGGTTTAATAACTTCAATAGATTGCCCTGTACTCGCTTATGCCGACGACTTAAAGATTTATCACAGGATTGATGATATTGGTGATTGTTGCATTATACAATCCAACTTGGACACCATTTACAACTGGTGTAGGAATAATAAGCTAACGTTAAACATTGAGAAATGTTGTCTCGTAAGCTATACCAGCAAAACCACTACTGTGAACTCCTGCTATTATATGAATGGGATCATGTTGAATAAAAACGACACTGTTGAAGACCTTGGCATTACGTTTGATTCTAAATTATCGTTCGCCCAACACATTCTTGATACGGTGCAAGCGGCCACCAGATCTCTTGGATTTATAATACGGACATGTAAAGATTTCTATAACTTCAATGCTATCAAATTATTATTATAAACAATATGTTTGGTAAAGTCCGTATCTTTTTTGTGATTTTATTAGACTGTCAAAGCAATCTTGAAAATATACTCTGTTAGTTCTTTTTGTTAAATTAGCTATGTTGAGTTAAAGCGGAATCCAGCGCATAATTTGAATAATACATCAGTAAACCTTATGACCGTGCATTGCAATTTCATATTCATTTTGCAACGGCTAATTTTTCCAGTTTGGCAAAAAAAGTTACTCTATTAATTTTACCCCTTGCTAAACTACTACAAATACGTGTGTGACGTGTAACCTTTGCAGTTTATAAAAGATGGGGAAACGTCCTAATCCCCCCAATAGCGATAAAAATAAACATCCTACGAACCTTCCACCATTAAACCGCTCCAAGGTAGCGGCACTAATTCCGTTTTTCGCCTTCCGCACTCGTTCGGCTAGTTTTATTGGCTGCGCGACCGCCTTAACTCTAAAGCAACCGTATTGTAAGTACAAAAGCGTCGCTTTTCGTTCGCCAAACCGTAAACGCCCCGCTCTGATATAATAAACAGGGCATATGTCGCTTAAGCTGGCTGTGTGTTGCGACACCGCCCGCATTTCAAAACCTATTTGCGTTAGGACGAGGCTGGAATTGGTTTCGGGGGCCGTTGACGTGAGGCTGCAGTACACTGAGGGATAGGAAATTATCGTAGAGGAGTCGATGTATCTCGGATGACCCGTTTATGGAAGCGAAGAGTATACGGTGGCGTTTGCTTGCTCCGAAACGTGCGTCCGCATAAATTATGCCCCGCCAAGTGGATACTGGTTTGGTCTCTGTTTAATATCAGGTTGATGCGCTCGGATGCAATTTTACTTGATGGATGTTTAAAGACCTGAGCCATAAATGATGCGTTAAGTACTGAATAGCATACAGTAAACTTTCGTGATCTTTCGAAGACGAACGAAAATAAAGTAAAACTCATTCATATTAAATGTTCAGTGCGTTAAAAAGAAAATGGATATAAATAAATATGTTTGTGCATCAATGTTCTCTCGACTTTTTGCGTTGGTAGATCATTATAATATGGTAAATATCTTCTCATTTCAAGATCTGTTTACAACCATGGTGGTGTAGCACTCTTTATTAAAAACACAGTGCAATTTTAAGAGAATTAAGTGTGAAATCTACCAAAAAGATATTGAATCTTGTTTTGTATTGGATGAATTCACCGTTCACGGGGCGTAACTACCGTATAAACTTATTTTCACGTTGGTTGGTGACAGTTTTTTAATGAAACACGGGTATGCCTTTTAAATATAATTTAATCAACACTTAAACCCTTAAACATAGGACACTATTACACTCTGAACCTGAACTTAAAAACTGTGATGATGATTGAATTGGATGCTTGAAATGTTGCTGGAAGACTGACTATGCTCTGTGAATTTTTGTAGAGGAAACCTCTGTACAATATATTAAATAAATAGAATTATCCTGATTCCCAGAAAGGGATGAATTGGGTAAATTCCAGTTGTAAAGGTTAATTAAATATTCTCGAGTAATTTGCAGCGGATGTTGACCATTACTCATCAGTAGTATTAGTATTATTGGGAATATAATAGCTACGGCAATATCTATGAATAGATAAGTTTGTATAAATAAAAATCTAATACCTACAGCCAGGTAGTGAGCTATTGAAATATATAAGGTGTAAAACTTTAACTAAAATAGGGGAAATTTGAAACCGAAATAATTGAATGGGAAAACCCAGATTCTGATGAAGTAAGGGTTCTCTATATGTAATAAGATTAAATACAAATAAATAAATGCTTAAAATACTAAACAAATCTTGTGCATCAAAAATTAGTATTAATGGAGACAACATAATCGACTCCTTATAGGTAATTCTGAACATTTTTCTTGTGAAGTTTGATGCTATTCTTCGTGAGCTTTTGTTGATGAGGCAATTTGTCTTCGTGTCTGGTGATTTTACTAGACTGACTAGCTGCTCTAAGTCAATGCTGGACAACGTTAGCTAGCTTTTCAGATCATTGTGTACAATTGACGCAATATATTGATATGTAAAAATCTGCATCAACTAACTTTTGAAATGTTTGTGACAATCCAAATTAATGAACTTCGTCTTAGGGTTGCATGAATATTCTGCCTCCATTCGAGCATCGCACGTGAACATTCTGTACCCTTCCTAGATAGTTCAGATGTTCAAACTGCTGCAAAGCTGCCGAGGTGTCATCCACAAATTGGCACAACTGCCCTGCACTAAAATGTACGTCAAGATCGTTCAGAAATATCGGAAAGAGCAATGGGGCCAGTGCCGATCCTTGCGGAACCTCTATATTAGTTATTTTTTTTTTCAGGAGAAACTCTGTTGTGGTCTTGAACTATGGCAACGTTTTCCGAACGATCTTTCAAATATTACCCGTCCAAGACATGGCCCTGTTCTAGCTTTTTTATTGAGATTGAATGATTTGTTGAGTCGAATGCCTTAGACAGATCAAACATTAAGGAACCTATTTTGAATTCATTATGTAAATGATCTAAACTATTTTGTACGACCAAGAATGTGCTTTATTAATTGACATTTGGCAAACAATGAAAATTGTTAAAAATAATTGTATAAACTTGTAAGCACAGACATATGTTGATATTGGTCGATAGTTTGCGATATTCTCCCAGATGGAATTGAGGAGCACAGAAATACTAGAGACTGTGGCATTGATAACACTACACAGTTTCAAAACACCTTACCACAAACTTCACTGTTCTGGATACATACTTTAGAAGCAGAGGTATCATCATTAGCAGTTACTTAGACCAGTTTTACTGCTAATGCTGATAACTTTACTATTAACATGTGCGTAGAGTATAGGAAGTTTGCGGTAAGGTGTTTGAAACTGTGTAGGAATTGACGAGATACAATCCTTCTCAGAACTTCGCTCTAAAGATTGTACCATAATAATACTAACTCATATACCCAGAATAATCAATAATTTGCTAATTTGGGAAACAACAATACATAGTATGTATCTCCATCGATGCTATAATCAATAACGATTACGTCAATCAAGTCATCGTCAATGTTTACCGCCATTGTTTTCCTTCCTTAGCATTCCCCAAAATTCGCTCGACAAATATCATTCTCTTCCGATTACATCGCTAGCGTAAACAATCTCAACATTTTCCGGGCAGTCGGCTGCTACTTCTTTATAGTGCCGACAGATGGCGTTCGATAGTACCATTCGATACACGACCAGCGCCCTCTGCTTCTTCAAATCGATGATGCCCCGATCCACGCTTCCGTGCAGATTTGTGGTAGCTGTGTGGATAGAGCGCGCTTCGCCAATTAGTAAATTGCGGTTTCACTTTTTGCCCGTTCCTTTTTCTTCCTAACGGTGAGGTATCATCCGTTTAATTTCCCTGCGGTACGGCGTTTGGATTGTTAACGAGTGCCGGGAGCGTTTTTACGACTCCGCTTTTAAAAGGTTGATTTTTAATCAGAAGGTTCGATGTTCCAACTCATTACGAGGAAGTGGCTGAAATGGGGAATTGATACCAGAAGTAGATCGTGCTCCCCAGTCGATGTAATTGGAGTTTGTTTCTGGATTATCTACTATTCATAAATACTACAGTGTAGAATCTATATATCACATTAAAATGAAACCGTTTTGTTTTTTGAACGCATAGTGGGGACAAAAGCAAAGTTCCAAATGTTATTAAGGATCTTTCTATATATCTTTCTATAAGTTCAATTAAATCATATTTTTAATAAAAAAAAGTTATGAGGGAATCATTTCTTCAAGTTTATCATGCATTATTTCATAAATCCGTTTCTTACGACATCCACTGAGCAAAATTTTTATTCAAAAAATACAAATTTAAATAAGGTAGATAAGGTAGACTATAGATCCCTGTCTGAAATACAAAGACATACGTCCCAAGTGCATAACTGTGACCCTCATTTCGAGAGTACATCCCCACTTGAGCATCATTAGCAGTCTTAGACCTGTCAGTATATCAAGTCAGATCCTGTCCTCTGATGTCCAGTATGCTTATAGCTCCTTCCCGCCAATCTGGTATTGAAACCGTATAAGGACTCTTATACCAATGTCGTGTTGGCATGTGATGGGTCCGCATCTCCAGGATGTCTCCTCTCACATTATCCGCTATCGACTTGCTTATGGTCGTTACGTTCTGCAGCCTATATGCACTCCCCTTGTAGCAATCACTAGAGGCAAAGGTGGCAAGCCTAAAAGTGCTTCCATAACTGCCGTGGGTGTAGTACGCATAGCCCCCGTTATACCTAAGCAAGCAAGTCTTTGCTCAACTTCTGAACAACACTACCTTGACATGTGTTTGTCCATCATACCAATATATACGGGACAACAGGTTTTAGACTCTATTTTTTTCCATATGTGCGTCTGGCTGGTATCGAAGCTGCCATCGAGATTACATTAGAAATAATCCAAATGCTATTCTAAGAGTGGTTGCATCTAAATATGCTAACGCAGAATATTCGGTGATGCTTTAAAAAGAAAAAGGTGAAGCCATTTGATCCAAAATTCCTACAAACTCTATAACAAGATGATGGTGAAAGACGAACTCTGTTTATGGATTCAAGGCGAATACCTTAATGACCGATAGTTTTTAACTGAAAAATGCGGCACCTAGTCGCAAAATATGAACCTCTGCTGCGAAACATTGAACCAAAGAATTTTGACGGAAAAATAAATTAACATTTTCATTTAGATTAGTTGTTCCGTTCATAACGCGAAAATTGTGACACGATAGCTAAATGAAAATTTTTCAAATCTTTTGATAGGTAGCGAATTGATTGAATAGCCACCTAGATCGCCTGATCTGACTATGCTATTTTTCTTTATGAGGTATTCTAGTTCAAAAGGTTTATAAAACTCGTGCAAGGAATAGAGCAGAACTTTAGAGCGGCAAGAATACCAGAAGCTTGTACGGAAATTGCACCACAACAGTATACATTCGGAAGCGGTACTGTGCTAATTACGTTGCATTTAATTGCATTTTAATTGTTTAATTGTTTTCCCTGTTATGTATTTAATAGTAAATTTACGACCTTACGATATCTTCATACGAATTTTTATATCTGCGTTGAGGAACATCGGATTTCTGATAATCACCCATCATAGCAGATTACAGAATGTTATCTATACTTGCAACCGTGCACAATCCTGCTATTTCTTTTTTTTTTGCTGAAAGTATGTGACGCAAATGCAATTTTAAACACCTACAAACCGGAGAAACCGAAGTTTTTCCACGAAGCCCTTAAAACCATCTGCACCCATGTTGAATTTTAAATCTAAACTCTTAAATGTTCGTATACTTCCTAAGGAGAGAGAAAGACCAAAAGAAAAACCTCTCCTGGACAGATGCTTCCGAGCGAAAACTTTCTGGCCGGACTTTCGCGCACAACTTTTCGACTGATATCCCCAAATTTATTCCAGTGGATATACCGTTATAAATTCCAAATAAAGCGTTGCATTCTACCATAGTAGCATCGTGAATCACAACTTCACCCCTCCCAAAAAGGCCTTTTCTAAACTTTCGCCGCATCAGACCGAAATACAAACAAGCAGTCTCCATCCCTTTGGTGGACGGGCCGAATTTAGATTCATTGAGATTCTCGGTAATACACCCAACCAGTGGCGGAATTTAAACCTCCCAGAATAGGAGGTTTTAAATCCAGCCACCTACCCACCCCCCTCTAGGAAAGTTGGATTGCTTCCGTACTCTTTCGTTTAAATATTTGACGGCACCTTATTAAAGTTTATCTTCGAGTAAACGTTTAAAGTTAACGCTATGAGAGACACGCCACTGGGTTAATTCTAACTTAAATAACTTCATCTATAGTTGCGCGAGGAGTTTTGGAACTTATATGAGTGCATAATCGTGTCCTGCAGACACCAGTATCTCATCTAAGTACATCTAAGACAAGCAGTAGCGTGGATGTATCCGTTTAGGGATAGTAGACGAGAGGTGGGGAAAATTTTCTTTGCTGAAGTTATGAGATATCGTCTCCTTGCCTATGTCTAAAGGGGATTGCAAGTATATCTTCAAATGAAAATATTTAAGGAGAACTTTTGTTTTAAGCTTATGGCGAAGAGCCATTGTTACAAATTCCCAGAGCCACTTTCAACTTTTTTAGAAAACAGCTCCACCTCTTGCAATTAATCAAAATCTTCATCGAAATTCTTTAATCACTCCACGACCACCCCCATTCAGACTCCTTTTGTCGCATAGAACAGGGGTAATATCGCACTCCCCCGACGTAATTTTAATTGCCCAATTAATATTTTAGTCCGTGTAACGACCATTAGCGTTTCCATAAAAGTCGAATCGTGTAAACGGTACACCTGTACCCCCCTATAACGTTACAAATTTATTGCCGAAAGCGGAAGGGCGCTAGTGGGAAGTAAAAAATTAGAACGAAAGACCCCGAGGGGTGTGGCAGGCCGATATAAATGTCCAAAGGCCTATTTAGCCGGAACGAATGACTGATAATATCTCAGAAACGGTGCCCAGGAATAAGTAATAAGGTTCGGTGCAATTAATCAAACGGTGGTTAGGTACGTTGAAGCAAAGACGGCGGTTTAGTGGGCCCAGGTGGAAATTGCTCGTGAAAGATTGCGAAATATGTCTTGAGGGACGCATTCGAATTGAGAATTTAACAAAATCTTCCTATAAGAAACGATTCTATCACCGATATGCTATAGAGTAGCTTTTAAATAAACAAAATGCAATCATTGTAGCTGAAATTGGAAATGTAAATTTTCCAATTCCGCCACTATTTTGGGGCAAATTGTATCGACTTCAATAATAATTCAACGTGCACGTAGATTTGTTTATATGCTCGCAGAATATGACAAATACACAATATGCAGTAATTGTAACAACACGCATTGTTGCCAAATTAATAAGGAAAAACGAGCAAACACGGTACGAGCAAGAATAGTGTTAAATTTATTCGTATTGTGCCCTAATTTATGGCGCCCTGATTCGTATCACAAAGCTGTCAACACAATTTTGAGCAATCTGTTTGTTTGTGCCGGAAACATATGAGTAGGGGACCTGATTAAATATTGAACCGATCAAATTTGCACTGTTTAACAAACGGGATTTCCTATTCCAATAGGAATATCCAATACACAGCGTGATCCAGATATCTACCGGCGGTTTTTGCATTCACCCGTAGGCTTTGGAGAAAAGATGCGTGAGAGTACTCTTGCTCCAAAAAAAAAAAAAATATATTATTATAATAAAAGTCGACTAGCAAACTCTAAAAAAGGTATTAAATAGTGCAGTAAATGTATTTTTACACCGGTTTGTATAATGCATTACCGGTAAAGGTCAACGCTCTTCGGAAACAGCTGGCATCACAGAAACGGTTCATGATATCATACGGTTTGAGTTAAGGTTAAAAACATTCAATAGTTGTTGTCATTTGTTGAAGATATTTAAGTAGATACAATCCTAGTACCGAGGCAGCACAAAATCGAGATAACTTTGCCAGATATTTTAATTGTCCCGTAGTCGGTTCCTTAGCAATTAGATAAAATTCGTGTAGGCACACAAGGCAATTAAAATACATGCTTTTAATTTTTTTAATAAAGAATATAATTGTTAATTGTTAATTATGTATTATTGTTATCACATTTATTGCATAAGATGACCTTGCATATTATTGTGAATCATCGATCCAAAAGTATATCACGCGAGACCCAAATTCTACCTGCGTATTGTTAACAAAGAATATGAATCATAACTAGATGTAAAGAAATTGTAAAGAGTTTAGTTTGAATATAGTTCTTGAGCAGACTGGTCGTGTGATTATTTTACATAATACAATGTGTAAAACTTACCCGATGCTCCCATTAATTTCTCTATTTGCGCCCACACATTATCTCGACGTAACTGATTAGAATATTCAGGATGTTTTAAATTGTACAATTCTTCGTAAGTTTGCACTATAGTAATGAGCTTCTCTTCATCCATTGTTATAAATACTTTAAAAAAATAACAAAGCAGGACAGATTGAACATTTCACAACCAGAACTGAACAAATAGAACTGCACTGGAGATTTTTAGAAGTGCAACGTAAAATTCCTTATCATGCCAACCGCCATCTGTTTCTTTTCTTTCAGTGTGGGTACATCACAGAAGTCCACAATACGTAACCAATACTTAATACGAAAATATGTACAAATGTATATTATTTGAGGAATTAACTATGTATTTATAATATAATAAATGAACAAACTATTTTGAAAGTTTTACTATATTTACATTGCTTAAAGTTGAATAAAACCTGAAAATCTCCGATTTTTCTTGATTACAGTTTCTTGAGGAATAACATTATTTCACCCCTTAAGTAGAATCAAGATATAAATACTTACTTCAATGCAATGGATAAATAAATACTTCGTGAACATTATAGATTTAAAATAAGAAACACAAATACATTAATGAAGTATCTCCATGCGTATACATTTTTTAACAATAATCCCACCAGGATAGGTATACTACCACTTAAAATACCGGACATCCTAATTACTATAAAGTAAACAAGCGTAAACACGGCCTATTGGCGCGATGCGAACAGCCGCGTCCAAAGTCCAAAGGCAAAACCCTCCGAGAATGCTAGCCGCATTTTCGCCTATGCGATGCGTGCGGCACGGCTAAAGTGAACGCACTGGCATTTGTAACAACTTTTTTCTTGTTATAGTACTGACAGGTGTTAAATAAACAAACCGAATTGTTATTTCATAACTCGGTTGCTTTGCTTTTACTTAAACTAAGATATACTGACTTAATATATAATATATGTCATAGTAACTTCTTTATTTTTTGTATTTTTTTCGTAGTGTTGTATTAAAACTTTTTTATTTACAATTAAATTTTCAATCAAACTGGGGTGAAATATACAAGGTCTTTTATTAAAAAAAAAAAAGTTTTAGTAGTAGTTTTAATGAATATCTTGAAAATGCGATGCTCAATTGCTATAGTGTTTTCATCACTATAATTGCAACATGAACCCCCAAAAATATGCCCGTTTAACCGATTTTGTAGCTCCAATAATAATGAAGTTAGCAATGGTTCGCGCTTAACTTAGAACAAACTGTATATAGCTAGTCTACTAAATTAAAACCACTCCCTGGTTCGTTAATTATATCCGTGCATTGTCCCCGGAAAGTTTGACACCAACCCTATTTTAATTTGCCTAAAGCAATACGCTTAAAAATTCATTCTTATTGCATACTCCGATGGGAAATAGTAGTACAAGAAGGAAACTGTAATTTGGCGGAGAAAACCTAAATTAAAACAAATTTACCTAACACGGCTAACCGAAAAAATGCGCCGTTGGTTCCAGCGGCAACTCCATTAAAACTTTTTTGTTGTCATTCACAACCGGAGTCCTCCCTTTTTCTCTGCTGGCAAACTTTCGCGAACACTCCCCCACAAAGTTATTTTGTATAAACCGACGCGACAATACGGTTAAAAAAGGAAAAAAAACAGAAGCATACACACATGAAAGAATGCACGGACATCGTCTAATCCTTCTGTTTCCCTTCTCATTTTCTGCAAGGCGTATGTCAGTTGCATTTCCTTTCCATTAATCCGGGCGAAACTCTGAGAACTGGGAAACTAGTCCCCTAACTTGGAATTTTCGGATTTACATAAACTAAACTACATCCCCGTTAGAGGCTGACCACCTCATTAGCATACTGTCCGGATTCGGTAGAAAATAATCGCTTGTAATTGAACGTTCATTTGAATAATGTCCGACAGAGCGGGGATTTCAGTCGGGATAGTGTATAGGGAGGAGGGAGGGGGTAAAAATGCCCCCTTCGTCGGCTTAGTGGCTCAGTAGTTGTGACGCCAAGTTAGGTGGAAAGTTAAAGCAATTAAATTAAAACTTCGACCAGACTGGCAAAACCGGAGTTATAGTACTGGACTATTTGTGTTTGTGTAAGAAGGATTTGATTAGATAAGCTGACCGTTAGAACGTCCCCTGTCAAAAGGGTAGTTCTGAATATCTATCATCTAGTAATCGTGTCACGTATGTGGCGATAAGGCGAATTGGCAAAGGATTTACACTTCTAATGGGAATACCTACATCATGCTTCATAAAATGTTTAGGTGGTATTGGTGCGTACATTGCCCATTGACAAGTGACCATGTTTGATATTCTGGCTATATCTGATGCCACTAAGTTGTGTATGTGTGATATTAGGGTGATAGTACACTGCGACCTGAAAGATCTATTGTGACCCCTCTTCTCGCTGTATTTACAGCTGGCCATCCACTCTGATTCCTTTTAAAAAGTGCAGAATGTCTGAAGGCCCCAGATTAGGTAACTCTGCCTCTTCGATTTCACATGCTCCCAGGTGCAGCGCCCTTGAGTTGCACAGTGCAGCGTAGTTTGTGAGTTGATGGACGGACGTTTCGTTCTGTTCCCCACAAAATCTACATTCGGCATCCTTTGCTATTCGAAGCCTGCTTAGATGTCCGTTCAGTTTTCAATGGCCTGTAAGGATCCCTGTGAATATCCGAATATTATTTTTACTCAGGTTGATGCATTCTGCAGATCTCTTCTGGTTATAGGTTCCCAGAAGAGTTGTAGCTTGCCTCATTCTCTCTGGAGATTCTCCCAGTATTTGGATTTTCTCCACTTTACTTCCTTGTTCAGTTTCTCCAGTGTTATTTCGTTTCCATCCACTCCCGTGTGTCCCGGAACCCACAAAAGGGTTACCTTGTTCTTTTTGCCTAGCTCGTTTAGTTTTTGTAGACACTCCCAACCCATTTTGGAGCTGATTATGTTTGACCTCAGCGCAATGGCTGCTTGACTATCAGATATTATGATAATCTCCTGCTTTTCATAGCTTCTGTCAATGTTGACCTGGACACATCTTTCAATAGCGTGTATTTCCGCCTGGAAGATATTTGGATACATCCCCAAGCTTTCGAAATATTTGGTTCTAGGCCCATATATCCCTATTCCAGTTCCCTCTGCCATTTTGGAGCCATCTGTGTACACTGTGTGCCACTAAGTTACTGTCTGTTCCTTTATCGAACACAGTCGATGATTCAGTCTTATCAGAAACTTCTAAACTTACTAATACTTGCTGAATGAGTCTATAATGACATGTAATGATGGATGTACCTAATCATGTGAAACTTTCACGACTGATTCCTTAATCTTTGACATAATTTCCGCATATACAAAACTAATTGTTCCACACAATACTATTTCCTTTTTTGCTCGGAAGTTCGAAATGCTATGCTATTAACTAGTTCTGATTCCTGAAGTAACAACACCTTTTCTTCCAAGGAGTTTCCGTTTTATCGTCTTTCTCCTTTAATGGGGTAGTTTCCTAGAACCCAGTTTAGAGACTGTGTGCTTGAGTGTATCTCTGAAAACATTGATTGTTTTCTGTCTGATGTTTTTATACCAAATTTATCTAGCATACAATAGCTCTGCACTGTTCAAAGTTGTGGCATTTGCTAACTCCAATTATCCGAAATGGTAAATTATAAAATCGAATAAGGGCTAAAGTAATCTGCTTTGCAGTGGCCTTCATTTTTGTTTTCCTTCCTTCACCGATATCAGCACCACCACTTTTGGGAGCAACTGGGACAGTTTGTTCTAGATCTTCAAATTCCAGAGGCCCCAAGGATAAAATAAACGGCAAAAATACAAGTATTGGCCATTGAGGCTTTAATATTACCGCTGCTATTTATAGCTTCCAATCCCGAAATCAATTGTAGAAATCTGGGAACGATATCAGCTGATATAAAAATGATCTCTATTAGTGGCGACATCGTATATTTTTGTTCTGTCTGTGTTATAAGAAAAGCGTAATTGATTAACTAAGAAGCACATATGCGATCGGTGCCAGTCAGTATAGTAGCTAATGATATTCAGCAATACATGCACATACAGATAGTTGAAGATTTGGCAATAGCAACCACGTCATACTCGATGAATTGGATTTGTTTCAACTCCACCACTTCGTCATATAGGATGCTCCACGATGTAGGAGTCAAAACGGAGCCTTGAGGGATACCAGTAATGACTTTTATCGATTATTTTTTTTATCTGTGACTATTATTATACGAATTTCTCAAGTGGTACTAGAATATTTTTATATATACAATCACGTTGCATTTAACATGGTATGTACTAATATCTATTTTGTTTTAATTTATTTCAGTTACAAAGTTCATACGTATCGGTATCGCGGACAAGAATGACAACCCGCCGTACTTCGACAAGGCCTTGTATGAAGCGGAGGTCGACGAGAATGAAGATATCCAACACACCGTTCTTACGGTCACGGCCAAGGATCATGACGAATGTAAGTTGAATAGTTTTCTTTTCACTTCAGTTTTTCCGGAACTTACACCATTTCCCCGTTCCCGTTTCAAAAGCGTGTATCGTTATGTAATTGTAGACTACACTGTGATTTGTGGATAAACAAAGGGTGATGGATTTTTTTCTGTAATCAGCGTAAAAGATACCATAAGAATCACTCAAAATTTTTGAAACGATTTTATCATCGCGGACGTGTGTTATTCTCCGTTCAATGCAGGAAAAAATACAAGAATAAATACCCTTGTGGTATTGAATAAAAGTATATCATCCCCCCCGTACGCGATCCATCTACTTCCTACTGCGTGGAATATTCTTCTCCCCGAAAAGCAGAAGTTCCCCATCCAGGGAATATAAATTCGAAATAACCCTCATCTGCAACCACTTTCCTTTTTTCCCGTGGAATAGATTTCCCTTTGTAAATCAACCGAAGAGACGTCAGTCGCCCCATATATCCCCACCGAAATGTGCGCATCTCTCCACCTATACACACTACGGAACACCGCCTCCACGCTTCCCCCACAAACGAGGATGTTTGCTTATCTCTCTTCCCAATATATACGTATATACATGTATAGAAGCTGTCGACTTTGCTTATTACAGAGAAAGATGAGTTACAGTCCCTAGGGGTAGCCTGTTTTAATATTGCTTGGGGTATATCTCCCCGTTCCCAAAATTCTCCCCAAATTCTAGGTTGTTTCCGCCTTTGTATGAACAGTTCTTACGGATTCTCTTAAGGGCAACGCTAGATGAAGTCTAAGTTAGATATAAGTGATTTGATATTTAAAACGGGGGTGGCGCCACCCGTATTATTGATAAATACCCAAATTATGAAGAACATATGAGATACCTCTTCTTCTATCTAACATCCTGATTAATCCTTAAAAAAAAAACCCGCTTTAAGCGTAACAAACCTTCGGGGAAAATAGAGAACGTCGAAAGGGAGCGAGAAGATAGCTAATGGAATGCCCCGTCAGCTCCCAGTAAAAGGGATTCCATAATCCACCCATCTCCTCCCCCCCTCCAGAAGGAAGGCGCTTTGTTCCTCTGAGAAAAGCGTAGACAATAACTCATCCATAGCTTATATAGGGTAAATTTAGCGGCTCGAGTGCGCGGATGCGACAACGCTGATGGTTTGTGGGGAAGAAGGCGGAAAAACAATATTCGGAGCTGTCTTCATATTTTAAGTACCTAATCGATAATTATTAAGATCGAATTGCACTTACTCGCTAGCGCTGATCCATCACTATATATTGACGTCTAATTTTAGCTACCCCGTTGCTGGTTATCTCTAAAATTATCCCCACAAGAATCCGCGTCAAAGTTCAATTGACTGTGACATATATGTATGCGCGATTATACATCATCCTAGCGGCATTAATACTAATAAGGGGTGAAGCTCGAACCGTCGAGCCGGGAAACCGTCAGATTTTTTTTTTTACAACCAAGATATCATTTGCTTGCAAATATACTCATTTTTTGCAACACCTGCTGATACAGTGACTCAAATAATTGACCGGACACAACATAAAATAATAAAAGAGCGAATGTACGAAGAACAATATAATCTTTATTAGATACAAGTTTGGATTACAGTGTATATATAGACATCATCATATTGCTAATTTAAAATACATCGTTTTTAAATAAAAAAAAATTAATTTTTCATCTCAATAAATTCACCGGACAAATAAAAAATAAGAATAAATACAATTATGAAACAAGTTAGTATTTCGTCGGACCTCCTTTGGCTTCTATTTCACTTTTCAGTTACTAGGCATAGATGTTGCCAATTTGAAAGTCCTGGCTTATCTTCGTCCATTATTGCAATAACACGGTTTTCAGGTCGGAGTGTGAAGAAATGTGGCATTTTTAATTTTTTTTTTTTTTATTTAAAACATTCCCCAAATGTTCAATGGGGTTTATGTCAGGGGACTCTACCGACGTATCGAGTACTTCTGGGCAGTTATATAATAATCATTGTCGTACTAGATAGAATTTGTGTTTAGGGTCATTGTCTTGGTGGAATCTGAATGTGTCTAAAATTCCCATTTTCTCAGCACTGCTCCTTAAATGGGTTTTTAAAATATCCAAATATACATGCTGATTCATAATACTCTCTATAATTACCAGATCCCCAACACCAGCAGCGGACACACAACCCCATACCATCAGTGAGCCACCTCCATGCTTCACCGTTGGAACGAGATTTTTTATTTTCATTTTAGATAAAAAAAAAATTAGAAAATGCCACATTTCTTCAAAATCCGACCTGAAAACCGTGTTACTGCAAGAATGGACGAAAATAGTCCTGGCTTATTTGATCTTGTGACCACTAATTCAGAAGTTCTTTACGGTAACATTCATCAAAAAGTCATTTGTGTTTAATCAGTAAGCAAAAAGTGCAACGTTCTGCTGTGATTTACCATCCAATTGAAATAGAGAATCCAACACAACAAATTAAAGAAATAACTAAAAGACTTTTAAATTATGAAATAAAAAAAAAATAAACATTTTAACTAGCTCAGTAAAAATGATTTTTAAAATTGAAGAAAAGACTCTCAATCCCAGAGTTACCCTCATGAATTAAAACTTTAGTTTAACCACAAGAATAATTAGTGAGTATATGATGTCAGACTTTCTTTGTAACATTAAGAAAAAAAGGTTAATTAAATAAAAGAACAGAATTTTAATTAATCGACCGACGCACAGTGGTTCAGAAAGTTGAAAGTACTTCAACTACACCAACTAGAGGCAAACGTATAATGGAAAATGGGGGAGTCCCGAACAAGAATAAAACTGAAGAGGCTTTATCATTTATTATCTCCCGTGGTTTTACGAAGCAGCAATATATGCTTATTATGGCAACAGCTTTAAAACATGGTTGCAAATTATATTCAAGTTACCACGATATTCTAAAAGCAAAAGAAAAACGTTTTATTAAACAAGTACAAACTACTAAACATGTCAAATTCAATCCATTAAGGGGTGGTTTTGACAAACAAATACTTCAAATTTGCAAACTAAACTGTATAATTTGTATAAAAAATATTCTTCGTACTTGTATTAAATGCAATCAATTTTTCGCATTTAAGGGTTGTATTTTAGGGTAGGTTTTACAAATACGGATTTTTTATGCATAATTTCAGATTCAGCATACCCAAAAACATGAACTTACTCAACTTTTAATGTAATATTTGTTAAAACTAAAGGGTAAACAATTTCGATCGCGTTTTTTGCGTTCTAAACCACTGTGCGACATCACAAACAAAATCAATTTTTATTTAATCAACAGGTTAATTTACAATCATTCGAAGGTGCAGAAAGAAAATCTTGAACTTACGGTTCTGGACTAAAATAAAAACTGCACAAGACTCTAATTTTAAAATAAGAATGTTATTTCAGGAAGGTTTCACCATAAAAACTTAAATATAACCTTTAAATTGCTATCCACGTGGTTCAATAGTTTAAAGTACTCTTTGTGTGGACAAATTCCAGAATGTAATAAAATGAAAATGCTAATAAAAATTCTTCTATTCACCCAAAAAGGTGATAGAAAACAAAAATAATCCTACAGAAATAATAAACCGAAAAATTAACTCAAAGTGCAAAATAACTAAAATAAATCTTCCTAAACAAAAATAATAATTGATCTCATCTCTAAATAGTGCTCTCATAAATACAATATCAATGAGAAAATAATGATTCCCTGATTGACTATATTTAACCGAAAAATGTTTAAAAATTTTACAACACACAAAAATGAAATAACAAAATGGCAAAAATTATTTATAAGAAAAATGCGTTTACTTATGTCGATAGTCTATCAGAGAACTGCTTTTAACAAAATTCTACAATCTGTTTGCAGGGAAAGACCCCCACTCAAATTTGCTACCCAAACGTAGAGTTTGTTCAAACAATAACATTTCAGATACCTAACGCATTAAAACAAACTGGCGACTTATTGAATAGATTAAATATAATTCTTAACTCTAGAAACTAATATAAGAAAATAAATTTCTATACAAAGCAAAACAAAATTAACAATACTTCCTCGATACTTTAAAATACGCTGTTCTGACTTTAAAAACGCAAATGCAACTCTGCTGGCATGTCCGGTAAACAGGTGGTGGTGGTATGCAAACCAAAGACCACAGAAGTTCGTATCTTCATTATTGTAAACCTGATGAAAATGTTGTTTATTGTTATGTGCAGAGCCCGTTTTTATATATTTTTGGATTAATTTCAATATGTACTTCTGTTGCACATTTTGGCTTGCATAATTTTCGTTGAATAAGCGAATTCTAGATCTTGCATACCTCTCATTCTCATAATACAAAGTCACTAATTCGACACGTTCGTGGATAGAATAGACCATATTCATTTATTGTGAATTCACGATTACATTAAAAGTAAAGTCCACTGAACAATGCAAACGTAAACTAACACCGTACTAAATAAGTGTCTCAAGCTGAAAACAGACGCAAGAAAAGCGGAGAAAAATGACATGAAAAATGATAAGTGGATGTGACAAAAACAAATGGGAATTACCTTGGTTACCACAAAAAAA
Source organism: Cetonia aurata (assembly GCA_949128085.1). Lineage (NCBI taxonomy): Eukaryota > Metazoa > Arthropoda > Insecta > Coleoptera > Scarabaeidae > Cetonia > Cetonia aurata. Next base: position 64,770,218 of record OX421884.1, on the reverse strand, counting down.
CTGGCTGTTAGGAAATGTTAGGAGAGCACATACGGAGAGCATTTGAACCCATTTCATTCTAATCGTGTTTTATTACACAGGTTTTTATACAATTTTAAGGGTTCCTAGGAATGATTTTAAGTCGTCAGATTCAATATTAAAAGTTCCCCTTGATATAACAATAGACAAGTTACGGAATTTTATATAAACCACAGAAGGTTATTTGAGTTATTTGTGGTGGCTCGTTTAAATTGAAAGACCCTGTATATTTCTACGAACAGATGAATAATACGAAACATGTGTACCTCATTTTTTCCACTGCTTACATTTCGCAAAGCCCAGCAGCAAAAAAAAAACCTTGAACGAAGCAGAAACTTAATAAAAACAGAATCCCTAGAGGAGATTATCCTAACCATGACAACTGTCTGCGTCCTTCTCTTTTTCTCTTTTCCTTCTCTCTGCGACTGTCGCGTCGCCGACAAAGCAGGAAAAGGATGACAGATACAGTTGAAATAAGTTAAGGCCTGTCAAGATGAAACAGGTGACACGCAAACAAAAGATAAGAGTTGCATTATCTAGTTTTTCTTCCTAACGCACATATAAATAAATATAGTGTTACGCAGGCATTTTAACTCGAACACAAATAAGGATCTGGAATCTTATATCTCACGCTTAGAGCGACGTTATAAACCCAGCCTGTGGTCTTTGTGTTATATATTTTCGCTCACCTTAGCCGCACCGACGCACAGTGGATCGAAGTTGGTTAAAAATCTGACATAGCGTAAAAAAGACAATCTTCCAGAATCATAATAAAATGTGTATAAGTGTATAGTAAAATAAGCATTAGATATGGAAATCACAATACAAACAAGTAGATTGACGGAATATCGAACAGAAGCAAGCCTGAAAGTACATGTTCGGAGATGTTACGCTAAGAGTGTATTTCGACCGCCCTCTTCAACTACTAAAATCTTTGGAACTAGAAACGATACGAAACTGCAATTTGCTCAGAATATACACTAACTATGTGTAATTCAACCGGCAAAATATTAGCAAATCATATTTGTAATTAACTATACAATTACCATTTCTTGAAGATGGTGTTCTATGACTTTAAATTTTAACTTCTATTAGCTTTTTAAAAAAATGCCCAAATTTGCCCAGAAAAAGGGAAACTGTTTTGTCATCTAGGATCCTTGTAGTACTTGCTCCAGCGATTTCAGCTGCTACTTCGCGCAACTTTTTGAATAAAGACGGTTTGTTTATCGCATTACCGTTTCTAGCATTCTCATAAATGCATGTTAATTAATATTTCTACAAAAAATTTGTTAAGTTATGCCATTTCAGTGACTAACATTCGATGTATCTTTCATAATCTCTTAGTTCTCGGATTAAAAAAGGGTATAAACCAATTAGCATAATTATGAATGTCGGTCATATACCTACATTATGAGATCAAATATGCTATTTCTTTAATATGCCCTGCATTTATTGTATCGTTGACATTGTGTTATAATATTGAGTTAGAATTGTGAAATGTGCTGTGTTAGTTTATAATAATCGATTAGTAGAAGATAAACAAAATGGGGTATCTTTTTTTATATACTTGGCATATTTCGCGTACACATTCTAAGAGTTATTCTACATCTAGTTGGATTGTAGCTAATATGAATACAATTTATGTTTTACTATAGGTGCACATAAACAGGGAGATTATTTATATCATTATCATAAATGTATCAATGTACTTACTGGTTAAAGGTAATAAAAATATCACAGAAAATTAACACATCTACTCGCATAGTAAACATATGTGGGGGAACAATACAAAATATTCTAAGTGAATTGACATTTGTCTCAAAATCATGATTCGACAGTAGTTCTGGGCTAAATCCATATAAACAAAGATTTAAAAATACGTTCTGTGACAAACGATACAAGCATGTTTATATCCAGCTATAACAGCTTAAATAACCATCCTAGATGCAAATGTAATCAGAAGATTCGCGATAATCTGACAAGTGATTACTACACGGAAAGAAATTGATTGCGAGAAGGAACAGTTGAAAAATTTATAAATGTATATGGTTTGTACTATATGCTAGCCCACATACATAATATTCTATTGCATGGCGCAGATATCATTCAATATGTTACTTCCTATAGACAAACTTTCACAAGAAACTGCTGAAGCTCGAAATAAATATCTTAGAAGCGTCAGGGAAAAATTAGCAGAAAATGCAGCCGTTCAGCTACTAACGAAGATATTTTGAAACGACTACTTCCATATATTTCCTATTCAAGACGAACATACAAGAAGTGAGTTATTACTAGAAGCTGTAGAATTATTAATTCTTCACCAGCAAAATTGAAAATTGTGTTAAGTGTAAAGTAGGTACTGCCACAGTTTATCACCGACCTGTTATCAAGAGAGGTAAGCGAATAGTTTTACTATATACAAAAACGTTTAGAAGAAATTTCGATTAAAAACAGAGATACATAATTTTACATTATATATGCTCTTTATCTCTGCTGTAATAGTGTCGACATATTTAATCTATTAAGATACCAAAGCACATGTTTCTATCTTAAATGTATTTAGTGATCAGAATATTTTCCTGTTGCATAATACTGTAGTCTACATTATAAGTTCCATCACACAGAAACAGCTACCAAACTTATATCTATATCAACAAATACGCTATTTCTTCGATTATGCAGTCTGAAATACTATATACTTTTAGCTTCATTTTCATAAACAAGTAGTGACGGTACAACAATATTTTTTTACTCGATGTAATATACAACCTTACCTATTCGACAAAATTTGCTTTCGTTGATCAACATTAATTTTTAAGCAAGTTATTACCATTTCAGTCAATGTCCGCTTTTTACCGCCTTTCGATCCACTGTGCGACGTAGTTTGAACCTTCTTAATTGCTCAGCCCTTTTAATTTTGCTCGCCATCAACTCTGAGGGCTGTTTTCCCATTTCGAGATTAGGAGTTATTCTCTGGGAAATGGAATTAAGGGGGCATTTGCACGCCACAGTCTTAATGAACGGCGTAAACTGGAATTAACGTTTTTGAATGGTGAACGTAGATGGCAGTGAGTGTCGTGCTTCGACTAAAATTCAGCCTCTAAAAATAGATTATATCCGAGGGACTGCTTGTTTACATAAAACATATGATTCTAACTTCTAGGGCATTTCTAGGGGAAACGAATACACTACTATCCGACGACTCGTAAGAAAGCATCCGAGTATAAGATCGGTTATATGCATGAAAGATATACATATATAGATAGCTGTCGAAAAGTTCCTAATGAAGTAGAATATTAGAAATAATATTAGTCAATAGCGGGTATTGTTAAAAAAAATAACAGAAACAAATATGTAGATATACCGTTGTTAGTTACACATTTTTTGCTGAAGTAAAAAGGAATTAATAGACTAATAAGCGAGTTACATAAACACCTTTTCGTATTGAAGTTTCAGCCCTTTTCAAATGTGAGCGTGGTAAAATCGGACAGAATAGAGAGCGCACCGGATCTCTTATATTCATGGCATCGTTGGTATACTAGTTTCAATTTCTATTTCTTGTTCCACAATTAACAATAAATTGAGGACACACCCTTTTGTACCACCTTTACTCCTGAAAGATTTAATTTTTTTCTATTACGCTAACGTAAGCAGGTGTGCAAAGCGTACACCGCACGCCGGCGCATATTCCTAGATGCGGCAAATCACGGCGAATCCCAAAGAAACAAAAGCTTCTTTCATGAAAAGCGAATGTTTGTCGCTTATTTTTCGTAGCGTCTTTGTCGCGTGCCGGCAAGGGTATTTTCTGCCGCGACCTGACCGCACGATCGCTAATCCCAGAACTACATTGGCTGATGAAAAAAAAAAAAGAAGCAAAATCAATCTCGGCGAGTTGATTGAGGATAAAATAAAAGAGACAACATACAAATATAACACGAAATAATACTCGATCTTTTCGTTTGGGCGGTATTTAGGGTGAGATAGATAAGGGAATGTAAACAAATGCTTCGGGGAGACCACTTCAACGAGCGCTGATTAGAATATTGGAACACTCGTGTGACTATCCACAGAAAATTGCTTTTTGCTTTTTTTTAATTTGCTTCTTTATCTTGAACGTATTGTTTTTAAAAACAACCCAAAATTGTGGTAATTTATTTCTTAAAATTTCTGTGGATGGCTTTCTTGAAATGATAAAAAATACAGGCAGGGGGGATGACATAGATATGGCGTTATATATTGTAATGAATGTTTGTTATCTCACATAGTTTGTAGTTTTTAAGTAAATAAAGAGTTAAAATACATAACATCATCTTAATATATTAATTTTTAAGTGAAATACTAAGTTGTGCCATTATATTTAATAATACAGGGAAGTAAGAAGGTTATTAATCTGCTGTTATAAAAAAAAGGTTCATATATATTTATGTCGACCTGTTTTTCAGAGATATTGAGAACTATCGAAACTTGCTTTTTTCGGAAATATCTTGATCAAGGTTGAACCACTTACACATTAGCGTTAACGTAAGACATATAGATACTACTCTTAACAGTTATTGAAAATGATAAATAATGCAACACAATATTTTTTCCTCGTATAATTATCAATGAAAAATTACACTTGGACCGGGTATTCTTATTTTCACAAAAATTATCATGATTTGCTTTCGGGATAGGCCTTCCGTTTTTTACTATTATAAAAAAATATCAAAATGTACGTGAAAATTTATTCTTTTGGTATTTTGAAAAATTTTTCACTCCCTACCATCATATATATACGATATGTGCTTTCCGCAAATATTCATAATTTAAAAGAAAATTCAGTTTACCTCTGCTGCCATCTCTTAAATGATAGCTAAACTGACGCGAAGTCAACTTCATAAAAAAAAATGAGATAATACTAGATTCTGGTTACTTTTCTATAAATAATATTTCGGTACCATTTGTGGGAATATAAGTCACTTCTAATTGTCAAATTTAGAATTTCTATGTCCTACAATGTTTCATTTATATACTGACGTTGTTTCATTTTGTAATAATAGTGGTTTTCTTCTGAAAATAAGGTTTTTTTAGGCTCTCGCACTACCTTGTGTAAAGTGTCATTTTTTTAGTAAATTCAACACTTTCCTTTCTAATAACTTAAAAAAACGTAACGACAGAACGAAGTTGAAAGTTTATTCTATCTTCCAGTGTTATACAATTTCTAAAATAACACCCACGTTCGGCAAAAATGGTACCGAAATATTGCTTTATTTACACGTCTTTTTCAATATGGCCGACCATGGTAATATCGCCTTAACAAGTGATATACTCGCCTCGTCCTGGCAAAGGAAAGGAGGATTGAGAAACTGCTTTAGTGGAGCGAACATGTTCTAAGATTGTAGGTTATGATGTGTGTTTATTAAAGTAGAGGAGTATTATGGATGACTTTCATAATATGGATGTGCCTTACTAATATATAGATGCTTTTCGTCTGCCATCTTTTTTATTTTTCATGGTAAATATTCATCAAATTGTAAAATAACCAGATAGAAAAAAATCTAGTGGTATCAAATCAGGCGAGATGAAAACAAAGCATATTTTCTAGCGCAAATTTAAACAATTAAACATTTCACATGGGAAACGTACAGAAATCCCATCTGATTTACTTGATCCTGATAAAATTAATAGAGCCTTTATGAAAAATCTGATCCTGACATTACTGGCGATTGTTCACAAGTTACAAACAGTTACGAAAGTGCAACATATCAAAATAAGGGTTCTATATTTAGCTTTCATACTCTAGACACAAATCCCGCATCAAAATACATTTCAGCTATTAAGAGTAACTTGGTCGCTGACGATGGTATTACTAGATTTATGCCTAAATTGATATTACCTTGTACGTTCCCATACAGAACCCACATCTTTAATTGTTGCATTGAAACGAACACCTTTCCTGGTGTATGGAAAAAATCAATGGTAATACCTGTATCTAAGAAACAAATCACTGAGGTATCTGACTCATGCCCAATCTGTTTACTACCGATACTTAGCAAGGCATTAAAAAAAAGTCACATGATCAAATCAATAGTCATTTGGAAGATCTTAATTTGTTACCATCCTGTCAATCTGGTTTTAGACCATATCAAAGCTGTATTACGACTCTACTCAAGGTAACCGATGACATCATCGAGGCCAGGGATAAATCGCTCTTGAGAGTTTTAGTTCTGTTAGATTATAGCAAGGGCTTTAATACTGTTGAGCATGTCATCTTATTAGCAATTTTTCATTACGTCGGGTTTCCCAAAAAATCTATTTAGTTGCTGGAGTCTTACCTTTTTGAAAACGTCGTTTTTCGAAAAGTTGCTCGAAGTAGCACCTGAAATCGCTGGAGCAAGTACTAGAAGGGACCTGTAGATGACAAAACAGTTTTCCTCTTTTTGGGAAATTTGGGGCATTTTGTTTAAAAACTCATAGAAGTTAAAATTTGAAGTCATAGAACACCATCTCCAAGAAATGGTAATTGTACAGTTATTTACAAATATGATTTGCTAATACTTTGCAGGTGGAATTACACATAGTTAGTGTATATTTTGAGCAAATTGCAGTTTCGTATCGTTTCTAATTCCGAAGATTTTAGTAGTTGAAGAGGAGGGTCGAAATACACTCTTATCTTCGAACATATGTACTTTCACACTCGTTTCTGTTCGATGTTCCGTCAATCTACTTGTTTGTGCTGTGATTTCCATATCGAATGCTTATTTTACTATACACTTATACACATTTTATTATGTATAATACCTATGACTTTCATCCATTGATAATCTTCTTAGTACAAGCAAAGCTGTGTATATAAGATCTTTCTATTCACGTCCACATCATCAATAAACGAGCACACGACGGCAGATTTTCCGCCAGCCATCAATTAGGATTCCCAATCTCTTCCACTCGCAACAGTCCGACTACTTCACTCGTCTCGAATTAAACCGAAAACTTTCACGAAACAAACCCGTCACGTCCACAAAACGGCCGCCCAGGAGCTCCCCAACTACGAAAATTGAACTTCAAACGGGATCCAGACGCTTTGGAAATCGATGTGAGCTTGTTGCCTCATCCCATTCCTCCAGCCGTCTTACCAACCAGTATCATCGCAGCTTTATAGCGCATAATCCCCTCCCCCCTCGCGATACGTCCATATTATCATATTCAAATGAGGAAGGGTGTTTTTTTTTTCGCTGGGGTTGAGCCATGAACGTCCCTCCTCCTACCATTCGACAAAGTGAACAACAGGACGAGTGAAGCCTGGATGCGAATATACGATGCGGAAAAGGTCTTTTTGTTTGCGGATTGGGGCGTCACGTCGTCGAGCGACGTGGCATGTACCCAGATGACGGCATTTGATGCGTATGTGGCTCGTTTGTATGGTCATTACTGTAGGGAAGAAGGGAAAGAAATGATAATATTGCGGGGAAGGAAGGGATGATATGGGTAGTTGTGATAAGTCGACGATACATCCGAGTAAAAATGTAGAGGGAATTTTTTTTTCTGTGAATTTCGCGTAAATGCTTATTTTGAATGAAGTATGTAAGAATAATGTGTCAATATGTTTGTGTAATGCACTCTCCTCACGATTCTGTGAAACAGTTATCTCAGTTGACCAGAGCAAGATTTGAACCTACGTCTACTGGTAATAATTGGCAAAGACGTTACAGCAAGTATACAGTCGAACTACAAAACATACAAAAGATATATATGACATTTCGACAATTGTGCTTAGAGAAGTACGAAGAGAAATAAATATCTACACCTTTGGCAACAATCTTCAATAAATGCATTGAACAGGTGACACTTCCAGCTATACTGAAAGTGGGAAAAAGTCCAATATTTTGATTATCAAAATTATTTAACACCTGAGCAACATGGATATAGAAAGGGACATTCTACGATAATTAGCATACTGCACATGGTGAATGGCATCTATCGAGCGTTTGATAACGGTAGCTGCGCGGAGATCAGTACGCTTGACTTGTCCAAGGCGTTCGATTCGGTAAGCCGCGATATTCTCTTGGACAAGTTAGAGTATTATGGGGTGAGAGGAGAAGCGGACAGACTACAGCTTACCGAATGGAACAATAACAGATCGAAACTTACGAGTGTGTGTTGTGGGGTCCCTCAGGGTTCAATCTTCGGCCCGCTTTTGTTTGTCATCTACGTAAACGACCTAACATCGAGTGTACGTGAAGCCGAGGTGTGTCTATATGCAGATGACACATCCTTGCTGGTCACAGCTCCGGATCCAGAGACAGCTACAGGAACATCGGGTAGGGCTGTTGAGAGTGCTGAGAAGTGGTTTGCTGCAAACAAATTAAAAGTAAACACTGATAAAACACAAAGCCTGTTATTTTCCACCAAGAGGACAGGTCAATCGTCGGCAGTGAAGTTCCTGGGACTTACCAGGGATTCATGTTTAAATTGGCACCAACATCTCCACGATCCTGCACATAGGCTGGCATCTGCATTGTCCGCCATCAGGAGGCTCCTGCCCATCGCCAATTACGAAGCGGCTAACGCGGCTTACTTTGCGAACTTTCATTCTCTCATGTGCTATGGAATACTGTTTTGGGGAGTGTCGGCAGACATAGGATATTTGTCCTTCAAAAACGAGCGATTAGATATCTGAGTAACCTAGAAAGCAGAGATAGCTGTAAAACACACTTTAGAAAACAAGATATACCTACCTTACCAAGCATTTATATCCTAAGTTGTGTCACTTCTGTTCATAACAACAAGAATAACTTCAGTTTAAACGGAGACCAACACTCGTACAGTACCCGAACACGATATGAACTAAGAGAACCATACCATCGTCTCGCATGTACGCAGAAGGGTGTTGACAGAAATCTTTTAAAACAGATGTAAAATTTACAATAGAATCAGTCCTCATTTCCATTATTATAGAATCTAATTTCTTGCAGTATTGCCATCTTTTCATCTTCCCTTAAGTTTCCTCCGCATTTTATTTCGTCCTTTTATATAAAATCCATGCATATTAACACAAACTGATTGCAACCTACTTATATTTTCCGCAGTATTCAATCGCCAAACCAATCTCCTACCACAGGCACAGCAATCTTCTCTTTTATTTATGAGAACATCTAATAGGCTCTACCGTTGGACAATCTCAGATCAAACGGACGCCATTCTGTGTAATTCGGATATATTTTCATTCAACCGCTGAAAAGGAAATGTAACATTCATTAGGTCCAGGAATCTGTGTCACTAAAGCGTAGGAATTTTGAAGGGAACGAGAAAAGCCGGTCGTGCCGCATTCACGTACGACCGGACACGATGTTACTGTATAGGAGAGTTTTGTGGTCGCAAAATACATCAAAGAAACATGTGAAAAGAAATGTGGAGGTACTATGAAAGAGAAAAAATTCCGACGATGGAATAAATATGTATATACATGTGTTATGACATTAGAAGTAATGCTTATTTCATATGTACCGTTTGTAGATAGTTATAATAATAAATTGTAAGGGTCGGTATATGAAAAATCACTCAGTAACGTCTCAGAAACGTGACCATGCATAAAAATTTAATAGATTTAGAAAAACTGTTGTAAAATCATAAAAACGATTACCCAAACAGTTAAATTAACTGCCACAGATGTAATGCCAAAACACGAAATTACTGGTAAATCATAGAGATGTTGTATTCATATATTTTTATTTTGGGGAATGTTTTCTGCGAAAAATGAAAAAACAACGAGATAAAAATTATAGAATCTGGTGAGTCAAAGTAACCTTTTTCTCTTAATTCGTTTAAAATCGCTTTTCGTCTAGACAGAATTACCAGTTCTATTGATATTGACGACTTCAGCACTGCCATAGTCCTTCTCACAGAGCTATCCATGCTAACACATTGTGATTCTCGATTCACCCAAGCCCTCTTTAACAATTTCTTCTTCAGAGCATAATAATTTACACAACGACAATGAATATTTCACTGCTGGAAACCTCATCTAGAACCCACCCTAGACTTGCTGCGCTCCCCTGTTTAATTGCGCGGAAATTTGTATCCCCCCACTGTCCGACTCATCCCCTCAAGACTTCTGCGTACCCCCTTTCCTCCTCCGTCCAACCCTAAACGGAGATCGGTTGGGAAGGGGTTCAGCGCGCGATCTAGGCGAATGGAAGCCAGAGCATTACATCGCAGTAATTAATTACTACTGCTGCCGCCCAAGTCTTCTGAATCTCCATTTTACGCGCTCGTTCTCATATTTCATAGATGCCTTAGCGATGTTCGCTTGTTTCCCGGTCGCATCAGTCGCCCTTCGCTTTTTTTTTTTTTTCTGTAAGTCGGCCGCTCCGTGCCCGACTCGAGATTGTTTTCTTTCATCTTCTTTTGTTTATTCCCCCGCTGACGCGAGGGGGTAAGGATTAGTTGACAAGCAAGCACGAGCCAAGGAAAGGGGCACGCTAGATTTGTCTCTCAAAGATCGTCTATCCTTGCAGTTGCTGTTTTTCTCTTGTTCTTGAATACCCCGTATCCCCACCCTTTCACTTAATTTCTCTTTGTTTCTTTTTGCTACTGAAAAGGGGTTGGGTTTGAGAAAACCCAACTCTTTGAGGGGTGGCTGTCAGGGGTGCAGTATTTAAAGAAATTGTATACGAAGCGGCAATTTTTTTTTTTTCATCGGGTGAGATTGGACGAAAACTGTCAACTGACAAGATGTAAATTGCATATAATTTCTTTTAGCTGGGAGAATGTCTCCTTTATGAAAATAAAAAGAAATAAAAGGAAATTTATGTTATTTATGTCCTTTCAGAGTGATATTAAAAGAAATAAATCATGACATGATCTATAATAAACTTCATATACAGGGTCGACACGCAAGATATCCGATCATTCCGCCCCGCACTAATTTTAAATTAATTCCGGACAATTTTGTGGGAGATTCGTGGAATTCCATTTTCAACCGAAGTCCGAATGAACTAAGAAACAATAAAATATCTAGACATGCTTCGTTATCCATTCCCTAAATTTATATTTTCCTTTTACCGCCTGCTTTGACCTGCCAGAATTCTGTAAATTCTGAACTCATACAAAACGTAACTGCGAAAGAAATGATACAACAGCGCCTGTTCGCGGTTCATAAATTTTTCCATTCCCTAAATTTATATTTTCCTTTTACCGCCTGCTTTGACCTGCTAGAATTCTGTAAATTCTAAACTCATACAAAACATAACTGGGAAAGAAATGATACAACAGCGCCTGTTCGCGGTTCATAAATTTTTCCATTCCCTAAATTTATATTTTCCTTTTACCGCCTGCTTTGACCTGCTAGAATTCTGTAAATTCTAAACTCATACAAAACATAACTGGGAAAGAAATGATACAACAGCGCCTGTTCGCGGTTCATAAATTTTTCCATTCCCTAAATTTATATTTTCCTTTTACCGCCTGCTTTGACCTGCTAGAATTCTGTAAATTCTGAACTCATACAAAACGTAACTGCGAAAGAAATGGTACAACAGCGCCTGTTCCCGGTTCATAAATTTTTCCATTGCAACTATTATGCAATATTCGAATAAAAAGATGACCTATGCCATTTTATTTTGGAGTGCGTCAGCATGTACTAACAGAGTTCTAAAAATTCAAAAAATGGCACTGAGAAATATTATGGGTATATTTAAATATAACTCGGGCAGACCTATTTCCAGGCAATTGCACATACTTACAGTTTTCAACTTGTATATTCTGGAGATAGCAGTGTTTATTAAAAGTAAGAAAGCTTCCTTACAAATAAGGACTAGCATACTTATAATACTAGAAACAAGGATTGTCTATGTATTCCAGTTCATGACTTTACCTGTTTTGAAAGATCTCCTATGTATATGGGTATAAAATTTTTTGACACAATTCCTGAGGAAATAACATATTGAAAAGGAAATTAAATAAATTTTTGCAACGAAACGTTTTCTATTCCTTAGAAGAATTCTTTATATTATAAAAATTACAATTGTGTTTTTCTTCAGTTTTAGTTATAGTTAGTTTGATAGTCTTAAGCCCTAATTTTACAATTATTAGTTTTATGTTTTATGTGAAGGTATTTATAGGTTACTATTGTTTTTTTTTTCTTTATCATTATTTTTGTATAGCTTTGTACTTATCCTATACCGGTTGGTTAACGGGATTAATAAATTATTATTATTATGCAGAAACGGAAGTTGTTTGTTTACTACTGTGAATTTTATACTATGAAATTTTGACTTTATTTCGGTGACATATATATTTATAATGGTATTGCAGAGTCTATGTTAATCCTATTCGTTGGTTGAAATCAGATACTTACTCGATTTTACTCGTGGAAAGGTATGTCTTTTTTATCAGCATTTCCGTAGTACTGAATTCGCAAATAGGAAAGTAAGTGATGGATTTACAAATATTTTCACATTTAGGCCAAAGAAAATTTATAATATACGAAGTGTAACATTAACGGAACACTTGTGAAAGAAATTCTATACGCTATAAAGAAATGATTTTGGCAAACTATTTTCATAGGTATGTATTTTCCTACTTATAAACTTCAGTAGTATCGGAAAAATACCCACACGTAGTAAAGTTCATCGGTAAATTACAAATTTTAGGGATATTCCTATACAAAATTCTTTTATGTATGTTTAGGCATTTTCCTAAATACACAGTGAAGCTCCATATGAGATTTTCATGATAAACGATTTTAACATACACTTAATAAGAGAATTACAGTACATTAAAAGGATTGCGATCTACAATGGTTACTCTTCTCGATGTAAAGTAGGTAGTCCTGGATTTCCAATGTGCACACATTGAATTTGGCCCACTATTGCAACCAAAACGTCCACATAGAAAACACAAACCTCTTTTCCTACGACCGCAATAGCATCTTTCCGAAACTTTAGACTATTACTGCTACACGCATCGACCTTTTCAAAGCGCCCTGTTTACTCACCTATACCTCCCAACCGAACTGAAATATCCGGACAATCTACCTCTCACGAGAACGTCTGTCGCTGGCGACCACCCCCTAGTTTTCCCACACACGATCGCAGTACCCGTCGTATATATGTAAACGTTCCTTTCTTGTTTCAGCATCACGTATTCGATACGAGATCACGAGCGGTAACATAGGAGGCGCTTTCGCCGTCAAGAACATGACGGGCGCCATCTACGTGGCTGGAGCGCTGGACTACGAGACAAGGAAACGGGTAAGTTATTCCCCCCAAGTGATAAGGACGCGTCCCCTCGCACAGAAGAGGGAAGGGTTTCTAAGGCGTTGACACAGTTTTAGAATACGTTATAGACGAGTATATACATATATAGGGTGTATATAAATACAAGCCGCGATGACATTCTTCTTTCGTTTTTGCATCGAAAATTTTACCGTTAAAATATTGTTAAGAGTACATTATACAGCGTTATTATAAAAGAAATAGACATTTTTGGTGTTAGATCACGAAGATGGCAACAATTATTGGGTATCAACAGCCTGTCGAGACAGAGGGAGAAATAAAAGACTCTATTTCCAGTCGCTAAGCTTTCGCCATTTAATTAAGGCTTCTTCAGAGTAACATCTACAAATCAAGGAAACAGTGGTGCTACTAACAACATCATCTAATATGTAACTAAATCTAAAAACTTACAGATTGAGTCTGGTAGCTACATTGTTGGAAAATATTCTGAAGTTGTACCGTCACAGCGTACAATTAGCATGCCTTCCTCACTCCTACTCAACCACAATTTTTGGTATTGTATAAAACAAAAGTTATTTGTGATATCGATATGCATTTTGCGCTGTCAGGTTGAGGAACTGTAGAAGTTTCGATAGTACTGCGCAAGCATAATAGCTACGATGGCTGCAAACTCTACTGGGAAAGCATATTGCGTGCTTGAATTTGCCAAAACGAACTCCGTAACTGTTATCCAACGACATTTTCGAACCCGTTTTGGACAACCACCACCTACTGGACAGTCGATCTACGATTGGTACAATAAATTTGAAACGACAGGGTGTTTATGTAAAGGCAAAAGTGCGGAAAGACATCGTGTGTCAGAAGAAACAGTGACACGTGTTCGTGCTGTTTACCAACGAAGTCCACAAAAGTCAACAACACGTGCAAGTTTGGAACTACAAATTCCGCAACCAACCGTGTGGAAAATTGTACGTAAACGACTAAACCTGACGCCTTACAGATTGCAGTTGGTACAGCATCTACTTGAAGATGACAAGCCTAAACGTCAAGATTTCTTCAATGAAATGCTGCAACGTAATGCAGATTGAGTTTTGCGAGCGGATAATTTTCAGTGACTAGTCAACGTTCCAGGTGAATAAACACAACGTCCGAATATGGGGGACTGAACCTCCGAGAGTGTTGGTGGAGCATTTGCGTGATTCTCCAAAAGTGAATGCGTTCTAGGAGTATGGTCCTTTCTTTTTTGAAGAAAACACAGTAACGGGAGCTACATATCATCAAATGTTGATCAATGGGTTGATGCCTCAACAGCATGAGGACTGGGGGAACTTTATCTTCCAACAGGAGGGAGCACCTCCTCACTGGCACCGTGTCGTTAGAAATTATCTGGATGAAACACTTCCACAGCGCTGGATAGACCGTGCAACAGCCGACAACTGCGTTCTCGTACGGTGGCCACCAAGGAGCCCCGATCTTACACCGTGCGAATTTTTTTCTATGGGAATTTGTGAAAGATCTGGTTTACGTCCCTCCGCTTCCTAATGATTTAGGTGAGTTAAAACAACGCATCACCCGAGCTGTGGAAAGTGTCTATGCAGATATGTTACACCGGGTTTGGAATGAACTAGATTTGATGTGTGCCGCGTGACAGGAGGAGCCCATATTGAGCACCTATGAGTTCCCAAAGTAAACTTTAAGAATCACTTTATAAAATAGTTTAAACGAATTCATAATAACGTCATTAGTTTTGGATTAATAAAACATTGAAAATGTCTATTTCTTTTGTAGTAACCCTGTATTGACTTTGTGAAATGTTGGAAGTGATTTGTTGATAAAAAGAAGTCATTACAATTTAGGATATATTTTTAATATATATTTTGCCTCCAAAGTTTATTTTGGCATTTAGTATTTGTTCAAGCCTGAAATAGACCTGTTTTCAGGTGAACTGGCAATAAAATTAAAATCTATAAATGTGGTCAGATCATCACGAAAATTGTTAGTTCGCTGATTTTTCTCCGTATAGATACGTCCACTCTGAGTATCCACACCGAATCTGAAATGAATATCTGCACCGGATGCGAAGTTACAATTTTTTATGGGCACCCATGTTTTTTGGCGTTCTTGCCGCCTCCGTAAAGCCGCCCCCATGCGAAGTAGGAAAATTTGGAGGTCAGATTCGTGTTCCACGGGGTCGATTTACCCCAACTGCTAAGTTTCGTGAGGGTCTAACGACATTTAAATTAAAAAATTTATAATAATAATAAACCTGTTTCCAGGTGAACTGGAAAAAAAAAACCAAAATCGGTTCAGATATGAAATTTGCACGTTGTTATTTATTGTTGATATTTTTGCGTTTTGTTAGATTTGATTTTAGCCTCCTTAGTAACGCCTTTAAGATAAGTATTTCAAGGAAAATGTCATAGATTGGTTTGATGCAACAGTAGACGTAAAATGATGCTGCTACATTAATACCTAATATTGACTAAGTAAGAAACCATTCAAAAAAATCACCAAGGCAAAGGTTTCGTGATTTAAGGATCAGCCAAAGTCATTTAATTTTAATAAGGCTCATAAAAATACACACCCTTAAAGAAGGAGATTTTGCAATTCGCTATTCGAATCTATTAATTACAAATAATTGATTTTTTCTAGCCTACATTTACGACAAATCGGTTTATTAGCCCACAAAACTGCAGGCATTGAGTATTTCTGCTATGTCAAGTCGTATGTTATTTTTCTCCAGCAGGAAATGTGTAAACCGTACAAGACGAAGCTCACTCATTTTAAATCAACCTGTATATTCTGATTCAACTCACGTAAAACAAGGAAATCAGTAGATCTAACACACTAATTTAACTTGATTAATTAACTTATTTAGAGTTTGTCCGCCTTAGAAATCTACTTCCCACCGGCGACAGGTACAAATACCAAATTACGCTTCCCGTGTGGGTTTCCACACAGCACATTATTCGATATTCCGTTTGTGTTTGTATACGCACGCATCATACATTTAGTCCTACCAAAAATCCTTAATATTATAAAAATCCCTTTGTCTTTCAAATAAATATGTCATTTTTACGAAAACGTCACACAGTACGAATTGCGATTGGCTGCCTCCGATAACCTCAAAGAGAACTACACGACCGTGGTGATCCACGTTAAAGACGTTAACGACAACCCGCCCGCGTTCGAACGACCCACCTATCGTACCCAAATCACTGAAGAGGATGACAGGAATTTGCCGAAACGCGTACTGCAGGCGGGTGTTTCTGAATTTTAACGCATGGAATGTGTGCAGCCGTTATTTTATTTTCGAATTTTGTTCGTTTTTGCTTGCTTACAAAAAAAAACACACTGTATATAGGAATGCATACGTATCTAAATGTCCTACATAGTGTGTGACCGTAAATTTTTTTTTCTTATGTATATATAGATTTGTCCACATGTATCCATTTATCCAGAAATGACACGTAAGATGTTTTTCTCTCTTATTTCTTTTTCCTTTACAATATTGATAGGACTCTTGCATAAATAGGATTCGCGTTGGTAAAAAGACGAGTCCCTTATTTTCTGCGCCAGAGGCGAATGTAAATAAACACCTTAAACTTATTTTCTTCTGGGGTGAACATATGAATACTTGATGTGTGTTGTCTGATGACGAGGTATTTTTCACGCAGACGTATCAGGGTTGGGCATCATTCAATAATTTTTTATTCAAATAATTATTTGAATGGAATTTTCATCTGTTATTCTTTATTCCGTATTAAGTTATTGTTGAATAAAACTACGGGAAATCATTTCAATGAAGATTGTTTCAATAAAACGTTATTTGAATAAAGCATTATTGGAATGACTCACCAAATAAATCGTTATTCAAATAATTTATTACTGAATAACACCGAAATAAATTTAGATTAGGTATATGCCTACATGTTGTGCAGGTAATCATATAAAAATTATCGCTAATGTTAGGAAGTGCATCGGTAGGACGACATGCCAGTACCAATTATATCCGCCGACATCTTCGACATTCCTCTAGATTTACGTTATGTCATTTCTAAAGTCGATAAATGTCCAAATAATTATTTGAATAATGAATGAAATAAATGGTACCATTCGTTATTGAATAATTGAATAATGAATAAGAAGTTACCTATTATTTCTGAATAAGGATAACGACGTAATTCATTTGTTTTTATTATTAATCTGAATAAATTTTGCCCAATCCTGAGACATATTATGCATAATATTTTGTCATTGGAGATATTAAAAAAAAATATTAAAACACATCTTTGTTCCTAAAAAAATTGTTTTGTATTTGTAAGTATTATGTTCTGAATAAAGGAAAGATTATTTGAACCAACCACCCAATTAATTTTCGAAGCATATTTCTTTATTCCAAAACAAGATTAACAAGAATTGTTTTTGCAGTTGTTGTGTTATTATATTTTAGTTTTTTCCACTTCCCCTTGTAGATGTGTTCGGGGTTTTAATTACATATTATTTCTAAAACATAGAACAAATTTTCAAAATTTTACACAAGTATGGTTTGATGATCCAATTTACCGGAAGCTTTAAACTTAAGCTACTTGAAAATTCTAAAAACGTTTTGAAAGCTTAAACTCCTCTCTTTCAAGATACCAAATTCAAGTTTCAAGTTTTATATATTCCGTGATATTAGAAGTGTTACACCCAGAAGGAATAATAATGCCACCTCCTACTTGGACACATTTTTGTGCACTTTTTAAAGCAGTTCGTGTTGCATTGACAACAACTCTGCAATCAATAGAATTAATAACATTGCGAATAGCGTTTTGGAGATAATTTTCAGTATTGTATCTCGCTTTGTATGTGTCGCCTTTTGCGTACCCCCAAAAATAATAATCGAGAAGTGTTGTAAGGCGAACGAGAGGGAAAACGAACAGGGTCCCAGGTGTGACTATCCACCTATCTTCAAGAAGTCTCTCCAGAATCCCAGGAACGGTTCAATAATTATGGACAAGTGCTCCATTCTGTTGGAAATGAACATTTGGCCGAGTCACCAAATCCAAATCCTCGAGAAGATCTTCTATAACAATCCTAGAAATTCTATATAACGTTGCCCTGTTAACGTACCGTGATAAAAATATAGACCAGCAATTCTGGATCTGATTAAACCACACCAAACATTAACAGTAAAACGTCTGTGTGGATATACTGAACTAATAGAGAAATTTCGGCCTTCTTCACAAAGACTTTTTCCTTACTTCTAAATTTTTTATACAGTCTTAAGACGTAATATCTGCGAGGTGCTCCTCGCCCAGGAGATAATTCACTTACGATACAGTGAACTACTTTTACTAATTTTTATTTTGACACATCAAATATGCTTCCAGTATCTACATTTTTCAATATGTGATAACGGCATTTTCTTACCAATTAATAATAAATTGCAAGTATTAAGCGCATACTTCATTTCTAGCATCCATGACCTCAGTTATTTTGACAACCACTGTCACTTCTACAGATAAAATGCCTTACTGAGAGCCATTTTATTTGAGGGATTCAGATAGGTACTACTCAGATACTTATTTCCAACTTTTACGAAAAAAGTCATATACATTATTATTAAGAAATTTATTATGGAACGATTAGTATAAAAATATACAGGATGTTCCGTTAAAAATATATACATACATGTTCAATGGTTTTTCTGTTTCCACTATCGGTATCAGCGGAAGAAGAAAACAATACATCTTTCATAATTTAATCAATCATGTAGCTCATATAATAATTGAAATAAGACTTAATTTGAATCACCCTGTATAATAAAAATTGTTAAAGATCAAGACAGCCCAAATACTCACAAAACTATAAGTAACAATAAAGTATCCCACAAAGTTGTTCTTTTTAATATGGGAATAAAAAAAAATTATTTTTATTAAACAATTGATTGAAAAGTATTTAAAAAAAAATTACTTTTGATGCAAACAAATTCTTACTGTAGTGATATGAGAACGACATTTTTACGTGTCATTCCTTATTTCCCCTCGTCATGTAAATATTATCCACCCAGTTCCCTCTCTTAGAATTATTATTTTTTATTTCTTTTGTACCCTTGAGTGTCGCATGTGTTTAGTACGAGCTAACGCTGGTAGCATCAGACAGCTTGAACGAGAACTACACCACGGTGGTTGTGCATCTGAAGGACGCCAACGATTTGCCCCCGAAGTTCCGAAAATCCATCTACAGGAGAGAGATAGACGAAGAGTTACCAGGGACTTATCCGTTGCCACTAATGCAGGTCAGCAAACACATAGGTAGAATATGACAGTACAAGAAAAAAGAGAACTTGTGCATCTCTCATGGCAACCTAACAGCGGTGATGGTACTTCAATGATGTGTAATCTGTCTATGGTTGTGGGTCTAATAATTAAAAAAGAAAATGGCATAAAGCGAGAAAGGTTACTAATTATTTAATCAGAAATTCTGCGTTGCTAAAATATTATACCTAATAAATTGGTTCGGGTAGTATACCAAGTATTTCCGTCCCGGCTAGAACTATTTTATATCGGGTCGGGTCGAGACAAACAATTGTGGTGGTTGTTCAACTTTCCTTTTGTTGGTAAAGAGTACCATCTCTGTTTTATCTTGGTTTACAGAGAGGCCACCCTCCCTACACCAATTTTCGATAGATCTTAAGGCGGTCTGCATTACATTACAGAGCACACCCTCGAATCTTCCATCAATTAGGACCAATACGTATAGGGAAACCAGATGGAACACCTCATGAAATTTTCTCAGCAATCTAAAAATTAGATAACATAAGGGGGTGTTCCATTTAAAATAAGGAAGTTAATGGCAACGTGCGATATAACCGGAAGTGGTACGACTTTGAAAAAATTTCAAAATGAAAGAGAATCTTGACTAACACTAGAATCCAAAAATTTACAATTTTAAGTTTTTAACGAACCACTATCACGAGAAACCCTGTATATAAAGACATATTTTCTCAAACAAGAAATCTGAAGCGGACAATACAAAACATTCATACAGTAACGCCCGCAGAAAAAAAGCTATCCTAAACGCACATTCCGTGACAAATGCGGCTATTATTCGTCCGACGTAAAAAGGCTTTCCCCAAACCCCCATCCCATAGCGCGGATGTAAAATATAAATAACCGACATTAATAACACAGTTTACCGCAACGCGTCAAGAGATCAAATGCGACCAGGACCGACCGCTACGCGCTTGGCATATTCACAACGCAATACTGAAATGGGATGGGGGAGGGGGTGAGGCGGTCAACGATATAATTGCGTACTATAAAATTTGTCGACGTGACCTAATGTCGTTAACGCGCTCGGACGACCCAACAAATACACAGTGATTAGAGTAATTAAATAAAAATTCAAATCGAAACATCGATCTGCGGTTTCGGAGCCCGTGGAATAACAGGAGCGCGTTGGGATTTTGATGTTTAAATTGCGGATTTCGTATGAAGGTCTTCAAATTGAATATTTGGCGTTGTTCTCATCCGAATACGATTAATATTAGGATTTTCAAAAAAAAATGTTTTTGGAAAATTTAAAATCTTCATATAAAGACGTGGTGTATCTTAAATGAAAGCTTATGAATTGTCGATTCCAGCAAGAACCCTGATATCGCGGATAGGATGTTTTGACACCCAATTTTTTTAAAAAATACTTCATCAAAACAAGATTTTAGAAAATTTAAACGAAATTTGTTGGTGTACTTCTATGTAGCTTTTATTATGATAAAGATTTAAAAACAAAAGAATTGTAATCGGTTTTGATATAAAGATATCAAAAATAAAAGCCTTGCAGCAAACATTTTGAAATCGAAAATTGGATTCGCCAAAATAAATAGTGTTAAAATCTTCAAAATAGATTTATTACGATTAAAAATTGGATTTAGAAAAATGAAATTTGAAAAAATCGAAATTTTTATATAAAGACCTGTTACAAAATAAATGAAAAGAGTTCCAATTGTACATAGATAACAAAAAGAACTTTGCGAAAATGGTTGTGGTACATTAGCACTGAACTTTTTAAATAAAACATGTTCTATTATGACGGGTAGGATTTTATAGCACCATTTGGGATTTTATTTCCCAGAAAGTGCACGAACATTAGCGTTATAAAACCTTTTATTCCTTATAACTTGCCGTTTAAGCTACAAAATAGAATGTTTGTTCATAAAATTGCAAATATAGAAAATAGCATTAGAAAGCTCCAAAGCTGAAGTGACCAAAATAGCGCCATTCAACCGTTGACCTTTTGCGACTTTCCAGATAATCTGAAACCAAAAAACTCAAAATGATTCTTAAAACATGTGCTGTGGCTACAGCTGGTTATTAAAATATGGAAAAGTGGAAAAATAGTGATCTTTTGAAAATAGGATTAGGTATTTTACAGTATTTTCCCTCGTTTTCCCAGTTCCAGATTTTGCAAAGCAGAAGTATTCTTTGTAATGTTTTTCTAGTTCAGACTGTAAACATACATCTGCTGAAGATATATATATAAAGCGGCAAGCTGGTCAATTCATTAGTTTTTTGCGAAAACATGTCAACCAATCTAGGAAACATTGTTTTGAGAAACACGCTTTCAAAGGTTTGCAACTCTAGCTGTTCTGTTCATTGTCCTCGATTGTATAGGCTTTTTTCAACACGTTTGTACTTGATTATCTGACTTGAACCGAATATATCCTTTTTCGCACTTATTCTACTCACTATAAACGTTCGTAAAATACAAAATAAAAAAAAAATTTATTGATTTTTTTTGATCAATCACACTAGAATACTCCCTCAAACTCAACAAATTCCATAAGAAGGTCTGCAAAGCAACGGAATAGCCCTGGTCTAATTCACCTTGTATTATTTATATTTTAGGATTTTTAAAAAATTTCAAAAAGCATCAAAATTTATTCAATATTGGTAGACGTCTTAAATCTCAAATGAAATCGTTAGCTTAGAGTGCAACAAAATCTTTCAAACCTAAAATAACACCAAAACACTCTTTTTTTGATTTTCAAATAAATTCGAACAATACAAACGGGATTCAATTTAATTTTTTTAAACGCAAAATTGACAAGAAGGTCCACAGAGCAAATAAATTGGCCTATTTTAATTCCGCCTCTATTAAGATTAGAACTTTCCAAAAATGAATTTCGGATTCCAGCAAAAACCTTGAAATCTAAAAAATAGGATCTTGCAGCACCAATTCTCCTTTCGAAAAAAATCCGAAAAAAAGTAAGATTTAGCAGCGATTAAAAACTTCAACTTATTGGGGTGGGAAAAGATGCATTCATTATGCCTGGGATTATTGCATACAAACATAATGCAATTTTAATTTTTTAAATACAGAATTAGTTTGAAGGTCTTCAAACCTAGTACATTAAAATATCTTAATCCAGTATCTGTAAAGATTAGGATTTTCCAAAAAGCGAATTTTGGAAAATCCATATTAACTCAATATAGACGTACTACACCTCAATTAGAAGCTTATAAATTGTAGATTCCAAAAATTACACCGAGAATATTGTACTAAAAAAGAACATATCTTTCCTCACTGTTATATCCCGCAGCATTAAATTCCTCTTTTTGCCAATTTATCTTCAAATTGTTTGTATTCATGTGTACTTACCAATATAGTTAAAATCTTAAATTCACCGAATATCACAACAAAATATTTACATTGTACCTACATAAAATAAGGCAATAAGACATAAAAATCTACATCTACCTTAATATCATAACAACATTCCGAACTCAACGTCGTGGTCTTTAATAACAAGACCTTCTGAAGCCCGTAGGGGCAGAGATTTAACGAGGACGATGGCAACCTTGAGGTAGAAGTCGAGGGTTTGGTGTGCCCACGTAACACTGCAGGTTGTTAGCGCTGATGATACGCTATGTTCATTTGCGTGAATCCATTTCGCCTCCATGCTCGGTCCTTAACTGAGGAAATGCTTAAAAACATAAATTTGCTTCTGCGCTCCAAGGAAGGAAGAGAGCCATTCTAGACTCTCTTCTGTAATTAAGGAATTCTTTTACGTCACATAGTTGCTCGTCGTAATGAACGTAAAAAATTAATTGGTGTCAGTCTTTCCTTTGGATAAATTAATGTTCTTCCAAGTGGATAATTTTTAATACGTAATTAAAAAAAATATTTTGGGAAACGAGGGAAAAGTGTTTGGTGTTTTTACCAAATGGATAATTTTGATACATGATGAAGAATATTTGTTGGAAATTGTAGGAAAAAATTGATTTTGTGGCGCTGGAATGTAGATGCGTTAAAATTTTGAAATTCTATTCACAGATTTGGAATGAAGGTCTTTATGGAAAATAGATCCGTAGGTTTTTATCCTCATTTTACGAAAATTTGTTTTCCAAATTTTTTTTTTGAAAATTTAAAATCTTCTCACGAAGACGTGTTACACCAAAGATGAAAGGTTATGCATTATAGATTCCAGAAATGACCTTATAAAATCAAATGCAATACTGCGACGGGTACAAATTTAACTAATCAGTTTTAAAGGCAAAAAAAAAACATTAAAATAATCGAAATTAATTATTAATACCAAAACATATTATCCAGCAGCAACATTGAAACTTAATTGCCCAAGTAATATTTCATATATCTGGAATTGAATCATTGCAGGGGTGGCTATGCCTCAAAATTAATATTGGAGCAGTTATTGATGCATCCGACTGGCGCGTACGGCAATCAGCGATGATGAAATGCACGCATAACCATAAATTACAGTCTGGCCTACTTTTTTAGATAAACACAGAGGGTTTATTTAATCCCGTAATTAATTTCAGTCGCCCTGATTGACGCAATACCGAGCAGAATTGCTAGCGTGACTATCAGAAACGTTACAGTATATCATCCTGGATAACATTGTAAAAAAAAAATCTGATTGCGTTAAAAGTATATTTTTGACGAATATGTGCGTTTCTATATGACGTGAATGTCATGAATACAAATTTTTTTGCGGGAAAATATAATGTGTGGAATAACTGAAGAGTGTCGCTAACAGTTTTAACGAATAATTGAGCTGGTAATTAAATAAATTAAAAGTAAATTTTTGTTTGATGTAGAGTCCTTTTTTTACCTCAACCGCGTTTATTTTAAATACCTTCTCTAACATCTACAACCCTCCTACTAAAGCATTTTAATTAATTTAATTGCTCCTAGCTTCACGACGATTCAAACATTGTAAAGTTTGAAAGAAAACTTTACAAAAACTACAACCATTCCCGATACACCGAAAGTTTTAACTATTAAAAGTTAGAACTCACACAGAAATGACTGCTGTTAAATCCAGATTTATGTCTCTCTGAAAAGAAAAGGTAATCTATGCGTGATATTTTTGATACTCTACGATAAACAGATCAGTTGTTTGACAGTATCCCGACTAGTCGTTCGATATTTACCGAAATAAACTCACTCTGGAGTTTATTTTATGACTCTTAGAAAAGCGAACCACGATATATCAGTTTATACTAAGCTAGAGAAATATAACGAGTAACATTTATACAATTTTATATTGGAAATGTCATTCACGTGCTCTAGAGTTGAAAATATTACAGCGAATATCACTCATATATTCGGATTTTATATTTACAAGGCTGCCATTCAAAATATTTAACGTACTCTCGGCGAAATATCGCATGAGGTGCAATTCTGCGTTGAAAAGCAAATATATTTTTGAAGGTACAACTTTCTACTCACTTTAATAATTGTACATTTTAAAATGGTTTTTAGTATATGTATGGTACATTCTTCATTCGTCTTGGTAGTTTAAAATATTTGATAAACGAAACATTTTCATTAAAAAAAAAAAAATAAGAATAACGATTGAAATTTCTGAAAGTACTAGGTACTACTTGTCTTCTTATTTATACTCATTATTTGTTATGAAGCTACTGCAAATAGTCTAATATACTAACGTGTCAAGGATTCTAGAAAATGCGTAAGAAATGATTGTGTATGAAAAGAGAACATAATTTTATTTTATCGCTCATTTGTTAAAAGAAAAAGGTAGTATCGTTTGACACAGGATACCGTAGTTTGAAGAATAATTGAAGTTTTCTTTTCAATCTACTGATATATAGTGTGAGTCGTTAAGAATGGGGAATCTGGAAATTGGGAATAGTAGAGCCTAAAACATGAGGATTGAACGCAACATGTCTTCCATACAAATGTTGCTCGGTTAAGACATAGAAGATGTTCAAGTGGTAACGACGAGACGACGGTTGTTTGTTGTTTTGTTGGTCGCTTTCAGGGTTTCTCCGGTTCGGTGTTGATGGTATCTACCGCTTATTCTTTAAAGCCGTGCTTATGAGCTTTTGATTACTTACTTGCCTTTGAAATGCTCTATACTTATGCGCCGCTCCTCATAAGTTGAAAGAGGAAGTTCACCCTAGATTCGTTTAGTGGCGCTGTCGGTAAGTTACAACCTCGTGCCAGTTTGAATGGTGTTGCGTAATACTTGCGTCGTTACAATAAAGTGTAAACCCTAAAATGGTAGCAACAAGTCGAAGAATCTTCAGGGTTCGGACTACGCAACAAAACAGTGAAAGTGCATCGTAAATCAAACGTTTATTTCTAAATAACAAGTGTAAAAGACATGGAATATATACAGCAAAAAAAAAGTAAGTAAACAAAACATGTATGCGTGTAAAAATATGTGCAGTGGTGAACTTTAAAATATTTACGGGGCTTCGGTTTGAAATCTTAATGCGGTATCTAAGAGCTACGTTTCAGGTAATAACGTAAGGCGGCAATCTATGTACGGGGGTCGGACAATAAGTACGCGATTGATTTTCGCGGGCTACGACGATTAAATATCTACGGTAATGACTGTAATTAACACTCTGGGAACGCCAGAAACAATGCCGGCGCAACGGCCTGAGCGGTGAGAAAGTCAGTAAAATGCTGCGTTGCGCCAGTGGGCTCTGCCAGCGCTACAATCAGACCGAGATTAAGAAGCTCGATGGGTATCAGAGACTATGCCGACACGCCGATCGGAGCGGACCGGAAAAATGTCTGTGTTACGTCAGTAAGCTTTGCCGACGCTACGATCAGACCGGGATTCCGAAACTCGACGGGTGTCAGAGGCTATGCCGACACACCAATCGGAGAGGACTGGACGCGACTCTACCTGAATAAACAAAATTAACTAAATAAAAACTCGAAATAAAATAACATGCGGTAGTAACGCTACCGCCTATGGGAAAATCAATCAAAAATGAACGGAATTAACAACTAATTCAAACTAAAATGAAAGCTGGATACTGAAATGGATTTTTCAATGGAACGGCACGTTACAGAGTTAATAATTTTATATCTAAATTTCCCAATAACGCAGACAATTGGTATTACCACGTTTTTCAACATGATGAATAGGAATTTGTCATAACTTTTACCGTTGTGCATAGAAGGCGCCAGTCACACCCTGCGGAATAGGTAAATCGAAGCTTATCTTTTTTGTGTATGCAGAATCACATAAACCGAATAGAAAATTTGAAAGAGCAACCTTTTTTACATGAAAAATTTATACTTGTTTAATTTTGATATCTTGATCCGTTTTCGAGATATTTGCATTCGAAAGTTTCAGTGTAGTTCGTCGTATTAACACAATTTTTGATCATTAAATTAATCCATTCGTCAATGAAAAGCGAGATAAGTATCCATGAGTATGAGAAAGATCCCTGGAATCTAACATCAAAGAAAATAGAGAAAAACAGACTATTTCACAATTATCAAAAAGAAAATTTGTTCTGATCTATTTCAAAGGAGTTAGACCAAACGCCATTGTATTTAAATATTTATATGGTCGAACATTCCAGTTTCAAAATTTACCCAAAAGAGATTAATTATAAAATGAGATGCTATTTCTTCAGTTGGTTAAACATCCTGTATATAATCGCGCGTGCATCGCAACCGCCATCCACTTCAGTCGTCACAAAATCAATATTTCGGCCCCAGTTCGTAATTATTGTAAAATAGACCATTGTAAAATTTATAATTAACGAACCTACCCTTATTGTATGTGCATCCCCCTCTAACGCACGCTAAATTTCTACTACCTGCGTGAATGAGTTGGCCAACGAGTTCAGTCGGCAATCATATGAATACACGCGCTGTTTAGCGCGGAAAACAATGCCTACAATATTGCGGAGTTGTTAACATGTTTTCGTCTTATATAGGGTATAGTACAAGGGTTTCTGGAACAATAATAGTGACATAGTTATAATCGTAAACAGGCTAGCTAAAACAATACTGTAAAATTCGGTATTGTTACCTGTATTAATTATATGATAACGGTTTTAAACATAGAGGAAGATGAGGTAAAACCGTCTATATTTGAAGTTCATCCAGCTCAGTCATTCTTGTTTAAAACTCCAATCCAACTGTCTGTAACATCCAGTAAACACAAATCTTGTGCCGTTTGAAGATGAGTTAACTAAGCTAATTATAGGGTCTACCAATAAGAATGCCAGAACTTAAAACGATCACCATGAGAATGCTGTTTACAATTCTGACACTTGTCTGACGCGTTGTGTACACTAAGGTTTATCAAATCATCACGGGCAGATACACTTTTGTAAGCAGAATCTATCTGTCGCAAAGCGTGCCCAGGAAATCGGACTTTCTCCAATGACAACATGGAGAACTTTGCGTTGAGATCTGCATATGAGGAGAGCTAAAACTATTAAATTACAGAATGCGTCCAGAAATTGTAAGTTGAGTGCAGGTGCGCTCGGAAGTGTATCCTGAGTTTTCAAGAAACATCAACTTTTCTGATAAGGCGCATTTTTTACTAAAAGGCTTCGTAAATAAATAAAACTGCAGTATTTGAGCGGATGATCAAAAAATTACTGTGTGGTGCTTTCTGCGGTCCCGAGGAGTGATTGGACCGTATTTTCTTTTTAAGGTCATGCAGGTAATCAAGTTACTATGAATCCCAAGTTGTACAAGGTTTTATTCAGGAGTTATATCTGGCCACATTCTTGCAAATACTGGCATAAATGATATCTTCTACCAATAGGACGACGCCAAATGCCACACAGCATGTGAAACTACTACACTCTTGCACGAGAAATTATTTGGCCACCTTGGTCTTGCGATCTTTCCCCTTTGGACTTGTTCCTTTGGGGTTATGTGAAATCGCAGGTTTACGAGAATAACCCACGAACAATTTATGATGTTAATCATATCAGAGGCAGTATTCCCAATATACGATATATTGAAAATAAATGAGATTTTTAATATTGTAACAGACATTTTTGAATTTGAAATATTCGCGCCTAAGTGAAGTGGGCGTGACCTAATCAAAGGTCTTCCTGCGCAGTGCATGATATTGTATTAGTACAATGTGTATCAAAAAGAACTTCATCTAGTTGCCTATGAATGTAGCCTATAAATTATGGCTTGCCGCTTTCTCGAAATGCGGATATAGATTCAATGGGATAAAGGTTATCCAAGTGTCACTGTCAAAATTTATCATCGAGCGATATGGTAATGAACGGAAAACTAGTACAATTAGATTATTAATTTATTTAATAAGATAATCAAACAACTAAGGTAAATAACTTTGTAAAAATTTTAATTAATTATAATTTATAACAAATGTTCAAAGTGGTCACCATTCTGTTGAATGCATAATGCAATACGACGTTTCATTTTGTTAAAAATATTCTGCAATACATTTGGTGTGATTTCATTACATTTAATTGCAATTGTATTCATCAGGTCATTTAAGTTATTAATTCTGGTTTTATATACTTCATTTTTTAGCATTCCGAAAATAGAAAAATCTAACGGAGTAAGGTCTGGTGATCTTGCTGGCCAAACACCTCTGCTTATAATTCGATGAGGGAAGTAATGTTCTAAAAACTCTAAATTTTCGCGAGTTGTATGTGTGTTAATAACTGCTCTCGGTATCGTTGGCCATTAGTGGTATTGTGAAAAAAATATTGGTCCGACGATTCTACGACGAGATACAGCTAACCATACTCCAACTTTAACAGGATGTAAAGGAACTTCGATGCGATTGTTTGGATTGTTTACAGACCATGTTCTGTAATTTTGTTTATTTACATACCCGCTTAAATGAAACCATGCTTCGTCAGTAAAAAAACTGAGATCAAGAATTTCGTCGTTATTTAAATTTTCTTGAAAGAAGTTGCAATAATTAACTCTAGTAACGTGATCTCTAGGTAAGATCTGTTGAACAACCGATACTTTGTATGCATGCATATGCAAACGACGCTTTAAAATTCTATGAACGGTACTAGAAGATACGTTTGTTTGAGCTGATAAACGACGAACTGATGTCTGTGGGTTTTCTTCAACAAGGTTTTCTACGTTTTCAACAATATTTTGCCGTGTCCGTGGTCTACCAGAACTTTTGCCTTTCAATACAGATCCCCTAGCCCAAAATTTCTCCACGACTAGACGAATGTGATGATGTAAAGCGATATTATCCACAACTCTATTAGGAAACTGCAAGTAAAACTGTCGCTTACATTCTCCGTAAGAATATTGCCATTCCCCATTAAGAAATTGTGCACTTCGAAAATATGCTTCAATAATAAAAATATTTTCTTGCAATGTGTACATTATTGTATTGTTTAAGAAAAAAACTTATTTGTCAGGAAAAAATTATATTGCTGTCACACAATGACAAATGTCAAAACGACACTAAATAAATAGTTTTTATACAGTGCAGTTTTTACAACACCGTACATAGGCTCTATGTTCGATTTTATTTGGCGCATGTCAACGCATGGGCAGCTATGCAACCAACATTACTCCTATTGCAAACATGCGTTGGCGAACGCGGCCATACGCCATACATAGTAACTTCGTGGATACTACTGATAGGCTGTGTCGAACAAATGTCATTTAAAAAACGACTTGTACACACTTCTTGTTATCTGTCAGTTCAGTCTCCTATCCCCTAACTTGTTCGTGTTTGTAAATTTGCATTTTAATTTAATATTTTTAACTCTAATAAGTAAGGTACTTTATTTATGAAAAGAATAAGATAGCTTATCTACCTGACTTACACTCATTTTTTAGCAAAATGGATCATGTACACTTCAAACACTTATTTTGCCTGCATAGGTACTTACATTCGGTAGCTTCTAACGGTACTCATGTAAAATTTTCTAGGTTATGTTCGAGTTCTAATTTAACGTACCACCGCTTAGCCTAGAGCATTAAAAGACTGTTTGAACACTGTATTCGAGCAATTAGTGTAATTTTAAAACGCGGTGCCTAATCGCTCAAGTGAATTAAAAAACGGCATTTTAATCCTTTCATACCCGGAACAGCAATTCAAGTAATTAAAAAACGCACCCATACTACGTAATAAACATAACCTCGTAAATAAATCAAATACATGTTTGCAATAGGAGTAATGTTGGTTGCATAACTACCCATGCGTTGACATGGGACAAATAAAATCGAACATAGGGCTATGTACGGTGTTATAAAAACCTCACTGTATAAATAAAAGGTAAGTGGCTTATAATAATTTGGAAGTATTAGTTACTCAGCACCTACTGAGATGAAGATCTTTTTGAAACACATTGTAGTAGTCCTAAAACAAGATCCCATGAAATAATAACGTTTTTATGTACTTCTAAATAAATAAATAGTTTTCGTGTTCTGTTTGTTTATGTATATGTAGTGCGTAAAAATAACGTTAAAATATGCAATAAAGAAAAATTGATTATTACATGTCATGTTCATCGTATGACGTTTAAAGTTCTGACATACTTATCTCTGGTCACGCCCGAACATCTCCACAACAAATTCGACATAATGTTCATTAGATTTTGTAACTGCCTGCTCGAGGCTGTTACATCATTTCCTCCTGTTAACGATACTTTTTATCCACGGCAAAGCCAAAAGCGCTTGATAACCCTGTGAACATCCCATTTCGTTCCAGAATTACTTTTAAATTACTCGTTTTTCCAAGGCTGCTGGAGCAGTTCGCGCCGTTCTAAACCGATGTCGTCTAATTCTTTCTTTTATCTCGCATATCCTTTACAACCACCCCAAAACAAATTTCCACGCCCCCTTTCATCCCTTTAGTCGTCACCAAAATGCAGTTTATACCGCCACACAGTAATTGTTATTAATTACAAAACCCCAACTCTAATTGCACAACGCTAGATGGAAAGAGTGGATTTTACCTCACACTACGATTCGGGCATAACTCTAAGGGTTTAAAGGGACAGCGTGGGGGAGGGAGGGGTGGCATGGCTGTTGCCTGAGTTATTTAACGAGTTTCGGAGCATGGAGCCGTGGAGATCTGCGCTAAGCGCAATTTGTTAATGGTAGATAAGAGTGAGGAAGAAGTAAGAATGTACTGGTGCATGTTTGGGGGGAGGTCGGGCGCATTTGAGGGTAAGAAGTGGTAAGGGGATGAAATGTGCGCGCTTGGGAAGGCGTTATTAATACGAGATTTTAGTTAGACGGCGCTTAAGAGCTTATCTCTTCCAGAAAAGGAGAGGTAAGAGTATCGCTGCGAACGTATTTTAGAAAGGAGGTATCTTAAAGGGAATTTAGGACTGTTAGCAGGGTAAAATATGGAAGGTCGGCGTTAGGATGCTTAAGGAATTTGATGTTACTTTTAAAATAATTTATAAGTAGTTCATTTTTTCGTGAAAATAAACAAATTCAATCTTACTAATTCATTATTCATTAAACACCTGACGACATGAATCAGTTCGTCACAAATCACGGTATGCAAGCATTTGATCCAAAACTGACAGACCCACTTGAACTCCCACAGGAGATCTAATAAAATGATTCCAAAATCAGGCTATATAACCCAAGTAACTCATGAAGAACTAGAGAAAATAATGAACAGAATTAAAACTAAGACCACACAAGATTGTTATGAATTTTCTACTAAATTACTGGAAACGGTTGCTCCGGAAATTATTGATCTGCTGGTATTTATCGTTATTCATTGCCTCTGTGAAGGTGTTTTTCCGGAAGAAATGAGGATTGCAAAAATTTTGCCAGTCCATAAACAAAGAGATATCAATGATCCAAAAAAAAACCACAGACCAATATCCATATTATCAACTTCTCTTAAAACTTTTTGAGGTAATAATTTCGGACAGATTAGTTGCTTTCTTCGAAAAACACAACTTGATCACAGAAATACAGCAGAGATATCGCGAAAACAACCCAAACATGACAACATCGTCCGCGATAATAAACGAGGTAATATCTGTCCTCAATGAAGTCGAATAAGCTCGATTAACTTGCTATGATCTGAATAGAGCGTTCGACACAGTGGATCGTAAACTATTGCTGGATAAATTATTTTATTATTTGATTTGTTGAGATCATCCAATCGACGAAAATACGTAGAAATAAACAAGTTTGAATCTGAAATGGAAACAATGATATGCGGTGTACCTAAGGGTCTATCCTTGGGCCACTCTCATTCATAATTTATGCGAATGACTCGGAGCACATTATATCAGCGGATATAATCAGCTTGTATGCTGATGATACTTCTTTAGTTACCAAAGCCCGAACTAGACATGAGTTTTTTTTTTTTTTTTTTTTTTTTTTTTGTGGGGGGAAAAATTCTTTTACGAACACCACGGTCATACGTGTCCTACGTGGTAGTGTGGGACTCTCCGGACTCTTGTCCGTCCTATCCACTAAAAAACCCCCCCAGGTTCCTCTTTCCTGTTCTTTTGCTTTGTTCTTTCTTCTGTTTTTCTTTCACTACTTAAGTGCAAAAAATGGATGGTGGAGAAAGAGGAGCTGGAGAAGCGAATTGGAGTGGAACTCACACCTTCCAACATAGTAGGCCTGATGCTGTCAAGCAATAACACCTGGCACTTAATTTGCAACTACATAAGCAAAGTGATGACAGCAAGAGAACTAGACATGAGTTACTTAGCAAAAATCAAACGATAATGGAAGAAACTGGTCAATGATTTAGGTCCGACAAACTGCTGTTGAGTGCTACCAAAATACAACATCTGGATTTCACACTAAACATACCAGGACAAATTGTGATTTTCAAATATGTTTACAAAAATTTGCGTACGGCCCCGGGATTGAATTTTAAGCAACATTTTTGGATATCAACTCATGTAACCTAATTCTTTTGCCGATTCATCGCACACTTTTTTAAATTTCTCGCCGTGCTAGTGGTCACGTGACGAATGTCAAAATAAATTTCGGGGATATTTATTTTAGACATGCTGAACCTATTCCCCTATAAAGATTTTCCCATTTTTTAACAAAAAAAAAAGATTCCACATGTTGCAACATTAATGCCTGTCGCTGTGTAAGTATTACAAAATTGGAAACAGCAAACATAAAACCCAACTCAAAGTTTTGTCTGTAAGAAAAAATTAAATTAAACTCTAAAATATTAAAACCAACATAAATAAAATTAAAGTAATTTTGAATTATAAAAAATTAAATTTAGTACCCTCTGATTCAACAGAAATGAATAATTAATACTTATAAACAATGGAAAAGAAGTGTTTCTAGGTCTATCGAAATAGTGAAGTGTAAACAACAAGCAACTCAATGTGAAATGTTGTCTCCTTCTACGTTCGCTAAGAAACTGACTACTAGAATGCTGAGAGCGAGTAATTAAAGGTAGAATTCGCGCGCAGAAACTGAACGGTCGTTCAATATGTTTAATATCTTAATCGACTCTTCTCTGCGCCTGCATGACTCATTAGGGGGTACCGTCGTTTCCGCACGCTGCTTATAAACAACAACCGCCATCCAATCGAAATAAACTTCCACCGGAACCGATTTCCAATCTTCCCACTTCCGAAACAATGACCGAACGCGAACTCACAATTGCACAAAATCGCTCCCAATTTCCGAAATTTATCGAACTCGCGAAATTCAGTTTGTCGACACACCGCCTGGCGCGCCAGCCCCATTACAGGCACTCCGTTTCAGGCGGCGAACGTAATCCGGCGAATGAGATTTCGCTTGCACGCGCTGACCGAATTGCTGGGCAAAAAGTGCCGAAAACAACAAAACGGGAAGCCTTGGAGACGCTGCCAGCTAAAACAAAGACGCTCCCCACCTGCTCTCCGCGATTGTCAATAGCGAGTAGCAGGTAACCGAGTTTGGACGGGAGAGGATGCAGGTTGCCGCCTGAGGAAAATAAAAGGAGCGAGAAAGAGGATTTCTGTTTCGTTTCCGCGCAGGATAAAAAGGAATGAAGGGGATTGAAGGTGACAGCTGTTTCCTTGTGGATTGGTTACGTCGCGGTCTTTTAAATCGTCAACCGCGATGGACGTTGCTTTGAATTGAAAGAACCGAGAAGAATATTGCTTTAATGATCCAGTGGTAATAAAGCGGCAATATTATATTGAACAGGATATTATTAAAAACATGTTTTCTGCTACTTTTCTGATCACGAGCATTATATAATTTTTAATGATCTACACTCCGCCAAAAAAGTATCGCATAATTTAGTTTTGAATCATAAAAGTATCGCATAATCTTTGTTTGTAGCATAAAGTTGTAAATATACTTTAATGCCCTCTAAGATATAATTTCTATGATTGTTTAAATAAAATACAGGCCAAATAAAAACAAGAACTCATACTTGAGATTTTTATTAAAACAAGAAATTATAATTTTGGAAAGAAAAATGTCATAACAGTAGCTTTTAATACTGAGTATTGCCACCTCTGGCTCTTATGACCGCTCGCCTACGGTTTGGCAGAGATTCGATTAACCTCCGTATATAAGCCTGATCCAAATTCTCCCACTCGTCACGGAGAGCATTTTCTAGTCCATGCAGGTCCGCTGGGGCAACATTTTGGGTTCGTATCCGTCTGTGAAGGAGGTCCCACACGTGCTCGATAGGGTTCATGTCCGGACTTAGCGCAGGCCAATCTAAAACTGGAATACCAACATCGTTAAGGTATTCCTGGACGATTATTGCAACATGCGGTCGTGCATTATCGTGCATTAACATGAATTCGTTTCCTATAATTGGTGCATATGGTACTACATGTTCTTCTAAAATTTCCGTTATATACCTGTGGGCAGTCAGTGTACCTCTGTCTACTGGTACTAACTCTGTACGACCTGTTAAACAGATGCCTCCCCAAACCATAATAGAGCCACCAGCGAAATTAGGTCTAGGTCTGATATTACACTGCGAATAGCGCTCACCGTCTCGTCTGTACACTGAGATACGCCTATCTGAGGTGTAAAGACCAAATCTTGACTCATCTGTGAAGAGTATATTGGCCCAGTCATTAATGTTCCAATTTACATGTTCTCTGGCAAACCTTAAGCGAGCCACTCGGTGGTTCCTAGTGAGACGAGGGGCTGTTACAGCTACTCTAGCTCTTAATCCACTCTGTCGTAACCTATTCCGAATAGTTTGAGTACTCACACGAGTATTTCTGACTCTAGCCAAGTCGTTCTGCAATTGTCTCGCAGTTACATGTCTTCGACGTAATGCTTGTAGTAGTAAATAGCGGTCATCTTGGCGAGTAGAACATCTTGGACGACCTGGTACAGGTCTTCTACTGTAAATGCCTGTTTCCCTATATCTGGCTACGGCTCTAGAAACACTTGACTGATTGATGTTCATCAAATTAGCAACGTATGCTTGAGATCGTCCATCTTCGATTAAAGCAACTATAGCAGCCACTTGTTCTGAAGTTAAATTGCTCATTTTAGTTTTAAAAGCGTTGGTACAGAACTCTGACTTCGCACTTTAAAATTTGTCCGTATAGGAAGACTTTCAATAGACAACTGAACAAACCTTACACATATGCATTTTTCTAAACGTGTTCATTTAGGAAAAAAAAAAAGTAAAAACGCTAAGTTCCATTATTTTGTTAGTGTTTTTATAGTTCACATACACGAGGCAAACTTTTTGTGAACGTATAAAAATATCTTGGTTTATAAATGCCCTTTTTTAGTTTATGCGATACTTTTTTGGCGGAGTGTAGTTTCCGTTGAAGAATTTCGTACATAAAATAATAAATTTAAAACAATTTATATAAAGAGTTAGTTGGTGAAAATCTGGTAAATCTATTTTTTGATATCACTGACAAAATAAACGCGGTCATCCAGAAATAAGGGCAGATAAAAAATCAAACATTCTTTTACAAATAGAAGAAAATCCTCACTGTTCTTCTAGAAAGTTAGTATAACAGGTAATATTTGATAAATTGCAACACTTAATGCGAAAAGATACCGCGTTTTAGATTGGCAGCAGATTATGATGTAAGTGTCAGTGCTGGAGTTGATGAAAAGGCAAAAATATCATGTGTTTAAAATTCAGTTAGTTCAAGAACTTAATGAAGATGATCCTGATGGTCGCCTACAGTTCTGCTAGAGAATGATGGATTTGCGCCATGCTAACTAACGCTTTCATCACCAAATTGTTCTTTTCCAATGAAGCAACATGTTTTCTATAATGCGATTGTTAGTCGGCAGAACATACATACCGCTAGCATTGAAACGCGCTGCGAAAAGTCTCGGAGGAATTTTAGAGATTTGAAGTTATCTAAATTTCGGGAAAATAACTTATTGCGTGCTGAATGGATCAAAAAGTGCGGGTAAATACCTTGTTTTGATATCTTTGTTATATTAATACAAGAATGCACCAGTAAAAGGTCTTCCTCTTGCAATCAACATACACATATTGATATTGTAAATTATCATTAAACATTAAAATATCATCAAATAAAAAAAAGTTGCAGACTTTAGTTGTAAAAAAATTGTAACAAATTTATTAAATAAAATTTACACAGTCTTGAGAGACCTACCAAACGTCACGATGTATAGGTATATAGGCTGTTTTAAATTTGCCGGTCATTATCGATTATAGGGATTTCGTTTATTAAAAGAAAGATACAATGTATGTATATAGGTTTAAATTTGACATAGCTAAATTTGACAAATAATGGAACAAAAAAAAAATAGTAGTAAATCATTTCCTAAGCTTACCGCCGTAAGTCATCAGAGAGACAGGTTTTTGATTTGAGCTTATATCGTCTATAAATTTGAAATTGTCAAAACTAAAGTTTTAAACAAAAATCTGTATTCTATCATTTATAAGCGAAAATTCCACGGTAGTCCGTGAATTTGCACCTGCAAATTATACGCCTCTGTTTTGTGGGGTGGATATATAATTATATTAAGTTAGGGAATTTTCTGCTTATACCTAAGTTTAGACTATATATTTTTTTGTAGTAGCCGAGTTGACCGAGTTTGCCGAGTTTGAACCCGCATTCACTTTGCTAACTATAGTGTTGATTTGTCGCTTTACTGATCGATCCATTTAGACATAACGCATTGCGCATGTACTTTTGCACTTAAGTTATTCATTCAAACGCGTTTACAGTTTTTCTACTACTAACTCCCTCTTTCAAATGATATACGACTCATTTAATTTTGTGTTTCGCAGTTCTTGCCTACTCCTTGTGGCTATCACTATTTATACAAAGTGTATGAGTATTTGCAACTCCCACGTTCAATTACATCTATAAAGATGAAAAGATGTCTTTTCTACACTAATAACGTGATTGATAAAACTTGTGCCGGTTGTGTATGCTGGAGATAGTTAGTGGGGACTTATTATCTACCCCCACATAACTGCAGCAGAGGGAGTTCGTATTGCCTTCCCTTCCCTATCCGCCTGCCAACCCAATCAAGGAACTGTAAACTGCCCCGCGTAGTTGTCGATCTCGTCGCGTCATCTCACTCCCACTTGGTGCCTCCGACAGTATTTCCTCGTCTGGTTCTCATCAGATATCGCAATTTCAGAGCCTGCGACGTATGCCTCGCTTGTATATGCTTTATTTCCGCTGGCTATACCACGTCGAAGTTCCCATCATATTATCAGCAGTTCTCGTTTCCACTACCTCGAGGAAAAATTGATTTCTAATTCTTTCACTCGAAGAGCAACGCGCTACAACTGTAGCCCTCCCACCCCTCTTCAACTTTCAGGTCATTGGAACTTTGTTGGATCCTCGTCTTTCTTCCTACCATCACATATATATATTCTATATATATATATAAGACGAATAATCCCCCCAAGCTTCGGGGATCGTCAACCCCCATTCCTTGGGGATCTCAGTCTCTTTCCCCCTCCGTAACTTCGCTCCCCCCAACATCGCAACGATGATATATCTTACCGGATTGACTTACGGTGGATCTGCGCTGCCTTGGGGTGAATTCGACCTCCGACTTAATCGATTCGCGATGGCGTTGTCCTCTCTGTCGATTCTGGGCCGTCTTTTTCCCTCGTCCGGAATCAATTACAATCGTCGGATTTTACTGACAGGAGCTTTACGCACGTCTGATCGTCTTCGTCTGTTGGAGAGAGTGTCGCTGAGTTTTCCTCTTTGCTCCCACATGCTTGAGGGATTTCGCTACCAATGTGGGGTGACTCTAACGGTCTTGAGATTTTGGTTGCGTCGTCGCATGAAGAAGAGATGGTGGAAGAGATTGTTCATGTTTCATCCAAGATTTGGGGAGTTTTAATTTGTCAGGTCCGGGAATGAAAGAATTCTGACGGATTTATTTTCGGAAAGTCTTCCTATACTAAACAATAGTGTGAACCAATTATTAGTTGATTGAAAATATGTTTTCCTCTTATTCTATTTAATCATGAACCGCTGGTTTCTTATTGTTGCTCTTGCCACTGTGCTTTGTCATTTTCGATACGAATGATAAGTTTATATGTAATTTAAAAATAAATAGAATTATTCTATATTTTATGTTTTTACAATGATTTCTTTGTAAACTTAACTTTTGTTGGTTTTATTTATTGTTCCAACAAGCTTTCTTTTTCTTTTTTTTTACATCAAATTAACTATTTAATTATAGATTAACGACATAAATTTAGAAACAACTAATGTACTTAGGAGAAAAACGAAAAGATGGAATTTTTAATAGAATAGATGGCGCAATTACATGAAAATTCCAATATTGTTTCAATAATTTCAAAATCATTAAAAGCAATTAAATTAAAAAAGAAAAAAAGTGAAAATATGCAATTGTAAACAATAAATAGAAAACCAAAATTCCACATCGCAAGTTACAAAATTGCGAAAAACAGCGAAAACAAATAACAATACCAACTGAACAGAGGCGAGTAATTAAAATGAAGACATTTGTTGTGAACAAAAAACTAATGTAAACAGGAGAGTGCTGAATGATACGAATGCAGTAGAACAGAAAACAACGATAAATTATTAATAATAAACAAATGAGGCATTCCTTACACCAATAATAACAAAACTTAATCCAGATGGAAAATATAACCTAGAAATATTACGGAGAAGTATTTGTACAACATAGGTAACATCGTTGACATCTGTCAAACGGCTCAAAAAATCAGTTACATACAAATGTGAAGAAGAAACAAAACAATAAATAACAAATCAATCAAGTAAAACTGCAAATTAGTAGTTACCACGCCTGTTTACCTTGTATTGCATCTTGTAGGCACGGTTTAGTACTTGCTGACTAACGCTACGGCGCTAGTATCGATTTTTTGACCAATAAGATTAAAGTATGATGACGCGTCGTCAACGACAACCATTCGTTATTTCTGGAAATTTTTATATACATCCGCCATTTTTGAGTTTCTGACGTTCGCAATCGTTTGAAACTGCTTTTGATCTATTTGTGAGTGTAAGATATTTAAGGCTGTAATTATTGTGAATATTCGTACTTGCAATAATGGGTGGTTTAAGAAAATGTTGTGTACCAGGATGTGTTGATACAAAAAGTGTTCGAAGGAAATTTCCAATTTACGATGAAGCGGTAAGTATTGCTGATAAAATTTACAAATAAAACAGGTGCAAATGCAGTTATCGGACATATTGCATACTTATTTTGTGTAACAATTTATGGGTATGTTGAAGGTAATGTAAAATTTATCCAGATTCCGGCGTTTTTTCGGTACTAACATAACTAACCTGAAAATCGCAATTATTTTCGAGAAAGAAATTGTGCAAGACGTGGTTTTCGCTTAAAAAAAAGAGATCATCGTGATTTTGGGGTATTCTGCACAATCTACACTATAAATCATATGAAAAGTCAGTGGCATATACAATACAATTAAGGCATTAGTTCTGATACTGCAATCACCTGCTTTTTTCGGTGTGTATTTCCTTTTATTTGCAGCATGAGTGTTGTTACTTAAATTTTAGGTGTTTAATATATGGTTGCAACGAATTGGCAGAGTAGAGTTATTGTCAATGGACCCGTTGAAATTATATAAGACAGTGGTCATCTGTGATAGCCATTTCACCTTGCACTGTAGATTGGAAACATCTCCGCGATTAAAATATCAAAGTTTGTTTAGATTTTTGTATAAAAGTACAATAAATTTAATTTGTATTGTAATATTGTAGGTACCGATTCCCAGAAACCATCCAGTTTTATAGATATGAATGCTTTTCTTGTGACCCTATGTGAAGACAATGTTACTGCATCACGTAAGTACCTGACTTGTTTGCAAGTAATCATGTATTGATATTATGTTATTACAGAATCAGCTATGCTTTCGATTGTTGAACCTGCAAATAAAACAGGAAAAACTAAAGTTACTGGCATCAGGAGTAGGAAAGAACCTAAAGAAAAGATAGGTTGGTATTTTTTTCTCTTTATGGCTATCTACAATGTACACATTTCCACACCTATCTTAAATTTCAGCATTTAGTATTCATTATTTTTAGAGAAACAAAGTGATTCTTTTTATATGTTGATTATTGATAAAATTATATAGTATTTATTTCATTATAGTGATGCTAGTACAGTAGAATTATCTTTGCTTATGGTTACTTTTTGTACTCAGGAATTTTGCACACAATGGGAGTGCGAAGAAAGGCGGATTTGGCACCAGAGGCTATTAGCTTATATAAAGTAGCAAGATCTTTGCAAAAGCGAGAAGCATACTTGAGAAAAACTTGCAAAAAATTAGAAGATAAGGTTCTTCGCCTGGAGGGTTTTATGAAGACGAAGCAGTATGAAGCATTGGAAAACATGAGCAAATCAGCTTCAAATTTGTTATTACTTAATTACTACTACAGGAGTTCCTGTTTGTGTTTATGCTTGTCTATTTTACAATAATTCAAATTGTATGGAAAATTCTTCATGGGATAGCTATTGAGTTTACTTGTTTCAAATTTGTTTATGACGAATAAAACATCAATATATATATTAAAAAAAAAATAGCTATTTCATCACCTGTTTCTTAATTTACTTGAATTACTGTGATTACTATTTATTATTGTGATAATTATTCCTTATTATTACTTATATATTTAGTTAAGTAGTATTAAGTAAGCGATTTATTTTAATTGTGGTTATTTTTGTGTTGCAAATATTTGTACTGTATAGTTATGTATTTATGTGCGCAGAATAAACGATTTCGTTCTAATTTTTATTTTATTTTCTATGC
The DNA here is from genome assembly GCA_949128085.1 of Cetonia aurata. Lineage (NCBI taxonomy): Eukaryota > Metazoa > Arthropoda > Insecta > Coleoptera > Scarabaeidae > Cetonia > Cetonia aurata. The sequence continues at coordinate 64,728,506 of OX421884.1, read as the reverse complement.
TCATTCATTTAATTGCAAAAAAAAATTTGAACAATAAATTTCTTAATTGTAAATAATATCAAATCTCCCGCGTATCGGAAATAGTTCTTGCTGACTAACGCTACGCGCCACCAGTCTTAAAAGGTTTGAAACTTTGCTCGTGCCGCGTGAAATTACATGGGAGGTACACATCTATTATACGTATATATATTTATTATCTATGGTAGTTACCATCAAACATAAGGTAAGAAAATACATAAGCCAAGTAAAAAAGCATTTGCAAAACCAACATTCAAAATAATCAATACAAAACAAAGATTCACTGAGATATTGAGATAAAATACAATCTCAATTCTCTCTTTATCTATTATATTATATACCTATTATCGATTTCCGTTTTTTAAACATTACTAGAAAATCCTTTCAGGACTTTAAATCAGAGCTAGGAGCGAATACTGCATCTATCTTATTATTGAAGCAAACACCAAACTCCCGCAGAAAAATACATACTATTTATATTTCAGGCAGTATTTAATTTATTCTTCTCCAATAAACATTCTATTAGTCGGAGCTTCCGTGTACAGGAAATTAAATAGCCGCCGTGTTACGTGTACTTGGCAACCCAGCCAGTATTTACCTCAAATAATAAATCCAGTTAAGTTGTAGTCTCGGAAATCTTGTTATTAATTTCCACATTTTGTGATGTTGATGAAATACACATTTCCTACTCAATATTCTGGCAAAGCAAGTGAACCTAGAAAATTATTATTTACAGAAACACCACGTCAAAATCAATGTTGGTGTCAAATAGCGTTTTTTTTTACCTCCATGAGTGGATTTACCCCGTAAACCAACTCTGCCAGAAGACTTATTGTGCTCGCATGATGTTTTAGCCCTTTTGACCTGGTTCCACCCGAGCATAGAGAGTTTGCTAACCGAGCTACCCCTAAATGACTCTCTACCTATCCGCTGCCTGGCAGTCAGCTAGGAGGTGCCCAGGAGTTTCTTCTGCCCTCCCACAGTTTCTGCTCAGGGAAGAGTCCACTCGCTCCATGCGGTGCAAGTATTTGTTCAGTACGCAGTAGCAATAATTCTCTGTCCCTGCTCATAAAGACTGCCTTATGGAATCTTTCCTTGCCCGGATGAATCCCGAGAATTTTACAATGTCTCGCATCAGCAAGTCCATTCCAATAGAAGCGAGGACTAACAGCGAGTTCAAATCTGACAAAGGCTTTGATGCTGCCATAAGAACTCCCACACGTCGCTTCTGGATATGTGAATGGTCGTTCACTGTCGTCTCTAGCTAGTTTCTTAGCAATTGCCTCTGATCCCAGAGTGGCTTGGAACCCATCTCAACGTAATGCTGTGACGTTTTTTTCGAGTTTCCTATGGTACCCCAGAACCACTTCGGTATTTTCGAATTTGACAGCCCGCAGTGCCCTGGGGACAGCTTGACTGTCAGAAAGAATTTCGACCTGTCCATTCTCACGCTGAGGCAGTTTAAGATGCCCTCTGCGCAGGTTTGTATAGCCTGGAAAGTGAAGATGGGGTCCTCTAAACCGATGGCTTCTCCATTTGGTTCTCCAGATCCCAATGCCTGTGACATTGAAAGTTTTCGAGACATCCACAAATCAGCGATAGGAACCTCGTCTCGGTTTGCGGACTTAAGCTTTTGCAATCTTACTGCTAGAAATATCTAGAAGATATTTCCTATGGCGAAGCTGAAGACGGGCGGAATCTTGTCCGCCCTTACGGACAGTGGTACTGTCTGTTGGATGTAGTTGAAGATGCCAGAGAAACCTTTACACTCGCTACATTTTATTCTGTATGCTCTCAGGGTAGCTTCTGACCACAGCACCAGCTGCAGTGGAGGAAGCTCAGGACTGATCTACATGGCTGCAGTCAGCGTTGAGGGCATGACACTCGTGATGTCTAACCAGGCGATCCTCTAGACCTTACTGAGCGCATTTACCACATAACCCAGAGTGGGTTTACGTAATAAACGAAATTGCTGCAATGTGACGAAGATTTGTTTGAATCTCCAGTTCTAAACCGTTCGTGCATCCACTAATACAGATTACCAACTTGATTTAACAACAAAAGGATTGAAAAAAAAAAAACGTGTAATACGTTGTATCAAAGCATATAATATTTTATGTTTTGTTAAACGAACTTTATAAATTACAAACCTATTACAAATAATCCCACAAAATATTTCCCAATAGTCTTATTTAAAACCTTTACATTAGAGCATGATCCGGACATATTAAAGCGTACCCACAAATTAAGTTCAAGAACCAAACAGGGAAGAACACGCTCCAATTCAAGATGCCTTACCGCCGCTTCGCAATACAGGCTTCCATTTGCAAAGCCCAACACTATTATAGGCAGGTAAGGGCCACTAGGAATCAGACAATAGAGCGTCAGTTCTCTGCTTTGTATCTTGGCCACAGACTCTGTGCTTTGATGTGCACACACATAAGGTTCCCTCATCACTTCTCTTTCTATCAAGCTTACGTGTGTACTCCGGGAGAGTTACCAGTAAAAATGAGATATTCTCTGAAAGCGCCTATTTACCTCTACATGTAGTGGAAGAAAGAGAGTTTCAAACACGGAAAGCGGCTTATTTATTACCCTCGGGAGGGAGGAAAGGGTTGCTTTTACCGTACACATCATGCTATTTCATGTACCGATATTCGAATTACCAGCTTACATCTTGCAATCCCACTGATACCAAATGATGGAAACAATAAGAGTGAATTCCTTTTTTCCTTTTTAATGAAACTTGCCTTTCGAATAGATAGATGGGAATTCTAACTAATGAGAAGTTGTAATCTGCTTTTGAAATAATGATTCTTGCTAGTAGGAAATCGTTTCTGCTTTTCTGATCGTTTGTTACTTTTTATATTTATGCATTGCAACATTGAAATGCTTGAGATGAAGATTAAATATAAATCAAGGTAATCGTTTGTAAATATTTTGGCATTTTCATGTGAAGTGGTGACTAGTCTCGGAAACTTGTGCTCCTATTAATAATATCATTCTCTATTGCAAATTATATTTTGAAATGGAAGGAATTAAATGCATTAATTCTTTTAGTTCCAAAAGAATCGCTAGAATGCAACCATCGACAAATGTTCTGATGTATCTAAATCCTGAACGCATTGCTATATATAGATTTTTTGCCGGTAAAATTTATTGTTGAAGGTGAACATATATGGAGTTTAGAAGAAATGTAAAAACTTATATGTAACTCCTAAGGGAGATTCTATAAATTTTGAATTAAGGTTTACTAGTTCTTTTATTATTGTATATTTTCTAACTTTATTTATGAGATTCCCCATGCTGAGGGTCGAAAATGAATTAACCTCTCTAGTGCTTAGTTTCCGTTGTCTTTGTTGTTTCTCGGTTAAACGTCAATTGTTTATCTTTTCTAATTGGTGCATTCAATACCTCTTTATTTGATCATTTATTAGTTTTATAAGAAACAGATTTTTTTTGTATTTCCTAAATTCAAATCCAAAACAAACAAATAGCAAAACAAAAAATTTTATTGGGAAAATTGCTTCGCCCCAAATCTAATTTTCACGTTTTCACCATTATATATGCAAAAAAAAACCCTGAAAAAGTTTTATCGAACCTGTAACAATAATTTATATATATATACACTTCAATCCGCAATACTTTCCAATCCGAGAAAAAATAGAACGCAGAATCCCATCAGAATGCGAACAAATTTCCCAATTCTCTACCCCCGAACGCCAAAATATAAAAATAAGAATGCTGTCGATTACTTCTAGATTGTTTTTCGATCGCTCCTCGCGATTATGCAAATGCCAGTGGAGCGGTTCAGAATATTAGCCCAGTTCTGCGAGAATTTGTTCGAATACAGGAGAGACATTGGAGGGGAGCGGGGAGGCATTATAATAATGCGGGATAGGGAGAGATAATTCCCGTGTTATTGGCGCAATTGACCCGCTTCCATTGCTAGTTCTTTTTTTTTTTTTATTTCTTTAGGGCTGACAAACAACCGTATAAAACAAGCATTAGCGGAGAATATACTTAGAAAAAGTTTCCGGTGAAGAAAGCGGCCGAAAAAAATGTTTACCACAACATTCCGGTTTTTTTTGTTCGCTTGTAGGATGTTTTGATAACATGTGAAAAAGTACAAGCTACAGCATAAATAAATATCTATACGGAATGTTTAAATTATCAAACGCAACTGGAAAGCGTAAAAAATTTCTGTTTTTTGTTTTATTGTCGTATACAATATGTATATACAGGGTGCGGCAGGGAAACTTGCTGATTTGAATTGGACGCCAATGAGCGAGGCGTGGTCAGAAAGGGGTGGGGAGGGTCTTATCAGAAAGAGGGGGTTTTGAAGTTTTGTTACCCCAAATGACATTTGTCATCATGCGTTGGACAAAGGAACAGCGTGCGTTCGCCGTCGAGGCCTATTTTTCCAACGGTCATTCGGTGGTCGCCACCCAACGTGCCTTCCGAACTCGGTTCGATATTCATCCCGCGGGTCCCGTTCCTGGCCGGCAATCGCTTGTTTCGTGGGTGAACACATTTAGGGAAAGTGGAAGAAAACTTTTGAGACAAATGTTGCGCTGATATCTCGCAAACAATTTCGGCACTCGGAGCCAATATTCTAGCTGCTTAATAGAACCACAGTTATCTTTGTGTTCCTCAAAAGAATGGCTATTTGGAGAGACGGTTCTGGTGGACATTTATTGGATATGATTTCCACAAATAATCGCCTAATTTGTACTTTGATTTTTAACAAGTATTTTTGTACTACTTAAGAAGAAATAAATGCTTGTTTTGCAATAAAAAACAGACTTCATACTGGAAAACCTTTTAGTTATTTAGTTCTCTATAATATAAGAATTTGATTGCAATATGGTGTAACTCTTAATATTAAGTCCCTTTTTACTACCACTATTTACGAGTAAAACAGTACCTCAAGCTTAAAAAGTTCAGAATATTTTACCATAGATAAGTTGACAATTGTTTTTTGTCATCGCCAGTATTAAACTAAAAAAATAGCGTCAAAGTAATTACAACAAACTTATAAGATTGGTATTCGATTTTTTTCTTTTTAATCCAACTTTGGATTTGCTTTGCATATTCGAATGATTACGAGCAACTTGCGTCACAAAAGCTTTAAAGAAATTACATTTATAATAAAAATAACACTCCCACTCTGTCAACTTAAACGACACCCAACAAAACACAAAAATTTACCCACTAAGAGCTATAAAAACAGCAGATTCTCTGTTATTATTTATTCGATTCTCATCCCAATCTAATTACAATACGAACAATGACGCAAACACCACATTAATTCCGACGCAAAACCAACACGAAAAATCCTTCATAATTCCGTTATTCAATATGATCGAAATGATTTCCTTCCAGCGGCACTCCGCGAGGTAGACATTCAACGATTGGAACTCAGTACCTAATTTCCATAGCAGCCCAATTCGGATTACAAAATAAACCTCCCCCGAACGGGGCTGCGTGGGGTTCTGCTCCGTGCTGCGGTATGATTTAATCAATACGTCTTTTTCAATTAATTTCTTCGCCCTGTTTGTCCATATTTGCGCTGTGGACGCCGAAAGAAATGGATTTAAAATTAATACTTGGTGGTAGATGTGGCCTTCTGTTAAATGGGGAAGGTGAGACAAGGGTTTAAAATGAAAAAACTGGATTTTGAAATTCTAGCAGATCAAAGTAGGCGGTAAAAGCACTTGTAAATATAAATTTAAGGTAGGGATAACGAAGCATGTTTAGATTCTGTGAGTTCATTCGGCCTTCGGTTTAAAATAGAAATCCACGAACTGCCCAAACAATTGTCCCGAATTAATTCAAATTGGTGTAGCCGGAGTGATCGGATATCTTGCGTGTTTATTACCACGCTACAGTATTTGAATATTTTTGTACAATAAACAAGGATTTGCACATAACTTTCGATTAGAGGGCCGTAGCGAACATTTGTAAAAAACACTTTCCTCGCCTTCAAAACATCTTCAAAATAATTCCTTCCAAAATAATTTAAATAGCATGATAGGTCAATTATCATGCTATTTAAATTTTGTCAGTTACCCACACTCTCTTGCCCCCAGGAAATGGGGGAGGGATATGCTTTCAAGGTAATTCTTAACTAAATAAAATAAGACTAATTACTTTTTTAGAAATCGTTTTACCTAAAAGAAATAAGGTTTTTCATACTTAATCAAAAGAATAAAATTGACACGTGACATAAAAAAATCTTCAGATGAAACAAAAGCTTAAAATTTTAAATTAAAACAGAAAATACTAACTTTATCAATAAAACAAAAAATTCTGTCAAATATATTTTTACAATTCCTTTTATTTATTTTTTATTTAGGTTATTTTATTTTTTTTTATTTTTTTTTATAATGTATTAGAATAAGTTATGTTAAAAAGCGAAACGTTCTTATTATTATTGAAAAGGCTAAAAAAAAAACTAGAAAATATGAATATACAATTTTTCTAATCAAAACCCGAACAATGCCCCATTTTTTTCTCAATATTATGAAACCTTATTGAATTTTCATCAAAATGTATTATCATTACAAAAACAGTTAAATACCCGCTAATAAGAACACAAAGATTCTTGAAGAAACTTCTTTTTGCAAGCATTGTATGTTTCTTTAAAATTGCTTGAACCGCAAAAAACGTTAAATCTAAATCTTGGGCTGCCGATCGGATTGACTTCTGTGAATTGACATTAAAGTATGCCAGGATACTAATTTCATTTATTTCTGTATTTGTAATTGGTTTACGTCGAACACTAGGGCATTTCGCTTTTCCATTTTATAAAAAATTCAATTCTATGCGTCTAAATTTTCCTCTTGTTATTGCAGCCAAATGAGGGTATATTTCATTGAGCACACGGCAAGTTCTTTCAATAATCCTGTGACATTCTCCATGAATATAAAATGAGTTTAAGATATCTGTGTTTGAATACCCTTCAAATCCATTTCAGTGGCCGCAACAGAAAATAGTGACTTGACAGGCTATGGTGACAGTTATTAATAAGAACGTTTGCGTTCATTTGCATAGATTACTATTAAGAAAATTAAAAAATTTCCTCTAAAATGTATCAAAAACCTTCATAACTTGAAAATTATTGTCGATATGTGTGAGGAAATGTAATACACTTTGATGCAAAATTTAATAAGGTTTCAGAATATTGAAAAAAGAATGGGGCACTGTACTTGAAAAAAATCGAGTTTCGATGGTTTGCAGTTGCAGTAAAGGACAATTAAATTTTGGACAACCTGTAGATAATGCAACAAATCCAAAAACTTCGGCAGAAACGTCAGGATTTCTTCCATCAATAGTCTTAATTTTAGAGTTCTCGGTTAAAATTTCGTGACAGTACATAATGTGTAACATCATGATGTAAATCCAAAAATTTTCAAAAAGTCGAAAAATCTTCAAAACGGCTGCACCTAGGTATAGGGTGCTATACTAGTAAAAGTTCCTCTAGAATAACGTTTAGATTTCAAAAGTGCAAAGAAAACTATACCATTCCATTTGAAATAAGAAAGTTGATGCCAATTTCCAATGTTTCCGGAAGTGCCGCCATATTGAAAATATTTTCAGGGCATAGATTTTATTACACTATGTACGTATGCAACTTTACAGAAATTAATTATTACTAGGGGGCCCAATCTTTCTAATGAACGGTCTCGATCAATTACCCTGTATAATATTGATCAAGATAAAAAAGATTCAAACATTCCATTATCATTTGTTAAAACAAAATAGCATATTATGCTACAGCACCATCAAATTCAATGAAATATACATTTCACCCTCGCCGACGTAATCTTAGAAACCCAACAGATATTCGGTGTTAGAATACGCGCAAGTTGATAATTCGACTTTCAAATTACGACAAGAACATTCGCATATGATGTTACTACCACCCACCTTAGGGCGGATGTTGTGCAGATGCCCTTACTAATTTTCAGCGAGTTTCATATCGGCAGTAATACCAACTGCCGTTCCATCTGTGGTGTTTCAGACAAACAATTTTACCGGTCTCAGTTTACAGACGGAACGCTAGGTAATATCTAAGGTAGTAAACGTTGTTTGCTTTGTTATTTACATAGTTGCTTTATAATGTTCGTAGGAATGCTGTTTCTCGTTATAGTTTTGTAATTATGCTGTTTGTTGTGTCAATTAACGTTTTGATGGTTGCAGGAATGCATGTTGAAACCTTAGTTTATCGTAGCTGGCGTTGTTTGAACGACCTTTCCATTAGCCCTAAGTTAAACTTGTCCACACGACCTAACCGTATGTTCTTTCACGCAACACAGGTAACTGCGACTGATGGAGACAAGGATAGGCCGCAGAATATCGTCTACTTCCTCACGGGCCAAGGTATTGATCCCGACAATCCCGCCAACAGTAAATTCGACATTAACAGGACTAATGGAGAGATTTTCGTCTTAAAGGTAAAAATATCCGTTCTCTCTCCCTATTCGGCGCCGCTGCGTTACTCTAGCTTCCAATTTACCTCTATTGACAACACGAAGCCCTTCAATTTTCCAATCTGTTGCTCTCGATAAACTAATCTACCCTATACATACAATATATGTATTTCCTTTTCGAGGAAGATTCGACGGGAGGAAATAATAGAATTAGTCAAAAGGATTGTGTTGCTACGTGTTGTGCAGAGTGCGTGGACATATCAATTTTGACTCTGCCACTTTGAAAGATTATCCTTCAGTGGCGGTGATAAATAAATCTGGAGCGGTATTAATGAATTTTCGATAATAGAGGTTCAGGGTTCACAACATCACCACTTACTGAGTCCATATTAAAGTAATCTAGTGATGGATGAGTAGCACAGAGTGGATGGAAAATACGAGATATATTGAGAGAGAAATAGAAACATATATCTCAGAAACAATTTATTTAGTTCTGCGTGCAAAAGAAAGCTCTCGCGATGAGAAAAAAAGAAATAGCACAAAGCTTAGACTTTTTACAGATTTTTTCTTTTAAGGATCTTCATATACAGTGTTTTTTAATACCTTTTTTATTTGAAGTGATAAGAACTATTGCTTTCAACAGCAAAATTGTAAAGAATTACTTAGCTAAGAGAAATTGACAAATAACTTCATTTTAGTGTTGCCCAGATATCCCGGTAGCATATTTGTATCACACGTCCGGTATAGCGTGTTCGGATTACCCGAAGTCAGTAGGTATCAAGTGTACGGTAATCCGAGTGTTTGTCGGAATACCGTATGCTCATTACGAATTACTTGTCGAACTCTAAATAGAGTTCTTAGGTAAATAAAACAATAGTAAGTTACTACTGCATTATATAAAAGTAAATAAAAAACGGATTCAATTTATTTGTAAGTCAAATACAAAAGTCATATACAAAATTAAATTTTATAGGTATAACTGCAGAAAAATATATTATATAATATAACTAGTACAGATATATTATAATATTTTCATTGCATTTTTAAAATATCATCCATAATGTATCATTCAGGACATACATTTCTTACATTTCTACATAAGTTACAATTTGGGCTTAAGTTTACAATGGTTTAAGATTGATAGTGTTATTTTTTATGAAAGATTTATTAGAATTATCAAGTTTTTTTTTAGCTGGTACCTATTTTTGTTTCTAGAGCGCTACCCAGTAAATGTCAAATGATTGAATATATGAACGCCATAGTAGCAATTTTTTATTTTTTATTGCAGTTTCTATGTTAATACTGAACACTACTAATCTGTCAAACTTTGAACGCTGCGAGATATAGTAACGCTTTTTTAATGTCATTCTGTTTTTTGCTAAAATGGTAAATAAACGCAGCAAATTCGGAATCAAAACTTTAATTTCTCGTTTATTTTTAAACGAGAACAAAGAAAAAAACAAAATTATAAACAAACAAAAATTAAAATGCTTACTTCTTCAACAAAAAACTAAAGACGATTTTGTAACAAAGAAAAGAGATTCAAGGATTTTATAATGTACAATTATGGGCTGAAATAAAGCAAGGAATACAATAAAATTTATCACACTGAACACACTTATCACGAGACGTGGTGGCCTTAGAAGTAGCATATTTTCTTCCACGCTCTTCAGACAAATTTTTGTAGCAAACTGCGCAACTCCGTCGATTTCTAGTATCTACTTCATCAATATGATGCCTTTCTGTTGTAGCTGGTTTTTCCTTTGTAATTATTTGAAGCAGTAATACTAATATTTTTACCAGTTCCTCGTTTGTACAATATAAATGCATTCACGACTGCAGAACCCGACATGATTCAATAGCTAATTTGCGGTACTATTTGATACTGCGTCTTAGACAAGAAGAGTTGGCTTTTATTTGGTCTGACAGATGAATAAAACTTTTATTTTGATTGTAGTCTTTGATAACATTATTCTTTCTTCCTCCATATAAATAATAATAATATTGCTTTTTTAATTTGTTTTTTTTTTTTGTAAAATGGTATTTTAACTTTTATAGTAAAAACTTTGTCAAGGTAACACTGACATTAAAGTATAAATATATAAAGTATGATTGAAAAGTTATTTACTCGAAAATTACAAACTTCTTAATGTTAAAACTTTGGAAAATGTTATGTTATAATTATGCAATGTGAGCCACACCAGACTATAACGTTAAATTTAATATATCAACGTAATTAAAATCATTTTTATGTGTACTTTCGAGGGAAAATAGCATTTTCCATCTCTCGTTTTACGATAGAATATTCCTGGTTCAAGATGCTTTTTTTTGTTTCACTTCCATTTCATCTCTGTCTCCTTCCCTAGATGATTTCTTAATTATAACTGCGTTTACCAAAAAGGAAAAATTAATTTTTCCAATACTACTATCTAAGAGATTTTAGGATTTTAAAATTCCTTTCTTCAAACTTCTTCAAAACTTCTGCTGCACTTGAGTGCCCCATCCAAATTCACTGTGCTACGATTATTACATTTTAGTTGCAAATAAATTGGTATTTTCTTTCACTTTTATTAGCCTTAGTAAATTTAATATCCCCCAGTACGAAAAAGTGCAAGCACTAAGGCATCAAACCATTTGATCTATAGCAGTTAATAAAATTGTTCATAAAATTCCTCACTGGTAAAACATCCTTTTGAACTTTTTCCCTGATTACCACAACACGGTGCGAATTTTACTTCTAGCGAAGTACATCCCTCTAAATCAGCTTCACACAGACGAATATGCAACTTTGTCGCGTTGTTGCTATGGCCTCATAAAGAGCGTTGGTCTATCGTATCTGTGCAGTTAATTAGTTTAGGTTTTAAAGTTGACGACGATATGTCCATGAGAGACTTACTTGATGCAATTAGAAATGTTATTAGGTAGGCGAGACTTTGAGCTCTTTTCCACTCCTGCTTGAAGAAAAAAAAAAACTGGAAGCAATGGAGTGGATGTAATTGAAACATAGCACTTGTAACTTTTAAGTGAGGTATGGGGAGCAAAAAGTATGTTAATTGAGTCTACAGCGCAGACTTTGTAGTAACTTTTCGGAGTTGAGAAGCAAGATGAATGTATGAAATGCTGGTTCGTTAATACGGAAAAGTTGGTCCTTATTTTGCTTAATCAAAGATTCAAGTGTACGAACCTTGCCCTGCAAATAGTTTTCTTTAATTCAATAACCAACTTCCATCATATTTATAAAATATGAGATTACACAAACTTATTGAAAATATTGTGAATAAACAAAAAGAAAATTATATTTCTGATTCTTGGGTTTAATGTGCCCATTATAAATATTATACTCTAAGTCAGTGTTTTTCAACCTGAGGGTCGCGACTCCCTGTGGGGTCGCGAAGCATCTGTAGGGGGGTCGCGAGAGGTCGAGAGAACTCAGAAAAAAATCAATAAATTTTCAAAAGGTAGGATAAGAAAAAGTTAACAAAATGATACTCGTTATGTTATTTATTTATACAAACACATTAACAAAAAAAAAAATCTTCGAGTACTCGTTCATTTTCATGTGAAGGTTGCGCTTGAGTTTGTTCAATCAATTTCTCTCTTCATGGATCCGTTTTTGCAACATTAAGTATTAAATCGTTTTCCAAATTTAAGCGATTTCTTAGTTGACTTTTTATTGGGGCCATTGATGAAAATGCCAACTCGCACAAGTACGAGGTAGAAAATGGAATCAAACACTTCAAAGCCTCGCTTGTTAATTCCGCGTATTCTGTTTTTCTTTTTAACCAAAAGGTATTCAAATTTTCAGACTTGAATTCCAAGTGTAACATCCGATCGGCAGATAATTCCAGTAGATTCTCTTTGAGCTTAGTTGCTAAATTTGCCTCATTTATAGCTGCATTTAAAAACGGATTTAAGGTCCATCTTTGCCCAGTGTTATCCGATATCTCTTGCACTGAGAAGTAAAAGAAGATGATGTCCACAATTCAATTTTTTGTATATAGCCATGGAGTTTGTTTTTTGCTGTAATGACATTTTCATCCCGCCCTTGAAGACTTTTATTCAAGTATTTAAATGCTCAAATAAGTCAGAAAGAAAAGCCAATTTCAAAAGGAATTCCGGGCCAAAAATGAATTCAGAGTAATGTGACTTGGTTTGCTGTAAATATACTAATAGTTCAGCGCGAAGTTCCATAACTCTGGTCAGTACTTTGCCTTTTGATAACCACCTAACCTCTGTATGGTAAAGCAAATTGCGGTGTAGTCCCCCATATCATCACAAATGATTCGAAACAATCAAGTCTGCAACGCCTTTCCTTTAATAGAATTTACAATGTTAATAATAATTTTGAGAACTTGACTGTATTCTTGTGGCAAGGTTTTGGCTACAAAAACTTGGCGATGGAGAAAGCAATGCATCCAACAAGCGTTTGGCATCTGTTCTTTCAGTCTAGCAATAAATCCACTCTTCGCACAAGTCATGGCTTTTGCTCCGTCACTACAAATAGCAATGCATTTTTGTGCCCAATCGATATTTATATCTTGCGTAGCTTCAAGGAACATGTCATGCAAGCACTGACCTGTAGTACTTTTGGGAAGTGCCTTGCAAAATAGTATTTCTTCCATTAATATTTCGTTGGATTGAAAACGCAAAAAAGCTACAAACTGCGCACAACCCGTAATATCCGTTGATTCATCAAATTGCAATGACACAAAAGAACTTTTCTTTATTTTTTCTCCGACTTGATCACGAACGTCAGTCGCCATCTTGCTTATCCTGCGTTGAATGGTATTGTCAGAGAGAGGTATACTTTTGAGCTTTTCGACGTAACGTCTCGAAACTTGTGGACCTTTCGCGCGAGCCGTGGAGAGCGCGCGGTACCGTTGTACCAGTGTTACCAACAGAAAAGGGTCGGGGGGTTGCGAAACATTTTTTGATACTAGGGGGGTCGTGTCATAAAAAAGGTTGAAAAACACTGCTCTAAGTAACTCAAATCAATTTTTTTATTCCGATTTGTTTAACTTTAAACTTTTAAGATAACCTATCATTAACTTGGCTTTCATTTTAAAACTAGCTAATCGGAATAACTTTTAGAATGCCTTGAAATGAATTTAACAAGGAAATAGGTCAATTACGATTTATAGGGAGACAAATTTTACATGTATCCGCGACCCCGTAGTTTCAATCCATTTGCTTCATACACTACTTAAGATCCTCACCGATTCTCTTGGCTTTATCCCATAGCCTTTGGACCGTGACCAACCCAACGGGAGACCACAATGGCGTTTCACCGTCTTCGCTCAGGACGAGGGCGGGGAAGGTCTGGTAGGATACGCCGACGTCCAAGTCAACCTGAAGGACATCAACGACAACGCGCCAATTTTCCCACAAGGCGTCTACTTCGGCAACGTCACTGAAAACGGTACTGCAGGGATGGTGGTCATGACAATGACAGCTGTGGATTATGACGACCCCAACGAAGGCACGAATGCCCGTTTAGCTTACTCGATCGAAAAGAACGTTATCGAGGAAGAAACAGGGTCGCCAATCTTCGAGATCGAATCAGAAACTGGCGTCATTAAAACGGCTGTGTGTTGCTTGGACAGGGAAAGGACGCCTGATTATTCGATACAGGTGGTGGCCATGGATGGCGGGGGATTGAAGGGTACAGGGACGGCTTCGATCCGGGTGAAGGATATTAACGATATGCCGCCACAGTTCACCAAGGATGAGTGGTTTACCGAAGTGGATGAGACTGATGGTACGAGCTTACCAGAAATGCCGATTTTGACGGTGACTGTACATGATGAGGACGAGACAAATAAGTTCCAGTATAAGGTAATGTTAATCAAAATCTTTTATTTTTCTTGTATCTTTAGATTGTTAACAATGAATAGAATATACTGTCACATGAATCTTGATTTCTTGTATTAGCAACAGTTTCGGCCATCAACAGGCTTCTGCAAGAAAAATTTTGAAATGTATACATTGATTATAATAATGAACTGGATAAATCGACAATGTGCAAGTTTTCTTAAAACATTTTCTGGTTCATTACTATAAATAAATTAATGCATTTCGAAATTTTCTTACAGAAGTCTCATAAGGGTCTAGACCAAAACCATTGCTAATATAAGCGATGAATGATTTTTATTTGGACCTCCCATAAATATATTCTATGATATAATCTTTATAACTCGCTACCACTAATTAGGTGATAGAGAATAGCGGTTACGGAGCAGATAAATTCACAATGGTCAGAAACAACGACGGCACAGGATCATTGAAGATAGTCCAACCCTTAGACTACGAAGATCTACTCCAAAGCAACGGTTTCCGCTTCAGGATTCAAGTCAATGATAAAGGCGAAGACAACGATAATGATAAATATCACGTCGCATATTCCTGGGTGGTCGTCAAACTTAGAGACATCAACGATAACAAACCACAATTCGAGAGACCCAACATTGAAGTATCCGTCTACGAAAACGCGGAAGTTGGAAAGAGTTTGGAAACCTTCAAAGCCTCTGATCCGGATCAAGGTGGTAAAAGCAAGGTGTCCTATGCCATCGACAGGACATCAGATAGGAAGAGGCAGTTCTCCATCAATCAGGAAGGCACTGTTAGCATCCAGAGGTCATTGGATAGGGAAGACACGCCCAGGCATCAAGTGAAGATTTTGGCTATCGACGATGGTGTTCCACCAAAAACCGCCACAGCTACTTTGACGGTGATCGTGCAGGATATTAATGATAATGCTCCTACCTTCCTTAAAGATTATAGGCCGGTACTTCCTGAGCATGTACCGCCTAGGAAGGTTGTGGAGATTCTAGCTACGGATGACGACGACCGCTCTAAGAGTAACGGACCTCCATTCCAATTTAGATTAGATCCTGGAGCTGACGACATCATCAGAGCTTCATTCAAAGTAGAACAAGATCAAAGTAAGTGAAAATACTTTTATTTCACTCACAGAAAGATGATAAATTATGACTAAATTCAAGTATAAAGGGGAATTTTAAAATCACTCATTTTATACCCAATGTTAAAGTCATTAGTATAAACGTATGACATATTAACTATAGTAAAACAAACTTTGATCATATTTAATTCCTAATTACAACTGAAAAGGCGGCCATTTTACTTAAATATTACCCTGGCTCATGGACCGAGTTATTAAAGGGATTACGAACACTAGAACCTGTTGCTATTTCCTGCAATATAAATCCCCATTATAACCTAATTTGCACGGACTATCTCGGTGACCATAAAGTATTCCTCTTCGTATTATTTTTTTTCGAAGCTTTTTTTTTAGCCAGTATGGTGTCGCTCTCTAATTGCCAGTGGTAATTCTAGATTCAACGGCCATAGGGAACGGTATTTTAATTTTAGTATAAATGCGATTGAGTGCACATCTGGCTTGTATGTGAAATATTATTATGAATTCCAAAGATTAATTGGTACAAGCACATATTATGTGTTTATTTGTTTATTTTTATCTAGCGCAATGGGATGTTAATTATTACAAGTACTACAAAACTAAAATTACCAATAAAACAAACAAAATACAATCTATTTAAACATAATTTACAAACACATTAAAAGTAATTGTTGGAACAAGGTTATGGGCAGCGAATCTGCAACTAAATTGAAAAAATTCAATTTATTGAAATTTGGTTGGTTTGTTAACTATGCAAAATTATGTAGAATACCGGTTTCCGTTTTAGCTGACACAGGGTTTTAGATGCCAAAATTGCATCTGGATATAATGACCAGAAAAATAAATGCTCGTGCTTTTGTACATACTTGTCACTATAATTTTCATTTTGGATTAATTAAAAAATATAATTCATTAAAAATCATCAAATCGCTCGCCGATCAAATTAATTAAATTAATATTGTTTTTTACTTAAAAGTTAAGAAATAATAAACAAAATACACAGAAACTCCCGATTTTCAAAGGTCAATTTGACCCCTCAAAACCGTTTGTTAACACACGCGAAAACCATTTAAGTTTCGTGTTAATTCCCTCTCCTAGGACTTAGCGTTTACTTTTTTTAACTTTAATTATTATGTATCTCAACAGAGGGTGCTAACGGCGACGGCATGGCTATAGTATCTTCATTAAGATCATTCGACCGTGAACAACAGAAAGAATACCTCATCCCAATCGTAATCAAAGACCACGGTAACCCAGCTATGACCGGAACATCGACATTAACAGTCGTCATCGGAGATGTTAACGACAATAAGATGCAACCCGGTTCCAAAGAGATTTTCGTCTACAATTACCAAGGTCAGGCGCCAGAAACGGAAATTGGCCGAGTGTACGTTTACGATTTAGACGATTGGGATTTGCCGGATAAGAAATTCTATTGGGAGGGCGCGGAACATCCCAGATTCAAACTGAACGAAGACACGGGAATGATATCGATGAGGCACGGGACCAGGGATGGAAAATATCACCTCAGATTCAAAGTGTACGACAGGAAGCACACCCAAACCGATGTTCCAGCCAACGTGACTGTGGTAGTGAAGGAAATACCGCACGAAGCGGTCATAAATTCCGGTTCCGTTCGAATATCTGGGATTACCGACGAGGATTTTATTAGGATTTGGGATTATAAGACTCAGAGCTTGTCGAAAAGTAAAGCTGAGAAGTTCAAAGATAAAATAGCGAATCTTTTGAACATAGAGAGGGACAATGTTGATGTGTTCAGCGTGCAGTTGAGGAGGAAGCATCCTCCAGTCACTGACATTAGATTCTCTGCGCATGGTTCGCCTTACTACAAACCAGTTAGACTCAACGGTATCGTATTGATGCACCGTGAAGAAATAGAAAAGGAAGTAGATATTAACATCACAATGGTGGGAATTGACGAATGCTTGTACGAAAATCAAATGTGCGAGGGTTCCTGCACTAACACCCTCGACATAAGTGCCTTACCATATATGGTTAACGCAAATAAGACCTCCCTGGTTGGTGTTAGAGTCGACGTATTAGCGGAATGCACCTGCGGTGCTAGGAACTTCAGCAAAGAGGAGAATTGTAAGAACAATCCCTGTTACAACGGGGGTAGATGCATAGAGAGTCGGTATTCGCTACAATGTAACTGCCCAGCTGGGTATAATGGGCCGAGATGTCAACAGACTTCGCGCAGTTTCAGAGGGAATGGTTGGGCTTGGTATCCACCGCTGGAAATGTGCGATAATTCGCATCTGCACTTCGAGTTCATCACTAGGAAATCGGATGGGTTGCTCTTGTATAATGGACCGATTGTTCCACCGGAAACCGAAGAGGTTATGGTCTCTGATTACGTAGCAGTGGAATTAGAGAGGGGTTATCCGCGATTACTGCTGGATTTCGGTTCTGGAACGTTGGAATTGAGGGTGAAGACGAAGAAAACTTTAGACGATGGAGAATGGCACCGTTTAGATATATTCTGGGAGACGGAGAATGTTAGGATGGTGGTCGATTATTGCAAATCAGCCGAGATAGCCGAGTTAGAAGACGGCACACCTCCAGAATTTGACGATAGCACCTGCCAAGCTCAAGGAACCATCCCACCATTCAACGAATATCTCAACGTGAACGCTCCACTACAATTAGGTGGATTGTACGTCGAGCAATTCGACCCGACCCATTACCATTGGCAATACATGCCAGTCGGTAAAGGTTTCGACGGCTGCATACGCAACTTATTCCACAACTCCAAACTTTACGACTTGGCCCATCCCGGATTATCCAGAAACAGTGTTGCAGGTTGTCCCCAAACCGAAGACATGTGCGGCAGATCCGATGCGACCTCGCGCTGTTGGGAACATGGCACGTGCGTCGGCAGCTTCAACGAGGCCAAGTGCAATTGCCGGCCCGGTTGGACAGGGCCGGCTTGTCTCCAACAAACCATCGCCACTTCGTTCAAGCCGCAATCGTACGTGAAATACGCGCTCAGTTTCGAACCGGATCGTTTCTCGACGCAAGTGCAGCTGCGGTTCCGCACGCGCGAAGAACACGGCGAACTGTTTCGGGTTTCCGATCAGCACAATCGCGAGTACGGCATCTTGGAGATCAAAGATTCGCGTCTGCACTTCCGGTATAATCTGAACTCGTTAAGGACTGAGGAGAAAGACATTTGGTTGAGCGCGGTCGCGGTCGATGACGGTCAGTGGCACGTGGCGCGGGTGAGTCGGTACGGGTCAGCCGCGACCTTGGAATTAGACGGTGGTGAAGGTAGGAGGTACAATGAGACTTTCACTTTTACCGGGCACCAATGGTTGCTGGTGGATAAGCAAGAAGGTGTCTACGCTGGTGGGAAGGCTGAATATACTGGTGTCAGGACCTTCGAGGTGTACGCTGATTATCAGAAAGGTAAGTCGTTTCCATTAAATTCTTTTAATCTACGATGATTTATTTATTTTGAAGACTAAAATAAATGTCTCGACTCTATTTATTGAAGTTATACTGAAACAAATACAAAAAAAACTTAAAATAGAAACATCAGTCTTTTTTATATGTAATAAAGAAAAAGAGATATAAAAAACCATTGTCTTTGTCCAAAGTAATTTTCTAAGCTTGACTGCTGACTGCTATCATTCACATCATGATATACCGGGTGAGCTAATAATAATATTTAATTATCCAACAGTTCAGACCAGAATTAGGATAATATAAAGTTGTGTACAAATAAGTATAAACTTAAATTAAAAATAGAACAAAATATGTATCTACAAGTATATAGAAACGCTAGAAAAAGAAATAGACTTACTACTACCTTATTTGAGATTAAAATGTAACATGGAATAATAAAACTAATGTATAATAAACTAATGTAACACAATACAAAAGGCTAGAGGCTACCTGTTCTAGCAAGTGTGACTAAGGTAGACGTATTCGCATGTACAAACATTAACTGACACAACTGAGTAGCTCCCCAACGGAACAAACAAAAATATCACAAACATTACTTATTTGATTGTATAATGAACACATCAAAGAGGTAGGAGATTTTGTTAATAAATTGGTTCGCGATTGACTAACATAAAAAGTGGTAGCGTTACTGGTAGAGAAACGCGGTACTAAGAAATTGAATTTGCCCAATAGGAAGATGGAATCAATGCAATTGTGAATAAGCTTATGCAGGAAGGACAAGCATGATTTAGATCGTCGCAACTCCAGACACAGAAAATGCCCCGAGAAGGCTTTCTTGCGGAAAACCTCTTTCCGGGTAATGATTGTATGTTCGAAACCAAAGGTATTTGAGATATCGTCGCCGAACATTCTCAATGCTTCTCTTAGAGATCTCGTAATAGGGATTCCAGACAATCGAGGCATACTCTAATTTCGAGCGAACTAGTGAATAGTGAATGTAATGCCGTCATATTCTGAAACTGCTTGCAATTACTCATGATAAAGCCTAGACTTTTTGTGGCAGCAGATACGACAGAGTAAATGTGGTTTGTGAAAGCGAGTTGAGAATCGAACAGTGCGCCCAAATCCCTAATGCTCTTAACACTATCCAATGCTTCCACACCAATCTCATAGCGATGCCTAATTGGAGACTTTTTCTTAGTATATATGACTAATTTACATTTAGCAATATTCAGCTCAAGTCGATTACTCACGCACCAAGCATGCATTTTTTGCAAGTTTTCCTGAAGGGTTAAAGGTCTATAATACAATTAACAGATGAGAATAGTTTTACATCATCGGCAAACATTAAAATTTCACAAATTACGGATTCCGGGAGGTCATTAACAAAAAGAAGAAATAACAGGGGACCTAGATTGGACCCCTGTGGTACGCATGGTAGAAGAAAAGCCGTCGTAATTAACAAAATAGGTGCGTTCGCTCAGATACGATTGGCACAGTTGCATCAGAGGTCCGCTAAAACCCAAGCGCCACATCTTCCGCAAAAGAATCTCATGATCTATACGGTCAAAGCCCTTTGACATATCGGTATATTGCATCGACCTGCTCATGTGTGTGCCCGTTTCTGATGCAAACTGAACAAAACTACAAAGATGTATCACTGTTGATGTCTTACTTACGAAACCGTGCTGGGCAATAGTCCAATATCGGTCGAAATTAACTTTAACACCTATCATAAAAGATTTTTAAAAATTTTGGTTAAGAAACATGGTTAAGATGCTAAAATAGGTCGTAAAGTAATTTTAAAATTATTTCGCTAGACACTTTCCTCTCCTCCAAATTCGGTTTCTAATTTTTATTTATCAATTTCGGCTACACCATGTTAGTTGATTGATTTGAAGTCCTCCTCAGTTAACGATCTTTAATTCTTTCCAGCACTCACCACATGCCCATCAATATTCATATTAAAGGTTTATCAAAAAAGAAATTACGGAAAATGAGCAATCCCTAGAAATCATTGGACTTCATATCAGAATGAGAAAAAATCCAACGATTATCCCTTGTCAATGTAACCTTTTCAAACCAGTTCTTTTCTTTTTGTGTGTTTATTTGTTTGTTATCCAGATATAAAATCATGATTACCCCCTTTCATCATAACCTAACTTTCGCATTTCCATTTTGACACTTCAAAACAAAAAAAAAAAAAAACTGACTGTTTCCCGTACGGCTACGGTGTATATTTTTACGCTTGACAGCACGAGTTTTTGCAGATGAACTACAAAGCGTAGATTCGCTTAACGTTGAATTGGACACGAGCCATCGCTAGTTGCAAAAAAAGGACGCATTCAATGCGTTCGTATAATGGGATTAAACCGATAATCCGGATAAAAATGCTATGTACTATTCATGTAAAAAAGAATCTGGTTTTGTTAATAAGATAAGCAATAGATGTGTTATGCCTTTTTATACAAATTAATACAGGATGGGGCAAAATGACCTTTATGGTTTGATTTCTTTATGATATTCTTTTTTTTTATTTTATAGTGAAGTAAATACATATTGGAAAAAATATAGTGTATACAGATGTGGAATTAGAAGGATTGATTATATCTATCAAATGATAGCTATTTTTGCATGACACATCCGTGGTTTTTCCAACATATTTCCTATCAATTTTCGTAAAATATCTGGTAATATTACACCTGATTTTTCATTGCGAATATGGTTTTCAATTAGAAGATGGTGGCTAGCATATTGACGTACACTGGGTCTTTCAAATACGCAAAAAAAATGTTTTCTTTGAGGACCAATGAAGTCACTATTGCGCCAAATAGTTAGCCAAAGTAACAAAGCCTTGTTTCCCTTGCAGTAAACGCTGTAGCTCCCATCTTGTTGGAACCACAATTGTGGATGGTTTCCAATAGCTGTCCTTAAAAATTGTTTCAGCATTTCCCGATAATGCAGCAGCATTGATGGTAGACCCCACTACTTCATTACCGATCAGTTCGCACCAAACATTAATGCTAAAACATCACTGGAGGTTATGAAGGTGGATGCGCATTAGGTTTTCTCGGTTCCAATAATGTTGATTCTTCCGATTGAACATACCGCTATTGGAAAAATTTGCTTCGTCACGCCATAAAACCAAGCGCAAGAAAAAGGGTTTGTTTTTTAACGGCGTTCATCAGCAATCCGCAAAATTGTAAATGTCGTTCACTATCTCCGAGGAATAAAGTTTGTGTTAATTTGTGTTTGTATGACACACATTTATTTTTCTTCAAAATTTTGCGAACAATTCCCAAACATAGTCCTAAATCACGTACAAAATTACTTGTTGCGTTTTCCTTAAATGGTTCAAAATACGCCAAAACAGTAACTTCATTAAATAAATGCTTCCTGCTATTAACTGTAATTTTTAATATGAGGAAATTTTGTACAAAATTTTACCCGTGTCGGATTTGAACCAGACATCTCTCGTATCGCCGTACTGCCGGCTTCACATAAGAGCTGTATTTGAGACATTTTCAAATCGAATTATAACCAGTGCCTCGCTAGCTCAATTGGTAAGAGCCTCGTCCGGCAAACGAGAGATGCCTGGTTCAAATCCGACACGAGGTAAAAATTTTGTAGAAAATTTCCTCATATTAAAAATTACAGTTAATAACAGGAAGCATTTATTTAATGATTTCATACTGTAAAATTGCACTTGCATGAGTAACATCATTGTCTTCATTTATTAAAAATATTTACAACAGATTTTCACTTAACCGAAATCTACGGTACAAAATTAAAAGATACCTTCGATCGGACACATTTCTGCCAGGAAAGAGAACAGCATAACGCGCGAGAGCACATTGCGAATTTTTACTACAAACTATGTAACATGTCATCATATCGCACTTTTCTAGATGTGTAAATATCATTGTCGATTGTATTAAGAAAAACGACTATTTCGTTTTGGCAGAGACTTATCCACTTTTTGTTTTCCCCATTAATCAACTGCAGCCTTTTTGATCATTTCAATACACACGGGAACATGCATGCTTACCTTAAATAAATTCGTCTTGGACCAAATAAATCTACGTTTTGAATATCCGCAAGACAAACATTTCTTAAGGCAAGAAAAAAATTGTTTTAACAACATAATCTTAGCGTATTGGATAAAACTACTTTTAGTCTCCAATTAAGAATATCGTTTGCATTAAAAGCATTAATCTTAGAGTAAAATGTTAGAATTCTTGAATTAAATCACTTTTCATATCTTTTTAATAATAGTAATACTTAGCTTAAAATTATAACACTTTAGACTAGTCGAAAGAAAAAATTACAAACACAATTACAACCGAAAAATGCCATCAAGCGAGCTGATGGTCTATTGTTGAAGAGTTTGCTTGTGTCCCGTAGATGGAGACAATCTAAATCCTTATTTCCACAGTGGAGAAAATCGTAGATATAGCTTGAGAATGCGAAAGCGATGTGCAGTCTCAAGTTATATCTGTGATTTTCACTACTGTGGAAATAAGGATTTAGATTGTCTCCATCTACGGGACACAAGCAAACTCTCAATGCAGTTACACATCTAAGCTGGGACAATTCATCTCTATTTACTTGCACTAAGCAAATATATTCTCTAGTTAAGAAAATTCATCGAAAGTTGTCTTGAATTAAAACTTTCAATTCTATTAGGGGTAAAACATTTACTTACAACAAAACTATTTTATTTTCTCTTTAAAAGAATTGTGTTAAAACAATATTTTGTTTTGAACTCAGAATACATTTTTCTGTGTGTAGGCATTAACACATTCAAGTGGCCTTAATTTCTTCATTTTTAAGTACTCGTGTATTAAACAATTCTTGATTAAAATTCTTCATTCTTTCAAAATATGCAAAAAAATATTATTTTTTTCAATATCTCCAAAATGCAAAACTCAATTCCTTGTATGATTTCACCATCATAATCAGCAGAAAAAATACTATTGGTTCACTAATTTAACCGACTATGTAGTTTGAATAATAACGAAGTTAGCAATAGTGCCGACTTCATTTTGAACACGCTGTATACATACAAGAGACGATCAGTGGGTTTTTCCTGCGTCCTTAAACTATTTTGGCCGACATTTATCAAATTAACATTTTGAAGGTGAGGAGCAGCCACACCATTTTCCTTAGAATGGTCAATCAGAAATGATCTAAAAAAAAAACAGAAGCGTGTTCAAGGCCTAATCATGTGTTGATAGCAAAAAGAGATCTGACTGTACTCTAAGCTTATTGCGCCAGAATTGATACAAATAAATCGGGTAAATCAACATACAATCCCTGCCATACCAAGTTATCGCCGCAAGAATTGAAATATAAATCAACTTATGTCACGAACTGCTAAAACTGATACCGCACAATATAGCGCCAACCAACAGCGTCAAGGGGCGAAAGCTTAGGTGTTCGATAATTCCAATAATTTATCCCGGGTGCCGGTGGTAAATACCGCGCCGCTCGGCTTGAGGGAATTGGCGAAGCGAACAGACCAGCTATAGATTCGTAAATCACGTCGGAGCGCGCGCCCTAGAAGTCGAAGAACAAAAGACGTCCGTTTCGTGCGGTAAAAATGAAAAAAAGTGCTCGTTACGAAAGCAAACGCTAGAGGGCTCACACACACACACACACACACACTGTGCACATAATGTGTATATGGTGTTGGTAGGAGTTCTGGAGTTACGGCGACAAGTTTTGATTAATTCCTGTTCTTCGTTCGTCGCGGAAAATTCACGAAATGGGTGCCTATCGACGTTTGCGGATCATATAAATTGGGGTGTATGATTTTGCATAATTTAGAGACTAGGAGATGTTTTAGAAGTTCGTATGTAGTTGTTATTTAGTATAATCTTGAAAAAAACCAAAACCAAAGCCTTCACCAGGATAATCGAATGAATAGATTAGGCCAAAGATTAGACTTTGTAGTTTTTGCTAACCTGGTTTCCTATATACATGTATATTTTTGTGAGTTTAGTATTGTATTGTATTGCAAGAAGGCTGAAGCACAGAAGCTTGTTGTGAAAGACTATGATCTAGATTTATCAATCAACTCCTGTGCTTATCGCAAATCTGAAGTCTGAAGTTTTCTTTGGTAGTGATTTTTATCACCTCGAGAGATATTGTCTCCTATTCGTAATGTAGCACAGCCTTTGAGGTGACAGACCTTTTCGATAACAAACTATGTGCTTAGCAGTCTCGATTTGGTATTCCCGACACATCCCAGTCTCTATTTCACTCATCTTTCTGAGATTGTATCTCAGAAGGCAATGTCCGGTGAGCAGGCCAGTAAGTAGACTTAGTTCCAGTTTGCTGAATCTAAATAAGTTTTTGTTAGTATCATTTGATCAAAAACTCTTTGGATATAGTAGCCAAATCGACATATTATTGATTTCAATCAAATCAATATTCAACAGATTAATCCCTCAAAATGTTTGAAACGATTACTAGTGTCACCTTGACATTATTCAAGCACCACTATACCAGCCTAGACTCAAAGTTATTTGCTTTTAGAGCACTGAGCGTTATTATCAGTGCATATATCGAATTAGCTTCTTTCACCTCTTTCTTGAATTTATTTTGGACACGAACATCTATGGCTAATATTTCTGTTTGGAAGATGATGAGAGACGGCAGTTCGTTTCAAAAACTCACAACTCGTTATCCTATCTTGGATTCGTCTGTGTGGCATATCAAGGATCCTCTTTCAGATTTATCTCGATTTGGAATCATTACTTTGAATTATTGCCTAAAGTTTGGTTGAAATGTGCATAATGTCCGTAATTTCTCAAATCTTCTAATTTGAGGTCGTGTAGGACTCTGCGAGGTGTCCTACAAGGTCACCATCTTTAAAGTCGTGTGTTAAATTTCGCCTATGAACATTGAGGACCGCCATCCTTATAATATGCAGATGAAGGAGAGATTTAGTATCATCTACATGGCTGCTGTTGGGTGGGTGCGCATTGTCCCTGTAATCCCCAAGCAGGCCATACTCTGTAGAAAACTGCAGTTTATCCCGTGATGTTTTTTCCACCATATAGAGCCGTATGTGACTATAAGCCTTATAAAGGCTTAATATAGCCAATATATCACTTTGTGGCTATTTGCCCCAAATCTTGAGGCAGAAACAATATGCCATTGTTGCTCTACGGGTGATTCTTTCTAATTGTTTGTTCCAATTCAGTCTCTTGTCGAGAATGACTCCTAAATATTCGACTTCGTTGGAATATGTTAGTTGATCGCCTTTCATGAATGCTTTATCTAAAAAGTTGTTAGTTGTAGTAAGGTATCTTGTAATAGTTGTTTGTGGTGGTTACATCAGAGGCAGAAAAACAACTTTCAGAATACTGGGCATGCTGGACGCAACCGACATAAATGCAATTAGCTTATAAAGAGCAGATCAAGAATATATCATTTCTATGCTGGAAATAAAGTGCAACACCTATTCATGGTTAATTCTGCCATAAGCATCCGACGTTGTTTAATTTTATGCTTTATGAATCATTTAACTGTAAAAATGAAACAAAACATATTGAAAATTGCAATGAAGTTAAAGCTTGGCAATGTTTGGTTTGAGCAAAATGGGGCAATACCCTATATTGCTGTACATATTTGTAGGAAATTATTTAAATGCGACTTTTCCTAATAAATATATAGATCAAAGAGATGATATTGAGTGGCCAAGTAGATCACCAGATCTTTCACCTTTGGATTTTCTTATGGACTTTCTTTTGGATCCTCTACTTTGCGCTACACAATTTTATTACATTAGTTGTTACCACACTGTGTATAAAATGGAGAAAGAGCGAGATATTAATTCCAAAAGCGTACTCGAACCTCGCCAATATATCTCGCGTTTGCATTCTCAGAATCGATCCGACAATATCCCCCTAAATCCCAATACTGCAAAACAAAAAAGAACAAAGCTACGCCCTCACAAGACACACCTGGGAAGCGCCTCGCACTTCCTGTTATCCACCTCGCGTAATCGACAAAGCCCTGACGGGCAAACGGCTTAGTTATTTACATTTTAAGGGCGGCGAGGGCTTATCCGGGAAAATCGAAGACGACGCGTCATCTGGAGACCGGAGCTTCGGAAGCGCTAAAAAATTCAACAGGTTCGCCGGAAGCGCAGTCCGTATAAGAAGGAATGTGGTGGTATGAATGTAGTTGGCGATTGCTGTTTGAGATATGACCCGATTTATGTAAATTATGCGCTGAGGACGGGAAAAAGTTATCGTGGTGTTCGGTTTCGTACTGAACCTGAAATTGGTGCGCCCTTTTGTGAGCGAGAAATATCAGTACATCGCATGTGTGGGTGAAGAGCAATGACAAGTTGATGTTCCATATTTCTCCAATGTAATTTATGCCTTTCTTCAGTGTTTCTTACATTGCTTTTCCTATCGACCTCATCTAACTTCTTCCAAACTCTAACGTTGCATTAGCTATTTCATATCGAAAACATAATGTCAGATTCAAATAGGTTCTTACTTTTTATTTATTTATTTTTACCAAATACAGTGGGGACTCGCTAATCCGAACCCTCAGAAATCCGAATTCCCCTGTAATCCGAAGAAAATTGAAATATTGCCCTTTAACAATGGGTATCTTGTAATCCGAATCGCTTAGGGGTTCTGTAATTCGAATCGCAACCGTACAATCGAGTGCAGTCGGTGTGGTGCATTCATTGGTGTAGTGCATTCGCTACATACGTCGGGGTATCACCGGAATAGTTTAATCTATATATTATGGCGAAAAACAGGAAATGATGAAGCAATTAAACAGTGGTGCAAGTGGAAAATCGTTGACTGTAAAGTATGGCGTTGGTGCGGCAACAATTTCGAACACTAAAAGCAATAAGGATAAAATAACGGGGTATGTAGTTTATTTGTTCATTAACAGATTCTAGCTATTATCGCAATCAAATTTCGCATAGGTATATTGGGTATTGTATTTCGACACCAAAACGTAAAAAAACTCTGCGTAATTCAGATTACCCCCTAATGGAAACATAACTTTATAAATGGTTCTCGTCACAAAGAGAAAGACACGCGAACGTAACCACCACTGTTCTAAGGGAAAAGGCTATACAGATTTATGCCAAACATTACAATAATAACAAGTTTATTGCAAGTATAGTTTGTGGGGAAAAGCTGTCAAGCGATCCTACATTGGTTCAGCCTTTTCTAAAAAAAATTACGGAAAAAGTGAACAAGCTTAAGCTATTACCTAACCAGATATACAATGCTGACGAATCAACACTATTTTGGACGCTGCTACCAGATCATACATTAGTACACGTCAAAGAAACCTCAGCGCCAGGGCGAAAAAGCTCCAAAGAGAGACCAACTTTTCTCGCTTGCGCCAATGGCGATGGTACTCATAAACTAACACTGATGGTTAATGGCAAAGCTAAAAATCCTAGAGCTTTTAAAAACGCTAATATTCCAATTGAGTACCATTCAACAAAGAATGCATGGATGACATCCGCATTATTCGTTGAATGGTTTCATACATCTTTTGTCAAAGAAGTAAGAACATTTCATGATCTAGATCAGTGGTTCTCAACGTGAGCGGTAGCGCCCACCAGTGGGCGCTGGGATCTATACAAAATCCAGTAAGTGGGCGCTAGCCGAAAAAAGGTTGAGAACCACTGATGTAGATGGTTCCAAAACGGCAGAGGGAACTAGAATAGGGATATATAGGCCTAGAACCAAATATTTCGAAAGCTTAGGGATGTACCCAAGGCGGAAATACACGCTGATGCGTATCTATATCTGATAGTCAAGCTCCAAAGTGGTTTGGGAGTGTCTAGAAAAACTAAACGAGCCAGGCAAAACGAACAAGGTAAACCTACTGTGGGTTCTTACATCGTAATGTGTTTCAAACTTGCATAGGCTTGGCGTACCAATTTAAATATATAGAAATTCATGGAAACGGAGTTATGACTCTATAATAACACCAAGATTCTTTATTTAAATTTTATATCAAGAATTGTATCGTTAATATGTATGCTTATACGATTTTACATTATATACATTATTATCTATCCTTTTTAATATAAAAAAAAAACGATAACAGACAACTTTAAGGGATTCAATGATAGAAAGTCAGCTTGCGCTACCTAAGATATTTTATGTAAACCTTTATATGTCTTACATATAGCTTCACACACCTCTATTGAGTAAAGAAAAGGATACTGTTGGAATTATACTATGTTGTTGTTAGTACTGTACACTAGAAAAACACGTTGTTCGCATGGGCAAGCGTCAGCTAGCATTTTTATGCATGTTGTACACGACACACACGTGGTGGCACATTTTTTACAACGTATAACAGTTCATTATATTAAAAAATACAAAAACCAGCGCAGTGTTTTACTTTCATACACAACAGATACAATTTAATGTCGTTAGCATAAAAGTGCGACTCACAGAACTCGATGTGCCCCAGCAAAATGGATATGCAAATCCAGAACAGAATGGGGCTAAGAATAGACCCTTGCGGCACACCGTAACTCAGAAAACAAAGCAATACTACAACTGCGACCTTTACGAGAACCAGGTTGGGTTTCTGGTAAAATATGAAAAGCGTTTAAATGTTTCCATAGCTGGTCTGCAATAATTTTCGCGAAGATATTTGAAGGGGTTAGCAAAAGACTCTTGTTCAAGATTGTTTCAATCCTAACAATTCTAATAGAAACTTCAATTATATATTTTCTAGTCTCCAAAACTGATAACCTATTAGTATATACTAAAAATAACAAGAATTTGTAAAAATGTTTCCTAAAAATTTTTCGTACAACGATAAATCCTTCAATCAGTCTTATTATAGTAATGGTTTGCTCACTTGAAAATATCCCGTAATGATAAAGGTATCTACCCATTCTCGTTAAGCTAATCTGTTAGATCTTTGTATACTAATTTTTGCACTAACATAGACTTATTTCTTCCTCCAACAGGATGCTTAGACGACATTCGACTAGAAGGTAAGCATCTACCCTTACCACCAGCGATGAACGGTACCCAGTGGGGTCAAGCGACCATGGCCAGAAATTTGGAGAAGGGTTGCCCGTCCAACAAGCCGTGTGCCAACGTAATCTGCCCAGAGCCATTCGAATGCGTGGACCTTTGGAATGACTACGAATGCACGTGAGTCATTTTCTAAATCTTTAAAAATCAATGACACACTTATCGAAAGAGAAATAAATACACAATACTTCACAACATATATTCACGATAAGGAAACATCGATTAATTTTTGATTTGTTAGAATTTCATCCCACATCTAAGATACTCTTGAGGTGCTTAGCTGGATTTGCAAACTTGAAAAAGTTTCAAACAACAAAACCGAACACAAGTTTTGACACGCACTTTTTGCAATTTTGTTGTTTCTGTTGAGTTTCCGATATGTATACTGCATATGTTGTGTTGCTGAAGATTTTATTTTTGTGCCAACACTCGAATTTAGCTAAGCACCTGTCATGGCATTCGTTTGGAAATCGTTTGGAAGGCACTAACATCAATATTTTTGTTTTATTTTTTTGATTCTGTGAAATTAAAGATCGTTCTTATGGTGTTGGGACTTTTGCTTCGTTTATTTGTTTCGACGTGCATGTTAAAGTTTTTTGTTCGTATTATAGCTTTTGTTGGGCGTTCGTTTTTCCTAGTGGTTTTATCTTTTATTTCAAACACTAATAAACAAAAAAAATCTCTGATGCATTTAAAAAAAATGCGCAGGTACACATTTTATAGCGTTTGTCTGTTGATATATAATATATAATGTTATGAAGAATGAAGGTGCTATGTACATGAAATGGAGGTAGTTATAAGATTCACTTAAACACTTAAAAGGAATCACATTTCCTGGTGATTGCTTCTTGACCAATTAGTTGAAATTATGAAGGAAACTTTTGAAGTAGTGAGCTAATTCTTTTGATTGTAAAACATTAAGTTCAACTATTAATATTATTAACGGTTAAATAAAAATGACATAAAATTAAAGAATTTACAGAACTCCCTTTACAAGATCTTTTTTTGGACGCACTCATTTTACGAACAACCTATTTTCAATACAAACAAACATTTTGTAAGTAAGGAAACATCAATATACAGGCCGTCCCACTATATCGGATGAACTATAAAGCTAAAAATACTTTCTTTAAATATACCCTGTGACATAGAAATTGCATCACCAAGAAAGGGTAGGAATTCTTTAACCAAACTTGGCAGAAACGCTTAAGTACTGAAAAGTGGCAATTTATAAAAATTTCAAAGAAAAACAAAATAATAATTTTTTTTTGCGCACCAAAAATTGTCCTCAGATAAATTGCATCCGGTGAACAAACTTGACCAAATCATCTTCCACAAACTCCCTGAAATCTTCAAAAATATCCATGTTTTTCGTTTATAATAATAATTTCAATAAATTTCAAACCTTTTTTTTATTGTCTTGACGATATTTAGAGACTTTCGATGAACTCATTAAGGTTCTAATAGTACTTATTGGCTACTTCAACTACGCAATAATAATATGAAGAGAATAAACCGGATTATTACCTTGGTATTGGTGGAAAGACAGTTATTTCAGTTATTCGGCTAATAACTTTTATTAGGAACTTTATTAGGAGATTGCAATACCGGCCCTTAATGTTCTAAAATTAAAGAAATTACTACTACTACAAGAATTCCACTTACAAGATATAAACTTTTATATATTGCGAACATACATTACATGAGAGCTATCCCGATTGTGCAGATGTAATTGGGGTTCTCAATTCCTGCAGCAGCATCGTTATGCTTCGGCGAATAATTGATTACTTTAGCTTAGTCGGTTATTGCCAAACATTGTTTGAGAGTCAACACGGTAGATTACTCCCTCTGAATTTGGCTAGAGTTAATTTCGCCTCTAGTTGATGTATACATGTATACATATATGCATTATTATACCCAGCCCTCTAAATTATATGTTGTTCGTGTTATGTTTACAGGTAGATTTGTACGGAACAATACAATAGCGAATACACATTACAAAGATAACAGTTTGTAGCGGATGTTTCTCAGAAATGACTCAGTCAATAGCTTCTAATATATTCCGAATAGAGAAACGCAATTTGTCAATTATATATGAGACATAAATTCATCTTCTTTTGACGTAGTGAATAATTTTTTTGTTACTCTCAGTTTAATTGGAAACCACATAGTTTTTCAATTCTTGAATAGGATGACCTGCATATATTTTTGATTCGGGATAACATACTAAAAAAAGTTATGCAAATTCGAATGTCGAATATTGTTGCAGCTAATCTTAATCGATTATCGCTGACGGTAAAATCTATACTTACATCTTTTCAAGGTCGTTTGCTACGAGCCTCAGGACGTGTATTAAAATTTCATTAAAACGTAGCGTATTTGGAGCATGAGACTATTTCTTATAAAAAAAAAAAGTGATTCTTATTTTGAATTAAATTATGAATGAAAGAAAACAAAATAGAAAAAAAAATCAAGCAATATACCAGGAGAGGTGGGGGAAGGGAAAAATAAAAGAATTTTATCTTATTTATTGATCGATGAAACCCACCAGGTAAGGCGTTGATGATCTCGGGATCAGTACCTCCGCTACCGATGTTGTCTGGGCGCCACTGAGTCAGTTTAAGTAAAATATGTACACAAAAAAGCAAATTTGTTTTAAAATTAAGCGTACTACAAAAAGCTATCTACTCGATCGAGCATGCATGACGGTAAAAAATGAAAAAACGGGCTGACGTCGATCAGGCCCGGAAGGACAACGCTGATATCCGTACTTCGTATGTACGTATTTCGTCGATCGAAATCCCAATTCACAATAACCCACAAAACATCCATAAACTAACTTTTCTATGCTCAAAAATCAGCACAAGGCTTATGCCATAAGCAGTGGGAAGAAGCGTAGAAAGTTTTTTTTTGTCGGTGATCGAACGTCGATCTGGCATCAGGGGTGAGAAAAAACTTGCGCGGGAGAACTGCAACTTCCTTGCAACCCCTACTCGGTACCACAACAAACCTCCCCTACGATAACTAATCATCATTACGACCCCGGAAAATACCGGTTATCGTAATACTAACCAGAGTGAGATTTGAACCCTGGACCTCTCAATTAAATCAATTAATTATTGTTTAACAACAATTTTCAAAGCTTTGCACAGGGAAAACTATTCACATGACATAATATGCATTTACAAATATACAATACTGGTTATTGTAAGTTTTATTAATGGTTACGAGTTATAATAGGGTCCGTTGCGAAAACACGGGATTCAAATTTATATTTACTGACGATTTTCGATGGACAACTTCCGAAAAAGCAACAAAAACAAAAACTATTTCAAGAAGAAACGCATTAACATCTCAAATTGAAATTCAATGTTAACTTTTTTTTCGTAATTTTAAATATTTGTTTAGTTAATGTTAATATGTAATTAATATAAGACCATTAAAATAATTTGTGTTTTTGTTTCTTCTTCGCAAGTTGTTCATCAAAATTCCTCTGCAGTTTTAAGGCCCACAGCAATTGCTAAAGGTACTTTAGCTTATTTTTTAGAACTTTACTGTAACAGTATTGAAGAGCTAAGTTATTGCTGTTAGTAAATTCATATCGCATTAATGCCAAACTGTTTCTTTATGTTCGTGTTATACCGTAACGAAAAATACAAAGCAATGACAAAAGTTTCATTTTCTCAGTGCGCTTGTAGAAGTAATAAGAGCAACTAATAATATAAATAAGAAAAATTCACACTACTTTTAATAAAATATTAATGCCCTGTACAAGGCTGTAAAACTCGTATTGCTTTAACTACTACAAAATAAATATGAACATTTGTAACAGGTGTACAGAAAATGTATACATGGCCGAAGCAAAACAGAGGAGCAAAAAAGGTAAGGGAAAGTTATAACTAAAGCAGGCGTCTTTCCGTGCGCTTCGCAGGCGGAGACACGGTAGGAGTATTTCGGCTGCGAGTTATTCGATATTCGGAAGTATGCGCAGATGCTATCTTTAGAATCGAAAATAATATATGAAAATTATACACGGGGATAAAAAAGAGTCGGTATAAATATGAAATTACGATTTTAACGTGTTTCTGCGAAAAAGCAATTTTAATTTAATACTATCTGTTTCTATCGGTGCTGGTTTTAAAAAGATTGACATAGAAACTGTTAAAGTTTCTGAAGCAATATTTTTTCGAGTAAAAATGGTTTGACACGTCCCATAACTTACATTTTACATTGGTTTCCTGTGTCAATCTATATATGGATAAGGTGGATTCTTCCTGCATACGTTGCTTAACCTGATCAATATTATGGTCATTTCTAACCCGTCTTCAATTATGTTACCCGTTTCTTCAAAATTGCTTGGAGTTCGTTGAATTTGCCGAAAAAAATGTCGTTCCATCGTGATAAAATTTGGAAATGAACGAGGCGAATAAACCCAGTTACCATTTTCACCACGATTTCCATTACTGTAATATGATTTAATAACAAATAATACTTTATGTTCTGTTTAATGATTAATCCTATTGGAAATGGGAGATAGGACGAAATAATACAAACGATTTACTTTAAATAACTCGGTACATTTATTAACTTGCACCTTGCACGTGGAAGACAACCCGCTCTATTCAAGTTTCTAAAACTGACTGTATATTCAACTTATATTCTAATCCCTTACGTAGGTTCTACATATATATATACCACTTAACATATTTGCTTGTCTGGGTCTCACGACCAAACATAAACACAGACTGAATGGCTCCAAGGGATAGGGTCAGGTTACATATCTTAGATTATTTTTTGTGCTGAACGATATAACGTATCGTTACTTTTCCAACAAATCCGCTTGGAAGTTGTCAAGCAAATGTCAAAAAACATTGAAATAAATAATATTTCGACAGGTTGTCAAATCCAAAGCCAACCCTAAAACAAAAAGTTTTTGATCATATGATATTAATACTCCAACACGTCAAAAATATACTAATTGCAATGAATTTTATAAATTGTTGATCCAAGAGCAACACGAAGAGTAATTCATCTTTGTTCAAATAGTAGAGTCGTTCAAAATTAGCCAAAATAATCCATCGCTCATCTATATTTCGTCCGTCCTAAATAAATCCCGATTTACGCCATTTGGCGTGTACTAGCTGGCGGGGATAATCCTAGGATTTACAGACGCGATCTATAATAAAATTCACGACCCTTCAACTGCTCCCATCATTCGCCTAACGAATTACGCTTTTAAATTTTTACGTGGCCAATTTCCCTGTGGCCGTATCTTCGGGAACGCAGTGCATATGTGCCTTTTACACGCTGCAGTCTAATTTATATTTCACCGGCTATTCCAAAAGTGGGTCACCAGACGAACACGGTCGTAACAACCTATCTTCTTATTCTTCCGTGACAATGCCCTCTTCCTCTACAATGTTCGCGAATCTAGGCTAGCGAGTAGGAGTGATGTTTATTGGAACTGGTTCCGAAGATTCCGTAAAGGGTGTTAGAGCTTTTCGAGGTCATGCAGTAAATTGATTTCATTATATTGGTAATGGTACGAATTAAGAGTTGCATCTTGGGATCTTTGTGATGGGGAAGTAATGGAAAATGCAGCGTTCATATAAATTGTTCAGGTTTGAGTCGCCCTATTGCACTGAATTTCAACCATCTACAGTTATGGAAGGAAGGTTTTTTATCTTTAATTATTTTAAAGTTTGTCGTTTTTCTAAAATTATTTTCCGAGAAACTTATTTCTTGCAATAATGCATCAAATCGCTGATAAATGATTAATGATGAGCTCCGTGTATCCAGTTGCAATTTCAGAAACTTATATAATCTGCAACTACGGTATCCATCCCTAACTGTGGCCTATCAAACCGAGAAACGCTCTCATGCAAAATGAATAAGAAAATCCAAGAAAAAATTCTTTAGCCGTAAAATTACTAACTCCAATAATCCAAGTAAAATGGCTAGGTCTATTACATCAGGTGGTAATGACAAAACCCGCAATCTTTGGAAATAAAGTTTACTTTGAACATTTATTTAAACCAACACAAACTACGTGTGTACATACACAAGAAATTGCAACACGTATAGCAAGCGCCTTTTCGCCTTCAGTCATTATTCAGTCAGTTATTATCTATCTTTGTTGTGGAATGTTAAAAGTGGATTTGTGTTTTTTTTTGTCCTCTGTTTTGTTTTATCACTATAAGATTATTTATCGCTATAAGATTATTATAGCACCAATTTTCTATTTCTCTCCACATTTTCAATAATGTGTTGCTGCAGTTTTCCGTCGTTCTTGCTTGAGCAAACGATGCATACATCATCTGTGTATGCATATATTCCTCCGTGGATTTTCAAATTAAAAGTGTCATTTGTATAGGTTATGTACAGTATCGGTGGTATATTCTCGCCTTGGGGGATTCCATATTCTGCTTGTAGATGTAGACTTTCTATTTTGTTGACTATTGTTGTTTGTTCTCTATTTGATGAATATGTTTTTATTAAGTTTCCACTTGCATTCTTTATTCTCAGAGCATTTTCAACTAATTTCGTTTTGGAGATGGTGTCAAACGCTTTTTTCATATTTAGAAAAAGTACTACTACCGTGTTGTTTTTCTCTGTTTCGTTCTTTATTTTATTTATTAAGTCAATATTGTAGCAGATATGGTTCCCGGGTTTTCTTGAAAAGCATACTGATTTTTATGTAGGTATGGTGGTATTACATGATAGATATTCACTTAGTTATATTTGTATGCTTTTCTCTAATATTTTGTTTAATGTTGAAAGTAGACATATTGGTCGATAATTTTCTATCTTCGTCTTGTTGCCTTTTTCATGGAGATCATAGAAATTAAATGTTTTTTACTATGAATAGTATACATACGTGTACTAACTTTACAAAAATGTCCATTTATATGAAATTATTGATCTGTATTTTAATATAAATACAATTAATTTTCATTCTAAACAATATAACTATAATATATGATGAAATTTATATATAATGTAGTATTTTCTATCACAAATAATATGAACCTCTATATTATCTTTATAAAAATATCGAACTGGTCAAATTTATATAATTATTACGCTATAATTTAATGTATACACGACCGAATTCCGCTCTAAATAATATTTCAGTGGTATATTCACGATTTCGAAGGTAAAAGCCGGGATTTTTTGTCAACCCGCGTTATCATAACAAATTTAATTTACATTTTCCTTTTCAACGGTGCACGTCGTGGAAATTAAAACAGAGGCGAGTCCTCTAGCGAATATTTTTCACCTCTTTGTCTCTCCATTCGTACCGTCCGGCTTCTGGCGTTGCATTTTTTGTTTTAATTTGACGGCCCCGTCGCGTCGCGTCGTGGTATTCACGCAACGTCAAGTTGAAAAACGTCAAAGCCCATGCTCTCCACTCCGATGTAACGGCGTCTCATTTGTCGCTCGCTAAGGGGGGCGCTAGTTGTAATGAGCGGGTAATGTCTCCTCTTTACATAGAAAGGGCTGGTGTTGGTCTTTTTGCTTTTGGAGAAATGACGAACGCTAGAATGCGAGCCTGTTCGCGTTGGTTGTCGGAGGTCGGTATTTGGTGATGAGAAGAAAGAGTTTTTTTTTAGTGCCATTCTTTAGTAGAAGTTTAATTCAGGTGAAAAATAATTTTATGGGTTACCAAATGCTGCTTTTTTACTAACAAGGGAACACCGGCGGGTGTCCCCCTCCGATTTCGATGAAACTTAACAGATCGAAAGAGTACCTTAAAATAAGAGACACGTATTTTTTTTTATCGGCGGAACCGCACGATTTTGGGGTACAGCCCCCTCCAAAGTTTGGACGATTTTTCAATTTTTGCAAATATTTCCAAAATTATAACAGATATTAAATTTTCTTCTTAACATAATTTGCAGCATATTGCATGGCCCTAAGGGTGGCGTCGTCCGTATTCGCAAAAAGTTAATAACGGGGGACGGGGTACCCCGTACCCCCCATTTTTTTACATTTTTTTCTTTTTCTTATTCATCAAAAGAAGGCCGATTTTACATAGAATACGATGATGTATAACAAGTTTAGAAAATTAATAATTGTAAAAATAGAAAAATAATAAAGCCTCAAAATTAATAAAGTTGTCATTGATATAAATCAAATGAACTATAACAGAAATAAGTTTTTATCCTTAACCAGCATAATACATGGTCTCAAGGTAGATATCTTCATAAAAAGCTAATAACGGAGGACGGGGTACCCCATACCCCCGCATTTTTTAATAATATTAACTTTTTGCGAATACGGACGACGCCACCCTTAGGGCCATGCAATATGCTGCAAATTATGTTAAGAAGAAAATTTAATATCTGTTATAATTTTGGAAATATTTGCAAAAATTGAAAAATCGTCCAAACTTTGGAGGGGGCTGTACCCCAAAAATCGTGCGGTTCCGCCGGTAAAAAAAAATACGTGTCTCTTATTTTAAGGTACTCTTTCGATCTGTTAAGTTTCATCGAAATCGGAGGGGGACACCCGCCGGTGTTCCCTTGTAAGTAGGCCGATGTCTACTTCATTACTTGTCGCTGCATTGCTGGCTTAACGTAAATATTTCCGAATAAATCCCAATAAGGAATCGCACCAACAGTGAATGCGTTGACATGTTGTTAATTTATGGTGAAGTACGCCAGAATTCTGCTTTGGGATATTTAACTAGTTATTAACAATAAAATCACAAGACCGTAAACACCTTGAATAATCCAGAATTGAAAACGATTGTATTTATACGATCAATAACGACAAAGATGACATTAAAATGAAATATTTTTTATGATGAATAGTTTAAATATGTTCCTAACTCTATAAAAATATCTGGCAGTCCAATTTTATATAATAATGAAGTTGTATTTTAATATATAAAATTGGACAATCAGATATTCTTATAAAGTTAGTATACACAGAAGCATTACAACTAATTAAAAATGAATTGGAAAAGGAGAATTGGCAACAAATATGTGAAGAAGAGGATTCTGAGTATGAACTATTCACTCAAAGGAGAATGGCTAACGGAACAAAAAACCTAAACGGAAATAAACAGACAATTATATGAAGGGATGATTAATAAAAGAGTACCTCGACGGGAATATTCTCACTTCTGTGAACATCTTAAGAAGGAAATTGAAAAATCGAAAGGACTAGTATATTCGAAACACATAACAGAATCAAAGAATATTGTTAAAGGAACATGGGATGTTATATACCATATACAAGGAGGAAAGAGGAACAAACCAACCTTCGATCTAAACTTGTTCCAGGATACCCAAACAAGTGCTGATAAAGTATTATCTGAGATTAATGATTACTTCATTAACATAGCTGATATCAATGCTTATAAAAACTTAAAAAAAAAACAATAAAATACAACATGTTCCACAGACTTTGTGGTTGTATCCAACCGACTCCACTGAAATCATTCATATTATAAACAACTTAAATAACACCTCTCCTATACGGGCTATGATGAAATTCCTACATCCTTATTACAACAATGTGCAAGCAGTCTAGCGATTTCTCTAACGCATATCGTCAATTTGTCGCTAGAATATTTCCAGAAGCACTAAAATATACGTTTATAAGACCGATATACAAAAACTACAGACCCATAGCATTGATACCGAATGTATCAAAGATATTTGAAAAAATAGCTCTCACGAGAATAACAAATCACACTCAAATATAACATCTTAAGTCACAATCAAAACGGCTACATCAAAGGTCGATCTACAGAGCGTGCCATGTTCCAATTACTGAAAGAAATTATAATCGGTCTAAACCAAAAAGAATCTACCATCTGTGTTCTCATGGACTTGGCACAAGCGTTCGATTTGGTTCATCATGATTTACTATTGAAAAAGCTTGAGGTTATGGGTTTTCGGGGAGTCGCATCAAGCTGGATAAGTTCGTACTTCTCAGAAAGATACCAAAGTGTGACAGCAGTTAATGAATATGGAACCGAAATTAGATCCAAATGGAAAAAACAGCAAGAGGTGTCCCACAAGGATCGATCTTGGGTCCACTCTTATTCCAGTTTTATGTGAACGACCTTACAAAACACAACCATAATGTTTGCAGACGGCACATCAGCAATCATACGTTGCAAAACAGGATGTGATTTAGTCACTATTACAGAAAACATGATAAAGCAATACGAAGTTTGGTTTTACGAAAACTTCAATATTTAAAATTTAAATTTTTGAAATTTAACAATAACGGTGACGTGAACATTACAGTTAGAGATATCCAACTTACCTGTTCTCCTGAAGCTAAATTCTTGGGCTGGATCTTGGATTCCGACTTGTGCTGGAAAAGCTGTATCGAAGTCCTCGCAATTAAGCTCTGCTCCCAAAAATTATGCGTTAAAGTCAATAGTTAAAAATGTTAGTATTGAGGCAGCTTTATCATTAAAATTATGCGTGTGTGTTCTCCAGAATAAAATACGGTGTTATATTTTGGGGAAATTCTACAGACGCTGATAGAATCTTCAAACAACAAAAAAGGTAAGGTGTAAGATCAATTTTTCGACTTAACAGTAGACATTCGTGTGTGGATGTGTTTCGGAGTTACAGAATTTTGACTTTACCCTCCTTATATGTCTTAGAATGTGCCGTGGTTGTCAAATGAAATAATGACTTTACGCTATTTATACGTTTTCCAGTAATTGGGTTTTGGAACCTTTGGTGTAACAATAACTATCACACTGACAAAAGTCAATGCTAGGTTTTTCCACTATCACATTGTTGTTTGGTGATAGTGGAAAAACCTAGCATTGACTTTTGTCAGTGTGATAGTTATTTATACGTTTGTTTGTTTTTTACTGTTGACGTTTTCTACACATGTTTTGTATTATGGATAGAATATACATTATTATTATTATTAAAAAAACATTTAATTTCAATGTCATCCTCCTCGTTATAGATGGTAAACAGTCAGGTGACTAAAAATGTTCAAAAATCAATTGAACGACGCGTTTAGAAAGAAATCTTAAATTCGCACATGACTATACATTTTTTGCACGCCATCAACTCATATAAAGATATATAACCAGAAAAAGCAAAGAGAATAAAAAGAAACTGCTAACCTCCCCAAACCACAACCGCTGTCATAACTTTCACGCAGTTGGCGTTGAAACGTTGATGGTCTGATTTTTTTTTTTGCCGACAAGATCATCATTGCTTTCCAACAGTTCGTTATTTATATTCTTCGCCTGCTTTTTTTTGCGCTTATTTCTAGAATGACCTTTCCGGCTGCGTATAAAATCGATGTAATGCGATCGTGGATATGCGTTTTAGTGGAGTTGAAATCCGGAAGTTAATTCTCTTATAATAGGCAAAGATGAAATAATTCCTTAACTAGGAGAACATTTTCAGCAAAGTAATATACAGTGTAAATTTTTTAAAACCTGACATAGGAAAATTTTCGAGTTTCCTATGGCACTCCAGTGCCACTTCGGAAGGAAATATGACAGCCTGCAGCGCTCTGACGGCAGCTTAGCTGTCAGAAAGAATTTCGACCAGTCCTTTATCATGGGGGTAGTTTAAGATGCCCTCTCATGTTTGGATGGCTATTAAATCAGCCTGGGAAATGATGGTGGGGTCCCTAAATTCGGTTCTCCATTTCTTCAGATCCCAATGCCTATGCCATTGGACGTTTTCGAGGCATCCACAAATCAGCGATAATAACCTAGCATCGGTTTGCGGACGTAAGCTTTTGCAATTTCACTGCTAGAAATATCTACAAGGTATTTCCTATAGTGAAGCTGAAGACGGGCGGAATCTTGTCCGCCCGTACGGACAGTAGTACTGTCTGTTCGATGTTCTGGTTTTGCCAGAGAAACCTTTACATTCGCTACATTTTACTCTGTATGCTCCCAGGATGGCTTCTGACCATAAAACCAACAGCAGCGAAGAAAGCCCAATGGTCTCCATGGCTGCAGTCGGTGTCAAGGATGTGGCTCCTGTGATACCTAAGCAGGCAATTCCCTTGACCTTACTAAGTGCGTTTACCGCATAACCCAGACTAGCTTTATGCCACCAGACCAGCGAGGCGTAGGTTTTAGAAGGTGCTATAGCCTTCGTGTCCAGCTAGTATACCATTGCAGGATTCGGCCCGCACGTTTAGCAAACATTCCTCTACAAACCCAAAAGGCTCTCGTGGCTTTGTTCGTCACATGTTCCAGGTGGGATTCGTACGTCAGTACGTGAGGGTATTTAACCTCACCGAATACAACTGGAGTTTTAGGACACACAATAATTGCATTCAAGTAACTGCAATTTTGGTTAGATTAATAATATTTTGTTAACTAAACCTGTTTGTGTGTTAAATTAACAATTCTGTGTACTAAAAAAATAAATTCCAATAACCAATATAATAAGATTAGGTATAAATACAAATTCAATTTGGAATGATAGCCAGGCGATTAGAAGGTATATGCAGACGTTTCAATGATAAAATTCGTTTGTCCTGTAAATGTATTAAGAAAATATAATTATTTTTCTTTATTTGATTCTCCTAACCTTGGTGTGCGCAAGATAGTATTGATATCTGTAGGGCACTGCACGTGGAAATTTATGAATCCTAGAGGAAAAAATTCTGACGACTAGATAACGCGGGGAGGACAATGCGAGTCTGGTTGTCGTCCTAGTTTCCGCTACGTGATTTATAAGGGTGCAGACTAGCCCACTCTTTGAAAAATAATAATGATAGCGCGCCCTCTAACGTCGTGGGAATGGACCGGATCGCTCGACTAATCCCTCGCTGTGTTACATCATCGGCGAACTGTTCTTTTTTGCCGGGCCCTTTTCCTGGAAACGCTTCGTTGAATTTTGTTACGATTCATTTAATATTCCCGCGAGATTACGTCCGTACGCGTGCAGCGAAGATATTTTTAATAAAATTCTCATAGAATAGAAGGATGATGTGCCATGCGCTTATCAGAAACTCTGGGGAATCACGCAGATCCTCCTGAGAGTAAGATTAAAAATTATGAGCTTGAATACTCCGTTTTTATTTACTTTTTTTCTTAAACATAATCAGAATATCCGTATAATATATATAACTTCACGATCTTCAACTTGCTCCATAATCCTGTCGGAACCATCTTCTTATGGAATCTTACCTTCAACTTATCACACACATAATTCATTCAAGATTCATTATGATGTCCCCCCTCCCGCACCCCCATTTTCATATTGCCATAAACACGGCGTACTGTGACGTCATTTTAACAAGAACGCAATTAAAGCACCCCTCCCCCCTCTCCAAAAAAATCGGTGTTATGTTCCTGGGCGTAGCGCGTAGAGCACCCTCGCCTACCTGCCGCGCTGCGAGAGACAACACTTAACGCGAGGCAAACGACCGACGCATGACGCTGGTGTAATAATTGAATCCTTATATCACTTTGGGTACGGCCGAAATTGCTTTTATTACCTTTACGCGCCGCTAGATGGCACACGAGATGGGATTTTTAGGTTATAAAATGAGAGGAAATTGGTTCTACAACGATCATTGCAATTTCAACGTTGAAAGTGGACTGTTACGGCTAACGTTATCGTAAAATACGGAATTTGTTCGTAATAATCTGCCATGATCATATCGTGTTATATTTTTGACAGATGGCGAAATAAAAAAAAAAACATCTGCAAAATATAACTTAATACGTAAATAATGAAATTATTAACACTCCTGACAGAATCTATTAAATATCGTTATATATTTGACAGCTGTCAAAATTAAGCAAGGTGTGCTCAAC
The DNA here is from genome assembly GCA_949128085.1 of Cetonia aurata. Classification (NCBI taxonomy): domain Eukaryota; kingdom Metazoa; phylum Arthropoda; class Insecta; order Coleoptera; family Scarabaeidae; genus Cetonia; species Cetonia aurata. The sequence continues at coordinate 64,684,847 of OX421884.1, read as the reverse complement.
AATCGAGCCAATATTAGTATCTTAAATGCTTAATACTTACTCGTTTGCATATCAAGTTTATAATTTTGCATCATTATATTTTTGACAGGTGTTAGAATAGAAAAATTTACCGATGTATTTATACAGGGTTATTCATGTTATACGGCGCGGAATATTGTGGCCAAAATACGTGATATTCAAAAAGTTTCACTTTTGGGATGTAGGTATTGCTCTGTACTGAAAGTATCAACAAAAATGTAAAAATGAAATTTTACAATGAAAAATTAAATTAGCTAGCTCAAATGATAACAATTTTATTTAGGCGCAAAAGAACAATTAAACTCAGGTTTTCTATCATAAAAAGAAAATTGTGGGTGAAAAGAAAACTGACTTTCATTAATACTCAAAAAAAACAATTTAAAAGGTTTAATTAAAAATAAAAGAACAGTAATTTTGAATGATATAAAAATTCTATAATTTTATTTTATAAAAAAAAAATGTTAAATACAAACTTTGCAGAAAAAAACCTTGGACGTAAGATCCTGGTCGAAATAAAACTGCTGGCTTTAAATTTCAAAAGGACAATTTAAAATCCTTTTACTAAGCAAAAGAAAACAAAAAGTTCAGGAAGATAATAAATTTCTGCAAATCAATCCACGTGGTCTCAAAATTAAAACAACTAAATTACACGTGGAAAATTCCAGTGATTTAAATAAATGAAAATTAAAAGCAAGCACAATGCTTTTATTCACCCAACCCGAGGTGATTAATAAATAATTACAAAACAGAAAAATTAACAACGAACTAAAAAAATTACTCTTTTAAACTTAAACTATCTTCCTGCACGTAAAAATAATAACAGATCTTATATCTAAATTGTGTACACAAAAATATAATATCAATTATTATTAAATGAGTTCCATGATTAACGATATTAATTCAAAAATGTGAATTCAATGCTTGAAAGTAAAAATCTCAAAATGGCAGAAATGAAATACAAATTTTTATATATCTCTACTTACACGTGTTATCAGGGAACTGCCTTTACACGGTTCAAACACCCGTATATGTATAAAAGTCTCCGATGCGTGCGAAAACAACGCACCAAGAGCTGTCCGCAAACAGACTCGCAAAAACAAAATAATATATACAATACCCGTGAAAGCAAAATGTACAAATGAATGAAATTAAAATAAATAACTGAACAATAAAATAAACAAATTAAACAATCCAAAACATTAACTCTCTTAGACAAAAATAAAACAATTTGAAATTTCTCGCAACATTGAAAAACGGAATTAACGAGAAAAAAAAAGTGGATTTACGCAAACCGGGTTGCCAGACCACAGCAGTATGTTTAGTCTATTTTAGGTACTTTTTAAAATTATTTTCATATTATACAGGATGTTCCAAAAGCCTTAAAAGTATCAAAACTGTGCTCTTTTTAAATGGAACTATATTTTCGCATTTTTGGATTCTCACATCAAAGTAAGTGTCTGTTTTAATAAGATTTATAACACTTGAACCTTAAGGTTTTTTAAATAATTTGAGTTTTGTGAAAATTTAACGTAATTTTAATGTTTCAAATACTTTTTACATAATTTTTTACCCCATTTAGTCAGTGCCACTTAGTTGCCGAAATACGTATTTAGATTTGTTATCTAATTTTGTGGTAAGGGATTTTTTCACCTTTCTTTTGGGATTTTTGTTATAGTTTTCAAGCCACAGTCTCCACCCATCACAGGAGTGCCACTTGTATATAATTAAAATTATTAGTCAGCTAAAGACGATCTTGTGATTTGTTTGAATTTAGGTATCCGATATCTTGTTGACAGCTGTCAAAATGAACTATTCACTAACGTATAACTCAGTAACTATCACATTTATGTGATGTATTTATGTAAATTCTGTGTTTAGAAGCAGTTTTTTGGTTAAGAGTGTCTCAAATAATTCATGTAAGTACATTGTGAATGTATTTATTTATTTATTAAACACGTTCATAAATCTTTATGAATCTGACTTACAATTAGTATAAATCTTTAAAGAGATACAATCCATGGTAAATTTAACTGCTTTTTTTTTTTAATCTATTGCACTTAATTCTCCTAAAAACCTTCTACCTATGCGTATAAAAATTAATATTCTATATGGGTAAACGAACCGTATTGAATAATACATGTCTACATCGCGATTTCTGAATAGCCCCTGAATTTTTCTCTCGCCGTGCAAAAGCGAGAGATGGGGGTGGATTTATTAGCGCCGACGTACCGGAAGAGGATAAATTCCGGGTTGGCAACCCCTATTTACGCGGACCTAACACCGGAGCTGGTGAATCGGGCCTGCACGCCTCTCGGTATAGAAGCGTTTAACCGCCGAACACACCTTTTGGCGGAAAGGAAGGAAAACGCGTTTTACGAGAAAGGTTGCACGTCCTAGATTATTTATTAGGGGCTGAGGGGTAAGCGATTTAATACGTCGAGGCGAATTTTGACGAAGGTACCCCCGCAACAAGGCCGCGGTTTGATTTGGGTTCCGTTCTCGCGTTGGGAATATTGTTATGGAGTTCGTTGGATTTTCTACGCCCCTAATTTTAGCGATCCTTTGTGGTGGAAATATATGCGATGGATGTATCAAAAGGAAGGAGATATCTCGATCTTTAAAGCAGGAAAAATATTCATGCTTAATATATTCAACCGATTAATATGGAAAACTATACGCTTATGCAGACGATACCTGTCATACTTTATTCCGGACACTGTACAAAAATCATGGAAACAAACATAAAAGAAGATATCAAAATTTTGGAGGAATGGTGTTTTAATAATTTACTAACTATAAATGAAACAAAAACTGAATATATGATATATAGTAAAAAAAAAGGAAAAGCAAGAAATAAATATACAAATAAACAATCAAAGTGCAATTTTTTTTGCAAAGTGCAATTTTTCTTACAGTGTGAAATCATTAAATAAATGCTTTTCTGCTTTAACTGTAATTTATAATAAGCAGAAAAGCACTTATTTAAAAATAAACAATCAGAAATTAAAGGAAGTGAGTGAAACACTATATTTAGGATTACAATTACAAAATACCATGAAATGGGATAGACATATACAGAAACTAATTGAACAAAATACAAGAACAATTGCGGCTTTAAATAAAATTAATCATATAATACCGACTTCCGTTAAAAAACCTCTATATCACGTCCTGTTCACTGCAAAAATTAACTACCTAATAAACATTTGGGGAAACACAACAACAAAAAATCTATCAAAAATACAAAGACAACAAAATAAAGTTCCAAAAATAATATACAATTTACACTATAGAACTCCAACAATGCATATTTATGCCAAAACAAAAGAACTAAACATACAAGGAATAATAAACCTAAATAACAAAAAAGGAAATAAGGAAATTAAAACAAACATAAGATTACAAACGAATAGAGATATACATGATTACAACACTCGCAGAGTATCGCACTTGAGAACTGAAAAATATAAACACCACAACTTCTCATGTAGGTTCAAGAGCATATATATTTGTACTTTTTTTAGAACCTCAGCAAAAAATTAATAATTTAATGTGAGATATTTATGGTTTATTACAACTAAATTAACCCTCATGCGTAGAATTCAATATCTATCTAAACATCACTAAGAAAAATTGTCCAAATAACTATATTTGGGTAAAAATTTTATTACACAGGTTGCAAAATATGCAAATTTTACGGGTGGGGGTCACTGCGCCCCCAGGAAGTTGTAACCCCTTTTTATGACAATTTTATAGAAGTCACAGCAGGTAAAGGGTTACTTCCTGTATTTACAGTCGAAATTGGAAAGAAAAACAGTTATATTAATTGCTGTTGATATGCCAAATATATTTTCTTTATTTTTTGCAAGTCGATACCATGGACGCTACTTAATATAAAATTCCAATTAAATATTGTAAATTCTACACAGATAATAAATAAGTTAACTAAATCGTATCCGGAAAATTTAATTTTCAAATATTCCATCATTTTATTCGCCTCGATTTTGGAGGATCCTAAAAGCGAATCTTTCCACATCAATCTTCTACGGTGTTAACGTAATTACATTATAAGTTAATTAAAATTGCACAAAGAACGCGTCAAAAGTCGCTCCTTTTCAATGAGCGAGAGGAAATCGTTGCTTGTCCAAAATTACTTTAGGTCCTGTTTTGAACGTGAATGATGAATTACCAGAGATTAAAATTGAAAAGCAGTTTTAATAACATCACTTCTTCCGTGGGAGTACGGAAAGACTTAAGGACCTAAAAACCCAATTAACCTCAATTTAAATGCTTCGAAAGGAAACAAAATTGATTCGCAAGTAAATATATCTTTCCCTTTCCACTTAGTTCAGAGGATTTAGTATGCTTTTATTTATGTTCTCTCTTTCTACCCAAGTCGGTTTTAAGGTAGGCGATTCTGGTTCCGTGTCGTTTGGTTTTAAATTAATTAAAGAAATAATTACGTTTATATGGGGTCGACGTAAAGTCGACGGCAGGCTGCTTTACCGGTTTCCAGTGTTTCCGTTGTCATTGCAATCGTTTTCGCAGTAAACAGAAGTTAAACTGTCACGGCTTCTCCCACCCCTACCGCCGCAACTCTAATTAGAAGGGAATAAGGAATGAACAAGATAAATAGGATGACGGAAATGGAATTAATTGCAAGATAGCAATCGGAGACAGAGGCGAGTTTCGAGATAACGTTTGTCACACTCGACTGCTACGGTTATTGCAAACAGAGAATCCAAGGCGACGGCATCGGGATTAGGTAGGAGTTAATTTACGTGTGGAGCATGTTCGTGACGAGGTGTTATTGCAAGGAGAATTGCACAAGACGCAGATAAGACATTTTCAATTTTGAAACAAAGGTTTTACTATACGAACGTTATAGTATTAGCCATTGTTATTATACAGGCTGTAGTCAAAATAATAATGATAATATAATTAATGCCCAACAGTACAGAGGTGCCAATAATAGGACAATTACAATGCTTATTAACTAGTGGATATCTAAATACATATATCTGTAACAATAATAATACAAAAAAAAAATAAATAAATACAAAGAAATGGAAACGATACATTAAAAACCAGAAAACAAATAGCTAACTGTTATTACCCCCCCCCCCCCCTCCCAAACGCCGCCGGTACTAAAATAGTCGGAAAGAATACAACTGGCTCAGTAAGTCGCGTATGGAACAACTAAAAATGTCGTACATACTACAGAGTGTATTAAACGAGTTACATGCAAAATGTATAGGAGCCTTGAGCAGTAAATTAGTGTGAGCCTGAGGAAGATAGAATATGTCAGTATTACGTGCGGATATAGGGGGTACGCAAAAATTTAATTTTTCTAATAAGTACTGACTTTCAATTAATCAAGTTATAAACCAAAGTCAGGCCAGATTTTACCCTGCTGACATCCAAAGACTCTGCAGGGATATTCACCGAAACGTCTTTGTACTTGCTCAATGCTATTACTATGTACATCGTAAAAAATTAATCGAATGGGAGGATACGTGTTTAAACTCCATCTTCAAACCGTAAAAAACACAAGAATGTACATCGTAGACGGGATTCCAAACCACAGACGCATACTCTAAACGTGAGCGAACTAATGAGTAGTACAAGGTCTTCAAGGTCTGGGAGTTATTAAACTGCTTACAGATGCGCAATACAAATCCCAACATTTTGTTAGCAGATGAGACCATAGAGGCAATATGCTCCCTGAAAGAGAGTTCACCATCGAACACGGCACCTAAATCCTTTATGCTATTGCATCTATTCAGCGAGACATCAGACACACAAAATAGGCAATCTCTTTCGAGTATATGTGACCACATTACACTTGAGTATATGGGTTAACCCGTTTGTGGAACACCAACCGGAAAGTTTATTCAGATTAAGTTGCAAATTCTGGCATTCATCAGTAGACTTAACAGAACTGAAAATCTTCACGTCATCGGCAAATAACAAGATTCCGCAATCTATAACATCAGGGAGGTCATTAATAAATAATAAGAATAACAGGGGCCCTAAGTTCGATCCTTGAAGGACGCCCGATGTAATAGTGCGAGAAGCTATTATAAGAAACAAAGAACGAAGGATTAGTTAAAAATAAGATTGGATTAACAACAGTAAATGGTCACTCAACCCAAATAAGTCTAACTTGTGAAGCAGGATCTCGTGGGCAATTCGATCAAAAGCCTTAGCCATGTCGGTATATATTACGTCCACCTGCCCTTGAGAATCAAGGTGTTCGGACATGTACTGAGAAATACTACAGAGGTTAGTGATGGTAGAACGTTCAGGGATAAAACCGTAGCGTGTTGGAACAAGGTAACTACTTACAGAAGCATAAATATATTTGTACAATATAGTTTTAAAGATCTTATTCAGATTAGATAGTATAGAAATTGGTCTGTAGTTGGCCACATCCGACATATTGCCGCTCTTAAAAACCGGGCAAACTCTAGCTACCTTCCAAGCTGAGGGAAAGGTAGCCGCTTTTAAAATTAAGTTGAATATACGGAGCAAAGGTTTAGATAAAACAAAGCGACAATCTCTTAAAAGGAAGCTTGGAACCCTGGTAGTTTAGCAGAAGTAAGTTTGTTTCCCAGAGAACCCATAGCATAACAGACATCCTCTCCATTAAAGTATGGTACATGCAAGTGGCAATTGCTGGATAAACGATTAAATAATTGCTGATTTACGGATGAACTACGACAGACACTGCAAAAGTGGTCGGCAAACGCGTCCACAATCAATTGAGGTTCAGCGAAACACTCGTCATTCTTATATACTGCACCAGGTATCCTACTAGTAGATCTTCTAGAACCGACAAAAGACCAGAAGAGCCTCGGATCACCTTGTATACTGTATTCGATCTTATATATATACTGAGAATAGGCCTTCCTTATCTGGGTTTTCACTAAACCGCGTAAACCCCGTTAAATCCCCCTCATACTTAGAATGTTTTTACCTTTACCGCAGCTTATTTTTAAGTTTTATATTAACAAGAATTTCCTTTGAGTACCACCTAGGGTAAGAGTACTTCGAATTACGTTGATGTTTATAAATAATTGATAAACCCTCATCAGCATGTAGCAGATAAAAGCATGCTAAAACTCCATATTTTATCGTACTTTTACATCATATCACTCATATCAAAATCCGTCTGAATCGTTCTCTTCTACATTGCTTCAAAACGAGACAAGATACCCTCCAATTCCCAGGGAACATTAGTATCTGCTCTAATTTGTCTTTTCCAATTTTTTGTTCTTTCTCCGGTTTCGACGACGACTTTAATCCTCTTACAAAAAAGCCTTATTCCCTTTCATTTTGCCGCTACGTTTAACCAAACACGATTCCCACTCCCTTCCGCTTGTACATAGCCGTTAATAGCTGGGGATAAGCTACGAACTGAACAGGCGAGCCTCGAGCCTTTTAGTGCCGAAGAAATAATAATAAAAAAAGCAACTCGAGACTTCCTTTTGTTTGCCGACGGAAAATAACCCTCTTATTCTCTACAATTGGAGCTTAGCGGGCGTTGACGAGACACAACGGTTCCAAGACGCGAAATAAAAGCGTGCTTATTCCGATTCGTTGTCGAAGTATTGGGCAAGGAGTTGCACATCTTGTGCACACCAGATCTAATGTCTTTCCCTCGCGATTATGTGTCTATACCTCCTATCAGGTGTTCTAAGCGGTCGCATCGGCTATTTTCGGATTTGCAGGCAGCAGATATGATTTATATCATATGATAAAAAAACACTTTGGATTAGGGTTGACCATGGATTTGACAATTTTTTATTCAAATAATTATTTGAATGAAATTTTCATCTGTTATTCTTTATTCTGTATTAAGTTGTTGTAAAATAAAACTATGGGAAATCATTTGAATGAAGAATTATTTCAATAAAACGTTATTTGAATAAAGCATTATTAGAATGACTCTTTCACCTAATAAATTGTTATTCAAATAATTTATTACTGAATAACACCGAAATAAATTTAGATTATGTATATGCCTACATGTTGGTGCAGATAGTCATATAAAAATTATCGTTAATGTTAGGAAGTGCATCGGTAGGACGACATGCCAGTACTAATTATATCCGCCGACATCTTCGATATTCCTCTAGATTTATCTAATGTCATTTCTGAAGTCGATAAACAAACCTTCAAACTTATAAAAATTCCACTTATTTTTTCCCACACAACTTTAATCTCTTTAAAAATTGGCGGACAATATTTAAATAAAATCCGCTGATGTTAGAAAGTGTACCAGTAACACGACACGGCAATAATAATGATATCTGCCGATATCTTCGACATCCCTCAAGATTTATGTATTGTCGTTCTAGAAACCGATAATATGATAATTATGAAAATCACATTTATTTTTTTCCCACAACTTCCAATGTCCTTCAGAAATGGCGACTAGTATTTATATAAAAATTTCTGCTAATGTTAGGAAGTGTACCAGTAAGACGACATGGCAGTAATTATATCCGTCAACATCTTCGACATCCCTCAAGATTTATGAGTTGTCATTTCTGAAGTCGATGCACAAACCGTTAAACTTATAAAAATCCCATTTATTTTTTCTCCCACAACCCCCAATGTTCTTCAAAACTGGCGGGTAATATTTATGTATATAAAAATCCATTTATTTTTATTATTAATCTGAATAAATTTTGCCCAACCCTGATTAAAATATGTATTTGTAGCTATTTTGTATATTGCATTCCTCCCATATTTTTAGTTTAATTTAGGTTTAATGTACTAGTTTATATTATTTGCTAGTTTTCTTTGTGAATATCTGTCCTGTAATTGGATATGTAAAATATCTGTTAGGCAATAAAGAATCATTAAATCATTAAATCTTTAAAAATGTAGTGGTGGATTAATTCTGCAACAATGATACAGTAAGTGTGTGTTCAAAATAATTTATGATTTCTCTCCAGGTTATAGAAAATGCGAAACCCTAATACGAAACTTGAAGTAAAGTTTCTCCATATTTCACCTTAGCCATAAATTAGCCAATGTATCCATGGTGTGGCCATAATATAATATAATTTCTCGCGAGCGAGGAGAAGATGCAAAACTAAGACTTAAAGTTCATCTAAGTTTTTTACGTATCCCACTTCCTTATTAAAATATTCCCTTTTAAGATGCTAAATATTAATTTTTCTCAATATTTCATTACATTAAATAACGCACGAGCATCTTTGCGCTGACCCCGCACATTAAACTGTTGTTATAACGGCCAAACAATGTGTGAAACCGTGTGAAAAATGCAACGAAATTTCACACGTAACAGCGTTTTTTCATCGATTCCTCTCCGTTGGAATATCGCCGAAATGTTGGGACGCTACATTTTATGTCCGCTTATATGCTCACAACAACTGCATTAACGACGTAAAAAGACCAACGACAACGCTTTAACCGCTGTAGATACCGCGAGAACATAACGGCCGGTTATTAATTCATGGCACCTGAACTCCGCTCGCGCCTTCAAATCGCAAATATACGCTTCCGGTATTAAAAAGTGACGTTTATTGTACCTTTGCGTTTTATGTACGCTCGGGGTTTTTACTGCTTCTATCTTCTGGTCGCAGGGATGCTGCGTTAATCTCTAAATTATTTCGCGTTGTTATAATGTGAGTACATTTCCGTTAACGACGCTGCAGAATGTGTATGTGGAAGCGCTAATGGTAGGAAAAAAATCATGAACAAAAAAAAGTATGTTTTTCCCATTCAAGATACATTAATACAAAAGCAACGGCAAATCCTAATGGAAGAAGTTAATAATTCACAATAAACTCGTTGGCATTCCGTTTAAGCGACTTAACTCCCGAACGGCGAACTTTTCCCATCTCGGCAGAGCCAGTTTAATTTTTTCCTCTGTCGAAACTCGACGGATAATTTAGGGAGAATAAACGCCGAAAACGCCGGCACCAATTTACAGAACAAACAGCGCGGCCACGCCGGCATTAACTTAATTCCCGTCCCGGGAAAGACATGTCGCGTTTAAAATTCCGACAGCTCGGGCGAACCGCGATCCCGCTAAAAGCCGCTTTCGTTCGAAGCCTTCTCTCGCTTCCGTACTAGTCGGCGCTAACGATTCCCTACCAGCTGAGTAGTCTATCGCAAATCTGTTTAAAATGACATTTCTAGGAAGGGAAGTACAGAATGTCCCACCGAAGACTGAGTCTTTGATTGCAGCTCTATTTGTCATTTTAGGAAGAGACCTTTTCTACGAGAATGTTATAGAATCCAATGCTGCATCACCTAGAAATATTTTTGACTATACAGAGTGTCCCAGAAGTAGGCAAACGCATACTTACTTCGTTATTTTAAATGGAACACTCTGTATATTATTTTATTTTTCCATTCTACGTGGAAAAATAACATGACTTCATATAAACTACTATATGTCTATCTTTAATAACAACGTTGCTATTTTGAAACTAATTTCTGGTTAACGAAATTCGATACAGCAAAATGTAATATAAGGTCTTAACCTTGTTTTTCCTCTCTCTTACGCTGGTAGGAACTTATCTATCATTTCAAGAACAGTCTGTATAACAAAAATTTCGGATGCTAATATCTCGTTAAGGAAGTCAGATATGAAAAAAATTAATTTGGGTTTTTAGTCCTGTTTTTGCATCTGCTATTTGGTGGTAAGAGATTACCCGTTCTTTTATATACACTCCGCCAAAAAAGTATCGCATAAACTAAAAAAGGGCATTTATGAACCAAGATATTTGTATACGTTCACAAAAAGTTTGCCTCGTGTATGTGAACTATAAAAACACTAACAAAATAATGGAACTTCGCGTTTTTACTTTATTTTTTTCCTAAAAGAACACATTTAGAAAAATGCATATGTGTAAGGTTTGCTCAGTTGTTTATTGAAAGTCTTCCTATACGGACAAATTTTAAAGTGCGAAGTCAGAGTTATGTACCAACGCTTTTAAAACTAAAATGAGCAATTTAACTTCAGAACAAGTGGCTGCTATAGTTGCTTTAATCGAAGATGGACGATCTCAAGCATACGTTGCTAATTTGATGAACATCAATCAGGCAAGTGTTTCTAGAGCCGTAGCCAGATATAGGGAAACAGGCATTTACAGTAGAAGACCTGTACCAGGTCGTCCAAGATGTTCTACTCGCCAAGATGACCGTTATTTACTACTACAAGCATTACGTCGAAGACATGTAACTGCGAGACAATTGCAGAACGACTTGGCTAGAGTCAGAAATACTCGTGTGAGTACTCAAACTATTCGGAATAGGTTACGACAGAGTGGATTAAGAGCTAGAGTAGCTGTAACCGAGTGGCTCGCTTAAGGTTTGCCAGAGAACATGTAAATTGGAACACTAATGACAGGGCCAATATACTCTTCACAGATGAGTCAAGATTTGGTCTTTACACCTCAGATAGGCGTATCTCAGTGTACAGACGAGACGGTGAGCGCTATTCGCAGTGTAATATCAGACCTAGACCTAATTTCGCTGGTGACTCTATTATGGTTTGGGGAGGCATCTGTTTAACAGGTCGTACAGAGTTAGTACCAGTAGACAGAGGTACACTGACTGCCCACAGGTATACAACGGACATTTTAGAAGAACATGTAGTACCATATGCCCCAATTATAGGAAACGAATTCATGTTAATGCACGATAATGCACGACCGCATGTTGCAATAATCGTCCAGGAATACCTTAACGATGTTGGTATTCCAGTTTTAGATTGGCCTGCGGTAAGTCCGGACATGAACCCTATCGAGCACGTGTGGGACCTCCTTCACAGACGGATACGAACCCAAAATGTTGCCCCAGCGGACCTGCATGGACTAGCAAATGCTCTCCGTGACGAGTGGGAGAATTTGGATCAGGCTTATATACGGAGGTTAATCGAATCTCTGCCAAACCGTATGCGAGCGGTCATAAGAGCCAGAGGTGGCAATACTCAGTATTAAAAGCTACTGTTATGACATTTTTCTTTCCAAAATTATAATTTCTTGTTTTAATAAAAATCTCAAGTATGAGTTCTTGTTTTTATTTGGCCTGTATTTTATTTAAACAATCATAGAAATTATATCTTAGAGCGCATTAAAGTATATTTACAACTTTATGCTACAAACAAAGATTATGCGATACTTTTATGATTCAAAACTAAATTATGCGATACTTTTTTGGCGGAGTGTACATCCTGTATAAGGTAAAAAAAAAAAACCAAAACGAAATTTCCCCATTTAAATCAAACTGCACGTTAAAAACTAACTAGGTATTTTTTTACCCAGAAAATTAACAGGCATTATATCTATTAATATAAAACATTTACAGACTATTCAAACCCATTTTCCTCACGAACGCCAAGCATAAACAATCGCGTTTTAATTAAGCGAAACCCATATCGGCATACAAAATCCACCAGAGATCTCGTTAACTCTACACGTCGAGCAGTAGAGCAAAACGTTTACTAAATATACCGACTTGCATACATATACGGAGGCCACGAGCAAAGGCTGTACGCAATACACAAACCCTATTATTATCTCCATCTTTCAGCGAATTTACGGAGAAAGGAATCCAGCAGCTCCAGTGCAGCGCTCCTTTAGCAATTCCAACGACGACGGAGGCTTTGTGCTTGGGGACGACAATATAGGGAAAACTTTCAATTGGTTTTCTTTTGCCGTCAGTTCGTCAGAGAGCTAAGAATGTCACGTTTGTAACTGCACCACCTGAAAAAAGAGGAGGGCGCTGCAAAAGAGGGAAAAATTCCTTTTAGCAGACATGTTATGACTTGAAGATGGAACGTTGGTATGATGGATATTGTGAGATACGGAGAAATACCGGCCGTCCTGCATTGATACAAAACTGAAAGCTAGTAGAGAAACGTTTGGCTAAGTTAAGTTATATTCACTGCAAACGACGAAATGAACCGACTAGGTAACTCAGTTTGTCGTGTCGTGAGTAGCTCACAAAACCTTAAAGCCCTAAAAATAATACTAGTTTACATTAAAAATGCACTGTATATATATATATATATATAAATGGATGATTTCTTGGGTAGCGGCATTAACTAGAAAAATTACTCTATTGTTTCTTTATTTTTATTGCCAATATTTCGCATCTAGCTTGATGCTTCATCAGGGCTCAAAATTCGAAAACAGATGTGAAAAAATCTCCACCTTAAGAATCCACGCTTTTAATTTAAAAATTTGTAAAAATGTCGTTAAATTTGATTTATAAAATAAAATTTTAAAAATTTTATTTTTATTTATTTATTTGATTTATAAAATAAAATTTTATAACAGAATGTGACAACTTTTTTAATGTGTATCTATTCAATAATTTTAACTTTTCGACATTTTAAATTTAAAATTTTATTTTATAAATCAAATTTAACGACATTTTTACAAATTTTTAAATTAAAAGCGTGGATTCTTAAGGTGGAGATTTTTTCACATCTGTTTTCGAATTTTGAGCCCTGATGAAGCATCAACCTAGATGCGAAATATTGGCAATAAAAATAAAGAAACAATAGAGTAATTTTTCTAGTTAATGCCGCTACCCAAGAAATCATCCATTTACTCATTTACCCAACGGCAAAGACTCCTTGTCCAAATATATATATATATATAACATACCAGTTATTTGGACAGTTTTTCTCAGTGTGCACATTAGATGAGAGGTAACATTTCTTATGGATTTTCTCCCTCTGAATTTGCAAATCAAGGTTATACACATACTGTCGCTAATTTGAATTCAAGAACTGAAAGCAATATTAAATATATGTACCTATTGTCGAGAAAATATAATTCTTTAAAAAACTACGTGTGTATCGGTGAAAATATTCTAGATTATTGTGCTTTTCACAGATGAAACAACATTTGTCAATTCTGGAATAATGAACAGAAAAAGTTCACACTACTATGATACACAAAACTCATTTAGTATCAACACAAACGGGGGGGGGGGAGGGGGGCATCAGGTAAGACCGTTGTGGATCCATTCTTATTCTTTGACAATACCTTAAATTGTGAGATTTATAGAAACTTTTTTTAAAATAATTTACCAATACTGCTAGAAGGCCTCCATAGGAACTTTATGGGGAGATTGTGGTACCAACACGATTGTGCATTCACACATTACGGTGATGCTGTAAAAGCGCATCCTATAAGGTATTTAAAACCATCATATGCATGACACCCGATGCAACGGCAGACAATATGCACAAACGCATAAGAAATGCTTCTCTTCAGTTAAATGGGGATAATATGAAAATATAAGGCAGACCATACATACGGAGCTGAATAGAGACATATTTGAGCATCTTTTGATTTAAAATTATTATATATATCTAAAAGTGTAAAAAATAAAATAATTTTGTGTCACGTACGGTTTGTTTCTGTTACGTTATAAATAATCTAAACAACATAAAAAAGAACAAATGAATAGGGGTAAATTGCTATTATTAAGCACATTTTCCATAATATCTTCGAAAATACTGAAAATAAGTGTTACGTTATTGGTACCATTTTAAAAGCAATTTTACAAGGGATTTGCTGATTATATTGGAAAATATAGGTTCCATTTAAAAAAAATCGAAAGAAAAGCGTTTGAATTTCGAAAAATGTTCCATGACATATTTAACACCCTGTATATATTTTTAAGTTATACCACCTTGAAATATTCTAACTGTTAGCCCCTAAATCCATAACAAAAGATTCACGCGCGACACTAAAACAGTTTTTAAGATAAAAGTTAAAATCTCAAAAGTCGCAACTGCCAAAATTTTGACAAAATTTTGACAAAATTTGCAATATGGCCTAAACTGACAGTCAGAAGCGCACATAACCAGAGCTCAGTTAGTGTTAGACAAATGATGCCAACACCTCAATTAAGCGTCAGCCGAACAGCGTGCCAAAAGAAGTTTAAAGACAACAAAGAAACTAACAATGAAACTTAGGAAAAATATATCTTTGCACATTCTGCCTAGAATACCTCTAGAGATGCATAGCCTTGTTTATATATTAATATAGTTAGGCAATGAATGCAAGTACTGTTGGGTCATTGACAGATGGCGCACATCGTAATTGGGATTTTACATTGGTTCGCACGCCATCTGTCAATGACCCAATGGTACTCGGAACTCATAATAATATAAACAAGACCCATAAGTACCTTGCATCGACTCAGCGACTATCTTCACTTATTGCTGACATTCTTAAAAAAACGGTTACTTGACATATGGTTATCCAAAAAAGTTGGAATGGAAAGTTGCTTAGAATTTAATTTTGAGGCAAGTAAGTGAGTGCAATTTTTTGTTAGCATAAATTAAAAAATCACAATTTTTTTTTAATGAATTTTATATTTCTATTTTTTATTTTGTTTTTAGTAGCTCAACTGAAGTAAAATCTATAAATATGGCTGATACACAAACAATTCTTGCATAAACTGCCAGAACTAACATTAAAGACTTATATTCTGAATAAACGAAATTGATTTTTAAGTTTTTCTGAATGAGCATGTAGTCATTAGTTTTAAAGGAGCCTACACTGTCTTGTTTTCATTTGCTTATAGAATCCACATATTAGATATTCCTTTCCACCAACCCCAATAATATTCGTTTGACCAAAAACACACCAACCTCATAATATCTATTTTATTTCCCATGCATTCCAAACCTCATCCCTTCTCCTTTTTAGCACATCCAGAACTTTTCCAATTTCGGAAATTCTAAAATCCTTTTTACCCTTAACAATCCCCCTTACAGAATCCTTATGACAATCCCAGCGGAAATTTTCGAATCGCTTCCATCCGATTTGCTCTCAACAATGTTCGAACATTCATCCACTATTCAGCGCTAATATTTCAGATAGTGATGCTAGCAGATGGGAATGCTTAGGCACTCGTATGTATAGAAGCAGATTTGAAAATATCAGCATCTCCACAACGCCGGATTCCAAAGCGCCTCGGATCCGCATCACTCCTTCTGGATGTTGCACCGATGTGTGTTGATATTGATTCTATTACAACAGCGCTGCGAATGCAGAAATGCAAAAGAGGAATGTGGAGAATACAACAGAAGGAGCGGGTAGGATACGTTGTGTGAGCGCTAGCGCGTCTTCGCCAACTCAAAATAGATTATGCAATATCTGACGCTGTTTCGGCGAAGGATAAAATGCGAAATACAATATTTAGTTTAGCTGAGTATGTATGCTGCGACGACCAGGATTCTAACTAAGACCGCTTTAGAATAAAGCTAGCAATAAGCTACAGGGTTCCGGGAAGTGAGCTAAGCATATGAAAGCTTGTCTGGGCCGTTTGGGTAAAAGCTTAGTTTGATACGTGTATGTAAACGGATTTGCAAATTGTAAATTTACTGGAGACAATCCGAATTAAAACTTATATGGTATGGGATGACGCAGCAACTACACATTACGATTTAAACCACACAACACAAATATAAAGCATAACCTAAGAAAAAGAACCATCGGGAATAAATGTGCGGCTGCAGCGTTTGAATGGTTTTAATTATTATATTGAGTTGGTTTTATAAAGGTTTTCAGTGATCTTTTAAATTGTAATTAAGTTATAATGCGACTGGTGAGGGACGGGAAGTTTTCCTCCATTATGTATGTCTACGATTCTTGAAAATCCGGATATGATGATATAGTTAAGCTTATGGTAAATTTTCTTAATGGCATTAATTGTAGACTTTAATATGATGTCCTTATTGTATGTCTACGATTTTTTTATGGTACCCTAATGACTGGTTGGAATCGGTGGTGTATTTAACAAGAAATACGAAAAATAATCAAATGAACACAAAATATATAAAAATCGCTAATGTAAAACATTTATAAAATTGACTGTAAAAATTGTAATGCTGTATACAGTGTGCCCCCGAATGGACTGGACAAGAGGGAAAAAAATTTTATTTGTAGCTTAACGAAAAAAATGTCATTCTTTATAAAATAATAACTAAAACGTTGTATATCTGAAGTGTTATTATCATTAAAACGACCTAAAAACCTAGACAAAATACAAGAAAAAAATGTTATTTTTGTATAATAATTTACTACAGTGTCATCTAGATCAATTTAGGCTAAATACTATGTCCATGAATCACATTATTTGTTTTGTAACCATGTTTCCACGCTGATGTATCCTTCTTTTTTTAATAAATAACTAAACTTCGTAAAATAATATGTCATTGATTTGCTATACACAACAGTGTTAATAAATTTGAATTTTTATGAAATTCTATACGCAAATTTTTTGATGCCTTGAAAGTTCCTAAGGATGCATTATTAAGTTACTTATCTTATTGCTAGTTGTCCTCGAGTAATTGAACCACCCTTCAACACGCAGTTTTTCTACTTTCAGACTAATTATAGCAATTTATATGACGAATGGAGTCGAAACCATTAGAGCTCAAAGCAGCTACGATGCCAGCGGGTCCGTAGTACAAAGAGCCCCTTCGTTTGGACCGTTTTATAAATAGCTCCTCCTTTTTTTCCGAACCAAATTTCTTTTCCTGCGACTTATTGAGGACAATAAGACGTAATATGTACCGCTACTTTCCCGTATTCCATCTCCGTTGACCTGAAAAGGAAAAGACACCTTTTTTCCATTCACAAAAAGAGAAGCACTAGAGCCTCCATTCCGTGCTCAAATCTACCGGAAAATTATTTAACAAGGGCCAAGTGGAATGATCCACTTTGAGGAGGGATGAGGGGACAATGTAAATCGCTCTTCTCTTATTTTTTTAACTGAAAGCGATGTTGAAGAAAGACATATACAGGGAAAGCACTTTTCGCACATAGTACACAGGGAGAAAAATGTAGGACATTTTACTACAATTGTTGGCATTTATACTACACATTGTAGTACATATAGGGACAAGTACAATTTGTAGCAATGTTTACCATCAAATTGTAGCACTAAGTTTGTTGTGTTATTTCTAGAAAATCGTTAGTACGTGTAATTACCGGAGATTAGCATCTGATGCAAAATGTTGCTATATTTATACCAGGGTTTGGGCAAAATTTATTAAGAACCATAGAAAGGATCGATATTAGCTGAGAAAAATAATGAATATTATTTTGACAGAAGACGATTGTCGACAAATACCATCGTAATCTTTGAGTATCGATGTAGGTATTCAGGAGCGGAACTATATTCTAATTAGTTTGCGTTGGCTCTAATAGAAGGATCTCTACCATAATTTCGCGAACTGTACTGCTCGTAAACATAAGGATAAGTTTTTAACTTAAATGCCCGTATTCAATCTGACTCCATAAACTCCTTTTGCGTAACTAAAATCCTCTTTCGCAAACGAGGTATTAGAACATGTTTTGTGCGATATCTATCGAATAGAGGGCACCACCAAAATAACTAGATCGAATCCAATTTACCTCGACTAAAGTTTCTGCTGTCCTGATACCTCCGCAAGAGAGCTAATTCCCTCCTACCACGCTGAGGTAAATTTAAACCTTCACCGAAACAGTACGCATCCTCAAAACAGCATTTCCAAAATAATCCTCAGATGACTCGATGCTACGCTCGAGAGGAACCGCGTTCACTACAACTCCGATTCTGTTAAGCGGTACGTAGTACCTGCGCTAGCGTCACTGCAATAAAACCACCGCTGCCGTGTAAATAATTGAAAAGATCCCGAACGGTTACGGCCCAGGGCGCACGGCAGTATAACCAACCAGGTTCTGATAGGACGCAGTGGAATTGCGGGAAAATTAGTGTTGAATCCAGCGATGCCGCTTCCGTTTGGGAAACGGGAAATGAGCGGTCTTACTCCGATTAAATTATTGTGAATAATTAAAATTGCGTTGGTGGAGGTAGGAAAATTGAAAAGTCGGGGAAGTGAGCAAATGAATACAATTAAGCAGCTTAAAAGAAAAACAACTTGCACCTCATCAGGAACCACGTAATATTTATGAGAAATAATTAGCGATCAATAGCTATTAGTAGACGCGTTTTGTGTTACCATTCATTTAATATAAGTATACATAAAATGAGTGGTAATAAAAGAAGATGTTTAACAATTACAGAAAAAGTGAAGATACTAAAAGAGGTAGAAACTGAAATTCAAAAAAAAAGATATTGCTGTCAGTATGATATTGCACCCAACAGTTTCACCAACAATTTGGAAACATCGTGATTCAATTTTACCGCAAGACGATACAACAAATAAGAAAAACTAGGACATACTGGATTCGTAACAAGCACTGGATGGCTGGATAAATTCAAGAAAAGGCACGGAATTATACAGAAAGTTATCTCAGATGAAAGCGCAGATAATAATAATAATAATAATATATATTTATCCAATAGACCAAAATGAGTACAGAGTAGTACAATAGGTATAGGATAAGTCATAACTAAATTCAGAAATTACATAAGTACATACATACAAAAGAAAAAGAAAACGATTAAAAATGATAGAAATAACAGGATATTCAAAAATACATCAATGCGATAAATATTCCTCTATCAAGTAGAAACAATTATCTAAGAGAAAATGTTTTTAAAGCAATCTTAAAATTTTTAACATTCGATATATTTCTTATAGCAGGAATAAGACTATTATATAGCTTAATACCGACGTACACCGGGTTACATTCAAACAAGCTCAGCCTGTGAACTGGAATACAGAAATTGTCAGCACCCCTTGTAAAATGCTCATGAAAGTCTCTGTTACGTGGTATCTCAGAATTTAAGTTCTTTATCAAGCCCAATGAATTGAATATTAACAAACAAGGCAACGGCAAAAATTTCTAGTTGTTTGAAAAGATTCCTGCAAGAGCAATGTTTAGGGACCCCCATAATAGTTCGTATGGCTCTCTTTTGTAGTCTAAATGCTCTGATGCTCGACGAAGCTGCTCCCCAAAATAAGAGACCGTATACTAAACGACACTCGAAACAAGCATAATAATAAGTTTTTGTTAAATCAACGCTAGCTACCTCAGAAAGTCTATAGAGCACAAAGCAAACTTGCGAAAGTTTATTACATAGCTCTGAAATATGCAACTGCCACGATAAATGCTCTTCCACGTGCAAACCCAGAAATTTCGTGTGTTGAACCTGCTGAATAGATTTTCCATTTACTCTCAAAAGCTGGCTATTATCTCTTACTGAACCTCTCGGGGTGAAATTTACAAATACAGTTTTATTAACATTTAGCTCTAGATTATTACAAGAAAACCAATGAATAAATTTATTGATGTTTTGCTGCATAGTAGTTCTAAGCTGTTTAGTGCTTGAATCAGCTTGCAAGAAGCAGTTGTCATCTGCATACATGATAAACCCGTCCATAGAATCAACATTAGGTAGATCGTTCACAAACAGAAGGAAAAGCAGTGGCCCAAGTATTGAATGATAGTGACATGGAATGTGTTCAATAGAAATAGACTGTATTAAAAGCTGTTACGGAACAGTTTCAACCGAAATACATTTTTAATGCGGACGAAACTGGACTTCTCTTTAAGTGCTTACCTGATAAAACTTTGACTTTCAAAATTGCTAAATGTTTTGGAGGAAAGCATAGTAAGGATCGTATTACAGTTAGTGATTTGTGCGAATATGGAAGCTATTGAAAAAAATCTACTCGTGATTGGGAAAAGCAAGAATCCACGGTGTTTTAAGAATGTGAAATTGCGAGAAGTGGATTATAAATCTAATAAAAAAAGCCTGGATGACTATGATGATATTTTTGAATTGAATTGACAAAAATTATGATGAAACAGCATCGAAAAATCGCTTTATTTGTGGACAACTGCCCTACTCACCCTACAGCCTCTCAAACGAAATTAAAAAAATGCACAACTCTTATATTTTCCACCTAATATGACCTCAAAACTCCAACGTACGGATCAAGGAATTATAAAAAAAAATTGAAATTCCACTATCGCAAACGGATACTAAAAGATATTATTAAAAAGATGGAGCAAACTCTAACCGTTGATAAATCAATCAATTTACGCGAGACCATTACCATAATTTCCAAAGTGTGGATTGCAGATTCATCAATGTTACGATCAGAAATTGTTTTGCGAAAGCAGGGTTTTCTGACGTTACATCAGAACTTAACAACGATGCAGAAGTAGTAGTGCAAGAAATGTAGAGTATTTTACAGTCTAGCAATACTATGCAAGATTCGACGTTACAAAATTTTATAGAGGTCGATGAAGATGTTGCTGTAGCAGACTATCCTTCAGAAGTTGACACCATAAACAGTCTATCAACAAACGTATGTGTAACAAGTAGTCAATCAGATGGTAGTGAAGTCGACGAGGAACCAAACGACAATTTTTCATGTTAACCTTCTGAAATTGACATGACAACAGCTTTTAAAACTATAAGACGCGGTATTCAGTTTCAGAAAAATGTACCAGCGCATATCTTTCATGCTCTAAATAAAAATGTGAATCATTTTATGAAGAAACAGTAATATCAAAATTTAAAGTGCCACGAAAAATTACGGACTATCTAAGATCCAACCAACATTTAATTTAGGCTATAAACCTTTCGTTTTATTGTTCAAAATGTACTTGTTTACTTAAATAAATTTATTTTCATCTAACGTTGATTTAATATGATCACACATGAGCACACTCAATAATTGAAAAAATCTTGTTAAACGGGCGAATAAAAACAAACTAAAACACGCAGAAACCGAGTAAACAGGGAACTGAATAAACACATAAAAAATTAATGAAGTACATACCCACAGGTCATGCAATTAAATTTGACAATTCGTTTTAATTCAGTAGTTATTTATAATGCTATCCTGAATATATTATTATATAATTTCAATGAAAATATGTTAGCAAAATACTGTTGGAAACGAAATTAGAATATTATTTAATAATATTTCACCCTCGTGCTTTTTTTATTAACAAAGTTTATATAAAAATGCATATTAATCAACTGAATGCTAAAACTTTCATCGACTTCGTATGAGTGCAGGATGTAAGATTTTTTAATTAAGAAAATCTGCACACTCCGCGGCATAATATCTAAATTGAGAAAGTCTTGAGAAAAACTCTCACTCTTACAAATGAAGTAATCTGAATGTTGCATATATATATATAACTCCCAGTTTGAGCGAAGTCAGGTAAATTTTTCATTTACCCATCGAAATATTCCCCAAGCATATACACGCAGTCATCCCAATTTCAATACTCTCCCTTTTAAGATAACGAACCCCTTTCGAGTAACATTAATTTTAATACATTTTACGTAGCTTTAATCAACTCTCATTCACCAGGGGTCTCCGCTTCTCAAGATCACAGATCCTCCCCTAGCTGATAACACCTGATGGGCTTTCCACCGGCACTAACGAAGAAGGACTCCCCTCCTCGTTAGCCCCGGGCGTCGTCTAAGGAATACAGGGGTGGATGTGCCGTTTCGCATGTTACGGCCCTCCTAATTGAGATTAAATTTCAACTTGACGTGTTATTGTTTATTTTACTTTCACCCTCGAGCGGCCCAGAATGGTGGAATGTTATTACTCGCGGGAGATAAATCTTATTTCGTAGTTTGTGCTTGCTCGCAGGGAGTTGGATGGAATATAAAATTTAGGGGTTAGAGGTTGAGATTACTATGCGGATAAATAAGGGTAATTGGAGAGATTGCTGAACTGAAAACTTGAAAAATTCCAATTAGCTTTGGTTCTTGGTGAATTAGTTCAAGTTGTAAATGAAACTCGTAAGGTGACGGCCTGATTCCTTTAATTTTAGAACATCAAATTTAACAATTAATAGTATCGGTTTTCAATAAACCTTGGTATTGGTTAACTTTAAAGTTTTTTCAACAAATCCAAGTGCTTGAAGAAGTCCAGAATCATTTTGAATAAGGTCTTGCTTAGGTCTTCTAGGGAAAGATCAACCTTCCCAAAGATTGCATACCTTATTCTCGTTTTGGGAGGGCAATAGCAGAAGATGTGCTTCAACTGTCTCTTCAACCCACAAACACAATCGGCATTCAGTCTCCTTAGAGAATCCGATTCTGTGCAGGTGCTTTCTGAATTTACTGATGTCAGATTCAAGCAGTTTTTTTTTTGTCCTGACATGATTAGATAAAATGCCCTATTTCGTATGTACCAAACCAAGACAATTGTTCCAATGATGATGCACTTTCTGACTTGCCCATACATTTGATTTGCTACCAATTCGGTCTTGGGGAGTAAACCCGGGGAAGCCGACGGAATTAGGAGTCTGGCTCTTGAATATATTACGTCGTATCTGTAAAATTGACGACAGTTTCTGAGTAGGGTTGAAAATGGTGTTTGCAGGAAATTTTCCTCACCCCTATAGTCGGATCCAGCATGGGCTGGATCCGACCCTTTTTTTGTTATATGTCGTTGACATGCCCTCTGTACTGTATTCCCGTGTTGCTTATCAGTATGAGGGTGACACGTCTTGTTTAATAACGGGATCTAGCGTTTGTCGAGTTTGTCGCAATTGGGAAGTTCTTTTCTAGCATGTCTTTAAGCACTTGGTGTCGTAATAACAGATTGGAATTGAATACAGTTTTATTTTTCAACAGTGCGGATGAGAGCATTTGTTTCGTAAATCGATACGGAATACTAGTAAATTTAATTTCTCGGGTTTAAACATTGATTGTCGGCCGACATGGGAGTTTCATATTCAGGATTTAATTAAAAAACTTAATACTTTTTATTTCGTAATCATTAACTTTGCGTAAATCAGTAACCACCGATGTTTTGTTATGTTATTATTATGGGCATGTGTATCCAAGACTGAAATACACTATTCTAGCATGGGGTGCCTCTTCCAGTTTTGTTAGAGTTTTTAGGACTCCGAATGCTAGGCGTTCTACCATTACCGGCTATTTATTTGTTTGAACTTGGTATTTGGGCGCGTCAAAATATTCAGAATATTGATGAAAACTCTACAAATTATAATGTTATGTCGACCAGAAGTGCTGAACTGTTTCCAATACCGCGGCATCGAACATCCATTTTTGAGAAATCACCCAAATACAGAGCCATTAAGGTCTGCAATCAGCTACCCGTACATACTACGGATTTACAAAGTTTAAAAGGTTTATAAGCTCACTAGAGAGTTACCACATGAAGAAATGTTTCTACTCCTATGAGGAGTACTTTGTGGTGTCGCGATAGATGTGCTAAGCCCGTAGGGTCTTTTATTTTTAACATTTTAACGTGTGTGTCAGATGTGTCTTTTGTCATTTTTGACAATGCTTGATATCATTTTTTGTGATCCATAAGCAATAAATATTATTATTGTTAATAGCACGTTCCGGTCCCTAGAAATACTCCGCAGCGACCATTTTCGCAAAAGTGTATGCTTCCTCATTGCCGTGAATGAACGAATGCCCAGTTACCCAGATTAGGGATACATTATTAATTATCCTCACTATATTTAGAGTATTTCTACAGCTGCAGATCCGTTTCCAGTTGCATTTGTGCGCCTCTAGTGCTTTTGGCACCGTGTCTGACTATCACTGAATTTTTTTTATTGATTTGTGTTTGATGTTTTTATTCAAAATTTCTGTAAGGCATTTTTATATAAAACAAAAAAAAATACTTAAAACAAAAAAATTAAATACTAACTTTGTCAACAAAACATAAAACAAAATTTTGTCAAACCTATTTTTATAATCTTCTACGGAATATAAAAGAATAAGGTTTCTTAAAAGCAGAAAATTCTACATTATAATTTTGGGAGGACCGGAGAATCAAAACATTTCTTATTTCTTTGGTTCTCAGGTCCTAGAAAACTACCCATTAGAATCAAACATTGTTGCGATCTGTCCACCTATATTTAAAATTCTCTTCAATAGTTCATAGACGCAATAAAGAATGATTTTGTTTGTCTTGTTTCTCTGTGATATCCATATTCTTTTCTTGTTTCTGTAAACAGTAAAATTTCTCCCAATCCGTGTACAATCCGCGACAATTACGGGGGTAAAATTCCCTTAATAAACCAAAAAAAAGGGAGCACAGACACCTTTAACCCAGACCCACCCTCTCCCCAATGTCTTGCACCCCCATCCCCCTTTTCCAAGCATTCACCTGCGACCTCCTGCGACCGGCACCATAAAAGTCGTTTCACCTCTCGACGAAAGCTAACAGGATTTGAAAAGGAAAGTGGAATGTATACAACGCTCAACCCCAGGTTGCGACTCACCCTCCCCAAATGGTATTAGGGGCGTCTTCCAAGCCGCGGTATTCGAGTCTGGGGAGCAGTTCGAATACCTCCGGCTTCACAAACGGTGAAAAATAATACTGGCTTTCGCTCCACCAGATACTTGTTAGCACAAGTACAGCGTAGCGTTTACGCAAATGGAAACTATAATTTAGCGATATTATTGTGGCCTTCTGACGGCTTTCCTTTGTGGGAGTGGGGAGGATAGGCTGTTGGAAGGGGTTGGTGGAGAGGGTAGGTGATTTATAACGTACGCGACTGTTCTGGAAAGGTTTGAAGAGACAAATTATTTGTGCTGGCTCCAATAGGTATTTTTTTTTTGTTTTGTAGGATGTAAAGTTAACCGTAGTATCATCTCGACTTGGACACCAATATATGAGATTTAGGTAATGACTGCAATAATATGTAGTACGCCGCAGAGCTTGATGTTGGGGCCCACGTTTTTTCTAATATTCATTAATGACGTAGTACGAGCGGCCTGTGGTTAAAATTTTACACGGCATGTCTCAAATCGTGATCAGATCTAGAAGAATTAGTAATAAACATCCATTGGTTTGATGCTAATAAAATCATGCTTTACAAACACTTACAGATGGCCGCGACGTTCACCAGATTTATCCCCCCCCCCTTAATTTCTTTTACTGGAGTTATAAACAATTATAATTTCCTTTTAAAAATTAATCCAAAATCCGCATTCATACAGCGAAGTTACATTTCCTTCAACGACGTTTCGAGCAAAAAACAACCAATTAATATTAGACATGAAGTAGTTACGTAAAATATATACTCATAGACTCCATAAGTGGAACTTCAGACTGCAACAGTCAACGAATAATAGAACTCCAGAGCGTATCTGTTGGACTCTGGATAAATACATCTATACGTAAGGAAATAACAGATCCTATATTTCATCTTGACCCCGATGCAATCTAGACATTTGTTCTCTTGCAAAACAACATAACGTTTCACATCTTGAATTAGGTTCCGTCAAGATATTTTTCTAGATATTGCAATAACGCTTCGCCGACAGAAATACATAAAGGCATGCTGTAAGAACTTACATACATCATAAGATCGTTTCCGGAGAGGTTTTTATCGGACGCCTTGTTCAGTTAGGGACTGCATGAACTGTCAAGGATTTTGTGAGAGATGTATTCGTTAGAAAAAAGTGGGAAATATTTAAAATAACAATGGAGAACGAACACATATATTGTAGGGATTGCACATTTTATAGGATTAATTGACAAGTATTGTTCTGTCGTGCTAAGGAGATGGCGTTAAAAAGATGAAGGGTTTTTGCGAAGGCAATAACATTCTCCCCTCTGACATAATTCATATTCATAATGTCAATACCTGTTAAGGGGAATCTTGAATATAACGAATTTCTAAATTGCTATTGGTAATCTTCTCTGAATTTATTCAAGCTCATATTGCTTATAATAAATCAATTATGTAGGCAACCCACCAAAGAGGTAAATACGAGGAGATGAGGTGAACTTTAAAGATATCTTGATACCACCCCTCCTCGGTATGAAAGCCTCTTTCAAGCCCATCCATCTTCTATGTAACGTAGAGGGTGTTACACAGCACATCAGCTATTGATTGTGGCATACATTGGAGTAAATCTTTCGTTACATCTTCTGAAACCAGAAAGATACTACAGACATAATCCCTGCAAAGTCAACCCCGCTCATTCTTCTTACTGCAGTTGGTATTCCCCTACATTCAGTCATTCGTCATAGCCAGTCATAGCTCACAACGAATACTGGCGCGAGCGCAGCGGTTGCTTTGCTATTCAATCTACACGCAGAAATGTGTTAATTTTTAGTGACCGTGAAACGTATTGTATTTTTATTATGAAAATGAATAAATTGCAATATGTATTGCTTTCGACACAGTAACTTATAAACTCAAAAGGTGTAATGAAAGCGTAAAACAGTAATTTATAGTATCTATTATGTACTTAAAAATAGTCTTTACTCATGACAAGAAAATTAAAGTAATTCTAATGCACGAAGAACAAAACCATCATAAATAAATAATAAATTTAACGAAGGAAAAATAAAACTTAATTCTGAGTAAATAATTTTAAAAAATGAAAACTTAAAAGTAACTCTTAATAATAAATTAAATAAACTTTAACACCAGCTCGGTTACTATTCTATTAGTAATAGTAATAAATAAAGAAATATAAAATTAGGGTTTGTTCATGACAGGGAAATCAAAGACATTCTAATGAATTTAGGACAAAACCCTCAAAAAGAAATAGTAAATTTAATTAAGAACAAATAAAAATTTTGCCTATTTTGCATATTTATGTCGGGAAGTTGCTGTACAGTAGGTAGAATGTGGGTGTTCAGTAATTCTAAATATGCATTTGTGTTCAAATTGCCATTGATAAAAAAAGGCCCAATAATATGGTTGTTTAAGAAACCTGCCCAAACATTTACTTTTTGCTGTTGTTGACTAGATGAACTTAAATATCTGTGCTCGTTTTGCTTGGCCCAGTATGTTATCACAGATGAATTGTCTAACGAAAGGAAAAGAAGATTCATCGGTAAAGATAATATTGTTTACCAAATTAGCATCTCGGTTAATTAAATCACTTAACTTGTCACAAAATTCCATACGCTTAAATGCGTCGCCGTGAAATAATTGTTGGTGTTTAGAATATTTAAAATTGTGATACCCATTTGTTTTGAGTATTCGCCGAGCGGAAGAACGGGATATATCTAAATCATTGGAAATAGTGCCAGATGACGTATTCAAATTTATTTCAACTGCAGCACATACTAAAACGGACTATTAGAAATTCTGCAGGTTGAGAGTGATTGTTGTTTTTAAAGTTTCGACCGAACCGGTATTGTCGGTTTTATTTTTTAATTTAAAAATTGTGGCTTTATTTGGAATAGGCCTGTTAGGGTATTTAGCTGCAAACACGTCACATACCCTTTGAAAAGAATTGCCAACGTGATACCACCGCATCATTTCAGCTCTCTCCTCCACAGTATAATGCGGCATTTTGCGCAAAAATATGTATTTAAAACTTAGACAACCACCTTGCTTGAACTGACTAATAATACTGATCACTCATCAGTCTACACGTGCTATTATCGTACTATAGCGCCACACCTCGCTGTTCGGTAGAGTGAGAGAGGGTAGGAGTATATGTACTTCTCCGCCGTTTACTTTGCAGAGATTGAGGCGGTATATCATAGACCTAACGATATCCAAACTAAAATCGGAAAAATGATAAACGACAAAAATCGAATTGGTAAGTGATTTTCGCGTGAACTCTCAAAAGAACCCGTCAAGATTTATATTACAGCCAACACAATATCGTCTAAGCCTGATGACCATACAATAGCCATCACTCACAAGCTATGTTTATTCCCGTGTTGGCCCCATTTTTTTTTCCCCAATATCGTTTCGCGAATTCATACCCTCTTCACAAACGAATGAATCGCTGTCGTATCCAAAACAATAAATATCAAAACGTAGTATCCGGCCGTTATGCTCCGATAAATAATGTTTCCGCCGAAAAAAATGGGCTCGTATACAAGACGAAAACAATTGATTTATACCTGGTTTCCTGCCTACGTAAAGGTAGGGGCAATTCTGCCGATATGTGTATCTATCTACGTGAAAACAACAGACTCCTCGACTGAATGTAAAAAGTATAGGAAGGAGAAATAAACGCTTGAAGAAATATTATAGTTGGGAAATGTGGAAAGATAAGGACGCACAATATAAATATACAGTGTTTCGTTTTGTTGCATACATCGTATTTTTAAGATTGTTAGACATCCGACAAAATGTTAAAGAAGAAAATTAGTTCTACATCTAATTCCCTATGATATGCCTTAGAATAAAAACCAATTGAGCATCAAATGTGTTAGAAATGGCAAATACATACAAAATTTTAAATGGCATGTACCTAATTTTATTGTAACTTACGTCGTACGAGAGGGTTAAGACATCATGGGGGCACAATAGGTCTTAAGGCCGAGCTGCCTCACGGGGTTAAACCTGCCCATGAAAGCAAAAAAAAAAAAAAAAAAAAACTTACGTCAACTTGTGGGGCTTTTAACCGGCCACTGCAAGCTAAACAAACACATGCACTGCATGGGTTTGGCTACCAGCCCACTGTTTTGGACATTCTACCAAGAAGACGAGACGCCGGAACACATTTTATGTGATTGCCCAGCGCTTGTCCAACTTAGAGGTTCCATACTGGGGGAGTACTGGCCCAGTATGGCCGATTTTGGTGGCGCCGTGCCAGCTGCTCTGCTCGAGCTCACGCTCAGTTTGGGCTGGCTCGGGTATTCTGTGGGCGAGCGACGCCACCTAGGGGAGGTAGCACAATGGGCCCGATAAGAGTGGCCTAAGTGGATGTGTTTACCACCTTCCCCGACCTAAAATCCAGAATCCAGAATACGTAATAAAATTGGGTACATTCCATTTAAAACTTTGTATACATATATTTATTATATCTAACACATTTTATGCTCAATTGTTTTTATTCTAAGGCATATAATAGGGAATTAGATGTAGAACAAATTTTCGTCTTTAACATTTTGTCGTATCTCCAACAACAGCCGAGATATCTCGGGTGACAGCTAAAATCAAACAGACTGTATGTACTTATTTGGATGACTAGGACTAGATGAAAATGCCTGAAAACTAATGGAATAGAAAATATTTCAAAAAACATTTCCTCAGATTTAAAATAATCAACATTATTCAATCGACCACACTACCAACTATTTTACTACCTCGCCCTTACATTCCTGACAGCTCTGAGAACGTCTGACGATTATTATAATTGCCGTCATCAATTGTTTTCTCGCCTCAAACCAGATGGCAGCACCGTATACCGCGCAAAAAGATTCCACTAGTTCAGAAGTTGCTGGCATTAAACTTTGGGCGAGTTAGTTATCACTTGGTCATTACTCTTGGCCGTAATTATGGTGCGGAGATAAATGGCTAGAACTGAAAACGAGAAGTTTCAAAACTATTAAATCCCGAAGAAATCCTTAAAAACGTTTTAAGATTAAAAAGAGTTTGGGGTCGTCTGAAAAGTTTAGTGATTTTTATATCGTATAAAAATTGGTACTCTTTAGATGGAGTCTTGTGATTTCTGCGAACGGGATTTTCTAAATATATACAATTTTGAATTACAACTTAAATAAAGCTTGATATAATTGACATTATAACCATTTATCAATTCATGAACCGTTAAATGAATTATTTTTTGTACCAATAGCAGACTACCATCGAGAAATTCAATTTGGTTAATTTAACACTTGGCGTTTTCTGAGCGTAGTCGCACTGTTTTACACCTTCTTCAGACAAAATACAATTCGTTATATTCAGTTATAGCTTGATACAAGTTGATGTACACAATATAACTTCCACTTCTCTTAAACATTGGTGAACACAAATATCGAATCCTGTATCGAATACATACAGTAAGGAAACACACCTAATGGTTGTAACGTCCAATAAGGCATGAGGTCGATAGATCCTACGCTATGAAAACTTTATCCTTGAATCATTTTTATTCACAGCACGCACACGATAAAATTAAAGAAGACAGTACGTTTAAGCATACTTCTGCAAGCACATATATGTGTATATCCAGTTATTACACCTTTTTAAATATATGGGTATATCCAGTTATTACACCTTTTCAAAATACCATGCACAAACGTGACAACAATATGCGTACATTTGTCGTTTATTCTTTCAAGTTAAGTTCTTTTTAATGTGTAAAAGTTTAAATTTACAAAATCGCTCAAAACCTCTATAAAACTGAAAAATTTGTTTATGTTTCACGTTTGTGTTGTGCTATGTGTTAGCTCTATCATGAAGTAGTATGTAATTGATTTTACGACGTTGCCAATTGAGTATGGCCTTTCAGAATTCTTTGATAATAACGGGATTTGTTTACCTATAAACTAGAATTAATATACACTACAGTACACTTAAGAAAAGACCTAAGTTTGGCATCTTTACCCATATCCTTATTCTAGCACCCTTTACTAAACTATCTGATTATAATTTTGATAAAACGTATAGAGAGATAAGAGAAATAATCAAGACACTTCACCAAAATTTAATTCGAGCAACTCATTCCCACTCGGAAGGCCTTTTGAAGTCTTCAAATACCTCAGCTAGAAACTTATCTTACAATTAACCCCACATAGAATATTACGAGTACATACATTAGAACTTCTAGGCGTTCTTTGTTCAGTTTACACCAAGTTAATCGTTAATTTAATCTCTTTACTCTTTGAGGAAAATCAAGGTTTTAACTACCTGGCTTTGTCACGCTCCCACAGCTCCTCTGATACCGGATAATGTACACGATTTATAAATTAACAAAGGTGGCTTTGTTCCCGTGTGACGGGAGATGTTTCTCGACTAAAAAAAAAATTGTGCAAAATAGGGTATGTGGATCTAATAGAGAATGAAATAGATGTTGGAACAAAGATGACCTTATCACGTCAGAAGATTGAATGGTTAATTACTAATTAAGGATAGAACACACATAAAAATAAATGCTTAATTTTAAAATATACTGTTCATAACAAACATATGGTAAGTTCCTATATTATTTTGAAGTAAAACTAAATTTAATCTTGACCTTAAACGATCATAGTCTCTAGAGAAACAATCGTATGTTTAAAGTTAAACTTTGATTAATCATTAAAAGGAATAAAAGATTTGTTTGAAAAATGCAACAATCATTGTTTCAGTTTACTATATGAAATATTTAAATTAAAAAAACGGAATCTTTGGATTAAGAAATTCATCCTTTTAATTACAGGTTGTGATATGATCTGCATTACTCAACGTTATATTTAAAAAATATTGTAATATTTGTGTGGATAAACATATGATATCTTCTAAATAAATTTGCTATTTATTTAAAAGAAGCCTGGGTTAATAAATAAAGAATTTCATAATAACTAGCAGTAGCTATACTTAATTTGGAAAATATTTATTGTGTCTGCAGCCCCAAGAAGATAAAACCTCCGAAACGTTTTCCATTTTTTCAAATTCTGAATCACAAACGCACTTAACCAAACCGACATATACAATATAACGCAATGGCAAAACGTGGCCAAAACTAGAAAAATTATAAATGCGAATTCCCTTCCTACTCCATACCATACCACCCCTTTATAGACAGGCACAGTCACGTCCGCCAGTATAACCTTGAATCCAGTACCGACTCGCTGGTTGTTTTTATTTAAGAAACATACTTTTTTGCCACACAGCTGTTCTTTACCTAGAATATAATAGGGAGAAGTTTTATTTAGCCAGAAGTGGTATATTGTAGGCGAAATTTATTTATTTGGAATGTGGCTGGTTATTAAAATAACTTTAAAAAAATTTAAATCTTTTATTTTAATAACCAGCCACATTCCAAATAAATAAATTTCGCCTACAATTTACCTAGAATAGCAAATTGAATAGAATTTATACCTCCTTGAATGTGAATTGCTTAGATACGCTCTTATTTAGAATATAAATATTTTCTATAGACTGTTCAGATTTACTTGAGTGCCCGTAATGTATTTATTGAATTTATTCGTATGTGTCTCATAAGAATATATTTTGTTGTAATGATATATTGGAAGGAATCGAAGTTTATGGCCAGTAGTTTATGTAAATAATACAAAAAATCGTGGAATTTCAGGCTTTATTTTCAATATATGTGACTTTAGCTTTAAGTTTTCACGTTTTTACATAATAATAAATCTGTAAAAACGTAAAAATAGTCATTTTTTGCACCATTTAACCATTTTTAAATAAGAGGTCTAACGTATCTAGTTGTTTAGTTTTTATAAATGTCAGATAACTCATTTATTTTTCTTCTAAATACATATTTTGCTTCTGTTTTATGTTATCGTTGATATGTTATTACCATTATTGTTGTAACAACAATAATGATACGAAATGGCCGATTGGATATTCTTCATTATTATTCTTATAATTGTAAATTATCTGACATTTCTCAGTACTATATAGGCAACTAGATAGGTTAGAAACACCAAATGGCGCAAAAAACGATTATTTAACATATTCAAATGCAAAAACTTAAAGCTTAACCTATATAAATACCATTCGATAGGTAATAAAAAAGTACATTTGTTGGTAGATTAAAAACTATGGCGTTCTATTTAATTTAATCAAATTATAGCCACTTACAATTCTTATTCGATTAGTTTTAATTTTTGTACACCCTGTATAAGATAGCAGGTTTATTATAATTGAGTTATATAACATGGTCTATTGTTACACTTTACCATAAGCTTCGCTTACACTTCTTAAGTATTTGAAACAGGAAAATTAGATTAGATTTTTCCAAAGTTCAAATTATTTAAAAACCGTTAAGGTTTAATTATTATAAACCTTATTTAAACACAACTTTGATACTTTTACAGCGTTTGGAACATTCTATATAATATGAAAATAATTTTAAAGGTAACGATAATAAACCCCGATACATCCCAAAAGTGACAAACTTTTTGAACGTCACGTGTTTTGGCCATAATATTCCGTGCCGTATAGCGGCATATTTTAATATTTGTGGTGCTAGGGTCATCTCGGCTACTACAAAAAAATATGTAGTCTAAACTTAGATATAAGCAGAAAATTCCCTAACTTAATATAATTATATTTACACTCCACAAAGCAAAAGCGTATAATTTGTAGGTGTTTGAAATTCACAGGCTACCGTGGCAT
Organism: Cetonia aurata; assembly: GCA_949128085.1. Classification (NCBI taxonomy): domain Eukaryota; kingdom Metazoa; phylum Arthropoda; class Insecta; order Coleoptera; family Scarabaeidae; genus Cetonia; species Cetonia aurata. The sequence goes on along the minus strand of OX421884.1, from coordinate 64,650,840 downwards.
TTTCGCTTATAAATGATAGAATACAGGTTTTTCTTTAAAACTTTAACAATTTTAAATCTATAGACGAAATAAGCACAAATCAAAAACCTGTCTGTCTTATGACTTACGGCAGTAAGCTTTGGAAATGATCTACTCCTATTTTTTGTTACACTACTTATTTGTCAAATTTAGCTACGTCAAATTTAAACCTACATTGTATCTTTTAATAAACGAAATCCCTATAATCTATAATTACCCGCAAATTTAAAACGGCCTATATATCTATACATCATGACGTTCGGTTTAGGTCTCTCTAGAATGGCGTAAATTTAATAATTGAAATTGTTACAAATTTTTTACAACTAAAGTCTGCAATTTTGTTTTATTTTAATGATGATTTAATGTTTAATGATAATTTACAATATCAATATATGCATATGGACTGCAACAGCAATATTGTCGTAAGTTTTTAGTCTTGTATTAATGTTACAAAGATATCCTAACACGGTATTTACCCGCATTAAGATTATGGGTATCTTTGAACTTTGAACATTGAAAAATGTTCTTTTTGATACAATTCCTTTGTTTAAATTAACTATTGTAAAGTTTGTTTTAACAACATAATATTCATGTTTAAAATATTATTTAAACATATCTTAAATTATATATAAATAAACAACTATGCTACTTACAAATAATGTATTTTCTACTCAAACTTTTAATTTTTTAATGAAATATATGATAACAACTAAATATTCATGTTTAATTTAAGAATTGATTTTTATGTGTCAAGGTTTATCGAAGATAATTCATGTTCTTTCTATGTACATGTTATCTAAGAAACCTTGATAACTTTCTCAATTTACTAAACTTGACCGCGTCCTTAACCTCACGCAACATATATCACTTTTTACCATCTGACGTGAACATCTCGACTTCGCTCCACGCCCACCTTTCACTATAGGGCGGCTATTAATAAACAGGGTGCATGCAACCGCTTGTGTCGGTGCCACAAGGTTTTGCCCGAATCCTGAGGTACGAAAGCCATTATCTCCAACAGTTTACGCAGAGTGTAATGTCTCGCTCTTCTGACTAACCGCTATTGTTCGCGCCTCGTTGATATGGCACGTCTATGCTGCATTAGGAACCTATAGTAAATCAGCAACACCGGTGGTAGTTGGACTGAGGGCTAATAGCTAATAGGAACGGAAATTCTGTTGGGATGATGTTTAATGCGCTATTGATCGATGCAGAATTCATATAAAGTATGCATGGGAAGGTGGATTGATCCCCATCTGTGGAATAAGATATAAAAGTTGAGATATTTAATTACAAGGGATTTCAGTGTTGTTCATCTCTAAAATATATATTTCTGCAACTTGATTTTTTTGGCAATGACAAGAACTTTACTTTCCATGTAATCCAATTTTTTGCGAAAAAAATGTTATCTTTTTTGTGAAGATACCGGGCTATGACAGCAGACTAGTACAGATATTTTTAGTTATTGCCCTTCCCTCTACTATTTTATTAAATTACGTACGTATATATAAAAAAAAATTATTGTATTGAGTTTATAAGACAATTGTAGTAATATTGTGTACTATCACAACCACATGTTTTATTTACCGCATCCAACATTAAAGCAATGTAGCTCTAAAACTTTGTAAACAGAATTGTCAATATTTTTGCTGTAAAAAAATGAAAACAAATTTTGTTAAACTTATTATTCAATAATCAAATTTTTAAAACTCTATCCGTTGTCTTTTATGTTCACAACAATTAACTATTTAGAAGAAAAAAACACAATGAAATCACATTGACAAATTGGTAGGGATGCAAGGGACTATATGAAGAGACCCTCCAAGCAATAAAATTTTGAACGCCGAGTGTTTGATGTGGACTCAATTCACATCTCTGCCTATAAGTAATACTGCTGTAATTCGTCTAAAAATTAAAACGTAAAGTATTATAAAAGTCAAACCAGTTTACTCCTGTCTTTTACGACATGTATTTACAGCACAGACCTGATAGACTGCCAATGAACCACATGCGCATCGCTACGGCGCACCGTCAAAAGACTAAAGGACATCTTGAAACACAGACGTCATTATATGCGTCATGTTTCATGTAGCGTCATGCTTACGTTAGTTTTCTTTAGGAAGTATTTGCGTTAAGTCACGTTCAGTTTTTTGCAAGTTGACAAGTGTTACTGATGTTACCTAACCTTGCAGTTCGATTGTTTTATTTACTTTCTTTGCTGTATTCTTTCACGGACTGTTTCGAATATTATATATTATTCACCCGATAGTTTTGTTTTACGTGTAAGGCTGTGGTGTAAGTATGCAAATTATAGCATTAACAATTGGGCTTATATGACAATTAATGCAGGTAGTTTTTCCTAAAGAAAAGTGATGCCATCGTGTCGTGTAAAATCCTGAAAAAGCAATAGTTACAAAGATGACGGAGAACTAACTTTTCATATGTAAGTTGCAGAATAATGCCATAGCTTAAAAATATTCTGAAATTATGATAATACATAGTGTTTCTATGTGAAATAATTTTTTGTAGAATGCCCAAACATTGTTGTGTGGATTACTGTTACAGGGGCTACGATAAATCCCTGCAAAAGTAAGCGTGCATATGTTTGTTCACTACATTTCCTCGAAAAGGATTTTGATAGAACTGGACAGATTGTGCGAATTAAAGAGGGAGTCGTTCCAACATTGAATTCGGCCAAAGAAAACCTGAAAAAGTATATTTTTATTTAGAATCACTTAATATTCCTGAAAACAAAGAGTAGAGGTAAATAAATGATGTATAACATATATATTTCTTAAAATGTTCTTCACTATTTCTTAAGTAAATTAATCTGCCCATCTAAGGAGGCACGATATATTTGCCAGTTCACCGAAAAACAAATTCGGAAAGTAATGGTCTTGACAGGAAACAAGATTCCACAAGAAGAAAACTTCCTAACGACTTTTGTTTATTTACTATCAAGTCATGTTCCCCAAAACATTTCTTTAAACGGGCGAGATATAGCTTTATATATCTTATCGATCACGTAAGAGAATGAACGTTTGAATAGTGCACGATAAGTAAATTGCTTATCCTCCCTTCAAAATCACTTCTCCAATTCTCCTTTGACGTGTAGCAGTGGTACTGGTGCCTATTACAAGGCATAAAGTGTATTTCAGCGATAACTTCCCCTCCACTTTCCCAGTAGCAAATGCTGCGGAACTCCTATTAGTGCAAGGGAAGGGGCAAAAGTAAACGCAGTTCCGCTTAAATGCACTATGTGTAATTGAGCGCTCTCTAGATGCGGTTGTCAGCCGCAGTTGATGGCACAGGATTAGCTTGTATGGTGCACTTGCACCAAACGAATATAATGCAACATAAACCAGGCTTGGAAATAAAGATTAATATTTAATAAATAACTTGAGCACACACATCACAAACTTCATCCGTTCTACTGGAAATAATCAAGCAGCCAGATGCATTATTGCCATTTGTATAGGCCAGTTCTATATAGGGCCGAACTTGCATTCGCGAGTTTGTAGAATTATTATTATTATTGGTTTAGCTTTCGCAAACAATCGCACTTTGAAACGCAGAAAAGTCAATTCGAAATAACGTTTGTAGTCACGGGGCAATCGACTAGAACAGTAAAGCGTTGTTCTCCGGTTTCCCAGTTCTCAATCAACTATTGATTACTGGTAAAATCTCTATGTCTGGATATCGGGATTGGAATTGTTCCCTTCGGATAAAGGTGAAAAGAGCTTTGTGCGGCAGAGGGAGTCGTTTGTAATCCGTGTGGTTTGCTTTTCAAACTCTAGTGTAGCTACCAAATCGGTAAAAGTTCACATCTCTTTTAGGCAAATCCAACAATGGGAAATTTTTTAAGAGAAGTTAAATTAAATTTTGTATAATATAGATTTACTAGGTCGATGATGTGGTCATTTATCTTACTCTGTTACACAACACATCTGCTAGCAGTACCGTTCTGTTCTAGATCTGAGATTTTGGGTTCTATATATATCCGATAAAATATAGAATTGTGCATTTTAATATACTTATATTTGCCTTTATTTAAATTATTTCATTTATATGCATATATTCTCAAATATGATTAACAAAAGCAAACGACAGACCTTCACTGAACACAAGTGTTGCTGAGAGCCAGCATGGTAAGAGTAAGTAAACAATGAACAAGGCAATGAACCTAACTGCACAGGAAGAAAAATGTAGGAAATTTTACTACAATTGTCAGCATTTATACTACACATTGTAGTGAATATAGGGACAAGTACAATTTGTAGCAATGTTTACAATGAAATTGTAGCACTAAGTTTGTAGTATTAATTCTTATAATTTGTATGAAAAACAAGAATGAACAGTTAGTTTTCTTTCAACAACGTTGTAAGATAAAGTAGTATTTATTCTAGTAAAATTGTATACAATTTTGTGTGACTTCTATATACTGGTGAGCATAAATCAACACCTGTTGTAGTAATGTTTATTCCACTCATTATTTTAAATTATTATAATTTTATAATAAATTTTACTTACCTTTATTGAAACATCCACAAAAGATATATAACTTAATACTACATTGTTGTGTGGATAAGTTTCAACTTGTGTATTAATATATGTAGTATAACCTTACGCAAATTACTATATATTTGCAATAATTTGTACTAATTCTTATTGTGAATTTTATCTAATGTAGTATGTAAAATGTCTACCTTACAGTTTTAAAATGTTTCAGTCGCCTGTAGCACTTCTAATATTTTTATCATTAATTCTATAATTTATCGTTAAAGTTTCATTTCATTGTTAAAAGGATCAAAGAATGTAGTAAAGATACGCTATGTTAAGAAACTAGAAACATATATTCTTATACTAAGCAAATTCATAAATAACAGACTTTAACATAACACAAATATTTAAAACAAAACAGCAGTCTTCTGTAGTACTTTCTAATTTATTTATTATAATTTTACTACGCTACCGCATCGCGGGCGTACCCTCTCCGAAGCTGCAATCGACAATTGTATTCTACTTTCGGTAATTTTCACATTTTCTTCCATTGACAATTGACTATTAGTACTATTACGTCACTAGGTAAGTGCCTGAAGACGGTTTATTAACTGAAACTACCACAGTAATATAGGAAGTTGTAATTAATAAATTGGGAAGTATATATATATTAAAACATCAAGAGAGCACTATTCTTCACAACCGCACCTAACACAGGTAAAACCAAAAGGAAGGACAATTGCAGTGAACTACACATGTGCATTTCAGTGTCGCGTGATCAAGAACGCCAATCGTCGATGAGCATGTCAATGCAAATTGGCGCGTTATGTAAATGTAATTGGAGATGCGCAAAACCGCGCTATCCCTGTTATATCTGTTTTCACCCATTTCATGTCGAACAATGATAGCAAATATTGTATGTGAATATACAGCCAAATTAAAAACAACTACAATCTCTCTAAATATATACATAAAAAAAAAACCTGATTTAAATTATTAATTTCAACGTACACTGTAGAAAATATCGAACTTATTAAAATAAAGAATGTATCAAATATTTATTCACCGGACATTCTAATATGTATGTATATTAAGCGTATAGAAGATTATTTTTATTACGAATTATAATTGCCTGATATAAATATGGATATTTTTAAGTAGAAAATAGGATGGGTTTTAAACATACAGTCTTTTTTATTATATGATTTTGTGGCTTTATTGGCACATTGTTGTGCAATGGTAGATATCACAGTAAGGTACTAGTAAAAATATATACTGACATTGTGAAATAATTACAGAATGTGTGTTAAGTTTTCCTACAATAGAGTATCAATTTTTGCTACTTCTAAATATATAAAAATTTTAACAAAATTGTGTTACTATTTGAAACAAAATTGATCCTACAAACAGCTGTGAACCTTTCCTACAACGGCTAGTATTAAACGATAAACGTGTACGTCAGAGCCCACTTGTTTGTATTACTTATTTCTACAAAATCGTTAGTACTGCGCCATGTCAGTTTTTACTACAAGGATTTCTCTGAGTGTGGGCCATTAACCTTCACATGTTTATCACAACTTTTACATACTTTTTGTGGCCCTTTCATTTCATACAAGAATTGGCATGCAAAATTTGCATGTCAAATGCAAAATGTGCATTACACAAGAATTTTTCATAGTGTATGTAGACCATCGGTATGCAAGTTCCTATAGTCAAACTCGATCAGCATTTTTTCGGATGCTGCTAAATAATTAACCTCGAAGAATGTTCGGAAATTTTCAACATTCCCCTTATCGGTGAAAACATTCTCTGAGAGAGGGCGCAGTAAATTATGCGAACAGCGGAGGTAATTTATGTACGTTCGCAAAGTTATTGGGACTGTATTCCAGGTTTGTCCCGTTATACAGAGAGCCCTGTTGGAAGTTATCTCTTTGAAGTTGGAATCGGAATAAATTTATATATCGAATGCTTATGCAAATCGTGTTGCGATAGGGTGGAGTAAATGAGGAACCATGGTGAATATATTTAAAGGGGTCGTACAGGGTTGTAATTAACCAAGAATTTAAACAGATTTTCGCGTCGTAATGCGTCCTTCGCTTTATAACACCTAATTCAGAAAAATCGTATTTTTTTACTGCACGTAATTCTCCAAAAGCTACTCGATTCCTGCTGAGCAATTTCGTAACGTACGGACAGCTAATAAAAGGCCTTCCCCGATACAAATTTCAAACACCGCTTAATATTCATAGCTAACTACAAGGCGAGATAATAACTTCGAATTCGCAGTTATACTACGGGCAGTAGTGTAGTGCTTATGATAATTTAGAATGAAGATACACACATAAATGGACAACGCAGATGTTAAACTTACGAAATTAATTATTGTATTCATATTATTTTGCACAGTAATTAAATAACTTAACTTTTTTTTGTAAAAAAATCATTTCTCGACTATTTTCAATTTTAACAATGATAAGAGCCATGAAATTAACATTGAGAATATTGGATTCTTGAAAAATGTAACATCTTCAAAGGAAGTAGGACGCTTACGAAACCATGTATATAAAGAGACACTGTAAAATTTATTGAATCGGTAACATTACCCTTTCTACCATACAGTGTTGATGGACATATTGGGGTAAGCACATTTCTTTCGTAGTTACAATTTTTTTCTACGAGTCCTTAGTATTCTGGCAGATCAAAAGGGGGCCTTAAAAGGAAAAAGCACTTATAATTATAGATTTAGGGTAAGGGTAACTATGCATGTTTAGATATTTCATCGTTTCTTAATTAATTCGCTCTTCGGTTGAATATGGAAATCCTCGATTTCAATTGTCCAGAATTAATTACATTAGTTTAGCACGTGGTCGGATATCTTGTGTGTCTACCCTGTAGATTTCAAATCCATGCTGATAGGGCAAGCATATGAAACACCAATATCTCCACCTTTTTACCCCTAATACTTTCGTGGAATCCTTCGAGCATACCAACTCGCTTCACATCCCCAGTTACCCTGGAAGGAAATACAAAAAAAAAAGGAAACTGGCGGACCGATATAGCATATCCAGAAGTCGAAAATGGTCGAATCTTTATTATCGCGTTATCCTTCTTTTTTTGTGACGCACTAGACCGGAATTATCCTCCACCAACGCGGCTGGAAAACGAGTTTAAAGATCACGGCGGATGGCGGGTGAATCCTAGGCCTGCGGACCTTTCGCGGGCAAGTGCACACACATCAAGGTCACGCTTAGGCCCCCGTTGGGACGGACGAAATCGTTTTATCGCATTTCGCTACTTACGTGCCCGTGTAAGCAAAGTACAGTGAGCGCTATCTGGATGTGAAAAAGGGGAAGCTTCTGCGAGAGTTGCTTCCAAATTTTTGATGATGACTGAATTTTTTCAGGGGAGTGAAGGAATTATGCTGCACGGGGTTGGATTCAAGTTTTTTTTCAAGTGATGATTTTTTTTTATTTTTTGTTAAACAATTAATTATTTTTTTTATAACACCACAGATGATGTAGAAGAATAATTTTTTTTTTTAAGTGATTGAAATTAATTTTTAGCCAGAATTTCGCAGACATCCTAAATTTTTCCAAATGGAAGTACAACATTTCAAACCGGTCGTCTAATCAAAAAAGAAGATAAAATAAAAGAAACACATAGATACTGTTTGAAATTGTAGTGTTTTCATTTTACACAATAAAATTTGCATAAATAATTTTTTACACCCTCATTCTCAATATTCTAAAGGCCGCACAGTGGTCCAGCACCGGCAAAAATTCCAATTTTAAAGGTGGACAGAAAATAGAGATGGGAATATTTTTTTATTACCAGAGGTAGTTAAATAACGTGTTTCTAGAGTCATAATCTTAATTCACCAGTAACCATAGGAGATCGTGATACAATAAATAGCGTACCTTCATTACATTATTGGTATGACAATAACTTAGATGAAAATCAGTAAATTTATTTTACTGGTTCTGTTAAATTCTGTAGAGCTGTTCTATATGTATTGTGGCAAAACAAGTTTTAAAAATATTTTTGGAACAAGCTTTCTTCAAGGGTTTTTAGAATATAGTATTTTTGCAACGTCAAAAGCGTGTAACTGCTTTGCACCAACGTGCGCCAAGGTGTTATTTAATCTGCAGTGTCCTTTAGAGCCTATATTACCGGTCAAATCAAATATCAGTTGTGGCAATCTGCGGCTTTGGTAGTTATCTTGCTGGTTCTGATCGAGTACATGCGGTAAAATCGATTCCAGGATCGAGTATGCGTTGAATACTTTACTCCAGGAATGCCAATGTGAATTTGACGTATGTCAGTTAAAGTATCTGTCAAAGTAACTTAAGTGCGTTACTGTTACCGGGATTCTTCTGTGTCAGTTTTTTTATTGTTAGTTTCGAAAGAACGTAGCATAATGGCGAATTTTAAATGTTCTTATAATGAATTAATGCAGATAGTTCTAGACAACAAGTTTGACATTGAAAAATGTATTATACCAATAACATTTTCCAATACGTAGTTGAACTGCGTTCACTTTTCAAAAATAAAAAGGTAATTGAGCCAGACATTTATACCTCATTTTCGTAAAAGATGGCTAGAAGCTAGTCGAAATAAGAGAACTTTTTATAATAAGCACCAAGATTCGCTCGCAAACACATATTCTATGGCATATTCTGAACCATGCATTTCCGGCCAGGGTGGTCGCCCCGAGAAACCGTTTGACGAATGCTCCGAACGAACCAAACGCCATAAAATTAAACAACTCCTTGATAATATATCAGAAGATCTAGTAATTGCTGCGTCCAAGAAATACCAAGGTCCAACCATCAACGAGCTTGGGCGCTACTAATAGATACCTCCTTATCCAAACATGACTACAGCATACTTAGCCAGACAGCGAAAGAATTAGGAAGCGACATTTTTCCTACCTACGATAAAAGCGGTGCTACCCATCGGATATTGAAATATCTGAAACTTTTGCAACGGCGAAGTTGCAAGCGTTGCTTGATCACACCGCAGAACGGATTTTCCTTGCGAAATCCAAAACTGATTTGGATTCCAGCGTGGACCAGTTCGTGCTTCTATCCAAATGGGGCTGCGATGGCTCCTCGAGACGCGCTCAGTATAAGCAGACATTTGTAAACGAATGATCGATGGAAATATATTCCTTATTTCCCTTGTGCCGCTACGTTTGACAAGTGGCAATTCCCATTTTTGGGAAAATCCGCGACCATCATCCACACGATTTTGCAGACCGATTCGATTTACGTTTGTGAAAGAAACACCCGATCTGATAAAAGAGGAAGTAAGGAGAATGAAATATGAAACTTCGAATTTAAGTCAGAGATCCATATGTAAATACATTCCGTGATGAACCAAAAACAAAAAACAAAATACAGCTTCATGTTTGTTGGTTATTAGGGCTTGTGGAATTAAAAATACAATTTTCAATAACGCGATCTTACTACTAAGAACATCGACGAATAACTAACTAAAAACTAACTCTGTTAGGTAAACCGTACGGGCAGGTATATTGGAGAGCGGATGAGTCATAAGCTCGAACAAAGAAAATGCACTATCCTACGATGAGATCATCATCGATAGGGTTCTTACAAAGAAGTTGATTTGTTTTTTTTTGTGTGACTATTTCCAATAATGTTGAACCCAAAAATTTGTTATATTAGAATAAAGTTACTCACTGAGAGAAATAAAAGACTATTTGTTGTTTGTAAATCGATAATTTACGAACTACTTTTTCTCTCAGTGCACTTTCACCAGTTGTTACAATTAAGTGATTCTTTTTTTTTAAGTGGGCTGTTTCAGTGTTTTATTTCGTGTAGTTGTTTTGTTTTAATCTTTTTTTACATCAATAAAAAGTAGTTTTATTTGTTTCAACTCTCTGTGTTATTATTTTCGTGTTACACTCGACATAAATAGATGTTCTAGTTAAAATAGTTGTTTCTACAAACTTGGTTATAGTCTATATCGGCTAAGACGTACCAAAATTATATAAAAACCTAGTGCCTTCAGATATTATATTCAAAATAAAAGCTTCCTGCAGTTTTTGCCGATGTTATGCCTTTCCCGACCACTGTGGGCCGGCATAATTCTTATAAACGTCAAATTTAATATTATATTTATTTAATTCGGGCTAGGTGTGATGGACTCCTAAAATAAAAATATTTTACTTCTATTTATCTATTAGTTTAAAAATAATAAAATCTCTCCAGACAGGTATATTATATAATTTTATATAAATTTATTTATCTACTTAACAGAATTAAGAATGATTTGCAAACATTACATTTACATTAAAAAAAAATACGCCATTATGAATATACAAACTATAACAGACCCGACCATAATAATTATCTCCAGTCTACTCCCCAGACAACTAATCTGCATACAGTTTTTTCTTTTAAAACTTTTTCTTTTGTCTCCGTTTAGGTAGTTCAACTATGTTTTATTCATAATTACCCGTTCGCGGCTGCTGAAGAAGTCCTCACTAGAACTCTTACCGAATTACCCCAATTAACAGCACTCTAATTCTTTCCGCGTGCTCGCAGACCACAAACAAACACCCATAATATACTGCCTTACTATGTAATAGGACAAAATTAGCGTCGCTTAGCACAAGCTGCAAGCAGCATCATTTTACTGGTCTTAGTTTGCTTCCCCAAAGTGTATAATATGCATATACTTAAAGCCGTATACGAGACTCGAAACTTTCGCGAGTATTTTACATAATAACAGGGTATAATATGGCGATACGTTTAACCTGTAACAGCGACTTTTCGACTGTTCTACATAAATACGTTGGAGAGTAACGTAAAAAGATATAAAGTGATACCGCCAACATGAGCTCAGGTAGTTGTATGTACATACGTAGGATATGTATGATATAATGTGGCATAAATTAAGTTTAGCGCGCTGTTTTACGCAGAATGACGGAGTTATATGTCAAGCGAGAATCTCGCTTTTAGATTCTCGGTAACGGTGAAATTAGAATTTAATTTCTGTATGGTGAATTACCAACTGAACTTTTGTGCTAGTTAATTTTATAGTAGATCAAAAGAGCGCGCTGTAACCGACTAAATTTAACTATAATATAGGGAGTCTGTTGTAAGGCTGTTTTCTATTTTGCAGCGGTAATTTATAATTAGGTAAATTTTATAAAGATAAAATTTAAATTATGAAACAAAATTCATCAATTTTACAAAACACAGTTTCGCCACACAATATTCTCCTATGTAACATTAATTATTATAATTAAGTTTTGAGATATATTGTGATAGAATCACGTTATGTTCAGTAGAATTTACATTTTATGTCGAGAACAAAGCAAAGATTTTACGGCGACATTTTAAGAAATTCCTTGCCTACACAAAATTCAATTTGCGGAAAGTAAATTACATTTTATTATTATTTAAGCGAAACGCAACATTCCAATAATGTTGACGTAGATAACCCGTACGGGTCGAAACATCTTATATTCAATTTAATATAACACAGACCGCAGTGATTCGGAATAACAATCATACTTCTCGATCAAAAGATATAACACTAACCAAGGGTGTCCCGCAGGGTAGTATTCTGGGACCTCTTTTTTTCATTTTGTATTTCAACGACATCTATGCTGTCGAATGCCCAATGGTGAATTCCAGCCTGTCGACTGTTAACTATGCCGATGCTGCCTCTTTTCTTGTGACAGGGGATGCGCTGAACGCTATTAGAAATACAAGTTCGAATTACATACGGAGTCTTGCAGAATGGTTGAATGAAAACAATTTAAATCTTAATCAGAGTAAAACAGAAGTGATTTTATTTAAGACCAAATCTCAGAACTACCTCTCGAATATTGTAATAGATAACGCATCTTATGCTCTTAAAAGTGCAGTGCGTCTACTAGGTGTGACTGTAGATGACCACTTGAAATGGACACAACATATTGATGTCATAGTAAAGAAATTAAATAGTATCTGTTTTGGATTAAGGCGATTGCAAGACCTGGTTGACACACACACTCTTCGCACAATGTACTTCGGTTGTTATTATCCTCATCTCAATTATGGAATTGCGCTATGGGGGGGTAGCAGCGACATGCCCAGACTATTTTTAACTCAAAAAGAGATATTACGTATTATTTACAAATTGAACCCCACTCAGTCATGTAGTGGTCAGGGTATTTTCAAGCAAAATAAGTTACTCACCGTATATGGTATCTTTATATTTCAGTCCATACTCTTTCTTTTCAAAAACAAACATCTCTTTTCTCATAACACGTTGTCACACGAGTACTCCACAAGAAACAGGCGTGACCATTGCTATCCTCTTTGTAGATTGTCGCTAACCCAACGAAATATTACTTATACTTGCCTCAAGTTCTATAATGCTCTGCCAACTGACTTAAAAGTGATTAAGTCACTTACTACTTTTCGGACAAGAGTGTTTCATTTTCTTTGTGAAATTGAACCATATAATATTAGCGATTTTCTATTACACTGAAAGTATGTTACTATCAGTCTTATAATTTACTGTTGTTGACGTCTTGTAATATATTCTTTAGTATTACAATAAATTTATATTATTATTAATATAATGAACAATTTACAGTGCATACATTTTCTGTCAGCGGAAGCCCCGCCCCCACGCGCGTCTTACGTCACCAGCTCGAAGAGGCGGGCGGAGCTCAATTGCTGGGTGATGTACAATACTGCAGATATATACTACAATAAAAGTAGGATTTCGTATTTTGTATGAGTCGCGCAGATATCTTCTCACGTGCGATTTATAACCATATTTCTTCTCCATTGAAAATGCATGAACTGTAGTCTAAACAAATTTTAAGATGAATAATGAACAATATAAAATTAATTAAACGTTATTAGGTATTTATAAATCCGTTTTATATTAGTAAATAACTTGATGAAGTCATTACAAAATGGCGAAAGAAAAAAATTAATAAAAAAAATAATTTTTGGTATTTACTGACATAAAAACACCAATGTAGTTCCATAAAATTTTTCAACATATTACTAACGATAAGGTCGTAAGAATAAGTTTTATTGCATTAATATATTTTTTATTGTGAATATGAAAAATTAATTCAACGCTCGGATACTCTGACAATCTTTTCTTTTTTGGCACAACAAACATTTCATTATAAATAACAAGATAGCTAGAAATTGTAATTTAAAAAAATATACGTTCAAAACTTTATTTTAAAAATGGAAGGCTGCAAAACTCTAATAAGAAAAAGATACCCTAAAGATACAAATGCCACTCATACTAATGCACAATCAGGAATGATAAATATCTTGTGACACGCCACCTTTTTCATTCTTGATTATTGCTTGCATGTTTTTATTATTAACATTAAAAAGCAGCATAAATAGTAAAGGGCTCAATACGCTTCCTTGCGGTACTCCCAATAGAGCGATGAATTCTCATGATTTCTCGTTGAAAACTTCGTATAAAAATTGTTTTGCCTCTACTGGACTTTGTTCGGCTGCCTACAGATCTAGAAAGTTACCCAAATATGTCATTTTGGAACTAAGTCGAAATCCTTTTCTAAAATCCGTAAAACACAAATTTGATATATTTTAAACTTCTTATAGCGAATACGTGGTTCTATACTCCTCGATCTAAATCCACTTTGAACTACTTGACGTATGTACTATATCTTTTGCGTTCAAAATGAACCTGAAAAGAAAAATGCCTAATCAGCAACTTCATATACACCTTCAATAAGCTCCAAATTGACTGCCCCATTATTGCGCTAGAACTGCGCCCCTTAATTGCCGCCAGTGATTATCTCGACGAGGAGTTTTGACAGGGCCGCTGTAGACGTGCCCGATGAAGTCGCCCCGAATCGAAATTTCCATCGAGAAGGGGTAAAGGATCTTACCGAAGCCGCTGCTCCATCCAATCAGATTCTACTATAGCTAGGGGTGATTTCGGTCTATATACATCTCCAGTTTTAATAACCGGCTAGGGAGTTTGCTTTGATAGTCTAATAATGCTGGATATTAGATGGTGTAACAATAGTTTCCCAGATACCTTAGAGAGAGCGAGGAGCTTGAGCCAACGTTTTGGGAATTGACTTGATGTTCCGACAACGTAATGGGGTTGGGTGTTAGGCGGTAATATTTAGTTGGAAGGCGACAATGGAAATCTAATCTAATTTGAGTGCTAATTACGCCATTGGAAAGTTGATAATAAAATCGATTTGTATTGTTAGTAAATATGCACTCGATTTAAATATATAAAATAGAGAAAAAGTTCCTGAAATCAATAAAAACATAATAAATATTTCTTTAAATCCATATATTTCTTCTTACCTTTTGCTTTTGGTATATCACCCGTTTCCAAAGAGTCTGAACTATCATTATCCGTAATATCATCTAGACTGTTACATAGCAAATTATCAAATTTCAATGTTTATCAAAAAGTTCAAACAACTCCCATGTTATTTTTCCTTCACCAGTTGATTTCTGTTTTTCTTTATTTAATTTGTAAGTTTGTAGGAAATTGCGATATTTCTGTTCGGATTCATCAACAGTAATTATGCAATTGTCTTGTTTGATACTGTCCCATAATTTAATTTTCTTACATTTGGGATGCTGGAATTCTACTTCTCTCTGAAGACGTAAGATAGCTAACCATTTAGCTTCCTTTGGTCCTCATTTCTTCTTTGAATTTTCTATTGTGGAATGTGAGGTATTTGCTAGTTTCACCTCTGCAGCAGTTGAAGATTTGGCTATTTTAATCTTATTAAATTTTGCGATGTATTTAGTATGATCTGTAATATAAACAAATTATTTATTTGAGATCTCTTCAATTTCGCCTGCTTTTATGCGTGTCCCGACATGTTTCACACCACCTGTGCAGATATCATCTACACGGTGTCAACACACAGCAAATTAATAGAAGCCATTATATTGTTAATTCGTATTTAAAATTAGGGGAGAGGTATGGATCTATTAAAAGAACTGGTCGAAAACCGATCGTTAGTAGCCGCGACAAAAGGACAATTTTTAGGCTGGCAACAGAAAATCACATGCTTGCTTGTCAGATTCGTGCTCAATTACAACTTGACGTTACGACGAGACGTGTACGCCAAATTTTGCAGAATAATGAAAATTTAGAATGGCGCAAAAGATTAAGTAAACCGAAACTTACTGTGAAGCACATCGAAGCTAGGTTGACGTTTGCCAAAAGGCATATGACCTGGGATCATGATTGGGCAAGAGTAGTTTTCTCAGACGAGAAAAAGTTCAACTTGGATGGTCCTGATGGCTGGCAATGCTACTGGCACGATTTACGAAAAAGCACAGAAGTGTCAGTGAGTCGGAACTTTGGGGGAGGCACTGCAATGGTCTATTTTAAAATGCATTCGCTTTATTTCTAAAATTAAGTAGATGTAATTACCTTATGAATGCAAATAAAGTAAGGTTTAGTCTTTGTATTATGTTGTTTTTTACCGATATAGATTAGTGGTTAAAATATAGTGTGGATGAAGAGTTATTTCCTCCAGTGTATTTCAAATACTTAGATGAAGAAAATTATTATTTATTATATTCAGCAATATTTCAAGAAAATGAAATATTTTATGTAAAAAAGTTTTATCACTTAAACCTACATTTTCTTGAACGAAGTAAATAAGTGAATATAGTCAAGGAAATATTCTTATTTCCATCAAGAAATCGTTTTTCTGTGTGTAAGTGAAGAGAATTTAGCTCTTTCTCTTTCACCTGTTCAACTTATCCGAAATGAATTTCCCCACATACCATAACTCCCCCATTTAAACGCATAAATGACCATCCCCCATCATAAATCCAATTGAATGCGTCGACATGGCACACGGCACGGTTCGTGCAATGCATGAATTCATCCTCATCACGACAAACGCATCACACTGGTAACCTATTGAAAAGCGCCCCCTTTCCCCTTCTGCCGCGCCCCTTCCATCCTTACCCCAGAATATTTATTTCGAGTCACAGTTCGCTGAACCTCGAATTTCCAGAGCGTCCAGGTAATGTATCGGTTTCGATGTACGCGACCCGAGCTCCCCTGCTGTCATTATTATGACATCAACGTTACAGCGATGGGAGTTCAGGTCGCCTCGGTTTTTGTTTATTTATTCTCGTATGTTACGCAACGTGAGCGCGTCCCACAGTTGTGATAGCGAGCCTCTAGAGGCTAGAGTAGGAATTTCAATCAGTTTTAATTGCGCGCGCGATGTAACCGATATCAACGCAACGATGTGAAGGCTCGATGAGGCACCGTAGACTAGAGTTGAAGTTGCTGTCCAGGAAGAGGGTTGATAAAATTTATCTCGTTTACCATTCGGGGAATTAATCATCCCCTGAAGAACTTACACAGTGGAGGGCATATATGAATTGGTCGTCTATATGTAAACTAAATTTCGACTTGTTTGTTTCTTGTCTTCCAGCAGAAATTGTTTTAATTGTTACGATAACGCTTTTCAATTTCAACATTTAAGCCAATGAAATAAACTCTTATTTTAATATCAGTGATTTCTGTCAAATAGATTTAATATGCCTGTTTATAATTACGAACATTCTTTGTTAGAATTGAATGTTATCCCTCAAGTCTACCCGTATTCGCAGTGATCTCACATTTCTTTATAAAATATGTAACAATTATATAGACTGTAGTGATCTTCTTATGTTAGTTAATTTCAACATTCCATCATACATCACTCCTTCGGTTTTACCATTTCGCCCGCCGCATTCGAACAATAATGCACACATGAATTCCCCTATGGTCAGGGGCATGACTTCGTTTAATAGACTATGTCTGTCTGTTGATATTTTTAACGTTTCCTTATCACATTTTAAACAATATTTAAAATCTTGTTTGATGAGAGGTATGCATGGAGTCTAATTCTCTCTTCTCGCGGTATGTTATTAGGTTAGGCATTTGGTTTAGTTGTGTAATTTCATTTTATTTTTTTCAACTCATATTGTTTTCTTGCATACGTTATATCTAAACATGTAATATTGAAATGTATTCATTATTTTTTACTTGTGGATAGCATTTTTGGGTTCGTCCTGTAGCTATCCCAAAGAACTAAATAAATAAATAAATAAATAAATAAGCATTCCGGTGATTGGATGTGAAGTACCTACGGTTAGTGTTAGCCTTGTAAGAATTATCATTATCTCGAAAAGTACAACAGATAGGCTACCAACCCAATTCATGTCATATAAAAAGTTGTTATTGTAGAATATTCAGAATTTTAAAATTCTCGCTAGTTCTCGAGATATCGTGCTGTTCCGTTCCTCACTGAACACCCTGTATACATTCATGCACACTCCACGCATATAAATTTATTCAAAGCTATTTAAAAGTTTGAAATCTTCTAATTGCTTCACGAAGAGATTCACCAAGCACTGAATTTTATCTTCACAACAATCGCTTTTTGTTTTTATTATTTCTTTCTCCGAATAGCGCTATTTCAATTGAAACACACCCCATTAGCAACTTCCAGCAGTAATCATCTGAAAGAGAAGAATATGCCCGTCTTTTTATTTTACAACTCATCGCCGCTCTTAAATTACATTTTTAACGTTCGCCTGTTCACGATCTCTTTAGATTTAGCGCTTTTAATAAATGCCGAACGGAAGAAGGTAAAAACTTGAGTGTCTTACGGAGGTGGACGGAACACCTCGATTGCCAAATACATTAATATCCACAGAAGTTTGGCCAAGGAGGAAAGTTTTACAAACATCATTAATCTGATAAGTTTTATTGCATTTAACGATGATAATCTTGACATTTATTCGGCTAGAACACGGCTGTCACTTAAATAAACTCAGTATGACGCTACCGCACGCAATAACATGAATGTAACTCTATAGAGAAACGTTTATCTATCAAAAATCTAAGAATATTTGAGAAACTCTGCCACAGAAAATGGCGATTCGTACTATATTTATTGAGAACGTTTCTACTTGAGTAATGCTAGAATTGGAGGTAAAAAGCTGTTGCGCAGTAAACAATGAAAAGTATAAGTTACTAGAAATTGTAGTAATGATTATCACTATAGCATCTAACGCTTTTCACGAAATATATTACTATTTAGTAAGGAACTGTTGTAAAAATTACTACAATTTTATATAGGTATATACTTACGCTGGTAAATCCTATATTTGCACAACCAAATAGTTATTCTATTAGTTGTAAGAACATTATACATATGTATGTACTTAGCAAAGCAATAAGGGAATAGAAATTAATAAAAACAAGAATTTTATTGAAAAATACATTTACTAGGCAACATTTCCAACGTAACATATTTTTATTGAAAAAGATACTAACTTGGAACACAAACATTTTTTACTGATTTCTTCAATGAAACTGAAATGTCACCTGATCGCATTCTATTGGATACTCAGCACCCAATGCAAACATTTTTTAAAACATGCATCCACAGCTTTTAATGGTGTATCTACTTTATATTTGATATAAAGTGCATACGTATGAGTCCGTTACGTTAAGAAGTTCTCCAACTATTATTGGTATCTCTTGTACTGGAAACTGAAATCTGGCGTTATTCTCTGCCCGCAACTGTAGCTCTACATCCAAGTCAGTAATATTCTGGAAATTATTACAATTAAGTTTTGTAGATTGCGATTTCAACTATATGTAACAGAAAGTTAGACAATTGCACTGTCTGGAAATTATTACACATCAGTAAACGGTGTAAAAGCCACCGATATATGGACAATAGAAAGAACTTGTACAGTTATGATAACAATAAACGTGCATTAATAATATTATAATTATTTGTTATTATGGCATAATAGATTCCAGACAACCCAAGAATTACCTATTACATTTACCCTCTATAGGTAATTGTATGTATATAAACACATAGCAGCACCAGTAATAGGTAATTACATAGGTAAAGAGAAACAATTTAATGCTAAATACATACATACACGCCTATACTTTTGTATTCAAGATATATTTCAATGTTTTACCTTCAAAAATGCTTACCAACGGTTCTAACCCCCAACTCAGTAAATAACTTTTCGCATCCATCGCCATTAATGTATATATTATCTAATGGACGGAGTACCATAGGACACGACATAAGAACACACAAATCACACGACCACCACCATGTACGCCTTATTAACGGCTAATATAAAAGGGCGTATTAGCGGGATGATTGCTGGCACTGCGAAGATCAAAACACATTTTTGTTTGCTTTTATTCAGTATTCACCTTTGTTTCCTCAATTCCGCACATAATTTATATTTTTATCAATAATCAATATAGTAAAAACACGTTGGGATATCTAATTTAATAAGATTCAAATGAAACAGATATTAATAAACAAGTTAATCCTACTCCTATAGTTATATTAGATACCTACAATAATTAATATAATGTATATCTGAAAGTGTTACATTATTTTGAACTTTCAAACCTAATTGTACTAAATTCGACTACATTAAATTCGACTCTTTAATACAAGAAAGTTTGGCATACTATTGTGAACAAAGTGTTTATACATTGTAATAGATTTTTTAATAATTTGTAGTATTTTATGCTACAGTACTTTAAAACAAAAATATATTACAAATTCATATCGTTCTACTGTTAAAATATACTGCACAATGTTAGACGTAATAATGTAGTAAGCTGTACGAGAACGGATTAGGACTGGCTTTTACAATTGTAGTAACTATAACTACATTTTTTCAACTACAATATTATAGTGATAATTCCCTTTGTACTTATTTGAGTGTATAGTGTTACGTCATTACGGAAATTCACATGTGTTGGATAGAGACAAATACTTTACAATTCTTAAGCATGTGTTAATTGACCAAACTTCCATAGATAGTAGTGTACCTGCTCCCGCTTCACAATCTTAAAGCAAGATCGCAGATCTGAGGGAATTATGCAAAAGTATATAAAGTTTTTCCACGGGATAGCATCGAGAAAACTTTCTTCGGCATTCTTTTTATTCCTCCACGTCGTCCTTGTTGGTTCTTCTAATTTGTCTCGTCAACGCGATGGATTCCCTACAGCGACTGGGATCTCATCAAGTATGCAATGAAGTGAAATCTGAAGCGAATTGACCGAAACTGAGTGCTTCCCCTTCTTTCCTCCCCCAGCTATAGCCAGATTCTCTCAAAATTTCCACGTAGTAACAGCGCAGTAAAAGACCGTACTAGGTGCATGGATGCATGCATCAACTTCGGCGAATTTATTATGCACAAAGTTTGCCGGCAGTAGTTTTTAACAAGGCTCCTTTGAGCGCACGCCTCCCCTAATGAAATACCGCAGTTGTGATTCCTTTTGAAAATTTCCGCTGATGATGAACGTTTGTTTTCGCCAGAAGAATATATTGGTAATTCTCCTGAGATACGGAATGGATTGCGGACGGTAGAAGCAAAAGTTCCTGGCGCTAGTTCTCCCGGGCGGCGTTACATAAATATTTATTAAAGTAGAATAAGAAAAAGGGAGGTAGTTCCGCGAAATATTGCGGTTTAAATATTCTGGAAACTTTCCGCGAAATCTTTGGGTAGAATTATTAAAATTGCTAGAGTTACACACGACTTGTTCTGTTGCTATTTGAAGGCAGAGTTGTACTACAACTAATTTCCGTATTATTAATGTTGAATTCACGTAAGCGAACAGTATATCTTTACTTTACTTTCGAAGCCGCATTCTATGAAATCTCGAAACGAGTTTTCGAGATACATTCTGGCGTCTTTAAATATTTTGCTAGTTGAGCGGAAAGATTGACAACTGATACGTAGAAATGGATTTGCATTTTAGTTTTCTTTACAACCGGAATAACTAATTTAAAAGATTTCAAGAATTTAAAATTTAATTTTAAAATAGATCTGTCAAGTTGCTGACATCTAGCGGATAAACAGAAAAGTTAAAATTTAGTATAGAAACCTGTAAGCTGTATTGTCAAACAAAATATTGCAATGCAAAATATTGCTTATTAAAATTATTAATTATATTTATTTAATACAATATATATAACTGCTTTTCCTCAGTATGTCACCTACTATAAATCGACCCCTCCCCCTCTAAGCCAATAACTTAATCCACTTCTCAACATCAGAAACTTTATTTTATAACTGTCATTTTCGCATCACTTAAACCATCTCGAATACTCGTAAAAATGGCTATAAAAGACCATTTCCTTAGCGAGAAGAACAAGTTTCCTTCGTCTTTGTGACTATTATTAATACACAAGTAAAATTTCTCATCGGGGAGTCATTTTTAGATCTTCCAGAGCCTTTAAATTCATCTTTATTTATCTATTTTTTTTTTGCTTTCCATCTATGTAGGTACACATTAGACTCTTTTTGCGAAAGATGATTTTAGGAAGGAAAAGTGGCAGCTAAGGTTTTTCTGTCACCTTATAAAGGAGGAAGTGCAAAGTGCCATAATAACTCCAAGATTCTCCGACCATTTATATAAAAAGGATGGATTTTATGTTTGACCTAGAGCAGTTGACACGTCCTCTGGTGAGAATCGTGCGGGCCCGTATAAACTTTTATATGTATTTACTTTGTTTTAGTGCGTTCGTAAGTGTTTCTTTAAGTTAGTGCGGGAAAGTTTTTTCATTAGGCGGAGAAATCCTTTTTTTAGTGCTGTCGTAATCTTGCTGGGAAATTGCTCGGATTAAACCAAGCATGTACATAGGATTTTTACTGAAACCTCGAAAATATTAATTTTAATACTAATTCTTTTTCTTTCGTGTTACTAACAACAAATGAAGAGGAAACTTTGCTTAAGTCCATTAAAGGTGTTTCGATTAAAATGATTTCTCTTTGTTGCCCTCATTTGTCGCCCATGATCACCCATATAATTAATTCTTGTCTGCTTGTCTTTCCTGATTCTTGGAAGAGAAGTCTTGTACCTCCCCTCTGGAAATCAAATACTCCAACTGATTTTCTGACTTGCGACCAATATCTAGATTTGGTCTTTTCTTACTTACCCAATAGACCCCAACAGGTTTCTTATGATGGTCGTTTATCTTCTCAACTCCCAATTATATCAGATGTTCCTCAAATCAATATTCTGGGACCTTTACTTTATGTAATTTACACCTCGAACATCGTTAAATGCTTGTAATATTGTAATTATCATCTTTATACTGATGACACACAACTAAATTATTAGTTTTAATTAAATATTTCTGTCCTTGTTGAACAAAAAGGCGCCAAACCTTATTATTGTCGAACTGCCGAAGCAGGGCTCTACTAAAATTCGTAAAATTATACTGCTGTGTAATCCTGTTTCATTTAAAATAAAAAAGATGATGTCATTTCCGGCTAAACAGGATATCCGATTCGGATATAAATATACTCATCGAATAAGAGAGTATTTAGTGGGGATATTCAAGTAACGTGCCATCTGTAAAGAAGACATATTGATTTAAAGGTATCACAGATGACTCTGGGAGGTGTTAAATTGAAATAAACTTATATTTAAATTCTGAAATGTATTTCAAATAAAGAAATATTTTATACGATAGTTAAAATATAGTACGGGCAAATTTAACAACATGTTTATTTTAATCGCTTGCCCCAGTAACTGAAACGATAACTGGTGGGACATGCTGAGAGTAAAAATTACATAAATATCGTTACTTAAAGTAGGCAATTTCGCGATGCCACATGGCAAATTTCAATTTGAACTTAATCGAAGTTTTACATCGTCAACACTTATATTTCCACATCCTAAGCGCACATTTTAAGAAAATTCCCACTCGTTACACCTCTTATCTACGAATCCTTAAATTATACAGAAGCACCCTCCTCAAACAGAACTCGTTAGATCCTCTCCGATTTAAATCCTCCCAGATATTTCATCCCATCGGGTGCTAGAACCTCTCTAGTCGAACGATAACACGGAATTAATTCCCCGCTTATCACGTACTGATACCCCTTATCGCGCATCCTTTAAAGGGCGGCACCTAAACCAGTCAGAGGGAATGCAGTAGCGTAATCAAGTCACGTTCGGCCAGTTATTTTTTCGTCCTTGGAAACTCTGGCGCGGAACGTCGGGTGTTTATTTCTGAAGAAGGAATCGGCGAAGAATAGACGCAGATAATCTACGCTTATATGGAAGAGACGAATTCAAAAATTGTTTTCACTTGAAGATGTATCTAGCTGAGCGCGAGCTATTTGATTGCTGCTCCCAGATCGTGAATGTTTGAGGTTAAATGGACTGGAAAAAAAATCGCGGAAAGCTATTGAGAGTCGCCGGGAATCGTGCAAAAATGCAAATTGGGTTACATTATAACAAAGTCTTATGCGAATAAGTTGATGCCGTAAAATAAAATAGTTAGGGGCCAGTTCTTCAAAGTGTAGAAATAGCTCGTCTATGATAACTAAAAGAAAAGATGCGAACATGATGCAAGAAATTATAGGCCAATGAAAGAAGGCGGAAAACAAGAACCTTTAGAGACAAGAAATCATGGAGCAACAAGCTACTCCTCATATCATAAAGTTGCTTTCACTGCTAAAATGCTACTTTTCTTTTATAAGAGTGGTGTCACATAAAATATCTGTGAGCAAAACTTTAATATGCAGGTGACATCTTTTGGAAATCTACGAAAGTTTGGACTATTTCGAATGCTCTTGGTATAGGGAACTAAATTTCTGTTAAATGTAAAATGGATAGAATTATTAAGAAGTTTTGACCATATGTAGCTTTAGCACTTAAGTGAGGAAATTAACTATTTTATAATTATACAGGGTGTTTTGAAACACCGTTTAAAGGGCATGTAGTACGATCGAAAATAAGGTTAAAAGTCATAATAAACATATGTCCACAAATTAACTGTTTACGAAATAACAGCGATTTTATCGCAAATGCAGAATAAGTTTGCTTTAGCGGTTTTTATTAAGATGTTATTGTATTTTAACATAAACTAGATTATAACTAAAGAAGATGTTCAAAATGACGTCCTTCCATTTCGACACAGGATCTGCATCTGCTTTCAAAGGAAGCGCGCACTCTTCCAAAAAACAAGGGTTTTTCTCGTATTATCTGGCAACAGTGTTCCATTCGTTGGCGCAACTCTGGAAGATCGTTTACCGGGGTTGCGTACACTAAACTTTTCAAATAACCCCAGATACTAAAGTCCAACGGGTTTAGATCGGGAGACCTTGGTGGCCAAGCAATGGGACCTGCTCGCCCTATCCATCTCCCAGGAAATTCATTGTTAAGATGTTCCCTAACAGCAGGCGTAAAGTGCGGTGGAACTCCATCTTGCATAAACCAGAGGTTCAGTCTTAGATTTATAGGTAAATCTTCCAAAAGTTCAGGTAAAGTATTTTCCAAGAACTCGAGGTATGCAGGACCTGTTAAACGTTGTGGTAAAACAATTGGTCCTAACAACCGTTCCCCTATCATGCTTAACCAGATGTTTAGAGAGAAACGTTGCTGGTGCCGAGCTTCAACGGTAGCATGAGAATTCTCGTCACACCAAACGTGATTGTTGTGGAAATTAAATATTCCATTTTTAGTAAAACCAGCTTCATCAGTGAAAAGGATGTTATCAGTGAAATCTGGCCGATCAGCAGCTGTTCGCAAAAACCACTCACAGAAAGCCCTTCTCGCTTGATAATCCGGAGCAGTAAGGGCTTGTACCCGTTGGATATGGTAGGGGTATAGGAGTTGCTCATGAAGAGTTCTCCAAACAAGATTGCTGCTTACACGCACTTGAGTCGAAATTCTTCTAACACTAGTTTCGGGATTTTTATCAATAATATTCAAAATTCGATCTTCTATCTGTGGAGTACATGCTAATCTCTGCCGTCCAGTATCAGAAGACCGCTTCTCAAACGAACCAGTTTCTCTTAGTCGTTGAAACACTGTCTGAAACAACACATGCGAAGGCAGTTGGCGATCAGGAAACGTTTCAGCATAGAAGCGACGTGCTTGTAAAGAATTCCCATTAGCACGACCGTACATGAACACCATATCGCTCATTTCAGCATTAGAATACGCAACCATTGTACTTGCTACAAATTGCACAAAACGTCAAATTAAACTGTCATAAAACAATAGCTGATAAGCACCTGTTTACTGGGATATGTTATATCCATGTACTACTAGGAACACTCGCTGTTATCTCGTAAACGGTTGATTTGTGAACATATGTTTATTATGACTTTTAACCTTATTTTCGATCGTACTACATGCCCTTAAAATCTTTAAACGATGTTTCAAAACACCCTGCATTTTATAAACTTTATGTTAACCTGTGCATGCTGCAATAATGAACATGCTGCAGACTTTTTTTATGCTAACACATCATAAGCCAACGACAACATAACTTCAAATTCTTTCCATACTATCTTAATAAACGGTGACGTATCACTTTATTTGTTTCTGGCATTGCATGGGTGACTTGAAAAATCATCCCACGAAAATATGGAAGGCGTGTTGGCTATCTCGACTAGTGGAACTATTCTTGGACGCTTTCTTAAAGTTATGTTGTTGACAATCCTAAGTGTGTTTGCTCAATAATAGTATGTTCATGTACAGCAGTCTTTTTTCTAATGTGTCCCCCTTGAGACGACCAAATATCGATACTATTTTCCATATAGCAATGCCAGGTACTTCGGCTCAGCTCGAATTCACAGGTAGAAAAAGAGCAGGTAGTAAAAGAGCAGGTAGTAAAAGAGCAAAGAAAAAAATTATCATTATTGAGGAGGGTGTAATTACAGTTCTTAACATATTTAAAGAACAAAGGAATTTTACCGATGAAACATTTGCATATAATAATCCTCTACCCTGGCTGTTATCGGAAATTTAGTTTAGTAGGTGTTTTTTTTTTAAATTCTACGGTATCAGATTAGTAATATATGAACAAGTTCTTAAAAAAAAATAAAATGTAATGTTAGTTAATAACTTATTGTTAGTTATAAACATAAGATCATTATAATTATCACAGTTTATTGTTTAATGTAATATGGTTTATATATACGTACTTAAAATATATAAAATCTACTCCAGAAACAAATTGCAATTAAATGAAAATCCTATATATAACATTGCTGAGCTTATATCAATCAATATTTACCATTAAAGCAGGTTAAGTAATTTCTTATGAATATATATCTGTAAACTAAAATCTGTTATGAAACAAAAACCGTATCACCCAGCGCCTCAGCATCTCCCAAACCATAACTCCTTTTATGAAGAAGCACCACACAGAACATCTGCTAGTCGCAAACATTCTCCAAACATGTATTTATGGCGTAGCCCAAGGAGGGCAGTGCGGAGGATTGGTGAACGAACTTCCTTGCAGGTTACAGTGGCGTCCGTATTACGAACTCGTATAGGTGGCAAGAGCGGAGAGTGTCTTGTGCGACCACATTTCATCTGACGCCAGTAATTCACTGGGATTTATGGTCTGAGTAGGACGAGCTACCGAAATCTCTTATCTAGTTGCGGATGTTTGAACGTCAACCGGAAATTCGAAGGTCGGTGGCGTAGGCATATGGGTGGGAGAGGAACGCTGGTAATTTATCATTTATATGGCGATGGTGAAAATTAAGATGTCTACGTGAAGATGTTGCGGTAAAATTATAAGATTCTCAGTGAATATTGTTTATTTTGGATCGCAACAATCTGCTTCTGGGACTATCGTTTGCTTGTTCTTTAACTGTCAGTTTTTCTAGTCTATTATATTTTAGGATATTACTCATAGTGTTTCAAAGAAATTTCGCTGTGATTGTGAGATATTAGTTGCCGCAATTTACCATAGTTTACTGGAAAATTTGGTAACTTCGCTGGAAATTTTTTTATACAGGGTGTCCATCGAGGTATCCGAGATACTTCGTTTATGAATTCAATGATTAATTTTAAGCAAAAATGATTCTATTCACTTTTCCCGAATTCCTAACGGTTCTTGAAATATCGTGGTTTAAAATTGCCAGGTCGTATAGGTGTTAAATCATTGGTAATTGGTTACTTTTTATTGCGTAACTTGTGTTAAAATCATGCTTGTAATTTATTCAAATAAAAAATACCAAAGACTATACCCAAACCGCCGTCTTCCAGCCAAGCAAACCTTCAGTAGAACCTTCACAACTCTTCGATTAGCAGGGGCCTTCCCTAAACCGACTTGTGAAAGAAAACTTATTAGAAAAAACGATGCTGTAGAAAAGCGTTTGAGGTTATTGAAAATGATGATGGTGTCAGTATATATGAGAAGAATTTCTGTACATATAGGACAAACTAGGACGGCTGTGCAAGACACTTTACGAGAAACCGAACTGCATCCCTAGCATTATCCTATCTGATAAGATCCCGGTCAATATGCGAATATTATTTTCACTTAAGTTGATGCATTCTATAAATCTTTTCTGGTTAGAGGTTCCCAGAAGAGTTTTAACTTGCCATATTCACTAGAGATTCTCCCAGTATTTAAATTTTCACTTTCGCTTTTAAGTTTTTTCAGTATTATAGTGCAGCTTATTATGTTATTTCGTTTCCTTCCACTCCTGTGTGTCCCGGAACCCACAGAAGGATTACCTTGTTCCTTTTGCCTAGCTCCTATAGTTTTTCTAGACATTAGCGTCCTGATGGTTAGCTTGACTATCAGACATTATGATAATCTCTTGCAGAAGATGTACTTCAAGTAAAAATTATGAAAATGTATCTTTAATGATGATTTATTTTTTGAAGTTATGCTTTTTTTCCCTTTATATATTTGTTCCGTTTGTTCGGCATTCTGCCCGAGGGCAATAAGCTTTTGCTTTGACATAAATGACATGAATAGAATAGCTCCAGTGAGCCACTCTGCTTAATCTAAAGTTTATTTACGTCCTTAATATAAATAATAAATACATTGGCTAAAGAAATCTATTAAGTAGGTCTTTAGGTGTAAACTTTTTAATCGTCGCACTTCGTCACAGTTGATTGGCTAATGTGTTTGGGTGAACTAACATTCTTTCTTGACCGGTGCTAGTGGGATATCACGTAGAATGACTTCATTGGTCACATAACGGGGAGCATTGACGATGGCACGCAGAACCTTGTTCTGGAATTTCTGCAGTATAACGATGTTAGAGTTGCTGGCGGCACCCCATATGTCCAGACTGGTTTTAAAATGGTTTTGTAAACTAAAATCTTGTCATCAAAAGGTAATTGCGATTTTCGACCAATGATCCAATACATTTGGTTGAGTTTAATTCCCAACTCTTTGCGTGTAGTGAATATATGTTTTTGCCAGGTTAGTTTCCTGTCAAGGTGAACGCCTAAGCATTTAGCCTCGTTAGCTTGCTAAAGTTCGCAGTTATTAACTTTAACGGGCGGACATGTTCTCCTGCGCATTGTAAATGTGACATGTGTGGATTTAGATTCATTGGCCTTCATACCCAATTTCTTTAACCAGTCCCTGGATCTTGTTGAAACTAATCTGAAGATTCCTCGAAGCCGCTGTATCGCCCGCAAAGATTGCCACAGTAGTGAGTCTTGTTGTCGGTAGGCCACTCGTGTATAGAAGATAAAGGATAGGACCGAATACACTCCCTTGCGGTACACCAGAGTGGACAGGATGGATATCAGAGTATTGATTGTTCTGTTTGACTATATTTGTTTGACCTATCGGACAGGTAGGATTTTACTAGTTGATAATGAGGGAGTGGCAGATTTTTCCTTAGTTTGTAGTGCAGCCCCATGAGCCAAACCTTATCAAAAGCCATCACTTTTTCTCATATGTGCGTCTGACTAGTGTCAATGCTGCCACCGCTTTCTTGGTAATTCTATCCAGATAATAATTCCAGATAGGTTTGGTATCTAAAGTGGCCCTTAGACATTTTACTTCCTCCACCATCTTCATTTCCACTCACTTCAGTGTTAGTGAGCCTTCTAATTTCCTCCGACGAGTGAATGCTTGAAGTTATGCTTCATTGTATTTTAAAAAAAAAATGTATTTAATGATATGAATAATAAATTTAAATTCATTCAAGAGAGTGGAAAAATTGTATGGCTATTATTTTTACACCAGCTTGTATAACCTTTCAAATTCGGAAGTCCCTGTTTTGCCCCGTTGAACGAAATGAGGACGCGCCAATGACATAACGCAACTCTCCCTTTATATCGGTAAAAGGGCGGCACATCGTCTCCATGTAATTAGCCGTACAATCTCGGCACTTTGCGGCGTAATTAGGGCAAAATTAGGTCTAAAATGCCGACGCGTAATAGCCTTTGGGACGCGTCCCCAGTTATAAAGTTACAGGTGTCAGATGGTACGTTATCGAAGGGTAGACTGACCCTTAAAGTTAGGTCTGCTTTAGGATCGACGTAATTTCTTCGATTTGGATACGACCGTGGTGGAATTAATGTTGCCCTAATATTTTATAAACGAGAGATAACAATTCAAGTATCTCCCACTCAATTCATCCATCACATAATTCCTTCCAGGCAATTATTCTAGCTGAAACCTTAAACCGTCCCCTCGCATTTTGATTGATCACCGCTCTGTTCGTCTTCAACCCTTTGGGAAGTTAAGGAAACGTCATAATTACTGATGACAAATCATTATTGCCACGTCGACAGTCGATTCCCAACCCCTTCATGGAAAGTGTAAGGATGTGGTATGGATAGGCGATCCTGAATAGTTAATGGAGATAAAAGTTCGCTTTAATGAAAACGAGGATCGTGACAAAGGGTATGCGGAAAGAAAGGGGGGATGAAGGATTGCCGAAGAGTGGGGAGGAAAAGAAGAATATTGCTGTGTCCGAATTCGAAGAGACGCAGTCGTGTTACGGATATTACAGAAACTTTTTTCTTTGATGGCGCTTTCAAAGACTGCGAGAATTCTTAATAACCCCCCTCTCTCCACCTTTGGGGGAGTTGTATAAGGGTTTTCCTTTGCTGCAAGCAAGTTTAGTGCTACATCAATATGGGCGTTTTAAAAAATGGTAATAATGTACAATGTGTATACACTGATAAAAACTTTTGTTTAAAATTATCCTTGGTTACTTGACGCCTTGAACAAACATGTAAATACACATAGCAAATTAAGTTGATAATGTGATATATATACAGGGTTAGTAAAAAGTCCCGGAACGGTCGAATAACTTTGTTATTTGAAAATTATGATTTCTGAAATTTGGTATGGGGGTATAGTTAATATAAATGCATTTTATGCAATACAGTTAATATTTTTTTCACTTCCGGTTTAATCGGCAATACGTCCAACTTTTTTTTTTTAAATGGAACGCCCAGATTTTTTTAACACTTTTGAATGCAAAATAAAAAACTACGTTCAGGAAGTATTAAGATGTTTATTTTTATTCACAAGAAAACAGTTAAAATATTAAAAATGTGTCCTAATACAGAAAAATCAAGGTACCTTTCAAAAAAGTTGTTCTTTAGTGTTTGCATTCTTTTTGCCGTCACATTTGACAATTTTAAAAGCCTTTTAACTTTTGCATCGCTATAAATTTACTTATTTTAAACATTGACACATTTGAAAATGGCAGAAAAACTTACTGAATCAGAACGAATTGGGATATTAATGATGCGTGGGTACGGTGATCGTCAACGTTCTTTTGAAGAGGTTCGTATTTTGTTTAATACTGTTTATCCGGATCGTCACATTAGTAAAAGTACGGTATGCCGAACAATTCAAAAGTTTGAAGTCTTTCGTCAGGTGAAGGATTTACCTAGAAGGGGACGTCCATTAACAGCAACAGATGAAGAAACTAGTTTGAATGTGTTACTTACAGTGGAAGAAAATCATCACGTGTGCACAACAGAATTAGGTCAAATTCATGAGATCTCTCAAAAATCTGCTCATACGATTCTTAAATCAGCAAGAATGAAAGCCTATAAAATGTATCCCGTCCATGAGTTAACTGAAGATGATCCAGATCGTAGACTACAATTTTGCGAAACAATGACGGAATTGATCGAGCAGCAGCCTAATGTTTTAGATCACATCATTTTTTCAGATGAGGCAACGTTTTGTCTCAACGGCACTGTGAACAGACATAATTGTCGCTACTGGTCAATTGAAAATCCGCATTGGATTGAAAAAGTCCATACACAGCGTCCTCAAAAGGTGAATGTCTGGGCTGGTCTTGTTGGAAACAACATCATAGGACCATTTTTTATAAGAGGAAATTTAACTGGCAACGTCTACTTAAATTTATTGCGAAATGAGGTTGTTCCAGCACTCGCGGCCCTCTTTCCAAATGCAAACATAGGTGATCACCCTAATGCACATTTTTGGTTTCAACAAGATGGAGTTCCCCCCCATTTTGCCCATAATGTCCGCGATTATTTGAATGAAATTTTTCCGGGACGTTGGATCGGACGTAGAGGAGCAATCGAATGGCCAGCACGTTCGCCAGATCTCTCGCCATTAGATTTTTTCTTTTGGGGTCACATGAAATGTCAAGTGTACAAAAATCGTCCCCATAATCTTGAACAATTGGAAGAAAGAATAGTTCAAGAAGCCAATCGCATCACTCCAGAACAAATACAAAATTCAATAAGAAATTTTACTGACCGTTTACATTTTTGTCAAATTGTAAATGGAGAGTATTTTGAACAATTATTGTAATCGCAACCTGAATAGACAGGTATCTTGATTTTTCTGTATTAGGACACTTTTTTAATTTTTTAACTGTTTTCTTGTGAATAAAAATAAACATCTTAATACTTCCTGAACGTAGTTTTTTATTTTGCATTCAAAAGTGTTAAAAAAATCTGGGCGTTCCATTTAAAAAAAAAATTGGACGTATTGCCGATTAAACCGGAAGTGAAAAAAATATTAACTGTATTGCATAAAATGCATTTATATTAACTATACCCCCATACCAAATTTCAGAAATCATAATTTTCAAATAACAAAGTTATTCGACCGTTCCGGGACTTTTTACTAACCCTGTATATGTTTACATTTTAATGAAATTTTACATATGATAATTACAACATTATGATGCATAATTGCTTTTTCTATATTATATAATTACTTACTGAATATACGTTTACACTTTAACGGAATTTTACATTTAAAAATTACAACATTGTAATGTATAAGTACTTTTTGTATGTAAAACTAGATACACTAGGTACATGTTGTAATTTTCAAATGTAAAATTTCGTTAAAATGTAAACATACATTTAGCAACTGACTAGTTTTACATACAGAATAAATACTTGTGATTTATATAAAATTTTGCATCCATTTCAAAACAACAAAAGTGTCCAAACTATCACTGGGTCTATCCCATTCCCAGGAATACACCCTATATACCTAAAAATCTAATAATCGCGATTGCAAGCGATATCAATCGATTCCCAGGTTCAATTAGTACCGGGCCATAATCCCGGAGACTAAATTAATAATACCAGACGGTAACTCAAAGGCATGCAGAGGGCACTCCACTACCTACTACCACACGCAGTTATAGTAATTACTTCGTCCAAGCGCGAGAATCGTTGACACGGTCTCTGCGACCAACTCGCACATACAATTTCGTGTTTCGCACAGACAAAATGAAATTAACTGACACACATACCGAAATGCAGTACTCCATTATCGAACGACATGTAGACGCGATATTAATTTATAACCTACGATATAGGGGAGTAGATGGCCCATCAGACGATGCTGTAACTCCTTATTAGATTGCGAAATTGCTAAACAATGTTATGACGTTATAAAGTCTAGCGTTTGCTGCGTTTGCAAGTGGAAAGTTTAGCGAACATTTATTCTGTGGGCGCTCGTCGTATATCGATTAATGATCAAATGAGTTTTGATGGGAAGACGATCGATCACGCAGGATGTGTGAAAATTGCACTGAGAGGTTTTAAATGAAGCACAAGTGTTGCCAAAGCGACAGTACAGGCAATGAAAATGATAAGATGGAGAAGTTGTTTAGAATTTTTAAGCCCAAATCAATTCAGTAAATGATCTTAGTCATCGTTAGTTAGTGACTGCATTCTTGAACGTTCTGACCGATTCCATTAATAATTCATGCCTTTACATCCCCCAACAGCTTTCGCCAATTACAGGGGGCATCGGCCGGCCATGAGTTATTATTACGCCTGCGCCCGTGGAGTGACTTAAGGTGTTTGTCTCTCAGCATTTGCCAAGGAGTGAGGAAAACCACGAAAACCTCACTCTGAGAGCAGGCCGTGGGATTCGAACCCCGGACCCTGTGACTGATAGCCAAGTGCGCAAGTCACTGAACCATCAGCCTCACATTATCATTATCAAGCTATTAATTTTAATAAAACATTAGTTTCGAAGTGTGATGGCAAACCTTTTCAGTTTGGTGCGTCAAATTTGAGAGAAAAGTCTAGCATAACTCGGGTACAGTTTCACATCTTAAGATTTTCACCACACAAAGAAAAATAAGTGTTACCAGGTATTAGAAATATGGCGTGATTAAAAATTATATTGATAAAAGTTTGCCATGGAATGGAAAATCTCTGTCCTAACTTATTCCAATCTTTTGATGTAGAATTCTGACGAAATTATTAGGTTAAGTATCATCCTGACTGACATACTTAACTGCAAAAAGTATTTTAAGCAGTGATAAAGTAAATATGATTCTTCGACTACCGAAAGTACAACCTTATTACACTCATTCGAGGATAGAAAGCGCCACTTTACCGAATTCAATTGTCAACGCGTCACCTCCGTTATTTTGCCGTCCATAGACTGCTATCAAATGCATTTCGGAGCACTTTTGGTGTTATGTTTGCACATTCTTAAATATTGCTTTGGTGCAGTTCCTGCAAATTAAGTGCAGGAGTTCTGAAAATCCTATTTTTCAATTTAGGGGAACACAAATTAGTCTGTTATAGTCAAACCGGGTTATCTCAGAAGAAGCTCAACTTGCATATGCAAACTTATAAGTCAATCATCAAAAAACTCACGGAAAAAAGCTGTAGTTTCTCTTATCATATATGCTGCTGCACCATCTTGCTGGAGATAAGTGTTTTGAAGTTCATCTTCGTGAAGTTGTTGAAGAAATTCATTCGAAATGTTATTTCTGTACTTTTTTCTGAATTAATGGTGAAATTGAAGAAAAAAAATTTATCTAATTATTCTCTACAAGAGACTGCAATTCAAGCATCAATCTTCTGAGTATGTATGATGGAAATTCAACAAAGAAATGTGGATTATCAGTGTTTCACATTCACGTACGCCGAAAGATGAAACCATGTCTCATCAGAAAAAAAGTTTAGCAGGTCGTTCATTAAATTATTGACGAACCACTGTTAGCAGTGACGTCTGGGGTGGTTGATTAGCAAAAGGCTTAATATGTTTGCATCTTATATGGATGCATGCTCAAGTTCTTCCATAAGAAACTCCAATATCTTGGGATAGGCGTCTCAAAGATTTTACAGGGTCCTATTCCATACGACTACCAACATCAATAATCAATTTTTCTGTACGAATAGTTGGCCTACTAGCAACTTTTTTATGAGTTGCAGATCCAGTTACGCGAAATATACCAACCCTATGTGCAAGGCACATGTAAAAAGCCTGTTCTAACACTGGGAAATCTAGGAGAACCTCGCGAAAATTGTCCAAACATAAACACTGACTGTATTGTCAAATGCTATCAACTAGCTAGTGCACCTGTTCTAAAAAATAGACTTCAATCATGGAAGTTCTGTGCGCTGTAGTGAAAACTATAATTGAAAAACTGTTTAAGATATGAAACAGAGAAAATATATTAACAAATATTAATGTCAGTGTGACACTATACAAATAACTATTTGTCTACTATTAGCCCCGAAACATAGCAATTTTTGACGTACATATGTCATTCGATTAGTCATAAGGTGAACATGTTACTTGTCATACGACAAGTCCTTACCAAGTTTTATAGAATCGAAACATGTAGTCGAATACTTACCAAAGCCCATGTAGATGTAAAAAGATACAGATCCAGCGATTCAAAGCCGAAGAAGCCCCAACAAGCGCACGAAAGTCACGTGCTCACAACAGCTACAGGTTCGCCGATTTCGGAAAAGAATGCTTCTCTCACGGTGGGTCCAACAGGACACATACTTTTGCAAGACGCCCAGCTTCTCGAGGAATTGGCCCATTTCAACAGGGAGAGGATCCCAGAGAGGGTGGTCCACGCAAAAGGCGCCGGTGCCTTAGGATATTTCCAAGTCAGTCATAACATCACCAAATACTGTGCGGCGAAAGTGTTCGAAACAGTCGGTAAGAAGACAAAGATTGCCGTGAGATTCTCAACTGTGGCCGGAGAACTAGGTTCGGCTGATACAGTCAGGGACGTTCGAGGTTTCTCTATTAAATTCTACACGGACGAGGGAATCTGGGATTTGGTGGGAAACAATACACCTGTCTTCTTTATAAGGGATCCCATTCTGTTCCCTAGCTTGGTGCACTCTCATAAAAGACATCCTGTCACACATCTACATGATCCGGATATGTTCTGGGATTTTGCCAGCTTAAGACCGGAAACCACGCATCAAATTATGATCCTATTCGGGGATAGGGGAATACCAGATGGATATCGCTTTATGAACGGTTACGGTGGACACACTTTCAAGATGGTGAACTCCTCGGGTCAGGCCGTCTATTGTAAGTTCCATTTACATGCGAAAACGATTAAGTATCTAGAATCAGACGAGGCTGCGTGCATACTTGGTAAATCTCCAGACTATGCCATCGAAGACTTATACGAAGCTATAGATAATGATGAATTCCCAACGTGGACCTTATTTATACAAGTGATCACTTTCGAACAAGCAGAGAAGTTTCCGTTCAATCCTTTCGACATCACCAAAGTATGGCCTCAAGGCGAGTATCCACTCATCCCAGTTGGGAAAATAGTTTTAGATAAAAATCCAACGAATTACTTCGCTGACATCGAACAGCTAGCCTTCAGCCCGGCTCATATGGTTCCCGGGATCGAACCGTCACCCGATAAGATGCTCGTTGGTCGCATGTTCGCCTATGGGGACGCTCATCGTCATCGCTTGGGCGCCAATTACCTCCAGCTACCTATCAATTGCCCGTACAGCGTTAAGAATTATCAACGGGACGGTCCGCAAACCTTTAACAATCAAGGATGTGGGCCTAATTATTATCCGAATAGCTTCGACGGTCCTGATGTTTTGCCCAAATCGAAAGTGGGCCAATTTCCCTTGAAAATCACCGGAGATGTTAAACGGTACGACACGGGAGACGAAGACAACTTCAGCCAAGGGCGAGCGCTATACCAGAAGATTTTCGATGACGCGGCCAGGGAGAGGTTCATAGCTAATCTTTGCGACAGCTTGAGGGATATTACCTCAACCAAGATACGAAAGAAGGCTATAGATAACTTCGCCAAAGTCGACAGCTCGTTGGAGAAAAGGATTGTTGAATGTCTCGAAAGGAAAAGTTAGAATGATTGGTGTATCATATTTAAGAGTAAATTTAAATAAAATTGTTCTCTTTGCGTGGAATTCTTTATCGATTTTTAAAAAATTGCGGGAAATCTTTAAACCTGAATATTTTAATATACTGGATGTTGCTCATAAACTAGAACGTTCTAGTTTACAATATTTTTTTCGTCAATTGTTACCTATATATCGTATCTGAACACACATATTAAAGACAGTCTGTATATACATATTTTATTCGGCATTTATTTAGCCACTTTAGAAGAAACAAATTAAAACGTGAGAATAAAAGGTTTTCAATCCTGTGGCCACCCTTAATGAATCACCTGTATATCTATAAGTTACCGAGAAATTTTCCATAATATTTTACTGCAGGCTTTTCTTTTTATTTTTAAAAACTCTCAATGTTTTTTTTTCTAGTATTTAGGCATTGAAAATATATACAAATATATAAATTATATAATTATATAAACTTAAACAAAAATGTCAGTGCTCCCCAAATTGGTGGTTTAAGCTATTGTTAAAAAGAATTTATAATCGCATTAAACCAACTCCGAATTAACAAAAGACCATAATTCAGCAAAGGTAAGAGCGCATATCCCTAATTATACTAAAGACAGGAGAAGAAAAAAACGACTAACGATAACGATGGAAGTTGTATATCACCCAAAATAAGGTGCGAACCTTCTAAATCGAAAAAGCCGTCGTTAACCCAAATTTGCACTAATGGAAGAAGCGATCTCTTCTGTCTCTTATATTTATTCACTCATTTAACTCAAGCGGTTTGATTAAGTGTCCTCTACCGTTAAAATTTCAAAATTGTTTCTTGCAGATACCGTGAAGAGTAGGTGAATGTTAAGTTAATCTTAATTCATCATTTTTTATCTTAATTTATTAATAGGAATCCACACGATGTACATTTTTCTGCGAAAGAGTTTTCTCTTACGTGCAACAGAATTTAAATAACCTAGGCAAAGCAAGCAAATTTCTGTTCTTATTTTACATGAAAATGCCATGTCAACACTAAAACCAAAAGGTCTCTTAGACGTGCATGAATTACGCACTGTCCTAACCTTTTAATGAGTATTTATCTTATGACCTGAAATACTTAACACATAAAAAAGATTAATCAGTAAAGTTCGGTATACGACGCAATAAAGTGCAAAATAAATGGAAGTCATTTGCATATAGTATTATTAAGTTTTCTATTGATATTTGCCTTTTACGTACATGGATAACGTATTAAAATAAAGCAAAACTCTCGATAAATTAAACATTTACATAATATTACTCTTATTAAACATCAAGGAAAAGTAAAGCACATAGAGCAACTAGTATATATTAATTTTGTTAGTTAACCGAATGATGACTAATGTTGAACTGCGTGAGTACGACTAGACAGCTGTTCTCATATTTGTCGGTTTTTTGTTGATGTTTAAGTACATGCAGGTAAAAACGCACGGAACGAATAAAGATAAATCTATTTATAAAACATCACATTGCTTTGTTTTTTGATGTTACAGTAAGAAATGTTAACATAGGATCTATGAATTAGGGTTGGCTTCGGATTTGACAAGCTGTCGACATTATTTATTTCAATGTTTTTGTTATTATGAAAATGTTTCAAACAGAACATATATATATATAAGTATTTATTATTAAATCATATTACAGTCATGGAAATCGGGTTTATTCGCCTCGTTTATTGCCCAGTTTTGAAGAAACTAGTAACATAACACCCAGAATTCGATCTGGAAGAAGACGGGTTAGAAATTACGATGATTTCACACTGTAAGAAAATTCCACTGTTTTAGGGCAACCTCTTTTTGTAGCAAATTACTTCGTTAAATAATCGAAAAAAAAAACAAGCCTTACCACAAAAAACATGCAGTTCTTCTGTGTTAACATTCACCTATCACACGTTTATTAACCCGGTAAATAAACCGGTTTAAACCGGTTCGAACTAATCCGAACGTGTCGATTAACCACTACCACTAGTAGTATGACACATAGATGTCGCTGTAACGAAAAACAGTGATACGCATCCAATAACAAAAGCACGTAAACAAACTCCCCGCACAAAACAAATTTAAAACCATTTGTTTATAGCGCCGCCTGCAGCTTGCAACGTTGGAATGTGTCACGTATAGATGTCGCTGTGCTATATCGTCCGTCTCATGAATTTAAATTCGACCGTACTGTCAATCGGACGGGATTCAGTTTTTTTTTTTTTTTGTTATTTGGAAACGGACGATTCGGCACGATTGAAAAACGAGCATGTTGTTTGTATGCCTGCATATGTACGTACAGCTGCGACGTCATGCAAGTTACCGATCTGAAACTAAACTGTCGCGAATGATTTTGCTATTGTTAGTACAAACAAATAAGCACAAACCTCACAGAAGAGTTACATATTATATTATTAAATATTTGTAGTAGGATGTTTTATTTTACCCTTACGTATTTAAGAATTTTTTATTAAACCAAAGAAGTGGAATCACTGGACGAAATTTTATATTTAGAATATGCTTAGCGACAAAGAAATGCTTTGAAGTTGACGTCCTTTGAAGAAATAATTACTGTCGTCTATTTTTAGATAAAAGTAATTTTTGTTAGACGGTTTCCTGTTTGATAATAGAAAAATACTCTTCTGGTGATGATAATTTAACAGCGGCTAAACGAGCAATACTTATTTTTGTTATTTAAAATTTTCAACGACTGTTACTGTATATAATATAATGTTACTGTTTAACATTATATTATATACTTTTGACGTGGGATATTGTTACGCACAAAATAAATATTCTAAATCTCAATTATACCATTTAAAACCGTCATACTAGCTAGAACTTACAAAATGATCTTTGATCATATAAACTATGCAAGTTTTAAATTTGCTATACATTCCTGCACCGAAAGAATTTTATCCTATCTAAGGTCGTAAACGAAAAGCAAATTTTAGCGTCAAATCGGTAAATTTCTTTGTACGATGACTAGCGACTTTGTGTCAGGTTCTTATTCGTCGGTAATAAACTAAATATCGTTTCGCCTGCAACGACTTGTTTGCCTTTCCTATTACCCGTGATATGCAACTCGCTTTCCATAAACCGAGTTGCATTTGTAATTTTGTTTCAAATAAAATAAACATTACAATAAGGCTACGTAGTCTGAATGCGGCAGCAAGTAACTATTACATGAAACGATCGCATATTTGTTAATGCGTTTGATACAATGTGTGCAACCTGCTATTGACGTTCAGTCTTTCGTAAAATTTAATTAATAACGGAGGGAAATTCAGTTCTAAATGGATAAACACAAATACATCGCACTTGTATTTATATGTGGTTAATTTGAAAGCCGACGATATGAATCTAGAATTGGTTAACCAACATTTTGTTATTATAATAATAATTTTCATGCGGTTGGTGTTATTTTTGTGTAGAAGTATTAATTCTGTGTACATGTAGAGCAACCGGTTTCTATTTTACCGTTACCACACAGTCGTAAAAATTTAATTCTGTTTAAAATCCGCACTATTTTCATTCGATTAATAAATTTTGAACCGTTTAACCAAATAAAGATCCCATTATATGTTTTTGTTCAACATTTCAATTACTTTCAGTTAGTACTAAGAACGACCAAATCGTACACATCTCCAGATATGATTGTTAAAGTGAAAAGAGGTCAAAAAAAACCTCAAAACTGTTTCGTAAAGAAATGTAACCTCGATTCTCCAATACAGCGGGAGAAAATCCATAATGCAGGTCACCTCTTATCAAATATAGACTCGATTCAAAAAATAATGACAAAAGTGACATAAATAAGCCATAAGTGAATTAATTAAAATTTATATACCTGGACGCCATAAAAACGCTCAATCCGACGATGTGTCATTGTTATGATTGTTTGAAGGAATACATTTGTTGAAGCCATTGCTTCCACTACAAAGTAGTATATTACAACACAAGTGTCACAATGACGTTTGTTGTAATGCGGGTACAAGTTTGATTCAATGTACAAATCATTGTGGCACATGTTTTTTATACTATTTTTTTTTGTAATTTGCACATTAATCGCCCATATTCCATTCCGGTAAAAGTCCCATCAGTCTGTTAATATCTCTTTACCGCACTGCGTCGGTGTTTGTTTTAGCTTTATTGTAACATCATATTAGAAAAAACTTTTTGAGGTTGAGTTTTATTAATACGTACAAAATAATTTATGAGGCCCGTTTTACATTATCCATAATTTAGCATGACATTTACTCACACATTTACTATTAAATTTGAGAGAAAATTTATTTGCATGTCATACATAAACAGAGTTACATTCGAAAATTATAAAAATTAGTATAAATATTTCGAAGCTAATGAATAGGTCTGTTTACATTGAACTAAAGGTTTAGTACGAACAACTTTGTCAGATTAATATTGGGAGGTGAAAATATAACGTTCTGATGCTGTTTGTGTAAATAAAATGATTTTTTTTTTAATTAGTATAAAAGTTTATTTAGTAATAATGATTTTAGTGTAGTTGTATCAGAATACTCCCTTTACTTATCTGTGTCATACTTTTTTTAATTTATTGTACATTTTTCGTGTAAATTAGTGAAATTTAACTGATAAATCCCAGTGACGCATTTCATCACAACAAATAACACCAACAAAAATAAAATAAATAATCACAAATTCTAAGCCTTAACAATAACAAATCCGTAATAAAGGAAATAAGCATAAAATTTTAAACTCAGCTAGGTATGTATAATAAAATAACATAAAATAAAGAAATAATATTTTAAATTCCACAACAGTATTACGTATGTATAAAATAATACCAATAATTGGTGTATGATAAACTGTATTTTTTTAAAATCTCTTCGACTTTCTAGACATGTTTTGGGTGTAAATATTGAACTTTTATAATATGTAGTACAATGTATTATTCGTTTCAAGATATAGTGCGGTGCCGCCTACCGTGTTTGCACAGCTTAATTTCCGCACTACATCTTGAAACGGACAATATAATGAAATTTTTTGGTAAGGAGTGTTGAAATCTTTAATGGTTTGAGTGCCACAATATTTAATACTAAATATTTCTCACAAGCTCTGTACCATCAACCAGGATTGAATGATCTATAAAACTCCAGAAATCCATGAAAATTAATTCTTGTTTAAGTACCACAAAATCAATTCTGGTCAACTCGCCTCGGATACACCGTACTCAATACTGTAGGTACACCAGCTGTGACATTCCGATAATCTGCCTTTTTTTTTTCATTTTATGTCCCTCACATCATTTCGCGCAGATCTCTATCTTGTCGTCGAATAAAACTCTATAGACGTCGAAGTTGGACCGCCATAAAAATAAATAAATAAAATAAATTTCCATCGTAAATTTTTTACGTTTAAGTGGCCGGGAAACGGGCGAGTATGGAGGAGGGGTGTAACTGTGAGGCATTTTTACGAGCTCAGACAATAAATTCCTATAAAGCTACGTTAGCACGGAAACGTGATTTGTTTTGAACCGTTGTGACCGGATATTAATGCTTATAAAATAAAATATCAGGGGTGTAACAATGTTGCGGCATAAGCTAAAAGTAAACGATTTAGTGTGAGTGTGTTACGATCAGCATACATTCGAAATTTCATGGCTATAACTATGAAATTTCGAACTGTCAATCACTTATCGTTGCATCAGTAACGAAAAAATGTTGTATACCAACGAAGGGAAACGAGATATGTTATTGTATTTTGTAATCATCGAATCGAAATGCAACAATAGCTAGTACACGATATTTACAATTGTATCCTGAACGACGACAACCCTATCATACCTGTATATTGGACGATATTTTTTTTTCCCTTTTCATCTTTCATCTAACGAAATATCTCAATGATTTAACGAGTCACTTGTATGTATACCAACATCGATCCGCCAATGTATGTATGTACCTTTCTGCCCGCATTAAATTGGTCACAATTGTTATTTGCTCTCTGGAAATCGATTCCAATATTTATCTACGGCTTATTTGACTTCCAAACAGAAAATTGAAATATTGTATATTTATATTTACTAGTCTACTTACCAAGTCTCGGTTATATCTCCAACTGAACCACCAATATACATATTTCACGTAAATATCATAGCTGGTATCTGAGTTTTAAATTATTTGAAATACCATTAGAACGATGTGTGTGTTATTGAAATTTAATTAAATTGAAAAAACACAGACGCAGGGTTATATATACATATATATTGATAAACATTTCATTCGTTAATTGTACCTAGTAGTGTACAATAGCACCTGCAACATATAATTAATCAAATATTGACAAACGCATCATATTATGTACTTTGTGTACCGCTGCATTTTAATTAATATACAGAGAGAGATTACTAACATAGAACACTAACTACCATGCATGCAAAACTAACACTAAATATACTTAGCTAAAGTAGCAAGCAGGACTACCACCTAATATCTAAGAGAATTATTACGAATTTGACAGTTATAAATGTATTTTTCATTTGCAATTAAAAATTTATAATTTAACAGGTATTGTGGGTATTATCACCGAAA
Source organism: Cetonia aurata (assembly GCA_949128085.1). Taxonomy (NCBI): domain Eukaryota; kingdom Metazoa; phylum Arthropoda; class Insecta; order Coleoptera; family Scarabaeidae; genus Cetonia; species Cetonia aurata. The sequence goes on along the minus strand of OX421884.1, from coordinate 64,607,315 downwards.
AAATATTAAAAGTATATGTATGTATTTTATATTTATTATCTTCCAATATTGAAGTGGTGATACCTCGAAAGCTATCAATTTAATCAAAAAAACGCCAAAAGACTTTTTTATTCTCCATCATTCCAAGAACACCTTTCCAGATTTTCTTACATTATTTCTAACACACCCTATATATACGTATTTCATATTTATAATCGTATTTTTTAAACTATATCAAAAATATATTACTACGTATCTTTTTCTCATATTACGTTGCGATCATAATACTTATTAAGATTAGTAAAGTAATTAGTACGTAAAAATATACAGGTCGCACAATTTAAAGCATATTTTTTTGCATCGTTTGAATTTTGAACGATCATAACCCAAAAAATGGCATTCTTATCAAAAACGCCGCTAGACTTTTTTCCTATTCTTCACATCTTCAAGAGCAGCATCCCGAATTTTTGTTCATTTATGACACACCCTATATATAAGTGCCTACGATTCTACAATTTAGGCGCCTTTTTTTAAATTAGATTGCAAAAATTTAATTTTAAACGTATTTTTTCATTGTAGAAGGAACTATTTTTATATTACAACGCCACAAGAACGCATTTCCAAACTTTCTTATATTCCATTTGGAATACCTCGTATATGCATAATCACATTTCTTTATATTGCAAAAAAATATAGTAAATTACATATTATAATTTTTGAATGATGATAACTTAAAAACTATCACCCTGATCAAAAACTGTTAAAGAACTTTTTTATTCCTCATCCATCCAAAAGCATCTTCCTATTTTATCTTACATCCATTAAGGAACATCCTGTACATGTATATCTGGCGTATTCTACATCACAATCGATCTTTTTTTATTAAATTGCAACCATAATATCTGTTAAAATTACCAGATTCGTATGAATAATATTTATTTTTTTTTGTCAATCTTCAAGTATTTAAATGTCCATAACTCGAAAAGTATCAGTCTAATCAAAAAATGCCAAAGGACTTTTTTATTCCCCGTCGCTCCAAGAATTACCTCCCGAATTTTCGTCCACTGATTAACACACACCCTGTATATGCAAATTCCATGCCTCCAAAAGCATCTTCCTATTTTATCTTACATTCATTAAGGAACATCCTGTACATGTATATCTGGCGTATTCTACATCACAATCGATTTTTTTTTTATTAAATTGCAACCATAATATCTGTTAAAATTACCAGATTCGTATATGAATAATATTTACTTTTTTTTGTCAATCTTCAAGTATTTAAATGCCCATAACTCGAAAAGTATCAGTCTAATAAAAAAATGCTAAAGGACTTTTTTATTCCCCGTCGCTCCAAGAATTACCTCCCGAATTTTCGTGCACTAATTAACACACACCCTGTATATGCAAATTTCCGTTTTACGGCGTACGTAAATCTGATCCGCCTTTCCCTCGTTCTTGCCACCGGACGCGCAGTTGTGGCGAGGGTCGCATCATGTCCCCCGACAACAAGGACTGCATGGACAAGGACGAGTGCCTGGACCTGCCCTGCCTCAACCACGGCACCTGTATAAACCAGGAGCCGCGATTGCGCTACAAGTGCATCTGTCCCGACGGATTCTCAGGCGAAAATTGCGAACTGATCCAGGAGAGCCGGACGCTGAAACTGAGCATGGGAGCGCTGGCAGCCATCCTCGTCTGTCTGCTCATCATATTGAGTGAGCACCCCTTTTAGAGGAATAAAGAGAGAAGATATTGCATATACCGCGCAGAATAGAGCCTTTGCACTTTGCTTTTATATTTTCTTTTCCTGCACTCTTAACAACGTATGTAAAACCGCCCAGCGCCATCTAGGGCAAATAAACTATACGATGTTCTTTTTACCTCGTGAGATTTTCACCTCGACAAAGGTGTACGATACGGGTTCGTTGACGACGATTGAAACTTTAGCAAATAAATAACTTTGCAATTTAAGGGAAATATTCCTTTGTGCTTCTGCATTGGAAAACCGCTTTGGTTTGTCCGTTTGCCTAAAAGGTGTTTTTTTATTTATTTTATTTCTTAAAGCCTGAGATCTGATACGTTAAAATAGCGCTGGGTGGTTTTATAATATATCTAGTCTAGTATATGCTATGATTTTGAAGACGCATGCTGTTGAGTTAATAATGTTTTGCTTAAAGTTTGATTGCTTGCTTTTACTCGAAATATAGTTCAGAAATACAAAGATTTACCAAGAAAATAATCCATTTTATATAGCACATCAATTCTAGTTTATAAACAAGTATTTAGTTGATAGTATTAGAAAAATTAAAAGCACAAACGAAAGACGATTAAATTAAAAGAAATTTCAATGCCTCAACAAATCATCGCCCTTCCAAACGGATGTCATGACCGTCGAGCAAGCTCCTTAAAGACCATTTAAAGGGTGAGTATTTATCTTTCATTCATTTAGATGCCCGTCCGGTTACAAATCCGTCCAACGAAAATGCGTCAACGAGAACGAGTGCAATTGGCACCCCTGCATCAACGGGGGCGTCTGTAGGGACTACGAGCCGCCCCTCAAGTACGAATGCGTCTGTCCCAAAGATTTCACGGGATCGCATTGCGAACTGGCCAGATCCGCCCTGAGGGCCTCCAGGGCATTCGTAATCGTGGTTATAGGGTGTCTGATAATACTACTGGGTAAGTAGTGGTGAACAGGTGTAGAAGAGCTCGTGGAATGCCGCTAGAGGGCGCCGAGGACGGTGGGAAATGCCGAGAGTGCGTAATATATGTGGAGATTTACATATATTAGGCACTTAGGTGAATGCTTGTGTAGGCAAATTTGTGGTTTGCGTGATAGTGCCTTCCCTAAATGAAGATGTTGCGTTTAATTCACAAGAGAATACCAGCTTCCCAAAATTACGATGCAACTTAATGTAACTTCTAACAATGATGCATTTTCATTAAACATTTGAAACACGGATTTAAAAAGACAGCAAATTACCCACGAAACATTCAATATAGTATAATACCTTAATGGCCCATTAATTGTTCTCATCACGTACAACGTAGATGAGAACAACGTAGTTTTACGAGGGTCACCTGTTATATTTTTACAAAAATTTTGTTTTTCAAAATATTCGCCTTTATGGTCTATACACTTTTGCATCCGTACGAACCAGAACTCAAAACATTTTTTCTAGTCTGAAGCTTGTATATCAGAAACATGCCTTGGAAAAGACTTCGATTGCTTCTTGATGCGTTGAAAATCGCTGTCCACGCATTTTCTGTTTCACAGATGGGAACAAAAAGAAATCAATCGGCGATCAATCAAATTATTGCAACAGTTTTCTCCTTCAAATAGCCAACTGTCAGACGTGTTGGAACTCGCATGGTTGTGATCAAGAATAATGCGACGTTTTCGGTTGTTCTTCTTGATTTCCTCTATAACTTTTGGCAAACAAATTACTGTATACCATTCAGCATTAACAGTTCTTCGATCCTCTAAAGGAATTGTTGCGATGTGTCCTGTACGGCGGAAGAAACAAGCGATCATTTTCTTAGAAGTGCTCCTTGCATGAACAACTTTTGTGGGGTTCGGTTCGCCTTGGAACACCCCTACAGGAGATTGTTGCTTGGTTTCCGGCTCATAGGCATATATCCATGTTTCGTCACCTGTGACGATGTTGTATACGGATTTTACGGTTCCTGCGTCGAATTTGTTGCACATCTCTTTATACACCAACCTGACACGAGCTGCCTTCTGTGCGTCGGTCAAGTTATGTGAAATCTATTTGGAGCATATTTTTTTTACAAATAAATATAAAATCGAATGTATTGCAGTCTGCGATATGGTAAGAGATGCCTGTATCTCAACATCATAGCGTTGGTTCCTTACTTTAAACATGGCAAAATGGGCAATTCTCTGAACAGGTAGATCTTCCTAGAGAAACAAACAGCTGATCAGGGTATTCAAGCTATTAAGGTTGTTCTTGGACCTGTTCTTGTAACAGCCTTAACAGGTCAAGAGACAACTTCCTGGAACAGCTCACAGGAACAGCAGTTGTTCCATGGAAGAACCTTAGAAAGAATAAAAGAGAAACACCCGTTTTGCCTTGTTTAAAGGAAAAAGTAAGGAACTAACGCTCTGATGACGTTTCAAACAAACAAAAATTAGGAGCTAGTCATTCGCATACATGTACCAATAGTTTGGATCGGGCGTGTAACCAGGTAAGTAAATTGCCGAGTTAACAAATTCAAGAAGCATCAATAATATGATACCTTTCGGAAGGTACTTCTCTGGTAGCTCGGTGTGTACCTGTAGTAGGTCAGGCAAGGTAGGAGTGGTGGTAGAAAAATGTACTTTCAGATCTCTATGCTATTTCTTATGGGATTTTGGCCCAGAACTGTTTTGGTATATCGACTTTGATATGCAAACAACGAATACTTAGTGTTAATAAATCTGTATCGAACAAATAAAATTTGAGCTCTCTTTGACAATTTTAATGTTTCACTGTCTTATTCTAATTCCAATCATTTGTTGTTTTCTTTTTTCTTTATTTATCTAATCGCTTCCTACTGTTACGTTTTCCAGTGTTCTCATAGCGAATAAACTTCTTAATTTCAAAGATTTAATACTAAGAATGGGAAAACTGTCTTTTTCTTTGGAAGCGGTTAAAAGCACAACAATTTTAAATAACTACAATTCATCCAGATCCTATCACAACTAGTGCACAAAATCGATTAAATTCCAAAACCAGTGAGTGTAACAACAAAAACCCTCTTCACCAAATCCCACCATTCTCTCTCGGCGAATTTTATGCAATTCCATGCTTCCGTCCGCCACCGCAGACATTCCCCAGCCAATTAATTTCGAATCACTCGATTCGGAAACCGCACCAACATCGCCCGCGTCGAATTTAACGTTTTTTCCCCAGTTTTAAAAAGCCCCTTCGCGCCCGGCCTCTCGCTACCGCTCGATATAACATTTTTCGACCGGGACCAATTAGTCATGACCAGCTTCTGCGGATATTTCGCTATTCGAATGACGAATCGGCAATTCATTTCTCGCATGGCGTGTCTGCCCTCCTATAAGCGGCTTGCAGACCGAGCCGGCTAGCCATCCGGCTAATGGAAGACGCGGCGTGATTTAGGCGTTCGTAGAGTTCGAGAGAATCGACCGGAGGGGGAGAGGGGTCATATTTCAAAATGGATTTTCGATTATATTCGAGCAGGAGTTATGGATTTGGCTACTTCCATTTCCCAGAGAGGAACTGGTTGACGTTTAACGTGAGAGGTCTTCAGAAGTTTTTGTTTGGAAAGATGAGAGGCGTGCACGAGCTGATTTCGAACGATTCTTTTAATTGATAATATACCAAAGTTGGTCTTTCACTTCGTTTTTAATAGCTTTCCGAAATATTCGTTTTTAATAGATTCCCAAAAGCGTCTGTGCAAATTTTTAAACAAATGGTTGACTACAATCTGCTTCAAACATCAATAACTCTAACATGAAGCATGTGTTGTCGCCATAATACCTCCTAGGTCCAAGTTACACCTGATCAAGTAAACACACATTAATTTTGTGTCAATTTCAAAGCAAATTCTTACTTCCAGGCAACTTTCACAAAACCACCCTAAAATTTTAATACCTGTTAATACCTTTCAGGCGTTTCTGCTTTTTAAACATATTAAACATATATTGAAAAAAAGTAGATTTTCTATACTGCTGGTTAGTTATTTAGTTAATGCTACATTCATCTCCATGATCCAATACTTTTTCCAACTATACAATGCTGCAATTGGTTTAATGGAATATTTTCATCTGGGATGCCCATGTCCGAAAAATGTTATGAATGGTATCTTTCCATATTTAATGTTTCTTAAAACATAAGTGACCCTAAACGATGGCTTCCCAGAATGCCTATTCAAAATGATCTCCTCTATTTAGCCTGAGAAAGAAAGGCCAGCTCCAATAAAAAAATGTTGACGATTCCCACTTGAACGATGTTTTACAAGCATGTAAATATGATTCATATCAATATAAGGGCACCATAATAACAGCAAATCCTTGTGTACTGACCAGCCCCAAAGAAATCCAGAGATGAATATTGCAACTGATAAAATCCTTTCATGATTTTCCCTATACTTCAATATTCAATATCTGCCATACAATACATTCTGCAAGATCTTTTCTTTGATATGATATAATGATACAAATTGCTCTAAGCATCGATGCATCCAAATTGTGAATGAAAGTGTTGTCAATCCAAGAAGTATATATATACAGGGTGAATCACAATATATGCGTTCGAACATAGCAGGGATATATCGAATTGTTTGAAAACCTGCGATAATACGATTTCTCAGTTCATCAACGTTTTCAATGGGAGTCGTATAAGCTAAAGATTTAAGGTGACCCCAGAGAAAAAAGTCCAAACTATTTAAGTCTGGAGACCGAGGAGGCCACGGTTGTGGACCTCCCCGTCCTATCCACCGATTTGGATACGTATTGTTCAAAAACTCGCGAGCAACTAAACTAAAATGCGCTGGAGCACCATCATGCATAAAATACATTTGTAATCTTAATTGTAAGGGAACTTCTTGCAGCAGTAGTGGTAACTCATCTTCAAGAAAATTGCGGTATACCTCGCCATTTAACCGCATCGGTAAAAAATGTGCACCTATCAAGTGATCTCCAACAATTCCGGCCCACACATTGACAGAGAATTGATGTTGATAACGGGCATTCACTATTTCGTGCGGATTTTCTTCGGCCCATATGTGATTATTATGAAAATTAATAATCGCGTCTCTAGAGAAAGTAGCCTCGTCGGTGAAGAATATTTGAGCCAAATAGTCGGGAATTTGTGCGATTTCGTGTTGCACCCATTGACAAAAAACCACTCTTTGCGGAAAATCTGCTAGCAAAAGTGCCTGCACCCGTTGAGTGTGATATGGATACAACAGTTGATCTTTCAATATTCTTCAAACTGTGGCCTGACTAATGTTTAAAGCAAACGCAATTTTTCTGGTGCTTGTAGTAGGATGTTCCTCAATTTCATTTAGTACCATTTCTTCAACTTGTGGAGTTCTCACTGTAAATGGGTGCCCGTTATCAGTCGTCTGTTAACTGTTAAAACTTCTCATTTCACTAATAAGACGTTGGTGAAGACGGGCAAATATTGAATGATGCGGTGTGATACGGTTCGGGTATCGTTCTTCATAAAGACGTCCAGCGAATTTCCATTGGCAAGACCGTAAACAAAATGCATATCACCCATCGCAGCATTCGTGTAATTCATTTTAGAAAACAGAAACTGACAATAAACTGAATGAATACTCTGACAACTATTGTCAAATATTGAAATGACAAACAATTCCCTCTCAACACAATTGATTTTGAAGAACCAATTGTGATATTATATCGTGTTAGTCATAGTTCATAATTTATTATTAAACATTCAATAACTTTTAAACCAAACCGTTTTGGACATATACTCATATGAACTTTAATGATCAAAAGAACCTCAGGCTCTTAAAGTTTGTCGCATATATTGTAATTCAGCCTGTATATTAAAGTATCAGTCAGTACCTAATATAGTGTGGCAATATATTATTTTTTTCATTTGTGAAGGCACTATATACTGCAAATTCTCCATAGTGGTAAGTCCATAAAAACCTTTCTTAATCAATCATGCACGCTAAAAACAACGCATGGGCAAGCCTAGCAACGCGATTTAATAGCTTAAATAAATGTTGTTTACAAAGCATCTTAGGAAAGATAAAGAACACCACTAATTTTTGCTCATTTTCTCTCTACCACAAATAGTCCTGGTGCTGGTCTTCGTCGTATACAATCGAAGGAGAGAGGCCCACATCAAATATCCAGGACCGGATGACGATGTACGCGAGAATATTATCAACTATGATGATGAAGGTGGTGGCGAAGACGACATGACGGCTTTTGACATCACCCCGCTCCAGATACCAATAGGAGGGCCGCTTCCGGAGTTGACACCGCCAAAAATCGGATGTGAGTGAAATATATTATTATAATAATTAACAGTATTCCGATTTTAAACGAACAAAAGCGGTACAACCTCTAATCAATGAAATATTACATAGAAGTTTAGTATTTTTTGCTTGTATAGTTAAGTGTTTTAATGGTTGATTACATATTCAGATACATGTTCGTTAAATGCCAGGTTAGAATAAAAAAAAAGCGCCCAAAAAATACAATAGTAATTTACTTCCTACCATAAGCGCTTATTTATGTTTAATGATGAATCTTCCTGCAGACTGTAGCAATCAGTCAAAGAATTGAGCTGATAAAAAATGCTTAAATCATGGTTTACAACCCTGGTAATATCATCAACAATAACAAGGAATTACAATTGGTGTAAAACAGGTCCTTAGCTCTACGCATTAGAAAAAGAGTGGTCTGCAATAATTGATGCACTGGAATTTATTGCCGAAAGCAGAGATGAGAAACCGACTACGCGATCTGAAGCTAGGGGATTGCAGCGAAAATTACAGCATTTAGAAACAGCAATCCTAGTCATTGTTTGGAATGTAATTTTAGATCGTTTTAATGCTGGTAGTAAGAAGCTTCAACAATCTCAAGCTGATTTATCATCCGTTGTTCAGATCTATAGTTCTTTGGCTCTATTTCTTCAAAACATGAGAAACAGACAGTTTTCTGAATATGAAGAAAAAGCCAAAGCACTATCTGGAGTTCACGATTATTATCGTTATGATACTCGTCGCAAAAAAACCAGAACAATTCAGCCAGATGAGTCACGGGCAAATGAAAGAACACCTTTTTCTGGACAAGAAAATTTTCGTACAAATGTTTATTATTCTATTCTAGACACTCTGAGTGTACAATTGGCCGGGCGTAAAAGTGCATATGATAAGCTTTACGAAAATTTCAATTTTTTGGATGATTTATCTGAAATAGATACAAACGAATTGAAAAATCTTGCCAATAAACTAGTCAGTAAGTATCCTGACGATTTGGAAGAGACGTTAGGCAATGAATGTATTCATTTGCATTTTCAACTCAAAGATTCCTTAGCAAATACGGAAGATGTCCGCTCTGCACAAAAAATATGCAATGTATTGCATTCACGGAGTCTTCGAGACGTTTATCCGAATGTGGACATTGCTCTCCGTATTTTTTTGAGTATTCCGGCTACAAATTGTTCAGGAGAAAGATCTTTTTCCACTCTAAAAAGAGTAAAAACCTATTTACGCGCAAGCATGGGCCAAGATAGGCTTAATGCTCTTGCATTATTGTCTATTGAAGCTCAACTAGTCCAAGAAATTAATTATGATGATATAATCGACGTTTTTGCGCGAACCAAAGCCAGGAAAAAAAAATTTTCAAATTGATTAATATTAAAAAAAATATTTATTATTCATCTGTCTGAAGTTTATAACATATTTATCTGTAATGTTTGTTAGTTATATTTAAAAAACTATATTTCAATAAATAAAGTTATTTTAAAATAAAAATATTGGATCAAAATTAATGAAATTCACTTTATCAAAAAGGGCGGCGCATCGAACGGGGCCTAAGGCGGCAGCAAGCCTAAATCCGTCACTGATCCAAAGGTAACCAAATTAGTTCTTTTGCTCCAAGCCACTGTTCCATAAGTGATTATTGGTTTCACTATTGCTGTATACATCTAGAGCAGTAGTTTTGGGTTGCATCCCCGGTTATTACCTTTAAAGTTTTTACAAAACATTAGGATCTTTTTTGCCTTGTTTGCAAGCTCATACTTATGCCAAGCGAACAACATAATTTAGGGGAAAAAACTAACATGCATGGTGTGTTCAAGAATTTATTTGGGCACTTCTGGATGTAGATTTGGTTGTAGTTTAAAACAAAAGATATAATATAAATTTTCTTTTTCCCAAAGCGGTTTGTTCCTCTTAAAGTCCTACCACCTAACTTAATTTATTTATTCTCAATTCTGGATCACCTTTCAGGAACATCGAGCTTTATACAAAGTTCTCGTCAACAAAAAACGAAAGTTATACGCGTCTGCCTGAGCGAAACCTACAAGATATTACAAAGGCAAGATTATTTAATCTCCTTAAAAGAAAAAATTATTTCAAATTTCTCTCTTAAACTTCGCAACGCTTTAGAGAACTTCGAAGGTTGCCCGAGATACTGACAACACCAATTCGGCCTGTGCCCACTCTTTTCATATTCCGTGCGGAAGAGGAAAGTAACTTTTTTCCTCTCCCTCCGCCATCCGGAAATATAACGAGGGAACATCGCGTTCCCGGACAACTTCAGAGCTTGCTCCTCGGTGAACTTTTAATTGAGTTCTGAATAATTTCACTTTCACCTTTTGCCACCAGTGCGATAGGATTATTTCGGTACCGCGGATATTCCGCCCATATAATAAGCGGTAACGCTACTTTCCGTTTCATCCCTTCCCCCTGTTTCGGAAGTTCGAAGTGTCGAAAAAGGAAAGTTGCCCCTAAGTTAGCCATTAGCCGAATTTGTCCGCCAGCGAGGATTTCGGGAAAGCACGCGGGATGCGTTCATATAGGCAAGGGAAGAGTTTATTGCTTTTTTTTACTCTCTCTATCTTCCATCATTTTCAACATGCACCTCCTTCTCAAGCGCCCTACGCCCTCCATTCTAACCCCTGGAAAAAGTTCGCGAGGTCACAGGTGAGTACATTTAATCGGGTTGTCTTCAGATTGCGGAATGTCGTTGATGTCAAAGAGATAAAGAAGTGATTTTGTTTTGGGGAAAGGAGGAAAACTTTCGCAGAGAGAAGTCGAAGGTCGTGCGGTTGTTTTCTTCGTAACAATAGCTTGTGGTTTAATTTCCGTGGAGCGTCTTTGTGAGGTTCCTGCTAATAAGAAACACCTAATCTTGAAGTACCTACAACAGAAAAAAAAGTACGTTCGAGCTACAAACGACACCATAACTCCTTTATCTGTTGGAAAATGCGAAAGCTCTATGCACCATTACTAATACAGGATGGGGAAAAAGTTAGTGATGAGGCAATCACATCCAGAAAGTATCCGATAGGCTTAAACGGATATGTAGTCACTACGCTAAGTAAAATCGGAACTTTTTCTTAACGATTCGGATTCTTTTACTAAACGATTCAAGTATCGGTTCATACAGGTACCGACTATTTTTAGTCGAAGATTCGTTAAGCAAAATGTAGTTGATAAGGAAAAAGATTCGTTAAGCAAAATATAGGCGAGCCGATCCACATCCTTGAAAATAGATACCACTGTTATTGTTGTATTGCATTAATTATATAATAAAATTAATGCAAAATTAAGACACAAATAGCTTTATTATAAAGCATTTCTGTCCCACTTTAACATTTAACTTTTGTAGGAATCAAGATTGTCAATTATCTTCTCTCAATAGATGGCGCAATTACAGTTTCCTACAGCAATTTAAACACAATTTTGAAGCTCCCGCGATTTTAATGTATTTTTTGTGACTCCGAAATAAAGTTAGCGGCCAACATTTCGAGTTTATTACTAAAATGAACGTGTGACCTTTTTTTTACACAAAAAAAACAAACACAATGTGCCCATATTTTAATATTAAAATAGACGTGTTAAAATGGATTTTTTTTTACTTCTGTGTATATTTATCACACCTTTTGAAACTAGCACAAACAAGACAACATGCCTATCCGTTTTTCCTTTGTTCTTTTAGATTAAATTCTTTATAATGTGACATATAGTAATTATTTATTATTTATAAGATTGCTGCTAATTTCTATAAAATCAAATCGATTCATTTTACTAACAATAAACAACAGTAAAAACACTGGAACGCTGCACTAAATAAGCTATTAGTTTTTTTCATAGGTTATGTTAGAGGGTTTATTGATCACGCCATTGCTTTTCCAATGTTGCCATATAAATTCCTTGTTAATGTCCAGTTTTACTGCTGTAGACGGTCAACTATTCTGTTTTATTTTTTCCATAGAATGATATGGATTTTATTCATGCAGCTTTTTTAATGAAATACTTAAGAAAACCACTGCCAAAATGACTAGAAAGCGTTCTTTTTAATTTTATTGTGAAAAATAATTCCTTCAAGAAAAAAACGGAATAAAATTTGAAAAGGCTTATTTATATTTCTGTAAAATATCATTTATTTGGAAGGTCTAATATGTTTTTCTACACCTCCAATCATTAAGAATTATTTTGTCTGCCCTCTAATGGATTTTTTCCTTCTTTTAACACAGCAGGACTTTTAATTAATCCTAAATTTATGGCGAACTGGACCGCTGTCAAATACCTAGACTATTTATGGTTCAATTTTGAATATCGATAACATTGTGCTCGTTTATTTTTTCATATTTTATCGTTACCTGCACGTATGTACATATATTCCACCCATGAGAGTCTGCTATTGTACTGTAGTCGATAGCGTCTAATAAATTTACCACCTAAAAATATTATGACGCAGCTTTCGCGTCAGTATTGTTATTTAACGGTAGATGTCGCCCGTGTGGTCACAACTAACCACCTCCCTCCATCACTTAATGGCCTTTGTATTTTGTTCTGGTCCCCTACATACTAATAAAAACATCAAATCCTTCGTGATATACTCATATTGTTGTTGGAACTCCTGGCTTTTATAATTTTTAATTTTTGTTTTTATAATTAATTTATTCTTCAATGTGGAACGAATAGTTTTTGCAGGAAAGATTGCTATTATGTCGTAAAATAAACACGTGCGCGTCCCGTATACAAATGTAGGAATGTCCATTTCCATACAACCTGCACTTCGCATAAACCGCGTTCCTAAAAACCGTAGTTGCATGCATAACCGTTTAGTTACTAGCTCCACCACTCGGCGTCTCCAGTAATTATAACGGAACGTCATTTACACGAGACTGCAACTAGAGAGTGTATAATATCTAGTAAAAAAAAAGTGTAAAAAGCCGTTTCATTCTATAGAATTGTACCGAACTGGGAATACTCTCCCTCAAGCGGAAATATTAAAGCACCATTAGTGAAAAGGTGCAGATATAGAAATGCGGTGACAAAAACAATGAACGCGATGGGCAGATTGCGTTTTTAATATACCTAGGTATGTCAACGCTGACCTGGGAAAAATTGAATAGGAAGAATTGGAAAAACAGATAGAAGACCTAAATTTATATAAATGTGGGATTGCACGTTGGAAAACTGAAAGAGTGGTGACAATAAAAGAGAACAATATTATTCAGAAGGTGAGATCAACCTATATAAACTCCCATCTGTAATAAGTCTTTCAAAAGACTATTTTATTTGAAATGCAAATTCCACATTTACCGTTGCCAGTTCTAAAACAATATGTCATAAAAGTATAAAATAACACAAGTCATGCGACCGATATACTGAATGATGCATTCGGATTATTGAACTAAATCTACATTGAGATATATGTAACAGGGTTGGGCATCATTCAATAATTTTTTCTTCAAATAATTAGTCGAATGAAATTTTCATCTGTTATTCTTTATTCCGTATTAAGTTATTGTTGAATAAAACTATGGGAAATCATTTGAATGAAGAATTATTTCAATAAAACGTTATTCGAATAAAGCATTATTGGAATCACACTTTCACCAAATAAATCATTATTCAAATAATTTATTACTGAATAACACCGAAATAAATTTGAGATTAGGTATATGTCTACATGTTGTGCAGGTAATCATATAAAAATTATCGCTAATGTTAGGAAGTGCATCGGTAGGACGACATGCCAGTACCAATTATATCCGCCGACATCTTCGACATTCCTCTAGATTTACGTTATGTCATTTCTGAAGTCGATAAACAAACCTTCAAACTTATAAAAATTCCAATTATTCCCACACAACTTTAATCTCTTTAAAAATTGGCGGGCAATATTTAAATAAAATCCAAGTGTACCAGTAACACGACATGGCAGTAATAATTATATCCGCCGATATCTTCGACATCCCTCAAGATTTACGAATTGTCGTTCTAGAAACCGATAACCAAACTCTCAAACTTATGAAAAACATATTTATTTTTTTCCCACAACTTCCAATGTCCTTCAGAAATGGCGAGTAGTATTTATATAAAAATTTCTGCTAATGTTAGGAAGTGTACCAGTAAGACGACATGGCAGTAATAATTATATCCGTCAACATCTTCGGCATCCCTCAAGATTTACGAGTTGTCATTTCTGAAGTCGATGCACAAACCCTTAAACTTATAAAAATCGCATTTATTTTTTCTCCCACAACCCCCAATGTTCTTCAAAACTGGCGGGTAATATTTATGTATATAAAAATTTCCGCTGTCACGATGTGTACCAGTAATATTTATATCCGCCGATATCTTGGACATCCTTCAACGTTCCGGCGCGAATTACGGCGGCACTGCATTTTGAAGTGTAAGAATGCGAAAACAGGCCTATTGTTATTGCACAGATATTGAATTTTTGCCGGCGTCAAGCAATGCGTCGGACAAAGATATGAGAATGGGTATATAGGGAATATCCATGTATGACACTGCAGCTACACTTTCGCCAGTACGATATCACAATAGAATATTGCGTATACTTTTTTCCCATTCCAATCGCCTTTCTTTTTTCTTTACTTTAACATATCCAGCACTCGCCGGTATTCAAACGGTACGCGCCTGATTTTCCTAAACATATATCGTTCATAATCCGTGCACTTACTATTACAGATTTGCTAGTAGATTGCTTAGCTGTGGCTCCTCTAGCATGAATTTGTTGGAATCCACTTGAGCCTCGCTCAAACAGTGGCTGCGTGCATTGGCATGCGATTACCCGGTAATTACACGGAGAAACTCGGCTAATTGAATCGAAGCATCGATCCCATTACGCGCAAAATCCCTTGCCGATATAGCTATTTGCAGAAACCGTGGAAATTGCGGGCAATATACCGGCTGTCCGAGGAGGAAGTTCGAGGTTTTCCTTCGTCAAAAATAAGAAAAAACTTCTTATAAACATCTCATTTATTGTAGAGATATGCATACCTACTCAAAGTTGCGCTAACATACATTTACAATTTAATTACTAAAAATCTTTGAAATATTGAATTGTAATGGTAATTCTTTTTAAGAGAGTATACAGGCTGGCTCGCCACATTTCCGTCGGTTTATATACGAGCAATATTTTCAAAATATTTGTTTTAGGGATTATATACACAGTAAAAAAATTGCGTGTAGAAACTAACACTAAAAGTGGTCTATGTAAGTCCACACTATTTTTGGTAAATTTTACACTGTAAAATTTGGTAAATTTTACCAAAACGATTTGGTAAATCCTACACTTAAAAACGTGCAGTGTAAGACACTTGCCAGTGTAAACTACCAAGAGATGATGTACACCTTTGGGTGTTAGTTAGAGGTACACTACATGGGTGTAGCTTTTACACTGAATACCGTAAGTGTAATTAAGATGCTTTTAGCTGTAAATGTATATCGTACTGTTTATATACGCTAAGCACTCTAATAAACGTAAGGTGGTGAAGTGATCCAAAAGAATCTTCAATTTGCTAATAAAAATTTATTTGCGTATATCATTTTGTATAAAACAGAATTTAAACATTTGCTTTCTCGCAAAACGCATAATGTACAGAACAATGTTTAAACGACATGCACTATAATATATGTAAACGAATACGAACACTAATGATTAAACAAAAATATGCCTTGGAACAATATATCAATAATATTACTAATGTTAATTAAGGTTAAATAAACAAGTTATGCAATAAAAGGAAAACCATTGCACAGCACGGTAATATTATAGTACAGTAGTACAGATAATATTAACAAAACTATATATCTATTTTAAATTTCAAGCTTCTCGCTACCAGTTAGGTTAAGGAATATGGAGTTAACCACCGGAATGGAGGGAATAGACTAAACAGGGAATTACATCCTACACGATTAGTCATATATACATAACCTACAATATGTCATAAAATCTTTTAGAACTGACAAATATTTTACGAAATACAGCAACAAAGAAAATAGGTTGTAAACGATACGTATTATGTACCTACCTACATATCTAACTATTCTTCAAAATGGTGTAATTGGTTACTTACCGTTTGATATGCAATGTTTATATGCCGACGGAATAGGCGAATCACTAATACTCAGCCATTTAATCATACTTTTGCATTTAATTCATATTAACATCATGGTTGCAAAACACATAAAATATGTACATATAAACTATAAACATCTTAAAAGCAGAGGCACAGGATTCATGTTTCAATACGAATCCGATCACGTGTCAATTGTCCGTTAGTAGTCTGTAAGTTTATCTCTCTTTATTACATGTATCTGATAGAAATTGTTCATGCGCAGGCGTATATATGTACGCCCTCTCTTTTCGAAGTCAACTTTTTACACCCCCAGGTGTAGATATTTCAAATATTGGGCAAAGATGTCTTTACCTAATCGATTTTGATAACAAAATGCAACTTTAACCAAATTAGGTGTTAATTTTAAACACGCAAACTTTTTACCACTTACTTTTTGAGCTTTACACGCAGAAATTTTTTACTATGTAGAGTTACGTAAAAAGCACCTTTTAAAATTGTTTTGAAATATACAGGGTGCCCCAAAAAAAAATTACACACCAATGTTATGAAAATTTAAATGGAACACGCTATATATTATGCCATATTTTGATAGTACGAATTAAATAAAGGCAAGTTATTGTTTCCTATACCTAACTCAATCCGTTTCTGATATAATTAACAATTCTTCAAGATGTAAACCAAAATTTAAGACGCGTACCTCTCTTACATATTTAAGCTAGATATTTTAAATTGCAACCAGACCCTAGACATGACATCTTATCACCATCTAATTATCGGCTTATGTTGGTTTCAACACCCTAAAATACCAACTCCAGTCCAATTTGGCGTCCACAATCGCCTCTCTAATAATAATCTACTCTGATTGCAGTCAACATCATGGGCCTGGGAGGCGAACCCAACGTCGGAATATTCATCGAAGAGCACAAGAAACGAGCCGATAGCGATCCGAACGCGCCCCCTTTCGACGACTTGCGGAACTACGCGTACGAAGGAGGTGGTAGCACTGCCGGCTCGCTCAGTTCCTTAGCTTCAGGTCAGTGCCAACAAAATAGCAAAATACGAAAATTAATTACTGTATATTATTCCATATTTGAATTCCTTAATGGTAAATAAAGCAGATTAAATTTGTATAACCTACACCAGAAGGTTTTAGAGTAAAGAATTGCATTTATAAGTTTCAGTTGAAATTCAATACCATCTTTATTTATAACAATTTTAATGTAACATTTCCTATATTAATATTTTTTGAGTAATTTAGAATAATGCGTTTTTTAATATGAAAAATAGTGGTAATCATAGGTTTATTATCCATGGACGGTAAAGTAGTTGACATACCGAATTGAACTACCAACGCATCACGTCCGTACTCTTGTATGAAGATTCTGAAGTTCTTCTGGATTCGGTTGTCAAAATAGCTGTCAAACAATCTGTCATTCAAATATGAGTCATCCATGTATTCTGAACACTACAAATGCAAGTAAATTGATTTTACTAAGACAAAACATTAATATCTCTCTTATTATGCAACTTTTGTTAATATACTTATACGTTAATGCCCTTGATCTAAGATGTTTGATCACCCGTTGAAAATAAAATCGCAAGACCGTAAACAATATATGTGATAAAGTCGAAAGTTTGCCGTCAAAAGTTTCCTAAAAGTAATACATACTTTGCACCGGTATACAGGAAAATATATAGAGCTACAAGAAAACTCATTTGTTGTTAATTTTTTTCCCACCTCGAAACGGTTTTAAGGAGTAAATTTACTCGCGCGACAGATCTAGCGCGCCCTGGGTTAAGGTAATTACATTTTAATTAAAAAACTTGGAGAGAAGTAATTATAAACGTTGGTCCGTGCCGAAGTTTGTTTAGCTCGGGTTTCCCGGGTATTCCGCTCTCTGGAATTGGCCGTCTCCGAGATGGGGTAAAATTACTTCTTTGGGGGAGCTGACGAAGGCGTTCCTTCAATCAGAACGAAAGGGGTTCAGACGCTCAGTTCGATTAAAGTTGATTGAGCTACAGCGCCGTCTGGCGAAATCGATAAATATCTTCTTGATGATGTGTAGGTAATATATTGGAGGGCGCTTATTCCATTTAGTTAAAAACTGATGGAAACAAACAAAATACAAGACTTGGCTGCATCGATGCAGCAAATATATTGATCTAAACTAGCCGTGCGGGATTGCTGGCTAAATTTGCAAATGCGATTAAAAAAAAGAAGTATTTAGATACCCAGGATAAAATATTTATTAAGACCCCTACTTTTACTAATGCAGGGTGTGTGAATTTCCGAGCAAGACTTCCACGTAGCCACCATCTTTATTAAATTCTTAAACCCATTTATCTTAATTGCGAAATCTTCTATGTTACATCAAGATTCAATTAGTTAATATGCATTTTTATATAAACCTTGGTGTTAAAAGAAGCATAGGAGTGAGATATTGCAGTAATCTGAAGATGAGTTTCCATAAATGAAAACCTGATCTCGTTTTTAATATTTCTTTCTTAACGTATTTTCATTGAAAATAGATAACATACATAGTAAATACAGCGAATGCAGTATTCATTTAAAGTGTCATCAATGAAATTCTCAAAGTGATAAATTTCAACTTGAAAAATCTTTTGATAAAGTATTTGTTTTTAGAGTCTGTATATTTGCGCCGGTAATCCGAAACTGCTTGTAAGACAACCTCCTTTTGAGTTTCATTTTTTTTTTAATAGATTGTTAAAATTCTCCATCAATTTGAAATCCCTCTCTGCAGCATCGTTGACACCTCTCAAACATTTGACGATGTCCAGTACCGTATTGAGTTTACCATCATTTTTCCATATCGAAGGATATTTGAGCAGAAATTGTGTGTTGATGTTGAATCTCTTAAAAGAATTCTTAGATGAGGATTGAATGAACTGCTCGAGTCCCTTGTTTATATGATTTCTAACGTGTCTTGGTAGTATTGCAAACTTTCTTATTTTAGCAGATTGCGACGAAGTTGTTTGTGGCGAAATGCTGTTGCATCAATTCACGCAATATTAATTGTCCGCTACTCATAAATCGGGGCTGGGTCGTGGGTTTGTTCTTTTAAGGTGTAAAAACAATGTGGGCGCCAGCCGGGACCAAACGGCAAGGTAGTCGGGTTGTACGCAATAATCAAAATAACAGACCTTTTAGATTAACAATAACAATTTAATTAATTAAAAAGATAAATTTGACAAAAAAAAAACAAGTTAAATATATATAATCCCAGAGATTTTTAAAAAATTCGACGTCTTGGCACAGAGATTCAATAGGATTCGATGCCCTAATCTAAGCTTTCACATACAAACGTGCAAGAAAGATGTAATCATAACGGCTTCCAATTTCCTCTTCTTCTATTACGGGGAAGTCGTTGTGAAAAAGGACAACCTTTAGGCAGTAGGTACCTTCAACGGTCCACCTAGTGTGGACATTTGGATACAAAAGCTACCGGACTTTACGACGGACGAAAAATATCTCTCAAGGGGGTGTCTTCTGTCCTGCTTTGTAGCTTTTTTCCAACGTATTGATGCAAGTCAATTCGTGGGCCATGCCTGTTGAAAACGTTGAAAAGTTGAACATTTGGACGCTTGATCTTTGTTCAAATTTTGTGTCAAGCACGCTTCTTAAAATGACCTCATGTCTATGGTGTCGACATGGCAAATATAAAATGTCTCTTCCTGGTTATTGTTCAAGTAAAATGCCAGCTCTTAACTGTCCTATATTAGAAGCTGTAGTATCGCAGTAGAGTGTGTATGGTATTACTGAAGGAGGAAAATCAACCCTCATTGGAATGGTCATTAGCACGCATTGCGGAGACACATCCGGGAACTGACGACATCGTAAGAGTGGTGACAGTGCGCTTGCCAAGTGGGAAGACAATAAAGCGACCGGTGTCAAAAGCGTGCTTGTTACCTCTATATTAATAACCAAGTTGACAAATATCGTAAATTTTTAATGTTTCCTTTCAGTGCTTTTTTTGTTGATTTTTTGAAAGTCTTTCAAGGCAGGGGCTGTATGTTTAACATTCTGTATTCTTTTCACTATTTTTGTGCACGTAGTGACATCTGTCGGTGGCTTCCACATTCTGTAGTGATTGACGAATGTTCTTGCGCACAGCGCATATAACCTATTATAATGTACTTTAAGCTAATAAAGCATGCGACGTAGTTGTTAGTGTTGAATGCTGTTGCAGCAATTCCGCAATATAAAATTGTCCGCTGCTCATGAATCGGCGCTGGGTCGTGGGTTTGTTCTTCTTAAGGTGTTCGAATAAAGAGGGCGCCAGCCGGGACCAACGGCAAGGTAGTCAGGAAGTATACAATAACCAAAATAAGACTGCACAAGTTAACAATAACAATTTAATTAATTAAAACAATAACATTACAAAGGAAGACAAGTGGGTATCAAACCAATTACAAAATTAAATTACGTGGTGGTTGCTATTCTAACGTTACAATCAAGAAGTGCTATCTTTCGCTGAGCGTAATAATAGAATTTCCGATCAGCTGTTCAAGACGGACATAAACAATGGACAGCGAAATGTTGGTAATAAAATGATAAGAAAAATAGTTAATCTAATTCAAGAACGGCATACTCAGCATTAATCATAAGGTAGTACAGTATTCATAAAAGTTTTTAGATCTTAAACATTAATTACTTCGCTTGTTTTAGGTTAAAATTACTCACTCACAGCTGTAATTGAGCTCACAGAAAATACTAAATATAACAAGACATAGTGAAATAGCGCTGAATTATTGATTGAAGGTTGAATATAATATTATACAGAGAATTAATGTAAATCCAAAACATAAGTGGGTACTAACTCACGATTGGTACTTGTTGAATGTTCTTCCGGTACAGCGAATTAGTATTGTTGGATGATAATAATCGGAGGTGCTGCGCCTTGATTCGTATGCTGTCACTTCTACCAGCTGATTAACGATTGTCCAGGTTTTTGTATTTATATATTGCTAATCCGAAGGATAGACTTCTCGGAGGTGGCTATTGATGACTAACGGACATCATTAATACTGCCTTGTCGTTTAGGTTATACGGAGAAGATCTTTAACTCTTCATCTTATTTAGAATATAGAACTTAAATTTAGATCGTAGATTTTTTATCCAGAATTCTAATTGTTCGATCTTTGATCGATTGCTACTTGTGAATTCTTTTGAACTTGAGTTCTAACCTTTTGATTTGAGATCAGACCTTTGATTTGAGATCAGACCTTTTGATTTGAGATCTAAACTTTCTGATTAGAGATCTAAACTTTCGATTTGAGCCTAGAAATCGTAATATAATGTTACCATGTGTTCTTAAAATATTATATGAATAACATGTAAAATGTGAAATTTTAAATAAAGATGTGATTAAACGAAATAGATTTTAAATAATTAATCAGATTACCTGAGATTAAAATTATCAACAATTAAAACTGAATAAGATAACCTTACCTAGATGTTCTCAGCTCGATAGTCGGAAGGAAAATATCTTTTAAAATGGCGAGCTAACCCAGAATGCAATTCTCACTCTTTTTTTTGTAAACAACAATAAATGTCAAAATGAAATAAATATGATCTACAGGTATGTTCAAAATAAAAAGGACATTTGCACATGGAAACATTATATTGTCTAAACGCGCAAACTTGTTACAAGCATTTATACACAAAACAAAAGTCGTTCAAGGCGTAATTCATTTCCAAACAGAGTGCTTGCGCTTTATCCGCCAGATGCCACTCCTGCAGAGTTTGGTGTACAGCAAGGGATGGATTCCCTCCAGTTCCTCATGTTAGCTCCCTTGTAGGTGATGACAAAGTGAAGCTTTCTTTTTCCATTAATGCAGAAATCCTTTTTTAAATCCAATATACAGTAACTCACTACTGATACTGGCTCAGCGAGGTTAAATGCATAGCGACTTTTGCGGCGTCTGTTCCTTCTCTCTGATCGGATTGAGATTTTGCACTATTCTTTTCCTCATCAAGTAGCATCGTTTTAGAGGGTGTCTCGAAAAAAAAAGTCAAATGTCGCAAAATAAGGGCAACCCTAATATACACGCATACATGTGAATGAAAGCTACGTTCAACCCAACACTAATGTATACGAACATTAATTAATTTCGACGCTACAAGACGTCGTCTTTTAAACAAATACGAAAATGCTACTACTGAAATTTGTAATTAATTTTTTATATTTAAATTTAAAGTAAAAGAATCATTTCGATGAAGGAATTCGTTATTCAATTTAATTCTTTAAAACCTCTCTTTTTCTTTGATGAACGGTCATTTATACAAACGCCAAGTTACAACTAGTGACCTTGGCTCTCCTTACTAAATAGGGTCAATATTTCACTCGAACACCGGTCATCAAGACACGAGAGGATGTAAGCCCCAAACGAAGTGTGATGAGGTGTCACGGGCATAGTGGGAGGTGGATATACCCGCTACTATAGGGGCTGAGACTTTAAAGAAAAACGGAAAAACTACGTGCGGTAGCTGGAAAAATGCGGGAAGTGAAAACGGTAAAGCTGCACAGGGCTATGTACCTATATATGAGCTCGTAGTGATTTATGGAACGGTCTTTTCTGACTGAAGGCGAAACCTTTTCCTAACGGAAGGTTTACACCTAATACACACTTAGGACGATGTACATTACAGGAAGCTTCGAAACATCTGACACTTATAACATCGCACAGACAGCAACCCCCCACCCCCAAAACGAGCCACCGCGACGCTGACAAATGACCCACTCCGGAGATTAGTTTTAATTTAAGTCTCGGTGGAGATGTGAGGTGTTTCTGAAAGGTGCTCGGTTGTTTTATTTTTATCCTTTCTCATGTCAGTTTGTATTTTATTTTATTGAGAAATGTTGTTACAAAGTTATTACTGCATCTACAGCAAGAGCGAAACATTGATTGAATTATATAAATTTCGCTAGACGAATTGATTAAAGTTTTTGAAACTACTCCACATAAAATTTACAAAAAATTATGATATTGCGAATAATTTTAAATAAAAATAAAACCATATTCTTTTGCACTAGTGCATACACGTAAACAGATAACACTGGTCAACAGTGAAATTGCTTCTTAGGTGAAAGTACCCAATCCTGAATGAATTCAACGTGCTGAACACGAATATCACATTGAAAAAAGTTGATTGGCTCACGTTCCAGAGATATTGACGTTTTGTCCATTGTATAGATGCTATTGCATAATGTAATGCAATTTAGTGAGAAATTACGAAATTTTGCGTCATATTGCATCACCCCTTCATGCAAAGAAGTTAATGCAGCATTTGCTGTAAGTTTCCATTGAGAGTGTTGCGAAATTGATTGCGCAATATCAAGCAATAGCTAATTATAGTTTATTTACGTCTTGTCAAAAACTTGGTAAAAGCCATGGATAAGAATGGACCAGCATTCAAGTACCTGCATGAAAAATTCCCTCGACTCAGTGAAGCCAAAATTAAAGAGGGCATCTTTGTGGGGCCTCAAATTAGACAGCTCTTCCGAGACCCCAAGTTTGAGGAACTTCTTCAAGGTAAAGAAAAACAGGTTTGGGATGCATTCTATCAAGTGGCAGCAAACTTCCTGGAGAATGACAAGGCAGAAAATTACAAGTGTCTGGTTGAGGATATGTTGGCTTTGTTTCATGAATTCGGCTGCAATATGTCCTTAAAGATCCACTTTCTTGATTCCCACTTAGATTTCTTTCCTGATAACTGCGGGCAGGTCAGCGATGAGCACGGCGAACGCTTTCATCAGGACATCGCCACCATGGAGCAACGGTACCAAGGCAAATGGTCTACGTCAATGCTAGCTGACTATTGTTGGACAATCAGTAGAGATGCTCCACAAGTCCACTACAAACGGCAGGCCAAAAGAAGTCGAAAGCCAGAAGCAGACTAATGTTTTCTTACCATGTATTATAATATTGATATAAGTACACTTTTTCTGAAATATGCGTAAATGTTTTCTTACCATGTATTATAATATTGACATAAGTACACTTTTTCTGAAATATGCGTACATATTACAGAAAACCCGTAGCCAATTCAGCTTTTTCTTAGTCATTTTCGTGTTCAGCACATTGAATTCATTAAGAAATGACTATGCTCAGCTTGGAAGCACGAACTTTTCGAAAATTTGTTGCCCAGTGTAATTATACAAGTATATAGTAGTTACATGAAAAAGGTAAAATTATGTGCAATATCATAATTTCCAGCAAAATTTTGCGAGCAGTTATACCTGAAAGAATAAAATTGTTTCAAATTCCTGTATTTTGAAAAAAAAAGATACCTTCAAACCAGACACGAGGCCATATAGGATTGTTTTCCGTATTGCAAAATGAACAGTTATCTTTCCTTGCAAGGACATTGGCAATTAAAGCAGGATTTTAGAATAAAAGAAGATATCAAATTTTTAAAGTTTATTATTCAATCAACATTTATACCACATTGAAACATATTATTCACACATAATAATATAAAACTTTCACGGGATTCGACTGTAGACGGTTTCTAATGTGGACCCTTTTCTCTAGCTATTCTTGACGTTGGTGGTATGAATGACGTTAGAATATAGAACTGGAGCAAAACCCATGAATCTGAAAAATCATTTAAATATAATTGTTTTAAAATTTTGAATATTTTTCAAATTAATATCGTGTGATGGGTGGAGACTGTGGCTTGAAAACTATAACAAGTTGTTTCTACTGAAGATGGCAACTTAGTTGCCGAAATACGTATTTAGATTTGTTATCTAATTTTGTGGTAAGGGATTTTTCACCTTTCTTTTGGGATTTTTGTTATAAATTAATATCGAACAAAAAATTGTTCGTATTTTCGTAGGTGAAGAATAGAGACAGCACCGGTGTAACATTAATTTAATAGATACTAAATTGATTGTGTATTTACATAGTCAAACAATGTGATAAAAACAAACTTGCAATTCATTTGCAACTTTATAAAAAAATATCGTAGCGGGCTTCATGTTGGACAGCTCTGGTTTAGAGGATTAAATATTCGAAGTCAACGCTGTAGCTACCAAGTATTAATTAATGGAGTGCGATTGCGTTTAATAAAGGGTGTCCCATTTCTATAATACAACTAAATATATGATATTTTGTATAATTCTACAGGAAAAATGCATGGCTTGTTATTGTTCAATTTCATTTTATAACTTGTTTCTTGCTATAACATAAACAAATGGTTACTTAGCTTTAAACAAAGGAATAATATCATCCAACTGCCACTCTTTTAATAGGTTCGCGATAGTTTCATCTGCCATACCTGAGATGTACTATTTAATCTGCTAACAATTCACTACACGGTGCACGCTGAAACATATAATCATTAGATTATATGTTTCAATAAACGAATAAAACCAAAATGTGTATTTTCAGATGCATTTGCACGTGTTGCATAGCAGGTGTTCAGCACGTGGGTAGTATAGCCAATAGAATTCGAGCAATTCAATGATATGTTAGTGAGAGATATAATAAAACCACCGAGTTAAAATAAACATAAGTGCTTTGTAAAATAGACTATTCTTCTTGTTTATATTGAATTTGTGTTTTGTTAAAGCAATGGCATATACATTTTCCTTTCAACAATTTTATTTTAGTATAGGGAACAACAACAATTTGTTAACATTTTGTCACAATTTGTTTAATTTCTTGGTTAACGTTTTCAACTAGTTACTTCAACAAAAAAAATGTTAACAAAAATTTTAGAGTTCATGCAATGCTCTATTTTTGTTGGTATAACAAAATGTTCGGTAAATTTTACAAGCGTGATCGTAACAAAGCGATTTTTGGTCATTCAACGCATCTTTTTCTCTGTGTATAAATCATTAGAATGATAATGATGATAATAAATTTTAATTTATTGACCTTCATTACGTTTTCATCACAAATATTATTACTTCCTACTGGCCGATCCCAGGTCAGAATTTTCATTCAATCGATTTTACCGGAATCCAGTAAACCAAATTCCCCGACGGCCTTGTCGCTTCGTACTTGTCGAAATGGTATGCGGGATGAACTCGCTTCGTTTATTCACATTATTATTATCATCATTTCTGGAGCTTAATAAACGTTGTCGGTTCATACGGCGATGCCCCATTGTTCGTATTACGAACGGAACAATCGAAAAAGGAAGCCAAATTAGTCAGTCATCCCCGGGATGATATTGGGAAAAACACAATGGCCTAAAAATAGCGCCCGTGATTTCTAATGTAAATACCCTAACCGCTCGTTGTTGATTTAATAATTCTGCGGTTCAGCAGAGTCGGAATGGGTCGCCGGATAAGTTTAATTATTAACGCCGAACGGATGGTGGAATACACGAATCGGCCGACTGGATTTTATACCAGATAAAGCGCTCTGACAAGCTTCGTTGATAAGTTGATGTTCAGTTTAGTTTGTTCAATTTTTGTGAAGGTACAAAGAATATCCGAATCCCCTCAAAGAGATCCTACATCAAGAGTGTTCTATAGGGTGTTGTTGTTTGCATTTTTCACATTAAAACCAAAAAGGACTTTTGTTGTCATGTTTATATCTCCGTGAAAAATAAATAAAGATCTTTACACTGTCCACGATTACCAAATCTTTAACGGTGTTACGTTCGGTTCTTGCTTAATACATGTTCACATATTCAACACTACCGTTCCCATGAACACATACAAATTATCAAAACATATTATTCAGCCGAGCAAGAAAATCGTTTCTACCTGATCGTGTTAGCCGTATCTACACAGCAGGTGACAGGTGGTGAATTAGACTGCGTTTGCATTAGCCGTGAAACAAGCCGATGATTACTAGCGGTAATTGGTCGACTTTATTTTCTATCAGCGTGCTTTATGGCCGATCAACACCTGCTCAGTTCCCACTCTCAAATAGTTTCGGAGGTTTCGGGCTGGCCCTCTCTGGTATTCGCGAAACACAAAAGACCCTTAACTGAATCCACATTATCGATGGCTTTACTCTCTTGGCCTTTTGTATTCGTGGTTGGTGTTGAATAGGAGTGTTTGTTGTCGTTCTTTTGTATAGGTATTTGGAGTGGGAAGTCGTTTTAATGAAATTTGTTTGTTATTTAAACAAAGCTGTTGATAATAGTGTTTGTGTTGGATTTAAATTTCATTTAAATGTTTAAGTAAGGTATAATGTACCTATTAAGCTAGTTTTAAAATTTCTATGGTTGGCACGGAACCTGTAGTTGTTTAACCAATTCCATCAACATATATTTCATATGAGGATTAAAATTTGTCAATATTTCATGATATAATATAGGTATCTAAGTTGAAAATTACATATCTAAAAATTTCAATGCTATAAAATTTGTGCTAAAGGAGCCCCATCAAATTTCTAAAAACAATTTTTATAAATACAAACCAGCATTTTGATATTTTATAGAAAAAATCCTCTGTTTACAATCACATGATTTTTTAGATTTTTCTTTTAATAATGTAATTATTATATGCGATACTGCGAAAGTGGAATTAAGGTTAGAGCTTCCTTATAAACCTCTTATGACAATAAAAAAAGAATTAACTATAAAAAACGATCATTTCAACACTGTATTATTTTTAAACGTGCCGCGCGCTATGAAATTTAAAATGACAAAACTCTACAAGTGACAACCATGTGACAGTCAGCCTTTATTTTTAAGTTTTGTAGGTTAAGTGTTAAATCATCACCATATCATTACAAATACAAAACAGCGTGGAACGTTTAACTTCGAAAAAACTTTGTGAAATTATTAAAATTTATCATCAGAAGCAATGCTCTGCAGAAGAAACTTGCCATGGATTGCATACGTATGTATATTCAACAGTCCAAGTCACCGAGCAAGTGTACATACATACATACAATATGTGAATATATTTAAGCAAGAAATTACGTTGTGTTGTGGATAATCCACGAAAAAATCGTAGGTATAAGAAATGTAAGAAATATAGAGAGACGTGAGACGCTGTTTGTGATAATACCAGCCGCACTCTGTGAAAACTGAATGAGAAATTATAATATTTTTAAGTACTTGAAAAACTATTTGCATTTTGTTTGTGTTATCCGAAAAGCTGTTTAAGATAGATTTAACAATAAGTACGGTTGCGAAATTTACGTACATCGTTAGATTATGATGTTTAGTGTAAGAATTTGAGGTTAACTTCTAAATAATAATTTTCTGCCTTTTCTCGATTTTTTTTTTTTTTATTTTGGAGCATTCCGCGTTGCAAATTTGATCATACAAGCATAAAGGCAGACACTTGTCACTACTCTTACGCAGTACACAAAGGGGCATATTACGTTGAGAAGTCTTATAACATTTCAAAAACAACTATTTGTCATGATGTCAAGGCTCCACAACGCAAGGAATTAGGGCAGGACAATGTTAAGGATAAATTAAAAACAACTAAATGTTTTATTTTCGCATTAAAACAGTCATTTTTTTTTTAAATCTCTCTAGTTATCAACTACAACTAAAGTCTTCGTTAAGTTTTATCCTGATTGAACCTTCAGTAGGGGCTATTTGGTTTTTATTAGCAAAATAAGTTTGAGTCAATCGGCACAGACGTTTTTTTTTTTTTTTTCTTTAAAAGGGCATACCTTCAAAATAATCTGGTACCCATTACTAATAGGTACTACTAATAAGTGCCTTCTCAATGCTCAGTAAATTTGAAATGAATATTCTTCAAATGAAAAAAGTTATAAACAAAAATATTCGAAATCTTAGAATTTACCAGGAAGTCATCTTGCGGGAGAATGCAGAAATTGCTTCTAAAATTTTGCATCCTTAAAATAGGACATGGTTAAATCTGAATTACCTTCTTATTAGGCAAATAGTCGTTAGTATAATTTTACTATACTACCGAAAAACGTTTCTCTCCATAAAAATGTTATAAAAAACTCACAATTTTTTCCACATCGTAGAACTCGTAACTTCATTTCTGTTATAATGAAACTAAACGGCTTTTCAATTTTTAAAACTACCGCTCATCATAATTGGAGCACGTGAAAATTTTAATCGCTTAGGAAGATTGGATGGCGCATCGGCTATTAGTTTTTCCCGTTTCTGCCCCACCACTTTTTAATTACTGCCTAGTAAACAATCGATAATAGCACACAGCTAGCAGTTTGAATAAACTAGATATCAGAATACTATGTATATCGGCCATACAATTATGCCTGCGGATTATTAATTAATCATTCCAAATATGGACTAATTCTATTCAGCGTACACGGAGAAAAATTTATTATTAAGGTGGCACCAATTGACGCACATTGAACAACAATTTGTGGGTAAATATATGACAACAACAACCATTATTCAATACAACCTAAAACTTGTTGTCGAAAAACTTTGTTAGAACTGCCACAAAATTTGGAAGGATATAATCCCAAAACATGTTACAATCAACCAGTTGCTTGTTGTTTAACGAATCACAAATATATGGTGTTTTCAACAAAATTGTGTGAAATACAGTATTAAAAATTGTTTATCACTACCAAAGCATTTTGAAACTTCAACAGCAAGTTGTGGATATTTAACAAACAATTGATTTTCCGTCATCATTTTCTACGTTTATAGTGTCACTTGATTTTGATTTTTCTAATCGCAATTTCTGTTCAAAGCGAACAATATTTTAGTAGATTCACACACAAATTCGGTGCTGTCTTAAATGTAAGCTGTGGAGGGTTTAAGTAAAATATCAGTATAGGATAACACATTTTTTTATTAATAATTAACAAAAAAAAATAAACAAGATAAATTCTAAAACTGGGAAACACTAAAAATGAAGATTAAAATTTCAAATGTATCTAAGTCTTATTTTACAAATGTCTCAAGGCAACGTATATTCTAGATCGTTTTGCAACTTTTTAAACAGGGGAAAACACTAGGTAATTTATCGAAAGGTTTAATGTACTCATCATTAGCAATCTGTACTTCGTACGCATAATATTCCATTCAGCTAGCTTCTCTGTAACAAAATTATCCATATCTAAGAGTCAGTAGACGTCAGAAGTGAGCCAGTTTTCTTCATTTTAATACACTGTCGTTCTTTTACACAAAACTAATAAGCTAACACAACGTCACAACCGAAAATATATGGCGTGGTCTACTTCGCCTGGTAACTAGCAGACTAGTCTGTTTCTTCAAGGCTATGTAAGACCAATGAAACACGCGGTTAGAATCACGTGATACTACTGTCCATGCCGTGACTTCCCGCATCACAAGTTGTAATATCGACAACGTAGGCGCCCTGTTGCGTCAACTACAATTGTGTGTAATGTAAATATTTCTTGACTGTACTGGTTTGAAAAATTGTGTTTACATCTACTTCACTTCATCGCACACGTTGTTCTGTATTTTAGATCTGAAATAACTACAACTATAATGTTATCGCCAAAGCGATTATTTGTACCGTAAAATATTTTAACACCAACAAAAGTGTTGTTGGTGGAACAAAACAAAAGTTTTGGAATATACTTACAAAACTTTACTGCAATACCAATTTATTTTTGAACCGATTGCAATGTAAGGACAATACTTTTTTTGTTGGATTTGCAATGTCATTTTTCTCCGTGTAAGTTTCTGTTAATTAGAGGAAAGCCGGATTTTTTCATGTGTGTTTATTTCCTTAATTCTTCCATTTTATCGCATTTTCAAACGATTTCGTAAAAATCTGCTGTTTTCATAGTTAAACAAGGGAGTATTGTTGGTGTAACCTCAACTTGCTCAACAGCAGGCGTTTGACAGCATAGACAGGCACAAATTGGAAGAGGACATGCGAAAAATGGAAAAATAGATTAGCTAAAGTGACAACAAAGAACTGCAAGGTCTAAGTAATCACCATTAAAGGATATACAAACGAAATCGACATAGACAAAGGAGTAGGGCAGGGAGACGCATTCTCAACGACACTATTTAACATAGCTTTAGATGCAGCGGTGAAAGCGACAGAAGTGGGATGCACAATCACAACAAATATGACGCAAATAGTTGCATATGCAGACGACCTAGCACTGATGGCAAGAGATAGACGACGCCTAAATAAACTCCTACTGGAATTTTCGAAAGAAGCAAGTAGTAGAGGATTAGAGATAAAAAATGATGAGAAAACAAAATATATGTTACTAAGTAGACGGAACACAGAAGCAATTGAAGAAATTAATATCCAAAACTATAGACTCAGCAAAGTAGCAAACTTCAAATACCTAGGCGTACTAATAAATGAACGAGCGCATAGTAGAAATAAACAAAGGAATAAAAACGGGAAACAGAGCCTACTGGAAATACCAAAAGTTCTTAAAAGACAAAACCCTGAGCACAAACACCAAACTCAGAATATACAAAGCGGCAATAAGACCAACAATGACATATATGGATCAGAAACAATGGTACTGACAAATAAAGATGAAGAAGCCCTACTAACAGCAGAGAGAAAAATTCTGAGAAAAATATTTGGCCCAGTAAGGAGAGAAGTAGGTGAATTAAGACCACTGATGAACCACGAAATCAAAATCAAAATGAATAACGAAGATATTGTGAAGTATATTAAGGCTCGGCGTTTAAAATGGTATGGACACATAGAAACAAGAATCCCCTATTAGGAAAATAATGAATTTTACCCCGGGTATTTAATTTCACGCGAATTTGATAACGATTCTTTTTGCCAGCTTTTTGGGATTTAATATAATTACTTTTTGGCAGATCTTCACTGAGATAACATAAAGATTCCTTTTCTCTTGTACTGATACCACCTACTTTATCTTTCTTAAGAACTTCTAACGTGTTACAGGTTCAACTTTCACTACCAGATATAATAGTTTTAAAATATCCCTTTTATTCTCTACACTACCTACAATGTAACTATTTTCCCAACGGCCCTGGGGATTCTAATTCATCCCGTGAGCGCGCCCAAAACAAACACACCCTCCAGTTTTCCCCTTTTCGGGGATTTGTTTGTGGAAAAACAATCCCCACCCCGTAGTTTCCTCCCTCCAGTGGTGCGCCCGCACTTCACAGCCGTGGCAGCTCAAACACGTCACAACGAAAGAGGTTTCCAATCTTTGCTTCCGTCGAGAGAGGCGGACGAATTTAAATTCACGCTCCCTTCTTCTCTGTTTACTGTTTGGAGAGGACCAGTCCCTGCCGACTTGTAAGTCCGCATTTCCGTAACGCTGCTGGGATTGAAGAGGAAGGTGGACGAAAGGAACGTCTGTTGATTTAGAATTGGGAGAATAATGAAGAGATTTTTTTTTGTACCTCCCAAGATGTTTGATGAAATTACTCAGTGATTGGGAAATTTGTCTTTAGTGTTAAAATGGTTTTTAGGGATAAATATGCAATGGTCACGTAATGTAGATAACAAAAGTTTAACAATAACGTGTATTGTGTTCTGTTTAGTTATAAATTGCTCTATAACCCCAACTTTTGAAAACTTTTGATGGCGTGTTAGACCAGTTTTTTTGATAACTGGTGATTAACTACACAGTATCAGTGTTAATCAGAATATAAGTTGGTATTTGATTTGGTGTGGTTTAACTTAGGAATTTTTGCATGTCTAGTTATACTCTATATGCTCTGAAATGTTGGTTTAATTGATTTTTCTCGAGATAAAGATTACATTCACGAGCAATTTAAAATGATTCCTCTATAAAATAAAATATTTGAATATAATTTATGTAAGTATTATATAACTATCACACTGACAAAAGTCAATGCTGCACAATCTCTCGACGCGCGTTTCGCTAACCAAGTTAGCATCATCAGATGATTAACAGTGCCACTGTTAATCTCCTCAAAAAAAAAAAAAAAAACAAAAAAAAATTTTTTTTAAATCATATTTTTCGCTGTTATTTGATAAAAGGTTAAATAAATCTTCAGCTGTTCGACCGGATGATACGTCAAAAAACTCCAAAAATCTTTCAATAACTTCACCGGTCTTGACATAACGTAATATGATTGATAATTGAGACTTACAGTAAATATCTGTGGTTTCATCTACTTGCCAAGAAAAAAACAGAGCTTCTTTAATTTCTGTATCTATTTGTTGTTTTAATACAAAAAAAATACAATCTATTAAATCATTTTGTATAGATTTAGATGTATCCGAAAAAATATTACTACTAACAAATTTATTAAAACTAGATTCATATTTACTAAAGAGTTCGAGTAATTCTTTATAATTTCCACGATTAAAAGAATCTGAAGTCTCATTGTGTCCCCGAAAAGCTAAATCTTGTGATGCTAAAAATATTGTTACGTCTATTAATTTTCTTAAATTTTTCCGGTTTTCTCTAACTTCATTATTATAGGCAATAATTGCATCTTTGCGCGCGCTGTCTACAGCAGTAGCAGTATTTTGTTTTCTAAATAATTTAAATTTGCACAACGATGAAATGTGTTCTTTAGACTTAGAATGCCATTCAATAGGGCGCGATAAATTTTTTAAATCTGTATAACCTAATTTCGACCACGTTTCGGTTTGGTTACAAAAAAGTAGACATGGCCAACAAAATAATCTTTCCCTTTCTATTGAACCAGTTAATCAACCACATTTAGTGTAGTATAATGAACTAAAATCACGATTTTGCCGGTTGCCGTCGTTAGATACTACAGATAAATTAGGCCGTGGTTTCTCAATGTTTTGTAGGATGTGTAATTTCGTCTCTATGTTTAAACAACTAAAAGAATTTCTTACCAACCAGTGGACAATATCTTGGCAAATTCTAATTTCGTTCATTTTATCCATTTTGTGTGCGTAACCTAACAAAATTCACCCAACGCACGATAACATGCCGATAGGGTAGGATCTCACCGCGGCGGTAAGCCTCCAACCATACGTATTCGCCGTATAAAGTGCACGTGCACTGACGGAGACGCATTGCTTTCAGCCATGGCATTAATCATCAGCGCGGAGCCAAATCCGTGGCTAGCCTCCTCGGTTGCTATTATAGTGCGTACAGTAAAATTTCGCGCATTATTGGAAATTTGTTTGCATTTTTAAATTAAGTAATGAATAAATATACTATTCATGATAAATTCTTTGTAAACATTGCTTTATTTTAGTATATAACCGATGCTTAAACATTATTTTAATACATAATAAACACTACTTATTTTATTAAAAATAATAGGGGAGGCTTAGCCTCCGTGGCCTTCCCTGACGAGCCGCCACTGCATTCGGAGCATCATCCTTACTTGATCCCGGCCTGGACGAATGTGTGCATTTGATATATCTAAAGTATTTATCCTCCCACGAGAAGAATTACTTTAATTAATAGTCCCTATAATTAAAATTTACTATCAAATGTGAGGTTAGAATTATATACACAAGGCTTTTGCGCGGTCTATTGAATTTTAAATTTTGTATTATTTTTTTCCAGGTACAGACGACGAAACTCAAGAATACGACTACCTAGGGGCTTGGGGACCCAGGTTCGATAAATTGGCAGACATGTACGGTCCAGGCGAAGAGACGGAACAAGAAGACGAATAAAATAAGCCAGAACAAAACCCGCCCTAATCCTATCCCACTTTCCTATTTTTTTTTTTTTTTTTTCTTCGATAAAAGTGACAAGATCACCAAACCACCAAAACGTTACTAAAGAATTGACGAAATTACCAGAATGAGAAGAAACGAATGAGAAACAGCACACATTCCTTTGTCAAAAAATGTATCGATTTTTTGTTTCTGTCGTGTTTATCAAAAAAAAAAAAAAAAAACGAAAAAAAATTGAAATAACTGCATACTACGCGTTGTTAGTAGGCGTGTCCCCTCCCCACTCCAATAAGACTGTTGGCAGTTACCATGCTGCGATATAATTTATAATATTATTATTAAAGTAATAATTAATTGATATTATTACGATTATTATTAAAAGTAAATAGATACAAATAATAAAATAAAATAAAACGATGATAGGAAATTCTAGGTATTCGAATGCGACAGATCAATATCGTAGTTTCCTGTTTTTTTTTTTTCTGACTGCACACGTACAATAATAAAATAATAAAAAATAATATGGTGTAACAACCACCGAACGAGCGAATAAAATGGGCGAACAATATACCGTTTCACGTTTATATTATTGATGAATTTACTACATAAAAGTACACATGAAAATATACACTGCCAAAAATGCATTCAAATAATATTTATAAATTATCAACTGACATATGATTATTTACGAACGCATAAATTAAATATAAACTAATCGAAGTAGGACGAAAAAGGTTAACGAAAGATATTAAACGGGAAGGAGGATGATCTCAAAAATATTTCAACTGTAACCGAATAAAATCATCATAAAAATGGTTACACAAAATCGCAATTAATTAAACTTTTATAATCTTGCACCTTGGGCCAATTTTACAGATGATAGTGTCCTTACTATTAGGTACATACATAGGTATATGAAAGTGTAGAAAAAATTAAATTCAGGCAAACAATCGAAGGTACAACATGATAGTGCACTCTTCTATAGACTCGGACCCTCATGAAATGTTCCTCGGTCCATAAATAATTATCAATATAAAAACGGTATCATTAAAGCATTTTATCAAGATTAAAATCAGCGTCAAAGCATATTTGTCAAGTTTCCACTCTGATGGAGTGAGAATAAAAGAAAGCTATCACATCTTTTAGAATTTATATACGATGTTTCTTTATTTTTCTAGCAGATGTCGTTCCCTGAATACATTTGTAGCACGTGATAATAGCACTATCTGAGAGAAAATATTCAACATGCTTCATTTTCGATTGCATAGATGTGGATCCCACTTTAGAAAGCAAAAAAAAAAACCCTTAAGAATGTTAACCAAAAGGTAACATGATTTCCAACTGCATTGACAGCTACTAAACATTGTGACATTTATTCAACGTTTCCAAATACCCAATTTACGTTTCTCTGTAAGAAGTCTTAGTAGATCATGCACCGTAAAATTTCCAGATTTACCTGTTATAGGTTAGAATATACCCATTCTATGTGGAATATGAAATATCTTTTCAAAAAGATGCGTTTATGTCTGCTTAAGAAGCAGCATTTCAAAGTCATATTTTAATAAGTTCTACAACTACAAGAGAATGTGTGATCCCTCAGAAATATCTTGGCCTTAGTACCCTAGAATAATAGGAACCGTACCATCGACAACAGCTGTCGAACACAATTTATTATACCTCAAACTGACCCAATGTGTACCTTAATTGCTCCAAGGTACAATTTTATTAGATATTTCGTCAAATATGAATCGGTTATCACTACGTACAAATAGATTCATGTCAATAAGAAATAAAGATGAGTTTTTGTAACCTAGAAACACCACCTTTTAGTAAGATTTTACTTTCAACGAGCATAAAACGCGATTAATAAAAACTTTCTGCATATCTCTATAGCTCCAAGCGATTGTAATTATGTATGGTGCCCTCTAGTGACGTGTAACTGGGAGCCTAATTATTTTACAGCTGTCTAAGGATAAAATTAATTTAATAATAAACTACATAAAAACTTGTTAATATCTTTCGTAAATCTCTTTTACACCGATAATTAATGTAAAATAATAAAAAACAGGACACTTTGATACCTTGATCTGTACGCAAACAAATTAAACAATAATTATATACTGCACATATTAAAATATTAAACACAAATACACTTTTAAAATCAGAGACACGAATAAAAGCGAGAAAAAAAATCAGACGAAATCACATATACTCATCACGTTGTCATGATATACTCCTCTACATAACCTTAAATAATAATGATAAAAAATACATATTCGTGTATCGTATAAAAGCCAGTATTCCTACGGACTTACATGCGTAGTTTAGTAGGGCGAGTCAGTCACTATCTAGGTCAATGATTATTAATTATTATTATGATACAATGATATAATTTAGTCGATTTTATTATTATATATTATATTATTAGAGATTGCCATAAATATATCGGGTGAACGCGTTTTTTTGAATGATAGCGAACGGTTGAACGTCACTCTGTGCGCGTGCGTGCGTAGTTTCATAACCTATCTAATATGAAAACGAGAATTTTACCAACCTGCCTATTTATCACACAACACGACCGCATGTACGACAAGATTTATTTCATCGTGTGAATAAAACGGATGCATGTGAAGACACAACGTTAATTATTATTATATATATTATGATATTAACTGTATATAGTTCTCACGTTACCTCTCCCTGCCCCCCACCACAAACACTTATAAACTTATCACGGGAAAAATCACTCACTACCAAAATCACAAAAAAAAAACACACAACATTGTCGTTTTTATAATAATAATAAGTATATTTTAAGCGAAATAATAATGAATAAAAAAGGAACTTTAAGATAAGAATTGACAGCACCTATTCTCTAGACTCAATGGATAACGAAGGAAAATTGGAAACTTTATAATACTAAAAGTACTACTGTAATTTGTAACATCATAAAACTGTTTATAACTGTTGACTCTCATATGTAAAAATAGTAATTTTATTCCTCAGTTCTACGTAAAAATGAATGACGTACAAGATTTAGGTTATGTTATCACTTCTTAATTAATTTAAATTAAATCATAAGTTTAAATGTTAAACGTCATTGTTTTTACGATATTCGTTAATGATAAATAGTACTTAATTTGTCTATGATAGTTCCCTATAGGAAATATTCGAAGTCAATACTTAAAAGATAAAATCACGCCCCTTTCATCATTCCCATATTGATATTTTTTAACGAATCTTCAAATAATCCTGTCGAAACAGCTCACCATAGTGTTTCAGTGTTGTAGTTAATGTATATATAGTAATATGTTAATATGAGGAACATAAAATGATAAAAAAAAAAATAAATGATAACTATAACGGGTGAATGTTACTGGAAATTGTACATTGAGCGAAAAGCGTGGGAGTCAGTGCCAATTTAAAAAAAAAAAATATGTACACAAGGAGAACCTAACCCGAAATGAAAACAGAAATTAATTAATTATCTAGGTAATGTTTTGTAAATTGAACGATCGACTAAAGAAAGAGACGCAAAATGGTATAATTAACATTATAACCAAATTTAAAATATATTGTATACCTACTTACAACTTATGTGTTTGTGCACCCAAATTATTGTAATTAGTGTGCATTTCGAAACATCATCCAACCCAAACGAAGAGAAAAAGGAACCCTTTAATAATTACACGTATGCTGTATGATGCTCATCTCAAATCTCATTCAATTAAAAATGATTTCGAATGAGGTATACTTAACGAATAAT
This sequence comes from Cetonia aurata, assembly GCA_949128085.1. Lineage (NCBI taxonomy): Eukaryota > Metazoa > Arthropoda > Insecta > Coleoptera > Scarabaeidae > Cetonia > Cetonia aurata. Next base: position 64,568,958 of record OX421884.1, on the reverse strand, counting down.
GTTACTTCTCGCCACGAGATCGCAGCACCCCATCTCTCTCTCTTACACCATAAGGTTACTTAACTTATATTTAAATTTATCATCGCATAATCATTATTCTAAATGAAAGGAATGAAACGTGACAAAACAAAACGGTGTACCATTTGTCCATAATTCACGCGATAATTTATAATAATAAACCTAATGTCGTTTTTTTTTATAATTTTCTAGTAACACGATAATATGTATATCTATATACATTATATATATTATAAATAATATAAATAATATGATAATATGAATACATATACTATTTAAGTTTGAGTGTTTTCTAGTGATTCTTCATCTCGTACTATCGGATGTAATAATGGAGAAAATCGTAGATTCTTAACGAGTATTTTTTTGTATAAAAATGATTTGAGATGATTTTATTTGAAATATAACTTCAGAAAAAACAATAAACGATATTGTCTGTAGTTTTATTTAACGCAATAACCCCAATATCCACCCCATCCCAGAATTAGGTGGAAACTAAAAGGAGTTTTTGAATCTAGTTAGTAATATTTACAAAATAGATAATTTTATCTGATCACTTTATTATAATTTTAAATCGTGCATTGAATTATAATGGTGAATTTTACATATACGCAACGTAAGTAGCTATACATTCCAGTCCCCATCAAAACACTAAATCCGAGAAAAATGTTACGAAGAATCGAGTAAATTTAAACCTCTCACAATTATTTTTGGTAACTTCAACAGAGCGATATTAAAATAACTATCAATGGTCGCGTTCAGTCAGCTTATCGATAAGCTACCGGTTACTGGCCGGTGATTTGTTACCATTAAATGCAACTGAATCAACTTGTATATGACATCTGTCAAGTGATTGCATGTGTTGTACAATTATATTTTGCGAGGTTATGTCACAGTACCGGTAACTACTGACAGGCATGGTGGCAAACCGTATTTGAAATACGGTAAGAAAAATAACGACCGGTACAGTCTTTCACTCACCGGTAGCTACCGATGGCTTACCGATGTGCTAACTGAACGCGACCAATGTGATAGAAAATCTTAGGTAACTTCATGCTTCAACGTTAGAGTTACTAATAATAATTGTGGGAAATTTAAATTCCGATAAATTCTAAAAAAAGAACAATAGTTTTAGTGATTTTGTAATAAACAATATACTTAAAACAGGTATATTTTATTTCATAAATCGTAAAATAAATCTCATGAAATAATAAACCGTAAAAATAAAAACTGTTACATTGTTTCTTTTTTATATAATGACATTAAAACTTACTAGAAAGAACTTTGGACATCTAAAAGACAAAAAAGGTCTGTCAGCCTTTCGATTTCAAAATAGGTAAGTACATTGACTCGATAAATCTAATATAAATCTATATATTTCCAAATCCTATTAATGATTTTTATAAATCATCAAGGCACGCGCTAACTCTCTGGTATCGAATAGAACTGATAGAACACAAATAAATAATCGTTAAAATTTGAAATTCTATCGATTATTTTGCTTTATACACATCAAGTTTTAAGAAATCATGGCTACCATCTATCGTATTTAATTTTATAGATTCCTTTTATTGATTTACAATTCTACAATTATTAAATTACATTAAAGTTTGTTGACACAACGATTATTCTCTTTTGTATTCATGTAAAGTAGTTTCGTTTTAAAATAATAAATAATTCAAAGCAATGTCAACCACACGATTTATTTTATTTAAGTTGAAACACGTCCTGATATTTCCTTTGCTCTCAAAATTGGTAAGCATTAATATATTAAATAAATGCTTAAAATCATATTGTTAACAATTAAAATGCGAGGATATAAAAGAAATCACTTTTTCTGCATAATCATTAAAAAAATTATTTAAATATCGGGTTAAACCTGCCATCTCTAGGTAAGTAGTGGTACTTACTATGAGGTGGTAGTTTTTATCCGAATTACAATTAAAAAATAGTAGAAAATTACCGGAATCCTCTCTTTATAATAAAAATGTGTACCAAAAAGATACTTATTTGGGGTTTAAAAATAATTTTTGCTTTAAAAGACGCTATCCAGAAAATATACTTAGAGCTGCGGCAAATATTAGATGGCGCTGTCGTCCCCATTAGGAATTGTTACCAATCTCGTTATCTCTGATTTGTATTTGTCTGTCCATATTTCTGTCAATGGTAGTTCCCATTTTATGTCAGATATTTTATTAAATAATCGGTTATCGTAGCGAAGTTTTTACACCGTTAGAAGAAGTAAGGATTCCATATGCGATATAGTGGAACGAGCGTCGTATAAATAGTGCCGTTGACATTTGTTATGATCTTGAATGTATTGGATGTGAGTATATTAATTTTCTAGGTTATGTCGTTCGGCGCTGTACATTTCCTAAATCGGGTAAAAACGTTCCAGAATCGCGTTTAGAAACATCAATGGTTTCTGGAAATGGTGTGTAAGGAGGACGTTTTATCATGGTTTAAGAACTTGGAATGTTACAAGAGGATCGACCTGATGTATGAACTACTGAATATGTGCATGCCGTTCGAGATACGGTTCATGGGCAGTTGCATAGAGGAGATCGGGAAGCACACCTACCAGGAGCTGCGCGGGCTGACGATAATCGCGAACGACGTCGAGAAACTGTCGAAGGACAACTCCCTAGCGAACGGACTGTTGGACGAGAGCACGCGCAGCCGTGCGCTGCTCTACATATCGTTGTTGTCGACTAGGAACTGTTTGAGTGCCAATTGGTTATTCAAGAAGCTATTTAGGACAGCTGTGTTCGAAGATTTCATAGTGAAAGGGAACTGTAAAGATGAGAATCTGCAGAGTGAACTGTTGTTGTTGTTAACGATGAGTCTCCACCATCCGGCCTTCACGTTCGATCAGAAGACGTTCTTCGGGAGCATGCTGTTGCATCTGATCGAACAGCGGGAGGGGAAGAAGTTTATGGCAGTGAAACCGAACACCTTTTGTTACCCACCTGGATTTGGTTATCCGCCTGCACAAATTATTGCTGTAAGATCTAATTTGTTTATTTTCTAATGCTTTGTTTTTTTTTTTTCAATATCAGAAGAATTTGGTACTTTTCCTAGTATGATATACCACATTTTGAACTGAAATAAAAGAACCATTAATTCTACTTTAATTATTTGTTCGCCATCTGCTTTGATTATTTCTAATCATCTTCAATAGCTGTGTTTTCTTTTAATTATTTAACCAATTTTTTCTCTATGGTGTTATTATTGATCTTCGTTTTTTTTTCTATTTTTTATCATTCTTTCTCCTCAATTATCTAGATTTTAATCTTTTTGCATTCACATCCAGAAATTTGAAATTTGCATGACAATAATTATGTAGTCTATCAATCTGGTTTGAAATTGCGTTGAAAATATAAATCTACAGCAAAATTTTCCTCATACTTCTATTGCTAACTTGTTCTCTCTCCTTTGTTGACAGTAGCCTTTCTTTTCTTCTTTTGTTTTTCACCATTCTCATTCTTGTCGGACAAATAATTATTTCAATTCTGTTTTTCACACTTATGCCTTTGCAGTTTTGGCCTTATCATATTCTTATCATCCTTGTGAATTAAGTTTTTAAATCCTATATTCTCCATTGAAGGAAGTGTTTATTATTATATTATGCAATACAATTAAAGCATTTATTAAGCATATTTATTTTATCATAATCTCAAACAATATACCTGTCCCCTTCGAGTTTTTATTTATATTTTGTTTAAATATTTTGAGGAATCTATTAATAACGAAGTTGTACTTTTTAAGGAAAAAGTACGTATACCATACTATGAAAAATTTAGGAAAAATAAGGTTAGTAGCGTGTGATATAAATGTACATTCTTTATCTTTTGTTTTTATTACCTATTTTAGAATTAACACAGTTTTATGCAAATGACACGAAAGTTTATTTTCTATTGAGAATATTTAAATATTAAACAATTTAATTTAATGAAAATGTTTATATATCCTTACATTTTCAAGTTTTATAACTATTTAAATAATTTAATTAAAAAAAAACTGTGCACCATTTCGCTAAGACAAAATTTCGTTTAATCTCAACAGATATGCTTAGTAATTATCTATAATAAATTAAAATATTATATTTTATTTATCATTATATACTTAATAGACCAAATAATCTTTAAGAAGCATCTATAAAATTCATTCTAATTTTTTTTTTCACCGTTTTCGTAAGTACTGACACATTTTATTTGATTAATTGTTTTGATAATGATAACTTAGTAGCGCATATTTATTTAGTAGAATAGAAATATGCATCTTTTGAGATGATTGGCCGTTCCCAAAATCGTTAGTTATTTAAAATTGTACCCATGAACTTCTAGGAATGCCGATAAATATTCACAAAATGATTACGTAGAAAATCTATTTTTACCAGGAGTGTCTAATCTGAGAGCAAATTTGATAATTTTTTTTTTAAAAGCAGCTTTGTTCCAACTTGATTCCGATACATTCCTAGACTGGCGCGGAACTTCAGTTGGAGCAAGGCTATTAAATCTGCGAGAAATGTCAAAATTTCATGCAAAAATGTATATATCTCGTCTTTTATTATTCGGGTTGTATACGAGAATGTTATTAAATTTTTTATATTTATAATATAATTTGGCTTACTACTTTTTCATCAATCACTTCTAATTGTAATACACTTGCTGTTCCTATTGGCTATACTCGTTAGGGTGTAATAAATAGAACTAATGGGAAGAAAACAAAAGATTTCGTAATTTATTAATTACTTTATCCTAGATAAACTATAAGAAAAGGTGTTAATAGTTTACTAGTAGAAAAGTTGAGACAGACAATTAAAAACATCCAACTTGACATAATAAAATTATATATAATTATAATACATGCATCGTGCTATGAACGGTTGCCAACTGTATAGTTTACACACCAATGCAATGTTGTGAAAACTTAAATGCAACACCCTACATTTTGATAGTACGGACTAAATAAATGCAAATTACTGTTACGTGTTCTATACCTAACTAAATCCATTTCCGAAATATTAACTATTCTTCAAGATGTAAACCAAAATTTAAGACATGCATATTTAAGCTAGATATTTTAAATTACATTTATTTTTTAAACAAAGCATTCGACGTGGCAATAAAATTAACATGATGTTTAAAAATTATACAGGGTGAACAAAAAATTACTTTTTATTTTCTTCTTATTTTAAATGGAACAGCCCTGTATTTATTATCTTATTTGGATGCTAATTTTAACGGTCTTTGAAATTGTAAAAAGCTTTTCTATGCCTATCTCTTATAGTTTCTTAGTAATTTAGAATTTTCTATTTCAAATATTAATGTCTAGTCACTTTTTTTTTTTCATAAGTAGACTTAAATATATTTTATTTTAGCTATATAAAACACTGTATTATATTAATAAATATCTTGATAAAGTCATTACACAATGACGAAACGTCGCATTGGAGGGAAGAAAAAAGAAAATTTAGTGAATATACACCAGATTCATTAAAAAAAAGTTTCGTATTTACTGACCTAAAAAAACCCAAATTAATTCCATAAAATTTTTCGATAGCATTATAGTTCTTGCATTTTTTTTTCTGATGTTTTTCCGGAAAAAGAAAGAAATTTCCACGTATAAATAAGTTCATGTTAATTTTCTACCATTCCTAAAAGTTTGTTGGGATTTTCTAGAGTATAGTTAAAGGGTTGAAGAAATAAGTTGAGGTTAATTGAAGTCTGTGAATCTGTCACTTTCTCATACTGAATATTGTTTGATGATAATCAAGTAAAGTATTTTATTTATTTTATATATTTGAATAATATCATTTTTAACATACGCGTTGACAGTATCAAATCTTAGATAACTGTGAATATGGCAGTCTGATCGTACATTTAAATCTTAGAAGTAAAAAGTGTGTGCGCAGTAAACATGCTTGGGGAGTAATGTTTAAACTTTCGATATTAGACGAGTATTAATAACGCAAACTTTCTTAATAATATCAAAGGAGAATTGTTAAATTTTGTCATCAAAATGATTCCAATTAATTTATTATTTCTAAATAACGAAATAGTGTTATAAAAGTAAGATTTTCTTGGTTTTTCCCTATCATTTTTGTTCTATGCACAATAGGAGCTTACATAATCTCCAATTCCGCATTCTAGAACTCCGAAGTTCCTGTGATACCGCTCAAAACTCCCCCACCGCACGCCCAGGGGGACGCCGCCCAACATCCTCCGCCTGGTATTCCCCTGCATCCGCCGCCGGTGAATCCCGCTCTGGACTACATCGCGCCCGCGGTCTGGCAGAGGCCTGCCTTCACGGCGACGATGTGCCCCCCTCTCGAGGTAAAGTGAAACAAACGTACAAACATGTCATTAAGAGTTATACACAGCTGTCGTGTGTGTAAGTCTGGTCGATGAATATTGATTGCTGATCAACAGGGACTCCCGTTGCCTACGAGATCCATCTCGCCGCTCATCAGCCAGCCCACCTCCTCGCCATCTAGTCGGTGTTCCTCGCCGCACCGGAACTACACGATCAGATCGGTGACGCAGCCAACAGCGCCCCCGCTCGTCGAGGTGGCACCGAATCCGGCTCAAGTGAACATGGATCCGTTGACTCTGAGCAGTATACCGAAGTACATGCCGCCGTTGAAGGTCGCAGATGATGAGGTATTATTTTTCGATCTTCTTATTTGGTATGGCAGCGCAAAACGACCAGGAATATTCAAAAATGAGTTTCTTAGATAATTTTAGTATCGTAAACTTAGTGTGACAGCTTTATTTACACAAATGAGTTGAAAATTGAGATTAAAATAGTATCATTTTAATTATAATTGTATCTCCTCCATCAACTAGAATAACAGTGTTTCTTTTATGAGATGTAGATTAGGCAGACATAAAATTTACATATCTGTCAGATGATGTAGGTTTGTTATACCAATAAGTTTCCATTTTCTCATTGTTTTTTATTAAAGAAATATCTAAGAAATTAATGGTATTATTTTCTTCGACTTCTAGGGTGAAATCTAAGTTGTTGTGGTATTGGTTAAACTGATTTAAAATGTAATTTATTGTTTCTTTAGGCACAGTAACTAGGCAATCATCAACATAGCGTTTGTATAATTTTGGTTTGAAATTTAAATTAGCAATTATACTAGATTATAAATCTTCCATGATAAGTTGAGCAATAACGTGTGTCACATAAGTTTTGGGAAAAATAATTAAATTCTTTAAAGTAAGTGTAACGTAATTTATTCAAATGACCACTTTACCAACATTTTACCTTATATTTAAATTAATTAAAGCGACAATTAAAATAATGACAAAGGGCCATGGTCCTCAATGGCACGCAGTTTTTGTCTAACTTGTCCCATCATGTTTTGGACGATGTTTATATCAATTTCTCTTATCTTTTGATATATTCTTCGCCTTAGTTCAGCTTCATTTTGAGCTTCCCACCCATTATCATATACTTTTCTGGTCAATAGTCCCCAAAAATCTTCGATGGGTCGAGCTTGTGGCACATTTGGCGGATTGTCTGCTCTTGGCACAAAGGGTATGTGAGCTTCTAACCATGTTCTAGTCGTTCTTGCATAATGGCAACTTGCTAAGTCCGGCCAAAACATTATTTCTTCACGTGGATGAGTCGTAGTAATAAGCTGTAGCAAGTTCGGTAGGCATCTTTCGGTATAAATGTTGGCATTAACTGCCTCACCCCTCACATGCCCAACATAAGGTCGTGAAACTCCTCTCTCCGATATGGCACACCAAACTAGAATTTTATCTTCAAATTTTTTTTTGGTTTTGTATTTAACATTCTCTGCACAATTTTCTATATTATCGGTATAAAAACCATCATTGCCTTTCATTTCTGAGTGAGAGAACGTAAAATATTTTTCATCGTCCATGATGATCACTTTATTGTTTGCAAAATGAGTTCGGCGTAATCTACGACAACACATTCGAATTCTTCGTAACTGGTCCTCTGGACATTTACGTCTTTTACGAAACTTTAGGCCTTTTTTTTCAATACCCTTCTTACAGTTTCATGAGAAACATTAAATCTTCTGGATAACTTTCGGCATGACGTTCCAACGCGGTCTTTTGCACTTTCACAGATTCGGTTGGCGCGATTTTCGGTCAACATTCCGGGACGTCCGCTTTTTGGTAAATTGAGGCATCGTATACCTTGTTCACATTCTGCAATTGTTCTATAAATGGTTGTCTTTGAAATATTTTGATTCCAAAATATGTTTACAATTTCTTGCTTGGGTACATGTCCAACCAGGCTGTAAATGCTTTTCCGTATTTCAAGTTTGTACGACATAATTGGACAAATTATTTGACATCTATGAAATGTCATAACAAGTTTGAGTATTAATGAACATATGTTTATCATGGTTACTAGATTGCAAGTTATTTACAGTTATTTTTACGCCGACGAAAATTTTCCCAAAACTTATGTGACATACGTTAATACTAGGAATAGGTGCTCACATTGCAAGGTCATCTATTTGTCTATAATATGAGTCGTTATATTGAAATATGTGGAAGTAAGGGGTAGTTCTTTGCTTTGAGAAATTCAGTTATAATAAAAATACAATATCTACAGATATAAGTTTGTCATTTGTAGTAATATTTCTGTTTTTTAAGCAAGCTTTAAGATCCAAAGAATTTTTTAGTCATATTCGTTTTTGTTAATAATTTTTTAAACAGAATTTGTAAGAAATTTTGATAACTCATAGGTTGGACATTGTATGCATGGTATCTTTATTGGATGTCCTGGCATACTAAATACATAATCATATAACATAAAACATGAATTCGATGAAGGAAGTACATAATAGTAATTAGAATAACACAATCAAATAAGTATGCACGCACCTTCACAATAGAAATATCCAGGAGAGAAAAAAATAAAAAAAAGCAAGCCACTATTAATATTTAAAAAAACGCATCCAATCACAAGGCCAGATTCAGAAAAGAATTCTGTTTTTCAACCCGACATGGATTTTAATTAGATTTTGTACATTATTGTAACTGCCTAATGTAAACTCTAAACCTAATTCCAGTAGCGTGATATTCTAACCTTGTGTTTCCTTTTCATATGTACGATATGTTATTACATATTTTGTAAAATCCTGTCCTGCTCCCCCCTCAAGAAAATCTTCAACTTACTCTTAAATGCAGCATCTGGCAGTAGCCTCGTAGTATTGGGTATCTTATTGTATTCGCTATATTTGGAGAAGACAAATGAGCGCTGAAATAGTGCAGTCCTATGATAGAAATAATCAGCGTCTTTACTAATCAGACATAATATAAGTTTAGTACGATTCTTTTCATTATTTCCAGCTTTCCCACCTGCACGAGGAGAAATTCCGCGAGTCCCACTGGCCCAACCAATTCGACGTGAAGCGCCAGAACGGCATGCACATGTTCTTCAACGTCGACCAGATGCGCGCCCTCAAACTGGAGGGCGAGAACTCCCTCCACTGTTCGACGTCCTCCAGCAACAGCAGCCTGAACCAGTCGCCGCCGCAGACGCCGACCGTACCCGCCCTGGTCGCCCAGCACGGCCCCGGCCGAGGAACCGACGGAACACCCAAGTCGCGCATGAACGGCATGCCGCCCCCGTTCATGGGGGCCGTACCGCAGACTGCGCCCGCCGTCCCGCCCCCTCCCCTGTGCGAATCGACGCCGCCGCCGCCGTTCAGCAACTGTACCGTGCCTTACTCCACCTATCCATCTCACGTGACCCTGACGGCCATACCGAACAGGTGTATCATTCAATATTCCACCGCGTTCAGGCCGTCCTTCAATACGCCCTCCTTTAGCTACCATCCGGAAACGACGGTATTCACTTCACCCTCTTACTTACACGTTCCCATCTATTCTAGCGTTCAGCAGCAGGCGCCGCAAGCGCCTAGGAATCCGCCGACCTGTTGCAACTGCGGCAGTTTGGGACACACGGGCGGCGATTGCACCGGGCAGACTATCGAGGACATCACGCAGAAGGCCTACACTTTGGAGTATTCCCCGATCAGCGACGGCGACAAATGATGTGCTGCCAATCACTTTGGGAACGTACAGAGTGAATATGTTTAGGTCATCGATGCTGCGGTACGGACAAAAGAACGTAATACGACACTATTGCTAAACAGAAAAAAAAATGAGTCACATCGTCACGATGATTAATTATATATATTTTTTAAAAGCAAAAAAAAATTATTAAACCCAAAAGGTAAGAGCTCTCCCAATTGTTTATAATATTATATATATTTAATCTGAAACAAAAAAAGATATTAAAAATATATTATTATGTATATGTATAGTGCGATCTGGACGCGAGTTACCCTCTTTATATAAAGAATAAAACTGTATAAACAAATGCAGAAGTGGTGCGTGCATTCGAAAAGATAAATTAGAGAGATTAAAGGGAAAAAAAACCACCCTGTACATTATATATTATTATAAATTTGTATAAAAACGACGGTTTTTCTTTTATTATAAATTAATTATTAAAAAATGATAATAATAAGTTAAGAGGTAAAAAATACGTATAACTATATGTACACGCAACATGTATTATACACAACATTTATCTATATATAGGCTGTCCATAAAATCGAGGGATTAAAATATTTTCTTTAAAGGGTATTTAAATAAAATATTTCTAATTAATAACAGAGCGGATTAAGTATAAAAATAAGAGGATGACTATACGCCCAATTATTCCAAATTCTTAATAATTGTCTTTCATTTAAATGGAGAAATGTGCTTTTTAAAAGTTTTTATTCGCTCATCGTCCACATTGAAATAAATATTTTAAAGGGTGTTGAATTAAGATTTTTAATTAATTTGTGGTCGTATATTCTAATTTTTTTTTTTTTTTCAAATTTCCACACTTAAATTTATTGCTTCGTTTAAATTTATAATTTTCTACAATGGAAAACGGAAGAAAATAAAATACTGAAGTGTCAACGATTTTTATTGGAGTCCAATTAGTTGAGCAACCATTTTATTGCAGTTTAAAAAAAATCCATATTTTGCTATACCATTAGACTGACAAACTTTCTTTCTAATCTTGAGAAATAATCCATTTTTTTTTCTTTCGATATTTTCAATTATTGTTCACCTCTGGATGTGCCCTGCAAATTGTATCAATCTATTTTTTTTCATAAATATATTAATTTTTATATGTAGTATAAAAAGTTGAATCAGAACATATTTTATCCTTTTTACAATTATTTTGTTTTGTAAAAATTTAGTAAAATATGAACTTTTTCAAAATAGTGCTGAAAGTCACCACATCCACATCAAATTATTTTTTTTTTAATTTTTTCCTTCATAAATTACAATTTGACACGAACAAAAATAAATTCTATATTTCCTATGGAACTACAAAACAATTTAAAGGAAAATCAGAAATTTATTATAAAATAACTTTTACACATTCCCTAATTTCGAAAAAAGAAAAAACATCCGAACTGATCAATATAACCCAAAATATAAATATATGTTTGTCTTACCATAATCTTTCCAACTCGTTTTTATAACGTCAACAGTTAGACATTTTTAAAGAAAATTTTGTGCAAGTATTAAATTAACATACTTAATGAATTGCATTGTTTGGGACACCTGTATAATATAGATGTGTGTATAAACGAAATTATATAGTCCTAAATGCGCCACATCGTGTTTTATGTAACTAAAAAGTAAGTTGTAAAAAGTAATATTAGGTCACTGATGCCGATTGAGCGAATGAATAGAATATTTTCTCGTCAAACAGTAGTAAATCATCCATCCTTTTATCACTTACTACACAATGTCATTTATACGTTTTTTTGTCTTCTTTAAAGCGTGGATTGTTCACTAAGAGATTTCAATTCTAAAATGGAGAATTGAGAGGAAAATTATATATACCTATATAAAAAAGGAATTGATCGATCTAAAACATTTAAAAATACGCTTTAATTGTTATATTTTAATATTTTTGCGGATAAACGTTGACACAGAATGCATATACCGTCTTACAGTAAATTACAATTATACAGGGTGCGTTGTCATAGAACAAAAATCATCGTATATGTTAATTATGTGTTAATAGTTTTACTTACGAAGCGACCCTCGTATCTTGCCAGTTCAACGCCATCTAGTGTTAATTATGATTAAATATTTTTAAAATAGGGTTTTGGTTTTTTTTTTATTCATATCACCCTGTATAATGAAATGTGGAAAACCAGACACTTTATTCGTAAAATCCTGTATTTTAATTATTTATTTTTTCTCCTGTCGTTAATACCGAGTCTTATTACTATAATACATAACTGTATTTTAACTAAACACGTCGCCATATTGAATTAATTGGTATTATGATAAGATTAAAACATTATTAATTGTGCTCATGAAAGAAGTTATTATTATTAAGTATTTAATTTTTATTTTAACAAAATCATTTTGTTAAAATCACAAATTCGACATATTAGATATATATATATCATTTACGCAAATTCACCTGTCAATAATTTTTCGTTATCTACGATTTATCACGTGACCAAGACTAATCGACATTAAAAAAAAATTCTTTTAATAGTTTAAAGTTGATATTATAAATATATTTAGTCGTGGATGTAATTACCCTTAGTTATTTTCTTTTTATATATATATACCGGATGTTTCAAATTTTTATTGCTTAATTAGAATGATAATGAAATAACGTGAATTATTTTATTAAATATGAATTTGACACAGCCAGTATATAAAAATATAAAATAGTTGATAATATTGTTCCTTTATTTTATGGTGTTTACTCCACCTTATAATAATTATTACTTATATACATATTATTATTATTATATTTACATGAAAAGCGATTTTTTACTTAAGAACCGGTGTAAGTTCAAATTCTTACATAATACATTTCATTTTCATATAAATCACATTTTAACTGTTTAACTTTTAGATGGGACCCTCGTATATATATACTTTAAAAATTCGTTTTTATTATTCCCAATTCCCATTTGGTATTAATTCTGTTTAATTCGCAGCCTAATTGAAAATTCTGTTTCCATATATGCCCAGAAAAATTCCCAAGGGATGATTTTTAATTAATTATATCATGTACGAGGGTTCAAACATAAGTTTCGTTAGACCGTACTGGATTTAAATATGTATTTCGCCCCCCTTTTTTCACCAAATATTCTAAGGGAATCATTCAATCGAAAAATGAGAAATGCTGTGATAGACGAACCAAGTAAAACTAAATTAGTGATTATGGGGGCTTGAATCAAAATAACCGAAAAAAAAGCACCGATTCTTAAATAAAATTGCTTTTATCGTACATTATACAGCATATTAATTAAGGAAAGATGCAGGATATATCTTAAAACGGATAAGAACTATTTACAGAACTAATGTTGTGCACTAAGTTTTTTTTTTTGCTTAAGAAATGGTGTGAGTGTTGTTGGAAAGATGATAAATTATAAATAAATTAAATATAGCCACTAATTATACGATTATTGTAAAGCATATACCAAAAATGAAGCTGCATAATTATGATAAACGAAAAAAAAAATTGGGGTGATTCAAACCAGTGTCTGGGATTAATTCTTCGTTTTAAAGTCGAACACAAAAAATCCATCCAGTTTTTCAGATAGTATTTCCCTGTTTTTGTGTAGGTACGATGTACACATGATATATGCCAGAAATAAATACCCGTTGTAAAATTTAATAATAGTAAGCTGTGAACAAAAAGAATTGCGTCATTGCAAATGTCAAGTCTGTCAAAATTACATCAAAGAAAAAAATCGTTGCGACATCTGTTAAAATAAGTAATTGTTGTTTTGATATATAATTATATAAGAAAAAAAAATATTTTTATGTCACTGTTTTAACTGTTTTTGTTTCTTTTTTTTTTTAATAGTTGTAAAACACCTTTATAATAATGTATTTATAGCTGAAATTATGTGATTTTCTTTTGTTTTACTCGTTCTTTTTATTATTATTTATTGCATCTAGTTAACTAGTTAAGATGTTCCCTCCACCATTTTAACTTAAACTACCCCCCACTCCTAATAACCGCACTGCTATTTTTTTTTACAAATAAGTAGATATAAGCTATGAGAAGGTTATGATTATAATTTTTATCTGCGTCTTGTTAAAATAGAGAAAGTTATTGAGTCGTTAAATAAAAAAACAGAAAAAGTGAGATAAAGAAAGAGAGAATTGATGAGTCGAGAAAGAGGAATACCTAAAAAGCAAATGAGAATTATTGATTTTTATTGTACATAGTAATGACTATAGTTACGATTTTACGGATATTAAATATTGATATATTTATATTAATAATACAATCAGTATAATGATGACTGAAAGTTTAAAATTGAAATAAATAAAATCGCAATTTTCTAACAAATTTCGTCGTTTTATTTTTCTCCTCGTCATTCGTGTGTTTCTAGGGACGAGTTTGTTTTATCCACGGACTATATATAAGGAGACTAACTAAGTACGTATAAAAGCAGAATAATTCAAAACGATGTCGCCTGCATGTTCAAATAAAGATGTTTAATTGTAATAATTCTGGCTCTCAACCATGAACGACAGCGCCATCTATCGAATAAGCAGTTATTTTTTCTAGATATATTTGAAATAAATGGGTCTTTATACATGTCTATATTATGTATACATGGAGTAAATATAAAAAAAGAGAATAAGAATATAGAATATTATTTTATTACATATATAAAAAATTATAATACTACTTACTAATTATGCGCGTGTGCTTTCGACATACATATAAGAAATGCACAAGCATCGGTCCGCTGGGCCACACTAGGGACGTCTGCATTTTATATACAAAAGGTTACTTTTAAGTATTGTGGTATAGTATACTTGGACAGTCTACTTATATATAGTCCTTGGTTTTATCAAAATACAAAACTTTATCGTCATGCAAAAAATATAATGCTGTAGATGAAGCACTATTTTCAGTATATCTTTTAATTTTGGGGATGCGGTAGCAAACAAACTAAAACCACATATTTATACATCATATTTTTTTCCTATTTCTGTGCTTTAATAAAGCGCTATTTTCAACATCTTTTTAATGTTGGCATTGGTACCAATCAATCTTTAAACGCACATTAATTTATAAACAAGTATACTTCCTATAATATAAAAATTATATTGTATAAATACATCAAAAATTAACATAATCAAATTCCCTATTCAAGTGTAAGGTGATAATCAATTTTTGTGCTTCCGAATCGTACTGGGCGTTCCCTTTCTGGGGATCCACCGGATGTGGTAAGGGTATATTCAATCTGAAGTGTGGTGAAATCAGATCTAATTTGTGAGAGGTGACCTTCAAATCGACATTCTGTCGCTTTTCGCCTGGCAAATCAACGGTGACTACCATATTTTCGCAACTGGCTGTAGCTGGAGTTTTTCCACCCATCTAGAAACGATGAAACTAACTAAATCGGTTACAAAAATGACAAAATAAAACACGAAAATATACAAACATAGCCATCGATAGCGCCATCTTTTAATGAGAGAATCATGTCATGTACAAAATTAATAATTCGATACTGTCATTAAGAGATTGCGCCACCGATACTTCTGCCTAAATTTTATATTAAACTTCTTTGTCACGGAATGTTAAGCTTTTACAGTGTTTAAATTAAATGCTAAATTTTACCTGCAAAAAGACATCGTTCGGTGTTATTTGTTGCCTGTAACTTATATTCCATTCCGGCGTTTTTCTCCAATCTGCAAGTTGGGCGTTTTCGCTTTCCAATAGACGTAGAGCCTCTTCCTCGGGATCTAATAATTCATCATCTTTTTTCTTCTTATCAGATTTAACCTTTTCCTCGCTTGTACTTGCCGATTTCTGTGCTAAATCACTAGGTCCTAATTCTGTAAAGATTTGTGTCGTTTTGACAAATGTGAAATTCACGTTACGTTTAATTCACCTTTGACTGACGGTTTTCCAATCACATCTTCCTCCTCAGATTCATCCTCTTGTTGCTGTGATGGTTTCAATAATTCCGCTAATTTTACTATGTCGCAATTTTCAATAGACATTGCTATTTACATATAATATGTAGGTATCCCTTTGTGAGAAACTTCATCGATAAAATAAAACCGTTACTATAGGGATTTCAATGAGTTTCCAAATATGAAATTTGTAAGCAGTTCTTTTGATACACCGCGATAATTTTCTTATTAATTACTTTTTTGTAATTTCCAACCGAATAAAACGTAAACCATTAAAAAGAATTGTGACGTATATGCGTATTCTTTGCGTAAATTAACGGAAAAGAAAATGTGTAAAAGTACGCATTACTCATGATTCGCGACGACGGACATAAATGATTTATTGTATCAATTATTGGGTTAGTTTGAACTTTTGTAAATAATACGACTTATAAATGCATACACACATGTAAAGCATGGCCTATACAGTGTTAAATTGATGAGCTGTTTAGTCTAGTCTGACGTGCGTTTTACAGTTTATGGAAAATTGTATTTGCTTGTGGTTAGTTTCAAGGTGGCTATAGCAATTTTTCAAAGAAACTGCAATAGACATATCATGTTCTTAACAGTAAAAAGGACAATGAAATACAAAATGCTCAGAATAGTTATAGTTGAATGATATCAATACGAAATACTTAATTAATAAAAATTACTATGAAAGATCTGCTTTGTTGAAGAGGTTATGTTGTGTTTGTGTTTGACAACTAATACGTCAAGTTGATGTTGCATTTTGAAATACATGTTTTCAATATGAAAAAGTATGTACAGAGTGATTGTAAATGATTGAGGATGGTTTGAATTTCCCGCTGCACAAAATTTTTGTCACGTTGATTACTTGACGTTTCTTATCAGTGATGTGCCAAATGGGCGATTAATACTGTAGTGATATGATTTAATAAATATTGTGGTGCTTGGGATATAAGAATATAATTTAATGCATATGCTTTAATTACGTTTTTAATTAACTCAATTATTTCGTCAGTTTTCTGACATTGAAACACGAATTTTAAGTAAAACAATTTTAACAACTGCTAACGAGTCGTCCATAATGCTGACAGCTGATTGCTATTTTAGCACTGTAGCCATTTTAAACATGTAAAATACCCTAAAATCTAGAGCGGGAAATTCAAAGCATCCTCAATCATTTAAAATCACTCTGTATTACTGTTGTATTCGGTGCCTTGTCGTATAAAGTGACGAAATGACTCTTTTCAAAGATTCATAGGATACGATTTCTTCTCGAACCCAGATTCATATCGAGGTATTCGTATCATTCGTACCATTTTGTATTGTTTGCTGGCTGCAGTAGACGGTCCCAACTTTATATAGTAATATAAAACCGACATGAATTACGGAACGTTTACTTATTGTTAATATCTACGTACATACAAATAATTTCAACAAATCTCGATTTTAGAGGTTAGATTGAAGGTTACCACTCCTTTAAGAACATTGTACCTCGCAAAAGAACTACACACGACAATTTATATATATAAAAAAAAACGCCTAAAATGTAATCCCTATGTCTATATGTCGTATTTATTTATAAACACTTATTACAAATATGGACTAAACGAGGTTAACTATAATCTAAATTGACAGCCGAATTGATTAACGGTATGCAAATCTGCAGTCGTGAGGGTCCGCGCAGAACACAGCATCTCATTGCCGACCTCCGACTGTTCTAGAATGACCATCGCAGATCGTAGTCTAGTCCTTCTTCTTGATCCTTTATTATTTGAGTGTCGATCTACGATGGGATATATTAATCAATTTCGCACGTTTTGCGAATCAGTCCAGCGACCGGCAGAGCTTGGCGTAGGTTCTTGCGGTTGTGGAGGTGCCTGCAGACGGTGCTCGTTGGTTTTTGCGGTGTTGGTCGTAGTTCTTTCGTTTTTTTTTTTCTTTTTGGTTTCGAATTGGTTATTCGAAGAAGACGACTCAACATTTTCGCAATCGAGGAAGGAAAAAATAATTATATTAAAAGTAAGTATGAATTAAAAAGTTATAAATATTTCAAAGATTAAAATCAATATGTTAGAATAAAAACTAAATAAATAAACATTTTAATAGTTTAAAATTTTTAATTTTGCTTTTATGAATTAATGGTAAAAGATGACCTTGATTTTTGTCATTTGCAATGGGAAATGCGGAAATGATCGTTGATTACCTTTAGATAAAATCTGTTTGAACAAAAAATAAAAAAGATCAGATTGAAAAATCAAATGTAGAAAAACAAAATAAATCAAAATTGAAAAAGGAAAATACTCCAGTTGCTCTATATTTTCTTTTTGTGCGATTAAAATAAGTGTATTTCTTTTTTCGTTATTATAAATCACACAAAATAAGTTAAATAAACAAAGAAGTTGCATTGTTTTTAATGCTGATTAAGCTACAACTAAATAAAAAATAATTGGGATAAACCTATATATTTTCTAATTAAAATTACAATTTTTTATATCTAAAAAATTAATTTATAATACAAAAGCTTTAACACTTTAAAGTGAATAATAAGAAACAAGATAAAATTATAAATTATCTATTACAAAATTCAAATTTGCAACGCATTAATCTATTTTAAAAGTCTCTATTTTTGCACGTATTTACGTAAAAAGAGCACGTTGATTTTTGTCATTTGAAACCGGAAATGTGTATATATCAGTAATAATTTCCTTTATAGACAATATCAGATTTAGCGTCAACCATAGAATTAAAATAAAATCATGGACAAAATAGTTTTTATTAATGATTTTTACCTATTATCTATAATAATAAATTGTGATATAATTTATCATAAAAACCAATGCTACGTTTATTTAACCTAATTTGATACATTATTATAAACGACTATTCAACATCAATCTCTTTGCTAGTAAATTTAAATTCCCCGCAAATATTTTCAGCTACTTCTCATCGTCATCAAATGAACTGCAACATTGAAGTAGAATCATACAGTTCGCCTATACGATATTATATTTTTCATATTTACCTGTCAAAATCAGTTACTATTTTATATTATTTATTTTTTTCGTATACTTAATTAATTTATTATTTCCAATACATAAAAATAGTAGTTTGTACTAATAATTTTCGTGCAAACACAACACATTAAGATAATTAGCGATTCAAATTTAGCGCCACGTTGTCTGGCCGAAACAAACTTGATAAAATAGATTTCTATGTTATTAATCTGTTTATTACTAAAGCTCAGAAATGATCAAACAAATCTATAGCCTTGTTTATACATAATTATATAAAATACTATAGTTAAACAAACATTTATGGGTACACTCACGGACACCCAAAATGTCTGGTCTAAGCCACAGTGTAAGCGCAATGGTCCGTTCGGATATACTCGGGAGCTAAACACCCGCTCCGTCACTCTCTTTCCCAACGCCGGCGCCGCGGCAGCCGGTTATTCGCTTATGCGAATTTTAGTAGGCTCCCGGAAGAAAGGTAGATGTGTTGAGGGGAACTACGTATTCTCTTGGTGAAAATGTGATATATGATTAGGTTTTTAAGGATGATAAACGTTTAGTCACTTATCTTTTATCTTGTTTAGCATTCAGACGATCTTTAATTATTAAGGTTATTTCAATAATCCAAATTTTAAAATTTATTATTGAAATAAAAAATGTATAATTGTTTCTGATTTGAATTGGGATTTTTGTTTTCAATAATATTATGGAAATTATAATTAAAATTGAATCAGTTGTAAAGCATTTTGGTATAGAAAAATATTTAAACTTTCTGCAAAATATGAATTAGAGGGCAAAAAAGAACGTGTTGGTGTATTACAGATTTTAACGGATTTTATTTCTTAAGAAATTCAAGGTGAATAAAAATAAGTCATACTAATAATGAAATAAAGTATATTTTACATTAAAATACAAAAAAAATAATAAATAATAGGCCCGCTGGGCCTATAGGGGTAAACGCGTAAATCTTTTCCGAAATTTCGATTTTTCACGATTTTCGGTAACGAAGCGACAATTCCCAAGGCCGATGCCCGCGCGCCGGTGAGATGGATTATGTAATATTGCAGGTAGTCGTGCACCGAACATCAAAACATCGAAACCTTGAACGACGACGAATTTGATGTGAAATAAGCACAAAGGGGATCGAAGATTTGTTTCGTACCTAATTTCTCATATTATGTCAGTAATTATATTACTACCAAGCAGCTATTTACGTTTTACATATAACTATGTGGATGTATGAAAGATCTCTTGGGATGGCTTTATGTATGTCAGAAAGAAAATTTTTTTTTGTTAATGTTGAAATTAAATAAAGAAATCAATTATGTTCTCCCCTTTTCAATTTTATTGATAGTTTTATTCTTTGTTATTTCACCCTGTGACGCTGAAATTAACAAAAAAAACAAACACATTTAGATGCTACCTACTCCGGGCTTTGACCGACACTACAGACCTATGTTTTACTTCTTAATATCAAGAATGTTAACAGATTTAATATTAATACAATAATAATAATATATTGGACAAAGGTTGCCGACGGTAGACGTCAGAACAAAAACTGTATGTCTTTCCACATTTGTGCAAAATAAAGCAGATTACAAACAGATTACGAAACCTCTATTCAATATACAAAAAATTTCATGAGTCACAATCAGATACCTGGAGTTGGCGGTAATGCCGACAAAAACTTGTTATTACAATAAAAAGCCGATAAGAAGGAGCGTATAACATGTTGTCTTAATATTTTAAATACAGAATATACCAAAATACCGGTATTCATATTGGTTTAATTTTATTGGTTTTGGTAAAGCAGGTCGGTATTGCAACCCCTAATCATATTGCTTAAATGTAATACTACTTAAACAATTTATTGGGATTTCATAAACATTATAAGAATTATACCACCGCAGAAGTAAACAACAATTAACCAAGTTTTAAACAAATGCAATAAATAAACATTAGCTATTTCTAACTGACATATCCGTATTTTCCAAACTCACAATCACTTTTCGCGTTTCAACTTTTGAATCACTTTGGCCTAACCTTCTGCCCATGACTAGTTATTAAAACAAGGAAAAAGTATAAATTGTGCTAAAGTTGTCTGCGAAATAGTGCAATGAACTTCACCCGCATATCTTTCTAAACTGCTACGAAGCAAATATAATACATAAATATGGGTAATTCACAGAAGAACGGAATAGTCGCCAGGCAAGGGGAAGGCGCGGGTGCTGGTAAACTTCCGAACGCACCCGAACAGCTCGCTGCGTTTAGACTACGCATTAGACCGGACATTTTGGGTTCCGTGAGTGTACAACGGCATGGTGAACAGATGACAGACGGTATAAAGTCTGCTCAATCATAAAATTTAAACATATTATTGGCGGGAATAAAGTTATAATAACTAAGTAATCGCTTTTAATCCATAACAATTGCATTTGGGAACTTCCAATATTTTAGCATTACTGATTCATAAATAAATTTCATTAAAAAAAATTGTAGTAGGTACCTAAGTTACTCACCAGGTACCAGTACCAAGTTGAACAACTATAATAATATATAAACAAGGTGTATAGGTAAACAAATTCCTTCTATACAATAGCAAGATAGAAAGAGATAATAAAAACATACTGGCAAAAAATTATCAAACACAATAATACGAAATAAATTACACACAACTCCTATTAATTATGTAGATCTAAAAATATATCCAGACATCGTGAAGAAACGTATGTCAGTCAACCAACTGATATTTATTATATCTACAATCTACTACTGCACGCACTAGCTTGCTAATTTGCTCAGTAGCTCCGTTTGTAACTTGTAAACGTACAGTCACACATGCCTGAGACTCGTAAAAAAATCGATTATGTACAATGTGTACAATTGCAATACACTTTAAAATTATCGTAGCCACATTAACATTAAACATTCGGTAGTAAAAATAATAAGCATTAGTTTAGGATAGCACGTATAGATATTATGCTTCCTGGTTCTTAGAAGATAAAAAAATAAACATGAATTTACTTTCAATTTTAAACTCCTTTCTTTGAGGTTATGAGGACTTTACTATTGTGAGAGATATGCCAAATTATATATAAAAAAAATAAATGGGAAATTAGGATGATAAAACTGCTTTAAAATACTTTTTTTTTATTGATTTTATAAGTGGCGGTTAAAATTGAAAATATATCTACCATTTATAATATTTAGCAAAAAAAATACAATACATAATTATACAATCGTGTCTTTGCTTATCTGTTATTTTAGATAAATAATTAAAGGAATTAACAATATTGTCATTTATTATAAAAATTATGTGTTGTTTAATTCAGAATCGACTATTATGTAGAATTCTAACCTCAATATGCTTTTATTCATTATTGGTTGTCATCATTGTGCAACGACATAATACATAGCATCAAAACACTGTTTATACCTACCTCTTAATGTTAAACTCATCAATTTCGTAACGATCTAACTTAAACATCTGTTTGTGCATCTAATAAGTTCAATTATATTATACAGAGAGGCTAAAAATGAATACTATACTAACGTGATCGTAGAAATAAATACCCAAAATAAGTTGCATCTTAACACAATGACAAATGACACGATAGAACCTTGAATTCAAATAAATAAAACCTTTAGATGCCACAAAATTTTAGGCGTTTATTCTGTAGATGCCTAAACGAAGTAGGATGTCTTCTTCATGTTTCAAATCAATCAGAGGTCATTTATATTCAAAATATATTATGAATCAATACAATATAATCGTTATATTCAATATTGAAGGTACTATGTTGGTACTCACTGTCATTGAAATTACATGCTTGCATATTTATTATAATTTTATTATTGTTACCCCTTTTTGACAGATGAGGTTATCGGGTTTCCGTTAATCACCTTTAAATGTAACGGTTTGTTCGGTTGTTCTATATACATATTGTAGGAGATCAAGTTTTTCTTAATATAGAACGACAATTCAAAAACGTTAAATAAATGATTCTTTTGTGTGTTAGAATTTTTAAAAACAAATGTTTTTATTTAACGCAATTACAAGAGTTACTGTGTGTACAGTTTAACTATTACAATTTACAATACGACTAAACAACTATTATAAAAATGTAACGTTGTCTCCTTCAGCTTATCTGCCGTACGTGATGATTACCCCTATTCTCACGGTCATCTCTAGGTACGGCTCATATTACTCGTTCTTGGTTCTTGTACATTAATTTTTTTAGGACGCTTACCCTTCCATCTTGTTTTTTCAGCCAACCTAAATCTATCACACCTTCCTCATAAGGCGGCACATTTAAATTTAAACCGTGACCTTCAACAATATAGTACTTACTTATATTTCATCCTAGTATTTAATACAAGTTTTGATACCTAATACCCTAATATTAATAAATTAATTACTTTAACATGAAAAATCGACGTCTTCCAGCATTTTTCATAAAACTCTACGATAACACGAAAAATAATTTTATCCGTAAGTGGTTACCACACTATATATAATTAATAAGAAATTTGTTTCAAATAAAATATTTTTTTTTATAGGATGTTGTCCAATTTGTTGCATACGGTTGTTATGGTAACTGTATTCGCAGGTATTCAAGCTGACATTACATTAAAACGTAAGTTTATATAAATTCGTACCTACCCACAATAAAAAATGCAAATATTATTACACGAACCAAAGTTCATCTTTGACATTGCTCGATCTAAACAATATTTAAGAGAGAGAAAATTCTAACCTATTTTATTTTATTACGTTTCAAACATTCCTTCTCAAAATCCCATACCCCAAAATATTGTAATCTTAAATATATTTAAAACACACTGATTCAGGTCCTAAGATCATGGGTGATAAGATACCGTATCAAGCATTATCGCCTTTCAAAAAACAGACTCAGAGAAAAATAGTGAAATACCACAACTACTTTAGGACTATAGTTGAGCCACCCGCTTCGAACATGTTAGCTATGGTACTGCTATTCGATTGGTATGCCTAAGGGAATATTTCATTTCGTTTTTCTCAATTTAGAAATGGCACAAAGGAGCGGCAAAAGCGGCACAAAAATGGGCCAACGACTGCATGTTCCTGACTCACGATAATACCACTGGCAGACACATCGATGATTACGGCACTTGCGGACAAAATATTTTCGTATCGACACACACGGTCCCTTGGTAAGTAGACGAGGGATTTCTCCGTAATTTATTTAATAGTAATGTGTATAAATAAATGCAGGAAAAACGACGTTTGAATTTGAGTGAATGACCTCTGAATTTGTAACTGGGTACTTTTACAGTACGCTTGATTCAATTTAGTACAGATGGCGCTGTACTACAGGATTTCGTGGTTGGACTGATAAATAATAAACCGTTAGGGAATTATGTATGTTATTAATGCGATATATTTGATATTTCTTTCATATGTGTATATGCAATTTTTTAATGAGATTCATGATTGTACAATTAAAACTAGGTAATAGATTAGAACTTAGCGTTTTAAAGTTATTTATAGTTATACATTTTCGCATTTTAAGCAGAAGAAATACATGACATAACTCACATATTTTGGCGCGAATTTTGAATTGTAATCTCTATATATTTAATAATAATAATTTACATGTTCCTCTTGACTTAAAACTATTAATTTTAAAATATTTATGAGCAAGCTTATTTATGACTCATATCTTCTTAATAGAAACGACTTTGTCTTATATTTATTCTAATTTATCGTGAGAAAAATCGCGAAACGATAAATTGATGTCAATTCGCTCTTCGTAAGCTGTTTTTTTCTCCCTGAACAATCACGGGCAATTAAATGACAGGCGGACATATTTTGCAAACGCGATTAACTGGATAAGGCTATTAAGAGTCCACAGTATCATTGCGTGACCAAATTGATTGAGTCTAAATTGATATGAATCAGATTCGATACAATTTGCCTTGTACTTGAACATAAGTATTTGGCTAAATGTTAAGGGACATGAATATAGACGCACTCTCATATCCTACTTATTATTGTATTTTCAAGGTTTTTCGCCATGAAGACTTGGTTTGCAGAAAAGGATGATTTCACATATGGCAGTGATTACAACGCACTAAAAGTAGTAGGGCATTACACTCAAATGGTTTGGGCAGCAACTCATGAAGTTGGTTGTGGTTTCGCTAGATGCTTCAAGAATTCGGGATTTTCGAAAAAGATGTATTACAACTACGTTTGTAATTATTGTCCCATGTAAGTATATAGTTACCTAATATATTTAGTTGTTTTCTTATGGTAAATAGTCAATTGTCACGTTCACGAGAAAAATAACGGTTGAATGTTAGGTTTAGATGGTTCTATTACAATCTACAATTGAGAATAAAACTACTACCTTGAATGTCGATAGTCAACTAACTTTATTCGTTACAAACATGGCTACAATCATATGACACTGTAGACGAACAATCATTTGCAGTAATGCCAACCCTCAACACCCCCACCGAAACCTCATTTAGTTTTATATTGCTGCAATTGTTAGTTATATATTTATTTAATCCGTTTAGGTATTACATTCGAACAACCTCGGTTTAAACATTTTACTTAACCTCACAATTCTACCTCCATATTTTCCATTACTTAATGCTTCGATTTGTTTCTGTTTCATGCATAGTGGAAATAGGCAAACGCAACTAGGCAAGCCGTACAAAACCGGTGCACCTTGTTCGTCTTGCAAGAAGTCCTGCAAACGCAGAAAACTTTGCGTGAATTCCTGCCCGTACGCGGATAACTGGATCAATTGTGGTGAATTATACGCCACGTGGCCCGATTGGCTGTGCCGGACGGAAACGTCAAAGGGAAAGGACAGATTGAGTCATTGCAAAGCGACTTGTTTCTGCAAAGGTAAAATCTACGACTGACAATTGATTCCTACGCATGACGACAAGTTGAAAAGTGTTCAAAATATTATACGTTGTAGTATTTAATGATTTTTCTTTTGTACATAATTTACTGATGTTATTATTATTAATTGATAATGTATTTATTTTTGTATTTCTACTTTGTAAGACAATAAAGTTATGTTATTATACAAATTAAAATGCCTTGATAGTCATTTCTAAAAGCTTACATTGGTTATTTTTGCCACTTTTGGTACAGTAAAATGTTAATTATTCAAATCTTCTTGTTTTACAGGTAGATTTTTGAAAGTCTGTACCTAAATACAAATAAGCAATGTTTCTAATGAGAAAAATCATGTTAATTAATTTTTCTTAAAATGATGAGTTTACTAGAAATTAGTTTATTTTAGAAATTAACTTTATTTTAGGGAAAATACCCAAAATGACATGTAATACATCATGCAAAGAATTGGACAGATATTGTTAGGTATCTACTTTACCGATATTTATGCTAAGATTGACATTGATTATTGTTATAACCTTATTTGACACAATATTGATTGGAAATTGGAAACATGTTGTTTAATTTAAAACGTTGAATTAAGTAAAAATTAATAAGAAAATTCAACTGTTACTTATCGCAACAGTTTATCTATTGATATGTTTAATGTGTAATAATTCGCTGTCAGCTGATGTTATTAATATTTCCGGAAGTGGATGATGTGTTTTTATTGGGAGACTTTAATATTGATTTGATGTCATATGATAATAAACCGGCCACAATGCTCGTTGATAGCTTGCAAGCTTTTGAGATGGTTCAAGTTATTGAATCGCCAACTAGAATCGCCGCAACCAGCTCAACATTAATAGATTTAGTTTTTGTATCTAATATTGATTTATTGTTAAATTGTGATGTATAACAAAAATCCAAAAGAAAAAGTGAAAAAATCCCTTACCACAAAAATTAAAAGATACAAATCTAAATACGTATTTCCGCAACTAAGTTGCCATCTTCAGTAGAAAACAAGTGAAGAGCAGTGTTAAACGTAGTGTTTTCGGCTAAGGTAAACCTTGGAAGATATGCTCTTCACCAAATCACTAGTGGAATAACACTGACCAGTGTTATAACACATAACATAACATAGTGTTATTCCACTAGTGATTTGGTGAATAGCATATCTTCCAAGGTTTACCTTAGCCGAAAACACTACGTTTAACACTGCTCTTCATATAAAAAAAAAATCAAGGTCATCAAGACTTTTTCAATATCATTGTAAAACAAGCAGTTTGTCATTGAAAAATAGCTTTTTAAATTTGAATTTATTGATCGAACACAAAAAGAAACCAATATTCATCTTACACCAACACGATAATAATAAGTTTTGCAGCCTTCTTATCCTAGACCCACAACATAACCTCAAAATTATTTTAACAAGGTAAAATACCATTTATAATACAGTCGAGACGACAAGCATTCCCTGGCGTCTAAAAAAAAAGAGAATACTTTGTCTCACTCGATACTTCATAAACTATACGTGATCGGCACTCGAATGAATCCAAGCGTGCTTTTGTCATGCTGTCTTGGTCCTCATCATCGTCTTTTTCACCATATCGCACCGGCATTTCGCGTCAGAAGCACAGCGACACTTCTTCTTTAAATTATTCCCATATATATAATCGAAAAGAAAATCCGAAAAACTCAAAACAACTTCAGATTTTACCTAATAGAAACCGTTAAAAATCTGCCGCGAAGAAAATCAAATTTCACCTCGGCTTTTACGCTACCGTAACTTCACGTAACCGCTTGATAATAACCGCTTAAAAAAATGTTTTCTTAACGCTAGCAATCGCTATATAGGAAGGTGTAATTCGTTCATGGAGGTCGATGTACAATTATTGGGGATTAGATGTACTAACAGTATTATTTGTGATGGAGTGTTGCAAAACAGTGTTGGTGCGGTTCGAGTGTTCTGTTGATTCGATTTTGGATTAGGGTAGAAGGGGTTAAGATGTTATTAGCGACATCTGCGTATCAAAGAGCTCAACGGGCTGTCAGGGTGGCTGAAATGTTTTCGTCGGTTGATTTAAATTCCGATTCGGATAATATGGAATTGGATTCTTTGGAAAGCAGTGGTTTAAATAATGAAAATGGGGTAAGTTTAATTAAGATGATAAAGTAGGTTCAGATAAACCAGAAAAAGAAGATAAACTTTAACTAGCTGATCTTCAAAATTATCGTTATTTATTAAACTGACGATGCATCAAATCTGGCATTTTTACAAACATGATTAGAATATAAAAAGCCAGAACATCCTAGAGGCTTTTCTCCGAGCAAATACTCAATTTTTAATGTATATCTATTTAGATATAGGTAAGTGAGCAAATAATTCAAATACTTCACCAAAAAGACTAAATACAAACTTCGTTTTGTTCATAATTCATTTTCTCACATTCTGATTTTGATATAAATTTTTGAAAGTTCTTTCACACATTTAATTATGCCGATTTTTTTTTTTTGATTATGTGTCTAAAAGTTTTGGTGGTAATGGAATTTCAAATCTGTAAATCCATGATATACGCAATTGCTATGATATCTTTCGTTGAATGTTAAATTCCCACTAAGTACGGCTTTCGACGACCACTTTGTAAGGCTCCAATCCCTTAAGTTTACTGATAGATAGGGTACTTGATATTGCTTGTTTTTGAATGCAGATCTGCAGTAGTGTGATTCCTAACAGGACTTCTAGCGCTGCAGTGGGACAGGTCTATATCACTCTTGCAATATTTAGTCTCTGAATTTGTTGAAGCTGTTGTTGTGTAGTCTTCTATGTTGGTTTTGGCCACCAAACCAGAGCGGCATAGGTGATTGCCGTGTATATCCATAAGATCATTTGAAGTTTAAGACCCCCGGACTTACCGAGCAGCCTTCGACACACTAGCGATGCCTTTATGGCTTTTTTCCCTAACTACACTGAGATAAATGAAAAGATTATTTCAACAGTTTTTGTAGTCTTAAATATTAAACACTGATCTAACCGTTAAATGGTCAAATGCATGCAAAGATGTGTTAAACCAAATACTTTTTTAAGATTAAAATAACGTTTTAGGTGTAATTTTGCCCGTATTTAAAAAGAAATATGCATTTAGTTAACTGATAAATGGTTAAGTAAACCATATTTTTCTCTCTGTGTAACTAATATGGGAGTTCCATGACAATTTATTGTCAAACATAACCCCAAGTATTTATAGCTTAATCACTGAAGCTAATACTCTTTTCCTCTACTTGACTCTTCGTTGACTTTGTACGAAAACCATTGACAGAAGGGCGGCTTCTGCAATGATGCCCTCGAAGAAGGTGTAATCGAAAGCACCCTCTTTATCCAAGAGAGCACAGAAGGCTATTTATTTTTTCCTCCTGTGACTCCTCCAATTTCTTCCTGTGACTCCTCCAATTTTCTCCTGTGACTCCTCCAATTTCCGTGTGATGTGATGGAGGGTGATTTTGCCTTCTGGTGGGCATGTTGGTTAGGATTAAACGGGTTTGTTGCCAGTACTTCATTCCTGAGGTATTGTTCTAACTCGTCACCAGGTGCAGTCTTGCCATTTACAAAAACACCTGTTTAGTAACTACCAGGATATCTGACAACACTGCAATAAAGTTATTTGTCATTTCTTTTGGTTAAGTGATTCTTCACAATTTTACTTTTGGAAGTATATTAATCTACTACTTCGAATAAAAAAGTTTGCCTATGTCAGATTTTAAAAATCTTACACTATTGTTCTGTTGATTTATCCTACCCTGTATAAACACTCATAACTTTATTTTCATCCACAAAACCACATTGTCATTCAAGAAAGATGATGTTCTTCAACACGTAAGCCACGAAACATAAGACACACACAAAAAAGGTTTAATCAAATTCTGATAGCACCCAACAACACAATAACGTTTATTCTCTTGCATAATAATGAAACAATCGTAAAGTTAAGCTAATCTTTCTTACATTCTCGTTTTCATTTCCGAAGTATGTTAAAGAAAGGACAGAGGACTTGTTCATCATTTCATACAGACGATATTATTATTTAATGTCTAGAACACTGAAAAATAGATACCATTTATTGTTGTTAGCTGTATCTGCGTAAGGAAATAAGCAAAGTTTAACTTGCGTGGCTGAACTTTCTCTTTACAGTCTTGTGGTGTTATAGCTTAAAAAAAAAACGCCGAGCGAAAGTCATAGATCGAATTTGACCGCTTCAGATCTTTAATTGCAGCACTTACATAAGTTTTATATACAACAAGAAACCACTAATTTATACCTACTAAACCAGACTAAACCAAAAATGAGATGTGACATACAACTCCCTCGTGTATTTACTTTTTAAGATTAATTAACGATTTCTGTAATAATCTACGAAATAAATATTTAACATTCACAGCTCATTGGCATTCAACAAAATTACAACTCCAACAACACTTTAACAACATCAAACGATGCAACCGCATTGAAACGTTTGAATTTAAACGGCATTTGTACGTCAGCCGATTCGCAAAACGACTGTAGCGAAGGGGAGAGTTTCTATAATATAGAAGACGTCGTATTGCCCGATTGTTCCGTGAGAACGTTGTCCGATTTGGAAATTCTGAGCCTGAAATCGAATCGCATACAGGTGTTTCCCAGTTGCGTGCTCAAGCTGACTTCATTGACATGCTTGGATCTATCCGATAATAACATCTTGACCGTTCCGCCGGAAATCAAGAAGTTAATTAAGTAAGTATGATGTTTAAATAGGTGTTTGTGTCGGTGATTTATGCTTGTATAAAGGTCGAATTGATCGGTAATATTTCCTGTGATGTTTTATTTAAATAGTGATAAGTCATAAGCGAAGTAGATATTAATTCGAGATTATTGTGTTGTGATACAAGAAAAGTTGGTAGTAAAAAGATTGATATTGTATCTTAGAGAATAACATTTGGTAATATATTCATAATTTAAAAAGGAATTTCACATTTTTACAGTTTCTCTATATTCAAATATAAAGGTTTCTTCTTTCTCGACATTTCTGGTAACTGTCAACATTGTTATATTTCCCCCATAGAATAACCTATTTCGCCGTATTACAGGTATTACAGTTTACCGTTTGTGTGAATCAATTTGTAGTGAGATTAATTTATAATCATGATTATCAACGAATGTGTGTTAGTAAAGTGTTTCCATGTTACACAAGTTCTTCATTCATGGTTCAGTAAATATCAATCTTAGCATCGCTTGTGCCAGTTTCGTAATGGGAAGATTATTTCAAGTAAGTTTGAATTTGATGTTTATATGCATGTATGTATGTCAAAAGTACCTATTTTTTGCTATTTGGTATGGGTGAATACCGGTAATGTAATGTAATGTAGTAAAGAGAATCCGTTATATACAAGTGCATATTATGCTCTAACATTTTGTAGAAAATATGGGGTCTTTTCAATAGCTTTAATAGATTTCCTGCATCTTCAGTACCACTATCTTCTAAGTTTTTCTTAATATGACAAATTAACCTAAAACAATGCCTAATTTACTTAACGCTTTACCCTCATTAAAATCATATTAATTTTGAAGCAATACTTTTTAATAATATAACAAAACAATCTACTACCTATATTTCATAATTCATCTTCCATTCGAAACAACAGAGGCGTAAACACAATAAAATCTTGATAACTTTGCCGATGGGATCGCGTTAAAATCGCGGATATTTACGTTGTGCCTCTATAGAAGGAATTTGCCAGAACTCGCAAGTCAGTTTGCGCAAGAACTTATGTATACGCGTAAGGTGTATACATTAAAGTATTTTACGAGCACAGATAAAAATGCCCCGCTACGCTAGAAACTGAATGAACTTCCGCTGTTTCGTTTCGCCACGGTTTCTTGCTCTTCCGAGACCTTCTTTTACACAGTTAAAGGAATATACAACAGATGCGAATGAATTTTAAAGAGTTTATAAGAAAAGGCGCCCCAGAAAATAGTAATTATAGAGAGGTAGTGGCCATTTCTTCAGTAGTAGTAGCGACCACATCAGACGTTTATGTTACAACGCCATATTGCACTGAGAAGAATTTCGATCTGTCAAAATTCTGCGCAACCGAGCATCCATTCCTCATTTCGTAACCCACATGGAAGTTACTTAGGAATTAGTAACGCTTCATTGTTCCTTGTCCGTTACCACTGGAGGAGTATTCACCAACATATAGTAATAGAAAGTGAAACTTTGTCCTTGCGAAAACTACCGATGTATTACTTTACTTTGTATCGGTGATTCTCCTATGCTCAAAGCCTTATTTAGTTCTGCGTGCATCGCAAGTGTAGAGTGTCCAAAAATCATCTTGTATTCGTTAGTAATTGACCGTTGAAAGTAATTGGTTACGTGCGATATTTGATGCAATTTTTCCTAACGATGCTTGAGCATATTGCAGCTTAAACGAACTGGTGCTCGATCAAAATGTGATAAGTGTATTGCCAGCCACGCTATGGGACTTGAGGAGGCTGAAGGTGCTCAAATGTGCCCACAATAGATTGGCTTTGCCACCGGATAAGTTTGTGACAATGCGAGCGATAGTTTTGAATGTAAGTACAGACATTTTAGTTGTGTTAGATATTTGAGTAAATCAGAAATCTTTTCTCGCATATATTCAGTAAAAGCATTTCATCAATGTTTCGTATGTCAAATGTCATACATTTAAAATTTATTATTATGGAATTTAATTGGCGTACTGAAATATATTTTTATTGATATAATCGTAAAATATATACATAAAGTTCACACATAAAAAAATGATAAGAGCATTTACTGACACATTAAAAGCACGTGTACTCATCAATATATTTTGACACACTAATATGTGAATACGGTCTTGGATAATAGCAACGTTTCATTGTTTTTTTTTTTAACATTTTTTGATTTTCTGATGTATTTTATTGGTTTCTGAAGTACGCAACCTATAGTCCCCATTTAACAGAGTTTGCACACAGAAAAATGCATGCTTACCTTAAATGAATATGTCTTGGACCAAAAAAAGCTACGGTTTGAATATGTACAAGACAAAAACTTCTTAAGGTAAGAAAAAAATTGTCTTAACAGCATATTCTTGACGTAAGAGGTTACAGTCTTTGATGTAACTACTTTTAGTCTCCACTTAAGAATATCGATTACTTGTATTAAAAGCGTTAGTTTTGGAGAATTCTTGAATTAAATCACTTTTCATATATTTTTAAGAATAGTAATACTTACTACCTTAAAATCATAACGTTTTATACAAGGATAAATATTTATTTCTATCAAATAAAAAGTATCTATTATTTATGTGAAATAAATGCTTGCTTTTTTTGGGAACTACAAGTAGTTTTAACGGTGCCTTGTTTTTCAAATAAGGAAGTAGTTTTAAAAATGATCAAATATGGGGTATAATATTTGAAAACCATTTATGAAATGAATGCACCCACTTCAAGTTTTATTCTTCTAAGTATTCAAATCAAAGTTACAAACACACCTTTATTGTGCAGATTTTTTTTTTTTTTTGGTGAGGGGAAACCGCTTGGCACCGACGCACGGGTTCAGATGTGCATCGGTAGTGTTGGGCGCTACTCCGACTAAAACCCCTCAGAGAGCCTTCTCTGGCACTCCGGAAACGTTGATGTAACATACCCTCAGAGTGCCAGCGGTCTTCATAAAGCAAGGCCTCCTACCTCAGATCACGCTCCACCCTGTCTTTGCCGTTCCTCGCACTCTTTGCTTTTCATGATATCGGCAACCATATTGTGAATACATTCCCAGTTTTCTTTACACTCCAGCAGTTTTAGAACCAAGTTATCCGGTGATATTGTGCCCAATACGTCGTAGACTGGTTTTCTGAAATTTTGCCATTTTCGTGTACATACTGCCTTTCTCGTACTTGCAGATCGGTAGGTGGTGTACCTGTTACAACTTGTAGTTATATGTGTACCTAGTTATTGTGCAGATTAAGGCTTATTATAGTTATGGAGTTTATAACAATTTTTTTCTTTACCTTTAGTCTTTCACTAATGTTTGTAGAAATAAAAAGGTCTCAGTAAAAGAACCAACATAGTTTATTGCACAGCAATGTAAGAGTCTCCATTACAACATGTATGTACTTACAATGATTTAGAATTTCTTTAAAGATCACAACTACCAAAATACTTACAATCGTTCCAAATTCAGTATTCTTTTTAACGTAACTAACTACTCCACCATCCGTTAAATGAATAAAAAAAAGCACTTGCGTTGAAATATCTTTCTAAGATTCTCCAAGAAATCCAATTCGAGCAGCAGCTTACTTACCTACTTCATCATTAATATTATTAGGTAGAGTTATCGCTACATTTGTTTACCAACCTTTTTGTCATGTAATTAGACATAAGTACACTGATACATTTATAACTAATACGATTCCATTAAACAACTTCCCTAAAAGAAATTCACCCAACGAACTACACTGTAAGGTAAAAGACGATCACGCAATTGACCGACAACTAAGATACAACATTTTGCTGATGCAGTCGTTGTTTTGTTGGTTCCGCTTTAATTCATTTATGTGTCGTTGTGACGTTGATGACACTAGTTTACAAAATAATTTTTTTTCATATACATTCGACTAGTTTTTCTATGGATCTTCTCCCACTGAATTCGAAATTCAATGTTAAATTTGTTTTATGGACAAGTTTTTGAGATATTTGATGTGATTTTTTCATTTCTTCGATCTGCTTGTACTTTAAAATCCATATCTGGAGCTAAACGTGTCCGATTTGGTTCTTGGTAAAAAATGAAAGGTATTAAGGTGATAAACAAATTAATACATATGATATGGATTCTTTAATTGGTCAGCCGATTCGAGAGATATCCATGAAAATATCCCAGAGTTCAACAAAAAATAAATCTTGGAAACTGATTCTGTCGTGACCACAGAAAAAATAGAAACCGATGAAAAACGTCCTGTTTCTCTACATGTAATTGCCTGCAATAAATTAGGCAAATGTATGGATCCATTTGAATATCTTCGATATGACTGCTTAGATATCAATAAGACTAGTCGTCTGGTATAAACAACAGATTTTAAATGACCCCAAAGGAATAAATCTAGAGGATTTAATTCTGGAGACCGTGATTCAAAGAATCCTCTGCAACCAATCCACATCGATTCGGGAATATTTCGTTTAAAACATTTCTAACATTAAGGAAATGATGGGGTGCTCCATCATACTGGAAACCAAAAATTTTCAGGTATTTCTCCATCTTCGGCAACATTAGAAAATTACGTCAAAGATCTAAATAAGTCTGTCCAGTTAGTGTACCGTGTATGAAAAATGGACCAATAATACGGTTCCTGAAAATACCGGCCCAAACGGGGGTTAACGGTACCATTCAAACAAAACGCAGTCTCGTCTGAATATAGCAAATTGTACCTATATAAAATATTGATCAGTTTGGCAAATTATTCTTTCACAAAATCCAATTCTGTGATCATAATCCTCGTTCAATAATTGTTGCACTAAATGTGGTTTATACGGACGATATTTTTCGTGCTTCAATATTCTGGCTACTGATCTGCAACTTATATCAAAGTTTAGTGCGGGGGATTTAGTTGAAGTTTGTTTAATACTATAGCAATATCTTGAGCAATAACTTCATTAGTTGCAACTTTTGGCCGTCCGCTCTTCGGCAAATTACTAACACTTCGAGGAAGTCTCATGCGGATACAAATATGCTCATCGAATCCCCGATTTGTATTTAATTAATTGTTGAGAGTCTTATTAATATCTAAGTAAGGTAGCCATATCAAAGATATTCGGATGGATCCATACATTTGCCTAACCTTGTATATCTAAGCTTGTTCACACAATTTTGATTGTGAAAAAAAGAGCAACTTGTAAAATTTTCAAATAGGAGAATACTTGGCTGTCCTTGTCTAGGGCCTTCACAGCTCTCTACAGCAAAACTTTGTCCACACATGAAAAAATTGTTCAAGCGCGCAAGGTTGGAAATGCAGACAATTAAAACACCTCGGGTTCAAATCCTACACGAGGTAAAATTTTTAATATAAAAATCGCCAACCGATTCTAATATTTATTTATTATATTAAATAAATCCCACGTATTGCTGCGCATGTACAATAATCTGCATTCTCTATTTACCTGCTGTTACACTTTGCATTGAATCGAAAATGATTATGATTTCAATAATTCATTTCGCTCCTTTTAATCATAGACAACATCAGCGATATAAACGTTATTTTGAAGGCAAATTTAAATTCATTCTCTTTACTTTTAATCTGGCAATTGCAATTACGACTTTAGAAAAACCGTTACGTCACTTAGCGGTTCCTCTTCGCGCGGGAATATTTAACTTACGCGCCACGAAATTTAAACTCGCTTATTTTAAATTCATTCATTTACGCGCCAATCTCTTAGACGCTTCGTCTTTTATGATCCTTTGTGCATCTCTGGACGTTGCTATTGGTCCATCCCTTTTTTGTGTACCTACTTACCGAACCTTTATAAGGGCTTTGCACGCTACGCGCGCTCTCTGTTCCAGTTCAGTTAATTTGCCGTTGTGACGGACTCGCGTTGACTCGAAAACACAGAAACCACGTGCTGTCCCTTCAGCTTCGAAGCCCCCTTGTTTCAAGCTACAGCTAAGTAATCTCTGTTCTCTTCAGTTAATTTTGCCGTCGCACGACCTTTTTTTAACTAGAAACACAGAAACCACGTGCTGCCCTCCAGCATACACCAAAGCTTCGAACTCAACTTCAAGCTGCAGCTAAGTAATCCTATTTAAAACGTATCTATCGCTCTCTTTTATTTTATTTCATTACTGTTGCTATTTATATTCTTTTAACTTGTAATTGCCAGTAACTTTGCTCTCACTAGCAATCATTTACTATTCACTTATAGAAACGGATTAATTGCGTCACTTTTAAATTAATCTAAGGAATTCGGCTACCACGTGCTATTCCTTCTTTTGCCTTAATTCTAATATCAGAATACAGCAACCACGTGCTGTTCTGTTTTACATTAATCTTAACATCAGAAATCAGCAACCACGTGGCCAGTTTTTCTTTTTTTTCTTTTTTTTATTATTACAATAAAGTTATCGTTACGTTTTGGATCTTTCTTTTTTTTATTAATCATTACAGCGACTCCAAGCGTCATACTCGTGTGTACCGCTTTTCTTATTAAGTTGCATCAAGTGGAGCACGTACTGCGTCCGCACGCCACGCACACCTGATCGTAACACTGCATTAGGCAAATATATTCTCTAGTTAAGAAAATTAATCGAACAACATTTTGTTTTGAACTTGAAGAATGCATTTTTCTGTGTGAAGTCAATATAATATCACATTCGAAATTATGATGTGTTGATGTCAATATTTAAAAAACTGCAAAATCTTGGTGCTATTTCAATTTTGTTACAGAAGTAAATTTAATAGGTAACATATATTAGCATTCCATCAACATGTGTCTTAACAATACTTATTATAAATGTTTGACCAACTTAGTGGCTGAACACGAATCACAGATTCACTTGATACTGGCTTTGTATATCATTCAAAAAGATTTCTTTATTAAAAGAAAAACAATGATATAACATTTTTGTATCGTAATCAGTGGCGGAGATTAGGGTCCGCGACTGCGGGGGGGCGCAGGCGTCTTCGGGTGCATTATCAAGAGAATTTGTGACAAATATATGTAGAATTTGAAAACGAGAAGTGTGTTTTTTTAAAATAAGTACATATGTCTACAATTCATACGCAAAAAATATGCCGAATGAGTACCTATATGTTATATTATACTCATACACATAACAAACTTCCAATATAGTTTACATCGATCATCACTTTCGATGTGGGTCCATTGTAAACGTAATGTAGGTATAAGTATAGGTATGTGTGTCTCGCGTAAGTTTTTTAAGCAATTTTAAATCTTTTGTGCTATGTATGTTGATATAAATGTTTGTTTTATTTAAAGAAATGGTAATTTACCATTAGAGATAGGCCATAGAGTCAAATAAATATTTTTGTAAAATAAAGAACGTGTTAACAATATTGCAATTAACCATAAAAATATGCTTTGTGTTCTAATTGTTATAAAGTCGGTAACAGAAATTATTTTAAAATCAAAGCGTCATTAGGCGGCGGGGCTCATGACGAATTGACAGGATTAAGACATTCATTTGATGAAATTAAAGATGCAGGTGTAGAACTTGCAAATGCGTAGAGCATAGAGCCTAATTTTGAAAAGAAGAGACTACGACCGACAAAAACCCACTTTGATGAACTAAGTCAAGATGAACGAATTGAAAACAATGAAAAGAGATTCAAAATAGAAGTGTATTTTAAAGTATTGAATATCCTAATTGGCGACCGATTTCATTCTTTTCAGAAAGTATCAAAAAAATTCGACGTTTTGAGTCCGAAAACATTAAATAGTGTTAATGATGACGAGCTTTCCCGCTTATCAAAATGCTTAAGTGCTTTCGGATGGCTATGAAGCACCAAATTAAAAACGTTGAAAGTATTGGACAACTGGCTAAAGTCATTCTTTGCCACCATTCTACATTATCTGCCAGCTTTCCTGACGTGTGTACAGCTTATCTGCTATTCATGACTTTGCCTGCTGATAGGTCATTTTCAGAATTGAAGCTGATTAAAAGCTACCTTAGAAGTACAATGTCTCAAGGAAGACTGAGTGGACTTTCTATTTTAAGTATGGAAAATGAAACAGCTCGAAAAAATAATTTTGATTCAATTATCGATACTTTTGGTACCTCAAAATCTCGCAGAAAGAAGTTTTAGATTATTTTGGGATTTTCGAAAGATGTTCTAGATTTTGTTTTATTTATTAACTAATACTGTAGTACGATATGTAAGATATGTTTTGAGTTATGTATTTTACTGGTTTGTATTGAATCTATATGTTATGTGTATGTATGTTTAATTTTGTAATTAAGTGAATTTCAGCCTAAAATGAAAAAAGTATTTACTTATTGTCAAAACATAATACCTTTATAATATTAAAGACTTCTTAACAACAGAAATTTAGTATGTATTTATATAACATGGGACTATTTTATTATTTATGTACCTAGTAAATAAAACAGTGAATAAAATAAATTAGTAAGGCTTCTAAACGATAACATGTGGCAGCAATAAAAGTTAAATTAGCGTTGTGGTATCGAAAAAGGGCGCAAAATTTAAAATTGCGGGGACGCGAAACCATAATAAGCTCCGCCACTGATCGTAATAAATACTAATATTACATAAATTTAATTACACAAGTAGAAATAATTTATATAGTAATGTTAGAAACACTTTATACTTACTAATAAATGTTAAATTTAAAAAGCAGAACTTGCATTCTCTCTTACAGGAGTCTGATTTAAAACCCGACAATTCAAACTCGAACACCAACATTCTAACCAACTTAAATTTAAGAGGGAACAGGTTGAAGGGTAATATCATCCTAGGAAACTATGGGGTATGAACGAAATTTAAATCTATCAGTCAGATAAATCACATTGTATTTTTCTTTTTAAAAAAAAACGATAGAATCTGATCGAATTGGACGTCAGCGAAAACAGCATCGAGAATTTAGACTTATCGGCCGTGGAGCAACTGCAGGTACTGCAATGTTCCAGGAACAATTTGGCCCACCTGATTTTGTATGGCAAGAATCTGACGTCATTGATCGCTGGGAATAATTGTAAGTCTTTATATAAGTTGTTCTAATGAAATAAAGAATTAATTTTCACCCAAAAAGGTATCACAACGCTCACAGTGACACATCCTCCGATTCTATTAAAACACATCGATATTTGTTACAACGAAATGGAAACTTTACCGGAGTGGATGTCGGGTTGCCAAGATTTAAGATCCCTATTCGCCAGCAACAACAATATAAAAACATTGCCGGATCATTTATTCTGCAACGAAATGCCTTACCTGCATACCGTGCAATTAGCGTACAACCAAATCCAATATTTGCCGGCGATACAACGGAAATTACCGATACAAGAATTGTTCTTGCAAAATAACAGTTTATCTTTGCTGCCGGAAAATTTCTTCCGAGCCGTATACAATATTAAAGTATTGAATCTCTCGAATAACAGATTGTGCGACTTGCCTAAACCGATGACGGACGTATTGCAGTTGGAGAAACTATTCTTGACGGCGAATTGTTTGAGCGACAAGTCCTTGGAGAAGATCTCCCATTGTTTGAGGAATTTAAAGATCTTTCACGCAGCTTACAATAATTTCACGGCGATTCCCGAGAATTCCTGCTTGTATTGGAGCGAAATCGAAGAGGTGGTTTTCTCGGGGAATAAATTGCTTAAATTGCCGGATAATATAGGGAATTTGAGGCACTTGTCAGTGCTGAGGGTGCATTCGAATCTCCTGCAAACCATACCGAAATTATCGGACCTCTTGGCGTTGAGAGTTTTGGATTTGGCGCACAATCAATTGGATAGGGTTGATCTAACGGATTTGATACCCCCAAATTTGAAATTCCTAGATTTATCCTGCAATTTAAAGCTCCACGTTGACTCCCAACAATTTCACGCGTACAGATCGCAAAGACCGATGAGCCTCGTTGATGTTTCTGGCAAGAACAGGACTAGTCTTCCCTTGAGTCCATCGCCGTTTTGCGAAAACGATTTGACAGAATCCAATTGGACGGTGGGCTTTTCCGAAACATCGGGATCCAAGCAGAGACTTTACGTTTCTCAGATTCGCCTACCGGCTTTTTGCAATACAGAAGCTCTGTTTGGAATGTTCGATGGTGAGAACAACACTGACATGCCAGTCGC
Organism: Cetonia aurata; assembly: GCA_949128085.1. Lineage (NCBI taxonomy): Eukaryota > Metazoa > Arthropoda > Insecta > Coleoptera > Scarabaeidae > Cetonia > Cetonia aurata. The sequence goes on along the minus strand of OX421884.1, from coordinate 64,528,178 downwards.
TGTGGATAAGGTCGTTCCTAGGATCTTACTGGAGGAAAGAACGGTGAAGGAAACTGCCAACGATTATATGAAATATACCTTGCTATCCGCTCATAGGGAACTGAAAGATAAAGGGCAGAAACATGGCATGAACGCTGTCATAGTACACATATTAAAATCGAAGATCCCGGCTGATTACTCCTTCTGCGGGGGTGTCAAGAAATATGTGATGAAAATCGCGAATGTTGGAGATGTTAAGGTAATTTTAGGCCGAGCCTGTGGTCCCATCAAAGTGTTGCCCGTAAAACAGAAGAAGCAAATCAGAACCAATCCGCAGATTCACTTGATGGTCCCCGATCCAGACGTGACGGAAATTTACTTAGACGAGCAGTACGAATACATGATAATAGCGAATAGAAACGTTTGGAACGTCATCAATCCTGAGAACGCCATCAAAGAAGTGACACTGCAAAGAAACGTGATTCTAGCGGCGAAGAGGTTGCAAGATCTGGCTCAGAGCTACGGAGCTGAGGAGAACCTCAGCGTAATTGTAGTGAAATTCAATTTGATCGGCTCAGACGTGGATTTGCTCATGAGAGAATTGCGTCAGACCATCAGGAAGAACAAGTATCAAAGCGAAAGCGGCATTTCAAACGCGTCCACTTGCCAACCAGGGTGCTGTTGCGAAACTCTGCACGCTTCTAATAATGAAGACAGATCCTCACCGAGTGGACAAAGCGAGCATGCGTGCAGCGATTGCAATAACGCTGCCAAAATGTACATCAACCAATTAAACCGGCAAAACGATAGTCGATTGACACACTTTGAATCGGTAGAAACCAATAAGATTTCCCCTGAACGGAGAAGCTATAGAGGCGTCGCTAAAGCCCTGCGATCACGCCGGGAAGAATCGGACAGATCCAAAGAAGACACCGACTCGGCTTTATCCGAAGAACAGTTTAAATGCTGGGAATACATGCTGGAGCAAAACACGCAGATGCTTTTCGATAAGGAGTTAAACACCTTGTCGAATAGGGGCGGAAAACGGTCACAGTTCTCGGTGAAGAATCCTTCCCTATCGAGGAGTAGTCCTCATCTGACTGACGGCAATAATCTCTCGTTTCTGTCGAAGCATTTTGGAAGCACTCGATCGTTTAATCCGTTAACTTCGCGCCCCGCATCCAGATTCTCATTGGATAAGAAGATAGTGGGCGGTCCGCATGCGGCGTACTTCGGGAGCTTGCAAAGGCTGATGCCCTATAACCTGGAATACGATTTCTCTGTAATGCAAGAGAGAGGTTTAGCGGATTCTTTGGATTTGGATCGGATGCAGCAGTATTGGGGGGTCACAACTACGGAATTGTGATTTTTTCATTCGGTTTTGCAACGAAATTTTATTTACATTAAACATACGAGATACAGTAACATACTCTTACATCAGAAGTCTTTAATAAGTCCAGTAGAATGATATCAAAAATTCAAACCTACGTAATCACATGCTACTGTGACTTCATCCGGTCGAATTCGTTTATTTGTGTTGTATGGTTGTAAGAATTTTTAAATTCTAGTGATATGATGCCGGCTTTTTAATTGAACACGGTGATATTTTAATAATTTCATTATGTTACATTTGTTGGTGCAAAAAACAGCGTCATTTACAAAAAGGATTTTTCTTACACAGCTGATGAATTTAAATTTCTAACTCTTTAAGATGTAAGTATGGTAAATTCAAACAAATACTTGGAATTTGTTCTAAACCACTTGCATTGACCCAAAAATTCTGATGTTAGTAGTTCTGTTACTGCATGAAAATTGTCGTATCTGGTTTCAATTTTAAGATCTACCACTTATATGCCTTAATCTTGGGAAAAGTTACTTGACATTTTAACGAAACAATTTGACCAATTTTCTGTTCATTTTTATAAATTGTAAATCATTATATTTTGTGCATTTATTGTAAATACCTACTAGAATATAGAATGAAATAAAACTACAATATACCATCTCGTAAAATTAGTTTTATTAAAAGAAAAACAAAAAAAAAATAATAAAATACTCGACGACTAGAATTGTTTATGGACACGTTATTTTACATAATAATATTCTCTCACCGTTTATCATCATTTCTCTCTTTTTATTTTTTTTTTTTTTAGTTTATTATTCATCAATTAGAAGATTCATTTGACTAGATTCTAGGTACAACAATATTTATAACGTACAGCCAATATTATCTCGATTTTTTTTTTAATTTCACGTATTTCACCGTCTCTTCACATTGAATAAAATCACGTCTATCCAAAAAATCACGTTTCCCCAAGGTGGGATTCACTCACAATCTATTATTATTTACAAACTTGCCTGGACTCCATTTAATTCTCCAAATAATTATCGATTTTACTCGTAAGATTCTATTTAGTTCCGCGAGATGTCGCTGTTCACCACTAACAATACCGGTTAGGGAATACACGGATGGCATTACCTAGTATTCGTGAGTTTTTAATTTGCATTTTATTGTGCGATCTTAATTTTCCTTCGAATGTCTTCGTGATAAAACATTTGTCTTTTTCTTGTGCATAAATTTTTGAAATAACAAGTCGTTTCTATGCTCGCGACACGTTGATGACCCTCGGGAAATGCGGCCGGTCTCGGAAGATGGTGCTAGGTCAGTAGTGGGCGCTAGATGGCTCTCCTAGCCACGAGTCGGGGCTTGGAGGGAAATCCGGGTAACCCCGAGGACTGCTGTCGTTGCTTATGTCCGTGTCTGCGCCGGGAGGTAGGCCGTGAGGTATTCCCATTCCAGGCGGATGACTTTGACCTAATTGGAAATGGTAAGATTAATAAATTGCAATGTTTAAATCCCAAAAAAAAAAGCGTCGAATAGATTTTTTTCTAAGCTTCGTTTATAATGTTGGTACAAAAGGCGATAAGAATATATAAGATAATTGTAAAGTTAAGAATGGGCTAAAACATAAAAAATATCGTTGCTGTCAAAACAGTTTCAAAAACAAACTTTTTACACGTAGATATAGCACTATTCTAAAATACAAAATAAAAATAAAAAAGTACATAAAATACCACGTCAATTTGCCTTCTATATTATTTTTTAAAAATATTGTCAGCTAATTTGAATGCACTCTAGTTTAATCATCTATGCAATTAAACTTCAGTGGCATCAACTTTGAACAAAATGGTATTCTATAAATCTTCCAAAATGGCCGTCCATTTTATGTAATCGTATTTCGTACACCATTCATAAAGTGAATATTTTCAAAATTTCCTTATACATCCATAATATATACAAAGTGTTGCTATTACAATAATACTATTGGATCAAATTTTTTGTTCCCCCGCGAATATCCAGTTATAAATCGTCAAAATATTTCTTCATCATAATCACCGTTCAATTAGGCTTCACTTGATACCATAAAATATAATTAACTAATGACATTTTTCAAGAATTTGTATGAAATAAAAAATCCGTTACCACCGCGATCTGCATTACCGACATCAGCCCACTCTTTTTACATACCAGTATAATTTCAGGTGACGAAAGGTTGGCATGTTGCTAAGCGCCCATATAAGTATATTTCTTCATCCGACATAGCAATAGGCAAGAAATATAGTGGCAACTTATCTGATTGTGAGATTATACCGGTGTGTATTTTTTAATAGAAACATACTGCACATGAATTAAAATTTTAAATTTGCATCAAGCCACTAAAAATAAGCCGTCTACATCTAACTATGCAGTATTTTTATCCCTAGAATATATAAAAACAATTATTTTTTTTGTGGATGTCGTAACCAAAATTATGTTATGAGCAAACAGTAGTGCACTGGAAATCGTCAACGGGTAATGATTTCAAAATTAGTGATAAAATCATACAAAAACTTTTGCTAAATGTATTTATAATCATTAATTAATGTTTGGAATAATTGCATTTTTATTTTAACCCATGAAAAAGACGCAGACTAGTTCTTAGTAAAATGAAATTTTTGTGTTTTTTCTGCTCGACAGCTTTAGTTTCAACTAAGGAATAAGAAAAAATTGCAATATTAGGTATTTTCAGACATCTAACGCACAGCGCCATCTATTGTACCTGTTTCGAATTAGTCGAGCTAGGCTATAGTTTGACTATTTAATACAAGATGGCAGCATAATTGTATAATCTCTTTTAACTATTATTATATATAACAAAATCATCAATTCAAAGAACACCACAAAAAATTTTACGTGAAGAACAATACCCGTAAATTGTCACTAAAAGAACGCAAATAATTTATTTCAATATCTGACGCAGTATATAGTTTAGCTATTTAAAACTAGATGGCACTTCAAAACCACTATGGTAAATTTATGTAATAAATTTTTTTTTTTTTTGCAAAAGTGTAATACTTTTTAAATATCCTAAATTACGGTTAAATTAAAACCTTTGCATTTTCAATTTGTTATATTTTTTTCCCTGTCAAATTAATCTAATAACCATTATGAAAAAAGAGATCAACCAAGAGAAAACCCATATACGGGGAAAGAGTATTATTGGAGTGTGAACATTAGTTTATATTATTTAAGTGTCAGAAAAAATATAAAATGTTCACACCTTGCAATATATGAAATTATACCACGTAAAAACTTGATTGTTAATTTCATGAAAGTGTAGCACTTTGTACGAAGATGGCGTATTTACGGATATAATTAGTACTGGCAAGTCGTCCTACCGATGCACTAACATTAGCCATAATTTTTATATGATTGCCTGCACAAACATGTAGGCATATACCTAATCTAAATTTATTTCGGTGTTATTCAGTAATAAATTATTTGAATAACGATTTATTTGGTGAAAGAATCATTCCAATAATGCTTTATTCAAATAATGTTTTATTGAAATAATTTTTCATTCAAATGATTTCCCATAGTTTTATTCAACAATAACTTAATACGGAATAAAGAATAACAGATGAAAATTTCATTCAAATAATTATTTGAGTAAAAAAATTATTGAATGATGCCCAACCCTGGTACATAACAATATCTTTGTGTGACATATTTGTAGGTTAGAGAAAAAGAAGGAATTGAAACTAACCTATTGACGTATACACCGACAGCTGATCAGCGTAGGAAAACGGTTCGTGCCCATGCGGTGGCGTATGCCCAGGTAAGAACGAAGGAGATGTACCACCGTGCAAGAACGAAGGACCCCGACCAACCCCACTATGAGGTGACGATCCATCTTGATCCATAGCCATGTTGACTACAGTTCCGTAACTATCATCACTTAAATCTACCGAAAGGACAAACAAAATATATATTTAAAAAAAACAGAATTTTTCATTTATGCTAGCTTACCATGATGACTAAAACTGTCTAAATCTACTTTCATATCGTCCTTATCTAAGAGTTTGTCATGTCTGGGTGAGGAACCGCCTTTCATAGATCTGAAGTATTGGCTCCATCTCGTTCGGCCAGCGTCCTTTTTAAGTCTTTTCTCTTTGGCTCGCCTGTATTCCAAAAGAGAATGGTAACACTAAATTGTTTAAAACTACTCGAGTTCATTGTTTGGAATACCTGTTTTGAAACCAGACTTGAACCACTCGCATATCCAAACCGGTATCTTGACTAAGTTGTTCCCTGACGTGCCGCGCGGGTTTTGGACTGTTATTATAGGCTGTCTTCAAGGTCTCCAGTTGTTTCGCTGTTATGGTGGTTCTAGGTCTTTTATTCGGTTGGTCCCCGTCTAGGCATTCAGCAGCTGAACAAGTTAAGGTATATAGAATGAGTTTAAAGTACTTTAGCCGTGTTTCAATTGTACCTTTACTCTTCGCGGCTTCATAATCAGGCTTGCAAACTAACTTCCTGTCTTCCATGAGGTAGAACTCGTCGCCGGTGTTCAATTGTCTGGCGCACATGACGCAGGCGAAACATTGCAGGTGGTAGACGTTATCCTGGGCCCTCCTGACGACTTGGGTTGGCGGGATTCCCAGCTCACAACCGGCACACTTTGTGCCGAATCGTCTGCACCCACAGCGCCACATACACATATCGTCATTGTAACACCTTCACTACACTACAATTCGCTAGTTTTATGAAGAAGGAACGACAAATCGGACGTTAAAGTATGTGGTGATAGTTCTTCATAAGATTATCGAATTGCTTTCAAAAAACTTTAATTAATTTGAATTGATAATGTGATAATGCGTGACACTTTAGAATAACCAGAGGAGAATCATTTGATGATGAATGAAACTAAACAAAAATACGTGATATGCGTTCACCCAATCATAACCTTAAGCAATTTAGTTCAATTGAAATGTGACTTTAATAGTTAATTTCAAGTTTCAATCTTAAATTACTTATTATGAATTTTCCCGGCGATTCCTTGTTTCAAAAATAAAGAGACGAATTTCTGAACACACAACTTTTATAGTGAATTCTGATTGGTCAAAAACAGCACCAAATAACACACATTTGTTTATTAGCGCTAGTTATTGTTACGTTTCCTCTGCCTCTCTATACCTTCATAACTTAAAAATTATTGCAGATATGTATGCGGAACGTTAATACATTTTGATGCAAAATTTAATAAGATTTCAGAATATTGCAAAAAAATGGGGCATTGTTTTGAAAAAATCGAGTTTTGATGGTCTGCAGTTGCACTAAAGGACAATTAAATTTTGGACACCCTGTAGATAATGCAACAAATCTAAAAACTTCGACAGAAACGTCAGGAAGACACCCTGACGTTTCTGTCGAAAAATCTCCAAAGCGGCTGCACTTAGGTATAGGGAATACTAGTAAAAGTTCCACTAGAATAACGTTTAGATTTCAAAAGTGCAAAGAAAACTATACTATTGTGTTATTCCACTAGTGATTTGGTGAAGAGCATATCTTCCAAGGTTTACCTTAGCCGAAAACACTAAGTTTAACACTGCTCTTCACTTGTTTTCTACTGAAGATTTCAACTTAGTTGCCGAAATACGTATTTAGAATTGTATCTTTAATTTTTGTGGTAAGGGATTTCTTCACTTTTTCTTTTGGATTTTTGTTATAGTTTTCAAGCCACAGTCTCCACCCATCAAAAGTATACCATTCCATTTGAAATAAGAAAGTTGATGTCAATTTCCGGTGTTTCCGGAAGTGCCGCCATCTTGAAAATATTTTCAGGGCATAGATTTTATTACACTATGTACGTATGCAACTTTACAGAAATTAATTATTACTAGGGGGCCCAAATACATAGTGTTGCTGTATCTTGTAGATACATACATAAGAAGGGGCAGAAATAGTATTTTAACTGAGAAGGATGATATTGTAAAATGGAAGTGGCAGTATCGGGGATATTTCACATTTCAGATCTCAGAACAGGCCTTTTTTTATTTAGACGAAACTTGGGTGCAAAAAGTATGGACAGATTCAAATATTCATAGCCGTAAATAAAAAAGGGCGTTGTCTTTTATTGTTACACATTGAAAGTTCTGGGGGTTTCAAGGATCATGGTTTATTATTGTTTGAAGACAAAAAAAAACATCAGATTACCATGATGAAATGAATGCTAATGTTTTCGAAAATTGGTTCTCCTAAATATTAAACTATTTACCAGAGGGCGCTGCCATTGTTATGGATAATGCATCTTATCATAGCCGAAAATTGAAAACTCACCATCGTGATCATGCGGAAGAAAGCAGATATTCAAAACTGGCTACAAGTAAAGCAATACACTATAATGAGGTTATATGAAAAGAGTTAAACTGCTAATACTATTAGTTAAAATTCATAAAGATAAATACAGTCCAGATGCCATTGATGGATTAGCGAAAATGCAGAATAAAATTGTCTTACGATTACCTCCTTACTGTGAAGTTAACCCGATTGACTTAGTGTAGGCTTATTAGATTATAAACAAATGTTTGTGTAAATTTATAATATATGTTTGTATTACAGTTATATATTTTATAATAAATAAATATTTAATGTCTACTATTTTTTTTTGTATATATTTTGATAATAATAATATATCATTTATTGACAACTATACAATCGAAATACAACTGTCAAAAAGACTATATCACCTTTAGGTGCTCTTCCTTTGGACTTATTGCTAAAGAATTAAAACTTAAAGCCGCATATGTTTTGCTGATATGAAAGTCGCTGTCATTCTCCGCGTAAATTTTATTCCAGATTTTACACACTAATGATTGTAACTTTGAGCTTTGGGTCCGTTCGGAAATTCGTCTCTCTATTTCTCAAACAAGGTATATAAATAAGTGTTTAGATACTTATAACACTGGTCAACAGTGAAATTGCTTCTTAGGTGAAAGTACCCAATCCTGAATGAATTCAACGTGCTGAACACGAATATCACATTGAAAAAAGTTGATTGGCTCACGTTCCAGAGATATTGACGTTTTGTCCATTGTATAGATGCTATTGCATAATGTAATGCAATTTAGTGAGAAATTACGAAATTTTGCGTCTGGTTGAGGATATTTTGGCTTTGTTTCATGAATTCGGCTGCAATATGTCCTTAAAGATCCACTTTCTTGATTCCCACTTATATTTCTTTCCTGATAACTGCGGGCAGGTCAGCGATGACCACGGCGAACGCTTTCATCAGGACATTGCCACCATGGAGCAACGGTACCAAGGCAAATGGTCTACGTCAATGCTATCTGACTATTGTTGGACAATCAGTAGAGATGCTCCACAAGTCCACTACAAACGGCAGGCCAAAAGAAGTCGAAAGCCAGAAGCAGACTAATGTTTTCTTACCATGTATTATAATATTGACATAAGTACACTTTTTCTGAACTATGCGTACATATTACAGAAAACCCGTAGCCAATTCAGCTTTTTCTTAGTCATTTTCGTGTTCAGCACATTGAATTCATTAAGAAATGACTATTTTCAGCTTGGAAGCATGAGCTTTTCGAAAATTTGTTGCCCAATGTAATCAGATTAGGTACTTACTTGAAAAAATCGTCTTTGCAAAATAGCTGCCCGTTTCTAGCGAAGCACTTGTCGGTCAATTGTACCCTGCAATCGTTGCACTGGAGGCATTTTGCGTGCCACGTTCTGTCGGCCACTTTCAGGATGAAACGATCTAAGATCATCTCATGGCAGCCGCCGCATTTGGGAATCGTAGCTGAAGAGATACAAGAAAAATCACTGTTAAAAACGTTACGTGTGTTATAGGTTATGTTATTTTAATTTAACAATAAAACTATTGAATCTAAGTTTAATGAATGTACAGAGATTTATTTAAATTTAAACTCGCGGTCTCAATCAAATACCTATACATATTTCGTTTCGATAAGGTTGTTTAATGCTTGATTTTTATCTTAAGTATCGTCTGTATGGAGTAGTGTGACATCAGTAATTATTTGTACTTTCAATCTGCCGCTGAATAACGAGGGAATAAACACTTCATACAAGCCAATTATTAAGGTGCATGAGATCATCTGTATCTTATTCAGTGACTACAGCTTTATATCGATAATGCTAAATTATGAGTGCAATGATAAAGAGTAAATACCTACATAAAAGTAATTTTGGGAAACTCTCCAGCGAAATAGGCGGAACCCTGTACATTTCTATATTCAACCCAATCACATTGTTATTTAAATTATCATTTTCTTTGCACTGACTTATCATATTCTTTAAATTAAATTATCACAGATTTACAGCGCACCTATCTTCTGACTTATCACACAATATCTACATATGTACATCGAAATACCGCTTAAAAACCATACTGCACCAACACTAGCTTATCCAATACTGACAATCGACTACTGTATCACTGAGAGAATGATCTAACTCCTGCTACATGTAGCATTATTTCGAGAGCTGGAAAAAGGGAACTTTATTCCTATTACAAAGCGATATAAGGCTGAATTTCCATACCATCTCACAAACAATGAAGTAGCCGTACCCTTATCTTTCAACACAGTCCTCGCCTGATTGGTGAATAACATCGAAGGACCTCCCACCCTTATAGGAGGTTGAACATCCCTATGTTATCCCTTCCAAGCCCCTTATTTCCCTAGCGTCGTCTTGGATGCTTTTCGCAGCTATTATTGCAAGATATTGTCTTCTATATTATGGGTAGGTAGGTATATTAAATTTGCTAAATATGTTTGTTTTGTTCCTGAAATTCATTTCCATACATAAAGACAATAGAATATTTGTCACTGACAGCAATATTGTAGTTTTTATTAGGGTGAAAGTGAAAGTTTGAAATCTTTGCTTTCATAAAATTTTTTACGCTAGCACTACTGTGTGTTTTATAGGTTATGTTACTAAAATCAAGCTATATAAAGAGTTTGTGGGCAGCACAATGTTGTGTTGATGGGTTCAGAACAACGAAAATGGATTTTTTCATTTTAAAACATAATATACAGAGTGTTCTGTATAAAAAAAATCAGTTTTACTTGCTAAATTAGGAGCGTTGGCATATTTACGGGGATATTATGAAATAAGTGTTAATATTGCAAAAACTACCAGGAATAGGTATAAGAAACCTTAATACCAACCGATCTTACGCTGCATTCATTTCTGTATTGAAGAGCACCATGTTCCATTTGACAAAGAAAAGTTTTTTAGTTTAAAGATAGCCATATGTATAAGATGTTAATTGAAAAGAGCGCAAATGTCAAAATTTTGACATAATTGCAAATATCTCAAAAGTATTAGGTTTACGAATAGGAAACGGTATACAAACAGGTCACAAATGAACAAAGAAATAGACTAGAGTCATAAAAATTGCATTATGCTATTTAAAATACGAAGGTTGATATCAACACCCTGTATACAGGACGGGCTATAAAACCGAAAATATTTTCTTTAAATACATCATAGTCGGCCATGACTACTCTGCAAGTTTGAAAATCAAAATCCAACTGGTGGCTAGTTCGATTGGACATCTTGCGTATTATTAAATTTAGAAAAATTTCTTTATACAAAACATTTAAAAAAATATATACATTACCATATTGCAAACAAAAATTAAATATTACTTGTCGAAAGTTTTGGTTCCTATAGCGATGTTTTGATCGCCCCAATTGGTAGTATGTATTTGACCATTTTATTTAATATTAGAAATGGGATACCAAATAACCGAGCTATGGCTTGGGGCCTTTTTTTATCAGTCACCCCGTATGACGGCTTCAAGATTCAGCGTCGATATTATATTTTTGATTTTCTCAAAGTTTAAACATTAATATTTAGATGTATTGAACCAAGGGTCTCTTGTGTGATTTAGAATAAGCCATTTAAAAACTACTTAAAATATATATGTAAAAGAAAAAAGGTTATTGGAGACGTCATAACTACTAAAGAGAAAGAAAACAAGAGTAATGAAGAATCGATAAGATAGAAAACACATGTTAGAAAATATTAGGATTAGGTATTCCAGTCATTTTGATTCGTTTGAATTCGTGCTTTGAAACATGTTTCGTAAAATTTGTTTTTTCATATATGTTGGCATTTTGGTGTATCCATTGGTCCTGGAGTAATAATTGAATATTAATGTCATTGTGTAATGTCATATTAATAGAAGTGCATTAATAAATGCGTTGTGTTCAACTGCTAGCTTTGAATCCGCTCTAACACTTATGACTACAACTAACTATAGGTTATTAAAAAAAAAAACGTTGATTTTTTAGATTTGAAAATTGCGTTGTTTCTAGTTTTTCTAATAAAGTTTTTTTGATAAAGTTCTTAACTAATTTCAATTTAGTATTCCGTTTAATTGCGGGAAAGTTGTCTCACGTATCATGCATATTTCGGTGACCGCAATTGTACCACATACTATCACGATATCTATAATTGATAATAATCACTTGACAGTAATATGACACATGACATATTTACATTTATAAGCGGTAAATTGGAAACGAACTGTTTTCACGTATGCTTTGCGAGAGCTGATGTCATTTCGAATAGTTCAACGGATAAAGTTAATCTTCGTTTGGGGATAATACTTTCTAACATGCGAAATATTCGGTGAGTTCAAAGTAGGCGGGAATTTTGATCTGACAGATATTTGACATGTGTACATACAATGTTTCATAGTCAATGGGGATTTTGCTGTATTTGATTTCAATATTATTCTGACAATTACTCAACGACAGATTAATAGAAATATCGGTTGCTTTTTATTATTTCTAAACGGGTTTTAGAAATCATATATACGTTTTAACAGACCATTGCTGTTAATATTAATTAAAGTTTTAATATAAAATTTTTGTAATTATGATTATATAAATTGTAGTTTTCACCAAAGAAGATAGCAATGGTCTGTTGAAACGTATGTAATTTCTACAACTTATTTAGAAATAAAAAGAGGGCCATTTAAGTGAAATTTCTATAATAAATATATAAAATCCCATATTATAACAGAATCCTGTTTGTATTAGTTTAGGATATAGTTAAGCCTAATTGATTTTTAATTCCACCTATCTGCTTTTAGAAAATCCGAATCTGGATTTATATTCTTACTTATCATTATTTTGGTCAATATTAAAATAACAAAAAGTGCTCGTAAAACATTCACGTTCTCCCAGTAAAATTTAGCCGCTTTATTTATTCTATGGGAAGTAACAAGGAAGAAGGACAAAAAGAAAAAAAGAGAACACATAACGGCGTAAAGGGAAAAAATATATAGCTAGAGTACTGCGTGCGTCTGCAGGAATTATTCCATTATCTTAAATAATGTAATACTTCCGAGGGCTACATTTTCTTTTCCTTCTCCAAGTGGAAAACCCTGGTCGAGATTATGGAACTAATACAATTTCATCCCTTTAATATTTGAACTCGGTTTCTCAGTTAGGGGTAAATGGGAAGGGTAAATACAAAAAAAAAGTTATATGAACAACGGGATGTGGCAATAAAATACGGGATAGTTGTAGATGATTAGAGAGAGGATCCCAGGGAGGTGTAAAAAACTTTTACGGCAATTTTCTGCACAATCTGGTGACATCTGAACCAGAATTAATACGGGAATGCGTGAGTAATCAAGTGTGTTATGTATGTACCAGTTTCGTATCTACAAATCATCAGGTCATCTTAAATAGGTATACGATTTTTTAAATCTGTCAGATTACGCCGCCTTATCGCTCAGTTTTAAGTGTTTAGATTTCTCCTCAGATGTTCGGCCGACATTTTGATTTGAGCTGTCTGGGAAGAATGCGTGAATGTGCAAGGATTACGGCATGTTCGTTTCTCAACGTGGTTTGGATCCGCCCCCGAGGCGTCTATTTGATTATATTTGGCGCGAACTTCTGTAAACTATACAAAAAATTCTGTATCTGATGAAATTCACGATTAGATTCTTATGAAAAATGTTATTCGCCATCTTAAGATGGTTGGTAGAAGATGAGTATGGTGCCATACGTTTTTTCTTATTGCACTTTTATTAATTTAATAGGATAATGTCACAGATAATGTCATTAATGTCATTTTGCCATCTTAAAACATGCACGAAAGAAATGTATAACCTGGAAATACAAATCCAGGGTGTATATCTCACAAAATTCTGTATATAAATGGCTTGGGACCGGTTTCATGCCTAATCTTCATTCCAGAGTTGATATATAATCAGTGTTAAAAACTGTCCAAAACAAACTTAACACTGATTATCAATTATGTCGTGAAGATATGCCCCTAAGCACGAAACCAATCGCAAGCAGTTACTGAACAGGGTTTTGTGAGATATATATCCTGAGTTTTTATTTCCACGTTGCCAGTTACTCACACCGAGTTCACAATGAGTTATTTAGTGAATATTTACTAAGCCTCCTCGTTCCGTACACTAACTATTATTAAACAGGAAATTTAAGGTAAGTACACTGTATACTGATAGCAAACCATTACTTTCTATTGATCAAGTATTTAGTGAACTTGCATTAATAATATTGTTTCCTTATCACAACTAACATAAATAGCTTGTATCAATTATGAAGGTATACTAGCCGTTATGGAATAGTTCACTTACAGCAATACACTTACTACTTGGCATAGACCGTAAGTAACTTAGTTTGCTTATTGCTAGTATCAGTGTTTAGGATCTCTTTTTTATTAGTGCTAAGTAGTCTGTGCTTTTGTCCCCTATACAGCTGAACTTTTTACTTGCAATTATTAAATTTTTATTTGTTATTATCAAACTTTTTTCTCAGTGTTTGATTAAATAGTAATAACAGGATTCGTTAGTGAAATAAATATGTTATTATTATAACAAATCATATTACGTTAGTAAAGAATCATCTTTTCCCATTGTTTCAGGACCCATATTTGTTTTGGCGTAATAGTTCCTTATACACCAATGCAATTCTTCTAATATTGAATATCCTGCATTTACCATCCATTAGATAAAGCAATAACTTCAAATTACCAGCACATGTGCGCTTATAGAAAATCCCCAGATCAGATCTGCGATCACGCAAAGCGTATTCTGTCATCGTGCCCTTGCCATACACCTAGTTGTACAAAGCATATACTGTTCCTCTTCGAGTACCGTATAATTTTCGGACCGTCGGCGTCGCGTCGCCTGGCACGTGTCCACTAAATACAATCGGATACGCCAGGCAACACGCAGGACAATCTCTCAGGATTAAGAACAGAGGTTCGGAACTATTGTGCCTGATTTTATGGCTTTGTTCGGGACTCGTTGACGTTGTGCTGTTTCTGTTGTCTTCGGGTTAATACAAAAATCATGCTTGTGTGAAACTCGCTAGATGGATCCATAGATTTAAGGAATGTCCAATAACTTTTTTATTCACAGATATTGATTGATATTGTGTTCTTTAAACATCGTTAAAAGATTTCATAGATGACTTACCTTTGGCGGGAATCCTGTCCCGGGCTATGATACCAACAAGATGACTGATGGGCACACAATTCAAGAAATGTGGTAGGTTATTTAACCGACAGATTTGGCAATAAAGTTATTGCTACCAATATTAATGTTATTTATATCAGGCAATTATAATTCGTAATAAAAATAATCTTCTATACGCTTAATATACATACATATTAGAATGTCTGGTGAATAAATATTTGATACATTCTTTATTTTAATATGTTCGACATTTTCTACAGTATACGTTGAAATTAATAATTTAAATCAGGTTTTTTTTTTTTTATGTTTATATTTGGAGAGATTGTAGTTGTTTTTAATTTGGCTATATATTCTCATACAATTTTTCTATCATTGTTCGACGTGGAATGGATGAAAATAGATATAACGGGGATAGCGCTGTTTTGCGCATGCCCAATTACATTTACATAACGCGCCAATTTGCATTGACATGCTCATCGACGATTGGCGTTCTCGATCACGCGACACTGAAATGCACATGTATAGTTCACTGCAATTGTCCTCCCTTTTAGTTTTACCTGTGTTAGGTGCGGTTGTGAAGAATAGTGCTCTCTTGATGTTTTAATATATGTTTATACTTCCCAATTTATTTATTACAATCTTACTATAACGTATGTCACATAAGTTTTGGGAAAAATAATTAAATTCTTTAAAGTAAGTGTAACGTAATTTATTCAAATGACCACTTTACCAACATTTTACCTTATATTTAAATTAATTAAAACTACAATTAAAATAATGACCAAGGGCCATGGTCCTCAATGGCACGCAGTTTTTGTCTAACTTGTCCCATCATGTTTTGGACGATGTTTATATCAATTTCTCTTATCTTTTGATATATTCTTCGCCTTAGTTGAGCTTCATTTTGAGCTTCCCACCCATTATCATATACTTTTCTGGTCAATATAGTCCCCAAAAATCTTCGATTGGTCGAGCTTGTGGCACATTTGGCGGATTGTCTGCTCTTGGCACAAAGGGTATGTTGTGAGCTTCTAACCATGTTCTAGTCGTTCTTCAATAGTGGCAACTTGCTAAGTCCGGCCAAAACATTATTTCTTCACGTGGATGAGTCGTAGCAATAAACTGTAGCAACTTCGGTAGGCATCTTTCAGTATAAATGTTGGCATTAACTGCCTCACCCTTCACATGCCCAACATAAGGTCGTGAAACTCCTCTCTCCGATATGGCACACCAAACTAGAATTTTATCTTCAAATTTTTTTTTGGTTTTGTATTTAACATTATCTGCACAATTTTCTATATTATCGGTATAAAAACCATCATTGCCTTTCATTTCTGAGTGAGAGAACGTAAAATATTTTTCATCGTCCATGATGATCACTTTATTGTTTGCAAAATGAGTTCGGCGTAATCTACGACAACACATTGGAATTCTTCGTAACTGGTCCTCTGTATAACGTGGACATTTACGTCTTTTACGAAACTTTAGGCCTTTTTTTTTCAATACCCTTCTTACAGTTTCATGAGAAACATTAAATCTTCTGGATAACTTTCGGCATGACGTTCCAACGCGGTCTTTTGCACTTTCACAGATTCGGTTGGCGTGATTTTCGGTCAACATTCCGGGACGTCCGCTTTTTGGTAAATTGAGGCATGGTATACCTTGTTCACATTCTGCAATTGTTCTATAAATGGTTGTCTTTGAAATATTTTGATTCCAAAATATGTTTACAATTTCCTGCTTGGGTACATGTCCAACCAGGCTGTAAATGCTTTTCCGTATTTCAAGTTTGTACGACATAATTGGACAAATTATTTGACATCTATGAAATGTCATAACAAGTTTGAGTATTAATGAACATATGTCTATCATGGTTACTAGATTGCAAGTTATTTACAGTTATTTTTACGCCGACGAAAATTTTCCCAAAACTTATGTGACATACGTTATTACTATGGTAGTTTCAGTTAATAAACCGTCTTCAGGCACTTACCTAGTGATGTAATAGTACTAATAGTCAATTGTCAATAGAAAAAAATGTGAAAATTACCGAAAGTAGAATACAATTGTCGATAGCAGCTTCGAAGAGGGTATGCCCGCTAGGCGGTAGCGTAGTAGTGTAGTAAAATTATAATAAATAAATTAGGAAGTACTACAGAAGACTGCTGTTTTGTTTTAAATATTTGTATTATGTAAAAGTCTGTTATTTGTGAAATTACTTAGTTTAAGAATATATGTTTCTAGTTTATTAACATAGTGTATCTTTACTACCTACTTTGATCCTTTCAACAATGAAATGAAACTTTAACGATAAATTATAGAATTAATGATAAAAATATTAGAAGTGCTACAGGCGACTGAAACATTTTAAAACTGCAAGGTAGACATTTTACATACTACATGTAGTAAATATTGCTACAAATTGTACTTGTCCCTATATGTACTACAATGTGTAATATAAATGCTGACAATTGTAGTAAAATTTCCTACATTTTTCTCCCTGTGTCTTTTCGTACTTTTTACACTTACGAAGATATGTGACAAGAAAATGGCAGTTTTTGGTTTTTTTTTGTTTTAATAACTTCTGACATTGGTTCGACATTTTAAACTATTTGAAATAGATTCTAAATCAGCACATAAAACTGCAAAACATTGCCGATTCAACCAAATCTCGATCTTCAACGATAAGAAAGTTACCCATGCATTCTGATTCGATTTGAGGCACAAGGTATTTTGTTAGTTCTGGCGAGTACATGCTAAGAAAAAGTATAGTATGAAAATTAAAAAAATAAACTTGCATGTTTGTGATTTTACATTAATTAAATGTCTTTATACCTGTAAAGCTAATCGTTTAAATGTTATAGTTCAGTAAACAAAAGGCAATTGATGACTTAATAGGCACAATTATTATTAATAGGATTTCATGTTTTCTTATTATTTGTACTCATCAAATTTAAAACTGCGAGTATTGAAAAAATGTATCAATGAAACGTACGTACCAACATAAGATAAAATAGAGTAACAGGCAGATAATTCTTGTTGTTCTTGTTTCACGTTGACCTAAATTAATTTTGAAATTAACATTCTAAGCTCAAGATCAAAATAAAAACAAAACAGAACGTACAAAATGTTTCCCACAATTATAAAATATTCTAAGGATATTCTTCCGACCATAAACTTTACAAATTAAAAACGTATTCTACCCACATAAATGGTATTTAATCCCATTTACCCCAGATCAATAACTTTGCGGTCCTAACCCACAACAACGGACGGAACGGCAGAAAAAAAAATCGGTAAGTCAAGCAGAAGGCGCCATAAAAACGTTTCGACACGACAGGGGGCGCTCTGCTGCCGAGCATGTGATCACGACGATGGTCCCAGGTGGTCGAATCACCTGTAATTACCTCGGGGTTCCGCATTATTACGTAATCACGGCCACCCTAGCCAAGTCCCCGTTATGAAATCACTGATAATAACTAAGTTTTGCCGTTATAGTTCGGCGAACGCTTCATGAATAAGTTAATGGTAACGAGGCTTTTAATAAGAGGTGCGCGGTTGTGATTTTGAAACGGTTCAGATGCTCGAGATTTTGTGATGCTCTAAAATTTTGTACACTAATGTGTTTGCAGAAGTGGTGCGATTTTTATATGACCGTGTTTGATATATTTTCCACCGTTATGGTTGTCTAAATGAGTATGCGTGTATTAATAATAATATTTATTACCACAGATCATAATTCACAATGATATTGGTATTGTCAACCATAAAGTTATGGTAAAACAAAGTAGTCTTTAGGCTTTCACGGCCGCCGTTGCTGGCTGCTCTTCGGTCCGCGGGTTCTCTGCCGTGTAGAAAGTTTGAATTGCTTGACGTTTCGATCATCTCGTCGTGATCTTCTTCAGAAGTGAAGTGAGTAGTTTAGGCTGATCTCGGGTTAATATATGGTCATGTGTTCTTTGGTGCGTAACCGTTCGGCTCCGTTGCTCTCCGTTGGGATGTGAAGAATGATTTCCAGATATTTGGCCATTGTAGTCCGTCTTCTCTTTTGATATTGTTCAGATTCTTCTGTATTTCAATAGCTGCTTTGTACAATCTTCTCCAGTAATGTGGTTCCGTTGCTAGTTTTCTGCATTAGTCAAAGTTGATTCCGTGTTTCGTATTTGTTGAGTGTTCTGATTTGTCTGTGTATTCATACTTTGTATCTCGCATATGTTCTTTTAACCTGATATTGATGTTTCCGCCCGTTTGTCCAATGTATACCTTTCCACAAATGCAAGGTATCTCGTAGACTCCTGTATTTTGGAGCGGCGAGGTACGATCTTTCGGTGAAAGTAATTTTATGGATAGTTTTTCTGGAGCATTGAAGATTACTTTGATGTTGTGTTTGCGTAGCTTTCTTCCGATTTTGTCAGTGCATCCTTTGATGTATGGCAGGCAAATCGTTTCAGTAGTGGTTGTTGTTCCTTCCTGTTGTTTTGGTTGTTTGTTGATGTTAGCTGTAATGTCTTTGAGTCTGTAGTCGTTTTGTCGTAGTGTGTTCTTGAGATGTTGGAGTCGGTGTTCTTCATCAAGGTAAACCAATATAGAAATATATAAACGATTACATGGAACTCAAAATGCACACATAAATAAAATAATCGTAATACGAGTAAAAATCATGATTTTTTAAATGTCGCTTCAATTTGTTTTTAAATTCACATATATGCCCTATATTCTTAATATCATTTCGCAACTTATTAAATATTTTATAGCTCTATATTGCCGTCTTATGTGTGTGAACGACAAAATCATGACATCCTCTGGTCCTCATTCCGTTAAACACGTCTGAGTCTGTTTGGAAATTCTGTTTATTTCTATATGCCCAAACAGCAAGTTCATGCAGATATGGAGAAGGCAAAGGTAATATATGCAGCTTAAGAAGAAGAGGATCGATAACAAAACTTCAATCATGAAGTTTTTTGACCAGCGCATCTATATGCGAATTCCAAGACAAACTTTGATCAATTGTTAAACCTAAAAATTTAGTGTTACTGGCATTAGGAATTGATTTTCCGCCAAGTTGAACGTACACGTCTTCAAGAGATTTATTATTAAAAAATATAGTCAAAACTTTTTCCTTATTTAAGATTAAACCATTATCCTTACATCAACCACTAGTTAGAATATCTGAAGATGGAATGAATTCATAAGACTCGAAACCATTATAATGTACATAGTTAGATCTATTAGTCAAATAGGATTCCATTAATTGTAGCAAGGAAGTAGTAAGGTCAAAGCGCCACAATTTCTCAAGTAAAACCCGATGGTTAATGCTATCAAAAGCGCTACTAAAATCCGTATACACCACGTCAACTTCACCCTGCCTATATCCAACTACCTACAAATGAATTGCGAGATACTGACAAGATTAGTAACTGTTGAGCGTCCACGAACAAAACCAGGTTGATGAGGTGAAATAAAAGACTTAAGAAGTTCAGTTAAGCACTTTGGTAGTAGAAAAAACTCTTTAATAACCCCGTCACTATTCTATCGATCAATTATCATATTAAGGGGGACAACTTTAACTACATAGACTTATAAAAATGACTTATACTAACGACGATATAGATGCATCGTATGTCTTTGTTGTATCTTTGTTATATGAAAAGTATAATTGTTGAACTAAGAACCATGCATGAGATTAATAATGAGACAATACATATATGCCTACGGATAGTTGAAGGTTTATCAATCGCGGGCCGTGTGTCAATGTATGGACAATAAATCTACTATTCAGTATCGATGTTCAGCAGAGCGTAAGAATGTCACTGCCTAACTTTGGGGATCGCACATTGTACATACAGCAAGGCCGTCCAGGATGTTGACATCATCGAATAGGGTTAGGTTAGGGCGCCTGTCGATTGTTTACGGACGGTATTACAACAGTTACACCCAGAGTGCTTCGCTCATTAGACCCGAAAGCGCATTTGTGTGTCCATAATAGGTATATATATATTTTTCGACCGTGTAATCCTCGCTATACAGATTAACACATGTCCGATACCCTCTTTTGCTAATCCGTCAGTATTATTTGAGAATAAAAATCACTATTTTATTTTATCCTCCGTATTTTTACACGCAATACGTTGACTAATTATTGCCGTATGTATTGCTCACGGCCCGACCTTGTTTTGCAATTGACATCACGTCAAAATTAGACACGCGAAATTGTTCCAATGATTTCACGCTCTCTTAGTTCGTAAAATTAAAGGACTTTGGCCCATTCGCAGTATTACGAAAGGAATTTTTTGTTTTTGGTTATCTCACTGAGTTACCTTGACTTTCTGCTTTATTAGTTGACGGTAGAATTTCTGTTATGCAATCGCTACGCCTAGAAGAGCAAGATTTTGGTGGAAGGTCGTTCATAAAGTGCCCAAAGAAAATATTCTTGAATACAATGGTGGACATATACAGGTGTCCCAGAATTGTCTGGCCAAAATGGTATCACGGTATTCCTTGGATGAAAATATGAAGATTTGGTACGACAACCATTATGAAAAAGTGTCTGGTTTGATCGCTGTTGATGGTCAAAACTCTTAGAAAATTAAATGTTTTTTGCAATATCTTGAAAACGGCTGGATGTATTTAAATAAAACCGGATGTGCATTTTTTCAACATTGCAAGGCTTGTTTAGATGAAACGTTCATGTCCATCCGCAAAAGGTAAGTGGTAATTTCTTATCCATCATGGTACAAAAATGTACAGAAAAATTTAATGACGGGGCAAAATAAAACGATTTTTTTTCTGGTGATGCGCTGATTATTTCCGAACATTTTCGATCTCTTTGTAAAGTTTCGCCCGATGCGCCGTTTAGGCAGAAAAAACGTTCTCCTATCTCGGGAAAAGTACCAATCTTCCATTACTGTGACAAGTATTCAAGCTATGACATCAATGTCATAAAAAATGTCTTAATAAGTCAAAATCTCTTGGCCAAAAATTAGTCAAAAACGTGAATGAAAGAACCACTTTTGTTTTAGTTTTTTTTATTAATAAAGATGTGAAGAGTAAACGAAAAAGTAAAGTAAAAGTAAATAGTAAAGATGTGAATTTGTGGAGAATTGCGTAGTAAGAATTAGAGAAGGTTCTCGAAGTGACCACCATTCTCACGAATGCATAACTGCACTCTCCGGAGAAAGTTGAATTGAGTCCTCCTCAACATCTCTTGATCATTCTTCAAGATGTTGAACTCTTGTTGAATGCGAAGAATTAGTTCTTGTTCACTACCCACAGGAGTCGCATACACTTTATTTTTCACTGCCCCCCACAAGAAATAATCCAGAGGATTAAGATCTGGAGATCTTGCCGGCCATTCCACTGGCACACCCCGCCCTCTTCTCCCAATCCACCTTTGAGGAAACGTATTATGCAGGAATTGCTGTACGTCGAGGGTGTAATGTGGTGGAGCACCATCGTGCATGAACCACATGTTAGCCCTAACAAGAAGTGGTACATCATCTATTAGTTCGGGCAGATCCTCACGTAGGAAGGCCAAATAATTTTCTCCGTTCAGTCGGGGTGGCAAGAAAAATGGGCCTAGAATAAAATTGTTGATAATTCCAGCCCAAACGTTCACGCGAAATTCTGTCTGGCAATGCTTGACGACCATCGCATGAGGATTTTCTTCCGCGTAAACATGGAAGTTGTGAGAATTGAAAATTCCAGTACGCGTGAATCCAGCTTCGTCAGTAAATAAAATTTTGTGGTGAAAATTCTGGTCCTCAACTCTTTTGTTCTGAATAAAATTGCAGAAATTAAGTCTCTGATCGTAGTCAGTCGGTAGGATCTCATGAACTTTAGTCGCATGGTACGGGTAAAGCTGTTGTTTCCTCAACACACGATTGACACCACTTTTCGACACGTTCAATTCCAATGCCAGTCGTCGAGTACTAATGTTCGGATCTTCAGCTACTCTATCGAGAATTTGTTCTTCCATCTCTGCGTTCAGGACACGATGAGGGCCACGATTCGCACCTAAAGGAACAAACCTGCCAGTTTCACGGAGAGTTCTTTCCACCCTCGCAAAAGTTTGTCGGTTAGGTGTACGACGGTTCGGGTAGCGCTCAGCGTACTCTCGGACACAGGCTCGAAGTTTATCGCGACAAAAACCCATAACTTTGACCATATCGGTCATTTCTTCGTTGGAGAAAGCCATTCTTAAAATTTCAAGTAAACGTCAAGCTAAAAACGTCAACTATTATTTTTTATGACATTGATGTCATAGCTTGAATACTTGTCACAGTAATGGAAAATTGGTACTTTTCCCGAGATAGGAGAACATTTTTTCTGCCTAAACGGCGCATCGGGCGAAACTTTACAAAGAGATCGAAAATGTTCGGAAATAATCAGCGCATCACCAGAAAAAAAATCGTTTTATTTTGCCCCGTCATTAAATTTTTCTGCACATTTTTGTACCATGATGGATAAGAAATTACCACTTACCTCTTGCGGATGGACATGAACGTTTCATCTAAACAAGCCTTGCAATGTTGAAAAAATGCACATCCAGTTTTATTTAAATACATCCAGCCGTTTTCAAGATATTGCAAAAAACATTTAATTTTCTAAGAGTTTTGACCATCAACAGCGGTCAAACCAGACACTTTTTCATAATGGTTGTCGTACCAAATCTTCATATTTTCATCCAAGGAATACCGTGATACCATTTTGGCCAGACAATTCTTGGACACTTTGTATGTTATAGTAGGGGTACCATATATCAGATATACAAGGTTATTATTGTATAGTACGAAATTAAAAAAGGGGCGAAAGAAACAAATGCTTAAATATAAAAAATTGCATTTCTAAGTGCACGTAGTACCGAGAAAATGATTTTCCTTTGTACGAGTCCGGCTCTGACTCATTTAGCATACCGGTGAACCATCGGTCGTCGCTATACTTAAGCGTTAGGATTTACAGTTAGTGTGCACTTGCTATTCGCAGTGGATGTGTCCATTTGCAATGGGAGCGTATATGAATACCGAATACACTGACACGATATTCATTTATGGTGAAACAGGACAGAATAGTGTTGCAGCAAGGAATTTATACATAGAACGTTTCCCACATCGACGTCATCCTTCGCTTAGAACATTTGTAAGAGCCGGGTATCGACTTCGAGAGACAGGATCAGTAATTCCACGTTTTGAAAGTCGTGGGTCTCAAAGATCACGCAAAGTGCTACAAGCCGAAGAGGAATTTTAAATATCGTAGAAGCGGATCACGGCGTAAGTACAACACTCGCGCGGGAAGTAAATGTGTGCCAAGCTACGGTGCGTCAAATTTTAAAAAGGAATTTACTTCATCCGTATCATATTCAACGCGTGTAACGATTAACGGATTTGGATTATCCCCGCCGAATTGCCTTCTGTGAGTGGTTCCAACACCGAAAAGTTCGTCAGCCGGATCTTGCGTCAGTAATCCTATTTACGGACAAATGTACACACTAAAAAATATTTGCAATTCCTATAGAAAATTCCAGTAATGTATAGGGTAAATTAACGTTTAAATGCGGAATCTTATTTACTGTTTCTTTAAAATGAATTGCCCGAATATTTGGACGAGATACCATTAGGGGCACGCCTAAAATTATGGTTCACGCACAATGGAGCACCCGCGCATAGTAGTAGGGTTGTTCAACAATTTTTAAACCGGACATTCCCATGGATTGGCCGTGGAAGTCACATTCCGTGGCCAGGCCGTAGCCCCGATCTAAATCCATTAAACTTTTTTCTATGGGGATGCAAGAAAAGTTTAGTGTATGATCGTCGCCCTGACATAGAAAATGCCGAAGATCTGCGGAACCGTGTTTTCGTAGCATCAGAAATGTTCAATTTTACGAGCGTACGCTAGAACTTTCGTCGCCGAATTGAAGTTTGCATTCGAGCTAATGGTGGGCATTTCTAACACTTTTTATAAAACAAATATTTTGTCCTGTTTCACCTGCAGCCGTCATTTTAAGGACTACCACAAATTTCGTAAAAGGAATTGAAAACATTTACATACTATACAGTATTTGAGATTTGAAACACGCTACTCAAAGTTAACAATCGTACATTAGTTTTATTACAAACATAATAAGTTTATTTTAAAACAAATTCAACCTGTAAAATATGCTACTATTTTACGTGGTATACGAGTTAATGGCAAAAGCACATCACAATAAAAAAATCACCTGAATGCTTTCTTTACATTCTGGTGGTCCCATCTTATCTCAGATTAAATCTTGTGTAAATAACATCTGCTTTGAATGAATTCACTATGCGTAGCATTTAATTTTGTCGATGTTTACTTACAGATATAATACTCTGGTAAAAGTATGTAATGCTACTATATTGCTGACACATCCTAAAAAATTCCGAAATCAAAGGGAGATGGATATATATCGGAAACTCCTACTCGTTCTTGACGTAACGTGCGCATGCGCGTAATTTTAACGTAATAAACATGAAAATCAGTTGACGTTGACAGTTCAAATTTGTGTTATTTGATTATTTATGTATATATTCTTGATTTACTCCTTACACTGAACCCATATTTTTCGAAATGGATAGAGAACAATTATTTTTTGGTGCTGCATCATTGCTTCAGCAACTGCTTGTGGAAGATTCTATAATAACAAGATATTCATTCGCTAATGATGAAATTGGAGCTGCAAAATATTGGCAACACATACACACGGAATGAGAAAAATTTTCCCTAAGAAAGGTTTGCAGCATGCATGACGCAAGAGAATTCACGAGGTCTGGTATATATGCAAAGGTTACATCTAAAAATAATTTTGAAAACTTTGTTAAAAGGAGATTTTGCCTATCTAACATTATCTTGGTTAATTAAGTACACCATTTAGCGGCGATGGACACCTTATCGAACAGCAGATATTATTCAATTATACAGGCTTTCTCAAGTTAGAATTTTAATCGAACATATATTAGGCATGTTGACAGTGGTTTTTATCGACTAATATATTTTGAAAATTCAACTTTTTGAGCAACCTGACCAAAATGAAGATTTTGAAGCAGCCATAGAGTTAAATCGCAGACATCAAGTTTATGCGTGTATGTTTCCTCAATAAATATAAACAAATTTCAATAAACATTGTAAATTTTTTGGATTTCTAAAAATATTTTTTTGTTTTAATAATAAAATTGTAACTTTATTCCTAGTGAAAACATGAACAAAAATTAAAAAATTAAAGAGAAGATAGTAGGTATATTGAACAAAAAATAAAATCTAATATAAAATAGCAACAGGTTCATTACAACAATACTGAAAACAAGGTCAGTAAAATAAAAAAAATCACACAAAAATAAACTTAAATTTAGAATATTCTCAGATTTCCTGATTTTATTTATATGTATCACGTTCACAATTTCACTTAATAACTGCTTTTCGATGTTGAGTCTTTCTTTCATAATATTCAACCAGTTGAAATTTCTTGATAATAGCCTCATATTTTAATTTTTGCTCTCCCTTGACATAGGTAACAGTAGGTATCATATAGATGTAAGCCTCCATCATCAATCGATGAAAATACACTGTTATTTTCTTCTTATTTGGGTTTGTCTACCGTTCTAGTAGCCTCTAGGAATACTTTAAATATCTTTATATATAATCTTTATTTCCAACTTCAGCGGACAAAAAATACAGAAATCAAACATATTCACCTATTATATAAGAAGTATAATACTAAAGTGATGGAAATCTCAAGGCGAAGTTTGGCATCTGACAAGCGTCAGCGTCCACTCTTCCACTTAACCTTGGCGTCCTTAATAAATTCATAACAAAATACTGAAGTGCCTATAATTACCTAATCTAATTCCGTTAGTATGAGAGCAAAAAAACAATATTTGCATACAAAATAAAAAATTAAAATATTTGGAGAATAATTGTAAGAAATATACACACTAACTAAAAGCAACAGCGTAGGGATCCAGTAGCTGTCTATCCCAAATCAAACCACGCAATAACTCTTTAAACGTAGGCAGAGGCTTGGCCCTGATGCTGGCAGGTATAGCATTATATATTTTATATATGGAAAAAGAAATAGAGCGCCGGTAGAACTTCCTAAGAATTCAAATTATTATTATTCTGCACAATGTTAAAATATATTCAATAATATACTTTAAAATAATCTTTATTGTTTACATACACATATGACTTGTGTATTTTCACCAGAGATAACCAATAATATTCTGACCATAGACAACTATTTTGACTTTTTACTAAACAAAATCTGTCAAACATCAGAACTGTCGGAGAACATAGTTACAAAGAAGTGTATCTTCCATCCCCCTTCATCGACGGAAATTTGTGCCACTGGTTCTACACGAGACCCGCAATATAGTAGTATTACATATATGGGTAAAAGTATCGACGCAGTATGTAAAAACGCGTTCAGCCTGGAAGCAACCACTCCACCATAATCCTTCGCTTCGTACAATTACCATATTACTCGACCAGTGACGGCGAGTCATCCATACACCGATCGAAACCCATTATCTAATACATATTTCCCGAGCCCTTAAGTAATTACCATTCACCGTATTGGGATTTAATGAGGGGAGACAGGCGTTTTACCTGTTTTTTTTTTTATTACGATCGTAGAGTGCGGTAACTATAGCTTGCGTAATATCTCTAAGTAGTTCGTCATGCAAGATCGCGTTTAAAACATAACCTAATTGTGTTGTGAGGACACCGGCGATTGTGATCGATAGAATATGCCTCTTTTTTTTACATATCGGCACCAGAATTATTAAGCAACCAAGTTGTTTTCAACGACGTGAGACACCGTACAGGTAGGTATATTATCTGCATCTGGCATGTTTTTCTTTATCACTCATCATTCACCTATAATATACATCAGTAGAGCAATAACGACACGTTTATCAAACATCGGTAAATCTTGTAAAAAGCGAAAACATGAAACATATCCAGAAAACACGGTGCAATCTCGCCATCCATTTCCGCGACAAGTTCTATTGTCGCTCCTTATCGGAGATCTGCGATCATTCATCTATATAGGCGAAAAAGCCATTAGCTTAATTGATTTTGAAGATATAGGGCGAACGTTGTGAGTATCTACCAACATTTTTTTATTATTTTTATTCGCCCGACGATGATGTCACGACCAGCTATTTCTACTTCTTCGAAATCCGCGTGGAATTTGGCGACATAACCTCAATTTTTATCGCGAAAAGTGACAGATAGACGAATCTAATTATTTATGGGATGCGTGGCAGTCATTCTAGACCGCAACAGCTGATGTGTACCCCGTGCACACGTTATACGGAACGTGTATAACAGTGGAACATCAGTGCGAGCATAAATGAAACCTTATTGCGATCGCATGGTTATGATAAAGGGCGCGTGGTCGACGCACACACGGGGCTTCGTGACACGCGACAACCATGTGGCTGGCGTGGGTGATGCAGTTTTGCGATGTCCATCCTCCCTACATTTTGAAAAGGCGACAGAGTAACGTCGTGGAATCGTTTATGAACCAGTATAGATATAAATTTCGTGTATGAGATATACAGTGTGGTGAACGCACTTATGAGATAATAGTTATTTACGAACCAAGTGCGTGAAATCATATTTCGCGAATGAGTGACCAGTTTAAAGCGCGAGCCGTAGGCGAGCGCTTTATGGACACGAATTCGCGAAATGTTTCACGCACGAAGTTTGTACAATATTTTTTGTACGAGAACTATAATAATAATACATATTGTTAAATACGTTATTGTTTATGACACACTACTAATCTCTTGATATTAATTAAAAAAATTGAGTTGGCAGTATTGATTATTTGAAGTGACATTTAATTTAAAATTGTCAAATTCAAAAAATTTCATACAAAATAAAAGCCTCACCAGCAACATGAATTCTGATAATGAAATGCAATGTACACCGTCTGAAATTCGCGAAGCTGCCAATATTGCAGTGGATAATTTATTACCCATAAAATCAAAAAACGTATACAAAAACACTTATACTAAATTCGTAACTCAAGTTCCAGGGAGTACCAACTTTACTTTTACGCACTCGTGTTTAAAGTGACTTTTTACGCACGCAAATTGAATCGTGAAATGACAGGTTTTGATAAGCGAGTACAAAAAAATATTTTTTCTAATTGAATGTTGTAATAAAGCTAAAACAAAAGGCGACGCAGTGCTGATATGGCTATTACAGCATACTGTGCTGTAATGAGATATTAACGTGGTGGGGGGGACTCTTGCCGGAACGTAATATAGGCGATTAATGTGCAAATTAGAAAAAATACTGTAAAAAACGTGTGCCACAATGACATGTAATGCTCGTACTTTGAATCTCTCGCCGCTACGCGGCTCGAGATTCAAACTTGTACTCGCATTACATAAACGTCATTGTGACACTTGTGTTTTAAAATACTATTTCATGTTATCGTTGAGTTTTATGAAAAATGCTGGAACAGGTTATTTTTTTTTAAATTTTTTAGATTGAGTATATTTTTTATTTTTGAAGTTTCATTAATGTATTGATTTAGACGACATATAACACTTATGACTCAAGTGAGTGATTATGATATGAATTATTTTCAGGGGAGCTAAATTCGGAAATTCTTTAGAAGACTTAATTTTGTAAAAGCACAAAAGGAACAAAGTGTAGGTACTTTCTTAAAGCGAACATTATTTTCCTACAATGCTTGTTGCCCAATTGCAGTATACATACCAGCAATGAACGGTACTCAAACACACACGTCTTTGGTACTGTGCTAGACGAAATTGAAAATAAGAAATCTGTCTTGTAAATTTTCTGCGACTACAACCTTTTGGAGAAACTACAGGAGTACGGCATTAGGGGTGTCGCTGCGACTTGGTTTGCATCGTATTTGTATGATCGTATCCAGTTAGTGAGAGCCCGACATATTAATGAAAAGAGAAACAATGTGTGAATTAGAATTGTTGACATTACCAGAGCCTTTTTTCTCTGATTTCAACCATATGGCCCATTTGAAATGGAAACGTCCTTCTGCATAACATTTCAAAAATGCATCTAAAATTTCAATGCATACACTGAGAAAACAAGATGAGTTGAATCAACCAAACCATTTTGGGCGCTTCTGAATTCAATGGTATGGTCAGATTTTTAATAAAAATATCACTGATAACATTTCGGTATTTCCGAACTAGAAAAATAATAATAGCATGCCTTGAAATTTTGATGAGCATCCGACATTTTATGTCGAAGTAAACTTTTGATTTGAATTTAAATGTAAATTGTGGCAAACCGCAAACTTCTTTATAAAATCCAAATCTGTGTTTATGTGTGTCGCCGCAATTTCAGCTTCAGCAGTTTGGAAAGAGCAAACTAGCTGTGTATCATCCGCATAGCCCTGCAGCGATGAATGTTTGGTAACATTAAACGATTCGCTGGTATCTAACAAAAATAGTAGCGGTCCCAATACTGAGCCTTGGGGCACATCGGAGCATATTTGTCCCACGTACGATTCAGAATCACCAAGAGAGACCTTTTGCGTCCTGCCGACAAGGTACGTTCGGAGAAATGATAATGACGTATCATCTAGTCCATAATAATGCAATTTTGCACACATAAGCTGGTGATCTATCGTATCAAAAGCTTTCGAAAAATCTAGGGACACTACTGCAGCAGCTCTACCTCCATCCAGAGCCTTAAAGATATTGTCTGTTAGATTTAGCAAAGCAGTTACACAACTATAGCCCCTGCGAAAACCTGACTGCACATCCGGTATAATATTGTTATTTGTTAGATATGAATTTAGTTGTTTACGCACAATTCGTTCCATTACTTTGGATAATACCGGTAAAATGCTTATAGGACGCAGGTTTTGAATGTCGCTTAGATTATTTTTCTTAGGGATCGGATGAACTATGGCTTGCTTCCAAGTGGTTGGAAAAAATCCACGCTCTAGACAAGAGTTTATAGCATGTGTAATGTATGGCAATATGGTCGGCATACAGAATTGTATCATCTTTAGTGAAATGCCATCTATACCCACAGCATTCGACGTAATACTGCGTATGACTTCCAACACACTCTCAGGTGTCATGAGACTGAAAGTAAATGTTAATTCGTCTCTAAATTTATTTTTTAAAGAGTAATCAATCAAACTCAATCAAATTTTATGATTAAAAGTAAGTTTCAAAACAACACTTTAGCACCTCTATACGCACATATTTCTTCAACGACAAGTTGTCAACACCAAAAATATTGAGCACCATATAATAATATCCATCGCATATACGGAAATGAACAAACGCCCAACGCGTGTCGGAAACGCGTACGCAAATTAAAGTTTCCGATAGGTCCGCGTGGCTCCAGATCCCGGGGAATCCCCGTCGACTGACGAGTAGAAAGTTGGTGCCAACTGTTGACACCCACCCACCTATCGCCGAGACCAACGGTCGCTTCCTGTTAGGACAAAGCGCTTCCGGGTGTCCGACAAATCTGTGCTTCCTGTCTTTATACCACTCCGACTAGAGCTCTTATGGTTTTCGGCGAAGGGTTTAGCTGTCGTCGTTGGGGGTGGAATGAGGGCGCGTTTTGTCACGGTCGGTGCGCTGGTCGAGTAATGCGATAATTGCTACAGACTGGCGCTAAAAGTTTTTCTTTTGTATAAAGGAGATATAGGAGAATCGTTGCGGAACGGGCTTTCATTGTGTTACAGCTTTAATTCTTTTTTTCGTATGCCTGTCAGTGGGAAGAAGATTGATTTTGTTGGTACCTTGGGGTGGTTGTCGGTCAAAATTTGATTTTGTATTTACTGTATGTGTTGGGCGTTCCAGCCAAGACTACATCGTGCATTATAACTTCATTTATAAATTTACAACAAAAAAAATACTGCAAAAGCTTTATGGACTTCAACCTCTCATAAGCTGAAAATATTTTTTATATTTTTATATATTTTTTTATTTTGATAACATTTGTTTCTGGTGATATATGTCTTTTTCATTTGTTCTTCTTTGATATATGAAAACCTACTTAGATATTCAATGAAAATCCCTTTAATTTATCATAAAAGTTTCACATCTGTAGATTGAAAAAAGATTGCATCTGGCGGAATCGATTATCAGATGTGGTATCCGTGCGTGCACAAGTAAAAATATAGCGGAGTGAAATAGAGAATCTCCGATTCGGAAGGCTTTATGTAGAGAAAAGAGCTGTATATCTACAAAACGGTGGGCATTTTATCACTTTCGGACAAAATCCCCACCGAAACGGAGGCTCACAATGTCCTCCGTTTTATTTTAACTTCAACACGGAGAAAACATCCTTCTTATTATTTCCGCCACGGATATTTGTATATCTAACTCCCAAACGCAGTTAAATGTATTCATTGCATATTATCTTCTCTCCATATCAGGGTTACTCTTATTTCAACTACTAAACGCTGTTAAATGTATCCGATTCATGTAATATTCCGTTTTTATCGGAGTTATTTTTTTGAATAGAATACGTAGTTTTAGTTGCGTATTTATTTCCATCAGATTTACACCGAACAGGAGAAAAAATAATCCTTTCGGGAATTTTTTTTGTCCAAAGTGGAGTTCGGTTAATGCTCGTCGATGAACGCATGCGTAAACGTTGTATGAGGGAGCCACTTGAACATGGCGTCAAATAGCAGAAACCCTTCCTTTTATTGTTTAGCCATAAGACGTATAGTTCTGTATGTACAGTTACACATCGTGTATGAACGGAAACCGCAGACAAGAAATATAATATATATTTACGCAGAAAGTATCAGAATATCAAAAGGTGTGTGAAAGTTGAAGGACAGCACATTACCAAATTTGATGTAGATAAAGCAAGTAAGTGAAATGTTTAGCAGAATATCATCTTGTTGGTTATACGTGCTTGTGCTTTATAATTTTTTTTTTCTGTAGACTGCTTGCAGTTTGCAGTTATAGTATGAAAACGATATTTTCCTATGAAAATTATTAAAATATAGTAGTGTGTTTGAATTAAGTATGAAGAATGTAAAAAATTATTATATTAATATTAGTTCAATATAATGAATAACCCTGACTTAATTATTATTACCTAATTAAGGACGTTCATATACTTAGTTTCCTATTTGTTCTTTAATTTCTTATTAAATCTGTTAGTTTCCTGTTAATATATACCATGTAATACTAGGTAGTAAGTCAACATGTTATCGTTATGTGTATGTCGTGTTCGTGTTTCCTTAATATAAACTCTTCATTTCAAAATGACCTTTGATTTAGTATATGTATTTAACACATAATTATCTACTCTCTAGCCCCAGAATTTCGCCAATTCGTGTGTAAAAAGTAATAACCACACTTATGTCACTCTTTTGGAATTATATGATTGTTACAATTTCACTATTTCAAAAATAAAACATTCTAAGAAACAAAACGGCTTTGTTGTTTATACCTCTCCTATAGAGATTTTTTCTCTTTGAAAAGCACAGTCTTCCATGCACATTTCATAAGATGTGAAAGAAACTGTTTCATGTAGACAGCATATGTATTCGCAGGAAAAGAATTTTAAAGTGGACATTCGCTGGTTGGTAGTGATTGTTTCCGATGGCTGTGCTATGTAAATACAAAATTGAATTACTGGTTTCGTAATGGAAATATGTAGGTAATTTCATATATTATGAAAAAAATTGACTTCGTTTTGGTTTCCAGTAACTTCGCTATGAAATCCATTAATTCTGATGTGGAATTAGAAACGCTGGGTAAAAGAGGTAATTTCTTCTATTTCGGAAAAAGTTACCTCCGATATGGATTTCAATAGCACCGTCATGGAACAATAGTTTCCGTAACGGAGGCATTTTCGTCTGTCAAGGAGGGGATGTACTCTCAAATGGAGTTAGAATCTCTCCTTGGCGGTGGTAATCTCATCTATTAAGGAGGTAGTTACCTGTGATATGGATTTCAGTAGCTCCCATTAACCTCCCAGCAGTGTGTTTTACCTTCGTAAGAGGAGAAACATCCTCCTTATTGGAGGAAATTTACAGTTTCTAGGATGAAATTGGTGTTAAATCCAACTCCGTATTTTTATCTGTGTGGGGCTCAGCTTCTGTGGTACACATAAACACCATCTAGGACTTTCGGAGACTCCGTTTGAATATTTCCTTTGAGATTCGCACTGTAACTAGGCGCATAAGAACATCAACACTTAAATGCAGTTATTCGATGCGCCCGGCGACCCAATGCTTTCCTATTAACAGAACTAGCATACCAGTCTTGATGTTTTCCCGCCTGAGGTACCGTTTGTTGCCGGTTTGGAATTGTTGAAGATACTCACGACTCCATCGATTCCAGTATTGTTGACGCAGTCGTGTGAGTTACTCCCAGTGAGAGTTCAATGACTTTGGAGAACATGACATGTCAGGTATTTCCTATGAGGAAGTATGCGGGAGTGAGGATATTCTTTCGGATCAGAGGAACAGGTCGATTCCCATATTCCTCCAAAATGTGGAGATTTGGTTGGGATAAAATGCCAATCAATGCGTTACTCGCTCAGGCATGTTTGACAGGTTTGCAATATCTTGCATGGTCATTAACAGAATTCTTATGTGTTTTAATTTGAATCATTTCTAGTACCGTTCTAGCTTTATAATGGTTGTCTTTATTCTCGGTTTTATTGAAATTAAATGAATGATTGTTGTTATTCATTCCCATATATTTTCCTAGACTCTTAAATAAAATAAACTTGTTCAATCAACCGTCTATAACTTTAAATTTTATATATTTACCAAAACAACTTATAAAACACAACTTCTTATAGTATTGACAGTAAAAAAATACACATATATTTTTGGATTATTTGCATTGAACCCACATTTAAATATAACTGCTTAAAAGTGACACATAAATTTAAAGAAAAACTAAACAATATTTAAAATTGAAAAATGTTAAGTTTTAAATTAATTATATAAAAATAAAATGTGTTGTACTAGTTGTAGGTACTCATTTTACTTTGGCTGTTCGCAAAAAATATAGGTGTCTAATACATTTGAGCATATCTGTATTTCACAACTCCGTCTGTTTACATTAAAAGGCGTACAAAGAAACGACCTTCATCGATACGATCTCGCATTAACATTCATATATACGTGTGAGCTGATCGACTGTGCATTGCCTATGCCCTGATACGGTTACGTCCTTTCCGTACAGTGAACATAACAGTAATCCAAGATCCAGTATTCGCGGGAACACCTGTAGACAAATAGATTCCCTTTTGTTGTGACTCTTATATATATCTTATATTATCCATCGACACATCATACAACACACTCCTAAACTATAACTTCGCCCAAAGTTGAAAAATTAAAACCGGCAGAGATTTTAAGATGCCCATTGGTATAGACGTCAAATTATTTTGGCCTTTTTTTCATTCAGATTCTATTTCAACGCATTTCTTCTTCTGCATACATTCTGGCATTGCCATACACTTCTCGTGTGCATACTAGGGAGCGTATAAGCTATGTCGATTCGCCCGGAATATTCCGGGTAAAATGGTTTCGCCCGGCGGGCGACCCTTCCACATAACTCTCTCTGATTATGTCGAGGGGCAGCTTTGGCGCGGGGGCGGCGTTCCCCCGTAGAACGAGGCACGTTCGGGATGCAAAGGGCGGCGGACGACGGTTGAGTGAATGTAGCGTGGGCCACCTCCTCTGTCCCCGTTGTAATCAGACGGAGTGCCTGCCTCCGGTGCGAGACGAGACGAATCCGCCCCCGCGCATCCATCGACCGTCACCTCATTTGGTTGCCGATAGCCTATGTACTGTGTTCATCAAATATATGGTTTAAAACTAGGTGTATATACATATATATATAGGTCTGTTTTTTCTTATATAAAAGCCAACTTGAATGGGAAAAAATATATATGGATGTATTGAATAACAAAACTATTCTTATGCACATTATTCGTTCAAAATAAACCGGCTATATTTAACTTATTAAAAATTGAGCTTACGAAATATAGGTCTGCAAGACTGTGTAAGATAACCACCCATAAATTGATTTCACTACTGCTTTTTGTGTCAAGAAAACTCTTTGAGCTACTGGAGACGAACCCCATAAAGGTATAGTATAATAGAGTGCATGAAGGCACTTCATTGTCACCTGCGACCTTAAACAACGAAACATATAATATTTGCTTGATAGTTTAGACGCTAATTGCATGTGTGACAGTGTTCATTCCATAGTAAATTAGGCTCAAGAATGGCACTCAAGAACTTCAATGTTGAAGCCTCCAGCAGGTTTTCTCCATTTATTAGAAGTTTCCTCATTTCAATTTGCCTATTTCTGGTGTGGAAAATCATATATTTGGTTTTCTCCAAAGAAAGTGAGAGGCTATTGCTTGCAAACCAGTCTGTAAGTGTACGTAGCAAAGTATTTGTTAGAAATTCTGCATCTTCATTGGTGGTAAGGATTGCTATGTCATCTGCATATATCGTCGAATATATACCCGAAAGAAACAGTACGATATCATTCACATAAAGATTAAATAACACTGGCCCTAAAACGGAACCCTGGGGTACTCCCATGCGTATAGGTGATCTAAAAGTTTGGTTAGTTTCACCAAAAGATTTTGTGCTCGCAACAACTTAACGAAAATAGCATGTCTAATGAAAGAAAAACAAATGTTGGGTGAATCCTTTGAGATTTTTAAATCAATTTGGTTGTACTAACAAAATGGTTTTCTAAGTACAACTTAAAAAAAAAAAAAAGAAAAAATTTAACGTAACAAGCGTGTTTGCTTAAATCTACCTATTCCATTCAATTGATTTAACATGTGCAATATTGTTACATTAACCAAAATTTGTTGACAAAAGTCATTTAGTGAATTTAAATGCAAAATTCGGTTGACTGTATTTAAACTAAATTTTTGCTTGAATTAATCAAATTTTGGTTGATTCAACACATCGTGTTTTCTGAGTGTATGCATTGAAATTTTAGATGCATTTTTGAAATGTTGTATAGAAGGATGTTCCCATTTCAAATAGGTCATATGGTTGAAATCAAAGAAAAAAAACTCTGGTAATGTCAACAATTCTAGATTTGACAGTGTTTGGTTTGAGAACTACCTATCAATGAAGAAAGAATATAGCAAAATCTTTTTTTTTATTTATATTTATGTAGGAATCTACGAACCAATTATAAAATGACAGAAGAAAGCAGGAAACCCCACAACTACGATTTCAAACCAACAAAGCACCACCGTGTTTACATAAAGTCATATTAGACGTTATGCAAACCCACTCGGCAACTGACTAAATAACCAGAACAAATAGAATTAAAATTAATATAAATAATATGCGGACCCTCTGTTATTGAAATCAAACCGCGAGGGGTTGAACGCTATTGAAATAAACGCGAAGCCTCTGGGAGACTCCCCGATAGGTATTCGGAGTGGATTTTTTACGAGGACTGAATACCGGATCCTAATTTGTATGAAAGTATTGACGAACGAACTCTTATGGTTGATTAATACTCTTGGGATGTTCTCAAGAGATCGGTAATCATGCAGTGAGGGGTACACAGATCTTGTATTTACAAACACAGTTGTAATTGCATAATATAAAAATTTCAAATCATATATGTATAATATGATACAAATAATGTTGAATGATTTAACCTTCTTTAACCTGACTTCTGTCACTTAATTACTTTTATTTGCCCTCGCTTTTACATCACACCACAAAAAAAGAACATGCGAAAACAAAGGCCATATCGTAAAACATCCTAGTCACAAGTTAATAACTGCTTTGTGTTGTATACTCCACAGTTCCTCATCCATTCATATACACGGAGGTGAATCATTCTACAGGGCAGCAGATGGTCCCGAATAAGGATTCCGTATTACGCACGCACAACACTTCGTTTCGAATGGCTTGCTGATCGTAGTGGAGCGATAACTTTTACCATTTCATGTTCATGTATCATCATCACACAGGCTTCGCCACATGGTCGAAGCTTCGAGAGGTAAAAGCTTTGAAATTCGCTGCAGTCTCTATTGAAGATGATGTTAATCGAGATTCAAAACCAATCTAAAGTTTTGTTTTTTAATAGGACGACGTTCTGACTTCTTGTAACAACTAAAGTACTTCACGTTTTTTGTCAGCTTTGATATGGAGTTGGATGCGTTTTACCTCCCGTGGTGCGGACAGCTGCTTCAGTATCCAAATTAGATATTCTCATTTACGTTTTGATGGTTTAGATAAATGAAAGTGGATGAGGGTCTACTGAAAGAAGAATTGTCTGACTTTTTTCTTGTATGAGTGATGTTGGTGGTTAAAATCGTAGAGGAAATCTAAGATAAATTATCAACTGCAAAACACAAAAGATACTAAATGAATTAGCTAATTCACAGCCTGTTTAAATATTTGAAAAGTTTCTTGATAATTCTGTAATTGATTATATCGTTGAACAAACTCTCAAGCTCTACAGTGCTTAACGTAATCGAATTTACTGTAAATTTTGGCTAAAATAAAAATATTTTTATTCTTTTCTGGGTATCACCTCAAGAAAGAATGTATTAGCCCAATGACAACGATTTGGGTATAAAAATGGTGTCGTCAGCTATGACAAGAAGTTACACAGGGGAGAAAAATGTAGGAAATTTTACTACAATTGTCAGCATTTATACTACACATTGCAGTACATATAGGGACAAGTACAATTTGTAGCAATGTTTACCATCAAATTGTAGCACTAAGTTTGTAGTATTAATTCTTACAATTTGTATGAAAAACAAGAATGAACAGTTAGTTTTCTTTCAACAACGTTGTAAGATAAAGTAGTATTTATTGTAGTAAAATTGTATGCAATTTTGTGTGACTTTTCTATATACTGGTGAGCATATATTAATTATTTATTCCACTCAGTTTGATACATATTGTGCAAAGAGTAATATGGAAAATTC
The DNA here is from genome assembly GCA_949128085.1 of Cetonia aurata. Classification (NCBI taxonomy): domain Eukaryota; kingdom Metazoa; phylum Arthropoda; class Insecta; order Coleoptera; family Scarabaeidae; genus Cetonia; species Cetonia aurata. The sequence continues at coordinate 64,489,401 of OX421884.1, read as the reverse complement.
AGCCGACCAGATGTGAGGTAATGTAGTTTTGCATTTGTTGAAAAATGTTGAATACGCAACAAAGGACGTTGCATTTTTAAAAATAAATTTTTACATTTGATGTCAAGGCAGTTCTAACCAAGGCATCAGAGCAACTGCGACTATTAGGGAGAATCGCCTCGCAAAATGTCCGTTCCACACTTCAATAAGCTTGGCAAAGCAATAGTAAGTTTCTGAAGTTACCAATAGTCAATAAGCTTGGCAAAGCAATAAAGCAATAGTAAGTTTCTGAAGTTACCAATAAATACCTTTTTAGTGTGCTATTTAACTTATTTTCTAAATGTACTTAATTACAACACTTACAGCTTACAGGGTGAGCCAAAAATTTAGAAAGTCTACAAAAATCTTTATTATCTTTGGAATGATAGACAGATATGAATTTTATATACTAGTATAATTTTTTCATGTGCCTGTGGTTGAACGAACCCATTCTCCCTTAAACTTGGATTTCCCTGGAAAATGAAAAACAATTTTTCCTTTCCGAAATTTAGAACTTTAGAAAAACGTTCCAAAAAATTTCTTTTTCTTTACAAAACCTGGAGTAGGTATACATACGTCAATCATAATCTGCCAGGGTCCTCAACCGAACAAATTAATTCCCAAATTGCCTTGCCTCTCCAATCGACATATCCCGGCACCTCTAAAGGCCCTAAACAGGTCCTGACGACCGAGTTAATTTCGTAAATGAAACGGATGTCATCTGGAGTAATAATAAAGCCGAGCTTATATAGTCAATAAACTCTTAATACGCGGAAGGGAGTGGAGCCGGCCACTTTGCAAATAAACGGGGTTAAAAGCGTTCGCCGCGCGTCCTCATGAATAAGCAATGGTCCACCGCGCGTCGCTTAGTCCGCAGTAGAAGAGGAATTGGCCGGAGACATTTACTAAATGGACTGGATTATCGCTACTCCACACTTTAGAATATATGTGTGTGCGCGGATTGAGAGTAGGAATTGGTGGTAGTAATGGAGACAGGACACATACATACAGACTGTGCCATTAAAGTGGGGACAATCCCTGTCAATATAATATAATCTTTATTTCCAACTTCAGCGGAACAAAAATATACAGAAATCAAACATATTCACCTATTATATATAATACCAAACAACACTTAGATATTTGTTGCCGGAATCTAAACGTATTATCAATAATTAGACCCAGACTAGTAGCTTCCGTGACAACTGGTAAGGGGTTATCATCAATAAAACGCGATATTTTTTTTAAGATTCTCACACGACCGTTTATTACCAAGGATCAACACTGCAGACTTAGACGAGTTAAGAGAGAGTGAATGCCGAGAGCATGCAGACGAGATGGTATCCAAATCACGCTGGACAGCGTCCAGTGCAAGTAAGCTGGAGTTATCTGAAAAAGAATGATATACTTGCGTATCATCCGCATACATGTGTATCGAACACGTAGAAATATTAGAAAAAAGATTGCATGTACATATATATATAGAGAACAGCAAGGGCCCTAAAATAGAACCCTGCGGCACTCCAGACAATAATGAGGCACTCGATGAAATATTGTTATAAACTTTTACGCATTGAGATCCGTTGATTAAAAATGAGCCCAGAAGCGATATAGACTCATTAGACAAACCAATAAAATGAAGAATCGACAGCAGAAGATCATGATTGACAGTGTCAAATGCTTTAGACAGATCTAGAAGCACCAAAACAGAAACATCACCCCCATCTACAGCTCTCGGAATATCATCAGTGACTTTTAATAGTACTAAGTAGGTAAGATACTATATTCGGTAACATGACGAAGCAGTTGACCATGAATCACCCTCTCAAAAATCTTGGAGAGAACTGGGAGCAAGCTAATAGGCCTCAAATCAGAACAAATCTGCGGGTCCCGCCTCTTCGGTAAAGGAATCACTAATGTTCGCCTCCAAACAGCAGGAAACACACTATCTAAGATACATGAATTAATCCTGTGATGGGTGGAGACTGTGGCTTGAAAACTATAACAAAAATCCCAAAAGAAAGGTGAAAAATCCGTTACCACAAAATTAGATAACAAATCTAAATACGTATTTCGGCAACTGACTGTAGTCAAAAATATGTCGGGCAAACTAGGCGCTCAATTTCAACTCGTTATAAAGAACATATTGCACATTTCAAATACAACAGACCAGATAAATCTAGCGTTGCTCGACATATTTTAAACACAGGTCACGGTATGCCTACAGATAGCCTCAGGCTAGTTAAAACTGTAAATAACTTTCGAGAATTGGATAGTTACGAAAGTATTTATATACTTAAGAACAAATGTAAATTATTGAATGCCGACAAAGGACCTATACCCGAGTCCGGCTTATACGAATTATTGTAATTTATTTGCTAGTTCGTTACGTCCCACTAGATTTAGATAGTATATAAGCCTTGTTGTTTGTAAAAGATGTCAGTGTTATTCCACTAGTGATTTGGTGAAGAGCATATCTTCCAAGGTTTACCTTAGCCGAAAACACTATGTTTAACACTGCTCTTCACTTGTTTCTACTGAAGATGGCAACTTAGTTGCCGAAATACGTATTTAGATTTGTTATCTAATTTTGTGGTAAGGGATTTTTCACCTTTCTTTTGGGATTTTTGTTACATGAATTAATAATATGAACAATAAATCTCAGAATATAGGGACGAATATACGAATATTATTTTTACTCAGGTTGATGGATTCAGCAGATCTCTTCTGGTTATAAGTTCCCAGAAGAGTTTTAGTTTGCCTCATTCCCTGGAGATTTTCCCAGTATTTCCTCTGGTCGTACTAATCGAGATGGTTTTGTTTCCTGTGCGGAGTGTTGTCAAAGGCGCCTTCTACATCTAGAAAGGCGCACACTTCAGTTTCTTTGTTCGTCAGTGCAACCTGGATTTGATCTGTCAGCTCCACTAATGCAGTCTCAGTGGATTTTGGTAGACGAAGCACTATAATGCACGGACCTTCGTGCCAAGAAAACTTCACTGCATTGAAACCCAAATGTACAAAGAGATGCATGCTGCTGAGGTTTTCAGAGAAGTATATACTCAAAAACCAATATCTATCCTTTTTTAAGAAGAAGAAAGAAATGCATGAATTGAGATGAAAAAGTATTCACTCAAAACTGGCACAATTTAGGAGCACAACTCATTCCATTCTAAAAAGAAATACATATGGGGCTACGAATATCTGATTTATATCAAGCGCATATCGACAATTGGCCGAAAACCGAACTGGCGATCATAAATAATAAAATCAAGCAGCCAGCGGTCGGGAGCATCAATTTACCACCGGCACATTATACATACATAATGCATCCGTCTACATATACAGATATGCAAAAAGCCTCTGGTATAGATTGTCAACAGATGGTGTGTTTTTCTATTCCATTTGCAGCGTTAGCACCCCACCGGCTTTTCACGATACGCATGGACACGATCATCGCGCGGCCGTTTATGTCGCTACCCCTTGTATAGATGAAGAGAGAATCAACGATAGAATGATACAAACGACGCTACGCTTAGAGCTTTATCGAGCTGGTGGCGTTCTTGCGCCAGTTGTCGTCCGAGCCTCTATACGACCATGAATAACGTTTATTGGGACGGAGGGTATTATGCGTATGTATGTATATTATTGGAGCGTAGAGAGCGGCGTTAATTCACTAAAACGTTTTTATCGCCCCGACAATCGACGCTGACTATCCGACTTCTGTATCGATTAGGTTTTAAGTAATGTATATGGATGATGGGTAAGGCGAGGTATTGTTTATGGATAGGATAATTTAATAACGTCACTTTCGAAGCAGGTTAGTCCGTCGTGGCTAGAGTAAATTTCAAATATATGCGTTTGCGACTCGACCCCACACCGTTGTAACGTTTGAAAGAAGTGAGATAAAGCATTGACACAAACGCGAGGTGAAAGTATGTTCGTGCAAAAACTCATCTTTATTGCGTATACGAACAATGCAAACAATTTTACGAAATTAATGGGTGGGGTACGTTGTTTTCTCTTCTGTTGTGAGAGGCGTCTAAGATAAAGTCTCTGAAAACACTGTAGCCTCAGCGTGAAGCTCGTACCTGTTGACGGTTGGAGCTTGAATGGAAAAGTCAAATATTTTGCGTTTTGCTCTGTTTCCTTTAATTGTTTTTACCTTGGCAAAATAATACGTATATTACGGCTTGGATCGTAACAGAGGGAGTACAGTTGTTTTGGGAGGCAATTTTGGTTTCGCCAATGTCAAGCGACAAATTACGTTTCACTACGGCTATTTTTTGTTGAGAAACACACATTTCTGATCCCCGAAGACGTTATTTATGTGTCGGTATGTGACTGGTTATCTGTTCCTTGTTCCTTATCCCTAGTATACCGCAAATTTTTGTGAACATAACCACCTCAAGAGAAGCTCCTTCGACACCTTGTGCGATTCTGCTTTTGGTTACTCGCAACGGAAGCTTGCTTCGACACCTTTCAACGACAAAACAAGTTGTATATGCCAGTTTAATTTTACGTTCGTTCCGTATCGAGCAGTTTTGATACGATTATGTTTATATAATCCAAGTCACTTTAGAGCTTTTTTTAGGTATTCAATCAACTTCATTAAGTGTCAAAATTTGATTTGTTTTAAGAATCAGCTTATCAAACGGTGCATTCTTTTTGTATTTTCAATTAATTGTAGAGTTGCTACGATTGCTTAAGTAACTAATTAAGTTAATTCCTTCCTGAGTTGAAGGTTAGTTTAGTTTTTTTTTTCGAACCGCAAACGTTCGCTTTACTTTCAGTTTTCCTTAAAGTCGGCTATACACACTACGCTAAGCCAAATTTTTTAAAGACGGTTGCACACTCGTGTGCCTAGTTTTTCTGTAATTTTATCTTTACTTTATATCTTACTTTAATCTATTTTCAATGCATACATCGTTTCTTAAAGTTTTATTGAACAATTTTCAAATGTATCGTGATTTTAAGCGCATTGAGTCAAGCAGTTGACCTAGTTAGACTGACTTTCCTTTTATTTTTTTCTTTTTAACTTAAGAAAGCCCTGTTGTTGTTATAATTCCTTTTTCTTCCCTTCTATAAAGGGGGTTCCTCTACTTTTGGCGCATCCTGGTACGTCGGAATGTCGTATCTTGGGTCCCACGACCAAGCAGGTCTATAGGGCGACTGTGGGTGGCGCCCTCCGGTCAGTTTGCGAATGGTAAGCTCGATTTTAAGAACTTTGACCTGAACGACCGTCTTTGGCTGAGCATAGCGCCCACAGTCAGCCTTATTCTACCCCCTGAACCCTGGTTTAATTTAACAGGTGCTATAAATTTTCAAAATATAAGGATTTGGTCTGCGCAAAATCCTCATGCTACTCGTGAAACGGAATTACATTCCGTAAAAATAGGACTATGGATTGCAATGCCCACGGGACGTATAATAGGACCCATATTCTTCGAAGATACGATAACAGCAACCAGATATAGATAGAATTTCTGAAACAATTTCCGCCTGCTATTTTCAAAGCGAGAATTGCTCGTACAGCAAGAGAAACAAAAAAGTATTTACAGGAATTTTTTGAGACTTAGGACGTTTGCAACCTGGATCAATATAAGTATATTGTTTGTTATTTTTGTCATGTTATATTTGTTATCAGAAATACATTGTTTTGTAAAAAAGTTTTTGCGTTAAAACACTACTTTGATGCATACCTTGCTTTTGCTGCACCACCAAATTGACACTAATGTATATGAAGTTACACGTCACTGCATTTTGTAAATTAACTTCATTCGAGACAGTGGATATAAATATTGATATTGGCTACGTGGAAAGTGGAGTAAGATCAGGACAGCCTTTCTCGATCGCACTGTATAATATATGTGTGCAATACGACAGATGGTATACAAAAACACCCCCGAAAGGTCGTCTTACTTAATACCCCGTCGCAATTAATACAGACGCAAACAATGCCACAAATATCTAATATGTCTATTCAACACGTCAACGCGTCGGCACCCTTTCGGAAACTTCGCGTTTCCGAACGCAATTCATCGACTCCTGTTTAAGAAAAGAATAAAAGAACAGACCCAGAGCTGAACTCGATGTGCCCACCGTACCACTAGCATAAAGCCGTGCGTCCATTGTGGAGACCCTGATTAGTTAGGGACATCAAAATACTACCGAATGCTTCTCTAATCAAACAGAACCTGCTGACTTTCCACCGACAACAATAGACGAGGTACGGTGAATGGATTTAGACGATGGAAGCCTTATATAATCCACCGGATTCTTCTCCTGATGTGTGTAGGGCTTTGTGAGGTTCGTCTGGCGCACATTAGAACATACGGATCGCCATTCCGGGACCTGTTCTCTTTTCTATGGGGTAAGGGTGAGTGGTATTCACTTGTTCCGGGGGTCTCTTTGGCGCGTTGTCCCGGTACGATTAATCCTGAACGATTTTGTGCAGATATTAGAACAAACACAGGTTGTTGCTCCTTCATAATCCTTTTTGTGAATATTTTTTCAACACAACCAGCGCCCTAAGGTGACACGACAATAAATCGGGCCATTAGAAGGAAATAATACTCTAATAGATTAGATGGATATTCCCTTCCCGCAATGCCACTTTGTCCTCTATTCGTATAGCTGCGGAGAAGTGCAACATTTCGTATAATCAATTATATTTAACATGACGTCGGATAAATGGATAGCCTTAGGGATTCGACGGCATAAGGAAGGATATGGAAGTTGCGGTCCAGAAGGGCGGTTGAACCATTAAAGGGTGGGTGTTTCGGAAAGAGGCAACGGAAGAGTAGGTTCGATTTATTGGGATTAATCGAAAACGTTTGCCGCCAAACTGTTGCTGGAAAATATATTACGCAGAATGAGAGGAATATACCTGAAAATTCATTTAATGGTGTTGAGCTGTCAAACTAATTCTATTTTTATGCTAAGAATGGATTATAGCGATGGTTATTCGCTTGTTTCTCGCTGTTAACGTATTTATTTCTTTTTTGCGGCCTAGATTTTACAAGTGAATTATAATTTTGAAGGGCAAGTTTTATTATTTGGGAAATGGCATTTATTGCATGAGCCTGGCTGATAGTCTAGTGGTTTGCACACTTGACTATCAATTATGGGATCTCGGATTCAACTCACTCTGTTCAACTGCGATATGATAAATATGATCAAGACCTATCTCTATAATAGAAGACAAACGGCAAAAATAAACAACATTACAAGCGCACCTATGTATGTTGACTTTGGAATACCACAAGGCGAAAATCTCCTCCCAATCTTATACACCCTATATATAATGATTTATTCGAACAAACAATCAATAAAGATTTGAAAATTTTAGAAGAATAGTGTTTCAATAACTTACTTACCATAAATGAAAAGAAAACAGACAATAAGTATATGATATACAGTAATAATGAAGCAACACAAGGAATAACAATAAATCTAAAAGATCAAAAAGTCAAAGAAGTGAAAGAAACAGCATATCTAGGTTTGAAAATATAGAACACCATGAAATGGGATACACACAAAGATAAAATAAGTGAACAAAATTCAAAAACTATGAATAAAATAAAACACTAGATTCCAAAAAATCTCTTTTCACTGGAAGAAACAGCTACCTAATCACCATCTGGGAAAACACAAAAGAATATAGCGAAACCACAACGACATCAAAACAAAATTTTGAGGAAAATTTACAAGAAGCGATACAAAACATCGACATCAGAGGTATACGAAAAAACAAGAGTTAAAAAACAATACCTTGCGAGTTACAAATTTTATTCGTACCAGCGCAACTCTATTCAAAATGCAAAACATATAATCTCAGGTAAGTAGATTCATTTACTATATAAGATAAATTATTGCAATCTTTATTCAGACTAGTACCCAATACAGTCGTTCTAAATTATATTAAACAATTTAAATTTACCGCCAGAATCAGCAAACAGCGTTCCATAACTCAATACGCCAATGTATAAAAACTCAAATCGCTTATAAAAATATCATTGTAAATTATACCAAAGAATTGATACCAGTTGAAATCAAACATAAATATACAAATTTCCAAAATTCACTACATAATTTTGACACACAGCAAACAGATATTTAACTTTGAGATACCTTGTACGTATTTTGATTTAAATAGTTAAAAGAAAATTATAATTTCGCTTATAACAACTTATATACAACACCTTCAAAACATATGTGTTCCTAGGGTTATATCGGCTCTGGTGAAGTGTCCTACAGCAGCCAGACGATTATCAACCGAATAGCCTCAACAGTACAGTTTTAGATGCAGTAAAAATGCCGGGACAAACGCAAAGGCGTTTCAAGACCATCCAAATAACAGGATTCATATAAATTGTACACCAAACAATTCCACCATTAAATATATGTAAAAACAAACCATACTTGTAGCTCCAAATCATATTAAATAAATTTGTAACAGTTTTCTAGATAAATGTTTCGTGTTGGTTGTTTTTTAATAGATTAGGACATGTTTTCCATTAGAGCGGATAAATTTAGTTGTACGCCTGACGATCAGTGGCCGCTCGTCAGGGGAGACTACGGAGGCTAAGCCTCCCCTATTATTTTTAATAAAATAGGTAGCGTTTATTACGTTTTAAAATAATGTTTAAGCATCGGCTATATACTAAAATAAAGCAATTTTGCAAAAAAAATAATCAATAGTATATTTATTCATTACTTAATTTAAAAATGCAAACAAATTTCCAATAATGCGCGAAACTTTACTGTACGCACTATAATAGCAAGCGAGGAGGCTAGCCAGAGATTTGTCTCCGCGCCGATGATTAATGCCATGGCTGAAAGCAATGCGTCTTCGTAAGTGCACGTGCACTTTATACGGCGAATACGTATGGTTGGAGGCTTGCCGCCGCGGTGAGATCGTACCGCTCGGGTACGATCTCACCGCGGCGGCATGTTATCGTGCGTTATCGGTCGTAAAACCGGTAGGCAACTGTCCATGCGACTTCCAGCTCCCAGTACTAATAACTTAAGAAGCGTTGGGTGAGTTTTGTTAGGGTACGCACACAAAATGGATAAAATGAATATATATTAGAATTTGCCAAGATATTGATTGATAAGAAATTCTTTTAGTTGTTTAAACATAGAGACGAAATTACACATCGTACAAAACATTGAGAAACCACGGCCTAATTTATCTGTAATATCTAACGACGGCAACCGGCAAAATCGTGGTTTTAGTTCATTATGGTACACTAAATGTGGTTGGTTAACTGGTTCAATTGAACGGGAAAGATTATTTTGTTGGCCATGTCTACTTTTCTGTAACCAAACCGAAACGTGGTCGAAATTAGGTTACACAGATTTAAAAAATCTACCGCGCGCTATTGAACGGCATTCTAAGTCTAAAGAACACATTTCACCGATGTGTAAATTTAAATTATTTGGAAAACAAAATATTGCTACTGTTGTAAACAGCGCGCGCAAAGATGCAATTATTGCCTATAATAATGAAGTTAGAAAAAACCGCAAAAATTTAAGAAAATTAATAGACGTAATAATATTTTTAGCATCACAAGATTTAGCTTTTCGGGGACACAATGAGACTTCAGATTCTTTTAATCGTGGCAATTATAAAGAATTACTCGAACTCTTTAGTAAATATGAACCTAGTTTTAATAAATTTGTTAGTAGTAATATTTTTTCGGGTACATCTAAATCTATTCAAAATGATTTGATAGATTGTATTTCTTTTGTATTAAAACAAGAAATAGATACAGAAATTAAAGAAACTCCGTTTTTTTCATGGCAAGTGTGTCACAATTTAATTCTTTATTCCATCTTTAAATCTACATATCGAAAAAATAGCACCTCTGTCTAAAGTCAAAATCAACATGGCGCTAGATGGCGCTTTTACGAATCCAGACATTTTATCAGAAGAAAATCGTGCACATAAACTAGACCGTCTTGTTGCGCTCAGACTGTGCATTGGAGCGATACGAAAACCTAAAGCTTGCAGCACCAAAAAGAGCATCAATTCTAACCTAATTATCTGCGCTGGGACGAACGCCGTAGGCTCTCACTCGTCGGAGAAGATTTCCCATGCGGACGACGCACGGACTCCCGGGTGTAATTCGAGTATGCAAACGCGTGCCGGGGCGGTCACGTGACGCGACTCCCGGCACGCGCCTTCGAAAAGTGAACAAACAACTGCCGACCGTCGTCGAGTAGGCTGCGAACGGACGGAGCCGATCAGCAGGACAAAAAAAAAAAAGAAGACCAAACACCGGTACCCGCCTTCCCTTTTGTACGCCTTGTAATTATTTTTAATCTTTTACGCTTTATTTTACCGCATGACATGAGGCGGAGGGGATCGGCTGATAAATATTGATTTAGGATTTTAGACATCAAATAGGTAGAAAAGTTAAAATACCAAAGACAGCAAATATCAAAGGAATATTCTTTTGCGTGAAGCGCTTCTTGGCCATTTTTGTTGAATGGCGGGTAATAATTTTTCAATAATCATACTCCTGTACTCTTTTCTAGTAACATTAGTAATCACTTTCGTTTCAATCGTTCCAGCTGCGCGATTTTTACTGCTCCGTTTAGCAGGTTCTGAAAAAACAAATGGCCAAATACCAAGTTTTCCATCGAAATTCTTATTTTCGGTATGATTCCAACGTGGACGAGCAACAGCGGCTAAAAATATCACCTTTGTGAGGAAACGTTTACTTGACAGGTCCTGAACGGTTCTTCTTCGTCTTCTACAAGGTAGTATGTGTTAGTTGTTTTGCTAATGTAAAACCATTTTTCGTCTACATGAATCCGATCATACGTGTCGATGAATTCGGGTGATTGAACATTTAAACTTTCAGGTTTCAGCATTGACAAACAATACTTGAGTCTTTCAATTTTGTTGGCGTCTGTGAGATAAGGTTTAACTGCATTTGAGTGTCGCCGTAATTTTCCTGACTTGAGTCTATTATGAACTGTAGATTTTGATAAGTTAATAGAGGTAGCCAACGAACGAATTGTACGACGATTATTGAGTGGCAGTGACTTTATTAGCTCTGGGTCGAAACTTTTTGGTTTCCGACCAACGCGTCCTTTCTTACGTGCCCTGACATCTGCTACTTCAGCACCATCAGCTAATGATTTTCGTCCTTGATGCCATATTCGGCTTATACTTTTCACAGAAATTTTGAATTTATTAGCTGTCGCCTTGATTGAACCTTGCTTCAGTTTATTATTGTCGCTCAATTCAAGTAATGCATGGTAAACCGCTTACCTTGTGTTTAGAGTCAAATTAGGTCTCTTACCATGGTTTCTCGCCAAAATGTTTACCACATCTGCCATATTTTTTTTAAGCCGGAGATTTACAAGTCTTGAGAAAATCTTGTTTTTTGATTGAAAACATAAATTCTTGAAAAACTACAAAACTTTCAAACTTCTGTCAAAGAGTTGACATATAAAAATTGTTTTCAAAATGGCAGTTAATTTTTGAAAGCAGCGCCACCTTTCTTTAATTTTTAAAAACAATGAAAATCGGACACTTATTTCTGGACAGAGGGAGTATGAAATAAGTCAGAAAACTAGGGTCTAAAAAAATTAGTCTATGAACAGTGTTAAATAACAAAATTTCAAAACTTCAAACACCAAATGTCAGATGTGAAACTCCAAAGGAACAGTTTTATGTAGCTAATGTTAAAACTCAAACGTCCTATACCTACTTATCATTTTCAATAAAATCGTTCCTTAGTGAAAAAGAAAGTAATTATTTTCCCATTAATTTTCGATCATCTTAAATATTTGATTTTATGATCGAGTGGGTTATAAACTGAAACTGATTGCATTATTATACATCAACTACTTATTTTTTTTTGCTTATCTATATACCTACACATCTAAAGCATCGCGCTTCATTCATGCACAGTCGTTTCTAGAAAACGCTTTTTCGTACATACTATTCACAGAATGTGTCATGCGAAGCCAATAAAACTAGGACACTTCCTATTATTTACAATCAGCAGGTATAAAGTAAACTTTGAACCCTCCTGTTGAATATACATATAGCAGTGTACAAATATTATACGAATTTACAAATACACGCGTGCTATAGGTACTACCTGTGGTACTACCGTTAATGTTGTAGTCTGGTAGTAATGTTAGGTAGTGATTTTAAACTTATCTGATTGCGCAATAACGATTCGTAGCTTTCCTCCACTTCAATCGGCTATAATAAAAGGTAGCGATGACAGTTGAGTTGTCTTGAAAACCTAACCGCCTCCGCTATAGTACAGAGAGATATCTGTATTATCACCACTTGAGTATTAAGCCTGTAATCGTGTAACCCGATTATACTCCACTCCAAATCAGATTACAAACACATCGACATGAATAAGAATGTCCTTTGGCTGTCGAACGCGCGGCAGATGAAAAGAAAAATTATAATTTCAAGTGAAGATGCACGTTCAATGACTTGATCTTGGTAAAAATTTAAATGCATGTGCTTTTGTCGTATAACACGTTCTTTATCCTTCTTGCAAAATATCTTTTTCTAATTGGATGTTGCAATAAAATTAAAACAAAAGACGACGCAGTGCTGATATGAATATTACAGCACACTGTGCTGTAATGAGATATTAACCACAGACCTGATAGACTACCAATGAACCGTATGCGCACCGCTACGGCGCACCATCAAGAGAGTAAAGGACATCTTGGAACACAGGCGTCATTATTCATGTAGCGTCATGCTTACGTTAGTTTTCTTTAGGAAGTATTTGCGTTAAGTCACGTTAAGTTTTTTGCAAGTTGACAAGTGTTGCTGACAAACTGATGTTACCTAACCTTGCAGTTTGATTGTTTTATTTACTTTCTTTGCTTTATTCTTTCACGGACTCTTTCGAATATTATATATTATTCACCCGATATTTTTGTTTTAAGCGTAAGGCTGTCGTGTAAGTATGCATATTATAGCATTAACAATTGGGCTTATATGACAATTAATCCAGGTAGTTTTTCCTTAAGAAAAGTGATGCCATCGTGTCGTGTAATCCTGCAAAAGCAATAGTTACAAAGATGACGGAGAACTAACTTTTCATATGTAAATTGCAGAATAATGCCATAGCTTAAAAATATTCTGAAATTATGATAATACTTAGTGTTTCTATGTGAAATAATTTTTTGTAGAATGCCCAAACATTGGATTACTGTTACAGGGGGTACCATAAATCCCTGCAAAAGTAAGCGTGCATATGTTTGTTCACTACATTTTCTCGAAAAGGATTTTGATAGAACGGGACAAATTGTGCGAATTAAAGAGGGAGTTATTCCAATATTGAATTCGGACAAAGAAAATCTAAAAAAGTATATTTTTATTTAGAATCACTTGATATTCCTGAAAACAAAGGGTAGAGGTAAATAAATTATGTATAGCATATATATTTCTTTAAATTTTCTTCACTATTTTTTAGGTAAATAAATCTGTCCATCAAAGGAGGTACGATATATTTGCCAGTTCACCGAAAAACAAATTCGGAAAGTAATTGACAGCAAACAAAATTACACAAGAAGAAAACTTTCTAACGACTTTTGTTTATTTACTATTGAGTCATGTTCCCCAAAACATTTTTTCTAGTTTATCCCATCATTTTTTAGATATGTCAGCTCTGGAAGAAGCTTATGTTTAAATTTTAAGTAAAACCATAATATCGTCTTATAGCAAAATTAGACTTCATAATTTAGCGAAGAAGTTTACAGATAAAAACAAGGAAAATCAATAAGGAAGGAATTAAGTAAACTAATATTATTTAATCATCAATAAATTATACAACAACTACTGCGGTATATTATTTACTCCTGAAGACAACATACAATGTTGGATTGTTATGACAAGTCGTGAAGATCTCATGAAACTTGTATTAGATTTTTCCTACGTATTTTTATATGGAGTTGAAAGAAATTTTTTCTTTTCTCTCTTATTAAAACTGAGAACGAACGAAGTATATGTTACCAGTTCATCGTAAGTTTAGAAACAATCTATGGTTCTAAGTTGTCCACAACTTTAATAAAAAAAAAACAATGCCATATAAAATACATAGGATAAAATCTAACATATGCTACTAATTATCATTACAAATTGCAAGTGCTATTAAAATTTATTGATATATCCCTAACTTTATTTATTTGAATATCCGCCGTGGTATCGACGTCATTGATGACGTTTGTGTTCCAATATGGCGCATTTCAATTGATGGCAGTTTTTAGTTCAATATCAGCACTCTATCATCTCTATGATATTAACGCACTAGGGGGGGACTCTTGCCGGAACGTAATATAGGCGAGTAATGTGTAAATTAGAAAAAATACTGTAAAAAACGTGTGCCACAATGACTTGTAATGCTCGTACTTTGAATCTCTCGCCGCTACGCGGCTCGAGATTCCAACTTGTACTCGCATTAGATAAACGTCATTGTGACACTTGTGTTTTAAAATACTATATAATATATCTTTAAGTACTATATATTTAAAAAAAAATCTCTTTTTTATTATTTTTATATAAAATTTAAGAGGAGTGTGATGCAAGTATTATATACTTAATAATAGTTGTCGCTCAATCTTTTGTTATTGAAAGATAACCAAATTCTCTTACCAGTTGCTATGTATAAAAAAGCCATGTAAATTTTATCACTAATTGTTATCTAAGCAATAATTATTGTTCGGTGTACATGAAACAGTAGTGATATGGTAGTTGGTATACCGAAAAAATTTAATAACCAACTATTTTAATGCTTTTGTTGTTAATAAATTCGATGTCTGCGAGAACGGAACTGCATGGTAAACTACTTGGTTTATAAGTTGAAGTAGTCATTGTAAGTCAAAGTGTAGCGAAAATGGGAACTTAGGAGAAATTAAGGTTATTTATTTTTCAGATAAAACAAAAAAAATTAAAATAAAGAAACACATTATTATTATACTTTTTGCGCTTTAAACCGAATAAATACCCTTCTTTGAAAACTAATAAATCAAGGAGGGTCGGTCGTCGACACAACTTTCATAAACAATTTACCAAATTCATACAGGACATAAAATATAAATTCAAAACACGTGTGAATAAAACTATCTTCCGTAAATACAGTTGTAGGTATGTACAATTCAACCTAAAAATATATAACCAAAATCACGATTTAGATTGTTAACCTTATTGTGGGAGGAGCTGTACCTAGTTAACACACGACATAAATAATTTATAACATTGTCTGCTGCACATTGAATTTATGTAGAATATGGAAGATTGCTAGTGTGAAATAAAAGTAGCGCTATCTTTACGACAATTTAACGTAATTGCTATTACATATAGGCAGAAAATTTGGAATTGGATAATTTCAACTTCATAATTACATTAAAATAATTGCCATTTGATCAAATGAACCCTATCGGTTTGTTAAATTAATAAACTAACAGTAACAAAATAATTTTACATTTTTTTTTGTTACATTGATTATAATTTTATCAGTAAATCAATTACACCAAAAATCGTAGTGAAAAATTTAAATTTCTTATAACCACATTAATAATATAACAACTTTAGATAGATATCTGTACATATATTTCTCTACAATTTATTTTTTATCACAGCAATGATAAACAGGTATACCTATCTATATCAGGTGAATGCAAACATTTGAAATTCTCTCGAACATAAGAACTTTATTTGAAAAAGATTTAGTTCATCCTCCGAAAATTTAAAAAGTTTCGAAATATACTTCAGTACCCTTATGTACTATTGATTTTTATCTTCGAAGCTACTTGCTATGGTAGTTACGTAAATTTTAATAAGAATTTGTTTTTATCAGTTTTTCTTTTGTATTTATCTCAAGTAAATATTATTTTAAACGAGTTTCCCGCCTTCTTTTCTCAAATGAAATTTTGTGTTTTGATTACTAGATTATTTAATTTAAATTTTCAAGGTTTTCTATTTATACTATAATGTTTTAATTGGCCTTCTAAATAAAATAGAAAATTATTCAGGAATGTACCTGCATTGTGCTTAAATATAGTTAATATAGCTAAATTATCGTACTTATACTCATGAAATTAGCATGATCAACGTTAACTATGTCGAAACAAACAAAAGCATTAAGAAGCTAATATCTATCATGTATAAACGTTTCTATACATATTATGTAGGTATTGGATTTTCACGGTCAGCTACTACTAGTTATTTTCTTTATCGTTACTTATGATTGTTATTCTCATGATCATCAACAACATTATATCAGATATTATCTTTTTTTTTTATAGTTTATAATACTGACTATTGTTCTCTATTGTTTACCCAAACTTAAGCGGAATTAAGTTCATAACAAGCAATTAGGTTATGTAGTACATGTATATGTATAAAACCTTATTTTCTAATGATTGTTTTATTTTATTTTTTATAGTAATTATTCAAAATGTATGGTATAAAATTACTAATTGTAATATATAAGTGCCATATAAAATCGTATATTTTGCGTGGGGATGTAGCTCAGTGGTAGAGCGTTCGCTTTGCATGTGAAAGGCCCCGGGTTCGATCCCCGGCATCTCCAATTTTTTTTTTTTATAAAATAAAATTTTATTTTCTAATTTATAAATATTATTTATTAATAAATTTTTTATTAGTTATTAAAAATTAATATTTAATTTAAAAATATAACAAAATGTTTTGAAAGCTATTTTATGATCTACTCTAGAAATTACTATATAACTAAATTAATTTATGTTTAAACAAAAAAACATGTTTAAATAACCAAGGGAGAGGTGTAGCTGTTTCTATTTCCTTCAGCCCAACAGGAAACAATTTCAATATTTTTATTTGTTCTTTTTAGTCTGGCTGACCTTTAAGGCGATTGCAATTTTTGTTTATATTCATTTATAATTTCCATTTTACTACTTATTTGTAAACATTCAGGAAAAAGACAAATCAATTAATAATTAATAAAATATATTAAATATTGTATACAATATATAATAATTTGTTATTACCCTCGCAACGGTACTAAGTTATGAAAATCTAAAATTTTATAAAATCTATAACACAGTAAATTGCTTATCAATATAATTATATTTCGCTGAAACTATTTGCATTTAAAACACATTTTTAGTCAAGTCGAGTGACTAATGACGCCTTAGTTACTGTTAAGTTCTATAAATTTTACTAATTCCTTAAGTTAAATTTTTACAGTCTATATAACTAACTCGTTGCCTGTTGCAGAAGCAACACACTCAAAAATGATCGCAATTCCTGTTTAAAATTCCTGTAACTTTCAGAGTAAAACAGAAATCTTAAACAGGAATTGTAAATATGTTTAATGTGAACTTCAAAATAGCTCTGGATTCACTCACATTGTAAATTTAGCAAATTACTTTAACCAATTTTAAATGAGAAAGCAATATTAACGACCAATCTTACCTTCAAGCGCCTTATTCCGTGCCAAAAGGGCTAACAGCACGTCCGAGTTTGGTGCTCCTTCCATGGGGTGCGGGGGCAACATGGATGGAGGCCCTGACGGCAATCCTTGGACGTGACCCAAAGCCCTGGACTGTTCTAACATAGACATAATCATGAAAGAGATCCCTGAAGCTGCTTCCAAATCGAGACAGTCCGTAACAAAACACAATTTTAGTCCGAGTCGGTCACATCAAAACCGCACAACCATCTTTTTTTTTTTTGCTTTCTTTTCTGGGTTACATGTCGACTTTTGTAACCTCCTCTACTAACGCGGCGCAACGTCTGACGATTTAAGTAAACAAAACAAAAAATTCATAAACGCACACTTTGCGATATCAGCCGTCTTATCACTCGACTCGTTGTAGGTATATTCGAGTATAGAAATTTCGTAGAGCGTTATCTGGGGGGAAAAAAAAAGGTTCTGACCTTGAGTAGTGAAGATATAGCGTTGGAATTATCATCCAGGATCAACCAGTATACATTTCGAAGACGAATGTCAACACCAAACGATAAATTTCGTGGAATCTTCGCCGGATCTTCAAGCCACGATTCAATAACACCACTTATCACCGGTTTACGAAAATAGAATTCACCCCTTTGTTTCGTCCGGCTATTTCCGATAATTTTCTCACATTAATTCGCGCTATTTCTGCTGCCAGAATCAACTGCGCCTACCGCCGAAGGAATTCCGACCGCCAACCATGGCGTCGACCGCCATCACTCTTGATTACCCGAGAATCGTGACGTCAGAGGACGCCCAGCGTCGGCGCAACCCTAAGACACGCCCTCCGCGCTGGAGGGATGATTTTCTTTTGTCGCCGATCGAGCGAGACGGAAATAAAGCCGGGTTGGGGTGGGACAATGACAGGAATATTTCTGGGGTGAACTTTTAATACGAGGGTAGGGCGCGCTCTTTAGGGTGATTCTTATAATATTAAGCTTTTAGGGTGAATCTTACTTGTCTGGAGATGTGACGATATGCATATGGGAGAATAAGTATATACATAAGTTCTTCTTGTGAGAGTTTTCTTATTATCATGGCTTTTGGAAGAGCTGAGAGGTCGCACAAGTTCGTCTTTTTGATTCTTTTCTCGGGGAATTTAATTATAATATTATTCAAAATGGAGGTTATGCAGATACATGGAAGATGTCAAATCAGAAAGGGATGACGTTATACTTTTGTTTACCTAGAGCTTAGAAAAAGAAATATTTGTCATTATTCAGTAGCATGAAGAAAAAATAGTTATAGATTCAATATTGACGCTAATTTAACTTTAACAGAAACTGTTTTATAAACATTTGAAATCTTTTAATGACAGTAAGCAAAAAGTGCATAATTGTGTGTAATAAAATACGATTAGAATGAAATAGTTTGGACTTTACTTTATTAAATGTTCAAAATGTAGACCATTACCCTCCAAGCAATAGTACAATCTTGCTTCAAATCCTATCCCGATATTTCACAACATTTCTAGAGTTATTCGTTGGCATTCTTCAACAATCCTTTGGCATAACTCTTGTAAGGAAGCTGAACGCGTGGCATATACACCTTAGTCTTAAAATGACCCCAGAGAAAAATATCAAGTGGTGTCAGATCTAGCGATCTGGCAGGCCATATAAGGGCCTCATCGGCCAACCCACGAAATAGTTGTACTTCAGCAGCGTAACGTGGAGGCGCTTCATCTTGCTGAAATACTATCTGATTCTCCAACATATCTGGATCTTGCTCCAATTTTTTCTGTGATTAAAGGAACGATTGTACCGTCCAGCATGTTCAAATACATTTCACACTAAAAAATTTTAGTAGATTTACCAGGATTCCTCCGAAAGATTCCTGATAGATTGCTGCACACATAAAGGGTGATACGTTCTTTTGAAAGTTTAAACCACCTAAAATTTTTCAGAATGAAAGTCCTAGATGGTACCTTTTTCCAATATAATTCTGTTGAACCTAAACCGCGCTGTAAGAGTACCGCGTTATGGGAGGGCTGTCGCAATTTCAGCTCCGCGTTCTATGGAAACCGCGTTCTGAGAGTACCGCGTTATAGGAGGGTTGACTGTATATTACCCCGAAACCCTACAGGTATTTTACTTGTGCGGGTAAAATTACTTTGATGTGAAAATTCACCAAGGAAATTTACTACTACTAATTTAGTAGCATTCCGCAATAGAAAATCCAAAGAAGAAATGAGGACCAAAGGAAGATTTGAATTGATTTGGAAAATGTCTATTTCGGTTCCTGAAGTTTCTTAAAACTTGTTTTTGTGCACCCTGTATGTATTTTACATTGACCATTATGTAGTACTACAAAGTAACGTCCATTAACTATGTTTATGTAATATTTATTACAAATTTAATATATTCTATTCCATTCTAATTTTATTGAGCGTGATATGCGTACAATATCCAGTTTTAAAATGTACGCACTTCACTAAATTTTACATGGATTAACCAACTGAGAAAACAAAAACTCCAACCAATGATACATATATCCGCCTAAAAAGAACTTTTAAAATACACTTAATTTTAAGGACGTTTAACCCGGAACTATTTGGGAACTTGTAACGATGAAAGCATTACTCAAATTCAATTTATTTTGTGTAATCAAGTTAGGTGACATTGCGGCAATGCGGATATTTTTTAAAGTGATTTTTGTATTATGGATATATATCGTTAATGGTTTTTAGTATTTACTAAGGACGATGATTGTGTCTTTAACAACAATGAACGAATGTTGCAAAACGCAATGTTCGCCACTGGCAGGTACAATTAAACATTATGTATACACATAAAAATGTTACCTTGATTATAACTAAATTAAGGCAAAACAATTGGAAGAAGGTTAAATCTTTTATTTTAAAATTTGAATGTTAATATACACACGGCTGTTTCTTAAATAATGTTACAAATTTTTAAGGCTAGCATCGGTTACTGTATACCAAGTACAACGGTAATACTTTTATGTCCTTGGCAAAAAAAAAACACCGCTGTTTATGTCTGCACACGTAATGCGTTTTATACAAAGGATATGATATCGGAAAAACGATCTCCGCAAAAAAGTTAAAGGCCAAATAATACAGAAAGAGAAAGAGTATTCTGAATATTCACGAATTTTATCAATACGATTATTTCCTTTGCTTGTTCTTGATAACATTAAAAAAAAATAATACTGAAAAAAAAACTGGCAACGAGAAAAAAACTAGACAACCTTTTCACAAGAGGATGCTCATGATTTTTAGCCTTGATTGGACTGCACACAGAAAAATGCATTCTAAGTTCTAAACAAAATATTGTTTTAACACCATTTTCTTATAAAGAAAATGCAATTATGTTGTTGTAAATAAATGTTTTACCACTAAGAAAATTGAAAGTTTTAATTCAAGAAAACGAAACTTTTGTTTGGATGAATTTTCTTAACTAGAGAATATATTTGCTTAGTGCAAGTAACTAGAGAATGCAGCTTATTGTACATCTAGCAAGCAATACGTGGGATCTATTTAATATAATAAATACATGTTAGAATTGGTTAGAATGCGCCAGCAAAACGCTGTATCTGCGTTGTCGGTCAATTGTGTGATCGTTTTTTACCTTATAGAGTAGTTTGTTGTAGGTAAGTAAGCTGCTGTTCGAATTGAATTTGTTGGAGGGTCTCAGCAAAATATTTCAAGGCAAGTGTTTTTTTCTATTAGATTACAGTATTATCGGTATACTGGTATAATAATAATACTAATAATATAATATTTATTTCAATGTAAAGTATACATGAAACAAGTCAATGAAAAGTGATGAAAATTAATAACAAAAAAATTCATTAAAAGAATATGGTTCTATATCAATCAAAAAAGACCTTAATCTACGCTTAAAACTATTAATAGAAACAATGGATTTGAAAGACATTGGCAACGTATTGTATGGTCTCATAGAGGAATAAAATAATCCTTTCTCGGTCAAAGACAATCTATGTATTGGATAAACATAATTGGCATTTTTAAAACGAGTATTATGCAAGTGTTCATTTTTTGAATGATTGAAATGCGACTGGCGTTTAAGTAAAAACACTACACATTCATAAATATAGATTCCGTAAACTGTCAACAAGTTGTGAGCCTTAAAATGGTTTCTGCAACTATCGTATGGAGACATATTTAAAATAATTCGCAGAAATCTTTTCTCCACAAAGAAAACTTTGCTGATATCAGAACTTTGTTCCCAAAAAATTATACCATATTTTATACGCGGGCAAAAAATTCCATAATAGACAGTTTTCAGGGTTGCAAAATCAGCATTTTTTTTTTTAGGTTTCTAACATCGTAACAAGAACTATTTAATTGATTATACAATTTCTCTACATGTAATGTGAATCTCAAATAACTATCATAGTATATACCTAGGAACTTTGTTGATGAAACAGTATCAATAGTTGAGCCGTTCAGAGTAACAGTATATTTCATTTGAAAAGCGCTTGAGGCAGAAAATACCAAACAGCAAGTTTTTGAAGCATTCAAAATTAGTTTGCCAATCATTAAGTTTGCAAAAGAAAAAATCACACTCTCTTTTCAGATGCGTAGCATCATTACCAGGAATTAAAATATTAGTGTCATCAGTACAGTTTACTAGAAGATGTTCAGACGAAGTCATAATATCAGAGATATCATTAATGAAAATATTGAATAGTAGTGGCCCTTGTATACTTCCCTGTGGCACACCTTGTTTTACTGTTAGAGGTTTCGACATTACAATTTGATTATTATCTGTTAAAGTTACCACTTGCTGTCGCCCGCGTAAGTACGAATTTATGAAAGCATTAGGGACACCACGAATTCCGTATGACTCTAACTTGGATAACAATATGGTATGCATATGTATCATAGTATAATTATGGAACAGAAAAGATAGCACAACCTGGCCTGTACTTTTCATCGCATTCAACCTAAGTTTTATTAATTCAAGGTATTAATAATAAGAAATTACTTTCTTTTACAGTAATCTGATTGATGAAGCCAAGTTCATAAAGGAATTCATGCCTATATATTGGATAATAAAAACATTTCTTAGCGAGTATAATATTTACATGCAATTGTGCAAGGTAAGTTAGAACATACCAATAGAGCAAATGGATAGCTCATATTACTCATATGCATATTTTAGTAATCAGACAGGGACATACGTACAACTCTCAAAAAAAGATTCTGGGGCACCAGCATTAAAAGCAACCCAGCGTTTTACCTTAAATCTTTGATTAGAAGATTTTGTAATGAGAAATTCCTAAGCAGTCATTCATGTTCAAGACATGTTTAAGAATAGTTTGACATGTCCCATAACTTAAATTGGTTTCCTGTGTCAATCAACACATATAGATAAGGTAGGTGTTTCCTGCATAGGTTGCCCAACCTGATCAATATTATCGTCAGTTCTAAACCGTCTTCTTCCAGATCGAATTCTGACAGTTCTGTTACCAGTTTCTTCAAAATTGTTTCTTCAAAATTGCCACAGTTCATTGAATTGACAACCCTCACTGTACTCAGTCTCTGGCCACCGGCTTGCATTCATTCTTGCATTTCATACATTTTCCCCAATCGACTAATTGCTGAAATGTTCAAAAAAATAATTGTAACTTTGCAAATCCATCAAGTTATTCAACTGGAAACGACGATATGGAATAAATGTCTGCTTTACAGCATAATAATTCCAGAATGGTATTGTTTTAATATTGACTCACATTTCCAATAGGTTGTTCGCTCGGATGACACAAAAATAAAAAACATTCATGCTAGGCAAGCGAGCAGCAAACAAACAAAAAAATGATGAAATAACAACAGGCCCGTCACCCTGTCACCCAGACGACATGTCTTCATTGTATTCCCAATTCGCGCGAGCTCTAGATTTCCAGATGCGACCAACCTCATTTGCGAACAACAATACCTCAAAAACTGACGCGCATGCAGAGCTGGTTGTCTCGACATAATAATAACCATAATAAAAAAAAAAAAAAAAATAACGGGGCATTTCGGTAAGGCGACGTTCTCGGTGATCCGTCACGGTGTACGAGCAGACATTTCCTTCCTTGGGAGGCTTCTAGGAATAAAGAGCTGCCAGGCGAAAAGAGAAATGGTATCCTACGCGAGAGAAAGACCGGTATAGGATAACGTCCTCGGTCGACCGACTGTGGTAAATACAGCTGGGTGTGGTTGGCGGTCGAAAAGGGGCGGCATCGCCATGGCAACCCCTTTCCAATCGACATGCGATGAAAAATCCTCGAGAACGCCAGCGGAAAACATAATCAATAGTCATAATTCCATAAAAGGGACCGGCGATAGAGGAGGGAGAAAGATCTGCGGGAAATTATAAAATATACTATCAAAGGGACGTGTAACATTGTTTCATTGTAGTTTTGTAATCACAAAATTGATTTAAAATCTCGCATCTATCATTTATAATATCAAAAATCCTCTATTTTTATGAAATACGAACGAAAAGCGGAATCGAGGTTTGTGCGCATGCACGCTAGGTGATCGGGTATATATCGTCACAGACCGGCGCTACCCGGAGCTTCAGTTTGGAAAAAAACCAGAAAAAAGGAAATGCTTAAAATACCTGTCAAAAAATAAAATATAATTTATCTTTTGATTACAAATGGGCAGTTGATGACTTTTAACGGAGTTTTGCTTATGAAAACGATAGAAATTTATTATATAGACAAAGAGGCGGGCATTTTTTGACGAGCCAATTTTTTGTTTGAATAATATTGTTAAAGAGGATCCATTCTTTAAAAAAGAAAACCTGGAAACTTATATACCAAAATTATTCCACTTCAACAAATTGGAGAATTTTTGGTTTCTCTCTATTAATGATTTTCTCATTTTAAAACTGCCAATTCAATAATCCTGAATTGAACTTGCCGGTGAAGCCCGAACATCTTTTTTTTTTTAAATCTTTATGGCTAACGTATGTGACAACTATAAAACTACCCACTAAAAAGTCATTTTTACCGGACCTTCTAAGAAACACAAAAAAAAATGCCGGTAATAAGCAAGCTAGTGATAAATAAAGTTCTGCAGACGACGCAATAAGGTGCAAAATAACTGGAGGTCATTTTCACATAGCATCATTAAATTTTGTATTGATAGCAGCACCTTAACCCTGAATAAATATTTGCCTTTTACTTATAATAAATCCAACTTTATATACCTTCGCATCAATCGGCCGAAGAGGCAAGGGCAAAGCACTTTTGCATTGACTGTTTGATAGTCGACAATCATAAAAAAAGGAAGTGGATTTGTTTAGTTATTAAAGATTTTAAAACTGCTAATTCAATCATCCTGAATTGAACTTGTCTGTTCTCGCCAAATTTCACAATACAAATCGCCTATTTAGATACTTAATGCCGGTTACGCCCGATCACCTTTTTTTCAAATCTTCATCTTTGACGCATATAACTATAAAATTATTTACTAAAAACTTTTAGTAATTTTTACCAGACCTTCTAAGAAACACAAAAAAAAATACCGGTAATAAGCAAGCCAGTGATAAATAAAGTTCTGGGTACGATGCAATAAGGTGCAAAATAACTGGAAGTTATTTTCACAAAGTATCATTAAATCGTAAAAGGCACCAGCCTAACAGTGAATGAACCTTTTACCGAGCGTAAATTTAATTTTATACCTTCGCATCAATCGAACAAACTTAATTTTTATCAAAAATATTGAGAAATACTAGTACATTTCCATGCGACGATGGAGATTAGGCAGAGAAACCATTAGACAAAGGTAGATAGTACACTTTTGCCGCGGAGTAGTATTGTAATAAAACATCAACTTTTGAATGCTGTAAAATCTTATTTTACATAGGAGATTGTACTTACATATATATGATAAGATTTAAAATTTTAGTAGAAAAAAATAGAAATATTGTAATAGTAAGTTATTACTCTATTATGATCTATTTATCCTTGATTCAACTATTTTATTTTTAAATGTAAAATTTGCATAACAATTTCAATGTACGCAATAATTCACTTAATTGCAAAAGAAAAAGAATATAGTTTTCCCATTATAAGTCGGAATATTCTATTTATGTATATATATTCTAAATGATATTTTCCAGGATAAACGTCAAGTATACATAAGATGATTTATAATGTGGCAATAACCAATATTATAACATATAAAACTTGAACAATCAAGGAGATATCATAAATAATTTTAAATACATTCACAATGATTATCTATTCTCGCAATACAGTAATAAAACTTCGTTATTCCCGTATTTAACGTTAATTTCTTTCGGTCAGCATCAAGCATGGATCAACAACATTGTATCTTCTACATATATTGATAACCGTGCGGTCCATCACAAAATACAATTAAACAATACAAGCTTTACATTTTTACCACCAACGTTTCCAAAAAGTTATTTTTATATTACTTATGCAACGAAAAGTGAACATTAACACTGTTGTGTATCAAAATCAATTCAAATTATTTATCGAAGTGTACCTATAGTTATTTATTAAATACCGTAAAATACCTCAGCATGAAATCATGATTATAAAATAAATACTGGTGGACACTATCGATAGTGACTATCGATAACTATCGATAGTTGACTACCCACTACCGTTGCAATTTATTTAAACTTTATAGTAAAATGAATATGGTTCCCTCCAATCTATTTATATCTAGGGGAGAGTCGGTTAAAACGGGATGGTAAGGTAAAACGGGATACCGCTGTATTCTCAACAATGAGTAGAGCCATCTACCTGCTAATCGTCAAATTAGAATCATACCATCTATTATTTAGTGTTGGTAACCATAATAGTGAAGTTATTGCAAGTCTGTGAGAGAAAACACGTGCAACGAAAAAAGTGATATTATACTATTTTGTTTGGTGTATGTGTCAAGCAAAATATTTTCTTTCTGACTGGAGAGCAGGTAAATGTGAGTGTAGCTCATAGTTCTTGTGTTACTTCTACTTCAACTTTTTGATCCTTAATTAAAAGTGTCATCATTGTATGAACCAAAGAATTGGGCCGCCATACACCAACATTCTCTCCAAAACAAGAAGAAGAGCTAGCGCAATATAGTTTGTTTATGGAGGCACGATTATTTGGTTTCACACTAAATGACTTCAGAACTTTGGCGTTTGAATTGGCAGAGCGAAATCACTTGGACCATAGATTCAATCAGAACAAGAAAAAAACCGGTAAGTCGTATGCTTAAGCTATATGGTTTTCTAAGTAGACATCCAAAGATCAAGCTGCGCACTCCTGAGCCTACATCGCTTGCAAGAGCCATGAGTTTTAATAGTTTTTTCAAAAATATTTTACACTGTTGTCCGATGTACTCTGCAAACATAAGATTCTTCCCGAATGTATTTATAACGTGGACGAAACTGGCATTATGACAGTACCAAAGAAGAGGTCCAAATGTCTATCACTGCGTGGAAAAAAACAAGTTGGCTGTATATCTTCAGCAGAACGTGGTGTTCTTGTCACAGTGGAAATTTGCATGAGCGCCGCTGGAGTGTTTATGCCGCCAACATTCATTTTCCCAAGAGTATAAGCAAAGCCGGAGCTTTTGGACGATGCTCCTCCAGGAAGCATAGCATATTATCATTCAACAGGTTGGATGCAAAAAGAGATTTTTACAGACTGGTTCTGTAAGTTTATAGAGTTTGCCAAGCCCTCCAGAGAGAAGCCCGTTCTTTTGCTCTTGGACGGTCATTCAACTCACACTAAAAACTTGGACGTAATTGAAAAAGTCAGAACGTTATACTGCTATGCTTTCCACCACACACTACTCACAGACTGCAACCGCTAGACGTTAGTTTCATGGCGCCACTCAGCACGTATTACTCTTCAGAAGTCCAAAAATGGATGCAACAACATCCAGGACGCGCTGTTACTGTAAACCAAATAGGAAAGCTTTTTGGAAACGCATATATGAAAGCCGCATGCGTCCAAACTGCAGTTAGTGGATTTAGAAAATGTGGAATACATCCACTTAATCCTGATGCTTTTCCAGACTGGATGTTCGAACCGGCTGAAACTACCAATAGATTAAAGGACAGTGAAAATACCAATGTGATCGAAAATCCTAAAACACCACCCAGAAGTTCACCAGGTGAGCCAACGCTCATTACACCGACAAAATCAGACGATGAGCAAGCGATGACTTGCAGACCTATCTCTACAAAAAGTTTTTATGATAATCCGATTCCCTCATGTTCCGATAGCACTCCTTTTTGTTCATCCACCGCCAGAATATTTACAGTAACCCCAGAACAAATCATTCCCATTCCACACTCGGAAAGGAAAATTAATGCTGATGATAAAAGGCGAGGTAAAACTGCTATATTATCTTCCTCGCCATATAAACAAGAACTAGAAAAATCTATCACAGCAAAACACAAGAAAATACGAAAGCGTAGTCTAGCTGAGGAAGCTTCAGCAAGCTCAAATAAAGAAATACAAAAACGTGTAAGACGCCAAAAGGTTATCAAAAAGATACCAAAAAGAGTAGAATACAACAGTAGCAGTTCGGAAGGAGAAGAGAGTGATACGCCGTGCATATATTGTACGGAACTTTACTCAAACTCCAAATCAGATGACGGCTGGGTAAAATGTCAAAATTGCGAACGCTGGGCCCACGAAGCTTGCGCTGGGGTAGATCACGACGATGATGAAGAGTATTCATGCGATTTTTGCAAATAAAGTAGTGGTTTTCTTTTGTTTACTTAGTTTTATGAAAAAAAAGTTTGAGTTACCTTAGTGGTTAAAAGTTTTATTATTTGTTCAAGTTTCTTTATTCTCGATTTTGGAATCTTTAAAATAAAGTTCTATTTTTTGAGTTTTCGTTTTTTCTTTTAGTGGAAAAGCAATTAATTCACAAAAAACATTTACTATCCCATTTTACCCGACGGTTAGGGTAAAACGGGATATTTGACACCTACGCAAATAATTATAAATTACCACTATATCTATTACCAAATCACAAGAGTATTGATTTATTTACAAAGTGAAAAACCTAAGCGAAAGTGTAAAAAAAGAAAACATTAAAAAATCTTCTTTGGCAAAAAAGTTATTGAAGTTCAAACACTAAGTATCCCGTTTTGCCCAACTATCCCCTACTCATTTTATTATATTATTATATCCAATTAAAAAGGACTATACATATCATCGTTATTTAAACTTATACCAGCTAAAACAAGCGAGATAAAAAAACTCTCATCATAGCGTAACTACGAGATGACGAGATGACATGCCAAGGAAGTTCAACTTTGTGAAAGATTTTACCACAAAGCTTAGCACTAAGAGTGAATGGGATAGAGATACCATTTCGAAACTCAATAGAAACGCCATTAAATGGTACACAGATGGCTCCAAAACGGCAGAGGGAACTGGAATAGGGATATATGGGCCTAGAACCAAATATTTCGAAAGCTTGGGGATGTACCCAAGTATCTTCCAGGCGGAAATACACGCTATTGAAAGATGTGTCCAGGTCAACATTGACAGAAGCTATGAAAAGCAGGAGATTATCATAATATCTGATAGTCAAGCGGCCATTAGGGCGCTGAGGTCAAACATAATCAGCTCCAAAATGGTTTGGGAGTGTCTACAAAAACTAAACGAGCTAGGCAAAAAGAACAAGGTAACCCTTTTGTGGGTTCCGGGACACACGGGAGTGGAAGGAAACGAATTAACAGATAATCTCGCTAAGAGAGGGGCTAGAACACCGTTTGTAGGGCCAGAACCTTTTTGTGGGATAAGTAGCAGCATAACCATGGAGAAGCTGAAAAATGAAGTAGAGCAGAGAAAATCCAAATACTGGGAGAATCTCCAGGGAATGAGGCAAGCTAAAACTCTTCTGGGTACCTATAACCAGAAGAGATCTGCAGAATGCATCAACCTGAGTAAAAATAATATTCGGATATTGACAGGGATCCTTACAGGCCATTGTAAACTGAACGGACATCTAAGCAGGCTTGGAATAGCGAAGGAAGCCGAATGTAGATTTTGTGGGGAACAGGACGAAACGTCCATTCATCTACTCACAAACTGTGTTGCACTGTGCAACTCAAGGGCGCTGCACCTGGGAGCATGTGAAATCGAAGAGGGAGAGTTACCTAATCTGGGGCCTTCGGACATTCTGCACTTCTTGAAAGGAATCAGACTGGACGGCCAGCTGTAAATACAGCGAGAAGAGGGGACACAATAGATCTTTTAGGTCGCAGTGTACTATCACCCTAATATCACCCATACATACATACTACTTCATACTAAACTACTGCAAATTTACTTCCGTTTCGTATGATTTACAGCGATGCATTTTGTTCCAGGGCTCCGTCAAGCGAGTATTATTAACGAGATAGCGCAGCGTGATATTTTGACGCGAGTCTCTAACGAGAATACATCGAAACAATATGTTCGCAACGGCGTAAAACCCTTGAGGGAGTTTCTGCGCCAGCGAGAGGGACGAGAGGGGATGGTATATGAATCCTCACGAGTCCCGAAACCTCTCGTGGTTCCAACGTAGTTGTAACGAACATATTGTACTCCGTATAGCTTTTCGGGATGAAATATCGGATCAACCATTTGTATTTTTGCGTAGCTTTTTAACGAAATTTAAATTTGAACAAGAAGCAAATAAAGGAATATATGAGAATTAAAGATGGAATTCACATTAAACCCGTGAACTGATTCTATATATGAGAACAGGATATTGTAGGAAGACGGTGAGCCACTACATTTTGCGTTATTATTTAACCCTAATTAATAAATTAAAAATGTCAGTTAAAGAATATGATTGGGTAAGATAAATATGCACTTGTACGTATGTTTAGTGGTGTAAATTAGAGATTTACATCGCTCATCTTTAATCGTGAATATCTCGAGAACAGAAAAAGTTTCTCAGTGTAACTGACGAAACAAAGAAAAAAAAAAATTAAACGCATTCAACGTCTTTAAAATCGCAAGAAAACTGTGGGAACGTTCACTGGATCCTCTCTAATGTGTCAATGTGACCCCCAGGCGAGATGCAACTCACTCGGGATTCGGAAATACAACTCTCCGCCTGATAATGCAATTAGTCCGTATCTGGTGCAGATCTCTCGCGGGTACAATGACTAAACCCAGACAGCACGACAGCGGAACCCGCACGAACGTTGCTGGAGCATCCCCGCCGTGTTCATTAATTCAATTAGGCAAAATGTCGCACGATTATTAACGAAGATCTATGATCGGACGCTGGCACGCGCCCCCTAATGTTACATGTGGGATGTGGGAATTAACGACTATCACCCTGTATATATATATATATCGCATATGAAATCCTGCGTACCTAATAACTATAAATTTTAATATTATGTACTCTATCTTTTTTTATCGAAGGAAAACGACGGGCATTAACCGGATTCGTACCGTTGCAACCGGCCAGTTTCGGCAATGACGCACAGACTGCAGTCCTACTCTCGTGTATTATTTCTATTGCAATAAAATTGTTAATTGAACGTGCAGAGCGTGTATATAATAATTTAAATCACATAAAATAATAAATAAATAAAAAAAAGAATAACATACATAACGATCTGTTCAAGGCTATGCAGCTGTTACAATTACTTTTTTCACATTTACATAAATGCAGATTAATATGTAATTAACGTTATTGTTATTGTGTCTCTACTTATATATCTAGAGGCGTAAATTGGAATAAAATGTATTATTATCACGCAATTCCTTTGATTTTATTATAATAATAGGATATCAAGTTGTATATATGAACGTGTAGAGGAATATTGTAATAAATATATGTATAGATATATATATATACATATAAATGGCAAATGTGTCATGAAACGGTAATTAGAAGTGGATTAAAATTAATAAGACTATTGTGTTGCTTTGTCTTTTGCGTATTAGTAATAAAATGTTTGATTATACCAGAACGAATTGGCCTGTTAAAAAAAGGTTGTCGGATATTTTACCCAATTATAGTACTGGTGGAAATAAACAAAAAAGTCTTAGTCAACATGGGTCCGCAATTCAACTGTTTTTGACATATAGTCGATTGCATATTTTAAAATAAAAAAAAAACATTTTTCGGTTTTGAGAATAGTTCCCTTTGTCAAACAACTGATTGTGACTTAAAATTAGTTCTGTCAGACATCTGTCATCAGATTATTTATCATTTGTGTCAATTTTTTGTTCTCAAATTATGCATAAGTACACAAATGCAGAAATGGCCGATATGCATTTTATGTACGGTCGTGCGAATGGTAATGCCACTGAAGCACGGCGTATGTATGCCGAAGAATTTCCAAATCGGTTGTTACCGAGTGATAAAATTAATGGTGGTTCTGGTAGACCTAGATCAGTTTCTTCTCCCGCAGTAGAATTAGATATTTTTAGACGGGTAGAAGACAACCCAAATATTAGCACCCGAAGACTTGCCGCAGAACTGAACGTCAGTCATCCTCTCATTTGGAGAATTCTGCGGGAACAGCAGCTCTATCCCTACCACATTCAACGCGTGCAAGTTCTTGTTCCTCTCGATTATGATGCACGTAGGGTTTTTTGTCATTGGGTTTTACGAAAGCTGGCAGGAACTCCTAATTTTGCGACTCAGATTTTATTTAATGACGAGGCTGGGTTTACAAGAGACGGAATATTCAATTTTCATAACAATCACGTCTGGGCAGATGAAAATCCCCATACTGTTGTTGAACTGCATCACCAAAACCGTTTTTCGCTAAATGTTTGGCTTGCTATTTTTGGAGACTGTTTAATTGGTCCAGTATTTCTCCCTAATCGTTTAACGGGACAAGTATACTTGGATTTTTTAAGAAATGAATTACCCGTTTTGTTGGAAGACGTGCCACTTTTTAACAGATTAAATATGTGGTTTATGCACGATGGAGCTCCTGCGCATTTTTCCATCGTAGTTAGAAATTTCTTAAATCAAGATTACAACGAGAGATGGATAGGACGGGGTGGACCAACTGCATGGCCTCCTAGGTCCCCTGACCTGACACCTCTAGACTTCTATGTTTGGGGGCATCTAAAACAATTAGTGTACGCACGATCTGTAAACAATTTGGAAGAACTCAGGCAACGAATCGTAAATTGTTGCGAGGAAATTCGGAGGACTCCAGGAATTTTCGAGAGATTGCGTCGATCTTTCATAAGAAGGTGTGAAGCGTGCTTAGAAATGAACGGTGGACATGTAGAACAATTTATGCTCTTCACCAAATCACTAGTGGAATAACACTGACATCTTTTACAAACAACAAGGCTTATATACTATCTAAATCTAGTGGGACGTGACGAACTAGCAATTAAGTTACAATAATTCGTATAAGCCGGACTCGGGTATTGGTCCTTTGTCGGCATTCATTAATTTACATTTATTCTTAAGTACCTATATAAATACTTTCGTAACTATCTAATTCTCGAAAGTTATTTACAGTTTTAACTAGCCTGAGGCTATCTATAGGCATACCGTGACCTGTGTTTAAAATATGTCGAGCAACGCTAGATTTATCTGGTCTATTGTATTTGAAATGTGCAATATGTTCTTTATAACGAGTTGAAATTGAGCGCCTAGTTTGCCCGACATATTTTTGACTACAGTCTCTACAACTTATTTCATAAATCCCAGATTTTTGATCTACCTCAATTTTATCTTTAGTGTTACCCAAAAGAGATTTTAATGAGGTAACACTAAAGATAAAATTGAGGTAGATCAAAAATCTGGGATTTAAGAAATAAATCTAGCGTTGCTCGACATATTTTAAACACAGGTCACGGTATGCCTATAGATAGCCTCAGGCTAGTTAAAACTGTAAATAACTTTCGAGAATTAGATAGTTACGAAAGTATTTATATACTTAAGAATAAATGTAAATTAATGAATGCCGACAAAGGACCAATACCCGAGTCCGGCTTATACGAATTATTGTAACTTAATTGCTAGTTCGTCACGTCCCACTAGATTTAGATAGTATATAAGCCTTGTTGTTGGTAAAAGATGTCAGTGTTATTCCACTAGTGATTTGGTGAAGAGCATATCTTCCAAGTTTAACACTGCTCTTGACTTGTTTTCTACTGAAGATGGCAACTTAGTTCCCGAAATACGTATTTAGATTTGTTATCTTTAATTTTTGTGGTAAGGGATTTTTTCACTTTTTCTCTTGGATTTTTGTTATAGTTTTCAACCCACAGTCTCCACCCATCACATGATAATATCGCAGTCAATCGCAGCGACTATCTATATAATCCACGTCATTATATAGGCTTTCAGCAATAGAGTATATTAATTGTTACATCCATAAGATGTAGGTGGTAACATCCAGATGTTGCCTCTTACTATAAGCATGATAAAATCTGGTTATTTTACTCTTAATACGCCACATATTGTCGTTTTGACAATAATTATTTTAGTAATTAACATAAAGAGATTTACGATCTAATTTCTACAATCCATTTTTCTCAGTGTGGATTCCTGTTTTTCGGATGAATCAACTTTCATGTTGAACGGAGAAGTAAATCGTCAAAACTCTAGGTACTGGTCAGCAGAGAAACCCCATTGGATGCGTGAGACACGTACGCAATATCCCCAAAAGGTGAAGGCCTGGGCAGTGATTAACGGTTACCATATAATTAACTGGTTGTCACCCAGCCAATTCAATCAGAAACGTAATTGTTGCGAATTTATGAATAAATATCATGGATAATTCTACTACTTCGAATAATCATTCGGATTCACTCTATTTGAATAACGCGCAGCCCATCTGCGGGTTGAACAATTATATGAAGTAAATTTCGAATAAATATCTTAATTTCGGCAAATCCGTCTATCCGAGACTCAAATAATATCCATTAGATTCCTATATTTCTTTATATTCGGCCACCCTCAACTCAACGATAACATTCAATATTTCCGTCCCGCAGGACTTAATCAAGGGAAGCTACTCGACGCTATAAAAGCATATCACCGGATCGCAGACAATGGCCTAGCGCAAACGTTCCCGTAAACAAGTTATAAATCAAACAGCGGGTTGTCCCCTCCCCCGATTGCGGAGCGCGAACCCCCCGCTAGTCTTGCGCGACGGCACCAGCGCTAACGCCCCCTAGCGGTGCTATAAATAATATTAATTTCGTCAATGTAGTACTTGTATGTACTTTTTTATAGAACTACCGGCACACAATATCAACTAGTTATTCACAATTGTGTTTTGACAGATGCCTTCTTTTTTATTGTTGTGTGTTTAGGGTGGCGTTATCGTAATAAGTAAGTAAGTAATACCATAATAGGTAAGATTAATTAAGACGCCACTAACTATTGCATATTTCTCATATTTCGTTATTTTTGCATTTAAAATTTTACATTTGTAATACTTTTCGCAATTTGGTAATTTTCATAAGTTTAGTGCTATATTCGTATCTGTGGTTACTGCTTCACATGCCGCACTGAGAACTCTGTCTTGTATAAAAATTATAGAAGAGCATTCCAACCTTAGTATGCAGAACTGTCTTTTATTGGATATACTATACATCTCTTATTATCTTAAGCAATTTGTAATAAATTATCTTCTTTTATTTCAAAGCAATGGTGTTAGATCAATTAATATGTTTGCAGTTGGTAATGCCGGTGTAACTCCACAACATAGTGCAAATATAACCTTGTCATATGTCATTGGTAATACTACTATATTGCTGACACATCCTAAAAATTCCAAAATCAAAGGGGGATGGATATATATCGGAAACTTCTACTTGTTCTTGACGTAACGTGCGCATGCGCGTAATTTTAACGTAATAAACATGCAAATCAATGCAAATCAGTTGACGTTGACAGTTCAAATTTGTGTTATTTGATAATTTATTTAGGTATATATTCTTGATTTACTCCTTACACTGAAACCATATTTATCGAAATGGATAAAGAACAATTATTATTCGGTCCTGCATCATTGCTTCAGCAAGTGCTTGTGGAAGATTCTATAATAACAACATATTCATTCGTTAATGATGAAATTGGAGCTGCAAAATATTGGCAACACATACACACGGAATGAGAAAAGTTTTCCCTAAGAAAGGTTTGCAGCATGCATGACGCAAGAGTATTCACGAGGTCTGGTATATATGCAAAGGTTACATCTGAAAATAGTTTTGAAAACTTTGTTTAAAGGGAATTTTGCCTATCTAACACTATGTTGGTTAATTACACCGTTTAGCGGCGATGGACACCTTATTGAACAGCAGATATTATTCAATTATACAGGCTTTCTCAAGTTAGAATTTTAATCGGACATATATTTGGCATGTTGACATTATTATGGACTAATCTAATTTGAAAATTCAACTTTTTGAGCAACCTGGCCAAAATGAAGATTTTCAAGCAGCCATAGAGTTAAATCACAGACATCAAGTTTATGCGTGTATGTTTCCTCAATAAATGTAAACAAATTTCAATTAACATTTTTTTTTGTATTTCTAGAAATATTTTTTTGTTTTAATAATAAAATTGTAACTTTACTCCTAGTGAAAACATGAACAAAAATAAAAAAATTAAAGAGAAGAGTGTATATTGAACAAAAACTAATCTAATATAAAATAGCAACAGGTTCATTACAACAATACTGAACACAAGGTCAGTAAAATAAAAAGAATCACACAAAAATAAACTTAGATTTAGAATATTCTCAGAGTTCCTGGTTTTATTTATGTATCACGTTCACAATTTCACTTAATAACTGCTTTTCGATGTTGAGTCTTTCTTTCATAATATTCAACCATATATGTCTTCATAATAGCCTCATATTTTAATTTTTGCTCTCCCTTGACATAGGTAACAGTAGGTATCATATAGATGTAAGCCACCATCATCAATCGATGAAAATACACTGCTGTTTTCTTCCTGTTTGGGTTTGTCTACCGTTCTAGTAGCCTCTAGGAATACTTTAAATATCTGGTAGAACTTTTCCCAACTTTTGATGTCATTTGTTCCAAAGAATTCAAATTATTATTATTCTGCACAATGTTAAAATATATTCAATAATATACTTTAAAATAATCTTTATTGTTTACATACACATATATGACTTGTGTATTCTCACCAGAGATAACCTATATTCTGACTTTTGATTAAACAAAATCTGTCAAACATAAGAACTGTCAGAGAACATAGCTAGACAAAGAAGTGTATCTTCCATCCCCCTTAATCGGCGGAAATTTGTGCCACTGGTACTATACGAGACCCGCAATATAAGTACTATTACATATATGACCTCATGCATGTTTTTGTTTATTTGTTGTATTAGTGTCATTCCGTTATGGGACCTCTTTGGCCTGTCGAGTGACTTCCTTTCATAAGTAAATAAATAAAAATATACAGGATCACTAGTAAACGGACGTATTTCTTTGAGGACTGTATATCAACAAAAAAAATGTATCATCATGACTCTTCCTATATTTATTTAATGCGCTGCCTGTGGCTCATAGGTTTCTCGATCTGTTAGATCGTGTATATATCATCAAAGGGCGGGGAACCTTATTAATTCGATTAATAAAAAAAAATCATAAAATCAAACACCCGCAGGACGTTAATTCGCCCGATCCAGTTAAATATGCATTACGACATTCGCTTCTGTTTGCTAATTCCCTTAACCAAATAGATCCGCCTCCCTTTCCGCGACGTCTGTTCAGGAAGTCGGGATGGAGGTAGCCCCGGAAAATAAAAGAGGGCGCGGTACGCGGAGCGGAGACCCGTGCAATTGAATTAAGAGTACCGCCGCCATAAATATTTCCTTTTCTCATTTAGACAATTTAAACACTTATAAAATAAAAATGTTGAGGGGTCAACTGGGGAGAGGGACGGTTTGGCCTTGTCTCGCTTCGTTGAAATTTTCTTTGTGTTTCCCTATTCCGTTTCGGACTGTATTAATACCTTCAGTATCTCATTTATTCTTATCTGTTTCTCTAATTATGATTTGAAGGCAGGATTAATAGATTATCATATTTTTTTCCTTTCGAAAAAATCGTGCGATTTAAGTTTTTGAAGAAAATTGTTAAACTGTTATGGATTTTAATATTTTGGCAGCAAATTTAACAAACGGAGAGGAAAAATCTTCAGATATGTGACATCGATTTTATCCAAGAGTGTTCACATTTCAAAAACTATCAAGAACAGGCCAATCAAACGATTGTAGAATTTTGTACCGCATTCGACAGTATTTGGTATGTACGAGTAGTTTCTTATGCTATAACAAAATGAGACCATTATCTCTATTTTATAAAATACAGAATACTATAAAAGAAGATGCGAATCTCAAAATTTAGACACAATGGTGAATATCTCAAAAAAGCTTAAATCTAGTTAGAACTTTAGTTAAAATTGTATTCAAATAATTTGTAGAATTCATTGTAGAAGCGGCCGGTAAAAAAAAAACATATGCTTCCATTTAAAATAAGAAAATTGCTATCGACTTTTGTTAATTATGTATTATTGTTATTAATTAGTATTGTTCTTGGGTGGTGGTAAAAGGGTTTACTGTTATTACATTTATTGCATACTAGTATATAAGATGACCTTGCATATTATTGTGAATCATCGATCCAAAGGTATATCACGCGAGACCCAAATTCTACCTGAGTATTGTTAACAAAGAATGTGAATCATAACTAGATGTAAAGAAATTGTAAAGAGTTTCGGTTTGAATATAGTTCTTGAGCAGACTGGTCGTGTCATTATTTTACACTTTATATTAATAGAAAACCTAGAAGTGTATCTTGTTTAATTAGGGTCTAGTTATGGAGTTTTTTTAAGTAACAGAACAAAAAACCCATATATGTAATGGTACCTAGTTTGTCAATTGACTGGTAGTCGACACCGATAGATATGGTAAAAATAATATTAATATAAATAAAAAGTATTCCAAATATGCAGTACCTATAAGTTTTTAAAAACCTGACATCTTAGAATTTATTTGTTTTTAATTGTATTTCTTATTTGAACTAATTAAATAAAACGAATGTCGTCCATGGTTCTTTGATCACAACCTACTACTAGTACGACATAGGCCAACTTTTTTTATTTGAAGAAATAGACTAGTACCTATCTACTTCCGAAAATTGTAGAGAATTACTTAGCTAAGAAGAGTTGACAAATAACTTCATTGCAGTATTGCCAGATATCCCGGCAGTTACTAAACAGGTGTTAACACTTACAGAGTTATAATTTTACTGGCCTCATTTTTTCTATTTTATTTAATTTCAAGTTTATGCTCTATGTCGAATTTAAAGATGATTAAATAAACAAAAAAAAATTAGTTCACAAAGTCGTAGAAATATCATTTATAAACATATATACCAAATCTTATCTTTCTACGACCAGTATATTTGAAGGTAGATAGATCGTAACAAAATCGTGATTTCAAGTCGTTCCACCTCTCTTCATTCTAACTTTATTTTTTCTTTCTTCTAAAATATATATTGAAAATTCCACACATTTCCACCACTACTAGTAAAATAATTCTTTTTTGTTTATTTTCTATGACTTTGTATCAAACACCCTTAAATATTTATTGAATAACATGTGACTTTTCAACAACATTAGATATCGCATTGTTTACATTAGTTTCATTAATAAATTTACTGTTTCCTTTTAGAAAGAAACGTACTATTACTGAAAAAATATTAATTTAGTAATTCGAGCTTTTTTTACCAGGTGTTTACCAGTTATTGAGAATTTTGAGATTTTCCAAATCATGTTAAAAAATACAGTGTTACCATTTACAAAAACACCTGTTTAGTAACTCCCGAGATATCTGGCAACACCGCAGTTAGTTGTCAAGTAATTTTGTTTTTGGAAGTAAGTGCTGGTCTATCACTTCAAATGAAAATATCAGGTTTTCAATGTGTATTCAATTTAGTTATAAATTGCAATCGATAGTAAAAAAATGGAATTAAAATGCTAGTTGATAAGAAAGAATTTATAACCTGGGGAAGTCGTTATGATAGAGTAAAAATTAGACTTTAAAGAATGTCAGATTTGCAGTTTATGATTGCAACGTTTAATACCCTAAGAAATATTTAGTTTTATTCAAAAAGTGCAAACGTAAAAAATCCAACGGTATTGCAAATATTTTAAAAATGGAAATTCTAATGAGTCACCCCAAACTACGGAGCAAATATGGCTGTCTAAAACAATAGAAGAACCGACAGCTTAAAAATTAAACATACACATAGATTTCCGCAGTCATTGTCCATGGTGCTTAGTTTCAGGGCTAAAACCACGTTCTTTTTATCAGATATTATTTATAATCATATATCATCAATCGTTTTAACGAACTACAGAATATGATTCGCACAAATTCTAATATAATAAATAACATTACAAAATTACCAGCAGTCGTGTTAGATTTGACATTAGCTATTTTTTATTTTGGCACAATCATCATTATTTTAAACTTTAAGACTGGGAAAAAATTTGCAAATCCTGGACTTTAAGTTACCGTCAAATACGATATTTTTCATCTCATAATTTTAATATGATCACACAAAACGATGAGGGAAGCAACAAATTAAGATTCTGCATTCCATCGACAGGGTTCCACGAGAGTTGACTTTACAATCAATCAACCGGATGTATCCAAACATTGCGGGCTTCTTTTTCAGTCACTGTCCCTCGGTATAGTCAAGACAGGGGAAATGGATGATTGATGAAACTGAAGTTAACGATTTCCTTTCTTGCCGTGAGGGTGGTATCGAGGTAACAAAGAAGCATTGTTGTTTAGTATCGTCAGTACGGAACGCTTTTTTCTAGTTGTTTAGAAAATTTCAATCTTGCACAATGTGCTTTTTTATTGATAATAACATCTGCATTATTAAACTTAAAAAAATGAAATACCTAGATGTATAATATATCTAATATAATACCAGATTTATAACAGAAAACATCGTATTTCCTATAAAATGTCAGAATATAAACAACGTCATCAATATAAGATCTTTTATTGTCTTCAAAGATGAAGTATTGCATAAGGATTCGGACATAGTTTTATGCACATACCAGACAAAGATATAATATCATCCATGCTTCACAAAACCAAGATGCTTACAAAAACCATGACGTTACAATCGCTTCATTTTGTACCAGCAAAACGAAAGACACACTCTAGGAGGTATCATGTAACCTGTGGACGAAGTGCACCAGATACTGCCTCAACTCCACACCGTCCATGGACTTCAAAGCGATGCTGAAATTCCGGGGCTTCTTTTTGCTCACCCGTTTCATGGGTACCTGGATGTAATCAGACGAGCATTTGTCCAAGATGATCACCGTTTCGGGCATGACGAAGTTAGAATGTTCTTCTTTAATGACTTCATACTCGGAACTCTCGCATATCTTGTAGTGGAAGTCCCTAGGATGAGAGGCGAAGCACAGCAGTCTTTGAAGGATGTGCATCCCAGCTGTCGTACCTGGAAGATTGGTTAAAAGCTGAAATCGTTCACTTTTACAAAATCTCTACCCCGTATATTAGAAGAGAAATCTCAAAGGTGCGCTGAAAAGTAACTTACTAGCGATGTGCTTCCAGAACAGCACATCTTCCGTCACGTACTTCAACAGTAGCTCGACGATTCCATCCCACATGAGCCTATTCCTGCACGGGATCTTCAACAAGACTACATCATTCACTCTAGCGCAGGCGTTATCAGTACTGGTCCCTTCGTTGTACCATGAACTTGGAACTTCCACCTGCAACACCTCGTGCCTCGCCGGTCTCGTGATGGTCGTCACGAATTTGATCGCGAAGTCTCCCTCCTCATTATTCCTGAAGAAGATCCAATTCGACGAAGTCGACATACTGACCGGGTAACTCCAGACAGTAAGGACACCGACGCCTTGCCGGTCAAATTTCAAAGTGGAGGCGGTGGGCATACAGTTCCCCACCACGAACTGAGACACCTTCTCCCTGTAGAGCAAGTCATGCACATCTTCCACGGTGGTACACTCGGAAGAACTGTGCTGGAGCTGATAGGTGGTGGCTACGGTATACGGTGCGGTAATCGTGAATTGTAGCTCGTGGACTTTGTACAATTCCAGTTCGACGTTGATCTCAGCTGTTATGTAAGTGACGTCCGGTTCTCCAGTTAGAGTTACCACTTTGCTAGTGGCGTAACGGTACCCTCTACATTCGCCGCTAAGTATTAAGGTGCAAGACGAGCTTCTCACGAATTTAGCCCAGTAGGTGACGACGATGTTGCATTTCCTCTTCGGTGGAATCACGTATTTAGAACTTTTCACTTTGAAGCACTTATGATGGTCTCCGTACAAGATGGCGTTGTACGCCACCGGGAAACTGTTATGATTATTTAGCGTTAAAGTTTTGCTGGAAGACTGGCTCAAGCTAGCTGTGAAATCTAGAGATTCCGTCGGATACAACGTAGGCAACACCTCGAACAAGTAAGCTACGGTGAGTAGAGTTTTCAGAGGGTGCGGCTCCGCTAGATCCGCAACACTAACCCCCACACTCATATTCAGAATATTCCAACTTTGTGCGACCAATATGTTATTGTGCACCTGCTCCGAGGGGCTCATCGGTTGTGGACAGAGCTTCTGGAAATGATCGTCCAAATATGGGCAGTAGGCTAGCGTCACCGCTGCGTATACGAAGCCGTCGTCCATATTCTCACCGTAATAAGTAACCTACAAAAGGAAAATATTAAGAAGACTCATTATTACCCAAAATCCTTGAGTGAATCAACTGAAATTTAACGGTCAAGTGATTCGAGGATTGATTAGCAGGCAGACGGGAAGGCGACTTTTGGCGCAGTTGCTGCATCATAGATCTAACGTATCTGATTTTTCAAAAGCAAGTTTTCTAAAATCGCTGACGGCCTCTCCGTAGGCCCGACGACAATGTAAATACGCCTATTCTGTGACGATAAAATTCTCCCAACCGGGAAAAATAGTTCCCACTCAAACTAACACCCCTTTTCGGAACCTACTCTACCGCAAATTTCCCACAAACTCATCGGTTGCTTGAGTTGTAGCCCTTAAATTAAACTTTAGCATCGTTGACTAGTAAAATTAAATAAATTGTTTATATTATTACCTAACGTACCGCTCTCTCTGTAGTGCGAGCGCGCAAATACCGGAGTTGTGCATAATTCGATTTGTGGGAGATATTTAAATAAAGAAGAAGTTTTTGCAGCAGCTGTTGAACGTGCATGGACTGAAATACCACTGCATATAATGCATACAATCCGTCAGTGAGTCGAAGATACA
Source organism: Cetonia aurata (assembly GCA_949128085.1). NCBI lineage: Eukaryota > Metazoa > Arthropoda > Insecta > Coleoptera > Scarabaeidae > Cetonia > Cetonia aurata. Next base: position 64,446,603 of record OX421884.1, on the reverse strand, counting down.
ATGTGTTCCCGAATGGACCTAACTATACTAATAAATTATTTAGATTTCGTTTTTACAGAAAAAAAATCATTGTTTACAGCAACATTTTTTTTTGTTAAGAGCCATAGCATAGCCGTAATAACACCTCATCAATAAAACTTTTTAATAAAAAAATATCCAGGGGTATACACAGCACCAGCATTACGCTATTTCCTCTTTAACAGTTAGCCCCAAAGATCCTTGCCATCGATAGTTATGGATGAACATTTCAGCAAAACGATGGGGAGACAGAAAAACGATATTACAACTAAAATTTGATATAACTAAAATTAACTTGCATAAGATTATATTGATAACAAGCCAATACCAACACTGAATTTCACTGTAGCAGCAATAAAGATACTAAACCATACTATTCTTAATTTTCAGTCGAGGAAGCAGAGGATATTAGACATGGAACAACAAGAATGAAAAATTTATTTTCAACTTACGCTCCTTTCGCACAAATAGGAATTATCAAACCAACGGTTCGAACGCATGTGATTATAGTGAAATTCCAACCAATTCAGTAGCAACAATTCCGTGGTGCTGAACAGGTGCGTGTTTCTCGTGATGTTCTTGATGGAGACCCTGTATCTCTTGTGCGGTGAAGTTTCCTCTTCGAGTTTCGGGTGCAACGTTTCCAACGGCCTGATCAATCTGGGAAACACCAGCACCTTATACGTCTGAAGCAGGAGATCCAACCAGGCTTGCTTAGCGATGTTATAGAATAGTAACAAGCTGGAGGTCTCGTTGATGTGGTCAGTTACATTTTCGGCCCACGATGAGGAGATCGTGATGCGGTAATAGTTATAGGGCATTAGATATTGTGGGAAGATGCACGTGAAATGCGCTCCTAGTCCAGTCAAAACGTCCAAAGCCTTTTGATAGAGACCATATAAGTAGCGTGCGCCATGTTCATCTTCTTTTATCGATCTGTGATATAGAGACGATATTAACATCTAATTACATAGGCGCCCATGCGTATTTTACCTTAATTGAAAATAATCCCTAGCTTTATCTCCAAGCATAACGATGAGCAAGTCTATGAAGGGTGGTACACAAATCTCTTCTTTCCCAATTTTTTGCGTCAAGCTGAGGTGAGCTATACCGTTGGGTATCTCGTAGAAGGTGATTCCGAAGAAAGCCTGGTTGTACATCCAGGTTTCCATTGTTGAAACGCAGGTGTTCATAAAGGTATACAACGGATCTTCTTTTGGTGGGAATAGGGGATACGAAGCCAGGAACAGGGTTAGGTCATATTCGGCGATGTAGTTTTTCGGCGCGAAAAATAGGGATGTTAAAGAAATGGTATCCTGAAAAAAAAATTGTGGGAATGCATTAACTGGCAGATATATATTTCAACTCTCGGCGTTTTCATTACAAGGTCCTGTAATAGTGCGTCAGGCATCCACAGCTCTTAATCTATTATTCAATGGCAGAAAGCGAGCCGGCCTCGGCTCGCAACTCCCAAACTCGTCCGATAAAATCCTACTTGGTACGTAAATAACTATAACTTACCTCGGAGCCTGTAATTTCAGAGGTGTTCCTTCGCAACTCCAGATTGTACTGTGGATTCATTATGTAGGTGTGGACTAGCGCGTAATTGGTCAAGAAGCAATTTTCCGCGATCAGATGATAGGACAGTTCGCACCTACCGCCGCAACTGCAGTACACGCTAACGGTAAGGTGAGCGCGCTGGCACTTCTCGGAACGGAAGTGAGAGCTAATAGTCAAATGCTGGACGTTCTTCCTGACAGTGACCTTCTCGATGATCCTCAACTCCAATTCTTTCTGCGGTGAACTGCAGCCGACCGTGCAATTCTCAAAGTGATTTTCCAAGGCGAATCTTCGCTCTCCCACTGCCACCACCTTCAGCGGCAGTGGTTTGAAGAAGATCATGTCGTCCAGGGCTTTAATGGTGGGTTCCGGGAACAAGCCTTCGATGTTGATGCAGGTGTGCGGCTTCCTGCTGATTTCCGAACGCAGGAATATGGGTATCGCCGCTTGGTATTTCCCGACGCGATCCGGACGAAAACAGACATTGAAACTGACTTGATCGCCCGGATTTAAACGGCAGGTGATGGATTTCTCGTGTTTCACGATTTCATTCCCGCCGAAATACTCCAAGTAGAGCGGATGAGCCAACGCATCCGTTCGTATGCATATCTCGTCGAATTGGTCCTGGTAGTTCGTGAACACCAGATTGTAGCACGGGGCCGAATCCCCACCCGAGATACTGAACGAGAGATATATCATCAATTTCGAGACGAGCAACTTCGCCTTGGTGGCGAAAGCTTGAACGTCGACGGAATGCACCGAACTTGGAGGGGAGATCACCTTGCAACCTGGAATATCGCCGGTGAAAAACTGCACTACCTTCGCCGTGACCTTATCGTCTGCTTCCGCCGGTCCTAACAGATCGTTGATAATCATGGGCAAGGTGAATTTGTCCCTGGTCGAGTCGTACGGCGTAAACCGTATACACAAGTGTCTCGTGCCTAGCTTCTGCAAGATTACCGTTTCGACGGCCACGTTGTCGAGTTGCTTATCCGTTTCCGTGATCCGAAACTCGGGATACATAGTCATGTCGAAGTTTACCGTAGCCATAGCAACGCTTTTATTCTCTAGCGTAAAGTTAATAGTGTCCATGGTGCTGCAGGGTATCGTCTTGAACTTCATCGCCTTCGGCATGACAACGACATCAGGATATACGACGTTTCCTCTTACCGGCATCTGAAGGATGCCCAATCTGATGAGGTTGAACTTCAAGATCCCCTTGAAGGTCACGCACGCGGTGAATTTGACCATGACGAAGATGACACTGCTACTATTCGGGTACACTATGCCCTCTTTAGGGAAGACGTCGATATATTCGCTCAACTCGTGATCCATGAGCGCGTACGCCTGTGGCATCGCGGAAGCGTTCCTCAAGAGAGCCATCTGGACCCGCGCGATGTTCAAAGGGATGTCGGTAAATACTAGGCCGGGGTTGCGGAAGTATATTTTGGCGTCGGAGTTCTTCACGATCAATCTGATCTGCTGGAAGCTCCTATCGCCGCAGATCAATTCGACGTCGACTATTGAGGGACCTGCTTCGCTCGGGATGTATTGGACGTAGCAAGTGAGGGTTTGCTTACCCTTGATCAAGCCCTCGTCCGGGCATATTCGGAAGTGCTTATCCGTCAATATCCATCTGAAGATTATGTTTGGTAAAACAGATGAACTTAGATAGAATACAAAAAAATTTATAAGGGTATTCTGCAAACCAAGGTAGTGCTTTTGTACATTTCCGGTAATACTTCCGGCACATCTACAGGTGTCCCAATAAGAATGCACAATTTCAATAGCGCGTTATTTTCGTACCGATGGCTTGGCAATTTGTACTTTTGCTTAGCTGTCATCTAGACACATTCCGGTTAGTAAAAATAAATCGCCGTACTGTCGAATAAAACGTTGTCATCGTTGTCAACGTCAATGCGGTGAAAGTTGTTTTGAAACAATTGCGTACAATTTACGGTCAGCGAAACATACCCGAATAATCGACAATTCGTCGAATAATCAAAAAGGTTGCATACTTATTGGGACACCGATATATATCCAAATCATCCAGGAATAAAGGATTCGAAGATTAGCTTAAACATCACGGGAGATGCACTAATTGCTCGTTTTGAGCCCTCGACTGTGAAATCTAGTAGTGAACAAACTATTAGGACAAGAAGGGCACAACATTTCGGGGTACGCAGATGATCTTCCTGAGCACGTAGTGCCGGATAAAATGGAGAGCCCTTTGCGAGTTGCACGAGATTATTTTCGAGGGACTAAACAAAACTGCAAGCATGGACAAGCTACTAGAAATAAAACTGGACGAGCAGGGCGCAGAACTTCGGGGCACGCAGATCCAAATAAAATCAAAGCATCAGTAACTCCTACCCTCAAAAAAAAAAACAATAATAAAGCCCATGAGTTAACAAGGAGAGGACTGTCAAAAAGACACAGCACAGGAACAAATAAAAAGTTGGGTCTGAGAGAAGCACAAAGAACACTGAAACAATACGACCAGACAAATTCGTGGAAAGACCTTTGTTGAGGGTGCAGGAAAAAAGAAGTTTGAAGAATTAGTGAAGCTTGCTGAGAATCATCTTCGTATAATAATTTCTTTCCTAAGAGGGCGCTGTGCACTTAAAGAACATCTACAGAAAATACAACCCGCTTACTAGAGGACCTGGACGCAAGCCAGAAATACACCTGCAACATTATTTAGATTAATCACCAAGAAGTGGAGTTTCCTTGTAAACCCATGCACTAGCGAATGCCAACGTCCTGAAGCTACCATAGTTAACCGCATTTTACCAACGGATTAAAACTAAAAGTCTTGATGTTAGGTACCCCTAGTCGTCCTACCTGAAGTAAGCACTAGATTCCATGGGATTAATTAAGTTCAAGTATTGAAACAAGACGTCGTCGCTAAAAACTATCGTGTCGCTGCTCATGTTCAGAGTGACGGGGCACACTTGCGCCAACACGTTCACGGTGAAGTAAGCGCAATCGTTCAAGACCACCTTTACATCTGTACTGTAGTTTCCGGGCGCTTGAGAGATATACATTGCCTGGACATTCACTTCTTCACCACCGACGATTAATAGCCTGTTACCTTCCGGGAACAGCACATTAGGCTTGTCCGCCCGAACGTACACGCTTATAGTGTTGGTATTGCGATTCTGTATCCTCAGCGTGAATTCGCGTTGATTGTTGGGCGCCAACTGCAAATTGGATGGTACATTTGGGATCGAGGTAAAAGGAGAAGTTTTACCGGGCCTATTAAGACGATAGATGGATCTAAGATCACGTTGATTATCTGGATCGGGTATAGCAGGAGCGGAAAATAGTCTAAAGTCGAGGACGCATTGGGTAGCGTCTTTAGAGTTGTTGGTACCATCACCTTAAGATCGTCGCACTGGATCTTCGTAGGGGATAAGTCGTATTCACTGACTAGCTTCGTCATTGGCATCGCCAATTTTGTCTGAGCGGCTTGTCTTCGCAAATAAGTCGTGTAATAATCGTTGGAATCTGCTTTAACTTGTTTGTCATGAGCAGTCTGTTCGTAATCGGCGTCAGTAGGGGCGACGTAGCGATTGGTCCTCGTAAAAATATTCTTGCATCTACAAATGCATAAGTGCTATCACAGATAAGTAAGCAGACAGCTCACCGTAGCAGAATTGGCCGATTCTCCCAGGTTGCATAAATCAAAGGCTGCAATATTACGATTTTATGAAACATAGACAGCTACGCGGGGCACGGTGTACGGCCGGAGACCGGACGTCGGAGTGTGAAAGGAGTACCGATTCGCTAGTTGTTTTTATTTAAGAAATATGCTTTTTGCCGGACAGCTGTTATTTACCTAGAATAGCAAATTGAATAGAATTTATACCTCCTTGAATGTGAATTGCTTACGCTCTTATTTAGAATATAAATATTTGCTATAGACTGTCCAGATTGACTTGAGTGCGCGTAATGTATTTTATGTGTCTCATAAGTATATATTTTATGGCTGTAATATATTGGGGTCAATCAAAGTTTATAGCCAGCAGTTTATGTAAATAATACAAAAATTCGTGGAATTCCAGGCTTTATTTTCAATATATGTGACTTCACATTATCAATTAAATATCTTGTTACGTTTCGACTACTTGATTAATTTAAATAGAGCACCATATTTTTGAATTTACCAGCAAATGTACTTTTTAATTACCTATCGGTTTAGCTTAAACTTTAAGTTTTCACGTTTTTACATAATAATAAATCTGTAAAAACGTAAAAATAGTCGTTTTTTGCACCATTTGACGTTTTTTAAATAAGAGGTCTACTCTATCTAGAAATGTCAGATAATTCATTTATTTTTGTTCTAAATACATATTTTGCTTCTGTTTTATGTTATCGTTGATATGTTATTATTATTGTTGGTACAGCCGATTGGATATTATTCATTATTATTCTTATAATTGTAAATTATCTGACATTTCTCAGTACTATATAGGCAACTAGATAGGTTAGAAACACCAAATGGCGCAAAAAATAACTATTTAGCATATTCAAATGCGAAGACTTAAAGCTTAACCTATATAAATACCATTCGATAGGTAATAAAAAAGTACATTTGTTGGTAGATTAAAAACTATGGCGTTCTATTTAATTTAATCAGGTTATAGCCACTTACAATTCTTATTCGATTAGTTTTAATTTTTGTACACTCTGTATAAGATAGCAGGTTTATTATAAGTGAGTTATATAACATGGTCTATTGTTACACTTTACCATAAGCTTCGCTTATACTTCTTAAGTATTTGAAACATGAAAATTAGATTAGATTTTTCCAAAATTCAAATTATTTAAAAACCATTAAGGTGTCATTATTATAAACCTTATTTAAACACAACTTTGATACTTTTAGAGCTTTTGGAAAATTGTATATAATATGAAAATAATTTTAAAGGTAACCATAATAAACCCCGATACATCCCAAAAGTGAAAAACTTTTTGATCGTCACGTGTTTTGGCCATAATATTCCGTGCCGTATAGCGGCATATTTTAATATTTGTGGTGCTAGGGTCATCTCGGCTACTACAAGGGCAGAAAATTCCCTAACTTAATATAATTATATATCCACCCCACAAAGCAAAAGCGTATAATTTGTAGGTGTTTGAAATTCACAGGCTACCGTGGAATTTTCGCTTATAAATGATAGAATACAGGCTTTCCTTTAAAACTTTGACAATTTTAAATTTATAGACTATACAGGGTGTTTTGAAACATCGTTTAAAGATTTTAAGGGCATGTAGTACGATCGAAAATTAGGTTAAAAGTCATAATAAACATATGTCCAGAAATTAACTGTTTACGAGATAACAGCGATTTTATCGCAAATGCAAAATAAGTTTGCTTTAGCGGTTTTTATTAAGATGTTATTGTATTTTAACATAAAATAGATTATAATTAAAGAAGATGTTCAAAATGACGTCCTTCCATTTCGACACAGGATCTACATCTGCTTTCAAAGGAAGCGCGCACTCTTTCAAAAAACAAGGGTTTTTCTCGTATTATCTGGCAACAGTGTTCTATTCGTTGGCGCAAATCTAGAAGGTCGTTTACCGGTGTTGCGTACACTAAACTTTTCAAATAACCCCAGATACTAAAGTCCAACGGGTTTAGATCGGGAGACCTTGGAGGCCAAGCAATGGGACCTGCTCGCCCTATCCATCTCCCAGGAAATTCATTGTTAAGATGTTCTCTAACAGCACGTGTAAAGTGCGGTGGAGCTCCATCTTGCATAAACCAGAGGTTCAGTCTTAGATTTATAGGTAAATCTTCCAAAAGTTCAGGTAAAGTATTTTCCAAGAACTCGAGGTATGCAGGACCTGTTAAGCGTTGTGGCAAAACAATCGGTCCTAACAACCGTTCCCCTATCATGCGTAACCAGATGTTTAGAGAGAAACGTTGCTGGTGCCGAGCTTCAACGGTAGCATGAGGATTCTCGTCACGCCAAACGTGATTGTTGTGGAAATTAAATATTCCATTTTTAGTAAAACCAGCTTCATCGGTGAAAAGGATGTTATCAGCGAAATCTGGCCGATCAGCAGCTGTTCGCAAAAACCACTCACAGAAGGCCCTTCTCGCTTGATAATCCGGAGCAGTAAGGGCTTGTACCCGTTGGATATGGTAGGGGTATAGGAGTTGCTCATGAAGAGTTCTCCAAACAAGATTGCTGCCTACACCCACTTGAGTCGAAATTCTTCTAACACTAGTTTCGGGATTTTCATCAATAATATTCAAAATTCGATCTTCTATCTGTGGAGTACATGCTAATCTCTGCCGTCCAGTATCAGAAGACCGCTTCTCAAACGAACCAGTTTTTTTTAGTCGTTGAAACACCGTCTGAAACATCACATGCGAAGGCAGTTGGCGATCAGGAAACGTTTCAGCATAGAAGCGACGTGCTTGTAAAGAATTCCCATTAGCACGACCGTACATGAACACCATATCGCTCATTTCAACATTGGAATACGCAACCATTGTAATTGCCACAAATTGCACAAAACGTCAAATTAAACTGTCATAAAACAATAGCTGATAAGCACCTGTTTACTGGGATATGTTATATCCATGTACTACTAGGAACACTCGCTGTTATCTCGTAAGCGGTTGATTTGCGAACATATGTTTATTATGACTTTTAACCTTACTTTCGATCGTACTACATGCCCTTAAAATCTTTAAACGATGTTTCAAAACACCCTGTATATGTATGCGCATTTATTGCGAGCACCACGTGTCGACATTTCAATGCTAGTGGTTCGCTAGCATTGCAATGTTCGTACGTGCCTAGCGACTGTCCACTGGCGACTGAAGTGCAGCGCTCCGAATGAACTCACGTCGGGTTCCCAACTATTTGATCCAGGGTTCCCATTTTAGCGAAAGCCGCTGCCAATTCTCCCGTAAGGTGAGCTATCTGTATTACTTATCTGTGGTGCTATGTACGTATAAACAAAATAAAAGATCGCTTACGGATCCTTAGCTCTCCAGGGACGCATAGATTGCTGTGTATCGTTAGGTAATGCCATCAACGCCGAGCTGCTCCTACTGACGAAACGTTGCGCCACCATCGCTGCTCTGGGTCTTTCCACTTGGGTGTTATACCTGACGTCCTGACAATGCTTACCTACCTCTCGCAAATATTTCGGCGTAATCCCCATAGTCAGTTCGGGCGTCGGACGCTTCACTTGGGCTTTCACTTCGAACCGCAGCGGTAGAACTATCTCTCCGATTACCTTCGACTTCGACTCATTCTGTTTAGGATGGTCATAATACACCAGATCGAATCGTATCTGCGTGTTCACCACACCGATATTCTTCGCCAACACTTGCACGGCAACTTGTTCGCTGCCGTTGGGTTTTAAATGAACGGTAGTTTGATCGAGGTCGACGAACGCCACCTTCTTGTAGACGAGGATTATCGGCAAGTGGGTGGAATTGTTCCTCAGTTCTAATACGCGCGTTTCCCGTTGCCCCACTACCATCTCGTTTATGTTGAGTTCGTCGGGCGTTATCGCGACCGAGGGCTCTTCAGCTATGGCGTGCAAGTAGAACTTGACGCAATGGCACTCCTGGACCGGTTTGGAGATTTCCGGAACTTCCGGTGTGGTTACGCCGCACAGGAACGGACCGTCAATTTCCGAGTTGTATCCTAGATTGGGTCGTCGTTAAATTATACGAAACCGAGTTGTAGGGGGAAAAGGCTTACGTTCGATTGTAAACGAGGCTGTCCAACTGCACCTTGAGGTGATGCTGGTTTCGACTTCGTTACCGTACAACTCCTCTAGATATACAGAATAAAATTGGTTATATATATATATATGAGATTAAAATCAATATTTAAAATATTCAAATACAAAATATAAACGTACAAACAAAGGAATTAACATCACAAACAGAAACCGTGTATTCCATACCCGATCAAATAAACTAATCAGGTAAAGTATCTCAAGGTCATAGCAAATCAGGGTTGAGATGATTTAAATCATTTGAATAAAATCAGAATTTAAATCATGATTTAAATCAAGGTGATTTTTTATTAAAAAAAATCATGATCTCTTTTCTTATAGTAGTTTCTTATAGTTTTTATTTTTTATTATATAATAAATGTTTTAAGCAGAAAAAACATTACAACATTACAAAAATACATTTATTTAGTAACACAATACATAAAATATTTCCAAATACACTCCGCCAAAAAAGTATCGCATAATTTAGTTTTGAATCATAAAAGTATCGCATAATCTTTGTTTGTAGCATAAAGTTGTAAATATACTTTAATGCGCTCTAAGATATAATTTCTATGATTGTTTAAATAAAATACAGGAGAAATAAAAACAAGAACTCATACTTGAGATTTTTATTAAAACAAGAAATTATAATTTTGGAAAGAAAAATGTCATAACGGTAGCTTTTAATACTGAGTATTGCCACCTCTGGCTCTTATGACCGCTCGCATACGGTTTGGCAGAGATTCGATTAACCTCCGTATATAAGCCTGATCCAAATTCTCCCACTCGTCACGGAGAGCATTTGCTAGTCCATGCAGGTCCGCTGGGGCAACATTTTGGGTTCGTATCGGTCTGTGAAGGAGGTCCCACACGTGCTCGATAGGGTTCATGTCCGGACTTACCGCAGGCCAATCTAAAACTGGAATACCAACATCGTTAAGGTATTCCTGGACGATTATTGCAACATGCGGTCGTGCATTATCGTGCATTAACATGAATTCGTTTCCTATAATTGGCGCATATGGTACTGCATGTTCTTCTAAAATTTCCGTTATATACCTGTGGGCAGTCAGTGTACCTCTGTCTACTGGTACTAACTCTGTACGACCTGTTAAACAGATGCCTCCCCAAACCATAATAGAGCCACCAGCGAAATTAGGTCTAGGTCTGATATTACACTGCGAATAGCGCTCACCGTCTCGTCTGTACACTGAGATACGCCTATCTGAGGTGTAAAGACCAAATCTTGACTCATCTGTGAAGAGTATATTGGCCCAGGCATTAATGTTCCAATTTACATGTTCTCTGGCAAACCTTAAGCGAGCCACTCGGTGGTTCCTAGTGAGACGAGGGGCTGTTACAGCTACTCTAGCTCTTAATCCACTCTGTCTTAACCTATTCCGAATAGTTTGAGTACTCACACGAGTATTTCTGACTCTAGCCAAGTCGTTCTGCAATTGTCTCGCAGTTACATGTCTTCGACGTAATGCTTGTAGTAATAAATAGCGGTCATCTTGGCGAGTAGAACATCTTGGACGACCTGGTACAGGTCTTCTACTGTAAATGCCTGTTTCCCTATATCTGGCTACGGCTCTAGAAACACTTGACTGATTGATGTTCATCAAATTAGCAACGTATGCTTGAGATCGTCCATCTTCAATTAAAGCAACTATAGCAGCCACTTGTTCTGAAGTTAAATTGCTCATTTTAGTTTTAAAAGCGTTGGTACAAAACTTAGACTTCGCACTTTAAAATTTGTCCGTATAGGAAGACTTTCAATAAACAACTGAACAAACCTTACACATATGCATTTTTCTAAATGTGTTCTTTTAGAGAAAAAAAAAGTAAAAACGCTAAGTTCCATTATTTTGTTAGTGTTTTTATAGTTCACATACACGAGGCAAACTTTTTGTGAACGTATAAAAATATCTTGGTTCATAAATGCCCTTTTTTAGTTTATGCGATACTTTTTTGGCGGAGTGTACAAAGAAAAAATAAATAAACATAAGAAAACTATATGTTTCATATTAATAAAATATACACGTTTTAAAACGTAAAATAAAACACAAAAACGTTAAGGAGTAAAAAATATATTGAAATAAGTCCACAACAATATTGTTTCACCACACAGTGGCTATACACGTTTTGCAAAACTAAAATTTAAAAAATTCTTCAGGAGATTAATTGAACAGAAGTATAAAAAATACTATTTTTGATCTTATGTTGTATTATAATGTTTAAAAAGAAGCACTAATTTAGATGCGTTTTCATTACCCAATCTATTTCTTAATTCTGAATGGACAAGCCCATATGATGAAAAAGTTCTTTCGACATCTGCAGAAGAAGCGCTTGCACACAAAATCGGAACAATGATATCCAATGCTTGATTAATCTCTGGAACGTTCTTCTGAGATCTCCACCATTCTACTGCATTTACATTTTGTATTATTTCTTGCGAGAACATTATTTCGTGGAACGGATCTGATTTGGCTTCCAACTTAATGACTAATGGTAATAATCCAGTGCCAGAATAATATTTGGAAACTATTTCTACAGCTGAATTTTTTTTCTTGAAGTGACAACGGGTATTCATTTTTATTTGTAGTAGGATCCAGCAAATATGCTAAAAAGTGAAAAGGTGTCGTGGCTTGTTCATATCTCTTCATCTCTCGGCAACTTAGTTGCCGAAATACGTATTTAGATTTGTATCTTTAATTTTTGTGGTAAGGGATTTTTTCACTTTTTCTTTTGGATTTTTGTTATAGTTTTCAAGCCACAGTCTCCACCCATCACAGCATATCTCTTAATAAACTTTTGTTTTATGATTGTTTCAGTTGATTCAAAACTTGTAAAGACTGCTTCTAATTTTTTCCATTCCTCAGCCGTATAAGATAAACGAGCACGTTTCTGCTGAATTCTGTCAAGTGTCACAGAAATTGGTTTCAATAATTTTAAAAAGACTTCGGCCATTCTTTTAATTTGAATATTCGAAACTTTTTTAAAAATCACAGGATCAATGTCACCTTCATGCTCTTCACAAATTTGTAATAACTTCGACCATTCACTGACATATGTTCCAAAACAGTCAGCGAGTGTATTCCATCGAACATCGTGAGGTAGTACTAATTTGTTCCCTCCTTTTTGTTTATACCAAGCATTAGGTAAATGTGTATTGCGAAAATATTTTACAATTTGAAATAATGTTTTTTTATTTGTTTAATCTCTAAATCCTTGGAAAGCAAATTCAGTATGTGAGCAGAACATCCATAAGTTATAATGGGATATTTCAAATTCAGGAGCTCTGATAGTTTTTTTCTCATACTACTCATATTAGCCGCATTGTCTGTGACAATGCTAGTTACTTCGCAATTATACTCAGTGTCACACTTATTTATTACATTTACAGCGATATCTGTAAGATAATCAGATGTATGTGGGTGCCCTGATGTATCTATACTTTCGAACAAGAAACTATTTCCATCCTCGGCTGTCAAAACGACACAAATTATTGGTTCGTTATGAATATTTGACCATCCATCAAGAGACATACAAACTGACTTGCCTGATAGCTCTTTACAATATTTTGATTTCTCCTCTTCACATATTTCATCTAAAAGAACCGATGATAGCTGGAACCTAGAAGGTGGAACATATCCCGCCCTTAGCATTTCAATTGCTTTTCGAACTTCTTTATGTTCAATTGACCTGAAGCTACAGTTTGTTGCAAAATAGCCCTAGCTAACTGCTTATTCAATTCTTTTTTCTTAGCGTGATTTGTTCTAACAACAAATGACCTTAAAACGTCGCTATTCCTACTGCAACCGGCATAAAAATCGAAAGTACTAGAGCCACTCAAACTCCCACTTTTATTAAATTTTTGGTTTTTTATATGCTGCGCAGTTAGAGTTTCTTCATTTTCTTTTCCTTGCTTTGTCGGTTGAGATTCATTTATATTTTCACTTTCATCATCACCATTATTTAAACAATTCTTATTTTTACAACTTTCCCAGTGGGTTTTAAGTCTCTCGACCAACCCTTGCATGTTTTTACCGCATTTTTTACAGATAGCGCGACACCCAAGTTTGCCAACAATAGTTTGTTTAACAAAATACTGCCAAATACTATTTTCTTTTTTACCTCTCCTTGTCATTTTCGCGCGTACACGTACACCTTCACTCGTACAGATCGAAAGAGTAACTGTGATAATTGCGGCGCGGCATCCGACTTTTATGCGGTGCAACCGGCTAGCCCGAGTTACAAGTTTCAACATGTTTGAACACGTTCGCGGATTGGTTCAGGATTGCTATCTTGCCGAAACAAAACCGTAAAACGTCTCCGCTTTTTACCAATTTCAGATTCTTGTCAGTATTTTATCCGTACTTTTTTATGAACATAAATAATAAAACGTTTTTATAATGCATCAGTATTTAAAATTTAAAGTAATCAAAAAAAATCATGATTTTTTTAAATCTACGATTTTTGATTTTTTAAAAAAATCGTGATTTTTATCAACCCTGTAGCAAATAAACGTGATTCATACAGGAACCGATCAATTTTGCTTTATGAGCTGATCAGTCAGAACGTGATTACATATTAATTAAGTATTTTCGTTAGCCTGGTATAGACTATCAACTATAGTCTAAAATTGGCGATGTCATTCTGGACGTTGGAAACGATTAGCAATGCTCTTAGTAGCTATAGTGAAGCATTATTTTCCAAGTTTCTTTTTTATTGTTTGAAGCTTCCACCCTGAACTTGACAGTTCCTATACACAATGCGACATTTAACAGAAAGTCATCGTATATCTCATTGTAGAAAAATTATCTAACTACTAAACACTACTAAGAATATAAAGAGAAAACAACTAAATTTGTAACTAAGAATAATTTTGTTCCAATTTTTCAAAGAGCATTTATGATAAAACCGGGCATAATAAAAATGGATTTAGGACATGCGGTTTGTTTAATGCAAATTCTGTAAATTATGATCAGTGTATGTCGATAAGAAGGCAGCAAGAACAACAGAAAGATATGAATCAATCAGCGATAAACAGAGCTGAGAGCTTCAGCGGCAAAAAGCATTGCTTATACACTCATTTCAATGATTCAACGACAAAAGAAACTGTAATCTCGCTGCACGATAATTTGCGACGCTCACTGTTAGCTTATAGGTGAACACGTCACCCACAGATCCTTTCTAACTTCCAAAAAATAATTTAGCATTTAAAATAGGTAATTTAGTAGAACGAATCCTTGCTCGAATTGCCAGTTAGGTCTGAATTTGTTTAAAAGTTACAAAAATTACTTTTTTTCTTCCGTCTCGGTATTGTACGCGTATTAAGTAAAATTAAAAGCCCAAAAGCAGGACATTCGCGAGAACAATATGTCTACAAACGTTTGTATAAATCTAAGATATATTCAAATAAGTTAAAAATTACTAATGTTGTTTGTAAATTTTGTATAACAATATTTGTAATATGTAGATATGTAGACTTAAATAATCAAAATAAAATAATTATATGAGCGGAATAAAATTGCCGAAATGAACGTTATTTACACACATGACGATCTATATTAACTGTCACTCATGTGTCATCAAAATTGTTAGTAATAAATATTATGTAATTTTATCTGAAATCTAAATTGTAAAATAGTAACGACTCAAGCCTCTAACACCTTATAATGACCACGAAGAGTGAAGACCAGTCGAAACACCAGGGCTGCAGGAAGAACACCCATAGGTGATGCAGTCCTTTTGACAATGTAGATATTATTACTGGCTTGTAATATTGTCAATAAATAGTATAGTATTTGCACCGTGTCAGTCCCATAGGCCGACTATGATATGTAAAGTACAGATATTTTGCCGTGTCATTCCCGTAGGCCGACTATAATCTAGGGAATAATCTAAATTCAAGTATAATGGCAAAAACTTCCATAATAACGACATCCTAAAACCTCAAGAAGCAAAAAGGTGTAGCGGTATTGTACTTACTGTAATCATTCGGCGTTAAAAATTTGCTTCTAATCCTGCACACGTGGATTATACAAAAGTAGAAACTCTGGTTCCTTTCCCTGCGTTCTTGTCTCTTTGGTTCAAACCTAAACCGACAATTCTATCTTTACGATTTGTCTATAGGATTGGTTGAATCAAGGTGTTCTTGAGAAAGATTATTGTATCTTGTCAGGACACCCAAGATATTTCGAATTTTTACTTTATCACTTTTATCACTCACCTAAAATGTACCACCTTAATCTGTTTCGGCAAAAACATTCCTTGCAAAGGAGCCACCTTGAAGTACTTATAATCTCTTTGGTGCATCTGGCAGTAGTCTAAAGTCTGCAAAAGCACCACGTTAAACGCAATACGCCACAGACGATTAATACAATACCCTTAGTCTTCGATCTATTTCACCCATGAGGCAAAAGAGCGCTTCAGAGGAGCTAAAATTCCTGATGTAAATGGACATTGTAGTGGATAAACCGACGTAGGTTATTGGGAAATCCACCAGGGTGAACGATTTCTCCAGAGTCCTAACGGCAGGTTCGAATCTTGCCCTGATTACATCGGCGACGACGACAACATTGCTGGGTAGTTCCGCCTTCACCCAGACGTCGATCAGGGCCGGACCTTCGACTCTCGCTATCAATCTGACGTTGACGATGATTTTGCTGTTAGCCTAACATGATTTAAACAGTTTGATATTGAACGCCCACAGGAAAATTTTCTGATAAATCTTGCGATTTTTCAGCGATTACATATAGCACCAACCTGCAATAATCCCTTCAGCGGTTCCACGATTAAGGTATAAGCATCCGTGGTCGAGCTATCAATATAAAACTTGGTCGGTTTAGTGCCGATATTTTCAAGCGTTATGACTTGCAAGGGCGAAGTGTACCCCATATCGATAGATCCGAAATTGATGTAGGTAGGAGAGACCTTTACTAACGCTGACGATACGGTGCTATTAAAACAAAATCATTGATTTTATAAAAACCATTAGATAATAAAAAAAAAAGTAAAATACATCAGTTTGCACCCGAATTGACAAAACTACTTTGTTACGTACCACGTTCATCGTACACTGAGAAAAAAGAAGTGGTGACAAGTGAATATTTCGTCCTGCCAAGTAAAAATTATGCTTACATATGGCACAGATATTCTAAGTATTTAGTAAGTAAATATTTGATCTAGATCAATCAAACTACAAATTCAGAAGAAATAAAGTACGGCCGTACAGTGGCGGCTCGTCAGGGGAGGCTACGGAGGCTAAGCCTCCCCTATTATTTTTAATAAAATAAGTAGCGTTTATTATGTATTAAAATAATGTTTAAGCATCGGTTATACACTAAAATATAGCAATTTTGCAAAAAAATATATAATCAATAGTATATTTATTCATTACTTAATTTAAATGCAAACAAATTTCCAATAATGTGCGAAATTTTACTGTACGCACTAAAATAGCAAGCGAGGAAGCTAGCCACAGATTTGGCTCCGCACTGATGATTAATGCCATGGCTGAAAGCAATGTGTCTCCGTACGTGCACGTGCACTTTATACGGCGAATACGTATGGTTGGAGGCTTGCCTGGTGAGATCCTACCCGATCGGCATGGTGCGTTATCGGTCGTAAAACGTTGCTACGCAACTGCCCATGCGACTCCCAGCTCTCAGTACTAATAACTTAAGAAGCGTTGGGTGAGTTTTGTTAAATTACGCACACAAAATGGATAAAATGAACAAAATTAGAATTTGCCAAGATTCCACTGGATGGTAAGAAATTCTTTTAGTTGTTTAAACATAGAGACGAAATTACACATCGTACAAAACATTGAGAAACCACGGCCTAATTTATCTGTAGTATCTAACGACGGCAACCGGCAAAATTGTGGTTTTAGTTTATTATGGTACACTAAATGTGGTTGGTTAACTGGTTCAATTGAACGGGAAAGATTATTTTGTTAGCCATGTCTACTTTTTTGTAACCAAACCGAAACGTGGTCGAAATTAGGTTATACAGATTTAAAAAGTCTACCGCGCGCTATTGAACGGCATTCTAAGTCTGAAGAACACATTTCATCGTCGTGCAAATTTAAATTATTTGGAAAACAAAATATTGCTACTGCTGTAGACAGCGCGCGCAAAAATGCAATTATTGCCTATAATAATGAAGTTAGAGAAAACCGCAAAAATTTAAGAAAATTAATAGACGTAACAATATTTTTAGCATCACAAGATTTAGCTTTTCGACTTCAGATTCTTTTAATCGTGGAAATTATAAAGAATTACTCGAACTCTTTAGTAAATATGAACCTAGTTTTAATAAATTTGTTAGTAGTAATATTTTTTCGGGTACATCTAAATCTATACAAAATGATTTAATAGATTGTATTTCTTTTGTATTAAAACAAGAAATAGATACAGAAATTAAAGAAGCTCCGTTTTTTTCTTGGCAAGTAGATGACACCACAGATATTTACTGTAAGTCTCAATTATCAATCATATTACGTTATGTCAAGAGTCGTGAAGTTATTGAAAGATTTTTTGAGTTTTTTGACGTATCATCCGGTCGAACAGCTGAAGATTTATTTAACGTTTTATCAAATAACAGCGAAAAATATGATTTAAAAAAAAATTAGTCGCTGCATCTGTTATGGCAGGGCATTTAAATGGTTTACAAAGTAAAAAAAAAAAACAATTGCACCTCAAGCTCTTTTTGTATATTGTCATGCTCATGCCTTAAATTTAGTTTTGAGTAAAGCTTGTAATATAAACAAAGAATCTACAATTTTCTTTTCTAATTTAATTGTTATTGCTTTTAGAGTTTATTTTTGGTTTATTATTACGTTTATCAAGAGTTTATTTTTACGTTTTTATTACCTTTTTACCTAACACCTCATCTAGTTTCCTATCCAGGCAAGATTTCACTCTACTCTACATGGTTCTTGCTAGACAATAATTTATATTTTATTTTAATCTATTTTTTTTTTCAATTTTTATTCTACACTTACAATACTACAATAATAACTAGAAAAATATAATTTATTGACTGAGAAGGGTTACTTAGGCTACAGTAGCCTCCCTTGAACAAAACGCACGAGCCGCCACTGCGGCCGTATTGTGCCGTTGTATCTCCTTTAATCTTAATAATATGAAATAGTGTAGAATATCTTTATTATGGATTCCCAGCGGTCAAAAGCCACCACCGGCGCCGGTAGTGGGAGGTTATTACCAATGCGAAATAAGAAAAACGCCATCTTTATGATAATTTAACATATTTGCTGTTACACATAGGCAGAAAATTTGGAAATGGGTACGTTTAACATCATAATTACATTTAATTAACTGCAATTTTGATTAGTCAAACCTTATTTCTTAATATTGCTTACTTTTTTAAATGAACAGCACTCACTGCCCACATTAACTCAATGGGTTTGTTAAACTAATAAAATACCCAGCAAACACTGTTAACGAGTTACCGTTACACGTACACGTGTCTAGAGCACTTCTTATTGGAAAAAGGAACCGCCTTTTATCAAGCAGAAATTAGTTACATAAGTACTTACGCATACAGATGGTAATCAAACCGATTATCATTGACGTAGATTGGTAGAATGCAGCTCTGCGCAGTGGCATGAGAATAAACGTACACAACTTCTCTGACAATACTTAAACCAGGTGGTAAGCTGTGGCCCCTCACACATTTAATCTTATAAGCCTGCAGAGTATCATATAGTATCATTTACAAGTAATAATGACGCTATCAGATACATAATACAATTCGCTGTCTATAGTTTGTGGTTATGGTATCAAATGCGCATGCGTTTAATAATTCGTCTACCTAATAACGACGTATTCTTACGTAAGAAGTTGGGTCCAGGATCCTGACAGTTACATTCGAGGTACCGATGTTCTGAATCGACAGTTTCTGCTTGTACGTTTTACCTTCGAAGGCCTGGCTGAATTCCAAAACCGACGGTGTTATACGCACTCCATTCACGTCCAAGAAGTCATTCCTATCGGATCCGTTCGCTGGTTTTCCACGTTTTCGAGCTGCATTCGATATCATAATTGGGATGAGGAATTATTTTCGTGCGAATATAAAATAGTAAAAATAAAAAAAAACAGTTCAAATATTTGACGTTAACAACAGTTGATAATCTTTGACAATTTTCTCTGCTTGTCATACATAGTTCGACGTGTTTGATTTCGTTCGCTACATTTCATAAGTATTCCTGTGTATCCGTCGAAATTTGCGATTTATTCAAGAACAGAAATTAAGATGCGCTAAAGGTTATAATATCATGTGAAACAAAATATTTGATCTCACCAAATTTCACTTTAAGCGGATCCCATTACACAAACAAACAAACCTATTGTATGCAATATAGAAATATCACAAATACAAGGTAGGATAATAATAAGTGCGTTACAACTTTCACTTCCTTTACATTATAATTTCTATTCTCAATGTTAATTAGAAGAAAAATTAATTAATGAATTGAATAATGTAATATGAATTGTTATAAAATAGAAAGTATTTGAATGGATTGGAATATCTATACTTGTTTAAAGAACTTACGTTCCTACGGGGATGTAGCTCAGTGGTAGAGCGTTCGCTTTGCATGTGAAAGGCCCCGGGTTCGATCCCCGGCATCTCCAATTTTTTTTTTAATTTAGAATTTATCTTTTTTAACAATAAGTATTCACAAACTATTTATTTTTATACTTTAAGGGTAATCTATAATGTAGGACCGGCCGATTGCCTCTTTTTTGCTGTTTTCTAGTATGAGATTACACAGAGAATTGACAGAAAACCCATTTTTGTTTTTAATGTAGGACTTGCAAATGAATTATGTTTATCGCGATATGAGTCTTTTCGAATTTCTTTCCATTTTTTTTTTTTTAACATTTTGCACATTAAAACTAAAAAGAATTATGTAGCAAAATTGGCTGCCGTTTTTAATAAATTCTGTAAAATCAATGTTTAAAATGCAACATTAATAAACACATACCATCCAACAAACAAAATGAAATGAAATTTAATTGTGATGTGTTACCTGAAGTGGTGAAGCTAGACATTACCAAGAAATTCCGACTCAATTGGCAACGTTGTAAAAGCAATTACGTGTTGGTATTTATTTACTAATAAGCGCACAATATAAACACAAAACTTAACCTAAGAAAAAAACCATTTGCACTGTATACATGCACTGCACTGTATACATGAAATGCCGCCAGAACGTATGTCTAATTGTCTTGTGGAGTCACATAAAAAACAGTACCATGACTGACCGTCAACGACATTTTCTTTACCTCATATGTTAAGATCTATAGTTAAATACTTTTCCGCTGGGATTTTTTTTTTTTTGGGGTACGTTTAGGGTTTTTAAGATTTTAGAAAATGTCATGTTTTTCTTATTCTGGAGCTCAGAGGGTCCTGAACTTGGTTCAACTTTTTGATCTTTATGTCGTGTTCTTGCTTGTTCTACGAATCATGTTCATTGGATTCCGCTTGGCGTATTTTGAGCAGTAAAATAGCCAGTGGCAAGTCAGATTCCTCATCAGAAGAAAAATCTTATTCTGCAATCCTATACGAGATAATGTGGATGGAGCAAATGCTTCGACGAATATTGCGTTCTGGTTGAAAGGATATATACCTGTACATCTAACGCTTGAAACCGTCATGCTTTTCTCCCAAACTGGAGTAAAAATATCACAGAATATATCTGGATGTTCGTCCCAATACTGTAGTAATTCATCGGCCCAGTATTGATTACTAAATTCCAGTGGCATCCCATATTTGCAATGAGCAACATGGCTTTGTTGGTGGGCGTTGGACGGTGACTAACCTGCTGAGTTTCACACAATATGTGACGCCTGTTGTCGATGGCAGAGGCCAGGTGGATGTGATTTACACCGATTACGCCAAAGCATTTGACCGCCTCGACCACTGCATACTGCTTCAGAAACTGGCAGCGTTTGGCTTTCATGGCTTGTTGTTGAAGCTCCTGCAATCGTATTTGTCCAGCAGATTTTTTTATGTAGCATTTAATGGTTAAACTTTGCGGCAACTTCTGGTGTACCTCAAGGGTCCCATCTGGGGCCTCTGATGTTCTTAGTGTTTATCAATGACCTTGTTGCAGTGTGTCGACTGTAAAATATTGTTGTTTGCCGATGATGTAAAATTATTTGCCTCCATTTCTTCTGTCGGGGATTGCAGGCGCTTCCAATCGTGTTTGGATGGTGTTTGTCGGTGGAGTTGTGTCAACAGATTAGATCTGAATGTGAGTAAATGTAATAAATACTGTGTCGTTTACGCGTAAAAAATCGCCTATCAAATACAAATACACAATTGCCCGAGCCGAACTTGAACGCCTCATGAATATCAGAGACTTGGGTATAGTTTTTGATAGTAGCCTATGCAGTTTTCTGGTCACATCCTTCAAATTGTCTCTGATGCAAATAAAATGTTAGGCTTTGTTTTGCGAACATGCAGAAATTTTAATGACCTTAGAGCCGTAAACGTGTTATACAATTCATTGGTGCGGTCAAAGCTTGAGTATGGCAGTGTAGTATGGAACCCGTTCTATGAGGTGTACGTTGATTCTCTGGAAAACGTGCAGAGGAAGTTTCTGAAGTATTCTGCTTTCAAAACTGACGGCAATTATCCTGCCAGGGGCATTTCACAAAATATACTTTTAAGCAAATTCAGTGTGCATTCTTTGCGATGTAGACGGTCGCTTTGTGGATTAACGACATTGTATGGTATTGTGCATGGATCCATTCACTGCACGGAGATTTTACATAATTTAAATTTTCTTGTCCCGAGATTATCTGCGCGTCTTGTTCCTACGTTTCAGACAATGTTTTCTAGAACAAATCTAATGTTGAAGTCACCCATAAACTTTATGTGCAGCACTTATAATACTTATGCCATTCATTGTGACATTTTTAACTGCACTTGTGAAGAATTACTACAGGCGTATATAGATACGGCTAGTAATTAGACGTGTTGTATACTGTTGGTATTGTGAATTTTCGTTGTATTAGAGTGTATATTTATTTTTTATATTTATATTGTTTTTTCTTGTTTATTTCTTTAATTTTTGTCCTTAATTTGGCTGTAGCTGTTGGACAATAAATCATTATTTATTATTTATTTATTTAAATATCGGTAGCTTCTGTACCGATTGTTACCGATCTCATACGTGCTTCTTAGTTCATCATTTATACCTTTCATATAACAGAGACATACGATGGACGTATGTCGTCACTGTAATTAGTTATATAGTTCGTAATATTTATACCAAACATTAAACCAAAAATTAATTTAGACAAAATAACTTAAAAGTTATTTTCATAATCGTCTTTTCTTGACCTTTAATAATTTTGGTATTTTCTCTTAGTTTTTAGGGCGTTCAATGATAAAAACGCTTCATACATACATACAACATTTCGGTTATTATTATTATAAGCTTTATCAAGTACGCATGTTTAAAAATTATAATATATTGTAAATATAACACGACAATGTTAAATTGTAAAAGTTATTGTTTTATTTGTTTCTATTTTGCAATCCATACACAGCTGTTCGTAATTTGGTCCATGAAAACACAAAAACAAAATCAAGTCGACCCAATTTCGAGGAGAAAATCGAAACTTGCGGAAATCACATAAACTCCGGATAAATACTGCGTGAAAACTGGTTTCGGGCGTTTTCGCTAAATAAACGACCGTGCGCCTCTTTCTACCTCCATCGGAATGGGACAAATCCCGGGTAACGGAGGCCGAGTTCCTTCGCAACCGTACGGAAATATTTCTTAATTTCTAACTGGTCCCCCATAAATTTTTCGGCGAGATTGCCTACGATCTCCGACGGAAGTGAACAGCACGCCCTCCGGAATCAGTTCTCTATCGAATTACGGGTCTCCGCGCCAGCCCCGGTTAGTGGGTAATAGTTTCGGATATTGGTAGAGAGATGTCGTAAACGTAAATATCGAGTCGAATTTCCTAATTTCGTTTTGTTTTATTTTGTTTGCGTAATGGTGATGTGTTAATTAAAAAGAACAGGAGTGAAGAATGATGTTCATTACCTACGTAAGAAAGAAGACAATATAAGCTTGACATACAAGCACAAACATACGGATTACGTCTGGCGAATTGGCTCATTAACTTATGATTCTTTCATATTAAAGGTTATGTCTATGGTAAATCATGTTCTTGGGAGTTCATTGTTTATTATTAATGGTATTAGTGTTGGCAAGAATTTTTAATTTTATATAAATTTTATGAATTCGTTCTTGGCACACAAATGTAAAAGTAAACAAAATACTTAACCTCACTTTTATGTTATTGACACTAGCAGAAATCGCCGAAAAATTAACTCAATCAAAGTAGAATAAAATATTAACAAACCATTTATCTCTCATCACCTAAAATGAGTTTATTATTTATTAATATTAGTTTAATATTACAAATGCAAAATGTTCTAGTATGCTTTCTTACATTACGCAACTGTACATCATTTGTCATAGGTAATCGCAGCCCATAGGTGTTTATTTATATAAAGATAGGATCAGATGAAGAATTTGTAAATAATAGATTACTACTCTTTCAATGCAAAAAGACTGACAATTATCAGGAAGATGTGAATGCGGAAAAGTTTGAAGAATGGTTACAACATACTTTTTCCAATTTAAGGGAAGATTCAGTAATCGTTCTAGACAAGAGTGGCTGAAGAAAACAATATTCCATGTGAGGAAAATGTGGTTAAGGCAGAACTTGTAACTCTTGTTAAAGAAAATTCTTCTGGAGCTGAAAGACATGCTGTTGATAGTTAATTGAAAATAATAGCAGAAAGCTTCTCAGACAGTTTTTTTCGTAATATTTGTACGTCTACTTACTACTGTCTGCTTCCTCTCTTACTTACGTACTTTTCATTTACTTACTGAGTTTTGTAAAGCTTATTACTTTTACTTTTTACGCGGCGCTGGCTGTGCTGTCAAACGGAAATGGCAACCCCAGAGTGGTAGCTGTTGGTGTGAGAACGGGGCGTCCAGGGTTACGATTGGAGAGTGCGCAACAATTAAAACAGTGAAAGCGTGTTTTTACAAGAATTTATTACTATATAAAGGGTGTGAAAGACTTCAATAGTATGTATGATGACAAAAACAGGTGAGCAATAAAAAAACATCTTAATTAACCAATTAATTAAAAAAAGGTTTCTTTCTTAATATTTTGGACATAGAGTAATACCTTGTTACGTCACTGTTTCGAAGTTTACGCGGAAGTATATATGTAAAACTGTCAAATTGGCGGTTATTTGAATCATGGAATCTCTATCGTATAGGCAGTAACTATTTAAGAACCAAATGAGTCATCATTTTTATTCTATTAATTATATATATATATAAATAAAAATAAATATAAATACATTATTAAAAAAATACATAACTTACAAAATAAAACCAGAAAAACACCTACTTCCGAGAAATTTTGAGATCGCGTTATCTAAGCAAACGAAACAGTAACAAAAAAGAAATCACGTCACCCATAACTTCTGCGACATTACTCTTCAACATCCGCGGCGTCGGACGCGCTTCTCGCGCGCACAAAATGCACTTTATATTTCCGGAATTCTAAGTTCTCGTTCTGCAGCGTCAAGGTGAAACTATGCGCATGCTTCTTATCCAATAGCATGGGCACCTTCATGCAACCGGTACGACATTCGTGGTCGATGGTGATGGTCTCGGGTAGGATGACTTTACATTTCCTGTCGACTATGACCTTGAACTCGGTCTTGTGGCACAAATCGAGCGTGGCAGTAGTTTTAGCCGTGAAACGGAGCAGCCGTTGGAGGACGTGCATTCCGGTTGTGGTGGCTGGAATTAAGGTTAGTAGTTACTAGTTAAAAATGAACAATACCACAGATATGGAGGAATTAATCCGAACAGCGTATAGCACTGTAGCAGCTGATAATTGGCAAAACTACATCAAGCATGTTAAAAATATTGAAAAAGAAATGTGGATAGTGGATAATTTGCAAGACGACATCGAAGAATAACATTACTTACTCATAATATACTTCCAAAACGCTACATCCTCAGTAGACAACTTCAACAGCATCTCTGCCAGAACACTCCAGAGCACGCGATTCTGGTATGGGATTTCCAAGAACAACGACACCATCTCCCGACTCTTCGACCGCCCAACACAAGCATCCTCCTTAGGTATGGTCACAGTCAACAGTTCGCACTTCAACGGCAGCAACGCCTTCGTGACCACAGTTACCGCGAAATCGCCCACCGTGGCGTTACGGAAATAGATCCAAGTGGGTATGGTCGTTAACTTTATCGCCAGCAGGATAACATTGATTTCACCGACCTTATCTATTTTGACACTATCTTCCATTGGCATGCATCTCGAGATCTTGAAGGGAAGTCGATTGCTCTCGCACATCTCTTCCAACTCCTCGAAGACGGTGCAGGCGTCAGGCAGGAATAGTATCTTATACTGGGCGGATTCGTCGTAAGGCGAAGCGACAGGTAACGTCTTTTCGACTACCTGATTCATTTCGATCTCGAACGAGAACTTCGACACCGCAAACATAGGATCGGGTTCCCCGGATATGGTCACTACTTTGTTCCGGGCGTAGTGATATCCTCTGCATTCCCCGCTCAAAATTAGGGTACAACGGGATCTCTTGAGGAATTTCGCGTGGTAAGTGATCTGCACCTTACAGCGACCCTTCGGTTGGATTACGAAAGATTGCCGGTTCAGTTGGAAGCATCCGTCATCGTTTCCGTATAGGATAGCCTGATAACCCACAACGAAATCGTTATTGTTCTTTATGGTGAACAGTTTCGTCTCCTGCTGACTTAAGCCAACGATGAATTCGACGGTTTCCGAAGGGTACATATCAGGCAACACCTCGTAAAGATAAACCATGGTCGTCAAAGTCCTGAGATCGTGGGGTTTGGCTATATCCCACACCGTAAGCCCTATGCTAAAATTCAAGATGTCCCAGCTTTGTATCACGATTATATTGTTGTGTAATATTTCTTCTGTGGTCGTCGCCGCGGGAAACAACTTCTTATAATGGTCTTCCAAGTAAGGACAATAAGCCAAGGTGATTGCGGCGTACACGTATCCGTCCTCCATATTCTGGCCAAAGTAGATCATTTCCCTGTTCTCCAAGAACTCATTCTCCGGCCAATATGCCCTCCTAACATCGTTGTAATGGAACCTCAGCCAATTCAAGAGTAACACTTCGGTCACGCTGTACAAGTGACTTGTCAAGGACAAATCTTTGATGGAATGTCGATATCTCGTCCAGAGCGGATGAGGCTCGGACTGTTGCCTCGTCAACGGTATGGCGTCCTCGTGCGGTTCTTTTGACGTCCTTATCAATCTGGGGTAGACGAGGACTTTGTACGTTTGCAACAGGACGTCCAACCAGCATTGTTTGCTCAAACGTTGGAACTCCATGATATCCGTTATTGGTAAAACTTTGTCCTCTTCCGGAGAGATGTCCAAGTAGAACGTGTACATGGAAAACGGCATCATGTATTGGGGAATCACCCATTCGAGGGATGCCCCTAGGTCGCGGAGGAAATACAACGCTCTACTGTAAACGCCGTAGATGTATTTTGAGCGTTGCATTTCTGTATCTTCAACAGATCTGAAAGAGGAGAACAAGCGATGGTGTTTCTGTTACTTGCGTCAACATTTATTACACACTCGGATAAACTCTTATTCGAATCAATAGAACCTATAATAAACATGTGGACAAAAAGGTTTCGCTAACATGAGTTGTCAGTAACAGGATCCGAAGAGAACAATAAGTCATAACTGTTGCTTTGGCAACGACATAGCTACATTAAGAGAGAGTATTAGAGATGTGTAAAAAAAAACTGTCTGTTGTAAGATTAATTTATATTTGATAACAAAATATAAATCCATGTTAATCACTATCACTTACCCCAACCCGAAGTAATCCTTTATCTGGTTACCAGCTAAGTTGATTAACAACTCTATATATGGTGGAACACAAGTGGTACCATCCGCTTTCTTCTTTTCAACTTTTTCGAATGTGAGATACGAAATACCGTCTGCCAGCTTGTAGAAGGACCGTTTCCAGAAGCCCTGGGTGTACGCCCAGTTCTCCATCACCAGTACGCAAGTCTCCATGAAATTAAAAAGGGGATCGCTTTCGGTTGGGAAGAGGGGGTAAGACGGAAAGCTGCTTGTCAAGTCGTAATCGTCGATCGACAACTTCATCAAATCCCTCAGAGGGGATTGAGTCCTTCTTAAGCCTGGTAGCTGTGGTGTGCGCTGAATGAAGAAGATGTTTAGTTGTCTGCTTATTATTAATATCTTTATACATCTATAGTTACGAAAAATAAAGATGACGATTTAAGGGTCGGTCGTAGATAATAAAAAGTGTTCAGTTATATTCTTACTATGGTTTCCACCGATGGATTCGTAATGATAGGCAGCAATTTATAGTAGGAGCTCGTCATGAGGGTGTGAGCCATGGCGTAATTCGTGAGGAAACAATTCTCCAACATTCCGAAGGCAGTAATTTCGGTTCGAGCGCCACAACTGCACTCTATCGTGATCACGAACCTCGTGTGCATGCTCTCTTCGCCCAAGAAACTCAAAAGAAGGCTAGCCTCCTCGGTATTCTTCCCGGTTTTCAACCGATCGACCACAGACAAGCCCGGCTTCTCAAGACTACAGTGAGCGGTCAGCTCGCAATCGGGCAAGTGATTCTCCAAGAGAATCCTACGCCTACCGCAGGCGCGAATCTTAAGCGGCATCACCTTGAAATAGATATTCGTGGTGGCGCTCTTGATCAAGGGCGCCGGATACAGGCCTTTGACCAGCAAACAGTTGTGCGGTTTCTCGCTGTTATCGGACCTCAGGAAGATCGGCAACGCCGCCCTGTACTCGCCGAATCCCTCCGGTCTGAACGAGACATCGAAATAGACCGTCCCGGAAGGCTCTAGAGTGCACGTTATGGCTCTGGCGTTTTGCGTGACCTCTTCTCCTTTCAGGTAGTTGAAATACAGGGGCGGAGCTAGATTATCCGTACGTATACAGAAGGTTTCGGTTTCCTTCTGCGGATTGCTGATCCACAAAACGTAATTTGCGGTATTAGAAGCGGCCGCGCAGGTTAGCTTGACCAGCATCTTCGAAATCGACAGCTTGGGCTCCATCGCGTAACTCAAAACCGTAGTGAAGGGCAGCTGATTGGGCATGGGTATCGGCGTGGAATTCGGCACCACCTCCTTGAAGAAAGTACTGATGTAGCGTCCGCCGGTTTCGCTAACCACAGGTCCTAGGATATCGTTGATAACGAACGGTAAATAGAACTTATCGGTCGTCGGAGCGAACGGCACGAAACGCGCGTAAAGATGCGTCGACGAGCGTTTCTTCAGCACCACAGTGGTCACCTCCTCGATATCCCAGATATGATCGCTCTCCGTTATCTTAAATTCCGGATACATCGAGGAATCGAACGTGACAGAAGCTACGGCATCGCTCCTATTCTGCACGGTGAATTTGATCATGTCCACGGTGTTGGAGGGGATCTTCTTGAAGTGCAAAGTCTTCGGTTGTATGATCACGTCGGGATATACGACGTTCCCCCTAACTTCCAACTCGATGAATCCAGATCGGATCAATTGGATCTTCAACTTCGCGCAAAACTCGACGCAAGTCGTCATCTTCACCCGCACGAACAGTATGTCGTAACTCTGCGGATAGACGACGCCTTGTTTCGGGAAGACCTCGATGAATTCGCTAAACTCGTGATCCAACAACGTATACGACTGCGCTATCAGGGAATCGTTCTTCAACACCAACCTCTCCAGTTTGGGAATGTTCAACGGTAGATCTTGGAATTCCACCAGGGCGTTCTTGAAGAACAACTTCGCGCTGGCGAGTTTCACCAACAATTTCAAGAACAGCACGCTCCTGCCGCTCGCCGACAGCTCCGCTTCCACCATCGACGGCCCGTCCTCTTGCGGGTAATACTGGACGAAGAAGCTGATATTCCCGTTGGCCTTGATTCTACCCTCGGACGGTGCGATCGCAAAATTCTTATGATTGAGCATCCACTTGAAGTACACTTCCGCGTTCAGGGGATTCGTCATCTCCACGTATTTACAGAGGGTCTGATCGCTGAAGGTCAACGTGTCCGAGGACAGTATCAAGGTGATCGGGCAGATGTGAGCGAAAATATGGACGACGGTGAAAGCGCAGTCGTTAAAGATCACCTTCAAATCGCTGGTGTAATAGCCTAGAGACGACGAATGGAAGATTATGGAAAACTCGGTTTCCTCGTTGGGTTTTATGACTAGCTTGCTTTCGTCCTGTATCGTCACGTTGAGCTTCTCGGAAACGACGCACGCGTAGATCGAAACGTCGTTCCTGTTTTTTACGGTGACCGTGAATTCGAATCTTTGATGTGCTGCCATCTGCAAGCGAGATTTTTTTATTTTCTCTCACTAACGAATCATAAAATACTGAAAACTCAAAATATTTATCATCTGAATAGAACTTAAACACGTGTATATTGCGTTATCACTACCTGTTGCCAGACATGGGTTTTTAAGGAGAACAAATAAATGTGACACTTATAAGTTTGAGAGTAATGTATTAAAATATTACTAAGAAAACCGTTTTTAAGGGAAAAAGCAACGAAACAAGAAGAAAAGGAATAGTCGTGACAATTCTCTATGACATACCGGGCCAGTATGGACCACTTTTGGATCGACGACAATATTATTGAGTTGTTCGGCCGTCAGCATGAGGGGGTAATAGTTATCATCATCCGGATCCACAGGTACGGTAACAGGTCTTGTGTATTGGTGCTTGTATCCCAAGCACAGACGCCTTCCTCTGGGAGAGATTTCGTACTCCGAAGTCGTTTTCTTAGCGATCTCTGGTAATTTTAACCTTTCCGCCTTGCGTCTAATGTAATTGGTGTAGTATTTATCTCTCGCCACTTTAACGCGCTTATCAAAGACCGTCAGTTCGTACTCGGAATCCAACGGGGGAACGTAACGAGGCGTTTTGGTAAATAAAGTCTTGCATCTTAAAAAAGAAAACAACAAAACGTTAGGTTACCGCGCATCTCAAAAAACTCACTTGGAGCTCCCTCTCCAAGGTCGCATCGACTGACGAGTATCGTTGGGTAAAGCCATCAACGCAGTGCTACTCTTACTGACTAATCTGCGGGCGACGATAGCTGTCTTCGGTTTCTCGACTGGCGTGCAAAACCTAACCTCCTGACAGAACTTGCCCACCTCCGCCAAGTAATTCGGAGTGATGCCCATGTTGATTTGCGGCGTGGGCTGTCTAGTCACCGACTTGGCTTCGAATTCTAACGGCACCACGATCTTCCCGACCACTTTGGCGCCGCCACTAGTCCTGGGATTGTCGTAATAGACCAGATCGAATCTGATCTTAGTCTGCACCTTCCCGATCTTCTGCGGCGTAATGCAAACGGCTACCTGCAAAGTGCCGCACGGCTCCAAATGTATGGTGGCCTTCTCCACTTCGACGAATGCCACCTTCTTGTACAAGAGGATGATGGGGAGTTGCGTGGATAGGTTGCGCAATTCGAGGACGCGGGTTTCCCTCCGTCCGACCAATAGATCGATCAAAGTTAACTCGTCTGGGGTCGCGGTGACCGACGCGCGCTCTGCTATGCCGTGGAGGTATAATTTCGCTTGTTGAAATTCCATGGGAGCGGTGGGCGTGGTCAGTAGGACGCATTGCTCGTAAGTGCTGGTAACCAGAGGCACTTCCAAATCGCAGGTCTCTAACGGAAAACAAAATATGAAGTTTCCTCCCCCCAAACGTTTTTAAGCTTCCAGTACCCGTTTCCGGTCTATGAGACCGACTAAGTATTAAATTTACTTGCTTAAGCAAACCAACGTACGCCCTACTTTGCCTTTTTATGCAGCTTCCCGAATTGACGGATTTGACTTTAGCACGCCACGTATATTCGTTTATTCGTTTATGACGCCCATGAAGGTAAAATGTTTTTTCATCAGTAAATAAAATATTATTCAAAAATAGTTCGCCATCGTGATATTTGTTCATCATTATTTCGCGTAATTCCATTCAACGGTAACAATCATCGGGTAAAAGTTCTTGAGATGTGCTAATTTTGTACGGCCGATATTTATTCTTATGTAAATACCTTTTATTTTACTAACAATTCATCAAGAGAAACATTATTAGCTCTTAATTTACTCTATAGGTTCCTGAAACCGAAACGGGTACTCGGTCCCAAAATTTCAAACAGAGAATGGTTAAATATTTGCTTACGATCGAAGGTTATACAAGATGCCCAACTACTCCTGGACGTGTTTATGCTGTAAGTCTCCCTGAAAGGAGCGTTGATCTCGACTACAATATAAAACAAAATGAGAATCGGAAAGTTTGAAGAAGATCTCGCATACCATAATCCTCCATCGTGAGGACTTTCGCGTTGACTCTGCAAATTAGAAAAGTGCAGAAATAGAATTGCTGTTCCTTCTCGCCGGGTTTGGGCTCCGTGGGATGGAATCTGAAATTCTCACAATTGTTCAATTAACATTCCTCGTCTTTTCTTCGTTACGTACTCAAAATATATCTTCTTGGTCTCCTTAGAATGGAAAACGCCACCGGCAGGTAACGCCTTAAAGAATCTGAAATCCATCTGCCGCTTGCAACAGTCGTCCAAATTCTGTCGGGACGATGTTTAGAGACTTAAAACGGGCAAATTAAAAGAACCCAATCTTACCATAACTTCGGTACCTATCTCTCCGGAGAAGCAATACATGGTCGACTTCGAACTGTAATTCTTGATACAGAGCGGTACAATGCTGGTCAAGCCCATATACGTGGCCGGAAAGTCGATTAGAGTGAAGGTGGAGGCTAAGCATTTGCTGATAGTCTCAAACCTTGGCCTTATGACGTCCGCGGTCACTTGCACCAGGCAGAGTTCCTCGACTTTCACCCAAAGGTCGATCAGTATGTTGCCCTCCTTATAGGCTATGAGTCTTATAGAGATGGTGATGTAGTTTTTCGCCTAAGAAATGGTAACGTTCATTCTTATCTCAAACGTATTAATCGTAAATTGGAGAATTTGGAAAAAAAGAAATATTACTGGCAATAATCCTTTCAAAGGTTCCACTATTAAAGCGTAATTATTCGTAGTTTTTCCATCGATGTAAAACCGTGTAGATTTCTCTCCGTCGTTTCGGATAACAAGGGTGCGAATGTCTGACGTACAACCGACATCCATCAGGCCGAAATCAATCAGGTCTGGAGTGATGTTTATGTGGGGGGATGACGAGGATCTGTTGAAAGATTATTTCTGTTTCGATGAAAATGTACAATAAACAATGTACCCTTAAAACCGTAATGCATTTCGTTTGCTAAGAAATCTATTTAATTCTAAATAGGTTCTAAATTTTGATGTATTTCATAAGTAAAAATATATCGGCCTATTTTTATTTTTACCGCATATATCTTTGCTCTAGTGCGCTTGTTTGGCGCAACAAAAGTTATTTGTCGATTTCTAAAGAACAGTTTTTCCGTATAGCAACGCCAGGTACTTCGGCTCAGCAGAGAAGAACAATATCATTGTTAAACAAGGTGTAATCATATTATCTTAACATATTTAAAGAACAACGGAAATTCATCAATAAAACATTTGCATTTACAAACATTAATCTTGGCCAGTCATTATAAGACAAACAACGCTCAAGTGCCTGGACTAAAGGTGCCCACCCTAACGTTATGAATGAATGAATGAATGAAGACAAACAATTTCTGACTGCAATTCAGGTGCATCCATTCAATGCGAAAAGAGGTCTGTTGGACGGATTTCTGAAGAGCACAAAGGCAACTGGCACTGAACAGGAAAATGCGCCTGATTCTGATGACGATTTAAGTTTTTTTTCGAACGATTTCGTTCGACATTTAAGCGCCAATATGCCGCTTTGTATATTCAGTTTGGTTTCATAGTTTTAAATGATGAAGGCTCTCTGAAACCACAATGCGCCGTTTATAGTACTCGTTTATCAAACAGCCCTAAGAAGCCGTCGAATCTAAAAAAGCTCTTAATCAGCAAACATACAGATTTGGCTTCGAAACCAGTGGAATTTCCCGAAAGAAAGCGAGCTAACTTAGAGGGTCGTCAGAAGCAGATCTAATTTGAGACAAAATATTTAATGAATCAGCATCCCATACAAGATTATGTCACTGTCAATCTATCAGTACAAAAGTCGATAAAGTAGATATCTAACAAGGATCTGTCAAATATCTATTACTTTCAGTGTTATTTTGAATATTTATGTTAAAATAAATGACACTGGTAAAATCCTTCAATCACTGGCACATTATACTATACGGTTTGCATATATCTAAGTATCTGGTACAAATTCACCAACGTACTTACGCAGAAATTTGATAATCAAAGCGATTATCGTCGATATATATTGTGAGGATGCACATGGGGGTATTGGCGTGCGAATAACAATAAGTCACCTCCCTCACGATGGTCAATCCGGGCGATAGGCTCTGTCCCCTGACTGGTTTGATCTTGTAAGCCTAGAAAAACAGCCATCCATCGTAGCCGGCCAAAGAAAAAATCGAATTACTCACGCTAGAAGTAGGCGGCGTTATCCTAACAACGATCTTCGTTTTTCCAACATTCTGTATTGACAGCTTCTCCTTATACGTTTTACCTTCGAATGCCTGCTTGAATTCTATGAACGGGGGCGTAATTCGCACCCCGAATATGTCCAAGTGGTCGCTGCTGTCGGCGTGGACAGCGTGCTTCTCGCACGGCGCCGGCGTTAGACTCGGGGCCATCGCGAGGAAAACGCGAAAAATGAACGGTCGAACAACACAAAAAGAAAAAACGTAAAAAAAACCGACGTACACAAAAAGAACAACTTCGGAGTTACGGCCGTTCTTATTTCGCGTCCGAGCACTTAGATTTCGCCGGCATTCGACGGTAAAACGTATAAGTTGAAAAAGTCGATTACGGAATGACAATAATAAAATACACAAAGCGCATCTTGCTACTAGATGCAACGTGCGTGCACGATGTGTCGAGTGCCGACATGCGTTCAACATCGCGCTGTCTGGCACCGTGTCGTAACGTCACGTTTGACAGTAGCCGCGGTTTCCCGCGTCGGATTTGTGGTTGCGAACAGAATTTTCAATAATTTTTAAACCACATACATTTATTTATGTTAATTAGTGTGGTAAGCATCTATTTCATACAGATAAAAAGGTGTTTCTCTCATATAAAAAAAGCATTTTCGTAGAACTGTCATAAATACAGAGGTAGAGTAGCATTGGGTGCGTTCACCCATTTTCCGCAGGTAAGGAGTTGTGAAGATATAATTATTTTATTTAAGACTTGAATGATAAGTTATACGTACAATCTCATATTAATACAACAATGTAATAATGCTTTTCTAAGTTATAAATTTTAAGTGTTTAAATACTCATGTAGCACTTTTGTATCGAGTGTGTTCAGCCAAAGCAGGTATATAATACAAAAAGGCTGATATAACTGTTGTGTTGTAACTATAATAAATAAAATTAAATAGTTTAAACACAACTTTACGGTAAACTCTGTGTTCATTGCACAACGCGTAATTTGACGTATCTAAAGTTTACAGCTATGGACATTTATACCATACATAGTTCAATGTGATTCAATATTCACTGCAGTCTAGTGCTGCCATCTATATCGATTTTTCGGTAGGTCTACCGATTTTCTTCCAATTTAATAGATATATATGTATAATGGCATATTGTATTTTGTTTTAAGAAAGCATTTTACTTTTGAAAACCTATTAATATTATAGTAGTATATATTCATTGTATTTTTTGTGTTAATAATAAAAATGCTTATAGATAGACATGACTTGGTATTTATACACAATGAGAAAAAATACAAGTTTTAAATAAGCTAATGGGATTGCAATTAATTCTGAGGAGGAGACAAGTAAATTGTCGAAACGTTAATGGTATTTTAATTAACATCCCATCTTATTAATTTAGGCAAAAATTTTCGAATTTTAAGGAATCATTCTGTAGATTTTAATTAATCACACAGATTCCAAAAATTGTTCAAATTAAATCATAACTCCATTTGAAAT
This sequence comes from Cetonia aurata, assembly GCA_949128085.1. Taxonomy (NCBI): domain Eukaryota; kingdom Metazoa; phylum Arthropoda; class Insecta; order Coleoptera; family Scarabaeidae; genus Cetonia; species Cetonia aurata. The sequence continues at coordinate 64,411,076 of OX421884.1, read as the reverse complement.
GCAGAGTTCAAGGAACCCTTTCTTTGTCATATACATGCATGCAATTTACATCAACAGTAAAACGGTCTTGCTCTACAAGTTTCTATTGTGGGTGTTCACTTCACTTATTGTTATTATATAGTAGTTTCTTTACATCATTATGTATCAAATGCAAGTATGAATACACCTTCTCGTGAAATATACAGATGAGAACCTTTTTGCTAATAAATTACCTACTAATCTTTCTCTTATAGTATAAGAGCTGAATTAATCTACACTCTTTTTTTCATACTAGAAACTTTGACAAGGTCTTGTAGGTATAAGATTTTATGCTTAGTTTTAATTCTAATTGCCTGTGATAGAGGGAACTTAAATTTCGTTGATCAGATGAGTCTTTTGAAAACTTTACCGGCATAAACAGAATTATGAATTTTTTAATTCTATTCTCACTCGCCATTTAGAACACACACAAAAACCATGTACATCAAAAAGAGAAATATAACCTAGATATAATTGTCAAATATGTAAATATATTAAAAGTTTGATAAGCAACAGTCATGATTAATAATCGCCGCGTTTCGCCTTACCAAAGCTCATTAGTGCTACTAGGTGACGTCAGGTGACATGTTGCACTATACGAAGAGAATCGTTGTATACTGGGAGGTAACAGGCAGAAAAGTATGTACCTATGAGAATTAAAAACGAAAAACATACATTCTTATTTACTAAATACCAGCAAACAGTTTGACAGTAATCTGCATTAAACATAACCAGATTTACAGAAATTTAGGGTTGGAAGTGTGCAAATGAACACCCCCGGTATATGAGTGCGGAAGTATGAAGTTTAATTTATTTCGAAAGTAATTATATAGATAATGTTGTGACAATCTAAATGAAAAGTTAACATGGTACTTAAACAAACCAATTTAAAGAATTTTAAATATAGACAATCACAGGAAGGAAGAGAAAGCACAAGTCAAAAACCAGTCGATAGTTTTGTAGAACAATGATTAATAAAATAATAAGTATCCTTTAAAAATCTTTAATAACTGTTCAACATCGTACCTTATAATTATTATAACTTTCTACGTCTAATAAAAAAAGAAATTTTATTGTATATAGTTTAACCATAGACATGATAGACTGCTGATATTGAACTCAAAACTGCCATCAATTGAAATGCGCCATATTGGAATACAGGCGTCATCAATGACGTCGGTACCATGGCGGATATTCAAATAAATAAAGTTAAGGATATCAATAAATTTTAATAGCACTTGGAATTTATAATAATTAGTAGCATATGTTAGATTTTATCCTATGTATTTTATATGGCATTGTTTTTTTTATTAAAGTTGTGGACAACTTAGACCTATAAACAGTTTCTAAACTTACGATTAACTGGTAACATATACTTCATTCGTTGTCAGGTTTAATAAGAGAGAAAAGAAACAATTTCTTTCAATGCCATATAAAAATACATAGGAAAAATCTAATACAAGTTTCATAAGATCTTCACGACTTGTCATAACTGTCATAATTGTATGTTGTCTTTAAGAGTAAATAATATACTGCGGTAGTTGTTGTATAATTTATTGATGATTAAATAATATTAGTTTACTTAATTCCTTCCTTATTGATTTACCTTGTATTTTTTCTGTAAACTTCTTGGCTAAATTATGAAATCTAATTTTGCTATAAGACGATATTATGGTTTTACTTAAAATTGAAACACGAGTTTCTTCCAGAGGTGACATATCTAACAAATGATGGGATAAACTAGAAAAAATGTTTTGGGGAATGTGAGTTGATAGTAAATAAACAAAAGTCGTTAGGAAATTTTCTTCTTGTGGAATCTTGTTTCCTGTCAAGACCATTACTTTCCGAATTGGTTTTTCGGTGAACTGGCAAATATATCGTACCTCCTTTGATGGGCAGATTAGATTTACCTAAGAAATAGTGCAGAAAATTTAAAGAAATATATATGTTATACATCATTTATTTACCTCTACCCTTTGTTTTCAGGAATATCAAGTGATTCTAAATAAAAATATACTTTTTTAGATTTTCTTTGTCTGAATTCAATGTTGGAATAACTCCCTCTTTAATTCGCACAATCTGTCCCGCTCTATAAGAATCCTTTTCGAGGAAATGTAATGAACAAACATATGCACGTTTATTTTTTCTGGGATTTATGGTAGTCCCTGTAACAGTAATCCACACAACAATGTTTGGGCATTCTATAAAAAATTATTTCACATAGAAACACCAAGTATTATCATAATTTCAGAATATATTTAAGCTATGGCATTATTCTGCAACTTACATATGAAAAGTTAGTTCTCCGTCATCTTTGTAACTATTGCTTTTGCAGGATTTTACATCACACGATGGCATCACTTTTTTCAGGAAAAACTACCTGGATTAATTATCACATAAGCCCAATTATTAATGCTATAATATGCATACTTACAAATAAATCAAAAATATTCGGTGAATAATTTATAATATTAAGAAATAGTCCGGGAAATAATAACACAAAGAGAGTAAATAAAACAATCGCTCTACAAGGTTAGGTAATACCAGTAAGACTTGTCAACTTGCAAAAAACTTAACGTGGTTTAACACAAAAACTTCCTATAGAAAACTAACGTAAGCATGACGTTACATGAATCGTGACGCAAGTAATGACGCCTGTATTCCAAGATGTCCTGTCGATTTTTGATGGTGCGCCGTAGCGATGCGCATACGGTTCATTGGCAGTCTATCAGGTCTGTGAGTTTAACTCTCAAATATCATTGTTGCCTGATAAGTTGGTAGTCAAAATGTAGGTACATTATACATACAAGGTGTCACTCGAAGAATATTCATAAATTCTTGTCAACGACAATAAAGACATAATAGAAGCAAGTCGATTGTCGAACGGTAAAAGGTACAAATTAATAATTAATTCATTACATATATACCTGTAGGTATGGTATGATCTACAACTGTCAAATTTGGTGTTTAAATGATTGTTTGAAAGAATGGATTTCGTCTTCATTGATGACCATAAACCCTTTTTGATTAACATATATCGTAGAAATGGAAACAAGTTGAATACTTATGTATACTTTACATATTTACAAAAGGAATTTCGAATTTCTTTTGGTTATTCCCATCGTTAGAAGAAAACCCGTATCACGTTTCAAACACGACGTGCCTCCGTGGCGCAATCGGCTAGCGCGTTCGGCTGTTAACCGAAAGGTTGGTGGTTCGAGCCCACCCGGGGGCGATTTTTTTTTTTTTTATTGAAAAATAGGGAAAATATTCGTGATGTTTTGCCTTTGAAATAAATAACTTTTTTATATTATTGTTGTACTAGTAATTATGATGCATTTTTATTTTATCAAGTTTTTTCTTATTGTCAGAGCAACATGACTTTTTATTTATTCAAGTCGTTTTTTAAATTTTGTTTTTACAGAGATGCTTATAATATGGCAGTTTTAGTAAACGGTCTTTTTTGCTTTTGATGTGGGATATGCAGGTTTCCGAAAAACTTTTAGGGGGTTGCAATACAAAAAAAAAATAAAATCATACCCATTTTTGTTTTCCACAAAATATATTTGACAGAATGACACAAAACGCATCTTTCCACTCCTATTCAAATTTTAAGAATGGGAGCTGCTGCGCACTCAAGTATGATTTAAAATCTCGATTTAAAATGGCGAAGATGTCGGCGGATATAATTATTACCCGCATGTTGTCCTACCGATGCACTTCCTAACATTAGCGATAATTTTTATGTGATTACCTGCACAAACATGTCGGTGTTATTCAGTAATAAATTATTTGATTAACGATTTATTTGGTAAAAGAATCATTCCAATAATGCTTTATTCAAATAACGTTTTATTGAAATAATTCTTCATTCAAATGATTTCCCATAGTTTTATTCAACAATAACTTAATACGGAATAAAGAATAACAGATGAAAATTTCATTTAAATAATTATTTGAATAAAAAATTATTCAATGATGCCCAACCCTGCTGTATACATGCAAGCATGCAACAACAAATCAAGACACTTTTCATTTATTTCCAGTCGTATTATTTTAAAACTTTTACTACCTATAAGTCAAAACACATATATCACACTTACGATTAGCAAATCCCACTCCTCCACAAGAGCCACCAAGACAGCAGCACCTCCTAAAAAACGACCAACAGTAAAATCAACACACGACAGCCATTCACCAGCATTTTGTCGCGGTTTCCGCTCATCGTTTAGTGTCTAGCTCTCCGACAACAGCGGCAAAGACTCTTTTGTGAAAGTCCGGTGCGCTGTCATCGTCCACACGGTCATCAGAGGCTTCGGCTATAAATTGTATAGCCGCAGTCCGGGTTGGTTTCAGTGTTTTTGGTGCGCGCAAAATTACCGCCGCATATCCAACCGCAATGGACGCGGAAAGTTTCAGGGAATTCGGAAAAGCGATGGTGGATTACATCGCAGACTATCAGGAGACGATTAGAGATAGGTGAGTTTTCGGATTCGAAGGTCTTATATATTATTATCAACGTTACAGGCCTTGGAAGCCCTTGGCTTCTAATTTTTTAGTATTTAAATCGCTTCGAAGGTCCTAAGGTGATGATATTGTTGCAAGAATTGGAAAAATGAGAATATTAAAGAGTTGTTTCTTTTAAAAAGAAAGAAATGATTCGGTAAATCTTTAATCCAAATGAATAACATAGCAAATACTTCTTATGCAGCGTCCCCGGATGGACTGAACAAGAGGGAAAAAAATTATTTGTAGCTTAACGAAATAATGTCATTCTTTATAAAAAAAATCTGCTCGTCTCAAAACCACCAATTCTAAAACAAGAAATAAATATTCTTTTTATCAGCTGAAAAAATTACAAAATCACACTTGAGCTAAAGAATTTTATTTCTGCTTTTTTTTTTATTTTTATTTTTTTACTCTCAGTAAAAATTAACAAACACCTAATGACAGTGACAAATAATTGGGGCCCATTTAAGTACTTTACCTAGCACGCGAACTGCTTTACTCCTACTTAGTGTGCATAAAGTCGATGTTTTCTTACAGGGGTCTCGTTTAAAAAAACTCTTCACTGTACAGTGATGGTGTTAATAAATATCTCCCCCTACGACCGAGGGAATATCAAAACTACTTTCCTATAGACAGTTCGGCTTCTGTCGGTGTTCGCATTCATGAATATCAAAGTAATATTTTTCGTTTAAAAATAAACCGACCACAAATAAGGTATTATAAATAGGAATACAGCTATACAATGTTTCCAGATGTGTGTGTATAAGTTATAAATACAAAAAACAAATGAATAGAGGCTTCGTTCGTATTAACAAAAAAAGGTGAACCTTTATTCCGTCAAGGAATTACCAAACACTTTATATTTAAAATTCAACTCACCAAAATCCATATTTATCGCATATCGACACACATGTAAACGGTCCAAACAAAATAAAATATACTTTGTATAAGGTTTATTTGACATATTTATAAACTATCTAAATATTGTAACTATGTGCTACTAACTAACATCATTTACAAGAGGAAATTAATGTTCCTATTTAATGAAAGAATTTGAAATGAATAGTGATTGCAAATAACGATTGGATTTTTAAATTTCTATTTAAAATTGCCTTGCTAATAGCAACAGCTGTAACACTTTTTTTTTCAGTTTTTCTTTGAAGAATGTAGGGGCTCATAAAATCACGTAGAAAAAAATGTCAGCTTGACATAAAAGTGAAGCGGCGAATTAATTTATTTCTGTATTCGTATTACTGTAAATAATGTAAAGTATTTTTATATTTTTATTTATCACCCAGATAATTTCGTTTTATTGTAGCACAACCATGTCACAAATGAATACATATTGCGGCTATATCCTATACTACATTAAAACATAAATTCTTTTGTTCTCAGCAATACGGCTACCGTAAGAATACATCTACTATTAAGGCATTAATAAGACTCATTCAAGACATAAAGATCGCTATTGACACATTACAGAGATATTCTGCTACTTCATTAGATTTAAGTAAAGCCTTTGACTGTGTTGACATGATGTTCTTACAAAAAAGTTAGCATATTACGGTGTGAGAGGTGTACCTTTGCAATTATTCAAAAACTACTACTACTAAAGGGTTGTATGCAGATTGTAAAAGTTGAGCAAGCATTATCTTGTCCGACAGAAATATCTTTAGGGGTTCCACAAGGATCCAAACTTGGCCCAATCTTGTTTATAATTTACCTCAACGATTTACCTAGTAATTTGGATCATTGCAGTACTGTAATATTTGCTGACGATACCACTCTCATCGGTAATCAAAGTACAATAAATGGCTTAATTGACAGTGAGGAAATATCTATTACACAAGCTAATAATGGGTATGCTGCTAATAAGTTAAAATTGAATGAGAGTAAAACACAAAAAATAAGGTTTGGTTTGGGGCAGGGTAATGTTTGTTCTCTGAATCTTCTAGGTGTTATGTTAACTTCTGATTTGAATTAGAAATGTCATATTAATCAACTATGCCAAAAATTAAATACATATGTCTACCAGATTAGAAAGATAGTGGATCTCACCGATACGAAAACAGCGGTAACACTATATTATGCTATTTTTTTTAGTTTAGTTAATTACAGTATCATCCTATGGGGAGGTTCTCCTCGGGCTTTAAGAATTTTCAAAATTCAAAAAAAGATAATTAGAATAATTAACAAAAAGTCACCAGGAGAGCATTGTAAACAATTGTTTCAAGAATTAAAAATACTGACTATACCTTCTTTGTATATTTATAACGATTTAGTGTATGTAAGAGAAAATTTAAATTTGTTTACACAGCGCTCGCATTTACATAATCATGTAACAAGAAATCATAGTAATTTACATGTACCCTACCATAGAGTAAATGGAACTCAGCAGACTTAGTACATATCAAGCTATTAAATTTTATAACATTTTATCCGCACACTATAAAGAGTTATTAATTACCACCTACAAGTTGCATGTAAAACGCCTACTTCAGCTAAAAGCTTACTATAACATCAACGAATTTTGTTAGATGTATTACTCTCTGGCAGTGATTTTTATCTTTTTCATTTCATGCATGCTTTCATGTTTTTGTTTGCACCCTTTTTAATTTTAATTTCAATCCGTTTTTGTTGACTTTCTGAATGTAATGTTGTCATTACTCGAAGAAATAAAACATACTTACACTTACTTACATTATATTGTATAATAATGCACAACTAATAAAATAAAAGTGGGGTATCCATGACAGAAAACAAAATTTCTTAAAAGTATATGCACAATAAAAGTGTTAAAAAACATATTGACATAAAGCTAAAAATATAATTTAATTGGACATCTTGGTTTTATAGGAATATGGAATAAAAAAATTTAAAAAATCTTTAAGTTTATTGACTTTGAGATTTCGCAGATGATACATGGTGCTTTTTCATAAGATTGTATTATTAAATAAATCTTAAATTTATCATGGTCGCCGTATCACCCATCCTATTTATTTCACTTTCGTCTCTACTAGGTTTATTTTTTATAGCATCTAAATTGTCCGTGAATGTGCGTAAAGTATATTATTTCTTGTTTCGACCGTTTGTATGTGTCTCTATAGGCCATGGATGCACAGACTCATTAAGACTAGGGGCCACTCGGGCAAATCATGAACTGATGGCGGGCCGCCAGAAATATAGGTAATTAAAGACAATAAAGAATTGATAATAATGTATTAAAATTCAAAAAGAATTTATTAATTTGAAGCGTGGCACTGCATAGTGCTTACAAGCTTTTTTATATTTGGCTGAAATTTACTTGTAGCAACACGTAAAACTGCTTCCAAACTTTCATTTGCAAGGCGGTTTCGATTTTTTGTTTTATTATTATTTAGTATTGAAAAAGTTTGTTCACATATATAGGTAGAACCAAATAAGCTGGCACATTTCAGAGCGTTTATGCGCAACTCTTTGTACATATTTTTATCAATGCAGCGGTAAAAGTTCAGCAAGTCTCCTTCGTTGAATTTGTTGCGTAAACCTTGGTCGTTTTGAATGTCGATAATTTCTAACTGCATTGACTCTGGCGCATTTTCAACTGAAATCGTGAAAGGATTGCTGAATATGTCCAACAGAGGTTTCACTTTTTTAAACTCGGAAAATCTGTCTTGAAAATATTAAATCAAAATATCTAGCTTTTCTACATAACTGAAATTAATTGCAGTTTTGTTGAATTTTTCAGCCATTTTCTTATAATTCGGAAAATGATTGTAATTTCCAGAATTCAATTGCGATCTGAAAAGTGTCAGCTTGCATTGAAAGGATGATACATGAGCGTAGAGCTGGGATATCAGTTGATTTTTGCCTTGAAGCCGTGTGTTCAAGACATTCAAATGATTTGTAATGTCAACTAAAAAAACCAAATCACACAACCAATCAGGATTTTTAAGTTCCGGGACATCCCTTTGCTTTTCCGCCAGAAATATTCCAATTTCTTCTATTAAATTTAGAAATCGTTCCAGTGTCAATCCACGACTTAGCCACCTTACTTCTGTATAATACAGTAAATCTCCATATTCGCTTTCGATGTCATCAAGGAATTGTTTGAATTGCCTGTGATTGAGTCCTCGTGATTTTATGAAATTTACAGTCGAAACTACCACTTTCATGACATTTTGAAATTCAATTTTTTTAGAACAGAGGGCTTCTTGGTGTATAATGCAGTGAAACTGCATGAGATCTTCAGCGTTTATGTTTTTTTCTTGCAGATGCTTTTTCAGCAAAGTAACTAGCCCGGAATTGACACCAATCATCGAAGGAGCACCGTCAGTCGCAACTCCCGATAATTTTGATAAGTCCAAATCAGTTTTTGAACACTCATCCAAAAGTACATTGAGTATATCAACTCCTTTGGTTTGACCTTTCAATGAACACATTCCTAATAACTCTTCTAAGACTTCAAAATCTTGAGTAACACCTCGTATGAATATGAGAAGTTGAGCTGTGGAACTAATATCAGTGGATTCGTCGAGGGCTAATGAAAAAAATTCAATGGTTAATTGTTCCACAATATTACCTGACAAAGTCATAATTCGTCTTTGGATAGTCATACGATTCAGTTGAATTTTCTCAACCTTTTTTGCTGCTTCTGGACACATTTTCTTAGCGGCAATTACTATGCATTCTTTTACAAAATCCCCATCATTGAAGGGGCGACTTCGCTTTGCTATCATTCGAGAAATTTCATAACTAACTTCTGTAGCTGTTTCTGAATCTTGAATGGGTTTAGTAAACATAGCTTGCTGACCAATAAGCTCCCGTTTCTTGATTTCTCTACTATTTTGAACTTTATATAAAGGCGGCAAGCGATGTTACTTGACTTAGTATTTTTGGGCGCTTGAGGCGGCGCGGCCGCGGCGTCGTTTCATTCATGAACTGCCGCGGTATTTGAATGATTTTCATAAGTTTTATGGACGTCGCTCACAATATCAAAAGAAACAAAGTACCTACTTTAATATTTATTATTTTGTAAATTACTTTTCGAACATATTTTTTTTGGTTTTATTCTGGAATAGAATTCAATATTTTTCGAATGTACGAGAGTATTATTTTTGCTGTCGGCGGGCCACCAGTATTCGACCGGCGGGCCGCGGTCGGTGCATCGGTGCTATAGGCGATAGATAAGGATTTGGGTGGGTTGAATTTTATCTATAAAGTGTTTTGTAAATCCTTGATGGAATAAAGGTTCACCTTTTTTTGTTAATCCGAACGAAGTCTATTCATATGTTTTTGTATTTGCAACTTATACGCACACATCTGGAAACATTATACTACTATAATACCTTATTTGTGGTCGGTTTATTTCTAAACGAAAAATATTCCTTCGATATTCATGTATGCCAACACCGATAGAAGCCGAACTGTCTGGGATAGTAGTTTCGATATTCTCTCGGTCATAAGGGGAAACATAAATAAGACCATCACTGTACATAGATAGGTGTATCGTTCCTTGAAACTTGCATGAAAAAAGAGTTTTTTTTTTTTTTTAATAATCGCCGTTTAATAATTTTTATTACCTAATAGAACGACTATTAAACAAAAGAAGCAAACAATTAAATCGAACCTTATTAATTATCCATATATAAATAACACTGATACATAACATAACACATAGGTACATAAATAAGCTAAATTAATAAATAACTATAAAACAAATGGAAAATTACAATCAGACATCATTATTAGTTTTACGTTCACCTGTTACTTTGTAATCATATAATATTTATTTAAAAATTACACTCGTAATTAAGCCAGAGGTATGTTCGTTCTAATAGGTTAATAAAACGCACTTACGCGAGAAGACAAACGTGTATAAATTAAATTAAGTAAAAAAATATATAAATAATCTGCATAGGCATTATGTTATGTTAGATGTCGAGATATTTATGTAAATATTTTAATATAATCTGATTCTACAACGATGTAAATATATATAACATCATATTATTGTCGTAGAATAAAATCGAGAAATGCGCAGAAATTTGCATGAAAGCTGTATTCTCATGATTTTGCACCTGTCACTTGATTATCGATCTTTTATGAAAAAATCGCCGCAATAATTATCTATCAGGAAGTTGGAATGATAAATAATAAAAGTATTTATTGTTGTTTTCATTATATATTAATTATTAGGTATTTTAACGCTATATAATTCATTTGTTATATACAGGGCATGTTAATTGAAACGAGCCACCTCAAATAACTCTTCTTTATATAAAATAACTGCACATTATGCTTCCTTGCAAGAGTTACGGCAAAAAATTGTAGAAGAATGCCAACGAACAGCTCTAGAAATGTTGCGAAATGTCAGAAAAGCATTTGAAGCATTGTTCTATGGAATGGAGGTTAAGGGCCATATCATTTTGAACATTTAATAAAGTAAAATCCAAATATGTAGGTATTTGTCTGAGTTGTCAATTATTAAAAGTATTATTTTTGTAATTTGAGCAAGCTGTATTTGTATTTAGTGTATATTTACTCGAATCGACAAAATATCTACAAAATGTAGAAGGAAATGGTATTTATGTGGATATAAGCAAGTTCAAGTGTCTGGTAGTAAATTATCTTTATTCGCGTCAGTAAAAGACAAACTAGAAATCAAGCGATCTTTGATAATCACAAGGTAGTACTCATAAAAGCCGTTATACGAACATATATTGATATAAAATTACGTGACGAAGCAAGACTGGCTAGTGGAAAAGATGAATTTATCCGAAATAAATACAGAAAATTGAATCATTTCGAAAATCTTTAATTTTATAAATAGAATGTTTACTTATCTTGTTTGATTTACCCCTTTTACTAATAGAAATACATACAGTATACAGTCGTGAAATATATATTTGTTCGATTAATCACCCCCGATATGTTGGAGCGCGGTTTTGAATTCGCTTCCTCGAAGATTGGAATTATGTCTGGAAACTGATGGCTACCAATTTGAACAGTTTTTTCATATTATCTTTAAATTTCAATAAAATTTTTATCCATGTTAACATAAAATTCTTGCTAATTTGCGTATTTACCTGATTTATAGTAAATAATAAAATGATTACTGCCACAGTACTTGTCTGATTAGGTGTTGCCAAATTTACAATTCTTTTAAGCTGCTCGTGTGACTTAAGAAAACACTGTACTACTTTTCTCAATTAAGATTGTCAACTCAGAATTAAACAAAGATTTGGCCTGCGTGGCGTTTGTCCGCTTTTTTCTGGCCACCGTGTATATATATATAATTTTATCACACAGGTGCTCTTGATATTAACAGGTTTCGGAATTTCATATAAATTACAGCAGGTAATAGAGAGTTATTTGAGGTGGCTCTATTCAATTGAAATGTCCTGTATATTACAAATGAATGATGTTAAGTATCTATATAGTTACCTATTTGGAATATAATGTAAATTATGTTATTATCCAGATAATTAATTGTAGCAGTTTGCCTGGAAAGGCTTTATACAATTTATGTAATTCCTACTCGAGCGCGACAAAGCCTCAAGTTATGTACATATATATTGCCAAGGTCACACACGATCACCCACTTAAAAAAAAATAAATTACGTTAAATGACTCGTCAAAAGTATAAAAAAAAAATAACAATTACGCATTATATAGTATTCAAACTATATTAGATAGATTCTATGCCTCTAATAGAAAAAATTATCTTTAGTAAGTTCGCCAAAAGTCATAATTACGTGACAATTGACGTTCACTTATTATATTTATAAATATAACTAATGTAGATGGGTTTATTATCGGTCGGTATTTTATCTGTCAAAAAAAAATCACTTTGTTCGTAGTACAAATCGGAAATCATTTGGTAAACTGAGTTTATACGGAATATAATCAGATAGAATTAAACAATAGTTAATCATTATTGTAAATATACCACTCCCTTGGAACATTTTGCTTCTTAGAATCATTTATTAACATAATAGTAAATAGTAAACACCAATTAAATATATTATGATAGTGTGAAAACTAATAGGTACATAAGCTAATAATTGTGAAATTATTTAAATAAAATAATATATTTACGTAGAAAAGTAACATTCACTTTTCATAATGATGAATAATATGTATTATAAATAATAAAAAAAATAATGTGTAATGGATTCTTTTATTTATTACCGTTAGATACCGCACTAATCAATAATTATTATATGTACTTATAGTATAGATACGTATATCTAATACAAACTCGTTTTTAATTCCTTTTAAATTAACAAAGAAAATTCTTTGAATCTCAACTCTATATATGGTGTTTAAATTGGTATTTATTTATCAATGTCAAATGGAAAGATTTAAACATATCTCTCAGAGATACTTACTTTAATATATGTTGATATAGAAATTACAGTAGTACCCCGTTATCCGCTGACTCCGTATCCGCGGTTTCAGTCAACCGCGATTTACCTATAATGAGCAGAAAACGCGTTATATCGATAAATACAGAAACAAATAAAGACATTCGAGCCTTATTAAAAGTTATAGGAGCATTTGTCGATATATCGTCGTATATATGAGTCAACCCCTGAATTCGGCGCTCTCTTATGATAAGTTAAACAAGTTGGAACGTGCTTAAGGTGCCACTCGCTTTTACTTGTATCTACATATAAACGCTCCTGTTAACTATGAGTTTAGTACTATTCGAATTGTCGGACAAGACAGTACTAGCAATAGTTTTTAAATAAAGCAAGTAAATTTGAAAATCATTTTAAAATGGCTTCTAAACCAAAAAGAAAACGTGAAATGCTCACTATTAGTGAAAAAATAAAAATCATTAATATGATTGAAATAGAAAAAAAAATTTATTGCAACTGTTGCTAAAATATACAATAAAAACGAATCTTCAATACGGAAAGTGTTAAAAAACAAAGATAAGATTCGAGCTAGTTTTTCTCGTGCACCCCAAACTGCAAAAGTTGCAACCACAATACGTAATAAAGTGTTACTTAAGGTAGAAAATCCCTTAAATTTATGGGTGGAAGATATGACAAGAAAACATATTCCTATCGATGGCAAAGTGCTACAACAAAAGGTGTTGGTTTTATATGAAGATATGCAGACCCAAGATTATACTGAAGAGGAAGGAAAATCATTCACAGCAAGTAGTAGGTTTAATCTGAAAAATATAAAAATGACAGGGGAATCTGCGTCGGCTGATCATGTAGCTGTTGCCCTGTTTCCAGAAAAATTTAAACAAATTATTGCAGAAAAGAATTATCATCCTAAGCAAGTTTTTAACTGCGATGAGACTGGTCTTATGTAGAAAAAAATGCCTCAACGGAGTTATATTCATAAAACTGCAAAGAGTGCACCAGGCTTTAAAGCAATTAAGGATAGACTTACCTTGATATTTTGTACAAATGCAGCTGGTCATATGATTAAACCTGGACTTGTTTACCCATCACAGAATCCACGTGCTCTTAAATACAAACATAAAGCTTGCCTGCCTGTGTTTTGGCAATCAAATCGGAAGGCGTGGGTTACGGCTGTTCTATTTACACAATGGTTTCATCAATGCTTTATTGCGGAAGTGGAAAGATATTTGGAAAAGGAAGAATTACCATTTAAAGTCCTGCTGATACTAGACAATGCTCCTGGGCATCCTGTGTCACTAGGCACAGAAAATAAAAATGTTGAAGTGGTGTTTTTACCACCTAACACGACCTCATTGCTTCAGCCCCTTGATCAAGGTGTCATTAGATGCTTTAAAGCCATATATATTCGACAGGTTTTCGAAATGCTGTATATACAATGGCTAACGAATGCTCTGATATCGGGCTCATGGAATGCTGGAAGTCATTTACAATTGCTGACGCAATTCTATTTATCAAAGGAGCGATGGAGGAATTAAAGTCAGAAACGAAAATAGCATGTTGGAAAAATCTGTGGAATAACATCGTTTTTAGTTCTGAAGACACACATGATATTAATTCACATCTAACAACGATATTTAACATAGCGCAGAAAATAGATGGAGAAGGATTTAACGATATAACCAAAGAGGAACTCGGTGATTACATAAACGAAGCGGATCAAGTATTCACCAACGAGGAATTGGTAGACCTTGTGAAATCTTCTGCAGAAGCGAGTGACGATGAGGATGAGGGTCAACAAGAACCGCCAGCATGGACGCTTGAAAAATTTTCAGCGATATTTCGAACTGCTCAAAAATTAAAAGAACAGATAGTAGAATATGATCCAATAATGGAACGCAGTATAAAAATTACTCGCACTATAACAGACGCCTTGACACCTTTGGAGGATTTGTTTATTGAAATGAAAAGACAAAAACGACAACTACCGATAACAATGTTCTTTGAAAAAGTCGACAAAACTATCGATAATGCACAGCCATCAACATCGTTTGCATCGGATCTAAGTAAACAATCGACTGCTAACTTGGACTTGGAGGAAGATGAATGAATATGTAGCTCACGATGATAAAGTTTTTCTTGTTGTGTATGTAAATATGTACTATATACACATATGTATGAACTTATATATTTATTAAACTTAAATTCTATTTGTGCCACAGCACAAGAATATTTATTTATTTATTGTTTATTTATTTTAAATAAATATTATATAACTTATTTTTTCTTGTTTCATTAACTTCATATTTCATATTGTATTCGGAAATTAAGCGTTCGCTACTATCCGCGGTTTTCAGTATCCGCGGAAGAGCACAGAACCAAACCCCCGCGGATATGGGGGTACTACGGTACCACAAAGAAAATTGTGAAATTTAAATTTTGCCACTATTATTTTGACAAATTATACAAAACAATAATTAAAGTTAACTTTAAATTAATTTAAAAATCTTAATGCTAACCAGCATATACTACTATAAAACACAAATTTCATTGATTGGCATATGGATGCCAATAACTGTTTCATGATTTTTCCCCACTAATTCAATGGTTGGCAAGACGATTAAAATTGAATAATTTGACGTTTCCTGCCTATAGCTTATAACCAGGGGGTATATGTAAACTCGGCCGATTATAACATTTTAATCCGTACTTGCAACAAGGCCGGTCTAAGTACATACACATGTAAACTTTGACGTTCTGAAAAAATGAAAACTTGGCGACACCTGTCGGTAGCTTCTGAAATCAGGAGCAGCATTGCTCCATATCCCAATTTGACAAATGCATAACCTCACTTTTTATCTTTTATAACCCTATATTTGGATATATATTCACTTTCAGGAAAGTGCTACCATCAGTGGAGCCGGGATATCTACAGAAACTCCTACCAGACGAAGCCCCGATGGAAGGCGAACCCTGGCAAGAGATCCTCAAAGACGTAGACAGAATCATAATGCCCGGCGTAACTCACTGGCAATCGCCGAATTTTCACGCCTATTATCCGACAGGTTCCTCATATCCGTCCATCGTCGGTGACATGCTGAGCGGAGCTATCGCTTGCATCGGATTCAGTTGGGTAATCAGATTATCGTCGATACGAAAACGAACGCGCGAATTCCTACCGCTATACGTTCACGTGACGTTTGTCAAGTTCGGTGAACTCGAGCGATCGTTTTTTTCTTTTTCTTTTAAAATTTCACTTTTCTCGCCCGATTAGTGAACACTTTCTAACGAACTTGACCTTGCTGCTCGTTTGTAAACGGCTGATTTTCAGATGGCCGGGCCGGCGTGCACGGAACTAGAAGTGGCCATGATGAATTGGTTAGGAAAACTGCTCCATTTACCGGATGAATTTCTAAATTGTTGCGACGGTCCTGGCGGTGGTGTCATACAGGTAAATTCATTCTATTAATCATTCGGTCTTTAATGAAGATAGAAGGAAATCGCTGTAAAATACTGCGTGCTTGTGAAAAAAACAGTGGAAATAGAGATATTGACAGATTTAACGAAAGTTAGGGCGCCAAATTTAAATGTAGAAATACTTACGTTGATTAATTCTCTATGATTTATTTAAAACTTAAAGTACCTATCGACATAAAAAAATATAAATTGATGAAATTAAACAATATTCATGATTTTACAACGGAACTTTGTTACTTATACAAAGTGTCTCGCCGAACTGGCTCATTAGAATTTTTCGAAGTTTTAGTTGAAGTTTGATTTTCAAACTTGCAGAATAGTCATGACAGACTGTGATCTACATATTTAAAGAAAATATTTTCACCTTTATAGCCCATCCGGTATAGAGGGTGTTGATATCGACTTTCTTATTTTAATTGGAATGGTGTAATTTTTATGAATTCAGTGCAAGTTTCACAATCAAGTTCCACCTGAAACTTTTAAAAATTCTAATGAACCAGTTCAGTGGAACACGCTGTATATAGAAGAATATACAATTATGTAAAAATGTATATAAACATCCTGTAAACGATTTCATATATATTTAGTATCTTAACATAGACGTAAAAGTTATTGTTTATAATAATTATTGTTTGTACCGCATTTTAAAATACACATCTCATTCGTAATTTAGAATAGGTTATCTATTATCAGCCTCGTGTACAATTATTTCTAAAATTGGCCTATGATCTATCAATAAAACAAAAAACTTTCATTAAAGTTGCTTAATTTGTCAGTTATATTAAGAAAAAGATGTATATTATTGCTGCCAAGAAACAAGAATAACTAACAACTTATCAGTTTACAGTTATCACTTGTAATTATGTTTTTGTCTCAAACAAATAATATATGCAATATGTCTATATACTTATAGGTATAAGACTGATGAGAGAGAGAAAAAAAAATGATTGGTTTACGTAAGTTAAAACGAAGAAGAATAATCTACCAATAGTTTTAAAGATATCAGAAGATCTATTAGAAGCAAATAAGCAATGCGTTAGAATCAAGAAATGGGTTTTTTTTACACTTCTTTTTTGTTATTGTTGATATATCGATAAAAAGTGAGGTTAGATCAGACATTCCAATAAATTATTTGATTTGATGAGTTTTCTCATTAAAGATTGTAGACTTTCCTTAGTGACTCCTCTAGTTCATGTATTTAATTTAATCTTGTCTAGTAAATCCTTTCCAATTTCCTGGAAAGTGTCCAAAATTACACCTGTTTTTAAATCAGGGAGTCGAAGTCAAGTAGCCAATTATCGACCTATTTCAATTATTTCCAATATCTCTAAAGTGCTTGAGCGCATGCTGTTTGATATTATATGTGGTCGAATATCGAACATGGTTTCATTAAGGGCAAGTCTACCCTTACTAACTTGTGTTCATTTACACATTTTGTGGCGGATGCTTTGGATGAGCGGCAGCAGGTTGACTCAATATTTTGTGGCTTCTCCAAACCATTTGATCGTGTGCAACACTCATTGGTGTTGAATAAACTCCAAAACTATGGAGTTGCCGGGGCAATTGTGCAGTTGCTTGTGTCTTATTTTCACAATTGAGTAAACTACGTCGAATATCAAGGCTGTCGTTCATTTTTGTATTACTCTTTTTCTGGAGTACCCCAAGGCTCTGTTTTGGCTCCATTACTTTTTATTATTTTTATTAATGACCTTCCTGCTTGTGCTTCGTCGAATGTGTTGCTTTACGCTGATGATTTTTCGGCGGGTGGCCAGCTTTGAGGATTGTTTGGCATTGCAGGAAGATTTAAAAGCTATACACAGCTGGAGTGTCATTAACTCGTTAGACCTTAATCTCGGTAAATGTAAGGTATTGACTTTCTCCAGAAAAATTGATAAATTAATGTATGACTATCATATAGAAAGTCATGGTTTGGGTCTATATGACAGCGTTCAATATTTGGGGGTGTGGTTTGACACGAAATTAATGTTTAATCTGCACGTTGTAAATATCTGCAAAGATGCCTATGGTGTGTTAGGGTTTTTGATCAGAAGTACCAGGAACTTGTGCGATGAGGCATTTATTTCTTTCTATAACGTCTTTATTAGAAGTAAGCTTGAATACGGAGCTGTGATTTGGATTCCTGGATATCTTAAATATCAAAATTTAGTTGAGGGAGTTCAAAAAAAAATTTCTTAAAACATTGTATTATCGTAAACACCATCTCTTTTTGTCACATGCCTATGATTATCAAAACTTGTATCATTATCTGACCGTAGAACAATTTCACAGATTCTGTTTATTTTTAAAATTGTCAATAATCTTTTTGATGTGCCTTAGTTGTTAGATACCCTCAACTTTCACGTTCCTAGAATTAACTCTCGAACTTATAATGTTTTTTATTTACCGTTTTATAAAACACGTCATTTTTCACAGTCTCCGATGTTATCAATGTGCAGATCAGTAAATGAACATTGTATAAATTTTGATTTATTGAATTGTTCCTTAAGATACCTTAAATCTTTTCTGTTCACTAGATTTAAGTCTTGATGTCTTGTTAGTTATTAGCTTGTTTCTGATTAGTTATTATATTAAACTGTTTTTTTTTTCTTTGTTTTCCATCTACCTGTTGTACATATACATAAACTTTGTATTAAGTGTTTTTGATTAATTTTCTTTGCCACTTGATTTCATTTAAACTTTTGTTACCTCGTACATGCATTTTCCTTGTGTGTATGTAATATTATCCTGTTAAAAGTGTAATTCACTGTTGGATAATAAATTATTATTATTATTGATTAAGTTGCTTAATGTAATTCAGCTATTTTCAGAGATTTTATTTAATCTCGCGAATTTCTTTAGGGTTCAGCTTCTGAAGCATCTTTAGTCGCCCTGTTGGCAGCCAAAGACAAGTTCGTTCGGGAAATCCGCGACGAAAATCCAGATGTCCCAGCAGCGGAGATAAAAGGCAAACTGGTAGCATACTCTTCAGACCAATCGAACTCCTCAGTCGAGAAGGCCGGTATAATAGGTTCCATGACCATGAGATTGCTACCCTCCGAAGAAGGAATCCTTAGAGGATCTACATTGCAGGAAGCGATTACCAAAGATCGAGAAGCGGGATTGATCCCGTGCTTCGTCCTGGCATCTTTGGGAACGACAGGAACCTGTGCCTTTGACAATTTGGAGGAGTTAGGATTGATTTGTCAGGAGGAGAAGGTTTGGTTGCACGTAGACGCAGCGTATGCTGGATCAGCGTGCATCCTACCCGAATACAGGCATTTGATGAACGGCGTTCAGTATGTGGATTCGTTCAATTTTAACCCGCACAAATGGCTGATGATAAATTTCGATTGTTCGTGCATGTGGGTCAAAGACGCTAAGCATATCGTCGACGCGTTCAACGTGGAGAGAATCTACTTGAAGCATAATAAAACCAGCGATCTTCCCGAATATAGACACTGGCAGATACCGTTGGGTCGAAGATTTAGAGCCTTGAAATTATGGTTCGTCTTAAGGAGCTATGGGGTCGAAGGGATCCAGCAGAATATTAGGAAGGACATCGCCATGGCCCAATACTTCGCCTACCTCGTGGAAAACGACGAAAGATTCGAGGTGTGCACTCTGTCTTTGGGCCTGGTCACTTTCAGATTGAAGAGCGGCGACACGGCAACGCAAAAACTACTGGACGAGTTGACGACCGACAAGAGCTTGTACCTCGTCCCTTGCCATCACCGCGATAACCTGGTCATCAGATTCGTCGTGGCCAGCAGACTTACGCAGAAACCCGACATAGACTTCGCGTGGAAGACGATTTGCGAGCACGCATCCAAAATTGTCGGCCCCAATACGATGGCGAAAACCAACACTGTAATCGGAGATAAATACAAATTTGACGCGATCAAGATAACAACTGCCAATGAATGTCTAGAGAAATCGAAATGATGGATAATTAGAGAATTTGAACAAGAAGGGAATTGTTTTCGATGTAGTGTTAGATGTTTTTGTTTACGTTATAGCGATTCTTCTGTATATATTTAGTAAAAGATACCTTTGGTTTAAACAGAAATGATGAACAAAAATATATTTTTATTTTAAACAATGTTTTGGTTTGATTTTAATCCATCTAGAACCTTTAATTGTCCCTGTATCTATCTAAAACAGAACATTTATAGAAATAACTTATTTATAAATTAAAAAAAAAATTAAATAACACAGGAATCAGAAAAAAATATATATGATGAAGTAAATAAGTACAAAACATTTGGGTAGCCTTCTTAAGTAGGAATCATATTAGTCCAATCAAATTAGACCAAAAAAATCCTAAGTCAATAATAAAAATTTTGCCGGGCTCGGTAAGTCCAATACACTTCGAGATGCAGATGTTCAAAGATCAGTATTCTTTTCAAGAAGAAGTTTCCTTAATCTTTTCTGATCAATATCTTAAAAAATATCCTCTGTGAATAACCCAGAAGGAATCATCTCTGCAACTTAATTTTTTGGCAATGTGTTACATCAAGAATGAAACTACAGCATTTGCAACCAATTTTATTAACATGTAATCCAAAAAAAAATTAATAATGTGTTTTGCGACTCCGTAGCTGAAGTACACTCCTGTACACGTCCAGGCATCGAAACACTATCGATGTCTACTTGTGGCAGTGGCGGCTCGTGACGTTTTGTTCAAGGGAGGCTACTGTAGCCTAAGTAACCCTTCTCAGTCAATAAATTATATTTTTATAGTTATTATTGTAGCATTGTAAGTGTAGAATAGAAATTGAAAAAAAAAATAGATTAAAATAAAATATAAATTATTGTCTATCAAGAACCACGTAGAGGAGAGTGAAATCTTGCCTGGATAGGAAACTGGATGAGGTGATAGGTAAAAAGGTAATAAAAACGTAAAAATAAACTCTTGATAAACGTAATAATAAACCAAAAATAAACTCTAAAAACAATAACAATTAAATTAGAAAAGAAAATTGTAGATTCTTTGTTTATATTACAAGCTTTACTCAAAACTAAATTTAAGGCATGAGCATGAGAATGTACAAAAAGAGCTTGAGGTGCAATTGTTTTTTGTTTTTTTTTACTTTGTATACCATTTAAATGCCCTGCCATAACAGATGCACCATCACATGTTTGAGCGACTAATTTTTTTTTAAATCATATTTTTCGCGGTTATTTAATAAAAGGTTAAATAAATCTTCAGCTGTTCGACCGGATGATACGTCAAAAAACTCAAAAAATCTTTCACTAACTTCACCGCTCTTGACATAACGTAATATGATTGATAATTGAGACTTACAGTAAATATCTGTGGTTTCATCTACTTGCTTCTTCGAAAACGGAGCTTCTTTAAATTCTGTATCTATTTCTTGTTTTAATACAAAAGATATACAATCTATAAAATCATTTTGTATAGATTTAGATGTACCCGAAAAAATATTACTACTAACAAATATATTAAAACTAGGTTCGTATTTACTAAAGAGTTCGAGTAATTCTTTATAATTTCCACGATTAAAAGAATCTGAAGTCTCATTGTGTCCCCGAAAAGCTAAATCTTGTGATGCTAAAAATATTATTACGTCTATTAATTTTCTTAAATTTTTGCGGTTTTTTCTAACTTCATTATTATAGGCAATAATTGTATCTTTGCGCGCGCTGTCTATAGCAGTAGCAATATTTTGTTTTCCAAATAATTTAAATTTGCACAACGATGAAATGTGTTCTTTAGACTTAGAATGCCGTTCAATAGCGCGCGGTAGATTTTTCAAATCTGTATAACCTAATTTCGACCACGTTTCGGTTTGGTTACAAAAAAGTAGACATGGCCAACAAAATAATCTTTCCCGTTCAATTGAACCAGTTAACCGACCACATTTAGTGTACCATAATGAACTAAAACCACGATTTTGCCGGTTGCCGTCGTTAGATACTACAGATAAATTAGGCCGTGGTTTCTCAATGTTTTGTATACGGTGTGTAATTTCGTCTCTATGTTTAAACAACTAAAAGAATTTCTTACCAACCAGTGGACAATATCTCGGCAAATTCTAATTTCGTTCATTTTATCCATTTTGTGTGCGTAACCTAACAAAACTCACCCAAACTTTGCTGAAAAAGTACGTGTGGACGGCCATCTAGATAAGGCAGTAAAGTAGTTTGTAGGACATCATCAACATAACCAGCAGCTATCATACTGCCTCGAATAAAAACCAGATGCTGCCATTGGCATAACACTTACGGTAGCTAAACAATGAATATATGGGCACATCAGAAACTGCTCCAACATTGGAACAATTGTCCTGCTATGGTACATGCGAAAAAGTATATTTCATTTAATCATGTCAGAACCAAGGAACTACTAGAATTTGACCGTAAAAATGTCAAAGTATTGTTCTTGGCTTTACAGGTCACTGCAAATTCGGACTCTCTGAAGAGACTGAATGCCCAAAGTGTTTGGAGGACAAAGAGATAGTTAGGTATGACATCTTTGGGAAGGTTGACCTTTCGCTAGAAGACCTCATTCAAAAAGATTTTGAGCTGTCTTAAGGGCCTGAACTTGTTGGATGAACTTTAAAGATAACATCCGCTCTACAACAGACCCTAGCACCCGCGCTGGAGGAGACGGATAATCAACCCAAGCGGATGCTAACTTTTTTTCAATATTCAATACTCAATATAAAACTTGACAATCATCCATAGTGATGAAACAGTTTGGCCAGTTTCATTTGGAATGTCATAATTTTTTAACACATCAGTTTTCATATGCAAAACCGCACAATAGCGTACTAAAACTTATGGAAGTTCTATGAATGCATCACAAGATGCCACAGATACTTTTCTGAAAATGGAAGAGTACAGAGTACAACTCCGAAAAATGAGAACAGTACTCTTAAAAAGAGCACCTACGTCTGGTCACCCTATTTAAAACACATCTCATACCTTTTTCATCATCTTTTCCAAAGACGTCTTACTCAAATTCAAAATTCTATTACAGCATCAGCTTCACAAATATGTTATTCCTCACTTTTTAAACTTTAAATTATATAAAATCACCTACATCGTTGTAAATTACACTCGCATCGCTAGAAACTCGTGCGAGACAGCCGTCTCTTCAATCCTCTTCGAGGGAATTAAACGGCACGATTAAAATTCAATTAGAATCAAGCAATTGGACGCCTTCGCGACACGTAAACTGCCAGAACAACGGCGAATCGCCGCAAAATTTAGTTGACAGGTCGCAACTTTCAAGATGATATAGATGTTAAGTAGTAAATTCTCGTAAAACACAAAATGTTCGCCACTAATCGTGTACCGTACCTTACCCTGCGCGTCCTAGAACAATGCCGGTAAGTACTCGCCACTGAACACGCATTCCTCGTTCGTCGCAGTTTCGAGTTTCTAAAAACGTCGGAACAGGAACGCACACGCATCAGTAAAAATACTTACCTCAATATCCTTAGAGACCCGTCCGTGTGCGGCGCGTGCTGTTACCATGTCACGTCCGCGGCGAGAGCGAAAAACGCCGGCAACTTCGAAGTGTGTCACATAACGGATTCGATGGTGGATCCGTGCAAACCGGAACCGGCCGTCGTCATCATCGGCGCTGGCATAGCGGGCTTGTCCGCCGCGCAGCGGTTAGCGCAGAGCGGTATCAGTAATTTCACGGTGTTGGAAGCGACAGACAGGTAATCAGCTGTTCGGTTTTGGCGATTTCACAGTAGAGAGTACAATAACGTTGCGTAGATATTTGTTAATTCACTGAAAGTGTTTTTTATGTAGGTAAAATCAGGTGGGTTAACGTTTATACTCTGAAAGCGTAGGTTATACTTTGACAGCTGTCAAAATGTGTTTTGAATAGTTGATAATGGGTGAGAAATCGCCTAAACTCAGTTGTTGTTAAAAGTAAACCGCACTTTAACTCAGTTTTTCACAGGAATAAACTACTCTCACTTGGTTCCAGATAAAAATAGACCACACTCATTCAGTTATTCACAAGAATAAATAGGTCTCACTTAGTTTTCGACAGGAATAAACCAACCTCCTTTTTTTGCAAGAATAAACCACCCTCACTTAGCTCCAAACAAAAATGAACCATCCTCGCTCAGTTTTTTACAAGAATAAATAGCCCATACTTAGTTTTTTACATGAATAAACCACTCTTACGTAGTTTTTTAAAGGTATAAACTACCCTCACTTAGTTCCAGACAAAAATAAACCACCTTCACTTAGTTCCAAACAAAAATAGACCACCCTCATTCAGGGTTTTACAAGAATAAATAGCCCTGACTTAGTTTTTTCTACAGGAATGAACCACTCTAAGTTCCAGGCAAGAGGCGAAAGATAGACCACCTTCACTTAGTTCCAGACCAAAATAGACCACCGTCACTTAATTTTCTAGAGGAATAAACAATCTTCACTTAATTTCAGATAGTTTTTTATAAAAATAAATAGCCTCACTTGGTTTTTTACAGGAATAAACTACCCTCACTTAGTTTTTTATAGGAATAAAACACCCTCACATAGTGCCAGGTAATAGACCACCTTCATTTAGTTCCAGATAAAAATAGACCACCGTCACTCAGTTTTCTACAAGAATAAATAGCCTTCACTTAGTTTTTTTTACAGGAGTAAGCCACCCGCACTTAGTTCCAAACAAAAATAGACCACATTCACTTGGTTCCAGGCAAAAATAGATCAGCCTCGTTCGGTTTTTTACAAGAATAAATAGTCCTCACTTAGTTTTTTACAGGAATAGTCCACTCTAAATTAGTTTTTTTACATGAATAAACAACCCTCACTTAGTTAAAAGACCGACAAAAATAGACCAGGTTAACTTAGTTCCAGACACAAATATACCCCCTTCACTTAGTTCCAGACAAAAAAAGACGATCTTCACTTAGTTTCAGACATAAATGGAGCACTCTCACTTAATCCCAGACATAAATGGAGCACCCTCACTTAATCCCAGACATAAATGGAGCACCCTCACTTAATCCCAGACAAAGATAGATCACCTTCACTCAGTTTTCTGCGAGAAAAACCACCTTGCAACGATTTTAGACAGGTGATGTTCATTTTGCTCGACGTACTCCTAAGATACTCCCTGGATGTCTGCAATCGGTGCTGAAAGTATTGATTTGACATAAACCCTGATTTCTATGAGCACTATATGTTTCTTTTTGACAATTTCTTTTATTTTTGCTGATTTGATCAAATACTCAAAGACTTATTGTCAATATTATTCTTACAAAATCGTTACCAATACCCTAGTAGCAAGGTTTTATTTTTAATCTAATTAGGTTTGGTTATTACTTAATATATTTGTTCAAAACATATTTTTGACGTTATCTGAGGCGTAGTAAGCTTCCTATGGCTTTCAGATCTTTTCCTTTCTACGTCTTCCTTGGACATCCAGTCGCTCAAACAAAACAGCTCTCTGACAGAAAAACCTCACTTACCTGGAGTGTAAGTTATACAATAAGCTACCTTTGGACATCAAGTCTATTATTAATTTTGGAATTTTTCGGAAACAATTGAGAAGATAGGCATTCAACGAAGATTATTTGGGGTCTTAGCGTGCAAGCTCAATTCCCACTTTATTTGGTGCCGGTATTTTGTACGCTCTATAAGTTTGTTTATTTGTCTAGTCCAGTCTACTTGATCTGCTCTAATTGTAAGTAAATTTTGGGCGTTTTTTTTTGCCCTAATCCCAAATCTATGTCCTCTTGTTTTTATTTGTACTGGAGTAGTGTTTAAGAGGAGCCTACTCTAGTACCTTATCCTACTTTCTACTTTACAAGTAGAGCAGATGGAGTAGATTGTATTAAGATAGATGTATATGACGTAGGTGAAATAAAGATGTTATTGTTGGGCAAGGTAGGTGAAAATAACTATCAGACTCGTGTTTAGTCGACTCTCGAAATAGCCGATAAACAACGCGAACACTTTCGCCCGACACGAATAAATACGAGTCTGTCTTGTCCATGGTAAAGATAGTTATTTTCTCCTAACTTGCCCAACACTTATTATGTTTCTTAGATTTTCTGCGGTATTCGGACATATGCTAAACTGCTGAAATGGGTGCCATTTTGACAGAGATAAATAAAAATCAACAATATTTTTACCTTATTCTTCTATTTGTCGCACATTCATGCTATAGTCTGTGGGCAGCAATATTTCCTCTTGAAAATTTTATCTAAAATCATCTCTCTTCACCCAGACCAGGCGGTAGGATCCACTCGTGCTGGCTGGGCGACGTCATAGCGGAGATGGGCGCCCATTACATCGAGGGTGGTTGTAGCGCGAATCCGGTCTACAATCTAGCGGCACAAGAGGGCCTCTTGTGCCAACCCCTAGCCCGAATCGACCCGGTAAAAGGCCTATATTGTACGAGTGACGGCAGAGCCATCGACGTCCCGGTAGCCATCACCGCTTACCACGTCTTCCGCCAGATAGAGCACGAGGCGTCCCTGCTTTTCAGCATGGGCAGCGGCAAACACGGATCCCTCTTGAATTTCTTCAACCTGCGCATCCAGCAAGAGCTGCAGAAATTTCCCGAGGAGCAGAAATACGACGCGTCGAGGATCCTCTACGGTTTAACCAGCAATATAAGGGCGCGCTGGGGCGAAGACCTGGGCAAGATGAGCGCCGAGAATTACGGCAGTTACATCCAGATTCCCGGGGGAAATGTGCGAGTCCCCTTGGGATTTGTCGGCGTCTTAGCGCCGCTGTTGCGCGAACTCCCTGATTGCAGCTTGAAATATTGCAAACCGGTGGGGAATGTGAGATGGGGAGCGGTCCAGGCGAGGAACAAAGGACCCAGGGCCGTGGTGCAATGTTGCGACGGCGAAGAGTACTGTGCTGATTACGTAATCGTCACTGTATCTTTAGGGGTGCTCAAGCAACATTCCGACAAACTATTCTGCCCCGCTTTGCCAGCCGAGAAAACGGAAGCGATCAAAGCTTTAGGATTCGGACGGGTGAATAAGGTCTTCCTGGATTACGCCAGACCCTTCTGGGTTTGGCACGAGGGCGGAATCAAATTCGCCTGGTCAGCTGACGAATTGGCAGGCAGATGCGATTGGACGAAAGGCTTAAGCCACGTCGAGGAAGTAGAAGGCAGCAAGCACGTTTTATGCGCTTACGTCTCCGGCCCAGAAGCCGCCATCATGGAGAAGGCCTCCGACGAAGAAGTAGCTGAAGGGATAACACGCGTGCTACGTCAGTTCACCGGAGACGCGTCCCTACCCTATCCCTCGACGATTCTACGCTCGAAATGGGTAACGGATCCGTATTTCTGCGGCTCTTACAGCTACATGGGGCTCAATTCAACGGTGGGGCATCAATGCGACTTGTCCTCACCTCTGCCCGGGCCTTGCGAACCAGAGCCCCCTATACTACTTTTCGCCGGAGAGGCTACATGCGCTGGACATTACTCTACGGTACACGGCGCAAGGCTTAGTGGAATCAGGGAAGCGGAAAGGGTGATTCAGTTAACGAAGAAATTGGGGGGACCACCGCCCAAACATTGATTTGGTTACGGTCGGGGATTATGTCGTTTTGTGATAGTTGGGGATCGTCCGGTACGATTGTGTTATCTGCTGTGATCATATGATATATAACATCGAAAAAACCATGTACACTTATTTGTAAAGTTCTAAATTGAAGAATAAACGATAAAATATGTATATAAAAAAATAGAGATTCTATTAATTTTTGTATTCTTCTGAAGCAATACTAAAAAACACACTTTGTTTATTTTCAATAGCAAAAGATTTATTCAATAATAATAAAGAAAAGACCTTTACTGTAGTGCCACCTGCAAACGATAAAATAAACTCTAATGCAAAACGTTAATTTCATTACAGGTTTCTACATGTATAATAAATTTCAATTAATAATAGTTATCCCTATTTTATTTTATTATATCCAAAAAGAAATTAAACAAAATGAACCATTTTTAATTGTAATATAAAATATTAACACTGTTGATTATACAAATGTGACGCCACCTCTCTCTGTTATCCAATGGCAAATTCTTACACCATAAATGCGTTTGACAACTTATTTCATATACCAGCCAAATTACCTAAAAGAAATTCGTACAAAGAATTATTTTTATTTATTTCTGCATTGTTTTCATTGTTTTGATATAATATGGAATCAAAGCTGTTTAGTAAATATTACAGTAAAAAAAACTCATTTTATTTACCCAATTTAAGAATAGGAGAAGCAATTTTACCGCCATCTGCAAATTGGAGGATAAACTCTTGATACAGAGAGTATATCTTTCTACATAATATATATGAATAATATTCTTAATAATTTATAAGATTTAGTTTCAATTTAAAAAGGCACATAAATTAAGCTTTCTCTCAATTTTTATATACGTAAAATATCAAAGTTGGCAAATATAAAAACGGAACCTTTTTAACGTTGCCAGTGCCATCTCTTCTACATTAGCAAAAATCTTTATATAATAAAAATATGCCCATCTACAATTTATTTCATACGTGCACCAAATCGTTAATTTAACAAAATAAGTTGTGACAAACAGAGGTCCCTTCTTACTCAGGGCTGTATTTGAACGCCACAGTCTTTTTGAACGACATATTTTTGAAGTAACGTTTTAGAATTATTAGCGTTGATAGCAATGTCAGAATTGATGTCACGATTTGTGACAGTTTGACTCGCGAACTGCATAGATGGGTAATTGAAATTAGAAACAGATGTAGATCACCGTCGCGGAAGAATATATGTTGGTTTAGTTTAGTTTTTATTCGTTCTGATATTACATGGGAGTATGGAACACGTCACTAAAAAACAAATACAATAATAGGTACTACATGTTACATCACTACATAAAAGCATATGATAAAAACAAAGGAGAGCATTATTTCCAATCTGCCTTTGAATATCTTAATAAATGTAATACAATACATATAATTTTTTTTTCTTAACAAAAACTTTTAAGATTATCATACATATCAATAACTATCACACAGACAAAAGTCAATGCTAGGTTTTCCACTATCACCAAACAACCATGCACAATCTCTCGACGCGCGTTTCGCTAACCAAGTTAGCATCATCAGGAGATGATTAACATTGACTGTTAATCATCTCCTGATGATGCTAACTTGGTTAGCGAAACGCGCGTCGAGAAATTGTGCATGGTTGTTTGGTGATAGTGGAAAACCTAGCATTGACTTTTGTCAGTGTAATAGTTATTGTTACACCAAAGGTTCCAAAACCCAATTACTGGAATACATATCAATGCTTGGAAAACTAATAATTATTATTTTCAGCTCTACGTTTAACTAATTGTAAGTCAATAGTAAGGCAACTCAATAAAAAGAAAGGACTTAAAAGATATTAGATTCTCCTGCATTTGTGTAAATAATTTTCAGGTACATTTTATGTGAATGTAAATCACTTTTAATTGTAAAACTTTTGACATTTATGTCTATCGGTATCTCATTAGTTAGATATACATGTGTATGTATAATATTTTACAAATTATAAAGGATTGGTTCCGATCTTATTTTGAAAAAAAACCAAAATTTGGGATATCAATTAATTTCTTAAACTGGTTTAAAAGTTGAATGATAAATTACCGATTATTGTATTTTTCAATGTTACTCGATTGCAATTTTAGCCGGTAGATATTCGAATTTAAATTTTACGAGTTGGAAGTTTTTATATTAGGAAAGTTAAATGCGGTGATTATTAATGAAATACGTTACTTAACTGTTTAAACTTTAAACTATTGACGTCGAACGATAGCAGCTCTCGCACTGCCAACCTTAAAGAATGAATAAGTTGAATAAATTCATACTCTTACGTATTTTACAAACAGGTGCAAGTTTTGAGATTATAAGTGTGGTAATTAAATAAAAAACAACACACATTTTATTTGCCATCAACATTTAATATATATATATAGGTATCTCATCTTCTTTCTTATTATTTTACAATAATACTTAAAAATTAATTGGTCTTTTTTAATACTTAATATATTTAACAAGCAATAAACATTATATTTAAGTAATTCAGAACACAACAATTTGCTATGAAAGGTATACAAATATACATTTTTAATTCTAACCTGTTGGACCAACCTGTCACAATGACATTGACATTTTAGAATGACAGCAACATCAATATATATATTTTATGTTTTTCTTCATTTTTTAGAGAAAATTGGTAGTAAAGCTTTTGTAGTGAGATGCGAGCTTAGGAAAAACTATCAATTACACACGATTGTCGTCAATGTAGCAAAAATAAATTAAATTAAATCACAATAAATACTAAAAAAAAAAAAAAACAGAATTGCCTATTATTATAAAATCATCAATCTCAACGGTCGACTGCGTTTGTTCATTTTTATTTTGAGAGGGGAGTTATTTCTTCGTTGTTGCTAGTAACTCGTCAGCGTTTTTCCGAACTTCTTCCCACGTGACGTCCATATCAGCTCTTTCCGTGAAACGCGAACAAACCGCCATGCGCAAGAAGTACACGTCGTTGATCTTAGAGGGCACCATATGTACGACGCCTTTCGCGTTGATCCTCTTCAAGAGTTGCTCGCTCAATTCGTTGGGACCTTTCAGCCTGAAGCAAACCAACCCCATGAGGACCTCGGAAGTTATCTCGAATCGTTCGTCCGAACGGACCGATTCTTCGAAGTAATGCGCTAAAGATATGTGTTTCCTAAAAGAGAAAAAAATTATCCCGTGCTACATCGCGATTATTCAAAATAATCAACCTTATGTGATTTTGGAGGTTTTCTATCCCGTATAAACGGAGGACGAACCATAGTTTCAAAGCCCTGAATCTTCTGCCCAATGGAATCTGCCAATGGCGATAGTCTGGGGCGGAACCTTGCTGGTCGTGTTTCAAATAGAGGGGGTCAACGTTGAAGGCGTCCACTAACCACGAAGGTTCTTTCAGCCACATGGTGGAGCAGTCGAAATTAACCAACATCCACTTGTGCGGGTTGAAATTGAAGGAATCAGCGCGCTCGATTCCTTTCATTAAGTAGCGGAATTCTGGGCATATGAAGGCTGAACCAGCGTAGGCCGCATCAACATGCAACCAGACTTGGTTTTCGTTGCAGACGACGCCTATTTCATCTAAACTGTCGAAGGCGCAGGAAGATGTTGTTCCTAGTGTTGCTACAGCCTAAGAAATCAAAATTAAGCATGACCATGATGATTAATTTTGTGCCCTCTCTAGACTACAGAAAAACTCACATAGAAAGGTATAAGACCAGCTTCCCTATCTTCCTTGATGGCGTTCTCCAATACTCCCCCCCTCAATTTATAATCACCATCAACAGGCAAAGAACGCAATTTGACTCCACCCAATAATCCAGCCCTTTCAACTGAGGAATGGCTTTGTGCTAAAACAAATAAGCCAAATGAAAGCTTTCGAAATGAAGTTTATTTTTAAACGCTTTTATAATCATATTTCATCGATTTCTCGCAAAAAAAAAAAAAACCATCCCGATATCTAACCTACCTGAAGCATATCCGACCAATTTCGACACAATCTCATAATCCGACAAGTTCGGATATTCCTTCCTGTGCTTGGCTAGGGCGCGTGCTTTAGCCCCTAACAATGCCACTAAGGTCGCTTCGCTCGCTGTACCCTGGATAACCCCACCTCCTTTGCCACCTGAACTGGCCAAGAATTCGTTCGGCAACTCTAGCATTTTACCCAGCCAATCCAGCATGACTACTTCTAGCTCCGTGCAAGCCGGACTCGCTATCTGTAAGTATAATGTAATTTTTGTGATGTGTGCAGTGGCTTTTTAAAATAATATATACAGGTGTCCCACCGAAGACTGAGTCTTTGATTATAGCTCTATTTGTCATTTTAGAAAGATACTTTTTCTACAAAAATTTTATAGAATCTAATATTGCACAACTTAAAAACATGTTTGACTATAGACTATAGAGAGTGTTCCAGAAGTAGGCAAACGCATACCTACTCCGTTAATTTAAATGGAACAGCCTATATATTTTTAATTTTTTCAATTCTACGCAGAAAAATAACATGTCTTCACATAAACTACTATATGACCATCTTTAATAACAGCGGTGTTATTTACCCTGCTGTAAAAAATGACCTCGCTGCAAGCGATATATACGCTTGCTTTGATACAACAGTGAAACTGAGGCTACGGAGGCTAAGCCCCCCTATTATTTTTAATAAAATAAGTAGCACGTATTCAAATAATGTTTAAGCATCGGCTATATACTAAAATAATGCAATTTTGCAAAAAAAAATATAATCACTAGTATATTTATTCATTACTTAACTTAAAAATGCAAACAAATTTCCAATAATGCGCGAAATTTTACTGTACGCACTACAATAGCAAGCGAGGAGGCTAGCCACAGATTTGGCTCCGCGCCGATGATTAATGCCATGGCTGAAAGCAATGCGACTCCGTAAGTACACGTGCACTTTATACGGCGAATACGTATGGTTGGAGGCTTGCCGCCGCGGTGGGATCCTACCCGATCGGCATGTTATCGTGCGTTATCGGTCGTAAAACGTTGCTACGCAACTGCCCATGTCACTCCGAGCTCCCAGTACTAGTAACTTAAGAAGCGTTGGGTGAGTTTTGTTAGATTACGCACACAAAATGAATAAAATGAACGAATGGTTGATTAACTAGTTCAATTGAACGGGAAAGGTTATTTTGTTGGGCATGTCTACTTTTTTGTAACCAAACCGAAACGTGTCGAAATTAGGTTATACAGATTTAAAAAATCTACCGCGCGCTATTGAACGGCATTCTAAGTCTAAAGAACACATTTCATCGATGTGCAAATTTAAATTATTTGGAAAACAAAATATTGCTACTGCTGTAGACAGCGCGCGCAAAGATGCAATTTTTGCCTATAATAATGAAGTCAGAGAAAACCGCAAAAATTTAAGAAAATTAATAGACGTAACAATATTTTTAGCATCACAAGATTTAGCTTTTCGGGGACACAATGAGACTTCAGATTCTTTTAATCGTGGAAATTATAAAGAATTACTCGAACTCTTTAGTAAATACGAACCTAGTTTTAATAAATTTGTTAGTAGTAATATTTTTGCGGGTACATCTAAATCTATACAAAATGATTTTATAGATTGTATATCTTTTGTATTAAAACAAGAAATAGATACAGAATTTAAAGAAGCTCCGTTTTCAAAGAAGCAAGTAAATGAAACCACAGATATTTACTGTAAGTCTCAATTATCAATCATATTACGTTATGTCAAGAGCGGTGAAGTTATTGAAAGATTTTTGGAGTTTTTTGACGTATCATCCGGTCGGACAGCTGAAGATTTATTTAACCTTTTATCAAATAACAGCGAAAAATATGATTTAAAAAAAAATAGACGCTCAAACATATGATGGTGCATCTGTTATGGCAGGGCATTTAAATGGTTTACAAAGTAAAATAAAAACAATGCACCTTAAACTCTTTTTGTACATGGTCATGCTCATGCCTTAAATTTAGTTTTGAGTAAAGCTTTTAATATAGACAAAGAATCTACAATTCTCTTTTCTAATTTAATTGTTATTGTTTTTAGAGTTTATTTTTGGTTTATCAAGAGTTTATTTTTTTTTTATTACCCTTTTACCTATCACCTCATCAATTTTCCTATCTAGGCAAGATTTCACTCTCACCTCTACGTGGTTCTTGCTAGACAATAAATTATATTTTATTTTAATCTATTTTTTTTTTTTCATTTTTTATTCTACACTTATTTATTGACCGAGAAGGGTTACTTAGGCTATAGTAGCCTCCCTTGCACAAAACATCACGAGCCGCCACTGGTAATGCAGTCACAGATCTAGCTTGGACAATTCATAAACATCAAAGAAATGTCTAAACACAATTGTAACCGAAAAATGCTACCAAAGAATTATCGCTAACAATAGCGAACTTCTAAATACCAAGTAACAGAGGCAATATGGTTAAACACATCCATTATGTTTCAAATATATCATTGCGCAGAGCAAATACTTTTGTTATTAATATAATGAACATTTTCATTGAACTTGTGAATCAAGGTCATTAAAGTATGTTATCTATTCGATTTTGCAAAGAATTGCAAAAAGATTGCATGATATTTCATAAATTTTAAGCGAAGGTTAAATAAATGCTAATGTAAATAATAAATTTCTTTTACGAAATCTGCGTATCTTACAATCTCTCTTATTAAAACCAAGGCAGAGTATTTAACTTATTGTTGCTTATATATAATTTTACATAAATTTTAACGGACGACAAATATGAAATCGGAGGCCATAAATGAAATTAAAATGAATGACCATGGAAGTGACAAATTTCCATTTATACAATATATACGACTAATTTGAAGGTTATGTTTTGGCACTTTCTTTTTTTTAAGCAACAAACTCACTTAAGGAGATTGTACGTGCACTTTGCAACAAATTATCAACTTCACATATATGTATATCTAGCAAGATAAACTAACAAGTCCGGACGAAAGTTCCTTAAATCAGCGCGAAATTTAAATCTGAACGTTTGTAATTTCTTTGTAATTACTCCTTTTAAATTAAAATCTGGGATTAATCCGGAACCTTGGCAAAAGACATGGTACATTTGCTCGCAATTCAAAGTTCCAACTCCAGCTTTGTACGCGAGCACAAAGGAGTTAATGTACCTCGCAGACATCCGTAACGAAATTATGATATCGGCTTTCATGTCGACTACAGAACAGCGGAGGCTCATTCGGGGCTAAAATCACTTAATACGCTGGATAGACGCCTTCTTCACTTAATGGAAGGACAGATTAATCGTATTTAACCAAAATGCATGTTGTATTAAATAATATAACAGTATGACAAAAATACAGAAAAAAATAAAGGCATTCGAGCCTTATTAAAAGTTATAGGAGCATTTGTCGATATATCGTCGTATATATGAGTCATCCCCTGAATTCGGCGCTCTCTTATGATAAGTTAAACAAGTTGGAACGTGCTTAAGGTGCCACTCGCATTTTTCTTAATTAGCAATTACGCATACTGTATCATCATTATTTTCCGTTAATGTTAATTAATAATGTTGTACCAATAAATAAATAAAAATGTTAAAGCTACTACACAATCTTCATCTTAATCCACTATTTCGCAAAAAAAATGTTAATTTTTCAATAGGTATAGATGAAAATCGTGAATTATAGTAAAAAATGGATAGTTGTCAAAACAAAAAGCTGTTTTATACAAACTGCGCAACCATGATGAAGTATTAATTTTGCAACACCCGCAAATTACAACTTAAATCATAGATCATTACGAATCCCTACTGTAGACAATTTGACAGGTGTCAAAAATTATTTTGTTAAATAACTGTGACAGTTAAACTTATTAAATGTAGAGAATTTTATTTATTTTCTCCAGAGAAAATGTTATTTTTTTTTTTTCGATAAGTAAGCATAGATAAAAATTGTCAATTAAACTAGAAAAATCAACAGCTGTCAAAGCAAATGTCGCTTAATAAGACTTGACAAGTGACAAGTACGATAAAATCTTCGTATAAACAAACAAATTGTTAATTATACCAACTCAGATATATAAATCATTTCAAATCCATAAAAATAAAAAACAATGACAGTTGTCAAAATGCTTATTAATACATATAAACTGTTTTAAATATGCCTACATAAATAGTTTATCCTTTTTATTCACACTAAATAAACAAATATCCCGATTAATTGTTTAATTTCTCCACAAAAGTGCAGTCGCTTTTACATAGTATCAAACCTAAATCACAGATTTAAAAAGAAGAATTATTTCTCTATGACTTACCCAAGAAAATCCAATGCAGGCGATGGCTCCACTCAAAATATCAGCCACAATCGCCGGATAAGAATTTGCCGTAGGAAAATAGGCGTGAAACCTAGGTGAATGCCAATGTGTTACCTGCAAAATTTTTGCATGAAAACGATTACTTTAGTATGAAAAATGAATTGATTACAGGATCTGAATATGGTTGCTTTTATTTTGGGTGAAACGAGAAATGACATTTTCACAAGTTTGATTTATTTCTAATATAAAGTAGTATAAAATATAAAAATTTCGTTGTTTTTTATTTACTGTAGGAAATTAGCAAATTTTATTTTTAACTGTAGGTGATAAATAGAGCATAAATTCGTTTATTCATATCTACTTTCTAAATGCTAAAAACGCAATATGCGATAATAAAATCACTTATTTTGCAACAGTTTATTTGATATTGATCTGGATATAGTTGGCAAGTAATAAAAAAAGATAACCACGTGAAATCATGATAACGTAGAGTGCAAATCTAAGTTCGACTTTATAAATATACAAACATTGTGGGATAATGGAACAAAACATTTAATACATTTTTATGTAGTATCCACTATTAACAAAATTTAAATTTCTCGCGTTTATTTTTAATAAATTTAACATTAAAAAGTATTTGACACGATTTTGTGTTACATTAAGTTATTTTTATACCTTCATGTTGTAGTTCCTAAAAATAATGGCGGCAAAATTAAATTTAGTTAACCGTTTATATCACAAAAAAAATAATTTCAAATTATCCATATTTATTAAAGAACGACATAGAGGGCATTTCAATTGGAACGAGCCACCTCAAATAACTCTTATTTATATAAAATTCCGAAACCTGTCCATTGTCATATCAAGGGGGACAAAAAGAGCTTGAAGAAATCGCTGATAATTTCAACTTCGGAAAGCGATAGTGACGCTTACCACAATAGTAGCCATGAAGATCCAGATTGGACTAAATCAAGTTCAGACTCTGACGATACTGAGGTTGAATCGGATGATGACAAAGTTGATGAAGATGGTAATAATGGTGTGGATAATATTATACCTGCTGATCCTCAAACAACATGTACAAGTAGCCAACCTTCAACTGGATCAGACACGATAATATGGTTTTCAGTTCCACAGAACTATGCCCAACGAATGTTAGAGATACAGAAATAACTCTGAATTGCATAAATATTTAATCGACCGAATTAGATGTGTCCTTGATGTTAATCCCGAAGAGTGGTGGATCAAACGTGGTATCAAATTGCGGGTAAGAAGCGACTCCCTAACCGATCCGAACGTATATAGTGGCAACGAAGAAAGGACAGGTTGATGGAACTGTAGGGGAAAGAGTAGTACGCAAGCTTACTTCATCTAGATGCGGTACTCTGTTTTAATAGATTTTCTACGTCCCTAACTTGGATGAAAACCATATGCAGCAGTGCATTAGTACCTGAAAAACCATCCTGAAGAGTCAAGGAAAACTAGAGAAAGTGCAAGCTTTTATGTACAAATGACGGAATAACCTTCAGTGAATGGCAAGATACTAAAAAAGTATTGACAATTAGCAACTGTCATGGAGACCAGATGACTAAAGTTGACAGAATGCAAAAGAATGGCGAAAAGATTGGTGTTGAATGCCCTGAGATCATTTCGTTCTACAATAAATACATTGGGGGTGTTGATTTGATGAAATGAAATAAGGCAAAAGAAGGCACCATTTTTAGGTTTCTTGGTAGTTCTGGCAGAAGCGCCAATTGATATAAGGAAGAAGAATGCAACTGTGAAAAGACGTTCAACTGTTGGGCGACCGTCGAAAACGCAGACAACGATGGTAAATATTGGCGACCACGTGCCGATTGTGATGCTGCGTGAACAGCAGAGGAGAAGGTGCACTAGAGGAGAAGGTAACACTAGAGCTACGAAACAAATATGTTTAAGAACTCAACATTGCATAGAAAATAATGGCGGACATTTTCAACAATTTTGATCTATAAATGTAATTTCTATAGTATTTTCTGTTTTAATTACTTTGTCTGTTTATACTTGAAATTTATATTATCGTAAATATTTCGTTGTTTTGCGCTTACCTACTTTTTGCATTTTCTTATTATGCCTTTGAATAAAAATGAAAAAGAATCTGATTTATCTGATTTTAATAATGGTAGTTTTTAGTTATTTATTTTAGTTTTTTATTCAGAGCCGTATTCAATTACAATTAGTAATATAATAATTACTGGTTAAACATTTAACGTAAATAAAGGGTTCTCCAATAAGAGGTGTTATTTTGAATACCCCGCTATTTCGGTAGATGTCACTTTTGAAGCTGTCATTTTTTGACATTTGACAAGTAGAAACTACGCCATTAATAAAAATGGAACGATACACGCTTCAACAACGCATTGAAATTATTAAAATTCACTATACAAATGGTGAAAATTTGGCAGAGACGGTTCGTAAAACTCGAACATTTTTGGGTCGTCGTGAAGCACCTTGTCGGACCGCAATACAGAAATTGGTGGAAAAATTCGAGCTGTCGGGACAACTTAGTGATGTGAAGAATAAAACCCGTGCACGTCGCTCAAGAACAGCCGAGAATATTGCTGCTGTAGCCGAAAGTGTTGAAGAAAACCCAGGTTTGTCCATTCCTCGTCGTTCTTTGGAATTACGCATTCCACAAACGTCATTACACCGTATTTTGCAAAAAGATTTGGGTCTTAAGGCTTATAAAGTTCAGTTAACACAAGAACTCAAGCCGGCCGATCATCAACAACGTCGTGTCTTTGCTGATTGGGTCGTTGAAATGCATGAAAATGATCCAGAATTCCGTCGAAAAATCATCTTTAGTGATGAGGCCCATTTCCACCTCGGTGGCTTCGTCAACAAGCAAAATTGTCGCATCTGGGGCTCGGAAAACCCAAGAGTTATTGTTGAAAAACCTCTCTATCCTCAACGTGTGACTGTTTGGTGCGGTTTATGGTCCGGCGGAGTCACTGGACCTTACTTTTTCGAAAATGAGGCTGGAGCAACAGTTACGGTGACTGGATTGCGCTATTGAGAGATGATTAATGATTTTTTATGGCCGGAATTGGATGGTATTGATCTGGACAACGTTTACTTTCAACAAGACGGTGCTACGTGCCACACAAGCAACGAAACCATTGATCTTTTACGGGAAAAGTTTCCAGACCGTGTTATCTCTCGAAGAGGTGATCACAATTGTCCACCGAGATCTTGTGATTTAACACCTTGCGACTTCTTCCTTTGGGGCCACGTGAAAGAGAAGGTCTACGCCAACAGCCCAGCGTCGATTCAAGACCTCAAAGATGGAATTCGTGAGGCTATCGAGAACATAGGGCAGCCACTTTGCGATTTGGTTATGGAAAATTTCATGAAAAGGATATGGTCCTGTAGGCGTGGTCGTGGTGGTCATTTGTCTGATGTTATTTTCCACTATTAACGGCATACGTTCCTCTTTATAATGAAATAAACATCCGAACATTTATATTAAAAAACGGCATTTTCCTTTGAATATCAAAATAACACCTCTTATTGGAAAACCCTTTATAATAAAAAAAATATTATATCCACCGTATTTAAAATAGAAAAAGACATCAAGAAATGAAAAAAAAAAAGTACAGGCCCGTATTTAAAAAAAAAGAAGTTGGTTATAGTGCTGCTAAACAGAAACGTTGCGGTTTCAATATAATATCAGTACCTTATAGCTAACATTATTTATAATAAAAAAACCTTCATAAATTTTTTTGCTATCTTTGAAACTGAAGGCGCTACATCAAAAAAAAGAAAAACGGATTTTTCGGTTTTTTTCGTATACTATCTCCGGAACCATTCGGAATATATTTAATTTGCTTTATGCACTTTATTTATGTCTCAAATAGACAATTTTTTCCCTATTTAACCGACTCCGTATCTCTTACAGTTCCCGAGATAGCAATAGTGTCCGTATTAAAAAGTGGCCAGCCTGTATAATAAATTATTCGTTTTTATATTGCAAGTTACTGAAATATAAAATTTTGTATTCACTTATGTGTATTACGTCAAAGCTGATGGGACATACTGTCCCAATTGAAACGACTGACGGGACAATGTGCCCCATTTACAAAAATTTCCAAATATATTTCGAAAAATTCTGAAAAAATTAGAAACCGTCAAAAAAGCTATCTCATGTTGGAGGATGAAGTAATATTTACAGTTACACTAATTAATATTAAAATAAAAACTCGTCTTGAAAGGGTTAATTCTCTTTACGGCAAAGAGTCATTCTTTTAAATCAGTAAGCGAAATGCGCATAAAATTTACAACCTGTATCATAAAATAAGTCGTCACAAGACTCAAATTTTAAGGGTGGGGGCTACTGCGGCCCCAGATATATTTTAAATATAATAACCATACCCCAGGCATTATTACACGTTCAACGTCTTGCAGAACATTCTCCCATTTATCCGGCTTCAACGGTGCAGTATCTGGAATTAGGGGCCTCAAGTATCCTGGTTCGACGGTTGGCAATACGCGCCTGTTGTCAAAGAAACAAACGTGCACATGTAAAAGTAAAAAAAAAAGAAACAGAAAAACGTTGCATTAGGTCAAGGTTTTCGAGTGCAAATACCACTTTTACTATCCGTTAATAGTTGTCACGTATTTCTGTACAGAGACATAACATGAATAAAAGGTAATAAATACCCTGCTCTAATTTCAGCTGATCTTTTTTATTTTTGACTTGAGGCAAAGTTATTACAAACAGATACATATGTATATTGTTAGACACGGATACGTTTAACCAAGGTTGTTGCAAGATCGAATATTATTGGCGAATTTTTCAATTGTAAATTAATATTTTAAACTGGACAAATTATATCGTATTGTACCCATATTGTACCTGTTGAAAAAGAGAAGGTGCACGAAATCGTTACATACGCTTTGTGTTTGGTTTCTGATAGAATCTGCGATAAAAAGATCTTGTTTTTTTTTACTACGAACGGACAGTTTCCTTGACATTGTTATCTGAAGTTAAAACCTTGTTACATATCATTCAAACGTCAAATATACGAAGTTTAATATGATTAACATAAAAATTACTACCAAACAAAGAGATTTTTGTCTAAACACTAAATCGAGCAGTTTAAAACAAAACAGGACCTTTGGCACAATAATTTCACAGCTTTTCAAATACAGGATGTTTACGGTCTTGTGATTTTATTTTCAATGCGTGGTTATATAAACATCTTATCACCATAAAAGGTTTTTAACGCTAAAACGATTGATCAACAACGTCAAGTAAAAATGTAAACGATAGGTTATTAGTGAATTTATATAATAATAAGTAGGCTGATGTCTGTAACTTTTCCCATCTGTCAAGTTGCTTCATTAGTTGTCACCGCATTCCTGATTTGGCGTAAATTTTCCCGCATAAATCCTAATAAGGAAAGTAAAAATGGTCCATCGCACCAACGGTGAATACGTTGTCATGTTGTTAATTTCTAGTGAAGTACGCCAGAATTCTGCTGCTGCAAGTCAATTGTACGCTGAGCGAAACAGGCCAACACCTATTCAACAAAAATTTACCGCTCTAGTAATTCATGCACGAGAAACTGGTGTACTGCAAATACGTCAAGGTCGAGGTGCTGGACCTGACGGGCACCAATGAATTGTGAATGCCGAATCTTGTCGATGAAGATCCTTCTAGTATAGTACTCAAAAAATATCTCGCCATGTAAATCTATCAAATCAAATTAAATTGTCGAACATTGCGGAAGAATCAGTTGTACCCTTTCCATGTACAAAAAGGACGCAGGCTTTACAACTTGAAGATCATCCTTTACGTTCAGAATTTTGTCGATGGTTTCTACAAAAACATGCAGAAATTCCAAACTTTTCTTTCATTGTATTGGCGAACGATGAAGCAACGTTTTCACGTAACGGCATAAATAATTGTCTTAATACTCATATTTGTGCTGTGGAAAATCCGCATTCTGTTCATGGTAATCATTTCCAGCACAGATTTTGGATAAACGCTTGGGCTGGATTGATCAACGGACAACTTATTGGGCCATTTGTGTTGCAAAATCGATTTAATAGATATGATTATCTCTAGTTCTTGTAAAATCATTTGATGGAACTATTGGAAGAAGTTTCTTTGAATGTACTTCGACAAATATGGTTGCTGCACGGACCGCCGCATTTTAATAGTTTAGTTCGCCAACATTTAGATCATTTATAAACCCACGACATCGCCCGGCCATGGCAGGAGCTCTATCTGTTGCCACCGAAATAACGTTTGTGAATGGAATCGATTTTTCCTTTAAAAAATCACTCGGGACGTGTGTAGTGTCCGTCTCCAAAGTTTTCGCGAATAGTAGCTCTTCATGAATTCCTTCGTCCATAACAAATCGAACATACGCCAATAATAATGCTTCATTACCAGGTAAACCAGAACCAGAAAAATTTCGTCGAGTCTCCCGTGGACCCCTGGGGTTCCACCTGGACCACTTTGGGAATCACTGATTTAGATAATGTGTTTGGTAGTTCTGATAATTCGACGGCAAGGTTCAAGGCCTTGTAAATTATACCAATTCATGGATACATCGAGCGAGACTTTGTGATTAACAACACGGCGATAACTTTGAGAAACTAGTGTAAAATGGATTCCATGAAAAACAAAAATATTTTTTAATTTAATATGCTTAAATCACCACTTAAAAATAAAAACTACATTTTTTTTAAAAATTAATATTTCTCTAATTATGCAACTTTTTTTAAGATATATTTACGTTAAAAACCTTATTTTAAGATGCTTAATCACCTCTTGAAAATAAAATCACACCCTGTATACAATCTGGATCATTAAGAGAATTTTTTAAAATTTAATGTTCTTTTTAATAATTTTCCTTTATTAAGAAGGTTGGTTCATGACACTTTGTTTCCACTTATTATAAAGTGGTGGTGGAAGCATGCCTTTTGTCAATTTGCTTAAACTTTTGGCTCACCCTGTAAGCCCGACAAAAAAGAATAACGTATCTTAAATTTGTAATTTTTCTGACCGTTGGTTTATCAAATAAAAATACGTTAAAATACTTATATTTTCGTAAGTGACACTTAATTATTATTAACACCATGTCATGTACTATCTACGCCAAAAGTCTTGACTCAAAGTTAAATAGAGAAACAGTGAAGATAGGACTATAGCAAATGCAGATATTTTTTTATCATATAACACAAAAAAAATCATATTTGAATAAAATGGTTTTTTTTTTAATTTGAGAGCTGAAATTCAAAGCCTCCTTATTTACGAGAACATACAAAATCATAGGTAATATCATACATGAACGTTGAAGTTACTAAAAATAATTGCCGGAACTTTAAAATTGTGTTATTTCAGTAATTTCCTTAAGAATTTAAAATCAAGGTCATTTTCGGGTAAACCAGCTTTGATTACGTCAAATATATGAATTTACTTTCTTTTTCTATTACAATAGGTTAGTTATAAATTATAAAGACGATCCACTCTCCAGAAACACCCGGTATATGATTTAAAATTATTTATTTCGTGAACTGTCAAATTCAATTGAATGGAAAGTCAATCCTACCCATTTTTATTTTGTTTAAATTTCTAATATTCCAAATACAATACTAACCTGTCTCTTATATTCTCTAAATATCCAGCGACGTAATCTATCATCTCCTTGGCGAAATCCTTAAACTGAGGCGCGTCCATTTCTGCAATCAAAGCATCAATTCACGTCACTAATCGAGTTACATCACAAGCCTCCGTTCGCCGGAGCTAAATAATGCGCCCAGGAGCAATACGGTCGTGCATCAAGCGGCGTTTATTAACTTCGTTACGTTGCAAGAGGTGTTATTGCTAAATATTCCTTCTATAAAACAGCTTTCACGAAGATAATACAACGATTTAGAGCAAGTACGTTCACTCAAACACTGCACATTGCGATATAATGCCATCGTATACGCAAAATCTACTAAAAAGTTTTACGGCAAAGCACAATTAATACTTAAAATACCAACAAAACATACGTAAATGAAATAGAAATCATCAAACGGCTTATGTCAAAAAAAAAACGGTTATAATGTTATAATCAAGTTTGAATTGCAGGCGGCAAATTTAAAATTTCAAACAACAAACACTGTACTAACCCCCTTCGATTTTGACGGCACTAAAATTCATTTTGTGTATTTAAATTGTATGTATATTTTTTACTTATATAGGATTGTAGTTATAAGCCCCAAATGAACGCACCTGTATTTATATTTATACCCGAGAAACTCTCGCTTATCTGTCAGAACTTGCGATAACTAATAATACGAACAAAAATGAATCGAGCGTCAACAATCGTTAAGTGAACCTGCTGGCGTAGTTACCGAACTTCGTGTGCGCTACCGTCCATCGAACAGGACCTTTAAAGACTTGTTGCTGCCCCCGAAGAAGGAAGAAGTGGGGCCTTCCACCGTGCACAGAAGCAGAGCTATTGATCAACAGCGTTGTTAATATTATTGTTCTATCGTTGTTTGTCCGTTTTTTCTTCTTAATATAAAGTACTCGGAATTTATGGATATCATTTTCGATATTAGTTCTCAGATTAAGTTTTTAAATCTAGTTCTGTTTTATAC
This sequence comes from Cetonia aurata, assembly GCA_949128085.1. Lineage (NCBI taxonomy): Eukaryota > Metazoa > Arthropoda > Insecta > Coleoptera > Scarabaeidae > Cetonia > Cetonia aurata. The sequence goes on along the minus strand of OX421884.1, from coordinate 64,366,220 downwards.
CAAGTGAACGCAAGCGAGGCGTAAATCCATCCATATACGAGAAATGTTGTTGCGATATCAAACATCAGTGCAAAGTGCAAATCCAATAGCAACAGACTGTTGTTATTGGATTTCAATCAAATTCAGATTGTCTATTGGTTCGCACATCCCTGGCACGTTTCTTAATATAAACCGCGTTTTAGGGTGGATAACGGTCAATTCAAAAATAAATTATTTTACGCTGCATGAGCAAAAACTATTTATGAAACAGCAGTTTGACATTTTATGGTCAATCCGCTAGAATAACCAAAGATTTATTTTCAGTTAATTAACCCGACAACCTTAATTCCAATCCAAGTACTGTTCATAATACGGTTCGACGTTCTGGAAGCAATACTTTTTTTTAATAAATAGTAAAAGCAAATCCTGAATAAAACTGCAAACGATGTAGAAGTTGAAATATATTGTCATAAAATAAAAATCGACACTCTTAGGTAATAAAATTAAAATAAAAGAAAATACAGAAATCTATCTCAAGACATTGATGGAGTTCGCGATAACGATACAAGAATGCGCCGCCTACCTTGCAAGATTTGAATTTTAAATTCAAATGATCTCTAAGATCTTTTTGTTTCTTAAATTTTGAAATTATAACATTTTAATTCTGATATAAAATAACATATTTGCGGTTTCTTAAGTAAATGAATCTGTTTAATTTTGAAAGTTAATTTTTTTGGTGTTTGTAATGTACTGTGTGATTAATTATATCACAATATAGTTTGATAGAATTAAGTCCTATTACCTATGTCATCTTGACAAATTGCTCGCGAATTTGACATCTCAAAATAATACGATGAATTATTTTTTTAAAAAGTATTTCATATATTTCAAATGGATGGGCAGCATAACCGCCTAATTTGTCGGGATTTTTTACGAAGATATTAATATACCAATGCTAACGTAGTGCAGACATACTTGAATAGGCTTGAAGACGACACCCTCATGATCCGATTAATGTTTATTGCAAACCTTTTTAAATATCTTTATTTATTTATTTATTTAATGTATACGTTAAAAGTTTAACATAACCCCCTCTTACTTACAGTCGATCAGTCATATTACTAAAATACTCATCAACAGGTCGATTGCGCGCATACTATATATATAGTTTCTCGCAATATTTTCAATTAATTCAAGGACAACCTGTATATTACTATTCTACTATATTTAACACATTAATATTCAAGTATTCATATATTATTTAAAACTACCTAGCATATTCAAAATGTAATGCTGAAACTGAAATGTATTATACTGTGTGTTTCAAATATAAGCTATCTAAATAATTATTTTAATAAATAATGTCAACTCACATGCGAATTTGTGCAAAGGAATGTAAAAAAAATATACCCCGATGTTAATTTAAATGCATCATCCCTGTAATTAATGTATCTCTAAAGCCACGCCCCGATGGCCGTTTAAAAACATTATATTCTCAAAATTTCTTTACGTCATAGATACGTCTAGTCTAAATAAATAAACTATAATCTATTTTTTTAATAATGGGAAGAGGAAATCATATTCACACAACACTGCACAACACCTACGGATTCAGAGACATCTAAGTGATATACTTCACATTATAAACAGAAAACTGTATACTTCGAAACTAAATTCCTAGAAAATAACAAAACGGTTTTATAATGTACATAACCAGGTATGTAATTGTAATTAGCTTCCACAGGGAACAACACCGCAAGATTGGTTCTGAAAAGAACTACATATATAAATTCGTACAAGATATAAATCATATGTCAAACGTCAAAGTTTCTTCATTTGTGCCTTGTTGTCGGGCTCGTCTTTTTAACAGTATTTTCTAATTGAGCCAATAACAATTACGTCACATTTTCAGTTTTTCGTCACTCCGTCGAATTAAAAAACAGACTATAGTATGCTTTAAATTCATTATGCAATATAATGTAAAAAACTAATTAAAAAGCAACTGTCAAAATTAAAAAAAAAGCTTTCGAACCTACCAAAAACTATTAATATTTAAGGGAAACCCTTCGAACTGTCATTCAATAATTTGAATGAAAATGTGTTGTAAATGGCCTCTTTCTCTTTTGGTTAACGTTTACGGGTACAAATCTATCCTTGAAATATCGATTATCTTTATTTTTTGCTACTTAAACCGTTGTTATGAAAAATAAAAGATTTTAAGTTATACCATTTTTTATGATGTTCATAAATACGGAAATGCACCACACAAAAACACAAAGCTTAAAAACATAAACTCCTCTGTGTATTGCACTCATACGTATAATAAAAAAAAAGAACCTCTACCGTTATCAAAACGACTTTTCATTCTAATTTCTAAATATCTACAGTATAAATATACATATGTCCATAAACGCAAAAAAAGGTCAACATCTCAAAGAACACAATCACATATTCAATCGTACTTGAACCTATTTTTTTTGTTACAGATCAACTGTATCACTTTTATTTCACAAATTCAAAACGTATGTGTCATCTAAACGTGTCAGTAAATTCCAATCTACCGTTTTATTTACAAATACATATTACTATATGAAAGGATTTTATCTTTCACGCGAAACATTATACAAATTTCTCCTTAAACAATTTTACTCGCTATACTTCTTCGTATGGACGGACAAGGATGGATAATTACTAAGGCAACCGTTGTAGAGGATTTCCCAAAAAACCTTAGGGTTTCCCCAGTATATTCCGACTGTATACGTAAGAAGAATGAATTCGTAATAATACAAAACAGGTTTCGTGGACTCTAGTCTTGTCTAGAGCAAACATTATTAGTAGTAGTTGGCAAAACAGCTGACTTTAATAACGTTATTTAAAACATTATTAAATGCACTTATGCTTGTAATGTTTATAATTATCTAAGATTAATTATTTATCATCTGTATCTTTGAATAGTAATTACATACTTGTACAAATGCTCTAAACTACGAATGAATATTAAATTAAATTTGATGTAATCAAAGGAAACTTATCAGACGATGTATACGTCACTCAAGATGCTGTGACGTCAGGATCTTGTTGGCAATAGAACATTTAGCAAAGTAAAGCGACTAAACTGTCAAACGTTAACATAATACGTTTTTGACAGAACATAAGTAGACAGAATTAATCGTAGTAAACGGTATTTGATTGTATTATTGTTAAAAGTATGTATTACTCATACAAAAGATATGGTTCAAATCTTGTGCGTGACACATTTCGCAAATTCGTGCAAATTCAGCGTTAGCATAACTGGCCACTCATTCGCGAAATGTGTTTTCACATTGGTTCACTTCGTTCGTAAATGACTATTATAAAAAAAAGTAATACAGGATGTCTCACCGCACTGACACATTAGATTTTTTCGAAGTTCTAGTTTGAATTTGATTTTGAAACTTGCAGAATAGTCATGACTGACTATTAGCTATTTAAAGAAAATATTTTCACCTTCATGGCCCATCATATATACCGAGTGTTGATGTCAACTTTCTTATTTAAATGGAATGATGCAATTTTTATAAATCTAGTGTATTTCTTGATTCAATTGTGATTAGTTTCTATTAATGTTCCTTATCCGTAATCCTAATAGTTTTTGAGATATTTGCAATTTTGTCAAAATTTTGACGTTTGCACTATTTTTAATAAAATTAATTATTTCATAAGGTATTACTCATTAATAAGATACCATACTGATCTGGATGCAAGCCCATTGTCATAGATATTAATCGCAGCACCAGTAATCACAAAATCCAATATCTGCTGAAAATGAAAGCTGCAAATGTTTTCCTTAAACAGATCATAGTCGGTCATGATAACTCTGTAAACGTCAAAATCAAATTCCAACTAAAACTTCGAAAGATGCTATTTGTAACAGACATTTTTGAATTTGAAATATTCGCGGCTAAGTGAGGTGGGCGTGACCTAATCAAAGGTCTTCTTGCGCAGTGCATGATATTGTATTGGTCGTAAAACAAGATCCCATGAAATAATAACGTTTTTATGTACTTCTAAATAAATAAATAGTTTTCGTGTTCTGTTTGTTTATACATATATATGTAGTGCGTAAAAATAACGTTAAATATTTCAATATTTCGACAAAATCACATTTCAAAACACCAATATAAGCGATTATGAAAAATTAAATTGAAAATATAAATTAATTCCATCCGATAGTAGTAAATCCTGACCGTATAAACTATAGCTCGTGAAAGGCAGGAACAATCCAAATGGGTCAGTAGAGTCATTTCCTCTTCCACTTGTTGCTGTCAAAGAGCACTCTGTTACCAAGGCAACCCCTAGAGAATAAAACCCCCCGTGAATAGAAGAGGATGGGAGATGTAGGTATGGTGGAATATCACAATGTCAGCAATCAATCTGTCGTTTCGTCTAACCTCCCCGGAGTGACTTTTTATACGCACAATTCTTACCTCGATTGAGAGGATCATAAAAATTCCCGTTATGTACATTTTTTCTCTTTTATAAGGTTCTTTTATTCCCAATAAAATGGTACCGAGTTCATTGTGTTTTATATAGAAACTTTTGTCGTTTCATTATGTAAAAATGTTTCTGTCACATTCATTGAATTTTAAAAAGAGATTAACGCAGAAGATCCGTCAGATATTTAAAATTGTTTATAACGGTGTCTATCCACTAAACTAATCTAACAATAAAAGCATCTCATCATGACAAATTTAAGCGCGAATTTAAAAAAATAAACTTAACCTGAAAAAAAAATCATTTACCGCAAATTAAAATTAAAAATGAACTCACTATAACTAATTAAGCGGATAAGAAAAAAAGAAAGCACTATTAATATTAAAATAGAAAATAGAAATAAAAATGTATACACATATAACCTATATTTAATGGTAAAGATTTTATTCTTAGAATCCCAAGAGATATATTCAATTTCTATCAGGACACACTTCTGTTTTATTCATGGGATCGTGTTCGAAAGCACTCTTGCTGACTTATAGCCGTATAAATCCCCATCTATCTGAATCGATTCGCAGTGAATTGAATTCTTTTTATTCCCTCGATAAGAAAGGAAGCGAAAATCTAAATCTAAAAACGGAATCTTTTATTACCCATCTTTATTCATTAATACTTTTAATTTAACGGTTTGTATAAAACCACAGGCAAAATAACATTATGTTCTTGTCTGTGATAAAACTCAATAAAAATGAACAAGTTTAAATGCAACAATGAGTCATTTAGTGCCTTTTATCCTAGATGTATTAATACATAAAACTTTTTTTTTATTTTTATTTATATAATAGTAATACTATAAATATTGACAGATAACGGTATAATCAATTTGAAGTTGTCAATCTAAGAAAATGCTAACCTACAAAAAATTATGCAACCTTCATAAATCAAATCTTTTGATATTCTTTTATATTATTCCGAAATGGTAGTAGTAGGTGATGAAACAAAAATTCTGTTAGTCATTATTAACGTCAAAATTGATTAATAATCCCTAAAATCCTAAATGTAGTAAATTTATCCAACAAAAAAATGGGCAAATGCGCCCCAGTATTTTTGGCATACGTTCAAAATTGTTTCGGCGTAAACATATTTAGGGAGAATACACCAGGATGTGAACCTCTCGTGTCGTGCCTGATCTTCTTGACCGGGCTATTCTTCCTGCTGTGGGACATGAGATTGTATCCAGCTTCGCTCAGGAAGTTAGCCAGATTTTCTGGATGCATCGTAGAAGTGAGTTTTTTCCTTTAAGTTAGCTGTCAAAGTTTGCATCGAAATATTAATATCGCTTTTCAGTATTTAATAGCCTCTTTTGTTATGGAGCACATCATGACAGACTTCTGGTTCCCACTCGAATCGACCGTCATGGCTTTATTGCCGAAAATCGCCGCTTACGAAGAGCAACTGTTAAAGGCGGGCGGTTGGCATTCTGGTGGAATATTTTCATTGTTGAAGTACAACGGAACGCAAGTTTTCGCTAGTTATTTCATGAGCGTCTTCTTTCTATTAGCCGTTCTGCACGCCACAAGAATCATAGACCTCAGATTGCTGAAGTGAGATTTTTAACGTTTTTTTTTTTTTAACCTATAATAATAATATGATTTTTAACAGCTGCGGGCCGGGTGTCTTCTTCAGGGACATACTGCAGAAATTCAAGAAATTCAGAAAGAAAATCGTTAAACTGCTTTCACGACGTAAGCAAGTTAAATTCAAACTCGGTGGGAGATCTAAGTCGCTAGCGTCATCTTGCGGATCGTCCGATTACGACGATTGTAATTGCATTTGTAATCGTGATGACACCGAAGATGATGATGACATTTTACGAAACGATAACGATTGCTTCGATGATGACGACTGCTACAATTATTCATACTCGAGAAACTACTGAAAACCTATATGTAATCCTCGAAAAAGAGGGAATCGATACAATGTCGCGTGATCATAAAATGTGATTGTTCCTCATTATGATCAAAAACGTCTTTTGAATCTGTATAGAAGCGTGTAGGAAATCAATGTGTTTTGTCTATAGAAGAAATATATCTTTTATGATTTTAAACGAGATTTTTATTGTAACATTTACCCTTGAGAAGGGCTTGAGTGACACATCATTCCGGGTACCATTGAGTCATGGTCAGATGGCGTGCGACGCCAACGTAAAATTCCATTTATGGCACGCGCTATCTGTCAATGACCCAATGGTACCCGCCCTCACTACCTAACTAATATTAATATATAAACAAGGCCTTCAGCAAAATTCAAATATCTCCCAAATCTATATTAAATTTAATATATTTATATTAACATTAATTTACAAAGAAATACACATTTAGAAAGATATTTGCTGGAATAGCACCTGGAGCCATCTACTTTACATTTTCTCAACGCAGGTCTGGTACGATATGTCGACTTTCGAGATGTCATCAATCAAAATAGTGTGACGGTTCGTTTTTTTTTTATAATAAATCTGTGAATAAATCTACACAAAATAAATAAATATGCTAAAATATCACAATTTTTATAAAATCTTAACGCTTCTAAGTGCAAATTACATACGAAGCTCGCAAATAATGCGGCCGTCTCTCTCTATTAGAAGAATCTTCGATAATTATCAACAGTACAGGTTGCATAAAACTAACCTCTCAAATTATAAAAATCTGGCAATTGCTTCGTACTTACGTTTACCTCGCCCAAAAATCTTGGCCATAAGCATATTAGGATGGCTAGGCTTTACCAAAACCGACGAAGAGAAAGAATCAGAGCTGATAATGACATTAAAACGAGCCGTACTCTCAGAGCAGCGAGAGGAGTACAATAAAGCAGAGCAGCTCTTACATATCGCTTTGCGATTAGCGCAACAGCAACAGAATCAACAGGGGGTGTTATATTGTTACGATTTAATGGCGAATTTAGCGTTTAATCAACTGCAGTTGGATAAATCGGAAAAGTTGTTCGTCACCGTGATGCAAATGCTATTAAGCAATGGATTATCGCAAGACGATTTAAAAGTAATCGCGGAATTACAGCTGAGTGTTACGTAAACTAAATATATTTATATATAGGTCATCCACATTAGTCTTAAACTCGCCAGAATATCCCATTTAAGAGCTGACGAAGAAAAAGCAGGCGTTGGGTATAAATGGTGTTTAGAGAAGATCGAAAAGCAAAAAAATGATAGTGTTCACAGCCAAACTCTTTACGGGGTTATCCAGGATTGGTACGCGCAGTTTTTACTCGATAGAGGAGATGTAAAGACTTCGTTAGAACATTTGAAGAAAGCGTATGAAACGTGTTGCGAATTACAAGGTAAAGAGGCGATGCAGAGCATGCTGTTGTTGAACGATTTGGGGATTACTAGTTGGAGAGCCGGTGATATCGCTAGTGCAGAGGATTTTTTGCTGCAGGCAATTAATATTGGAAAAACAGTGGAGGATCAATCGCATGTAGGAATATTTTTAGCGAACTTGGGGCTGATATACTTGCAGAAGGGGATGTCGGACGTTGCCAAGAAGTATTGTAAAGATGCTTTTCTCTTAGGTAATACTTTTAAGCCGGTGTTTCAATTGTGCTGTTGAAAAATTTTAGAAAATAAAACAATATTTTGGTATTTCTTATGCACGATCTGGATATATTTTAGAAAGTATATTAAATTAAAACACAAGAGTACGGTTTTGACTTTATCACAAACTATATTTTGTTTGCATAATAAAAGAATTTGTTAATTGTTAAAAACTTTTTGTTTTGACCTTATATTATAAGCTTTGTTCCATCTGACAGCTTGCGAGTTCAGATGGAACGCAGCCTGTAGGACACAATCAAAGAGCATTAAAGTTTTTTCGTAAATGCGCAAACTTTGGTACCAAAATTACATGCCAAAGTTTCACTTTGACAGCCAGAAATTTGAAAAGATAATTCAAAGCAGCTAACATACTCGTTTTCACGATTTACTTTTAAGGTTAATATTAAGATTGTTTTGAACGATTTTGAAGAAGGCGGTTGCAGGGAAGTGTTTATGTTGCTGTGGAAGTTTGGAAACAAATATTTCTGCTGCTAGCAATGCATACGCATGCGCACAGCAGAACTTTGTAATGTCAAAGTAAAATTGAATGTGACGTCATTAAAGTGTACCAAAATTATCATTTACACCAGAAGTTTGATATGGATTTGAAAGACTTTGACATCAAATATTTAACTACTTTGATCGTGTCATACAGACTTAATGTAAAGCTCTTATATTTTTTTTTTCTTTTTATCCCTTTATTGATTTAATTTACATTACAATGCAAAACAGATGAACATGCGCAATATAAATCTTTTGATATCCAAATGCAATATAAGGTTCCTTAAAAGCAACGAATAAAAACGAAAAATCTTTAATTACTAAAAATAAATGTAAAATTAAATTCGTTTTTTCTATATTTTTAGGTTAAAAATATGACTCGGATTATATGCACTAGAAAAACAACAAAATATGCGCATTTATATGCACATATTTTGACAACAATATGCAGAAATTATTGACAAATATGCTCTGCCATATGCGAAATATGCATCAGTATGCACTATTTCAACTTAAAAGAAAACATGAAGATAACAGTTTACTTTACATTTTAAGTATCTTACAACATAATGCTCTTACAACATTATTCCTTATTAAAAATATACAAAAACTTAGAGGTTCTGTGACGTTATAATACTAAATTATATATATGCAATAATTCATGAAATATGCATGAAGTAGCAAAAATATGCTTAATATGCATTTGTTAATAAGCTCATTTTAATAAAAAAAACATTAGATACAGCCAAATACTAAAAATTTGGTCGATATATCTTTAAAAAACAAATATGCATTTTGCATATAATCCGAGCTTTACTAATCACTATAAAATATTTGCATTATCAGATGCTAATTCATAAGTAAAACAGAAAAATTAACACTCTAGAAATCAATTCCGTTTTTAGAAATTTTATTTTAGTCATACTATGATAAATATTTCAAAGTATTGCTTTGAATATACCTCATTAATCACTGACATTTAATTTCCTCCTTAAAGACTCAAATAATTGTTACTTTTCTTGCAGGTAAAAAATATAACAATACCGAATCAATCGACCAGGCCAATTATTGTTTCGAACAAATACAACTGAACGCACGTTAATTTTATTAAATTAATTAATATAAATAGGATATTAAAATATTGTTGTATTATTTCTTTATTAAAAAAAAGGCAAAATATAATAAACACTGTTTTAATTAGAAATACACTTAAGTAATCTTATAAATCGAAAGTTACTTCTTTTGCTTTTTCTTTTCCGCTTCCTCTTCCTTCTCCTTCTCGATTTGGGTGACGTATCTTTCTATCGTTTCAGCATCTAACATCAGCATCGGTTGCCCCCGGCGCATAACGGCGATTTCCAAATTCTTTTGCCCCGATTGCACGACTTCCAATAAAGCTTTTATCGCCAACTTCACAGTCTTCTCTTCGGTAGCGACCTCTTCGTCTGTATAATATTTTTCTAGGAATTCCCGCACGGTCTTAGCTGATCTTCCGGTAGCGTTGGCTTTCCATTCGTAATAAATCCCCGAAGGTTCCGTTTGATACAAGTGGGGAATATCGTCGTAGTCGAAACCGCCAATCAAACATGACATACCGAATGGACGCCTACCATTGCTCTGCGTGTATTTCTGTTTTAGGCTTGCGATATATCGTGTGATATATTCTAAAGTTACAGGATCTTCGACGGTCAGCTTGTGTGATTGACATTCTATTTGTGCTCTATTAATTAATATCCTAGCATCTGCTGTAAGGCCGGCAAATGCCATCACTACATGATCATCGAGAAGGCATATTTTTCTGACAGTTCGTTCCTCTTGAAGTTTTGCAACTGACTTTTTCTCTACCCCTAAGACGACAGCATCTTTACCACGAACACCCACCTGTGGTTAAAATTATATGTTCAAAGCCTTAAATTCAGTTAAATCATAATAAATAAGCAAGCTGCACTGTTTCCAAAGATTTGAAAAAAAAAGAAACACCAAATGGGTTGATTTACTTTTGCAATAGATTAAAAAAAAAAGAGGGATAAAACTAAATTTTTGCTTTACAGTCCTGTTAATTTGATTGATTTTTCAATTTCTATTATAACATAACTCTATTAAATAAAATCTCAAAAAGATAATTTAGATAGTTTTTTACGCAGGCTTATAGGATATACTAAGAACTTAGACTAATATAAATTTTTACTCATAATTTCAATAAAATGCAAAAAGAACTATGCTAGGCAATATATACATAGAGAATGTACCGTTCTACATAACATTTAATACAACTTTAAACACATTTATGCAAATCTGTTTATAATTTTCTAAACATTTTGCATTGTCATAAGCGGTAGTGAGGTTAAGAAATTCAAATTGTACTTACCGCTGTTGAACCTTTTCGTACGGCCTCTTGAGCATATTCCACTTGTAATAGATGTCCATCTGGAGAAAATACGGTAATAGCACGATCGTAGCGAGCAGACATTTCTTTTATAATTCAATTATCGGCAAAACCAGCAATTAATACCAATATTTTGCTTTGTAATATGTCAAAACGCTGTCAAAATAAAAATTTAATAGTAATTTAGTTTAGCACCAACGTTAAAATACCAAAACTTCCTAATGAATTATTTATTGTAGAATTTCAAAAATAAACGCAGTTTCTTGCAATATTAAATTTGTTTCTATCAAAATTTAATATAAGTATTATTAAAATTATACCTTCTTTATTACTTTTAACGCAAAAATTGTAATTGTAATTTATGTTCGTATTTGAACTGTTACAGATTTTGCTTGAATTTAACGATTTTTTTATCTTTAATAGATGTTGTTTTAACAAATATAGATAATATAAATCCTATATGCGCAATTTTCTCTGTTATCGCGTTATATTGGTGATAACATCAACAAACAATTTTCATTGTTGAGTTGTTGGCTAGACATATGTAAATAGAAATACGTGTCAAAATTTCTCGTGTAGGGGGAACGATAGTTGGTTTGAATGTAGACGGTACACGTATATTTTTATCAAAAAATAAAATAAAACGCATGGGAAAAGTTCCGTGCGAATACTATCGAAATGACAAAACACTTTCGCAAATATTTCTTGATTCTTTTGTTTTTAACATGTGAAATATACAGTGTGTTCAGCCAAGTACATCAACATGATCATCACGGACACTCGCACGGGCACTCCGAAGAACCACCGTCGTTTAAGTATAGTCAAGCAGCCAATGATAAGTACTATCAACAACATGATCATGGGAAGAAAGAGAAAACTGCAGAAGAACTCAGAAAACATCTCCCCTTAACCGGTAGTGATTTGTGGCTGTATGCTATGGGATCTACTTTACTTATCAGTGCAGCACCTTTCTTCATACTTTTTTTCGTTCCTCTGGATAATACGGAGCAGAAACAGCCATTGTTAAAGATTTTATTAGCTTTCGCTTCTGGTGGATTGTTGGGGGATGCTTTTCTACATTTAATCCCTCATGCGGCTATGAATGTTGAAGATAGAGGGCACTCTCATGATCATCACGGTCATTCTCATTCAGACGGTGATGTACATGGACATGATATGTCTGTTGGTTTATGGGTTTTGGCCGGCATAACAACTTTTTTGATTGTGGAAAAAATTGTTAGAATTTTAAAAGGTGGCCCTGGACATTCTCATAATAAACCTAAAGTAACAGAAAATGATGTGAAGAATAAATCAAAGAAAAATGAAGCGAAAGAGAAGACCAATAAGAAAACTGATGAGAAAGAAGAGAATAAAGATATAAAAGTATCCGGATATTTAAATTTAGCTGCAGATTTTAGTCATAATTTCACTGACGGCTTAGCAATTGGTTCCTCGTATCTCGCAGGGAATACCGTCGGAATAGTTACCACCATCACAATTTTATTACACGAAGTCCCACATGAAATCGGCGATTTCGCTATATTACTTCAATCGGGGGTTAGTAGAAAGAATGCGATGCTCCTGCAGCTAACAACGGCTTTGGGTGCATTAGCAGGGACTGCAGTTTCTTTATTTCTGCAAAACAGCGAAGATTTAATGGCAACCAGTTGGATTCTGCCATTTACGGCAGGGGGTTTCATTTATATAGCTTTAGTATCGGTCATTCCAGAACTACTGGAAGAGGAGAAACCAAGTTTTACACAGACTGTACTGCAAGTGTGCGCTTTGCTTGTCGGAGTGTATATGATGGTTTTAATAGCTGAATACGAGTAATTGGAATCTGTTCGAATGCGTAACTTAAATTATTGCAGTATAGATAAATATATTTTTGTATCTTTATTTAACTGATTTGTGGTTCTAAATTAAAAATATGTAAAAATTTGTGCGAAATAAAGTTTTGATTTATTGTAATGTTGGATTTAAATTTTCAATGCACATTATGAATAATTACAAGAAGATTAAATGCTTTAAAAGTATTGGAAACGTTTTTTTTTCCCAATTCAAATTTAAGCTGGTAAAATTAGTAGGTAATGGGTCTAAATAAAGTTTTAATATTGATTTTCTTTGCGTTTATTCCGTAAATAATTGAGAATATTTAAGGGAATTGGTAAAAAAGTAATTCGATGATTTAAATTTAACTCCACTAACAATATTACATTGCAGTAACTAAATGTATCCTAATTTTCAATCTTTTACTGTAATTATTCATAATGGATAAATGATAAGGAAGAAAGACATTACGATTATTAGGTAGTGAAACATTTTACATTCTCAAAAATTATTAAAAGCCGCATTAAAAATGTAATCGCGACACTGTTAAATTAAATGTAAGCTGTAAATACGACCTATTATTAGCAGACGTATCACACTGATGAGATTAAGGAAAATCGAAACATATCTAATTTTTCAAATCTCGCGCTATATTTCGTAAGCACGGTCCATTCGTAATTCTATGTTTAGCCGTTTGACTGGGAAGGCGCTGTGACAATGCAATCGTGACGTCACTTGTTTCCAACGAAATGTACAGGATTTGCGGTACTCTTTATTGTTGTTCTGTGCACTGTGGCCAACTGTGGCTACCATTTAGTCTGTGTACCACATGTACACATTTAGTTTGTGTACCGTCGTTTGTTAGTGTGGTGTTGTACACCGGGAACCGGGATATTACTTTTGTTGTATTCACGCGCAATTATGGCGGATAATTTGGAGAATCCGATTTGCACTAGCGTACAATATTTAAAAACAATTCGTTTTTCTTCGCTGACATTAGAAGAAAAACAAAAAATCAAAAGTGCCGGTGGTCCAAAACCGAATTTATCGATCACGCATGTAACAAAATGTAAAACACGCGATTATAAAAGAACCTTTAAGATAGACACTTATGAAAAAGCCGCCTGGTTATGTGGTTGTGAAATTAGGAATAGTCTTTATTGTTTTCCGTGTTTATTATTTGCTGGTGATGTTCAAACAGAATGGACCACATCCGGTGTCAAGGATTTAATCCATTTAAAAGAAAAAATTAAAAAACATCAAAGTTCCAAGACACACCTCTCTGCTAAATTAGATTTTAATTTATTAGGTAAACAAGATATTCGACAACAATTAAACAGTGCGTACCGACTGAATATCGAGAAACATAATGAGCAAGTAAAAAAGAACAGATACATTTTATCGAAAATTATAAACTGTATTAAATTTTGTGGAGCTTTCGAATTAGCATTACGTGATGATTCTATAAATCCTGGTATATTTAAAGGGCTTATCAATTTTTCGGCAGAATTAGATTTAGCACTCGGGGATCATTTGAATCAATCCACACTTTTTAAAGGAACATCCAAAGACATTCAAAATGAATTATTGGACTGTATGCTTTTTGTGTGTCATGCACACATTAACAAAGAAATTGCTGCCTCAAAATTCGTGTCCGTGATAAGTGATGAAACAAGTGACATTTCAAACATTTCCCAAATGGTTATAGTTTTCCGTTATACTTTAGCAGACGGCACCCCTGTTGAAAGATTTTGGGGTTTTTTGAAACCTTCTGATCATGATGCTATTGCGTTAGCTGGCTGTATTGAAAACATTTTAAATTCTGTTTTAAAAAAATCTGATCAGCTAATTTCGCAAAGCTATGACGGCGCAAGTGTTATGAGTGGCGTCCACGGTGGTGTGCAAAAACTCATCAAAGATAAATTCCAGTATGCGTATTATATTCACTGTTACGCACACGAAATAAATTTAATAATATCACAAGCAACGAGTATAAATACAAATGTTCGCATCTTTTTTTCCGATCTGAGTGATATTACGAATTTCTTCTCCAATTCTCCACAACGAGTTTCTGTATTAGATGAGATCGTTGGAAGTAGAGTTCCAAATGCATCTGCTACAAGGTGGAATTTTAAAATTAGAACTGTTAACACTGTTTATGAAAACAGAGAAGCCCTTATGGAGTGTATGGAGAAAATACAATCAACGTCCAGACAATCGGATACCATCACAAAAGCTGGTGCCCTTTTAAGATTATTGAATGACCCCAAGTTCGTTTTTTGGCTGACAGTTTTTCATCGTTTAATGCCTCATATTAATATAGTATATTCTCAGCTGCAGAAAAGAACTGCTGATTCTGTGACTATAAAAAAATGTATTGCAGAGCTTGAAAAAAACATTCAGAAAGAAAGGGAAAATATACACACTATCAGATACTCCGAACTAGACGACATTGATGTGAGTCACTCTAGGAAAAGAAGGAAGGTAGATGAAAGAACCTCTTATGTTTCCACGATTGTTCAAGCTAAAGAAGTGTGCGACACCATAATATCAGAAATAAAAAGAAGGTTTTCGTTTACAGGTCATTTGGAGGTGGCTAATTTGTTTTCGGTGGAGAATTTTGAAGTATATTCGTCGAATTTTTCCATCCAACATTTAGATTCAGCAATTTCCGCCTTTCCATTTTTAAACAGATACAAATTCAAGACAGAGTTGGAAGTAATTTACAGAAGAACAGATTTTAGAGAGGTCTCCGGAGCAGTTCATCTACTTAAGTTTTTGATAGAAAATAATTTGCAAGAAGACTTCTCAGAGACCTTTCTTGTGCTACTCGCAATTGTAACCATGCCCATGACAACTGCAGAAGCAGAACGTTGTTTCTCAACTTTGAAGCGCATTAAAACTTTTTTGAGAAGTACTATGGCCCAGGATAGGTTAACTGCTCTCGCAATGTTGTCTATTGAGAAACAAATGATTCAAGATCTTTCAAACTTTAATGAATTGGTTATTGAAGAATTCGCATCGAGAAAGAACAGGCAACTTGAATTACAATACAAAACGTGTGGGTGAAAATTAGTACTAAGTGTTTGTGTTAGTTAGTAAGTTATCAGTTACCTTATTAGTTAGACAATAAAAGCAACAAGACAACACGTGAAACTTGATCAAGAAGATGTGCTGTCTGGTAAAAACTAGATAGGATTTTTCAAACAATTTTTAGTTTAAGTCATTTTTGTTAGTTTATGATGTGACTGTTCTGTATAAAAAGAAGAACTAACAATTTCGGATTTTTGCGCTAAGCACTTTTCTGAATATTATCCCAAGATAAGGCGAAAGAACGTCACAAATTGCTCTAAAATGCGAGTTTTGAAGGTTAATTTTCAAAACCGGACTCCCTGGTACCTACCCACATGTGCACTCCCAAAATAAAAGTCCACACGCCGCCACTGATTATAAAGCACAGCTTTGGAAGAAAATCTTAGAAGTAAGTACAAATGATGCAAATCAAATCGCCGGTATTTTGACAGGCATTTGACGTTTGTGACGTCAGCAGCGTGGTTATTGCCACAGTAAACAGTAATGTAAATGAAAATACCTAAATACCCGTGCCCAAAGATATTGGAAAGAGTTCAGTTGGTAATGAATCTATTTTAGAGCCAAATTAAAAATTTTGTAAATTTTAACAAACGTATTTTATCATAATGAATAAATTATAAAATAATTGTTCTTGCTAAATGTCATCGCTATTATTTATAAATATATTCGATGCATCCTCAAGTTTATCTAAAATAAAATACGCAATGCCAGAATAGTATAGGAGCCAAGGAGTGGAGAGTTGATATCAGACAAATTTGATGAGATAATTACGTCAATCCACGATAATAAAATTAAGATATAAACATTGCATTTAATGCAAGTCAAATGAAAATAAAACAGATTTGCTTATCATTTATGCATATTATGCTAGTATGTCTTCACTGATAAAATCTACCAATAAATAATTATGTTATGATAAATGGCTACCGGGTTTTCACCGCATCGCGTCATCACTGCAACAAATTCACTCCTCACCTCCTACAAACTGGAAAAGGTGCATATTATGGCATTTATTAGTGCAGACGCTGTTGTTTACATCCATTAACATTTACTTTTTATAGCGCCTTTTTGCATCTTACAGCTTTCTATTTACCATTATCATGTAAACTTGCTTTTTAGAGAATACCATGAGCAGTGGTTTTAAGCAACGAAGAATATATTGTTATAAAACTATTAAATGTGTAAAAACATTAATGAAAATTTTCTAAATAATGGAAAAGACAAGGTGAGTGAATATACCTATCTATTTTTATAAATACCTGCTTTCAAATTTCGTTTGTTTTTGTAGATTTTCTTTGTTATTACTAGACCCTGGTGAAATATATTTCGAAGATTTCAGTGCGATTTTCGTCACTTCTGACGTAACCTCCGCGAATTACGACTATAAAAAACAGGACGGTAGATTGAAGCTGTGTTCGAAATCTTTAGTTTTCGAACCGAGAGACATCTCGAAACCCCTCATAAAGATCCCATTGAAGGAATGCAAAGTGATCGAAGAATGGAAAGGGAAGTGGAAATTCTTGAAGAGCGACGCCGCCCTGAACGTCATATGCAATCGATACATCGAGATGCTGGAGGGTAATGAGATAACCCCGTACAGATTCTGTGATTATGGGAAATTTTTGTTCCTATTGAATTACGCCAACGTGAAGGATTGTCTCTCGCGGATTATGCAGTTGCAAAGGGCGAATACGTTGCCACCGTTGGAACAATCGCATATGGTGGGTCAAATTTATATTTTATTATTACATCGTGACTTAAATTTTATTTAGAACGTATATCGATTTTTGTTTTATTATCGGGATATGGTTGAATTTAGTAAAAGTAATGTGCCGACTAATAACCTAAAAAATTTAATTTGACATATGTCAAAATAGTATGGCGGCAAGTTTAAAAATTATGTTGTAAAGCAAGATGCAACAAAAAGTGGGGTTAAGTGACGAGTCAAAAACATATTTCATGGATAAAATTTAATGCCAATTTTTATCATATTAAGAAAACACATGTTTTCAAAATATTTAAGTTACATATCTCGATTTCTTTTTTTTTTTTTGTTTAATTCTGAAATTATATCTATCACACTGACAAAAGTCAATGCTAGGTTTTTCCACTATCACCAAACAACAATGCACAATCTCTCGACGCGCGTTTCGCTAACCAAGTTAGCATCATCAGGAGATGATTAATAGATTAATAGTGTCACTATTAATCATCTCCTGATGATGCTAACTTGGTTAGCGAAACGCGCGTCGAGAGATTGTGCATTGTTGTTTGGTGATAGTGGAAAAACCTAGCATTGACTTTTATCAGTGTGATAGTTATTGTTACACCAAAGGTTCCAAAACCCAATTACTGGACTGAAATTATATGCAAACTTTGACTAACATTAAAAAAAAAAAAAAATAAAAATTAATCATATGTTGGTAAAATCTCTAAATCACGCACATTGCATCTAAATTGTGACGACAAAATATTAAATCTTACCACCTTCGTTTGACCGAAATAAATGTTTTGATTTTTCTTATCGGTTTTAGATAACTGCGATAGTCAATTCTAGGCACGCGGGCGTTAAATTCAACCCTTTATGGCTCGATCTGTACGAGAAAGTCATAATGGAGGCACAGGGTGAAAAAATAGGTCCGCTGGTGCGAAATCCTGGCAGGATCGTCTTAACGAATTCTAGATTTTATTTTCAACCATACAACAACATAGAAATGGTAAAATCGACCTAGATATAGTAATCGAATTCATTTTTATGCGACTACTTTTGCAGTATCCATTTCATCGAATCAATTTAGATTCCATTAAAAGAATCGTGAAACGTCGTTTTCTTTTGCAACACATTGTAAGTACAAATCACCTGTAATGTGAATATAATCTGTGTGACTTTTCGAAGTATGCAAGTTATATTGCGCGATTAATTAATGTAATCGAAATCGCATGACTCACGTGGGTTATATCGATTATGTTTGCAAACCCCCATATACAGTGGTATCCGAAAGTAATGCGCCAACAATATTTTTTCAGGGTTTAGAAATTTACACTGACGTTTGTGATAAAACAGCCGACATTTACGTAGCCTTATCGAGTCAGAAGGCTAGAGATGAATTATATTCGAGTATTTTAGCTCAACCCGATCTCAAATTAGACTATACGGAAAAAGATGTGATGACGTTAAAATGGCAAAACGGCATAGTTTCGAACTATGATTATCTTATATATATTAATAGGTAAGTCGTTGGTGATTAAAAATTTATTGTTGTTTAATAGATATTATTTAATCAGTTTAGGTGATAGGACTATAAATGACTTAACGCAGTATCCAGTATTTCCTTGGGTGATATCTGATTATAAGAGTAGCGATATTAACCTGGATGATCCGAATGTATACAGGGACTTCTCGAAGCCAGTCGGTGCCTTAAATCCAGCAAGATTGAAACGATTATTGGACAGGTGAATTTTTACATAGACACATAAGGGTCATTTCATGTCGATAAAACACAAAACGAGACCATTTTAAACCGTCCATCTTAGATTTTCTTGAAATTTGGCATTGGTATACTCTCAGTAAAGACACGCAAATGAAAAAAGTATAAAATTTTACTGTAAAGTGCATTTTCTTCAATTACTGTAGAAATTTTCTTGGTTTCGATAGGGTCGTGGGATGGGTGCCATTTTACAGCATTTCTCATACCCTTTCGTATCATGATGATCATTGTTCAACAAACATTTGCATTATTACTGTAAATTCTGTAAATGTAATCTCAGATTAGTTAGGCAGTTGGACATTATTCACAAAAGAATTATAACTAATTCTTACATCATTTGCACAATCGTCAATTCTTTAAGATATAAGTCGAGGATTGTATTTTAGCCATTCCAACGGTTATATCCAACAATTATCAGAAAATCTACAAGAATTATTGAAACAATAGAATGTAATAAACACGTGGGTGAGCCGAAAGTTTAGAAAATTTACAAAAATCGAATTATCTTTGGATATCAATTTGCGGTTTCGACAAATTAAACTGTCATTGCGTTCACATTTCCTGGATTGTTTACAGTAATACCGTTCCATTTGAATTTTTCGAGGAAATCATATAAATAGAACAAACTGCTAGTTAATGCCATTCTAGTTTCGGTTTAAAGCAATAAAGCGAACAATATCAGTTACGCTCTTCATCTATTTGATGTTCTTTTCACAATGAGTCTTTCACAAGTTTTTGAAAATCGATTGATATTCAGTAAAGTTACAGGGAATTTTGTATGACAAAAGGTGTTTCCTTCACCTTTTTATAATATATTCAATCGCAAAGTATCATGAACTAAACTTATAAATAATTGTGAGCTGATTTATTTAACATTTATTTCACCAACCGCAATGGATGAAACTTATTAAAAAGAAAGAATAAATGTAAAGAGAAAACAAATTACGCCATCTTGCGAGAACTTCAGACACTTGAATATATTTTTAATGATGTTTTCATGACCACATTTACCAGTATATTTTTTTTCTTAAGTTCTATGACCAACCGTTACCAAGGTATAGCCAGTGGCCACCCTTAATGAATCAGCTGCAATAGTTGAGTATGCCGATTTTGTTAAAATATATTACACGTTTGCAAAAATTACATATTGACAATTTAAACTCTGGCGTTTCAGTAAATATTCAAGCAATAAGGCCGAAGTAAAACTTGCTATTACTTAAATAGGATCTATTTATCATTTTATATTTGAAAAAAAAATCATTTGTTTGACACACGGTAGAGTTGATGGTCTTTTTTTTTTGTACCTTCGATGTGCCTTCCTTTTTTCCTTTAACATTGGGAGATTCGCCCAATTGTTTTGATATGTACTTACCTTTTGAAGGTACGACGAGATGCCAGAACCGAAATACATGTACGGATCCCATTATTCCACTCCGGGCTTCGTCTTGTATTACCTCGTTCGATTGTATCCGCAATACATGCTATGTTTACAAAATGGCCGCTTCGACTTACCAGATAGGATGTTCAATTCGTGTGCGGACGTCTATAAGAATTGCTTGAACAACATGGCCGACTTCAAAGAACTAATACCGCAATTTTACGACGTCGAAGATGAGGGCAAGTTCTTGGTCAATAGTATGGGGATAAACTTCGGTTATCGCGAGAGTGGGGTGAAAGTGGGCGACGTACGTCTACCGCCGTGGGCCGACAACCCGAAACGTTTCGTCCAAACCTTGCGAGAGGCTCTCGAATCCGATACCGTGTCGAAAAACCTCCATTCCTGGATCGATTTGATCTTCGGTTATAAGCAACGAGGCGAAGAAGCTGTCAACTCCTACAATGGTAGCGTTAAATCACGTTAAGTCTCCTTTTATTGAATGTAGAACGTATCTCTTTAGTATTCCATTACATGTGTTACGAAGGAAACGTCGATTTAGATTCGATAACCGATATGAATCAACGGCACCCGCTAGAGGTTCAAATTATGGAATTCGGGCAAGTGCCGAAGCAAGTATTTCACGTCCCACATCCGCACAGGAAGGTGGGACAAATCCTTTTAGAAGTATCTCAGGTAGCTACCGTAGTAGAAAGTGATATTGAATGTGGTAAGTTGCACAGTTGTATTATCAAAAATAATGGCGATATGCAGTGGCGGCTCGTGACTTTTTGCGAAGGGGAAGCTACTGCAATCTTACTCACAGATAAGTAATACAGATAGGTCACCTTACGGAAGAATTTGGCATTTCGCTAAAATTGGATTTTTCAATTTCTTGTACGATGTGTAATTTCGACTCTATGTTTAAACAAATAATAGAATTTCTTACTAACCAGTCGACAACACCTTCCCATCTCCCTATTTTATTAATTTTATTCATTTTCTGTGTATGACCTAACAAAACTTCATAAAACAACATAAACCGAATAATTGTTGCGTAGATCCTTAAAACATCCTTAAAGTAATGCGTTAGTACTGACTAGGGCGAACTTTTTACGAATGATAACGCTTGACAACTTGCCGATGCAGTAAAATTTCATATTAGTGGAAATTTGTTTGCATTTTTAAATCAAGTAATGAATAAATATACTATTTATTATAAATTCTTTGTAAAAATTGCTTTATTTTAGTATACAGTCAATGATTAAACATTGTTTTAATACATAATAAAACACCATTTAGTTTATTAAAAATAATAAGCGAAGCTTGGCCTCCTTAACCTCCCCTGACAAGCCGTCACTGGCGCTATCCAACGACCTTGCGGCACTCCAGATAATTTTTTTTTTAAATATAGATATATATCAACCATGGAGGACGTTTACAGCTCTCTCATGCGTTACTAAATTCGCCACCCATAAAGGCCCGATCACTTGCTTATGCGTGAGCCGGGACAACGATAGAGTAATATCCGTCGGACAAGATTCCAGGATGAAGATCTTCTCGATAGAGGGCAATCGGCAGATCAGGAGCGCGAACATCGGGAATATGCCGCTCAGCGGTTGCATCGATCTGCCGGACTTGAATACGGTGATCGTCAGCAGTTGGGACAATAGTATGTGAGTATATACTAAGACGGCGCGACGTTGCGAATCTAATTCGCGTTAATCGTTTAGAAAATTGTACGACTTGGATTTCGGAAGGGTGACGCAATCGGTGGAAGCACACGAGGATGCCATCACGTGCATGATCTGGGGCGAGAAGTCGAACCTGTTGTGTTCGGGCAGCGCCGATTGTACCGTCAGGGTGTGGAGGGGTTTCAACGAGCACGGAACTATTAAACCCATACAGTGTTTGATGTGCCAATTGGATCACAATTCTGAAGTTATCTGCCTTAATTTCGATACGTAAGTGAATTATTCGAATTTTTATATAGTTTTAACTGCAAGCAGAAACGAAAGAATAACTACGGAAAACATTGTATTTTCTCGGGACAGGACTGGAGGTCGCTGACCTTAAAGCTTGTATGGGCCGCCGCTACCATATGAGCGAAGTGTGCACCGCACTCGGCCGGCCAAAGTCTTTATAAATCCTGCATTTTATTTTATTTATTATTTTATCGTTCATAATTTTAACAGAAATATACAAGGTGACATAGAAAAAACTACAATGCATAGCAACATTGTTACACTTCAAAAACGTAATTTTATATTTGTACCCATTCATTTTTATCCCCGTGTATAGTTATCATATGGTATTATTTCCGATTCTAAAAATAGCATCTGCGCATTCTTCCCCATATCAGTCTCTCATTCGTCAACCAATGACTCGCTTGCATTCAGTTGCCACGCACCCTCTGATTGGGCGTTCGACGTCACGTTATTTAAGGGGTTATTTTTTTTCTACGCCTACCGTTGATGTATTGCATAAGCCCTGGGCTGATTTTGGAAGCGTAGAAAGAGGGTTTCATCCATGATGGAATAAAAACGGATTTGAATACGGATCTCCACGTTGTATTATTCTTTTCTCCGGCTCTGATCGACGTCATCCCTTTCCATCACGATTAAAATATAAAAAAACATATAAAAACATGGTGTGGTTCTGGATAAAATTACGGTCTACAATTAATTCAGTTCAATTTCATGTAATATCAAATTTTAAGGTTAAGCTGCTTCGTCATTAATATTTTCTTTCTTCGTCAGTGAAAATTTATACTTAGCAGTTGGTACTGAAGACGGCGAAGTCTACATCTGGAAAATAGAGGACAAAACTCTACATCGGAAGTTCCCCGTGCACACTTCAGCAATCAAATCGCTTTGCTATAGTCCGGATGGTGAAAAATTAGTTACGTGCAGCTCGGACAAGTCGTTTAAGATCATAGATTTGCAAACAGGCATGTCGGTCTACACCAAAACCATGGAATCCGCTTTGAGATGTTTAAAATGGGACGGCTTTCTCTTGTTATTGGGCAGCGAAGATGGCATTTTATACGTTTGGGATATTGTCGAAGTAAAATTGCTCATCCAGAGTAAAATGCACGAAGGTAAACCTCTTTTTGTTTTTTTTAGTAACTTCCCTAGCGGTAATTTTATTAATTCCAGGTCCTATTAATACGTTAGATTTATCCATAGATAAAAAATTTGTTGCTACCGGAGGCGAGGATCATCAAATTTGCATTTGGAAACCAAATAGTTAAAACTTTATTAGTATTTTTCATTTTCCTGCAGTATTCTTTATCGTTTAGATTATCACAACGTTTTGCTTTATTTTTTATGTATTTATTATATTGTTAATAAATGGAAATTGGTATTGTTATATCGATTGAAATTAACACATCTTTATTTATAACTTGCGTTTTATTTCTTTTTCCTTATCACAATGTCATTATATCTTATTTATCTATGAAATTTAACAATGCTCTGATGTTATTCTCAAAAACATAATCGTTAATACATACATATAAAATAAAATAGTTATATAAAAAACATGGTAAAATATCTAAAAAAAAAAAACAAAAAAAAAAGGAATAAAGAAGATTCTTATTATGTCATTTGTTCCAAATTGTTCGAGAGTAAAAGCTTTAGGTTGTACAAATATTAAAATGCATTATTAATATGTAAAAACAGATTTTTTTTTAAATTTAAATTCGTCCTCACTTTGTTACGCTTTAACAACAGTAATATTATGTGCAGTCTTATCTTCAGATAATATCTCATTTAGGAACGCTATTATTTTTCGTCCAACTTCGAAACGATCGTCGGCTTTTTCGCCGGGATTAGAACAGTCTTCTATTAGAGCGAACATTGCTTGATACTTGTACGCTATGTGCACGGGAGGCGTATGCAAAAGCCCGTTCTTTATCATGGGAAATGGGGCGTCCTTGCTGAGAAGCAGCTAAAATTAAACAGAAATACGTTCATCCGCATTCCTAACTTTCGTAAACCCAACTTACGCTGCAAATGGCGTAATAATTGTGGTCGCTGTATTTGTGTGTGCACAAATCCTCTTGGTCGTAAGCGAAACCGTCTGGATCGTGGATAATTTCGCTTCTGTGCACACTATTTAGAGCTACAGACAAAAAGAAAAGATATGTAATACTTCTACAGATATATCGGGTCAGTCAATAGTCCGATATCGGTCGATATTGACTTTGACATCTATCATAAAAGTTCCTCAATGAAAAAATGTTTTCACCTTCGGGAGGTATATCAGCCTCCCGGGACCGTGCGCAACTTAATTTTCTCAAATGAAACCCTACTTATGTTTTCATCATATTGATTTGTTATAATAAATGTTTGTTCCAAATTTCGAACGCAAGGTTGAATTTATAAAGAGTATCACAGATGACTCTGAGTGGTATTTAATAGAATTAAACAGTTATTTAATTTATAAAGAATATAATTTAAAATATTGTCTACAAATTTCGTAGCGCAGTATGTAAATAAAAAGTTCAATTAAGTAGGTACTGGAACCTACTAAATATGATTTGGGGAGCGCGCTTTTATTTTGAAAGAGTTATTGCTTTCGTTTTTATTGTGTTTTGCTGTTATATATTATCATAGTGTTTGACGCCTCGTTTTCCAAATTACGTTTTGTTTATATTAATGGATACGTATCACTTTCTCAGCCTCTATAACGGCTATGGAAACTATTGAGCCGAATTTAAACCTGATGATACTTGCGTTGAATATGATTTTGAGTATTAGAGAGAGAAGATAGCAAGCATTCGAAAACGACAGAAACATTTATACGGTGTCCGCTGCATACGATCATTTGTCGTTTAGCTCTTATTGCTTACAAAATCATTTTTTTTTAAACGTCAACGTTGCTTGTTTTTGATAGGTAAATATTGAAAAACCTCTTTCTCAAGACCCCAAAATAAATGTAACCTTATTTTTAATTCCTAATATTTTCTTGGTATTGTGAACATTAATAAAATTTACAAAATGACGTTTCGAAATTATTTATAACTTCTTCTTCAGAATAGAAGTGTAAATCTGTATACATTAACAGATAATATGATATAAATACATAACTATAAAAATCTTGAAGTTATAATTCTCTGAGAGCATAGCATTAAGATGATAAGCTCCTAGGCAGCTGTTGCAGGTGCTGGGACCACCCCAAACTGGCACCTACAGAAACCTTCATAAATTTAACTTCGCAACAAGGCTATTACTAAAAAAATGAGTAAAGTAATAATTTGATTTTACTAATATTAATAATTATTAGCTAGCACCGCAGCACCCGCACATTTCAGAGATGCCCCTATTTAAATTTTTAACATCCTCCTGATTAGAGACACGTCACGTAAGAGAAGTATCGTCAGCGAAAGGAACCGTGCCCGTGATTAGCGAGGCGAATGACATGCGTCAGGTCATTAATAAATATTAAAAAGAACGTTGGGCTCAGCACCGAACCCTGCGGTACACCACACGACTCGGTTAACTTTTGAATCTATGAAGTCATGACCTTCAACCTCACCTATTGACAGCGATCAGACAAGTGCTGGGGTCGTACCCTTCAAGTTTACACAGAAGAACAGAAAGAAAACATGTATACGAAAGAAACCGCAAATTTAAACGATTGCTTTGATGTTGACGGTTTTAACATAAATTGTATGCATCTCAAAGTATCATCAGGTTTAGGATCGAACTATTTTTTTGTTCCCTAGAAATAAATTCGCTTTGTATGTTCCGGAAACATTTGAAATAATTTCATTCTACTCATCATTCCAAAGAAATTTATAATATGGTCGAGGAAACATTAAGAAAGAATACAGCTGATCATTGGATGGACAAATTAGATGTGATAATTATCCCATATTATTTCAATATTTTATGACTATATGTACCAATATAAACTTAAACTATTTATTATATTTGTACTATTTATTCTTGTATATAAAATGTAATATCTTATAATAATACTTATGTAAAATTACTCCAATATTTTCTAATATTTTACCTGTCTCATCGTCTCTCCTAACAACCAAATTTTCTAAATCGACAAAAGTCAACGTCAGCTTGTCGTCTACCGCGATATTATCACCAGACACGTCTGTTAGGTAAAATCTCAAAGACTGATGACCGAAAGTAAACTTCTGCGCCCCTTGCAGCAGTTGCAAAGCCAAATAAGCACGGTCCATCCAAGGGGCGTTGACTTTGTGAAGCAAATGCGATCCGCGATGCTCCATCACGGCCAGTCTGCCACAGGTGCCGTAATACTTCGGAACCGGCCAATTGTCGGATTGGTTCAACAGCTGCGAGATACGAAACGAGATTTATACGACAAATTTATTGCTCGAATATGATGAAAGAACCGTTTTTTTTTTTTTTTGTTAATAGTGCGGACCACCAAAATTACGAGGTAAAATCTAGCGCTGTTATTAGCTCTTCTAAAACACAAAGTTTTTTTAGATAGCCCCGCCCCGTTGGAAATAAATTTCTGAAAATCCTGTACAGGGTGCGCCATTAGTGTGTCGGCGGAATTTAGCAAATTTATACTGACTCCGTTTACATCTGTTTAACTGTTGGGCCGATTCAACTCAAAACAAAATAATAAATTCTTTGATGTTAATGGTTTATTATCATAAGAAAATTATTTGTTTTTTTTTCAACAGTTTATAATACGCTAATTAATTTAAACAAAAAACTTAAAAACTACACAATCAAAATAATAGCACTTCAGTTCATCTTTAACAAAAATTAGTGGTCTTTCTTAAAATAAATCAAAAATTTCACTCTAGATATCTTGTAGATAAATTAATTGTATGGTTTCAATACTTTGTCGCGTGCCCTTTGTTTGCTATTACCGCGGCACAACGCCTTCCCATGGAATCCACTAAATGCTGGCATCTTTCAACTTTGATGGAACTCCAAATTTTCTGCACAGCCTCCCAGAGCCCTTCAACGCTTGTTGGTTTTATTGTAGATACACCGTTCTTTATGTCCGTCCACAGATTTTCGATAGGGTTCAAATCTGGGTACTGTGCAGGCCACTCCATTACATTGATAGAGTTATCGTTGAACCATTTTTTTGCCATTTTGCTGGTGTGTTTGGGGTCATTGTCTTGCTGGAAGACCCACACCGGCGGCATTTCGTAGGAAGCATACGGCTCAAATATGTCTCTATTCAGCTCCGTGTGTATGGTCTGCCTTACATTTTCAAATATACATATTATCATATTATCCACATTTAACTGAAGAGCATTTCTTATGCGTTTGTGCATGTTGTCTGCGGTTGATCAGGTGTCATGCATATGATGGCTTTTTATAGTAAGCCGTAGAAAAAAATCACAAGGGGTGAATCTGGTGATGCGGTGACCAACTTAATGAATCCCAATCCGTCTATTAATAAATATCTTATAAGATGCGCTTTTACAGCAGCACCGGAATGTGTGAATGTACAATCGTGTTGGTACCACAATCTCCCCATAAAGTTCCTATGAAGGCCTTCTAGCAGTATTGGTAAATTATTTTAAAAAAAGTTTCTATAAATGTCACAATTTAACGTATTGTCAAAGAAGAATGGATCCACAACGGTGTTCCCTGATGTCCCCCCGTTTGTGTTGATACTAAATGGGTTTTGTGTATCATAGTAGTATGAAGTTTTTCTGTTCATTATTCCAGAATTGACAAATGTTGCTTCGTCTGTGACATATGCACAATAATCTACAATATTTTCACTGATACACAAGTTTCTTTTCAAAATCCGTGTGTAGTAAGCCATGGTGAATATTAATTTTATAAGGGTGAAACTTATGTTTCTTTACAATTCCCCTCGTGATAGTGGATGCAATTCCATGATGTTTCGAAATTGTCCTTGTAGGGATTGGCGAATTTTTCACAACGGATTTTCTATAACCACAGTTTTTGTCCTTCCCTGTTAATCATAATTCACATAACTCGACCAAAGAAACCTTACCAACAAATTCTCAAAGCTTACTATCTGACGCTCTACAGGTAGGATAATCCGCTGCATACATTATTGATGCTGATAGTGAATTTCTATTGCAAGAACCAAGAACAAATATCATGTCTACGAGTTCCTCCTTGGAGAAATTTATTTTTAATAAATAAATTTAGGTAAAAAACAGGAACAAGACGATATAATTAACAACCAGATTAAAGTAATACGTAATAACTAATAATCAACAAATAAATAATTCAAATATTATAATAAAATCATAAAACATTGTAAAACGCTAAGACACCAAAAATAAACTACAAAAAACAGCATTATGTGGACATTTAAGCAGAGATTTGATGTTTCGTTATATTCTTAGCTTTTGTTTGAAAATCATGGCTATCTAACCATATTTGGTGTCCCATATATTGAATATTGTCAACGTATTTTCCATAAATTTGTAATATCTTCGAAAATACTGAAAATAAGTGTTACGTTATTGGTACTATTTTAGAGATAATTTTACAAGGAATTTGCTGCCGAAATTGAAAAATATAAGTTCCATTTAAAAAAATCAAAAGGAACGCGTTTGAAATTCGATAAATGTGCTATGACATATTTAACACCCTGTATATATTTTGACGTTGCGCCACCTTGAAACATATAAATCGTTAGCCGCCAAATCGATAATCAAAGAATAACGCGCGACACTATAACCGTTTTAAAGATAAAACTTAAAATCTCAGAAGTGGCAACTGTCAACATTATGACAAAATTTGCAATATAGCCTAAACCAATTGTCAGAAGTGCACACAATTATATATCACTGTAAAGGTGTTTTAGGTAGCTATCGAAATAATTAAAAAATATAGCAATCCATTTAAAATAAAAAAGTTGAAAGTAGCTCTGGGAATTTGTAACACCCTGTATATTTGAAAATATTTTTACCATATGCGCATTGATCAACTATATATATATATATACAGCAAACCTCACTTTCCTATCTTTAGTAGTTTTTGTGCTAAATTTCGCCGACACACTAATGGCGCACCCGGTATAGACAGTTTTGTTAGATGATCCGCTTTATTAGAAAAAAAAAAAAAAAAACAGAGTATATACATTTACTTGCAAAATTAACGGTTCCACGTTGATCTTCAAAATAGTCCAGACGTTCTTCAAATGAACGTTCTCTTCGACATCTTGCGGCTTCATACCCGCGAAGTAATCGTAGAGAGTTTCTGCGGTCGCTTCGGTACAGACTTTGAACGGCTTGAACTCGGATACGCCGCCGTCCATGTAATCCATTATCTTTTTGGTGTAGTTCTGTTGATCGTCAATCGAATCCAATTCGCACCCGTTCGCCAGACGGTTCTCGTAGCAGACGAAGTCGTCGAATCGTTTCAACTCGGCGTCGCTGCCTAATTTCTTTATTATGATGTCCACGTTGTTGTATTCCCCGTAATAGACGTTTTTCTCGTTTATAATGTTGACGCGGGAGAATATGGAGGCCGATATTTCCCCGCCGTCGAACGCCGGGCAAATACTTTTGCCGTAACAGTAAGGACACTTCTCCAATTCGGTGTAGTCCTTGATCGGTGGTACTAAGAAATATACCGTAATGGCTATGGCACAGATTACGACTGCAATCGACGCGCACGCGCAACAAACTTTGTTACACATTTTAAACGATTTATTTATACTTTTTTTAGTGTATGTACATAAAATAAAAAAAAAACTTATTTTAAAAATCACATAGAACTAACTTATTATTTAAAACCGAACGCTTTTTGCTTAAATAAAATACGGTGAACTTTTATATTTCAAATTATTTCAGTGTTCAGGTCATTTAAGGCCTTGTTGTAACGCTTTTTGCCTGTATCCGTACAATTCTTTTACCCACTTTTCCATCCGTGCCTCTTCATTTAAAAACAACTAAAATACACAATATTGAAATTGTAAATTTACATGTTCAGGGTGCCGTGTGATAACGAAAAGGTCTGCACAAGTCGATCATATAAAGTTAAGTATAACCTACTGAAATAATTTTGACAAACTATAATCTTTGAGTGAAGGAATTGTAAAGAAACGTAATCGTATACATACTAGTGAAATCGAAAAAGGGTTCGACATGTAGATGGCGGTTCATGCCTATGGAGTCTGAGATACAGGAGGATCCAACACCACATTCCCGTCGGTTTTTATACGACAAGCGGAATAATATTTTCAAAATATTTTTATTAGGGATTATATAGATTCGTAAGTAGCACATTTTAAAATTGTTTCGGAATATACAGAGTGACCATAAAACAATTACACACCGATGTTATGTAAATTTCAATGGAACGCCCGATATATTAGGTCATATTTCCATAGTACGGACTAAATAAAGGCAAGTTACTGTTACGTTTCCTATATCTAACTCAATCCGTTTCTGAGATAATTAACTATTCTTCAAAATGTAAACGTATGTCTGTTTTACATATTTAAGCCAGACATTTTAAAATGCATTTATTTATTTAAACAAAGCACTAAATTTGGCAATAAAATTAAAATGATGCTTAGAAATTATACAGGGTGAACGAAAACCGACTTTTCATTTTCACTAACACTAACATTAAAGGCGAATAACTTTCTTATTTGAAACGGAACAGCCTGCATTTATTATCTTATTTCGAAGGGGGATAGATAGGAAGTTAGTAAATGCCATCAAAAGCTTATACAAACGTAATGTGAATTATATAATCAGAAATACCTTGAGATCTGATCCATTTCTTACTAAAGAAGGATTGAGACATGGAGGAGGGCTAAGCCCATTGCTGTTTAATGTTTTCATGGACGATATAATCAACAAGAATTTTCAATTCTTTAATCTTTCAATTTTTCCTAAATCTTCCAATATTCAAATTTTAAAATTCTTCACTGTTCCAAATTTCCAATATTCCAATTGTTCAATGTCTCGATTTTTCAAGTTCTGTATTTCCAAATTTTTCGACTCTTCAATTTTCAAGTTTTAACCTACCCAAAATCTGCTTCCTGGGATGGTTAGTGAGGTTAATAAACTAAAGCTGACTGAGTTTAAAGTGACATCCTTAATTTGCCGCAAAAATAAACGTTTTCTAACCGCATCAAATTACTCCTACTAATCTTAGGTTAGTTTAGGTGATAAGTAGTTGCACTTGCCGCAAGTAATATTCTCATGAATATGAGAGAATAAAAAATTATGGGTATACGATACCATTTTTATTATTTGGTTACGTCTCTCTACAATTCCTTCACTCAACATTATAATAATAAAAATGTAGTAAACCATAAATCAATGTTAGAATGGTTCTATTCCATTCTATATTTGTAAATTTAAAACAACATATTTCAACATCAGTGAAACACAAATTTTATAATGTACTAGCAAGATAACAACCAAAGCATGTGACTGGAATCATTAAGAAACAATTGTGCTACTTTAATCGTCTTGAGAAAATGCACATAAAGTACCCTCTGAATAGAAATAATATGAAAAGTAAATATAGGAGAAGAACTAAAAAGCTTCAACAAATAGTAGAGATTGACAAAAAAAATAAACATAATGAAAAGAATTCCAGATACGTAATAGATTTGTGCAGACCCTTTTTCAATATAAAACACAAAAAACATTCACTTACATTGTGATAAAATATACTATCGGGTTCTGACGGTTCCACCTCAGGGACCTTTATCGTTTGCTTCTTCAAATCGATGACGATATTATCGGGAATCTTCTTACTATTTCCCGACATAAATTTCTTCTGCGTGAACCCTTCGCTGTTGATTTCGTTCAGCACTTTTGAATCGACCAATGTCAGGGACGCCTCATCTGACTTGTGCGAGGAAACGGCCTTGTTGCTCGCATGGCCGTTACTCTTATCCCTCGATCTATGTTTACGGTCCGTCGAAGAATTCGAAGACGATCTGTTCGAGCTAGAACTGCTGCTGCGGCGGGTCGGTTTCGAAACGTACTCTTTGATGTACGAGTGCGATCTCGACCTTCGATTGCGATGTCTATCTCTGGAACGCCTGCGGCGATCTCTCGAAGGAGAACGTTTGGTTTTAGATTTTTCCCGCGAGCTCGAACGTTTGTATCTGCTTTTGTGCGATTTATTCTTTGATGGGCTACGACTTTTTCTAAATAAAAGAAACATAAAGTACAGATTTAGTTACAAAGTAATTATTTATTTAGATATTACAAATCTTAAATTCGAAAATTATAAACAAATAAAACTCTTAACGTACCTTGATTTGGAGTAGCAACTCCTACTTTTCGAGCGGTGCCTCTCCGTTCTTCTATCCCTGTGCCTTCTGCTTTTCGAATCACTTGAATCGGAAGATGTTGATCTAAATAAAATTAATAAATAATACCCTTATAATATATTGCAATCATTCTGAATTCTATCAGTATTTGTGATCATATTAATTTCAATAGATACATTATAATATAGTTTTCTTTGATCTTGAGTATGTATTAGTATTCAGATTGGGTTCTTGAATACAAATACGAAAGATTTTAGGCAAATAAAAACGAAATGAGAATCTATAATTAGATTAATGTTTGTGTGATATGTTTATTATGATATCAATCATAACTAATACACTCAAATTGAATTTTTATCAGAAATTATAATCTAAAACAGTCTGTAGACTCACCTTCTTCTATTATTACTACTTTTATGTTTTTTGTAGCCTCTTTTTTCGCAATCTGAATCGCTGGAATACTTACCCATGATGCTAAACAAAATATCAGTTAGCGAAAATTGCTTGGAATTTATAAGAATATATAGGATTTTATTATAAATAGACATACTACCTGTATTGATTTAACTTATTTATGCACTATAAGTACTGAACTAAATTAAAAATTTCTAACTAATAAAAATAATTCACATTTTACGGCATTTCAGCCATTACTGCTGTCAAAAAACTGAAATCTATAGATTTTTTATTTACTTAAGATCTACCTTTCTTTATAGAACCAATAGAACTTTGTACGATTATATCTATTTATCTCTATTTCAGGTAGACGTGGAGAAAATGCTAGATAAAATGTTTTTATGCAAAACACCTAATACATATTTGTGCTAATAATTAACTTGCATAAAAATTAATTAAATAACTATATAATTTCACATAATCAACGAAAGTCGATTTAATAAATTTAAACCAGTGTAATACTAATTTATTTTACTGGAAAATAAATGCAATAATTTAACAGTGCCATCTCTACTTCAATTTCGTCAATCCATGTGGTTATCATTTTGGTAAAAATAAACAATCGTTTGTTTTGTCAGTCGCGCCAGCGCAGTTTCAAATTTGTTTCGGTAGTGTTTGGCAGTGTATCGATTTGTCACTTGGAATACGCACGTAAAACCGTAAAAATTCTTAAGTAGCTATGACAATTATAACGAAACCTATCACCGAGAAAAAGGCGGAGAAGCTGGTACTACCTCCGACGGACGGGGACCAGGCTGGCGACACGGTAAGTTTATCGACCTTTCCCGTTTTTACGAAAACATGGCTACGTTTCGCACCGCGCTTGCTTTTCCGCCTCGTATTATGATGACATTGTTGACGTTTCGCGCAAATTCCATGCGATATACGCAAAATACGACATAGTTGAAGCATATATGCATTTAAACGACCTTGATCGTTCAAAGAATTTCTTTAAATCTATGTTGGCAATGGGGCGGGGGTTCGTACGGTGAAGGGGTTCCTTTACGCGTCGGGGACGTCATTATCATCAGCTGTCAAATCATATTATTATTACTTATTAGATGCTTGTTTTAACTCTACAACGTGACCAGCAATTCGAGTCTACCTATTTAACCAATTTATTAACGATTTGTTTGCAAGTACCGCACGTCTCGCTTTAAAAAGAGAATAGCAGATGAAAGATTCATTGTTCATGATAACAGCGATTTTCCTTATAAATATTCTAATATGTATGACGAATAGTATACTTAATCTATATTGTAATTTTTGATACACTCACATTAATATATGGAATGCATCGTACATATTTACAAAGCTTTTTGTTCGTAGTGAATGGGTAGTTATAAATAGGGCGATTGAAATAGTAATGTCATGCTTGTTGCAAATACGTTTCTTTCATATTACATTTATTCAATAATACGACGATCAAAATGCTATTACCTATTAATATCAAATGTTTATTGCTGATTTTCCGATTTTTGGTTTTAATGTTTAATTAAATGGACGATGAACATTCTTTTATATGGGTTTTTATTATGATGATATACGCGTGATCTTTGGTCGGTTTTATAGTTTTAAATGGATTTTAAATGTCTATTGTTTACAACAATTTACACGTACGTAAGAGCTGATAAGTAAGTGCATATTTTGCGGTTCATTCGTCATGTTTATATTCATACATAGTGTAACTGTAGATTGTATATGGCGATTATTCACGGTGGTTTTTTAGATTATGTATTTTGGTTGGATTCACTGCTAAACGATAATATTATTTATATGTTGTATCTATTGCATTGTTTAATATATTACCTACTTAATTATTCTGGTATGTTTGATTATAACTTTGATAATTTAGGTACTAATTAATTTTCTAAATAAAAACCAATTATAGGTACTTTTAATTCTGATAAAAATAATTTGTATAAGAATAAAAAGAACCCGCCTGTTTAAATTCTATATCAGTTTCGGTAATTATTTATACTATTAAGTATAAACATTGAAATCTCGGTTTACATGAAATGCAAAATGTATAATTTCCGTTTTTCTTTTTTGTGATTGTGTATACCCTGCCTATGGCGGAACCTTCAGACAAACGAGGATATTGAAAAAATTGACTTGGGTAATTAAAATTACATTTGCTCAAAGTGAATCTTCGGCATTGCATATATCTTGAGTCCTAGTTTTATTTAAAGTGTGTACTACGGGTACTACCTAACTAATGTGTTTTACTGTGAAATATTAAAAAAGAAAAATATGCGGTCGTTGTAATAATAATAAGCAATTTGGCAACTTCTAGAAAAATCTATTTTTTCAAAAAGAAAAACATTCCTAAATCCACGGCTGTACATTATATGTTATTTGTGGTGGTTTTAGTTTTAATGAAATTTACAGCACATCATCAGATAAAGAACGTATAAAGACAAAGATGAAACCAGTTACTGCTCAGAGTAATCGTTCTCGCAGTTTGGTCAGTGTTTGACACTGACCACAAGATACTGCTTGAGCGGAATATTTCACCTGAATGTTAAGGCTGCGTTACCGAAAAAGGCGGGATTTGTTTTGAAGAACATTTTTGTTTAGTTTATAATTACATATACATAAGGCAAGTAATGCATCACATCAGAATGTTGAAAGATTTGTAAAATGATAATTCAGTAACATAACCAAAGTTTAAAAGATGTTTCTTACCCTCTTGTACGTAAAATCTACGCACTTATTTCTTAGTTTTTACATGCTAATTTCACAAAACGGTCATTGTCTCAAGAACGAAAATAAAATAAATACAATATCATCATATAGCCTCCCGAAGTTAGATTAAAAACTGCAAAAAATATTAGAATCAATATTGTATATATTACACGCCGCACACTGATATCAGAAAAGGAATATGCAGTAATATTGGGTAAATGTGAAATCTGTTTGGAAATATTTATTTATCACGTGATATCACGGAGAATAAAGTAGAACATGGTGATAAGTATTTTCTTCAAAAAAAAAAAATAAATAAAGCTTTTTGCATTTTAATTCATGTTACGAAAGTTGGTACCTGAAACTACAGCCTTGAACTACCGTAGCAAATAAATATCTTGCCCGAAGATCAGCGTACAAGCACAATTTAGTTCCTATTCATAATTCCGACTTTTGTGGGTGCATCCAATTAATGTACGGCTGTATTGTACTAAATACAACTTCTCTACATTTTGTGCTATTTACTTTCGGCGAACCTCACTGCTGCTGGCTTCACAGCTTACTTGTGACTAATTTTATCTAGAACTATTGAAAATATTCTTTTATTTGTAGTTACTTATCTACCGTCTATTTTATATTACAAATCAAAGACTGTACAAAATTGGAAAAGTCGCAAAAGGGACTTTTGTTCAATCAAGAAGCAGCATTCACCGTATCAAGCTAAAATTATGAACTCTACTCCATTCGAAATGCTCATTGTAAACATTTTGTTTTAGATAAGGTGTCAAAACATATTTTTTGCGAAAATAACATTTTTTTTAGGAAATAGATAATTGGGATCGGAGTTTGTGCGCGGATTCCCAAAATAACCGGGTTTATACCGTTAGATCCGGCCAACGCGCAACCTCTAAATTCGGCAAAATCTTCAATTTATTATAAATGACATTTTTTTTCAATTTATTCCTACAGCAATTGATTGGAGATGCCGAAGCGGCTCAGGACCCCCACTTCATCCTATTACGCGCTCGCGCGCGCCGCGTCTCCACCAAGACCACCCTCTGCCTCCTCCTGACCGCCCTCATGGTGGTCAGCATCGGAATAATATGCGGCACCTACCTCTACCGCCAATACCTGCGCTCGCAGATCTTCAAAGGCTGGTGCAACTTCCCCGTCGAACAGCCGCCAGATTCCGCCATGCTTCTCGACACCAACTTCATCCAGGAGGAGTTCGAGATCGACCTGAATCGCGAGGAGTACGAGAAGATCAACGTGCCGGACTTCCGCGACGGACGCAGCGGCCGATTCATACACGATTTCAACACGAACAAGACCGGAATCGTGGACATCACAGGGAGGAGGTGTTTCATCATGCCGCTGAATAGAGATAACGTACTTCCGCCCAAATCGTTGTTCGATCTCATCCAGAAGATCTGGGACGGGTACTATAAGGTGAATACGGAGGTGGTTCGTGAAACTATGAGGGTGGTGACGCCGCCTCTTGAGGATACCAGCGAAGCTGGTAGTTACATAGCGAAGGAATGCAGCGGCGTTCCCATATATCGTTTAGAAAAATATGTTGGTGGCGGTAAGTATTTTTTTTTTACAAAATATTCTACCAACTCTTGCCATAACAAATAATTGATTGCATATTAGAACTAAGTTTGTAAATTAACAATTTTGGATATAATTTAGAACATAGATATGTTATTGTTACATAAAATTCAGAATTTTGGGCTAAACTTGATTCATTGATGTCCGGTGGGCGCTTGGAAGTTGTAGATCAGGTTTACAAGGAGCAATTTTTTGTTTCTAAACCAAATGAAAAAGTTTACCACATGGTTCCAATTTAATTAAATAGATTGTATATAAATTTTTTTATTCAAATTTGATTTACTCGCAAGTTCTTGCAACTTTTCCCGTTTTTGTTTCAAAGAGGGGGCAATTAAAGTAAAGTTTAGATCAAAGTAGACCTAGAAAGCGGTTGTCATGTCATTATTTTTTAGTTGATCATTCATTTGACAGGTGACATAACATATTTACTTGTCAAAATCGCTAAAAAAAAAAAATGAAAGGACGTCTTATTTCGAACACTAACAAAGTTTTTTGAAAAATGATTTTTTATTTACAATTCGTAAAAAACACAAAAATAACAATCTTTGATTTTCACAATTGATCGTTGGTAGGTTTGCACAGCACAACTTGTGAGGTGAAGCCGTTGAAAAGTTTGAGTCAGCTGACTGGATTCAAATGACTTGTTGTTTCCCGTTTTATATATTTTTATTTGCTGATCTTGTATTTTTACATCACCATGGGATACGCTGATAAAACTTGCGGGGAAACTTCAACTTTAGGTGGTGCAATCTAACTTTACAATTCGACTCAAATTTCGTTTATCCAAAACAATTGTTAAACGGTGAAGGATAGAAAAAAAGTGTTAATGGCTGACTTGTGCCGTTTATGTAGCCATTTCGGCTGATACAGCTATTTATATACAGGGTATTATAATAAGCATGGAACGATGACGTATCGCAGAACAATACACAATTAGATAAAAATGGACTTCTTCTGTGCCAACTTGATTTGTGATTGATTAAGACTAGCTAAACATCTAACAGACATGTGTGATATAATTTTGCACTGATTTTCAACATACAATACAACTATGTAAGAATATACAGAGTATGTCATTAGATTTACTTACTTAATCCAGGTGCCTTATAATAATTGAAAAAATCGAGTTTTGATGGTCTGCAGTTGCACTAAAGGACACTTAAATTTTGGACACCCTGTAGATAATGCGACAAATCTAAAACTTCGACAGAAACGTCAGGGTTTCTTCCATCGATAGTCTTAATTTTAGCGTTCTCGATTAAAATTTTGCGACAGTACATAACGTTAAACATCGTGATGTAAATCCAAAAATTTTCAAAAAGTCGAAAAATCTCCAAAACGGCTGCACTTAGGTATAGGGAATACTAGTAAAAGTTCCTCTAGAATAACGTTTAGATTTGAAAAGTGCAAAGAAAACTATACCATTCCATTTGAAATAAGAAAGTTGATGTCAATTTCCGGCGTTTCCGGAAGTGCCGCCATCTTGAAAATATTTTCAGGGCATAGATTTTATTACACTATGTACGTATGCAACTTCACAGAAATTAATTATTACTAGGAGGTCCAATCTTTCTAATGGACGGTCTCGATCAATCACCCTGTATATACTCTATCTTCGACATATACATTATAAGTCCTTGTCCTTGGGAAGAGTTGATAAAATATTTTTTGTTACAAGCCTGCTGTTGTAACTTAATTTAACTTGACAAACGAAGATTACCCTTCATTCCTTCTCTTGTTTCAGTCGTTAAACGTTCTGCCGAACTGCACACCGAAGCGAAATTCGCCCAGTTCTCCGGCAAGGGAATCACCGAATTCGACATAATCAATTTGGAGGACGTTCAGGCCTACGAACAGGCGCACGAACACCAACAGCATTAGTGCGCAGAAAGAAAAAAATGAAGATGTAAGTTAAACAAATAATAAACAACAACAAAAAATAAAGTAAAACTAAGATATATCGTTAAAAATTACGCATTATAGCTATAGATGCTACCTTTATTTTACTATACTCCATGTATACAAGAAAAAAAATGTAGTAACGTAAGGTTTTTTTGGAAATATTATTAATAGTCAGTCCATCGGAAACATCATCCCATTGAAATCCCTTTATTATTCCAACCGAAGAAAGGAGAAATTATATAAATCGATGAAACACGGAAATATTGTCCCCGAGAAGAAAGATAATTGCTATTTAAAAATTATAAATGATAGTATGTATTTATTATCATACCTACATCATATTGTGTATATTATTATTATTAAAAAAGAAATCGTTGTTAGTGTATCTATCCTGATTCTAAAGGTGAACTCGTATTAAAAACGTCTTTCTTTCGATTTTATTGTTAATGGTGATTCTATTAAAAGAAAAAAACAACACGTAAAAAACTTTGTCTGTCGAATATTGCTCACGACGTCCTTCTGAAATCTTTTAAGCAATAGGAAATACATTCGATTATGTAATAATTTTAAATTAGGATTGGTGACACTTTTTTTATATTTAATATAAACAAATGACTTTTATTCGATTAGATTACAACATGACATATACCTACAAGCAGTCTTAAAGATATCGTCGATATGAATTTCTAGTATGTATGTGTTATTATAATTATTGTATTGTGGAAATCGAAGAGGAAATATTATATATGTCCGCAATTATTATCAATGTTTGTTCCTACCTGCTGCAATTAGTCAATAACAGCACTAGAATAGAACGGGATATTAAAGAGGGAAAGGCATTATGACATTGTAAATATACGGCTTATTAGAATCAATTTGTTTCGATGAACAAGGAAAAGTTAGGGATTAAAGGAAGACGTCTACACTTCAGTGGTGCTTGCAACGAAGAAATCGCGTGCTGTAATTCACTAAGTGCGGTGTGCGATATTGACACCTTTCTTTGCGTTAAAATACATAAATATAAACATGTATATTTAATCTTATAATTTGTAATTTATCTGACATTGAATAAAATGTGATTATAAATATTTATTTTAATAAAATAGTTAAATCACCAGATTCGACACAACTTTTTTTTTGTTTGTTTTTGTATCCATCGTTCAATTACAATTCTTTTCTTGCTTGATTTGAGGAATATGGAATTATATGTGCAATTTTTCTGTTTACATTTACTGATGAGAACCAGTGAGAATAATGAAACTTTTTGTTGCGGCATTGAATGTGAAAGTTATTAATTTTATTTGCAAATGGTTCAGGTAAAGGTTTTAGTATGAGAGGTAGTTCAAAGATGGCGTCATGATTGTAAGGTAAGTGTGCATTTTAAATACAGGCAGATTTTAAATTACATGTAATAAAAGAGAAACTTTCTTGTGTGGTAATGATCCCAATACTTTTCTACATTGTGTTTGATATGACATGGGTTACGGTAATGATTTTCAATGACGTGTCTTTAGGGGCTTCAAATATTTCAAACACATACATTTTTTCTCTTTATTAACTTTATTGCCAGAATTCTTTCTGAATAATATACATAATTCAGGTCCAAAATTTTTTAAACAAAGAAAATACCGAATCAGTTGTAATAGACAAAAAAAAAATAAGAGTTAGAAATATTTATAACTATCACACTGACAAAGGTCAATGCTAGGTTTTCCACTATCACCAAAACAACAATGCACAATCTCTCGACGCGCGTTTCGCTAACCAAGTTAGCATCATCAGGAGATGATTAACACTGTTAATCATCTCCTGATGATGCTAACTTGATGATGATTAACACTGTTAATCATCTCCTGATGATGCTAACTTGGTTAGCGAAACGCGCGTCGAGAGATTGTGCATTGTTGTTTTGGTGATAGTGGAAAACCTAGCATCGACCTTTGTCAGTGTGATAGTTATTGTTACACCAAAGGTTCCAAAATCCAATTACTGGAGAAATATTTATGATGAAAACATAGCAAATCTGGAGAAATAGAATAGAATAGAATAATTTATTTGGTTAAGCGACACCACAAAATGTGTATGTATCCAGTCGAAACAAATTACAAATAAATTACTAAACAAACTGAAAATAATTAAATTAAATTAGACTAAATTCTACTTATTAACTGAAACTAACGAAAATTATTATCATCGGGGAAGGCCAAAAAGGAGAAGAATAAAGAAAAACTAAAACTCTACTAGTAAGAATAAAATAAATCAAAATTACTGATAGAAAAAAAGACAGTGTTGAAACTAAAATAACCGAAAGGCAATGACGACGTGTCCAATGTGAAATATTGAGATAAATCATAAAAATTGTGACACAAAAGATATTCCCTAACACTGTTACGAAAACTAAAAACAGCTTTTTTCTTTAATTTCAACGGGTAAATGATTATAAATTTCAATGCCCATACTCTTTAAACCCAAACTTGTAACAGAAAGTATACATCCTGCCGTATTGGTCTTTATTTCTTGTAAAGTAATGGTATTATTCAGAACTTATTAGGTATTAATATAAAAGCATTTTTATTTTTAAATACGTAAAGTGCTGCTTCCATTATGTAATTACAGGCTAACGGTAGTTTTTTCAGTTTCTTAAATAAGGGTTTACACGACACACTAAAATGAGCGCCCGTTAAGGATCTGATTATCGCTTTTTGGGAAAAGAAAACCTTTCTGGCAGCTGCTTAACTTTTAAAACACATAAAATATATTATCCCTCATTTATTTCTTTACTATAATCTTAATAAAAACAAAAAAAATCATTGTAATGCCTCCTTCCATTTCCCACTGTTATACAATTCCTCCAAATCCGAAGCACCGCCGATGCAAACGCCATTAACGAAGATTCTAGGCACGGTTCTGGCACCTGTCATTCTCTCCAATTCGTTCTGGATGAGGTCCATGTCTTTCTTGTGGTCCAGATCCATGGCCGTGTACGATTTGTCCATTTTCGCCAGCAGTTCCTTCGCTAGTATGCAATACTTGCAGTAACTCTTCGCGAATAGCACTATGGTGTCTTTCCTTACGAAATCTCTTATGAGTTTGGAGGGGGATTTTCTGTCGGGGGAAAGAAAAAATGAAATAAATCAGACGTGGTAGGATGGAAGAGTTTATTGGGTATTTGCGGTTTTACAATAGGGGATTTCTTTTTTGAAGTTTGTTGGGGTTTTGTTCAATGGCACGGAGGAGGGTTTATACGGTTTTGGTGATCTGTTTTTGATGGGATATTTTCAAACCTAAAAATATGTAACAATTTATTGTAAATTTATTACACAGGGTCTTTTCAATTGAAATGAGTCACCTCAAATATAAGCAAAAAATATGATTAGATTAGAACGTCAGCGCTGTCATTAGAAGTTGTGCCCTTGATATGACAACTGACAGGTTTCGGAATTTTATATAAATCAGAGCAGGTAAAGAATTATATTTGAGGTGCCTCGTTTCAATTAAAATTCCCTGTATATTTCTTTTGTAGTTATTCTACTGTTCGATAGTATCTTTGAGTGTCAAACTGTTGAATAACGTCATAGCGTACTTGCAACTTTACAGCGCTTTTTTTGGTTGAACGCGCTATTGCGCAATGACGATTGCGGCAATGCCGATCTGTCAATTTCGATAAGAAAACAACGGGCATAGTATCATTACCGTTTCAACTTTATAATTGGCAGAGTTTTTTCTTTTTTCTTCGGCACCATCACCCGTTGCACGTAGCGTCTCTTAATTTTCGACTCCTCTTTCATCATTTCCTTCTTGGTGTACACCTCCTTCTCGTACTTTCCCCTCTCCTTGAACCAGATGCGTCGGTACTCGAAATTCATCAGGTAGTACATGTTCGGCCTACCCTCCTGCAACAATAGCAGCAGATTTTATCAAAATCGAAATCCGTGGCGGCGGGCAGATATACTGACGCTCTCGTAGCTGGGTGTGAACGCCTTCTCGTTGTTGGCCCGGGCGTGAGAGGATATCAGATTGTCCTTGTTGGGAATGGGAACCGCCCTGGTCCATTTCGCCAGGTTTTTCATGTGCATTTTGCGGCAGGCTTTCGGAAGCGGTAGTGTTGAGGAATGTTTCAGTGGGAAAATGTCATTTTCGGAGTTGTCAAGCTTCGATCAATCGCGTACTCGTCAGGGCCTGCGCTTTTTCTTGTGTGAAACACACGGAAATGCTTGCGTTACACTAATTCGCAAAGTTTTGTTGTTTTCAAATAAATAAGCGTATGTGAACTGTTTTATCTTCTTTTGGAATAACTTATTGGGAGATTTTTAATTTATTGATGGTTTTGGTGTTTTATTGTAAGTTTTTATTGCCGTTGTTGTCAGAGATTGCGTATGTGTTTTTCGGTTCTTATGTGTGAAATTCTTCCGGTTTTGTAATTATGTATATCTCTATTTGTCAACGACTGATTTCTTAATTTAAAAAAAATCGAAAATCATGCATTTTCTATTTTATATACCTAAAGTAAGTATATTATGTAGATCTATTAATTAAGCGTGGTATACATATTTTTTATGTGTTATTTTATTCAGTAGAGCAAGTTTTTTTTCCCTTAATTTAGTTCTTAGACAGTAACATAAGACAACTTGCTTTGAAAACACATTAAATCATAATAAATAGTTATTTGGATCACTAGGCCAGTGA
This sequence comes from Cetonia aurata, assembly GCA_949128085.1. Taxonomy (NCBI): domain Eukaryota; kingdom Metazoa; phylum Arthropoda; class Insecta; order Coleoptera; family Scarabaeidae; genus Cetonia; species Cetonia aurata. The sequence goes on along the minus strand of OX421884.1, from coordinate 64,321,896 downwards.
ATCACTGTACCAGGCCTAACACTAGGGAGTTAACAGTACAGGTTGGCAATACATATTACGTATAAATTTTGAATTGGAAATCAGACTTAAGATACCTTCATTTTCTTGGTAGTTTTGATACATATTCATCAATAATAAGGACAATGGAGACCCCAGCTCATATTACAGAGGTTGTGTGTGAAGTTATTAACCATTTATTACCTGTAAAATCTTCTGAAAATAGAATCGGAAAGAATATGAATTAATTAAGAGATTGTGTAACGAGAAATCTGTCATCGAATCTATAATTAATCACAGAAATGTTAGTAATTCGAATATATTGTTGCCAACCATTAGTGGTCTTTTTGCCGGCCTAGGCCGGAGAATGGTAAGTTTCCGGCCTATTTAAAGTAATGCAAAATCAGTGTTTCTGGACGGAGGCGCAAAAACTCTTATTTTAGAACAATGAGGAATTGCACAACTTTTTTTTTATATCATAGCAATAAACTCCTATTATCTTCCTTTCCTTATGTTAGACGTTTTTCAAGTCTTGTAAAATAAATTTTGAATTTTCTTTAGAGCTGATTATATAGGATGATGATAATAATAATAATAAGTCTAAAGGATTAACAGCAACTGTTGCTTATCTTCTATCGTATACGGCATCCTAATAAAAAAAATCATTTTACAGTTATAGTAAAGTTCAATAAAAATTCTGTATCTTTATTTTAAAAATATTGAACTAAAGTTACAGTTAGATGTTCTTATTTTTATAATGAGCATAAGTTGTTTAACCGCCTTTTTCAAAATAATATGGTTGCGGGATTCCCCCAAAAAATTAAAACGCCAATATAATTAAAAATTCGAAATCTTTATTTCCACTAACGAAATGTTTGAATCACAAAAAGGTAATATGATTTTTAAATATTATATATCAGACATTAAGATATTTATTACATTTATTAATGTTAATTCACTACAGCTAACGATGATATTATAATAGTAAAACTCCCATCGTTTTTTCTATCTGTTCAAACCTTAAAACAGGAGTAGACAAAATAACAAAGACGACAAATCGAAATAAATAAAAAAAAAGAAAACCGAACAATAAAACCGACGATTGGCTCCATTTCAACGTCAAAGGAGACAAGTAAAATCGGCAGCATATATCTTAAACATCGGCAAATCTAGTCGTCTTTTTCTCTTTCCTCCTTCATCTTCGACAGTTTATAAAGGAGAAATTTATCACAAAAAAAAAAATAATACGTTTCTAAATAAGTATTAATTTTCATCAATAAGATCCTTATGCGATTTCGTTATTTCATAAAATTCGCATTCATAGATGGCGCAAAGATCGAATTTTGATTTTATTTAAACTGTATTTGCTATTAAACATTTTTATTTTTTCTAGGTACATAAATAATACGGGAAGAAGCAAAGTATCTGGAAATTAAGATTATATATATATAATAAGGATAAAGTCGTATAATATTAATAATATATTATATTATAACGTGGACTTATTCTCTAAGCAATTCAGTTTCTTTTTTTTTTGTTGTTCTATTAGAGTGAATCACAAACACACTTTTTTTTCTCTTTAGTAATATAATATGAACTTCCTGCACCATGTTTTTCCCTTTCTTTTAGTATTTATAAAAAGGGAAAGAAGTGACTTCGTTCATCATAAAACCTATTTTTTCGCATTTTAAGAAATAAATAGATCAATCTTATCACCGTATGCATCGAAAATTGTGAATTATATAATAATTATTGATAATATGTATGTGTGTATGGTAATATAGTAATTATAATAATTATTAATGGGGTAACAGTTGATTTCTTTTCGGTATTAACTCTTCGATATTACAAATAAGTTATCATATCTTCTAGGAATGTATTAACGTCTTCATATTTCTCTCAAAATATGTATAAATAAATAGACATATAGAGGCTAAAATGTTCCGCTTTGTCTGTTTCTAATGGGGGGGAAAAACACTACTCGATCGTTTCTTTTCTACAGCGCGGTGAGATCTAACTGAACTGGAAGCTGAAACCCGGGAAACCCCCGCCACTAGACGAGAAGCTGTATTCGCCGCCGTGGCCGTTGCTGAAGAACGTTTGGAATACTTGTGTCGGATCGAATTCTGTAAAATAAAACAACATGTTGTGATGTAAGGAATATAATGATAAGTAATTTACGATAAGTCGTAAATCTGCGGATGTGGTTTATCACTGACATCATTCGAAAAATGTTGCACAACAATTGATAATTACTTTAGTCATTTACATTTAAAATAACATTAGGGACCTCTTGGGGTATATTTGCACAATTTGTTCAAGTAACAATAAAAACATAAAATTACTCCATATACAGGGTTTTCCACGGTAGCCGTGCGTAAGAAGTTTCCAAGGTTAAAAAAAACCTGGAACTCTGAATTTTTGGAATCCGGGGCTATTCAAGATTCTCTTTCATTTTGAAATATTTTCAGGGTCTTACCACTTCCGGTTATACCGGAAGTCGCCATAAACTTTCTTATTTTAAACGGAACAGCCTGTATATTATTTCATTTCTAAATTCCTGAGAAAATTTTATGATGAGTTCTAATAGGTTTCCCTATACCTATTTTCAACTGCTATTTAGATATCTTGATTTTTTTGAAAATTTTGAAAGATGTAGCGTTATTTGCAACACAGTATCTTTTGCCCATTTTCGACTGGTAATAAACAGGTAGATTTCTAGGGTAGATGGAAGCACAAGAATGACACTTTCGAAATCCACATTGACAATTGATTTGTCGCATACAGGTGTCCAAAACTCCATGACCAATTACAAAATCTTCAAAGTTGAAAAAGTTCTTCTTTTCAAATGGAACACCCTGTATATTATTGGATGATCAGATGCAGAATTTAATTCTGCATCGATTCGCTATGACTTTCGCTATACCTATTTACAACGGTTGTCTTGTTATTCCATATTTTCTGTTTTAATGTGATTTTTGACAGAAACTGAAACATCGTATGTGTTTCATTTTAATTAGAAAATGGGAACAAAACATGAACATAAGAAAATTTCCATTCATATATCTCCACTTTACACACACTCAAACATCGTACATAAAACTTTTATAAACATGTTTTTACACATAAAAATTTCAATTTTACATTCAGTACATGTTTACTTTCTCTTCTATATAATAATAATAATAATAATTAATAAATCGTCCGTCCACAATAATTTGTTACAAGATAGAATGTCACAAAGATCATTAATAAATATTGAAAAAAGTAAAGGGGCCCCAATTTGTTCCTTGGGGAACGCCAGAGATAGATAGATAAAATGGCTGGACTCGTGGCCCATATACCTAACATAATGTATTCTTTTAAGTAAATAAGACGAAAACAGATTAACCAAAGTCGAAGAAAACCCAAGAGGATCAAGCTTACCCAGAAGCAAAGAGTGATCAACAGTGCGGGGTTCTGCACTTAGCGAAATAAGTATAGACCACATCAACCGATGTTATTAGCAAGGAATTTAATAAGTTCGACCAAATTAGTAGTAGTGGACGTTTTATCAACAAAACCATACTGGTTGGTGGATAGAAGGGGGTGGACTAACTGGCAAATGCGATTATACAAACATCTCTCGAATACTTTAGCAAAATTATTAATTATTGCAATCGGTCGATAATTATTTTATTGAGTGTCTATCGCCCTTTTTCGCCACAGGAACAAGTCGTGTAAATTTCCATACATCAGGAAAAGTACCAGAGTGAATAGACAAATTGAAAAGATGATAAAGTGGACCAACAGAAACTTGAGCGCAGTCTTTCAATATAACAGATGGGATATGATCGTTGCCCATAACAAGTATATCGTCTTCACTGGTGGAAAATATATCAATTGAAAGATTACCAGTAGATTGAGGGATAAAGTTAGGTAAAGTATTTTGAAGGGATCTGGCGTTAGAGGACCAGCGCATCAGTGGATATCTTCCTTCCTTAGTAATAGAGAGCAATATGTTTTCGTTAATTTTAATTTAGAAGGCTGCAATGAAATGATTACCTCGACGCGTTTAAGGAATGAATTAGGCGTCCCGCAGGGGTCGGTATTTGGCCCGATTCTCTTTTTACTTTATATAAATGATGTAGAGAATATTGTTGTAGATGCGGGCGCCAACTTTAGTTTTTATGCGGATGACACGACCATAATTTTGTCTGACAGAGATCGAGATGAGCTGGAGCATAGGTGCAATGATTTATTGGACAAGCTGGAGACCTGGCTATATAATAATAATAAAAATAAAACTGATTTCGTAGTTTTTCATAATTATCAGGGGGTTGCTCCATCAATGGATCTTCGGGTGGATGATGATCTAATCGCACAAGCGGATAAAAGTAAATTCCTGGGGTTAGTGCTAGATCAGAATTTAAATTCGAAAGGTCATTGTGGACAACTAATTGCTAAATTAAACTCCTTGGCATACCTAACACCAGAACTATTAGTTTTTATTTTAATATTATAATTGTATAATGTACCTATACGACGAAACGAAAAAATAAAATAAAAATAAGAATTTTAGAAATTCCGACTTACCATGCATACCACCATCGAAGCCGTCATCACAGTCTTGTCCGCTATCATACCGGGCTTTCTTCTTCGGATCCGAAAGTATCCCGTAAGCTTCACCCAATTCCTTAAACTTCTTCTCCTGCTCCCTCTTCTCAGCATCGGTGGCGTTGGCGTGCCTGTCCGGATGGTGCACCAGCGCCCTCTTCCTATACGCCTTCTTGATCTCATCTTCGGTGGCGTTCCTTTCCACGCCCAAGATCTTATAGTAATCCTTGCGTTTGGATTTCTTCAACGCCAACTTCGCTTCCTGCAACAGCTTCTTATTTTCCCGACTCTTGTCCGTCTTCCACGCCTTCTCGTAATCTCTGACGGCGTCCTCGTATTCCCCTTGGTCCATGTAGCATTTGGCCCGCCTCAGCAACGCCTTCAGATAATTATCGTCCAATGCTAAAGCCGACGTGCAATCCGAGATGGCGTCTTGCAGCTTATTCAGCTTCGAATAGACGGTGGCACGATTAAAGTACAGTTTAGCGTTGGTCTTCTTATTGAAGGTGTCGATATTGAGGGCTTCCGTGTATAGATTGAGGGCCTCTTGGTATCGGCCGTTCTTGAAAGCGTCGTTGCCTTCGTCCTTTTTCTTCTTCAATAATTTCGCCTTCTTGTACAATTCCATCGCTTTCTTGTGATCCGGGGCCAATCTCAAGACTTGCATGAAGTGATTACAAGCGCTGTCTATGTTATCCTCGTAGAATAAGCACATCCCTCTGACGTAGATCGCTTCGGCGTTGCCCTTATCGGTGTGCAGTAACCCGTTGACGATCTCTTGCGATTCTTCGAACCTTCCGAGGTAGGCGAGACATTCGCCTTTCGTAGTTTTGTATCGGCCACAGTTCGGGGATTGCGCGATGCATCTGTCCATGCAATAGACGACGGTGCGGAAATCTTTCCTGTCGTAAGCCCTCACCGCGTCCGCTTCGAATTTCTTCAACACCTCCAAGCTGGTCAGTTCCGCCTTGATGGTGTTGTTGTTCGGTTCTAGGGATTTTATGTTTTTCACCGCGTGCTCTGCGGTCATCACGTCCCCTAGGGCTATGGCGCATTTTAGGATGCGGACGTAACCTTTCACAAACGAAACGTCGAGTTGTACCGATTTTCGGGCGTCCTCCAAGGCGTCTTGGTAAAGACTCAGCATTATGTAACAGGCGGCCCTGTTGCCGTAATAAGAAGCTGTTTCCGGGCATAGTTCGATTGCTTCCGTGTACAGTGGTAAGGCTGAACGGTACTGTTTGATTTTGTATAATTGGTTGCCGTTTTCTTTCTTCAATTCCGCTAGCCTGCGTTTCGAACACAAAAAATGGAGAATTTCAGAGACGGAAATTAGAAACATTTTGTTAAACTAAACAGGTATTGCGCACTCATAAGTTGATAGTTATTCTAAATGTACAGGATGGGCCAATTTCGATGCGAGTTGGGGGTTTAGGGTACTTCTAGATATCGAAAAATAAGTATAGACGTCCTGGGCTAAATTTTTGAGACAAGTTTAAAGACGAAACCCGCTTTTTGTCATGTCAAATAGTTTTAAAGCTAGATTTTCAAAAGTTTGCATATTTGAAAAGTCGTCATATCTTTTCTATTACTAAAAATTTTGTTTTTTTTTGAACAGGTCTTTTTTAAGTTATCTTTAAGCGAATCCACCAGTGAAAATCAAAATCCCAAATTGTTTTTAGTTTTTGAGATATAACACAAAATTGGTATTTTTCTTATGAAACGCATATTTTTAATTATTATTTTTTTAATCTACATAAAATTTCCTTTGAACTGTGCAAAGTTTTGATTATTAGTTTTTAGGATTTTTAACGATTTTTAAAATTGCCAAAGATTAATACATAAGATTATACATCAAGTAAGCCATTAAAATAAAGTTCCATCAGAGTGGGCTTTGAGAAAAACAAACAGTCTTTCTGTATGCCTACAAACAATATTACAGCAACAAATCAAGTGAAAAGTTTGGTTAAAATGGTGCAAAATTTTGAAAAATATGATACGCTTAAGTGCTTTATAGAGATTAATGAAAGTTAGAAACAATTACAAATTTATCCCGGACCTCGTCCAGAGAGAAGACAACCCTGTGGTAAAATGCTTAGCAGAATAAAGCAAAACCTGATATTACATGGTTCATTTAAGAAGCCAACACCCAAAACGTATAAAAATCTCATGATAGACAAAGGACATAAACAATAAAGACATAAATCTTTTTCCAAACACCTCCACGAGAACAATTGAACGAAGTACTAGGGTAAAGTGCATCAACTGCGTCAGCAGAACTTTGGACCGAGAAGAGCATTTTGTCGCTGGTTTCTAAGGAAATGCGAAGAAAACCCCAATTTTTTGCACAAATATAATATGGACAGATGAAGCCACGCTAAGAAGTGATGGGATTTTTAACAGATACAATTGGTATTATTGGGATGAAGAAAAACAGTTTGGGTTGGGTTCTACAGAGGTCGGAATATTGGACGTTTTTTATTTGATGGTAATCTGAACTGATATCGCCAAATTCTAGAAGAGCATCTGGTGGATTTTATTGACAATTTGCCCTTACAATAGAGAATAAATTGTTTTTTTCAGAAGGATGGTGTGCAACAGTCGTGAAATAAGTGGCTTGTTAAATGAGCTATTTGATGCTAAATGGATTGGAAAAAGAGATCCAATTTACTGAGCACCTAGATCGCCAGATCTCACACCCTGCGATTTTTGTCTTTGGTGAAAGATTAAGGATCTGACATATCGGCACCAAACTAATAATTTAGAATAACTAAAAAATGCTTTTCGCCAAGCTTTCAGGCGCATCACTCCCATTATGTTATTAATTGCGGCAAACAGTGTTAAAAAAAAATCTATTTATGTCTTCAAAAAAAAATGGGCACCAGTTTGAAAATTGACTTTAGTATTTATTTTTGTATCTTTTAGGTATTTTTAAATCAAAGTGTTTCAGAAAATATAATCAAAACAGAAAACAATTATGGCAAACTGCAGGCTTTTTTCTTGTCATTGCCAACTCTAATAAAACTTTGTTTTAAAGGCAATTTTTTTGAAGGCATGGCTTACTTATTTTACAAAAAAATATTCTTTTTCATACTCGTCATTTTGATCAAATGCAGTTTAAAATAATTTATCTATACATCAAAAATGACAAATATCATACCAAGTCCATTTTGATGTATAACGAATTTACTGTAACCTATTTTATTGCACAGAACGGTTTTATTGCACTTCACGACATAGAAATTTTATAATTCTCAAGTTTGTAACGATTTTTTATCTTTTTCAATAAAAGAATTTCAAATAAGAAAATTACTTTAGAAACTTCCATATTTCATCCAGTTTCGAATAGTATCTCAGGATATAGCAGAAATAAAAAAAACTATAGTAGATAGAATCAAAAAGAAGGTAGAAAACACGAAGTGATTAAAACAACAAAGCTAATTTTAAATTACAGAACAGATAATAAATTCTACGGGTTAATTTTCAACAGAATACGGGTAAACTAAAAAATATCTAATCTTGAATTAAAAATGAAATGAAACATGACGTTAGCCCAAAACATTACTTTATCAGAAAACAAAACAAAAACAGAAAGAACATCCTGTGAAAATTTCCATGAAAAAAACATAAAGAGAATTAAGTACTGATTACAGCAGTGTCAAGTGATTTGTGGTCAACCATTTGCCGTATGAGAATTGTTGAATAAATGCCTTGTTGTCAAATATCGTAATGAGGCATTTTTAGCTGCAAAGTGCCAAATTTAGAAAATCCTTGATCGAAAAGCGGCAGATAAATATTTTGGACCAACAATTTGATCACAACAAATTCCACACTTCACGAATTTATTTTTTGTAAACATTGACTTCGGTTGTAAATGATGTACTTAGTTTGGATTGTTAACCCCTCAAAAACGACTATTTTGAAATGAATATTATGGCGGTTAGTGTAAAACGTTACCTTATCAGTAAAAAAAAAAATTCTGTGAAAAGGTGATTTTCACCAACACACAACCAAACATTCCAAAGCACTTTGTTTTCACCTTCACTTTCAAGAGTATGTTTGAATGGTTTAAACGGCAGGACTGAATCTAAATGCCTGTAATTAAAAATTTTACTGGCATCGTCATCAGTTATTTCTAAAAGATGTTTGACAGTTTTTACGTATTTTTTTGTTTATCGATTATTTTTCAAGGATGTTTTTATTTATTCATTCACGTAAAAATTTAACATTTTAAATTGAATAAATGTATTCAGTAGATACTGTTATCAAAACGTTTCCTAATCATCAAGGCAAACATCTTTAATTAAATAACTTATGCTTGTAAAAATCGTTTCCAGAAATATACAACACGAAAAATAAAAACTGATGTGCAAGACATGATTCTTCACTACACTAATACAGATTAAAAATGTTTAAAAAGCATGGAAGTTCCAGCAAGTTCTGGTGACGGGATTCCCAAAGAACACATTACATCATAAAACATGATAGTTGAATCAATGCAATGTAGTAAAAAATAAATCTATCTACTTAGGTTCTTCTGCTGATTAGTAATGTACTCAAATTACTCATACAGTCACTGCAATTTAATGCTTACACATTATATATACGCATAAATATTATCTATCATATATATCATGTCCAACTTTTATCGAAATTTAAGTTTTCTCTTACAGAGTTGTAACTAGAAATAATTGCATATTAAAAATTAGTATTTCCAACCAAGTTTATTAAAAATATTCTAGTATTTTAATCGCGTTGAAAATTATGACAGATATTTCCGGAAAATTTGAATACGACAATCTTCTTTTATACCATCAATATGAAAAAAAATACAATTTATTTAACACAAAGCAGATCTGCACGGTAGAAACTGGCATATACCGTTATGCGCAGCATGTGAGTTACTAAAAATATCAAGCAAAGTCTAGAAATCACTTATTTACTTATCGCAGGAAAACGTTCGAAAAGATCATTCTAGAATCTGTAATCAACTTTTGTCGAAAGTGATTGATACAAAAAAGCATGTTAAATAATGTTTCACCATCTTTCTAATATTATGAAGATTATATTAACGATATGACTGTCATCTGAATACAATACCAAACGATTAACGGTAGTTATCGCGTTTTCAAATATAATAGATGTAACATAGATTCGCATCTAAATTGAGTTACTTAAGAGTCGAGAAACACACAAAAGGATTTAAATATTAAAAGGAATTTTATCTACTGAAATTATCTCTTACGCAAAAAAGGGGTAACAGAACATACGATTGTTTGAAGCCGTTTAGACCGATGTCACTTGCCAAATCGCGATTTCTCCTGTGGGACATAACAACGATAACGGGGGCTCTCAGGTGAGCACCGGGGGTGAAGAATTCAAAATTTGACACATGATTTTGGATTATTGACAAAACAGCCGTTAACTTGCCACCCAATACATGGGCAGTACGCAAAGGTCACTCGACAACCCGAATAAATTGGCGAATGACCGTAAAAAAATGCACTCCCAAGCACAATACAAGGCGCATACAAAAACGAAGAAGCGTGTAGGTGGTCGAAACATACAAATATAGGATTTTGACCTTTATTAATAACATCAATGACCACTTTGCTCTAACAAAACGCATTGATGCTAAGAACTAAGGAAACAGGAAATGTATGTATTAATATTAATCGCAAGGAGATATTGCGCGTGTCATTTAGCATTAAATTTCATTTCTCCAAATTTCTACTTTACACAGCTTATCATGCAAGCGAAATCCAGCGTTAAATAACAATTGCACGAAGCGATACAAGCATCCTATGTATTACATCTAATAACAAACACTTTAAACTAGCATTAGGACGTAGATTTAACTTACTCTTGCGCACTTTTCGGTATAATTTCGTCATTAACGGTGCAATCCATGCTCAAATCGTCCACTATAACGTCCGCCATGTTTCTCGGCGAATGTAAGACTGACGTCAGCGACGTCACAGCGGCCGTACGCAAAAGCTCCACTTCCACCACCCTAACCGCCAAATACTCGATAACTCGGATGAGTTGTTTAAAAAAAGAGCGGCAAATGACGGTAAGGCCGCGAAGGCCGAAATTAAAGTTAAAATCGTTGTTCGCTATTAATTTATCATCGTTAGGCGCCACTGTCATACTAAAATTTAGAAATTTCGCGAAATGACGGATTAGTTGTCAGTTGTCATTAATATTTGTTTGGTGATTTTAGTTGACATTTAAGAATTGTCAAAATTATAATAAAATATTTTTTAAAATATAGTTTATATAAGCAAAATCATATATAACAGTATTGAAATCACTATTTTTATAAAACGTTTTTACCGTATTCCAGAAATTGCAAAAATATGGATCATAGTCATTGTTCTCTGAGTTTTATCACCAAATACATAAACCAACTCGACACGCACATTCAAAATTTCTCCATTCCCGTCTTACACGAAGAAAAGACTTTCGTAAAGGAGGAGGAAGAAGAAAAGGATGTGGAATTAGGTGAAGAAGAGGAACAAGAGGAACCCGCAATTAAAACGCCACCATGCCCAGATTTAATGCCATTTCAACCTTGCAGGCCTATCGATACTGCTTCGATTTGCGTCGGGGCATTTATGACGAAAGACGAGTTGCAACAATATTTAAAATTAAACAATAAAAAACAGATGCGTCAAGCATTAGGTTGGTAGCCCGTTAAGCAAAATTCAAATTTTCAGGACCACCAACGCAAAGATATCAGAACATCTACGAATGTAATAGAAAAATCTAGGTAATTTTGTGCTTCAATATTAAAAATAAGTGTGGAAAATTTGAATTTTGCTCTGTGGAGGTTATATTTAAGTAGTTGCATGATTCCGTGAAATTTTAGGAGATAAAATCGGGAAGATGCCCAAAGGGGCGTCCAGGAAGATTTTTATCGAATTTATGATCGACGTAACGATTTTTTGCAACAGCTCGAAATTCGAATTCGAACAAACGAGTGCGATATTGGGAATGTACTATATAACGCATAAATATTTTACCGATCACTTATATGTTTGTCCTGAAGACGTTTTAGCCTTTTTTAAAGAGTTTTTGATGCATCATAGCGTTTCGGTATTAATTCTACTATTAATTGTTCTCAGTGTGTGCCATTGCATTTTTACATAGTGATTATCACCAGATTTTCTTTTTTTAGTTTCCCCCGACACATGTTAAATTATTCACGGTTGAGGAGTGCAGAGGAATATTATTACACTTTTGTTCTTTATATCTCAGACATATGCCCTTAATTCGTCTGATATCCTTACCGAATTTCGGTTTCGAATTGGGATACGAGCTCGAACCTGAACCTAAACCGGAAAAGCGAAGTAAACGCGATAAGAAGAAAAAAGATAAAGGAAAAAAGGACAAGTCTTCAGGGAAATCTAAAAAATCAAAAAAATCCAAATAAGTGTAACATATTGAAATGATTTTCACACTTTTAAATAATATAAATAAAATTATCCAAACAATAAGGTCCTCTGTCGTGCAGAATTTAATAAGTAATGTAATATTATAGATATTCCTAAAGGTTGTTGATTAATATAGTACGGCGCTTCATTGAAAGATGGCGCTAAGATGTTTTTACGTTTAATATTAGGAGATGTGGCTATTACTTTTGTTATTAATTATAATATGTACGTGTTGCGGAGACAACGTCCTTTAGTCTATCTTTTTTTCTTTTAAAGTTTGTCTAGAAAGGGGTTTGGGTTGTTCTACAATCCAAGTCCCACAAAAACTAATTAAAACAAAGTTTTTATGAAAGTAACAGTGTTGTAACTATTTGATTAACTAACACCTAATGTATTCTGACATTCTGCACTGTTTAAAAGTACTGGATCTTTGATTTTACGCATCAAATAATTTTAGAAAGAAACAATGAAGGCTGCGCAGTCACACAGTATATACTGTGCTGCAGTGTTCGTTCTTGAACAGGCAAAAAAAGGAATTCTTTTATTAGAAATGAGAAAACTGATACAAAAGTTAATATTTTTTTTATTATAGTCATATATGTATATATATACTAATTTACAATATATATTTTATACAATCTATTCTTTCTTTACATTTGTACTCCTATATAAAATAAATAAAAAGTAAATTAACAGTACAATACTCAACCATAATTTATATATGTATAAGATATATTACAATTTAAAATACTGAAACAACGTAACTTATGAATCAATGAAAATTACTAAAAATATAATATGCGTCTATAAAAATATATTATCATATACCTAACGGGCTCCTGCAAAATACATATCCTATGGAAAAATCATCAAGAATCACAAGGATGCATTGGAACGGGAAAAGTTACACATCACTATAAGAATTCGGAAAGAAAGCAATCTTATAATCGCAGTAAGTAGAATGCAATTTTATTAAACGTCTTAATATATACAGATAAAATTCTATTAGAATGACTTTATCTCTTCCTAATGTGTATTTTGCAGATGGCCCACATATTAATTGAACATATATCTTACAAGAGAAGTATGAAAAAAATCTTCAGTTCCTATTTTTTGTGTATTTTACATTTTCCGTTAGAATCATTCGCACATGACTTTGACGGTGGAAATTATCATATTTGTTTGATGGATTAAGCATAGGGCACTAGCAAAGACGGAATTTGCTCTGTAATAAACAAAATTTAATCATTAAAACTCTATGTAATTTCATCAGAAGAGTATGTTGTATCTATATAATATTATATAGTGAAAAACCCACTTCTAAGATAATTTTTATCACATTTGTAGCAAAGCATGATAAATAATTTGTGACACTCAAACTTCTTAATAATTTTTTAAAGTACTTACTGTCCGTCCTTAAAATAATCCTTCAAAGTGTTACTAAACAGTTTAGAATATCTGACAAACTCCCTTTTCCGTCCTTCCAATGCACGTTTACCTTGAGGACCAGGTATATAAGCGTTAATTTCATTTACAGCATCTAATAATTTCTTTATGGCACTTGCGATTTCCCTGCAAGACGAAGAATTTGAATCTTAGTTTTTAATGCGATTCGATATCTTACTTACTTAATTATCTCTAAAAATGTCTTTCTATCCGTGATTTCGTCCGGGATCCTACTTAAGATCTTCTTCAAAGTAGCAGATTTTCGGTTTAATTCTTGGAATGCGTCTTCCGACCTAGTCAAGCGATGCTCAACAACTGTAAGAATAAAATACGTATTACCACATCGATTAGTTACGTACTACTACCGTCTGTCTCCATTAAAGAACCTTGCAGTCTCAGGATGCTCTCGTTCATGTTGACGTTCAACTCCCCCTTCTCCAAGATCCCCATTATAAAATCATATGTCACCCCAGGGTGAGCAGTCTCGGCCTTCGTGAAGGCCGCGCGCAAGGTTTGCGTGGCCGTAACATCTCGTCGCTCCAGCTGCGAGGGTAATATATTAAAAAAAGTCCTTTTTTGTTATCTAACTGTATTCAAATACCTGCGATAAAATCGGACGTACTAAAACTGGTAAAATTAACGAAGACACTGGCGTTTCCTCGCCCATTGTCATATTTTTCGAGAGGATACCTAAGCAGGAATTTCAACCGTTTAATTAAATAGTTTATGATAAGATAGATAAATACATATAAATTAATAAATACATGTCAAATGTGACGTTAGGAGGATGTTAAATCAACATCAATTACCTAATATTCATGTCAACTAAATAAATTTTATTTTATTCAGGACGGAAATAAATAATACTAGTAAATAAAATTGAATCTATTACTGAATTTTATCTGTTTTACTAACATAATGATTACCATATTTGGGTATCTATATTATTGATATTTAATTAGGACAAACCACCTACACGAATAAATCAGAAGAAATGTCCTAATGAAATGTCAAAACTCCCGCTTTATGCCATTTGTGAAATTTGAGATGACCCAATAAACTTTTGTGCTTGCATGTTTAAAATATTAATTGTTAATCAAAGACAATGAACGACGACGATTATTTCCAGAGAATTACCGAATTTATCTACGACGACAACGAAATTGTAAGTGATAGTTTACCTAACCTACAACAAACATTGTCTTTTTAATATGTTACGCATCAACAGGTAACGTGTCCAATATTAAGCAGGAAATTACAGATAAAAGTGCTACATGCGCAAAATCTATTAGATAAATATGTGGAAAATGCTGACGTACCAGAACAAAAAGATTTATCGTGGATGTATATGATAATAGGCACCAACACAAGTAATAGCGGTTTTACAATATTGATTTCGAATCAAGAGGAATTGGAGAAGAATAGGAATTCTCTCAAAAGTATTACGTCGCAACATGTATACAGCGTGCACAGGAAGGGAGATATTGATTGGGTCACTCTTGCAAATGCCGAACCTTTCGTCGAACATAAAATTCGAAATCAACCATTGCAAGTGACCATATAAGTGTTTCTGACTAATATTATCCTGCGATATTTTAGGCAGGGATCTATTGTGAGTAAGAATGCTGTGAAACGGAAGTTGAAGAATAAAATAACGGCAGTCAAAGAAATTAAACAGGAAAATGAGACTGAAGGTAGGCAAGATGGGATTTTAGAAACGAAATCGAGTGTGAGCAAGGTAAGTGACGTTAAAAATAATTATTTTTGTATTGATTACATTTTGGTTGTAGTCGAAGAAGAATGGGATTGAAAATTTTTTTACGAAAGGAGAATCGGCGAATTTTGCACCTAAACCAGCACTTAGCGGCAAAGTATGTGTTATAAATGCTTATTTTAAGTTTTTGATTTATTTTAAATATTTTAGACGCAGCAGAAGAGTATGATGGCTAATTTTATATCAAAATCTTTCTCTAAACGTAAGGAAAACGGGAATAATTTAGTCAAACAGCAAGATATTGAGATTAGTGTGAATGATGATGATAAAAACGACACAGAAACTGAAGTTGTGGAAAATATGGAGGTGGATCATCAGTTCAATGAAAAAGAGGAAGAAAACATTGTCAAGAAGAATGAAAATACATCGAAAGCAAAGGAAGATACGAAACAAATGAATAAAAGTAGAAAACGTAAATCGCTAAGTAAAAGTTCGCAATCGACAAAGAAAAGGAAACGAATTATTGAACAAAATAATTCTGATAGTGATAGTAAGTTTTATATTTCATTTCGGTAACTTTTTAATAATTTTTGCTTTAGTTTTTGGAAGCAGTGAAAGTGAAATCGAAGTAAATCCTGACATTTACCTCTCCGATGATAATTTGGAACCAGCTGCACCTGTTCTACCGATGAAAGCCAGAATAAAAAAGCAAGTCACAGAAGAATTCATTGACGAAGAGGGATATTTACGTAAATTACTTTATTTACTTTTTATTTTTAATCCTGCGTTTTTTATCTGTAATTTTAGATACAATACAGAAAATAATTATGGCTTCCGATGACGAAGAAGAAGCATTCAAAGAGCAGAAACCTCTAAATACCCTCACCAAGAAGTCAGATGAGAAACCGACTGTTAAAATTAAAAATGCGCCACCACCATCCTCAAAAAAAGAAACATCAAACAAAAATGGTAAAGGTAAAGCTGTTGCAAAGCCCAATAAGGCGCAATCATCGATAACAAACTTTTTCCAAAAGATTTAAATTGGTATAGTTGTATTTTTGTGCTAATTTTTAAACTTTATGAATTTATAATATATGTATTGCACTATTTTGGAAGTATTAGACACTCAACTAATTTACCCTCTGTATTTCTTCATTATATCAATAAATTAATAATGTTTTGTCTTTATAGATTTTGTGTTCATTGTGATATTCAAAAAACAAAATATTAATAGTGTTGTAGTTGTGTGGTTCAAAAATATGTATGACTATTTTTATGTAAGTTATAAATTGCTTAATAAATAGGTTTTTTTTAATATCGTTTTTTTTTTTCTGTTACTTTGTTTTAAATAATTATAACAGACGTATTTAAATATCCCGCTAGAATTTTAAGATACTCCATCATTTGAACCAATATAGACGTTCAAAATACATAACCGGTCAAATGATCTAAAAGTCATTGCTTTATTTTAAAAATTCATTTACCCATTGCTAAGAATATGATTCTATATTAAATTATGTTACTATTTTTAATAATGATAAATCGTGTTGTTATTTCGTTGTAGTAATAAAGCAATATCGTTCAACTTATTATAGAATTGTGCTCGGTGTTTTTTATATTTTGGGATTGGTACCCTTCTTAATTTAAAATAATAAGAAATAGAAAAGTAATTATTTGACAAAAGCCTTTTGTGGCATTCAAATTCTAGAAGATTTCACTTTATAAAATTTGTGTAATTATTTATTTAGATTATTACCGTGTAGTATTATTAATTAATTTGGTATGTACTTTTATCTTTATATATAGTAAACAGTATATGTTATAAAACAACTTTAAAATATGACGGTTACCAAAATTCAAAACCATTTCTATCGTCCATGTTTAATAAAAACCCAAATATCAGAAGTAAGCAGCTGTTCTTATACTTAATTTAATCATGGAAACGATCAGGGAAATAGAACTTTCTAATATATTGACCGTCGATCTATCCAAAGAAGAGCTACAATCGAAATATTCCGCATTGTCTAAAGCCTACGCTAAGCTTCAGTTAGATTTGGAAGAGAAATCACAACATATTTACGATAATAAGAGAGAATTGACTAGACTTACCACCCTAGAAAGCGAATATTTGAACGAAATAGAAGTTTTACAGTCTGGAGAGAGAAATAAGTGCGAGAGGTTGAAATCGAGGATACAGAATTTGGAAGATGAAAAGAAGGATATTCACAATGTTTATTCTGACAAAATCGAAAGTTTGGAGGTCGGTATGTTCAGGAAGGACGAGGAGATTATTAAATTGCAAGAGGAATTAAAGTTGCTTTCTGCGATGTGCAATTCTGCGAATGATAAAAGTGATGTCGAAGAGCTACAGGGGAAGAATGCAGATTTAACACTTAGAATTGGTGAATTGACAGATGAGGTGATAGTGTTGAATGAGAAAGTCGATTCTTATGAAAAGCAAAAAATATTGAATCAGGAACAGATTAATGTAAGTTTTTAAATCATATTTTTTTATTTTATTAATTTATACCTTGCCATAAGTCTAAAATAAATTATATTTTATCCCTATAAAAACAAAGGGATATTTAATTAAACTAATGACAATTTATTTATGTAAGAGCAAGCTGAATTAATATCAAAATTGAGTCTTCTTTTTTTATTCTGTTATCCCCAAGAACAAGCTTTAACAAACGTCTCATATCCTAGTTTACCAAACTCTTCCATGAATATTTTTGATGTTTTGAGTGGAACAGGCTTTACAAAAACAAAATAATAAATATGTTTTGTGAATTCATCAAAATTTTGCTGCTTATTATTACTTCTATTACCTTAAATTTATTTAGAACTTGCAAGAACAATTAACGATGCTGAACGAAAATTATAACTGTAAGAAAGAAGAATTAAACGAAGCGAAGGTTCTAATCGAAAATCTGCAAGATGAACTAGTCGTATTAAAGGCCGAATTGGATACGGCGAAATGTAAACCCCTACAAGACGGCAGTCAAGGAAATTCTTTATTTGCAGAAGTCGACGACAAGTAATTGCTCACCGATATAAAATTCTAATAACAGGAATCATTGATTTTTATTTCTACCAATAGGCGACTGGAATTGCAAGACAGAATGGCCATGATGAAGTCACACTATATTGAAATGAAACGGGAACGCGGTAAATTGCTATCACAAATTGCAACATTGAATTCCAGCAATGCGATGCTGTGTCAACGATGGGAAACTGAAGTTCGAGATAGAACGGACGATGAGGAAAAATTAGAAAAATCGTACGGGTAAGTTAAACCGGCTATATTTTCTTTGATTATTAATTCAGCGATAATTAATGACGATTTTATTAGTCTTTATTTGTATTTCATATATCTTTGGTACCATTCAAAGAATCTTTTCTGTAAAATTTACAACTGTTTCCTCATGAAATCAATTTGTTCTTTACAAAATACTTTTATTTTTATTCGTTCTAATTATTCTTCTTCAAACTTCTTTACAATTTTTCTCCATCGAGATTTAATTTGTGGCACTCTTTGTAAATTCAATTTAGGTGATAATTCTATTCATAGGGAGATTCGGAAGACAGTTATTTTCCTATACCATCCTTGTAGCCTAAATTTACATATTCCACCTAAAATTTCTTTAGTTTTAGTGTTTATTTCTTGAAAATATAAGTTTGTGTGTGATATGGTATACATAGGAATTTTTGTATATCTTGCAAGAACTTTTATCTACCGTTATTATGTACACATTTGTGGCGATTTCAACATTAATCTCGGTGTTCAATCCACTGAATAACTATGCTTAACTAATAATAATATTAGTATGTTAATAATACATCTGTAAACTCCATAATATTAAAATAGTATTTTATTAATA
The DNA here is from genome assembly GCA_949128085.1 of Cetonia aurata. Classification (NCBI taxonomy): domain Eukaryota; kingdom Metazoa; phylum Arthropoda; class Insecta; order Coleoptera; family Scarabaeidae; genus Cetonia; species Cetonia aurata. Next base: position 64,302,826 of record OX421884.1, on the reverse strand, counting down.
CAACAAATGGTAATGAGTTATTATCGCACTAGTGTGTTTTAATTTACTATTTTAAAGTAATTAGCGGTACCTACAATTGTATTTAAGAAATTGTGAAAAAAATTAATATAAATCGCTAGAAAATGTCTAAAATTTGTAAATCTACCGAAAAATCTGTAAAGGTGGCAGTACTGCATGACACCATGCAGTTGTCCATGGTTACCAAGATTTCGAATTTTTGTTTGAATCTAGAGTGCCGCGAAAACGCTAAAAATCTCCCCAACAGTCAACATAATAATTATTAATATAATTCTGGATAATACAATATTCTATTACAGAGTACGCATTAAAGCACTCGAAATGCAGCTCGAGATGTGTCAAGAAGAGCTAACAACCCGGCAGAAGATGGCCGGCAAGAATCTAGACGCCGGAGAGGTTGAATTCATCGAAAACATGTTGGAGGCGAAAAATAAACAAATCAAGAATATCCAAAAAGAAGTCGATAGTTTCTCCTTGGCTAGAACAGTGCTATCCCGACAATTGAGGGATTCAAACGAGGAAATGAGAAACTGGAGAGCGAAGGCGACTAAATTAGAATCGGAAGTGGGTGAATTGCGAGCCCAGATCGAGAATCTAGAACTGAAAAAGACGTCTGATATCGAAAATACTAAAATGAAACTGGTCTGTTGTCCAATGTGTGAAAAAAATAGAAGGGACACATTGCAAGTCCACCCAACGAGACCAACATTGAAGGATTTATATAAAAATTTAACAAGAAATTCGAATAGTTTCATTCCCGAAGATCGGTTTAGCAGCATTGATTATTCCAGGCAGATAAAAAAGTCTCTGTCGAAGGAACCAACGGCAACTGTCCCTAAAAAATGTATGCCCATTAACGAGGACAGTAAAGAAAATATTGAAACTACAGATGCGGAAGAAATAAGTAATAATCCTTCAAAAAAGGTACAATTTACAGAAGATACTGTAGATAATTCCGATAATAGTAAAGGAAAATTAAGAAAAGCTGGGAAAATTATACACTGTAAACCAATGGTGCTTAAGAAGAAATGTTGAGATATTATTTAAAAAAAAATGTTTAAATGAATTTTATAATACTACTTTTTTTTAAAAAAAACGGTTAGATGTATATTTGAGATTTTATTTTATAAATACATATTATTTTATATTGTTTCTTTTTCTTTTCCCTGGAAAGCAAAAATAAAAAAATTAAAATAATTGTCCACAAGTTATATAATTATATAATTAGCAATAATAATATTTAGGTCATATCGTTAAGATGAAACGGGAACTAGGAATTGCCACCTTCAGTGGTGTAAATTAAACTTCTATTTGAACGCCTCTAGTAGTCATTCCGGTAACTAATATATTCATAGTCATACACCTAATAATATTGTAGTTTATTAATTGAATAGGTATTTTACAAACACGATGTGTTGTTTATATCTCTTTTACAGTATCCTCGAATGCAAAAAAATCGCGCACACTTAAAAAATCAAGCAATTTGGTTTTGTGGTTTGTAATCAAAATGTGCGATTTGACATGTTACACGTTGAAATCGATCTTAAAGTAAGTTTGCACCAAGGTGACCTTGTATTCTAGTAACTGTTTACATGTATGAGGCAAATGATGTTAGTTCGAATAAAGAAGGAATTGTTTACATGAGGCAATTAGTAGTGGCATATAAACTTAGTAAATGAGTGAATTTAGTTGGTAGTTGGTAGTATTACCACTAGATAACGTGAAAATGTTTGATAAAAGTTGTGAGTTAAATAGCACCTCCGGTTAGGACAAATTTTTATTAGGAAAAATACGTGTTCAAGTTCAAATGTTCTAATATGTATCCCATATGATCAAATCAAAACCACGTGTTTGTAAATACTCTAATTCAAGCACAATAAAATGGGTATTACAAAAAAATCCGTGGGTGTAAAGAACGACCTGGACACGGACGAAGAGAATATGGAAAACACCGACTCGGACAGCGACGTGAGCATATCGACTGACGATTCTTCCGACGACGAACCAGACACCACAAATCAAGAAACTACGCTCGAGGAGAATGGAGACGACACCCAACCAGAAGCCGAAGAGGAAGAAGATGAAGTTATAAAAGCGATAAGAGAAGCTAGCACGAAGAAACGCGACCACCCGCCGGTAATCGAGTGCGAATCTTTCGTCGTAGACATTTGCTTTCATCCTCACGAGGACATCCTGGGGGTAGCGAACATTGACGGGGATGTTTTGTTATATAAATACACCAACGATGAGAACACTTTGCTGCACACCATCGAATTGCATAACAAAGCTTGTCGGGCTATCGATTTCAGTAAGGACGGTAAAATTTTATTTTCCACCTCTAAAGATAAAGCGATTATGTTGAGTGACGTGGAAACTTGCAAGTTGAAGCGGTATTATGAGGATTCGCACGACGCGGCTGTGTATACGATTTCGGTGTTGAATGATAATTTATTCGCGACGGGTGACGATAACGGTACGGTAAAATTGTGGGATTTACGGACAACTAACTCTAAACCTGTGTTTTATTTGAAGAAGAATGAAGATTATATTAGTGATATTAAAACACACGAACAAGAGAAGTATTTGTTGTGTTCTAGCGGCGATGGTTCCTTAACAACGATTGATTTGGCAGCAAGGTAAAAAGTAACAATATTTTTTTAGGTTAGTTTTGAATATTCCTGCAGATTAGGTTAGGTCGTGGTAAGTGCTGCCATCTATGCGGTATGTTTTATTAATAAAAATATGAAGTGACCTGTACTGTTAACTACCTGCCTACTATTTATATTACTTCATTCCTGTGCTTCATTCATATGATTTTCATTTATACCAAATCTTTTTCATAAAAATTTTTGCCTATTATTTAATATGAATAGTTTGTATTTACCGCTTTAGGAAATCTAAGATTATAGATTTCAAGTATCTAAGTAAATATACTATGTCAAAAAGTAGCGCAATCTGCTTATAGCTTATTAAATACAAATTGCTGGAAAAAATGTCCCTAATAAAAGATGTGTGCTTTATTTCGAACTTCAAGTTTTTTTTAATTACAAGTTTTTTCTATGTGGCAATATGGGACAATATTTAAAAATTTGCATTACAGGTTACTTCATATTTTAGTTGGTACAAAACGTACACAGATGACAGCACATGGAGCAGTCCAAATTGTCATGAATTTGGAATTATTCTAACTTTAAAGATTGTTAATTTTAATTATCCAACAAATTCATCGCAGGAAATTTTTGATGCAATCCGAGGAGTACGAAGAAGAACTGACTTGCCTAGGCCTATTCCGAGACGAAACAAAATTATTAGCCGGTTCGAATAAGGGGTATCTCTATCTGTATAATTGGAACGAATTCGGTTTGCACAGCGACGCTTTTCCCGGGCCGAAAACCGCAATCAACGCCTTAGCACCTATCACCGAGAATATCGTAGTAACAGCTTGCGAGGATGGGATACTCAGAGCGACACATCTTTTCCCACATAGGCATTTGGGAATCGTCGGGCAGCACGAATTATCAGTGGAGAACGTCGATATTTGCAATAATGGGATGTTTATCGCGTCGTCTAGTCATAATAACGACATAAGGTTTTGGAACATACAGTATTTTGAGGACTTCGAGAAGGTTGATAAGAAATACAATAAGCACAAGAAGAAGAACGATCTTAAAATCAATTTGCCTTCGTCTCAACGGAGGAATAATGCTGAATTCTTTAGCGATTTGTGTTGATTTCTGTTTTTATCTACATGAGATAATTTTGTATAATATAATTGGGTTTGAAATAAAACAACTGTTGTGTTTCTTTTTACATATAATATGCTATTGCCCTGTATTTTCTTTGGTACAATGTTTATTTTAATTAAACGAACTACAATCTTTAGGAATACAACACGTAATTAATATTTTGGCACTTAGAACTGCTGTTTTTATACCTAGCGTGCTTTCATTTAATCTCCAATGCCACATGATTAAAAACTGATAATTCAGAGATATGAATTTATTTGGGTTGCCTATTTTTATGGTCACGTGGCTTTTGGATAAAGGAAATGAGGCCGTGGTATCATTTCGTTGGACCGAAACAGCCTTTGCAACACTTAAAGAAAAAAAAAATAGTTCTTATGACATGTCGAGATTCTATCTTTCGTGTCGTGTTAGGACTGTTTCGACTAGCTACACAATTTTTACTTTCAAAAAAAGTATATATTATTATATAGTAATTCTATAATATATTAAATATAACAAAAAGAACAAAATATTTATAATAAAAAAATATACATTTGTACATTGTGTAATATAATTATATACAGGTGTCCCCGGATTGACTGAACAAGAGGGAACAAAAAATTATTTATATATATATAGCTTAACGAAAAATGTCATTCATTATAAATTTAATATAATAAAAAAAATATTTAGATTTTTGTTTCAGAATTGGTGGTTTTGAGACAAGTAAATTTTTTTATAAAGAATGACATTTTTTTCGTTAAGTTACAAATAAAATTTTTCCCCTCTTGTTCAGTCCATCCGGGGATACACTGTATATGTAGGTTGAATAAATTGAAACTTTTAAACTTATTGATACTAATGACATATGTAATAAATAAATTAATTTATACAATAATTAATTATTACTATTATACAGAAAGGCACTGATTGTCATAACGAGAAAAGAAAGTAATACACTTGTCACACCCTCTATGTTAATTTCATTTGCAAGTTTAAAATAAAAAAAAATAATGACATTCATTTAAGATAGGTATATATCTACATAAATAGATTGTTTTTAATTGGATATGTATCAGATAGTTATGCATCACCCTGTATGGTATAATTTATCATATTTTATCTTACACACCCTGTGTCCCCTATTTTCTGTCGCAGTCTTTGTTGTATTCAAAAATAGAAAGATAATAGTTATAGCTTTAAATAAATTGCCAACTCATAAGAATGATTCTCAAACTACGTGACAATCGAACATTGATTATAATGTTGAAATTTGTAGTTTTTTAGAACGCGAAACGAAAAATTTCGCGTTTGTTATGTGTGTAAACTAATGCGGTTTCCAATAGGAAAAACTTTTTTAATATCAATTTTAAGGGAAAAAGTCATTGTTTGATCTGAAAGTACCAAAAACATTGTTTACGTTCAAAATAAATTTGTCGTTTTTTCGAAATAACGGTAATATTTACATTTTCTTTGCAAAAAAATGCTAAAGTTCTTGATTTCTATAAAACATCACTAAAAAAGCCGTATTGTAAGTACTGTAGTATTTTTTTTTTAATTATTTTACATTTAGAATCGCATCCGGTATATTTAATATTATTACACATTTAGAACCGCCATCTAGCGGAAATAAATCAAATTTAAACAGAATATCTCTCCAAATTCACCAATCAATCAGGTCTGTTAAATTTATATAGGGACATAACACATTTTACAAATCGAACCGACCTGACATTTTAGAAATTAAATTCAATCAAATATAAAAATAAAATATACTCCAACATCTCTATTTTTCACCTCCCAATATATATATTTTTTTACACATCAACTCCTCGTTCCCCACTCCGATAGTGGGTCGAAATTATACGATCTTTAACCGAATATTTGACGCTTCGTCAGTCGGGTAGCGTCTCCAAATATTGCACGGGCTCTTTAACCTCCTTCGCGAGCAGATAACCCTGCTCGTCCAGCAATTCCATCTGTGGCGGTGGCAGAGGCAGAGGCGGAGGCCTGGGCAGTCGTTTCAAGCTGGAATTCAATTTCTCGTTTTCGAACTTCAACACGTCGTCGATTTTCGGGACGACGCAGCCGCCGTCGGGTTCGTCCGGCGACGGTTCCTCGTCCACGAAATTGTCGTGCGCCTTCTCCAGTTTCGTGTAGATGTCGCTGAACCGGATCCTATCTCTGGGCTCGGTCTTCCAGCAGAATTGCATCAGTTCGCAGATGAGGGACGGCGTATCTTCGGGCGGTATCAACATGATGCCTTCGAGGATCAGTTTGACGACTTCTTCGTTGGTGTGGCCGTAGTAGGGCTGTTTGCCGAAGCTGTAGATCTCCCACAGGACGACGCCGTAGGACCAGATGTCGGATTCTAGGGTGAAACGGCCGTATATGACGCTTTCTGGGGACATCCAACGAACTGGTAGCAATCTAGATCCTCCGATCTGGAAAGTTAGATGTTTATTTGTAATAAAATAAAATAAAAACGTTCATATTTTCAATTTTCGAGTTATAACCCTCATATTTTGTTTCTATAAGTTCCGTTTACACCGACATGTTAAACTTGGTTTAAGTTTAAGTAACGCTTTGATTGTGATATTTCCTATTTAAAACACGCAGCGAATGTCACATTCTAAGTATCACTTAAAGTTAAACCAAGTTTAACGTGTCGGTGCGATATAATTGAAAATTTTTGCGTTTAGCGTCATGCAGCGAAACGCAAGTGCAGTCGTTTTGTTTTCGATCAAGCGTTTGTGCATGCCTTTCGCTGCATGACATTATTGCCGGAATGAACAATAATATTACAGTTATCAAAGTGATTTTCCAAAGTTTCCTTATTAACATATTACATTTAAAAGTAGAAGCTTTGTTTATGAATTATTAATAATTAGGCAATGAGTTGGGTCATTGATAGATGACGTGCGACGCCAATGTGAAATCCCACATACGCCGTGCGCCATCTGTCATTTTCCTCATTGCCCAGTTATTATTATATAAATGAGGGTAGGAGTATTAAATTTGAAAGAATGCACTTTCAAAGGAATTAATCTTAAAAAGTAAAATATTTACTTAATAGTCCCGAAGAAAACGTTTTAGTTATTTTAAATGCTGCGATAAGTACATACAACAATGTTGCACTAATTTATTAAGAACTAAACAAAAAAAATATCGCTGCTGTTTGGTTAAAGCAGTTTCAAAAACAAACTCTTCGAACGTAGATGGCACTGTCTGTTCTAAAATATAAAAAAAGTATATGAAATACCAGTTCACATGAATCATGTGCCACAATTTTTTTTATATTACTGTTTGAAAATAGGTTATATGTTAATCAGCTGTTTAGAAAAAGAAAGTGTCGATAACATAAGATTGCAGGGATTAATCACAGAGATAAATTTGATAGATATTTCCTTTACTTTTAATCTAATCATTTCTTTTAGGTAACTGTAAAACTGTGTTTTTTTCATTATTAAAACTAGACGCTGTCCTACAATTATTTGAAAGATCCGTCGTTAAGTATAAAGAAAAATGATGTTTTGTTTATTTCGTGGCAAATATAATATACAAATTAAAAACACCTACTATTAGGTAAACTTCGTGATTATGAATCATGTTTGACAGCACTTTAATTGACATTTGTGTCGCAAATTTTAGAGAGGTTATAATTGAGTAATGGGCAGAAAAATATGTGGTCACTCGAAATTTGATAAAAGAAAAACAGAGTGATGGATCTCATTTGAAGTACGAAATAAATATTAAGAGATTTTGCTTTTTTTGAGGTTATAATAATATCTAGGCGTAAAAATTTGATTTACTAATAAATTTGGCACCTATGTTTCTATGAAGGTAGATGTAGAAGAACACATAAGTGATTTAACGAAAAGAAAAATTGCATTAGCGCAACATAATTGGATGACGGAAATCCAACAGAGAGTTTACGATACCAGCTAGAAATAAATTACTTTATACTACTTATATGTAACAATTGAAAATAAAATACCTAATTCACTTCAATCATGAAATGTATTTTTGCTAATTTGAATTTACACCAGCTATAAATACACTTGACGTATTATAGTTGAGTTTATGAGCTATAAAGGCATAAGTGCGTCGTCAATAGGTTTATAAGGGACTTTTACCGGGAATATCTTAAGTTGGCCACACTGGTATCTGACTTTATTAGGATTAGTTGTCAATCTTCTGATACACTTGTCAATTCGAGATTAGGTAGGGCTATTAAATGAAGAAAAGTTTTATCATTTAAACAATAAAGAAATCGTTTGACTTTAATGAGTCTTTATCTAATTTTAGGTTCAGTATGACATTTTTTTTTTATAGAACTCATTTTAAAACAAATAATTTCCTAGTGAATTATCAGTTACAACAACAATGTGAAGTTGCAATTGTTGAAATTTGAATTTAGTTCTAGTTTTGAAATGGCAGTGTGATCAACTTACTTAAAATCATTATTTTTTTGTTAAAAGAGGGTGACTAATGTGCAAATTAGACAAGGAATAAAAGATACCATAAAGAACTTGGCTTTATGACCCTTAATGTTTTGGCCCTTGGAGACAGCTTGTCTTTATGAAACTAGTCCTTTAATATGTACATATGTATACTATTATGTAATCAAAATGTTAGAAAAATAAATAACCAATACACGGCCATTGCTTAGAATGGCATTTAGAGGACTATTTGGTTTATAATTATTTGACGAAAAACATAGACACATTAAAATATCTATTTTTAGAAGTAATTTTTAGTTTTTACAATCAATTGATTTTATTTATCATACATTATTAAATATTTCATAATTTATATATAGAAAATAGTATGAGCTTTATTTATAGAATTTTTTTGCTATATAAAATGGTTATGAAATTAAAAAAAAAGTAAATCAAATTGCCACCTGCATCCCTCTGGTGAGCGATATTAGAAATAATATATGTAGTTTAAATTCCGTTGGAAATTCAGAGTCTATACGCCACATTTAACTTCAAAAAGCGAAGATAATTAATTGCATAATTGAATCTTTTGTATCACGAGAAAAACGCCGCCGTTAAGTACCATGAAAGAAAGAAATAATCAAAACAGTCATTATAAAATTCTCCGACTCTAATTACTGAAGTAAATGTAAGAATATAAAAAATATTTTTAACAACGTGCGTCTAACAATAAGTAAAAGAATCGTCGATATCTGAAATCTGAATTTGTTTTTTTTTTTCTATTGTTTTTGCCGCTTTGCGTATAAGATTAATGTTGTTGTTTTTATAAATACGGTAAGTATGTACAGCTCGTCTCAAAAAAAAGTTAACAATTTGAAATCATTGAGTATATTTGTAAAACCCGAATAATTATGCCGGTAGTTTGTCCCGATTTCCGTTATTTGATGTAACTGTTATGTATTTTGAGGAAGATATTAATTATTGTGATTATTTCTTAAATTTAAATAGTTTTCCGGTAAATTTTAAAATTATTCAAAGAGAAACTAATAGAGATATTATTAAAATAAATCAAAAGATATGTTCTTCACGGTTGGCCCAAATCTGTAAATGGTGCAATATTAAATCGTTTTTGTTAAAGGATAGAGAAATGTGAGGGGTGATTGATCAAGACCGTCCATTAGAAAGATTGAGCCTCCTAGTAACAATTAATTTCTATAAAGTTGCATACGTACATAGGGTACTAAAATCTATGCCCTGGAAATATTTTCAAGACGGCGGCACTTCCGGAAACACTGGAAATTGACATCAATTTTCTTATTTCAAATGGAATGGTATAGTTTTCTTTCCACTTTTGAAATCTAAACGTTATTCTAGAGGAACTTTTACTAGTATTCCCTATACCTAAGTGCAGCCGTTTTGGAGATTCTTTGACTTTTTGAAAATTTTATACCTCTTCCCACCCCCCTCTTCCTCACTTTTATATTAATGTTTTTTTTAATTATAATATTTACATTAAAGTTGTTTTGCGTCATTTTTAGTTTTTCTACTGAAAAATTTAGTACAATTGGGGTTTTGTCGCGTTTGGGTCGATTTGAAACCATTGTGCGGCGCCGTGCCGCGTTATAGTGGACGGACCTACTATTCGCAAGTCCGTGTCCGTAATGCTCCGCGCCGCGCCGCACCGACCGCCCGACCTAATGGACGCTCAGCTTTACACAGAAACGGGCCTGGTTTATCTGATAGTCGTCTTTTCATCTTATATTTTCATTGAGATTTGTCATACTGAGACTGTATCCGCTAACAACAAAAATGTTATTGTCAGAATTAAATCTTATTAACACATTTAACTAAAACTAATTCGCATACGCTTGCATAAGTTTATATTTCGATTATTTAGGAATTTTTTTATAACCTGTGTTTTCTTGGATATAATTATACCTTTTTTCTTCGATAACGGGCTGACGAAATAAAAGTCATAATTTGTCCTAAATGCGCTCGCTTCAAGTATATTCGTTAACTTTTATTTGGTAAAAGCTGTACTTATATCTGGATCGGAGAAAAAAACACTAATTGTAAGAATTAAAAAAGAAAATGAAGGCAGCAGATTATAGAGCAAGTAAATTTATGTGTTTTTGTGGCGACTGATAGAAACGAAAATAGTAATAATAATAAAAAAAAAAAAATGAAAGACCGGTAGAGGTTAAACGTTATCGTTTTTGAAAGACAGTAGATATCTGCCTCTATAATAAATTAAAATTTACGTTTAAAGCTTATCTTAATCAATTTATTCTCGGTAATTAGGATTGAACTGAAGCGTTCGTTGGTTAATAGCGATTATGAATGCTTCGATAGTTTTCTTCGACCATGTAAGGTCGCTTTTAATTGGTATTTTTTTCTTTCTTTCTCGATATTTTTCTTTTCGTTCGTCCCAAACGAGAACTTTGAATACTTACCTTATAATAGTCGCAGGTGTACACGTCCCTGCTCATTCCGAAATCGGCGATCTTCACCGTGGGTCCGGCAGATACCAGGCAATTCCTGCAGGCCAAATCTCGATGGACGAAACGTTGGTTGGCCAAGTAACGCATTCCGCTGGCTATCTGCAGGGCTACGCACAGTAGGTCTTTGGACGATAGCATGGGGGCGTTTTTATTGCTGACGTGGCGCTTCTGCTGCGCGCGCAGCACCTCAGCCAAGTCACCGTGCGGCATGTATTCGAAGACCATCATGGGACTGACGCCAGCGTCTATTGGGAGAATATTTTATTTATATTAGCATATATTTTTTTATACAAGCTCATCCAATTTGCCTTTTTCTTTTCTTTCTTTTTAAAGGAACATTGAAAATTGTTGCTAAATAGAATGCAAGATCAAAAGTTAGATTTGAAATATATCGCGGGAAAATTTTCTTTTAAAAAAAGCAGGCTTAAGGAATGGAATTCTAAATCATACAAAACATTTTTCAAATTGACATTAAGAACAAACTTTGCAGAATTGCAGATTGAAAGATTGGCACACAACATTTTATTGATTACGTATATGTACAGGGTGGGCCAAATTCGACACTTTTAATAGGAAACTTATATTTCTAAAGGAATTAGAAAAAATCTGATCTATGCTTCTAGAGCTCGATTTTAAAAAGAAATCGATTGGTGAAGTCCGTATTTTTATATCTTCCGTAATATAAGAGATACAGAGCGTTTTCGGAAAATATGCAATTTTTAAAAACCCTTGTAACTTTTTAATTTGTGAAAATGCTTAATTTATATAAGAACTTTATTAGGGCACTTTTTGACGTAGAATTCAATGCTCTAATATATTTTTTTTAATTCCGTTTTTCTTTTTGAGATATTACCAAGACTTGTGTTTTTGTATATGGAACACCCTATATATTTTTACACTATTCAAAAGCAGATAAAATTGCCTTCAATATGATATAACACACTTGATATTTTATTTAAAGGATTTTCAAGATATTTGATTTTTTGTTTGCAATTTAACAGTATTTCAAGGTGGCTCTGGCTGTAACTAAGCAATACGCGTATTTGTTTTATATTGTCAAAATATTTTGAAATGTCAGTTTGAATGAATGTTACTGGTGGTTTTATTATTCAAGATTTCAAAAATGTATGAAAACTATGAAAAATACGACATGTTAAAGTGTTTTATAGAAGCAGGTGAAAATGCGGAAGCTGCATGTAATATTTACTATGAACGATATCCTGAAAGACAACAACCATTCAGAGACATGTTCACTTCCATTTCCTATTAAAAGTATCGAATTTGGCCCACCCTGTACAAGTGTTTGTTTTTCAACGTCTACTTTGACATGCTAAAATACCAAGAATTCAAACATGTATGTATAACTTGAGGCAGGGAGTGCCCCCGTTGCGATCATGTGTGTGATCTCAGTGTGGCATTTGACTGCGTCAATCGTCAGGCTTTGTTTTGTTAAAGAAACTGCCATCTTTTGGTATTAGGGTAGATGCCTTTGCGGTGGATATCATCCTACCTGCATGATCAAAGCCAATATGTGTCAATAAATTTTAAATTGGCTGGATACATTAATCCCGTAAATTCTGTATGTTCGAATAATAAATACGGCAGATCCATGCAGGGATCTGTGTTGGGTCGTCTTATTTTTACCATACAGGGTGTAGCACCTAAAACACCAGTTCCCAGAACAGTTCCCCTATCATACAAGACATCGAAGAAAGTCTAAGAGCCAAATTGTGCATAAAAATCCTTGCGATCTTTCTAAAATACGTCTAGTCAGCAGTGGCGTGCCGTATTCCAGTGGCGTATCAAACTTATGTTTTTTTTAAATGGGACATCCTATATTTTATAGCAGATTTAGAAAACTCTCGAAGAGTACTTATTTTTTTATGCAACATGGTACAGCCCTAACTTTAGCGGTTTCGCTGTTACAACATTTTTCCCTCACAGTCGGACCATTACTTGAAATTTTTTTTTTTTTTACAGGAACTAAATTGCACCTGCGCTTAGCTTTCGAATTTTATGGGCCTAGAACCAAATATTTCGAAAGCTTGGGGATGTACCCAAGCATCTTCCAGGCGGAAATACACGCCATTGAAAGATGTGTCCAGGTAAACATTGACAGAAGCTATGAAAAGCAGGAGATTATCATAATATCTGATAGTCAAGCAGCCATTAGGGCGCTGAGGTCAAACATAATCAGCTCCAAAATGGTTTGGGACTGTCTACAAAAACTAAACGAGCTAGGCAAAAAGAACAAGGTAACCCTTTTGTGGGTTCCGGGACACACGGGGGTGGAAGGAAACGAAATAACAGATAATCTCGCTAAGAGAGGAGCTAGAACACCTTTTGTAGGGCCAGAACCTTTTTGTGGGATAAGTAGCAGCATAACACTGGAGAAACTGAAAAATGAAGTAGAGCAGAGAAAATCCAAATACTGGGAGAATCTCCAGGGAATGAGGCAGGCTAAAACTCTTCTGGGTACCTATAACCAGAAAAGATCTGCAGAATGCCTCAACCTGAGTAAAAATAATATTCGGATATTGACAGGGATCCTTACAGGCCATTGTAAACTGAACGGACATCTAAGCAGGCTTGGAATAGCGAAGGAAGCCGAATGTAGATTTTGTGGGGAACAGGACGAAACGTCCATTCATCTACTCACAAACTGTGTTGCAGTGTGCAACTCAAGGGCGCTGCACCTAGGAGCATGTGAAATCGAAGAGGGAGAATTACCTAATCTGGGGCCTTCGGACATTCTGCACTTCTTGAAAGGAATCAGACTGGACGGCCAGCTGTAAATACAGCGAGAAGAGGGGACACAATAGATCTTTTAGGTCGCAGTGTACTATCACCCTAATCACACATACATACATAGCTTTCGAATTTAAGGATACACTAAGACCTTTTGTACCCTCATATAACTTTTTTTCACGTGATTTATGAAAAGAAGATGGTTCTTGATTGGCATTCGCAAATTGTTGTTTCTAAAATTTCAAATAGCGCACCAAAAAAAAAAAATTACATCGCTGTATAGCCAAAATTCCAAATTTTTTATTGTTACCAAGAAAACAATACTTTTTATAATGAAATTTTCAAGAAAGAAAAAGTTGTTATCTCAATTTGTCGGAAAATGTCTTTTTCCGAAATGAAGTCTGTCATGATAAAAAAAAAGTGCAATGGTCAAAAAAAAAAAACAGTAAAAATCAGAATAAAGTGACAGTAGAACATTGTTCTGTCATAAAAGTTGCGAAAATGCTTCAAACTCAAGAAGAAAGGGTTGACATGGTGTTTCTTCTTGGAGAATGTTACAAGAATTGTTTGTTGGCGTCACGAGTATACGCTGTGAAGTATCCTGGCGAAGCGCATCCAAATCCACGAGCATTTCAAAGAGTGTTGGATAGATTTTCAACAACTGGGACTGTTCACCGAGCAACGAGAGTTAGTTGCATCACTACTACACAAGGTCTATTGATCAGTTCCGAGTTCCTTTTACAAAATTAAACGTATCTAGGATTTCTCCTACTAACATAAGGATTAAATTATTTAATCTGTTACCAACAAACCTGAAAGAATGCAAAAATTTAACTAATTTCAAGAAACCCTGAAAATTCTATTTAGTTGGCAAGGTAATCTACAACTTAAATGAATTTTTTTATGGACTATACTCATAATAACAATAATAGTAATAATAAAACTGGGAAGCAAATCTGCTTACCGCAATAAAAAAATCAAGAACGAATGGTGCAGAAGAGCATATTCTCAATTCAATCAATTATTAAGAGCCTTCCCTCATATATATGGTTTCGTAAGCGTCTAATTCCTTCGCAAATAATTCAAGGTTATCAAAGTTAACTTTATGGCCGGTATCATTTATATGTTGTGCAACACTAGATGATTCAGACTTCCCGCTAGCGATAATGCGCTAGGTGCTCTTTAAAATCCAAAATTATTTTTTTAATTAATACATAGAATTTGTATTGTGTTATTTGATTATACTTAATATATGCCCAACACTGTTCGAATCCGTACATTCCAGGCGGTATACGTATGGAAAGGTACCTTTCCATTGATTCTTGATAAATTTCCAGACTGAAAAGGACATGCCACGTTCACCTACGAGACAGTGAAAGCAAAAATGCGCTTTCTTCTACAAGACGTTACGGCGACACTAGAAAAGATCAGATAAGACCAGATTTACAGCGGAGATTCACTTCTCTGCTGTCCCGAGGGAATTTATTCCGCGGCTATCGGACGTGACACCCACGCAATATAAACACACACATACATACTCGGGGTTCAAGCAATAAATTCGCCTGCGACGAGACCGACCGCTGTGTTTCTCGACTCCACTATAGGTATTATTTTTTCTCCGGCAGTCGTCTTATTTTCTCGCAAAGAGATATTCTGTAAATCTCGGACGGGCGTTGAAGGTCGGTATGTAATTCTTTTCCTTGACATCTCTCTGTGGAAAATCTTCCAGAATTTTGCCGACTAAATTCCGCACTTTTCAAATGCTCGGAAGCTTTCTAAGAGCTGTCATCTCGAATGTCAAAGCGATTACTTCGTGGAAGTTTAACTTGTTATTTCTCTGGTGAATTTACAGGTTAAATTCGAAAATATTTTTGATTACATCATGAGAAATTGTTTCTAAATCTTTTTTTCTTAAATGTTAGAGTTTTATTTTCCGTATGATATAGAAAGCACAGCTGTGTACTGGATAGACAATTTATGTTTTAAAGATATAATAATGTCGATATTGTGCATCTTTAGAAAATACACTTTTTCGTGGTTTTGCTATATCCGAAAAAAGAAATCGAATTCGTGGAATGAGGCTTGTTTAATTTTAAAAAGTGTTATATATTTCTAAAAAATTATTCTTTTGTTTATTGCAAATGTGACTGGGGTTTGAAGAAACGCCACCGCAAGACGTGTTTGAGATCTGAACAAAAAAGAATCATTACTTAAAATGTAATTTCATTTCTTTTTAGAAACAGTTGTAATTCGAACAATACTTTCACAACCTGAAAATTAATTAATAGAGTGTGGATCTTTAATAATGTAAAAAAATAGAACCTGTTCCGATTAAAGAAGTGAAATTTTCAATAAACACGTATGTATGTGTGCCATCGACGGGCTTACCAATGTACCAAATCCAAATAATTCATTTGAGCTTGCATCCGCTTAGTTATTAATTATTATTCAACATAAAGAAAAAGAACAAAATGGATTATGTGTAGAGCTATAGAGAAGCTATAGAGACTCACCTCTGAGCACGACGCCGAATAACGACAAAATGTTTGAATGTCTGAACGTGCTCATTATGTCAACTTCTCGTAGGAAATCCTCTTCTGCTTCTCTGGTCGCAGTCTCTTTCAGCACTTTTATCGCTACGACAATGTAGTTCTCGCTCGAATCTGTTTGCAGTTCACCTGCAAGAAAAAAAGATATTTATTTTAGTGGTTTTAAAGGAGGAAGCGATCTTTGATTGAACGCGTCTGTTATAGCATCTTTCTTGCTGCGATATTATCAAAATTAATAATTGGAAAATAAATTTAGCTTTTCAACACCGCTGCTTAAATTTAATGCTTTATAAACGAAACTATTATTAATATTATACTTTCTATTAACGCGCGTATAGGAAAGTAATCTTTTCTTTTGAAAATAGTTTTTTAACGCAGCAGTGTGAAAAATGAAGATTATTTGTTAGTTTGTAAGCTGTGTTGGAAGCTTATTATATATACAGTGCGGGGACACACTGTGTATATAATAAGGACTGAACAGGAGGGAAAAAAAAATATTTGTAGCTTAACGAAAAAATTTCATTCTTTATAAAAAAATTTTGCTCGTCTCAAAACCACCAAAATACCTGGGAAATGGTATTTTTTACACGATTTTCAAAGATTGCAAAATGTCCATATTTTTTATAGAAAATTTCAATTTCTCAGAGTGCATGAAATCGTACTTCAAATGGAAGCTGTGTATTGACGGAACATTGAGAAGTTGTTTCCGCTTCTGGAAATGACGAAATTGTTTTTTTCTTGCTCAATTTTGGGCCAAATTTTAACGATCTTTTCGAAGATTGAAGAATCACCTGCAAATATCTGCCGTACTAATTGAGATGGAGCAAAAATTCTTTAACTGTCGTAATTACCAGATGAAAATACGTGGGAAATGGTATGTTTTAAACGATTTTGAAAGATTGCAAAATTTCCACATTTTTTACAGAAAAATTTCAATCTCTTAAAGTGCACGAAATCGTACCTCAAATGGAAGCTGCATGTGTGTGGAACATTGAAAAATTGTTTTCAGTTCTGGAAACGACAAAATTAGCTTCTTTCCCATCAAATTTTGACAGTTCTTTTGAAGATTGAATGCTCAATTGCAAATATTTATTGAACTAATTGAGATGTAATAAAAATTTTTGAACCATCGTACTACCAGCTCAAAATACGTTGAAAATTGTATGCTTTAAACGATTCTGAGAGATTGCAAAATTTCATTTCATCATTCAAAGTGTGATAATCGCAATATTTGATTTTTGATCATACGCACTAATTTTTTTACTATACAGAATTATTAAATCTAACTAAAACATGGTGACGTAAATTCCTGTTTCACGATAAGCTATGGATTTAAATTTATTGTTGAAATTTATATCTTTGCAGATGTATATTTCCGAAAAATTTATATATAAATTATTATATAATCAAGTAACTCTAAAACAACTATTTCATAATTTTAGAAGAATCTAAATATGTATGTTTTTTTCTACATCTTTATAATATATGCAAAACTGAGAAATTTCCTGCAAAAGCCTTTTTCTTTACAGTTGTTCGCGTGATATTGGCTTTGATTTTGGCAAATACATAAATATGGCATCCTCCCTTTTCCATATTTATTTTATAAATTGCTCTTTGCCCATTTCTGTCGAACGAGATTTGCTCATTCGTTCTAACAATTGGATAATTCTGATCAATATTTACTTAGTACCCTTTCTATAATAAGAAATCTGATTACATTCGAGCAAACTAAGGTGCAAAATAAATGGGAAAGATGTGCCCAGTTCGTAATCGAACGGATTACAAAATTGCAATACTAGGTGGGTTAACTGTTAAGGCCGGTGTTTGCGAAGAGCTTGCTCCGTGTCAGGGCGACAATCTTTCAGATTTATTAGCAAAAGAATTAGTCGTTTTATTGGTATCTCTATATTTGTAGGGCCGTATTCTATTAGGGGAGTGGATAGGGTACATAATGGGTGGTACAATGCAGAAATCGTGATGCATCTGAAGCTTAAACGATTGCGAGTATAAGTTGTTAAGTGTTGCACGTGAGCACACTTATTTCTTAATCGGTATATAGCGTTCATAGGCGTCAAAATATACGATGTAGTAAAATGACGAAGCATTGTTTTGAGTATGAGAGCTACCCGTTGCTGAATGGTTAGTGGTGAAAACGTTCCTATTGTTTTCTATTATGTGTTATATTATTGCTTTGGAAATAAAAAGGTCAATAACAATGTGTTTGTAGCAACAAAAAGACTTTCTTAAAAATGCATCCAGACATAGGTATACTATTAAAAAAAAACGAGGCCACAGAAGAAAATCCAAAAACAAAACAACCATTTATGTATCAAAAAGTGGGGGAACAAATATCAATAAATAGAATACTATAGTTAAATAAAATAAACAATAGTTTAGAAGCAAGAATTTGTGGTCTAGGCATAGAAAACCTTTATACAATCACAAAGACGGTTAAAATTAGAATCCAAATAAGATAATAAATACGGAGTGTTCCATTTAAAATAATGCCAATGATGGTGAAAATAAATAGTAGGTTTTTATTCAGCCTGTATAAATTTTAAGCATCATTTTAATTTTATTGCCAAGTCTAGTGCTTTGTTTAAAAAATAAATGCAATTTAAAATATCTAGCTTAAATGTGGCATCTCTTACCTTCCGGAAGATTTGCTTTTATTGGTTAAATTAGAAAAATGCAACAACATAGAAGCCTGTTGATATGCAAATAATCGCAAAATGCGACACGTGCGTCTACATTTGAAATTCAAAACGCTACATTAGTCAGCAAGGCCAAGCCATTTGAAGAATGAGTTGAAAAATTATAACGCGAATGCGCAAACAGGTAACGCAAAAAAAACTAGTAAGATTTTAAAATTTTGATATATTCGTCACGTTAATTCGGCAATTTTTTAATAAATCTTATAATAATTGCTTAAGGAAAATTTTTAAAAGAATTTTGACTGTAATTTAGCGCGATATGTAAATTATATTTGTTGTAAAAAATGTTTGCGCCATAAAGTTCATGTTTAACACACTAAAAAATTTTAGTAAATTTACCAGGATTCGTCCGAAAAATTCCAGTATCATTTGGGGGAAAATGACCAAAAACTAAGTAAATTTCCGTTTTTTTAGCAAAATTACCAATACTTTAGGAAATTTCCCACATATCGACCAGTATTTTTCATTTGTAGGTAAAATTCCTACGTAAAAACGTAATATTATTAAAATTTGTATGTTTTCCCAGGGATTCTTACTAAATTACTTCGTGATTTTATCCACAGTTAGTAAATTTACGTAGGAAACCAAATACATACTGACAATGCGTGCATGTTCAATTTTATGGGTTCAATTTGTAGGCAGATACATATAACGCACGGAAGTGGCAAGTGCCAGTGGTCGTTCTGTTTGTTTTATCTATTGGCATATTTAGGTAAGTGACTAATTTAAAATAAATCTAGTAGTTAAATAATACATTCTTACTACTGAGGGTGACCTGCAGCTGCATGTTCATAATTTACAAACGTTGAAACATATAGGTTTGTGCATAAACAAACACACAATACACCTAATTGTGTTCCAAAAAAACACATTAATATGCCTCGACAGGGTATATAAAATATATTTATACTTAAAGTAGTCTTTAGGCTTTCACGGCCGTCGTTGCTGGCTGCTCTTCGGTTCTCGGGTTCTCTGCCGTGTAGAAAGTTTAAATTACTTGACGTTTCGATCATCTTGTCGTGATCTTCTTCAGAAGTGAAGTGACTAGTTGACTAAAAGAACATATGCGAGATACAAAGTATGAACACACAGACAAATCAGCAGTAGCAGAACACTCAACAAACACGAAACACGGAATCAAGTTTGACAAATGCAGGAAACTAGCAACTTGCCAAATACCAAGTTTTCCATCGAAATTCTTATTTTCGGTATGATTCCAACGTGGACGAGCAACAGCGACTAAAAATATCACCTTTGTGAGGAAACGTTTACTTTTACAGGTCCTGAACGGTTCTTCTTCGTCTTCTACAAGGTGGTATGTGTTAGTTGTTTTGCTAATGTAAAACCATTTTTCGTCTACATGAATCCGATCATACATGTCGATGAATTCGGGTGATTGAACATTTAAACTTTCAGGTTTCAGCATTGACAAACAATACTTGAGTCTTTCAATTTTGTTGGCGTCTGTGAGATAAGGTTTAACTGCATTTGAGTGTCGCCGTAATTTTCCTGACTTGAGTCTATTATGAACTGTAGATTTTGATAAGTTAATAGAGGTAGCCAACGAACGAATTGTACGACGATTATTGAGTGGTAGTGACTTTATTAGCTCTGGGTCGAAACTTTTCGGTTTTCGACCAACGCGTCCTTTCTTACGTGCCCTGACATCTGCTACTTCAGGCACCATCGGCTAATGATTTTCGTCCTTGATGCCATATTCGGCTTATAGTTTTCACAGAAATTTTGAATTTACTGGCTGTCGCCTTGATTGAACCTTGCTTCAGTTTATTATTGTCGCTCAATTCAAGTAATGCATGGTAAACCGCTTGCCTTGTGTTTAGAGTCAAATTAGGTCTCTTACCATGATTTCTCGCCAAAATGTTTACCGCATCTGCCATATTTTATTTAAGCCGGAGATTTATATCAAGTCTTGAGAAAATATGTTTTTTGATTGAAAACATAAATTCTTGAAAAACTACAAAACTTTCAAACTGCTGTAAAAAAACTTGACATATAAAAATTGTTTTCAAAAGGGCAGTTAATTTTTGAAAGCAGCGCCACCTTTCTTTAATTTTTAAAAACAATGAAAATCGGACACTTATTTCTGGACAGAGGGAGTACAATTTAGTCGTTTCGATGGGCCGCAAAACGTGAAACTTTGTGTTGTTGTTTTATCTAGATTTTAGCGTGTTCTTAAGTCGTGATTGATGGCTAAGGGATTACTTTCGTAGGGTAATATTTTCTAACGCAAATGATGATTCATTTTCCATTTAAAAGGCTTTGTAATGGATTTATGATTTTTGCAATTTATTTTCTCAAAGGAAACTATGTGAAATAAAACACGCACACAGCACATAGCTACATCATCAAAAAAATTATAAGTTATGACCGTGTTATGACAAATAAGAATTGTCAGAATTCAATTTGTTCAGAATTCAGATATTTTAGCTTTTAATAAAAATATAGCAAAAAAATAATGTTAATATACTTCGAATAAATAAAATTTGAATTCAAATGATTATTCAGCGATCCCCAACACCGCTGTATATATGATCTATCTCCGCATATTACACCACGCAATCTAACACGCTGTCGTGCTCTCAGATACCAACAAACAAAAGAATCACACACAGACACAAAAGGCGCAATAAACCAGAGAGAAAGATAGCCGGGGACTAATCGCTTGTTCAGTACGAAGCTCGACGCCCAACCCAAC
This sequence comes from Cetonia aurata, assembly GCA_949128085.1. Lineage (NCBI taxonomy): Eukaryota > Metazoa > Arthropoda > Insecta > Coleoptera > Scarabaeidae > Cetonia > Cetonia aurata. The sequence goes on along the minus strand of OX421884.1, from coordinate 64,281,413 downwards.
CGCCTCGAACAACAACAATGCTGGAATAGATGACTGTCCGTTTGTTTGGAACGTATCGTAATTAAGCGTGCGTCTTGCGCCTAGGACCGAGAGAGATATAGTTCCCGTTATGTTTCGATATAACACCACACGGTTCCAGGTCAGTCACTGAACAGCGCGCGATGTTTTTCCGTAAACTGCTTCCGCGTGCAATCCTCCAGCCGTCTCCGGTCTACGCGAGCAAGAGAATTCCATCACCGAAACGGCTACCATTAGTGGGAACCACCTTTTCATTATTAGCGGCGGGATCCGCGCCGAAACTGCATATATATGTCGATGGGAGACATCGCGAATTGGGATCGATTTTCCGCGATCGAATCGGACCTATTGAAGCTATTTTCGTGTCGGATCCACGGATCGCCCGCTCGATATTCGCCAGCGAAGGAAAATATCCCGCCCACGTGCTGCCAGAACCCTGGATCGTCTACAATAAGATCCACGGATGCAGCAGAGGACTCTTCTTCATGGACGGAGAAGAATGGTTGTGTAACAGGAGGAAGATGAACAAATTACTCCTTAAAGGCGATACGAAATGGATGGAGGATCCATGCAGACTCGCCAATCAGAATCTGCTACGGAAACTATCGTTAAAATGTGAATTCATCGAAAATTTAGAAGCGATCCTGTATCGGTGGTCCTTGGATGTTATCATTGCGATTTTAGTGGGGTCAAAACGATTTGGGGAGATTCAAGATGCTCATGGTGAACGCCTGGATAATTTGAGCGAGATTATCCATCGAATTTTCGCAACCACAAGCGAATTACAACTGCTCCCAGCTACACTATCCTATCATTTGCGATTGCCAAGGTGGAAACGTTTTGAGGAGTCTGTAACCGAAGCCCTGTCGTTAGCCGAGGATTTAGTGCGGCGAATTCTGAACGATAATCCATTAGAAGATGACGCCCTTCTCTCCAAAATGACTAGCGAGCAAATCGAAAAGAGATTAATCGCCAGAATAGTTACCGATTTAATCTTAGCGGCTGGAGATACCACTGCATATTCAATGGAATGGATTCTCTACCTTATATCGAAGCATCCGGACGTGCAAGAAGAATTATACCAAGACAATACCTCACAATTATCTAAGAATATCTTAAAGGAAACGCTGCGTCTTTACCCGGTAGCACCTTTCTTGACCAGGTTTATACCCGAAGATTTAGAAGTTGACGGTTACCACTTGCCTAAAGATTCCCTAGTGATATTCTCGCTATACAGCACTGCTAGAGACGGGAGATATTTCGACCATCCAAATGATTTTCGACCAGATCGATGGTTGAGAGATAAAAATGGCGACCTCAAAGGGATGCTGCAAGCGAGTATACCCTTCGCGATGGGAGCTAGGTCTTGTATCGGACGAAAAATCGCCGAGATGCAATTGAAGATGGCTCTGTCCGAGTTGGTTCGCAATTTTAGGATCGTATCGAAGAACGAAGAGGATATCGAGATGATATTGAAGATGGTCGCTGTGCCGTCGAAACGGGTTAAGTTACAATTCTTGCCGCGATAATACGCGATTAATATAAAATGTAAGGAGTTACCAAATCTCAACTTGCCACATAATTCGTACAAATATATCTTTTTTTATAATTATTAAAGATTTTAAGTTCTATTTTTGTGGTTATATTTAGAATTTTGTTTGGTGTTCCGATAAATTTGCTTTGCAAAATATGTAAATTTCAAAATTTAGATTTTGGCTAGACACGCTGTTGAATTATTTATGATTCATTTGTGGTTTTATGGCGGGTTTGTGTTGTTCTATTGTAAGTGAGTTCAGATTCATATATTGTATGTATGCTGTTAAAGTTAAATCAAATAATCATGTGTTTGAGCCAAATTGTTTTTGATATTCCTTTGTTTTAATTATTATTTAAAAGTGTAAGAAATATATGTACATATATAATATATATATCACCAAAAATAAATAATTCCATTATGAAATTTTGATCTTTTCTCTTTAGTTTTTAGTCATTATAGATTATAGGGATTTCGTTTATAAAAAAAGAGACAATGTAGGTTTAAATTTGGCATAGTTGCTAAATCTGACAAATAATGTAACAAAAAGAAAAAAAAAATAGGGGTAGATCATTTCCAAAGCTTACCACTGTTAGTCATAAGATAGACATGTTTTTGATTTTTGCTTATATATGGGCTATAAATTTGAAATTGTCAAAACTAAAGTTTTAAACAAAAAACAGTATTCTCATACCTTTATTTTCTATAACCATAGTTTTTGTCCTTCCATGTTTATCATAATTCACATAACCCGACCAAAGAAACCTTATCAACAAATTCTCAAAGCTTACTATCTGACGGTCTACGGGTAGGATAATCCGCTGCATACATTCTTGATGCTGATAGTGGATTTCTGTTGCAAGTACCAAGAACAAATATCAAGTCTGAGTTCCTCCTTGGAGAAATTTATTTTTAATAAACGAATTTAGGTAAAAAAAAAACAGGAACAAGACGATATAATTAACAACCAGATTAAAGTAATACGTAATAACTAATAATCCACAAATAAATAATTCAAATATTATAATAAAATCATAAAACGCTATGACACCAAAAATAAACTACAAAAAACAACATTATGTGGATATTTGAGCAGAGATTTGATGTTTCGTTATATTCTTAGCTTTTGTTTGAAAATCATGGCTATCTAACCATATTTGGTGTCCCATATGTTGAATATTGTCAACATATTTTCCATAAATTTGTAATAGCTTCGAAAATACTGAAAATAAGTGTTACGTTATTGGTACCATTTTAAAGGTAATTTTACGAGGAATCTTTTTAAATTTTATACTATACCTCACTTTCAATCGAGATAACCAACCATCTGTTGCTTTGAAATTATTATGACTAAACTTTTCGGCTAACTCCTCTGACTTTGCTTTCAATACTGGGCCACTAATAGTCACTCCTCGTTCAGTTACTAAAGAAAACCATTGATCTAGAGCTTCTTCGACGTCTGGATCTTTTCCCTCGCGTTTTCTTTTGGATGTTCCTGCCTTTCCTTGTTGCAAAGTCCATTCGTTACGGAGTTGATTTTCTTGCTGGATGAGACGTGATATGGTAGATTTTGGTATACAAATTAACTCGGCGAGTTTACGTTGACTTGTGTGATCAGGTTGATTTTTAATTTTATCCAGTATGGCAATTTTACTCTGTAGTGTTAGATCTTTCCTTGGCATCTTAACAAACGTATTAAACGGTGTTTACGCATATGTTTTAGACGCAAGTTGGGGTGTACTGCTGAAAATTAGTCTTTGCTTGTTGTGTAAATCCCACACCATTAACGTGATTCCCCGTTCTTATGCGCAGTGGTCAGATGATAGTGGGCGTGGCGGAGTTCATTTCGTATCGAGATTTTGCGAAGTGCGAATCGTTAGTGTGTACCAGTACGCGCGTACCCATGATACTGCGATGACATATGTTTATCTTTCGCTAGCTCAAGTTAAATCTGTCGAACTATACGTTCGCATTAAAAATTTCGATCCTAAATTTTTTGTCCCGATTAAGCGGAATATTGTCCCGAATATCCGAAGTAAATTACCGTTGTTCCAATTATTGCAGCCTTCGATTAATGCAGCCCGCCTGATTTGGCCAATTCTGCTTCAGTGAGCTATCTGTTTACTTATCTGTGCTAATAGCGTACAAAATAAGTGTCTAAAGCTGGAAACAAAGGCAAAAAAAAGTCGAAAAAAGCGACAAATTTCAAATTTTAAGTCCCCTTTGATATGATAATGGACAGACAATCGGATTTTGATATAAATCGCGGCAGATCAAGCTTTATTTGAGGTATTACAATGCCCTGTATATATGGTATATCCTTAACCTTGTTAAGCCGACAGAGGTTAAAAGTATGATCTGTTTTTTCGTTTTAAATTCTTCGAATCCTCTCATAAACAAATATTGATGATTACAGTAAATATACTCCATTGTTCTGAACTAATTTTGCCGACTCATCAATCGTTAAATAAAATTAAAAGCAAATAAATTGTCTTTCATACAACATCTTAATGAGGTAGTATGATCTAATTAACAGAATCAATTTCACAGTTACTTATTTGTATCTTAATTAGAACGTTCTCATCGTCTATCAAATTTCTGTTAGAATGAATATTTTCCCCGACTTTCAGGCTGGTATTTAAATTACTTTATGTATATATACCGTCTACAAGCTGCTTAAACTGATTAAAAGGAAATTCCGAAAATTCCGTTGCTAATTACATAGCTGCAGTCCTGTAGAACTAATTATATATTAATACTAATTAAATGCATCTTATATTTAATATCAGCGGAGGCAAAATGGATGAAATAACTTCTGAAAAATTATATAGCGCCAGCACACAGATTTGAAATAAGCGATCGAAAGCTTACTTAATTAATTAACCAAACGAGGTGAAAATTGAACCACCAAGACTTCAAGTCATGTACACTGATAACAATAGTTTTGGTAGCTACCACTACTAGAAGCTTGTGATCTTCAACTCATAGTGAGAGTGGAAGTATGTGTACCGTTTAGGAAAAGGTGTAACTTTAACAGGTGTTCCACCGAACTGGTTCATTAGAATTATTCGAAGTTCCAGTTGCAATCTGATTTTGAAACTTGCAGAGGAGTCATGAATACACTAAAAATACGACATAAAACAAACATACTAACTCAGAATACATTAGGAACACTTAAATTATTTTAGTTTAAAATCTTACATCTAAGTGGCGGTAACAATAATAGAATAAGTACACTTTAGGGACAAAACCTGTCATAGTATTCGGAGAGGGACATTTTTAGGTGGTTCAAGTTATTGAAAGGCTTTATCATTTAGCTGGGGAATATTGTTAAAGTTGTTACACATGACATATACGGGCGATTTGAGCATCAGATTGGTTCTAGCTAACGGAAAATAGAAGGCAGCGGGGGCTCTAGTGGAAACTCGAGGCACCAAGAAGTTACACTGTACCAAAAGCTCAGGACAGTCGATACAGCGAGGTTGAACAAAAAACATACACTAGTACAAATGCGCCTATATGATAACGATGGTAATTTAAAAGGAGACAGGAATAATGACTGATCTACGCTCGTTTCCGAATAGATATTATCAACCTGAAACCACAAAAAATTGGCAAATCTTCGCTGTATCTTCTCCAATTGAATGATTCCAGTGCCTCAAAACTATACGGTCAACCCAGAATCCACAAACCTAACGTTGACTTGCGTCATATTTTAGTACCTTAAGCAGTTCCACCCACCCATAAGTATCTCCACGAAACTGGTAACAGTGATTCCTTTGTACAAAACTCCAAACACTCTGAATAGATTAGCAGTAGATACTCAGGATGCCGAATCCTTATTTATAATAATACCATCCAACTAGGCTCCACTGGACCACAACAGTTACCCAGATATAAATTCATGCCCAGATATTACTTCTTCAGTTTTAGGTCAACAGCGATGGAAATTGCGGTGCCGAAGATGACCCATACAATACGAGTGAGACGAAACGTCGATCATGAATAGTTTCAGAGTGCGGTAATCAGGCATGGTAAAAGTTAGCAAGTTATTTTAGCATTGGAATTAATTGTTTTTGCAAGATAAAGAATAGTTTGAATTTATCGCCACTAAAAGTGCATGCATCACGGAACTCACATAAATTTTTAAAAAGGAGTTTATGATCTTATCATTATGTCTTCTTCGTGCTGCACGTCTAAACTTTTTCAGTATATAAAGGTATAGGATAAACCGTTTCCTTAATTCAGTTCAAATTATACCACAATGGGAAGATTTATTTTATTATCAATTTTCCTCTTGTTCGTAGTTTTGGGTAAGTTAAGTCATTGATAAGTCAATCTTTTCGTTTGTTCAAGTGGTTAACAATCTTACTTTTAAATTTATACAGAGCAAGTTATTGCGGCAAAACTTGGAAAAGATTGGCGAATTGTTAATGGAAAAGTCGCAGCTGATGGTCAATTCCCTTACCAGGCATCATTTCAAGTTCGAGGTCTACATTATTGTGGCGGTGCGATAATCCGTCGCAGATGGATCTTAACAGCTGCGCATTGCATTGAACCGTAAGTTACACCTGCAATTATAAATCTAATTTTTCTTAACCATAAGCGATAAGTTTTAGAAGAGTAAAACTAGAAGAACTGCGAATAATGGTAGGAAGTAATTCGTTGAGCAGGGGTGGTGTTTACTATTCCATATCAAAACTCCTGCCCCACGAAGGTTACAATAAAAACACGCTCAAAAATGACATAGGATTGATACGTTTGAATAGAGACATTCAATTTTCCGATCGGGTTCGATTCATCGAATTAGAAACCCAAACGGTAGATCAAGGACAAGCCGTAGTATGTGGGTGGGGTGTCACAGATAATTCAGGCATCAGTTTACCTGCTGATCGCTTGCAATACTTCCGTACCAAAATTATATCCGCAGCCGAATGTAACCAATATGGGTTGCCGATAGAAGTAGACGCAATTACGCAAGTATGCGAACGGACAGGGTCAAACGTCGAAACTTGTAAGGCGGATTCTGGAGGACCTCTGGTGGCTAATGGTAAAGTGGTGGGCGTGCTTTCATATGGTTTACCTGAATGTGGTATTGGTGGGTCAACAGCATACGCCAGGGTATCTTACTATTACAGGTGGATTAAATATACGATCTCTACGAATAGTTAAACTTATTGGTGATATTATTGAATTGAGTAACATTGAATAAAAGAAAGTTGCGATTTGTTTGTTTTATTATAGTCTCAATAAGTAGATATGTAATTTGCCTGTTAGTTATTGTTAAAATATAAAAGTTCTGTTGTTCATAGCAAATATTGTTTTTTTCATGTTGTTTTGTTATTTTTTTTTATTTGTGTTGTGGTCAGGAACTATTCGGGAGCATACAGGGTCAAATGTAGCGGATGTAAAGGTTATTCTGGCTAAACCGCAGACCATACCATCAGCATCACCAACTATACATCGAACCGTACCAGTATAGTTAGTATACACATGAAAACAGCTGATTATAGTAGCACGAACTTACACTTCCTTCAGACCAGATGCAATTTGTTACATTCTGTTCTTGCTTAATGCAAGTTCATGTATACGGCCAGCGTCCGCTCTAGGGTGGCGCACGACGGGCATTTTCCCGGAGCGCGAAAATTTGGGGACGCCGCACAGTGGTCTAGAATCGCGCTTTTGCGGAAAAAAACCTGTAACTTTTTGTAGAATTGGAACTTTTAAATGATTTTTTCAGTTTATTGAGATTAAATATAAAGGATTTGGATTACATAAAAGAGAAAAAGATTAAATATAAACACACTGGTCCAGAACACGCCAAATGCGGAAAATACTACTTGCGATTAAAACCTACAACAAATTTCGATATTTTGTGATCTATCTAGACATTCATATTACCAAATTTCTCAATATATTTGAATAAATTTTAGAAAATTTCTCAATACGAGTGATATGCAGCAAACCCGTTTTGATTAAGAAACAGTCCAGATAATTGAGGTTGAGTAGGAGTACGGCTGTACAACGTTAAGATCACGAAGATGGAACAATTATTGGGTATAAACAGCCTGTCGAGACAAAGGGAGAAATAAAAGGCTCTATTTCCAGTCGCTAAGCTTTCGCCATTTAATTAAGGCTTCTTCAGAGTAACATCTACAAATCAAGGAAACAGTGGTGCTACTAACAACATCATCTGATATGTAACTAAATCTAAAAATAGTTTTACTATTTATTTTCCTATTTACATACAGTTACAATCGTCAGTGTTACCAATCTTTCCCCTGCTGGTAAGGCGCACTTCCCGCGTTTTCTAACCTTGTCAGTTGCAGCTGGCATTTTAATATGTACGTGTTTTGTATCTTGTTGAATTTTAAATTTTCGACCATTAATTGTTCCAGTCCGTTGTAAAACGTAAATAATTAACCTTGTGGTTTAATTACAATTTAATTTTTTTGAAAAAATATTACATTGATACTTAGATAAGTGTCTTTTAATTTCATAACTTAGTTACTTTTAATACTCATTAAGAAAAAGAGGAAGGCATGCTAATTGTACGCCGTGACAGAATTTTTTCCAACAATGTAGCTACCAGACTCAATCTGTAAGTTTTTAGATTTAGTTACATATCAGATGATGTTGTTAGTAGCACCACTGTTTCCTTGATTTGTAGATGTTACTCTGAAGAAGCCTTAATTAAATGGCGAAAGCTTAGCGACTGGAAATAGAGTCTTTTATTTCTCCCTCTGTCTCGACAGGCTGTTTATACCCAATAATTGTTGCCATCTTCGTGATCAGTCCAGATAATTTTTGGTCAGTAATTAAATGTAAAAGAACACTTTATTAAGAAAAATAATATATATATATAATTTGGAAATATAGACAGTATTAATTTATATGTCATCATATTTTATACACACAGAAAAGTGTTTTCTATTGCCAAGTACACCTATTTTCTTAAATATTTTTACTAAATCTAAGATAGTATTTTCTTTAATCTAGAGAATGTACCAGATTCAAATGAATGGCCGTACTTCAATATAATAAACCATTTTCTTGAAACTTTACTAACTTCAAAACAAAATGTACTTCTAAGAAATGTTGTCTCTCTAAATATAAATAATTCTATGTTCTTATGAGAAGGAATTCACTTCCTTAGAATGTTTCTAATTTCGAACAATATTTCCTTGAAGTAAGTAATATAATTTCTTTTATTGAGAACAGCAAAAAAGTAGGAATGTGGAGGGGTTCTTACACGTTGAAACTTGGTTATAGATAAACAATATGACGTACGGGATTTTATAGCTTTTTCGACTTATTGCACTTTACGCGTGGAAGTATATCTATCTCCTTTACTAATATTATGTATTAAAATAAGATGAAAATACAATCAGTGGATAAAAGTGCACTAAGTCAAAAATGCTATTAGTTCACCTTGAAGCCAATAGAGGCGTTATTTTTCATACATTCGGATATGATTCGGATCAGATACGGATGAATTACTGGTAACGTTGGGTGAAATAGTTTGATTTAGTGTTCATTTGTAGTGATTGGAATGTATCTATTTTCTTTTGTTCCTGTTGCATATAGTATAGCTAACAATCTCTATATAAGTAACAATGTATAAAAAATGTAGGAAACAATGGAAAATATGAATAAATGCAATAATATTACAGGTTTAGTCGTGTTGGTTGTAAATAATTCATTGACGTTTCGCCAGTCATGTTGCAGGCATCTTCAAAATATCTGACTAGTTAGTTAAATTTTGAAGAGGCTAGCAGCATGACTAGTGAAATGTCAATCACTTTTTACAACCTACACGACTAAATCCGAAATATTGTAATTTTATGGGTAAGTACACATAATCTTTTTGATTTAAAAAAAAGAGTTCCTCAGTTCAAGTATACCGTTCTCGTATTAAAGATAATACTGTTTTGAATTAAGAGCATTAAGAGGTCACTATTAGAAAATCGGGGACTTGTGTTAAGTTAACTTCGTATTCATTTGAAGGAACCACATGGTTTATATGAAAGTCAACTTTTCTCATATCAAGTTTATCACGTGTTTGACTTAAACCGGTAGAATTTCTTGGAACTAGAATTTTTATTCATTTGTTTCAAATAACTTACTTTCCTATGTTTAAGGACATAAAATTTCTTCATACAAGAAACTAATTTCTTGATATTTTGAGAAAATGATGTTCTTCGTTCAAGGAATTATTCATTTGCTTATATATGAGTACGAGAGGTACTTCAGTTAAGGAATTCTCACTTGGTTCTAGAAATTACTTCTCTGTGTGTAGTTCATTCAGTATTACAAAATTGTTGTCATACATCGTTTTACACGTTTTGACGTTTTATCATTTTTGTGAATTCAAATCATTGACGTTTTTTGCCTGAAGATGCTGGATTAACGAGCAAAACATTTCGCAAGAAAATATTAAGTAAATAAATGTAGATTGGACAGAACTACACTCTTTTTACTATATAAGTATTCATATTAAAATTAATACATTTATTACTTAAATCGACAAATAACTTAAAACAATAGTTTTTTAACGTCATCGTGTAAAACGAGCGCTTTTGATTTTTGTTTCCACCTTTTATTAAAATGTGGTATAAATATCTTGGTCAGGTCCTTTCGAATGTAATGCAAGTTGGCTGGTGTTAAGTAAAGATTATTCGCAAAAATGGATTCTAAACATTTATCTACATTACGGTCACATTCTAATAAAACGTTCACTAGTTCCTGGTAAGAAACATTAAAAACACTCATTGTGATTTTATTAAAAATAAGGAAAACTAAAGTATTTTAAATTATTATAACTATAGTTAAATTTTATGCAAAAACATATTTTTTTAAAAAAAGTTTAAGACTCAATGGATTAAAAACATAGTCTGTAATTCTAAATAAGTACTTCTGAAGTATATTTTTTAAAAAAAAACGTGGCGTATTTAATAAATTTCTTGTTCATAAAAATCCGATTTAATGTAAGTACTTTAAAAGATATCGATAGACTTCTTGCTATATTTGCTATATTTTTTGAGATATTGAGGAAAATTGAAAAATCGCAAATTTTCTTGGCTTTTTGGAAAAGAATACTAAACCTTGAACATCCATATCTTCCGGCAAACTGTCAATAGGCAATTTAATGTACTTTTAGAAATAATTAAACAAAATATTGTAACGTATTCAATTGTCCCAAATAAATTAAACTAATCTGGCGCATAGTGATCCGATGTCTTACGAAAAAATTATTTAATATTCCCCTTTCCCATTTCAATTTTCAATAAACATTACTGAATTAGCCCGGCATACCTAGGTATGTTTAACGATAAAGGAAGACGAAATTTGAAACACTTTCATTGATTGCAGCGACGTGGGCGAACCTCTGCTATATCGGCAATGTTTATTGTAACGATTCCCCGGTCCAGATGCGTCCATACCACGTTCACGCTTCGGTTGGCCGCACCGATACTACCAACCTACCAGCAGGCCTCTAATAAACAAACCTTCCAGTTTCCAGTGTCGATTTTCAACGTCGCGCGTCGTCAATGGCTGCGGGAAACGAGTCGCGTAGACAAATTGGATACTCATCAGGCGAACGTGGGTGTCGTATTCTGCGACGTCAGTGGATTTTATAAGGAAATTAATTATAGGTACGGGCAGGTATAATGCCGTACATACGAAGCGGAAAAACACTAGCTGTGCTGATGGATTGAATTTCGAGTATACGAGGAAGTGGAATTTTGTTTATTATTAATCTTGAAAATATAATAGCAATGATACATTTAATAGTAATATAAATATAACGCGAGCTGTGATCTCTGATACTGCTAACTTGTATTTGATAACTTTGCTATATACAGGGAGCACGATCAGTTTTAGATCTGACATATCTACAGGTGTTTTGTTTTGTTTTATTCTTTATTATTTCTTACATTTTATTACATTACAGAGCAAGCATGTGGCATTAAAGCTGAGCGTCCATTACGTCGGGCGGTCGGAGCGACGCAGTGCGGGGCAAATCGGCTTTTTAGATAAATACCTTTAAGTGAATGGTACCCCGTCCATCAGATCCGCAGCGCGGCGCGACGCGGAGCTGAGCGAGTCGGAGCGGTTGCGGACATCTCCCGAAAGTTCCTAAAGTCGGCGTCGAACCGACCGACCAACGTATTGGACGGTAGGGCGGTCGGAAACAATCGAGTTCGGAAGTCTTCGGAAACATTCGCTTGTTTGAATTCAGTTCATTCTGTTGTTGTCAGTTAACGGTGTTGAAAGTTTATGTTAAATATTATTGAATGGTAAGTAGTTGTAACAAACACACGTCGTATTTTAAACTAGACTAAATAGTTTGTATTTCCAGGAAAATAATTATTTTGTTTCTATTATTCTTTTTTATACTTGTATATCGATTAATTGTGTACTAGGATTAACATAGAAAGTTTAGTTCTGTAAATGCTGTTATAGAATTGGAGAACTTTACCGAAGAAAAACTTATATTATTAATACAAGAGTATAAAAATCTATACGACCTAGAAGATTATCACAATGTTCGAGAAAATAGTTGGGATGAACCTTCGTCTAAGGAGGCGTAGTTAGCGTTTGTTTTAAACATCCATATTTTAAATGCTATAAATGCACACTTGCAATTAGTCTTATGCGACAACGAACATTTTTATCGATGTAATTGTATACAGCAATCCCTGATCTTCATCCCCGATTTGCCTTACTTTAACGTAGGGTGAGTGGTAGGTTTTAAATACCTCTTCCCATCCCCCTCTTCCTCACTTTTATATTAATGTTTTTTTTTAATTATAATATTTACATTAAAGTTGTTTTGCGTCATTTTTAGCTTTTCTACTGAAAAATTTAGTATAATTGGGGTTTTGTCGCGTTTGGGTCGATTTGAAACCACTGTGCGGCGCCGTGCCGCGTCGCGCCGCGTTATAGTGGACGGACCTACTATTCGCAAGTCCGTAATGCTCCGCACCGACCGCCCGACCTAATGGACGCTCAGCTTAATACGACCAACTTCTTAACTCCAAAACACACTACACAACACAGGGAATATAGAACTATTTATTTCCTACACTATTATTATAATCACAAAGTTTTGAAGCATAGAACGCGGTTGTTGCTAGTTTTGGTATTGACAGTGTGGAATAATTGATATTTATAATCGAAAACGTGATATTAGCACGTAATAACAATTAATTACCTATGGGTTAATTCAGCAACGCTGGAATTTATTTTTAAATTCGCACGGTCATCATTAAGGAATGAAAGAACTAGCCGGCTTATACTGCATAAGTATACAACAAAGAAACTGTAATAGTCAAAAAAATTATAAAAAACAAAGAACTGTAGTCGCTCCTTTATGAAAAAAAAAAAAACTATATCACGATGATGGATACAATTAGATACATAAGTATGCGTCACCTAAATGTTGAATCATAAGGTACTAAATTTTATTTTTTATAATTCAGAATTACTTTAATTTTATTTATTTTGGTTTTAGTATTTTGGAGTTTATTTTCATTTTTTTTATAGACAAAACTTAGGGTTGGGTTTTATCATGACTTCTTCCATCTTTTTTAATACAGGTATATATTATCGTGTGAAGAACGTAGACATGATAGAGTGCTGATATTGAACTGAAAACTGCCATCAATTGAAATGCGCCGTATTGGAACACAAACGTCATCAATGACGTCGATGCCATGGCGGATATTCAACTAAATAAAGTTAAGGATATCAATAAATTTTAATAGCAGTTGCAATTTGTAATGATAATTAGTAGCATATGCTAGATTTTATCCTATGTATTTTATATGGCATTATTTTTTTTTTATTAAAGTTATGGACAACTTAGAACTATAGACAGTTTCTACATTTACGATGACCTGGTAACATATACATCATTCGTTCTTAGGTTTAATAAGAGAGAAAAGAAAAAATTTCTTTCAACACCCTATAAAAATACGCAGGAAAAATCTAATACAAGTTTCATGAGAGCTTCACGACTTGTCATAACAATCCAACATTGTATGTAGTCTTTAGGAGTAAATAATACACTGCAGTAGTTGTTGTATAATTTATTGATGATTAAATAATATTAGTTTACTTAATTCCTTCCTTATTGATTTTTCTTGTATTTTTTCTATAAACTTCTTCGCTAAATTATGAAATCTCATTTTGCTATAAGACGATATTATGGTTTTAGTTAAAATTGAAACATGAGTTTCTTCCAGAGGTGACATATCTAACAAATGATGGGATAAACTAGAAAAAATGTTTTGGGAAACATGACTTGATAGTAAATAAACAAAAGTCGTTACGAAGTTTTCTTCGAAGACCTTCACTTTCCGAATTTGTTTTTCGATGAACTGGCAAATATATCGTACCTCCTTTGATGGGCAGATTAATTTACCTAAGATGAGTTTTCTTTTTGTCTGAAGCTAATTATAGTACCTATATAACCTAAACAACCAGTGTCTTACTATAAATCCTTTTAAACAATCGTTTTACCTACGATTTTCCCTTATAAAATCTATCCATATGTGTTTCTTTTGATCGCAACTGTACTTGACGTTACGAGATTCTGGTAGACTAGACAGCCAGTCGGTGGTTGGTAGTAGATCTCATTCACTATTACCGTACGGGAAGAGTGGTAGGGCATGCACACAAACAAACAAGAGATTGTCCTTATAGCAACCGACACGCTAGAACTGATAACGTCTGGAAGAATTAATGACCGCATTAAAAATAGACTTTATTAAATTGAATGGGCGCCATTCATTTCCACCGCGGTGCCCTCCAGAGAGTCTAATTGCTCTTCAGCGCATATATAATAATCGTTTGCACTCCAACTCTCTAACTTTACGGTTAAAACGAAAATAGAACGAAAAATATCATAACTATATTAAAAAGATTTAAAACTTTGCAATTTTGTTGCCTAAATGCATGTGATGTTGCGTAATTTCTGTTTTGCCACACGTGTTGTGATACAAAAGAACGAATTAAAATTTTAATCAAGGTGCTTGGTCCGCCATGAAAGCGGTTGTAAATTGATTTCGTTCTTGGTTGGATTATCCTTCCCAAAAAAGGTACGTCAAATAATTAACAAATAAGTATTAAAAATGGTTTTTGCTAAAGGTTTCTACATATTCAATCAATCTTTTACTTTGCGTAATTCTGATACTAAACAATTCTCTATTTTATTCCTAATTTATTTACTGCTGATTAACTGATTTTGGTTTATGTGATAAATTCTCTGTATGAGTTTTCATTGATGGTTGCTTTCCAATCACTTATTAAAGTACTTGCGAGGGAAAAAAAATGTTTTATTACTCAAACAGTTTTCCACGGACGTGCTATCGATATGAATTTTTACCTCCCACATAATTCCACGTGTAATTCCTTTTACAACGCTCACGTGGCAGTATTGAATATCATCTTCCGCTATATTTCTGGATATCCCATTTAATTAATACCGTGTAAAGGCAAGACGTGTTCGAGACGTGACCCAAATAAATTTTACGCCCCCATATTGGTTTGCCGTCTTGTGGGAGGAACATAATTAGCTTTGCTACTCTGCGTAGCGTCCCAACGCAACGGTGATAGATCGATCATTGCGTAATGATTGACTATACCTGTGTGGTCTGCACGTTCCGTTCCTCTGAAAATCGGATGTTTGCAAAATATTCAGAAATGCCAATTTTTGATCTGCTGCTATAAGCACCATAATACACTCCGCCAAAAAAGTATCGCATAATTTAGTTTTGAATCATAAAAGTATCGCATAATCTTTGTTTGTAGCATAAAGTTGTAAATATACTTTAATGCGCTCTAAGATATAATTTCTATGATTGTTTAAATAAAATACAGGCCAAATAAAAACAAGAACTCATACTTGAGATTTTTATTAAAACAAGAAATTATAATTTTGGAAAGAAAAATGTCATAACAGTAGCTTTTAATACTGAGTATTGCCACCTCTGGCTCTTATGACCGCTCGCATACTGTTTGGCAGAGATTCGATTAACCTCCGTATATAAGCCTGATCCAAATTCTCCCACTCGTCACGGAGAGCATTTGCTAGTCCATGCAGGTCCGCTGGGGCAACATTTTGGGTTCGTATCCGTCTGTGAAGGAGGTCCCACACGTGCTCGATAGGGTTCATGTCCGGACTTACCGCAGGCCAATCTAAAACTGGAATACCAACATCGTTAAGGTATTCCTGGACGATTATTGCAACATGCGGTCGTGCATTATCGTGCATTAACATGAATTCGTTTCCTATAATTGGCGCATATGGTACTACATGTTCTTCTAAAATGTCCGTTATATACCTGTGGGCAGTCAGTGTACCTCTGTCTACTGGTACTAACTCTGTACGACCTGTTAAACAGATGCCTCCCCAAACCATAATAGAGCCACCAGCGAAATTAGGTCTAGGTCTGATATTACACTGCGAATAGCGCTCACCGTCTCGTCTGTACACTGAGATACGCCTATCTGAGGTGTAAAGACCAAATCTTGACTCATCTGTGAAGAGTATATTGGCCCAGTCATTAATGTTCCAATTTACATGTTCTCTGGCAAACCTTAAGCGAGCCACTCGGTGGTTCCTAGTGAGACGAGGGGCTGTTACAGCTACTCTAGCTCTTAATCCACTCTGTCGTAACCTATTCCGAATAGTTTGAGTACTCACACGAGTATTTCTGACTCTAGCCAAGTCGTTCTGCAATTGTCTCGCAGTTACATGTCTTCGACGTAATGCTTGTAGTAGTAAATAGCGGTCATCTTGGCGAGTAGAACATCTTGGACGACCTGGTACAGGTCTTCTACTGTAAATGCCTGTTTCCCTATATCTGGCTACGGCTCTAGAAACACTTGACTGATTGATGTTCATCAAATTAGCAACGTATGCTTGAGATCGTCCATCTTCGATTAAAGCAACTATAGCAGCCACTTGTTCTGAAGTTAAATTGCTCATTTTAGTTTTAAAAGCGTTGGTACAGAACTCTGACTTCGCACTTTAAAATTTGTCCGTATAGGAAGACTTTCAATAAACAACTGAACAAACCTTACACATATGCATTTTTCTAAATGTGTTCTTTTAGAGAAAAAAAAAAGTAAAAACGCTAAGTTCCATTATTTTGTTAGTGTTTTTATATATATATATATATAGGTGTGTTCCCGGTTTTGTTTACTTTGAAAAGTCCTTTGCGACAATTGAAATGTTGGTTAAACTTACAGAATGGTCAAAAGTGCCTTAAGAATTGGTAGCTTACCTTCGTCACACCTTCGTACTTTATATATGTCCAGACAATAAGGTTGGTACCTTGTAAATTTAATCATATTTGTCCTGGTCACGTTTAATTTTAAATTGTAATTTTTAAACCAATTTTTATTTACATCTAGTGATCCCACAGGTTTTTGTATCAAAAGGTCATTATTTGGTGCTCTCAAAACGTAAGTAGCAACAAATCCTCGGCGAAAATAGCAACAAATCTTTGCAGCACAATTCGCAGTCGGTTTAAATATATTAAAAATAATAGGGGTATAAGAAATGTAACTATGTTATGGATCTTTTTTCTCGAACAGCCTGTATAATTCAAAATAATTTTAAATTGTAAAAAATTTGAAAAAATCCCATGCTTTTCCAAAAAAAGCCCGCGCCATATGAGATGGTCCACCCTGTATATATACACGCTAAATTATAAAGTTTACAAAAAAAATTACAAATTGTAAAAAACCAAGCTCTAAATATGCACATCGAATAACAACGTGTTTCACCATGTGAGAAAACCGATTCATCAAGTTCCCGTAGTAATTCGTTCATGTAATCCTCAAAGAGCAAAAAACAAAATAAGTACAAAGGATTCCTCTTTAAATTTTAAACAATCTTTCATCTAGAAACTCGAAACGAACCAGAGCATAAATAACAAGATGTATGTATTTACGTAGTACTTATATTAAAAACGTTTTAATAATATTTTGTTGGTTCCGTTTAGTTTTAAATATGTACAAGTCGAAAACAAAACCATATCGGCATACAGCGCCCCATATTTATGAATAGACGTACTATAAAAATACGTGTTTCCATTGTAACTTCTTTACTTACGGTAAGCGAGTCGAGTTTTTTTTTATCGCGTGTTAAACTGACTTACGCATCTACAGATATTTCTTGTCGGAATTACTGGAGATGGCGCTGTTGTTTCCACACACGCAAGGTGTTCGGCGAAACCTTTTTTTTATAATACGCACGTGCTTTATGCAGTCATTCAGATTTTTTTTTTGTTTTAGAAAATTTTAATTTTAGATTTTATTATTTCATTTTACTGGTAGTGGAACTCGCCAAAAACAAAATTGCCCTTTACCTTCAGAAGCGTTAATAACCAGATTGGGAACCTGACTAAAGCCCGTTCTATCTTTTTTTGAAATAAAAATATATAAATAAATAAAAATTTTCATTTATCTTTATTTCTACCCTAGTTGAGATGTAAGTTCATTGAGCCAAATTTCCAAATCATTGCGACACACAGTGTTTCAATTAGAACAAGTTAGCTGGACAAATGTCATTCGCGAATTTTTGACAAGTGACATTAAACAGTGACAAGCAACCCTTTCGGAGTTAGAATTTCAAGAATTATTGTTCTCCCAATTAGGTGTGTAATGAATTATTCAGGTCAATATATAAAGAAAGGATAGGTAAACTTGCTTTTATGGTCTATTGCAACCCTTTGTATTAATATTCTACAGTCCTGATTATTACCATATACAATATATTGCAGTGATGGATGCTCAAGCTAAAGGCAAGTACTTTATAATTTTGCTTATAAACTGTACAAAGCTCAGTTTAATACTTTAGAAAATCTTCTTCTTCTTCAATTTTGTCCGCTGTTTCCAGATTTTTTATCCTTATAAGTCCAGAAACTATATGTCCCTGTTTAAAATTAATTTGTGTTGTAGCTATAAGCTTCTATTTTCCAAATATAATAGATTTAAGCTGCACATTTTTGTACAACTAATTTTTTTTTTAATTTCTTTAAGGTTACGTCTATACCATTCAGAAAATAGAGTTCTTTGATGAATGGCAGAAACATGACAAAAGAGAGCAAAATAATATGTCGTACCAGTTCTTATCATTAAAACACGATTTTTCAAGTGTCACCGAGGCTTGATCGAGAGAAACAAAGTGTGATATCCCATTTTTCCTCAAAATTATCAGAGAAATGGTCTAATTACGGGAAGAACCGGGAACGCTTTTTAAGAAAACATTCGGAATGGATGTCAGAGGATTTACCATTGACCATTCGATGCCAGGAATGTCAAAATATTTTACACCCGGGCGGCCTTGCAAGGAATTTGTCGAATCGAGCGACAAAACCAAAAGGAGACGTGTTGCGGATTTAATGAATTCTCAGGTATTTTATTGCAAAAAAAAAAACGGTTGTTGCAATTGACCAGGTGCGATTTCTACCCGCATTTGTACGCCCCTGCAAGCCACTAATGTTAAATATTTTTTTTATCTACTGCAGTTTTTTGCACATTTTGTACTTTTCATTGTACATTTCATAAATTTTCACTTTACGAAAATCCGGTTTTTACTCATTATTAAGTTGTAGGGAATCTACCTTTATCTTTTACTGACTTACCTTTGAAAACCTTTCCGAAGCATCCCTCTCCAATCTCGCTGAGGAATTTGAGCGACTCCCTCTTCAATATCGGCACAGCGGTGCTGGGACACGTGGAGTATTGGGGATTCGGAGCGTAGCGATCCGCGACCAGAAAGTTCCTCTTCAAAGCTATAGGCGACGGCTGAATAGAGAAATACCGGTAAAATTCGATTCCCTTTGACCGAATAATTAATATATAATAACCTACCGAGGTGGAATTCTTGCTCTTGCCACCGCAATGTTTCCTTCGCAACCACACGGAAATTATTATCAGAAAGATCACGGTTACCGATACGGCGGATATGAATATGATATTTTGATTCTGCAACGTCTCTGGAGTTATTGACGGCTCCGCCCCGCCGACCTAAACGCGTTTAAAAACGAGAGAATGAGGGAATTGAAAATTATTTTTGTATCTGATGTGATCTTACTGTTGAAGCTGTTTTATTTCTCGCTGTCTTTGTCGTTGTAGCGTCAACTGGCGGTCTTATATTCTCTATTGGTTTTGGACGTAAAGGTACTGTGAAAGAGAAAAGAAAAAAAAAATTATAACACAAAGAATCGTATATCCTAAAACAAAAAACAAAGTTTACAATGAAAACATGGTTGAGTGAGCTGGCAAAGTCTGAAAACAGCTGGAAGATCATACACACCTGGAAGATCATACACAGCTGGAAGATCATACACAGCTGGAAGATCATACACAGCTGGCTAAAGGAATTAATGGCTACTAAGGAACTAGAGGAGTGAGAAAGGCAAACCAGTATCGATATCCCGAGAAGAATATAAACTGCCCAGTGTGTTTGATGATATGTCCCAATGGGATGGTTCCTAGCACACAAAGCGTGGCGAATACGGGAGATTTAGTGGGTAGGCTCGTGATTGCAAACCCCTCATGAGAATCCCACACGCAAGGGGGTACGGACCCCTTTTGTATCTTCTGAAGATTCTTCCTTTTAAAAAACAAAAAATTGTGTGCTTATGATTATAGTAATGATATTCAATTTGTTGTAAGCATATTCTGTAAATATTTGCAAAACCATAGGTATTTTTCTCAAAATAAGTACAATGTTACGGAAGATATAAACATCAAAACCAGGAAATAAACCAATTAATTTACGTCGTGTATTATTATTATTATTAAAACTAAGGCCAGAATCGAATATTACTCCAAGGTCTTTAAACTCTGAAGTTGATCTTAGTTTATTGCGGTTAATGTGATATGATGTTGAAGATACTTGCAGCGAACGTGAATATGTAACTACACAACGTTTCTTGATATTCAGTTTTAGTTTATTTTTCTCACACCATTGATGGAGCACGTTTAGGTTTCTTTGTAGTTCCTCTTCATCAGTGGCACAAGTAATCTCAGAAAAGATCTTAACATCATCGGCGAACCCAAGAATCGGGCAATCGATTTTCAGTAGTAAATCGTTTATAAACAACACGAATAGTAGAGGCCCAAGGTTTGATCCCTGAGGAACACCGGAAGATAAAACAAAGTCGTCGGAAACATAAACGTTGTAAGTTACATAACACCGTCTCTGAGTCAAGTAAGAGCGGAGAGGTTTAAGGGAAGAGGGAACGCAGCCAAAAGAGGATAATTTGGCAAGAAGCATGATCAATTAAATCGATGGCCTTTGATAAGTCTGTATAGATTACTCTTATGTCCGGAGCCTCCCCTACATACTGTGTTATTCTCGCCAAATTGATTATGTATTTGGATACTTTAGATACTCACAAAATATTACCTAATATTCATACTAGGATTAATTTTAATCAGCCAGTTAGATGGAACACCTGAATGCCACGTAAAGAGCGTCACCACATAATAATGTAACGTTCGAAAACTTCTCAACTGAAGTGGCTAGTGAGACATCCTGTATATGTGTCTTTTTTGTGCTCGGCAAGAATTGGTTCCATCGTGTGGATTACCGCATTAAAAAATGTAAATAACCAACCGCAGATCCTATCTGGTAATGTCTAGGCGATGCGTAAGCTGATGTATTTACAGAAAGAAAAAACTCTCAACCAATTGAGGAACATGTCCGTAAAAAATAGATTGACTTTATTATTCACTGGGCTATAGAAAAAGTGGCGACCTCACACAGGTACATACATATTCACGCATATAACAGACGCTATAAGCGTCCATACGCACCAGTGGGATTTTTAATTTTTAAGAGGCTTACTCCAACGGGCGGAGATCCAGTTGGTGGCTATTGTATTCATATTGTTCGAAAAATCGTGGTCACACAGTGGCAGTGACGCACAATAGAATTAAAAACAACGAAATTCCAAACGGATTTGTAGAGATTGTATGTAGACACTGCGATTGTCATTAGAGACACATGTTTGCTTTGAGTAATGTATAACGTTATTTTGCTTATCTGATACAGAAGAGAAATAAACGGAAAATGTCGCTAACTGTTGTAGAATATTAATTTATCAGGGATTTCAGTGAATATCAACTATAGTATGGTGTTTTGGTCGACAGAATCTGTTGAGGTAAATCTGTTTATTTGCGTACTGGTACAAAAAGTTCAGTTTCCAATCGATTGTGATTTTTTATCAAATTCATGCGGATTATATTCGTTAGCGCAAATCAAACGCACAACTTGTATGAGGATTACAAAAGCCAGGTGGACATTTTAGCGGAAGTGAAGCCCAACAATACCCATACAAATTTATTTCTACAAACTTTGTACAGGGACCAAATTAATTTTGACATTTACACGACCCGCGATGTGCAAAGAACAATGGACGTGTGCGTATACAACAGACCCTAGATACAAAGGTATAATCCCCAAAATAAATAACTAACTCGCTTGATGTTGTAACGGAAATGATTCGTCGAAAATTTTGCATGTTTGAAGGCATATAGTTGCGTTATTTCTTATTTGTGTTAAGACAAAAGTGAAGTGCTTTGAACCATAGGTAAAAACTTTGGAATAATGTTGGATAATTGAAAAGGATTGTTCTGTTAAAATTACATGTTCCTTTCAAATTTAAAAAAGAAAAATTTGTCAAATCAGATCAAAAACAAAAATTAAGTTTCGCCTTATCTGTCACATAGTAATAAAAAAGTCATCAAAAATACTTACATTAGTACTTTACTTTTGGCGAAAGTAGGTACATTCAATAGATTCTAATTTCAACATAGCCTAAACTGCAAAAACTACAGGGACTTACAGGGCCAATGCGCACCTGACCAACAGCAGCCATGGGGTGATCCTAAACATCACAGCCCTTCTTCTGCATCTTAGGATGATGGCGGTGATCAGTGGAGAGAATAAAGTTGACAAACAACTTTAAGACCGAGAATACCTCGCAGTCCTATACGACCTCAAATCAGAGGTAAGGTCACTAGAAATGCTAACATACATTTATGCCCATTAAAATAAACTTTAGGGCAACTATTCAAGGCACTGATCCCAAGTCGAGATGAATGGGGAGCCAAAATTCGACGATGGAGTTTTTGAGCCCAATTATCGACTTTCAATGGCTTTAGGGCAAACCTCAACCATCTTACAGGCAGAAATATTTGCATTAGACGTTTGTGTGCAATAAAACTTTAAGAAAGCGATGAAAGGAGCTTAATATCTTTATATGCACTGATAATCAAGTTCTGAGAGCCCTAAAAGCAAATAGCTTTGAGTTTAGACTGGTATGGGAGTGTATAAATAATGTAATGCGGCTGTTGGCTATGACAAACCCCATGGGTGTCAGGGTATTCTCAAATTAAAGGTAACGAGGTGACTAACTAACTGGCCAAACGAGGGCGCAGTACCCACTTTTATGGATCAGAACCAGTTCTGGGTATTTCGAAAACACCTAGATTTGAGGTGAGCTTTAACAATGGGAGCATGAGAAATTCTTGCCACAAACATCTCGACAACTTGTAACTAAAACGCTGGTCAACCCTAGGCTAAACACTAACAAAAACCTATTCAGATTTAGCCAACCGAAACTAAGGCTACTTATTAGTCTGCTCACCGGATATTGCCTTTTGAGATATCATCTCAAAAAGAGGTAAAGCGGAGACTGACGATTTTGCGAATGCAAAATCAAATATAAAAAAAAACTAGCGGACTTTTTTCCACGGTTGATAACCGTCGATAAAACATGGACACGAAACCAAACAGCAGTCAGTGGATTGCTGTGAGAGACCTAACTCCGAAGAAGGCAAAGGTCGTTCTCGTCTGATGGCGACAGTGATTTGGGACAGCCGTGGAATTATTCTTATAGATCAGCCTGCAAGGGCTACAACAATCAACGGACAGCACTACGCTGCATTGCTGGATAAGTTGCTGTTGATCACAATTAAGAAGGAACATCCACATTTGGCCAAGAAAAAATTCTGTTTCTCGGGTTCACACGCGCCTGGTCGCAATGTCAAAATTTAATGAATTGAAGTTTGAATTGCTTCCGTACTCAGCCTATTCACCAGATTTAGCTCTCAGCGCATTTTTCCTGTTTCCTAATTTGAAATAAATTCTCGGTGGAAAAAAATTTGGGTCAAATACCAGTATTTTTCAGGTTTAGACAAACAATTTTTTTCTGACGGTTTGAAAGATTGGGAGAAACGTTGGACCAAACCAAAGAAATTTTGTTGTGCTACGAAATATAAGTTTTTTTTTTTTAAATGCCGGAAACTTGTCAAGTATCACTCTATAACAAACTTTAAAAAGTATTTTGATTCACCTAAATCCAGACCTTTGTGACGAATTAATGGTGTGGATAAAGCCTTAAAAATATTTAAGCGTCAAATACATTTCACATGTGCTTAAGAAGTGCTTTATGTATATTGTTTACGAAACATCTGAAATGTGCCTAGTTTCAACTAACGTTTGAGACTGAACGGTTCAGCAGAGAAAAGCAAAATCCAAAATCCTACAATTTGTAGGAAATTTTATTTAAATCCATTTTGAATAGGAATTTTATTTACGAGAAATCGATAGTTTCCGAGTTTCACCTTTCTTACATATTTTTTGCGTTACAAAATTTTATTAGCAATTCTCAGATTCGGATTTAGCACCCTAAAAAAGATATAGAATGGAAGAAATCTTTCTTTCTCGCTGGGGGCCCTTTTGTTTCGGCTGGCAACTTACGCGTACATTATTTGAGCCATAAAAAGACAATGGGTAGTGGGTCGATGTGCTTACCGGTATATCTGGTGGGACACTTATTGTCTTTCGTAGGGGGCGCTGTGTCGTGAGGACAGAGACAGATATAGGTGTTGTTCTCGTAGGGCTTGCAAGCGGCCTCCTGGCCGCAGACGCCCACGTGACAGGTGCCGTTGAAGAGGATTGGTATCCTTTCCGAGGAGTCTGAAACTGAAAACGGACGAGGTTATTGTATGTACATAATTTCTTGTGTACTCTTAAGAATCATTTGTATAAAAAGTATATTTCTAAAAATACTGAATTGTTGTTATATGACAAACTTACACCATATTGCGATTCTGAACAGAAAAACCTTACATATTCCTTTGGCAAGCAAACTTTAGTTTGGAAAGGCTATAAGTACGTTGAAATTAATGATTTAAATCAGGTTCTCTTTATGTTTATATTTGAAGAGATTGTAGTTGTTTTTAATTTGGCTATATATTCACATCCAATATTTTCTATCATTGTTCGACATGGAATGGGTGAAAACAGATATAACGGGGATAGCGCTGTTATGCGCATCCCCAATTATATTTACATAACGCGCCAATTTGCATTGACATGCTCATCGACGATTGGCGTTCTCGATCACGCTACACTGAAATGCACATGAGTTGTTCACTGCAATTGTCCTCCCTTTTGGTTTTACCTGTGTTAGGTGCGGTTGTGAAGAATAGTGCTCTCTTGATGTTTTAATATATATACTTCCCAATTTATTTATTACAATCTTACTATATTACAGTGGTAATTTCAGTTAATAAAGCGTCTTCAGGAATTTACCTAGTGATGTAATAGTACCAATAGTCAATTGTTAATGGGAGAAAATGTGAAAATTACCGAGTAAGTAGAATATAACTGTCGATTGCGGCTTCGGAGAGAGTACGCCCGCGATGCGGTAGCGTAGTAGTGTAGTAAAATTATAATAAACAAATTAGGAAGTACTACAGAAGACTGCTGTTTTGTTTTAAATATTTGTGTGATGTTAAAGTCTGTTATTTCTGAATTTGGTTAGTTTAAGAATATATGTTTCTAGTTTGTTTACTACCTACTTTGATCCTTTTAATAATGAAATGAAACTTTAACGATAAATTACAGAATTAATGATAAAAATATTGGAAGTGCTACAGGCGACTGAAGCATTTTAAAACTGCAAGGTAGACATTTTACATAATACATTAGATAAAATTCACAATAAGAATTAGTATAAATTATCGAAAATAATAGTAATTTGCGTAAGTATATACTACGTATATTAATACACAAGTTGAAACTTATCCACACAACAATGTAGTATTAAGTTATATATCTTGTGTGGATGTTTCAATAAAGTTAAGTAAAAATTATAATAATTTAAAATAATGAGTGGAATAAATATTACTACCACAGGTGTTAATTTATGCTCACCAGTATATATAAAAGTCACAGAAAATTGTATACAATTTTACTAAAATAAATACTACTTTATCTTACAACGTTGTTGAAAGAAAACTAACTGTTCATTCTTGTTTTTCATACATATTGTAAGAATTAATACTACAAACTTAGTGCTACAATTTGATGGTAAACATTGTTGCAAATTGTACTTGTCCCTATATGTACTGCAATGTGTAGTATAAATGCTGACAATTGTAGTAAAATTTCCTACATTTTTCTCCCTGTGTAATTGTCTCGTCAGTCGATATACACTTCTATCTACTTTAGATTTAGATCCAATTACCAAAATAAATTGTCTTTATGTACCGTAAGATGGGGTGAATCGGAACTCGTGGGTGAAAAGGAACAAAAATGGGAAAAGTTTTTAAAAGAGCAATAAAAGATTTAAAAATAACGTTAAAACATTTTGGTGACGCTGAGATTGCAAGAAAATGTTATTATTAATATCCAATGTTATTAAAATGCTGTCAACTGTCAAAGTTGAGTTTGTACGTAACCTCAAATCTAACACGTGCAAACTAGTACTATTTGGTTTAATTGTTTTTTGATGGTGTTTCTAAACATCTGGGAACATTGTTAAACGAAATAAACGTGTATTCTTATGAGTGTTTCTATTCACCACATTTCCAGGTGAATAGGAACAACAATTTTTTTTTAAAAAATAAGGGTTTTGGCATGCGCCCATTTTTTCTAATCTCGCAAGCTAAAAGCAGAAACCCTGTTCATAATTTTTCAGAAAAAAACAATTAAAAAAATGTTTTTCTTTTTTCTGTATAGCCCTCGAAATTGTCAGAACTGTTCCTATCCACCCCATCTTACGGTACTTTAAGTAAAGAAATATTTGCCGCACCTACAATTTGCCGCTCTAGGCTATAGCCCAGACGTAAATACGTGTCTGTGCTTATTCGAATTAATTTTTGCCAGATCATATTAAAATCTATAATCAGCTTGTGTACACAACCTAATAAATAAACGCTACAATGCGCCCACCATCAGCAGTAGTCCTCTTTAAAGCTCAGTTTCCGCACAGATAAATTTACTTTCACGACTACATCTCGAATTTCCTTTCATTTATGTTTATTTATACCTAAATACCGCTCGCTCTATATAGCATAAGCATTACGTGTTCTACGTATGTAATATGCGGTAATAAACGCCCTTATTACTTCAAAGCTCCGTATCAATCTCTTTCTCTCTTCTATACAGCAATAGGCAATCTGTTCGCGCATCAAAACAAACAAACAAAAAAACGACAGCAAAAAGTACAAGAACGCATAGCCGACAAACTACAGCCCGATGACAAGCGAAGATGAGACGGCACAATGTCCCCTTTCAACGGGCGTACATGCGTTTTATCTGAGATTTTATTAATTCCTTGCTCGATCGAAACGGGCCGTATAGTACTTACACACACAGTATATATATACAACACGTAATACGAAATGAATTTTCACGCATCGGTCCGAAGGGGGATCCATTAAGAAAACAGCGCACATATACTTTTCATATATGCATATACGTTCAAGAGTGCATCTCAAACAAAAAAGGATCAACAGAAACACGGAGTTCTTAATTGGATTCTGCCCTTTTTACCATCGACCAACTATACACATAAGTTGTATGTGCTTCATATACGTATGTAATATGTAGTAAAGCGTAGCTCTGAAAGATACGGTTCTTATTTATGCCTCGGGGGCAGATAATAATAAGAAAATGGAACGGTCTAAAAACAGATTTCGATTCGCGAAATTACTCCCGTTTAATTGATTAATTAATCATATAAAATTCATAAGACTAGAAGTGCTGATTTTGTTTTGTGCACTGAGAAAAATGGATTGTAGAAATTAGATAGTAAATCTCTTTATGTTAATTAGTAACATAATTATTGTCAAAACGACAATATGTGGGGTATTAAGAGTAAAATAACCAGATGTTACCATGCTTATAGTAAGAGGTAAAATCTGGATGTTACCAAGTATTCGATGCATATTCAATTTCTAACATAAATGTTCGTAACGCTCTTCCCACCCCTTGCTCTATTCATTCTCGATCTTTACCGAAGAAATCGACCAATAAGCTGTATTGCCACTCACACGTGTTATGTACGTGTGATACAGGTGTACGTATTCGTGTCGGTGCATGTTTGTGTCTGCACAGAGAAAAATCCATGTTGTAATATTTACACTTCACTGTTTGACGGAAATTGTAGTAAGAATTCCTACTATTGTGCAAAATTTTAGAACAACGGCGTTGCATTTTCCTATATCACGGTTACAAAAAAAGCAATAAAATTGTTTAAAAATATTGTGTGACAATCTTCTACAAAATATAGTGAAATGTTTTACAATATTTTACAACAAGTGAATATAATAAATTGCATATAATGTAGTGAAGACAGTTATAATAACAGGTGTAGCAAATTTACTGTGTTGTGTTTATTTAGGTTAGGTTAGGTGCTTGCAACAGTCACCTTACTTTGATTATTGAAAACGGCATTAATAATGAGATGGAATGAAATGAATGCTGTATAGTTTTATATCTATATAGTAGGAATATCATAATACTCATAATTGGATTAGCTACATAAATATGTGATACTACAGCTCTTGTCGTAAAGATGGCGCTACGCTTGTTTCATAATCTTTGAAATTCGTACTCAATGTAAATTGTGATCGGTAAATGTGGCTGCGTAATATCTATATGATGCTTATACATGGTTAACGTCGTGTAAAAAGTACTGTGGACAATCGCCCACAGACGAGAATTACGAGGCGCTTCAATACCGGTAGTACTCTACAGTACACGGGCCGGTCTGATTCCCGCAATCCTGCCCGATACGACGGCCCGGCTGTCACCGCCTAATCAAATTATATTAATTAATTATAATTAAAAATTATTAAACTATATTTATTATAGTTTTCATTGTTAACAGTTATTATCAAATATAGTCAGCGCTACTAGACATTTTTTTCACATTTACTAACATGTATGCTCAAATTAATAATACAAATATAGTACACTTTACCATACGAGTTAATAAAAAGTATTCACAGATATTTACTATACAGATATTGTCACCGGTAATATAAAATATGATTGTCCCTATAGGAGCTATAAAATATATTAAAGTATACTATATTTATGTTAAAGAGTACTATCTATTTCTCTCAGTGTGTTTGTGAAATACTCACATCTATTTTCCCACATATTCTCGCTCGAAAACTAATTGAGATAAAAGGTTGTAGACTTTACTGTAACTGGGAGGATATTATACCGGGTGATTCAGTAAGGGTGGCGACCGACTGTATCTCGGAAACTGCTATGCTTCCGGATAAAAAATACATAACCAATGTGGCCACCAGAAGTATCCGAAAATTATTTTAATGTTCAAAATTTCACCGCTAGGGGGCGTACCTGCTATGTTCAATCATAAAATCAGTATTATCTCAGAAAATTGCCGGTTGAGCTATAGTTTTGAATAGACCTTTCGAAAGCTGAGTTGATGTCCCATTATTATGTTTACAGACTGTTTTTCGTATCTGTCTTAATGAGGAGCGGGGAAGTCAATCAATTGTTCAAAAATGTTGATTAGGTTTTGATATGTCAGCCGTATATTTCGAAAGTTTGAAAAATGCTGTAATTGCTGAGAGAGAATATGCAATTAGATACCCTGCAAGGCGTCATTATTCACGGAAAGCTTTTATAAGATTAGCGATTGATTAATATATAATTGGACTTGTAAGTGATTACTGTTAGCCTCTGTTTGCAAAAATTTTGTAATATATGGTAGGTCTGCTACCTGGTGATAGAATTTTGCTGATTTAATACCATCCCAAATATAATGCACATTATTGGGGTCGGCATGTCTTCTTACTGGCATTTCAATTTCTCCGGCTTTTAACCAAATACCTTCGAGAACTTCCAGCTGTTGCTCATCGGGACTTACTTGATTCGATTGCGGGAAACGGGACAAATTCGACCAGTTTACAGGTCGAAATAGAATACGAAGATCGATACACGATGTAAATATCATAAAGAGATCGGATTTTAAGAGATCCTAAGTTTCATCCTTACCACGTCACCTTACATCAAGAATTAAAGGATGGCGATTTTAACCATCGATTGGACTATTGCCACTGGCTATTGGGATGTTAAGTGAAAACCAAAATTTTTTATCACAGGTATTATGGACTGACGAAGCAACTTTTTCCACTGCGGGGAAAGTCAATACACACAACATTTGCGCTATTGATCAGAAAGCAATCCTCACTGGTTACGCGAGGCTCAATTTGAAAATCGTTGGAGTGTTAATGTTTGGGGCGGAATTTTGGAGGGGAAAATTATTGGGCCTTACAGCGTTTAAATGGTGTCACTTATTTACATTTTTTGGAAAATGAATTACCTCTATTGTTGGAAGACATTCCCCTGGAGACAAGAATGAGTATGTGGATTCATCAGGATGGTTGCCCGGCGCATTATGCGCCAAGTGTCCAGGAATTTTTAAATAACGGGTTCCCAAATAAATGGATAGGGATAGCATTTTTGCTTGGTCGCCGAATTCTCCCGATCTCACAGTAATTGATTTTTATTTATGGGGTAGACTTAAAGATATAGTATATAATAAAAACCGCCCAACAACACCTGACAATATGAAACAAAGAATTCGCGAAGCCGTCAGAAACATTTCCATTGCCGAGGGAGAAGCGAGTGTATTACCCACAAGCAACAAACTCAATTTCTGTGTGGCCAGTGATGGTAGACATTTCGAACATTTATAATTAAAATTTTAGTTGGATATTTTGTTTTTGCTGTTATTATTCTCGTTAGTAATTTATTTCATTCAGTTTTGACTATATTTAGCCGATATAAGCAATAAACAATCTGATGATAGAATTTTGTAGTTTCCATTGAAACCATTCATCGCGTCGCCTACTTGCTAGGCCGCAGTTAATTTTTGTGACAAATGGCATTCTCTAAATCGAGAAATTTAGAAGAAGAAAATAATTTCCAGATATTTCTGGTGGCCCCATTGGCTATGTATTTTTTTGCCCCGAAGCTCTCTTATCTCGGAAACTGCTATGCCTTTCCGAGATACAGCCGGTCGCCACCCTTACTGAATCACCCGGTACATAAATTTCCGCGTACCAAACTTTTCAATTTATGTTTTTACATGATTAGATGACTATGCCATATGATATATCGTTGTAAAGAGAATTTTTTAGAGTTGTAAAATACGTAATAAAATTGGGTGCATTCCATTTAAAACTTTGTATGTATTTACTATATTTAAAACACAGTTGATGTTCAATTGTTTTTTTAAGGCAGGTAATAGAGAACAACTTTTCTTCTTTAACATTTTGTCGTATCTCTAACAATAGCAGAGGTATCTGGGGTGACAGCTAAAATCAAACGGACTGTATAGAAGTAGTTATAAATCCTATATTTTTATTTAACCTGACCACTTATACTTTTTATTTTAATCAATTCTTTTACCACATTTAACATAAGATAACTGTTTATTCAGTCACAAGCACTCATTGCCTTGTTTAACAAAGTTAAGGATACAAAATGAAAGTACCTTGATTATCAAAACAATAAAAAAAAAATTGGTAAATCAACCTAACCATTACAACATTAAAATTTTATTACTTCAATATGGTTGTTAAATTTCCAGATGTGTGGAAAATCACTGTTAATTTTTCTCACCCCTTTGTACAAGCTATTTAAAAACGTCCGGTTTGACTATCCCACCCTGTATAAGGAATATATTTCACAACTTTGTTCTAAAGTCCAGCAAATGATAAATCAATATTTTCCATTAATATATTTTTCTTCATTCGACTTGGCATGGTACCTAAGAATGATTTGCTGAAAACACATATTTCAATTTTTTCTGCTTTATATTGGTGTCTGATCACTTATTTCAGTCACTGTGTATGCACTTCGCATATATAAATCGGTCCCCAATTATAACGAGTAATATAGAGACTTACGCAAAGTGCAATTTTTCTTACAGTGTGAAATCATTAAATAAATGCTTTTCTGCTTTAACTGTAATTTTTTAATCTATCTAATCTACTGTTTTTAACTAAGCAGAAAAGCATTTATTTAATAGAGACTTACAATCCATATTATGTTAAACCGAATAACATGTACGATGAGCGAATACTTTTTGATCGAGCCCGTCTGAGCCTGAGAAACCATTTTGTTAAAAAACGAAGCGCGATTTATTACAACTAAAATCGTATATTAATGGACCCCATTAGTTTTTGGCAGAAAGCCGTGACTGCCGGTCCTAAATTCGTCAATTCATTCATCACTCCAATAGCGTTAATTAAACCAGAAAGGCCTACTCGTACATACGTATATTCCCTCCCTCTCTCGGAGTAAGCGAAACAAAAGTCCGCTATATACATCGTTCGACTTTACGCCACTAATAACCCATCAGATGCTTTCCGCTCGTATCTCACGATGCAAAGTTTACAACGTTTTAACGGATTCCGACGTCTTTATTGTATTTGGAATGTTATATGATTATGATGTGAAATCTTTTACGGGTTTAAATGATTTTTTGTTCGAATGCTTTGAAATGTCGGTTCCTATGTGCGTATACTCGAGCCGAGCAAGTTTTTCGTGACCCATGACCGTGCCGAGGTGAAAGGTCGCGTAATCAAAGCAAAGTCGAGTAAGATAAGCACCAGTTTTTACACTACGCGTATATATATATATATATATACAAGGAAACTACTTGCGACTACACCATATCGCAGAGATATTTCAATATGTTTTGTTATTGGCTAGGATTAAAATAGATTTGGATAGATTAAGTATTCGTTGGAATTTATTGTTTATAAAAAAAATGTATATCACAGTAAATGTACCATGCGTAGAATTTTTTGTGAAATTTCCAGGAAGAAGTATATTTTATTTGAAACACGCTTTTATATTTCCATATCTTCATAGGAGTTAGGTTTTATATAGCTGTTTACGTTTTTAACTAATTTAACATTGTCACCTTTATGATTTTCGTCTTCAAGCATAGGGCCACACTAGATTTGTCGAAATTTCTAAATTTAAGACGAGTCAAATGCTCTTTGTAACGAGTTTTGATTGATCTTTCAGATTGGCCAACATATATATATATATACAGACTGATTCATTTTCGATCCTCACATGGGCGTAAGCCAGCAATTTTGTTAGAGGGGGGCCCACAAGAAGTCGATTGCATGTACCTATCGAGTAACTATAAACACTCGATACTATTTTGATGATTGTGTTTATTGCATGTGAATGTTTGTTATACTCTGGGACAAGGTAAACTCAATACCTTCATCTGTGGCTGCGAACAATCTACACAGGGGGATTAGAATAAAAAGGGTATAAGCGGCAATTTTTTCATATGCCACTTATACCCTTTTGTTCTAACTTCTTCACTTGCGACTTCTGTTTTGCCGAGTTTGCAAGTACAAGTTTCTATATACGCTTATCCGCAAATCACAATTCCCAAATCCATGCATTTTGTAGCCGCAAGAAAACTTAGCTAATAATTAAAAACATTAAACATTTAATATCCATAGATTTATTTAAAAAAAAATTATTACGATATACCAACGCCAACTTTTGAAATATTACGTAAATAAAAATTATGAAGTAAAACATCAATTTTCTTGGATTTTGAGCAAACTTGTCAATCACTTCCTTGATTAGTTCCTCCTTCTTTTCTGCAACTATTTTTCGATGAAGGCTCATTAAACATAGGCCGTTCAATCGATTTTCAGTCATAGTAGATCGCAGCCAGGT
Source organism: Cetonia aurata (assembly GCA_949128085.1). Lineage (NCBI taxonomy): Eukaryota > Metazoa > Arthropoda > Insecta > Coleoptera > Scarabaeidae > Cetonia > Cetonia aurata. The sequence goes on along the minus strand of OX421884.1, from coordinate 64,247,775 downwards.
TTTCACTCTGCGTAAAGTACTGAATGATCGCTCGATCGTACTTGTTGAACAGGGTTGTGACAATGCGACGAGAAGTGCTTTTTTCGTATTAGGGAAAAAGTGCTTGTCTCTCTAATCACACTGGCAATTTCCAAGTCTTTTAGTTCTTGATGACTGAGATTTTTTTCTTTCCACGTATTATACCATAGTTCAGCTTCAGATTCGAAACCATCTAGTTCGTAAAATTTAATGAAACTTTTCGTTCTCTCTTTGAAGTCCTGGACGGTTAGTTGAAGCATTAAGAAAGGATGTAAATATAGCAGAGAAAATGCCGGTGTGTTGTCGTCCGAAAATCTGCTTTGCAGAGCTGACATAAAAGAGTCAAGATATGGTATAAGTATGGATCTGGTCCAGTATTCGCTAGGTGTACCTGCAGGTGGATTTGAACGATGCTGTTGACGTTCCGAGGTTCTTGGTGGTGTAAGGTCCGCCAGAATTTTAGCTGCAATGGCATTCGCAGAAACTAAAAGTTCATTCATTACGTAATCTGCTTTTTCACGATTAGCTCTTACTATGGCCAAAATTTTCTTAATGTGGTTTGCGGACTGGATAAGATCTAAATTTTTCGATTGGAGAGTGTCACTAAGGTTACCTATTAGTCGGAAGATTTATGGAAGTATAATAATAATAGTCAACGTGACCAATAAGAGAAATATCGTAAAACAATAACAAATACCATATTCCATGCGATAAAAGGAAGAAATATCTGCAAGCGCTAACAATATTCGTACATGTTCATCTATCTCTACACATTGAAACTTAATGATTCCGGCAAATGGCAACAGCATTTTCGCTCTTTTTATAAATTTATTGTTTCACTTTTTTTCTATTCCGGCAAAATTTAGGGGGGCCCGGCTCCCCCCCTGCCCATACCTGGCTACGCCCATGGATCCTCACCATTGAGATCTTGCTTATTATTCAAGATAGACGATAGGTTTAAACTTGGCAAAGTTGCTAAATTTTGTGGTTATTATGATCCAGAAAAGAAAGTAGACTTAGAACAAATGACGTTTCAGATTTTTTTAAAAAACGGAAAAATCTAATTTTCTTATTTTGCCTCTAGCACTTTTATTTAGCCTTGCAGAGAAAAACTAAAGACACGTTCTCAAGGCCACTTTTAATGTTCTATGCAATGTTGTGCTTGAAATTTTTATACGACGTTTCGTTTTCTTCTGCTCATCATCAACTTTCTTATTCCTTATGGGCGCCATATTGAATTTGTCACATTGCCACGGAAAGTTCCACTACATAGAAATAAATAGATGTAAGAGATAATGTATTGTATCAAGGGATCGGAGCTGGTATGCCGGAACCTCGTCAGCACTTTGCAAGACATCGGCTGGTGCGGGGATTGAAGGCGAGGTATTGGCATTCTGGTGCTGATCACGGTACAATGCGGAACTAAATAAATAGTATAGTGTAAGTGGTGTTTTTGTTGAACCGACCCCCGACCTAACTGTTTCGGTAAGTACCCTTAAATTATCTTTAGTGAGTTGCGTGAGCTACCCCCCCCCCCCCCCCCTCCTCCGACACGCAAGGCGAAGGGTACGTGACAATATTATGAATGCAGAGCGATTCTCTCTTATTTGCAATAATCCGGCAGAATTATTACTGTTTCTTTAGTTTTGGGAAAAACACCAAGAACAAATTGAAGCAAAGCGATATCAACAGCAATATATGAGTTGGTGTTGTTTGGAATGTTTCCATCGTCTGCTGAATTTTGGATATCCGACGTTTGTGGTTCTACTGGCGTCATCAGAGCAGCCCTGATAAAGACTATTACTTGCTAATTCCACGGTTGGCTGTGGAATTATGCGTGCGTTCTCCTGTTAAATTGCCTAATGCTTAAATTTGCTTCTGCAATATACAGTGTAGGTATATTCAACAAACAATACATTCTAGGTATTACTGGATTTTATTCTATTCTATTATTCTAATAAAGTCTTCTTGGTTTCTGTGACAATTTGTAATAACGAATGTTTGTTTAGCCTTAGGGACATACGAATCCTGCATTAAAAGAGTACGGAAACAATCGAAATAATCTCCTTTATAACTAATTAAAAACAAATAAGTTGCAAAATGCAATCCGTATATAAAGATTTAATTTATTTCACTATATGTTTCGATGTAACATCATCTTCAGATGGAAAATGTCAAAAAAGGGAATTAATCCAATGGTAAGAAGTCTTAGGAATTTTTATATATTAATTTCCTTTATCTAAAAAGTCCTCGATATTGCCTTTGTTAGATTTCAAGTAAAAGCAGTGTTTGTTTCCAAATTTCAAGTCCTTTAGTAATGTTAATTTCTTTACGTGTAACATCTGAAGGATAACGTTGTTTATTCTCTAATATTTGAGTTTTACGCGCGGTTCTAATGAAGGTTTTTTGAAGGTCATCAAACGAACTCTTCAATGGTCTCCTCTAAATTTTTTTCATTCATCATCAACTTCCTTGCTTGTTATGGCCGCCATTTTAATTCTTCACACTACCAGACAGAGCTTCTTTTTCCTGATTTCAACCATGTATAAATTTTTGACGTTATTCGGAACAAATAACTTGGTTCCTTAAAATAAGTAACTTTGCAGAAAAAGATGGTAGCAGAAAATTCAGCTCTGGCAAAGATAGGTATTTAACCAACCAGCCCAATCGAGTGTATGAGAGATTCGGTTAAATTTACGTATCCCATAAATAAATCTAAGACACGAATTTTGCAAACGCTGAAGTCTAGTTCTGCCGATGGTGTCCAAGCAGTAATAACAAACGCTTATGCAAAAATTAAATCTTGAAAGGACCAAAGATTCGCATAAGGCCTTACGTAAACCGACATCCAAACAGTCTTTACTACCATACAAAACCTTCAAACTACTGTAACCCAATCTAATTAAATGTGAAACGTGTTCTTTAAAACGAAGTTTGGTGTCAAGGAAGAGGCCCAAATTACGCACACAATCAGATACAATGGAAACTTCATCTTTGATTTTAATTTCAATACCCTTCAAAATCGCAGCTCGGGTTTTTTCACGGCCAAAAACCAAAACAGTTTTATTCTAAGGCAATGTTTTTCAGACATGTTAACAAGTGACTGGAGGTCACTATTTATGTATCAGAGGGTTTCACATATGTCTCCAGGATTGAAGGTATAATATAGTTGTGTGTCATCAGCATAAAGATGATAGTTGCAATATTGCAAGCACTTAATGATGTTTGAGGTGTAAATTACATAAAGTAAAGGTCCCAGAATACTGCCTTGAGAACGCCTGATATCACCGAAGAAAAACGAGATATGATAATCATTTTTTATTAATTGAACCAAAATACAATTTGGATCCAGAATAACATCAGCTGATAGAACTGGTCTCTTAACCCTGCAGTAGTCGCGCACGGTCTGTGAGACCGGTTCGTAATACTATTCTGTATATTTAAGTAAAGCGCGCGACTACTGTAGGGTTAAGTAGCCCTTAATGAACGTGTTCTAAGAATCATAACCAATCCTTATTTTAGAGTATAGCAAACGTCATATCTACAATTCTCAGTTTTATTTTTCGCTAGGTGTTTTTCCTTTTCATATTTTTTTTTTCTTTCTAAATATCGCAAATAGAAGACATCTTGTTTGTATATTTCTATAATTTAGACTGAACGACTTTCCGCCTTTCCTCTGTGAATAACGCTCGGCTATTAATGTACCAGAATGAATCGCAGAGGAAGGGACGTTTCCCATTCTGTCCGGGAAACTCGAGAAATATGCGTCCTCTCTTCCTGAAATGTCGTCTCGCTGAAATCCTTTCAGATATTCCACGTAAAAAAAAAAGCTGCGATTGTCGGTCTAAACATCCTTATGGAATGCTCTACATGGAGGAAGTATTTGTTTATATTAGAAAAATGCGCGACGTAGGATATTTTGCGCGGGCGATATTTGTTCCATTTTGTATTTTAGCGTCGATTTTTTTTTTTTTCATGTTGGAATAATCAAATTCGTTTGTTTCTATTATTCAAACTATATAGTGACAAGAAGCAAAAGTTTGTTTTATCGAATGGATGAGGCCGACAAATGACTCGTTGACATGATTCATTCGCTTGTATATTATATTATAATATAAACTCTCACGGGGTCCAGAATTGTTAAAAATAGACACAATTTTGTGCCTTCGAATTCATATATATATATTTCTATAATTTTCAATAAAATCGATATGGAATATCCATTACGAATCATAAATAAAATATGGCGTACTAATAGCTGTTGTGAGTGGCGTTTAACATCATTATAAATAAATATTTTAATATCTATGCAACGAAGAGTGATTATTTACAATGTTTTCATCACAGTGTAAAATCACAAGAAAGTCACTTAATAGGACTTTTTTCAAATTTTTTTTAAGCGAATCCACCAGTGAAAATCAAAATCTCCAATTGGTTTTAGTTTTTGAGATATAACACAAAATTAAAATTATTTTTCTAAATCGACTAGATCTATTCATATATATAATACATCTTGTTTATATTGCTGTTTAAAGAATACAATTTTTCTAGAACGGAGTAACGGAATTGCAGTTCTGGTAAACTAGCTGTAAACAAATGTATGTGTGTACACAATGATTACAAGAATTAACGTTCCTCATTTCCTGACTACGCGTATCTAATGTTCACTCAGTGCATGCTATTTAGTCGGTTATTCTAATTTCTATTTTTATTATACCGTCGCCAAACGTTTAAACAAAGACGATATTTTTTATTACTTTTCATCACGTGATGGAGTTATAAAAATCTTATAATTAATAGATTTTATTGGTTTCTAGGTTTTTCCATTTATAATAATAATCAAAATTATACAGTCTGGTACACACTTATGGAATAAAATTTTGAATTTTTTAAGTCTCCGTAATGCAGTGATTTCAACGACCTATAACACTAATGCCCTAAATGGTTGATTACATTAATTACAGGCATTAAGGCTATGAGATTATGAATACTGACGGTATACCTCCATCCTTATCTTGCTTTTAAGTTTAACGTGTTTTAGAGTTTTTGTCTGTTTTGGTAGCTTATTGTATGTTTTGATCGCATCAAGTGTAGGAAATTTTTCATAGATATTTGTAACTTTTTTTCTGTTCTTAGGTGTGAATGGCTTCGTGTTGTTTGTGTATGTATTTCTGTATATATGTATGAAGTTGCAATTAGTTTTCATTAAATTGTTTTCGATTTTGTGTATTGTAAGGAGATTTCTGAATGTTATTAATTGTTGTAAATTTAGTTCTTGCGTCTTCTGGTAAACGTTCTTTGATGGTGTACATTTGTCCATGTTATGCAGTGTCTTGAATATCTTGTTCTGCTGCGTTTATAGTTTGTTTAAGTTTTGCTTAGTTGTATGGCTCCATATGTTTATTAGATAACTAATATGGGATGTAAATGTGCTGTGATACACACACTTTTTCTGATATGGTACTATGATACTGGTACTACATAGACTAAACGGTTTGTTTTTAATAATAATTTTTTGACGTTTGTCCCGTTAGCTAGAGTTTTAGGAGTGACCTTTGATGACAATTACAGTTGGGTTTCTCATGTTGATTATATTTGTAACTCTCTTTCTAGCAAATGCTATGCTTTATATAACCTACGTAATTCTTGTAGTACTCACATACTAAAAACTTTTTTAATTTTCCCATTTTTATTCTAGGATGAAGTATGGGCTTATTCACTGGGGCAACTCTTTTGATGCCCAACGTGTGTTTGTTCTTCAAAAGAGAGCAATTAGAACTATATATGGCTTAGGTAGGCGTGATTCTTGTCGCCTGGTATTTAAAAGTAATAAACTATTAACTTTCTACGATTTATATATATACTGGAAGCGGTATCCTTTGTTCACAAACATTTTTCACATTTTGATTCCTGTATTAATCACTTGCGTGATTTCGTTCACTTTTGCTACCGCCCCCACACAGTACTTCTTTTTTTCAAAAAAAATTGTGTTTTATAGGATGTAAGTTATACAAGAAACTTCCAGTTGAAATTAAATCTATTTTAAATTATTCTAGTTTTAGATGGCGGGTCACGGCTTATTTGCTTAATCTAAACTGTTATTCTTGTGATGAATTTCTCAACTCCTGATTTCTTTGTATCGAATTGTGTTTTTTTTTTCACTAATTTAATTTTGTTTGACCTTTTTCATATCATGTGTTGTACTTTATATGAGCATGTGTTGGACATAAATATATATTATTATTGTTATGTCTATTTTCTGCATTCCTGCTATGATCATGGGGTTTCTTTTTAATAAAATCTTTTACGTGGGTATCCCATTTTAGGTCATTTTGTATGGTTAATCCTAGATATTTTATTTGGCAGGTTTGAGTTATGATGACACTCTGTTTTGTTCTCAATTATCGTTATGAGATTATTATAGCACCAATCTTCTATTTTTCCTACATCTTCGATAAGGTGTTGCTGCAGTTTTTCGTCGTTCTTGCTTGAGCAAACGATCATCTGCGTATGCATATATTTCTCCGTGGATCTTCCAATTAAAAATGTCACTTGTATAGGCTTTGAACAATATCGGTGGTATATTTCCGCCTTGGGGAATTCCATATTCTGCTTGTAGATATAGAGTTTCCATTTTGTTGGCTATTGTTGTTTGTTCTCTATTTGATAAATGTGCACACTAAAAAATATTTGCAATTACTACGGACAATTCCAGTAATGTATTGGGTAAATTTACCAAAAATTAAAGAATTTACCTAAAGTTTTTTATTAAATTTCCCAATTTTTGGCAATTTTACCTTATAAGTTACTTGGATTTTCCGTAGAAATTGCATATATTTTCTAGAGTGTGTTTTTATTAAGTTATTATTTGGGTTCTTTATTCCCCGAGCATCCATTTCTTCGACTAATTTCGTTTTGGAGATAGTGCCAAACGCTTTTTTCATATTTCTGTTCTGTTTATTCATTAATTCTTCGTTGTATTGTATTCTACAATCTGGATCGCTTTCGGTTAATTCCTGTAGAAACGTCATCTTATAGGAATACAGTTTTTGGTGATGGAAACGTTTTAAAACAATTGGATTCTCTGCAGCACTTAATAAAATTTCACATCGTCTTCCACAAAATGGGTTTTCTTTTATCGGGTGGACATGTCCAAATTCTCTAAACTGTGAATGAATTTTGGAAAGGGTTCTTGCGAAATATTGGGTAATTCAGGATACTTCTAATTAAAGATATCAGCAACTTCCACTTGACTTCTACACTTATCTCCGTAACCAATCATCATCAAATTTTCTATACGATGACTTTCTGTTAAATATCGCATTGTGTATTAAGGACAGAAAGTCTCTACACAATTGTCCAAATGTGGACGAAACGTCGGCAAGAAGAAGTTCGGAGACGCGGTTTCAACCCGGCAATCAAACAGCATTTGGCGTTACATTATAATTACGCTTATTTTCGTATTATTTTTGAAAAGATCTTAAAACCACGCACATATTAATATGTAATATACATACAACCTAGTTCAAAATAAAAAGTACATATTCAAAAATCTATTATCTACGTTTCGTAAAAGCGTTTCTGTAATTGCGAAATCTTATAACCGTACGGTTAAAATATATCTCTGAAAATATACATTTAGGTATAAGCAAACAGTGCCACACTTTGAGCCCCCTCATCAGTTTACTTCTGGGACAGATGTTCCAAACGATAAAACGGAAAATTAAAAATTTATCGACGTGGAAACTTGAACGCGCATCCTAGGCGTTCCGCCGCAAAATATTTACACGAAGATATTTCGGGGAGATTACGTGGGAGAGGCATTGTAAAGAAGCCGGAGAGAATTTTTTGTCTTTCCGCGCGCCGCTATTCTTTCGGTACACGTGCCCGTCAAAGTGCCGGCGCCCTCTGTTGTTGGAATCGGAACAAAAGGAACTACTCCGCGTAATAAAAGTTTAAAGCGAGCGAATTTTCCGCAAATCTAAACACACTTAAAGTGGCGGTACATCCTATAGTAAACGAAGAGGAGACTTTAATAGACGTTGATGTTTCTTTTTAAAACCTAATTTGCAAAAACTAATTTTCACGATTATACAAATGAGAGTGTCTATATACTATTTTTTGACGGACGTATTGTGGGTTCGTTTATGAGCGATTTACCCATACAAAACACGTTTGTGTAATAAAACTAAAAAAAAAAATAACACATATAATATCTCTTCAATTCATAATGGGTTAACAAGAACATTTAAAGCTTTATTGAAACACAAAATCATCTAGCGTCAAAGAAAAGAAATAATAGAAAAGGATTGTCAAATTACATGGTTAGAAATTCAACTAAACTATATATATATATATAAGTTAGAAATAAATAAAGACGGCTAACTCGAGCGATTAGTTTTATTTTCTTTTTTCTTTCAAAATTCGAACAAGTAACGTTTCAACCAGCTATCTTCTCCAGACTATAAAATTTCAAGAATAATTAAAAGTTACCATTATAGACCGGATTATATGCAAATATTTTTGCAAAAGTTGCATATTCAGCATTTTCTTATCCTCTCTCTCACTAAAACTTCCTAATGCAGATCGACAGCCGATAATTCCCGGAACGAAATATTTTTGTTTTCCAAGAATTGCACGTGCATTTTAACTCCTAGCGTGAAAAACAAGCTACACACATAAAAATTTTACGGAGTTAAATTAAACGAAGTTGTAGCTTTCCTGAAAACAGTTAAATGTCACTAAAAATTTGTTAAAATAACATTAAAACAAAATATTTTACACTTTTCGGAAATGTTTCTAACTACACCTCATATAGTTAGAAATTTCCAACTCCAAAAAGCAGAAATATAATATCTTTCGGCGGTGTTCCTCTTTGTTTAACATCAGACTCAGATAATAATAACACCAACCGGAAAAAACGTAACAACTGTTGGTGCTGATAAACGATTTAGCAACAGCCGGGAGTTAACGTAACACCAAAATGCGAATTAATAAATCATTATATTGAGATTTTAATTTCGTAAGGTTGTTAGAAGAATTCCGAAAGGTGAAAATTAATTCCTTAAAGTTGTTAAAAACGGAAAAGTTTATGTAAGGTAAAATTGAGGGGTGTTCGGTACTTTCAGTGCTTTGAGGTAGGGTGGGATCGCAGCTAGCGCAAGCGCCTTGTATTTGCCTGTAGCAATCAGTGTAGAAGGTATTTACATACGTGACGTACTAGGTAACAATTGAAAATACATTATTTGTGAGGGTAAAATACCAAAACTTGAGAAAATGGATAAAGATAACAGACGTAAACATCGATGTTAATACTATTAACAAAACAGGTAAGTGTTCTCTAACTGTTATAGTATCTTTATGGTATTAGGAAATATGCTGCACATATGCATGCCTTTATAATTCATAAGGTTGGGCAATACGTATAAGATAACCTTCAAGGAATTACTAGAGAAAGTGTCATTGTATATTGCATATCATAAAATATAAGGTAATTAGATATTTCTAAAACATTTGCTATTTTTGCCAAACTTAAAAACAGTTTTTAAATATAAGTATGCAAAACTTCAGGATGAATATACGCTCTTTCGTTATTATCTATACAGTAGACGCGCGAGTATGTGACCTAAAGTTGGATTTTCCTATGAGCAGGTTTTATGCGTCGCGTACAACGCAAAACGGCTAGTACATTGCGCCGTTCACCCAATTCAACAAAATAGTTGGTGTCGCGCGCCAACTATTTAGTTGGGCTGACTGGACGGTATACTACTCTAAGCGTTTTGTGTTGTACGCAACGCATAAAAGCTGCTCTTAAACAGGATTTTCCTACGAGCTGCAGCAACGTGCAAAAGCACAAAGAAATTGAGATTGTTTGTAGCGCAAAGGTTTAATTTCAGAATTAATAATTGCTTATTAGTTAGCTTAGTAATTTGTAGTGTATGTTTCTTGTAGTTGTTGATAACTTTGGCATACCTGATGATAAAAAAATTTTATCATCAGGTCAATTTTATATGGTTTAATCACCGTGGCGTTACATTAGTTGTAAGATTAGAGGGAGAAGAAGTTGCCAATTTGATGCCATTAAGTATTTTTTTTTCTAATCCGATGTTACAATAAAGCTAAAACAAACGACGACGCAGTGCTGAAATGGTTATTACCGCACACTGTGCTGCAATGAGATATTAACGCACTGGTGAGACGCTTACCGGAATGTAATATGGCCGATTAATGTGCAAATTAGAAAAAATACTGTAAAAAGCTCGTGTCACAATGACTTTGTAATGCTCCTTCATTGGATCACTCGCCGCTCCGCAGCTCGTTATTATATTATTATATACTTGTACTCGCATTAGATAAATGTCATTGTGACACTGGTGTTTTACAATACTATTACCATACATCTATATGTATATAAACTAAAATTTGTTTTGCATTTTAAGTACATATTGAAATACATGTTTATGTCTTTAGTAGAAACTTTGTTTTTTTATGCTCTACTTTACCTTTCCCATTTTAAGCATTTTTTTTTTTTCAGTTTATAAAATCAATTTTTTATTAATCTTTTTGGATATGGTAAATAACATAAATAGTATAAATAAAATAGTGATCCTCACTCCATAAAACAGTAGTATGAATTCCGTAGTGCAATCTAGTTAACACCGAAGCCGAGTACAGTTAACTCCGTAACCTAACACTTTGAAGGTGTTGACGCAGCACCGCACCTGGGTTCATCCAACTGAGACACGGAGCTCACGTTACACCATAACGGAGTGCTTGTAACTCCATAAAAAAATTTATCCAACTCTGTAACGGAGTTCTGCTAACACAAAATAAGGGTATCTTAACTATGCAACAGAGTAATGATCACACCGCTTCGGGTTGAAGAAAAACTGAAAAATATTTCAGTTTTTCTTGGCATTAATCCGGTCTTTAGTGATATGCATTGTTCAATCTAGAAATTCATCCATATGTCCATATGATATCATCAGTGTTCAGGCCACTGAACAAAGGTGTTATTTAAAATATTAGGCTTGTTGTAGTTATATTTTGTATGCTTGTTAAAATTCCTTTAATTTCAGAATTATTGCCAATGGGTAAAAAACTTTAACCCGCGTTCTTTATACCTACTTCAGAATTCGAATTGTATTGTATTTGTGTATTTGTCACCATGTCATATTACTCGCATTATTTAAGTTTACGATTATCCACTTCTGTGTACTTACCAGTTTATTAGCTGTTAACTCTTAGGTTCTAATATTGTCTTCAATAACCCTAAGATTTATTATCTTATTGTTAACGTGACTTTAGAATTGCAACTCTTAGGCAGGGTCCGTTTTCCGTCGTAAATGTTAATTGTAAAATACGAGTGTAACTAATGTTGGGTAAGACCATGCCTCTGGAAATGTGAAATATACCGAGTTCTCGGAACTCTCATGTATTCTACAGCACCCCAACAACTATCACCAACCCTTAGTAACGTTTTAACCAATAGAACCACCGAATATCTTATTAGCCAATCTCATTGCTTTCTCTACCTCCCCAATTGCCTCCTTCCACAATTCATACAAGTATAAAAAACATTAGCTTTGACTAACAAACGAGAGAAAGACTTAAATCTCACACGACAAAACTTGTGCATTTGGAAACAGTGTATCTAGTGATAATGTAAATTAGTTGTAAATGAAATAAACCATGTTTACTGAAGACTATACACGGAGAAAAATGACATTGCAAATCCAACAAAAAAAGTATTGTCCTTACGTTGCAATCGGTTCAAAAATAAATTGGTATTGCAGTAAAGTTTTGTAAGTATATTCCAAAACTTTTGTTTTGTTCCACCAACAACACTTTTATTGGTGTTAAAATATTTTACGGTACAAATAATCGCTTTGGCGATAACATTATAGTTGTAGTTATTTCAGAACTAAAATACAGAACAAGGTGTGCGATGCAGTGAAGTAGATGTAAACACCATTTTTCAAACCAGTACAGTCAAGAAATATTTACATTACACACAATTGTAGTTGACGCAACAGGGCGCCTACGTTGTCGATATCACAATTTGTGATGCGGGAAGTCCCGGCATGGACAGTAGTACCACGTGATTCTAACCGCGTGTTTCATTGGTCTCACATAGCCTTGAAGAAACAGACTTGTTACCAGGCGAGGTAGACGACGCCATTTAGTTTTGGTTGTGATGTTGTGTTAGCTTATTAGTTTTGTGTAAAAGAACGACAGTGTATTAAAATTGAAGAAAACTGGCTCACTTCTGACGTCTACTGACTCTTAGATATGGATAATTTTGTTACAGAGAAGCTAGCTGAATGGAATATTATGCGTACGAAGTACAGATTGCTAATGATGAGTACATTAAACCTTTCGATAAATTACCTAGTGTTTTCCCCTGTTTAAAAGTTGCAAAACGATCTAGAATATACGTTGCCTTGAGACATTTGTAAAATAAGACTTAGATACATTTGAAATTTTAATCTTTATTTTTAGTGTTTCCCAGTTTTAGAATTTATCTTGTTTATTTTTTTTTTTTGTTATTTATTAATAAAAAATTGTGTTATCCTATACTGATATTTTATTTAAACCCTCCACAGCTTACATTTAAGGCAGCACCGAATGTGTGTGTGAATCTACTAAAATATTGTTCGCTTTGAACAGAAATTGCGATTACAAACATCAAAATCAAGTGACAATATAAACGTAGAAAATGATGACTGAAAATCAATTGTCTGTTAAATATCCACAACTTGCTGTTGAAGTTTCAAATTGCTTTGGTAGTGATAAACAATTTTTAATACTGTATTTCACACAATTTTGTTGAAAACACCATACTTTTGTGATTCGTTAAACAACAAGCAACTGGTTGATTGTAACATGTTTTGGGATTATATCCTTCCAAATTTTGTGGCAGTTCTAACAAAGTTTTTCGACAACAAGTTTTAGGTTGTATTGAATAATGGTTGTTGTTGTCATATATTTACCCACAAATTGTGGTTCAATGTGCGTCAATTGGTGCCACCTTAACAATAAATTTTTCTCCGTGTAGTTTTTCGTTATTCATTACCAAACAAAGGTGAAAAATCCAGCCACAAAATCGTACAATCAGCGTTATATGTTATAAAGGCGAACCACTTTTCAGCAACACCCTGTATATTGCATAACCTCCATCGCATAAAGGAAAAATATTCATATTTATAAACTGTACAAGATAAATTTGTAAACACAATATGCTTTAATTATGTATAACTAATATAATATATATATATGGTACAGATCTGTTTACTTGTTTAATTTGTACTGGCGCAGATAACACTTATCGTCGAGTTTCATGGCGAGTATACACAAACGAAACCGTATAGTAAGTAGACTTTACAACAGATATTCTGTTTACACGAATAAACATCTCAAGTCTATTAGACTCCTCAACGACCCACCGTTTGATGAAACACTTTGTATACCGCTGCGTTAATATACCAGACATAAAACTAATAACGCCGCTTTTCGGTAAGTTCATGCAGCAGTCGAAAGGGACCTGTTAGAACAAAAACCCATTCTAATCATCTATAACGTCAAGGAATGTAAAAGACCATACTAATTTATGTCCTAATGAGAACCATATTTAAAACTATGTATATATGTATATATGTAATAGTTTCAACAACGCAACAACGGCAAAAGTTCGAGATTCTGACGCGTGAATCGGGCCCTCTATATACTTTGTGTATGTTTGCGTTCGTGTGCTTAGAAATCCGATACGAGGTTTTGTCATCAGAAACTGGCAATAAAAATTATCACCGAGCGTGAAGGAAAAAAACACTGTAATGATTTAAGGAGAATTAATTAGTTTGTAGAGCTGTATACAAATATGTGTGGTGATGTTTTTGTTTTAGAGTCGTACTAGTTGTTTAGCTTGAATGGATTTACTTTAAATATGTGTGCGTTTTTATATGTGATAATAGTGTTATATTTTGAATTGTGTAAATATTTCTCTTGTTTATGATACCAAATTCTAAATGTAAATCTCACTTTGATGTATCGTGAACATCCGACAAGGGAATACATACCGGGTGTCCAGCCTAAGATGCAACGGTCCCTAGCCGATTTATTATTGTCTTTTCGAAAAAATGTTTCAAATAAATGTTGTCTGGAATCATATTCTACACATGTTATAATTAGTTGCAGAAATGGCGGACTTCCGGTTGTACCGGAAATAGATAAACTTTATTATTTTAAATAGAACAGCCTGTATATTATTGCACTTTTGGATTCCTTGTTAAATTTAAATAACAATACGTTAGGGATACATTGGGGCTAAGTTGTACCGTTTCCGAATTACATGACGTTTTTCGAAAAAAATGACATTTGCAGTGTCCTCGGTGTTTGGAAATATCTCGGGAAATACGAAAGTTAGAAAGATGCGGTTTTCGGTTTTCGCTCAACTATGAAACAGCACACGTCTTTTATTTTAAAATTGTTGCGTTTAAATTACAGCGTTATTAAATAGGGATCTGTAATTTTCGAACTCTAAAATCATGGATAACTTGATTTTTTTAAATTTAACGGTGTAGCAATTTTTTTACATAAATGGATGTAAAATTTAATTTTCTTTCGATTTTATATGAGTATCATTGTGTCTATCTCCAACGGTTTTGGAGATATTCGCAATTTTTCAGTTTCTCACGATAGATACGTATTGCGAAGCGCCGCCGCCGGCCACCTTCCCCTCGCATTTCACCAGGCTTGGGACTGGCAGCAATAATACTGGCATGCTTAGAAAGTTGTCAACAGAACAAAATAGGACCACTAGAAACAAGCAAACATAGCAAAGATAAAAGAAAACATAACATTACTGGAATATCAATAAATCAGCACAACTACATTACTCTATCCAATGTATGGCGTACGTACACTTCGAGCGTCTTGCTCGCAACAGGCTACATTTTAAACGCTAGTGTTGTCATTGTACAGAGAATTTGTACAACACTATTATATTAAATGTTCAAAATGCTGTCCGTTTTCGGCACTACATAATCGAAATCGCTCTTGCAAACACTTTTGAGCATTTCTGAGTATTTTTGGTGTGACTTCTTGAAACGCTCTTAAAATACGATGGCGCATATCATCAGGGTTTGTTGGTGGCGTCTCACAAACCTTATTTTTAATGAAACCCCATGAGAAGAAATCGCAGCTTGCAACTGATTTTCATCCGTAAGTACGTAGTTATTGAGGTTCCGTTTTGTACGTGCTACGGATCCAGTACTTACAAAACTACCCAGTAGCGACTGAAATGCTCTCCTATCTGGATGCTTTCTACATGGGTATAATACTTTGTGTAAACTCTTGACTATCACACTGACAAAGTCAATGCTAGGTTTTTCCACTATCACCAAACAACAATGCACAATCTCTCGACGCGCGTTTCGCTAACCAAGTTAGCATCATCAGGAGATGATTAATAGTCCACTATTAATCTGGAAAAACCTAGCATTGACTTTGTCAGTGTGATAGTTATTGTTACACCAAAGGTTCCAAAACCCAATTACTGGATAAACTCTTGACGCTAACAAAGCGTTTCTGTAACATTCACCGAGAACGAAAACCATATCTACTAATTCTTCTCGAGTAAGCGACATCTTTAATTATTATGTTACCAAACAGTACTCTGAATGTCAGTTCTGACACTTGGAACACTAATAACGGCAAGATACCTAGTGCGTTTTCAAGCTTGCGTTGACTTTAAAGATGCCGCTTTAAACATCTCAAGTATCTTTTAGACCATTTTGTTTGTTTCTAGTGGTCCTATTGTGTTCTGTTGGCCACTTTCTAAGCATCCCAGTATTATTGCTGCCAGTTCCAAGCCTGGTGAAATGCGAGGGGAAGGTGGCCGGCGGCGGCGCTTCGCAATACGTATCTATCGTGAGAAACTGAAAAATTGCGAATATCTCCAAAACCGTTGGAGATAGACACAATGATACTCATATAAAATCGAAAGAAAATTAAATTTTACATCCATTTATGTAACAATTGCTACACCGTTAAATTTAAAAAAGTTATCCATGATTTTAAAGTTCGAAAATTACAGATCCCTATTTAATAACGCTGTAATTTAAACGCAACAATTTTAAAATAAAAGACGTGTGCTGTTTCATAGTTGAGCGAAAACCGAAAACCGCATCTTTCTAACTTTCGTATTTCCCGAGATATTTCCAAACACCGAAGACACTGCAAATGCCATTTTTTTCGAAAAACGTCATGTAATTCGAAAACGGTACAACTTAGCCCCAATGTATCCCTAACGTATTGTTATTTAAATTTAACAAGGAATCCAAAAGTGCAATAATATACAGGGTGTTCCATTTAAAATAATAAAGTTAGTAGTTACTTCCGGTACAACCGGAAGTCCGCCATTACTGAAACTAATTTTAGCATATGTAGAATGTGATTCGAGGCAACATTTATTTGAAATTTTTTTTCAAAAATGCAGTAATAAATTGGCTGGGAACCGTTGCATCTTAGGTTGGACACCTGGTATAATAGGCATATACTTTCCTCGATGAGAACTTAGAAAGTACTGATCCAATCGTCTTAAAATTGATATGTATCATTTTTTCAGAAGAATCATCTGAATAATTTGATATAGGGGCTGGTTGATTTTTCATTGTGCACTATTTCCGTGATTATCAAAGTATTTAAAAAAATTAAAAACAAATCTGGTACAATATTTTGTGTTCTTCCCAATCAGCTAGACAGAATCATTTGAAAAATACTTTTATTTTGTAAATTGAACACCCTATATATTTTTTGCTTATTGAGATACAACATGTCTTTTTTTTTCCTCTCTTTAAGCAATGAATAACTTAATTATATGATAAAAACGCAAATTACTTCAACAGACTTCGGAAATGCCACTGATGAATAAACAGAGACAATTATTATAATTAAATGTCAGTTTGTAAGTTACTTGAAATAATAGTTTAGTGATTAGGAAATTATTTGTTAGGTTTACTAGATTAAATATTAAAGAATCCAAAAATCTTTTATATATGATAATAATATAGTAAAGTTGCAGAATAACTTCTCTTTATGATTTGTAGAACCTGTTAAATTAAATAGTTCAACTTTGAGAACGCAACATGTATAATACGTATTCAAATTTGTACAATTTATTAGTACGTTATGGAAGTTTTTAGAAAATAGAAAACGTAGGAAACAGGAATAAGAATCAGAATGAGGCAGCAGAAAATGACGAAGTAAACATTTTGGCGTATTCTAGAAATGCTGTCCAAGAACTTGACATCACAAGACATAAGATAATGAAAACTCTTAAAAAAAAAACATAAACCAAAACTTAAATTATTCTTGGTACAAAATTTCAACCTACTGGATTTAAAAAAAAAACCTATACCTTTTTGCAATTGGTTATAAGATAGATTAAATGCGGGTAGACAATATTTGTCATTCATTTTATGAACAGACGAAACAAATTTCCGTCGAAATGTTGTCTTTAATGAACACAATTGTGATTGATGGAATGATGTCAATCCTGGTGGATTTGCAAGTAGCTCAGATACGCGTTTCTATAAACATGTATCAATAGACGTTACTTTTATAATGAGGTACTTTACTTTATTCAAATTGAATTCCAAGAATATTTAGATGATCTATCTTTGATTCTCCCAAGAGAAATGAGGCTCCAGCATGACGGTGCACCGCCTCATGAGGCAAAACATGTAACAAATGTTCTAAATCAATAATTTGAGAATAGATGGATTGGGAATGAGGGCCCGCATTTGTGTTCAAATAATCTTAGTAATACACGGTTTATTAAGATTACTTGAGATCGCAGTTACGATTTGTTAGACCCATATTAGAGTCAGCAGTATCTGTAATATATACCTATTTCATTTTAGATTAGTAACGGTAGCAATGAATCACTGCACAATTTGCAAAATCAAAAGAAGCCAGATGCAAAAAAAAATTCAGTATTGGATACGTTTTGATTCAAGATCGGAAATCGCCATCTTCAAAAATTAATTTAGGATATTTCCCGTTGTCGAAAAAATGCGGAACTTGAAGTACTAATGATTTACCAAGAAAATGTGTTGAGGATACTTTCTATATATACTTGTAGGCTTGATATTTTTCACTCAAAATACGCACAACATCGGCTTCGGCAGCGATAGGCTATTGACACATAACCTCTATTCGCGAATGGTAAACAGACGTTGTTATGTAGGGAGAAAAAACGGATTATATTTTCGACGTCCACAATTATTAATCACGACGTAAAATTGGAATATTGATGTGTATACGCATTTTGTTGTTTATCTCTTGCATGGCCAGCGACCGATGTAGGAGTGCATTATCACCATTCCGAGAATGTTTCACTCCAGTTTTTGTTGAGCTCTGTGATAGTAGGTCTTGCAGCGTTGAAGTAGAAAACCTCGAGATCTTTTAGAGCATGTATGATTTGTTTTTATATTATCCCGGTTTTTATTTGGAAATTTATTTCGTATCGGAGTTTCTCTCCGATGATATACAGGTTGATTCATTAAGGATGGCCACCGGCCATATCTCAGTAATGGTCGGTCCTAGAGCTTTAAGAAAAAAGGTTATACTAATAAACTGTGGCCATCATAACAGACTTAAAAATTTTTTTAAGTTTCTTTTTTTAATTTTTTTTTTCTTTTATTGTGTTGGTGAAAAATAAATGTAAAATAAGTAAGTAAAATAAATAATGATCTATAAATTCGGTTCATGATACGAGATTGCTTTATATCGATTTATAAAATGATCTGGGAAGAATATTTATGTCACACAAAAAGTCCCTGTAACTTTAGTGAATATCAACCGATTTGCAAAAATATCAAGTAGATGAAGACCATAAAGAATGTTTTTTGCTTTATTACTCTAAAAATGGAAACTAGGTGGCGTTATCAACTAGTTTGTCCTATTTGGGTATATGATTTTCTCGAAAAAAATCAAATGGAATGGTATCAAAATAATCAATCCAGAAAAATGAGGTCGCAATAACCGCAAATTGACATCTGTTGACGATTCAAAGAAAATTCGATTCTTGTAAATTTTCTAAACCTTTGACTCGCCCTGTAAGCTGTAACTGCTATAATTAAGTGATTTCAGAAAAGGGGAACACACCGAAAGGATATTTATTGATGATAAAAGTAAAAATAACAGTAATATATAATTACGGGCAAGAAAATCGCCAAGATTAATAATATTAATAATACCTATTCATTATTTTAAGTATTAAAACATTGTCAATCATTATGGGTATAAGAATTAAGTCTACCGCATGGAATTTACGCTGGCCCCAATTTCTGTTGTAGTTTTAAAGATAATTTGAGTTTTGCCAAATTTTCTAAACTAACAGGACGGGCCTGTAAACTCGACAAAAAAGAATAACGTGATCTGTAATTTTTCTGATGACTATCAAAAACAGCAAGCGGCCGAGAACAGATCCTTGCGGGACTCCAGTAGCACTAGGATATTTGTAAGATTTGACACCACGATATTCAACATAATTATTTCTTCCGGTAAGGTAAGAATTCAAAAGTTCAATGATATCATCGGAGAAATCAAAGCTACCAAGTTTACGGATAATTACACAATGCCGCTTTCGAAAAATCCACATAAATCACGTCAACTTGTGTTCTGGCATCAAGAGATTTATAACAAAAATCCAAAAGAAAAGTGAAAGAATCCCTTACCACAAAAATTAAAGATACAAATCTAAATACGTATTTCGGCAACTAAGTTGCCATCTTCAGTAGAAAACAAGTGAAGAGCAGTGTTAAACGTAGTGTTTTCGACTAAGGTAAACCTTGGAAGATATGCTCTTCACCAAACACTGTGTTATTCCACTAGTGATTTGGTGAAGAGCATATCTTCCAAGGTTTACCTTAGCCGAAAACACTAAGTTTAACACTGCTCTTCACTTGTTTTCTACTGAAGATGGCAACTTAGTTGCCGAAATACGTATTTAGATTTGTATCTTTAATTTTTGTGGTAAGGGATTTTTTCACTTTTCTTTTGGATTTTTGTTATAGTTTTCAAGCCACAGTCTCCACCCATCACAGGATATCAACAGATTTAGCAATATAATCAGTAAAAATACAGAAGTTGGCATAGATGTGGACTCTCCACGAACAAATCCATGTTAGCAAGGACTAACACTTGTAGAAATGTACTTCTATAAATGCGTTTAAATAATGCAAATTGAATAATCTTGGATATATTAGATATAATGGAAATTGATAATTAACAATTTCATTCTTATTACCAGATTTAAAAACTAGAGTTATACATGAGGTGTTCCAACAAGTAGGAAATGTTTTAGGTTTAAGAATTAAATTAAAAATGTGTAAAAGAGGATACTGTAATACATATCGACAGTCTTTCACTACAAAAGAAGGTACGGAGTCTGTACCCATTGTAAGACTAGTTTAAGGCAATTAATTATTATTATTATTCTTTCTAAATCTCTAAATAATAATAAAATATATAATATAATAATAAAATTGTCAACCCTCTCTTACTTATTACGTTGGTAATTTTACTTATATCTTCAACAACAAAAGTAAAGCCAGCAGTAATCCCAACCACTAATCTATTATTCTGGTATTATTTAGCAGATTATCTAACGGGCAATTAAATATCCTACGAACAGATAGGTAAAATTGCAACCGTGTATTGCACATAGGATTACCATTATCTCTCATATATATAACGCTTATTACTACAAAACTTCATTTGAACGTCGGTCAAGCATACTGCTCATTGTATCTATTACACCGATCGATGTGCGCTAACAATGTTCTGTGCAACACGCATCAGGCATTAAGTAGTTACGAATGATTGGCACGTAATTCCGAAAGCGCACTGCTGCAATCGATTATCTGAAGCGTTAACTCGCTTAGTTTTCCTGAAGCGTCTAGTGACATTCACGATCCTGTATCTGCTCTGGCAATTTGCGGCACCGCTTTTATGTCATTTCGCGTAATTTCACAAAACCGCCGAAGGTTTCCGTATGCCTTGCGTAACCAGCTGTGACATCACTCCGCCGTAATATAAACAATAATCACGTTATTATGTGCGATAGATGCATTCTAGATAGGTAGATCGTATTCTTTCTATACCTAACTGGAATATCCATGAGGTGTTTTATGGTCTTCGCATCAGAAATGTATACAGGACGTTTCAATTGAAACGAGCCACCTCAAATAACCTGTTCGCCTGCTGTGATTTATAGACCGTAGAATTGCTTACGATTTACTATAAATAAGCGTTTGTTTCTTCGATAAGACTTGATACGACAAAAATTAAATATCACTAAATGAATGGACCTAAAAATCAACGTTGTCATAGAAAAAATATTATTGGTGTTCCTTCAATTAAAATAGAAGTTAAACTTACGTTGCAGACGTTACGTTACGTAGAAGAAGCTTTCTCACACCAACTTTACCAACTATATATCTATTACATCTGAAAAACAAGTTGGAGATAATGATGAAAATAAAGTTTTACAACAACAGAAAACGCTTGAATATTATAGGAATAAGTGTCTAAATCAATCGGAACCTATTAAGACTTTAGTAGTAAACGCATCGGTTCAGACAACAGACCTTATAGACTGCCAGTGAACCGTATGCACATCGCTACGGCGCACCATCAAAGGACTAAAGGACATCTTGGAACACAGACGTCATTATATGCGTCATGTTTCATGTAGCGTCATGCTTACGTTAGTTTTCTTTAGGAAGTATTTGCGTTAAGTCACGTTAAGTTTTTTGCAAGTTGACAAGTGTTACTGATGTTACCTAACCTTGCAGTTTGATTGTTTTATTTACTTTCTTTGCTTTATTCTTCCACGGACTGTTTCGAATATTATATATTATTCACCCGATATTTTTGTTTTACGTGTAAGGCTGTGGCGTAAGTATGCATATTATAGCATTAACAATTGGGCTTATATGACAATTAATCCAGGTAGTTTTTCCTAAAGGAAAGTGATGCCATCGTGTCGTATAAAATCCTGCAAAAGCTATAGTTACAACGATGACGGAGAACTAACTTTTCATATGTAAGTTGCAGAATAATACTATAGCTTAAAAATATTCTGAAATTATGGAAATCCTTATTGTTTCTATGTGAAATCATTTTTTGTAGAATGCCCAAACATTGTTGTATGGATTACTGGTACAGGGGGTACCATAAATCCCTGCAAAAGTAAGCGTGCATATGTTTGTTCACTACATTTCCTCGAAAAGGATTTTGATAGAACGGGACAGATTGTGCGAATTAAATTCGCACATTGAATTCGGACAAAGACAATTTAAAAAAGTATATTTTTATTTAGAATCACTTGATATTCCTGAGGTAAATAAATAATATTTCTTTAAATTTTCTTCACTATTTCTTAGCCAAATTAATCTGCCCATCAAAGTAGGTACGATATATTTGCCAGTTTACGAAAAAACAAATTCGGAAAGTAATGGTCTTGACAGGAAACAAGATTCCACAAGAAGAAAACTTCCTAACGACTTTTGTTTATTTACTATCAGGTCATGTTCCCCAAAACATTTTTTCTAGTTTATCCCATCATTTGTTAGATATGTCACCTCTGGTTTAAATAAAACCATAACATGGTCTTATAGCAAAATTAGATTTCATAATTTAGCGAAGAAATTTACAGAAAAAATACAAGGCAAATCCATAAGGAAGGAATTAAGTAAACTAATATTATTTCATCATCAATAAATTATACAACAACTACTGCAGTATATTATTTACTCCTAAAGACAACATACAATGTTGGATTGTTATGACAAGTCGTGAAGATCTCTTGAAACTTGTATTAGATTTTTCCTACGTATTTTTATATGGCGTTGAAAGAACTTTTTTCTTTTCTCTCTTATTAAACCTAAGAACGAATGAAGTATATGTTACCAGTTCATCGTAAGTTTAGAAACTGTCTATAGTTCTAAGTTGTCCACAACTTTAATAAAAAAAAAACAATGCCATATAAAATACATAGGATAAAATCTAACATACATATGCTACCAATTTTATCATTACAAATTGCAAGTGCTATTAAAATTTATTGATATCCTGAACTTTATTTATTTGAATATCCACCATGGTATCGACGTCATTGATGACGTTTGTGTTCCAATATGACGCATTTCAATTGCTGGCAGTTTTGAATTCAATATCAGCACTCTATCATCTCTATGGTTAAAACAGATTCCCTCATAGTGGAGTGGAAGTCAACCCAAACGTATACCTTTACAGCGGCGGAATATGTGAAAAAAACCTGAACATCAACCTACTGAAATTGAGAAAATTAAACATCCAAGTCAAAGGTAAAACGCAAAAAGTTGGATACGGGACAGCAAAAGACGAGTACCTACAAAAAACGTGAGAGAATTTTAGTGATTGGAGGTAGCCATGTGGGAGGATCAGCCGCTATAAAAAGAGAGATTCCTGATGATCGCCAATTTGAGATTTAGACACTATGCAAACCAAATGCCAGGCCCAAACTGTGCTTTAATTTGCTTAGTAAATATTCAAGTGCACTTATTTTGCTTATTGTATTTTTCTTATATTTAATTTTACCTCCATGCAGTCTGTAAAAATCTACTTACTAATAATAATAATAAATAAAATAGGAAAACAGCAAGATTTCGAATGAACCTCAATATTTTCGCACTTTCTATATACATCAGTTGCGTGACCGACGTAATGACGTTTGCTGAAAATTAAATTTACTATCGTCTATTTCTCCGTGAAAAATAAATCCAATTCATCGAGTACGACGCGACCCGCGATTGCCAAATCTTTAACTATCTAGACAACAACATATGTGATGTACAAATTTTGCCAGTAGTAGAAGTCATTTTACAAGTATATAAATTGATTCGGTCAAAGCTAATTCAGTGGAACAGTCTGTATAACATCTATAAAAAAAGGGTTAAATGACTATATTGACAAACGAACCACTAAAACTGTTCCAATTTATCATGAAATCAACACCGACTCTAAATCTTCCCCATATGGGTATTACTCCAATAGCGCTTATCTATCTAAAAAGAAATAAATCTTATCCCAAACAGAATGAAGATAGGCATAAAATAGAATAAACATCGTTAAATGCCACTGATCCTTTAAGCAACTCGAAACCTCAGATTTCTTTTCAACTTAAATTACTCAAGTTAAACAACAATAGCTTAAAAATAAATACTTTCCGAACGGGAGCAACGGGATTCTATCTATATACAGTAGCCCTCGACTCATTGTCAGTGTCCGTAAATCTTGGAATCGGAATTTACCAAATTTAAAATTCGTCTCAGACAGTATATCAAAATGATGTAAATTAGGCCGATTCGGTCTTTGTTTCTTTAAACAGTCGTAAAGAAAAAGATTTCAGATTGGTCTATTTCGAGCTTCTTCTGGAAATGTAAGCAAGAAATTTTTTGTATCATTCTTTCTAGTGGTAGATATTAAATACAAAATTATGCGCTATCCAAAACATGTTTCATCAGTGGCTTACACAGAGCTGACGGTTTTTAGAATATAAACCAAAATAATTTTCAAATACGCTGTTTAATGTTTTTTCAAATACAAATACAAAAGTTTTATTTAATATTAATTAATTAATTATATAATAATATATAATATAATTAGTATTCCACAGATATATGTCATTATTAATCAGATTTTATAAAACCATTATTATACTGTATATTACCTGCTAAATATGATTTCACTTTTCTCTTAAATTGAATTACATGTGTACAAACTCCTTGCAATATTTGATGGTAAGTGATTAAATAATTTTGGAACTATCCAATCAAGCAGTGGCGGCTCGTCAGGGGAGGTTACGGAGGCTAAGCCTCCCCTATTATTTTTAATAAAATAATGTTTAAGCATCGGTTATATACTAAAATAAAGCAATTTTGCAAAAAAAAATATATAATCAATAGTATATATATATAGTAAGATGGCGTCCAGTGAGGACGGCGAAAGTGATAGTGCTGATAATAATCTCAAAACAGTTATAAAAAACCTTAAAATTTGTGATTTTTGTAAAAAGAGTATACGTGCAAGTACGGGCATTAAATGTATGGGATGTCCAACGCACATCCACGCCCGATGCCTGGATACCTTAGCAAAAGCACGGGAATTTAATAAGCAGAAATGGTACTGTCAAACCTGCACTGAGGATCCAATTGACCTAGTGGATATAACCGATCTGGATAGCGAAGCATTAAAAAGAGAAAATGCACACTTAAGAAAAGAAATTATACTAATGTCAAGGCTAATAAATGAATTAGAGAAGGTAAACAACTTACAGGCACTTAGGTTAACAGATTTGCAGGAAAAGCTATTAAATTATAAACAAACTATAAATCCAGCGCCACCTGTGGATGAAAAGTCCAAAGGCATAATGAATAAATCAGCAATTGTCGATATAGATCTGGATGGTATCACGCCAATAGATCATACACCGGAACAGAAAAAGATGGCGCAAATAAACATAAACAAACAAAATAACAACTCCCAAAGCGCTCAAATAAAACAACAAAACCGTTCTTATGCTAACGTCTTAAACAAAACCACTCATAATTTCATTGAAAGACGTAATGATAATGAACCTGTTAGAAAACCAAGAAAAGCGGTCGTCGGAATAAAAGATGTCAAAAGTCGTAATTTTCAAGGCTCTGAAAAAAGAGTTTGGCTATATATTGGGAACGTAATGTCAAGCACTACACAATCCGATGTTCTTCAATACTTGAAGGATGAAACAAAGGAAGAGGATTTTACTTGTGAACAACTAGCTACCAAAGGGACCAAAAGTGCTTTCAAGATAAGTGCTAAGTTCAAACTTAAAGACTTGCTTTATCAAAGTGATTTTTGGCCTGAGAATGTAGTTATAAGACGATTTAATTTTATAAGCAATTCCGATTTTTTAGACAAGAAAACACTAGAAAAAACACCGACAAAATAAATAAAAATGTAAAATCTAGAATTAAATTAAATTTTTCTATTTTTGGCCATCTAAATGCCCAAAGTTTGCGTAATAAATTAGATGAAGTTGAAGTATTGTTAGATGAGCATGATATTAGCTTAATGTGTGTTACAGAACATTGGTATACTATAAATGAAATAAATTCTGTTTGTATTCCTAATTACAATATTGTTGCTTGTTATTGTAGATCCCAGTATAGTCATGGTGGTGTTTTAATATTAAGTAAATCCGATATTGTAACTAGTATTTTAAGTTTCTTAAATGACATAAACTGTGAAAAGGTATTTGAGTCTTGTGGCGTGATCATTAAAAACAATTGTAGCGAACTGATCATGATATGTATATATAGGTCACCTGACAGTGATTTCACCAACTTTCTGGTTAAGCTAGAAGAATGTCTCTTAAAAATTACAAGAAATAATGAGTCTACAATTATTATATGTGGAGATTTCAACATCAATGCCTTAGTAAAAAGTAAAGAATTAGATAGTATGTATGACCTCTTAACATCCTTCAATGTTTATAACAAAATCAGGGAACCGACGCGTATTACACCACATTCCAGCACTGGCATTGACTATGTCATAACCAATAACACCAACGTAACGTGTTCTGTATTACATAATGGCCTTTCAGATCATTCTGTACAACTAATCAAGTTGGATGAGCTGTTACTTGAACGTAACTGTACCATACCTTACAGATCATATACGGAATCCAATTATACTTACTTTATCCATCGCTTATCAATGGAGGACTGGAATGATATTTACTCTAGCACTGACTTACACGTTAAAATGTATAACTTCACACAGACAATAAAATACTACCATGATATATCATTCGCCACAAAAAGTAGTAACAGGAATAAACAAAATGACAAATGCTGGCTAACTAACGGTATTAGGAAGTCATCGCAAACGCTCAAACAACTCTTCCAATCATATAAATCAGGATTAATTAACCTAGATTACTATAATAAATACAAGTCTATATACAAACAAGTAATTGCATTGTCAAAGAAAATGGAAAATACCAGGAAAATTGCTGTCGCCCAAAACAAATCAAAAGCTGTTTGGAATATTATCAATAATACTGTAAGAGCTGCTTCGAAACGAAACTTTCCTAAACAACTAAAAGCAAATGATTCTATTTTGACAAATACGACCGACATAGCTAACGCTTTCAATACTTATTTCTCAAAAGATTCCAGTGTCTCTTCAAACTCTGACAAAAGTACACCCTCATCAACGTGCAATCACACTATATATTTGGAACCCGTTCTTGAAAATGAAATAATAAACACTGTATCAGAATTAAATAACTCGAAAACGGCAGGCTATGATGAAATTCCTACAAATGTAATTAAGTGTTGTATACATTACATCTCATCACCACTCGCACACATTATAAATGAATCTTTTTTGACAGGAATTTTTCCGAATTGTTTAAAAACTAACAAAGTGATTCCCGTTCACAAAAAGGGTGATATGGACGAGCTAAGTAACTACAGGCCCATTGCACTTCAATCAATCCTATCAAAAATAATGGAAAAGATCATGGCAAAGAGACTGATATCCTTCTTAAACAAGTTTGACCTGATAAATCTTCAACAGCATGGCTTTCGTAAGGGTTTCTCGACCATAACGGCTCTTACTGACATTCTAAATGAACTATATAGGAGGATTGATAATGGAGAGATTGTATTAACTACATTACTAGATCTTACTAAAGCATTCGACAGCATAGACCATAATAAACTAGAAGAGAAACTGGAAGATATTGGAATTAGAGGGAACTGCAAGAAGTGGTTACTATCTTATACTATAAACCGACAGCAAGTAGTAAAACTTGATCAGACTTATTCTAATACAGTCCGATTACGCGCTGGTGTGGCTCAAGGTTCTATATTAGGTCCACTATTGTTCTCAATATACATGAACGACCTCAAGTTGAACACTGAAAATAGTAAACTTGTAATGTATGCGGACGATATCACCATTATCAACAGCCAGTCAAATGTAACGGAATTGTCCCAGAGTTGCTCGATTCAAATAAACGATATAGGCAAGTGGTTCTCTAAAAATGGCCTTTCTATGAATCCAGCCAAAACAAAAACAATACAGTTTTCAACATCAAATTCTCGAATAAACAAAAGCATACTTGTTAAAATGGGAGATAAGTCTATTGAACAAACAACGTCGGCAAAACTACTTGGCATTACTCTGGATCAGTCTCTAAACTGGGAAAATCACATAGATGCTCTCATCAAGGGAATTGCATGTTCTTGTTATGCTCTGCGGAGACTAAGAGCTATCTCAAACGCTAGCACCTGTTTAACATTTTACCATGCCAACTTCATGGCAAAAGCGACATACGGCATTGTTTGTTGGGGTAGCGCCTCCGCAGCGCAAAGGGTATTGGTTTTACAAAAGAGAGCCATTAGGTGCATGTTTGGACTACGTTATAGAGACAGTTGCAAACACGTTTTCCAACAACATCGTTTACTCACAATACCCGCCACTTATATCTTGAAATGTATAGTATACATTAAGGAACATATTGCACAATTCACACAACTGAAAGATATACACACGTATGATACCAGATTTAACCACGACCTGCAAATTCCTAAGCATAGATTAGTTCACTTCGAAGCAAATCCAGTTTACAAAGGCATTGTACTGTATAACCATCTTCCAGCAGATATAAAGAACATCAATTCCACTAGATTATTCAACAAGAAAGTAAAATCACTATTAATTCAGAAAGCCTATTACTCGGTAAACGAATACCTTTATGATAACTTTCAATAGATTTTCTTTTGTTTTTCTTTTTTTCTTTACTATTAATTCAAAACACAGTTTATGTTATCTTTTATTTTCATAAGAATTTGTTTATATTTGCTTCTTCTTTTTTGTTGTATTCTTATTTCTCCCATCTCTGTGACTTGTCCTATATCAATGCTTTTTGATCTAAATGGATTAATAAATATTATTATTATTATTATTATTATTATATTTATTCATTACTTAATTTAAAAAGGCAAACAAATTTGCAATAATGCGCGAAATTTTACTGTACGCACTATAATAGCAAGCGAGGAGGCTAGCCACAGATTTGGCTCCGCACCGATGATTAATGCCATGACTGAAAGCAATGTGTCTCCGTAAGTGCACGTGCACTTTATACGGCGAATACGTATGGTTGGAGGCTTGCCGCCGCGGTGAGATCCTACCCGATCGGCATGTTGCGTTATCGGTCGTAAAACGGCTGCCCATGGGATTCCCAGCTCCCAGTACTAATAACTTAAGAAGCGTTGGGTGAGTTTTGTTAGGTTACGCACACAAAATGGATAAAATGAACGAAATTAGAATTTGCCAAGATATTGTCCACTGGTTGGTAGGAAATTCTTTTAGTTGTTTAAACATAGAGACGAAATTACACATCGTACAATACATTGAGAAACCACGGCCGAAGCAACCGGCAAAATCGTGGTTTTAGTTCATTATGGTACACTAAATGTGGTTGGTTAACTCACTCAATTGAACGGGAAAGATTATTTTGTTGGCCATGTCTACTTTTTTGTAATCAAACCGAAACGTGGTCGAAATTAGGTTATACAGATTTAAAAAATCTACCGCCTGCTATTGAACGGCATTCTAAGTCTAAAGAACACATTTCATCGTTGTGCAAATTTAAATTATTTGGAAAACAAAATATTGCTACTGCTGTAGACAGCGCGCGCAAAGATGCAATTATTGCCTATAATAATGAAGTTAGAGAAAACCGCAAAAATTTAAGAAAATTAATACGCGTAACAATATTTTTAGCATCACAAGATTTAGCTTTTCGGGGACAGAATGAGACTTCAGATTCTTTGAATCTTGGAAATTATAAAGAATTACTCGAACTCTTTAGTAAATATGAACCTAGTTTTAATAAATTTCTTAGTAGTAATATTTTTTCGGGTCCATCTAAATCTATACAAAATGATTTAATAGATTGTATTTCTTTTGCATTAAAACAAGAAATAGATACAGAAATTAAAGAAGCTCCGTTTTTTTCTTGGCAAGTAGATGAAACCACAGATATATACTGTAAGTCTCAATTATCAATCATATTACGTTATGTCAAGACCGGTGAAGTTATTGAAAGATTTTTGGAGTTTTTTGACGTATCATCCGGTCGAACAGCTGAAGATTTATTTAACCTTTTATCAAATAACAGCGAAAAATATGATTTAAAAAAAAAAATTAGTCGCTCAAATATATGATGGTGAATCTGTTAGGACAGGACATTTAAATGGTTTACAAAGTAAAAAAAAAAACAATTGCACCTCAAGCTCTTTTTGTACATTGTCATGCTCATGCCTTAAATTTAGTTTTGAGTAAAGCTTGTAATATACACAAAGAATCTACAATTTTCTTTTCTAATTTAATTGTTATTGTTTTTAGAGTTTATTTTTGGTTTATTATTACGTTTATCAAGAGTTTATTTTTACGTTTTTATTACCTTTTTCCCTATTACCTCATCCAGTTTCCTATCCAGCCAAGATTTCACTCTCCTCTACGTGGTTCTAGACAATAATTTATATTTTTTTTTCAATTTTTATTCTACACTTACAATGCTACAATAATAACTATAAAAATATAATTTATTGACTGAGAAAGATTACTTAGGCTACAGTAGCCTCCCTTGAACAAAACGTCACGAGCCGCCACTGCAATCAAGTGAAGCTTTATTAATATCTAAGTTAACAGAAGGAACGGATTTTCTCACTAAGAATGTACTGCATCTTTATGATCATGAACTATCTTTTTCTTCTTCACATATGCAATCGAACATGGGTGTTCGTATGTGAGTCACATGATTTGAATTTAACCACCTTGAGATCGAAGAATGAATCTAAAGTAAGAACAAGATCTGTCAAACATTTCCAATTAGAATCAATAAAACTATATATATATATAGAAGATGTGCCTTTGACGCTTATTATTCTTGCATTATTTGATTTGTCGATATCGTCCATTTTATCCCGAGATATTTTCATCGTAACCGCGTTTCCGTTATGACTCCCGATAGCTTCCCCTTCGATTCCCATTCATAACCGACTCGTTCCTCTCACAATTACGAATATATTTATAGCGACGCATAAATAGGAAATATTCCTCATCCAACAGCCCAATTTAAGACGTTGTATTATTGTATTCTATTATCGCTGTCTTTGTTGTACATCCTGGACGATCACTGCACGCTACGTAAATAAACAATGGGGGTGAAAATGGAAGTAGTGAGCACGGACGACGCTGTTATACGCGGCCGAATGCTTACGCTCTTCAAGAAGCGAAACAATCGGAGAATGTTGATGTTTTCGTAAACGGTCGCTCTAACAATTGACAAATCGCATCTGTTGGTATTTTTGGTCATGGGGATAGATGGTATACGTTTTCTATATTGTTGTATATCGTGAGGAATTACTTATAAGTGAAATTGATGACGAGAAAATCTGAGTGTATTTTGCAAAATGAGGGATGACGATAGATAAATAATAACAAGAGAATATCTATTGCATTTATTTCTACTACCGGAAAAATAATTTGAAATTTGATTATTTGAAATAACTTAAATCAAAAAGGAAATTCGTTTCCTGTAAATAATTTTTTTCATTTTCGTCAAAATATCCTCATATTCCAGCAAAGAGAAAGACATCCAAACTATTCTTGATCGTCACTATACAGGGTGTGCAGATATTCGCGCAATATTTTACATCATAATTTCGCTTTTAGCACTTCTTTGTTAACCTATCTTCATTAAAAATACATATTGGCAGCATATACACTCGCGTCGGAAAGTAAGTTTATTCCTATAAGAAAAAAAAAACACTTGCGGGAAAAGTAATTTATTAGCACAAATAAGTAATACAGATAGCTCACTTTACGGCAGAATTGACAGCGGCTTTCGCTAAAATGGGAACCCTGGATCAAATAGTTGGGAACCCGACGTGAGTTCATTCGGACCGCTGCACTTCAGTCGCCAGTGGACAGTCGCGTAGGCAGAACATTTAAATTATTTAGATTCCCGGAAAATAACTTATTGCGTGCTGAACGGATAAAAAATGCGGGTAAATATCGTGTTAGGATATCTTTGTGACATTAATACAACACTAAAAACTCACGACAATATTGCTCTTGCAGTCCATATGCATATATTGATATTGTAAATTATCATTAAACATTAAATCATCATTAAAATAAAACAAAATTGCAGAGTTTAGTTGTAAAAAATTTGTAACAATTTCAATTATTAAATTTACGCCATTCTTGAGAGACCTACCGAACGGCATGATGTGTAGGTATATATAGGCTGTTTTAAATTTGCGGGTAATTATTGATTATAGGGATTTCGTTTATTAAAAGAAAGATACAATGTAGGTTTAAATTTGAGAAATAATGTAACAAGAAAAATAGGAATAGATCGTTTCCAAAGCTTCCGCCGTAAGTCATAAGACAGACATGTTTTTGATTTGTGCTTATATCGTCTATAAATTTGAAATTGTTAAAACTAAAATTTTAAGGAAAAACCTATATTCTATCATTTATAAGCGAAAATTCCACAGTAGCCTGTGAATTTCAAACACCTACAAATTACACGCTTTTGCTTTGTGGGGTGGATATATAATTATGTTATTTCTGCTTATACCTAAGTTTAGTCTATATATTTTTTTGTAGTAGCCGAGATGACCCTAGCACCACAAATATTAAAATATGCCGCTATACGGCACGGAATATTATGGCCAAAACACGTGACGTTCAAAAAGTTTTTCACTTTTGGGATGTATCGGGGTTTATTATGGTTACCTTTAAAATTATTTTCATATTATATAGAATGTTCCAAACGCTGTAAAAGTATCAAAGTTTAAATAAGGCTTATAATAATTAAACCTTAACGGTTTTTAAATAATTTGAATTTTGGAAAAATCTAATCTAATTTTCATGTTTCACATACTTAAGAAGTGTAAGCGAAGCTTATGGTAAAGTGACCATAAATAGACCATGTTATATAACTCAATTATAATAAACCTGCCATCTTATATAGGGTGTACAAAAATTAAAACTAATCGAATAAGAATTGTAAGTGGTTATAACTTGATTAAATTAAATAGAAAGCCATAGTTTTTAATCTACCAACAAATGTACTTTTTTATTACCTATCGAATGGTATTTATATAGGTTAAGCTTTAACTCTTCGCATTTGAATATGCTAAATAATCGTTTTTTACGCCATTTTTTCTTAAGAAAGGAAGGAATAACCGGTTATTTACAAGCGATCAGTATGTATCGATGATAGCGAAAATGAAAGAATCTAAAAACAAGAGTACTCAGAAAACACCTGAAGATTATCAGCGTCTTTCATGATATGACGTCATCAAAATTGGAAGTTCAGAAAAACTCGTAGTTCCTGTGAAGAACGAAGGAGAAGTAATTATTTATTATGCTTATTTCGAAGAAAGTTTTCAAATAATCAACGACTGTCACCTCACCACGGCCATGGTGGTCGACTAAGAATGATAAAAGAGCTGAAAACTAAATATGAAAATGTGACAGCTAAACTTGATACACTGTACTTGAACCTGTGCCAATCTTGTCAGAAACAAAAAAAAAAATACTGACAGATGCTGTTACTAGCTGTATAGGTTTTAGGCAAGGAACTTAATTCAAGATTTGGCTAACATGCAATCTCAAACTAACGGTGATTATAAATTCATCATGGTATATCAAAACCATCTCACAAAATTCGTTCAGTTATGGCCTTTAAAGACTAGAAGAGCAGAAGAAGTAGCATATCACATAGTCAATCTTATCTTTAGTCTGGGAAGACTAAATAACCTAAGCAAAGAAAACAAGGTTGCACTATATTGGGTACCAGGACATACTGGAATCAGCGATAACGAGGAAGCTAATCTATTAGCAAGGAGGGCCGCCGCAATTTCGTTTGTGGGAACAGAGCCGTTCTGTGGCTTAGGAATGAGCACCTACAAAAAAAAACTCAAAGACAGGGAAGAGAAGTTCAGAGCTTCCCTCTGGGAGAATCTCCGTGGTCTGAGACATTCCAAGACATTACTTGGAAATTAGAAAACAGCAAAGACCATGCTAGAACTAAGCAGAAACAGACTACGTACACCTTATATCCAACTGCACTGCTATCACAGAAACTCGTGCCAACCATCTTGACCAAGATGTCATAGACGAGGGAGAAATAATTATGTTATTATATAATATTAAATCTCTTAGTCTGAATGGGGAGCTATAAGTGCGGGCAAACCCTAGCAGCTTATAGCTGATGTAAGGGGGCACAAAAGATCAATAGGCCGCGGTGCAAGGTTACCCTAATTAGATCTAATCTAATCTATCATTCCGGTATCTTTGATAAACACTAATACTTTTCCAATTTTTTCTTGTGATCAACTTCTCTCGTAATAACAGTAAGAAATTGTCAATTAACCGTTCGCATATTTCTTTTGCGTTCATTTCGACATTTAACGGTCACATCATAATTTCAATTTCTTGTACCTGTTGCGTATATTTTAGGTCGAAATTAATTTTACCATATAAAAAATTACCTCTCAAACCGATTCTTTTTTGCAGAAACTCTTCGATTAGGTTTTCGTTGGCATGCGAACGATAAACAAAAAAAAAATCATTGCGAAATAAAATCCTTTCAAGTGCCCGCGTCACCAGAGATGGTTTCAAATTCGCGATATTGACAGGCCGCATTTGCCGATGGTAGACGATTTCAGATTTTAAATTTAACGCAAAAAATTAAGAGCAGCAGACGAAAACTTTCAGCAGCATATGTGGTATACATACAGATGATAATTCTTTATTTAAATATATCCGTGCATACTTTAAGATTACCAATCCGAAGTTAATCTTTAAAAAGCGCCGTAGGTTGTTCGTTTACTTCCTTTTTGAAGTAGGTACAAAATGGGGAAAAAAAAAGTTTCTTAGGAAGACGCACAAAGGAGGAAGGATACAGACAATTCTATTCCTCCCACACGTTATTCAATAGATTATCTGGTAGCTAGCTAATTCACTTTAGTAAACTCAAAGAGAAGCTCAATTACAATACCCGTTTTGTGTTATCAGGTGGTTTGGTGAGTTGTCACTTATATTGCCTCTCCTTTTTGGCAGTGAAATTGAATATTTTATATATATGAACGAATTAATATTTCGACAAAAGCATTTATGGAAATACAAAAACAAAATTAATTAACCGCAACTCCACTAATAAATGTTATATTTACGAGAATGACAACTGAATTGCAAAAGGTTATAAAATTATGGGATTAAAATTTTAAAATTGCAATTTTCCATTATACAAAAGAGGTAATATGATTGCAATAAACGTCAAATTGTAATAATCATTATATTATATTAACATTGAAAATGGCACATCAAAGGAAGCGGTGCCATACACATTGATTGACTGATTTATTTCCCAATATACGCAATTTTCAGGGCAACAGACGTTTCCCGATTTTAACATGCAATATTAATAAGTTTCTCCAAGAGGGTTTAAAACAATTTGAACTTCTTCTTTTTGCTCTCTTTCGTTGCATGCACGTCGGACGGATATTAAGTGTCAGATTAAAGATTAAGTTTTCAAACTCGGTGGGAAGTTTTGCACCAGTTTATACTGGAAATTTTATCGTAATTGCAGGAATTAATAATTCATGGGGTTGTAGGATGAAATTGAATAAAATGAGTTTTTTATAGAGCACTTTGCCAAATCAAACAATGACGCCATGACCTTGCCTGCAGACGGAACTGGATTCGCCTGTGGATTTGACTGTATTAATCACTCATTATTAATTGAAAAACTCGAGTGGTACGGTAGTAGAGGAATGGTTGCCGTTTGGTTTACATCTTTTCTGCGCAATTTGTTAAAGTTAAATTCAAATGTAATTAAAATATTAAATCATTTCAATCAACCTGTTTGCCCGCCAAGATGGGGGTTCCGCAGGGATCGATCCTTGGCCCTGTTCTTTTCTTATTATTTAATTAATTTAAAACAATTTCTTGTAATCTTTGACAAATAATCTACTGGTGCTCTGCTTCTGGTGCTCACTAATCGATTTGTTAAATATTGTCATTTTTACTACCATTATTGTTTTCATTATTATTATCTGCGTGTACTCCATTATTGAATTTCTTGTAATTTTTAACAAATAATTTAAACTAGCGGTCACCAGTACATAACATTTCACTCAGTCACTGGGACCATCAATCGGCTTTCAATTTGTTGAATGTATATTATTATGTCGTATTGTTCCATTATTTCCATAGTTTTGTTTGTATTATTTCTATCATTATTATCACCAAAGATTACTACTTTTATATAACCTTTGTTGTAACCATGACAATGTCAATATCGTAAGATCTCTGACAATAAAATTATCTATCTATCCATCTAACCATTGATTACTAGGTGGGGTGAAAAGTAACCTCCTTGGGAATGAAAAAAATTTTTTTTTTAAATGTTTTTTTATTTTATTCAATATAGTCCCCTTTTAGCTCGATACACTTATTCCAGCGATTTTCCAACTTCTTGATCCCGTCCGAAAAGTAATTTTCCGGAAGGTCTGCAAAATACTCCTCCGTGGCGTCGATGATTTCCTCGCGTGAGCTGAATTTTTTATTGATGAGCCATCTTTTGAGGTTTGGAAAGAGATAATAGTCGGAGGGAGCCAAATCGGGCGAATACGGTGGATGCGACAGCAATTGGAGCCGTAAGTCATTGATTTTAGCCGTGGTTGCGTGCGCCGGTGCATTGTCTTGCAAAAACAAAATTTTTTTTCGCTTCATGTGAGGGCGTTTTGCAGCGATTTCGGCCTTCAATCGCTCCAATAATGCACAGTAATACTCGCTGTTGATCGCTTTTCCTTTTTCGAGGTAGTCCACGAAGAGTATGCCATGACAATCCCAGAAAACCGACGCCATAACCTTTCCGACCCATTGAGCCTCCCTCGGCCGCTTCGGAGCACTCGTGCCGGCTTCAGTCCATTGCCAGGCACTCATTCTGTTCTCTGGTGTGTAATAGTGGATCTAGGTTTCATCAACAGTTACCAATCGACGCCAAAAGTCCGCCCGATTCCGCATCAGCAAGTCCAAACACTCTTTCGAAGTGCTCTCGCGTTCGTGTTTTTGGTCAGGAGTGAGCATGCGCGGCACCCAACGGCAGGATAACTTTTTCATATGCAGAATATTGCCCAAAATATGGCGTGTGCGCTCAGTACTAATCTTTGTGGTATCTGCTAGCTCGCGCACCTTCACTTTCCGGTCAGCCAACACCATTTCATGTATTTTTTTCGACATTGTCCTCTGTAACCGCATCGGAGGGCCTGCCGCTGCGGACTTGATCGGTAGTGGAGTTGCGGCCACCACGAAACTCTCGAAACCAATATTTGACGGTGTAATCTGACGGAGCATTAGCCCCATAATATTTATCCAACTTTTCTTTTGTTTCCTTCGCCGTTTTGCCTCTCAAAAAATAATGTTTTATGAGAGAACGAAAATCGTTTTCGTCCATACTCAACATGATGCCAAACACGTCAACAACAATCAGCTGTCAAAACAAAACTAAACACAGTATCGCACGGAAATTTGGCATGAACGGACTTCAAGGCACCATAACCTGTTTTGCAGTAGCAGCGCATTCTGGCGGTCAAGGAGGTTACTTTTCACCCCACCTAGTATTTAAAGTAATTTTATGATGAACGGTTAATTATCAGATGGTCGTTAGCCACCTAGTCTTGTGATTTGAGTCCTTTAGACTATTCCTTATTTCCATTGATGAAGAATACTATTTTTAAAACTCCGGTCCACACATTAGAGAATTAAAGAATACTAATATATTTTAAAGAGTCAGGGGGAATGATAAAAAATGTTGTGCAGTAGAACATGTTATAAAGCAATTTCGTGCAAAATAAAACTAACGTCAAAAGAAGCTCCTTCTCATTTTTCCAATTTCGATCCATAGATTTTATTAAATTCCAAAGTCATCAAGGAAAAGTTCCAACTGCACGACAATTCGGTATTTATTTATTGCGATTGGGTTGATTTAAAAAAGGAATGTATTTTCCCAATAAAAATATTCCCATATATATAAATTATTCACTTAATAAATTATTGTTCTCTGATACAGATCTTCACCTCTGCACTCCCACTCCAAAAATACCTAAATCCCTATCTTCGGACGCCTCATTCCGTTCGCCGGTGTTCATATATTTCATCCGTACAAGACGCCTTGCCCTATTCGAATGATCTTAAATCATTTGCCGGGCGATTTTTAGTTAATTTTAAATAATTTATTTGACGCGCAGTTAGTCTGGCCGCTGTCTCTGCGTCTCGTTCTTTCACTAACGAATCCACCAGGCAGGCTAAGCTGTCCGGATCGCGTCGACCAGTAACCGAGAAACCTACAATAGGTAATAAGCGTAAAATCACCCGACGGGACCATAAATAATTTTTTCAATATAACGATGCTCCAGAGATGAGCATGATAAAGTAGGTCTGAAGAAACTGGTATAGCATAGGTGTGTATATGTCTGTAAAGTTGTATATCTGATGTAGTGTATATTGGATGTGATTTATTACGAGATCGGACTGGAACTGAGGTGAGAAATTTAATAAGTAATAAGAGTTATTTATAAATTTGCATAAGAGTTGGGTGTTTTAAAATGCGGTTAGGGAAAGTTCCAACAATAAATGAATAAAGTATTAACGCCCAAAAGCTTGGCATGATAATATTAATAGATTTTAACGCAAAAATTTAATTAAAATTTTTTCATCGGCCCAACCGTCTGGAACGTCTATTATGACGGAGTTTTTAAAATTAACACCCCCCCTGGGAGTGAGAATTATTGGGTATGCGGACGATCTTGGTATCCTAATAACCGCTAGGAAAGCAGAAGACCTGGAAGCTACAGCAAACGAGGCAGTAAGCGGTGCCATCAAATGGTTAGAGGCCAAACAATTAAAACTGGCCCCTCAAAAAACCGAGGTTGTACTCCTGGTAGCCGGAAGGAAACTGAAACAAATCAGAGTCAGAGTAGAAGATGTCGCAATAGGTAGCCAGGAAAGCGTCAAGTACTTGGGGATACATCTAACTAGAAACATGCTAATGGGAGCGCATGTCCACCAAGTAGCAGAGAAGGCGGGCAGGGTGCTTGCAAACCTTTGCCGCCTGATGCCAAGAGTGGGAGGTCCGAGGGAGAGCAGCAGGAGGGTATTGAGCTCGGTGCAGGAACACTTATATTATTGCATGACCGCGTTGTCATATTATTATAAACATCCTTGTTTTTTGTAAGAAGCCCTTCATTACGCTTATAAAACATTAGAACTGCGAATGAATACAAGGACCATAGAGGTAATATCCTCATAGTTATAAATAAAGAGCGACATGATTTCGTGGCTGAGGCACCAAGCATACACCTAATAATTTTCTTTTGAGAAATAAAAATTCTCTCTGCACAGTCTGCACACGACGCCGATCTCCAGAAAACTATTGCGTACCTCAGAGAAATAGAACAGGCCTGACACCAAAGTACGCAGACCTTAATTTATAATTTATGCTCAAGGTCAGCGCAGTGCCTATCAAAACTCATCACTTTCTAGAATGGATCTACTACCATACCTAATACAACGGCTGCTAATTACATATGCGGAAGCTCGGAAGTGCACTAAACTAGTCTTTGAGACATTCAGTCTAATTCCATTACACTTAGACCATTCATTCAGCATGAATACAACGTTACTTGTCCGCACAGACACCACATCCAATGTAGAATCCGCGATAATGCAGCTGACATCATCAGCATACTGAGTAATCAGGCACGAAGGCAGATACATATGCAGATCGTTAATGTAAATTACGAATAAGGTCGGATCGCGAATGGACCCTTGAGGTACGCCACATTTAAGTTCTACTATTGAGGAGCAGAATGCTGTGATCTCACCATCTACAGATCCCATAATTGAAACAACGGATCTACGATCGGTGAGATAAGATACAAATAGATTACTCCTATATCTGGAATTCCTCAGGGATATAAACTAGGTCCTCTGTTATTTCTGATATTTATTAATGATTTAATGACCAACATGCAGTCTGCCTCTATTATCTCTGTAGAAGATGCTGATCCGGTACTGTTTTGGTGCATAAGGCTATCTTTGAATATCTCCAAATGCACATCCATGATATACACAACGAAAATTTTCACACAGGCATTTACAGCTGACATCATCATAAGTCTAGTGAAAACCTTCTTCCACCACTTCGTTGACTTACGATCTAACTCATATAGCCTTGACATTTGGTCGGCTAAGTCAACTCACCCCTTATTTTCTCTAGAAAATGCTATCATAATGGGGCAGTGAACTTGAGTTTTAGTACCATCCTTTTGAGTTTTACTCACTGTTGTTACAGTACTTGTGTGGCAGTTACTCAGTTTCCCTAACTCTATCGATGGTACTGTTTTAGCTTCCACTGACTCTGTTAGAGATCTTGGTATTTTATTTGATTCCAAGTTATCCTTCTCCAATCATGTTGTAGATTGCGGAGATTTTCAAAACACTACTAGTTCAATTCATTAATTCGTTTTAGGTTAGAATATGCTGTAATTAGGTGCTTTCCAATTTATTCTACACATATTAATGCTACCGAGTCGATTCAAAGAAGATTTTTGAAATTTTTATGCTATTTAGCTGAAGGAACGTATCCAGCGAAAGGGTTTGCTTATGGCCTACTCTTAACAAAATTCAATTTTAATTCCTTACATGTAAGGCGAATTATTAGCTCAATTAAATTCTAAAACTAACAGGACCAAAACTAAAAATCCTGGCTCGCTCTTGTCAGCTATATAAAATAACACTCATGTCAATTCCCAAACTACCAGTTTTAAAAGTGCAA
Source organism: Cetonia aurata (assembly GCA_949128085.1). Lineage (NCBI taxonomy): Eukaryota > Metazoa > Arthropoda > Insecta > Coleoptera > Scarabaeidae > Cetonia > Cetonia aurata. Next base: position 64,206,725 of record OX421884.1, on the reverse strand, counting down.
ACAGCATAAGCAAATTATTTATATTATCACTCAACGTACAGCTCCACCTGTCGTGCGAGCGTACAAGTAGAGTAATCTCAATTTCAGAAACACATATTACATATCATCATTATATCAACGTAGAATACATGAACTAAAGCTATCAGTGGCGTAGGTGATTTAAGCTGATAAAAGCTGTGATGGTAAAATCATTGAATGCAGTAAATTTACCACTGTCTATAAACAAACTACGAAAAATCAATGATTAATAATCTAAATAATAAGTAACACGTAAAAATTGAATCTGTTTTTCAATTTTCTTAGATTTGATGTTTCGATCATGAATTTGCTAAAACTACATTCTTCGTGTGCAAAATAGTATTACAGTTCCGCGTTCTTTCGTCACTACGATCGCTAGATTGTGTTTTGGGCATGGCGTTTATCCAGCACGCCTTTTTAAATTGGGACTCTCCAGCTTGTTCGTGCGGGTTTGACGTAACGGATTTAACTTTCGAGCCGATCGGTACATATATGTACCACCGATGGTTTCAAGAAGACTGATATAATTTTGCTGCATTATGAGTGGTTGTAAAATGTACCAGCTTGTACCAAGATCACTTTACATGTACGTTGCACAATGCACAAATGAGCGTTTACATCTACATAAAGAGACTTGTAGTAAGAGAACACACGTTCAAGAAACAAGTGCAGGTGAAATTCAAATAGTGTTTGGTTGTATGCTTATTATGTCATATAACCATGTACTTTGCATAAGTGACTGTTGGTCTGAACATCCTTCTATGGGCAACAACGCTATCAAATCTGCAATTTCACGTGAAAGAGTCAAACTTGTAAATTCAAAAATGTATTTCGCACCACCCACAAAACCAGCGAATTGCAAGAAAACTTATTACATTGACGATATTGTGGAATGTCTGAAGCTGAGATTTCGCAAGTGTCGAGATGACAGTAGTTTTCAAAGCATCGATGAGAGCATGACAAAATTCAAAGGAAGATCAGCTCTTCGTACAATATATGCCACTGAAACCAGTGAAGCGAGGTATAAAGATGTGGCTTCGATATGATGCAAATTCAGGATATACCTACCTACGATTTCAATATACAGGGTTTGTCCGGAAAGTAATACGACTGAAACGATTTTAAAAAATTTACTGAGCCAATCGTTACAATTCTTTAAAAACTTTCAAAATAGGCTCCTTCTGCGTCGATGCAGCGCTGCCAGCGCGATTTCCAAGCATTGAAGGCGTCACGGAAGGCATTCTCCGGAATAGCCTTAAGATCCGCGGTGCAAGCTGCTTGGATCCCCTCTGTCGTCTCAAAATGCTTGCCTTTCATCGGCCTTTTCAGGCGAGGAAACAAAAAGAAGTCCGGGGGGGCCACATCTGGGCTGTAGGGCGGCTGCTGAATTTTCTTGGCACACTTCCACTCGCCGCAATTTCTGGCCGTCAGTGAGCACTTTTGGGACCATCTTCGCGCACACCTTGCGCATGTTCAAATGCTCCGTCACAATGTCATGAACCACAGCTTTTGATAAATTTAACATCTGGGCAATTAAACGAATACTTAGTCGACGGTCTGAGTTCAAAACTTTGCGCACACGAGTCACATTGTCGGTGTTTGTCGAAGTCGAAGGTCTTCCAGCACGGTCTTCATCGGCGACCTCATCCCGGCCCTCCGAAAAGGCCTTGTGCCACCGAAACACACCACTTCTTACTAAAACATCATCTGGGTAAGCCTGCTTCATCATATCAAACGTCTCTGTCGCAGATTTGCCGAGTTTCACACAGAATTTAATCGCGTACCTCTGCTCTAACGAACGCTGCATTTTCGGCTTGCACCACTCACAGAAACACGTCGCGCGAAAAAGCCTGTCCTGACTGTCCAGGTGCTCGGAGACACCTGACCAGCCGCTCGTTCGTTAGCTAGGAACGCCCTCTACCGATTCCAGTCGGTGCGCGCACGCTCCGAAGTACAGTCGCGGCGGAATAAAATCAGTCCTATTACTTTCCGGACAAACCCTGTATATACTGGACGGGAAACGGAGCAACAAGATGGTACATTAGGAGAACGAGTTGTGAAGGCTCTTGCTTCTACAATTCGCCGAAAAGATGTGACACTTTGCTTTGATCGCTTTTTCACAATCGTTGATCTATTACAAAGTATAGATTATCCAGCGCTTGGAACATGCATGGTAAATAGACGAAATTTACCAAAGATTGAAACTAAATTGAAGAAGAGTGAGTCAGTGTTCAAATGTTCATCTAATGGCTTGATGTACGTAAAATGGCAAGACCCCAATGATGTGTGGGTCCTGAGTAACTGCCACACAAGTACTGTAACAACAGTGAGTAAAACTCAAAAGGATGGTACTAAAACTCAAGTTCACTGCCCCATTATGATAGCATTTTCTAGAGAAATTATGGGTGGAGTTGACTTAGCCGACCAAATGTCAAGGCTATATGAGTTAGATCGTAAGTCAACGAAGTGGTGGAAGAAGGTTTTCACTAGACTTATGATGATGTCAGCTGTAAATGCCTGGCTAATAAACAATGAATTGAATCAGAAGAAAACCCCATTGAAACCATTTCTGGTTGGACTTGCTGAAGAATTAATTCTGGAAGGAAGGAAAACGACTTCTGATGAAGGAGAAACAAAAAGCCGATGCAAGAGATGTGCAGACGAGAACAAAAACAATATGTAAGGAATGTGATGTTCCTCCTTGTAAAAACTGCTTTGCAGCTTACCATACATAACCACTCGTTTTTATCATAATAAATTTCTTTTCTTCATATGTGTTTCAAACTTTTATTTTCTCCAAAAGCACTTGATAAATGTGAAAAAGCCGAAGTAATAAAAAACTGATGGTACATATAGGAACCGTCTTATAGGACAGCTGGTACGCTAATGTACCACACCCCCGCTCCTAAAACCACTCCTAATTTTGAGATTATTTTGATGAATTTTTGTTAAGAAAACACATATTTACCTGAACCATTAGAAAATCAAAAAAAAAAAATTTAATGTAAAAAAAACCGTCTCGAAAGGGTTAAATCATTTGATTTTGGGGTAAACTTGAACGTACCACTACCTACTACGATCATACGCATTTTAAGATCTAACAGCCTTCAAATATACCGGACAATTTGGCAATTTATAAGAGAATGCAATATTCGAATACAATGCTATCTTACAGTTAAGCAAAAACATAACGTAGCTGATGGTCTGAGATCCCTTTAACGCAAAAAAAAGATTGCATACTATACACAACAAGAGGTTGATTTCGTTCAGACCATTAATCTTTTTTCATAGCCTTTTTGCTACAACAAAGATGTTTCTTTTTTCGAAAAATTTACCGTGGTTACGTAAACATAAATGCAAAGATGCATCATATGACCCATCAATCCTTTTTTGTTTGTCTGCGCGTTCATATCTACGGATAATCCGTATGTAATCTCACCAATAGACACGTTGACTCGCTGAAGGTGTCACGTTGCCATTAACAAGTAAGATTATCCGCAAACGCATGACACGCTAATCTCCTCAATCATCGAGTATCTGAAGATTTGTCAACAGCACGTTACGTGTCAACCTGGATAGTTGATTAATCTTCTTTGTAATTAATTCAAACATTGTATCTGTAAAAAGAAGTGAGTGCAAAGACCACTTATAATTCTAATTTAAAGTATTATTTGTATTTAATTAGTGTATTTAATTAGTCTTACTGCCAAATATCGTTCGATAAACTGCACCTTAAAGTGCTGCTTTCAAAAGGATTCCCACAACAACGCCCTAAGCTGGGCTAAATTTAGCCTTTACGATACATAGATACGTCATCCATCAGTTCCCTTGGTTGCGCGACAAAAATCCCCAACATATTTTCATTGACATTTCGAGCACATCACAAAAACGCCAATACAAACAAGCAACCATTCAGCCAGTACTCAATAATAGCAATAATAATTGCATATCGATGTTTTCCAACGCGTACAGACCAGATAAGCTCATATATTTACGCCTTGCGGATCTAGTAAAGCTATTATCACGTTGCGATGCGCTGACGAGATGGATCGTTATGATGTGGTGCTTTTTCAATTGTCCTCCTATCGATTTTGCAACTCGTCTGGCGGTGCGTGAATTTTATTTAGAGACGCACCAATATTCATTTACCGCATACAATATGATGGAGTTTGGCATGGAGCTAGAGATTACGAACGTTGATGAGATGTTGTGAATCGATTAATTGGAGATTATCTAGAATATAAGGTTGTATTGAAATGTCACTAGTCAATTCTATGGGGCTTTATACTTGAAAATTGCCCAAATGTAAAGAGCAATTATAAAAAGAAGACGCCAATTAATTGTAGGTAAAATTCACTGCCATACCAGCAGCTTCCAGAATAATGATCAAAGTTGAGTGGATTATTGGGAAGGCAACCAAACTGCTCAAATTAATATGATTTCTTCATGTGTTAATCTAAGCTTTCACTAATTTTCTTCTTCAAAGATACAATTTTCTACAAATTATGGTAAAAATAATAATAATAAATAATAAAGAAAACGACCTACAATCCGGAATTGAAGTCAACATTGTATAAATACAGTAAGTAATTACATCGAAATAGGGTAGAAACAACTCATCCAAGAACAAACATGTGCTGATAAGGTTAGGAACACGGAACTAAACAATTCAACAAGTTGATAGGTGTGACAACTATGGCGGTCTACAGTTACGACAACCAACGATAGCGTAAAACCCAAACAAGGCAATTTAAATCTTCCAACTTATGCGATAGATGCTCCCGGCATATAATTTCAAAGAAGAATGCACGAGTTTTGAAGCTTTTGTAATTTGCGAATGCGAGAACTTGAAATCAAACCGAAAACGGAGATCAAATATTTGGGAGTCATCTTGGATCGGCGATTCATTTTCAGTGCCCATGTAAACCATGTAATCAAGAAGGCCGAGAACACCCTAGCGGCATTACTACAGAGCCCTGTATGCACTCCCTGCTTGGATGCCAGGAGTTGAGGATATTGTAAAAGAAACACTCAACAAAGAGACCATTGAATCCAAAAAAATGATGGATAGTCATTCAAACTGGGTGACAATACATGGATTTGTAACTAAAGTAATGGTGAACCGGGAAAATTAGACAAATCTAAATGTAGGTACAGCAGACATCCAAACGTTCTCTGATGTTTATGCAATAGAGCGATTCCAGAGACGCCGTGGAGAACCTGAGGTGGTTTCAATGTCTACTAAAATAAATCGTTCTCAACGACGGATATGGCCGCTGAACAAGGCTGTTGACGTACTTTTACCTTTTACTTATAATATTAATTTTATTACGAAGAGTATCGTCATGTCTAATTTTTCTTGGACCAAACAAAATGAGGTTTTTGTGGGATTCAAATACAAAGAAATTTTTTTTGAAATTCGGTGTATATTATGAATATCAGCATTCAAGCCTTCACACGCATCGCCAACAGACGACTCACAAAAAGAATAATAAATTTTTGTATCATCAGCAACTCAAACATTCCGTCAACGAGAACGTATTGATAAAGAACAAAAGCACGTTTTTTGAATACTCGCAGTGTCTAATATTTATCTAATATATTTGAGCATGACTGTAGGTACAAAATGGACCATACTCTAACTTTCTTTAAAATAAAATCAAATGAGAACTGGCCAATACGAACCCATATATTCAAATTACACCACAATAATTATCGATAGATTGCTCTATCAAATTTCCAACTAGTTTCTGGTGTTTGTCATCAATTCAAAAATACCGGAAATAGCCTAAAAAAAAATTGTAATCACCTACCACACGTGGCATCCATTCATCAATTGTAATTGGTTATTTGTTCCATGGCACAACAAAAACCGATTTGTTATAACTAGTAAACTCAGACCAGTAGATCGATGGTAGAATTTCACAATTTACAACTTCTCGCATTTAAACTTTTATTTCGTTTTGCCCGTTATTAATACAGGTAGGTACTTTATACTAGTCGATATAATCTGCAGGTTTCATTTTGGACTTTACAAAAATGGTCTGTCTTCTCACATCTAGTACCTTGAATTCAGGCTCTGTGTCATTGTTGATCACCAATTTTGTACAGGTGTCCTTTCAATGTACAATTTATTTTGTGGGAAGATAATTTATTATATATACAGTGCCCGACACTTCAATACTCTCACTATATTTTGTAATCATAGTTAAGCTGGGGGTCGCAAATAAATGAAAACTACGTCGTTTCGCAACACAAGTCGAGCATTGTTCCACAATAGTTTCCAAGTTGTGACAGTACTTGGTTGTCAGTATGGATCAGTGGATCAGTATGGATCGTGGAAGAACTTTATGTTTAGAAGAAAGAGGAAGGATCCAAACCCTAGAAGAAGGCTATTCGAATCGTGATATCGAAGCATGTGGGTAGTTAAAGCTTACCTGAAAAACAACGAAAACTGTGGCAATAATCAGAGAGGTCACTGCAACGGGACAGCAAGAGACCGTCGCGCGATTTTGCAGATGGCCTCCAATTCTTGTGCTACAGCTAAGTAGATTACGGATACAGTCGGATGTCATGCTTCCACTATTCAAAGGGTAATGAAGAAATGTCCACACTTGAAAAGAAAAAAAAACTCTCTATTGGCTTGGTGTTTCCCGACGAACAATGAACATTTCAACATGATGATGCTCCAATTCACACAGCAAGAATAATCAACACATGGATGAACGACAACAATATCGATGGTCTGGAATGTCCTGCCCTTTCCTTAGATTTGAATATTATAGAAAACTTATGGGGCTGGATGATGAGACAAGTTTACAATGAAGAAAGACAGTTTAACACTAGAGAAGAATCAATGTTAACCATAAGAACTGCTTGGGAAGCAATTCCAATGAATTTGTTAGATAATTTATTTAATTCGTTGCCGTTGGCAGTTATTGAGAAACTAGGAGGTGTTACTCGATACTAAAATAAAAGATAATTGTTTGATTTCTATTTCTTGTGGTTTTTTTTTTTTTAGGGTGAGAGTAATCAATTGTCGCTTTGAAAATTACCATCAGAGTGAAACAAATTCTGAGAAATTAGTTTCTGAAATTGTTAAGGCAGACTGGTGTTAAGATTTGTTCAAAGGATCTAATTTAACTACTTTTATAGTCATTCTAACTAAAACGTTTTTCAAGGAGATGGCGTCAATTGTGATATGAGAGTACAGTAGTTCCTCAGTTTTCTTCCTCGATAGTCTCTTAATGAGAATGTTTCCTGGGAGCACGTTCCTATATTTGGTTAACATTTTAATATTGATCTCCATATTTTTATGAATGGTACTGTACTTAAGTATACAACGTATTGTCGGAATGACAAATTTTGACCGGTTTTAACTGGGTAAAATATACTCATGTGTGTTATATGAATCATTTAGACCGTTTAGTTGGGATTATTGGAAGATAACTTCGATGTAAGACGCAAAACATATTCACAGTTCCATAACGACATGCACAAACAAGTGCTCCACATCTATTAGTAGTCCTATACAAGTAACTCCCAGATCATTTGACAACGAATTAACACCACGTCTATCGCAAGGCAAGTAACGAGGGCTGTAGATTAATCATTGCCCTTAATATAGTGCACAACGTTACAGTTCAAATGAACAGAGATGCGATATATGATGTGCCTCATCTCGGCAATAATGTGGAAATCCCAGGGCATTCTAGGAAGACAGGAGTGTGGTCAATGAGCAAGGGCTTCGTTACCGCTAAGGCGCAAAAAGTTCTTTGACAAACTTTTACTAAAACTTCTTTTATAAAAGATATTTTATTATCAAAAGTTTCTATATTACACTGCGTAAAATATTTTATAAAAGTTACATGAAATATCAGTGTTGGTGTGTCCACAAGGCTATACATACAAAAATTGTAGCGGCAAAATTGTCAGAGCGCTAGCCTGTGATTTATTGAGGTTATACCTGGCAGATAGGCATCGATGTGTTCGTGTTAATAAGGTATGTGGTAGTAGATCGCAAGTTAAATGCGGTATACCCCAAGGTCTAATTTTAGGTCCTTTATTATACATGTTGAGGAATTTTTTATGTAACACTGTTTCACATGTATGTATGTACTGCTATGTTATTTGTCTATTAAACATGAATTATGCAAAGAATTGGATTCTATTAAAATTTATTATACTTAGGTTATACTCACGTTTATATTTTACTGTATCGTACTGTATTTTGTAAAATTCTGACCAACAACTTACATGGTCGTGTAGATTTAGTTAACGTAACCATGGGATATGACGGTGCGCTTGTATTTTTCGAGCTGGTGTTCGTCGTTGGTTAATTGTATATATTTTACTTGTCAGTATATTTTATTTTCATGCGTCGGTGCATTGACTTATGAAAGGTCGTTTGGTGGGAAATTTTAATTCACTTAATATATTTGAAACGACTGAATTAACTTCTTAGTCTGAATTAAGATAAGAGAAATCTTTATAATTATAATTTTTATATAGTAAATGATCCTACTCACCTGAGAGTATATATAAATTCTAGCTTATTTCTTTGTCACATTTTGTATGGAAGTAAACTAGTAAATTAAGAACCGTTTGTTAAACAGTCTTTTATTCGATATAACGTATAGGAAAACATTACTTAATGATGACTAAATAATCACATTATAAATTCACTGATATTATATGGTATATTAAGAGTTGTACAGAGCTTTAATCACAGCGATATAACCCCTTTGTCCCGTGAGTTACTAAATAAAATTTAGTATAATTTCCAGGTCGTTTATAGGGGAGCAAAATCATTTGAGAGGGGGAGGGGGATTTAAAGCCAGAGCCACCAGCAAATTGGGGTCTAGTTTATCGTTGAATTTGTAAAGAGTATCACAGATGACTCCGAGTGGTATACAATAGAATTAAACAGTTATTTAATTTAGAAAAAATATAATTTAAATTTTAAAAATTTTGTCTACAAGTTTCGTAGCGGTATATATTGTGACTATATTGATGCTGTGAAGCTTTCAACAATAAAACACTTACTTACATTTCTCAGATCTTACTTCACGCTCTGTATAGCACAGGTCAGGAAGCTGAATTCTATTTTAACTTATCATAACTTCTTAACAGAAAATGCAGATACAAAAATCGATGTTGTCAGAGAATTTGACAGATGAATAAACTTTATTTCAACGCCCATACTGTGCTGGAGACAATATTGGTACAGCCCTCGTATAGGTTTGTTCGCGTGGACATCCTAACACAGCCAGCGCCATCTGGTACATTTTACAACTAAGTAATACCGGTTACATCATATACAATAAGAAAGCAGACCTATCGCCAGACGCTTAGGCTTCTTTTCTATTTACACGCAAACATTAATACACATGGACGCATAGGCGGGCTTCTAAACGATTGTATTTTAAGTGCGTGTATGTGAAGAGACCACTCGTTCTGACGACGCGCGGCCAGGGCCTATTTTTCAGTCCTGCTGCAGTGTGTATGTTGTTATACGGTATCGGGTTACTCCGCTGTCCTATTTATTTACAGATGCGCCGTACCCACGCAGCAAGCGGCCAGCCGGCTAGCACTTAACGTCGAATATAAACACCTAGCACCTATTACGAGTGCCGTTGCCATATCTGCGCTCTTCCTTTTTCCTCTCGGCGTCTCGGCAAAGCTCTCTTGAAAGGATGCGAACACGCTTGGCGGTTTTACGTGTGTATTTTACAAGCGTTGCGTTCCTGTACGACTCCTGGAAACCGAGGCGTAAGCGGTAGGCGGCCCCTGTTATTTTAAAGTCCGCTTTTGTGATAGATAACACCTTGACGGTTTACATTATATAATGAGCACGCCCATACGGTGATTGGGGGTCCGCGCGAAGTGGGAAAATAGAATAAAAATAATAATGCGGAGAGTATTTCTAATGGGTCCAATAAAACTGTTAAAAGTACTTTTTTCTAATCTGATGCCATAAATACGCTATTACCGCATCGAAAACGATGCGTTTTAACTAGTTCAATTTAAGATCCGGCAAATAAATAAAATGGCATAGATGAAAGTATACGGATATAGCCGCTCACCAACAGATATATCCCATCAGTACACCCAAAAAAAAAAACTTGCAAATTTTGTTACAATTGTATTCCATATCGCTACAAGTTACAGTAATATATGCACCAGGCGCAATTTGTAATGAAAAGTCACACAAAATTGTGTCTAACGTGTATAAGAATGTGTATTACAATTTGTAAAAAAATTTTCCACAACAATAAAATTAAATTAGTAGTAAATTAGTTGTAAGAACATTATACATATGTATGTACTTAGCAAAGCAATAAGGAAATAGAAATTAATAAAAACAAGAATTTTATTGAAAAATACATTTACTAGACAACATTATCAACGTAAGACATTTTTATTGAAAATGATACTAACTTGGAACACAAACATTTTTTACTGATTTCTTCAATGAGGCTAAAATGTCACCTGATCGCATTCTATTGGATACTCAGCACCCAAAACAAACATTATTTTAAAACACGCATCCACAGCTTTTAATGGTGTATCTACTTTATATTTGATATAAAGTGCATACGTATGAGTCCGTTACGTTAAGAAGTTCTCCAACTATTATTGGTATCTCTGGTACTGGAAACTGAAATCTGGCGTTATTCTCTGCCCGCAACTATAGCTCTACATCCAAGTCAGTAATATTCTGGAAATAAATACAAATTAAGTTTTGTAGATTGCGATTGTGTATTGCGATTTCAACTATATGTAACAGAAAGTTAGAAAATTGCACTGTCTGGAAATTATTACCATCAGTAAAAGGTGTAAAAGCCACCGATATATTGACAATAGAAAGAACTTATACAGTTATGATAACAATAAACGTGCATTAATAATATTATAATTATTTATTATATAATAATAGATTCCAGATAACCCAAGAATTACCTATTACATTTACCCTCTATAGGAAATTGTATGTATATAAACACATAGCAGCACCAGTAATAGGTAATTACACAGGTAAAGAGAAATAATTTAATGCTAAATACATACATACACGCCTATACTTTTGTATTCAAGATATATTTCAATGTCTTACCTTCAAAAATGTTTACCAACGGCTCTAACCTCCAACTCAGTAAATAACTTTTCTAATCCATCGTCGTTAATGTATATATTATCTAATGGACAGAGTACTATAGGACACGACATAATAACACACAAATCACACGACCACCACCATGTACGCCTTATTAACGACTAATATAAAATGGCGCATTAGCGGGATGATTGCTGGCACTGCGAAGATCAAAACACATTTTTGTTTGCTTTTATTCAGTATTCACCTTTGTTTCCACAATTCCGCATATAATTTATATTTGTATCAATAATCAATATGGTAAAAACGCTTTGGAATATCTAATTTAATAAGATTCAAATGAAACAGATATTAATAAACAAGTTAATCCTACTCCTATAGGTATATTAGATACCTACAATAATTAATATAATGTATATCTGAAAGTGTTACATTATTTTGAATTTTCAAACCTAATTGTACTAAATTCGACTACATTATATTCGACTCTTTAATACAAGAAAGTTTGGCATACTATTGTGAACAAAGTGTTTATACATTGTAAAAGATTTTTTTAATAATTTGTAGTATTTCATGCTACAGTACTTTAAAACAAAAATATATTACAAATTCATATCGTTGCACTGTTAAAATATACTACACAATGTTAGACACAATAATGTAGTAAGCTGTATGAGAACGGATTAGGACTGGCCTTTACAATTGTAGTAACTATAACTACATTTTTTTCAACTACAATATTATAGTAATAATTCCCTATGTACTTTTTTGAGTGTAGGCTGTGCTTTTCATGTCAGTATATATGTATGTGTTTCGTTTAGCATAGAAACGCCTGTTCGCGGTCTGCAATGCTTCCAGGCCTATCGTGATTTCGGTACCAATTTCCGTTTTCTATTATATAGAAAAACTTGGAGTGGATATATATGGTGGTGAATTGAATAGGTCAAATGGAATCGAGAGCTGCCTGTGGCGTGGCTGGTGTTAGCGTTCCCGCTAATTGGACGTCGGAATTCGATTTTAGCGAACCACAATTTCAAAAGCTGTGACGGTTTCCAATCTATATTTATTTATATGTTTGATAAAATAAGTGGTGATATTTTATAGCTAAGGCTACAAGCAAGGCAAATACAGCATCAATTTTACACGATCCCGTCTTCAATTGTTTTCTTTAAAATACTCCTTTTATTTGTTAATGCCCACGAATCGTAAAGTAATATTTTACCTAGTAGGGACTCTGATATTACAATAAATTATTGTTTTCAGTAAAAAAAGTGCCGAAAAATATTACACTGCAATTTGCATTTCAAAATTCTATGGACAGACGTTTTTAAAATGCCCAAACCTTCAAAAGGAGCAGGTTGAAGTTTAATCAAGGTGCTCAAAATTTGCCAAAACATTAATCTGATTTTCCTCATCCTCAGAAAGAAGTTTATTACATTAAATAAATGCTTTTCTGCTTTAACTGTAATATAATTACCAAAGTAATTCTGAAAGTATAGTTTTGCAAGTTCATATACAGGATTGTTCATTAGTGCGTCAAAGTCCAATAATAGTCTTTAAAAAATAAACTGAAGAAATGTATTTTATGAAAAGTGGTACAGTAATCGAAAACGCACATTTTAAAAATAATTTGAAGTATACAGGGTGGTGCCCTAAAGCGGGGCACATTCAAAATTTTTCATTTTTAAACGAAACGCCCTGTATATCTTTTATGTTTTCTTACCTGCTTTAAATTGTGATTTCAACGATACCCTGGTTTTTGATTTTGAGTGAGGCATTGTTGAGTTATTAACGAAAATTAATGTTGAACGTACAAAATGATTAAACATTAATTTTATTATACAGGGTATTTGTTACGATGCAGTCAATTTGGCGATTTTAAAAGAGCGTTTCCTGAATGTTTTCAAACGGAACACCCCATATATTATTAAATTTTAGGAATGGCTCGTTAATTGCGCTTAATGTTTGTTAATAATGTCCTATACCCAAACTCAATAATTTCAAAGTTATTTTCAATTTTTCATTACAAACCGCGAATTATTTATTTTTGATTCGATAAGTATGAAGATTATGATGGTTTGAGCTATCACTCTGAGTAGAGATGGATTCGTCAGTAAACAATACTTTTTGAAAGAAGCTAGGTGTTTCCCTTTCAATTTCTAATCCCCATTCGCAAAATGTCCTTCTAGTATCTAAATCAGGCGCCAACAGTTCTTGATAAAAAGATATACTGTAGTCATGATATTTATGATTCTTTAAAATCTTGCTAACAGTAGATCGTGGTACATTAGTTTCTGTTGCTATTTTAGTCGAACTAGTAGAGGCCTTCTCATTTACTGATAACAAGACATTCAATTTACCTTGGTCACTTGTCCTCTTTCTCCTTTCACACTTTTCATAACTCACATTTCCTGTTCTAAACGAATCTTTCCTTAAGTCTTTCCAAACTTGTAACTGAAGGTTGCCTTCTGTCAATATATGTTTGCGCATAAATTCGCTGAGTTAATAAACAATTTTTTTGGGCAGATCCCATAATAAAAATCATGTCAACGAGTTCGTTTCTTTCAAACTGCATATTGACTTAACTAAAAATCGTAATAATAATACATATGTGACAAATAACAAATGTGCAAGAAAACTACGTACCAACTAATCCAATTAATAAATAATACAATGACAATATTAAAGGCAGAAACTTAAGAAATCACTAATGCGTAAGTAACAGCAATAATTAAGATTTGACACATTTGCCACTTTGTTTTTGTTTGTCAAAGCGTTCGCCCGATAGGTAAGTACACTAGATAGAATTGAAAACAAATAATTCGCAGTTTGTAATGAAAAATTTAAAATAACTTTGAGATTATTGGATTTGGGTATAGGACATTATTAACAAAAATTAAGCGCAATTAACGGGCCATTCCAAAAATTTAATAATATACAGGGTGTTCCATTTGAAAAAATTCAGGTAACGCTCTTTGGCAATCGCCAAATTAACTGCATCGTAACAAATAGCCTGTATAAGTAAGTATTATTTATTTAGCATTGCTATTTACATACATATAACAATTATGTCTACAACTACTTAGAAATATAATTTAATGTGCCTATAAACCACCGACTTGAAAAGACTAATCCTATTACATTCTTTAATATATTCTGGTAACGAATTATATTGATTTATTCCGTGCACAAATATGTTTCGCGAAGTTTGACTGCGTCGGTATCTAGCTATATAAAAATCCCTGTTTTGTCTAGTGTGATAGCTGTGTATCTCATTTGTTTCTATCAATTTATTTATTAAATACTCTGGTGCTTCCCTCAATTTGATTTTGTGTATGAGAATAAATACTCTATATGTTAATCTTTGCCGTACATTCATTAAATCTAAGGTATCCAACATTAAGCTAACAGGCGTATACCTATTGCACTTTAGTATAATTCTCATACATTTGTTCTGCAGTTTTTGCAATAATTGTTGATGTTCATTTTGTCTAGCATTGAACAATATTGCTGAACAATATTCAAAATGTGGTGCTATAATTGCTTTATATAACCTTAATTTGACATATATTGATAATTGTTTACTTATTCTACTTAGGAACCCAACTTTTTTAGATATTTTATTTGATATGTATTTTAAATGTTCCTTAAAATTTAAATTTTCATCTACAATAACTCCTAAGTAGTTTATATTCGTTACTTTTTCCAATCTAATATTATTAATGCTTATTCTAATACTATTATGTACAAAAGAATTTAATTTATATCTACTTCCTAAATACATATATTTACTCTTACTGATATTAAGACTCAACTTATTTCTACCTAACCATATGTATATTCTGTCAAGTTCTTCGTTCATAATTTTAACCATTTCGTTTATATCGTCTCCGCATACATATAACATTGTATCATCAGCGAACATAGAGAGGTTACATTTTTTAACACACTCAACCACATCATCAACATATATATTAAATAGTAACGGCCCTAACACAGTCCCTTGTGGTATCCCAAATTTAGTTTCTATCTCGTTCGATACTTCACCTTTATATTTCACTTTTTGTGTCCTATTTGTTAAATAACTAGCAAACCAATCTCTAACCACACCCGTAATACCTATCATTTCTAACTTTCTTATTAGTATGTCTCTATCCACAATCTCAAATGCTCTACAAAAGTCTAGGAAAACAGCTAAGATTATTTTTCCGTCGTCCATTTCTCTTATCCACTTATCATATAAATTAACTATGGCAGTCTCGCAGGAATGTTCCTTTTTGAAACCAGATTGATGTTTGCCTATTAATAATAAAATGAATGTTTAATCATTTTGTATGTTCAACACATCCCTTGGCTACATACTTACTAAATAATTTTGTCTTAGTTAATCGCAATACTTTGACATGGAATTAGTATGGTAAACCTTGTAACGACCATTTTTTTTTCATTTTCGTTAATAACTCAACAATGCGTCAATCAAAACCAAAAACCCAGGCATCGTTGAAAACACAATTTAAAGCAGATAAGAAAACACGAAAGATATACAGGGCGTTTCGTTTAAAAAAAAAATTTTGAATGTGCCCCGCTTTAGGGCGTCACCCTGTATACTTGAAATTATTTTTGAAATGTGCGTTTTCGATTACTGCACCACTTTTCATAAAATAAATTTCTTCAGTTTTATTTTTTAAAGACTATATTGGACTTTAACGCACTAATGAGCAAGCCTGTATAACAACCGATTGTTCTCCTAATAAAGTTGTCGCTTTTACAAAATGATGTATCTCCCGTAATAATTCTGTGATAATCTTCTGATCCATTATCGGCAATCCGTTTCCGCAACCTATCCCTCACTCGATAACCGACGAAAACAATCATTGGCGCACTCGAGTATCAGTCGATACCGACCGCGGGCAGGATGCCAGTCAGTGACGTAAATAGGGGCCGCAAAACCCCGCAATGCGGGGGGGCCCCGGTGGCAGAGGGGCCCCACAAAGAGGGTAGCCAAGTCAAAGAAAGTGTCCCAGTATGACATTATTAAATTGACATTTTTAAAAGTCTCATGATAAGTGATAAAACAGATAAAATATGTAATACATATATGCCATTTAACGTTAAAATATCTACATTTGAATTCGTGCTTATATCTGTTTTCTTGTATCATTTGTTAAATGAAGTAAATTATGCTTCAAAACTCCTTCAAAAGAAAAATATAAATCTTGATGAAGCAACAAATGTGCTAGGTGATATCAGCTTACGTCTACAAGAATGCAGATCAAAGTACGAATTCTTTAAGATGGACGCCATTTCTATTTGTAACAAATGGAAAATACCTCCCATTTTCAGTGCTAAACGTCAACCAAAAATCAAACATCCCTTCGATGAAATATGTGAAAATTATTACTTCGATAATGCCGAACAAATATTTAAAATAAACGTTTTCTATACAACCGTAGATATTGTTAACACCCAAATTAGAAGTAGATTTACAGGTATGTCCGAAATTTCAAAATTATTTCAATTTCTGCAGCCAAGAAACCTTTTCACACTATCAGACAGTGATTTAATTAAAGCAGCCACTACATTACAAGAGCATTATTGTAATGATCTCACAAATAAATTTCCTGCGCAACTTTTAAATGCGGTTTCATTTTTAAAGCATGACATTACCGCGGATACAACTACAAAACAATTAGCCGAGTTACTTTTAATAAAATTTGGGTTCATGGAAAGTGATTTCTCGGAAGTAAATACAGCTTTGCTACTTTTTCTAACAATACCTGTAACTGTAGCTACAGCAGAGAGATCTTTTAGTAAACTGAAATTAATAAAAACATACTTGCGTAACACAATGACACAAGAAAGATTAAAAAATCTCTCTGTTGTAGCTATTGAAAACGCAGCTGCACAAAAGTTGGATCTTCGACAACTAATTCGTTGCTTTGCTGATAGAAAGGCACGGAGAACTGCTATATAAACAAAATTATTTAGAAAATGATTATGTTTATAACAATAGGTTTTGTATTCGGTAATAAACATTCTAAAATTCTTAATAAAAGCGAAATTTTAAATTTTGATTACTATATAATTAAATACAATTGAGTTATTTTTTTTTTTTAATTATGCATATGATAAATGTGGTTATCTGTACTTATTGTTAGTATCGTATAATATATTGTAACATGTTAATAATGAGTTTATGAAGATATGCTTATGTATGTACCTACATTATTCCACATAAATGAGACTGATAAATAGCAGACGAATAGTTTTATTGAATACCGAATAGAACCTGAAAAAACGCGATTTTATGTTCAGGGGCCCCATATAAAATTTTTGCGGGGGGGCCCAAAATTTCTAGTTACGCCACTGATGCCAGTCCGAGTGGCCAATTTTCAATATCTATATAGTATCGCGGACGGAGATGGCAAAATTGGTAATTTATCTGGACGAAATTAAGACTTTAATCTGCCGTCAGCACGCACTCGCGTTAGATGAGTAACGTAAATCCTTGTCGTATACACGATAATATCGTCTACCTATGCATAGATAAGAAGTTATTAATTCGTTTATTATTTCTGACTAATAAAATGATTCCCCGGCGAAGTAAAAATATCACTCACGTGTGCGCCTGTGTTTATTTCTGTGTGGCGGGTATTTTCCCAGGTATTATTATTGAAATTATAATTATTAAATCTACGATGGATATGCTTCTCATACTAGTATTCCCTTAGTAGAAAAGGCCATTGCCACACTGAGAAAAATGGGTTGTAGAAATTAGATCGTAAATCTCTTTATGTTAATTACTAAAATAATTATTGTCAAAACGACAATATGTGGCGTGTTAAGAGTAAAATAACCAGATTTTATCATGCTTATAGTAAGAGGCAAAATCTGGATGTTACCATCTACATCTTATGGATGTAACAATTAATATACTCTATCGCTGAAAGCTTATATAATGACGTGGATTATATAGATAGTCGCTGCGATTGACTGCGATATTATTAGGTATTCGATGCATATTCAATTTCTAACATAAATGTTTGTAACGCTCTTCCCACCCCTTGCTCTATTCATTGTCGATCGGAAGAAATCGACCAATAAGCTGTTTTGCCGCGACAAAATTACTGACACGTGTTATGTACGTGTGATACAGGTGTACGTATTCGTGTCGGCGCATGTTTGTGTCTGGTCGTTCGTTGATTTCTGTGCATCGTAAGCAGAAATGAATGCAAACGTGGAAAACATTTTAATCGAGTGGGGGTTTCCACAGTTAATTCATATATTCAAAGGTAAGTAATAGATATTATATGCATATACTTCGTAGTGGGTACTTTATGCTTTGATAGAACATTAACCTAAATCTAACCTACTAGTGATTGTTATGTTAATGAAAGTAATACACGTTGGATTTTTGTAATAATGGTTTTAAGGACAAATAAAAATATAAAATCAATATTATAGTTTTTATTGTGTAATATTCCACTTTCCTTATGCATGAACTGGGTAAAACCTTGTATAGTACTGTATTTTAAATTACAGGTAAGTATCGCTGTATAGTGCCCGCATATGATCTATTATATTATTGTTTACTATCTACTATTTTAAATGCTAAGAGACGTTAGATTATTATAGTAGAAAATAATATTGTAAGTACTACAAGGCTATATGGTAAGTATGAGCATCATGTATCGTACATAGTAAAATATTACATTATACTGGGTACAATGAAAAATTTAACAGTTATTATCAAATATAGTCAGTGCTACTAGACATTTTTTTCACATTTACTAACATGTATGCTCAAATTAATAATACAAATATAGTACACCAACTTTACCATACGAGTTAATAAAAACTATTCACATAAATGTCCTATACAGATATTGTCACCGGTAATATAAAATATGATTGTCCCTATAGGAGCTATAAAATATATTAAAGTATACTATATTTATGTTAAAGAGTACAATCTATTTCTCTCAGTGTAACAATATAATTATTTTATAACTTCCACCCCATTCCAGTCACTTACTGCAGCCAATGGATTTATGTGCCTTTAAATCGTTAAAAATGACGTGCGATGCAGAAGTCATAAAGTGGCAAAGAAAACACTATGGCATGAAAATACCCAAAGCAACGTTTGCCACCATAATTTCCCAAATATGGTCGCAATCAAACCCTACATTACTTACAAAAGGATTTGAAAAAGCAGGGATATACCCGTACAACAAAGAAGTCATCTCCGCTGAGAAGTTCGACCAGGAAGCATACAAAAGGTGGGTTGATTTCGAGAGGAGTAAAAGCGGCGAAAAAATAGATCACCATAATATTATTCCGAATGAGGATGCAGTACAAACTACTCCCGACAATAATAAAATGCCACCTGCGCCAAGCGACGACACAGTACAATCTACTGCGGCTCCAATCTTAGATGAAATATTTAACACACCATCCACTTCGAGAGCAAACAGTGAAGCAAATCCAATCACCCACTCCAAGAGCACCATCGACAATTTCCGAGCAAACAAATCCGCCGTATGACCGTCCCAACAGTTTTGAAGTGCTGCTTTTAGAGCAGATAAAGCAGACTCCGAGAATGGCGAAAACCGGAAGAAAAAGGATTTGTACTGGGGCGGAAGTTATAACATCTGTAGAGGTTGTTGCTAGATTGAACGAAGAAGCGAATAAAAAGAATCCAAAGATGGTAGGTACAAAAACCAAGAAAAAGGTAACTGAGAAGGAAGATACAGACACAGAAAGTGAGAAAGATATGAAAGAAAATGATTCTGACGACGATGTTAGTTTAGGCGATGCAGTAGCCTCACTGAATGAAGAAAATGAATTTATGGAAACCTTGAATAAGGACTCCAATACGCTTGAAATGGGTGACTGGATTTTAGTTAAATTTGCCACTAAAAAGTTGTTCAAATTCTACGTTGGTCAAGTGACAAATCTGGATCCAGGTTTAGAGGCGAAATTCGCCCGAAGAATTAGGTCTTCCTCGCACTTTTCTTGGCCTAATTTAGAAGACATTTCAGAACTGAGTATGGACCAAATTTACAAGATTTTGCCTGCACCGACGTTTGACAGAAGAGGATACTTTACATTTTCAATCATATTTGACGCAAATGTAAATTAAGTTGTATTTTTGAGAGAAAGATTTTCTATGGTATTTTGCCTGCGCTTTCATTCACACTTCCCCGTTTAATGTTCCATTGCATTTTAGGTACACTAGACACCAAATTCACACTTGCCCCAATTTGATGGGGAAGTGTGAACCATTGAATTTTTTTGGACTTTAATTAAGAAAAAAAAAACTTATCAATAATTCGCCTTGAGCTTTTAGCTATCAACTCAAAACATGTTGAGTGTACACCACGTAAACTGTCATTTAAATCGGTAAGTATACAATGAAATTAAAAGGAATTAAAATCGAACTAATGGATTTCGCGGTCACATTTGCCCCAGTGTACCTTAATCATGTTTTATTATACACTTTTTGTTTACTGCTTTTCTTCAAATTGTTATTCGCTCCATATAATCTGTATGTCTGTCTAGCTAGGCATTTTGTCATAATTTTTTGTTTTTCTTTATTTTCATCCCGATTCTCCAAGTGATAAAACAGAAGCGGCTTGACCATGAGCACGGAGCGTATACAGCACAGTTCGAAGAACACTTAAATTTGAGTTTATCTAAATTCTAGGACGGATGATTGGAAAATCGTAAACACAAAAAAAATGTGTTGATGTTTACGTAAGGATTATCAGTTTAATATAATAATTATTATTTTCTTATGTATATAAAATTGCGTAATTTATACTTCATAAAACGGCAATAAATTATATAAATTTGTTTTTAATATGAAAGTAATGGTACTAGAATTAGTATTTATTTGGACATTTCAAGGAAACTATCACGGTAATATATTTTTATGTATTTAGAATTGTTATTACATTTATTTACTTTGTTATCAAAACGCATATACAGTGCCGGTCAATATAATAGCACCAGTTGCAATATTCTGATTCGAAAGATGTAAAGCTTTCACCTATTTATTATATTATTTTTTGGAGTGTAAAAAACAGTGACATTTTTTATGCTATCTCAGAGTGTGTGCATTTGTTGTCAAATTTCGTAACTGTCAATCAGTTATAAAGGATCTTTTGTAAACACTTATCATTTCGTGCAGTTAATAAAATAGAACCAGTAGGCTTTTTAAAATTTGTTTTGCAAAATTTTGTGAAAAAAAAGTGAAAACGGAAGGTAACAAAATTTTTTTAATATACTTTCTATAAAACCGTGTAATAATTTTATAAAAATTGTATAGTTATGGGTCGCGGAAAGCATTGTTCGCCGATATGAGCAAAAAGTTGAATCCCGTGGTAGGAAGCGAGTTTTGTCACCCTTAATGGTAAAACGGTTAGTACGGACGACTAAAGCAAATCCCTTTATGACAGCTACGGAGCTCAAAAAAACATTGGATGTGCCGGCAAGCGTGGAAACTATTCGCCGCAGACTTCGAGACAACAGCCTCAATGCCTGTAGTCCTCGAAAAGTGCCGCTCCTTTCCTCTAAGCATGTTGCTAAACGGATATCTTTTGCTAAAGCACATGTAAATTGGCCAAAGGAAAAGTGGAGAAATGTGCTATGGACTGACGAATCCAAAATTGTTCTTTTTGGTGGAAAGGGTTCCAGATGTTTTGTCCGTAGGCCACCTAACAGCGAATACAAGCCTCAATTCACAGCAAAAACTATCAAACATGGAGGTCATAGTATTATGGTATGGGGTTGCTTTTCGTATCAAGGTGTGGGTCCTATATATTGGATCAAAACCATTATGGATTCATCGGTTTATGTAAAAATCCTTGATGAAATTATGCTGCCGTATGCTTCCTACGAAATGCCGCTGGTGTGGGTCTTCCAGGAAGACAATGACCCCAAACACACCAGCAAAATGGCAAAAAAATGGTTCAACGATAACTCTATCAATGTAATGGAGTGGCCTGCACAGTCCCCAGATTTGAACCCTATCGAAAATCTGTGGACGGACATAAAGAAGGGTGTATCTACAATAAAACCAACAAGCGTTGAAGGGCTCTGGGAGGCTGTGCAGTAAATTTGGAGTTCCATCAAAGTTGAAAGATGCCAGCATTTAGTGGATTCCATGGGAAGGCGTTGTGCCGCGGTAATAAACCATTAACATCAAAGAATTTATTATTGTGTTTTGAGTTGAATCGGCCCAACAGTTAAACAGATGTAAACGGAGTCAGTATAAATTTGTGCGTGGTGCTATTATATTGACCGCAGCTGTATATAGTTAATGATAGTTTTCGATGCCATATAGATATATTGTACAGTTTAAGAATGTCACATTAAACGTTATCAAATTAGTTTAATATTTGTTCGAATTCGAAATAATATCAAATAATAAAAGTTTTAAGTTGTATATATTATTACATCCATTAGACTAACTATAGAGCCATTATAATCTTGGGAAATTATTATTGGATTAAATAAAAGCATAGCAATAAAAATATTTTGTTTTTTTTTTTTTTACGCACTAGGTATATATCTATATACATTTTTAAATCCTTATAATAAAAACATTGCTTAAATATTTTAGGAGTAAACAAAACATTCCAGTAGGCTGTCGGCATAATTCCTTTCATGTTTTGCTAAAAAACACAAAATAAAAAGATTAAAATAATGGGATTACCTATGTTAGATTAAAATTTACTGTCTTAACGAAGCGTGAATTATACCTATATAAGTATTTTGCATTGCCTATATTTTTTTAAGTAGAAACGAGCATTGTTTTGCGTTTCGAAGGAGGAATGAAAGGAACCTCTCTTATATAAATGAAGGAAAACTGAGAATAATTAATTTTTAACGTTCTTACATCTCTCTAGAGGAGTTAGATTAAATTCTTCATACGAAAATAAAAGCAGGTACTCCTGTATTTTACAAATCTTTATTAAATAATTTGGCAAATTTTATTTCGGTTACTTAGATTAAAGTTTGTTGTTTTTTCCCCTCGCAGAGTAAGAAAATAAATTAAATCATATGAATCCTTATCGGTTAAGCTAGATTTAAGTTTCGGGATTAAAGAAAAAAAAAACCGAAAATGCCGATGAAATCAACTAAATACAGACGTCAAGAAAACCGCCGCAAATTCTAAAATAAAATAGTTTAGGGTTGTTAAAAGCAATACAAGGCCAATATAATACGAAAAAGAAACAAAAACATATGTGTACAATCATCTTAATTACACGTATGCCTTAGCCTGTGTGTAACAGTACATATTACATTCAAAAGATATCGTTGTTAATAGGGGTGTCCCACAGGGTAGCGTCTTAGGGCCTCTCTTATTTGTTATATATTTCAATGATATCTATGCTGTCAAACATGTCGGCGATCCACACTCTATACCAATCAATTACGCCGATGACACTTCCATACTGATTGTGGAAAATGACTTATGTTCTTTAATCGCCAGTGGGGATAACTATATGCAGAGTGTGGACCATTGGCTCTCCCAAAACCATTTGAGTCTTAACCACAACAAGACCAATATAATGTTGTTTAAGAGTAAACCAACTGCTTATCCTGGTACTATTATGCTTAACAACTTCGCACATCCTATTCAAAATAAAATACGTGTGTTAGGTGTTTTGATAAACGATTCTTTAAAATGGAGGGAACACATAAGCGTTATTTGTAAGAAGCTAGGCAGTTTCTGATATGCTGTTCGTCAGCTGAAAGATCTAGTAAGCAATAATATCTTACGTATGGTATACTACAGTTGCTGTCATTCTCAGTTGAAATATGGAGTTATTGTTTCCACGGTAGCCGTTCGTTAGAAGTTTCCAAGGTTAGAAAAAACTTGGAACTCTGAATTTTTGGAATCCGGGGCTACTAAGAGTCTCTTTCATTTTAAAATAGTTTCAGGGTCTTACCACTTCCGGTTATACCGGAAGTCGCCATAAACTTTCTTATTTTAAATGGGGAATTTGTGAAGGACATTGAATTAGACCCTAATATTGTAAGCAATTTAAAACATGCTCCAATTACTTCTGTCGATGTAGAACGATCTTTTTCGACGTTCAAACACTTGTTAGATGACAGACGGCATTCATTTAAAATATAAAATTTAGAAAAGCACCTAACTGTCAAGTTTAATAATAAACAATAGCAGTTTCAGTAGCTAACTAGACCAAGAGCAAATAGTTAGTAGATAATATATAGGTGTTTAGGTAGGTAATATATTACTAGTTAAATAATTGAATATTTATTAAATCAAGTTATTTTTTTAAAATAGTACATTATTATAATATAAGTAAGTATTCTAACGTCACAGAACTTCTAAGTTTTTGTATATTGTTAATAAGGAATAATGTTGTACGAGCATTATGTTGTAAGATACTTAAAATGTAAAATAAACTGTTTTCATGTTTTTTATGTGCATATAATCCGAGCTTTAGTAATAATATATTGATGAAACCATGCAATATTTGGAAAATAGAATCAACGGACAAAAATCTTGCTACACTAAAAAAAAATGAAATAACAAAATTTAAAAGAAATAATCCAAATATATCCACATAAAAGCTCAGTTAATGATGAAACAGATAAGTACACAGTATTTTACCAAACTGTATAATTTAATTTTATAATTAAACACAATATATATATAAAACTTAAAAACGTTTTTCATATTTCCCAAAAAAATCAAACTCATATATTTTACGACCCCAATCTTTATATAACACACAGTTTTCAAAATTTAATATTAAACCGAAACAATATGATTTTATCATTTATCAAACAATTTTTTTATATTTTTAACGTAACTTTTTTAGGATTTATAATTTTATATACGAATGTATTAGAAAAAACTTTTAAATAAAACTAAACGTTGTACTTGTAAACTTTCATCTGTATATAGTGTTAACCCAAGAGAAAAAGTCTGATCTTAAATAACTAAACATTTTGTGTTTTCTAATTAGCTTTAATCTAATTTTCTTTCTTAATTTTTAAAAGAGAAAAATCCTACTTTTCTGTTGATCATCTTCCATCTCTGGCCTCGAAGTTGTCGTTGTGGTGACAGCTCTCCTCCTAGACGGTCGTCTCTTGTTCTTCATAGTGCCATAGCGATCAAAATATTTTGCAACACTATCCGTCGAGAAAATAAAAACAGAAAAAAAAAACGAAAAGCGACGCGAATATTGAACGAAAAAGCACACACTAAAATTCTGTCAATATCGCCGACGTATTTTCCCGCCAAAAAAGTTTTTCATTGACTCAATTCACAACCTGAGACTAACGTACATACGAATGTATCTATCAAACACGTGTCTTCGCACGCGATGATCACCGCGCCGACAGGTGGCGTACTACCAGCAACTGACTGACAGGACGAAGGTATACTAGGAGCTTTTCCAGCGCCGATGTCCTAAAAGTTACTGCCGCGGCCGAATAATCAGGATCCCAAAGTGTTTCTCTCTTCAGTCGGGGCCCGAATGGATACTCCCACCAATAGTTGCGTGCACGAATCACGGATCACGGCCGCCTGCGACTCCAATATGTGTGTGTATGATGCCAGTATACACATTGAGAGAGATACTTATAAACAAACAATCGAATAATTAAAGACACGAGGCCATCTCCAAAATACGATAGCCCCGTTTATACGTTTAACATATTTTTATGTTTATTATAGATTTGGAATTTATTTATTCGTTTCGCAAATACTTGGCAAATACAAAGCGACCGGAAAAATTAAGGTTATACAAACTCGAAACAACGAAAAAGAAATAGAAATTAGAACATCTGCTGACCGACATAAAATTTCGCGAATCCCCTTAACAGCTGAGAGATTTGTATTTTATATCTGATATATATATATATATATTTCCCAATGTCACTGCTAAATTTAGACGGAGATTATGACAATAATTTTGCATCAGCGTAGCCCCAAAATAGTTCTGCAGCATATAATCTATCATCGCTTATTTTAATTTATTGTTTTACAACTGTTGTACCTATAAATATATATTTTGATTCCTTGAGATTATCTATATTATCGATAATCTTTTGTTTGTCTTACGTTTGTCATCTTTTCCCATTAGTCGTTATCAGAAATTTCAAACGAGAAGGTCCATTATGTTATAAACATAAGCAAACAAATATTTCGTCGATTTCCACTGAGGACAAGAAGATATACAGAAAAACCGATTTATTTGAATCAAACAAAATTTGTTTAACTCAATGAAATTATTTCTTTCTATATCGGCAAACAAAGTTTTATTCCATTGAAACAAATAATTTTGTTGCCGATATTTTGTAGTTTTAAGTAAATTTCTGGTTGAGTTAATTATATTTTTATTTGTACGTATGTCACATAAGTTTTGGGAAAATTTTCGTCGGCGTAAAAATAACTGTAAATAACTTGCAATCTAGTAACCATGATAAACATATGTTCATTAATACTCGAACTTGTTTGACATTTCATAGATGTCAAATAATTTGTCCAATTATGTCGTAGAAACTTGAAATACGGAAAAGCATTTACAGCCTGGTTGGACCCAAGCAAGAAATTGTAAACATATTTTGGAATCAAAATATTTCAAAAACAACCATTTATAGAACAATTGCAGAATGTGAACAAGGTATACCATGCCTCAATTTACCAAAAAGCGGACGTCCCGGAATGTTGACCGAAAATCGCGCCAACCGAATCTGTGAAAGTGCAAAAGACCGCGTTGGAACGTCATGCCGAAAGTTATCCAGAAGATTTAATGTTTCTCATGAAACTGTAAGAAGGGTATTGAAAAAAAAGGCCTAAAGTTTCGTAAAAGACGTAGATGTCCACGTTATACAGAGGACCAGTTACGAAGAATTCCAATGTGTTGTCGTAGATTACGCCGAACTCATTTTGCAAACAATAAAGTGATCATCATGGACGATGAAAAATATTTTACGTTCTCTCACTCAGAAATGAAAGGCAATGATGGTTTTTATACCGATAATATAGAAAATTGTGCAGATAATGTTAAATACAAAACCAAAAAAAAATTTGAAGATAAAATTCGAGTTTAGTGTGCCATATCGGAGAGAGGAGTTTCACGACCTTATGTTGGGCATGTGAGGGGTGAGGTAGTTAATGCCAACATTTATACCGAAAGATGCCTACCGAAGTTGCTACAGTTTATTACTACGACTCATCCACGTAAATAAATAATGTTTTGGCCAGACTTAGCAAGTTGCCATTATGCAAGAACGACTAGAACATGGTTAGAAGCACACAACATACCCTTTGTGCCAAGAGCAGACAATCCGCCAAATGTGCCACAAGCTCGATCCATCGAAGATTTTTGGGGACTATTGACCAGAAAAGTATATGATAATGGGTGGGAAGCTCAAAATGAAGCTCAACTAAGGCGAAGAATATATCAAAAGATAAGAGAAATTGATATAACCCGAATAAAACTACGATAGTACCGTTCACCCGGAAGAGGAGGGTGCCACCCACTATCCAATGTGTGAAACTTGAATTCGCCCTTAATGTAAGATATCTAGGCGTTCTATTTGATAAGACACTAACCTGGAATCCACATGTGGAAAAGGTTACTCACAAGGTAAGATTATCCTTATGGATTTGCCGAAGAATATGTGGGAAATCTTGGGGAATACCCCCAAAGCTAATCCATTGGCTTTCAGTGATCGTAATACGTCCAACCATCCTAACATCAGACACAAATCAGTCAAGTGGTACTAGAAGCACTAGAGGTGCATAAATGGAACTCGAGGCTGATCTGGAGCCGTAAAAATGCCCTAAAAACAGTGGGGACGGCTAATAACCTATCCCTGATCTACGCACCTAGGTACTCTTCTTTCTGTCATTATATGTCACTGCAAACTAGAAAGCACCTACACAGAATCGGACTCTCTGAAGAGACTGAATGCCAGCTGTGTTTGGAGGACGAAGACAGGAGACAGTTGAGCATATCTTCTGCCACTGCCTCACCCCAACGAGAACAGGTATGAAATCTTTGGGAAGGTTGACCTTTCCCTAGACGACCTGAAAAAGACCTCATTCAAAAAGATTCTGGACTACCTTAGGGACCCGGGCATAATCTGTTGGTTTCAATTCTCGCACCGCAGTGACACGGTAGGATAGAGTTCAAAGTCTTTGTGTAAAAGCTTATTGAGATATTGACCTATTGGCGCAATCGCCCGATGTTTTCGGTGCATCATCCATTATTTCTTGAGTATTGACAACAACTTCTTCAGTAGGTACTTTTTTTTTTGATGCTCCACTACCAGCTCTTCGTAGGATGCTACCAGTTTAACGAAACATACCTCTGGTTCTATCTAAAGCTAAAGTCTACCCCTTAGTAAATCGGATATATTATTATAGAAATTGTGCGAATTACTTTTTTTTTATTATATATGTAGTATAGCGTTTAACTTATTATTTATTTTATTGCAGAGATTTTTCCACAATGCAATTTTAGCGTATTTATGTAGACCATAACCTAAATGTGTTAACAGGTGTAGAGCACCTGTAGTTGAATATACGCCGTGTTAATTTTTTTTTTTATTGTTTTATGTAACCCACTCGAAACGTGATCGAGACATCATAAAACGATAAAAATTGTAATTTATGTGTGGAGGCTATTATAGTGATTACAATTAAGAGACACGCATATCAATATTGTATACCGCGTGAACAACGCTCTCCGGTGACGAATCACGTTCTTGAAATCTTCAAATTCACATCTAAATATATATTATTGTGACAATGTAATTAGCCTCGAGTGTACGCGGATGACAGGTCCACTCTGGAAAAACACTAAATTAATTTATTGCATGCGATCAGCGTCTGTCCGATTTGGTAGGTATATCGTATCATCTCGTTACATTGTATGTGCTCTTACTTCGATTAATATTATAATTATTGGTAGATAAAGATCCATGTTGTAAGGATATAAACGACAATAAAATTCAAATATAAGTACATTGGTTTCCTCTTGTTTCCTGATAATAACATTTGATTTTAATTTACTTTTAGAACTAACTAGTTTCGACCCATCGAGGCCATCTTCAGGTAGAATCTATAGTATATGTTACAACGTAAGAGTCTTAAAGTAATAACAAATTATAAAATACAGTAGTACCCTCCACCGACTTATATTCATAAGACTGCAAAGAGTGCACCAGGCTTTAAAGCAATTAAGGATAGACTTACCTTGATATTTTGTACAAATGCAGCTGGCCATATGATTAAACCTGGACGTGTTTACCGATCACAGAATCCACGTGCTCTTAAATACAAAGATAAAGCTTGCCTGCCTGTGCTTTGGCAATCAAATCGAAAGGCGTGGGTTACGGCTGTTCTATTTACACAATGGTTTCATCAATGCTTTATTGCGGAAGTGGAAAGATATTTGGAAAAGGAAGAATTACCATTTAAAGTGCTGCTGATACTAGACAAGGCTCCTGGGCATCCTGTGTCACTAGGCACAGAAAATAAAAATGTTGAAGTGGTTTTTTTACCACCTAACACGACCTCATTGCTTCAGCCCCTTGATCACGGTGTCATTAGATGCTTTAAAGCCATATATATTCGACAGGTTTTCGAAATGCTGTATACAATGACTAACGAATGCTCTGATATCGGGCTCATGGAATGCTGGAAGTCATTTACAATTGCTGACGCAATTCTATATATCAAAGGAGCGATGGAGGAATTAAAGTCAGAAACGATAATAGCATGTTGGAAAAATATGTGGAATGACATCGTTCTTAGTTCTGAAGACACACATGATATTAATTCACATCTACCAACGATATTTAAGATAGCGCAGAAAATAGATGGAGAAGGATTTAACGATATAAGCAAAGAGGAACTCGGTGATTACATAAACGAAGAGGATCAAGTATTCACCAACGAGGAATCGGTAGACCTTGTGAAATCTTTTCCAGAAGCGAGTGACGATGAGGATGAGGGTCAACAAGAACCGCCAGCATGGACGCTTGAAAAATTTTCAGCGATATTTCGAACTGCTCAAAAATTAAAAGAACAGATAGTAGAATATGATCCAATAATGGAACGCAGTATAAAAATTACTCGCACTATAACAGACGCCTTGAAACCTTTGGAGGATTTGTTTATTGAAATGAAAAGACAAAAACGACTACTACCAATAACAATGTTCTTTGAAAAAGTCGACAAAACTATCGATAATGCACAGCCATCAACATCGTTTGCTTCGGATCTAAGTAAACAATCGACTGCTAACTTGGACTTGGAGGAAGATGAATGAATATGTAGCTCACGATGATAAAGTTTTTCTTGTTGTATATTTTCTTGTTGTGTATGTAAATATGTACTATATGTACATATGTATGAACTTACATATTTATTAAACTTAAATTCTATTTGTGCCACAGCACAAGAATATTTATTTATTTATTGTTTATTTATTTGAGATGGGGGTACAATTTTTTACGTCGATAATTTTGAAGGAATAAAAAATGTAATTCTTGAAATCACTGGTTTGTACTGCATTTCTATAGAAAATTGTAAAAAAAAAAATTAACAGAATTGCCGCAAAACCTTTTGCTGGTTCACATTTTGGTATTACGTTAACTCCCTGCTATTGCTAAACCGTTTATCAACACAAAAAATAATTCCTTTTTTCCGGTTGATATTATTATTATCTAAGTCTGATGTTAAACAAAGATTAACACCCTTGAAAGAAATTACATTTCTGATACTTTTCAGAGTTGGAAATTTCTAACTGTATGGGGTGTAGTTAGTTAGTTAGAAACATTTCCGAAAATGTGTAAAATATATCTTTTTAATGTTATTTTGACAATTTTCAAGTGATTGCTCTCTTATTAGAAAAGCTACAACTCAATTTAATCTAACATGAATATTAAATGAATATTCGCCATACCTTTAACTAACTGTGTATTAACATTTGAACTACCTGAAACACCATTATGTTTCTGGTAAACAATACTCAGGGGATGGTAAACAAACCGACATTTATATCAAGCTGCGTTGTTCTAATACTTCCTCGTTATATCTGACACGTTAACACGCACACATCATTACAAAAGATCCTAACAAACACACTCCAATTGTCAGAAAGTATATAGGTTGTAGTCGGTGGATCAATAGTTGGACATTCTTATAACAAATCGTACATGGCCAATACAGATTTTAACTCGAATACAACATGTGAAATAGGAAAATCTAGCAAAAATGCTTCCTTATAAGATTTCCTGCCCAGGTTCATTATGCAGTTGGAAAAGTCAGTGGGATATCCTTGTTTAGCATATAATTGAGAGTTATTAATCTTAATTGTCCTTCATTAAAAATCTGTCAAATGAATTTGAATACAAAGGCGACTTTGTAGGTACAATAAATTATGCGTTTGTACACACATTGTATAGGATGTCGAATTGAAAATGTTTTTCTCAATCTACAATTCCAGCATAAAAGCGAATATATACCGGGTGATTCAGTAACCGGCTGTATCTCGGAAACTGCTATGCCTAGAGCTTCGGGACAAAAAATACATAACCAATTTTGATGTTCGAAATTTCACCACTAGGGGGCGTACCTAGAAGATTCGTCTTTCTAGGGTGAAATTGCCTCCAGATTTTTTCCGTTGGGATGTAAAATATTTAACTAGAGAGGACTAAGGCATCATAGGGGCACAATAGGTCTTATGGCCGAGTTGCCTTACGGGGTAAATTAGATACTACACGACCTGCTGATGAATTCCACGTCACCAGAGTTAGGACCAATATGATCCAGAAAGCATATATAACACATATGTGCAACAATATTTATTATTTACTTTTGCTACCGTATATTTATTTAATTCTTTTTATTACTGCTACACTTTATTTTGTGTTTTCTTTATCTTTACGCATTAGAACCTAAGCACTACTGTTATAACTTTTTATTTTGTCCTGTAAATTGTTGTTGGACTGTTAGACAATAAAGACAATTCTTTTCATAGGTAGCACCTCCTCTTAGCACCCAGGATTCACTTAGTACGTGATTATATTACTATATACTTGAAAACATTCACACATTCTTAGACTTCACGTTGTAAATTTCCCGTTTCTTGACAAAAGCGCATCGACAATATACCGCACACGAATGCATTGAATCGAGGAGTTTCCGCATAGCTTACGACATTATTTCTCTCTTTTTTTTTTCACTTAAGCCGTCTGGAGAGAATTTATGTGTGTCGTGTGGCAATGTGTTGTCGTTCCGACGAGCGTTCGCTTATACGCGAGGCAACTCCTCGTGTACGCACGTATGTAATACTTATACAAGCACTTCTTCGCCTTATAGAACTGTCACATATCTCTCGAGACTGTTTATACTGAAGAAACGGGTATAAAAACATCAATAACGTAGGTTTTACATTTGTTTTGGCGGTCTATTACGCTTATAATTGAGATAAAGAATTGTGGAGATGGTGTTTCGAGTGAGGTTAATCGCTGGATAATTGACTAACGGAGAAATAAAGATAAAGAATATGCTTGGGCATCGAGGCAAGTACTTTGTTTCAAAACTTAATTAAAATACCAAATTAAATAAAAAAAAAAAAACAAAACATTGTAACGTGACATTCATAGGACAAATTCCCTTATGCTATGAAAACAGTTGACATTGCTCAATAGCGGCATATATACTGAGAGAAATCTTTTCCCCAATTACATTTACATAACGCGCCAATTTGCATTGACATGCTCATCGACGATTGGCGTTCTCGATCACGCGACAGTAAAATGCACGTGTGTAGTTCACTGCAATTGTCTTCCCTTTTGGTTTTACGTGTGTTAGGTGCGGTTGTGAAGTAGTGTTGAGACTTACGCGGTCGTGAACGCCGAGCTATAAAAGAGCATTCAGTGACTCAGGAACCAAGGTGACAGTAAACAACTCTCTGCGTTCATAAGAACGCTCGAGTATCTCACGAACGCGAACGATCGAACGAGCTGAAACGGGCGGCGTTCACTTACGGTAGGAGCAAGAGCCGTCATATATAGTCGACGTTCACTCGCTCACGTGTTCACGACCGCAATGCAAAATAGGACCGCAGGCGAAATGCGAACGAAAGTAGCAAATGCGAAATAATATAGCACATACTTCTATTACATATAAATTGTGCGTCAAAAATATGTTTCTTCTATATGTACCTATACTTAATTTAATAAGCGTGAGGGGTTTTCATTTTCATTCTAGATTTACCGTTTTGGTTTGATTACTATTATTTATGTATTTATCATTATTCTTTTTTTTTTGTATAGAGTGCTTTCAGTATAAATTCTACTTTTATTTTGCGTTCCGGATTTTTTTTACCCTTTTCTAAGCTTTTCTTCGCTGTATAATGCCATTTGATCCTGCCTTTTGGATTGAATTTGAATAACATAAACAAAATAAGTATTTATTCGTATAAATAAACAAATAATAATAAAGTGAAATAAGTGCCACAAACAAAATAAATCCATAAATAAACAAGTAAAATTCTAAACAATGAATACAAAGTAAATTATATGATAGGTACATTTGGGGATTTCTGCAGCACTAATGTATAACAATCACCAAAGTGTTTGCACGTGCAGGTATTTTTATGCATATTTTCATTTTATGTAAAAACAAAACTGCTGTTTTTATGAAGCTCAAAATTTCATATTAAAATGTGCGTGTACAACAGCAGAGCCCTCAGTCACATTTATAAATTTAGTGTTTTCGGTCGTTTTTGTTAATACGTATAATGTCACAAGCGGTGGTCTTTCTGTATTTTACAGAAGAAGAAAACGAGAAATTTAAATGCAATTTTTGTGGAAAAGTTTTATCTATTAAGAATAGAAGTGTCGGTAATTTAAAGAGACATTTAAAAAGCGTGCATCCTACAATTTATAGTAAAATATCACAATCAGGGGACAATTCGGAAGCAAGTACTTCAACCTCAAATAGTGAAGAACCAATAAGGCAATTATCTAAAGTTAAAAAAGATGAAATTCATTTTAGCCTGCTTTGTTTTATTGTAAAGAACTTTCTGCCCTTTAAAATTGTAGACAGCTTGGCTTTTAAAACTTTTGTGGAGAAGTTAAATAAGAATTATCAAATACCATGTCGAAAGACTATATCCAACGTTCTGCTCCCGGAGTATTACAAAGCAGAAAAGGTTAAACTACAATCACAATTAGCCAGCATTATTGCCTGTTGCATGACTTTTGATGGATGGACATCATTAGCAAATGAGAGTTTTTTTAGTGTAACAGTGCATTTTATAGATGGAAATTCTATACTACAATCCAAATTACTTGACTGCTACTGCTACAACGACAGACATACCGCCCAAAATCTTAAAGACGAGCTACTGAAAATTATGAATGAGTGGCAAATTACACTAAAAGTTGTAGCAATAGTATCAGATAATGCTGCAAATATTGCTGCAGCAATGAGATTGCTTGATGGTGTAATTCACATCCGATGCTATGCACACACATTGAATTTAGTAGTGCAAGATGCATTAAAAGAGATTGCAACATTACATAAAAAAATAAAACATGTCGTCGAATTTTTTAAACGCAGTGCACAGGCTACTCATAAATTGAAAAATGTTCAAGTGGAGTCTGACAATCCACCGTTGCAATTAAAGCAAGACGTCGTAACACGGTGGAACTCCACCTTTGATATGTTTGAACGCATACTGCGTATTAAAAATGCAGTAAAACTAACCATCGAGACATATTACCCCCACATCGAATTTCTAACAGAGGCCGAGGAAGTTGCTTTAACCGATGTATGTAAGTTGTTAAAGGCTTTTAAGGAAATTACAGAGGAACTTAGTAGCGAAAAGCAAGTTACTATATCGAAAATTATTATTATTACTAATTTTGTTAAAAAATATTGTAAAAAGTATTTAGAGGATGTAACAAGTGATTCGAATAAACAAGCCGTGAACTTATGCAATAAACTAATGGATGGTATGAACAATAGAATTAATTTAAACAACCCAATTTATGGAGAGGCCATGTTAGTAGATCCAAGATTCAAAAATTTTGGTTTCGACAGCGAAAGAGACTACATGGAAGTGAAAAATGGTTTGCTGCAACAACTTGCATCTTTAACAACTAACGCTACCCAAAACATAACATCACGGAACGAAAATTTACAGTCTGACTCAAGTTTAGTATGGAGCGACTTTGATGCCAATATATGGCAGTTTGTGGATGCATCAACATCGCAGGATACAACTAGTGAGGAGCTGGAACGATATATAAGAGAGCCCGTTATTAACCGAAAAGATGATCCACTTTTGTGGTGGAAGAAATACCGCAATATATATCCCAATTTGTATGAACTAGCGTTAAAGAAACTTTGCATAGTTGCAACCTCTGTCCCTGGCGAGCGGATCTTTTCAAAAACAGGGCAGATAGTTTCTCAAAGAAGAAACCAACTTTCAGGAAGCAAAGTGCGAGAAATTGTTTTCTTAAACACAAATTTATAGTACCTAACATATAATTTATTTTGTATTAATTGTTTAGAATTTTACTTGTTTATTTACACGAATAGATACTTATTTTGTTTCTGTTGCTTTATTTAATAATATATTTATCCACCAAATCAGATTTTGAAAAAGTTTATATATAATTGGCCGATTCGTATGTATGTATGTAACGACACCTTCTCGTTCAATTTTCAACATACTTCTAAATGCCCTAGAAAATTAATGAATGATGTGAGTAATTCAATATGGTGACTTGAAGGAGAATTAAATGAAAAATATACTCTAACAATTTTTACGTGTGAATATTACGAAGGAATCTGCGCGGAACCTTTTTTTAAGTTTTTTAAAAGTATATATGTATTTTTATGTTACAATTTATTGTGGAGATATTTCCTGTCCAAATTGTCGTGGGACACTCTGTATATATTCCTATCATTCGCTCATGCACTATCTCAGCCAAAACTCTTGACACAAATTTAGACAGGAATATAAATAAAGATAGGAATCTATGAAATATGCGAGCATAGTATAATAATAAGCAGCAGTCTTCTGATGCTAAGAAGATAGCAAATAAAATAAGATAACTAAATATTGCAGAACATATTGTTTAAGTTTACAGTTATTTCTTAAAAAATATGTTTCTCCGTAGCTCTTCTTCATTCCATTTTTATATTTTGCAGTTCTATATTTCAATTTATTCTTTAATGATCATTAAAAACTACACCAGCATTCTGATTAACACAAGGATGTTGATGTATGCAACCTATATAGCTGCAAATATTTCTTTAAATAGATGACATTTGACTAAATTGCTGCTATAAAGTTTCAAGATTCAGATTTCCAGAGAAGTTCGAGACATTCTAATAATAAGGTTCGCTTAAAAATAAAAATTAAGATTCTTTAAAATTAGTTAAATTATATATTATATTATTTGATAAATACTAATACGTATTTAACAAGCGATAAGCTAGAGAAACTCCATTTGTTCGCTTCGTATGTACATTCATTTATGCGTTATCGTTCTTTTGGGAGGAGCAGCGCGAGAGCAGTGAGCAGTGAGGAGTGAACGCAGATTAACGAACGAACGCATGAGTGAGAGATGCCGTGAGTTCAGTATTAGTGACCGCAGCGGTCATAGGCGAGCGATGCACGCACTGGGAATGAACGAATTTACAAGGCTGCGTTCACTCACTCTTTCGGTTAGCTCTCCAAACGGCTTTCAAACAGAGGCCGGTGAATGAACGCAGCGTTCGTCTCAACACTATTGTGAAGAATAGTGCTCTCTTAATGTTTCAATATACACTCCGCCAAAAAAGTATCGCATAATTTAGTTTTGAATCATAAAAGTATCGTATAATCTTTGTTTGTAGCATAAAGTTGTAAATATACTTTAATGCGCTCTAAGATATAATTTCTATGATTGTTTAAATAAAATACAGGCCAAATAAAAACAAGAACTCATACTTGAGATTTTTATTAAAACAAGAAATTATAATTTTGGAAAGAAAAATGTCATAACAGTAGCTTTTAATACTGAGTATTGCCACCTCTGGCTCTTATGACCGCTCGCATACGGTTTGGCAGAGATTCGATTAACCTCCGTATATAAGCCTGATCCAAATTCTCCCACTCGTCACGGAGAGCATTTGCTAGTCCATGCAGGTCCGCTGGGGCAACATTAGGGGTTCGTATCCATCTGTGAAGGAGGTCCCACACGTGCTCGATAGGGTTCATGTCCGGACTTACCACAGGCCAATCTAAAACTGGAATACCAACATCGTTAAGGTATTCCTGGACGATTATTGCAACATGCGGTCGTGCATTATCGTGCATTAACATGAATTCGTTTCCTATAATTGGCGCATATGGTACTACATGTTCTTCTAAAATGTCCGTTATATACCTGTGGGCAGTCAGTGTACCTCTGTCTACTGGTACTAACTCTATACGACCTGTTAAACAGATGCCTCCCCAAACCATAATAGAGCCACCAGCGAAATTAGGTCTAGGTCTGATATTACACTGCGAATAGCGCTCACCGTCTCGTCTGTACACTGAGATACGTCTATCTGAGGTGTAAAGACCAAATCTTGACTCATCTGTGAAGAGTATATTGGCCCAGTCATTAATGTTCCAATTTACATGTTCTCTGGCAAACCTTAAGCGAGCCACTCGGTGGTTCCTAGTGAGACGAGGGGCTGTTACAGCTACTCTAGCTCTTAATCCACTCTGTCGTAACCTATTCCGAATAGTTTGAGTACTCACACGAGTATTTCTGACTCTAGCCAAGTCGTTCTGCAATTGTCTCGCAGTTACATGTCTTCGACGTAATGCTTGTAGTAGTAAATGGCGGTCATCTTGGCGAGTAGAACATCTTGGACGACCTGGTACAGGTCTTCTACTGTAAATGCCTGTTTCCCTATATCTGGCTACGGCTCTAGAAACACTTGACTGATTGATGTTCATCAAATTAGCAACGTATGCTTGAGATCGTCCATCTTCGATTAAAGCAACTATAGCAGCCACTTGTTCTGAAGTTAAATTGCTCATTTTAGTTTTAAAAGCGTTGGTACAGAACTCTGACTTCGCACTTTAAAATTTGTCCGTATAGGAAGACTTTCAATAAACAACTGAACAAACCTTACACATATGCATTTTTCTAAATGTGTTCTTTTAGAAAAAAGAAAAGTAAAAACGCTAAGTTCCATTATTTTGTTAGTGTTTTTATAGTTCACATACACGAGGCAAACTTTTTGTGAACGTATAAAAATATCTTGGTTCATAAATGCCCTTTTTTAGTTTATGCGCTACTTTTTTGGCGGAGTGTATATACTTCCCAATTCATTTATTACAATCTTACTATATTACTGTGGTAGTTTCAGTTAATAAACCGTCTTCAGGCACTCACCTAGTGATGTAATAGTACTAATAGTCAATTGTTAATGGAAGAAAATGTGAAAATTACCGAAAGTAGAATATAATTGTCGATGCAGCTTCGGAGAGGGTACGCCCGCGTTGCCGTAGCGTAGTAGTGTAGTAAAATTATAATAAATAAATTAGGAAGTTCTATAGAAGACTGCTGTTTTGTTTTAAATATTTGTGTTATGTTAGAGTCTGTTAATTGTGAATTTGCTTAGTTTAACAATATATGTTTCTTTTGTTAACATAGTGTATCTTTACTACCTACTTTGATCCTTTTAACAATGACATGAAACTTTAACGATAAATAATAAAATTAATGATAAAAATATTAGAAGTGCTAATACAGGCGACTGAAACATTTTAAAACTGCAAGGTAGACATTTTAGATACTACATTAGATAAAATTCACAATAAGAATTAGTACAAATTATTGCAAATATATAGTAATTTGCATAAGTATATTATACTACATATATTAATACACAAGTTGAAACTTATCCACACAACAATGTAGTATTAAGTTATATATCTTTCATGAATGTTTCAATAAAGGTAAGTAAAATTTATTATGTAATTATAATAATTTAAAATAATGAGTGGAATAAATATTACTACAACAGGTGTTAATTTATGCTCACCAGTATATAGAAAAGTCACACAAAATTGTATACAATTTTACTACAATAAATACTACCTACTTTATCTTACAACGTTGTTGAAAGAAAACTAACTGTTCATTCTTGTTTTTCATACAAATTGTAAGAATTAATACTACAAACTTAGTGCTACAATTTGATGGTAAGCATTGCTCCAAATTGTACTTGTCCCTATATGTACTACAATGTGTAGTATAAATGCTGACAATTGTAGTAAAATTTCCTACATTTTTCTCCCTATGTGCAGTTTAGTTTTGAAAGTTCCTACAAGTTCTAACTGAAATACTATTTGTCCCGTATCGGCCTCCAAGCTTGTTAACTATGTATTTAATAATTATGTACTTTTCGTTCGACCAAATGAAACGTTATTATTGATTCTGGAATTTGTCTGAACGCTATCCCACGAAAATGGAACGCCGTGCCGTCTGGCGTACAGTAATACGTTATGGCGTTAAAGCCAAACGAGGAGAGCAAACGTAACCTATTTGTTTTATTTCATCTCATATTCGTATGCATAGTTACATATGTGTGTTTGGATTGTGATAATAGCAATTAATATTTCAATCGAATTTGAACACCTGTCACTAAATTATATCATTACAAACTTTGGCCGATACACCTATAATACCTACATACTTACCGTATGAGTATTAACTGATGCGAATTCGGCTGTTCCTAGATTATTGCAAGTCTAATTAGCCTGCTGCTGGCAACAACACAATACGGTACATTTGAAATTATACGCACTAAAATGATACGGAATTATCTGCGTAAAGCGATTCGTTTTGAATAATAATGCTTGATAATCGACAGATAGTACTTTGATCCTGAATACTGGTTTAGTATCTGCAAAACCCTTTGGAAGAAACTAAACGCGTTCGGACACGGACTCAAACTGTTTATTTTTTTTTTTTTTTGTTACTGAAGAATTTTTTTCATTACACTATGCGAAACAATGGCGGACTTGTATACCGTTTAGTTAGCCCTTTCGATTACTTACAAGAGATTAATATTCATGCTCTAAAGAGATCAGTAAAGCGACATTTACAAGCCCTAGAAAGATATGGCCAGTGACCACCCTTAGTGAATCAGCCTGTACAACACAAATAGGCCATTCATATCGCTGCGAAAATTGATAGAATGTTCATTTGACTTAATGTAGTACATTTCCAAGAACAGACGTTTATAATAAGAAACTTCATCAGTCAAGACCGATGATGTGTTATCTATGTTAAATTTATGGTTTCTTATGGTGCAGTGCTCAACTAGTGCAGTCTTAGTTGGATTAGTAC
The DNA here is from genome assembly GCA_949128085.1 of Cetonia aurata. Taxonomy (NCBI): domain Eukaryota; kingdom Metazoa; phylum Arthropoda; class Insecta; order Coleoptera; family Scarabaeidae; genus Cetonia; species Cetonia aurata. The sequence continues at coordinate 64,166,167 of OX421884.1, read as the reverse complement.
ATGCATTTGAGACATCTCTATTATGTTGTTTGAGACGAGTCTCAAGATATTGTGAGCTGAATATACACAGCATCACAATCCGAACATGGAATAATGTACACAACATTAGATCTTAACTATCACACTGACAAATGTCAATGCTAGGTTTTCCACTATCACCAAACAACAATGCACAATCTCTCGACGCGCGTTTCGCTAACCAAGTTAGCATCATCAGGAGATGATTAACAGTAAAGCAGTTGTTTGGTGATAGTGGAAAACCTAGCATTGACATTTGTCAGTGTGATAGTTATTGTTACACCAAAGGTTCCAAAACCCAATTACTGGATTAGATCTTAACATTAATGGTGTTTTGTCTTTGCATTTCGTGAACATTCTGTTGTTGAACAAATTATAAAAGCCTAATGATACAGAAGACTGTTTAAACAATCCAGCCAAAGAGTGGCTGATTTCCGGGATGTATGGAAATCGGCAGTAACGAACACTATGGTCAACGGGTGTATGGTGTACTCTAGGTGTTTGTATGGTGTTATTATGGAGTAGACGATTGACTAGCCATGGTGGATAACCATTATTGGTAAAGTACGTATGTAATAGTTTCAAATTTTTAAGGTGGAATGATGGATGTGATAACTTCATCGTTCTATTTCCCAATGCAACTAAGGTATTAATCTTCCGGTTATAAGGGTGGTTTGAGTAGAAGTTGATATATCGTCCTGAAAAAGTTGGCTTTGTATACCAATCTGTAATGATAGATTGGTCATCACAGCGGATAACTCTAGTACCTAGGAAAGGAACAAACCTGTTGCTTTCACACTCTATAGTGAACTGTAGGAACGGGTGGAATTTACTGAAACAATCCAATGTATGTTGGTAGCTGTCTTGAGGGACAGCGGTAATCAAATCATCTACATATTTGTAAATAAATGGTAAGTGAAATGGGAGAGTTGGAAGCACATTGTCAAGTAGCTTATCTAGAACAATGCAAGCTATGATGGGACTACATGGGCTGCCCATAGGGGTGCCGAATTTTTGCTTATAGAATTTAGAAGAAAATGTAAAGGTTGATGAGGTCTTATATAATATATATGAACACAAATAGGTTACATCAGCACGCCCGCGTGCATTCATTCAAAAGCATACATCACAATCAAAACATAACATAAATCATTTGGTGCTCTACAGATCTATGTCTATATATTACACCTTAAGTACGTAAGCAACGCTACACCGAACTCGCAGATCTGTTTCCGTATATTTGCGTGTCTCAAGTTCGTAAGTAGTACCGCATATTATTATATTAAATACCTATATATCACAGAGTATTATAGAACAAGTGAATTCGTAACTGTAACTCCATGCCCACGTTCGTAGGAATACTTAGGTAAAATATGTCGTTACGAAGCGTATATGGAGATGGGAACGCGTATAGGAATAAATAAATTGCTCATAAATTACTGATGTGGACGCGCGTATGTTTCTTGTATACGTTGAACGGGGCAAGTTATAGAGAATAATACAGTGCGCGGTGTTATTTAGGTTACGCCCGCGAATTCCCGTATCGCGTTACAGCATCACGGATGTAGGTATTGAAATGAAACTGATACTCCGGTCTTGTGTGCCAGCATTGAGTCGTAAAGTAAAATCTATATAAAGAGACATTATACCAAGAGCTCACTTTCAACCTGTCGATTGCAGTAATATGAGTAAAAGAAGGATGAACTACCGCTCTGATTTTATTCTACTGTTGCGCAAAATATTCCCATGGACGCTCCAGATTGTCTGAGGCAAAACGCGACCCCGTAGCTCTAGCCGTTCCAGAGTTATAGTAAGAATACTAAAAAGCATGGTGTTTTTTCGTCATTTTTCCTTATTTTTTCATACAACTCTCTGCTATGACCGGCCAGCTATGGTCGATACCCGTACTTTTCGACGAGGATTCCGAATCTGAAGTCGGTGTTCGGCTATCGGTTACGGTTTGGGAGATATCGTCGAATTTCGTTAAATTTCGTCGAAAGTTTTGCGAAAATTAAAAAAAAAAATCGGCTAAAAATTGAGATGAACCCGACGCATTTATATCAAAAGAAGCGCCTTTTCGCGGCGAATCGAATGGCACCAGGCCCGTCCTCCTAGCACCAACCGTTCCGGAGATATATGGGCGTTTAAAGTTTCGAAAATTAATTCCACGCCCGGTCATTTCCTGAGGGTCCTTTAGAAGCGCATTCTAACGGGAAATCAATTGCCGTCAAGCTTTTGCCTATATCTCTAAGAGTCGGTTTTACAATCATGGTTTAGGGTGGGCTCAATGCTGAACCTCACTTGAGCTTAAAACACGGGTTTTACAATGCCTGTTTAGTGTGTGAACCAAGCTCAAAAAGTTCAACTAAACGCTTGTTCTACGGAGGCTTAAAGCTGGTTCAACAAAATAAATTACAACCAACTCCGTTTGTTTACTTTCACATTATTGTTACTATGTATTGTCATTACTGTCAAACGTTCATTGTCATAAAATGGATGAACTAGTAGGTGTTCTAACAGATGATAAAGAATTTCTAGAATTATTGAACGTAACGGAACATCCTCGGGCACCAAAAGTATACCGATTCCGAGAAAATCATTTTAAAAAGTGGAATGATAGAGAATTTTTGGAAAGATTTCGTTTGTCACAAAAATTCTGTACGATTCATTTTGCAAAATATACAAAAAAAAAATTTCCCTCTATTCGAGTTCCTAAAATTTCTCGTCTTCGCATATCCGTATCTGTTTGTAAATTTGTGTTTACTTCTTTTCTTATGGTTGTCATACTTTTTTTTTTAAAACTTTATCAGTTCGGTAACATTCGCCACTCACTGAAATTGAACTCTTTTTCAATTACTTTCTAGCACTCTAATTTGTCTCTATTCGTATGGGGGCCCGTTTGTTTACACTCCACTATTTTGCTGTGTTTTTTCACTAACGATATGAGGAAGGATTGTTCCTTAGCTGTGAAATTAACCGCACGTTTTTGTTCTTTGGCCATGATTCTATGAGACTACTGCGAAGAAATAGGAAAGACTACACCTTCTTTACCTGCCATAAAACGTATATACTATAGAACAAAATAACAATTAAAGTAATGAAAAATATAAAATCAAACCATAGCTACCAACACAAATCTTCGTGTTTAAATTCACCAGCGATCACTTTCACTGCGCAAATTCATCAACTGACAACCAGCTGTCAACAGTGCTGTCACGTTGCTGTCAAATATTGAATGTTTCCATTGGCAACCTTCTATTTTTTTTTGTTGTACCTATACTCTCCTGAACCATACAGAAACCGTGCTTGTAAAACCCGTCGGTATTTTATAGAAGCGGTTCTGCTGAGCTTTGGTTTACCTGAGTCCCGACTGAACTAAGAATTGTAAAACCGGCCCTAACTGTTTCCGAGATATTCGAGTTTAAAGTTTTGAAAAATTAATTTCGCGCTAGAGCGCTCCCGTATAGCCTATCAGAAGCGTCTTCCCACAGTGAGTCCAAATCCGTCGAGTTTTTGTCGATATCTAGATATGAGCGTTTAAAGTTTTGAAACTTTTTTTTTAACGCTAGAGCGTTCTGGCATAGCCTATCCGACGCGTTTTCGCACGGGGAAACGAATCCCGTCGAGCAAACATCGATAATTCCAACCGTTTACGTTTAGATATTCGCAAAAATGTGCCGAAATTCGTTAAAAATCGCTATCTTTTACCCATAATCGCTTAGTTTGTGGCCGAAATCCGGCTCCGAATTTATTCTACTGTGACGCAAAATATTCCCCAGATCGCTCCGAATCGTCTGAGACAAAACGCAAGCCTGTAGCTCTAGCCGTTCCGGAAATGCCGTTATGGTAATAAAAAAACTAAAAAAAAATCGTGTTTTTTCGTCATTTTTTCTTATTTTTCGTCGCCCAGAATGCATCCCACAACTCCCAACTTTTCTGCCGATATAATAGTAAATGTGACCAGTAAGGTTAAGTCAACAACTCATCAGTAATCAGTGACTATTTGAGGTTATGGTTAAATTTATAACATAAATTTATTAAACCTTTCGTCGAGTGCACTTGAGTCCATAAATTTAACTATTTATACGTCAATTTGTATCAATGTGTGTTCCGTGACTTTTATTTTTATAATCGCCGCGTCGGTTCGGGGCAAACCGATAATTGGTACTGGAACACAAATGCACAGCTTCAAACACGTGTGTACAGATAGAGTTTGAAACAATCGTCGGCGGAATTATCGTCTAAAAACGAACGAAACGAATACCAGCAAGAGTTTAATAATGGCCAGAGGCGTACAAGTAAATTATGTAAATTTCGAAAGCGACGTTTCATTCGCGTTCGGTGGAGATAAGGTCTCAATATTAATAATTACGAAATTGCCCCGTATATGGGTTCATATTTTATACCTCCTATTAATACCCGCACATACGATACATATACATATATAAGCATTTACGTTGCTGACTTGTTTGGTTAAGATCGAAGACGATGATTAGGAGAAAAAGAGACCTAGTTGACGTATTTATGAGAGTTAAGATGTCGTTTCTTGTGCGCTAGTGTAATTACGGCTCGTGTAACAAAAAGGATAAATCAAAAACATGGGAGGATCCAGGCTTTGCAATTTATATGGAAAGTATTAAGTATTAAAGAAATATTTAGCTTTTTTTACATTAAAAGAAAGTCGGAAAATTAATCTAAGCTTGTGTAACTCCAATTGTACCTTTTGGGATCATTCCGATCTTTCTTTATTTTGGAAAAAGTGTTGTATCGTCAGCAAAACCAATAATCCCTCCAGGAACATCTAAATTTAGATGTTTATATATATATAAAGTATGAAAAGAATAGGGCCTAATGCAGTTCCTTATGGGATACCGCATATTATGCTTTTTCTTTTATAATGAATCTATCTACACTGTCTCACGATTAGTTAAAAGGTACTTTCGTAATGGCGCCCGAGAATTCCAATCACAGTGTCCAAATTTTGCTGTTGATTACATGCAGTTCAAAAAAACTTTAAATAGAGCCAAAACTGGTAGCATCCTAAAATATGAAGCTGGTATACTGGAGTACAGAAAAAACGTATTGAAGAAGTTGTTGCCAATGTTCAACAAATAATGGATGATGCACCGAAAACATCTGAGTCAACACACTCATAAACTTTTATACAAGCATTTGGAACTCTATCCTTAGTACAACTTAAGCCTGGTACGCGGTAATAATGAAACGGTGGCGAAACACCATCAAAGAAGCTTAAAGCAAGAATTTCATGGGTGTTGTTGATGATATTATTCCACAGTTGTACGAACGGAGTAACCCATTTGGGCCCATGAAAAATCAAACTCTCTTGCAATTATTTGACAGTTTTCTTGATGCGGAAGTAATAGATTGCATCCTTACATATTCCAATGCATATGCTTTACAAAAAAAATATGGAAGCTGGAATATCAGGTCATGAACTAAAGTGTTTTTATTTTAAGTTGCTTCATTCCCTCGAGATTCTCCCAGTATTTGAATTTTCTCTACTCTGCTTCACTTTTGAGTTTCTCTAGTATTATATTGCTAGTTATCCAGCAAAATGGTTCTGGATCTACAAAATATATTCTAGCCCCTTTCATAGCGAGATTATCTGTTATTTCGTTTCCTTTCACTCTTGTGTGTCCCCGAACCCACAGTAGTGTTACCTTTTTCCTTTTGCCTAGCTCGTTTAGTTAGTTTAGTCAAACTGCATAGGAGTTCATCAACTCTCAAACTCCACATGAGTGGGGAAGTAACTCCCCCTTGTGGAAGTTGTGGACACCCTCAGGTCGTACTAATCAAGATAGTTTTATTTCCCACCTCCGTTTCCACTGATTACCACTAAAACGCAGTTGCGACTACCATCTTTCATTTAATACTTTCTTGACAGTGTCATTGTGTCGTGCGAAGTATTGCCAAAAGCGCACTCTATATCTCGAAAGGCGCACACTACAGTTTCTTTGTTCGTCAGTGCATCCTGGATTTGATCTGTCAGCTCCACTAATGCAATCTCAGTAGATTTGACCATTTGGCAGGCTCCAGGATATCTGTCCTGATATAATCATCTACCGAATTTTCCACTGTTCTCAGAAGGAATGATGTTAGGCTGTTGGGACTTTGAGATTTTGGATGTGTAGTATCCTTCTTCCCTACTGTTAGTATAAAAGTAACTTTGGCTTATCCGGATTACATGTGGCAAAATTACGTCCTGCCCTTTCTGAAGTAGAACTGGAAGAATGTACTCTTGGTGTCTTGAAAGGCTGAGAGGTGTTTATAGCCCATTTCAGTCGTTCGTTAGTATATATTGCCTAACCATTGTTGCAGCTTCCTCGTGTAGATTTTTTGATGTGACTACTTTTCCTTCAGGAAAACGAGTTTCTAGAAGGAGGAGTGCTCTTTCCTCTTCACTTTCAGCGAAGCTTCCACCTGTGTTCCTTAGTGCCATTCCTGTATCGACTCTGCTCTTTGCCAATACCTTGTGTAATCTTGCAGCAGCAGGATGCGTTCCTACAACCTTTATTCTGTTGAATAGAACAACTCGATTCATATGCATCCAGCATGACCTTATTCACTTCTTTGAGATCATTCCCCAAAACCAGATGATGTCTAGCCCTTCTGGTTTCAATGTGCGATTAGTTGCTAATTAGGTTGGTTTTATACTTGTCTCAATCTGCTTTCCTGGAATTCCTCTTAAGTGATCTCTGTGGACTCTCCGTCTCTATTCTGAAAACCATTATCCTGTGGCCAGAAAGAGAGGGTTCACTTGATACCTTCCAGTCTTTTAGCAGATCTGTGATATCTAACACTTCTTTCCTTACTCTCGTTACAAAAGTGGAGGGATTCCCTACATTGTGTATACGAGAAGGTTGTTACTAAGAATATACTCTAACCTCTCTGATTGGTGTCCTTGCTTCTCCAAGCAGTATTGTGTGCATTAGTTTATATACAACTCATAATGATTACAATTGTTACAAAAAAAAAGTTTCAGGAACATCAGGGTTAAAAGGCTGAACGATACCGATGTACAGATATTTGAAGACTATTTATTGAACAACTGGATGATATTGAAAGTCCAAAATGTTACTTACAACAAGACGGAGCTACTCCACATTGTACAGGTGAAACATTTGACTTGCTGTGACAATAGCCTTACATAGAAAACAGCATTTTTTAAACATATGTGGATAATTTAGCTGTCTTGTCGCAAAAAATTGTTGAGATTAATGCGAATCCAGCATTGTTGCAGATGAATAAAGCATAGTGAATGAAGTTGATGAACGATCTCAGACTTACCTATAATTATTTTAAACATTTCATGCGATACTTGATGACGTTATTAGGAATGAACACCTGATATAACCCGCTGTTTTTAATACGAAGTTATTATAATAGATGACAGGAAAGACATTATTCAAAATACATTTAAAATAATTCCATTTTAAACCATTTGACACCAGCCTTCCCTACAGCAATCTTACGAAACGCATTCCAAGCAGCATGAAAACTGTACCATTTCCATACCAGAACGGTCTAACAGCACTGTAATGGTGTAAATAACAGAACCAACTCATTACGGAGCGAACTTGAGTTGTTTACCTTCCATATTTGGATCGTTAGGTCCAAGGCGGTGATGAAAAAACTAAATAGGAGTAGAGCATCTATACACACTCCAAAAAAAAAAAAAAAAAGAAAACAATGCTTTTTACTTAATGCAACGCGGCCCAAACATCGCCTTCCCAATCTTCTATCTGCTCCGATGGTATCTTTTATCGTTTGGCTGTCGTAACCTTTGTGTTCCCGCGCTTTCGTACCACGGGCTCACGTCTGTGTTAGCGCGAAGAACAATTAATCTTAATGACCGCTAGAACTCGGCTACACGATTCTTCCTTATCGATCTGATCCGAGAAGTTGGACAAAGATTAGTTTTGTTTTGTATCGACTTGTTTGCCGTTCATTGCGTAGAAGACGGTAAATATTTTACTGTGTATACACTGCGCGATAGTTGCTATTGTAAAATATTGTAAATAACGGATGAATTAAGCCGCAACGTGTTGGGATAATGATAATGAATCCGGTATGCAGGAGAGAAATTGGAAAGAATGAATGGTCAGAATGAATTTACGAAATTTATTACAATAGAGCAGCAGTTTCTATTTGTATATATAGATTGATGTGGGTACAAGTTCTCTGTCAGAGCATTGATAAGAAAAGTAAATATATAAATAAAGACTTCTATGATAGAATTCATTAAGAGAAACATATTCAAATAAATTTCCAGCATAAATGAGAATATTTCGTCGACTTTTGTTTGTTGTAAGACAGTAGCTATATACTTATCAGTACTTTCTTATAATTTTTGTAACACCATAAAGGAGACATCTAATAAAAAGAGGTTAAGACAAACTGTCATGAGTCAGCATTGTTTGGACTGTGTCCATCGTCTGTTGGACTGTAACAGGGTACACTCTAACGAAATTCCTGTACGGTTCGGGGCAATTATATTACCCCGAAACCGTACAGGTATTTTACTTGTGCGAATAAAACTACTTTGATGTAAAAATATACCAAGGAAATTTACTACTAGTGTATGAAAAATACTAAATAAAATGAAATTTACTGGGTAAATTTCTTACGATAAAAAAAGGTCCCTAGTAAAAATCGTTTAGCATGGAGATTTCATATGGAGCTTTACTATGTATTTAGGAAAATTTCTAAACATACATAAAGGAATTTTGTATATTGTATACAATGTGTTTGAATAAATATACTATTTATTAATAAAAAAAAATTTCTTTATTTTAGTATATAGCCAATGTTTAAACATTGTTTTAATACATAATAAACAGCATTTATTTTATTAAAAATAATAGGGAAGGCTTAAAAACTGCAGATAAATAAACATCTAAAGAATCGCAACTTAATATATCTCATTTCCATAATTACTTCACAAACTTCCTTATTACTCTAATATATACTTTGCAAAAACAACTTTAACATTCAAAACCACTTATGAAAAGATCCCCCGTTGAATTTATACAGACCTCCATGACCGCACAACTGTGTACGACTTCGACAACAGACAAAGTCAGTCGCCTTCTTTTTTCTCAATTAACATCGCACACGCACAGCAGATCCCTATCACCTAACCAGATTTAATTTACCGTCCTTTCGGAATGGACTTCTTTACATGATATTCCGAATCGCCGGCGTTGCTACATACGTACAACGAATCCTCGATGTCATGTATCTAAGAGCGGCGATCTCTGGATTTGCCATTATTCAGATCCGCAAATACGTTGTAGCCTAGCGACCGGCCTTACTAATTAAATATTTATCGCAAAAAGCGGCTTTGAACTGCGAAACTCAGATATACGCAGCAAGCCTTCACGTTTAATTTGCGCAGGGCAACTGAATACACGCTTGTGTAAGTGGAAGCCAGTTTCTAAGTATGTTTGTTCGCGAAATAATATAAGCAGTCTCCTTTACCAGCTTTTGTACCTTCTAAGTTACATTTTAAAGCATCTCAGTGAAATTTAAGAACTTACCTAACCAAACAAACTATGTATAAAAGCCGTTTCAAGACGTCATTTCAAGCTACTACAACTAATTAACGAATATATACTGAGTAAATCAAAGACAAACACAAAAGAAAAACTGCTTGAGCACATCAATTCGTTCGTACAACATGTAAGCAGAAAACACTAGACAAACATTTAATAAAATTTAAAACCGTTTCATCTCTACTACCACGAATAAAGTACATCAGAAACATAAATAACTATTTACCTGTAAGTACGTAATATATCTCATTGTTCTATCTTCATCTCGATAAAAAAAAACCGTCGTAAAACACTAGGTGGGTGGCGAATCACACATAACATGTGGTGGTAGATCGGTCCCTAACACTCACAAAGTCCGAAGAATGTAGAAAAATCGAATTCAGGCCGCGTTGTACACAAACTACACATGGACATATTCACATAATGGTCAAACCAGAAATATATATATGGTAAACATTCACTCATTAGTGCACAATACCTACGTCTGCACGGGATTTTATGTCGCAATACTGTCAATTTACGGTTGTAAATCACGTACCTAACTGACATTTCAAAAATGGTTATCCTCAATCAAGATTTATATGTTCCGCTGCTCGTTTAAGATATAATTTACGAAATATCAGCGATTGGAAAAGAATTCGCAATTCAGACGTATAAAAAGAATACGGAACAAGAAAGTGGATTTTTGTTATATTCACATTAAAATTTGTATTCACGTTTATGCACCGCTGTCCGACTTGACGCGTTTATTAGTTGTTATGGCTGAACGTCAAAATATTAATTAAATTTATTATTTTGTTGAAAATAATAGATTTTTATATTTGAAACAATTCCATAATACAAATAATTAATGATAACAACTTTAATATGCTAATAGAATGCTATATTTTGCTTATTTACATTCATAACCTGACTTCCACACTTGACATGCGCATTCTACTAAATACATAATTCAATCGTATATTTTAGATATTTAACCTAAAAAAAACTATGGTGTATTGTCCATTGTAAGTACTTTTTAAAACCCTTTTTTACACATCTCACTGAACGACGTAAACAATAGGCGATGTGGAAAGAGATTCCGGTAAAACCAAATTCGTCGTAAACAAACATTCCCCATTCTGAAGCGGAGAAATCTCTTAAAAATAGGCGCCGACAGCTGGATCGGGTTAAACAAATCTTCCAGAAATACAAAGAGGCGAATGAAACGCAACAAATGGTGAGTTTACATAGTAAAGGCAGTAGCGATGCGGCAGTAAAGAGAATAGAAGGAACGTTCAGCCAAAGGGTGCCTGTTGTCGGTTATTGGTCGTCGATAGGAGAGAGAGAGGTCGAAGGTCGTACACCGGGCCACCGATAAGCAGTGATAAGGCAACGAACTCTTAACATGAAGACGTATGCGTTCGCCTTGTGAGTATATAGTAGATGTTACGGTTTATTATCGAATCTAGGGAAGAAAATAACTGGAAATGACATAAATGTATAAGAAAACGATTGTTTTGAATCTTTATGTTCTATATATTATAATATGTGTATCTTATCGTGCTTTATTTATTAAATTACCAAAATGCATCACTAAAATTGTTTAATACTAGCTATTTATGATGGGCAAATTAGATTCAATTCACAGGTGACATATGTGTGACATTTATCTGTCAAAAAACTGTTCGCTGCGTATTCCTTTAACATTAACCAAATTTAACTATTAATAAAACTGGAGATGTTGATATTGTACCATTTATTAATATTTATAGATTGTTACATAAAGGTATCATTGTTTTGACTCGTGCTTTTACAACAGAGATAAGGAAGAACTTGTATAAATATTTGCAGCCTCATTACAAAGGCATATCCGGAAAATATAGCAAGGTTTCGCAATCTGCTCTGGTTGTTATAAAAACCTATCCTTATACCACAAGATAGAAGATATTGAACGTGCGTTTAAAAGCCCTTCTATACAATGTTTGTGGATGATTCAACAATTCTAACAATGTAATTTTAAGGGTCTAATCTAATAAAATCGACTTCAATATTTTCCAGATACGCCTACATGCGTTATTCGTTCTAGATGAGTTTAGAACTAATTTTTTTCGTCCTTCAAATCGATAGGGAATTCGAATATATGTGCCACCTACGTGGAAGATATATAGGAGAGAAATATATCTAGTTCCCATTCAAAACTTCAATATTATAGGATTAGGAGCAGTATTTCAGGGATATTAAAATGATATCAGAGAGGGAGAAACGCCAAAATAAGCTGGATATCCCATTAAAATGTAAAGTATTTCAGGCGGGAGATTTTATTTAATGTTCTCTGTTGGTGACGTAATGTCGAAACGGTTCGGAGAAAATATAATAATAAAAATTAAATTAGGAGAAAAGTTTAATATAAAATTTTACATCCCAAAACCTAACGCGCTGTTATACATTTGATAATGTAAATAAATACACAATTTGTATTAATAATTCAATTTAATATTTTAATACCATAAGATAATATTGTAATATAATAAAATTTAGGACTCTTAAATATTAAATAACAATAAGGGAAATACAGATTTGAATTTTGTTACCGCCTTATTATTCGATAATATCGAGATATCGAAAGGAACTTTCAAGTATCGAATCAAAATATCGAATCCCGATATCCAACTTCTTTCTCATCGGAGGTTATTGTTTAGATGTATACATAAAAGTGTATGACAGTTGTGTGATTTAAAACTCTATTTTTGCGAAGATTTTTGCTAATTTGCCAATTGAAATGTACAAATTCTCTCTAATTCGAAAACAAATTTGAAATCGTCATGACATAAGCTATATAAATAAAGTACACATAAAATACATAAATACTGAAAAGTATGAATGAAAATGTGTATAATAATACTGAATCTAAACATGTACAGGTTTCTACTTTACCGTTTGGGCGTTTCGCGATTGCTAACGTTTGCTTGATTATAATTAATTTAAATAATCGAATGATATTCTCAGTATCGTTATTTTCTTTCGATAATATCGGAGTATCGATAACGTGCTTTCGATACTGATTCGATACCAAATATCATGTGGAAAGGAGTATCGGAACATCACTATTCACAATGCAAATTACAGTTAAAATGAATGGAATATCTGTTGGTAGCGTTTCCTTACCGCCAAAACTCGTGGAAGTCGTTAACTGTGATGTGTTTTTCAGGTGAATGGATATTTTCAAGAAATCACAAACGTTCAAGGTAAATAAACAGATTATATTGAATAAAATATGTAAATAAACAACATCAATACATGAGGCAAAATCGTAAGCCGTTTCAAATACAAATAACCTCAAAATTAACTTTTTAACATTCACAAAAGTTCTGTCAAACTATAACTGTTTCTTTTTAATAAGAGCTCTGTTTCAAAACTAATATAACTAACAAATTATACGTTAATTAACTTTTTGAATCTCTACACTGAGAGAAATAGATAGTACTCTCTAACATAAATATAGTATACTTTAATATATTTTATAGCTCCTATAGGGACAATCATATTTTATATTACCGGTGACAATATCTGTATAGTAAATATCTGTGAATACTTTTTATTAACTCGTATGGTAAAGTGTACTATATTTGTATTATTAATTTGAGCATACATGTTAGTAAATGTGAAAAAAAATGTCTAGTAGCGCTGACTATATTTGATAATAACTGTTAACAATGAAAACTATAATAAATATAGTTTAATAATTTTTAAATATAATTAATTAATATAATTTGATTAGCCGGTGACAGCCGGGCGAATTGCCGTCGTATCGGGCAGGATTGCGGGAATCAGACCGGCCCGTGTACTGTAGAGTACTACCGGTATTGAAGCGCCTCGTAATTCTCGTCTGTGGGCGATTGTCCACAGTACTTTTTACACGACGTTAACCATGTATAAGCATCATATAGATATTACGCAGCCACATTTACCGATCACAATTTACATTGAGTACGAATTTCAAAGATTATGAAACAAGCGTAGCGCCATCTTTACGACAAAAGCTGTAGTATCACATATTTATGCAGCTAAACCAATTATCAGTATTATGATATTCCTACTATATAGATATAAAACTATACAGTATTCATTTCATTCCATCTCATTATTAATGCCGTTTTCAATAATCAAAGTAAGGTGACTGTTGCAAGCACCTAACCTAACCTAAATAAACACAACACAGTAAATTTGCTACACCTGTTATTATAACTGTCTTCACTACATTATATGCAATTTATTATATTCACTTGTTGTAAAATATTGTAAAACATCTCACTATATTTTGTAGAAGATTGTCACACAATATTTTTAAACAATTTTATTGCTTTTTTTGTAACCGTGATATAGGAAAATGCAACGCCGTTGTTCTAAAATTTTGCACAATAGTAGGAATTCTTACTACAATTTCCGTCAAACAGTAAAGTGTAAATATTACAACATGGATTTTTCTCTGTGCAGACACAAACATGCACCGACACGAATACGTACACCTGTATCACACGTACATAACACGTGTGAGTGGCAATACAGCTTATTGGTCGATTTCTTCGGTAAAGATCGACAATGAATAGAGCAAGGGGTGGGAAGAGCGTTACGAACATTTATGTTAGAAATTGAATATGCATCGAATACCTGGTAACATCCAGATTTTACCTCTTACTATAAGCATGGTAACATCTGGTTATTTTACTCTTAATACCCCACATATTGTCGTTTTGACAATAATTATGTTACTAATTAACATAAAGAGATTTACTATCTAATTTCTACAATCCATTTTTCTCAGTGTAGGATTGATAGTAAATGAATTAAGATCTAGAACTAGATTATAGTTATCTATACCAGAGGATAAAAGCTAATTTTTCTATTTTCTCGCTAGATCCAGCAACATGACAGATATATTAAATTTATATTCTGAAACATTGAAATGAATGAAAAGAAAACTAAAATGAATCCTTTATTGCTAGTATTTCGTCTTTAATTTGTGAAGTAATTAATACCCAAGATGAGTAAAATTGTGCAAGTGTATGAAACAAAAATTTCTTTGTTGGAGGACGAAATAAAAGATTTAAAATCCAGTAATGAAAAACTTAAGGTTGAATGCAACGAAAAAAAACGACAGGCTCGAACAATATAGTCGCCAGAATAGTGTTCGTGTAGTGTGGGTTTTAAAAAAACTAACATTGATCGTCCAGTGATTGTTAAATTTTGTTAAAGTTTATAACAGTATTCCTAATGAATGTCGATCACTGTATGTGCTTGCTTTTCGACGGTCCACAAAGTCTCGTTTGCTGAGCTTACCTACGTAATAGATGCTGAACAATATATTGTGTGTAGTTGCCAATGGTAGTGTGATTGTATTGTTATTGTGAATGCTATTACGTTTCGCTGTGTTATTATTAGCTGTAAATTGTTGGCTTGTGTTTAAAGCAGATGTGCATAATGCACTTTATTTCTGAACCCCGCCCATGGATTTTCCGAGTATGAAGTTTATTACATAAGAAAACGTATGTTAACTTATTATTATCTTGTTATTTTATATTACGGAAAATAAAGTCACTATTATTATTATTATAATTATAGAAGCCCCATCTAGGGAGTAATAGCCACAATAAGTGAAACATAATCCAAAACTTTCAAAGGATTATTCAAATCTGTATCCTAAGAATCCGTTACTATACGATTAAATTTATTTCACAAGCTATATCTACATTTTAACGTTGTACCGGTCATCAGTGTTAACAACTATCAACTCGATAAATCCAATCATCCTGGGAATCTTTTTTTTTTACGTCCGACAATAACAATAATAGTAAAACAGAGAATTTTTTGTCGCTTCGTATTTTCCAAATAAATTGCCCACGACAATTTGTATGCACCAGATAAACACGTCGTAAAAATCTTGATGTTTCAAATATAATCTACAAATGTTTCTTCTTTTCATAAATAGCTTACCTATCTAACAGCTCCACCAAATCTTAATAACAGTTTCTTTTTTACAGTAGACGAATAACTAACTTAATAAAAACTGTCATTATAACAATACTAATGATGTTCGAACATTTATTTACCGCGGATGCTACGTGGAATCGATATAGAAGTAGCTTAATTGAGGAGTCGATATAATTTTATTATTTTTTAATATAGGGATTTATTTATCACCATCCGCGCTATAGCTCTCTAATCGTTTCTGAGATATTAGAGGTTATGTAAAATTGAGTAAAAATGTGAAAAAAGAATCGTTAAATGTAAGTATTTTAAAATTGCTTTTTTTTATTATATCTTTACCACAACACATCCAAATATAAAAAAACCTTAGTTAAGTTTAAACACATCAAATAGGTGTAACATGTAGGAGGTAATGTAGCAGTAGAAAACAGAAAAATTCGGAGAATGTATGTACACTTGTTTTAATCAATAAGTAAGCATGTTATAGTTCCAATTTGCGTAATCACAAATTCCATTTAAACATGTAGATCGGTACACAATTCGTATATAAATAGATACTACATATATATTATAATAACAAGTTAATCTATAAATATTTAAATCACAAGTTGTATAACGACTGACAACGTGGAGTAATAATATTTGCTTTTGTTCGTTTGTCCATGTGAAGATTGACCGTCTTTTGTTATTAGTTATTATTATCAAACATGTTCGCAATATATCATGGAGTGTCCTTTAAATGTTAGTAGTCTAATTTGCGCCGGTTCTGGACCGCCAACTTGTGAACGATTATAATTAGGTTTATTCTCCTCTTTTTAGAGGTCAAAACTACTTATAGTGCTTAACAATTTAGCAGTCCATAAACGGTACAAAAATTTGCATAAAACTTCATTAATTTCCCTTGAAAATGCATAAAAATGATTATATTTGTAAACATTTATACCAAATTTTATCCATAAATTTAGTCGCAATTTTGTTCGTTTAGTTACATAATTATTTTAAATATAAATCAATATGGGAATCAGTATGGATTCTAATCAATCTACAACCTCTCAGCAAAGCGCTGACAAAAGTTACACAAAGGAAATTAAATCACTTAATAATGATCCAATGAAGTACATAAATTCATACAATTCGTTACGTAAACTATCAATAAATAAAATTCTATTCATTACAAAGCTTTCAAAATTCGAGAACGTTATAACAAATTCATTTGACTATATAGTATTTTTAAAAAATAAGAAATTTAAATAAATAAAATGAACTTTTTGTTTATTCAAACTTAAGTTGGTAGTATAAATGAATTAAGAACATAGGTTAAGTGTCATACTTGACAGACAGAAATTCATAACACATGCCTGCAAAGAATATGACCATTCTTCATTCAGTAGTGTACCATTTCTAAAGTATGCTTCTGTAATAAAAATTTTATGGTTTTATTGTAAACATTTTTATTAAAAATAGAAAACACCAAGTACACAGTGACACTAATGACAATGACAGTAGCTGTACTATATCAGAAATACAAACATAATTTTTTTTGAATAAATATTCGATGGACTACTAGAGGAAGGTTTTTTTTTGATCATATGGTATATTGTAGATAAAATGAACATTTTGTTTAATTATACAATGTGTACCAAAATGAATTACGTCTAGTAGGCACTGAGTAACTAATACTTGCATATTAAGGAAGAAACAAACACAATTCCCAGATATGTAGAAACAAACACGATGTTAGTACTCACCAATACGCGTTTGTTTCTATACCAACAACAAATATTTATTAATTTATTGTGTTTATATATTTACATATGTTATTGACCAATCCATAGGAACTAGTATTCTGTATATTTAATTTAAAATACAATTTTTGTAATATTAATAAAGAGATTTAAAAAAATGTAAGCTTTTTATTTATAAAATTCTAAATACAAATTTAAAGTACCAATTCAAATTATATCGGTATTCAAACTTCGCGCCATAATTTTAGTGCCACAAGACAGCCAGAAGGCGGCGTAAAACGCGGTTCCAAGTTAGCCGGGAGAGTCGTCATGCTTGTCAGGTTATTCTAAGATACTATCTATTCACATTTAAATGAAAAATAATAAAAACCTAAGAACTAAAGATATAAACATATTACTAATTAAACAAGGACCTATCGATGATGATTAAAAAAAATGGTTTTCTCGTTTTCATTTTAAACAGATGTTGGCGTAAGCTTTCAGTACATCTTGTGTAAGATTAATGTCATTGATTTTTGTCGACAAAAAAAAACTAAATGCTATTAACTTTAACAACTTCCTCGTCAACAACGACTTTCTTGGGTTGGTTTATAATCAGATAGAACGACATAGAAGCAATACTGAATAACGTGCAGCACAACACCGACATAAAAATGAATCTAAACCACCAATCATTCAGTAACTCCTCGCTCTCCAAATTTGAGAGCCACCACACGAAACACGTAACGATATTTTCGACTGACACCAGAACAAAGAAACCGTAGTAGATCATCTTGGCCTTCTTGAACTTTTTCATGAATTCGATTATGCAGAAGATGTACACGAAGCCTATGAAGATGAAAAAGACGACCTTCTGGTGCCTTACGACGTAGGTTTGCGCGTCATAAATGAGGAAGGCGACGCAAACGATGAAATGAACAGACAGGAGCCAAACTATATCTCTAGGATAAAAATATGCGAACGAAGCGATGGCCAAGATCCTAGCTATCAAGAAACAGAACCACCAAAGGCAAGCGATGAACTTTCCCACGATATCATCTTCAGGAAGGCTCTTGATTTCGCGTATCATCCGTGGGGCGTCCACTTCATCGGTTCCCATGCCCTTGTAAACCTTCCTAGGAGGGCCATCGACAATGGAGGTCTCTCTGTTTAAAGGCACAGCGTCCACCTACAAAGTCAATTGTCAAAATCAAGTTTTCAACCGAAAAAGAGACTTACTTCATCTTCCTGGATATACCCAGATGGTACAAGATACAAATCGCTGCTGGTTCTACGTCCCATACCTCTAAAAGTCGCTAATGGTACTGGAGTATTGTTCAAGGACTCGTATTCTCGTTTTAGCCTAGCTGCATTTTCCCTGGTAGCGTATATTATGCCTGTACGCCTCCTCCTGGCTGGTTTGAATCTAGAACTAGTCGCTACAGCGTCCACTACATCCTCAGATCTGCCATATTCGAATTTCTCTGGCTTATACCATGGGTAGTCTTTTCCGCCGATCTTTTGGGTCTTAAATCTCTGATATGCAGTCGTTACTATAGATACTTTGAGTAGGTTCATGATTATACTCATGGTTTGCGCTTGAACTGTACGGAAATAAACATTATTTCAATATCTTGGATTGAGCACCACATAAAAAAAATGCTAGTGATAATGTATGTAAATGAAGGCACCATTGCGTTTATATCCCACACTTTATATTTTGATTAGAAACGCGACATAAACCCTGGCATACTTTAAAGACGTGAATCAATGGAAGAATTTTATGTACACAGCATGCATTTAAACACATAATTCATTTTATAGTTATATTGTAGATTTAATGTGCAATAAAGGCAATTTTTAAACGTTTTTATTGACGATAAAGGAAACATTAAGTGTGACAAACGAGAGTCTTTTATATCTCTTACCATAACCCCATAAAATAATATCTAAGAAACGGTATTTACTAAGAAAACCACGATAGAATATTAAATTTGAATGGCAGCAAGTTAAGCTATTGGTTGGTAAAATTAGGCAACTTAAATAACATCTTCAACCGTCACCATTTTTAAATTTAATTTTCAAATTTCCCGCTAAAATTTATATTCTTAAAATTAATCTTTTGTAATACCAACTTGTTTCTAATTCCGAATCCAAAGCGTTTCTCATCAGAATATGTACTTGTAGCACAATTTGTGGTAAGCTCTGTACGAACGCTTGCAAAAAGAAATAGAATTCTATAGTGCGAGGTGCCGTGACGTTTTCCAAAGCCGTTTCTCTCAGATCTTCATCTTGATTTAATAAAGCCTCGAGAGACCACATGATTTTTTCAGCATACCTGCAAAAAAAATCCAGAGCGTAAAACTTTTCAGATTTAGACAGGGTGTTAAAAAAACCATCAATTGTACGTGACAGCTGTCATTTTTGACAGATAATATAATAAACACATCATTTTTACCTCCACATACTCCATATTGGAAAGAACAAATGTTGAAACAGCTTCAGTAAGATCCAGTTTATATTCTTGAAGCCGCATCCGTCGATCTCCGGCCACATTTCCAAAGTGGTGGTCGCCCAAATGAAACATCCAATCACGGGACAGAACATGAAGAACAACGTCAACGCGCCCCATACCGGATTTCCTTCGCGAAAATGGCCGTAAGCCACCCCAATATCCGCTCCAGTTTGAAGAATGTATAACATACATCCTAACACTGATGGTAAGAGAAAGTTTGCCCATATATTTTGGGTGGCATTCAGTTCGTAGCCCAAAATGGTCCGTTTAATTACGACGGCTTTCTTATAATCTGACACCGTATTCGGCATTGCTTAAAACCCATTTAATTTTCATGTTAGAAATGGTTAAAACATTGCACTTTGCAGCAGAATTGCACTAAAACGCGTTTAATAATTACTCATCTGTTGATAATGGGAGTTAGATATCGTGTTTATCTCCTTGCTGATAAGGATATTATACTAATTATAGGGTTCTAGATGTAGAAATGCTTTTGCCAGAAAAAAATATGCTTGTTTGTTTATTTTGATGGTCATTGCATTATTTTTATATACAAATAATATTGATTCAGTTTATATTTCTAGTGTTTTATGCAACTTTCAATTCATCTGCACCTAAGTGTAAAAGAAGCAGTTATCAAATTTACTACATTCGAATATGCTGCCATCTATATTTTAATGTTTTGAATAGCTAACTGATTAAAAACTATCTGCTTTACCGACTGATCATGAGATAAAAGATTATTACTCTATTTCATAGGTGGCGCCAAATCTAAAGCACAGAGAAACGTAAAAAAGATGACATCAAATTATATTTGAGGTTATTTCATATTTTAATCAATAGAAAGTCAGATGGTAGCACAAGTGAAGATCTGGATAAATCAATAAATTCAATACTCTAATCTTCGAATCTCAAAAAACAAGAAAATATTAAATAAAATTTCCCAAAACTACAAAAATTCTTTATTAATTATCTAGCAGGTTTCAAATCTTTCAAATAAATAGAATGCCGCTCCAACATTTCAACAACAGGATCTTCTGCATTAGGATTTTTATCATATCTTGGCCCAACAGCCCACAAAGTATCTAAATCATATTTTAATCTTGCCTCCTTCGAGAAAATATGCAGAG
The DNA here is from genome assembly GCA_949128085.1 of Cetonia aurata. NCBI lineage: Eukaryota > Metazoa > Arthropoda > Insecta > Coleoptera > Scarabaeidae > Cetonia > Cetonia aurata. The sequence continues at coordinate 64,145,238 of OX421884.1, read as the reverse complement.
CAATATTTCCTGTAAATAAAACAAAAACACCAAAATTTCTTATAAAGGAATTTGATAAAAATTATAGAACCTAAGTCCAAAGCCAGCCATTCTTTGGATTCCTTGCCTTCCAGGCGAGGTGCGAGATCATCCTTATGGCTTTTCTGTTTGTAGACCTTCCGTACGAATTGGGCTATCGCTTGCATGTGTCGATAAGATTTTCCAGAGACAAGAACCATGTAATCAACATATTGTAAGTCTTCAGGCAGCTGGGCCACAAACACATCTTCTGCATTCTCCCTTTCAAGAACCTCCATTAAATCTTCGATTTCATATACGCCATTTTCACCACCTTTAACCAGATTTCAATAATTGAGAATTAAACGAATGCATGTTGGATCTCACGCTCTAAATTTAATCCTTCAAATGGATCCACCACTTGGGGTTCTTCCTCCAGTATCTCTGGGTATCTTAGCTTCTTTTCGTAAACATCGGGAATTTCTAAAGATTCTGTATCTTTGAATATTTTATACTTGGCGCTTATTTTGGTAAGTGTTTGGTTAAGATTGTTTTCACTCATTTTATCGGTATTGCCAGTATTAGTTTCTCTTGAGGAGTAATTCCTTGCATTTTGTAGGTGTTTAATTACACAGAAGGAACTTCTAATTAGTTTATTATAGTAATTTCTCGCAAGCATTTTTAAATTATCTTCTTACTGACAGACGTCAGAATCAGACGCATGCGTAAACTGTTAAATCAATCAATAATGCTCAAACACATTCAGCTAGATTCTATTGCATTATTAATTTTTATAAAACCAGAAAAGGATTTGAGATTATGATATAGATATAATAATTTAGGATATTAAACAGTATTCGGCTTTATTTTATATATTCGAAAGATTTTTATTAATAATCCCAATCAAAATTCATGAACTGTCCACCACCCGCAAAACGTGGTTGAACGCATGTTAATATTATAGATTTTAACCAGCTAGAAAATCGAGAATATTGCGGTATAAGAAAATCGACGACTTTTATTTTATAAAATATGGATACCGTAAAGGGATATTTTGACTATTGTATATCAGAGCAGTGTTTAACATCGGAGGATTTCATAAAAACGAAAAAATTACTCATAGAACGTGTGTAGAGAACGACAAACATTTGGCGGGTGATTCGAAATCTTTTAATTGTTGCAGTGGGTTACAAAACTATCGCTGTTAATCAGATATTGGACGAAGCGAATTTAGAACCGAAGAAAAAGAAGAAAAAAGGGGAATCTCGCGACGTGGTTGACATCGTACCGGCACCCATCGATCTCTCTAAATACGAGGTAAAATTATTCGTGGGTGGGATGAAACGTATAAAGCGGTATAAATGAAATTGGCGTGTTTTCTGTTTCAAGTTCGGTGTATTATCATTATCTCGGAAAAGCGACGTCATAAATGCTTGTAAAATGATATTATTGTTTTGATTTTATAAATAATAACTTTGTTGATTGATTGCTGTTAAGTTAGATTAATTTGATGTGAATGTTAAAATCGTTCTGTTGAAGTACCTGTCAAAATCTCGAAAATGGGTTATTTACTAATGATAGTGTTGTTCTTGATATGTTTTATCATTTTTAATTATCGCAGGTTTGATTAGCGCGGTTTTGTACAACCGTACAGTACTTAAATTTTATTTTTGTTGCAGGATAGTAATATTTTAAAAATATTAAACCGATTAACAATTATATTCTCCAGTCAGGATATTTTTAATAAAATTGTACGTATTTCATCGCGATGTTGTAAGCATTTTTTTAATATATGTGAATTTTTTCACAGACAAAGTCGCCAAATTATAAAAAATATCATATAATAGCAGTTCTGCCTCTAAACCAAAATGCCGTACAGGTAAGCAAATTTAAAACATTAAATTTGATCTGGTTTTAAATTTTATTGTCTTTACCTTTTATAATAAGTACACTTGTAACAATATCGACGCGGACATACTCAGTTACGACCCGGAGAATAAAATTTCATATAAACTCACTAGGAAAATGTATAATCAGCTGGTAGAGAAAGGGTATCATTATGAACTTTTATATGCACCAGCCGTGCAGGACAGTACGCAAAGGAAAAACATGATACACATCTCGCACCTTTATCACAGTTTTGGGAAATCGAAGAATATAATTGTTAGCAGCGGAGCGACAAATTGGATGCAGTTACGCGGGCCCTATGATATAATCAATTTGTATCCTTATTTAGATGCATTATGAGTGTGTAGATTTATATTAGATGTTATATTTCCTTAATTTAAGTTACAGAGGAATAATTTTCGGTTTAAGTGAAGAACAGGCAAAGAATTCCATATTACATTGCGGCCGGAACGTCTATCTTAATGCATGTAAGTATTTTAAGTTATAAACTGTTTATTCCAGTGGCAATAGATGGTCTTATTAAAGTCACAATGTATTTGTTGAAAAATTATATTTTCATGAATAGTCTTTTTTTTTTATTTTAATAATAATTTTAAATAAGTGTGCTTTTAAAATGTCAAAAAGAAGTGTTGAAATTTTGTTATAGATCATAAAAACTGGAAAATAATGAAGTGCATTATCGATAACCTTAGAATATAAAGTTTTTATCGTGATATTAAAATTACAAAATGTCAAATCATTTACGAAGCAGGTTGTTGATAGCATTAAATATATAAAGAGGGTCGTCTTATAGCTCTTTTCACTACTCTCTTCACACTCCTAATTTCTAATGATTCTCTCGGATTATTACGGTTTAGGAAAATTATTCTTTTCGTCTAAAAACCTCTGTTGCAGAATGTGCACTTTCTACTTGATAGCACCATTGAGAATTTAATTTATCACTCATCGTACTCTAAGAAATGGAATCCCTTTGTTTTTAATTTTTAATTTGAAATTTCCAATTTGTAGTGGGTAGAAGTCGCGGGAAGACTGTCATGTTTGTCGAAAATGTTCATGACGATATAAATACTAATAACGATAGTGTTGTGACTGAAAATGTTGAAGACGAAGACGAAGAGATGGAATTAGAGCAACCGGCACAAAAAAAAACTAAGCAATTATAATTGATATTTTTTTTTGTTTATTGTTTATTTTTTTCTAAAATATTAAATTAGTGTTGAAACAAATTTGTTTTGTTTTATTTTATTTGTACGTTTAAGTACAGGGTGGGGTTATGTATTTTATATAGGATTTTATTAAATTATGAGTCGTAATGTGCGTGATTTGTTTTTAACTAAAGTATGCTTATCTACCATAGTAAGTAATCATTCATTGGAGAAAGTGAAATTGTCATGGCGACCTAGTTCTCCCGGGCCAATAGATGGCGCTCTAACGTTATGAAGGCGGTAGAATTCAAAAATAAGTTTTATATTTAATTTAATTATTATAAAAAAGAAAAAAAAACGAAAATGCTTATTTATTGCTTATATTTACTAGACAATTTTTTACATTGTTGATATATTCCTAAGGAGTGATAACAAATTTTAAAATTAAAATCTTGTTTTTTAAAAATAAAAATCTTTATGAAGTATGTTTCCACTTGCACAATTTTCGTTTGATATGTAGATAACGATGTTATATATTTGAATCATCGTCTTGACAAATGATTTATTATAACACTGTCACTTCTGCCTTATTGCTCCGCTATAATCTTTCAATTTAATAAAATCCGTTGTTGTAACGACACACATCGCACTTTTTGAGAGACGAAGTAATCTAATCGAAGTTATATTTTGTTCTTTGTTACTTACGAAAAAATAAAGAAAAAACACAATAGTGGTAAAAGAAAAGTCTAAAATACAAAAAAACAAATAAAAACAAAGTAGCACAAAACACGATCAACACCGTATGACTGTGCAGGTGAATCACATATTTTCCTTGACATGAACCAACATGAACATAGCTTCCAGCGAATGTCACGCGCATACACCTAACGACATCTACTGGCCCGGGAGAACTGGGTCGCCATGACAGTTTCAGTTTCTCCGATAAAGATTACATCGTGTGTTATCTACTTCAACATTGAAATAAAAGTTAGAATTTTTTAGTTATCTTCACGTTTTTTGGTACCAACATTAAGAGTTAAATACTTAAAAATCTAAATTTCCTACTAAAACGGATTTGACATCAATAAACACACTGCTACAAGCTCTGTAATTGGATGGTGGACGAATTTCTAGATATCTAGACGAGTGTTATATTTCTATTAGTTTGTAGAAACATCAATATCGCTATTCGAATGAGAAATTTCTATTAGGTTTACTCTCTGAGAAACAAGGCTATACAGCTTAAGCATGTGAAAGGAATAGACTAGAATAAACTGAAGAAAGTATAAATAAAATCCATGTTAATATTAAAACTGCACCAACGCACTCTATTGTTTATATAGTTAGTTAGTTAACTTTATCAATAAAATGACTAAAAATATTTGTAAAATATTCAGAAAACAAAGTTTGATATTCCCGCAATTATTTTTAGCGAGTTAAACGTTGAAACATGAAAATTACTTACTTACGATTTTGTGTCTGTGCTAGATATTTTTAGTTATTTTATCACCCCGCTCCCAATACATGCGAAAATATGCAAAAGTTTTACCTAAAATAAATAAAAGCAGAAATTTAAACATGAACTTTATTGCAGAAACATTTTCAGGTTTTTCAAAATTGTGTGAAAAAAAGTTTTGTCTTCTATCAGAATACATATGTTGAAAAGCAGAAATTGAAGAGCTTCTTTCAACATCTACAGACGTAATTGGTGCATTTTTAAACTTTGCAATGCATTCTAAACTAAAATTGAAGTCACAATCATTTATTGTTTTACCCTTAAAAATTTTGTTCTATTTTAAATACCCCTTTTAACTTTATTTTTACGCACTACATATATATATATAACCAAACAGAACACGAAAACTATTTATTTATTTACTTTGAATTACATAAAAACGTTATTAATTCATGGGATCTTGTTTTACGACTCATACAATATCATGCACTCCGCAAGAAGACCTTTGATTAGGTCAAAAATGTCTGTTACACCCTCATTTTTATTTAATACATTTTTTAATATTTCGTATATAGAATTACCTATTGTACCATTAACCTTCTGACATAGCATATCAAATTCTTCTACTATTTCGAGTGATTCCGAGAACAACATCCCTTGCGCTTCTATTTTACGAATGGAACTTGAAACAAAACTATAATTTGACTTAATATACAGAAGGTTTTGTGGCAATTCTGTTGATGTTATTGTCTTTTTACAGTTATCTAGAGAAATGCATCAATCAGTGATTTCAAGAATTACATTTTTTGTCCCTTCAAAATTATCGGCGTAAAAAATTGCAGCCACTAACCATGTACCTCATCTTGTAATAATCGGTTCAAGGGACCTCTGAGAACCAGGAAGTCGTTCCTTATAAAATTGCAAAGGTGCTTTTAAAAATACTTTTTTGACATTGCTGATTAAATCATTCACCAAAGGGAAATGATTCCTATTGTCTTTGGCTACACGATTGAACCCATGAGTGGTATGAATAATGTTACTATAAAAAAAAATTCATGTATTAGTAAATTTTTTTACAAAGTACACTTGCAGGCAAAAAAAAAACCTTCTTGAACGAATTTAACAATTGTTACATTATTTGTTAAAAATTAAATATGATTTGCCTAAAATATTTTCAAGAAGAATTCCTATTAATAAATGAGGAATATAACGGCCACACCTGTCCGTACATTCATCTACGATTAAATAAATGAAATTATTCCCTAGCAATTGTTGTATTTCTGACATTGTTTGCTGGTAACAAGACGTAACACGATTAGATGTTTCGCTCATAGATACTCATTGAATGAGAATATTTCATTTGGAAAATAATAAAATGTATTTTACCTCGTTTCTCACGCTAGGAGTCAAAATGCACGTGCAATTCTTGGAAAAAAAAAATATGTCGTTCTGGGAATTGTCGGTTGTCGATCTGTATTAGGAATTTTTAGCGAGAGAGAATGGACAAGAAAAAGCTTAAATATGCAAAACCTGCAACTTTTGTAAAAATTTAGATAGTAATGCCTAAATATGCAATTTATGCAATCAGTAATTAACGCTAATTAACTTTGATCAGTATAATACGTTGACATATAGACTATACTTAAAGATATGCAAAAAATAAAGGATATGCACATTGCATATAATCCGCGGTCTCTACTTATATCATTGATCTTATATGTGCTGGCCAAAAACAATTCTGATACTCGATACTAAATTATTTTAATCCGCCACCAAGTTAACGCTAGTGTATATTAAGTTGCATACATATAATTAAACAAAAGTCGGATGTAAATATTGATATGAATCGCTCTATATAAATTTGCGGTGCGATCGTAACTGATTTTCTCACTACCACTTTCGTAATTTTGTAACTTATTGTTTTTAGAGGTTAAAATTATAATTATTAGATCATTCACGTATATATCAAGTCATTAATCGGAAACGGTTAAAAAAATAAAACAATTAACTAGGCAACTATTCATATATGTACTTTAAAAATAAAATAAAACTCATAATAAGTAGATCAATATCAACGATTTCAAATTCCTTGCTATTCACGTTAATAACAACTCTTTTTTTTTGTCAATTCGTCAATTGGCACTTTCACCAATTGAAATTTAAAATGAGGTATAAAAGGTTGCATACACTTCAGTTTATATAATATTAGAGAACGTATTTTTCAGAGGAATAATTTGATCAAAATCAAAATATATTTGTTGCAATTATTATCATATATAAAACGAAATTTAGATTTCTTCCCCATCCTGGTCGTAAATTATGCTTAAAACAGCATTCATATTTTATATAATATCATATGTAGGATTTCCTTTTTAAAACATTTACGTCGATTGGCTTTAACACATCATCAATCTCTTTTTAGTGCCATATAAAACACCTACACTGAAACATTAATATTAATATGTGTATAAATTAATTTTGATTTTCCTGCGTTTATAATATGTTATACTTTAAAACATGTACACTTGTACACATTGCACACATAACTACATATTTATCCTAGCGAATTGCGGTCGTATTCTTATTCACCTTATAGTTGGTATTTATCGTCGCTTTTATAACGTCAAATATATGTTGTATGCATGAGTAATTCACGCCTGTTAATTTTTACTTAGGAGGGCCGAATTACTAATTTTTCTGTTCAGTCTAATCGAATGCATCGACCTAAATTCGTATTTTCCGCGTAGGTTTACTTTCATGTTGATTTTAAAATTATGAAGTTTTCACCTTTCATATTATCAATTGATATTGTAATTTTCATTGCAAATAGTTATTTATTGCCTAATATACTTGATTTTTTTTTCAATTTAGAATGGTCGATATAACTTATTACACAAGTATTTAGTAATTAAGTTAATTAGTAGAAAATTTATTAGTTCATGTGACGCCATGTGATATTGTTACTTTTATTAATTATTAAATTCGTTTCGTGTGTTCAGTGTGTAGGTTCATTTTATTTAGGTATTAAATGATGTTTCCCTCGTTAGAATGTTAGAGTACCATCCCTTGTAAGTAATTACTTATTATATTTATAACATTATATCCATGGAGTATACTGAAAAAAAGTGCGCAATATGTTTTTTTTTGGTATGCATATACTAAAGCAGTGTAAAAAGTTTATTGTCAAAATTAATTTCCAAACAAATCAAAAACTTAATACAAGGGGTATTACACAACCTTTTCGTTGAAGGTACACCGTTAGACCAGTCATCGGAAATACAAGACTATAAACAAATTTTTAACTAATTGTTAGATACGGTAATCGTTGAGATAGAAGTTAGATTTCAAGATATGCACAAGTTACGTTTCTTCGATTTATCAACTTTTGACAAATTCTTAATATATTCCAAAAAATTTATTAGAAAACCTTTTACAACAATACTCTACTTTTGATGAAACTCAAATAAAAAATTAATTATCAATGCATGTGTTTTATTGGTGATCTATCTACTTAACTGTCGACATGAAAGAATACAAATTTAGATGAATGACAAAGATATTTTGAAAACAAATATTAAGTACTGAAAATTGCAACGTAATAAAAAATATGTTGGTACTTAACAGCTGTTTTTCACTATTTCTTAAAAAATGTTAATGTTTAATTATTAATAGTTTATTACCTAATCTTCCCATACGTATTGGAAAGAACATGAATTAATTAAGAAATTGTGTAACTATAGGGAAATCATCAATAGCGGATAATGAAAGTAAAAACTTCACTTATTTAACTTAACTGGTTCAATTCACACGTAAAAATCAATTTAGACGATGTAACATAATGGATCATGGATCATAACATTTCTCTCTGTGTCTTGCGTCAACCGTTGAATGACTGCCCGTTACCATACGAAATTGGCGGGAAATACAAATTCTCTTACATTACGAAAATTCCGTCATCTGTCATCTAACCTACAAAGATTTCAATAACTCGAATATAGTTTAGCCAAGGTTTTAGTTAGTTTAGAGCGGAAAATGGTATGTTCCTTAACAATTTAAAGTAATGCAAAATCAGTGTTTAAGGAGTGAGCCGCAGAAATAACTACTATTAGATGAAGAATCAATAACGTCATAACATTTGTATGAATCACCCTGTCTGTTCCAAATTGAAAGTAAAAATAGACGTGTTACTGATTTTTTCCAAAATGTTTTTATCGCTTTTTCATACTGTACACAAAATTGTAGCTAATTTAATGCTATAATGTTTAAATCATAAGTAATTGTAAAGAAATGTGAAGTTTACTTTGTAGAAAACCTCTTTTCCCTTCTTTTAATTTACGCGAATAGCAAAATTATAACATATTTTAGCCCTGTTACTTTGATAATTTCTTTTTAATATTTAATTTAAAAATGTTTTGCGTTAATTTTTTCCTCGAACAAAAACCCAAGACTATTGTACAAAATTTTATTGAAACTCCAAAGTTAGGTGATCAAAAAGACGTAATTTAACTAGCACTAGTTGACTCTAGGTTTTTCAATTATTATTCCTGTTCAATCACTAACAAATGTTCAACATCAAAATAGAAGATTTAAATGAATGAGACGGCAATGATATCCAAAACTTTCCACATCTCTTAATTATGTTGCGATAATTTCAAATTTTCGTGGCGTTACAATTTGTAACAGATTTTAAAATATTCCCACGTGTTGTAAAATTTATGCGCGTCCCTGTATAAAAAGTATGTTTGCAGATTTCAAAATTACCGCCGCAGGTGGCGCCACGGGCGGCAGTCGCGTACAAGCGTAATGATAAAATGGAGTACACATTCGGACGTGCAGTGGCTATGCGAGTTTAAAACGAGCGATTTTTACCCAAACATCGAGCAGTTAATCGTCGAGAATAAGTAAAAACGCGCTCATGTCCGTGTGTAGTGCAAGTACGACGTGTAAATTGTGTTAAAAGTGAATATCCGACCGAGTGATTCGTGTATATCGGGAGGAGTGAACCCGAAGCAGGCCGTCGGTATCCATGGTAAGTTCCGACAACGTTCTGTTTTCGTATTGTTAATCGTCGTTGGCGTGTTTACATCGGGAGGGCGCGAGAAAATCCGGCGGATTTTCGATGCCTCCGGCCGAAAATTAGGAAAAAATCCATCCGTTATCGTTCGCGAAATTGTCCCAACGCCAAATCGCCATTGGTTCACGCGGAAAATCAACATTTCTAATGCATCCATGAGATATCACCTGATTGGTCGCATTTCGACAACTGAATACAGAACTGTATTATTCTAACCAATTAAATAGTCTCTTTTCTCTCATTACGGCCGGTGTTGTGGGCAGCTATAGACGTGCGTGTTGATTCCGTGTGTGTGTGCGAAGGAAAAATCGGATTTTCCATCCGAAAAGTGGAGGAGTCGCGATGACACGGAATACCGGGGGTGGCTGTGTGTGACCTTTTCGACGGAGACCGCTAATTTTGCGCGTGTGTCCCCCTATATTCTGCGTGTGACGGAACGGGACGTGTATATGAGCCAGCCAAGCGGTGGACATCAGGAATGGCGGTCGGTAAAGTTCATTGTTCTCACACGGATTGATAACTTGACATGTTATTAGTAGCCGATTCCCCACCGAAATCGTAAACGGTCGCCGGTTGCATTTCGCGTATTCATCATCGGAATTATACCCCTGGTGCGTAAACGTATGCGGAGATTATAGATTATTCGATCTGTTTCTAGAAGTCACGGTAAGGTGCTGCAGTTCTACCCCCTACCGCTAATCAATCTTTAATTACCAAACACACACACACGTACGCACACAGTAGACTAGGCGCTTCCCTTTCGGTTTTGTGCGGCCGTGTTTACTTTTCCCGATCTAAGATGGCTGTTGATCTCTCTTAATACGTTCAGTGTTGTTTTTTCTTGCCTTCTTACATGGCAATCGCGATCGATTCATCATCAATATGCAAAATTGACAGGTGCATTCGAATTTTTTATTTTATCGTAACGATTTGCGGATTGGATCGTATAAATCGCGACCTGGGGTGGAAAGTTGTAACGCTCATGGGTGAATTTTGAAACGACATAAGCGTATAGCTTTTCCCCTTTGGTTTCGATTGAAAACCGCCAATGTCACTACGAAGTTTAATTTATAATTGTGCAGGCATCGCGATTACAGTTTCATTTTTTATTCATCTTAGATTACCGCGATAAAAAAAAATTAAATATTTACGTTGCGCCTATTATCGATTATTTGTATAAATAAATATTATCTCAAACATCTTTTATTATCCCTCAAAATACCGTGTCGATAAAATGCGACAATTAAAACCGTTAGTTATTAACAGTATTCGTTTCTGTTCATTTTTACGATTGGCCGTCAGTCAATAAACGCGGTGACATCTGACAAAGATACATTTTTCTGCGGTATAGACGGGGGTTTAGAAGGGGTACTTTTCCCCTTTTCGATTCGGTAACAAAACTCTACCGCCCTCTAGCGACCGCGGTCAACAGTCGGTGCAATTAACGAAGAGCACAGAAAACGCATAGACGACGATAGAAAGCGGTTCGTTAACTGCTATTACTGTAATATTAAAATGCGTTATAAATTACAATACTTATATAGGACCTGTAAAAATTGCGCGCTTATCACTTGTATACGTATATATGTAATTATTATGTATTATACGTGTGTATACAATATACATACAAGACGACACGCTGTTATCGGTCAAATATTTCAGTTACTGTTAGTGTGTATATGCGTGCATCATTATCTTGTGTTGTTTTGGTTATTTTACTTTATTCCATTGTCTTAGAGAGATATAACGTAGATACATGACTGCATGTTATCCTTAATAATAAATTATTGCCTTTAATATGTGGTGGAATTTTTAAAATAGCGTTAGGTATATAAAGATTGTGAGTTTTATTAATTTTACTTAAGCGGAGAAATTAATGAAAAACCGTTACAAAGTTTGTGTAGGTATTTGACATTTGCGTTTTGTTTGTTTATAATAGGACGTTGTGGTTCAGTGTAACCAACTTCAAATAACTAAAAAGAAAACTTCAAATAGAAAATTAGGTATCTTACATTTTTATGTAAGCATCGTTTCTGTATATAAAAATGAAATAAACAACTTTATCTAATTATATCTAGATATAAAACAATATTTGCTTTTACCAATAATTTCTTCTAGAATATTAATCAAGATAATTTTCCTAATATGTCATGGTCATGAATGCTTCGGAAATGTACTTATCAGGGATAGAATTTTTATTTTTTATATATTATTTCCTAAGCAAGGTGTTAAATGGGTTGACACTATACAAATCAATCAAGAATTATTTCTTTTTACATGATTTTAGACGTTTTATTTTTTTTTTACAGACATATTTCTAAATATGTTGCCCTAAATCGCAAATTTTTATAAACATTGGATTTTATATTTTTTTTCCGTCAATTAACTTAAGTTAGAAGACTATATAATTCTCAGAATTTTTCAAAACTTCCTATCACTGCAGTCTCATTGGCGTAATTATCGTTTTTTTTTTTTTTTAATGTTCAAAGTTTCAAGTCCAAGAATTTGGCGACCAAATATAAAAGTGAGATTCCGAAATTTACAACTAGTGTCCAAGTTTCACTTCCTGCGTGTTTATAACGAAACTATGTCAAAATTTCAACGTTAAGATTTGGCACTGCGTATAATAAAAACCATCAAACACCCGCTGAATCGCCCAAAATCTCTCGTAAGTTTGGCTGCTTCCTCCACGGTTTCAACAAGTAACAACAAAGTGATTTAGATTGGTACCGAACTCTTCTCTTATCGTTTTAGTGTAAACATTCAGATTTACAGGGTGTAGGTTTGAATTAAAAAAAAAATCGTTACCATATTTATGTAGAAGTGGCAATACTGCATGGATAAAAATATTTTAGAAACGTAGTTCACCTTCAATACCTTGCACATACAAAATTTGAATTAGTTTTGATGATTTGTTCTTCATATACAGTGTTCTTTCTATAATAAAGTCAACAGATTGGCAATTGCTGTAGTCGTATAGGAAGTTGCTCAAAAATGTTAACTTTATCTAGGAATAAAATAAACCTTTATTTTAAAAAATATCGGAAATTGTTCTATAAGAAAACGTTGGCTGAAGTTATAAACTACATAGTTCTAATATTAAACATGTATGGCTAGATAGCCAATTTCATATCATTTATCCTTACTTAACCTTAAAACAAAATCTATGAAGAGGTCGTAAACTGCGATGATTCTAAATTTCGTTAAATTTTACACCGTTAAGATAAAATTAAATATTTCATGAACATCTTTACGATCAAATATATACATATGTAAGAAAAGTAATTAATAATTTGGCATATTATACAGGAACATCTAAAAAGGGTAGACAATATAATGAGCAAGCATTACTGGGAACTTTCCATTGAATTCCTGTTAGCGAACTGAATGTATATATAGGGGGCAGATTGTATTACACCCTTCTCTCAAAAATACGAATATGTATCGAATGCACAACTTACGTAGTTCGTCTAGCAATTGTAGAGGATTGATTTGAAAAAAAAAAGGATCTATTCTCAAGCGGATTGAATGCCAATAAACGACTGCATTATATTCTTAGAAAAAAAGGAATATTTACTGGTTTTGATAACACAAAATGTATAATTAAAGAAGTTAACAATATTTTTTTAGTTTTATTTTAAAACGTAGTATAAATTTGTTTGTTTTTGTTTTATCATTATGAGGATTAATTGCTTCTACGTATCTGATATTTTTTTGACATAATTATATTTGCATTTATATATAGGGGAGTTATTGAAACGAGCCACCTCAAATAACTAACAATAAGATGGATCTTGTAACCACTCATTCAAAAGGTCTTTTAATTCACTTTACAACGTATCAAAAAGTAATTTTTTTTAAATCAGTACACAAAAAGTGCAAATTTGCTACATGCGTTATAAAAATACGATTAGAATTAAATAATTTGGATTTTACTTTATTAAATCTTCAAAATGATGACCATTAACCTCAGTACAATCTTGCTTCAAATACTCTCCTGATATTTCGCAACATTTCTGGAGTTATTCCTTAGCATTCTTCAATAATGTTTTCGCCCTCTTACGAGGGCGGTCCCAAAATTAGCCGATCAACAAATTTGGGAAATTTTTTCTTTACTTCTCATAACATAATCTCCTTTTAGCTCGATACACTTGTCCCAGCGATATTCAATAGCTTCGATACCCTGTTTATAGTAAGAACTTTCTAGCTCCTTAAAATAGCCATCAATGGCAGACTCCACCTCTTCATTGTTGGGAAATCTTTTACCACCGAGCCATTTTTTCAAGTTCGGAAATAGAAAATAATCGGAGGGAGTTAAATCTGGCGAATAAGGTGCGTGATGAGGCAATTCGAACTTTAATTCATTGGTTTTGGCCATCGCAATAGTGGATGTGTGAACTGGTGCATTGTCTTGCTGAAACAACACTATTTTTTTTTTTCGCCAAATGCGTCCTTTTTTCCTTAATTTCATCACTTAAACGCTGCAATAAGTTAGCATAATACTCGCCGTCGGTTGTTTTTCCTTTTTGATGATAATCAATAAAAATTATCCCATGCGCATCCCAAAAAAACAGACGCCATGACCTTGTCTGCAGATGGAACTGTGTTCGCCTTCTTTGGACACGATTCTTCCACTCCAGTCCACAGCTTTGACTGTTCCTTTGTCGCAGGTGTGAAGTGGTGTACCCAAAAACTCGGCTTTATTGACATCGCCAAACACTCTATCGAAACATCTTCAAGACGCTGTTTTTGTTCCATTGTGAGCAAACGCGGCACCCATCTTGCGCACAGTTTTCTCATCTTAAAATTTTCGGTCAATATGCGATGTATAGCACTTTTTGAAATGCCTATCGTTTCAGCTAACTCACGCACCTTCAGCCGACGATCATCCAATACCATTTTGTGGATTTTCTTAACCGTTTCTGACGTGGACACCTCAATTGGTCGACCACTACGGTGTTGGTCTTGGCAGCTCGTTCGGCCTCGTTTAAACTCTGCTACTCAATATTTTATAGTCGTAAACGAAAGAGCGGACTCCCCCAGAGTAGAATCTAGCTCGGCTTTAATATTGATTGGACTGAGACCTTTCAAATGAAAGTATTGAATTACATAACGGTGACCAATTTTTTCCATGTTTACAAATTCACTGAGATCGTTTATTTTTTACGGCTCCAAAAAAATACTAAATAACGTGGCACCTTGGCACTTAAAATATGTTTTATAAGGTTGCCACTGTTCTCCAAAGTAATTTTTTTGATACTACTACCGCCATCTATACGTCAGGTCGGCTAATTTTGGAACAGTTACACCAGGACTGTTCCAAAAAGGAATATACTTAGACTTAAGATGCTCCCAGAGAAAAAAAATCAACTCTGGTAGCATAATGTGGAAGCACTCATCATGCAGAAATACTACCTCATCCTCCTACAACTCTGGATCATGCTCCAATTTTCTGTGATCAAAGGATTGAATGTATCGTCTAGCACGTTCAAATATATTTGATCATTTAAAGTCCTGTCAATGAATAAGGGTTCTATGAGAGGATCGCCAGAGATACCAACTCATACATTAAGTTTCTGTTGCTGTTGTGTATATATATTTATTATCTATGGTGTAGGTATGTGTTTCCCGCGTCGAATAGGGGTTGGTGTCACTCCAATATCTGCAGTTGTGACGATTTACTTCACCATTCAATGAAAAAGATGATTCGTCCGAAAAACAGATATTATGCAATAAGTCTCGATTATTGTTGACGCGCTCGGTCATTAATTCCATTCACAAAATTCCAATCTCCTGTCAAAATCGTACTCATTCAATTCGTGTAAAAGTGTAATTTTAAAGGGATAAAATTTGAAATTCTCAAGTATTTTACAAACTGATGAACGGCTTACTTCTGATGCTTGAGATACCGGTTGTATCGACGGCGCATTTCCAAGCACTGCGACCTTACCTAAGACTTCGACTTTAATATCTTCATTATTGACAAGCAGATGAAAATGTTGTTTTTTTGTTATGTACAGAGCCCGTTTCCGTACATTCTTGGATTAATTCCAGTACGTACAGTGGAAAACGTTTAACACGAAAACGCTTAACATAAAAAATCGGTTAACACGAAATAGTACTGTGGTCCCGAGAAAATACTAAGTAATCTCATATATTTTCGTTCTTTTAACACGAAACAAAAATCGCTTAACACGAAAAGGTGTTGCCTCTCGGACGAACAAAATATATATATGAACGTAATCGTGAAAGTTACGCGCGAACAAAAAGGGCGGAACATAGCCTGTACTTTCCCGAAACTGACTTGCTGGTAAAATTGGTGGGCGTATTTTATACGCAGAGTGACTCACGGGAATCACGAGATACATGTGGCCGTTGTTAACAAGTTTCAATTTAGCGGTCAGTCAATTTTCGAACTAGGTGATAGATGTGTCGAAGTAGGCGAATTGTGTGTTGAAATCAGTTTTACGTATATAATGGCAGAGAAATCAGGACGAGAACAAACCGCTATTTCACTTAAAATGAAGATCGAACTGCTTAAGGCAGTTGATGAAAAACGGAGGTCTAAAACGGAAATTTGTAAAGAGTTTGGCATTGCTAACTCTACCTTGTCGACGATAATTAAAAATAGAGACCAAATTACGGCAATGTTTGAGCGCAACATATTCAAGCCAGAGAGAAAACGTATGAGAACGGCCAAACACGAAGATTTAGAAACTGCGTTGCTTCTTTGGTTTAAACAAGCTAGGTCTCAGAATGCTCCCATATCAGGACCTTTATTACTGGAAAGAGCTGATGAAATTGCAAAACAAATGAACATTGAATTTTCTGCAAATCCAGGGTGGTTGGAACGTTTCAAGAAAAGAAATGGCATAGTGCTGAAAAATGTTTGCGGTGAAGCTAACCGAGTTTTACCAACTATGACAACAGAGTGGCTGCAATCTACGTTGCCTTCAATACTTGAAGAATATGACGCGAAAGATATCTTCAACGCCGATTATGACAGACGAAGATATTTTAGAGATCGTTCAGAGCTCAAAAGATCACATCGACGCAGACTCCGACGACGAATTTGAAAATGAAATCAACTTTGCAGTTCCTGTCCCCGCTACATCAGAAATGTGGAACATCATGAAAAGTATGCGCAGTTATTGAGATTCGAATGGCGAAATGAATAAGACGATGGACGATATCGATCAATTTGTCAGCAATTTAATGCTCAAAAAGACACTGCAAACAAAAATATCAGATATTAATTTATTGTGAATTCACGATTAAAAGTAAATTCCAATAAAGACAGTACCTTGCACATACAACATTTGAATTATTTATAATAATTTGTTCTACATATACTTCTAATAAGTAATCAACCCATTCTGGGACTACGGTATAATATTTTCTGAAACTTCAAACAATTCAGAACAAAGATGATCCCATAATTTTAGTAGTTTTTCTTCCACAAATTTGCATTTTTTTTTGCAATAAAATTTCTTGTAAAGTACAGTGATTCAGATAAAAAATTAATTCGGAGTAAATTAAACTTTCAGGATTTAAATTATGAAAAGAAAAACATGGACAATCTATTTACCTGCCATAAAATGTTATTTTTAAAGTTTAATATTGGTAAATTTAGAATTATTATAAAGAATTGTGGTTTTCTTTTATACGACCTCCTAATTTTGTATTAATCTGCTTGAATGGGACGCAAATTATATTTACCTAGGTACTATTACCTACGGACGTACACAGATGTTGAATTTGAAGGATTATTTTTAGTTTACATAACTGTTAGCGCAGGTATTTTTAGCGTACGTCTAAAAATAGTGCACTGTTCATTTCCAAAAACTAATTATTCCGTGTCAATACGCGATGGCCGATGTATTTTTAAAGTAAAGGTGAAGTATCGTTTCTTATATCAATTCAATTATACATATGCAGTGCTTTTTGGCTCTTCAATCGCTAGTGAAATCTACTAAATCCCATCTTACAAATATGCTTGTTACCTATACCTATCTATTCCTTGTGTATACATACTCAGAGCTGTCTTCAGAGAGAATATTTGCTAATCGATATTCCTATTACAAACAGAGAGTGACTCACTTCAATGCGCGCACACAAGGATATATTTACAATACAAGAATGCCTATGCGTTTGCCCACAGTCCACACATCTATATATCAGTTACATATTTCGACTATTAATACCATTATAACGGTATTTGGGATACTGTAGCGATTTGTCGCTTTGGCTTGAGCGCCTCTATCTATTCGTCTTGTTTGTCAGTGCAAGTACAACGCGGTACAAAATAAATAGACAGGTACAATGCTTTCTAATGAATGAATGTAACGTTTTCTTATGCTTTGTTTTTTAATTAACGTTTGTAAAGTATTTTTTTTTAAAATATAAGGAAACAAATTTGATAATAAAGGGAATTCTGTACTGATCGGCAGGTTTGGGGACAAATTATTCAAACACTGTAGAAACTGTCCAAATAACTTGTATATTTGGCATTTATATATTTAGAATAAGTATTTTTTTAATTGTCAGAAACTAAAAAAAATTCTATTGCAAATGCCATTTAATTGAGAATAAATAGGTAGTATTGTCTAAACTTGTAGCATTGTTTAAAAAAAAATTTTATTGACCTTTAATTATTTTGTATTTTCTCTTGGTTTTTAGGTCGGTTATTGATAAAGTAACATTCATACAAAAGTAATCTAAAATCATTAAATATTTATAATAAATGTAACAAGGTGGAGTTGCCCTGTCATCTGTCAGATGTGAATAAAGTTAATAATCACTTTTCTACCTTTATGTCGAATGCTGCTGCTGATCCTAGTATACTAAATCTTTATAATAATAATAATAGTTAGTAAGTTATTAGAAGAAGCCGTTAGTGTGCAGATTCGTTCATTCTTGGATACGCATAATGTTTTGCCCTTGAAGCAATCGGGATTTCGTCCGGAATATAGCTGTGAGTCTGCGTTGGCTAACATTGTTGACGATTTATTGCGCAGTATCGGTGATATTTCAAACTACAGTTTTGATAGTGTTGGATTATTCTAAGGCCTTTGATACTATTAATCATGCTCTTTTGCTCGGCATCTAAAAGTATATAGGTTTTTCTCAAAACTCTATCGATTTTTTCTTTTCTTACTTATTCAATAGATCCGAACAGGTTTCTTATGATGGTCGTTTATCATCTCCACTCCTAATTATATCAGGCGTTCCGCAAGGCACTATTCTGGGACCTTTACTTTATGTAATTTACACCTCAAACATCATTAAGTGCTTGCAATATTGTAATTTGATGGCACACAACTATATTATACCTTCAATCCTGGAGACATATGTGAAGCCTTCTCATACATAAATAGTCACTTGTAAACATGTCTGAAAAATATTGTCTCAGAATAAATAATAAAAAAAACTGTTTTGGTTTTTGGCCGTGAAAAAACCCGAACTGCGATTTTGAAGGATATTGAAATTAAAATCAAAGATGAAGTTTTCGTTGTATCTGATTGTGTGCGTAATTTGGGCCTTTTCCTTGACACCAAACTTCGTTTTAAAGAACACGTTTCACATTTAATTAGATTGGGTTACAGCAGTTTGAAGGTCTGGTATGGTATAGTAAAGACTGTTTAGATATCGGTTTGCGTAAGGCCTTATCCGACTTCTTGCACACAAAAAAATAATTGCTTGAATTAAATATAACAGCATCATTTTGAATATACGATTAGTTTATATATACGCAAACTAATAAACGATTCAAATTGAGAATATTGTTTTCTTGTAATCAAACAAATTGAATTTTCAACTCAAATAAGGCACACGTTTAAATCGAATAATCGAGATATATCGTTTTGAAAGTATGGTGTTTTCCAAATAGATAAATCAAATTTCAACTGAAATATATGATTACTCTTAAACATATAATATAATTTTGCATTGATATTAGGATGGAGTAGGTTTAAGTATAGGTAAAATTAATTTGAGAATATATTGTTTGAAAGGAAACAATGAAAATTTAAAAAGAAAATAGCTATTATTTGTTTGAAAATCAACAATATCAAATATTTTTATGATCTATTTGAATAGAAAGTATGACTTTTTTCGTTGGAAAGTTTAGATATTTGGGTTGAATTTATAATGTAGTATAAAAAATGCAGTTTGTTTCAATCAATTATAAGTTGTATTAATTGCAAAAGTATGATTTCTTCTTTCCGAAAATCATTAATTTTAAATCACGGTTATTTTACATATTGTACTAGGGTTAAATAATAAAACTAGTAAGTAGATAGGTATACATATTTATTAACAACCAAAATAGAAACTTAAAATATAAGTGTATCAATATGCGGATACAGAAACATATACTTTACCATCTACTTTATGCAATATGGTAGGCATTTTAGAAATAAGATCAGCAATATTAAACAGTGTTATCTCTGCACTTTTGACAAATACCACCTCATATGATTTAAAATGTTCAGAATAAGCCTGAGTTACAAGAATTTGGGATACAAAGTAAACGGTACTAATATCGTTCCTATTGATTAAAATATATTTTACTTTAAGGAACATCGGTACATCAGCACTAACATCATATAATAATATACTATTATAACTGTATCTTACCCCATTTACCTCATACCAATGAACGCAAAAATATTCATTTAAGTTTAGAGTTGAATTTACCTTGTCAAGACCTGCTGAAAAATAAAAACATTTACAAAATCAGGCAACATTTATGGTAGACATATTGTTTCAAAAAAAAAACGACAACTACAAAGGCAGCGTTGTTACATATTATAAGAATGTTCGTGTGTACTAATTCAGTAGGTACCTACATCAAATACATCAATCGTAATACTTACCGGTAAAAATGGTAACTGTTTCTTGATTACAACCCCACGATGTTAGCAAATCAGCTACATTACTTTCTTTCTCCATGACAGATAAGGAAATAAGCACATCACTGTGGCTGACTGGCATCAACTTGCACACGATTCATACGTAGTTGCACAAAAGAGGGTATTAACCAATAAAATCACGCTATTAGTAATACGTCATTGTGGTAGGGATATTTTCTATTTTGACATACATAGGTCATTTGATTCAATATCAATTTTTATATTTCATATAAAACAAATGTTTTTAAATTACGTTGTTATTATTATAATTATTTTATTTAAAATACTACACCAATTGAAACCATTTCTCAACAAATGCCATGAAATTGAAGATACAGAGATTATGGAAATATTTGGTTTAAGAGTACAATTTTTCTAATAGACTAGTATTGAACATACAATAACGTCAAACTAAATACACACTTTTATTCATTGCTAATACATTGCTATGTTCATTTTAACATAATGATTCTCAGTTTAAATATTATTGTTTCAATATGAGCATATATCTCAAACATACGTTGGTCTTAAAACAAACTACTGCGTTGATTTCACACAAGATTAACTTGTTTAAATCGAAAATTACTTACTCAAATGAAAATTATGTTTTCAAATAAATACCTTTTCTCAATTTGAACATTTATTTTTTTGTGTGTGGTCCTTTCCAGATTTAATTTTTGCATAAGCGTTTATTATTACTGCTTGGATTGACAGAACTAGACTTCAGCGTTTGCAAAATTCGTGTCTTAGATTTATTTATGGGATACGTAAATTTAAAAGAATCTCTCATATACTCGATTGGACTGGTTGGTTAAATATCTTTGCCAGAGCTGAATTTTCTGCTACCGTCTTTTTCTATAGAGTTATTTATTATAAGAAACCAAGTTACTTGTTCCGTAAAATTTTGTTTAGAACAGATGTGCATAATATCAATGTGAGATACACAGGCTTATTAACTCCTGCAGTTCACCACCTTGAAATTTTTAAAAGATCGTTTTAATTATAATATTGTTAGACTTTGGAACAAAATTCCACTAGGTTGCGTTGTTTGAGTCTGCTTTCTCTGTCCCATCAATTTCGAAGGAGTGCTTTCTTTAACAAGTAAATATATTTTCATTTTCCTTTATAACTTTCTATTACTTTTCTCTTTATGCTTTTTGCACTTAGATTTGAATTATTATCACTTTTTGCTTATGATTTTTTATTTACCGGGTTAACGTTATTAATGGTGCTGGAGATATAGAACAGCGGCTTATGCTTTAAGCAGCTGATCCTGCACCTTTTGGCATGTTGGTTGAATTTTTAGCATTTACTCACTTATTTTTATACTATGTTTGATGCCAATAAACCGCTATTATTATTATTATTACATACAACGTTTCGGTGTATTTTAATCCTTATCAAGTACACGTATAAAAATTGCCACCGTAAAATTGTTTTACTACAAATAGTTTTCCCGCGGGCGTACACTATTAATTTTTTTTATAAAATTACTGACCGCGAAAATTTACTAGTCGTTATAAAACTAGGCCCGCACCCCCAATATCCCGCGACGCTGTATTAAGAAACGAGCGAAGTGAATCGGACACTGACTTCGCTTGAAGTGAATTACGGATGTCTAGCGATTCGTTTCCCTCACCTCGCAGCAGTACGGAATGAGGGCGTCGTTGATTTGTTTCAAAATGAGAAGTTGAAGCTGTTGATAGCATTTTTTTAGTAGTTAGACAAGGGTAGAAAATACCGGTGTCTGCTTGCCGTTAAACGACGACGACATATTGCGGAGTGGGGATGGTATATCTGATACATTCGCCCAACAGAACAGCATGCGTATTTCCCGACTTTGTTAACTCATAGAAACCATATTTTCATCCTTCTTTTACTCATATGACGGCAATTGATAGGTTGAAAGTGAGCTCTTGGTATATAAAATCATGATTGCTGTTCTCTGTTCTTTTTTAGTATATAAAACCAAAGTTTAAAACTATATTTCCCTTTCCTCAACGCGTCAGGTATATCAAACACAATGCACATAAGTACGATTGATGTTTTAAAAGGACATACATCAAGTCGATTACAAATAAAAATAATAATCACTTATCGATCTTGTTAAATTCAAGGTTTCCTCATTTCTCGGTTCTCATTTCTAAATGCGGATAAATAAATCGTATCGCTTGCGTTTTTTCTGTATGCAATTATGGAGGTTACATTGAAACGTTTGTTATATACATAGAAAAGAAAAATTGTTCGTATATATAATTACTTTTCGCGTAAATTAGAGATTGATTTGTCTCATTGAAACGGTAATAACCGCAAGTTATTATACCTACCTGCTACTTTATTTATTTCGTTATTCTTTTTCTTTAAGTGCATTTAATAATTTTCCCATTGTTAAACCCCGAGATATGAATAAGTACACGTATTAGCATTAGGTTAGTAATAGTTAAAAAACTACCTGAGATACGACGTTCATCTAATTATAATAATAATTGTAAATATGCAGAGCGCACACAAATATTTAGTTAACTGACGGTTTTACGAGCGTTGATAAAGTAAAAATAATATAAACTAGGTCACTACGTTGAGTTGGTTTAATGTATCTTGTAATTAACATCGAGCAATGTGGGATAATTTGCAACAGCGAATAATGCGTATTCTTTTGCATCTGATGGATTTAAGTGTTACATGCATTGGAACACTTTTTGTTTTAGATTGTGCCAGATTTATTTGTGATGCGAATGGATGATCTATTCTATAGATTAAATAGCAAAGTGTTGCTATCAAATTTTTTGTTTTTAATGGAACAGCCTGTATATGTTTAATACTTTTGTATTATTCCTAAACTTCTAGTATCATTTTTAATTTATTTGTTGTCGTATATCCGTCATATCCATTGGCGCACTGAAAACTATTTAAAATTCAAGCAAGCAATAGCACGGCTAACATCGAAAATTACAGGGTGTAACAGTATGGGAATGCTGTGGTGTCTGTTGGTCAAATGGTAACAATTTTTGAAAAGTTATATATTGATAGTGTTGGGCACGTTAGGGGGAAATAACCATCGTTAGCGCGGACCAGATAGGCTCGCTCGTGTTTATTCGTCTCGTGTTGGTTACCGGCTTTCCCGAGAGTCGACTTTTTTATGCCGTAATGAACCTCATTATTTCAATTAGTTATTAAAGTGTTTTTGGAAATTTGTGTGCTGAATTTTCTTTATAAATGTGAACAAATAATACAAAAAAAGGACTAATTACCATAACTGAAAACCAGATTTTATTTTTTGTCGTGTTCTCATGTGATTAGCGAGAAGCTACAGCAGTAGAAGTAAATAATTCTATAGATGGTTTTACATTCCAAGGCTATCGCGATCCAAAGAGTTTTTGATCTTGCTATACGTTACATTTGCATTAAACGCACATTTAAATATAATAATAATAATAATGATTTTATTCCAATAACATAAAGACACCCACGAAATAGTATAAATTGCAAAAAAAGTAAAATAATCATGCTATTGAAACCTTAAGGATTTGGTTCAGAAGAGAGGTAAGAACCTCACTCCTGTTCTTCCAAAAGATCCCCAATTTATGTTTAGCACAGATAAGAGGTGAAATATGCTTAAAATTTAACTAACTTAATATAAATCTAAATAATAAATAATATCTCCCGTGCTACTTATATTGGATAATGCTAAGTAAGAAGTAAACATAACACTATAATGGAATGAAAGAAGACAGCAAACAAGGACGAGGAAAAGGAAGGTAAGAAAAAGAGTACACGTACAAAGATAATGCTAGGAGATGCATTATAATTCACAGCTTAGGCTAAAACAGATGTTAAATAGTTACTCCGGGAGCAGACACTCACTGACGGTTCATGAGATAGATACAGAGAGCGCGCCCGAATGCTGCATATGACATAGATTTCCAGCAAGTTGCTATAAGGGAGAATATATATTTTTTTTCGGCTTTTCGAAATCTCTGCCCATTAGCCACTATTACTTATACGAGAAATGAAAGAAACTAGGACCACCACACATAACGTGAGTGATCAAAATAAACTTAAGATAGCAGCCACCGACAAAAGAGCTGTCAACACCGAATAGACCGATGTTAAATTATAACCCTCGCACTTTTTATGAATTTCAGCAAAGCCTCATAAACTTTATGACTATTCTCACCCAAAAGACTAACTACTCTTGTGGGAAACGTTACTGATAGGTCTGCCAGATCACGAATCAACTGGGTTCGGTACTGTAGATACCTAGGGCAGCCCAGAATTAAGTGATCCAAATCGGCAACTTCATACCCACATTCACAGACCGGTGATTGTACAAGACCCAATTTATACAGATGTGCAGGAAATATCCCATGCCCAAATTTTAAACGAGCAACGGTTGAGTAACAAAATCGGGAAATGGTCCGCCCATGATGCCAACGATCATGAAATATTGATGAATGAACTAACCCATAATGAGTCATTCTATTTCGATAGGAAAATTGCCATTCTCTCTCTTATAAGTCTTTTAGAAAATGTTTTCTTGCTGAAACAAGGATATCCTGTACGTACAGATCATGGTACGTAATTCTGTCCATCCTTACAGCGTTTTTAGCTAAAATGTCTACCCTTTCGTTTGGCAGGAAACCACTATGAGCTTTGACCTAAAAGAATTTAATAGATATAGCCCTGCACACAAGCTCATCGTATTGTCTTAGGATCTTTCATATCAGAGGATGATATTTCAAAAATCGATTCGTATTATTCAGAGCCTCTCGAGTCCGACATGACTGTAGCATTTTTGATATTATGACGTTCTATATAAATTAATACTTCTAATATAGCCCTGGCCTCTGTCGAGAATATAGTTAGTCGACCGTTCAGCTTAAACGAGCGATGAACATTGCGTGTCACATCCAAAAAAGCACATCCGCAGCCCTCGTTCGACTTAGATGCGTCAGTATATATCAGGGAAGTAGGCGCTAAACATTCAATTAATTGCTGGTGAATAATCTTATTCTCCGATGGTAAATCACCATAACTCGGAAAACTAATCGGCATGCTCTGGAGGTTTTGATAATAATCGGCTTCTGGTAAACACAAATTTGGTGTGGTTGGCTTGAAGGGTAAGATACACTTTAGTGCCTCTACCAACAATGGGGTTCTTCTATTAGACCAGTAACTTGACGACCCAAGCAGTACCGCCAATCTTCTAATGTTCAGCAGTAGGTGGCTGAAATTGCCAGCCAGCAGTTTCAAGGCATGCTTCGAAGCCAAAAATTGATATCTTAAAACTAAAGGAGGCTCCTCCGGCTCGACATACAAAGCCTCCACCGGCGTAGACCTCATGGCGCCAACACAATGCCAAGAGCTTTATGCTGAAGGACTTTCAGTCTGCGGAGTTGATTATTTTTAACAGAACCGAAGAGAGAACAACCATAGTCTAGGTGGGAACGTATACAAGCCGTGTAGAAAGTTTTAGCTACTACTCTATCACCGCCCCATTTCACTTTTACTGCCAGTCGAAGTATATTAATAAAACGTTCTCCCTTTCTGATAACATGACTGATATGAGTCGCCCAGTTCAGTTTATGGAGAATAAATATTATAACTGAAAGATCGCCTAAACAGAGATGTGTGAAGCGGCGGAGGAGGATTAAGTTCTTGTTCCTAATGTTAATGTTATGGACATCTGTACGAAAACGTAACCTATGTAGTAAATAGGATGAAGGCTCAGTTATTACTATATGGTACAGCTTCATGTTCAGCCAGTGCAACTCACCCAACTTACGCGAGATTCTATCATATTTACGGATGCCGAAAATATACCGGATACAGGAATTTCGCGCTCTCCAGCCACGCACTTTATCAGAAACGTCCAGACGGGAGCCGTACACGGATGATGAGAAATTGAAGAGGGACAAAACCGCAGCGCAACACAAAGCCTAGTCTCGGTGGGCACATCAAACACCGAACGGTAGGGATGAAGAATTTTCAAATTGCAATATGCAAGAGTAAAATCATCCTAGCTACGTGCTCCCTAAACCTCGACGAATTGTTTATTACCAAAGCGAGATTTCTCGCTTCGGAAACCAGGGGGATCCTAGCACCATCAATCGCAAGAGATATCCGATTTTTTGCCTTTTCAACATTGACAGGCCGATCGACACACGTTTTAAAACAGATTACCTATTATATAAATATAGAATGTTATGTTGGGAATAAAATTCAAGGTAATTATAAATACGAATATATTTTATTTTTTCTTTTTACAAAATTGAAGTAATTGAGGTAAGATTACAAACATATAATTCCATTCACAATTTTCTTGTTTTTTAATTTAATGTCAAAATAAAATACTAAAATAACTATTGCTTTACAGATTTTTTTTTAATAATTATTGGACAATTTTTTAAAAAGCCAATATTGACATTCGCGAAACGTCAAATAAAAATTTCTACATTCAGAATTTTATTATTACAAATTCAGCAAAACCAATATACCTACGTATATGGTGTCGTGACAGTTTTACTCTTCAGGATTTTACAATTAAAATTATTACTTTATAAAATTGCTTGTCAGTTTCAGTAAAGTTATACCTGACAACAAGAAACAAACTTGAATATTTAGGAATTCTGTTTTACCACTTTCAAGTCAGGAGAAGATAAAAACAGTTTAATATGAAAAATACTTACTATATTTGTTCAAAATATTTACTTTATTTACTTAGAAATATAGAAACTCCACTGTGCCCATCAAAAAGAGTATATACCTGCAACAAATAATTGTACTAATATAATATCCTAGAAGCAAGTAACTGCATCTTCTAAGCATCATAAAAACACAACATTCTACGAACGGTCATTTCTCAACCAAGTAACCAGTACGTACAATAAATAAAATACCGAATTTGTTTAGGATTCATTTCTTTCGAGGTCAAATGATATTTCCAAGAAATCGCTGTATACCTAACTACACAACAGGTGTACGATTTTACCTAGAATTTTAACAGTATCTATGAGAAATGAAACCCATACCCAAATATTATCATGTGAACGTCATGAATTCAAGTATATAATGAATCGACAAACTAATTTTGTACTATTAGCAGTTAGTAAAGTCGCTTAATTACGTGTACGGCGATAATGATTGTATTCTTAGAATTAAATCGTCAAATTTAGTTACTGGTAATTATTTAAAGATTGGATTTTCGTGCAGTAAACATCAGTGAAATGAGAACCTCAAGAACGTACAAACAAAAAGGTGTAATAAAGATAAAAGTCCTGAATTTTTTTATTCTTTTACATTTCCATTGCAGTTGTAGTTAAGTCTAATATAAGTGAATAACAAAAACCTTAAGACATAATGAATTTTAGAGTAGATATAAACAACTACAACTTTGATAACTATAAGTAACAATTATTAGAGACTTAATATATAGTTTCCTATTAAGAAGTCTCATTTTAAATTTCGCAGCATTTTTTATCTGCGAACATAACGGGCTTTGAATCTAAGTTTTCAAATAAATGCTTTTCTGCTATAACTGTAATTTTAATATGAGGCAATTTATAATTAATTTGTATTTGAGACATTCATTTCAAATTGTGAAAACCAGAACATCTCGTTAGCTCAACTGGTAGAGTGTCCACCTGGCAAGCGGAAGGTGCTTGGTTCAAATCCGACACGACGTAAAATTTTTAATATAAAAATTGCCTCATATTAAAATTACAGTTATAGCAGAAAAAGCATTTTTTTAATAATAAAAAATTATTATAGACGCTGTGAACATTTTGTGGGGTTTTTGGCCTGTACCAATCAAAGCCATTGTAAAGATAATCACAAAATATGAGCAATGTGGTCAAGAATTTAGAATACGTTTGACACAAGAGGATAACCAAAAGAGAAGCACTGTAATTGATTAACATTAAATGAATTTTGGTAGTTTTAGATTATTCAATATGTCCACGCGTTGCAAATAGAGAAAAACTAGGATGTTGCAACGAATGAATTTACTGAGAAATACTAGAACTACCTAGAATTTCAATTATGCCTAAGTTTGTATGTACGAATTGATATAATTATGCAAATTAGGTTTAATAACGAGCTATGTGTGTAAGAGTCAGAGCTTCAATCAATTGAGTGAAGGATTTTGTTCCGTTTTTACGAAATAAACGTTCATACAAAACAGAGAAACGTAATAATAAACCACAAAATTAAAAAAAAATTACTTTTTGTGATCAACCAAAACAGCTGTTATAATGAGATGGCAACTATACACATTTTTTTCCGATTGTCTGTGGTGACAATCTGGATTGCCTGTAGCAAAAGTACCCTTACATCTGCTAATTTGAATAAGAACTCCAAAAAATAATGAACCTCGCAATTAGATCAAAAAGAATGCCAAACACGGGAATAATCCTGCCCATTTTTAAGAATGGTGATAAAAAGAGAATGCAAAAACTATAGGGGAATAACGCTATCAAGTACCGGGAAGGATATTAGCAAGAGTAATGGACACAAGAATTCGAGAAATTGTGGAAGAAACGATTCAGGATACGCAATATGGATTTAGAGGTGGGAGAAGTATGCAAGACCTAATGTTCGTAATAAGGCAAGCCAGTGAAAAAGTGATTAACAAAAATAAAAAATTACATATTTGCTACATCGACCTACACAAAGCGTTTGATAGGGTAAGGAGAGATGATATATTGAAGTCATTAAAAAAGAGAAAAATCGACGAACAAACCGTAGAAGTCATAAAATCAATGTACAAGGATAATAATAATAATAATAATAATAATAATAATACGTATATTTGTCCAACAGAACATGCCAATAACAGGACAAAATAATATAATAAGTACTATATATAGTGCTATAATTACATTAATAGCTATAAACTAAACTTAAATTATTTTAGTATCTGAATGTTAAAAATAAAAAAAACCAAAACTACGAATTGTTCAAAAACAATTAAATAAACAAATTCTGAGATAGTCTATTGCCGTTAATTGCCATGTGTGTAAGTGGTGCTCGCCTGAGTATATTGGACCTTGCAAAAGGTATCTTAACGACATCAAAACAACGAGTATTATGCGTAGGTAATAAAAAATTAATCTGCGAAAGCACAGCAGGGCAATCAATATCATTACTAATCAACCGTTCCAGAAAACTAACACTAGCACTTGTCCTTCTGCTCTCCAAAGAAAAGAAACCATGTCTATTAAGTAAATTAGTATAATCCACTCCACGTGGTGGATAAACACGGATAACATAAATATAGTAAGAATAAATAATGAAGAGTCGAAAGAATTCAAAACGGAAATAGGTGTTAAACAGGGATGTGTTCTCAGCCCCATTTTGTTTTCCTGTGTATTAGATGACGCAATAAAGAAGGCAAGACCAAAAATGAAACAACTAAAATTGGGATATTGGAAAATGAAACCCACTAGTATAGTAGAGTTGATGTATGCCGATGATATGGTGGTAGTGGCAGAGACCGAGAAAAACCTGCAACATAATATAAACATCTTAAATGAAGAACTTACAAAAATTAATATGAAAATAAATACAGATAAGACAAAGAGTATGATAGTGGCAAAAGAGAAAACAAAACATAACATTAAAATAAACGGACAAATAATTGAACAGGTCAACGAATACAAATACCTCGGGACGATAATTGCAGCCGATGGAAAGATAGACAAAGAAATAGATGAGAGGATGAAGAAGGGTGGAAAAATATATAATATGATGAAAAAGCCATTCCTAGAAAAAAAAAAAGAGGTGCAAAAGAACGTTAAAGTCGACGTAATAAATAAAATAGTAAGGCCAACGCTGATGTACAGCTGCGAATCCTAGACGCTAAACGAAAAACATAAATCCAGAATTAATGCCATGGATATGAGATTCCTAAGAAAAGTAGTAAATAAAACGAGAATAGATAGAATCAGGAATTAGAAAATAAGGGAAGAATTGGGAGTGATACCAATACGAATGAAAATAGAAGAAGGACAGCTAAGATGCTATGGACATATTTGAGGAATGTCAGAAGAAAGAACAACTAAGAAAATTTATGAAACTAAAATATCTGGGAAAAATTCAAGAGCAAGACCAAGAAAAACATGGAACGATGAGATAAGGGAAGCATTGACCGAGAGAGAAATGAATTGGCATGAGGCAAGAGAAATGACAAAAGACCGGAAAAAGTGGAGAGAGAAGATAAAGGCAAGGAATTAACCACAATCTCGAAATGACCTTACACCTAACGGTAGAAAGGTTTTAAAGGAATAAAAGAAAAACATATAAAATTGAGTCCCTGTACTCAATATTCGTTGTATATTAATTAGAACATCGGCACGAATTTGAAGTTTAGCAATTTCATAAATTTGTATAATGTTGAACGGCTCTCAGTGGCAAATCATCTGTTTTATTCCACTCAGCACTTCATCAAGTGTAGGAAGTTCATCGTAATCAGCAATATTAAAGAACGTTTTCCAGACGATCGTTTAGGCGGAGTAACCGGCAATATATCAAATTTATTAGTTAGTGTGATTTCTGCCGAAAACTGACCAATAGCAACCCCACTTTTAGCGCTTCAATTTAAAAACACTCCTCCTAATTAAAAAATAGACTATAATTATGTCCACAAAATTAGTGTAAATATCGAACTTTATAAGCATATCAACTTCATTTCTTTCCAAATAGCATAGAATAATATTTATTGCCGTATGTTATAAACATTGACAGTGTCGATATTTTACAATGTATATAGCCTACTTATAGATAGTTTAATTAGTCGATTCTATAAATAAAACAACAACAAAAATTCGACAGTCATGATAACAAGAATTCATTGACACAATAAAAAGTCTTGTTTACGAGATAGTCAAAAAGGGATTTTTTAAAACTAGCTTATTAAAGAACTGTACCGCATTGCAGTACGGCCCTGTTTCATATAATGCAGTGCTGTGGGAAGGCAAATGTCGCAATTTCTTGTGAATTTGTGATGATGTTTTTTCTTATAAAACATTAATATCTCGTGTATATAGAGCGACGTCAGCGTTTAAAAATTTCACGGCATGACTCCCAAGGACCAACATCGACCATGAATCTTTTTCTAAATAATAAATAACCGCGAAGACGAAGTTGAACTACCCCAAAGAATGATACAGTAACGCAGACGCGACTCCACAGAAGCGAAATAAAAAGACTTCAGTGCTTCTAAATCACAGCACTGTCGTAGGTTCCTATAAGAGCCGCAGATAAAACCTCCGGGATTGATCTACCATCGCATTTTATGTAAAGGCTGCTCGGGCAAGCTGAATGGCCATCTTTGAAACGAATAGGCTCGGTCTTATTTTGGTTTAAAGTCTCACTCCCTAGTTATCACACCATGCAATCATCCCACTAACTATTGAATTTGCCGTGTTTGAAACATGCTCTTGATCACCAGAAATAACACGACTTGCGTGTCGGCATACTGCGTCAGCAAGCACTGCCCAAGCGCGCATTCCAAATCATTCACTTATAACAATATATTATGTTATACGTGAATGATTTTTACCATATTTTATTATGTAAAATACCGAATGATTAGTGCTACTTAATTTGCCATCAATACTTTTACTTAATTATTCTTAAACTTTAATATTGAAAGTTGCCCATCGCCTCCAAGCTGTGAAAACAAATTTAAATCGCGAAACACACCTTTTCATTGGATACTAAATAATTTCAAGTCTCCAACCTGATTTGCACAATTGCCAGGTATTTTATACGTACCGAACGCACCGCTGTCCAAATGGTGAGTAGTTTTGATAAACACTGCGCTTTAGAGGACGCCATAACTTTAGTCGAGATATACTTTACTGCTAACATCGTTATTTGATCAACGCACACATTTTAAAATAAATATCTGCAAAATAATTGAAAGCAAGACAATTGCGCGAATAAAAAAAAACATTTGGATATGGTTTTAAATCCATTTCACCATGTCCGAGTGTATAATAAAAGCGAACTAATGTGCTAACTAAACGGTAACAGGAAGGTTGTAATGGATGTCGTGCATTAAAAAGTAGTTAGTTACTAACCTAGGTAGGCATTAGAAAGTATTTATACAATAAAATCAATGCGTACCAACTTATACGAACTTTTATATTATAGAAGAAACTCGGCATTAAACATAAGGGCACTTTTTCTCTAATTAATTTTAAAGTGCATTGAAATCAATGGCTATATTATTTTGTGTTTATATTTTTTTCTGTATATTATTTATCGCACGTAAATAGTTAATAGAAAGACAATTTTATTTACGTTGGAAATGCTTATGTAGGAAAAGCGTCTTCGCTATTAATTAGCACATCCGGGAAGCATTAAATAAAGATGTTAAATTAATACTTAACATCTAACCATGCTTTTACGTTATATATGGGAATTGCTGATGCTCGTCTTTTAACCGTCTCATTTTCATTATTACTACCATGCATACTACTGATGTAATAATACTATGAAAGTTTTTTTTTTTTCTTTTTAATAACATACGTTGCTTGGCGTGTTATTAGAAATTTATAATTCTCATACCGTCAAAATTGATCTTGCGAAATTGTGCACAAACAATATTATTTTTAAACTAAGTTTAGATTGCCGTCAATACTCATTACGTAAGATATTAATGGTATAATAATAGTTGGCGTTGATTTGAAGTATAAGTATATTAAAATAAAACAAAATATGTAAATATTTTTGCTGTATAAGTAGTGATAATAAATAACCTTGTAGATTATTGTTATTATTTTGCGGTAAACTTAATAATTTAATAAACAGTAACGTTGCTGAATGTGTTTTTTTTTTTATTTGCTAAATAGGAAAACTCAGAGTAATATATAGGGGATGTTCATTAAGTAATGTTACAAATTTTTAAGGCCAACATAGACCACTAAATCAAGCACCAATTGTAGTAGGTTTTCTGTTAAAATTGTGAAATAAGTCCACTTGTAAGTATCAATAGGACATCTTATTCTTTATCGATAAATACGTACCAGAAACAAAATATTATTTTTACAATAAATGTTTTATTGCATTTAATTTGAATAATAATACAAAAAAAAAAAAACGTTTGAAAAAGAGGAATATGACACTTGAAACCAAAAGAGGCAAAGGCTGTCTTTTCGTTTTTATTTACGACCAGATAATAATTCTGGGAACATAATTTTTTGTCGATATTCTTTTCGATAGCAGATTGATATGTACCAGGGCTGTTTGATGAATACCCTGATTGGAAGATAGGATAGGTGGCGGTACTGAGCCAAAATAAGTGTACCATCGTTTAATATAACCTTTTCTAGCCCGCTTGTGAAAACTTGGTGACAATCCGACGCTTAGTTTTGTTTCAACAGCCATTTCAAAACACCGTGGTAGTGTTTTTTTTGCGACTATGAAAAAAGAGGAGTATTGCTCCGTGATCCGTTTCTTGTTTCTGAGTGGCACCTGCCAGGAAATCAAGCCCATTCTCGATGGTGTTTATGCGACCCATTTACCTTCCCGTACTACCGTCTCTAGCCCTAGAAAATAAAATTTTTTGAAATGCAACATTATATTCAGGGAAATAGTTTTACATAGTTTTGAGAAATACATTTGACAAAAGAGGAAAACCAAAAGAAAAATACTGTAATGCTCTATTTATTTTTAAAATTTCTTGCAGCACTTAATAAACTTATCATTTATTGATTTGACTGGTAATTTCTAGAAAAAAGTCTGGTCTATTAAATCGTATTTTAGAGATTCGAAAAGGTTTTCGTTTTTTCATCAGATAATGAATATTGTATGGCTATTAATACTTCTAATGTAACAATATGTTTTATTTGGAGATATCGATTTGATTGGAACTATGTATCTTGATATTTGCATATTGTATATGTACTGATAACGATTCCATTTTAAAAATGTTATAGAAAAATGAATTTTATGTCTAGGGGCATATTTTTCCAGTGTAACGTACGTATAAGGTAGCACAACAGCGTTATTAAATTTTACATGCAACCCGGTTCAAGGTCATATTTCGCAGTAAGATAATTCTCTTAGCGATCATTAAATGATGTTCATAGTCTTAATTCTACTAAGAAATTAATATCAATATTTTTTACAATAGTTGTTTAAAATGTATGAAATGAATGATGTAGTAGCAAACCATTTTTTATATTATATATATATGTATCTTAACCTTGGAATATTGCTTTGGAAAATAATTTTTTATATAAATATAAATAAAAAAAGAAAAAGAAATTGGACATCACCTCCTCTTAGGCATGATGTTGGTGTGAAAAGGATACCAGATATGATTTTAAACTGTTAATAAAAATATAATTTAATATACAATTTAAGCCGTAGTTTCTCCGTAGTTTCTCAAGAATGACTTTAAATTAAAAAAAAATGTTTTTAATGTATATACAACCTAATATACCCGCCGTATTAACCGATACGTTTATGGAGCACTGTGGCGAGAACATTTTAAAACATACGCGATATCGTTCAGATTGTGATCGATTCAGAAAGTGGTGTAAGATTAGGATAATATATTTGTTTTACCTTTTTCCTGTTCAGATAACTAATTCTTGTTTTTCTTCTTCAATATGTAGTTACTACCACCAACCAACTAGATGTGAGGGCCAGACTTAGACCCAAGAGAAGCAAGTGTGCCGGAAGAAGTCGCCACGACCTCGAGAAGTCGCCAAGACGACGGCCATTAATAGCAGTGCCGGCTTAGGGGGACCACCACCCTCCCAGCAGACGGTCGCACCCTCCCCCGCTTATGTGTGCCTCATTTCCGGTCGTCCCAGACATGGTGTGATGCGATGAGCACCGGGGAGCCGCAATGTGTCGCCTAAAGCGATGGACTCGTACGACTTGTTCGGGGAAGATGGAGCTGGAATGTTGGAAGGCCTGCCCGAATTGGGCGGCGATCATTTCGACCCTGCGGTGACGGGCGCGCGAGATGCGACAACGGCCTTCACACAGCCCACCTACTCTCAGGAGACACCCCTGCAGAAACTGGCTTCCTTCGGCGGCGCCGACTTCAACCACATGGATCCGAACGCGCAGAGCATGTACGCCCAGGGTTACGGCACGGACAGGCCGATGGGTCCGCCGCCTGGCTCCTCCTACCCGCACCAGAGACAGATGGTGGCGCGGCCGCCAGCACCGCAGGCGACCGCCGGACAATATCCGTATCAGCCCGATAATATGTATTCCATGCCCGATCACCAGATGGGCGGAATGGGGGACGCGGCGACGATGCAGAGCACGTGGGGACAGCACGCCGGCTATCCGACCGCCGCGATGCACCGTTACGGACAGATGGCCGGGTATAGGCAACAGACGATATCCTACGGCCACCAGCAGGAGCAGAAGCAGCAGTTCCCGCCCGCCCAACATCCTATGATGCAACAACCGCATCAGACGGCCGGTTACCCGTCCATGCAACAGAGACACGCCCCCACGCATTATCCGCAGAACACCGGATATCCGACGAGCGCCGCTGCGGCAGCGGCCAGCCAAAGCTACGGGAATTACATGCACCAGAGAATGCCGCACCATCACGCGCAATACCCGCAAGGTCACCACCAGCTCGACATGAACGTCACCCAAACGCAACAGCAGTACAACCATATGGGACATGCCCAGGCGTTAACGCATCCGCCCACCGGACACATGCCTCAGACGCACCCTACTCAGCACGCCCCACCCCAAGGTCACAACAATCCTAGTCAGCAACCCGCGCAGAATCCCATGACCCATCCGAATATGGCCTACAACCAACACCAATCGATGCAAACCATGCAGAGGCCGATGGACGTGCCTGCAGCGACGCAACAGTACAACACCGCCAAGCATCCGATGGGGAACGCGAGTCCTCAGTATAGGGCGCCGTTTCCGCAATTATCGCCGCAGATGTCGCCGAGGCCGCAGATGTCTCCCAGACCGCCCGCGCCGCAGATGTCGCCCAGACCCGTGATGTCACCCGCGAAACCCAATCTGTCACCACATCCGCAGATGCAGCAAACCACTCTGAGTCCGCGGCCTGCTACTAGTTTAACACCGAAATCGACGACGGCGTCTCCAGCTCCCGTTCCGAGTTATTCGCAACAAAGCACTTTGCAGGCGTTAGAGCAGATGGTAATGCCGCCGTCCAGCACGAACGCCTCCGATTATCCGACGTATCAACCTAGGAACACTTTAGGTTCGTTACAAGGGCCGCAAAATCCTCTATCGCCCGCCACCACGATGAACGTGCGGAATTCCATGGCGGATTGGCCGTCGCAAACGCAACGAACGCACCTTCCTAGCATGAATGGAGGCAACATGGGTATGCTAGAACCGATTCCGACGTCGCAAAGTATTCCACCATCCCAACAGCCGACCTCGGTGCCTCCCCCACCTACCAGCAGTATGAATTCGATGCATAATACTCAGAGTTTGCAACCGTTTACGAACGACGACCTACGCGGGGATATGGGGAAGACCCCGGTGTCCCTGACCGATTTGAACGCTTCAAGAGACAGTATAACGTCGCAGAATAGCATGCACGCCCACAGCGAATTAAGCTCCGTACAATCGCCAGCATCTACGAGCATGCCCGACAAACTCCCTTCCAGTACGACCGAAATCAACACCCCGACTAGTGTGAACTTGCCGACGTCGCATCCGCCGACGCCCACGCCCTCTTCCACGACCGACGATCACGCTAACCAAGAGAAGAATCTTCCGGTGACGTGCGATTCGATAAAATCCACGGAGGACAGCAATAGCAGCGCTAGTAATAATTCCATGCAACATTCGACGCAACAGCAACCGTCGCAGAGTCAAAATTCCAACAGTAGCTTCGATTTTTCCAACGTCTCGAGTCTGACGACGATGTATAATCCCCCGGCGAAGAAGATGGACGATCTGATGCCGTCGACGGTCACTAGCTTCAATCAGGAGGCTCTGATTAATTCGGAAACGATCTCGGATAGGCAATCTCCAGTCAGTACGCCGTTGCAACAGTCTCAAATCACGAATACCACGAATCTGTCGCAATCTCCAAGTTTGAGTCAGGAGTCGACGCAACCGACGCCGCCTAGCAGCTCTAGTATGATACAGAGTCCTCCGAGTCAAACGCCGCCCGCTTCGTTGCAATCTCAAATCATGACGTCGTCGCCGAGTTTGAATCAAGTGATGAGTCCCAGCACGACGGTGTTGCCGAATTTCGTTCAGAATCCCGTCTCGGTTACGCCTCCGACGTCGACGTGCGCCACCCCACCAGATCAAACGATTAACAGCCAGCAACAACAAGTCAATTCGATACAATCGAGCGTACAGCAAAATCTGATAACGCCCGCTACTCATGCGGGATTGCAGATACCCCCTCCTAACTTGCAACAAATCAATCAAGTGAGTAATATAAATCAGAGTTTGGGACAGATGACACCGACGAGTATCACCCAATTGGGAACGCCAATTCCCAATGCGCAACCGCCTAATTTATACGACACCAATAATAGTATGATGGGAGTGAATAGCGTCCAAATGGGCGGGCCTAGAGCATTGGCGCCGGTCATTCCGCCCCATGGCATGGCGATGGGGCATCCTAGGATGTCTATGGGTGTCCCGGCGCCGGTGATGTTAGCAGGGATGGGTGTACCGGGGCATGGGTTGATCCCACCTGCTCAGGATCATCATCAAGGTTACCAACCTCCTATAAGTCACCACCAAGAACGTGCCGCCCTCCAACAGCAATTGCAGGAACTATATTGTATGCCCCCCGCTCCTGAGAATCAAGAGAAGATCGTGCACTTGCAGGAACGGTTAAATATTCTAACACAGCACGAAGCGACAGAACAATGCAACGGCGGCGCTCAATGCGTGCTACAAAGTCCTTTATTCACATCTCCGATGATCGATTCACCCCAAGTTTCTAGTACGACCGGCAGGGGGCGCAGCAAAGGCACGCCCAGGACGAAAAAGCCGCGACAGAAGAAGGGCGAGAAAGGTTTATCGCCGATTCCATCGAATGCCAGTCCTATAGCGCCGAGCAGCGGGGGTCCTCAGCAGTTACCCGTGTCCGAAGATTGCGTAACTCCCGGCGCGGGTTTGACGATCACTTCCGGCGAACTGACGGATTTGAACGAAACCGGAACCGACTCGTTCTCGGGCGATGATTCTGAGAAGGCTAAAAAGAGTAAAGGGAATCGCAAGCAGAGAGAGCCGAAGAAACCTAAGGAACCGAAAATCCCTAAAGAACCGAAAGCGCAGAAGATTCCAAAGACGCCCAAGGAACGTAAAAAGAAGGAACCGAAAGATCCTAAGATTAAGCGGAAATACGTTCGGAAGAAGAAATTGGATGGGTCATTAGACGAGTCGCCGAATGAAGATTCCATTAATAAGTCTTTCGAAAACGGAGACGACGGCCAACCAACCAGCGGCACGGAGAAAGAAGACAGCCAATCGCAAATGGTCGAGAGCAGCGAATCCGTGCCGGAGTCGACTAACGCAGAGGAGGAGGTGACGCAACAAGCCGACTCGCAAACTCCCTCGGAGGAAGCGGTCGTTACAGAAGGTGACGCTAAAAAGGACGAATACACCTTCGAGGATGTGGCGGAAAGTCCGAAAGAATCAACCGAAAAGAAACCGAGTAAAAAATCAAAGAGCGCGCCGAAGAAAGTGGTATCATCTAAAGCGAAGAAAAGTACACCGGCGAAAGCGCGTAAACGGAAAGGACATACCATTACAGAATCTGACGGGGAAGGCGAAGACATGGCCAGCACACCCCCACCATCACCCCCCGAAGACCCCGAGAGCGCGACGCACAAGAGACGGTCAGCTAGGAACACACAACGGAAAAAGTACATCGACGATGTTATGTTAAGATTCTCAGACGACGAATCACCAGTACCGTCTCGTAATAGGAAAGTGGCAGTGGCTTCCGCTCCTACAGTGCCCACTACAAGCGCTAGTAGCCCTCCTGAAGACAACACCCCGATCGATACTGCAAATAAACCGAATTTCGTGTATATAAATACAACCGATGAAGACTCGATGGTGGTGCAATACGTTTTGGCTTCCAGAATGACTAAACGTGAGAAGAAGCCACCCCCACCCATTCCAGTTGAGGAGGCCACAGAAGCAAAAACTGAAATCGATGTCGAGAACGACAAGGAAAGCGAAGAAAAAATCGAGGAAGATAAAGAGAAACCGGAAGAAGAAACCTCAGATGCTGAGAGTAAAAAAGAGGATTCCCCATCACCACCCCCTCCACCAATACCTTCGCCGATAAAGCAAGAACCTTCATCCAACAAAGAGGGGGTGGAGAAAGAGTTAGAAGACGTCGAAGAATATTACGTGAAATATCGTAACTTCTCGTATTTACATTGCGAATGGAAGACTGAAGACGAATTGTACAAAGGCGATAAGAGGATCGCCAATAAGATTAAGCGGTTTAAACAGAAGCAGGCGCAACAGTTGAATATCTTCGAGAATCTGGAGGATGAGCACTTCAATCCGGATTACGTGGAAGTCGATAGGGTGTTGGACGTGGCCGAGCATTCCGATCCCAGTACTCAAGAGACGGTTAAACACTATTTAGTGAAATGGCGGTCGCTGCAATATGAAGACAGCACTTGGGAGTTGGAAGAAGACGTGGATCCGTTAAAGATCGAGCAGTTTGAGAGATTCGGCGCTCTGCCTCCGAAAGATAAATGGAAACCCAAGAAAAGACCCGCCCCCGACTCGTGGGTGAAATTGGACAATTCTCCGATTTACAAAGGTGCGAATAGTTTACGCGAATACCAATTAGAAGGACTGAATTGGCTTCTATTCTCCTGGTATAATAACAGAAATTGCATCCTGGCTGACGAGATGGGTTTGGGCAAAACGATACAGAGTCTGACGTTTCTGCACTCGGTTTATGAATACGGGATTCGAGGTCCCTTCTTGGTTATTGCCCCCTTATCGACGATACCGAATTGGCAGAGAGAGATCGAGAGTTGGACGGACATGAACGTCATAGTTTATCATGGCTCGTCGGCCAGCAGGAACATGATACAAGAATACGAGATGTGGTATAAGAACAACAAGGGGCAACCCATAAAGGATTTAACGAAATTCAATATATTGATCACCACTTTCGAGATAATAGTGACGGATTTTGCGGATTTGAAGGGGTTCAATTGGAGAATCTGCGTTATAGACGAAGCCCACCGCCTGAAGAATCGAAATTGCAAACTCCTAGAAGGGCTGAGGCAATTGAATTTGGAACATAGGGTGTTGCTGTCGGGGACGCCGCTGCAAAACAACGTGAACGAATTATTCTCCTTGTTGAATTTCCTCGAACCGACGCAATTTCCCAGCTGCGACGCCTTCCTGCAAGAATTCGGCGCGTTGAAATCCGAACAGGAAGTCTCTAAATTACAACTGCTACTAAAACCGATGATGCTGCGTCGATTGAAGGAAGACGTCGAGAAATCATTAGCCCCGAAAGAGGAAACGGTGGTCGAAGTGGAATTAACGAACATCCAGAAGAAATACTATCGGGGAATCTTAGAAAGGAATTTCTCATTTTTATCCAAGGGCACGACGCACGCCAATATACCTAATCTAATGAATACGATGATGGAATTGAGGAAATGCTGCATCCACCCTTATTTACTCAACGGAGCAGAGGATCAGATACAATACGACTACAAACAGCAACATGGCGAAGATTTAGACGCGTATTACAAAGCCTTGATACAATCTAGCGGCAAGATGGTGCTCATCGATAAATTACTGCCGAAATTAAAAGCGAACGGTCACAGAGTATTGATATTCAGCCAGATGGTGCGTTGTCTAGATATCCTGGAAGATTACCTTATGTACAGGAAATACCCGTTCGAAAGAATCGACGGTAGAATTAGAGGAAATCTCAGACAAGCCGCGATTGACAGATTCTCACGCCCAGATTCAGACAGATTCGTCTTCCTCTTATGTACGAAGGCTGGAGGATTGGGTATTAATTTAACGGCTGCGGATACGGTTATAATCTACGACAGCGATTGGAACCCTCAGAACGATTTGCAAGCCCAAGCTAGGTGTCACAGAATCGGACAACAGAAAATGGTGAAGATCTACAGGTTACTGTGCAGAAACACCTACGAAAGAGAGATGTTCGATAAAGCCTCGTTGAAATTGGGTTTAGATAAAGCGATATTACAGAGCATGAACACCTCGCAAGGCGGTAAAGACGCCGGAAATAGACAGTTGAGTAAGAAGGAAATCGAAGACTTATTAAAGAAAGGAGCGTACGGCGCTCTCCTGGACGAAGAAAAAGAAAGCGACAAATTCTGCGAAGAGGACATCGATATCATCTTAGCTAGGCGGACCCAGGTCATCACCATGGAATCGGAGAAAGGCTCCACTTTCTCTAAAGCCACTTTCGCGGCGAGCGCCAACCGTTCTGATATCAACATCGACGATCCGGACTTCTGGAACAAGTGGGCGAAGAAGGCGGACATCGACACCACGGAAAAAGACGAGACCGAAGACTTGGTGATCTCGGAACCGCGGCGACGCACCCAGATCAAGCGCTACGGTCACGACGAGAGCGCCATCGATATGTCGGAGTTGGAATCCAGTTCGGATTCGGACGGTGAAGGCGAGGGTGGCCTCGGATTGAGCAGGAGTCGTCGGAACAAATTGAAGAACAAGAAACGGTTACGAGGCGACGATTACATCCCCAGGGAGGGCGACAGGAGCGATATAGTTTACGGCAGTTGGGCCAGGAGGGAGTGTTTCATGATAGAAAGGGGACTGCTGACGTTCGGCTGGGGGCGGTGGCAGGAGATACTGTTGCATTCGCAGTTGAGGAAGGGATGGCGCGAACAGGACGTCGAGGATTGTGCCAGGGTTATCGTAAGTAAATTTAGGTCAGATTTTAAGAGTGGCTAAAGTAAAATTATTTTGAGACGACCCTCGTATATGAAAGAGTGGGGGGAAATTAAAGAATAAAATATCAGTGGCGACGATGACGACCCCCATGTATGAATAAAATTGGAAATATCTGTTGCACCCTTTCGTCTAAATACAGTCGCGGGCAGGGTAACTTTTTTAGCGTTTTAGCTTTATAGGGATTATAATGTTCGTTTATTAGCTTTATCAGTATTTAATGCCTCCTCCTCTAGCCTTTTTTACTGCTAAAACTAGTTTATAACAAATTTTGAGCGACATAGATGTTCATTCTTTAAACACTGTCTTAGCAATTTTCACCTATGATACTCCTTGGTTGTGTAACAATATTATCTGGCTTCGTAAAGTCCCAGTTAATTCGGACATGTTACACAAACTCACTAACTCTAAAATACAAACCTACAAAAAATATCTGCACTCTAAATACTACCAAATGCAAAAATTTTAATTTGTATTTTACATGCCAGCATAATTGTTTTCCTGTTTTGAATAACGGTTAAGTTTATTTTTACAATACCCTTTTTCTAGGAACCACTACCTGCTCTTTGAGACGCGTGTTTTATTGGGGTGCCTATAACAATTGCTCGCAATTGAATATATAATTTCTGAATTAATTTATTTTTAAAGTAGAGGAAAATTGTGACATACAAATAACTAACAAAACTTATTAAATAACCCTCATATATAAATAAAATTTAAAATATCGACAGTTTTTCTTTATACATATGTTCATGCAAATATAATTATGCAGTTCAATTAATTGATTCATTTTTACAACGCAGATAAGTGGTTTTTTTTTTTTTTTTTTTTCTAATGAATATAGTAAAACTTTCGAGATTACTCCCGTATAACTATAAGTGCAATTTTAAATAATTGCTTTCTTTTTACATATTTTCATATAAATACCTATAAATTTATATCATTTATTAATCAATTTGTTTTTAAAGTGCACGCAAATAATGATTTTAAAAGTAACTAACGTAAAATTTAGATTAATTAAGGTGACCCTCGAATATGAATGAAATTTGTTTTAATGATTTATTTCCTACTACATATTTTTTACGTGTAAATATCTAACTAACTGAATCTTAATGGTTTTTTTTTGTACTGTTTATAAGGTGCGGTTTTAAAGCATCACTTCTATAAAAAAATTGAAAATGTCTGTACAGGGTTCATACCGTAAAGTATAATAATGTAGGAAATACAGACGACAAAGTGAGTCATTCTTATAGGCTGAGTGGAAAATTTCCAATTTTTAAAGATTCAATTCACCCACTCTGAGTGTTTTTGAATTTTTGGGTTCGGGATTGTTCCTTTTTCAGTTAGAATGAAGTGC
Source organism: Cetonia aurata (assembly GCA_949128085.1). Taxonomy (NCBI): domain Eukaryota; kingdom Metazoa; phylum Arthropoda; class Insecta; order Coleoptera; family Scarabaeidae; genus Cetonia; species Cetonia aurata. Next base: position 64,101,440 of record OX421884.1, on the reverse strand, counting down.
CGTTAAATGTTGATAAACAAAAGCAAATCTTCATCTCGTTTTTGCAATTAAGTACTGAGAACATTCTCCTCTCGCCAAGTTTTATTTGTACAAGACAAGTTTCCCAAGAGACGCAGATATTACATCGTGTAACTTAACAAATTACTTTCATTAAAGTTAGCAAATAAGTCAGTCAAATAAGCAGGCATTGCTTTTGAATTTAAATGGATCGCAATTACTTAATTTTTTATTAAATTCATTTTAATCGGTCCCTCTGGGGGTCCATATAAACCATTTTGGGAAACACTGCTCCAGAGCTATCTATCAATTTACTTTACGAGGGTCGTCGCAAAAGTAACGATTAAAATATATTGATATCTATATACAAGGATCATACCGTAAGTATATCATTCTATTCCACTGATTATTCGGACTTGTGTTTTTAGCTGCTGTACTGCCTGCGTTTCTATCGTGGTGATGAGAAAATCCGCAGCTTTATATGGGATTTGATCACACCGTCGGAGAACGGGGAGCAGAGCATGCGCAACCACCACGGCCTCAAGGACCCGGTACCTAGAGGTATAAGAAATAAGAATAAGAAAAAAACCAAGGATACAAGGCATGCTGCTCTTACAGACCCCAACCACTGGAGCAAAAATGAAAAGTACGACGGCGACATATTCTTGGAGAGCAACTACAAGAAGCACCTGGGACGACACGCCAACAAGTAAGTTACTTCTTAACTCTTTTGGAACATGACCTGAAATTTCTCACAGATGACGTTAATATCTAGAGGACTATCTATGTTTAACCACAGATAAGTAATACAGATAGCTCACCTTACGGGAGAATTGGCAGCGGCTTTCGCTAAAATGGGAACTTTAGATCAAATAGTAGGGAACCCTACGCGAGTTCATTCGGAGCGCTACGCCACAGAATAGAGATTATACAGAACTTTCACTTCAATGTTATGCCCTATGGTCACGATTTTATTTTTTATCTATAATTTTACTTTGTCTATTGGACTCCGCGATTCTGCGCACAATCACGTTATAGATGCGCAATGGTTCAAACGGGAAACCAGGATTTGATTAAAAAAAGATAGATATATGTCCATTTAATCACCGGAGTGAAACCTCTGTATAATCTATTCTGTGACTACGCTTCAGTCGCCAGTGGACATCTATCATTTATAAGCGAAAATTCCACGGTAGCCTGTGAATTTCAAACACCTACAAATTATACGCTTTTGCTTTATGGAGTGGATATATAATTATATTAAGTTAGGGAATTTTCTGCTTAGACCTAAGTTTAGACTATATATTTTTTTGTAGTAGCCGAGATGACCCTAGCACCACAAATATTAAAATATGCCGCTATACGGCACGAAATATAATGGCCAAAACACGTGACGTTCAAAAAGTTTTTCACTTTTGGGATGTATCGGGGTTTATTATGGTTACCTTTAAAATTATTTTCATATTATATAGAATGTTCCAAACGCTCTAAAAGTATCAAAGTTGTGTTTAAATAAGGTTTATAATAATTAAACCTTAACGTTTTTTAAATAATTTGAATTTTGGAAAAATCTAATCTAATTTTCATGTTTCAATTACTTAAGAAGTGTAAGCGAAGCTTATGGTAAACTGTAACAATAGACCATGTTATATAACTCAATTATAATAATAAACCTGCTATCTTATACAGGGTGTACAAAAATTAAAACTAATCCAATAAGAATTGTAAGTGGCTATAACTTGATTAAATTAAATAGAACGCCATAGTTTTTAATCTACCAACAAATGTACTTTTTTATTACCTATCGAATGGTATTTATATAGGTTAAGCTTTGACTGAACTGACTTTGCTGGAGAAGACTATATTAATTAGTCGAAACGTAACAAGATATTTAATTGATAATGTGAAGTCACATATAATGAAAATAAAGCCCGAAATTCCAGGAATTCTTGTATTATTTACATAAACTATTGGCTATAAATTTTGATTCCTTCCAATATATTATAACAACCATAAAATACATTACGCGCACTCAAGTCAATCTGGACAGTATCGAAAATATTTATATTCTAAATTAGAGCGTTATCAATTCACATAAATTTTATTCAATTTGCTATTCTAGGTAAATAACAGCTGTGCGGCAAAAAAGCATATTTCTTAAATAAAAACAACCAGCGAGTCGGTACTCCTTCCACACTCCGACGTCCGGTCTCCGACCGTACACCGTCCTCCCCGCAGTTATATATGTTTCATAAAATCGTAATATTGCAGCCTTTGATTTATGCAACCCGCGAGAATCGGCCAATTCTGCTACGATGAGCTATCTGTTTACTTATCTGTGGTTTAACGTAAAAGCGACTACTGTTTGAAATGATCTGATGTTGCAGCAGGGAACAATAATTTATCGAATAAATAATAGTTTATAGCATTTGAAACGGCAATTTACATCATGCTAAAAACAAAATGAACTTCACAGGATCACCTAACAACCTTTACATGAATCATTAAATTGATAAAATGATGCTACATAACGAAATTACAATTGTAGAAATCCATTATTGAAATGACTGGATATTTTTAATCGTCAAATACAGATGGCACGCATAATAATTTCTACATTGATGCATGTATTATAGATATAAGTTTATTTGATAGAAAAAGAAATTAATTGGAAGGAACTGTAATATGGTGTTATATGAATTGCTATAAATGTATTCGTTTAAAAAGCGTTTTTATTTTGCATTTATTAAACTATGATGTTTACCATGCTAATTTAGAGAATACTTCAGGTATTCGATGAGAATAAAATTTTCTCACAGCGTTCTGATTTGTCTTTACGACACTGACATTTTTAAAATCGATTAAACACAATACAATCGGATAAAACTTCATTCCTATTTTCTGTTCCAGGGTTTTATTACGTGTAAGAATGTTATATTACATAAAGCACGAGATAATAGGGGATCTGGTGCAGCACATAGCAGACGGAGTGAACGCCAGGTATGTTTTGTCACGAGACATTCACCGTACAACATTCATAATCTCCTCATTTAACAACACATTAGGATTCGAACGATAAGAAAGTTTATATCGTTGTTGCTTTTTAGATTATTATTATTCGAACTCTGTTTTTAATTAACATTTTTCTATATATATATATCTATATATATATTACTTTCGAAGAAGATGGGACCGAATCCTCCTTTTGCTTTTTCGTATTTTATTTTTAACTATTATTATTGTTATTAACTATTTTTTTTATTTTTAATTTCTAATGCATGCCCTTGCTTGTGGCCATGCCAGCTTGAGCAAAGATATTCACATATTTGTTTTGTTAATTTTCACTCAGTTGATTCTGGAAGACTCCGAAAAGATCATTCGTAAGTTCCAAATCGAACGACGAACACTAGAATCGAATCTATCTGTCGAGACACAGAGCATAATATACGATTATTAGTGCTGTCTGTTTTATTTTATTTTATTTTTTTTTTCAATTGATTAATTGTCATTAATACTTACATATATTTATTTTTATCATACAGCTTTTTGCTTTGTTTAACCCTCATTATACATAATTCTCGATTTATTAACAAATTATTTGCCCGAATTGTAATTCCCAGTACGCTAAATACCTTTCTATACCATAATAATGCAAATGGTACGGCACTTGTTACAAAATTTACCTTTAGGTCCTTACGATTGAAACCTAATATGAGACAAATGATAATTTAGGAGAGAAAATATTTTATTTAATGTATCGGAGAGCTGAATCTGACATGTAGAAGGTGTTATCTTGCATTTTTTTTTCTTTGTATGATCCTATTTTTTATATATATTATCGAGGAGAATGTTTTACATATTGCTGATCGAATTAAAATAATGATCATTGTATGTATCGGCCTTCTAAAAAAAAAGGTAGCATCGTTCCTGTCATTTTTAAATTAAGGGAATATTATGTATCATTAATTGTGCTTAGTATATATTAAAAGAAGATTTCATTATTATTCACAGCAATTGTTGCTTCTTATCTATACACGGTGTTTGCTAGAGCAATTTATATACCGAAAGTGACTATCAACTTTGTTATTTTAAGTTTGATAGAACAACTATGTTGTTATTTTCAACCAATTCTGACATATTTCCATTTTTTTTTAAATTTTTGAACAAATGGACGATTGCATCTGACCTTCTGTAACTCTAAAAATATTTAACTTGGAAAATTGAAAAAAAAGTATCCATTTTAGATGCATATTCCTTATGCATCTAAAATGGATACTTTTTAAGATAATTAATAAAATATGTTTTGTATATGAATGTAGCTAGCTTATGAAGTTTTTTAAAATGTTAACCTGCTTTGGTATATCTAAGTTAGTCATGATCATTCGAGAAACAATCCAACATTGATGAAATGTCACCTAGTTTTCGATGATATACTATGCCGGCACGTTTAAATTATACTACAGGTGCCAAAGCGAAGATGGGATAGGTAGTGCGAGCAGTAGAAGGATTGAGCTGCCTGGCTACAGATCTGATTGCAAAGCACCCAGAAGACAATTTTTTTGAGAGAGTGTCGATATGGTGAGACCATTTAAGAGTATCGTCAGCGATAAGTCCCAGGAATTTAACAGATTGAACCATATTGACGGTGTCGTTATCGAATAGACATGGTTGCTGCAGTGCACCTTTGTAAGGTAGAACCACGGTTTTGTCTGTGTTATAACAAAGGCAGTTGGAGTTACACCAATGTTTGATGATGGTTAGGTCCTTAGATATAATACTTTGTAGCTCATCTCTATTTGGGTTGCTCCAAGTGAGGCTGGTGTCATCTGCGAAGAGACAAAATTTCCCCCTGATCTTTAACTCGGTGATGTCATTGATGAAAAGAAGGAAAAGTATTGCACCAAGCACTGAGCCCCTGCGGAACGCCATAGTCAATTCCCATACACGATGAGGAACTATTTCCTCTCACTATCTGTTTCCTATTGAAAAGGTACGATTTGAACCATTCCAGAAAAGTACCACGAATCCCATAGTAGAATATTTTTTTTTTATTAGAATGTCATGACTGACAGTCAAAGGCTTTAGATAAGTCCCAGAACACTGTTGCAGTGAAGTGTTTATTATTAATATTGGTAAATACTTCATTGGAGATCGAAAAGAAGGAGTCGGCAGTACTTGAATTGGACAAGAACCCAAACTGCCGGGGGGTGATAATTTTAAATTTTTTTAGAAAAAACATTAGCTGTTTTTTGATCAGCAATGGATTTCAAGAACATATCTTTGCCGCTCGGTATCCTCTAAAACAGAAGCCGTCACAGTTAAACAAAGAAAACAATTTTAAAAACTTCGGATTGGTCAAAGCAAAAATTGAAAAGTATTAAACCTATTGTTGATGATGCAAATATGGAAATCGTCATTTTGGGATACTTCACAGCATATCCAACAATGTCTTTAAGCTCTGGAAATCACGATTATCTAGGTGCTCAATACACCAAATACTGCGCAAACATAAGTTTCGTTCATATCTATATATTATCTTACGCATAATTTAAACGTGCCGGTATTGTTTATAATTGAAAACTAAGTGACATTTCACCAATCCTGGATTGTTTCTCGAGTATCATGAAAGTATCCGTTGTAGATGCATAATGAATATGACTTTTTTTGCATTTTTGTAAGGGCAGTTTGATGAGAAAGAGAAAAATACGTAGATGTATTTAAAACAAAAAATTAGTCTTGACCCTTTTTCAATTCCAAAGTGTAACCGTAATTTTCGGACACGCTGTATAATAGTTTCGAAAAATTCATTCGGTTTCGAATGCTACTCTATACGATCAACAGTTCTGCAAATTTTCAATTTTCCAAGTTAAATATTTTTAGAGTTACAGAAGGTCAGATGCAATCGCCCATTTTGTCAAAAATTTTAAAAAAATTGAAATATTTCAGAATTGGTTGAAAATAACAACATAGTTGTTTTATCAAACTTACTTTAAAATTGAACGAGAAATTAAAAAATGTAATATATAGGATGTTTCATTTAAAATAACAAAGTTGACAGTCACTTCCGCTGGATAACCGGATGCGTCAGATTATTAAAAATATTTTATTTTATTTTTTACCGGGTATATAATATTATTTTTAGTAAAATGTTTTGGAATGATCACTTTGACATAAGGAATTGAATTCATGCAGGTTTGCATTAATGACATTAATACAAATCTGAGAAGATTTAAACTAAAAAGAAGACAAATTTATATAAATATAGTATGTTTAAATTTGCAAATTTATAAAAAATAAGCACAAAGAGAAATAAGAAAACGCAATTTCTTAATATGATATCAAATTTACCTTAATAAAGTAGTGTTTATTTATTCGTGTGTATTGGACATTTTTTTTTTTTTTAAGTTTTTCACTTAAAATTTAGTTATATTTAATGATAGATATTGAATGAATTTTCATATGATGATCCATCCATAAATACTTTGGAATCCCTGTTTATTTTGACATTAAACCTTTTGTTATTTTAAAATTTTTAAGAAATAATATTCCAATATTAAATATGCTTAATTTATATCATTGCTCTATCGAACATCCTGTTTTACATATTTAAATAGAAAATCGGCACAAAAAGACATGTGACATTTAATAGAATGAATAAACATATTTCTATAAATATGTTGCGATTGTACTTTTGCCTTAATTATTCAAATAATTAGCATAATACAGCATAGTGGTTATAATGGATGTAAAATTTATATTCTATGAAATCTACGCTACTATCTAACATTAATATACTTCTATAACTGCGTATATTATAATAAAATACTTCATTCAAGCTGGCATATGATTAACAACACTCTTTTTCCTTTTTATTAATATTTAATCTACTTTTATTACGTAGACGCTTCTATAACCATGATAAAATTCTATTTGGAAAATATTATTAACACTTTTTTCTTATCAAGAAGAAAAAGTAGTCTGTAAAACATTCTCCTCACACTTTCTACACGCACCTGCTGCTGATTAACATCTTCCGGAAACGTTTGTAAAATAAAAACGATATATTAAAATCGAATGATGATATAAAAACTGCTGTTGTATATACTATCTAAAGTAAAACAAAAAAATGTCTTCCTAAAAACGAAGAACAAGTCAAAATTTTACAATTGGCAACATGATTCACAGTGCCTTGCCTATAACCCCTCCCATAACGGAACAATTGCCATGCGTTTGGTGGGATACGGAGTGTGACAAGTCTCTGCTAGTGGGCACTTGGAAGCACGGCTATGAGAACTATACTGAGATGCGTGCTGATCCAACCCTGTGTTTCCTGTCCCGTTGTGGCCCGCCCTCAGCTCGCGAACTACAGCTGGCTTCTTCTAACACGCAAACTTCCACGCCTGCACTGTAAGTAGTGAGTAAAACACGAAAGGAGAGAAAGTGAAACTCCCCCGACGACAACTTATAGAACTGAAGGGAAACATTAAAAAAATAAATTGCAATGGAGCGCTCTCTTAGGTTTTTTTTTATGGCTTTTGTATAATAATTTTCATTGATTTTGCCGATGAAAAGGACACAAACTTATGGTACCTATATGAACACAAAAATATGATTATTATATCAGCCATTTAATATTCAAATTGATTGAATCTAATGAACCAGATATATAACTGAAATGCAAACTTAAAATATATAAAATAACCCATTTTTTAGTGTATAGCAACAAGGATAAAACATCAGATCTTGTTTGCTATTTTGATTATTTTAGATCCGTAGTGGTCACGAATACAGAACCGTACTGCAGAATATCTGTGACTCGTTGTATTATTCAGAATGAACGATCAAAATTACTGCAAGCTGTAGATTTAAAACGAAATTCAAATATATGTAAAAAATCAGAGACAGAATCCCCTTAATAGTAAATTAGTTTTGAAAGGGATATACAGTATGTCCCCGGATGGATTGAACAAGAGGGAAAAAAATATTTTTTTTTAGCAGCTGAGAAAATTAGAAAAACACGAAATTTAAGCAAAAACGTTTCATGCTTTGATTAAATCAGATTATCTTGTTAAAGTTAACTTTGAACGTGTATATTTTCAACAAGATGGATGCCCTGCTCTCTCAACAATATTGGTACGAAATTATCTGCAAGAACATTTTGGAAACAGGTGTATATGTCGTTAAAATTAAAATTATTTTGGTCTTATTAATCTTGACCAGTATTATACTATACAGGATGGTTGATTTTACATTGTGGACTTATTATTTTCGCTAGTATCAAAGTGTTTAATAAATTTAAAAACGAATCTGTCAAAATATTTTTTGTGTTCCTTCCAATCAGCCAAGACAGAATCCTATACTTTGAGATAAAAATATTAAAAGCGTTTGTTTGATTTTTCTTTTAAATTAAATACTGTACTTTCTGGCTTATTTAGCTAGTTTATTAAATTCTGAATATAACGTCTCTTTTATTTCTTCTCTTTAGGCAATAAATAACGTAATTATAACAAAAATCGAAATTATTTAGGCTTCGGAAATGTAGCTGATGAATAAAAAATAATATAATAACAAAAACACAAATTACGTAGGTAGTAGGGTTGGGCATCATTCAATAATTTTTTATTCAAATAATTATTTGAATGAAATTTTCTTTATTCCGTATTAAGTTATTGTTGAATAAAACTATATGAGAAATCATTTGAATGAAGAATTATTTCAATAAAACGTTATTTGAATAAAGCATTATTGGAATGATTCTTTCACAAAATAAATCGTTATTCAAATAATTTAATACTGAATAACATCGAAATAAATTTAGATTAGGTATATGCCTACATGTTTGTGCAGGTAATCATATAAAAATTATCGCTAATGTTACGAAGTGCATCCGTAGGACGACATGCCGGTACTAATTATATCCGCCGGCATCTTCGACATTCCTCTTGATTTACGTGATGTCATCTCTGAAGTCGATAAACAAATCTTCAAGCTTGTAAAAATTCCACTTATTTTTTCCCACACAACTTTAATCTCTTTAAAAATTGGCGGGCAATATTTAAATAAAATCCACTGATGTTAGAAAGTGTACCAGTAACACGGCATGGCAGTAATAATTATATCCGTCGATATCTTCGACATCCCTCAAGATTTACGTTTTATCGTTTTTGAAACCGATAACCAAACTCTCAAACTTATAAAAATCACATTTATTTTTTTTGCCACAACTTTCAATGTCCGTCAAAAATGGCGAGTAGTATTTATACAAAAATTTCCGCTAATGTTAGGAAGTGTACCAGTAAGACGACATGGCAGTAATATTTATATCCGTCAACATCTTCTACATCCTTCAAGATTTATGAGTGGTCGTTTCTGAAGTCGATGCACAAACCCTTAAACTTATAAAAATCGGATTTATTTTTTCTCCCACAACCCTCAATATTCTTCAAACTGGCGGGTTATATTTATGTATATAAAAATTTCCGCTAATGTCAGGATGTGTGCCAGTAATAATTATATCCGCCGATATCTTGGACATCCTTCAAGATTTACGTATTGTCATTCTAGAAACCGATAACCAAACTCTCAAACTTATGAAAATCACATTTATTTTTTTTTCCCACAACTTCCAATGTCTTTCAAAAATGGCGGCTAATATTAATATAAAAGTTCCCGCTAACGTGAGAAAATGCATCGGTAGGAAAAAACCTCAAACTTATAAGAATTTCCTATAAGTTTAAGGATTTGTTTATGATTTATATAAGTTCTTCATAATTGTTTAGAGAACCGAAACCGTTATCATTGTTTTGAACCCCTGTACTTAGGTATTTTTTTTTAAATGCAGTGTTTACTTCGTACAAACAATCAAACATACACACGTACATAAACAAACTCACACCATCACAAATGAAGGTAGTTATTTGAATGAAAATGATCGTTTGAATAATAAGAATTATTCCGATGATGAATAATTATTTGAATGAAGAATAATTATCCAAATAATTATTTGAATAATGAATGAAATGAATGTTACCGTTCGTTATTGAATAATTGAATAATGAATAAGAAGTTATCTATTATTTCTGAATATGAATAACGACCTTATTCATTTATTTTTATTATGATATCTGAATAAATTTTTCCCAACCCTGGTAGGTAGGCTATGAATTTTGTATAAAATAATAAAACGCATTCTATTTCAAAAACTGTTCAAAGTGTCCACCATTTTTGTTGATGCATATCTATGCCCTACACAATAAATTATGTCGAAATTTGCGTAACATTTCCGGGTTAATTTCTTGAACAGCTAATCGTATTTTTTTGTCTTAATTCTTCTAGAGCAAGAGTGGCCAACCTTTTTGCTCCAGAATGCCATTTTATTTGACGCAAATATTGGACGTGCCAGTTTTTTATTCCTTTGATTGTGAGACATAATGCACTAATGTACCCTTGTCTCCTACTATTTCATTTGAATCGAATAACAGGAAAAATGATTTTTATCAATGATTTTATTATAAAATACGAGGGGTGTTTGATGAATACCCGGATTAGAAACGACACCGCAACTTTTTTTAGGCTTTCACAATTTATTTTTCAATATAATCCCCTTTCAACTGGATACACTCTCAGCGATGGTGCAACTTTTTGGACCCCTCCATATAGTACGACTTTTGTTGGCCTGCAAACACCATCAAGAATGGGCTTGATTTCCTCGCAGGTTTTGCCACTCAAAAACTGCTCTTTCCCGGCTGTCAAAACAAAACTAAGCGTCGGATTGTCACCAAGTTTCGACAGGCGAGCTAAAAAAGGTTATATAAAATGATGGTACATTTATTTTGGCCCAGTAGCGCTACCTATCTTCCAATCTGGGTATTCATCAGACAGCCCTCGTATCTAGAGAACTTTATGCTCCTCCTGGACATCCATTATTATCGTCGTATAGATAACAATCTTTCACCATTTTAATTAAGATTAGATAATGTCGCATAACAATATAAATTGACATGTATGTAAACTATCAGCGTCAATAAAATAGTGGGGGAGGGGTGGAGGGAGGGCTTTAAAGAACGCTTCTTGTGTTCCTTGTAATCGGTTTTACTCCAGTTATATATCTGCGTCAATTGATTCAATCCAGCTTAAATTACAATATTGCTATTTGGCAAACACAATGAGAACAAGTGACTCCCTCTGTTGTCTACATATAAAAAAAGGTAAATAATCAAACAATATACGACGTGATAATCTTATTTTGTTTGTTTTTTTTTTTTTCAATTATTACAACACTGGATTAGTTTTTTGTTATTTATTTATTTCTTAATACGTAATACAATTATCCATTCAGCTTTTTTGCTAATATACGCCTCTAACATATTTTTATTTACATTTATCGTTGTTGCATGTTTTAGTTCATCCCCACCCCCATATTCATTTGTATTATTAATATCGGAATTCTAAGATATTGTTATTTATTGTGGATATTTATCTGATATATAATGATTGTGTATGTGTAACGGTTAAGGGTGAAACTGATGTTTGGTTCTTTTTTATTAGTATTTAATTAATTTAATAGTATTTAAACCGTATGCAGCCGCCATTTTATGGTACTAAATGTATCAAACTAATAACTATCGGTGCTCATTTGCCCAATATTACAAGAGTTTGATTAACGCCACGGTATAAAAGCAACAGTTTTTTTTTTTTGTTTTAATGCATTAATGTATCGTACTTATACTATAGTGAGAGTAATGCGTCTTCAAGTGACTATACTTGAATCTCGTACACGATATGTTTGCAAAATATCAATTAGAAAAAGTCAGCTTCGGCGGAAATCGATTTTATTTTTCAAAACGAATTTTTGTTCGTAAACTATAAAATTTTTTTGTAAAAATCCTATAGAATTATTGGATTGGTGCGTTAATTTTGCATATTTAGTTTTTTTTTTTTGCTGAAGTGCGCAGAATTTTTATATTTTAACATATAAAATACAGGCTGGACCAAAAGTATAGGAACAACACCCTTATAACTTTTCAACGAATCTATAAAGTTGAAATTTGGAGATGTCGTATAAGATCATGATGTTGTTTGTGTTTTTTGTGCAAGATGGCGCCCCCACCTTTTTGCGGCAGAAATGTGGGGGTGAGCAAGATAGATCAAGTGAGGGCTCATTTTGAAGGCGATTCACCGCATTTAAATCCCATCGAATATGTGTTGGATATGATGGGGAGGAGACTGTTCACGTTGCACCATCCTCCACAGACTCTGGCACAGTTAATCCATGAACTTCAACTTTCTTGGAACGAGGTGCCAGAAGCAGACAACTCATTCTGTCGATGTCAAAACGTGCACAGGAGTGTACTCAGTTACCGGGTCACCAAACACATTATTAATTTTTTTTTTTTTTGATTACATGTTAAATTTCTTACAATTGTCTCTCGACAACTAAAGTATCATCAGAATTACATGTATTTTCATTCTATTTTCCATAAAACCACGAAAAAACAATATGCCTGCCATTTATTTTTCTTAGTTGCCCCCCACCCTCCTACCCCAAGGAGATGAAGGTGGATGCCATCCTGCACAAAACATAGCGCTTTCATGATCTTTTTCGACTTATTTATACGACAAATTTATATCTAGATACCTCCAAAAATGAAGTGTTTCATACTTTTGTCCCAACTTGTATAAAAAATGCAAGTTTTTTAATTTATTCTGTTTCGCCAAAACAATTAGGTTTTATTTTGTGTTGATATTTTGCAAAAATATGTCGTGCATCCCCAACGTTATTTATAGGAGAGAAAACTAAAAAATTAGCTTTAAAAGAGCATTTTTTACTAGGCTTACGGCCTTTAATTTAATCGATTTGGAGGTTATGTCATTGTAGATTAGGTTAGAATTCGTTCGTGTGCTCTAAAATCGCGGCGAGACATTATCTTGTTCTGATAATGTCAATGCTTGGAAATGATTTAGAAAATTCGGCCTCAACTAGTTACTACACAGACTCGATGTTGATGTTGATGCGACAAAAATTTATGGTTTATTTAATCGTTAGTAGATTTACCGTAAATACATTTCAATAGCCAAATTGAAGCCTCCAAACGTTCAATCAGTTTCGCATCTGACCGTCGTGCGACCCGTGACCGCTTTAAAATCCCAATCATTCACCTCGCCAAATTTATCTAGCAATGACGACGACATCGACGAAGACGACACCACCAACGACGACGCTACCGTCAAATCCAAACAGAGGACTGCGGGTAGCGGCGGAGGCGGTGATGCGTCCTCGGAACAGAACTCCGAGTTCGCCGAACCGTCGCCCGGACCCTCGGGTTCGTCTGAAACCCAACCGTCTGCGGACGTCGACGAATTGGCAGACCCGGACGACAAACAGCACTGGCCTAGCATTACGGATCTGAATACGAGATTGAGGAGGGTGATCACCTCTTATCAGAGGAATTACAGGAAGGAGGAGCAGAAATTGGCGGCCCAGAAGGCCGCTGCGAAGGTAAGATTTTAATTATTCGGTCGTTTAGACTTTTATAACGACGAAACGAAAAAACAAATCAAAGTTCTCGTCTTGTTGACGATGTTTTGAGTACGTTAAAGATATGAAAGGTATTTTTTGCTGCTTCCTTTATTGTTTTCTTGATTCTGATGATACGTTTTTTTATTAAGACGTAAGAATGTAGTGAAGTGTTATCTTCCTTAATGTTCTTTTTAATGTTTATTGTTGTTGTCACTATTTATTACGTGTTATTGCCCTTTTTTTTGTCTTTTTTCTTGAGGATATGGTATAATTCATTAAATTATTAAATTGATTTAGAATGACATATATTTTATATTCGTTTTACAAACAAGAAGAAAAATGAATTACACCATTATCTTAATTCACATATTTTATTCAATTTTTATGTATCTCTTTTAAAAATAACTACAGGAAAACCTACGCAAAATGACCAAGTTGATTTAGCGATAAATTCCTTGATGTAAATTTCTCGAGTTTCAACCAGCTAATAGACAAGACAAGAAGTGACAACCGCGAGAAAGCTTGCACGACTTTGTCGATTGTTTGTCAGTTTTACATGACTTCGCAGTTATGACGTTGTGTCGATGGTAATTTTGAAGTACTAATTAAGAATTAACAGCTATTTCTCGAATCTAATAGAAGAATGAAGCGAATATTCTTTTAAGGTCGTTTATTTTAGCGACGTAAATGTCAAATGAGTAGTCTGCAAATGTCTTGTCTATTCGCTGTTTCTACCTCAAGTGGCTGATAATTATTCCCTGAATTATCATAATTAAATTGAGGTTTGTTTTACACAGTGTGATTTTAAATATATGCGTCAAACATTAGAGGGTGCTTTGATAATCAAAAGTCATACAAACATATATTTTTAAAACGGCTTAGTTAAAAAAGAACAAAGAATATTTAATAATAAATACAGTTACGTACTGTTTTTGCACTGCCACCTAAATAATATTATATCACTGTATAATATTATCTAGATGGCAGTGCAAACAACAATCGTTTATTTGAATATAATAGAGTTTGTATACATACAAACTTGGCAAAGTTCACATTTTGAAATTAATAAAGTATGGTGTACAAAGAACTCTATCGAACTCCAAAATCCATCAAATCATTTACATAGACCAGAAAAGAAAGGGCCCCAAAACAGAACCTTGAAGAACACCCGCAAAGTAAGATCCGCAAAATTCAGAAATAACGATGCAATATATGTTTATATGAACTTTTATGGTCAACATAGCCCAAGCAATCACTCTTTAAAGTTTGCCACATACACGGGGTGGGCCACCACTAACGGCGCGGGCTCTATATGGAAAAGCATATGATTTCTTGAAATCTTTTTTCTTTGGTTGAATGCTAGACCTTTGTATGTACAATTAAAATTATTTTGAATTATACAGCTGTTCGAAAAGAAAGATCCATAACAACGTTACCTTTTTTTAAATGGAACACCTTATATATAATGACATATTTGGAATCTAAAGTGACAAACAACTATTTTCCGTGATAAAAATTAAATGTTTCACTAAAGATATTGCATAATTATTTAACAATATCGCTAATACTGATTTTGTTATGAATCTACCAACCTCCTAAGTTCTAGCGCCTTTCATTTCATAAATCAAACAGTTATCCAATTTACATAACAAATAAAGTTTCACGCTAAAGTTGCTGCTTCAAATACTGCGTACATATTTTTTTTTTTTCTGAAATTTTACCGGCAGTAATCAATTAAAAGTATCGAAATTGCTCATTGGAAATTTTATTATAACACATTTTTGAAATCCTAACATCAATCTAAATTCAAAGATTATTTTGAAATTTTATCTAGTAAGTATTGGTCCTTTTTACGTAGGTTTCACTGTATGTATAATGCTTCAAATACCGCTGATGTGTGCTTTAATAATTGTTAACGTAATACTTTTTTTCACGTAGACTTTTCTCGTTTCTATTTCATTAATTATATGTACTTATAATTTTTACTGTCTGTTTCATTGGATCGCAAAAACGTTACATTCATAATCATACAGATCCTTGATTTTATCCCAAAAGCCATCATCAAAAATCGTAGTTGCAATCAACATAAAAACCTAATATTACTAATAACTTTTAAACTTTTTTAATTCAGAACGGTTAAAGATCATTATTTGGGTTGCCTTTTTTTTTAGATTACCTGGCTTTGGTGATCAAATCGAGTGTTTAATTTATTCATAGCTATGATTTGAATTATTTTAATTGTGCTATGATGAAAATTAAAAAAGAACTTATTTCATAAATAAATATTGGTATTAATACTTTATCATATTATTATTCTTTTAATATCACGGCACAAATTTGTCAGAAATTACTTTTCATATGCTCATATCATCAGATCATTACACGTATGCATGGTTCTTCCAAAGGATCTTAGTTAATCCCCGTTATCAACGTGAGGTATAATAGATTATAATTTTGTTGCGAAAAATCAATTGGAAGAACCATATTAACATCCAGACGATGCACTAATAAAGTGCATGACTAATTCTTATTTATTTACAACAATTTACTTACTTTTCGCTATATTTTCGTTGTTCCTTTTTATTGGATTTTTTCGTTTCGATCTTTTTTTGGCTGATGTTCGGGTAGAATGTAGTTTGCATTGTGCAGCCCTCGATAGAGTCCGCCCTAAGCAATCCCCTGGCGGCGCTGGCTCAGGTTTCTCAGCAGTTGGAAGCGCGCGGTGACGCGTCTCAGATCGGCCTACCAGGATGGGACCTGCAACAGTTGGCTTTCTACCTGCTGGTTAGTATTCATTCACTATTCTCTTTTTGTCTCCTTCTCGTCCGGTTCTCACTTGCAGACGGCTGTAAACGAGCTCTGACGATGGCGACAGACATCGGAAGTGTTGTTGTTGTATGAATTACCTTGGAGAATCACTAAAGTGTTTGTTAGTTTTATGCAGAATGTCTATTTAAGTTGGAACCGTTTAAAGAACAAAGTCATTTTTTAATAAGAATTTTTGCAGGGTCTAAAACGCAACCATAATTTTATTATATCGATTTACGAGATTTATCCAAGAATAAGAATTTACGTAGTCAAGGGTCCATACTTGAGACAGCTTTTAAATTCGAACTGTAATAACTATGTTAAAACTGTTCAATATTCTTATGCAGATGGTCTCGTGCGCTCGGAAATAAACTAAAATATTCTTTTAAGGATTAAAAATCGTTTGAGATTACATCTAAACTCATTGTCAGTGTTAGCCAACGCGGAATATTCTAATTTTTTTAATAATCCAGGAATTATTTTCTATTTCGCATTTATTTAGAATTTCGTTTTTTTTTTTTTTTTTTTGTAAATGAAAGTTGAAATTAATGTTACAGTCTGCCTTGTGTAATAGTATTTTAAAACACAAGTGTTACAATGACGTTTATGTAATGCGAGTACAAGTTTGAATCTCGAGCCGCGTAGCGGCGAGAGATTCAAAGTACGAGCATTACATGTCATTGTGGCACACGTTTTTTACAGTATTTTTTCTAATTTGCACATTAATCGCCTATATTACATTCCGGCAAGAGTGCCCCCCCTCTCCCCACGTTAATATCTCATTACAGCACAGTATGCTGTAATAGCCATATCAGCACGGCGTTGTCTTTTGTTTTAGCTTTATTACAACATCCAATTAGAAAAAGGTATATTAAACTTTTCATTTTAAATAAATGAATAAATAGTTGTCGTCACTTACAGATATTGCTAATTCTTTTCAGATAATTTTCATAAGTAAACCAGGCTACAAATATATCCCGCAAAATAGGCTATATATAGCACAATTTTCTAAAGAAACACTTGATTACGATTGGTTGTAGACAAAATTTGTCTTCATTTTCATCTTTTTTATTTACTTAACTATGTATTCTGAATAGTTATGTCATTGATATATAACAAACCTAAAATTCTTGTAAAAGGACATATTTTACGATAACAAATACTAAATAAATAACATATTATTGAAAAGCATCTTTCAAACCCGAAGTCAATACAACTTTTTTTATGTTCTTGTTGAATTGTATTTTGGTTAAAGAAAGTTGCGTATGTATATATTTTTTCTTTTTTTATATGAACTATTTCCTCCAGTATGATTCTTGCATAATAATTCCTTTCCTTAGCTAAAATTCAAGTTTTATTGAAGTTAAATTTGTGTTTATTAGTATTTTGACGTCTATTAAAACTGTTAAATTTGTTGATTTAGAATCGAGTTGTTTTCCCAATGCACACACAAAATTAATTTCAATAAAACTTAACCAAAAAAACATAATTTTAGCTAAGGAAGGGAATTATGCATGCTTTAACTGCTGTAAAGAAAACTAAGTGAAGAAAGTTTTTATTGAAGAGGAAAAACCCATAAAACAAGTACCTTTAAAAGAAAAATTAAATTGTTAAATCTTTTTGTGTAAAATTATTTAGACCTATAATTTTTTTCTATATCTTCAGCTAAAAACAAGGTAAGTTGTGTATTTCTAGATATTATGTTTTTACAGTGTATATGATCTAAGGTTTTCACCTCTTTCTCCATGTTTTTTTTTTTTTCAGTAATATATTTGTTTTTTTTTTATTATTATTTATCAAACGCTACATTTGTACTTTTATATCGGTTCTTCATTTTATTCTAAAAAGCACATGAGCATGAAGATAAACAGATCAAATAACACTAATCATTAGCCGGTTGCTATGAATTCATTAATCCTATTAAATTACTTAGAAAATCTGGAACGTAATGACTTTGGCTTTTGGTATAAAACGAAGACACGATATATATATTCTTACAAAAGCACAACAATACACACTCACCTGCAAACCTCTAACGTTTTGCAGAAAATGGAGCGTCAAGGCAAACAACTAGAACAGGCGATGCGAGACAAGGAGAAACAACAGCAGTGCATAGCCAAACGCTGGACCAGGCGAGAAGAGGCGGACTTCTTCAGGGTGGCGTCCTCTTACGGCGTCATCTACAGTCGCAAGAAGAAATCGTACGATTGGACCAAGTTCAAGCAACTCTCGAAGCTGGAGAAGAAGACCGACGAAGAATTGACGGAATATTACAAGAGCTTCGTGGTGATGTGTAAGAAACAGACCGGTGTCAAGTTGGAAGAAGAAAATTACGATACGTCGATCGAACATCTGACCGAAGAGAAAGCTAGGAGAACTTTGGAACGGTTGGAATTGCTGTCGAGGATCAGGGAAGAGGTGGTGATGATTTCCAAACTGGATGAGCGTTTGAAGGTGTGTCTGACATCGGCGGATATGCCCGAATGGTGGGTGCCGGGGAAACACGACAAGGATTTGTTGCTGGGGGTGGCAAAGTAAGTAAATTATGCATTTATATGGAAGAGCGTATGTCCAATACCACTTTTACTTAAATAAAATGTATGTAGTCGTCAGAAAAATTAAATGCTAATCACCAAAAAACTATTAATGTTAAATATAGGGATATTTTAGGGTTTATTTTGGAGGGCAATTAAATTCTAGACTGGATAATATTAGATATAGGGTGTTCTATTTAAGATAAGAAGGAAAATCCTATGCTTTTCCGTATAGAACCCAAAAAATAATTTTTTTTTTATAATTTCGTGATGATTTCCATGCTAATTTAGAGGATATTTTAGATATCCGATGAAAACAATTATTCTCACAGCGTTCTGATTCTTTATATAAAAAAATATTCACTGTACGGCAGAGATATAAATTTTTCTTAAATCTTATTCATATTTTGCAGGCACGGATTGGGGAGGACCGATTATTACATCCTAAACGACCCTGAGTTCTCATTCCACGAAATCCTCCGGAAGAAAGTCACAACCGAGAGCAGCAGCGCCAACAATCAAGCGCAACAAGAGAACAAAGACGCCATCAAATTAGAGAGCACCGAAGACATATTGAAGTTCGACAAGAACGAAATCTTAGTCAAGTTGGAGAAGGGCGAAGGCACTTTGAAGATCGAGAAGGTGGCTATTAAAAAGGAGGAAAAACCTGCCGAAGAGAAAGTGGAAGACAAAAAGAGCGAAGCTAAAGTTGAACTGTCAGTAGTTAAAAGTGAATCGCCCGTTGAGGAATCTCCCACGAAGAAGGAGGAAGTTAAAGTGGAGGAGGACGATGGAAACGCTGAGAGTAATAAAGTCGGTGAGAAAACGCCGCCTGATGAGGATGATAAACCCAAAGAAATAGTAACACCTCCTTTAAAAGATGATGAAAATAAGGAGAAGAGTGAACCTGTAGTTGAAGTCGTCAAAGATGAGGATAAGGTTAAAAAAGATCAGATCGATAAGGAGAATAAGATTAAGGAGTATATAAACGAATCGGATAGGTGTTCGAAGCAAGCGGCCGAATTGAAAGCCATGTTCCCTGATCTGGAGGTGATCCAACCGCTCTCCAGGTTATCGCAGATCGACACCTTCGTCTTGAGGGATCGTCAGGGAAGCGGCGCTCTGGATTTTAGCGAAACGACGGTGGCGCAACTGTTCAACAACGCCGTGAAGTGGCCGAAAGAATACGCGATCCAAGTCCGCTTGCAGCACATCATCTACGCTTTAGAGACGAGGGAGTGGCCTGTACTGAAGACGTTCTCCGCTTACGCGAGCGGTATCGGCAGCGAATTCGACATCCCCATACACGAAATCCCGAACGAACCCACGAAACGTGACACTTCGACGCCGATGTCCTCGGCGGGGGCAGATTCCGAAGTGATAACCATAACGACGGATAGTATGAACAGAAACGGATCGGCGAAGAAGCGGAAGCGGCACATCGCCATCGATGTGGAGACGGAACGGGCCAAATTGCACGCTCTGCTGAATAGCACGCACGGCATACAGAATCCCATAATCAAACATTCCAACTGGGATAACGATGATTCGGAGGATTCCAGAAGATCGACTCCCATACCCCAAGCTACCTTGCAGCCACCACCGGCACATCAGCAGACATCCTCCAGGTTGATGAATATGCCATTCGATTTGAAATATGCAAGTGCTAAGACGATCGGACAAACAACGGTGATCCCAGGAACGAGCAGTACTTTAACTCCTATCGATCTAAGTTCCGGGTGAGTATTTTCTCCAGGGTAGGGAAAATATCACTGGCGAATGATAAAAATGCCAAAAGAATCGTATTTTTATCATTCGCGAGCGAATTATTACGGACAAGGAAAAATATCACTCACGAATGATAAAAAATACCAAAAGAATCATATTTTTATCATTCGCAGAACGAATTATTACGGACAAGGAAAAATACCACTCACGAATGATAAAAATGTCAAAAGAATCGTATTTTTATCATTCGTGAACAAAATAAGAGCTTTTTATTTCGATCCCGAATCCCGATCATCTGCATACGCTACCGCAGGGCAAGTTAAAGATGTTAACAGATCATCATTGTACAATACAAAAAGGAGTGGGCTCAAGTTAGGGCTTTAGGCACACCAGAGATATACTAAATTAAATTTGAAATATTTTAATTCTTCTGTTTCAACTGGTTAGTAGGGTGTTTTATTTTAAGATTTAGGATGGGTGAACAGAAATCTTATACAACTATTATTACGATCTTAAGATTGCTTTCTTTCTAAAGAAAGGATTGAGAGAGGATACATAATTGAAGTGATGTTTTTAACATTCACACCGAGATGAGGGGGGGAACTTATTTAAATGATTAAATAAATTTTTTTGCAGCATATATAGAGAGGGGAGATTAAACTTTAAATAAATTAATATGAGCAATTTTTCTATTAAAAATGTTACTTGGTGTGGGATTTGAACCCGACATTTCCCATTTACCGGGTGGTAACTCTACCAATAGAGCTCTAGCCAGGTTTACGGGCACAACACAATTTAAATGTCTCTAATACAGATCTTAGAAAGCCAGCAGACCGGTAAATATGCAATAAAATCTTACGGTGCGAAACCTTTAAATAAAAGAGAGTAGAGTGGTAGAGTAACCATCCGGTAAATGGTAGATGTCGGGTTCAAATCCCACACGGAGGTAAAATTTTTTTTTAATATAAAAATTCCCTGATATTATTGACAGTTATTGACAGGAAAGCATTTATTTAATGATTTCACACTGTAAGAACCGCATTCATTCTATATTAAACTTGTTTAGGCAAGAGGCTACATTATCTTAGTTGTGAACAAAATATTGTTCCTGACCGATGTTTATTTTAATATACAAACAATAATGGGGCGAGTCACTATTTGCGGTGGCTGACAACAATGCGTTTTGAATTCTATTCAGAAATGGTTGGAAATAGGATAAATTCGCGAGTGATAAATATTTTTAATTCCCAGTACTTTATAATTCATTCGCGAGCAGGCGAGAATCGAAAATAAGATTCGCTCACGAATCAAAAACGGAATTCTTTGAATAAAATTCACTCACGCCGGAATCATACTTTTATCAATCATTCTTCATATCCTGATCCGTGCTTCAATTTCATTGAATTACAATACACACACTATCAAACACCTTACCACAACTTTCACTACATTGGACGCATGGTGCAATAGCCAAGCTATTATCATGTGTGTAGTGTTATCAGTAAGACACAGTTTGGAGTGTTTCTGTCTGTCTCCATTGAATTAATTGGTTTTGATTAGGTTACCGAAACCTTCATCTTTGGAGGTACCACCCAAGAGCGGCGCACCAGCGATGTCCGCGCAAGATATACAAAACGAAGTGCAAGATTTCTCGATGCCGAGCAAGAAGCAGCATCTGCAAACTAGCGGTAGCACCTCGAGCAGCGGCAGCGGTACCACTTCGATATCTCTGACCACCAAGGCCGCTGGAAACAAGTTGGACGATACTTTGTCCAAGTTGATGAAAAGGAAGAATTGCGTAAGTGTTGCACTTTGTTCAGAGAGGGACAAAAAGAATCAATCGTTCTTTAAAATCATTTTAAAGAACAATAAATTGTAGCATGTTGATATAATTTTGACAGTTAGATGCTAGAAAATATTGGCCGAAACTGCGTGTCAATCTTTTAACATTTGACATTTTGACTTTGACAGCTCTGATTCTTTCTTTGTTTTTCACCATTTTTGTTTTACTTTGGCAGTTCGCTAGGTTCATTCTTCAGTTTTATTTCTTAAAAATTCTTTTAATGATTTAGAATGGGTGTACTTTTCTTTTTTGTATTTTGTGATCTACTTTATATTTTTTTCGTTGTATCAAGCATTTAATTTTTTTAACATTTGACGTTTTAACTCTGACAGGTATGGATAACTTTATTTTTCGTCTTTTGTTTTTATTTGTTTGTATTACATTGGCATTTTAATTCAGTTTTGCTTCTTGGAATTAATTATGTGCGAGTTATTTGAATTTCGATGACTATAGAAAAATTAAAAAAAGGTGGATGTCCATTGGTTCTTCTTTAATTTCTGGCATTTGACATGTTGACAGTTAAGTGTGGTTGACAGATACTCTTTGTCCATATTTTCTTTTTTTTTTACTTTGCAAACCTATTTTTATAAAATTTCGTCAATTTTTTGACATTTGACTTTGGCAATTGATTTTTTTTTGTTCTTTGCTTTTAATTTCATTTTACGTTTCATATTTTTTGTTCTTTCGTTTTAGAATTTGACTAGAACTTTACTGATACATAATTCTTGCGTGATGGTGTACACACAGTTAGTACGAAACCGGTCGCTAAATCACTCTAAAGAATTTATGAAATACAGAGGCGTACTTTTATTTTTTGATTAAATTATACCATATTTTAAAATAATTTAGACAGCTGGAGGGTAGAAAATCATTTGATACTTTAACTTTGACAACTAACTGCGCGGAACTGTTTTGCACCCTTTCTTTGCTTTTCAATATTTTTATTTTACAAAAGATGATAAAACGGGAGGACATTTTAACGGTTGTGGATGGGTTTACATGTTCGTTCTTGCTTTTCTTCTACTTCGTAACTTACTAGTGGAGTAAATGAATGAATATTGGATGTGTGCAGTTATTTAAAATTTTCATTTGGACAGCTGGACAAATATTCTCTCACAATTTGTTTGATATTTTAACTCTGACAGCTAAGGACGAATTCGTTTTTCGTTATAGAACAAAAAAAAATGATAAATTCACGCTCCTTCAGTTTTGCTGCTTGAAATTTCTTGACATTTGATAATCTGGCAGCTGGGGTGGATTCACTTTCTTTTTTTGTATATATAGTTTTGCATTTTGATGACTATAGAAATATTAAAAAAAAGTGGATGTCCTTTATTGTTTGTTTTTCAATTCGCGGCATTTTATCAGTTAAATGTGGTTGGCCGTTACTTTTTGTTCACACTTTTTTTTTACATTGTACCCTATTTTATAATATTTGAATTTTACTTGTAACAACCAAGAATGATCTTTTTTTGTTTCTTTGCTGTTCATGTTTTTTAGTTATTTTACGTTTGATATTTTGACAGCTGAGGATGAATTTATTTTTCTTTCAATTTTACAATTTAGTCTGCAATATTTTGATTTAAATGTCAAAACATTAAAATTTTTTGACATTTAACTTTGACAACTGAGCATTCTTTGATGTTTTTTTTTTTTTTTTCTTTCTTACATTTCATATATTTTCTAGTCAAAACTTTCTGCCTCTTAAAAATTGCTAGAATTTAGGGAATTTGAACTCTATTTTTCATTCCTGCCCCCTTAGTTTTTTCTCTCTTTTTTTTTTAATCCTGGTGGGAGCTTAATCAAAATTACTACAGGTTATAGAAACATTGACTGTAGTTTCTTTTTTATTCATTTATTTTCTTTTTTTTTTTTGAGATTTACTTTGAAATATTTAAATAGCGTGTAGATTTTTCAGCATTTTTTAGAAACTAGACGCGTATTTGTCGCATTCTCTCCGCCTTTTAATTGCTTTTGTTTTTTTACGTATGGAATTTTGATAGATGGTGGGCAAAAAGAAGGTAAAACATCTTTTCATTTAAATTATTGGAATTTGGTGTAGTAAACCTTAAAAAAAATTATTTATTGGAGGAATTTCATTTGAAGTTCGAAAATATAAATAAAAAGATTAATCGAAATATTAATATTCCAGCCAGTAGAAGAACCCGTGATCGGTAAAGAGAAAAAACGACGCAAACTAGACGAAATAGTCCTGGGATTATCGGCAGCCAAGGAGCAATCGCAATTCCCCGAGACGACCAAGAAACCACCAGTCGCGCCCAGCGTAACGGTCACGCCCACCTCAGTACCGATGACCAGCACGCACGCGCCTAGTCAAAAACCGTTCACCATCACCGTGACGTCAGTGCCGTCACCCGCATCGCAGACACCGCGCAGCTGCATCCCCAACATCATGCCGCCGGTGTCCAGCGCCAAAGATTCCTTCTCCAGCTTCATAGCGCAAGCCGAACAACAGACGCTCATGTTGAAGAAACAACAACAGCAACAGCGGAAGAGCTACGAAGCGATGATAGCGGACATCAATAAAGTGGCGGATTACAGTTCGAAAGTGAATTCGTACTCGCACGAGGCGAAAGTGAACAAGTGGTTGGCGGAACAGAACGCTGCATTATCCGAGCAACCGTTAAACGCGGATTATCTAGCGCGCCGGCGCAGACCTAGGATCGACCCGACGCTATTGGATTGGAAGAAATTAACGGGAGATGAAAATGTTTCAGTGATCAATCGCGCGACGGGGAAGAAACTGACCGGGCCGAAAGCGCCGACGCTAAAACGATTGGGCCAGTGGCTGATGGAGAATCCCATGTACGACATCGACCCGAAATGGTCGGAATTGGTGAAGGAGCGGGGGAATCTAAGTAACGATCTGCAGAAGAGATTACAACAAGGAGCCTCAACGTCGTCCGGGGGCGGGAACAAGCGGGGAACCCCTGGGAGACCGCCGTTGTTAGCGAGTCCGACTGGATCTGCGTCGAATTCCGCGAATTTAGCCTCGTTCCCTGGATTGGGCGGGGCGAATCTGAGCGGATTGAATTCGAGTTTACTATCGGGATTGTCCGGATTGGGGCAATTCGATCCGAAAAATCCTCTACTGATGCCTTTCGCGGGGATGCCCAATATGTCCGCGTTGTCTTCGATCGGTGGTTTAAATAATCTAACTAATATGAATTTATTCGCGAATTTAGCCGGATTGGGATTGCCTGGATTAGCGGGGATGGATCCAACGCTCGCCGCCGCCGACACTCTAAGCAAGCCGATGGGGAAGAATAACAAGCAGAAACCGAACGAAGCGCACAGTTCGAGTAAACCAGCGACGTCTACGTCGAACGCCATCCCAACGACGAATCCATTCCCGCTGTTCTTCCCCAACCCGAGTTTATTGTACACGCCGTTAGGTTTGGGGAGTTTGAATCCGTTCACGTTACAACCGGGGATGGCCGCCTATGATATGTTGGCGCAACAATCTGGATTGCTAAACGGCGGTTTAAACGCATCGCCCAACTCTAATAAATCGAATAAATCTAATTCCTCGTCGAGAGCGTCAGCCAACACCACGACTACTTCCTCGTCTTCGTCGAGTAAATCGCCGAAATCGCTACAGAGAGAGGTGCATCAGCAGCAATTGCAGCAACTGCTTTTACCACCCGACACGCACCTCTTGGAGAGTTTATCGAAGATGACCGGCTCTCTAGAACCGACGACGCCCAAACAGACTAGTAAGGAGAAGAAAGACGAGAAGAGGAAAGCGTTGGAGAGCCTGCGCGGAATGCTGCCGACCGATTTTTCCAGCGTCGATAAAGTGAAGGATAAAAAGAACGTGCCCGGGTTGGCCGATTTTAGCAAATTGTTCGAATCGAGTCCGATGACCTTGAAAAAATCGCAGGAACAGCACATGAAAGAGGCTCTAGAACAGATCAATAAGACAAATGAATTCCTAGTGAGGGCCATGGCCGAACAGCAACAACACCAGCAATACCAATCGCAACCTTCGACCAGCGGCAGCAGTAAACGACCTAGGGAAACCCTCGAGAAAGAGGCGCCCATCTCGCTGGTGCAGCAACTCCTCCCAGAGGAACCCCCGCCTAAGAAAACGAAAGAACCGACGGAGAAAATCGAGAAACCGCCGATCGCGCGTCAAAAATCCCCCACCCCCGCTCCGGCCACGCCCACTCCGCCGCAACCGACGACGCCCGCCCCCATCGAAGTGGGGGTCGACATAGAGACGCTACTGCCGCCATCTACCGTCGTTAAAGCGCAATTGAGTGCGGAAATCCCCGCCGAGGAGAAGAAACTGGAGGATTTGGAGAAAATCGAGGAGGCGGTACCGCCGCCCCTCGAGCCCGCCCCCGCGAAGGAGGAACCGCCCCCTCCGATCGAGAAGCAAGAACAGCAGCTGCAACAGCCGTGCGAAGCTTCCCCTAAGAAAGCTACGAAGCGCACGCGTGGCAAACGCAAATCCGGGGAGATCCCCGTCGATCCTGAATCGATTAGGGAGAAAAAGAATTTGCGTTCGAGCGCTAGCAGGTCGGCGGCTGCTGCGGCCGCCAGAGCGGAGAGGGAGCAAGCGGCGGCGAAACTAGAATCGGAAAATGCCTTAAGACAGCAGGAAAAACGCGGGGAGGAATCGTAATATTGCGGGGAATCACCCGGATCGAGTAGAAACTGAATAACGAGTGAATTTTGCGGGGTATCGGTGAACTGTGATAAGTTATAATTCACTTAAAATATAAAAAACAATGAGAACACTTAGTTCAAGAAGAAAAAAGGAAAGTGTGTCTGTCGATATCAATTTTATTAACAATGTTTTAATTGTACGTGGAAGGGATTATTATTATATATGTATAAACTACACTCCCTGATGAATATTGAAGAAGAAAACGCGTTTTGCTTGACTTAAATATAAATATTATAAATATTAAAGTATATAAATACATTTTTAAACAACATGGAAAAAACAAGGACGGACTGACTTATTACGCTTTGAAATGCTATGATACTAGAAGACCGGACTATGAAAATTGTGTATTCCGAAAACATAAACGGACAAGGAATGATGATGAATAATAGGTTTTAGTATGTAATTTATCTACTATGTAGGGATATTTCTTGAACGACTATTGTAATCAAACTGTAATAATGTTCTACGCAACAAGTCTGTGCTCGCAGACGATGGATTCTTTTATCGATTCATTTTTATCCCTCGAATGTCTCGGAAATGAATCGTTACATTTTTCTTTTTTTTTTGTTATATATACAATGGTGTTGGAATTCGAAGGAATGCAACACAAATATTCACAACTTTCGACATTTTTTTTTTTTTTAGGTTTTTAAGGGCGCCCACGATAATTGCATTAATTTATGGTAAAAAAAACAAATTGTAAATTAAAAAATTATGGACATTTCGTTGGCCGCAACTGTATATAAGTCGAGTTAAAAGTTTTGAAAATTAATAAGCGGAAATGCTTTGTTAATTATTATGATTTTCTAAAATTCTATTTCATTTCTAGTAAAATAATTTAAATTTGAAAGGAAGTAAAAAAAATTTAAAGTTTTATTTGAATCTTGTTACAGTATATATAAAAAAAACATCTGAATCGCCCATCACTAAAATCAATCCTGTTTGATTTAAAAAATTGCTTTTTCTCCAACATATTTAAACACAAATAATATTAATACATTAAAATTGTTTTCACAGTTTTGGGTCGACAATTCAAAGATACTCATATTTTGTTGTTATAAACTTTCTTGGAAATTTTTTTTTATTTTTCCATAAAATGTACAACAGAATATGAATTTTTTTGTTAATTTTCCCGCGGAATTGTAAATGGTCTCTTACCCAACAAAATTCCATAAACAATATTAAACAACGGAAAAAAAATGACTAAAATGTTAATGATAACCAAAATCAAATGCTAAGATATTAACAATCAATGGATGATGTTTTTAGCTATTCAAAACCTATTGTGCTTTATGTCCCTAAAAAGATATTCTTTCTCCTGAAATATACATTTTTAATACTACAGAAACGTTCAATTGTATATTTTAGTAATCGTTTACACAAAAGCAAAACTTCAATAATAACAAAGATAGCGATGAACTACATATAAACAATAAAATTAAGGGGCGTTCAATGCAATAACCTAAAAACAAATGGAATTTTAACAATAAATGCTAGTACATAATCGATGGATGCATTGAATGACCCTTATTGCTATTTCAACAGGATTAATTTTACAATCTCAGATTTTACTGTCAGATATTCGAAAAAAAAAAACTAAAATACCCCAAATATTTTATTTATTTTGAGAATGTTTTTATTACATTCTGAGGATTACATTTTTTATTTTAAACACTTCTAAATTGTGTTGAATTTTATTTATTCCGCCACAAAAACAAAAAAGAAAAAATAACGAATTCTAAGCCGAGAACAAACAAATGAATAACAACATTTATTTCACATTTATCGACTTCCGTTTGTATATAATATTCTTAACGGATGAATTCATAAAACGCTAAAAAAAAACATTATTACTTATTATTGATTACACAACACTTCTGCTACTACTGCTAAATGTATTATTGAAGAATGTGCGAGAAAATTAAAAGGAAAATTTTACAAGAAGAACAGAGTGACAATTTTTTTCTTTTTTCGGGAAAACGTGGCGAAGGAAACAAAAGAGAAACTGTGTAAATATATATAATATGATGATATGATATTTTTTAGTGTTTTTATTTTTTTAATTTAAAACAAGAGATAAAAAAACAAAGCGGAAATGAAACTGTATTTTACATAGCGGTAATAAGTCTGAGTATTTATTATTATTATTAATTAATTATATTATAATTATCCTTTTTATTATTGTAATACACAAAACACTTTTATTTTGTCCCTCTGTGACGACGAACATGATGATTGAATTTTTGCGTATTTATTTTTGAATCTGCATTTAGTTCTCCTATTATTTTTTTTTGTTTCTTTTTTTTCATTTCTTATTTTTTATTATATAAAATAGATCTGTTATCATCAATATGCGACTTGTATACACATAATAATATGGTAGCTCTCTCTAATTTTACTTGTTATAATGTTCATATAGATAATTAAATGATATGAATACAAATTTCGAGGTGTTTCATTTATTTCATTTTACTTCCCGTTGTCCTTTTGATTTTTAACACTAAGAACAACAAAAACTTCAATAGGAGGGGTTTTATATTGGATATCAATTAGACGCAAAACAAAAATATCCAGAGAGAAAATCAAAAAGTTCAAACTTGTATAAATGTTTTTAAAAAGTTCGTTTTCTAAAGAAATATATTTATTATGCAATAAACTACGAGAATGGAATAATTAAATAAGGACAGTCAGAAATTATATGCCTCGCACTTGTGTAAAAATTAAGAATATTCAGCAGTCCTACGATTTTAATAAAAACCGTTTCTGGTTTTTCTGCTGACGCGTTCGGTCTCGCCAATTTTGCAACACCAGAAAATCGTGCCCAGTTTTTAGAATACTTATAGATTTTATTAATTGTATTCTATTAAGTATAACTACGATAATTCTTGATTCTTTATTTTTGCTGCTTGCTACGTAACTGATTCTAAGCCGTTTGGAAACTGTTAATAATTCGTTTCAAAAATAGTATTGTAACAGACATTTTTGAATTCAAAAGATTCGCGCCTAAGTGAGGTGGGCGTGATCTAATCAAATGTCTTCCTGCGCAGTGCATGATATTGTATTAGTAGTAGTCGTAAAACAAGATCCCATGAAATAATAACGTTTTTATGTACTTCTAAATAAATAAATAGTTTTCGTGTTCTGTTTGTTTATATATATGTAGTGCGTAAAAATAACGTTAAAGTATGTAATATAAAATTGTTACTTTCTATTTTGTTGGATTTAAAACGAACAACGTAAGCGAGCCTTAGATTTGCTTGGTCATTTATATTTTTTTTATCTATTTGCAATTATTTACACCTGTTTAGTTACGATAAAAACAGAGCACCCTACTTACGATTATCATGAGCCGCCACTGTATGGCGCACCCACCAATGCCAAAGTGCTCTCAACCAAAAGCGATAGGCGAAGTTATAAAATAGGCCTGCCTTCGAAATTGTAATATATTGGGTAAGCAACGAAAGCGAATAGAAATATTGAATGCTTGAGGGTGACGGCAGTATATATCGTAACTTATACCTGTATCACTTAAAGTCACTAGATATATAAATTACGGCAAATTTGCATCCATTTTGGGTCCAAAAAAGGCGTCGATTTAATAGCGTTTTCGACCTATTGCACTTTACGCGTGAAGTATATCGATCTATCTTACTATTATTATGTATTAAAATAAGATGGAAATACAATCAGTCAGCGCTGTCAAATATAGAGATGTGGGTGAAATTATAAAGTAAAATTGAAGGTTACAGTTATAAAATTAGTTTTATAAATTAAATAAGTTTAATAGAAATGAGTAGTACTAAAAATATCATCATCATATATTATTTTATCCATGTTTAAAAGTGTTTCAAATCATCGCACCAGAGGTTAGTTACCTCAAACAATAATTTTAAGTTAAAACACAATTCAGCACGTTCAACGCATCTCATTCAGGTAAATACAATGGGCTGGCAAAATTACCGCTTATTATAAAGCCTTAGCACATGTTTTCAGTTACTGTTTATATTTTTGCACAAAACAACCTACTTTCGTATTTACGAAACGAATTTCAAATGTCAACGCCAGATGGAGTAATGTTTAAAACAGCGGTTCATTCAGGGATTTGCGCTGTGCTGACATCCGGCTTATTTCCATTATCTATGCTTATTTCTGGCTATCTGAATGCGCTGAATGTAACGTAATCACTGCAAACTGACGACTGCTGATGACTGATACAACAAACTGACAGCGAAAATAAGGTGATACCTGGGTCTGTTCGTTGGGGCTACACCAATTACACTGATGCATGTTTTATGTTTGTAAGACATGTAAAGAGGGAATCTTCTATACTATTTTACTTACAAGTCACTGTAAAAAGACTACCGCTTGTTAAATAAATTTACTTGCATTTGCAGAATACGGATCACTCATATTTAAATGTCAGATTGTTTGACAGCTATTTTGACAACCGAAACCAGTAAAACTTCAGTATCTTCACAGAAGAGTACCGTAAAGTAAGAAGTCGCTTGTTGACAGTTCAATTCGGTAAAGTGGCGCTTTCTATCCCCGAATGAGTGTAGTAAGAGGTTGTACTTTCGGATGTGGCAGTCGAAAAATAAATAAACTAATTACAAATCCATAATTAATATCAACTTTAATGCAACAGTTCAGGTTAGGTTACCTCAGTTAGTTTCACGTTACTTTCAAATTGGCATGTGAATCTATTTATTTGTTCCCAAAACTACTGTTGTTCTAAACTGTTTGCGCTCCTCTATATCACTATAACATGTTCTAAACATTTAGGGTAAACAAAGACAAAGAAACAAAACTACCGCTGTGTCATCACGAATGCAAAAATGCACAGCATTTTTGACAACTCACAGTTAATTACATTTGATGGATATTTAAAAAAAATTAGCTGTTTTGTAAATTAATATTTCGTTTAGTTTTCAACCTTGTTAGTTCATTAGTTATTTTCGATCTATAATTCACGTTAATAAAAGTATAAATCTTTTCAAAACTATCGGTTATGTAAATGTGCAAAAAACTTCAATTTATAACCACATAATACGTAACGCACGTTATTTTTTCTCAATTATATTTTCCGGTGTTCGATTCATATAAATTTATGTAACAAACACATACGCATTACGTAGATTACATAGGTATTTCGTAAAGAAAAACAAAGATGTGGTACAGTATATTACCTGCCCATAGGTTAGGTAAACGATCAATAACTGTACGGACGTCATCGTGTTTTTAATTTCCGGCGTCTAGAACTCGTTTAATGGCATATTGCACGTGCAATGCAGAAAAGAAATCCATACGAATGTTGTGACGTGCCGTCGCGCTTATACCTGTCCGAAACAAAAACGAACCAGAGACGGATTTCAAATATTTTGCTTCCCATTTTTAGGATATAAAATTAGCTAAAATATACTATATGTATATATAGTATATTTTTACTTTTCTTTTGCACATTTAATTTCAAAAGGCATTTTATCTGATAAACCTAATTAAGTATTTCTTCGATTTTTCATTGATGATTAAATAACATTCTGCTAGTTTCTTCGACAATGCAAGTTGCAGAGCTAAATTTACTTACTGCATGGAGCGAAATCATTAATTATTTATTTACTAGCATTATTTCTGCTAAACTTGGACAAACGGCAAGAACTTGTTTGGTTATGGTATTAGATTATTCTGTTTCTATGCCTGTCATAAATTATATTATATGATTTGCAAGATCCTATAAAATAACTGCCAGTAACAAACAAACCTTATGAGTGCTCAGTATTTTTAGAAATCGTAAACACATACGTTACACTTCGACCAAGTGAACCTTTTCTAGAATATTCATTCTAAACCTTTTCTAAACAGTTTCCCACTGGTTACTGGTTTAGCGTCATCGCCATTAATAGTTCAATTTGGTTCACCCGTTTAACCTGCATTTCAGTCCGAATAATTCAATCACCATCAACGAATTCCGATCTTGTCCTAAAATCTGAAACCCTATAGGGGAAGCGCGGGTATCAAACGTATCCATACATATTTCTAGAATTTCACGGTCGGGCGAACGGCCCTTAATGTTCTTTCTTCATTTTCGTTTCGCGCCACATGCCTTTAACATACGCACTCGCGGCAGCTACCGCGCATGCGTCAAATGCGAACACGCGTTTGCCTAGCACATGCCCTGATTCAACGCGATTCAAACAAGTTTTAACGTGTGCGGCCGGTCAATTCACGTTGTCCTCTCACGTGAAGATTAACGTTGGCGAATTTCAGCTAATCCGGCGGACTACCTGTGCACAATCGTGAAAACGTTGAACGGAGTGGCCGTGCGTGGGACGATAAACGATTTTCAGGAACGTTGACAGGTCTTCGAGGGCGTTCGTCACCGTTAGATGAAAGTAGAGTGTCGTTCGGATTAGATGAACATTTTCTTTTTGGTATTGAAATAATGACGGTTAACGGAGATACGATTACCAGTAGGAAGTACACATACTGAGGTGTATCGTTTCGTTTTTGATTATTTGGAGATGAATATACCGATATACATTACCTATCTAATAATACATCGTCTGCTATCGTGGACTCTTGTTTGAAGAAATAATAAGGTAAGTTGTCACTGCATATACATAATAGTTACTACATGTTTGGAAACGATCTTTTCTCTTTTGAATTTTTAAAAAATAATATTTTGCTTATTTTTAACCATATCAAAAATTTAATTAAAAGTAAGTTTATACTTTTCATAGCAATAAGATAACAAAAAACTGATGGAGTAATAAAATGCAAAAATATTTATATATAGGTAGCAGTTATTATTGAAATAATGAAAATTTTTTATTACCTTTACTCCATTGGAAGTAACAAGATACAGGCTTTCCTATATTGGCTACTTGTTAAAATTTCGTAGAAATAACAGGAAACATCATCATATGGGTGTAGCCCAGAATTTTTCCAAACATTTTATGTTAATTTTTTTATAAAATGTGGGAAAAATAATCCATATTGATAGTTTTAAGTAAAAGATTATTAATTATCTATAAATAAAAAAAAAATAAACAAAGAACAACTTCAATATATTTTTTTTGCATTAAAGTACAATACAAATACATTTTTTTTTCATTAACAATAAGTAAAATTTCAAAAAATATCAAATATATAAATTTAAGGGTGTAATTGAAGTTCATGATATCATTTAATTTTTTTTTATTTCACTGAAAATTAAATAAAATATAAATAATACCATAACCTACAATGTGACCAACGTCAAACTGTCTGACATTGGCAATAGCAAATTTACGTTGGCACAATTGTGCTCCTATTTGCGCAGTGCGCCATCTAGGACACATTCTTTTGTACTCCCAAATGATTGAATAACGATAAATATATATAAACAAGAGGATGTTATATGCACGTAAAAAATGGCTAATAAATAGTGTGGAGTAAAACACGAATGACGGATGTCAAAAAAAGGTGTGGCCAATTGGCGAAAGTAAATATGAACTAGTTTACTGATTACCAATCTCAGACATCTAGGATGCGCTCAGATTTCTACGACGGATTACCTGGTGACGTCAATTTGACATAAATAGGCAGTAATTGACCAATCACTAGTTGTGGTATACGTAATTTTGACGTCAGATGCGTGGTCCTGATCAACAACGCACATCGATTTAATATTACAGAATTATGTAGTTCAAAAGAATTTTATAAATAGATTAATTATTTATTTGTTTTGCCTTGCTGTCATTTTCTTAATATTTTCATTATACTGTTTTTATACCTACAGATATAAGAGCTACAGCTAATGTTCCAAAGTCATTTTTCAATTCCATTTTAATAAATAATTATACCCTGCTCAACAATGCTTTCTCTGTTCTTTTTCTAACTGTGATTCCGAGCTAAGCCGATGTAGTTGGCCTTGTTATACGGAAAATAGAATCGATATTTGGCCAACGCAAGTTGGGAGACATTAGAACTGAAGGGCACTGTACATATGTACATAAATATTAGAAACATCTTCAAAATTATTCCACACGTAGTCATAATCTACGGAATGTAAACTTACCTACATTTGTCTAAATAGATTAACTTCAACGACTTAGCTGTTAAAATTTAATTTAATTTTTTAGTAATTGATGATGAAGATGGAATTTACTCAGTGGCGGCTCGTCAGGGGAGGCTACGGAGGCTAAGCCTCCCCTATTATTTTTAATAAAATAAGTAGCGTTTATTATGTATTAAAATAATGTTTAAGCATCGGTTATATACTAAAATAAAGCAATTTTGCAAAAAAATATATAATCAATAGTATATTTATTCATTACTTAATTTAAAAATGCAAACAAATTTCCAATAATGCGCGAAATTTTACTGTACGCACTATAATATTAAGCGAGGAGGCTAGCCACAGATTTGGCTCCGCACCCATGATTAATGCCATGGCTGAAAGCAATGTGTCTCCGTAAGTGCACGTGCACTTTATACGGCGAATACGTATGGTTGGAGGCTTGCCGCCGCGGTAAGATCCTACCCGATCGGCATGTTATCGTGCGTTATCGATCGTAAACCTAGGCAACTGCCCATGCGACTCCCAGCTCCCAGTACTAAAAACTTAAGAAGCGTTGGGTGAATTTTGTTAGGTTACGCACACAAAATTGATAAAGTGAACGAAATTAGAATTTGCCAAGATATTTTCCACTGGTTGGTAAGAAATTCTTTTAGTTGTTTAAACATAGAGACGAAATTACACATCGTACAAAACATTGAGAAACCACGGCCTAATTTATCTGTAGTATCTGACGGCAACCGGCGAAATCGTGGTTTTTGTTCATTATGGTACACTAAATGTGGTTGGTTAACTGGTTCAATTGAACGGGGAAGATTATTTTGTTGGCCATGTCTACTTTTTTGTAACCAAACCGAAACGTGGTCGAAATTAGGTTATACAGATTTAAAAAAATCTACCGCGCGCTATTGAACGGCACTCTAAGGCTAAAGAACACATTTCATCGTTGTGCAAATTTAAATTATTTGGAAAACAAAATATTGCTACTGCTGTAGACAGCGCGCGCAAAGATGCAATTATTGCCTATAATAATGAAGTTCGAGAAAACCGCAAGGATTTAAGAAAATTAATAGACGTAATAATATTTTTAGCATCACAAGATTTAGCTTTTCGGGGACACAATGAGGCTTCAGATTCTTTTAATCGCGGAAATTATAAAGAATTACTCGAACTCTTTAGTAAATATGAACCTAGTTTTAATAAATTTGTTAGTAGTAATATTTTTTCGGGTACATCTAAATCTATACAAAATGATTTAATAGATTGTATTTCTTTTGAATTAAAACAAGAAATAGATACAGAAATTAAAAAGCTCCGTTTTTTTCTTGGCAAGTAGATGAAACCACAGATATTTCCTGCAAGTCTCAATTATCAATCATATTACGTTATGTCAAGAGCGGTGAAGTTATTGAAAGATTTTTGAAGTTTTTTGACGTATCATCCGGTCGAACAGCTGAAGATTTATTGAACCTTTTATCAAATAACAGCGAAAAATATGATTTAAAAAAAAACTTAGTCGCTCAAACATATGATGGTGCATCTGTTATGGCAGGGCATTTAAATGGTTTACAAAGTAAAAAAAAAAAAACAATTGCACCTGAAGCTCTTTTTGTACATTGTCATGCTCATGCCTTAAATTTAGTTTTGAGTAAAGCTTGTAATATAAACAAAGAATCCACAATTTTCTTTTCTAATTTAATTGTTATTGTTTTTAGAGTTTATTTTTGGTTTATTATTACGTTTATCAAGAGTTTATTTTTACGTTTTTATTACCTTTTTACCTATCACCTCATCCATTTTCCTATCCAGGCAAGATTTCACTCTCACCTCTACGTGATTCTTGCTAGAGAATAATTTATATTTTATTTTAATCTATTTTTTTTTTCAATTTTAATTATACACTTACAATGCTACAATAATAACTATAAAAATATAATTTATTGACTGAGAAGGGTTACTTAGGCTACCGTAGCCTCCCTTGAACAAAACGTCACGAGCAGCCACGGAATTTACTGGCCCAAGCCCAGTCATAGACACAAACATAATATATACCTTTTCCGCCAATTTGCGAACATACTGTTCCTATATAGAATAACGCAAACTTCTGTTGGAAAAATCAATCGTCTTTTCGCCTGAAAATTACCGACACGAAGATTATATAACGAGATTGTGCAAGCCTTTTCTCTATTATCCCCTTTATATTATTCTCGTGTCGATAATTGATATAATGATGCCTCATTCCATGAACTAACGATTTCTTTTTATAGAAGTGAGAGATTTTGTTTCTAATTTTAGGATTAGCTGAGAAAAGAAAAATGACTTGGGCTACTACCAATCCGCAAAATACCTTCGCGTCATTAGGTGTAAGGCACGGAGATACTTTCAACGTCAGCGATGATTGCTTAAGTATTTTCTACCCGAACGAAATAATAGAATTCGCATTAAAAACCTCATTTCAGATATTTTAGAAGAGATACTCAGAAGATTAGCGGTTGAGGATCAAACCCTTCGCACTTTCCGCAGAGCCATAGGTTTCGGACAGAATATCAAGAAAGACTTGATTCCTCTGTTGATCTACGTTAAGGATGACGCGCAAATCAACGACGCGAGCAAGATCATTGATACCACCATAAAGATCCTAGTTAATCTCACTATTCCGGTGGAATGTCTCCTGTCGATTGAAGCCGTTTCTAGAACTGACGTCGGCAGGCACACCATCTTCGAGTTGAATCGACTGCTGGTCACCAGTAAGGAGGCATTCACCGACAGTAGGAGCACTAAGGCCGTGATGGATCACATCAAGCGTGTCGTGGAGAAAGATTCGAAGCTGGACGTGCAGCAATGCGACAGCATCAATAATTGCTTGTTGCTCTTGAGGAATATTTTGCACATTCCAGAGGGCAGGACACCGATATCGAATTGTCCTCTGGCACACGCCAGCATGCAGAATGAGATCATCTGGAACTTGTTCACGCAGAGCATCGATAAAATCATAATTTATTTGATGTCGTGTCCGCAAAAGGTAAGTTTTTAATTTCAGCATCAATTGAAACTACACTGATAGACATTTAAACTCTTCATCGAAAACGAATTCATGTTTCTTATGTATTTTGTTAAGCTGAATACGAATATTGGATCGAAATATCTCTATCACCCATAGTTTTTTTTTTTTTTTGTAAATTGTTGTTACATTCTGTCTGTTCTTGTTTAATACAAGTACGTGTATACAGCACAAACGTCTAATTTTTCTTAAATTGTTTCATACAATAGACAAACACACGTAATGATGGCAGCATCCGACAAGGGGTTTAGTTGACAGGTCTTCTGCTATGGAGGAATCAACATCCATTTATTACAACTTTTGAAAATAGTACAAACATGACGATATGCCTCCCTTTCTCTGTAATGTCACTTGATGATAATGACAGTTTTCTTGGCCTCTGGTACCACTACCAACCATTCCAGGCAATCATTAGCGTACCATCAAAAGACACACATTCAGGACATCGTTTTAAACTCTACAATTAACGCTACTAAGAAAATTTACCACGAGTTTAATTGTATTCAT
This sequence comes from Cetonia aurata, assembly GCA_949128085.1. NCBI lineage: Eukaryota > Metazoa > Arthropoda > Insecta > Coleoptera > Scarabaeidae > Cetonia > Cetonia aurata. Next base: position 64,062,688 of record OX421884.1, on the reverse strand, counting down.
ATCCAGATTTGCAAGAATCGTAGACATACACAATGGGGGAAACTGCCAGTCTTTATCAATCCTAAACATAAAAGAGGGAACTTCCCATAATTGATTCAAGCACACAAAGAAAATATGACTCGCATATTGTTCATAATTGCAATCTACTAGATCGCCGAAAACCTCTGTAAAACCAAATCGATTCATTTCACTAGCAATAAATAAAAACAATGCTGCACTCAATTTTTTACTTTTTTGCGTTTTTCGGAACTAGATAATGTTTTAACAATTTTCATGCACGCATAATTTTTATGTGACATCTTTATGCATTTACCTTCAGTCCATAAGTATGGCCCACATAAATTTTAACTAGAATTTTAAGGACAATTCCGAAATATAAAAATATATAGGGTATTGCATTTAAAATAAGAAAGTTGATATTGTTTCCGGCTAAACAGGAAGTCTGATTCGGATGTAAATATACTCATCGAATCCCTGCTTTGTATTTAATTAATTGTGGAAAGTCTTATTAATATCTAAGCAGCCATATCAAAGATATTCGAATGGATCCATACATTTGCCTAACCCTGTATATTAAAAAGAAAAATCTATATTATAATCTGGGGTGACCCAGAACAATTCTGGAAATTTGTCCGCCAGAAACAGAGAAAATCAAGAATTCCACCTCAAATGATTTCCGAACATGGAACACTTACCAGCCCTGCGGATATTGTACAATCATTTGCTGATTTATTTTCAAGGGTTTTTTCAACCTCCCAACATCTCAACCAATACCTCTACGGTGAACAGCTCCATATCAGATTGTGTTCTAATAACCTCTATAAGCAGTGATGAGGTATTAAACATGTTGAGAAATCTAGAAGTTATGAAGAACTGTACAGTAAACAAAATTAGGCTTAATATCAACAAATGTGCTGTAATGAGCAACACCAGGTGTATATCGCCTATTATTCATTCCTACAGCCGAAATTTTTCTAACATCACCGCTCTAAAAACCCTTTTTTATAGCATAGTACGAAGTGGGCTTGAACATGCTAGTGTAGTATGGTATCCTATATATACATGCCATCAGCTTGAATTAGAGAGAGTGCAAAAAAGATTTTTAAAATATCTCTCATTCAAAATTACCGCCACTTATCCTTCTCGTGGACCGGATTACGATGGCTTACTGCGGATCCATAACATGGATTCATTGGCTCATCGCAGAGATGTTACTGGCGCGAATTTTTTAATTAAACTTATAGATAATAAGATTGACTCTTCGTCTTTGCTCAGTCAGGTGATTTTCTTGTTCCTAGGGCTGGTGGGCTGGTGCAAGATACACAAACACTTTCCTAATTACGAAAGCAAAAACAAACGTTCTCGCAAAAGCACCATTAACACATATGGCAAGAAATGCTAATAGGTTTTTTGAGGATCCATTTACAGATTTTCACCGCTAACTCTTGTTATTTCTTTTAATTAAGGAATGTTCATGTGTGTAATTTCGTTTTTTCCATTTTCAATACGAGTTATGCATTTTTTTTTGTTCTCTCGTTTTGTTTGCACTACTTGTTTTTAAATATGCACTATCTCAATTATGTTTGTATATTATCCTGTGAATAGATTTTAAATCTGTTGGGTAATAAAGTTTATTATTATTATTATCTTATACGAGAGAACAGCGAAAAACAGGCAACCGGTCATACATTATAAAATTCACTATTTGCATTCTCATTTAATTTTTTTCTTCCGAAAACCTAGCAGATGTATCTGATGAACATGGAGAGCGATTTCATCAAGACATCGCTGAAATAGAAAAAAAAATATAGCGGAAAATGGAAGGAAAACATGCTGGCTGATTACTGTTGAACTGTTCAGCGAGAGACAAGTGAAGAAGCATATAAACGTAAAAAGAAATATTGATAAATTAATAATATTCATGAGTACCGTACATATAGGAAAATAACCAAGTCTATATTTAGTAATAATAAAACTTCTATAGTTTATTAGAATCAAATTCAGAAAATAAAGCTTAAAAAAAATACAGGAGCTCAAAGAAGAAACTGTGTGGGTGATAGAAAAAATCTATTTGCCTCATTCTATTCTCATCTCAAAGTTTACCAAGTTTTATTTTGTCCACCAGAGTTGTTGATCAATTTAATTTGACTATTGGCAGATGTATTGGGGCGTCACCATGGTTCAACTCATAGCTTTGATGTATAAAGACCAACACGTCGGTACCCTCCAGAAACTCCTAAATCTTTGGTTGGAGGCGTCGCTCAGCGAGAGTTCCGAAGACAATGAGAGCAACACCTCCCCTCCAGACCAAGGAAGTGGAGATTCGTCCCCAATAATCACCTCCGATCCTACATCGGATTCCAGCGACACTGGAGGCGGCTCTGGCAAGAGCAGCGATAGAAATAAAAGCTCGAACACTACAGAGGTAGTGAGGGCAGTTCAGAATAGGAGTAAAGCTTTAGTGAGCATGAAAAGGGGCAAATCGACCGAGACTGAAAGCAGTACCAGCAGCAGCGGGGTATCTTCTTTGATCCCCACTACGGATCCAAACGGAAAAGTATATATTTTGTTTTTTTCATGCTGGATTTCGATTTTATTTTTAATTTATTCTTTTAGCAATCTGATCAGACACCGTCGAACCAATCAGGTGGTTGCTCCGAAGTATCAGACTGCGGTTACGTCACGCAGGTGGAAAATCAAGAATCTATCTCGACTTCGAGCAATGACGACGACCAACCCAGTCAGAAGCCCGTACATCAGAAACCGCACACTTTCCAAAAGACTCGCTACAACATGCAAAAGAACAGGGCCGCTACTGCTCTGGAGAAGAAGGAATTGCGCAGGAAGAAACTGGTCAAACGCAGCAAGACTAATATGTAAAACAAAAATCTTGAATTAAAATAAAAAGGAAACAAAACTAGCCCTCTTTATCTTTTTGCAGAATAAACATGAAAGGCTTGATGCATCACACGCCCACCGACGAGGACATCGCGAACATCCTGAAAGAGTTCACCGTGGATTTCTTGCTGAAAGGTTACGCCAGCCTCGTGCACGACCTTCACTCGCAACTTCTGAGCAACGTGCACTTGCAAATCGACACGTCCCACTTCTTCTGGCTGGTCACCTATTTCCTGAAGTTCGCCACGCAATTGGAATTGGATCTGGAACATCTGAGTGCGGTCCTGTCGTACGAGATCATCTCGTATTTGACGTTTCAAGGTGTTTGGTTGTACGAAGAATTGGAGATCAGCTCCAAAAACCCAGATGCGGACCTCAAACCTTGCTTGCGTCGATTGCATCTGGTGAGTGCTATAAACTCGGGCATAAAAGTTTGATAATTCGGAGATATCTAACATTACTATAAAATGAAATGTGGGAATCAAATGTTTTTTTCTAAGTTTTTAATTTTAACTACTGTTTCAATAATTTTTGTTGAAATATAGTATAAGATTAAATCATTGAGTGAAAAAATTATAAAGGGATGCAACCGTACTCAGTTTGGGGGTCCGACAGCATAGATGGCGCACCAAGTCCCATAAGAATCCTGTAGGACTTTTAGCGCCACCTAGATGTCAGACCTCCTGAACTGAGCACGGTTGCCCCTCTTTACAAACCCTTCACTCAATGATTCAATGTTAAAGGCACTTTAATATTGAAATATTTGAAAAAAAAACTTTCTACATAACTTATTATGAACTCAGTCATCTGTTTTCTGTACACTAGAAATGCAAGAAAGATTTTAGAAAGTGGTATTCACGTCGTAGTCAAAAAAATATTGTACGCACCACGGCTGGAAAGTATCTTTATCGAATTCCTTTGGCTGCTCGCCTAGGCTCGAAATTATGCTTTGATAGGTATACAACTATTAAATTCTCTAAGGGAATGACTAAGTATATTTCTATATGAAAAAACGTTTTTTTTTCTTATTTAAATTAAATAGCTTGATGAAACAGAAATAATTTGGGATTACAATATAGAGATTTGCTATGCTGAATACAAGTCAAAATGTTGTAAAGATTGTTAAGTTTGACCTTGCTTATTGTATGAAGCAATGAAAACGAAATAAGAGGAATGTACGCGAGAACTAACACTGTAGGAACAGAAAAGGAATTATATGCTAAGCAGGGGCGTGGTAGCCAATTTATATCTAAGGATGATCCCGATGGTTGGATCCAAAATGAATTAAAATCGTTAAATAAGCAAATAAAGGATAAGCGCTACCACAGAGATAAATTAATTGAAGATCTGAAAAGAGATGCAGCTAAACAAGTCGAATTAAACAAAAAAAAAAGCGAAGAACACACTCAAGAAATGCAGCAGTGACATTCAAGGAGCCAAAACCAAATTAACAATCTATATTGACAGCTTCTTGTAGAGACTCCAAGAGGAGTACCTTATGGAGTTTCGTAGCGGAGAGCCCCCTTGCGGAAGGCCCCTTACAAGTGTTACTACATTAACTATATAGAGCTCTGAAAGTCCGATTTGTGGCAATACCGTTTCAAAGATTAATTCACAATTTGGAGAACATCGTATTGAACGGCTGCATATCAATCACTATAATAATAATAATAATAATAAATGACATCTGCGAACATTAACTCGTAACCAGTTTTGAAGAATCAGTTGGTAGCGGAAGTGCTTTGACTTACCCCACGGTCATAGAAATCTGTATTGATTATTAAATTATTTTTATCAAAAGTACAGGATTTCTTACTGTGAAAAATTACTTACGCTTTAAAATACCTTTCCTTCATGAGAAATTACAAATAACAATTTCCTACAAAATTCCTTGCTCTTGGATAATAAATTATTCACATATGTTTATCTCTCGCCTTCGGATCAAGATCAAAGATAATTTTATCTGTGGCCTTCGGATAAAGATGAAAGATACTTTTATCTATCGCATTTAAATAAATGTTTGCCCAACTCTGTTATATTCTGAGCACGCTAAGACTTTAATTTAAAATCACAGGACAGGCAATAAGTACAACAAAACAAAAAAAAAATCGTAGTAATTTCCCGGGAGGGCTCTCGGCGGATTTGGATTCGTACAACATGCTCTGCCTCTGCTTCTGGTTCATCGTATCGTTGATCCACTCTCTGTGACTGTAGACGTTCTCGTAGACGGCGAATTGGCCGGCACAGCCGAAACCGTACGAGCACACCCCGATCAACATGTCGTCGAAGATCAACGGTCCTCCCGAGTCGCCCGAGCACGACACACTCCCCTCCTCGCCGATGCATATCACCGTAGGGCTACCGGTGACGTTCTCACACTCCTCCATGCCGTGCGCTATCGTATCGAGCACCTGCAGATTGTTCGGCGCGGTGAAGATCCCCTCGCTGGGCCTGTCCGACTTCTTAGTGGCGCCCCAGCCTAGCAACGTCACCGTTTGGCCCCCATAATCGATCGTGTCGGGTGGGATGGGGATCATCTGCACCGAGGCGGTCAGTTTGAACGGTCGCTTCAGCATTATCAGCCCGATATCGTTAAACACTTCCGTCGCGTTGCGGAAATACAAGGGGTTTATGTACAGGTGCTTGGATTTGCGACGCTGATACACCGTGTTGTACTGGTTCTCCATTCCCATTAAGCATTTGACGCGCGACTCGTCCCCCACCTCCGGCGGATAACTGTCGTCCGAATCGTTTATGTCCAGACAATGCGCGGCCGTCAGTACCCACCATTTTTGTATGTAACTACCGCCGCAGATCGCCTCCTCCCAGAATGATATGGATATCGTCAGCTTCACCATGAAGGGAAAGTCGACGATGCGTCCCGCGTGTCCTCCGACTATTCGTCCGGTTATTGAAGAATCCGATCTGACACGTAAATTTTTGTACGCGAAGGTTACCGTGATGAACGACAAGAGGGTCAAAATCCTCACCACGGCTCCCATTTCGTTTTCAGAGCTGGCCACATCGTTTCACGTCCGGATAATTTTGATTTGTCAACGGAATTGACAATCTGTCACAATCTGTCGTGCCGAATGCACCACCCAAGGAACGAACGGAAACCGCAGCAAGCTTTGAACGACAATTCGAATTGGTTTCGTTTCATTTCGTGGTGGACTTGACATTCGAAAACGAAAACTAAAAGCACGCCTCGCGCGCGGATTTCCAGACACCGATATTCATCTATCGTAGAATTTTCACCTTTTTTTTAAGGCGATACCAGTACACAGTTGATTGATATTTGAAATTGTTTGATTCGTATTTGACTAGAGCTTACATATTATATCATATGATCAAAAACTCTTTGAATTAGGGTTGGTCATGGATTTAACAAACTATCGACATATTATTTATTTCAATGCGTTTTGACATTTACTTGACAACTTTCAAGTCGACAGATTAATCACCTAAAATGTTTCAAACAGAACACAAGTATTTATTATTAAATCATATTAGAGTAATGAAAATGGCGGTGAAAATGGTAACTAGGTTTATAATAATAATATATTTCGTCCCATTTGATCATGGATATGATATAAGACAAGGTCATATATATTAGAAACATATAAGAAAAGAATATAAATCAATGTATAAAATAAAAGTACGACTATAAAATATAACAATAGAATGGAATAAAATATAGTTGTGTTCATAAATTTATATGGCATAAAGAGAATGTGTCACAAAGTCATGTATTCATTTCATTGATACTGTAAAAGCTATTTGCCACGAGGTACTCTTTTAGTTTGTATTTGAAGGTTCTAATATTACTTATCTCCTTTATATCTGTGGGCATCTTATTATACGTAAGTGCATACCGACGCAAGTGGAATTTTTCTCGTATAACACCATGCGATGACTAATAGGTATTCGCAGGTCGGTGCCATGTCAGGTGGGATAAGAGTGATTATATGTTATTGCAAGGAAGTTTGTTAATATTTTCTTTGACAATACATAGTGTGTGTAAGATATATAAGCATGGCACTGTAAGCATTTTGGATTCCCTGAACAAGGGGCGACAAGAGGTTACAGAGGAACACCCGCGATATTGCGTAGAGCACGCTTCTGCAGACGAAAAATTAGGTGGTGCTTCGAATCAGCTCCCCAGTAAGAAATTGGATACACCACTCTAGATTGGAAGCAAGTATAATAGTAAGACATCAAGACGTCTCTATCTACCAAAAACGACAAGCGATATAGAGCGTAACAAACAGACGATAACGAGGAACACAAATATGTGTATGCCAGCCCAGATCACAATCAATATATGAAGTGCCAGAAATTTGACCGATGATTCTTGTTTAATTGACTGTGAGTTAACTCTTAACACATAACTGGTATCCTCGCATTTACTTTTAGGTGTAAAGTTAAAGAAAGCAGTTTTATCACGATTCAGAGACAGCCCGTTTGCGGAGAACCAAGTGCTGAACTTAGCCGAGCTAAATTCAACGTTTCCGGAATATTGTTCTTTGCGCACAAGTAAGAAACATCATCAGGAAACAGCACCAAACTACCACTATCATATATATTCGGCAGGTCATCGAGGAACATTGACAAAAGCAAAGGACCAAGAATCGACCGTTGGGGTACACCCATAGGAACCCGCAATGTCGATGACTTTGCGCCGGGTATTTCCATTATCTGCTACGACGAGAACCATTTGTTAATTACGCCTTTCAAGCCTTAACCAAGCATTACTTCAAGCAGAAGTGAATGATCAACTAAATCAAATGCTAAGATCCATAAATATACCAATTGTTTTACTACCTGCATCTAAATTTTGGTAAAGTTGAGCAATAAACTGGAGCATAGGAGTATCAGTAATACGGCCTTTTCGGAAGCCGTGCTGTTCAAAACAAAGCACATCATACACAAAAAATCATATACCCTATAAAAGACTTTGTTGATGCTATTTTAAAAATGTGAATAAATAAGTTATAATATGACTTACAGTTTATACTTTATACATATCTTGTACCATGATGAATCATTCTACCAGACTATGAACCTTGAATCTGATATCAGCTGTACAGTGATCTGCTAACTGAGATCTAATTGATCTGAGATCCATATTTTCGTAAACGCCTAACGAGTATGCCTTACAGTCGTGTTAAAAACGCGATTTGGCCGACGACCTACTAAAATTATAAAGAACACAAAAATAAGTTACACATTCAAACGTGCCGTCGAATCATTGTTGCCGGTAAAAACCCCTTTTTTCTTTCGGAATTCACAGGTCGTGACCGCCATCAGGGAATTCCTCCAAGCGGTGGAGACCTACTTCAAACTGCTCCACGTCAGCGAAGAAGACAAATCGATCTTGCTGAAGTTACAGAAGCAGATCAGTGCCATCGAGGACCTAAAATGCCTTTTCCTGTTACTGTTGAGGCAATACACTCCTAAAATACAGAGCAGGCAGTACCTTCAGGACCTCATAGTGACCAATCACATGTTTCTGTTGTTCTTGGATAATGTGTCGAAGTTAGAGGGCGGTGCCGGAGTTAATATCATGGAACATCTTCAAGGGTAAGATATTTTTCAATTGATTTGATTATAACGTTTTTTCTTTTATGATTTAATTAATTGATTTCAAGAGTGTTTTAGCAGGTAGGTCAAACTGTATAAGAGTACTGCCATAATATTTTTTTTCTTGATATGTAATTGTCAGTTCAATATAGAGTGAGTTTTATGGAAATATGATACCACATCCATTCGTGTAAAAATTGCTATACTATTGTATAAAAAAAAAACGTTGTTTTAAATAAGAAATTTTGTTTCATTTGAAGCCATATTTCCACAAATAAAATTTAGAATAACCGATTAAGCAAACGATATAGAAATCAGTCAAGGTCAAAAAATATAGTTAAGGTCGAAAGTCGAATGTATTTAAAAATGCTTTTACAGTTATTATGTGCGACCCGATGCACTCAGGTTTCTTTTTCATTGTATTACCCATCACGCGTTTGTTCAACGCGGCAAATTTGAATTAACACCCATAAACCTACCTGAATACGAATAATGCGTGTGAAATATGCTCTCTCAGGTTTGCCAGCGTCGATATCATGAGACAATACGGCCTACTGTTAGAGAATTTCAAAGAGAACGGGGAATTCGTGAACAATTGCGTCTTCACCATGATGCACCATATCGGCGGCGATCTCCAAAACATCTCCACCCTGTTCCAACCGAGCATCCTGAAGACTTTCTCGCAAATATGGGAGACCGATTATGAAATATGCGATGTAAGGACAGGATAAAGATAAAATAGTTTAAATTTATTTTATATACTCGTAGGATTGGTCCGATCTAATCGAGTATGTTATACACAAGTTTATCAATACGCCTAGGAGTACTCACTGTTCCGCAGTCTCGTCACCGAAATGCTTAATCGAGAGGGAAGAAATTTTGCCGACGCCCGCAGTGTCATCCCCATCTTCAGAGCATGTGTAAGAATCGATTTATAACAGTTAGTAGCATCGCTCTACTCTATTTAAATTTTAAAGATGTTATTTGGAAAGTACTTTAAGCTGTTTTAAAATCGAGTTAAAACATGACGTCTCGGTCGACTCCGCAACCTTTTTCAAATGTTTAATGATATCGTGTTGTAATATTTAAAATTCAATTTAACAACAAATTGTATCGTTATAGTGAAAGGGACAAAAATACAACGTTTTAAAATTAAAACATACAGAAACAGCCATACTTTCCAAATAACATCTTTAAAATTGATACATATACGGCTAAACAAATAAACAAACTTGATAATATATATATAATATATAATAGTTCTAATTTAACGTACCACCGCTTAGCCTAGAGCATTAAAAGACTGTTTGAACACTGTATTCGAGCAATTAGTGTAATTTTAAAACGCGGTGCCTAATCGCTCAAGTGAATTAAAAAACGGCATTTTAATCCTTTCATACCCGGAACAGCAATTCAAGTAATTAAAAAACGCACCCATACTACGTAATAAACATAACCTCGTAAATAAATCAAATGCATGTTTGCAATAGGAGTAATGTTGGTTGCATAACTACCCATGCGTTGACATGGGACAAATAAAATCGAACATAGGGCTATGTACGGTGTTATAAAAACCTCACTGTATATGTATATAGGATGGCTTAACACCCCTTGTGGGGTTGTGCCGCTTATATAAGCTTTCTAGATCCATTTCACATTGGGGTGGATCAATCCCCATTTTCTTCCTCTAAATCGCTCTCACTATTTGTCTCCATAAGTTTCTGTCCTCTACCTTCTTCTTCCATTTGTAAAATCCGGCCTCTCTTAGATCTTCTTCCACCTCTTTCAACCATCGTGTTTTTGGTCTTCCTCTTGCTCTTTTGCCTCCCGGTTCCAACTCCAACATCGTATATATTACTGCTCCCGGTCAATGCTCTCCACACATGTCCCAGCCATTTTACTCTCTGCCTTTTAATTCTTCTAACTATGTCCTCGCCTCCCAATTCTTGTGCTATTTCATCATTCCTTCTCATTCTGTACTCATTATCTCCTATCTTCACAGGTCCTAGAATTGTTCTCAATATTTTTCTTTCTACGATTCTTAAGTCCTCTTCGTCTTTTTTTGTAAGTGTCGTTGTTTCTGCTGCATACGTCATCGTCGGTCTTATCAATGTTTTGTAAATTGTTAATTTAGTTTTCTTTGTAAGTAGCTTACTTCTTAAAAGTTTTTTATTAGCACGATAAGCTTTATTTACTATCATTTTTCTTTCTGTAGTTTTTATTTTATTGTCTCTGTCTTTTGACAACATCACTCCTAGGTACTTGAATCTATCCACCTGCTCAAATTCATAGTCCCCTATCTTTATTCTTCCATCCTTTTGACTTTTGCCAATCTTCATTATTTTTGTTTTATTTTGGTGTATCTTTAGCCCAATTTTTTCTCCTTCTTTTACTATTTCCTCGAACATTTTAGCCATTATTTTTCTTTGCTTTGTAATAATAACTATGTCGTCAGCATAGGCAACTATTTGTCCTCCACCCGTTCTGAGGTTCCCTTTGTTTATATTCCTCATCACATATTCCAGCGCTAGATTAAAGAGTGTTGCCGAGAGTGAATCACCCTGTTTAACTCCTCTGTTGATTGAAAAGAACTTTGTTTCACCCTTTTGTGTTACTATGCTAACTTTTGAATTTCTCATAGTCATTTTTATCAGGTTTCTTAGTTTACTCTCTATCCCCAATTCTTCTAATGCTGTTATTAATTTCTCTCTTTTAATTGCGTCGAAAGCCTGTTGAAAGTCTATGAAGAGCATTTCTACCTCCATCTTGTGTTGTAAAGTTTTTTCCAGTATTTGTTTAACTATGTGAATCGCATCTGTTGTTGATCTTCCTTTAATAAATCCACATTGATATTGCCCTACTATACCTTTCACTCTCCTCGCCAATCTTTCCTGAATAATTGATGTCAAGATCTTATACGCAACATTCAATAACGTAATTCCCATATAGTTATTACATATCTATTGGTCACCTTTTTTATGTGCCGTTATAATCACTCCATATTTTCTTTACGAGCAAATATAAATGCTCGTGCAACACCTCTCCTCCATATTTAATCAGCTCCATATGTATCCCGTCTTCTCCTGGGGCTTTTCCATTCTTAGATTTCTTAATAATTTCGCTCACTTCCTGTTGTGTTGGTTCTTCTACATCTTTTCCTTCAGTTTTTCTTTCTTCTGCGTCATCTTGCATCACATCTACTCCGGTCTCAGTTAAGAGTGCTTTAAAGTGATCTATCCAAACCTGTTTATATCGATTTTCTTCTTCCACAACTTCCATTCCAGTTATTTTATTTTTGTATGTTTTATTTAGTTCGCTGATCTTTTTAAAGTATCTCTTTGTGTTCACAAACTTGATAATACTCTATTTATATTTTTTATCCGTAACAGTTGGACCCAAGAAGATAGAGACGACCTCCTGGTATTCTACAACCAGACCAGATACGAATCCAACACCATCGCCAATATAACGAAGAAATACCAGGAGAACGGCAACCGAATTAAATCTGAAGATGCCGTCGTCAAAGAGCTTCTAGAACAGCACATAATAAATGGAAATGAATACGACGACTTCCTAAAAACTAAACCTGAAGAATGTCGCAGCTCAGAAGAGTACGTTATGGAAAACCAAGGATTGAACCACGACAATTTGGCGAACGACGATATAAAAGTGTTGAAGGACTATCTGTGCCGTGAAAAGAAAGGCAAATTTGTTTCTTGGTTGCAACAACTGCTGGTGGAAGCTTGTTTTGTGAAATTAACATTGACCAGTGGATGTAGCAAAGATAATTTGAACGTAATGGAACCTACGATCTATTACCATGCTTGTAAGTTTGTAAAGGAACTTGTTTAAGATTGATATTAACTTAATCTTTTATTTATTTGCATAAAAGTGTTAAATTTGCCTATACCTCTGATATCTTGGACGGCCGAGCAACAGAACGTCTTGAAACATCAACCGTTTATACTAATGCTGCACAAATTGGGATTTTATTTACCTTCTGATACCGGTAAAACGTTCGTTAGGATCCCAAACTTCTGGACCGCAGACTACTTATTCACCATCGCTCTACAATTGGGCCCGATTGATTTCGGTACCTTCCAAAGTGAATACTCTCAGTACACACTACAATAATCTAATTTTAGCAAAGTTAAAATTTGACATTAATCTGCTAGATGGCGCTAGCGTAACTCAAACAAAGAACGCAATTTGCGATACTGTGACGCCATCTATCGACCAAATTCGAAAATTCGCCACGAGCGAAGCGAAACTCACGCCATCTATAGTTCGTTATACCCCGATGTAAGTATCTCTGATATAATCTACCGAGCGAAATCTCCACTGTCTCATTTCAGGCCAAATTCTACCGAATGGATCCAGAATATCCTAAAGTCTAAGGTAACTCCAATAATGAATACCGTTTTAAGTATACCTAGGTATATCATTTTGCGGTAATCTACAATTTCAGCGATGCTCTCATGTTTCGTTTTTCTTTTGTAGCAGTAGCGGCGAACTGTCGATCACGATACCGGAATTAGAACCGATATGTTGCAACGTACCGCCGCCCGAATTGAAGATCGTGAATGTCTCCGAATTAATGACGCTGGAAGTGAACGCGATGCCAGCAGATGACGCTGAACGCAATAGTATTTACGAGACTGCATCTGTCGCTTCGGATTTGACGAGAATGTGCGTCAGCGACGAAGAAGATAAGCTGAGTTTCTTGAATCAGGGCGAAGTATCTTATACGGAGAAGGTTCTATAATGATGGATTAAAATTCGCATAGATGGCGCAGATATAGGAAGCTGCTGCAGATATTCTAGAGGGACAATTTTGTACTAGGCGTGGCTCAATACAAACAGCACTGCCTACTTTGGACGCTGCCTAGAATGTCGACGTTCCCAAGTCCAATTTTAAACGTCAGGAGGTTAGAAAACCACTTGAATGTTTCGTACGTTTCTATTTTTGGTGTATTGGTGTTCTTTTTTTTTTGTAGTTCACAATTATAAAGTATACAGAATGGTCTACTTAAAACGAAGCGACTCCATATTTTCAAAACAGTTAATTCAATGATAATTTCTTTCCAATAAACGTGCTAATTTATTCAAATGGCGATATTTCTTGTTTTAAATTAATTATATGTATATATTTGTTTTTTTCTCTTGATTTAGCGGCTTGGTTTTTAAATTTAATGAATTATTCAATAAAACTCTTCATGACGTTTCGACAATCTTATTTTTTATTGTTGTCTTCCTCAGATTATTTTATATAATTCACAAAATTTTGTAAAATTAAAGACATTCACAAAACATTTTAAAATAGTATTAAAAAATGTTTTTCATCTTTTCATTTTTCTTAAACATATACTAACTGTTAATTGTCATTTAAAATTATTATGCATGGCGAAACATTTTGTGTGAACACTGGAGAACTACATTTAAAAATCATCTTAAAAATCATTTTATTCGATTTATTCAAGAATAGCTTATGGTGTGGTCTTTTGGGGTTTGTCAGAGTTGCCACATGGTGTTTTTGTCGTCCAAAAACGAGTAATTCGACGTTTAATTAAACATTAAAAGTTTTGAAACTTGCCGTCCGCACTTTAAAAAGCTGTCTGTTTTGCCCTTGCCCAGCATATATGTCATGGAATTGTTTTGTTATATATTTAATAATCGAAAAACTCTTTGGAAATGTTCCGATATCCATGATGATATAATACTAGGGCGGGGGGCGTGTGAATTTTTATATTGTTCGTATTGTAGAATTGACAGTGTGTTAGTAGATTTGTAGAATTCACAAAGTATTTTCATTGCTGGCACTGACATATACAATAAAGCTCTATCTATCTAATCTTGACGATTATAAAATCGAAAATATATACTATAGCTTCTGTGAATTAAAAACAAAATAATAATAAAGTGAAACATTTAAAAATTAAAAAAAGAGAGCACAGACATCTAACGATAAAATACTGAAGATACTTCAAGGACGTTTGTTACTCACCCCCTAAGTTTATTTACCACAGCCGTCGAGGTATGAAGTGAAATGACCCAACTTTACTTCAATTGAGAGTGCCATTCTATAATTTTTATCTATAACTCTTTTTTTACGTGAATTTACCTGCTTTGAAGATATAAAATTCTACATTAAGTAGACTATGCGATATATTTATGTATTAGTAGATTTTAGAGTTGAAAGTTTATAATTTTTTTTATTGTCATGAGTAAACTAAAGCGTGTTTTAGGCGCAAGGCGATGGTCGGAATACGAGGAGTATTTATAAAAGGCGTGTATCAACAGATGCAATTCCTAGTTCTACGATGCAAACATTTTCAATTACTCTTTGTATATGTATATTTCCTATATAGAAATAGCCGATATCTCACAGCGAAGTTTCGATCAGAAATGGATTTGGCCGTCTGAGACGATAAGAATCAGATCAACAGACTTACTCGACCGAAGAACACGTGCAGCTGAATTACATGGGCGTAGCGATAAAATTGCTATTTTACATCGCGCCTTCCCGAGCGAAGATCCTATGAAGTGGGCATGGACAAATCCGTTTTTCTTTTTTGCCCACAAAAACGCCTAAAACACGCTCTCCTCTAGTCATGAGATTTTAGAATCGATGTACTAATTAATGCCAAAGATATTTTAGTAGAGTTTCGTGTGTGTTAGAATTTTGTAATTATTATTATGTTGACTATTAATTACAGCAATTTATATACGAAGTATTAAAAAAGAATATACTGTACAGGTTCTAGCGAAAAAGCCTCAATAAATATGCATACCAGTTATTGGTTTAAATAAAATTATATAAGATATACTCTATTTAGAGGGAATATTAATTAAATGATAATCACCACCAAACCATAAAGATAGGCAAGCCAAGTAACTAGCTCGCGGTAAAATTAGGCAAACTGGGCTAAGTAACACTAGTTGACTGTTGTGTATTACCACAGTATATTAAACTGCTTTTATGAAACTAATCATAAAGGCAGTTGTATTGAACGAGTCCAAGATTAAAAAAAGATTTTCAAAGGACAGGTCTAGAAAATCCTTATGAAACGAGTTCTTATGGTATTTTTTCTAATTTGCACATTAATCCTCCTTGTTCTTAACAAAAAACTTTGGTAATTTAGAGAATTATATGGTAGTTTGCTCACACAGATGATAATCACCAAATTAGAATTAAATTGAAATTGAAAGTGAGAGAGAAAGGTAATGGTTGCTGTTCCCTCATCGCGTCATACTGATATTCTTGCTTTGTCACAGCTTATGTTGAATTTCCTGGTATTATTCGAAGTTTGTTTTACAAGCGAAATTCTCTCCGAAAGGACATAAGATAAGGAAGTTTTTAAAGTAATTTTACCATTAGAATTATTTCATTTAACAAGAAAGAAATTACAAACGTGAGAATTATAAATGGTTTATACCGTCAAGTGAAATACGTAGGCTCATATTTTTTTCTAAAGGATTTCGGCTTTTAATTAATTGCTTCTTTTCAAAGAAAGATACTTTCATAGAAAAAAACAACTTTTAGCGTGATATCACGTAAATAAAAAAAGTTATTATAGCATAAATTATTGCCTGAAATTCACTATTTACTGAAAGTTCAAGTATCTCAAAATCTGTTACACTTTGGACTAGGATAAATACGGTTAATTTGGTTCCTAATGGCCGCACTTATCGACCGTACAAAACTTTACATCGCTCTGCTAAACAGCCTGTATAAATTTTCGACGAAAAAATATTTAGTCTGGTAAAAAGAATATGCAAATTTCTGTATTCTAGGTATCGCGTTTTTATTTGTGTATAAGAAATTGCTGTAATTAAATGATTTTGAACGTGTTTAAATGTGATACCAAAAGTGCAAAGAAGTGCACTTATTTTGAAGTGCTAAAACGATTGCTTCGTTTTAGAAGTTTTTAGTAATGTAACCCGTTAGATGTCTTTATAATTAAATAAATAAAAATAAGGTCGTTTTTCTTCAATGCATACCTTTAATTAGTCCTCTCTTAAAAAGATTATTATAAAAAATTGATTGTAAAACACACTTTGGTATAAAATAAATAGGTACATGAAAAAGCGTACCTATATAATATAATAAAGAAGGTAAAAATTATATGTATATAAATAAAGAAAACATCGATTATTATTTGTCTTTGGTTACCATGAATTCGCTGTCGTTGATCTTCTTCCTCCAATAGCGATTGCTGCGTTGCAATTCTTCGGTCATGCTCTCGACGCGATGTATCCAAAGTGCCGCTGTCGGCTCGGCTGTAGTTTCTTCCTTTATTGGCACAAATCGAATTTCAATCGATTGAAAGATCGAAGAATTGAAGAACTAGAACTAAAGGCCGCTTTACACAGTCCGATAAATTGTTGAATTTTCTCACCTTGAATTTATTGTTGCATGTAATATCCAAAATTTTCATGAATAAATTGATTAATGAATAAATTATCAAATTAGAACATGTTCTATTTTTTCATGAATTTTTTTTTGGGAATTCTGGTTACATTCCATTTTACAACTACGTACCAACTGCGAAATCACACGTGAGTTTATTGTTATAGTCTCGTCGTTCTGCTTTAAACTAGACGGTCGCTCAACGATTAAGTTATTGTTTATTTTATATATTATATTGAAAGGTGAGATAATGGCAGGTGAAATGAATAATTATATAAGTACTACTACTGGTATAAATAAAGATACAGCTATAAACCCTGCAAAGTCAACGGTTATACCACGCATGTGGTGTGAATACATTCAGTCATTCGTCTGTTAATACTGGCGTGAGCGCAGCGGTTGCTTTGCTATTCAATCTACACGCAG
Source organism: Cetonia aurata (assembly GCA_949128085.1). Taxonomy (NCBI): domain Eukaryota; kingdom Metazoa; phylum Arthropoda; class Insecta; order Coleoptera; family Scarabaeidae; genus Cetonia; species Cetonia aurata. The sequence goes on along the minus strand of OX421884.1, from coordinate 64,045,371 downwards.
AAATGTGTTAATTTTTAGTGACCGTGGAACGTATTGCATTTTTATTATGAAAATGAATAAATTGCAATATGTATTGCTTTCGACACACGTATTCGCTGAGTATTCGCTGAACGAAAGAACGGGATATGTCTAAATCATTGGAAATAGTGCCAGATGACATATTCGAATTTCTTTCAACTGCAGCACATCCTAAAACGGACGCAGCACAACGTTTTTGTCACCTTTCTCACTTTCTTTTTTGAATCGTTTGTCACTTCTCCCACTTTCATTTTTAAAACTTGAATTCAACAAAACAACACACTTGGTAATGCATCGGCAATGCATAAAACCCTAATTTATAGTCGGTAAAAATTGCATCATGTAAAACACTCTCATCTTGTCATTTATTCACGAAGTTCTTCGCGAATAAATTTATGAATTCAACAATTTAATTGACTGTGTAAAACAAGTTTAACTCACCTCGTACTCGTACCAATCTGCTGCGGTGCTCGACACACTGCTGGTTGGACTCTCAGATCCCGAACCTCTGGAATCCAAGCTCCACGGAGACCGGCTTAGTGGTGGGGCGTAATTTTCGAAACAGTTTGGGTGTAGCGCGCCTCCTCTCTGTCTAAGATAACCCGGTCTCGCGTTACATTCGCACACTCCTTCCCTCCTGGCAATAATTAGTAACTGTATTAACACAATTTGAAATGATGGTAAAATTTAAAAAAGAAAAAAATGACTACCTCCTATCTTGTTCATATTTAGCGATGATAATATTCTTCTTTTCCAATTTCTGCTTCAGCTCCGCGTTGATCTTCTTCTGCTCGTCCAGCCAAGCCTTCACGTTGAACACGACGTTCTGACTTTCGTTACAAATCTCGTCTCTGCTAGTCTTCACTTCCAGCAATTCCATTTCCACGCTTGCCAAATTATCCGTCTTCAATTGCAGCGACGTCTGCATCCTATCCAACGTCGCCATCAACGTCACGTTCCTCTGTTCGAGATAATTCTTTTCCTGTTCCGCGCTCTTCAGATCGCACAAGCACTTATCGAGCTGCTGCTTCGCGTTCTGATGCTCGGCCTCGTTCTGGCGCATGCAACACTTCATGCACTCGATCTGCTGCTGCAATCGCTCGTTATCCGCCTTGTGCGCCCCCTGTTGCTGTATCAGCGCGTTGATCTCGTTTTTCAGCCTGTTGATCTCGTCCTGGGTGAACTGCTGTTTCATTAGGGCGTCGCTGTTCATCTGCAGGATGGTTTCTTTGGCCGTCTCCAGTTGGTGTCCTCTGGAGTCCAGTTCCACTCTCATATTCGCGAGTTCCTGTTCCAATTGCGTCACGACGTCTAAGAGGCGCATCTCTTCGGATTGGGCGCTGTGGATCTTTTCGGTCAAGTGCTTCTCGCGCTTGTGGAAATCTTGTTTGATTTTGCCCTCGTGCTGTGTAGCTTCGACCAGAGCCGCCTGGGTGCGTTTAATTTCTTTATTCAGATCTTCCATTTTGTTATCGGAAATCGATAACTTTTCCTTTAAATCGCGTATCTGGAAAGAACACATGCGGTGACGTAAGCTCATTTCAATGGTAGAGAGTACACCCGCAACACAAAGAGAGTTACCGACTCAGCGAATTCGTTAGCACAGATGAACAGCTGCGAGGTCCGAATGCTTCCTAATTGCAAACAAAAACTTCAAAGATAATATGTAATTGTGGTAGCATTTTTTATTTTTATATTCAAGCAATTCTTATTAAGTCATCAAAAGGGGTATTTATGGAAAACACTTTTTTTTTATTTAGTATTCCTAAAGTCGGTGAATGAAGAAGTTAAACATCTTATTGAAAAAAGAGTCTCCGGGAATTTCTTTTAGCCTTAACCACAATGTAAACCATATTTAGTTTCCTTTTAAAACATAAATGTGAGACAAGAAAATACACTGATTGTTACAGAAACATTTACATTCCGCGTATTTCCACAAATACCAGTGTTTATTTTTAGAAAATAGAGATAATTTTTTATCTATGGGTTTCGCATTTTATTTTTATCGATTAAAGGCTTTTAGCTGTTGTAGATAGTTTAGTTTCTGTATATTATACACAAAAAATTAACGTCTGAAATTCGGATGCAAGTGAACACAATGCTGGAAAACGATTGGAGCGCTCATATAGTTCGGTAGTGGATTACCCAACAAAATAGTAAAATGCTAAAGTGGCCCCCAATGAGCCCTAACTTAAACCCCATTGAAACTTTATCAGGGTATTTAAAAAGGATGATAAACTAAAGGTTTATTGGAAATTGACGTAAACCAGCTGAGCTGTTGCGACGAATAGAAGAGACATGGGAAACGTTAACACCAGAGTATTGTCATCTCTTAATAAGATCTATATCATTAAGACTGGCAGAAGTGACCGAACAGCAAGGAGGATGCAACAAAAAATAAGGTTATTTAACACGCTATTTAATAAAATTATTTGTAATCAAATTTTAGTTGCTAGGTAACAACCGATAGTAATAGCCCCATAATGTATTCTATCCTATTGAAACGAATTCTAAAAAACTAAATAAAATCTTGAATACTCACGGTATGTTTCAATTCTATTATCTCGTCCCTGCTCCTAATCCTAATATTCTCCAAATCGCGCTTGTACACCTCAGCATTGTTGGAATGTATCTTACATTCAGCCTGCAATTGCGCCAGTTCTTGCATCTTATCCGCCATCGCCTTATACTGGTTCCGCAGCTTCAACTTGACCGTCTGCAGGTTATCCAAGCACATATCCAACTCCCCGTGGCATATGTCGGTCTTCTCGTCCTGGTACAAGTTGCTCATCTCGATTTCGTTCAACTGTTCCTGCAGTTCTCTCATGGCGTCCTCCAAACCCTTCGAACGAGTAATAGCGGTATCTAATTTCCCCTTGACGTCTTGGTAGGCGTCGTTGGCTCTGTTCAGCTCGAGATTTTTGACGCCGATGATGCCTTGGAGCTCTTCGATGCGGTTCGATTGTACTGTGTTTATCTTCTGTTCCCGTTTCAAGGCCGTCTCGAGTACGGCTATCTGGCATTGTAAGTCTTCGGTGTAACAGATCGTATCTTGGGCTAGTGTGACTACGGATTCGTTCTGTTTGATGCAGTATTCGCTGCACTCTGAGCCCAAATACTTGCCCTAAATTAAAATTGACGAAATGAGAAAAAAAAAGTCTTTTGCGCCGTTTGTTAGAAATATCAGCCTACTTTGACGAGCCAATCCTAATGAGGTACAACCCCTTTTTAACATAATTAAAGCAGATGGGTAAACGAACACATTTAACTACAAAATGCAAACTCATTCATATTTCGTTTATTATTGAACTTTCTATATACTTACTAAAGCCCTTTGAAAATCGGGAAACTTTCCATATTTAATCGAAAGTGCTTACTCACCAAAATAGTTTTAGTAGAATCGATCTCTTGATGGCACCTTCGGATGTAATTCTGCAAATTGTCCACCTCGCCTTTGAACAGGCTCACCTCAACGTGCAATCTTTTTATCTCCTTTTTCAAGCCACATATACACTAGCACAAAAACAGTTTTCATTCATTATGCGTATGCCTTTGCAAGGAGCACCGATTCAAAAAAACTAGAGCTGAAGTAAAGCAACTACGCAGGCGATAATAGAAAAGGAAAACACTACTGCGAGCTTCTACCGCTAAGAATACCTGGTATTGTTTAGAAATTTCTTGGTATTTGAGGAGTGTCGCTTCCATTAGGAGGGAGTCTTGGGTCAGATCGAATTTTTGCACTTCCAAATTGAGTATCTCGTCGCGTAAGGATTCAACTGTCGCAGCTGAATTTATATACTAGAAATTTATTTCCTTTTTTTAAAAAGAGGTGAGATCGAAACAGTATGACTTTTTATACCTGATCGTAGTAGTGGCAACATTGCTTCTCTAAATCGCTAACGCTAACATCTAAAATGCCTAAGAGAAAACACTTATCTTCAAGCTGAAAAATAAAATTGTTTTTTTAATAGATTTTTAGGTAGTTTTGATACGTCGTTTTTTATTCATGTTTCGGAGTGTACCGATATCTCACATTTTCTTTAACTTACTCCTTGTCTATAAAATAATATCGAGTACATATAATGTATTAATTATTATATTGTATAAATTATTGATTACTTACATGCACTAATACTTATTTGGGGTTAAGAAAAGGTCCATCTGGGTTTAGCATGCTAGCAGAAATTATGGATTTTTTTAAAAAGAAAATAGTAAGTTTATTATAGTGGTAACAACCAATCACATTTTGTACTTACAGGAATATTTTTTGTATCATTTGTTAATCGTTAATCGAAATTTAAATAATTAAAATCTTGTATAACATTATTGGATAGAGGAATTATTAAACACACAGTATTATACCCACAATAATAAATAATAATAATAAAAAAAATATATATATATAAAATAGATAAATAAAATTAAAAAAAAAACAAATATTTAACAATAAATAAAAATTAGTAACAGAAAAAAATTTTAAATAAATTATAAATTAGTTAATACTACAGCTTAAAGCGTTATGTTACTAAAATTAATTTACTGCCGTAATGGACAAACTTCTCGCAATTATTTTAGTGACTTAAGAAGTCCCTAAAAGTATTAAAATATCTATTAAGATAATACAATATCGTAGATATATACAGGCTGAGTTTTTATATGGCAAATTTCATTTATTAGGTAACTGTTAGCTGAATTAAAATTTTGATAATTGGAATACACGGGGTTATTATTGTATAGTACGAAATAAAAAAAGGGTGGAAGAAATACATGAGCAATGCCTAACTACCACAAATTTCGCAAAAGGAACCGACGATCCCAAACCAATCACACAAACAGGCGACTGCGAGACGCGAAGCGTCGAGTCTTTTTACAAGTGAGAGGCAAGAATGAAAAAAAAAAAGAATATACAGGGTGTACCGACGATCCCAAACCAATCACACAAATAAACCACTGCGAGACGCTTCGCGTCGAGCCTTTTTACAACAGGGAGGCAAGAGTTAAGAAAAAGAAATATACAGGGTGCACCGACGATCCCAAACCAGTCACAGATGTAGACGGGGGTTAGCGGAGAGTGGTGCGGTCTGGCTGGTCTGCCGAGTTGGGGCGTAAGCGCCGCGTTTCAGATGGAGCGCGGGCTTTCTACTTTCTGCCGAGTTGGGGCGGTAAGCGATCATCAAACGACTATTTAGTTTGGCCGGGTGAACGGGCCCGATTTTCTAGTTTACATGCTATACATTATTTGAGATTTGGAACACGTTACATAAAGTTAACAATCATACATTAGTTTTATTACAAACATAATAAGTTTATTTTAAAACAAATTTAACCTTTAAAATGTGCTACTATTTTACGTGAAAGCACATCACAATAAAAAATCACTTAAATGCTTTCTTTGCATTCTGGTGCTTCCGTCTTATCTCAGTTTAAATCTTGTGTAAATAACATCTGCTTTGAATGAATTCACTATGCGTAAAATTTAATTTTTCGATGGTTGAAATTCATTTCCTGTCAGATTTATGTGTATACATACGGTAAACACGGATGTGGGCCGTCTTAAACTACATTTTGGGCCCTAAAATTTGGAACAAGATGCACATAGATCGGAATTTTTTGTATTTAGCCATTACTCATGTATATCTTTCTCCCCTTTTTTTTTATTTCGTACTATACAATAATAACACTGTATATTGTCGTAATAGCGTCACAATCTGAATGGAATAAGATATATGTTTTAAATGGAACAGCCTGTATTATATAAGTAGCTCATTGCATTCCACATTAAATTCCAAATATCTTCTGTTAGAAATATTTTTCCACAAATAGCCTAGTTTTCCGAATATTTTCAATTTCCCTTAAAAAATACGAATTTGTTTGATTTTTTTTCCAAACGGTTTAAGTTTGGACAATCAGTTTCTGTACTATTACATCTAAAAACGACATTAGAATTTATATTTTTTATACTGTGTAGTCGTAAACCTTTTGATTGCATTAGGAGAACTTTAATTGCTGAAAACTTGTTTATTTCGAATGGATTTTTTGTGGAATCTTATATCTCGCCCTGTATATACATATATTGAACTTGCGCTTGAAGTTATTGAAAATAATTGCGGGAAATTTACATTTTCCTATTAGAGTGCTAATTATTTACATTTAGATAAATCCCTACGGGAATATTAAGAGAAAATTCTTTTAGAGTTTTGATATTGTCATGTACATTCACGGACTTTACAAAACGAACGAAAGATATTACATAACAGTATCCAGCAGGGAGATTCCGTAAGGTCGATATCGACTAACTCGATGCCACAGGAATTCTGTACACGACACCCTGCTTCAAATCTCTACTGTAGAGACAAACTGGTGCATAATTTTCGATTTTGGAAGGAAGAACCTATCAAAACGATTCTAAAACAATTTTCAATTAATCGTCACTGCACAAAATGAAATAATAAAAACAAAAAATCTCTTTTAATCATACAAAAACAGGTTTCGGGAGCGCAAACTTCAACATGCAACACCCATCTCGGATTTTATTTCTTATTTTTCGTTGCATTCCCAAACATCCGATTGTCATGCGTACTCTATCACATTCTAGCAACGCCCCCTAGCTCGAGCTTTGAAACCAGGAGCCCCATTTCGAACTCACGTCTTTTTCACATTTCCCCTTCAGCTCGTCCAGCTGTTGTTTGGCGGCGATCAGCGCTTCTTGCAAATTAGCGATGGTAATGCGTTGTTGCGCCACCTAGCGTGCAATATCGGTATTAATCTTTCGTTTTCGGTGTGGTATATACACGTACCTCGTTCTTATAGTGCTCTTCCGATCGTTCGAGAACGTTTATCGAATTGAGGTACAGGTCCACCTTGAGGATCGGCATTTAGGGAAAAAATTTTATTTAATCGCTAACTACTGACAAAATTCTCGAAGCTGTATTCTAAGCGCAAGCGTTTATGATGCGAAATAACTACTTACGGCGCTTTGGAGATTGAGGCTGTTCTCTTCCTTGTTCTGCAGGGCTTTCTCCATCTCCCTGATCGTCAATTTCAGATTCTCCACCTCCTGGTTGCGTTTCTGCCGTTCGACGTCCACGTCGCGCTCTTTCTGCGCAAGCGCCTGCAAATCAATTGGGGCAAGTTTAAATCCTCGATTGCTTAGCGTCGTAACGGTCAAGTTCTGGTCGGTACGGATCTGATATTGTGCGGATAGGTAAGTGAAATAAAAATAATGGAGGCAACGTCCGGGCAAATAAAACAAACAAAAGATATAGATTAAAAAAATTGTCTTTCGTTACGCGCATGCGCTAACACATTACCAAGTTGAGATGAGTATTTACCGCTCGTAGTTGGGCTTCCAGTTTGGCGATTCGTTCTCTGGTTGCCTTTTCGTTGGGAGTTTTCTGAAAGTTGGAAGAAATTTATGATAAATGCTGGGAACTTCGCGAACGACTAGTAGCATCAAAATAATTGTCAACTATATTAGATTCATTTCGTCCACATATTTTTTTTTGTACATACTATATTACTACATTAAATCGATTTGAATTGATCGGAAATTGATAAAATCTCAGAGAAAATTTTAATGTCGTCAGCATATAATAGAAACTTTGAAAATTTGTAACAAGAACGCACATCATTAATATGTAACGGGTGATTCATTTAGAGGTACTTTTTTGTAAATAAAAAAAAATGAATAAAAACAATTTTATTTTATAATCTTTATTATCATATAAAAGAACCATTCTTTACAATTATTTCTTAAAGATAATTTCTTTCAAATGTTGTCCGCGACTACGGTTAACAACGTCCATTCTGAAGTTCCAATCGTCAATGACGCGTGTGAGTATTTCGAGTGGTATTTGGCCAATGACTCGAGTAATATTGGCCTCCAATGCCTCAATTGTAGCTGGCTTATCCATGTACACTTTGGACTTTACATAGCCCCAAAGGAAAACGTCAAGAGGTGTGATGTCACATGATCTAGCCGGCCAATTCACTGGTCCAAAGCGTGAAATGATCTGTTCGCCGAATTGCTCTCGCAGTAAAGCCATGGTTTCACGGGCTGTATGGCAAGTGGCGCCATCTTGTTGGAACCAAATTTCGTCGAGACCACGGGCTTCAATTTCTGGCATCAAATAGTCTGTTATCATGGCGCGATAACGGTCACCATTCACAGTAACATTCCGGCCGGCCTCTGTTTTGAAGAAATATGGACCGATTATTCCACCGGCCCATAAACCACACCAAACAGTTGTTTTTTCTGGATTTAATGGCGGCTCTTGAACCTCTTCGGGTTGTTCATCGCCCCAAATACGAGCATTTTGTTTATTCACGAACCCATCAAGCCAAAAATGGGCCTCATCGGTGAACAAAATTTTTCTCGAAAACAGTGGATCTTCTGCAAGCTTGTCAAGAGCCCAACGACTAAAACGGAAACGATTCGGAAGGTCGGTCGGCTTCAGTTGTTGCACTAGTTGAATTTTGTATGCTTTTAAAGAAAGATCCTTACGTAAAATACGCCAAGTTGTTGAATATGACAGGCCAAGCTGTTGAGAACGGCGACGAATCGACACTTCACGGTCTTCGCGTACACTCTTAGCTACGGCCCCTATATTTTCTTCACTACGTGCTGAATGTGGTCTATTCGGTCGAGCATTATCCAATAATGAAAATTGGGTCTCAAACTTATAGCATTTTCGACTTACTGCACTTTTATCCACTGATTGTATTTCCATCTTATTTTAATGCATAATATTAGTAAGGGAGATAGATATACTCCACGCGTAAAGTGCAAAAAGTCGAAAACGCTATTATTGATGGTAGAGCGAATTGTGCGTTCGGTAGGCCGATTATGTGAACCATAAGTTGCTCTAAGCGCCCGATACACATTCCTCGTAGAACGCCCATTATCGTAATAAAGTTGAACAATTTGTAGACGCTGTGCTGGGCTAAGTCTTTCCATTATGAATTGTCAAACACTACTGAACAGGAATGCCACTTCAGTTGACACGACGCATACGCAATCTGCAATTAAATCCCCATTACAAAAAGTACCTCTAAATGAATCACCCGTTATGAGAAATAGTAGCGGGCCAAGATGTGACCCCTGCGGCACACCAGACGTAACAGAAACCGTATCTGACAAGAAACCACCCGTGCGCACAGTCTGCCAGCGATTAATTACAAAAAGAGAAGTCGTTCAAGCCGTGAAATTCATTTCCAAATACTGTTAATAATACGCGACACTATATATCGACCGAGTTTACATGTCGAAACTGTAATGGGGAAAAATCGGCCGGCCGAGTTTACACGGAGGGTTAATGAAAATTAGCATAGTCGGCCGAGTTTACAATCGCCGGTCTTTGCCGCAATTACAGCAAAAAACATCGGGATCCAGCTGTAAATTTATGTAAAGACAATTCATAGCATAGTCACTAGTCAACAAAATTAATTTCATTTAACCTTGTACACGCAAAAAGATCTTACCTCAATTATTCGACTAACGGACTCGTTTAGATCTTGCACGACATTCTGCAGTTCCTCAGCGGGGCGCAAACCTTGCGGACTCTTACTTCTGGGTGACGTAGAGCGACTGCCGCTTTCCGCGTTCCTAGTTTTGGCGACTTTGCTCGGTCCTTGATACCAGTCATTCACGTTCCTCTTCGTAAACGGCGGTTCTTCCGCTTTAGAATCGCCCTTCACGGAATAATAAACGGTGCCGGATATATTCTCGTCGCTATCGGATTCCGTAATATGCGCCGTCCTTCTTTTACGACCGTCTTTCGGGCCCAAAGCTATCCTGACCGACTTCGCGGGCTTCTCCGACGCCATCACGTCGTACGCATTCTCTGAACCGACGGATTCGTTCGATGTGCGATACGCGTGTTTTCCGTCGTATAAGACTTCAGCTTCGCCGTGTCTCGTTGGGCTGCGGTGATGATTCTTTTTCGGAGCTATCGGCTCGACTAGTGCTTCGACTATTTCCTCGTTCACGTATTCCTCTATATTATCCTTATTAGCGGTCGTTGTGAGCTTATTCGGGACGAAATCGAAGACTTCGCAGTCAATATTTGGTCCGCAACCGTAAGTTTCTAAGGTGGTCGGTTTCAACGCGTCCACCATATCGACCGTGTCGCTTTTCATACCGGTTCTCTTCTTGGCGACCGTCATGACGGCTGCCCCTTCGGTACTGTCCTCGTAACTGTCGGGACTGCTGGTCATCTCTTGTATCTGCGCGTGTCTTCGACTCCTGGGGTGTCTCAGATCTTCCGTTTCGACTGCGATGCTCCTGAACTGCTTCGGCGATTGCTGATGCTGATATAGATAAGCTGGTACAATCATGGATTCGATGTCGCTTAGGGTGCTGACGTTTTTCGTTTCCGGTGCGTTAGTTATCCCGACGTGTCTCGTGGCGGGAACGCTCGGATCCACGCCCACGTCTTTAGATTGCGTCTTCGCGTGGACGCCCGTGGATGTTGTAGCGGGTTTCACTAAGGATTGACGCAATTTCTCGTTTAGGGCGGCTATTTGATCGGCTTGTGTTCGATTCTGTGAATAGAAAATTCTTATGTAATGGTTTTAACAGCCTAAAGACTCACTAGAATTATTTATTTTTGAAAGGAATTAATCATTTTAAATATCTTACAGAAGAAAACGTTGCAGATTAGAATATGAAGGAAAAAGAATGGGAATATATAACAATTTAGATCTATTTCGAGGTTTTAAATAAAAACTAGGATATAAATCATCTATATGTCGGATCCTTCGTAAATCTCGGATCCCGCAGACATGACGCCCCATCTACATGTCGAACCCTCTTTCGATTTCATACATACATTTCTGGTTGTGTCTATTTATTCATTCACTCAACGTTTTGGCTCGGTTAGTGTTTCGCATCTGACATCATCAGCGCAAAGAATTTGAACAAATCTTTAGCAAAGGTGAAATTTGAAAAGTGGAATAATTTCTTTATTTTACTGCTTTTGCGGTTATTTGAACACATTCTATAGTAGCACTGGCTATAATTATCGGGACTCTACGAAGTATTATAAGTTATCAATTTTCAACACTATCGATAGCAATTGATACTAGAGGAACGCTAGAAATACCTAGAATATTATGTTCCTAAAAACAAATAAGATAATAATTATTAGCTATAAACTGTATTCTTTTGGTCAACACTTTAAATCAGGATCCTTAGATCATAGCACTACGACCCGGATATCAATAATATTACAAGAAAACAACTTTGCTTAGATTTACTTCTCGACTTAATTAATCTTTCACTTCAAAATGCTATCTTTCCATCGTGTTTAAAGCTCGCAATAATTACACCAATACATAAAGGTGGTGATGGTTTCGAGTCGTCGGACTACAGACCTGTCTCTGTTCTCTCGACCCGAGGTTGTTGATTTGAGAATTAGGAGATTTTTGGAGGTTGAGGGTTTGCTTTCTTCCTATCAGTACGGATTTAGGCCCGGAATGTCAACCAGTGATGCCCTTTTCAATTTTCTATATCACATCTTCGAAAATGTTAATAAAAAACACCACCATCACTGCCACCATCTTTTGCGACCTATCTAAAGCATTCGACTGTGTTCCCGATTCACTTCTGCTGAGCAAACTTGAAAGGTGTCCGGCTTTAGGGGTAAAGTTAATGACTGGTTCCGCTCGTATTTGGCTGATCGCCGCCAATTTGTACGGTTGCGAGCTGACAATCACAACGCTGATTCATCGGTTGGCGGGGTCGTGTGTGGTGTGCCGCAGGGCTCGGTGCTGGGACCAACGTTATTTTTAATATTTATTAATGACCTGGCGCATGTAGCCCGGCGATCACACACGGTTCTCTTCGCCGACGATACGTCTCTTACGTGGCACGCTTCGAATCATCACGACTTAGAAAAAATAATCAACGCCGACGTTTCCAGGATTTGTGAGTGGTTTAATGCTAACGAAATTGTCCTTAACACTGGCAAAACCAAATTTTTACTATCTAAACAACAAACTAGCCTTAATATTGTTATTAACGACAGTCTTCTAACCCCTTCTGCTGATGTTAGATTTTTGGGTGTAACTGTGGGTAACTTTAGGTTCAACTGTTGTACGAAGAGCTTGTCATCAGCCTGCTATGCTCTAAGAATTATTCGGCAAAATCTTGGTGAGCATACTGCGAGAAGGGTTTACTTTGCACTGTTTCAGTCTCGCATGAGGTATTGTGTTCCGTGTTGGGGTTTCACCACTACAACGAATTTATTTGAAATCTTTAAATTACAAAAGAGAGCTGTGCAGGTTGTAACAGTTCAAAATCAACTTAATATTTTTCTAACATTTATTTAGACATTTTGTCTTAGTTTTGTAATTTAAATACTTCTTTAATTATTTATTTTGATATAATTTTTATGCGGTTGCTATACTATGTACGCCATCTGCTGAGTTGCCCGAAGATTGCGATGTTGTCGAACTCTGTAATTTTGCATTATTAATTTCATTCTTGTAATGTTAATTCGGTTGACGGTTGCACTTTTAATATTAGTAATTGTAGTAGTTAAAAGTTCATATTCTATGTATTAATTCTTTTTCTTTTTAATTGATCAAAACGATTAGTAGCTTACTTCAGAATTTTACTCGGCGCGTGCGTTACTTGGCCGTATTCATTTTGTCTCAGTCACCTTTTTGACCTGTAAGAGGCTGAACACAAAAAGGGTTCCTGTCACGCATGGTGCGTAGAAAGATTGTTGGTTCTAATTTTGATTGAATTTACCTTTGGAATTTTTGGTGATTCTTCGCTACTGTAGTAGGATAATTTCTCGCACCAATAATTTAACTAGACATACGTTATTACGACACGTTCGGATTTAGCGGAAACAGGACTCTGTTGTAACACGTGCACTGCCGCCCTCCATCTAAGGTATTGTAATTATTAAAACTTCATAATCTCTTTTTTTTTTTATTCGATCTTTAAAATACTCATTCAATCGTTTTAATCTAAGGCAATAAAGTACGGGGAGAACGTAATTAGTAAAACCGATGACCGAGAAATTCTTGGACGAATTCTCCCCGGACCTATAGGGAATACATACCGTCTCCCGAATACCCACCGGCATTCAACAACCGATTCCTTCGACAACGGACCTCAGATAAGTGGAACCACAAGTTTGAATTCAGTATTTTACAAGCTATACTTCTAGTCAGTAATTAAATTTTCGTCGTATAATAAAATTATACCACCATTTTACATTTCAATTAGATTTACGTATTTAGAGATTTATTATAATAATTTTGTAACGAGTGTTTGGCCAAACGGTTCGATCTATTTAGCTCTCCTCTGGAGCGATTTGTGTTACGCTTTTTTTTTTTTCTGTTAAATTTACTGTTGTGTAATTTACATACATATACAGGTTTGCTCAAAAGAGCTAGTACAAATCACATTAATTCAAGCTATCTGTTTTATTCTTAAAAATTCATAGTTCTTTCTTTCACTCAATATATTTATACTTTTGTTAAATTGATGTTTCTTTTTTTTTTTTTTTTATATATATCATTATTTCATTATTGCGCATTGCGATCGGAAAGTTTCACCGTTTTATGATCGGACTTAGAGGGGATTTTAAACGGTTGTGGCGCCCCCTTATTATGATTATCGGAAAATTACAACTTGACCCACCCCACTCTCCCTAGCTGGCGGGGTCCTCTAAGTTCACAGCAGAACTCGTGGTGCGCGCGCAATTATTGAGATTATCGCGAGGGGCTAGTTTTGGCAACTTATTTTATTTATCTTTTGTTTTACTTTGTCATTGCTGTCACAGGGTGACAAAGAAATAAGTTGCCAAAACTAGCCCCTCGCGATAATCCCAATACTTGCGCGCGCACCACGAGTTCTGCTGTGAACTTAGAGGACCCCGCCAGCTAGGGAGAGTGGGGTGGGTCAAGTTGTAATTTTCCGATAATCATAATAAGGGGGCGCCACAACCGTTTAAAATCTCCTCTAAGTCCGATCATAAAACGGTGAAACTCTCCGATCGCAATGCGCACTAATGAAATAATGATATATATAAAAAAAAAAAAAAAGAAACATCAATTTAACAAAAGTATAAATATATTGAGTGAAAGAAAGAACTATGAATTTTTAAGAATAAAACAGATAGCTTGAATTAATGTGATTTGTACTAGCTCTTTTGAGCAAACCTGTATATGTATGTAAATTACACAACAGTAAATTTAACAGAAAAAAAAAAAAGCGTAACACAAATCGCTCCAGAGGAGAGCTAAATAGATCGAACCGTTTGGCCAAACACTCGTTACAAAATTATTATAATAAATCTCTAAATACGTAAATCTAATTGAAATGTAAAATGGTGGTATAATTTTATTATACGACGAAAATTTAATTACTGACTAGAAGTATAGCTTGTAAAATACTGAATTCAAACTTGTGGTTCCACTTATCTGAGGTCCGTTGTCGAAGGAATCGGTTGTTGAATGCCGGTGGGTATTCGGGAGACGGTATGTATTCCCTATAGGTCCGGGGAGAATTCGTCCAAGAATTTCTCGGTCATCGGTTTTACTGGGATGCTAATTACGTTCTCCCCGTACTTTATTGCCTTAGATTAAAACGATTGAATGAGTATTTTAAAGATCGAATAAAAAAAAAAAGAGATTATGAAGTTTTAATAATTACAATACCTTAGATGGAGGGCGGCAGTGCACGTGTTACAACAGAGTCCTGTTTCCGCTAAATCCGAACGTGTCGTAATAACGTATGTCTAGTTAAATTATTGGTGCGAGAAATTATCCTACTACAGTAGCGAAGAATCACCAAAAATTCCAAAGGTAAATTCAATCAAAATTAGAACCAACAATCTTTCTACGCACCATGCGTGACAGGAACCCTTTTTGTGTTCAGCCTCTTACAGGTCAAAAAGGTGACTGAGACAAAATGAATACGGCCAAGTAACGCACGCGCCGAGTAAAATTCTGAAGTAAGCTACTAATCGTTTTGATCAATTAAAAAGAAAAAGAATTAATACATAGAATATGAACTTTTAACTACTACAATTACTAATATTAAAAGTGCAACCGTCAACCGAATTAACATTACAAGAATGAAATTAATAATGCAAAATTACAGAGTTCGACAACATCGCAATCTTCGGGCAACTCAGCAGATGGCGTACATAGTATAGCAACCGCATAAAAATTATATCAAAATAAATAATTAAAGAAGTATTTAAATTACAAAACTAAGACAAAATGTCTAAATAAATGTTAGAAAAATATTAAGTTGATTTTGAACTGTTACAAGGTGGTTAGCGGAGTGGACAACAGAGCCCACTGTCGTCCCTTGTTTGTTTCCCAAAAAATTTTAACTTTATACTCATTAATTATCTATGAGTCAGTGAGTATGGTGTATAAATATAGAAGCAGGTATACTTGTCGAACGGACATTCATTCTTACAACACCCGTAACTGCAATAGTATTAATCTGCCGAAAACTGACTCCTCTCTCTGTAGAAATTCTCTGTACTTCATGGGCTTCTCCTTTTTCAATAAACTGCCTTCATCTGTATTGAATTGTCCTAATTTAACCATATTTCGACGCAAATTGAAAGCAAGATTACTAAAACAACCTTCTTATTCTTTTAACGAATTTATTTTATTTTAAATTTTGACTTGTCTCCTAGTTGTGAACGTGTTTATTAATTCCTTTTTATTTATTGTATTTATTTATTTATTTATTGTATTTGTTTATTGTATCTTTATCTGTCAGACAACATTTATTTTTGTTTATTGGCAATATTAAATCTAGATCTTAAATGCGGTTCCGATAACTGAAATTTTAAACCTTATATTGCCTAATATTTTTTATCGTCATGATTGAAATACTGTAAACAAACATACTTGAAACAACCTAACCTCAAAATCAAAACATCGAACAGAAATTAACGATGATTGATATATCGAATCACAAAAAATTGTTGACCTGTAGCAGTGAGGGGATAACCAATTAGTCTGAACAAACACGAGAGAATACAACATGATTTTTTTTAAATAAAAATTGTTGCCTTAGATGATAGATTGGTTTTTTCTTAGTGATAATTGACCAAACCAGTCTAAAAAGCAATTTCATGTTTTACAATCAATAGTTGATTATGGCTTTAACGTTGATAGAAACTTACTATGGAAATGAAATCACATTTTTTTTTTTGATTATACATATATAGATATACACTCCTAAAAACGTTCTCACCTCATCACTTAGAGTTTTCACTTTCGTCAGGGAATCTCGCTGTTCGTCCTTGTATTTTTGTAGTTCGCCCTTCAAAGTATTGACCGTCTCCAAGCTGCCTTTGTGCCTCTTTTCATAATCTTCCAATTCTTGCACCTATATAAATTAAAGTTTAAGTTTATTAAATAATTACGGAATAATTACGAAATAGGAAATACAGAGTGATTGTAAATGATTGAGGATGGTTTGAATTTCCCGCTGCACAAAATTTTTGTCACGTTGATTACTTGACGTTTCTTATCAGTGATGTGCCAAATGGGCAATTAATACTGTAGTGATATGATTTAATCAATATTGCGGTGCTTGGGATATAAGAATAAAATTAAATGCATATGCTTTAATTACGTTTTTAATTAACTCAATTATTTCATCAGTTTTCTGACATTGAAACACGAATTTTAAGTAAAACAATTTTAACAACCGCTAACGAGTCGCCCATAATGCTGACAGCTGATTGCCATTTTAGCACTGTAGCTATTTTGAACATGTAAAATACCCTAAAATCTAGAGCGGGAAATTCAAAGCATCCTCAATCATTTAAAATCACTCTGTATATGGTAATAACATATAATAGTCGATGACGTCAGAAATTGCTAATAGCGCCATCTAGCGGTGCGTAATTAAATTCTTTTCTTTCACATACGGTAGATGTCGCTATTATCGCCAAATAAATAAATATCCGGCGAGATATTGGGGAATGAGGAAGGATGATAACATATAGGATTATCATGGGGAATTTACCATTTGTTCCTGCAACTTGGCCATATTGTTCTTTTTCTCTTGTTCTAATGTTTGAAATGCTTCTATACTTCTTTGCTGCAGGTAGAGATAGTTGCTTTTTAAATGCTTGTTGTTTGTTCAAGAGAAATATGTATATAGCTTATATATAGTACGTCCGAAAAGTTTGAGAACACAACAAAAACACTAAATTTGTTTTGAGGAAAATCATAAATCACGGGGAATTATTTTTTTTTTTAAATAAAAGCTATTTAAAACATAAATTGCATCGTTATTAAAGCTCGTCCAACATTTTCGCTCGCACTGTATAATTCAGGGTTAGGAAAATTCTACAGTAGGAAAAAAATTTAACAATGTAAAACTTTTCCAACCCTGCATACGATCTAAAAACACATTACGTTCTCCCGTTGCAGTGTTTCAATTTGTTCTAAGCTCTCGCGATGTTTCCTCTTGATATCATCACGTTCTTCAAGCTGTTATAATCAATTTTTTTTTCTTTTATCATCAAAATAGAATTTTCATTTTTATCTTACGTATACTTCCGCCTTTTCCTCTAACTTATCTAGATTCTTCTTAGCTTTTATAATAGTTTCTTTCAGCATTTCAATGTCGGCTTCCAAAGCCTTAATCTATAATAGCAAAATGTTCAAATTTTAGATATGTAACCTACTAGTCGGATATGTCACCTTGCGTTCGTATGAATCTTTTTCCTCTTCGTATCGCTGTAAAAGAATTATCTATGCATTAGAACGAACTACGAATTAAATATCCACACCGTAAAACTGTTTCGCTTGTAATAAAAGTACTACAAATTTTTCAACGGAAACACAATTTATTCAGAACAAATGTTACTATTGAATCGATGAATATGTATTTACGCTTCTTCGGATCTGTCTTCGATACCATTAATAGATTTCCTCAAACCGCATTGAAGAATACAAATTATCTGCCTGTATCTCTCGTTTATCTTGCCCGCTTGGCATTTCTCGCATTGACCATCGGTTTCGACCAACTGAAATGAATCGAACGCACAATGATGACTCTCAGTACCTCATCAGAAAACCCACCAGCTCTTGAGCATTGTCATCGAGACGCCTCAACGCTTTGTACACGCAGAAAAGCTTCTTCACCAGCAGAGTTATCAGCTCGTTCTGTTCGAACAATTGCTGATCCTTCGAACGCGACTCCTGTAATAGATCCCGGCATTCCTGCTCTAATTTCTCGACTAGCACCTGTTCGGTTTCCTTCGCCTTCACCATACTCATGCAGCTGCATCGCCCGAGGACTTGTACGCTGGTGGTTTGCGTCTCTTGACAGTTGCAACTGGGACGAACGGATGCGGGGATCTCCCTGTCCAATAGAGATGTGCGTATGCATTCGACGTGCGACCTCTGAAATGTTCGAATCAATTCGCATCCTTGATGATGCTGATGGGCGCTGGAATGCTATCCAAACTTAAAACTCGACATGCTCAAAAATTTAAACGTTTTTAAGCTAAGGTAAGTCCGTTAACATATTTGAATCGCAGAAAAGCAAATATTACAAGTGAAGTTAGTTATTCGCAACTGTTAAAATACACTCCGCCAAAAAAGTATCGCATAAACTAAAAAAGGGCATTTATGAACCAAGATATTTTTATACGTTCACAAAAAGTTTGCCTCGTGTATGTGAACTATAAAAACACTAACAAAATAATAGAACTTAGCGTTTTTACTTTATTTTTTTCCTAAAAGAACACATTTAGAAAAATGCATATGTGTAAGGTTTGTTCAGTTGTTTATTGAAAGTCTTCCTATACGGACAAAATTTAAAGTGCGAAGTCAGAGTTCTGTACCAACGCTTTTAAAACTAAAATGAGCAATTTAACTTCAGAACAAGTGGCTGCTATAGTTGCTTTAATCGAAGATGGACGATCTCAAGCATACGTTGCTAATTTGATGAACATCAATCAGTCAAGTGTTTCTAGAGCCGTAGCCAGATATAGGGAAACAGGCATTTACAGTAGAAGACCTGTACCAGGTCGTCCAAGATGTTCTACTCGCCAAGATGACCGCTATTTACTACTACAAGCATTACGTCGAAGACATGTAACTGCGAGACAATTGCAGAACGACTTGGCTAGAGTCAGAAATACTCGTGTGAGTACTCAAACTATTCGGAATAGGTTACGACAGAGTGGATTAAGAGCTAGAGTAGCTGTAACAGCCCCTCGTCTCACTAGGAACCACCGAGTGGCTCGCTTAAGGTTTGCCAGAGAACATGTAAATTGGAACATTAATGACTGGGCCAATATACTCTTCACAGATGAGTCAAGATTTGGTCTTTACACCTCAGATAGGCGTATCTCAGTGTACAGACGAGACGGTGAGCGCTATTCGCAGTGTAATATCAGACCTAGACCTAATTTCGCTGGTGGCTCTATTATGGTTTGGGGAGGCATCTGTTTAACAGGTCGTACAGAGTTAGTGCCAGTAGACAGAGGTACACTGACTGCCCACAGGTATATAACGGACATTTTAGAAGAACATGTAGTACCATATGCGCCAATTATAGGAAACGAATTCATGTTAATGCACGACCGCATGTTGCAATAATCGTCCAGGAATACCTTAACGATGTTGGTATTCCAGTTTTAGATTGGCCTGCGGTAAGTCCGGGCATGAACCCTATCGAGCACGTGTGGGACCTCCTTCACAGACGGATACGAACCCAAAATGTTGCCCCAGCGGACCTGCATGGACTAGAAAATGCTCTCCGTGACGAGTGGGAGAATTTGGATCAGGCTTATATACGGAGGTTAATCGAATCTCTGGCAAACCGTATGCGAGCGGTCATAAGAGCCAGAGGTGGCAATACTCAGTATTAAAAGCTAGTGTTATGACATTTTTCTTTCCAAAATTATAATTTCTTGTTTTAATAGAAATCTCAAGTATGAGTTCTTGTTTTTATTTGGCCTGTATTTTATTTAAACAATCATAGAAATTATATCTTAGAGCGCATTAAAGTATATTTACAACTTTATGCTACAAACAAAGCTTATGCGATACTTTTATGATTCAAAACTAAATTATGCGATACTTGTTTGGCGGAGTGTATATGTAAAGAAATGTTTCTAATCATATCGGTTTAAAAATAATTTATCACATTTTTAGACTCATTCTGCGCACTTAAATAAAATCTGTCTACTGAAACGTTATACAGATTCTTTAGGGAATGAGCTGATATAGTCAAGTACACGATTTTCAAAGGATCGGAGTTCTAAGTCGTGGATAGGCGTCCCTAAAAGAATTCAACTCACCATCAGTTTCACTTCCTCGCACAATTGCGCGTTTTCCTGAGACAACCGCTCAACGTACGTCTCTTCTTCCGCCTAAAGTTCCAAAGCTCCATTTTAGTACAGAGGTTGAATCTGTCATTGCCCGAAACGAATAACGGCATGATTATGCAACCGAATTAACTCGCACGAATATAAATGATGCAGAGGCTGGCGCATTAGTGTAGGGAGGCTCGATATATCAGATATTACTAAAGGTATTAAAAAAAAACGGTTGTAAGGGTCAATTAACCTTTCTAATGTTTCCTTTTTTGGCTATCTTCGTGCGGGATATCTCGCTTCATAAACTCCTTTTGCAAGAACGCCATTTTTCGAACATTCTCACAATACCCAAATCATATCTATTGTTACCTGATAAAATTAAAGTTCAAATGTAACAATGTAATAAGTTAACCCCTATTTATAATAACGCAATTTTTAATTTGAAATATCTACTAAAGTCTAAGAGTTGGGTATAGGAAATGGTTAACAAAAATTAAAAAGCCGATAAATATCTATCGAAACATCATAATAAAAATAGGGTGTGCCATTCAGGCTTAATGAGAAAATTAAGAATCCGAGTTTTGACTCAGTTTGTATACAAGAAATTTGTCTGCAATAGTGCAATTTCTTACAGTGTGAAATCATTAAATAAATGCTTTTCTGCTATCACTGTTTCCTTCAGTGGCGGCTCGTCAGGGGAGGCTAGGGAGGCCAAGCCTCCTCTATTATTTTTAATAAAATAAGTAGCGTTTATTATGTATTAAAATAATATTTAAGCATCGGTTATATACTAAAATAAAGCAATTTTGCAAAAAATATATAATCAATAGTATATTTATTCATTACTTAATTTAAAAATGCAAACAAATTTCCAATAATGCGCGAAATTGTACTGTACGCACGCACTATAATAGCAAGCGAGGAGGCTAGCCACAGATTTGGCTCCGCGCCGATGACTAATGCCATGGCTGAAAGCAATGCGTCTCCGTAAGTGCACGTACACTTTATACGGCGAATACGTATGGTTGGAGGCTTGCCGCCGCGGTGAGATCGTACCCGATCGGCATGTTATCGTGCGTTATCGGTCGTAAAACGTTGGTAGGCAACTGTCCATGCGACTCGCAGCTCCCAGTACTAATAACTTAAGAAGCGTTGGGTGAGTTTTGTTAGGTTACGCACACAAAATGGATAAAATGAACGAAATTAGAATTTGCCAAGATATTGTCCACTGGTTGCTAAGAAATTCTTTTAGTTGTTTAAACATAGAGACGAAATTACACATCGTACAAAACATTGAGAAACCACGGCCTAATTTATCTGTAGTATCTCGGCAAAATCGTTGTTTTTGTTCATTATGGTACACTAAATGTCGTTGGTTAACTGGTTCAATTGAACGGGAAAGATTATTTTGTTGGCCATGTCTACTTTTTTGTAACCAAACCGAAATGTGGTCGAAATTAGGTTATACAGATTTTAAAAATCTACCGCGCGCTATTGAACGGCATCCTAAGTCTAAAGAACACATTTCATCGATGTGCAAATTTAAATTATTTCGAAAACAAAGAGCGGTGAAGTTATTGAAAGGTTTTTGGAGTTTTTTGACGTATCATCCGGTAGAACAGCTGAAGATTTATTTAACCTTTTATCAAATAACAGCGAAAAATATGATTTAAAAAAAAAATTAGACGCTCAAACATATGATGGTGCATCTGTTATGGCAGGGCATTTAAATGGTTTACAAAGTAAAAAAAAAAAAAACAATTGCACCTCAAGCTCTTTTTGTACATTGTCATGCTCATGCCTTAAATTTAGTTTTGAGTAAAGCTTGTAATATAAACAAAGAATCTACAATTTTCTTTTCTAATTTAATTGTTTTTAGAGTTTATTTTTGGTTTATTATTACGTTTATCAAGAGTTTATTTTTACGTTTTTATTACCTTTTTACCTATCACCTCATCCATTTTCCTATCCAGACAAGATTTCACTCTCACCTCTACGTGGTTCTTGCTAGACAATTATATTTTATTTTAATCTGTTCTTTTCAGTTTTTATTCTACACTTACAATGCTACAATAATAACTATAAAAATATAAGTTATTGACCGAGAAGAGTTACTTAGGCTACAGTAGCCTCCCTTGTACAAAACGTCACGAGCCGCCACTGGTTTCCTCATATTAAAGTTACAGTGATAGCGTAAAAGCATTTATTTAATGATTTTAGACTATAAGAAAGTCCTGCCGGCTTTCTAAGATCTGTATTTGAGACAATTTAAATTGTGAAGACCAGAACACCTCGTTAGTTCAACTGGTAGCGCGTCCGCCCGGCAAACGGAAGGTACCTGGTTCAAATCCTACACGAGGTAAAACTTTAATATAAAAAAAGTATGGCATTCAATTTAAAAAAATATAACTTAGGCCATGCACGGCGTTATTAAACAACCTGTATATGTGTAACTAATTTTAGAATATGAAGCTTAAAAATACCTACACTTTCGCTTAATATTTTTTTTATAACTTTTATAATAACGGATATATTGAGCTTACCCGCACTAATGCGCCACCCTGTATGTAATTAATAAAACGAAATAATTAAGATTCGAGAAAATTCATTCAGTATATTTCACCACAAGCACACACATATATACGATACAAAAATAATAGAAAAACAAAGCACCCACAAATATAAACACCTTAATAATAATAAAACCTTAAAAAGAATTATTCATCTTCGACCAGTGCTCGAAACACTGCGATCCTTCTTTACAAGCACCGTTGATCCTCTCCCTCCTACCCAATTCGACGAATCCCGTCAGCTCGTTAGGCGGCATCTTCGCGCGCACCTTCCTGTCGCCCATGACGAACGCCACGTCGGCAAAATCGCTCGGATGCGTCGCCGGGTGTCGTCGCACCTTGTGCAACTTCACCGGCCTCTGCAAATCGTGCCTCGACGCGTACACTTCGCCGCAGATCGGCAACGATCGGCTCTTAAGCGATAACGGCACTTCGACGTGGCGAATATGTGGTGGGGGTAATTTCCGCAAGGTCCTCGCCTGTCTGAGGTAAGGCGCCGGTGGATGAGGTAGAACGTACTGTCGCACCGGCACGCAACGCCTGAACAACTTCGATTCGCATGCCGGCACGTCGTCTATCGCTACTGGATGTCGGGTGAGCAGCATCTGAGGGTGGGGGTAGTAATTCGACGGTTCTTCGAAGAAGGGCGTCGAAAAAGCGCTCATTTCCGCCTCCTCGAACGAGATCTCGTCACTGCCCATAGCGGGATTGTTCCAGATCTCATCGGTTGTAACATTCTCATTATGCTTCGGGGCTCCGACGCAATCCTCCTCCGCGATTTCCTGCGGATCATTTTCCGATCGTCTTCTGATGTAACTCGAAGTCATCGATAAATCGCACGCGGTATCACAACCGCACAGATCCAACTGACTAGTCTGAGTGTCCTTATCCAATTGGTACGAGCCTACAGTTTGGGATCCGTTCGATTTATAACTGATATCGCGTTCGCCGTGTTGGGGAATTTCGTATTTCTCCAAATTACTGGCAGGGTAATCTTCATCTCGGCAAGTACGATTGTAGTATTCGTGGAACTTCTTATTACTATCCCTTCCCTCATCTACTTTAGCCGATTTGCACTTATTCCTGTACATGTCCAAAAAGAACTTTTCGCATCGCGTTAAAGTGTTGCTCAGGAAAGTTTCCGAATCGTTCGATTTAACAGCGGCTTGCTGCTCGTCGAGATCCTTCATACCCATTTTAATTTCATTACTACAGACCTGAGTCGAATCTTCCATTTTCTCAACATCCAAACCCTTCTTATCATCCAAACTGTGACTGTTCAACATTTCCAAGATATCCTTCGAATATCTAATGCAAGTCTCGTGTATGCTAGGATAGGCGATGAAATTCCTCTGGATGAAACCGCCCGAATCCCTCGACACGTCCTCGCAGGCGTTCCGCGGAAAATCTATCTCTATATCCCTAGAATTATCCCTGCTGTAGCAATCGCGAGAAACGTCGAGAGATACTTCGCAATCTCCCTTACTGTTAGTGGCGGCTTGCCCGACAGATGTCGCCTCCAGCTGATTGTCGACGCGACTTTTGGATTTGTGCCGTTGCGGTACGCTTTCGCAAATGTAGACTACGGTTTGGTTCGTTGGATCCGAGTATTTCTCTTTGATGGCTTGCGTCGCCACGCTATCGCCGATAGTGGCGCTGTCCTTGATCACGATAGTGCCATCTTTGATCAGTTTGATGTTCGTGTCGGGTTCTGTGCGGCAAGAATGGACGTGACGCGTTTCCGATCGTTTGAGCGTGCGTGGTGAACGCGTTTTCTTGCAGCGCTGCTGGAACAGAGAGGGGAAAGGATCAGGATTGGTAGAGGAAGGGGGTAAATAGGTGGAATAATGATTAGGAAGAGGGTCTTTAAATTTAAAAATATGATTTTTGTAAATAATTCATATAAGGTCGAAAAGATGGCGCTATAAATATGTACCAATTTGGCATTTGTAAAAACCGAATATAGGCAAGAGGATCTTGGATCTTTTTGAGTGTATGGATAATGCTAAAGGAATCGGTGTAAGCTATTTTATAATAACACTGAAATTCTCTTATTAAAAAAACATTGAAAATACAGATTGTATAAGGGCGACTCCACATTGTTATCTGACGTCATCAATTATCAGAAATTTTACTTCAACGAATTTTCCCTTTTTTTTGCACAATACTAAAAACTTCAGACCCGTTTGACACGATGCATAATTCTGTACCGAATTTATTTTTCTGCGCAATATTTCTATACAGCATGCATACAGTGAATAAACAAAAAAAAATGGATACAATCCACCATACAGAAATAGAACATTTTTCTGACAGACTATTTTCGAGCAAAATTCGGCGCACAAGGAGAGCTTGTCAGATGTCTATCCCAGTTTTGGAACGGGCTTTGTTAGTTGGTAGTGGGGATCCCTTAATTATAATAAAAAAAAATAAATGAAAAAAATTTTAAAGAATTCTTGCTCCAGTCGGGATTCGATCCATAGTCCTAAAGAATACTACGCTTGTACTTTACCAGTAGACCACTACTGGCTTACTAACATATCTCATATTTGAGTGTCCTTAACCGAGACTATCAACCACTATAAGCTCTAAAAAAATCGTAAAAAACAAAACGCCTGGCCAGCTATAGCTAATATTTTACTAAAGTACTCCAAGGGGTCCCTGATCCCAACTGACAAAGCCGGGTACAAAACTGGGGTGTACATCTGACAAGCTCTCCTTGACAGTGTCGCCAACTTAAGGGATTTCGTATAGCGTTATGGACAGACTTTTATAATATCGCTGATGAATGAAGATGGATAATTACTGAATTAGGAGAGTTGGCTTAGATTATGGGTTGGATCTCATTTGTCTAATGGAACTCGAAGTATAAAAATAAACAGACATAATTGCCAAACGGCGTTGGTGTTCCGCAAGGATCTGTGGTGAATCCAACGCTGTTTCTACTTAACATCATACCTTAGAAAATAGGTCATGATTCAAAACAACTTTAATATTAACTAAGCTGATGAGGGCTATATGAAGTGGAGATTCAGATTAAATTTATCAAATGGGCAAATAAAAAATACTTAATTATTCGTGCAATTCGTTTCTCAACCGGCTGGAAACTAAAACCACCAAAATATAAGATGGTTTGTTTCAAAATTGATGTAAAACTTGCAAACGGTCATCTTCAGTAGAATCACAGACATGCTGTTTGAAAAAATGCAGATCTGTATATTTTGTGTGTCCATTATTACCTTCCCAACGTAAATTTTCGCGTTTCCATCAATTTAAAGAATAGTATTTAAATATATAATAATTCATGTTGCAGGTGGAAAAACTAAATTCTGTGCAAGAAAACATACTTGTACAAATAAAAAACGATGTACAGAATTATGCATAGCCTCAAAAAGTTAAAAATACTACAGCAAATTGAAAACTAAAGACCCTTATTTTTGGCGCAAAATAAAAGAAATAAAAAAAAATACAAGAAAGCAGTGCCTACCTGCAGTTTCAATTGTTTGATCTCCTTCCTCAGCTCCTTAATGATATCATCCTTGAAATGGACCTGCTGATCCGCCTTCCTGCACTGTTCCTCTAACATGTGCACTTCGCGACGTAACGACAAAATGGCGTCGTGCTTTTCGGCCACTTCCGCGGTTAGAGCGTCACGCATGTCCAACATCGACTGAAAATTCATTCAAATTTAGATCAAAGGCGGTAACCCCCATAAACAGACGTAAAAACTTAAAAGTAATGTTATATAGTTAAAAAAAGGAAAAAAAAAACGATGCCCGATCTGTAGGCAAGGGTGTGCGTTAAAGATTTTAAATAGGTATAAATTAATGGCAGACAGTGCATGCAACCGCTTAAATAAATATATATTTTTACGCTTTAATCCAAACCTGAATGAACTCTTCAGCGAATGGTTGGTTAAAAAATTTGTACGCGTCAAAATTTTTAATAATTAATTAAGTATAGTTGAATAAACATTTTGTAAAAACGAAAACGTGCATTTTTTGCTTGCAAGAACATAAATTTAAAATTGGTTAACAGAAGAGGCCGTTGCTTAGCAACTGAATAACAAGAGTAGGGGTGGCTATAAATGTTCTTACATTTCGGTTTAATTTTTGTGAAAGTTTTACGTTATTAAAAAGGAATATTAATTAATTAAACTTTTATCGGAAAATTTTACCTTTTTGAGCTCTTGGTACTGGACGTAAGTTTTCTTGGCATCTTCATTTTCTTCAATTGTTCCTCTTAATCTCGTGATCTTTTCTTGTAACTCGTTGACTTTCCTAAAATTGATATTATATTATATTATATGAACTGACAACGAGAAATTAAGAAAGTTTTAAAACGTTTCTTTGATATTTGATATTAGAATGATTATTAAATGACTGCAAGAAGATAAAAACAGCAAAAAATAAGATTGGGCAAAGGTATAACCTAAAGATAATTAAAAAGAATATAACCACAAAAAAAAATAAAAATGTAATCTCGTTTTCTCATCCTTTAAAGATGTGATTCTAAGTTCTTAGCCAAAATAATCATTTATTGGTAATATTGACCAGTTTGAACCCTTATTATGGTCGTAAATCCACAGAAAATCTTCCTTACCTTCAAAATGATACTAAGAAATATGACGCGCATTTGTTTTCTATTACCACTAAGACAGAACAAAGTTTGTTTGACAGTTCTTATTTTTTCATAGAAAATTAGCTTTTTTTTTTAAATGCTTAATTTTAAATTGATTTTAGCCACGTTAAAATACTAAAGACATAAATTTTACTTACTTATCTTTCTCTTTTGCCAATTTCTCATGCTGAAACAAATAAGAGTGTAAAATTAATACATTTATTTATATTGAATATAAAGAAATTCTTGGAGCCTTCGAAAATGTGTAAATTTTTTTTTAATTTCAAAAATTGCAAGAAAAAAATCATTCAAAAGACGAAAGGGACAATTCATTTTAATTTTGAAAAAAATTACAAGGACAATACGTTTAGTACATGACGGCGGACAATTAATTTATTCATCTCTAGGGTAATATTGAAAACGAATCTGCCTAGGCTCCGTATTGCGCGAACCGACTTCAAAAGTATCCTCGAAAACTTTCTGAGTCGCATAATTATCGTCTGTGATCTCGAAAGACACCCTAACACCTCTCGATACCTTGCAATTCCGCTTTGACGCATCTCCTTCCCTACAAAATGACACACAAATTTTCATTTTTCGATACACATAAGAAATGCCGAAATAATTTACCATTTACAATTGCACTGGCACTGGCACTCCTCCTCATCGACCGTGTTTATATTCCGGCGTGCGAGAGCATTGTCACCCGTCAAATCTTCAATGTTAATCGTATAGAATCTCAGATCTTTCACATCCCATACTCCGTATTTTTTGACTCGTCTCAGTACCTCGATCAAGTTATTCAGATCGTTCTGTATGTACCCCATTTTCTGGAAATCCGCAAGAAAGTTAATCGAAAAATCTTTATAACTTCCCATAACCTACAATAATATTAGATTTTAGATAGTGTGATGAGTGCTCAAGATATGGGATGCGTAACATACTTTGAGCTTCGATAATAACAGGCACAGAACAAGAACAGCACGGTGCTTGGATTGGGAGGCGTGAGGATGTAGCACGATACACACAATTTGTTAGGCGGTTTAAGGTTAAAAGAACAGATTTAAGAACAGATCGAAGGAATGGGCATTTACTTACACTAAAAGCTGCTTAAATCAGATGGATTTTAAACACATGCACAATACTGGAAATTGAAGCCATTTTCAGATGTGCTGCATGACTTCGATCATTAGATCAAGAGACTTTGACGTCCCCATAACACGTATTAACACAAAAACTAAACAGTGATTTTGTTCCATATACATTGTAAAGTAGAAAAATCAACAGAGAGAAAACAAACTATTGCGAATGTGCACCGATGATTTAGCGTTTTCTATATACTTTAATTGAAAGTGAATGCTTGGATGACCCCAAAGCGTCTGGTTCCTTTTTGAGTAAATGAATATAAAGTACTGAAAGATGAACTTAAAAACCGTCGTTTCTAGGTTATGCAGGACGCATTTTTGACGTTTTTCACGATAGTAAACTATTGTAAACAGTGTTGCCGCGACCCCTTTTAGACATGTGCTGAACTTCGAACAGAACGTTGTAAACTCTAGTGAATTCGTGGAAATAGATTTTTTTAGTGGTTTTGTTATATAAATGCAAACACAGTAAATAAAAAAGTAATCTAAAGGTCAAAAATAAAACTTTACGAAATTTAATCTTAACACCTTAACTTCTTGTTGCCAAGAAGAAGAAAAACTTGTAAGTAAATATATCTCATTTGAATTTAGCGGCGGTTTTGTCTAATAGCGTTTTCGACTTATTGCACTTTACGCGTGGAGTATATCTATCTCCCTTACTAATATTAGATATGTATTAAAATAAGATGGAAATACAATCAGTGGATAAAAGTGCAGTAAGTCAAAAATGCTATAAATTATATGGGTTCAAGTAACCCATCACTAGATCACTACCAATCGTCAGAAACTTCAAAAACTCTTCATACCTAACCATTGGCATAACTTAGAAACGACGCTGGTTTAAAAAGAAATTTTTCAGTAGTTTAAATTATTAATGACAATTATATGTACCAATTGACTCAGATTACAATCCTTAAAACTTAAAAACCGTCAACATTCTTATCATTTTGGCCTATTACAGTCAATGATGTCATTCTCATTAAAGCAGCTTTTACTGTATATGAATTTATTCAAAATACATACCTCGCATGCACATTTGGCGCTTTGTTGGAGTTTTTCTTCGAGCATGGTTACCCTTTCTGCAGCTTCTACTTCTAGTTCCTCGACCACCCTGACCAGCATCTCATTTTGATCCGTCAAATCTCTGATCCATTCCTGCTGTAAATTTATCTTGGCCTGACACGAGAAAAAAACGGCGTTAGAATTTTAAATATCCCGCCCGAAAGCTTCAAGATCACATGACCACGCCCGCAGATTCGCATATCCCACTAACCTGGACGCAATCGCCGCCAGCAGCGTCGTCTATCTGCTTCATCTTCGCCTCGTACAGGCGTCTGAACTCCTGTATGATCTGCAGGTTTCTCGTCTCGCCGCAACGTCTTCCGTTGGCGACGGCCGGACATCCATCCGGGCCGAAACATTTCCCGCTACCGCCTCCGACAGCGGTGCCCCTCAACGGCGGTGGCGAGGCTCTCGGGCTGCCGACGCTGCTGTTCATCCTCGATCGCTGTGTTTCGGATATCCTTGTTCACTTGTACAACGTAAAATTTTTACAGAATCGAGTGTACGGATGGTTAAATCATAGAAAATTGTAAAACGCTTGCCATAGTTGTTGACATTTCGCTCACAGCCGACCGCGAGATTTCGAATCGCGTTGTACGCGGCCGTTCTCTTCGCGTGAATGCGCGTTTTTAGAGATCCCAAAATAAATACTAACGTGTTTATATCCCCCAATTTCTAGCGGCGCACGGTGAATATCTATTTATATGTGTGTCATTTAA
Organism: Cetonia aurata; assembly: GCA_949128085.1. Taxonomy (NCBI): domain Eukaryota; kingdom Metazoa; phylum Arthropoda; class Insecta; order Coleoptera; family Scarabaeidae; genus Cetonia; species Cetonia aurata. Next base: position 64,014,904 of record OX421884.1, on the reverse strand, counting down.
GATCAGTATCTCTTACTGATGTTTTAGATATACATATACATAATATATACTTATCTACACGTGTGTATCTACCGTGCTAATAACGTTAATTCTGTAAATTGTACGATTAATGTGTAGGTACCATATTTAGGTAATATAGAATATTTTAGCGGGTCGGACCACAGGCAATATTTATTAGCGAAAGTAATGAAATTATTAGTTAGTCATTTTGTAACATCAAAATTTTAATACTGAATCTACCGACTGGTAAACAGTTAATTTCTCAGCAAATGAATTTGCTTGATTATATCTAATTTACGGAACAATTTCTATGTATGTCGGAATATTCCTCACCTGTTTTATTATCTTAGTTTACCAGGAGATTATAGGCAATAAATATGAATTATATAAAATCGCAGTCATTTTCACAACCATTGAAACTAATTATATGAAAAACCAATAAAGCAGGTAAGTTGTTAAGAATTAATCTTATATTTTTTATGTGATATGTATTTATACGATGCCAATAAATTGTCATTGCGGTGAGCCGGTGAGTAGAGGATTCGATCTGTGCCTCAACTCTGTTTACATACACCTTACAAAGGTAGTTTTCAAAATTAAACATTGCACCGAAAATAGCTAATATAAAAACGGAAACATGAAATGTTTTCAAACCTTCTAGGTTATGTCAAACCTGCCATCTTTTTACCGATTATAACCGGATTCACGCATGTGATAAATTACTAACATACCTACTACCTTACATTTACATCAAACGTTCTTTGAGCGATCAATCAATAATTACCGGTGTAATTTTCCTAAAACTCCTAAAAAATACATTTTGTTAGTGTGTCACATCCTCTAACGGTTTACCTATTAATAATGCTATAATTATATATAAATTTAAATCAGCAAATTTCATTATTGTGTGCGACGAACTGAAGGTTCGACATCCTTGCGTAATTATTGTCTGTCATCAGTTTACAACATTGACGAAATGTAATTATACAGCACTTGATAATTACGCAAGTATAATTCAAGTAGTCAGTGCGCTCCGGGCTACTTAAATCTGGCTATCCCTCCGTCACTACCCACCACTGTCTTTACTTTTAAAGTAAAGATATCAGCGCCGATCCGCGCATACGTTCTTCGTATGCTCATGGCTGTTGAGAAGTTATGCCGTTATACGAAAAAGTTCGCCGCTATCAGTGACTAGTATACTGTATGGTTTTAAAAATGAAAGTACACTTTATTAGTAAGGGACAAAAAATTACTACGGTTGAGTTTAGTTTAGTATCTCTGTTACTCGCAAAAATTTGTCCCGTCATTTAGAAAACAGTCTATATATTAGGTTTGTTTTATTGCTCCACTTTTGCTACTCAGCAGATAAAATTTCTCCCACCGGTAGCTACCTTTCCTACCGTACGGAAACGGAGCATCTTAATCTTTCCTTGTTCTCTAGATGGCGCTCAAATTAACTGATTCTAGAGTTACTCTATTGACGGCGGAAAATTTAAATTGATTTAAATTTATATTTTTTATGTCAAAATGATATTTATTCATATTCTCTGGTATTTATTTTAATTTGCTTTCATTTAATTTTTTTTTATTTTCGTGACTAAACGCTTTCTAAGATGTCTAATGAACATTTTAGTGGTGAAGGTTCATAATTGATAAAATAAAATTGTAAACACATATTTCTGTTGTTTATTATCAAAAAGGTATAAAAATATAATAAAGGGATACATCTTCATCTATTCTTAAATTGGTCCCTATAAAAAAAGTTACATTTTAAATTCTACAGCAAGTAATAGAAACATCCGATTTATGACCCTACTACGCATTAAATCAATCGAGGGTAAAAGACGAAGACAGAAACACCAGGTTTCCAGACCTCCTATTCTTGGAACTGGCTTAATTTTAAAGTGCAACCTCATCACAAAAAAAAAAACATCCTAAATTGTGCACCAAGGAACAGAACTGCCAGATTTACCACCCAACTATTCATGAACTCAATCAAGGAAAGAAAAATAAATTCTATATCCTGCACTAACAGAAGCACCGGTTTTCCAGACCTCGTATGCCTTAAATTGGCTTAATTTTAAAGTGCAATCCGATCAAAGAAAAAACCAGACATTTCAAATCTTGCACCAAGTAATAGAAGCACCGCAGACCCTCCGAATCTTTCGACTGGCTGACTTCGGCCAGAGAACCCGTCTTCGAGGTGGTAAACGAAATGTGCTCATCGTTGACGACGATTTCCAACTCTTGCCTTCCTATCCGATCCGGCGGCGGCCACATTTCGTCGTCCTCCTGCATGATTTCCGAATCGATTATGATGCGTTTCAATTCGTCCGTCACGCACTGGTTAACGTAGACTTCCTTCCGGATCATCGTATCGTTTTTATAGTTGGAATTGTTGGCGTACCTCAATTTACCATCTGGTCGGAATTCGAATTCGAGAAATTCGTGTCCGAATTTGCCTTTGTGGCCGACGTAGTAGCGTATGTAAAAACTCGTAGGCATGTCCGATAAATATGTGGCAGCAAACGGCAACGATATGTAAGATAAACTAAACCACCAGACGATATTGGAATTTAATAGTTCGAATTTGTGAGATTTATGTACAAATGAGAAATTACAGCGCTAAAATATGCTGAAGTTAGCTCTAATTTATGGAATCGCAGCCAACATTATAAACACAAATTGTTAAATTTTTTCTATTTGATAGCATTGAACTATAGTTCGTCTCAACCTTAAGATGCAGTATGGGATATAATAGCCACTGTGCATCTCTTACTATCCCTAGTTGCTGTCACTAACGCTATCTTCACTTCCGATTTATATGTTGCCACTTATGTACATATGTCGGTGTCGGCACCAAATGGGCACCAATACCTATCTGTCATCTGTCTATTAGCATCAACTGTTGTCAATCGTCATCATCGTAGTTTTAAAACAGTTAAGTTCCACGTTAATTAGTTTATATATAGCACAAATCGTTCTTTTCAGAACGCTTCTCTCCTTTTCAAGCGCGCACAAGGTAATATGGGTATTTTTCGTGATTTTTATAAATTATATAACCTATACATTTAATTACAGTTTGATATCATAGATTGGCTCCGTGAGAAACAAATTCCAACAACTGACGATATGTTAAAAAGGGACTTGCTGTTTTGCGTGTCACAAATTAAACCGCAGTATGATAAAAGCAGGATTGATGAACTTGCTAAAGAAAACGGTCATTATGTTCCGCGATTACCACCTTACCATTGCGAGTTAAATCCCATTGAAATGGTATGGGCACAAGTAAAAAACTGCATAAAAATGAACAATACCACATTTAAGGTAAAAGACATGGAGGAACTAATTCAAAGAGCGTATAGCACTGTAACTGTTGCTAATTGGCAAAACTACATCAAACATGTAAAAAATATTGAAAAGGAAATGTGGATAGTGGATAATTTGCAAGATGACATTGAAGAATTCATTATTCGTGTAACAGATTCATCATCCGAAGATCAAACTGATTCGTCGACCGACTAAAAAATTTAGATAAGACGTGTGTAATTACTATTCTTTTCATAAATATTATTGTATTATGTGGGCATTTGTATGATTCCAGCTATTTTTGTTACAAACGAGGAAACTATAATTAATTAAAGGATTGTATCTATTTCTTTGAATTTAATAAATTGTATCATACCCCATATACAATAATTAACTGTTCGAAATGTAAATTACGTTAATGAGTAATAATAAATAAAGTTATCGGCTCTTTTTACTGATTCTTAAATAAAAACAGTATATGGTTTCTTATATTTTACTGTTTTCCACAGATTCCGTTTAAAAAGAAACCGAAAAAAGTTTGCGAGATAACGATTATAATTGCTTCAATTCAGCTTCTTTCTTCAGCATATAAGCAATTGCTGCTTTATAGCTCCCTTTTCGTATCTGAGACCACATAAACATATATCATAGAGAAGATAGTAACATATACTGATATATGCATTTTAATTGTCATAACCTCAAATAATGCAACCGGAAGTAGCAATGTGCAGCTGATGCGACGATTTGGCAATCGCGAATCGAATTCCCATAAGACGTATACTGCATCTTAAGGTTGAGACGAACTATAGCAATATAATAATTTATACCCCCATTTCATGAAGGTGGAATATCATAATTAATAAAGGAAATTCATAGCCTACTAGATGTAATTCATTTTGTACACACTGTACAATAAGATATAAAATCATAAAGAAATAGAATTTTTTTCTAATAAACTTTATTTCTTTTTACATTACTTATTCTGATGAAATTACAGGTGATGGGGCTTTTGATGGCGGTGTTGGTGTCCTTGACAAGGATGCTGGTGATGGTGTCTCTGACGACGATGCTGTTGATACCATGATACATGACGTTGGCGAACTGTGTGGCACAGGTGGGACTACAATTTCTGGTTCATTCGTCTTGCTACAAAAAAATTTGCATAATATTGTGCAGGTTGTAATCAAGGTGTTAGTTTTACTAGAACAATGGATATCTATTAGAATACGCTCCATTAGTCATACGTCATAGTGGGAGGGGCTAACGAACTGGCTCCAAACAAACCGAAATACCCATTAAAAAAGCACGTGTGAAAATTTGTTTCTTCTAAAAATATAGGATATCAAGTTTTAAACCCTTTGAAAAGGTGTGTTTGTGTAAGTGACTGTACTGTAGAATTAATTGAAATCATTTGAAAAAATATTAGAACCTTTATATTTAAATAGCGAAGGTTTTAAGTAATGAACATAACCTAAATTAATTAAGCATTAAAATTAATTAATTAGCGCATGAAAATTTATAAAATTTTGAATTACATACCAACCTCAATGTGTCCCTATGCGACAATTATATTTCAAGTAGTGGCTTCTTTATTATGTTTATTATGTTGAGTAGGTATGAAAATTTCCCTAATGTTTTTTGTCGTTCAATTTCTATGAAAATTATAATAAAACAACATTCTACAATTAACTGCATTTAATTAATCAAATTCGGTATAAATTTATTCATATAGAAATTTCTTAATGTTTCTATATTTGGGCCCCAGTTCTCATCCTTCACTACTTCGAAAACTTCATACTCCTGCGGTGTCCAAACAAAGAAATAACATTTTTTTCTATTAGTCATGTGTAACTGTCCTTGGACTTGATGGTAGTAAGGATGATCGGTCTTTATTACAATGTTTCCATCTTCGTAATAAAAAAAATACTTTCTATTTGAAACTCCGGCTTTCAATGAGCTGCTTCGATATGTATATGGACATTTTATTTCCAATACCGCATCATCCCCAATTAGCCCATCGGGGCTTGCAGCCAGGAAACCCGACCTATCAAACCACATTCCAGTGGGTATTACCGGGACATTAGTGATTTCCTCAAACTTTTTCAGGGCCGTGTTTTCATTGTCTTTCCCCCACTGAATCGCTAAAGCCCTATTTAAATTATAACCTTCGAAGAGGCTTTTAAATAAAGATGGTGGATATTTGTCACGCTTACATGCAGCTAGTACCGCTCCAAATTTACTACTAGTCAACCTCATCTTTCTCGAGATCAACCATTTTTCATTTAAATGTTGACCAACAGTTTCCTCTGCGATAATATTTATGGCTTCGTTAGTTAATGCACATTTCCTTAAGAAATATTCGTCTTTGTTCGAGGTATTAATATATACCTCTGAATATAAAATGGTCTCGATTGATGGCACTAGTTCCAAAAAAACTTGCTCCACTTCGGGTTTTAACAGCCAAGAAAAACCAACAACTGTCGCCGGTCCCAGATTACTTCTAAATTCTTCGATATCTTCTGATGTCAACTCTCTATTTGTAGCCCGATAGTGTTTCTTCGGGGGGTGCATATCCTGCAATGTTTTTGGGCGTTCGTCATTTGCTGTGTGTTTAGGGGCACTCCATCGACATGCCACATCTGTTGCGCTTATATTATAGTGGCCATAAAATAACAATGCAGCCATATGGTGGCATAGTACTTGGCCACGTGGACAAGTACATTTCATGTCCTTTATACCGTCCTCCGCATCATATGAAATCTGTTTAAAAATTCATGTTATTCCAGGTCGCTAGTAAATTTTATGGCTACCTACCTCCACAGTGTAATTCGTCTTCTTCATACTTGCTTGCACTTCTCCAGATAGTTTCATTGGAGACACACTACTGTCGAAGATAACTTTCTTTACATGGCCACTTCTGAAGCCATTTTCTCCTCTCATAACATGCCTACAACTACCTATTACAATATGATAACAACTAGGATGAATATCCACTTACTTAGAACTGTTTTTAAACGCCTCACATATTGAAAAAATAGATATGACGCTTGATGTCATCTCAAACACAGGTGATAATTGTTAGGTTATGTTCGCACACTTTTGTATTTTTGTTAATATATTAAAGATGAAATCAATTTTTAATTTTCTGACATTACCAATATAATTTACAAGATGTATATAACGCATAAATACCTTTTTTTACTAGTAATAAACGTTGTTCTTTAGTGAAATTAATTTAATTACTTTCTACCCTATGTAAACCTTATGGGACTTAAAGTTTGTTTGGAGCCAGTATAATCAAAATGGCGATTGTGACGTAGTCACTAATGGAGCGTATAGCCCGGTCATCCCCCCATACCAACACAAGAAAAAAATCCCTAATTTTAAATGCACTTTCCTGTCAAGCGAACGTATTCTTTTTTGGCATAAATAAGGCGTAAACAGGTTTTCTTTCAACAAAATAAGTTAGTCGCAACAGTTTACTACACGGTTATAACGGTTATTGATAGATAATAGTGAAAATTATGCAGATTTCGGTGTTTTTGTGAGGTGACATAACCTGAAAATCGAATCTTTTTTTGCGAAAAAAGTGATGAAGACGTGAATTGCGGGCGAAAAGAACTATGGTTTTGTGATTTTGGAGTCATTCTACGCCAGATAGAACCAAAAATTATGCAAAAGGGGATGACCGGGCTATTCTAATAAATACCCTTAAATAGTAGTAGAGAAATGCTTCTTACCTTGTATATAATAGAAAATTCGCTTCTGCTGTTTCACTTCCAAATTGTAATTTGTAAGTTAGATTTTTACTTATACATGTAAGTTTAATCCAATTTCCCCCACATTTTTCAATTATACAATCATTCTTGTACAGATACTGATCAAACTGTGGATCTTCAGCATTAATAGCTATGATTGTCTTCAAGGTCGCCACCCAACATTGTTGAACGTATGGTTGAGCAAGAGGTCCTATTAGGAATTGTATATATACGTCCTTAAAAACGTACATCTTGCCGATTGGATTTTTCAATCTAACCATGTTTCTATTTGAACAATATAAAAGCATACATTTACTAAAAAAATCAACAAAAAAAGAACATACCTTACTTTTTTGTGAAACACTTCTTTTTTGTGAAACAAACAATTCCAAGATAGTAAGATACAGGAAAGGATACGCTATTTCTCACACAAGCTTGCAGCGTCACCAACTTAAAACGAAGTTAGTAACTAGTACTAGAATAGAAATCCCTAATCATCTCAAATGTTTGTGGTTTGTTTAGTGAGGTTAAATTTTAGTATTGGTGTTTACCGCAATCAGCTATTGCGAAGTGTTACAATTAGTGTTTAATTAAGTTCTTTTTTGACATTGCTGCTACAACAACACATAATAAAAATTAGATAAATAGCATGTAGTGTGTGTAGTAAAATATTTGCTCATACAACATCTAGAGACAGACATAAAAAAAATCATACAGACTCCAAAAATGCAATTAGTATTGTTAATAATAGAAGCAATATTCACTGCCCTTTATGCATGAAGGACAGTAACCCATTTAAAACTTATGAGAAGCTGATACAACATTTAGGAGAACATCATGGAACAACCGTAGAAACTGAAGAATTGGAGTTTACTGAAATTGAGTTCAAAAATTGGATGCAAGAAGATCGAAAAGAAGTAAATTACACCCTAAGTGTACACCTTATTCTAGGTTTTGTAAGATATTTATATTGTTTTTTAAAATCTTGTACATATGTTTTATTGATTCTTAATTACAAATAAGACTTTAAGAACATATTTATTTTATTTTTTAATGTTTGTAGTCATCAAATTAAAGTGTTTTGTTAAAATACTATAAAAACTTTTTGTACAGCACCTCACAGCTTTTTTAATAGCCACTAAAGTTAAAATATTTTGACAATATTAAATCGATACATCTTCCTGTAAGAAATATTACTTAAATTCAACTTTACTAAATTTCTAAATGCAATAATTATTAGAAGTTGTAAGATTTGCTTCATCTATGGATATAAAGTTGAAATATTCTTTTAGACTGTTAGTTCCATTGTTTAGCTCCAAAGACATATTTATTATGCTTGCTGCTGAGTGTTTGGTTGCGTATGAGCAAAAGTATGTTAGTGCAAACACTAAATACGATTCTATTCATTTTCTTACTATAATAATTATTATTCAGCAGGAAACAACAAATATCAACTGCTGCCGTGTTGACCGTATACCTATTGAATAATCACATAACCATCGTTTAACCCATAGATAATGTAGTTTAACCTAAAAATCCACTGACACTTGGTAGAATCAGTAGAATGCTTGGTTTCAAATTATTAGGGACTTCCACTTTAGTTACCTTATTTTATGTTGGTAACATTACATGCTTGTGTGAGAAATAGCGTATCCTATTGAACTGGAATAGCGTCTAACATATGGATAACTAATGGAGCTCATGTTTGTGTATATATTTGGATTGCGACTGCAGATTTATGTCAATTTGAAGGGTTATTTGAACTTTATTTTCAAGAGGTATATCGTGGTATATCGCTATGTGTTAGAAAAAAATAGATATACGTCACTAAATGATTAGTAATCATGCTTGCCTCTTACCTGGCTGGAGCTCTGCTTCACATTTTCGTGCGTAAGATATCATTCCAGTTCCTTAGGATACAGTTCAATGCATTAAATAGGCTCAAAAGGAAATGATGGATTGAAAAATACTGATTTTCCCAAGGCGATTTTCTGCCATGTATGAGTAAACATAGCGCCATGCGCTATACAATAATTATAAAATAACTGTCACTTTTATATTTTACTTTATATTTCATTCATGAACGCCTTATTTATTTTCTTATTTCTTTTTATGACGTAATGGAGAAAATGTAAGTCTTTTGAAGATAATTTAATTATTTATTGAACCTAAGATACTTTCTGATTTTATAAAATATGTTAGATAAACTTTGATTTTTTATATTTATAATTTTACCAAACGTTTAGTGATTTTATAATCATAATTTCTTCTTTTTTCCGATGCTGTAAAAACGATAATTAAGAAAAGTAGCATAGAAACCACGTTTCACTGGGGGGTGCATACAAATTTATTAATGAATGAACAAGAATAAGATTTATCTTGTAATAACTTTTATTGAGTATGATTTTAAATCCTGTACAATCTGATTCTGTGCTTACAGAATATAATGATAATAATATAACCATGGATATAAGCAAGCATAATATTAAAAATAAAATTATAATAATAATTAATTAATTATAATAATCTTTTCATCCAAATATATTCAAATATAATAATATAATACAATTAATACGGACGAATCCATATATTTACCATATATGACATTATCATTTATTTATTTATTATTAGTATTCTCAATTTATATTTATCATAATTTACTGTACAACCACCTCACTACATCGTACATCTACTATAATATATAAAAATAAAAATAAAACGGAAATTATATTTTATATAAACGTAGCAGACACAGAATTTATTAATTTTTATTTTTGTTGTAACCGACGACAAGTTATTTTTTCTCCTTCTTCTTCTATCCATTCCATTCTTACTTTTATAATAATAAAACATCAGAACATAACGTATATTTTATCTCAATTACGATCATCTTATCTAGTTATAAACATTTTTAATATGCAACATGTAAAATGCATTTTCTCGCTTTTTTTTGTGTGTTTGTTGTTTTGTAACATTTTCGGGTACGTTCCTACAATTTTTTTTGTTTTCAAAGTGTAATTATGAGATAATTGTAAAACTACAAAGCATTTCAAAAATGAAAAACGCTTTCGCTAGAAACGTACACTAAAATGGATACAATATGAATGAACGATTACCAAGAACATTTAATTGCTTGTTTTGCTCTCTAAAATTTATTATTAAAAATTATAAATAAAAAAAAAATATTTATATAAGTGCAGCGTTGTAAAACTTTTTTTTTTCTGTAAAATGGAGGTTTCACATCTTGAAAATATATAATGCCATTCTTAGAATTGCGAGTAATTTTACAAAGGGTTCGTTTGATCTTCACAAAGATCATTTGGTCTAATTTTGGAGTTGAGAAACTTTCACAATGTTAAAATTAATTAAATCTTTCAGATTGTTAGTACAAAAAAAAATAATAATATATATTTACATCAAATAAAAGAGATATTTACACAAATAATATAAACTGCCACAGGAATGCGGTTAAAATCCTTAATTTTGATGAAATCGATATTCATGAAGGGATATTAAATATTTCATTTCAATTTCCATATGATTTTGATTAGGATATTAACAGAAGAAAATGTGATGAATATTTTTGTATCCTAAACAAACTAAAAATGAAAAATCGACCGGGAGTCATTTAAAACCAATAACTTTTGAATTGGCTCAGTTAAAAAAGATATTAGAAGAATTAGACTTGTTTAAGGCATAATTTTGGCAAAATAAATTAATTAATTAAAATCTATTTAGACTTTTTTTTAATACTTTAAAATAAAATTTTAAATTTTACCTAATTTTTATATTAATTGAATCTTAATTTTGAAATAGCAGAGCCGTATAGGTTTGGTTTCTTTAATAACATATATTGTAGTAAGTCAAATTTAAACCTTAAAAATAAAAATTACACCATTTTAAATAATAAGTAATAATTTGTTTATATCTACTACTAAATATATATATTATATAAATATGATAATCACCATTCATGTTATAGTTGCATGTTTTTCGTCTGCAAAATTAGCCAAACAATCTTCTACTGTCGATCACCACTCTGCAGCTGTTTTCTTGCTCATTTGTTCTGTTCCTCGCAGAGCTCCCTCTGTCGGCGAATTACTGCTGTGACGTCTCAATGAAAAAAATTGTAGAAATAGGATAAAAACAGAATTTTTGCGGTGGTGCTCGGGAGATTAATTAATTTTTATTTTTTTTTGGAGAAGTGTAATTATTGTGTGTTAATATTTTACATATTAGAAGTGGGCGTGTTAAAAAAGGAAAGAAGATAAATCTCGCACGCGCGCTTCTTGCATTGTTAAAAGACGTTGGACGACGACACATAAATATAGAACAGTCCTTAAAATTATTATTATTACTACTCCATTTTGGTTTCCCGTTAATTTTTTTCTTTACGATGAAATTTAAAATTGAGGGTTCGTAGCGACGTAGCGTAGAGAAGGGGGTGGGGGGAGGGGGAGCTTCATCGTCGTGAGGCGATAATTTCTCCATTTTCTTCATGTGTTTTTGTTTCTCTTCGTAATTTTAATATTTATTTATCATTATTATTATTATTATTATTATTACACTGATTTATCACTAGAGGGCGCGGCGCACCGCTCAGTCCAGTACAATAATAAATGTGTGTGTATTTTATCAAGGGTGCAGCACAATGTCGTGATAAACTAAGGGAGAGTTCATCACTTGCAGCAGGTGCCGGCAGTTCTGGCGCCCGAATCGCCCTCCGCCAGCCTTCTGCCCTGTCCGCTGCCCCCTGGACCCGTCGCCTGTTCGTTCTTGGGTAGTTTCTTCGCTGTGAAACGAGGAAATATTAATTAACATACTTCGAAATCGCGTTTATTGTTTTTTAATACGAAATTAACGCACAACTTGAAATCGATATAACCCATTCGATATATCATATGATTAATATATCGATATATTTACATTTTGTGCCATCCCTATTCCGTACAGCTTTTTTTAACGACATATACAGCACGCCTAGGCGTGATGCTGTATCAAACTTTGGTGTTATTCAAAAAAAAAGTTCCAGTCCTGGACTAAAGTGGATTTTGGTAAAAGTAAAGACACGCGTTCAAGAATACAACAAAATGGATTACTACAAAACCTAAATGCTGCTGTAGGAATATCATTTTGCTTTTGCAAGGCGAATATAGCCTTTTGAACTCGTTATTTTTAAGAATGAATTTCCTCATAATAAAAGAAAATTAATGATTCTAATGTTAAAACCGATTTAATTTAATCAAATTCTTAAGTTTGCCCACGAGACGTATTCAATTCTCTTGTCGCAGGAATGGAACAGAAAATTCGAGTTGTGCGTTTGATTTCGAACAGGAACTCGGCTCAATAAGATCTGGAATTGGAAGCAGCAGAATGAATTACCTATCGCCAAAAAGATATCGTTGACGTTCATCGCGGTTTTGGCTGACGTTTCCATGAACAAGAGTCCGTTCTCGTCGGCGTACGTCTGCGCCTCCTCGAACTCCACCATGCGCTTGTTGGCCAAGTCCTGCTTGTTACCAGCCAGCGCTATGACGATCGTGGGACTGGCCTGCCGCTGTAATTCTTTCACCCATGTCTTCGCACGGCCGAAGGTATCCTGATTCGTTATGTCGTAGACTACGATAGCTGCTTGTGCCCCCCTATAGTACATCGGCGCCAAACTGTGGTACCTAAAAGTATATTTTCAATTACTTTTAATTTGATTTGCGATCGGGCACTCACCTCTCCTGTCCAGCGGTGTCCCATATCTCGAATTTCACGGTCGTATCGTCCAGGCAGACGGTTTGTGTTAGGAAGGCGGCGCCGATTGTACTTTCCTGGTACTCGTGGAATTGGCCTTTGACGAATCTGAGGACGAGACTCGATTTTCCGACGGCTGACTCGCCCAAGAGCACCAATTTGAACTGGCATATTTTTCCTTGCGTCGCCCCGTTCGGCCTCTGGGCAGTCCCTGTTCTGTTGGCCGCCATGTTTCCTTTCTAAGTTGCGGATAGAAGGGAGATTGTATGGACTGAAAAGGAAAAATTAATAAATAATATACAATATACACTATAGAACTCCAACAATGCATATTTATGACAAAACAAAAGAACTAAACATACAAGGAATAATAAACCTAAATAACATATTATTTCTACACAAAATTAGAAATAATTAAATTAAAATAAACATAAGATTACAAACGAATAGAGAAATACATGATTACAAAACTCGCAGAGTATCGCACTTGAGAACTGAAAAACAAACACCACAACTACAGTCAAATACTAACTACAACAACATTAAAAATGTACAACAAAATACCGTAACATATAAAAGAATTACCGTACCCCAAATTTAAAAGTGAAATACAACAGATTTTAAGGAAGAAAAATTAATAGTAAAACCTAAACGACGACCATATTAGAAGAAAGAAACTGCTAGGAGGCACTCAATACCGTTAGCCCGAGATAGTAGCTCCCGAGGCGAGGATGAGGGATGGCGAGCAGCAACACTACTAATATACATGTACTACATTATGTAGCTATGTATTTATTATATTGTTGCCTGTTTATTATAAATAAATAAAATAAATAAAAAAGTTTTTTAAAAATATTTTTCCGTTTTTTTTTTTTTTAATATACAGGGTGTGGCACCCAAGACGCATCGGACAATAGCTCCCCTATCATACAAGATATCGAAGAAAGTCTAAAAGCAAAATTGGGCATAATTACGTTCGCTATATTTCTAAAATACTTCTGGTCAGCAGTGGCGTATCAAACTTTTTTTTTTAACTGGGACACTATATTTTATTGCAGATTTGGAAAATTCTGGAATAATTTTTTTTTTCTTTAGCGCCTACAGGATCGAAGCGCCTTTGATGAGGGCCACAAACAAATATACTGCTACGAAACTTGTAGATAAATCTTTTAAATTCTGTTTTTATTCTACTAAACACCACTAAGCGTCATCTATTATACTTTCATTAATTCCAAAGATGCTAGATCTCAAGTAATAGAGGGCATGAAAAGTAAATTTGTCCCCACCACAGGGTCTTAAGTGCACCGCAAACGAATAGGATTACTTATATTCAGTCACTCCGCTTAACCACTGATTACTATATCAATAAAGCTTATAACAATTAAGTATCTGATGGGGATTTGTTCGTAGCCGTTAGTGCAATTTCATGTTTTTTTCTTTTTTCATGAGTTAGCGGCTCATTCTTATATAATGATTTAAATTTTTTAATCAATTAAACACTTCATTAACGTTTCGACAATCTATTTATTGTTGTTTTCCTCAGAAAATTGTTTTATATAATTCAAATTTTTATACATTTAAAGACAATCACAAGGACATTTTAAAACTTATTTTATAAAATTTTACATTTTTTTAAAATTAAATTTTTTTTAGAATATCTTACATTCAAACGGCAGTTTGAATTCAAAATATTCTCCATACACATTTGTTTTGTAATTGACTAACATGTTTTTGTAATTTTTATAAAAAAAATGTAAAATTTTATAAAATAAGTTTTAAAATGTCCTTGTGATTGTCCTTAAATATATAAAAATTTGAATTATATAAAACAATTATCTGAGGAAGACAACAATAAATAGATTATCGAAACGTTAATGAAGTGTTGATTAAAAAATTTAAATCATTATATAAAAATAAGCCGCTAACTCATGAAAAAAGAAAAACCATAAAATTAAGTATCTTTAACGTGACTGTAGTAGTTATTAGTTAGTGATGTTTTTGTAATACATTGAATAAAATAAACAAAAATATAGTGTAATTTATTTATTTCAAGTCTCCTAGCATTAGATTACAAAGATTCTAAAGATTCCCTCAGGGTAAGTAAGTTCTTTACTATCTTAGATACACTATAATAAGATTTCTATAATCTTAATCCAAACTCAAAACTCGTATTTCTCTTTTTTAATATCATAAATACAACTCAAATCTCCCGCTAAATTCCCGTCATAACACCAAGTATTATCAAATCCATGCCAACTTAAACTGCTCGTGAAATTATCCCACAGAATCAAATACAATCTCACGTAACCAATTTCACTAGACTTACAGTTATCATTCAAACAAATATAACCTCAAATTCCCTTATGCATTATATGCCGGTGATAAGTTCAAAAGATGATAAAATCGCTAACTTCAGGTACGAAAACTGCTCTAAATAATAATTCCATATTCAAAACAATCATTTCAGCTTGCAAATAGTGTTCCAACGATCTCACAGCAAACTGCCTCGAATGTTGTTCTGCAAATCTTGAAATAACTGGATTCCCATCACTATACACGTAATACCCTCAATTCTTGTAAGTAAATTTGAAAACTTTATAGATTTAAATAGTGATCGATATAAACAAATTCTAGATAAATATCCGAAAAGCAACCACACGAAAAAATGTGTCCTTAAAAAATGACGGGGCTTCTTCGAATTAGTCTGGTTTTGTTTCAAAGTAACGAGAAAATATAGATTTCATCCGTATCATATCGAGTTGCATCAAGGACTTCAAGAAAATGATTTTGATAGAAAAATGTCATTTTGGCACGATACAATAAATCTAATGAATGTTGAGTCATTTTGTTTTCTGACGCGGCAACATTTAAAAGCAATAACAGTGGTAATCGCGATAACATGGATTATTATATACCACTGAGAATCCGCACAGGATGAGGGAAATAAATATCCAAAATGTTTAATCTAACAAGATATATAAATAAATAAACAAATTATGCTCAAATCAGTGAAAAATGTAACACAATCAAATATATAATAAATAAATAATGATGAGAAGAAATGCATTTTCTATTTATTTGACAATTATGCAAAGCTATTACAGCATATATTCCAATTATCAAAGTTTTAATTCAGCTAACTACGCCATATAAAAAAATCAACCTGTAGATGCATAACGTAAGAATATGACAGATTGTTCTCAATACGAAACTCGTGGGTGACATTATTAGATAAATGTTGCATGTACATAAAAATGGGAAAATGCCAACAATATAATTTAACTACGCAAGGATTTTTGTCCCTTATCTTGTTGTTAGAATCTCGACCCGTTACTTATCTCGTGTATACAAGTGTTCTAGAAAACACCTTTGTATCCGATAAAAGTACTGACTCATTTCTTTCCTATTAATTATACATACACGCACAATGTTGAGCGAAATTAATTCACCTCGATCGATCCTTTCAATTCGCGCGCTCATTCGAAGTTCATTTGACCCCACTTATTCCGGCCATCGTGTCGCGAAGGTGTTTTTATTTTTCCTCAGAATAAGGAGAGAATTTGTGACTGACGTGGGATGTCAGCAATTCTTCCTCAAATCGCCGCTGCGTTAGACGTTACGAAATTAATTGCTTCATTTCCGACTGGAAAGGGAAAAAACATCGTGATTCAAGGTCAAGTGCGGTTCCCCCTTCAATTTTCGACGGTCGTTTACCTATCGAGGTAAAAATGATGATAAATATGACGCAGGAACTGTGCACTGTACACGCATATGTAGAGTTGGAAATTATTTTTTTGTTTCAGTTTTTTATTATTATTAAAATAAGTTAATAAAAAATTAATAAAATTCAAACAAGACGACTTCCCACTAGAACGCTACCTTGACAACTGTTAACTGTCATTTTATTATTATATATTGCTTGAAATAAAAAGGAAGATTCGTGTTTTGAGTGTTTGTGAAAGCGTGAATTGTTTGAATAGAAAATGCTGATGATGTACAGCAATAACCAAAACTGTTAGAAAATGCTTTAATTACTTTTATAAAATAAATAATGGATCAGAAGTATAAAACACATGGCATTAAAAATAACATAAATACACGACAATCATCTGTAGGATATATAGTAAGTAATACGGCTTTCATATAAATAATTCAATAAATATTTTTGCATTTTGGCACTAATCATACAGATTGTACACTTTCATTCATACTTGCACACATTTTTCTTTAATTTATCGACAAATTATTATTCATTATGTATACATATGTAGCTGCACATAACCTCAATTGGTGAAGACTGCTTTCAGATAAATCTTGCCACTTTCAAGATATTTAAAATGAATGACTTTTCTTAAATTTCTTTCTTTCTTGTTATGCAAAGTTTCAGATAATAGTTTTGATATTTCTCATGCAGTTTTTTATTTGGGATTTAGATATGAAATCTACTGTTCGACATCTCCTCAATCGATTTATCACGTAGTCTTATTATTTATTTTTTTTTTTTTCAATTGGACATCATAGTAAGGATTCAAAAATATCTATACTTATTTTACCTATGAACGAAGATATGGAAAATAAATTTCTATTAGTTATCTAGTGTGCCACGTATATGACAGATATACGAAGAAAGTAGAGTATCATAACGGACAAACAAAATAATTTACATCTCTATGTGTCAAATAATAAACGTGTAGGTGTCATACAGTTTGTATTACAATTATTGCTTACTTTGCATTATCATTATCTTGTTCATTTCTCTATTTTATTTTTATTTTTTTTATTTTATTTCATTTTGGGAAATTAACAGGGCAAAGCCCCAAAATATTTCCCCTGCTAATATACAATAATGTAAAAATAAAAAACACAAATGAACAGCAGTGCGATAATTACAATAAGCGAAATAGTAATAATAGTTAGGTAAATGTTAATTAAAGTTACTCAGAGCTACTTTAAACAGTAACGACAATATTACAAAGTAAAGCATTAAATTACATAACAAAATTATTGGAAGTTTTATGAATGATTTATCTTAAACGTAGTATAGATAATGGTAATAATAGAAATAGTGCAACCAATGTAATGACAAGAAAGATGAAAAAATCCGTAAGATTAAACTAAAAATTTTTAACGAACTATAAAGATGAAGAGGATGAAGAAGGGATCCGGAGCAGACTGTAAATAATAGATTTAAATTTAAGTATGGAATGAGCAAAAATGTCGACCCTATTAAATCTTGTATTATATGTATTACATAACCTATAGATGGGAGAGTTTGTGCCAACACACGTACGTTGGATAGACAAGTGAAAAGTGAATGCATTCCTGCTTGCAATACGAGGAATATTAAATTTAATAAGCGCTACCAATAAAGGGCTATCTAGACCATTACATACAATTTTATATAAAAACAGCATATCGGCCAGCAATCTCCTGTCCGCCAGGGATATCATATTATAGGCGGATAAACGTTCAATATAGTTTTGATGTTGTTTACCAAATTTATAGTCCAAAAATTTAAGAAATCGTTTTTGGACTGACTCAACCCTGCCCCTGTGCACAGCATAACACGGGCTCCAGATAACCGATCCATACATCAGTACACTCATAATCAATGATCTGAACAAATGGATAATACAATCAGCACTAGTAAATGGCTTGGCAATGCGGAAAATAAAACCAAGGAGCTTGAAAGCCCGTTGCGTTATTCGGTCAACATGTTGTTGAAATGAAAGTTTCGCATCAAATAGTATGCCTAAATCATTAACTACATCCACCCTCATGAGAGGGGTATTGCACAAATAGTAATTATGGGAGAATTTGAATTTTCTTTTTGTGAAAGTAATGATCTTACATTTTTCAGCATTTAGTAGAAGTTTATTTTTATTACAATAATCAACAAGAGAGTTTAGATCACTCTGCAATCGAAGGCAGTCATCAGCAAAATTGATTTCATTATAAATTTTTAAATCATCTGCATAAAGTAAGAATTTGGAATTTTTGAAAACATGAGCGATATCGTTAATAAACAAAATAAAAAGAACAGGGCCGAGGTGCGATCCCTGAGGAACACCAGAAGTAAGTTTAATGTAGTTAGATATATGCCCATTAAGCACAACAGCCTGGGATCTATTACGTATGTAGGAGGTAATCCATCTAAGCAAGTCGCCACAGAATCCACACCTTTGGAGTTTATTTATTAATATATTATGGTTAACCTTATCAAAAGCTTTGCGGAAATCTGTGAAGACTACATCCACCTGACCAGCAGAGTCAACAACCCCATGCAAATATGTAGAATATTCAGTTAATTGCGTAACAGTTGACCTACCTGCCCTGAACCCATGCTGCTGCGGACAAAGGAGATGAGAGACAGCACCAGAGATGTAAGTAGTGACAATTTTTTCAAAAAGTTTAGGAAAGACACTAATTTTTGATATAGGTCTATAATTGGCAACATTGCCCACATCCCCATCCTTAAAGACAGGAGACACTAGAGCCTGCTTCCATCTATGTGGGAAAACACCCTGACTCAAAGATATATTAAAAATAAGGAGCAATGGTTCAATAATAGTTTCGGCACAACATTTAACAAAAATAGGGGGAATACCATCCGGTCCAGATCCCTTCCTGACATCAATAGCCTTAAGTGCACTAAACAAGGCAGAACGGTCAATAGACTTATATGTAATACTAGGGTAGTTAGAGATAACATTTTCATCTGAATGAGGAGTGGCAACATCCCGCTCGAAAACTGATTGGAAGTACTCGCTAAATAAATCACATACTTCCAGCTCCGAGGATGCAACCCTACCATTATAAAACATTGAACGCGGAATGGCAGATGAAGACTTTTTTGATTTAACATAATGCCAAAAGTTTTTGATATCAGATTTAATATTGTTTTGCAATGAAAGAAGCCAGGAATTATAATCATTTTTTATGCAGAACTTTAATCGCCTTCTTAACAATGAGAACGTTTCATAATCTGATAATTGACGGTATTTCCTCCATCTGCCATGCGCTCTGCGCTTAGTATTGTAAATTTTGATCGCTGATGGCTTGTACCACAGTGGAAATGAAAATTTGCTAACCAATTTAGTGGGAACGAAATTATTAATAATGTGGTTAAGTTTTGAGTAAAAAATATCAACAACTGCATCAAGTGGTTTGTTACAGAATAAAACGTCCCATGAGATATTACGTATTTCATTATTGATCAAATCATAATTTGCCTTACCAAATTGTTTAAGCGAACGCTCGCAAACAGGATGGTACAACCTCTCACTATCGGCATAAACAAAAGTAAAAGATTTATGATGAGGGTCTTCGGTAACAAAAGGCTCAGTAGACTCGATCACCTCAATCAGAGGTTTGTTGCATAATAGGAGATCCAAAACGCGATCATTATGATTAGCAACGGAGCAATATTGTTGTAAATTTAGTAGGGATATCATATCTACAAGTAACGTGTCTTTTGAGAGGGCAGTATTAACCACAGGACGCAGAAAAGAAATACCCTCATCCTGCAACCACCCGATGCAAGGCAAATTAAAGTCACCAACGATCAGAAAAGTGTCATTTAAATTTTCATACATCAATCTGCCTACATTATCAAAAAATAATTCTAATCTAGAGAGATCAGAATCAGGGGGGAAGTATACACAACAAATATTCAAATTAACGTTATTTTCTTGAGATATAGTTACCCAAATATCTTCACAGATCGTGCACCACTGCCTTCTGACTTCACAATTTAAATTCACAGACACTGCAATCAAGCACCCACCACCAAGTAATTTAACAGAAGATTCAGGAGACCTATCACGGCGGTAGACATTATATCTACAATCAAAAATCTCTTCAGAGTAGATCCTCTCAGTAAGCCAGGTCTCCGTACAGCACACCACATCAAAGTCAGACGCACAAGAACTTAAAAAGAAATCATTGGTTTTAGTTCTAATGCCACGCAGGTTCTGGTAATAAAAAGAAATCACTGTGTACCAAAGTGATATAGATTAAAGTGGGTAGAATAAAATAAGTTAGGCAGTCAACCTCCCAACGTCAAGACTACCCTCTCCAGCAATCAGGTGAATCTTCGAATTCTCGGATTTACGTATAAATATGTTGGCATTCTTCACCCAACAGAACTTGAAGTTATTAGACCGAGCAAATGTGCGGGCTTTCCAAAAAAGTTGCTTATTCAATGACGTTAGGTGTTCATGCACAAAAATTCTGCCTCCGCCGGTACAACCCAATGCGGAAGCATCCAATACACCGGACAGACGAGCATTAGAGAGATAATTATTTCTATCTCTCCGTGATAAAAACTTAACAACAATATTTCTAAATTTACTAGTAGATCTATCCCCCAAACTAACTCTATGACAGATATCTATCATCCTATCATCGAAGTTATTGCCGTTCAATCTGCCAATCTTGACTACAATATCCAGGACATTCTCATTCTTATTTTCCGGGACTCCAACTATCTCAACATTATTAAGGCGTGAGTACTGCTTCTGTGCCTCCAAATCAGCACTAAGTTTTTTATTTTCATTTTCAAGTGTAGCAACACGCAGTTGCAGGTCCCGCAATCCAGCAAGACTGCCTTTAAAGTCAGATAATTGTTTGTTAAAATCATCAATCTTGTTGCCATAGAACTCAAGTGATTTTACAATAGTTGCTTGCTCGGATCTAACAGACGAGATATCATCTCTCAATGAAGTAAGAATCTGGCACACAGCTGACAAATCCGGAGAGGGGCCACCACCGTTGGCGGAGCCCGAATCGTTCCGTAAGCACGTATATCTATATTACATAATTATTGCCTTTCATTCTTGACTTGTTAAACCTTTTTGTTAATTTTTAAATTATTTTGTTGGTTAGGTTTATTATTGTTGTTACATAGGGTAATATTAAGTTTTTACCCACAACATACTGTTAATAGGATTGTAAAACTAAAGAAGTTAATTGTATTTTAAAAGTGAAGTTATGTAAATCTTTACTTTACAAACATTTATGCATCCGATGTAGTTCTTATTTATTAGCTATTTCTGTCTTCTATTATGATACTTTGTTGACTTTTCTTTCATCTCTTTATTGAGGTTTTCTTCGACAAAAACTTCTATGGCAAATATTTCTGCCTGAAGGATTGTTGGGGTTTGCCACAAGGCTATTGATAATAGCAGTTAAAATTTTAGTTTAACGGGCATAATGTCTGTTGGCATCTCTAATTTAATTAATGTAGGTGGTAGGTACTTGCTTTTATGATAATTTTTTACACTGTAGATATGAAATCTGAGTCTTGTTTCAACAATCATTCATAATATAAATATATATATGTATATAGTATTTAATTAACCTTCACTTTGTGATTTAACCAGAGCATTTTCATGTTGTAGGTGATAGATAATGCGACTTAGAATTAGTTATTAGGTATACACTTTCTATAAGCTTCGCTTTCTAATCGGCCTTCTAATTAAATGCAAAACTCGAATCGGAATAAGGTTTAGTGTGCAGATCATAACCTCAAATTACGGACTACACGGACGGCCAGGCAATGTCATAAAATAAACTTACTACAAAACGTAACAATCTCCATACTTATCTGTGTTTTTCCTTTCTAAATAATTCATATTTTGTTTTTAAGCGTTCGAAACCGACGTTTCTATTAAGATTATTAGCATTTCATTAAAGTAGTTTCCCTATTAAATTATCACAATTAAAATGACTACTTTATGCGTACTTTTAATTTTTATTTTTCTTCAATATTTTACAATTAGACAAGTAATTGTCTGTAATTGTTAATTAATTGTGTTAATAATAATTGAATCCCTTATTTAAGAAAACGGACATGTCCACTATCGACACAAATCCCTATTTCTCGAGAAATCTAATCTTCAAGGCAATACGCATCGTTTAGTTTATAAACCCGTTAAGTCTATGTAGCAGACTAAATCCTGAAGTGTTTCGTTTACTAGGTTTACTTGAGAAAGCCGACATGTCCAGGACTTATCGGGTTTCTTAAATAACCCCTGCGTTTACTGAGTTGTCAGTAAGTGGTTTTAGACGCAATTAACTACTTTTGGGCCTTGGCCCGTATTATTCTCCACAAGGTTGGCATGTTGTCAAACGAATTTCATTAATAATGAAAACTATAGTAAAGTTTTCAAAGAAAAATTGACCTTATCTTTTGGGCAGCCTCAGGTAGATGCATGTTCCAGGTGTGAGGAACTTTCTGTAAAATCCATGCGTATATATGCTTATATATTTCAGTTTTTCTTTGCATATAATCCGATCTTTAGTTATCAGTTTAATTATTACTATAATACAACACCAATGAATAACACAACATCAATGAATAACAAACAAAGAGTTCGCATTTAAGGTACTAGGAACTGATTGACCGTTAACACAATAACATTACCAGCGAATGAAATACGTATTTATTATCAATATGCGTAACAGCAATTGTAAGAAATATGCATGAATCTACTCCACCGTAGTATAAACAAACTACATATGCACATACTTAGAAATCCCTTAGAAAAATTGCAATAAATTCACTTATGAATAACGGGCTTTTACATTGCTAGTATTAAATAAAAAAAAAATGCAGTTAAAATACAAATGAAAAATTGAAAGATTTATAGGAATTGTAGTAAGGAAATGTTCAACAGCTTACAAACAACATAGACTATTTGAATGACAGCAACATCGATATTTTTCTAATATCATAATCATAACGAACAAGCAAGGTAATATTTTCAATGTGTCAATAGGTAAATAAAATACAATAGGAAATTATCGACATCCATAATCAAGGGACAATCATTATCTTAACCTTGACTGTGCATGCATATGTAGAGCTTGCCCTCGTGTACTGTTTTTTTTTTTACATTTCATGCGAGTAAAACTGGGTGGTGTTGAATGATGTACATATAGATGAATGAGAGTGCTGTGCTGCCCCGAGTCATAAACTTGGGCCTGGAAGTCGACCGATAACGATGGAAAAATATGAGGGAAGCAGTGAAAAATATAAACAAATAAAAATGTCCTGTTGAGATAAGCACGTTTGGATAATAATAATTAGAAGCCTACAACGAATGCGTGCGTGGTTTCACTTTGTTAATATTGTTGTTAAAATCGTCCGATAAAGAAAAAAACAATTAAAAATAGCTCCAGTATTTACGTGTTAAGATAGATAATGTTTAATTTATTATATCACTTTTCTTTTATTACTTTTAAATTGTCTGGGCATGATTGAGATATTTTATTGGTTTTTCTATTAAATTTTAGATGCATTTCTTTGTTATTTATTATTTTATCGATCTTTATAGTGCACTTCTGGGTTATTAAAATGAATTTCAAAATATTTAAATGCTTAATCATCATCTGTTTTTCTTTTTGTTAATAAAAATTTGATTTTCTTACTGAAACAGGATTTTCCTTTTGCCGCTTCTAGTCGCACGCGTCTACACACACAGAAAACTGCATTTTGAGTTCAAAACAAAAATAATGTTGTAACACAATATTTTCGTAGAAAAAATTAAATAATTTTATTGTAAGTAAATGTTTTACCAGTAAGAAAATTGAAAGTAATTCAAGAAAACGTTTGTTTTGATGAATTTTCTTAACTAGAGAATATATTTCCTTAGTGCAAGTAAATAGAGAATACAGCTTATTGTACACTCACGGACACCCAAAATGTCCGGTCTAAGCCACAGTGTAAACGCAATGGTCCGTTCGGATATACTCGGGAGCAAAACATCCCCGTCACTCTCTTTCCCAACGCCGCGGCAGCCCGTTATTCGCTTATGCGAATTTTAGTAGTCTCCCGGAAGAAAAGTAGATGTGTTGAGGGGAACTACGTATTCTCTTGGTGAAAATGTGATGTATGATTATGTTTTTAAGGATGATCAACGTTTAGTCACTTATCTTTTATCTTGTTTAGCATTCAGACGTTCTTTTCATTATAGTTCAGCAGAATTATTAAGGTTATTTTAATAATTCAAATTCTAAAATTTATTATTGAAATAAAAAATGTATAATTGTTTCTGATTTGGATTGGGATTTTTGTTTTCAGTAATATTACGGAAATTATAATTAAACTTGAATCAGTTGTAAAGCATTTTGGTATAGAAAAATATTTAAACTAAATATTAATTAGAGGGCACAAAGGAACGTGTTGGTGTATTACAGATTTTCACGGATTTTATTTCTTAAGAAATTCAAGGTGAATAAAAATAAGTCAAACTAATAATGAAATAAAGTATATTTTACATTAAAATACAATAAAAATAATAAATAATAGGTCCGATGGGCCTATAGGGGTAAACGCATAAATCTTTTCTGAAATTTCCATTTTTCACGATTTCCGGTAACGAAGCGACAATTCCCAAGGTCGATGCCCGCGTGCCGGCCAGATGAATTATGTAATATTGCAGGTAGTCGTGCACCGAACATCAAAACATAGAAGCCTTGAACGACGACGAATTTGATGTGAAATAAGCACAAAGGGGATCGAAGATTTCTTTCGTACCTAATTTCTCATATGTCAGTAATTACATTACCACCAACCAACTATTTACGTTTTACAAATAACTATGTGGATGTATGAAAAATCGCCGTCGTAAGATCTCTTGGGATGGCTTTATGTATGTCAGAAAGAAATTTTTTTTTTGTTAATGTTGAAATTAAATAAAGAAATCAATTATGTTCTCTCCTTTTCTATTTTACTGATATTCTTTGTTGATATTTCACCCTGTAACGCTGAAATTAACAAAAAAACAAACACATTTAGATGCTACTCCGGGCTTTGACCGAAACTAGAGACCTATGTTTTACTTCTTAATATCAAGAATGTTAACAGATTTAATATTAATACAATAATAAATATATATTTAGGACAAAGGTTGCCGATGGTAGACGTGAGAACAAAAACTGTATGTCTTTCCACATTTGTGCAAAATAAAGCCGATACAGATTACGAAACCTCTATTCAATATACAAAAAATTTCATGAGTCACAATCAGATACCTGGAGTTGGCGGTAATGCCGACAAAAACTTGTTATTACAATAAAAAGCCGATAAGAAGGAGCGTATAACATTTTGTCTTAATATTTTAAATACAGAATATACCAAAATACCGGTATTCATATTAGTTTAATATTATTGGTTTTGGTAAAGCAGGTCGGTATTGCAACCTCTAATCATATTGCTTAAATGTAATACTACTTAAACAATTTATTGGGATTTCATAAACATTATAAGAATTATATCACCGCAGAAGTAAACAACAATTAACAAAGTTTTAAACGAATTCAATAAATAAACATTAGCTATTTCTAACTGACATATCCGTATTTGCCAAACTCACAATCACTTTTCGCGTTTCAACTTTTTTCAACTAGTTTTTAAAACAAGGAAAAAGTATAAATTGTGCTAAAGTTGTCTGCGAAATAGCGCAATGAACTTCACCCGCATATCTTTCTAAACCGCTACGAAGCAAATATAATACATAAATATGGGTAATTCCCAGAAGAACGGAATAGTCGCAAGGCAAGGGAAAGGCGCGGGTGCTGGTAAACTTCCGAACGCACCCGAACAGCTCGCTGCGTTTAGACTACGCATTAGACCGGACATTTTGGGTTCCGTGAGTGTACATGCGCAGCAATACGTGGGATTTATTTATAATATAAGGTTTGTTCGCTGTGCGAATCAGAAGTTAATTGGAAACTATTTCGGTTTTTCCAGTGCGCATGATTCCAAAAAGGATTGTAGTTTGAAATTAGTTTGATAATTTACACTGCGAACACATCCAAAAGCGACAATACTGCCATCTGTGTTCAACAATTGGAATTTATGCGCGCAGCGTGAACTTTGATATAACTGGGTATATAAACAAGGGTATAACCTAAAGTTTGTGTTTGTTATCTGGCCTTTGATACATAATAATTTCAATATTGGCTTGTATTTTTGTGAAAATAACAGGATTAATATGGATGGTAAATCTTTAATACGAAAGTATTTATTGATTGCTTTGCCACTCAAGAAATATAATTTACAGGTTTCGGTATGGTCGATCTTTTGATTATCCCCTCACAAACACAAGAAAACATATTTCAACACGCTTTGTTTTATCTCTCTCGTTTAATGCGCATGTGCGGATTTGAAATCCACAAGAAATCCGTGAACTTTTTGGATTAATCACCAACTGTTACTGACTACAATTTGACACTGTGCGAACACCAAATTCTAAATTGCAAACGGTCCAAATCCGAAATTGTAGCACTGCGAACGCTTAATTGTTATTACATGCGTCGTTCAGTTGTGGATAGTTGCTGACTGCACAGCGAACAAAGCTATAATAAATAAATGTTAGAATCGGTTAGAGTCACCGGGTGGGCAGTTGGTCTCAAAAGTTGTCCCTATGACGTCACAAGACCCGTAGTTGGTTCCAGAAAACACGAAGGGCAGCACTAGTACAAATTAATTACTCCCCACCTTACCGATAGAGGGATTATTCAGCGAGGATATAAACCGGGCGGGAATGAAAGTGAAAAATGCGCATTTCTGCATCTCGTTACGAGGGTTATGTTCACGTAATGTCATATGCGAATTGCTGGTTATAATTGTGTGAAATTTACATTCATCAATTCTAATATTTTTACATAGTATCAGTGGTGTGAGTATACATATTATTTTAATCGTTGTCGGCAGTAAAAAAGCTGGAAATATGTATTTTTTTAACAGCTGATGGAAAGAGAGTTCGACCACCTTCACTAAAAAAAATTGGGTAGTTACATGGAGAGGCTTTAGAAGTTTATATGACACAATTATTAGAGAATTAGGCTTCAAGTACTTTTCATTGAGATCTTTCAATCAGGACCCTATTGAAAAATTTTTTTATTGTACTAAGACTTTTTTGTTCAGTTTGGAATTTTCTTTTAAATTGCAAAAAAATTTACAGGGCGTTCCATTAAAAAAAAAAAATTTTGGACGAATATCTAGAGAACGCGACGCTCAATTGTTTTTCTGTTTTCACAATTGTGACCGCCATAAAAAATAGTACTACTTTGTCCATTTCACAGATTCTGTACCTCCAAAGATAACAAAGTTATCAATAGTGCACACTTAAGTGTGGACACACGGTATACACATTCCCAGAAAACAAAACATGATCCCCTTAAGCTGACATATTTTTAAGGTTAGTCTAACCAAAGACATTACCCACAATATACTATTATGGTAAACAATAAAGATTAAATATCTGTAAACTTCATAATGCACATAGGAGTTTGTAGGCGTATATTTCAATAAATCGAATGTTGCCATTGTTCTCATACTAAAAACAATAAAACAAGGATGAAAATATTGGGGTTAAACGTATCAACATAAAAATCTGTTTATTTAAGAACCACCAGTCATGGCCTACTTAAATTTTATAGCGTATAAGTGTCAAGTTATATTTGGTTTAAAGTAAGTTTTGGATGTTAAAAAGGTTTTAGAATTAAATTTCGTATCAAAATATCCCTTGTATAGAAGAAAATAAGTCAGAGAAACGTACTTTCACAAGGGAAACAAAGTTTGCATTGTTGCTGCTCATGTTGTTGTGTTATTCATTGTTAACCTTTCATTTTAATGGCCATAAACAATTTTTCTTGATAAATCTCGATCAGGTGGTATGGGATTTAAACAGTATTTTAATTTGAAATATCGCGAAAAAGTCGAGATATTTGTGTGAAGGAAAAGTGTATTTAAGTAAACTTATCTCATTAGAATCGGACTATTCTAATTTTGCTAACGATAAGAAGAAATTAGCTCCCTACATTTTAAATACACAAACGCATTAAAATCAAACAAATAAAGTCATTCCTAACAATTTTAAACGACTCTATTGTGTGTTATGTATATTGTAAAAATGATCCTGATACGAGTTTCTTGAATTAGTCGGTATTTAAAAGGTAATTGACAGTAATTCTTTTCGGAGTGCAGTGTCAACTAGTAGCATCCTCCGTATTTTATAATACATATATTATAATTACAATGAATCATGAGATGTTTTATACCAGTTCTTGTTAATGCTATGTATATATGTACATTCTTAATATAATATATTTTGCTGATAAGAATTGTATTTTTGTGTCAAAACAGATTAGGAATGGTCAAATCCTATCCTTAAAGAATGCGGCTCACATAGAGGAAATCACCAAATATTCAAACATTCTACAATCCTCGATAAATTCAATAGCATTTTAGATAAGTCAACAAACACACGCCTGAAATATTTAAGCAATTACACACATAATTTTAACATTTAAGATATGCAAACATTTAAAGCCGTTGACATATTAAAATTTAAACCGTAAATAATCCGGGGGAACTCACCAGAAATCAATGTAAGATTTTCCTAAACTTCTACCAGAAATATTTTATCGATCATGTTTGTAGATATCCTGATTTTATAAACCAAACATTTGTGGTAAGTAAACAATTGTATGTTAAACAATATCGGCGACAAACTAACGGCGTTATCGCCCTAGCACAATTTGCATTGCGATATGAAATTTTGAAAAGATAATTTGATCGGTATTATCGGACTTTGCGAATAAATAAAGACAATAAATATAAGAGGACCCATGCTGTTTCGGGCGCCACAAAACCGAATTTAATAAAAATCGATCACGCTACGGGTAAATAATTCGCACAATTCAATTAGATCCAAGTCGTGAAGTTCCATGCCCGGGTACATCCACGGGATAAGATTTCTTGCGTTACGGATACACAATAACAATATGAATGATCTCGAGACAGTAATATAGCACATACACAAAGAAAGTTTTAGGGGGGCGTACTTTACATTCAAGGGCGCAGTATACGTCTAACGGATCAGCTGACCATATTGCTGTGCGAGAAAAAATCTGTCAAATTATCACCCAGTGCCCCATAGTGATCGATAATCAACAGGTCAATACGTTATAATAATACTTGGGGCGGCGTAAAAAAATGTGCAATTATGACGCACTAAACTTGACAATCGCCGAAAACACACACAGACGTAGAGGAATGAGAGAGAACCATTGCCTAACCTACCTTACGTATAAGCCTTTTTTTTTTTCGTAAAATCGATACCGTATTTCGCGTAACACTTATACTAACTAATAAATCTGCGCACATATAAAACACCGATACGAACTTTACGCGAACGTTTAGCACCTGAACGAATGAAATGCATAAAATTAGGGATAGACACAAAATGACAGTTCGACGATTACTGCTGACAGCAGGTCTGCCAGACTAGAAAATCGCGTATACCCTGCAGCGCCACATCACGAAAACAGACCGTTCTGCGAGTTTCGGAAGGTCCGTGATCGAGTACGATCAATCCGCACGAAAATGAGACATGATTCTACTCACCCAAGCCGCTTTCACATTAATTTTTCCCCAAAACACGCCAGGAATAATGAAAACATCGGTGACACCACCGGACACTGTCGCCAGAACAATAAAACACTAGACTGCGGGAAATTTAAACGTCACATATTTGTCAAAGATGTTTCAAATTGATTGATTTGATTGTTATTTTCTGTTCGTTTATACGTTTGTACGCTTTTAAAATGTCTAATAGTGGAAGATATAGGGACAGCACCCCTTTAATATGTCCGGTATATACGATTTGAGTAGGTTTTCAATTTTTCAAATCCTCATTTTGATATTTTATACAGGCCGGCATAGTTTGCGAAAGAAAGGAGAAAGTAAAAGATTGCGTGGAATCTTATAAACTAGTAGATGAAGTGGACGCAGTTAAGAATGCATTACATATCAAAGAAGAACCTTTCCCATATAAGCCAAAACGAAGTGTTAACTATCGGCACCCAGGAATTTTCATAGAGGTCAAATAAAAAATAATTGACCTACTTTTATTTTTAAAAAATGCACAAATTCTACATTCTCTAACATAAGAAAGTATAATTTAAGGAAACCCAAAAATCAACCATGCGCGTCATCTAGTATGATGCATATGAACTAATATTTTATTTTAAATATGTCCCTTTTCGAGGCCTCTAAGCGAATGCTTGTGAAAATGTACAGATCTTTTCACTTCAAGCCTTGATGCATTGGGCTTCAAACTCCTAACAATAATTTAATTGCAAATTTATTTTCTGTAGTCAAAGGATGTAATCCGTCCGGCAGCAAAGACAAGATATGAGACGGTAATTAACGATTTACGCGAAACCGCTTACGATTCCTACTGGAACAAACAATTAGGTAGCACTAGGGATAGCAATGGGGCTTTCCCTACGGGAATGGATCCTCAAGCTACAACTTTTGGTGTAGCGACTGTTAGAGGTGAATTATGTGTATTTACCGCAAACATTAAAGTATCTTTTTGAAATCTTTAAAGATCATGGTGTCGCAGAGTTGGTAAATCCTAGAAAAAGTCATTTTGAAGTTCTGCTGGAGAGTCAAGAAGGGCATGATCTGTACCGGACGAGTCACAATGATTATAATCCTGGGGAACGCGTTGATAGGGGGTACTAACCTTTTTATTTTAAAAAGTCGTTTTACACCAACCTCATTATTGCTCAATTTCTTTTATGTGTAACAAAAAATAGCAAATAAATAGGGTGCTGTAAAACGATCTTAAGGAATTAGTGTTATCGTCGCCATCTTATGATACATTTTCGAATTATTGTAAAATTTTGTGGGAAAATTGTTTTCAAATTAATACGTGAATCAAACCGTTTTTATTTTATTTACCTCTATTTACAAACAAATCGCTACTTCTCAGATACTTACGCCCGGCTTATAATCCCGATACGAGATTCGGAATGAACACAATATACGATCCCAAAGGAATTTGGGTAAAGTGTGCAACAACTTGGCACCTTAGCGATCCTTTAGAGGTTGCAAGCGTTATTCAAGCAGATTTCGTAGACAAGAGAAAACCCAAATTAGGAAAGGCTCTGCAACCGTACGCTTTTACAAGTTTCAATTTAATATGATTTTGTTCTAACTTTAACCTTGCTTTAGAAACAACAACATCGCAAGAGTACCCAAAGATTTCATGTTCGGATTGCCGTGCACACGAGAAATGTGCGGTGTGCAAGAATTGCTGAAGGACCCGACCTGTAAACCGAATAGTTGCAAAAGGGTGCTGTATCAACAAATTTCGAATTTGAACAATTTGAGGGATTATATCAAGGCGCGCAGGGATGTTCATATAAATCTGAAGGATTTGCACGATACATTTTTGTTTAACGATAAGGTAATTTCATGCAATGGCTGGATTAATTCAATATCAATCAATAAAATTCAAATTTTTCGTAATATTAGTGACTAAACGGTTTTTATACTGAATTATTAGTTATTTTAATACTTTTGTGTTGAAGTTACTAAAAATAATTGATTTAAATTTTATAGATAGGGCTATCGAGAAATTAAATGAAAGAATGTTTCAAGTATATTTGATTTAAAAGAAAACATCAGAAATAGAAGTTAGATTTTACGTAATTATCTTTTATCTACATCAGTTATTTATCTCGACGATTTCTAGGTTAAGAATATGTAGGGAAATGATCGAGATTTGAGGTTGGCAGTATTAAATTATGAAATTTTAGTTATTTTCTATCTCACTCTTTCTAATGTGTATATTTTAGAGGTTATGGCGTGGTTTTATCATTATATTTAATGTGAAATACATATGGTCACTACAAGAACTATTCAGAAATTATTTGATATATTTGCTGCAAGTTAGGAACCAAATTTGCTCCTCTTTATAATAAAATGATTCTCATATAGCTACTTCAATCACTCGGATAGAATGCAAAAAAATCAGTAGGTACTTACTTTCTACGTTGTAAAATATTTTCACACTTAATAATGGCTTACAGAATAACACATTTTTAAAAAATCAAACAAAATCACTTTTACCAAAAAGGATTTATTATTTCACGAAGTAGGAAAGCTTCATTTCGTAACAGGTCAAATTAAAATTAAAGATACAATAAGCTTCGCAACCATTCCTGCACGTGTTTAGCGTGTCCGAAGTTGTTACTACCGCTTCTCGTCTACTTGGACCTCGCACGCATCTTCCTGCGTTTTCTCTTTAGCCTTCGCATACGCTTCTTTCTCCACTTAGCTCTCATGTTTAGTAATCGTGGTGTGGAAGAAAACCCGAAAGTTCCCCCTGCAAATAATTTTAAATCGTCGAAATGAACGATGAGGCACTTTTCGCCAAATTAAAAGTGATTATTTACCTTCTTTTACTCCGTGTTTTGTCGATCACTGCACACTGCGACTGTTCTCCACAAAATGCGTGGAGGAAAAGGAAGTTGACGGTGCGATTGACGACAGCCAATGGTTTCGCTCCTCCTTTCTAGTAACTAAAACAGGTCTGACAACTGCACAGTGATGGTAACATATTTTTCTTTTAGACATATTTTGAAGTAAAAATACAATTATAATTGATAATTATAATAAATTAAACTTAGTTTTATTGATGTTAGGAAATGTTTTTACACATTTTATTATTTAAATAGCAGTAATCTCAGAAATAAAGTAAATATGACTGAAGCTGTTATACAGGGTTAAATTATATACAGAGTTTCCTATAATTAACAGATGAATACAATACAATACTAGAAATATTTAAAGCACGTATATATTTTATTTTAACTGTTTTCTCAAATATACTTAATAATTCTTAAAAATTCACCCTTATTTTCGGTGCATTGTAGGACAAATCCGGCTGGATCAGTGTGGAAACATGGAGAGAAATATGTGAGTGCTACCGCTTGAATTGCGGAGACGATTTTGAACCCTTAGCAAAGGTCGTGGAGGTTATCAAAGATGATAAAATCGATTACGAAGGTTTCCTAACGTTAATCGACTCCAACAAATATTGTCCTCGATTGAAGACTATACAAGGTAATAAATACGTTTTCTTTATTTTAATCCATCTTTTCATTACTCATTTGGTGGAAGAAACTCACATGAATAATATTTAACACTCTTTATTGTTTCAAAGTTGTATAAATTCGCTCTTTTATATAGAATGTATTTATATGTAATAATCCTGTTACTCGTCGTTATGTTTGTTAGTTTACGTTGTTTTTGAGGTTATCACATATTGTTTTCGCAATTTGATATTTATTGTTTAAATATCAGGGTGTTAAACACTATATAAATATAATCTAAATTTCACGGCACTATAAGTAGAGTATCCGTTACATCTAAGCTTTGGTAAATATAAAACCTGTTAAATGAGTCTTTTTTATTATTAGACGTAAAAGAGGGCCACTTTTATTATACCACTACCAACATGGCGGGTGCAGTAGATTATAAAACAATGGACAATTCAAGTAAGAATAATTCTCATATACATATATATATATTTTTTAAATAAACTTGTGGATTTCGCTTATATTAAAAAAAAATCTTTGAAGATATGCGTCCAGCCGGCGTTCCTACAATCAGAATGGATACCGGACGACCTAGGGTTTTAGAAGGGCAATGCAAGGCTGATATGGAAAGTTTGGGTGATGAGACTACGGCTAAAGCAGTTGTCAATCCAAGTATTTTTACAAATTATGGTTTAACGCATCGCGACTTCTTCATGGTTGTTATACAGATCCTTTGTTTTTACTCGAAAGTCACGTGACCAATATGCACTTAAAATGTTACTAAAAATTAATTTTTCATTCGCTAGAGGTCGTTTTACACTGTATTATTTATTCGTCGCCTATTTTTGTAGTCCCATGGCTTTCGAAGTGGTGGTTGGGATCCTATTGTTTGAAATACTTTATATTAATTTCGTTTACAGCCTAGAGAACCTGAATATATTAGGAAATTATTTGAAAACTGCGGTTACGAATTTCCGGGAGATACTTTCGCGAAATTATGGCAGATGGGCGTTTGTACGGATAAAACCGGATTAGTTTGTGTCGATACGTTCAAACAATTGCTGGCTTGCTCCTTCCCGCCGCCTACTTTTAACAGCACTGAAGAACATAAATGCAATTATTGATTTTTTCACCGATCAATTTTATTAACACAATTCATGTATTTACAACTGTTGTAATAGATAAAGTTATATATAATTTTTTCGTATTTTAATTAAAATAATAAAAGCAAAACCCTTTAACTTCTACGCCTATGTGTATCTCTGGATTTATCATCTTCATTCCTTTGCCTTCGATCTCTCCTTTCTCTATGGTTATCATCTTTGTTTCTATCGTGTCTTCTATATCTTTCATCTCTTTCCTTATTTTCGTCTCTTCGCCTTCTAAATCTCTCTCTGTCGTCGGTGCGTTCTGGCGGTTTCCCGTCGCGTTTTTTAACGAATTGCCCCAAAAATTCTGTTTCACGTTGGTTCAACTTCCTATCCTTATCTTTTATCGATTTATCTTTCTCATTGGCTTTGTTTTCTCGCTTTTTTCCATCATCCTTGGTTTTGGGTTTCTTCCTTCCATCGTCGTTTGAATCCGCCGACTCCTTCTTCTTAGACTTCCTACTTTGTTTCTGCTTATTCCTCTTCGATTTTTCATCCTCCGATGATTCGCCTGAGCTCGAAGACGAGCTATCATCGTTGGAACTCTCGTCAGAGGAGGAGGAACTGCTGCTACTCGAACTGGAAATCTCTTGCGCGGCGTTAAGTTCGACGTTCTTAGGCACGTTCTTTAAATGCTCCCTGAGTTCGTCTGTCAACCCGCCCAGGCCGATGGAAGTGAAGAAATTTATCGAGAATCTCGTATTTTTCGGATTATCTCTTGGGAACAGTCCGGAGAAATGAGGTTCCATTGTTCTGAAATTAAACTGATGTACATGGGAATTCCTGGCGAAATTAATTCGGGACGATTGTTTCGGAAATTCGTGGATTTCCATTTTCGAATGAATCAAGAAATGAGAAAATATCTAAACATGCTTCGTTATCCTTACCCTAAATTTATATTTACAAGTGCTTTTCTCCTTTTATCGCCTACTTTTGACCTGCTATATAGAATTCTGTGAATTCTGAACGTATTCAAAATGTAACTGCAAAAAAAATGTGTTTTTACCCTAATAAACCCATCAGCACAGAATGGTACAACGGGACCTGTTCCCGATTCAATACATTTTTAGATTCTCTTTTGATATATATAACAGTGGCGGCTCGTCAGGGGAGGCTACGGAGGATAAGCCTCCCCTATTATTTTTAATAAAATAAGTAGCGTTTATTATGTATTAAAATAATGTTTAAGCATCGGTTATATGCTAAAACAAAGCAATTTTGCAAAAAAATATATAATCAATAGTAATTTAAAAATGCAAACAAATTTCCAATAATGCATGAAATTTTATTGTACGCACTATAATAGCAAGCGAGGAGGCTAGCCACAGAGTTGGCTCCGCGCCGACTATTAATGCCATGGCTGAAAGCAATGTGTCTCCGTAAGTGCACGTGCACTTTATACGGCGAATACGCATGGTTGGAGGCTTGCCGCCGCGGTGAGATCCTACCCGATCGGTATGTTGCTGTAAAACATTGTTACGCAACTGCCCATACGACTCCCAGCACTAATAACTTAAGAAGCGTTGGGTGAGTTTTGTTAGGTTACGCACACAAAATGGATAAAATGAACGAAATTAGAATTTCGAAAAGTTTTGTATTTCTTTCGCAGTTACGTTTTGTATGAATTTAGAATTCTATATAGCAGGTCAAAAGTAGGCGGTAAAAGGAAAGAAGCACTTGCAAATTTATACTTACGGTAGGGATAACGAAGCATGCTTAGATATTTTCTTTGTACCGGAATTCTAATTTCGACAATAAAATACTTACGCGTCCTTCAGTCTCGTGTTCAACTTGGCCAATCCAATATACTCGGCTAACTCTTGAAATAAGATCTTGATGAAGATTCTGCTGGAGCTGTTGGTGTCGACTTCGTTCAATTTCATTATATCGAGCACTTCCCACCCTATGGCGTCTGTAAATAGGAGGTGAGCGAAGAATTTGCTCACGTTTCTCAATTTGTTCGCATCTAATCGATGGGTAGTGGCATAAGTGTCTTTGAAGATCTGCTCGAATGGCGGAACATAGATCTTATTAATCTGGCAGAAACGTTGTGCTAGTAATCCGTAAAATTTCTCGTAAGTACGTTGTTCGGCACAGCAATCTGTTGAAAAATAATCAAAAAAAAAAAAATTTAATTCATTTCAAGTGTAGAATGGTGTAGTAAAATTATATCTTGACGTTTTTAAAATGAATTTTGGGGTGTTACCTAAGAACATATGACACAATTCGATCTCCTGTCCCGGTTTCAGTTCCATCTTCATTAATTTGTGCGCGCACTCCTCGAAATCCAAACTCGATTGTATCGTCAAATAGATTGTCCGCCTTAACGTGATCAGGTTGGTTTCTGTGTTATCTATGATGGCGTTCCCTTCTTTCGGCTCTTCTTCATCTTCGCCCTCCTCTTCGTCGCTACCATCTGATCCTTCGGAACCGGAACCCGATTCGCTGTCGGTGTCCAAGATCTCCTTACTGAGGGTTTTGTATTTCCCCTCATTTTCCTCGTACTTGTCGTCGAATCTGAATACGTCTAAAAATCAATATTCTTGATTATCTTATAGCGTTAGGCAAATCCGAAATTGCTAAAATACGTAATGGGTTGGCAATTCTCATGGAAAAATAAAAATAAAACTGGAACAGATAGGCGCAGGTTTATAAAAAAAAATTAGGATGGGTAGCCACAATATCCACAAGACATTGAGATTAGTTGGTACAATTCCTACAAAAAAAATTGGATAGATTAGTACGGTATCCACAAATAAAGAGTTAGGCTGATGCATTCCCAAAAAACTGGCATTGCTTGTATCAATTATATAAAAAAAATTAGCATAGCTTGACGCTAAATCTACAAAAACAAAAAACTGCAGGATAAGATGACGCAATTTAAAAAGCTGGGATAACTTGGTCCAATTCCCACAAGAAAAAATTATAGATTAATGCAACTTAAAATAAAGAATTAGCGGATTAGGTTGGCGCAATCTCAACAAAAAAAAAAAAACGTAGAATAACGCAATTTAAAAGAGCATTGGGACAAGCTGCCACAATTCCTACAAAAATATGGTAATGTGGTGTAATATCCGCAAAAAACTGAGATGGGTTGGTACAATTACCAGAAAAATCGAAATAAGTCTGCTCAATTCTCAGGAAAAAAAAGGGAAACTGAATCGATGTTGACGCAAAATCCAGTAAAAAAAGTGGGATATGGTAACGTGGTTTAATAGAACACTGGGATAAGCAGCCACAATTCCTGCAAAAATATTAGTGTTGAGCAATATCCACAAAAAACTGGATTGGGTTGCCACAATTCCCAGAAAAATCGAGGGAAAACAGGAAACTGGGATAGGTTGGTGCATTTTTTACAAAAATAAGATGCAATATATACTAAAAACTGGGATAGGTCGGCTTAATTCCTAGAAAGACTGGGATGAGTTGACTCGATATCCATTAAAAATTAACATAGATTGACAAAATTCCAAAAAAAGAAAAAGACAGGGTGAGATAAAAAAAAAAAAAAACTGGAATAGGTTGGTGTAATTCTCACAAAAAAATGGCATAGATTGGTACAAGAGAATTAGAATTTGTTAGCCCAATTCCTACAAAGAATCAGGGAGATTGACGTAGATTAGAAAAAAAAACTGGGATAGGCTGACTATATCCACGAAAAAAAAAAAAAAAAAAATGGTTTGGGCTGGTGCAATTCCCAAACAACTGGGAGAAACCGACAAAAAACTAGGATAGGTTGACGCAAAATCCATAAACAACCAGGATAGGTAACGCAGTTTAAAAGAACACTTGAATATCGACAAAAAGTGGGATAGGTTGGCTCAGTTCTCAGAAAAACTGGGATAAGTTGACTCAATTCCCATTAAAAATTAGCATAATTTGACGAAATTAAAAAAAAAAAAACGATGAAATCAACAAAAAAACTAGATGTACGAAATTTTTAAAAAAATCTGGATAGGATCAACAAAAAAAAAACTGGGATAGGTTGGTCCAATTCTCATAAAAAATTGAGATAGATTGGCACAATTTTCAAAAGAACCAGAATACGTTAGCACAATTACTACAAAGAATTAAGGTAGATTTGCGAAATTAAAGAAAACGCAGGGATTAGACAAAAAAAAAACTGGGACAGGTCTACGCAATCCTAACAAAAAATTGGGATAGATTGGTACAATTTTCCAAAGAACTAGAATATGTCGGCCCAATTTCTACAAAGAATTCGGAAAGACCGACAATATTAAAAAAAAAAAAACTGGGATAGGTTGACCCAATATCCATAAAAACTTAATTAAAAAAAAAAACGTAATTTCTAAAAGAAAAAAAAACGTTAAAGCAATTCCCACAAACAAATTATACAAATTGCTCTAGCGAAACGAGAAAATGACATTTTTTAATACATAAACAGAGAAAAAATATAACGTCGAAAAATGTGCTGATATGTTGGAAGTAGGCGTAGATCTCAAAATCCGGAATTTTGTAAATAAATCAAGGGTTGAGAATTAGGTGCTGAATACAACACAAGAAATATAAAAACGCAGTACTTAAGAAAAATGATGCCGAAAAAGGCATGAACACATAAAATAAAATCACTGAAAAACAAAAATTAACATAGATAGGGCATTTAAATCCATATATGAATAAGAATAATAAATAAGTCCGTAACGTATAGGGAAATAGGTAAAAACAGAAGAAAAGCAGAAGTAAAAAACAAAGAGGAATCTGGGGCAACAGTAGTATAGTCAAATATTGAAGCAGTAAATCACAAAAAATGAGGCTACTTTGTTAAATTTAAATAAATTTTAAGACAAGCTTCGATAATGATGATATTAAAATGTCAGAAACGCAAAAACATTTAATTAAAACTAGAAAAAGAGGCTGCCACAAGGAGCTATACTATGCCCTTCACTATTTACATTATACTTAAGTAATTGAATTTTGCTTTCAGAAAGATGCATCAAAACATTTTATTAAACAGTTTAGAGAAAGGCAGTATACAGTTTAAATAAAATTGAAAAAATACTTACTTAAGACATCTTCGGAATTTGTAGCTTTCACATCGTCCAATGTAATTAAATGTGTAAATTGATCTTCCTCCTCCACGATATCTAATTCCTCAATAATCGCGGCATGATCCTTAAATCCGTCCTTCCGAATTTGGAACATAACTTCAATCATATATTGGATACGCTTTTCTAACTTCCCTTCGTGCAAGATATTCCGCAACATCTCGAATATAGCATTTATCCCTGAAAAACCCTATATAATATCTTTTCAAAGAACCAACAATCTTTCTATACCTTTACTGGAAACCTCGGTTAATTTCTGTCCACACTCCTTTAAGAATGATATAGCCACCTCTACAGAATCATCTGTTGGAGATTCGACCAACAAAGTTAATATTTCTAAAGCCAAAATTTCATGCGCAACTCTCTGATTAACTAAATGCGCGATAAATGTAGCGGCTGATATACAAACGACTTTATTATTTTGCTTGAAACCCCTCTTAAACTGTAGTACCAACCTTTTTAGTAACAATTCGCCGATGTTAGGAAACTTTGAAGTTATAACCGCAACTAAAGCTGCATAAACGTTGGTAAAAGTTGGTGATGCTGCTTGAGCTTGGATTAGAGATTTGCACAACAATCCACGACCTCGAACGATATTTTCATGCAATAATTCACGAGCTATAATCCCAATATTCGAAGTGTTCACTTTGTTGATGTACCCATGGATCGATTTCTTCAAAGCTTCCCAAGCGATTCTTTGATAGGCAGCCGAAGATTTGTCCGTTATCTCAGCTTGCATCATACGCAATTTTGCCGGGGGAATGTAAGCACCTCCCGTTTTGGATGTCAGTAAATCAACTGTTTTTCTTTGCCGTGGTGTGATTACCGATTTATCCTCAGCAGCGTCCTTACCGTTTTTGTCTTTATTAGAAGATTCGTAATATCTTCTCCCCACTACATTATCATCCTTCTTCGGGTATTTACTCCAGTATCTATCGCTATTCTGCTTGTCCTCCTCTCCATAATATCGAGTGTATGGCTGATCTGGATTGTCCAAATCAACGTAATTGCGATGTCGACGATTCCTCTTGCTATGGGGGCTCCTCGATTTCGACCGGGAACGGCTCTTACTCCGTTCACGACGTCTTCTTCTGGTGTTTTTGTCTTCATTTCTGCGGTCACTTTTGCGATATTTTTCATCACGTTTCGATAAATCTTCCTTGGAGTTTTTATTCGCTTCGGGCGAATGGGAACTTTTAGAACGTTTACGTTCCTCTTTTTCTGCAGTTTCGGAGCCGCTAGTCATAGTATTTCTCAAAACAACAGTTTATAACCTAAAACGAGTACTCTGAACAACAGACGCAAATTTGACAACGAAATCATAGATTAATATGTACAGAGATGCGGAGTGGACAGATTACGTACTAAATTATATTCAAAATGGCGGCACTTATTGTATTTAGTATTCATGTTTTTCAATGATTAATTTTTAGATAATTATATAAAAAGTACAAGCTATTTTGATTGAATTCATCGTGTATAAGGTTTATTTATAGGGATTTAAACTTTAATTAAACAATCATAATCTCAAAGCCCTATCGATTTCGACTAATTAGTATTTGGCCTAAAAAAATCGAATTCGTTTAAACAAGTAATGACGTTCTTGATAAAATAATTGCTTATAACTGACCCACAAATCTATTTTTTAACATTATCATTTAGTATTTTCAATTTATCCTAGTGATATCATCGGATTTTTTTATGTATAGATAACAAATGTTAATTAGATCCTTTGCATCTATAGATCACATGTAAATCTTTTGTATGAATCAGATGATTGAGAACAACAAAGTTATTTTTAGATAATTCCATATTATTGTTACTGGTATTGATTAAATTAAACGAATTTTAAGACTGTAGAAACTCATCAGTTCTTAAACACGATGGGGGCAGCATTAGCATTATGTTCAGTGGGGCAGGTAAATATATAGATTACAGCAAATTATTAGTATTTTGTCACGATTTATCCCTGAAATGTAGTTAGCCTGTTGTTGCGGGAGCGCTGCTTGTTCCCTTTGCTGCGCGGCGTGTCCGTCATGCAAGAATTCGACGTCCTCCAGGTTGATGTACGCCTTTGTTTTGATTCTCGCAACTGTAGTTGCGTGCATCATGTTGGCACCTAGTCTTCAAGATTATTTGCAAAAAGTATTTATGATCCTTTACGAGGAATAAGGCAGCTATCACTTAGATATTTTTAGGTTCCGTTTTGTAATAATAACACAGTATATTTGCCGGACTCAGTTCAATTTGATTGTTCACAAGCCGTTGGTTACCTAGCTGTTTATCGGATCTATTTTATATTGACTTTATTCTTTGCATTGATGGCGATTTTGATGATAGGGGTGAAAACGTCTAAGGATCCAAGATCTGGATTGCAAAACGGGTAAGTAACTAAAATAATGGGGTAATCTTGCAGGTTATATTATTTCATGTATTGCCATCTATGTTTATTTTTTAATAACTAAACTATCCAGCGTTGCCATATATTTCTCCATCGCTTCTAATATTACTAATTGATCCAGAACATCAATAATTTACCTTAAATTAAAATAGATTTAAATGAGATGGATTTAATTATAAATACTATAGTGTTAAACCATCACCCAAACCATATATTTTAAATCGAAAGTGGAAAAATATGGCAATGCTAGATAATATTTTAGGGCAATTCACATTATAGGTTAGTTCATATTTTACCTTACAGATGGCAGCACATATACTGCTAGATTACAAATAAAGCTCGTTTGTGCTATTGTTTAAGTAACGATATTGCAGATTTTGGGGATTGAAGATTTTGTTGATTTTTGGCGGTGTTATCGGGGCATTCTTCATTCCTGAAGTTAGTTTCGGGAAGACGTGGATGTATTTCGGGATGGTCGGTGGGTTCTTTTATATTTTAATACAGCTAATTTTGATTGTGGACTTCGCGCATTCCTGGGCCGAGAGTTGGGTGGGCAAATATGAGGAAACTGA
The DNA here is from genome assembly GCA_949128085.1 of Cetonia aurata. NCBI lineage: Eukaryota > Metazoa > Arthropoda > Insecta > Coleoptera > Scarabaeidae > Cetonia > Cetonia aurata. Next base: position 63,972,001 of record OX421884.1, on the reverse strand, counting down.
ATCTAAGGGATGGTATTTTGCTTTGCTGGGTGCGACGTTTCTGAATTATGCTTTAACAATTACTGGAATCACTTTGCTGTTCGTCTACTTCACGCAGGTGAGTTTAGTTCCAGTGGCGGCTCGTTTTTATTCTTTGGGCAAAGGGGGCTAGGATGTTATAATCCCTCGGTGTGTGTAATTTTGTTTCTATTTTCAGAAAAAAAGTAAAGAAATTTATTAATCAGTCGATAACATCTCACTGTTTCTAAATTTTTCGGTTTTTTTAATTTTTTTTTTAGTTGGGGGTTTAGATTCTGCTAATTATTTTTTTAAATGTTCTCATTCGCCCTGAAATGTGAGATCAACGACAAGATAATTTTTTTCCATGTTCTCTTGTATTTTGGCTTTAATTTCTAAACCGTATAATGAGTAGAAGAAATCGTTTTTTTTTTATGAAAACTTGATGTTTTCAAAGAATAAAAAATTTAACGTTCGATGCGTGATCATCAATTCCCTAAACGAAGGTTGACCCATTGTCGATTAAAACCATATGTGACAACCCATCTAATGTTCCAAAAATTAGATCCTCTTGCAAAAAAGCGCGCAAATTTGTCATATATATTTCTGATAGTCGTAATCATTTTATCATTTACCTTTCTTTGTTGTAAACATTTCCAAAATGCACCTATAGGTACTCTATTGGACGTTTTTTCTAAGTCTAGGAAGGCGAAATATGTTTTTGTCTAACTCGTATAGTTCTTTTCTATCATCTGTATTTGGTACCTAGTTTCTTGGTTCGTGACTGTAGATTTGTACTTGCATCGCCTTTAAAAATTATTATTAACCTTTCCATCTCGTCGTCTACATTTCCTGAACGCTGGAAAACTGCTAAGATTGTGCCGGTGCACAAGAAGGGTGATCGTGTAGTTTCGACCAACTATAGACCTATTTCTATTATATCAAATTTTGCAAAACTTATGAGAAGGTATTATATCTGCGTATTTATAGTTCCACCCGATCGTTTATTTCGTCAAATCAACACGGCTTTATGTCTGGTAGGTCCACAGTTACTAACTTGGCGTCAATATCTCAATTGATTAGTGAAGTCTTGGACCGACGAGGACAAGTTGACGTAATATACACTGATTTAACCAGGACTTTTGACTTGATAGATCATGATATGTTGCTCTCCAAGCTATGCTCTATCGGTTTTGTTCCGTCTGCTTTGAGTCTTTTAAGATCTTATCTAAAACAGAGAAGATGCTACGTCTCGTACAATGGATACAACTCCAAAGATTTCATTCTTACCTCCGCCGTGCCGCAAGGGTCGAATCTAGGCCCATTACTATTTGTGCTGTATATCAATGATCTACTTCTCCAAATTGATCTCCCCATTCTTGCATATGCTGATGATATTAAGATCTTTTCTGAAATTTCTTGTATCGATGATGTGAGTAAGCTTCAACGTGCTTTAAATGCTGTTTCTAGTTGGTGTGATGCTTGCAAACAATTTGAATTTAAGGATCTTGGTGTAATCTTTGATACCACGTTTTCTTTCAAATCGCATATTAGTCATATATGTTCTGGAGCTATTAAATCTCTTGGTTTCATTATGCATGTCTCTAGATACCTTAAAGATACTTCATTATTGAAATCATTATACACGGTGGCCAGAAAAATGCGGACAAACACCACGCAGGCCAAATCTTTGTTTAATTCTGAGTTGACAATTTTAATTGAGAAAAGTAGTACAGTGTTTTCTTAAGTCACACGAGCAACTTAAAAGAATTGTAAATTTGGCAACACCTAATCAGACAAGTACTGTGGCAATAATCATTTTATTATTTACTATAAATCAGGTAAATACGCAAATTAGCAAGAATTTTATGTTAACATGGATAAAAATTTTATTGAAATTTAAAGATAATAGGAAAAAATTATAACAACTGTTCAAATTGGTAGCCATCAGTTTCCAGACATAATTCCAATCTTCGAGGAAGCGAATTCAAAACGCGCTCAAACATATCGAGGGTGATTAAAACTGCCGCCGTAATTTTATTAATTACACCCTCTTCGTTAGCTGGAGGCGTTGCATAGACCTTTTCCTTTGAAAACCCCCAAACGAAAAAGTCCAGAGGATTAATATCGGGAGATCTTGCTGGCCATGTGTAGTGTATTGTAAAGTTTATTTAATATTTAACAAATAATACAATTTAATATAATACACTTTAATAATAATTAATAAATGTAACCGAGCCCGAATATAAATAAGAATAATGCACCAACGTTACTGCCCGGCGGTCATGGCGAGAATGCCCGTACGCACAAACACCAATGCACTTGCGCTGATCTCAATATCATTGAGTATATTATAAGTAAAGATGGCACATCATCCTCCCCCTTAAAATAAAGACACATACACTGTAAACATCTATATGTATATAACAAACATCAATACTATAAACATTCTAATACATTTTGATGCATAGTACAAAAAAAAAAATAAATTTGGTAAAGCATAATCGCTTAAATAGTAGTACCGTATCTTTCCGGTGGTTTAATTGTGCGTTTGGGTCTAACGTCAATAGATTCAGTTACCGACTTCGCTATATGATGATCTAGGTTTGCATTAGGCACTTGATCAGTATCTGAATCACAAATTGTCGGCAATATGATATTATTAGACATGCATTTCTTTATTTGATTCAAATGCCGTTTCCAAGTCAACTGTAATTCAGGCACCCTCACAGTATATGTACATTGGCCAATTTGCTTTATGATTTTAGCCTTAATCCAAGTGGTATGATTTACATTTTGATAATTCTTAACTAACACCATTTCATCTATAGCATATTTAATATTATTTCTACCCCTAAAAGTACGTTTTTGAACGTAGCACATCGCGATTGAAGAGTTTTGGCAGGCTAAAGCAATGGCAAAACCCGTTTATTATCATTCTATTAAAAAAAAAAAAACATATTACCTGTGCAAAGTTAGTGTGGTTCATAATTAGAGGGAAGCGATTTCAAGAGAAGCTGAATAAACAAATAAAGCAGATGTTGGACCCAAATTTTATTTAAGATTTTTTGTGTTTCGACAAAACTTCTGTAAATTACACGGAATATTAAAAATTTAAATCCTGAGCCCCACCTAACGAGCCTCCACTGGTGCCATAACGAAAGTGAAAAGATTTGATTGATAAAATAAAATTATTTTAGGCGGATTCCTGTAGCCTCAATAAATTCTTCATCTCGTTCAACTTAATCCTATCCTTCATCGTCAGTATCATCTCTATATTACCGGCCGTTCAAGATAAACTCCCAAGATCTGGTTTATTACAATCCTCCGTCGTATCTCTCTATGTAACCTATCTAACTTGGTCGGCGGTATCAAACTCACCAGGTAAAAAATTATTATTAATCATATAAAATACAATAAAAGAATTAACCAATGTTGTTAAATCGAAGACAAGACCTGCAACCCGGGACTGTTGGGCATTGTCGGAGTCGACGATAAAAATCCACGAATGGGTTTCGATTTCGAGAGCATCATCGGTCTTGTAATTTGGCTGCTCTGCGTCTTATACTCTTCATTCCGTTCAGCTTCGAACTCTTCGAAAATTACCATGACCGAACACGTCCTGGCCAAGGATAATGGAGCAGGTAGGTAGTTTGATTTATTTTTTTTTTGTTTTGAAAATTCCATGGCATTGTGTAATTGTGTCTTGAATCAATTTTAATTTATATTTTATTTTATGGGCAGTCCGCAATGATCGAGATGGACTTGTTACCAATGAAGGTATGGTCTTTTTAATGTTCAATATTTAGCGGATGTGATATGCACTGTTGCTTCAAAAATAGCTTAGTAGTGGTTGGGTATGTTGGTTTTTTTTTTGTAGGAATGATAAGGCGGTGCAAAAATATATTAAAATCGTAATATAAGGACTTTCATTATATGGATGAGAATAAATGTATTTCTTTTTTTTTTAATTACAATTAATCATATTTCAAATAATAAAAAAAAAATACCACCGTGGCTCGAACTTACCACCTTTGGATTACGAGACCGGCACTTCGTCACTGGGCTATTGCGGTAATAATAATAATAATATTATTTATTCCTCTCGACTCACAATAGAGTATGGGAAACGTCAATAAGAATGTTAATACAATTAAATAAAATGAAACAGTATAGTACAAACACATATCACAAAACATCATCTAAAAATTCTGTTACTGAGTAGTGGCTCCTTTGAATTAATAATTCCTTAGTTGTTTTTTTGAATCGATTAAATAAAATGCACGTGCAATTCTTGGAAAACAAAAATATTTCGTTCTGGGATCGGCTGTCGATTTGCATTGGGAATTCTGAGTGAGAAAAAGGATAAGAAAAAGCTTAAATATGCAATTTTTGTAAAAATATACATAGAAAGGAATAAATATGCAATTTATGCAATCACTAATTAACGCTAATGAACTTTAATTAGTGTAATACGTGGACATATAGACTATAATTAAAGATATGCAAAAAATAAAATATATGCTCTTTGCATATAATCCAGTCTCTAGTTATTAGGAGCTTGAAATACGGGCACTAAGTATAATTTAGTTACAAAAAAATATGTGAACAATAAATAGAACTAAATAAACTGAAAGGCATCGCCTTAATATGATATTAAAACAAATTAATTATTTGTTATTCAAGGTAACTCCCCAAACATGATCATTTGTAAAACTAGATTTACTAGGGTTTTTATTTATTTTCCCCATGTGACAATACATAATGCTATGGTAATGATCTGTCTTTTGTTTGTGTATATATGCTGGCTGTTCATACGCTTCATTATTATTATTTTTTTCTTTTTTCTAATTCACTCCTTCACGAAGAAAATAAAGATTATACCTCTATACCAGGTGGCGAAACTGCTGCAGATGGTGGCGAAAGTGGAGGGCATAAAGTTTGGGATAACGAAGAGGATTCAGTCGCTTATAGTTGGAGCTTCTTCCACATAATGTTCGCTCTGGCAACGCTGTACGTCATGATGACTCTAACGAATTGGTACAAGTGAGTATTTTACGACGATTTGTCGCAATAGACATTTATCGATATAACGTTTTCGTCAGGCCGAACTCATCCTTGAATACGTTGAACGCAAATTCAGCATCGATGTGGATTAAGGCGATCTCAAGCTGGGTCTGTCTGGCTTTGTACGGATGGACTTTGATGGCTCCCATTCTCTTGAGAGACCGCGAATTTTAAACAGAAATTTTTTTATTTATAGCGTAGTTATGGCGCTTGGACGAATGAGCCTTATCATACTATTTTGTAATATGTAGTTTCGTACTGCTGTAATAAAATTTCAGATTAATTATTGTGTAGTTTATAGAAATAAATATAGATGGCAGTAGCTACCTTATAATTGTATATGTATTTAATATTGATAGTGTGCTTATTGAAATCGCCAATGATAATAGAATACTTTCTTCGTTATTATTTTCTCGTAAGTAATATTTGTTGTACGCGATATTTTTCGGGTGATTTTAGGGCACCCTTTCGTATATTTAAGTGAATTGTGATGTATTTAAATGTGTTATTCATGTTTATATTTGATATTTTATAATAATATTATTAATAAAGCATTGATGATGATAAAATAATTAAATTAAAAAGTTTTTTAATTAATTTTCCTTCAAATAAAGCACGATACCTTTAGATTGCTCCTCATATATCTTGATTACATCAACTACGGTGCCATTTTCGCACAGCGCCCTCTAATTAAACAAGACAGAACTTATAAATTCATTAAAAAAGCCTCGCTAAACGGTCGTTTCGTCGCCACCAGCCAACAAGGCCACGTGCTGTGCGCTATATGTAAATTAAAATTTCAGTAATTAGCGCCGAACTTACAAAGAAATTAAGAGAGCGTCCTCCCGGGGAATCCCGGCCTGCGGGATATTAATAAAGGCGGTGTTTTCGTGTTTTTGGCAAAGGTTATTCGTCGCTGTCGCGTTATGGTGATGCATCGTCTTAATTGCGCGACTCCAAGCCGCGTTCTAGCAGAGTTGGATTTAGTTTCGGTGTGTTCTGGGGATTTACCCGAGGGAAAAGAAAATTTTGCGCGACGGTAGGTATTGATGTTTTCATAATTAGTGCTTTATTAAGAATCGCAACTCTGAGGAGTATATTGGATGTGTGCTGATCAGTGGCGGCTCGTCAGGGGAGGCTACGAAGGCTAAGAGCCAAATTCATAGTCATGACTTAAGTAAAACTCATCCTCACCTCATCTAATGCTCATCTCTTACTCACTCAAGGAAACCTTATCGTGACCTCAATATTGGTATTCAGAAACATGAGTAAGCATCTTGCTAAGTTGAGGAAAAGATGAGAAGCCGTCGGGTTACCGACGCGCTGTTACGTCAACGTTTGAATGACGTATGGATGACGTTTCGTTCCGTTGAACCAATTGTATGGCAGATGTGAAATATGAAATTTGATTTGAACTGGGCTTGGAATTTTATGGCGCTAATTATCCCTTATTTTACCTAAGTATTTTCTTAGAGGGAAATGGTCACTTTCTGTGTAACTTTGTGCTAGTCGTGTTCAATATTTAGAAGTTTTTAACGAGATGGCTTCGAAAATAACGTTCTTTACTAGCGATGAGAGTTTTTTTTAAAAGATCTCATTAATTAAAAATTGAGGAGCAGGAGCTGAGGGTTGCGGAGCAAAAAATTCGAAAAAAATTGCTGGAAATTGTAAAAATGAAATAAATCAAATCTATTGTGATGTGCCTAAATTAATCGTAACGTTACAATACTTTGTGAAAGAACAGAGAAATTGGTAAGAAAATGTTTATTCAAATAACATACAAATTCATGCCTTTTTATATATTAAAATGTCTTTCAAACGGTACCGTTGTAACAGTTCCGTGTTACTATATTTTTCAAGAGGGTTTTCCATATCTCTCGCAATATTTCTATAACCAAATCACGTGTCACAACTCAAAAAAATTCATATCAACTGTTTTTTTACCTTGGTATACGAATATATGGTTTATCTTCTACATATTTCACAAATTCTCAGTAATCATCCATATTCCCCATATACAATTTATACTATATAAATAAAAAATAGGTTCTGAGGAATAGGTAAGGTAGCTACTAGCAAGCCTTACCTTTTACTCACTCTCGACTCAATTATGAGTCGGATTTGAGGAACAGATGAGTTGCTAACTGTTTATGAATTCCAAAATGTCAGAAATCGACGCTATGAGTATGAGGTGAGGATGAGGAAGCCTTAAGTCGCGTCTATGAATTTGGCTCTAAGCCTCCCCTATTATTTTTAATAAAATAAGTAGCGTTTATTATGTATTCAAATAATGTTTAAGCATCGGTTATATACTAAAATAAAGCAATTTTACAAAAAATATATAATCAATAGTATATTTATTTGATTACTTAATTTAAAAATGCACACAAATTTCCAATAATGCACCCCCTTGAACAAAACGTCACGAGCCGCCACTGGTGTTGATCACAATAGAATGTAGGGTTAAAGTGACAATTCAGGTTATGTGTAAAAGTTTAGTTTATGTAAAAGACACTGACAATCGGCCTTATATTGAATGAGCATAAATGAAAATTTAATCAGACTAACAATTCTTCGAACTTGCGGAGAATCAAAGTTGAATTTCGTTAAAAATACATCATAGTTAAAATTTCTTAAAGCTCTCTCAGCTAAGGTAAACAAATTTTAAGAACTTAAAGTGCTCCAATATTACAGCCAAATCGCTTGGAAGTCCGATGTGTGCATAATAAAGTCTTCTTTGTTCAAATGAAGGTATCATTACTCAAAACGAAGTCCGTTGTTCCCAAATTAAAGTTTGCATTGTCAAATCAAACAAATGGGACTCACAAATACATATTATTCAATATAGATAATTTATTAGAATAACATGGAACCTCATGTGAATTAAATAAAACACGGACAACATGCGTAATGGTATACGTGAATATACCTACGTTCGGCGATTTGTAGAAAAAAGAAACAGCTTGTATATTTCACTGCAGTTTGATTGAAAATTTAATTGTGAACAAAAACGTTTTAATACAACACTACGAAAAAATAACAAATAAATAAGTTATAAATTTATATTACAATAATTATTCAAAAACATTGTGCTCTTGCTCAACACACTTAACTACTTCAGTCTTTCTATTGACTTGAACTGAACAATTTTAAATTGTCAGCGAACATAAGATAGACCATTAGTAAAAATTAAGAATAGAAGGGGTCTTAAAATTGACCCGTAGAGCAGCCTGATGTAGAAATAATGAATTTGGATGAGAAATTACAATGCTCGACAAGTAAGATTGCAACAATTTTATCACGGAGTTAGAGAAAAAAAAACCATCAGTGCGCGTATTTATCTACATACATATCCATGCACTAAAACATTAATAAAAACACCCTAAGTTGACGAGTTCGCGCTATTGAATGTAGCTAAGTTCTTTTTTCTTTTGTGCTCGTCTACATTTGTATCGGTCCGTATTTGAATTAGCAGAACAAACAGCAATAATTTTTAATTCCCCCATAATCTCTCATCATCATCTAATCAAGTCGATTGGGGGCCGATTTTCGTCAACAACACTCGAAGGTACTTCACTTCAATGGGAGCAGACACGTGCCTAATGAGACGCATTCATTTATTCGCAGAAGATGCGAACGAGACGCACAATATCCAATTTCCTCGCAAATTGCGCCATTCGAGGCTACCGCGGCAGAGATTTTACTTACACTTGACGAAATTTTATATTTTGCACTACCTATAAAGAGGTAATAAAATTATGTTGCCGTGTTACCAATAGGATGATAGATAATAACGACATGCCTAATCAGTGTTACCAGATTTCGAAATGCAATCGCGCCGAACTTTGTTTATGAAAGCGCAAGAATGCGCCAAAATTAAATAGAGGCAAGAAAAAGATGGAAAAAAAGAGAACAAATTACTGGTTTTTAATATATTTCATTTTTGTTTTAAAACAAAACAAAATACCTAAATATAAATATTGATTAAAAAGTTATAATAAGTTATGCACTTTGTCACTTTGCTGGTTCCTACCGTAGATGGCGTGTCAAATCCCATTGCAAAGCCATATGACTTGACGAGCCATTTACATGTCGGAACCAGCAAAGTGTCAAGGTTGCATATCTTATTTATATTCTTTCAATCAACGATATAAACAAATACAGGGTAAATCATAATCTATGATTTCAAGTGTCTCATCTTCATTATTGTTATTACAATTTTTATTTTTCAAATAAATATCACTATTAAATTTTGATAACGTATTTGCGATCGGTTGAAAATTATGGCAGCAAGAATTGTTTGTGTATGAATTTGTGCGAATTCTTAATATTGCATTCAGCATTTCAAAACTAAGCCTGTTTCGCATTTTATGTTTGATATTATTTATGATGCTAAATACGCTTTCTACCGTTGCGTTTGACATAGGTAACGAGTAACGAGAGTACCGTTAATGCAAAATTAAATTAGCGATTTCTCTAAACGCATAATTGCCCCCAGTATCTTTTTAATATGACAAGCAATACTTATGACTTACAATATTTCTTTAAAATTTAACTGTCGCTCAACTCAGCTTTTCCCAGTCAGTTCTGTAAGTAGGTACGGAACTTTTCTTGGTATTTCAGCTGAATTAAAACAAATTTTACAAACACAAACATTAACAAAAAATATTTGGATCTAAGAAGGTAGACACGCATAAAAACCATAAAAAAGCACCAATGGTTCATTTGAGGTTATTTATTTTACAAGCCGTTTATCAGAAAAAGCCGTTGCGATATGAATTTTCAACTGTTTCAACTTCTCTATGTAATCAATACTAACAATAGATGGCGCCGCTACTTAAAATGCCATCAAAAACTAAAAATAAGTACGTAATAGTATTTTTCTTTATCCTAATCCTTTATCTTGTTTTTCGTTGTGTACGAAAACAAATGACAATTAACAGATAACATTTGTATGGAATTATAGATCAATCCAAACCACGTGACCTAACATGACCGTTGTAGGCAAACAAATTGCGTTCAGTCTGTGTCATTCATGCAAGTTTTTCTATGCATTTATATCAAGTTGTGGCAGTAAGAATAATTTTTGAAGATTTTTTTTGTTTTACCGCGTTTTGAGCATTTTTTTTTTAATTTGTCCCTTAGACCATTTTCCTGTGTGTCTTAATCACCAGCACGTAAAACATTTTGTTGTGTATTATTTGCTTAGATTTTAAATTTGAATTTTTCGCGGGTTTTTGAGAGTATAAAAAGATGGCTGTAAGAGACGTGTAAAGGGGAGACATACAAATAAAAGTAAACATAATTCACTACACATTTCTATATTTGACGGTTTGAGACATGAACGCGATGATAGATTTTTGACATATTTAGGTTAGAATAGGTATTCGATGTAATATTGTCGTTAAATTCCTATCGCAATTTTTCCTTAAATAATTCTACACGCTGATGTATATTCGTGTGATCGGTGAATGAATATAAAAGTATATGTTGCTGTGTGTGTGTGCGTATTGTGTAAGCGATATTTTTCACGTTAATTCAATGGAGCTCGTAACTCAATTAAGCCGTTTTTAATTGTGGGAACGGGCGCGGCTCGATTTAATAATATCGCTCTAGCGGGATCTTAATGAAACGATCCCCAGGCGGCAATGAGTTTTAATAACCACCCCTAGCGTCGACATTCGCTACCCCAACCCGCTATATGCCACCGCGGAGGAAGCGAACTTACAACCCTTCTTGATTTCACTTTAATTTCGTTAGTTCCGTCGCGTAAACAGGACGCATCCGTTCGTCCTAATTAAGTTTTTCCTAATAGCCGAATTTATCGTCGCTTACCGACTACTAATCTTCGTTAAATTATAATTTATACTTAGGATCAATTTGCTCTCGCAGAGCAAAACAACTTCTACGTCAAAAAGCAAATAGGTTAGAATCTCAAGATATAAGTTGTATCTACCTCTCTAATTGTTTACCGTATCTGATCTCGAAACAACGAAATTAGCTTCGTAATAGAACGCAGATAAAGCTAAGGGGAACAGCTAAACAAAAAAAAAAACAAGGAGATAAAGGAACCTAACCTACCTCTTGACAACTATTCCGCTGTACTTCGAAACGACACAACAAAAATGATTACAAAAGTCGACTTGTCAAATGGTAGATTAACTTCGGGTCCCAGATATTTATCTTGTACGCCGCGAGCCTTGGTCTCTTCAGGTATATCTCTATGTATACGCTAGGAGTGTTATGGAAGTGTCACGGTATCTTGTTTGTTATTTCGGATATTTCTTTTGTCCTCGCCCGGCCAAACATCGAGAAGGCCGTGCCAAAATAATCGCTCGTTTAACGTAGTGTACAGGTGGGGTACGCCTTCAAATATTATTATTGAAAAGGGTTCCTATATATGATTTCCAAGTAATTATTAGGTATTTATATATGTAGATAATTATTAGTTTGTTTCAACCAGAGTATTTTCTATTACTTGTACATAGTCAGGCGCATAGACACTTTACAATCATTAGTATTCAAAATTTTTAACTGTTCGGATGTGCTCAACCTTCAGCAACATAACACTGTTCATCTGCAGTGGACGTGCAACTCCTTCAAACGAACATCAATAAATAAATAAACAGTTTATTGCAATTTGTAAATAAACAATAAATTTACAACAGCACAAAGTCAAAATAAGAAAAATACAAAAGACAAAAAGAAGTACATACCTAGGTATAAAAACTATCAAATTAGCTGTTAACAAAATCATCAACGCTGTAAGGTTCTAATTCACACAGATATTTGAAAATTGTTTTTTTAAATGTTGTGAGGTTATTTATTTGTTTAACGGCAGTTGGCAGTTTATTAAAGAATTTATAACGGTTATACGCTAAGCTATTTTGTGTTGATGACAGTCTGTGTTTAGGGTGGCGGTAGTTGTCCTTATGTCTAGTAGGATATACCGGGTGTCCAACCTAAGATGCAACGGTTCCTAGCCAATTTATTACTGCCTTTTTGAAAAAAATTTTCAAATAAATGTTGCCTGGAATCACATTCTACATATGCTAAAATTAGTTTCAGTAATGGCGGACTTCCGGTTGTACCGGAAGTAACTACTAACTTTATTATTTTAAATGGAACAGCCTGTATATTATTGCACTTTTGGATTCCTTGTTAAATTTAAATAACAATACGTTAGGAATACATTGGGGCTAAGTTGTACCGTTTTCGAATTACATGACGTTTTTCGAAAAAAATGACATTTGCAGTGTCTTCGGTGTTCGGAAATATCTCGGGAAATACGAAAGTTAGAAAGATGCGGTTTTCGGTTTTCGCTCAACTATGAAACAGCACACGTCTTTTATTTTAAAATTGTTGCGTTTAAATTACAGCGTTATTAAATAGGGATCTGTAATTTTCGAACTCTAAAATCATGGATAACTTGATTTTTTTAAATTGAATGGTGTAGCAATTTTTACATAAATGGATGTAAAATTTAATTTTCTTTCGATTTTATATGAGTATCATTGTGTCTATCTCCAACGGTTTTGGAGATATTCGCAATTTTTCAGTTTCTCACGATAGATACGTATTGCGAAGCGCCGCCGCCGGCCACCTTCCCCTCGCATTTCACCAGGCTTGGAAGGGCAGCAATAATACTGGGATGCTTAGAAAGTGGCCAACAGAACACAATAGGACCACTAGAAACAAACAAAATGGTCTAAAAGATACTTGAGATGTTTAAAGGGGCATCTTTAAAGTCAACGCAAGCTTGAAAACGCACTAGGTATCTTGCCGTTATTAGTGTTCCAAGTGTCAGAACTGACATTCAGAGTACTGTTTGGTAACATAATAATTAAAGATGTCGCTTACTCGAGAAGAATTAGTAGATATGGTTTTCGTTCTCGGTGATTGTTACAGAAACCCTTTGTTAGCGTCAAGAGTTTACACAAAGTATTATACCCATGTAGAAAGCATCCAGATAGGAGGGCATTTCAGTCGCTACTGGGTAGTTTTGTAAGTACTGGATCCGTAGCACGTACAAAACGGAACCTCAATAACTACGTACTTACGGATGAAAATCAGTTGCAAGCTGCGATTTCTTCTCATGGGGTTTCAATAAAAATAAGGTTTATGAGACGCCACCAACAAACCCTGATGATATGCGCCATCGTATTTTAAGAGCGTTTCAAGAAGTCACACCAAAAATACTCAGAAATGCTCAAAAGTGTTTGCAAGAGCGATTTCGATTATGTAGTGCCGAAAACGAACAGCATTTTGAACATTTAATATAATGGTGTTCTGTGATGGGTGGAGACTGTGGCTTGAAAACTATAACAAAAATCCCAAAAGAAAGGTGAAAAATCCCTTACCACAAAATTAGATAACAAATCTAAATACGTATTTCGGCAACTAAGTTGCCATCTTCAGTAGAAACAAGTGAAGAGCAGTGTTAAACATAGTGTTTTCGGCTAAGGTAAACCTTGGAAGATATGCTCTTCACCAAATCACTAGTGTTATTCCACTATTTTCCGAGATATTTCCAAACACCGAAGACACTGCAAATGTCATTTTTTTTTAAAAACGTCATGTAATTCGGAAACGGTACAACTTAGCCCCAATGTATCCCTAACGTATTGTTATTTAAATTTAACAAGGAATCCAAAAGTGCAATAATATACAGGGTGTTCTATTTAAAATAATAAAGTTAGTATCTACTTCCGGTACAACCGGAAGTCCGCCATTTCTGCAACTAATTTTAACATGTGTAGAATATGATTCCAGACAACATTTATTTGAAACATTTTTTCGAAAAGACAATAATAAATCGGCTAGGGACCGTTGCATCTTAGGCTGGACACCCGGTATATGTTCAAAAGTATTAATTTGAAATATGTGTTTGTTTTTGAAAAGAAAAGTTAAAGATTCGTAAATATAAATTGCAAAAATAGTTAAAATATTATTCATCCTGAAATGTCCTCGGCATGATATTTGAGTTGTAGCATAGCTCTTAAAATTCGTTTCTGCAACACAAAGATGCGGTGTAAGTCACTACTGCCACCCCAAACAATAACTCCACATTTCAACTGAGAATGACAGTAACTATAGTATACCATACGTAAGATATTATTGCTTACTAGGTCTTCCAGTTGACGAACAGCATAGCAGAAACTGCCTAGCTTCTTACAAATAACGTTTATGTGTTTTCTCCATTTTAAAGAATCGTCTATCAAAACACCTAACACACGAATTTTATTTTGAATAGAATATGCGAAGTTGTTAAGCATAATAGTATCAGGATAAGCAGTTGGTTTACTCTTAAACAACATTACATTGGTCTTGTTGTCGTTAAGACCCAAATGATTTTGGGAGAGCCAATTTTCCACTGTCTGTATATAGTTATCCCCACCATTACCCTCGGCTGAAACATTCATAGACTTGGGTGTCACTTTTGACGTTAAACTTACTACTACTTGCAATGCAACATATTCTCCAGTTTGCTGCTTCATCCTCGAGGAAATTGGGCTTTGTAATGCGTACTTCCTGGTATAAGATATAAGTTTAATTCTATTAGGTACTAGAAATCATGAGTATGTTTAAACATGTCTCGTTTCTTTTTGTTAAGATTTTAAACTCGTAAAAAATAATGGGTAATACTGTAGTTTTAAAAAATTAGTTTCTCAATAGTGTATATAAATACTAGAAAAAAATTCGCTACCTATGCATAGAACTAACATTTTGCGAACACCGCCAACGAAGCATCGCGGTTTCCCATTGTCCCCGGTAGCCTACGGTGTCGGCACTATTGAAGTCGGGACTTCCACGCGGACACCTGTTCCATCGCCGCCCCTCTCACACCGCCTCGTCACTCGCCGTCGAATCCGACAATCCCACAGAGAAAATTAGTATCACTGGGCCCCCGGTGAATCACAAAAAACGAATCGAATGGCACAAGTGGAGCGCGGACCCAATAAAAAATATATTAACGCGGACAATGGCGGCCTGGTATTTAATAGTCGTACGCATTATTGTAGGCCGATGGTAACAAATGAGTATCGATATTGAGAGTCTTACAAATCGGCCTCTGTGTCAGTTACGAGAGGAGACCGCCGCCAAAAGGAAAGATATTCTTAATTAACAGGTTACTGGATTGGATTTTCTGACGATGGTGTTAGGTTATGTTGCGCGCGACGACAATGCATTTCAAGAGACACGTATCTTGTCGCTTGATAGTTTAGGTCAGTTTGAAAGGATTATACGGTTGGTTGTTTAGTAAATATCTCTTATCTACCATTTTCAACATTTACGCGACACGTTGGTAGCAACAAATTTAAACATTCATACTTTTGCAACAACATAGGTTGGTATAGGTTTATATGGCGCTTTTAAATCACTAATAAGAAACATACTAAGTATAATATTACTATAAAAAGAGCTCACTTTTAACGTGCCGATTGCCGTAATATAAAAGAAGGATGCAAATATGGTTTCTATGAGTTAACAAAGCCGAGAAATACGCATGCTGTTCCAAGCCATTTCTATCTTTTAGAACTAACCTAATAAAACTAAACAAAACCAATAATATTTGCAAAAAAAAAAATGAAAACTACAGTCAACACTATTAATAATATTGACGTTTTATTTTGACAGTTAAAAAATATGTCATTTGTATCTTACTCGCAATGAATCATTAAATCAAATTGCAATTTTATAAAGAAACATGAGTAAACTAGCCACACTCACCAAGAATTACCAATTCCAAGGAGTAACGAGAGATGTAAGTTATCCAAACGAAGATTTGATTATATGCCTACCTATTATGTATTTGACTATTGCAACGAGTAGTACATAATTCGTATCCATGATAAAATTCGCATGCGCAGTCGACACAATAGTCTGACGGTAGTTTTTTTTTTGTATCTGTGTTTAGTTCTTCCGTTGCTTCAGCGTCTCTTCTAGCCTCAGTAAAGATTTAGGAACCAAGATTTTCAAAATCTACCGCTACAATCCGGATGAGCCGAATGTGAAACCCAAGATGCAGGAATACTCGGTCGATATGAGCAAGTAGGTATATAGCAGCTAATTATACTGATGCCGTAACGAAAAAGTGACGAAAAATGTCAATCGTTCACGTTAATAGGACTGGCAGGATGTTCTTGGACGTACTGTTGTACATTAAGGGTTATATGGACCACACGCTGACCTTCAGACGGTCGTGTAGAGAAGGCATCTGCGGCTCTTGCGCTATGAACATGAACGGCGTGAATGGTTTAGCGTGCATAACGTAAGTAATTTTATTCGAATCAAGGGGTAGTTTGTGAGACTGAAAAGATTAACTATAAAAAAGTCTGGTTTGATGTTGCAGCGTGCTAAATTGAAAGGAATTTGCGTCAGTTCGAGTAACAATTACTTGTCATCTTAATTTGTAGGTTAGGAAATGGTCGCGAAATATTATAAATTGATCTTCTACAGATCTTGAGTTATTTACAGCGTTGACCATTTTAATATGTCAAATTCTATTAAGCGCTAAATAGCATGTATGTAACAAAAATACCGTTATAAATCTTTATTGGTTGAATCCGAAGTTTTGTTTTATGAGACTTGACTTAGGGCTGGTATTATAATCCACTTATAAATATATCTAATCACAATTTAGCTAATATAGTTATAAGAAAGATGCACCTACAGTTATTTCAGTTCTATAGCTAATACCTTTTTTAGGAATTTTATTAGGAGTTAAAAATAGCGGCCCTTGCTACAATTCTATTATAATTTGTTTACTATCCTTTCTTAGGAAATAATTGGTGGTTTGATTGATTGTACTTGTATAGTTAATGATTTAGCAATATACAGTCTGTTTGATTTTTGCTGTCACCCTAAGATATCTCAGCTGTTGTTAGAGATACGACAAAATGTTAAAGAAGAAAAGTTGTTCTATATCAACCCAATTTTATTACGTAGTTCAAAACTCTAAAAAATTCTGTTTACAGCGATATATCATGTTATAGGTATCTAATCATCTAAAAACATAAATTGAAAAGTTTGGCACAAATGCACGTGTAGACGAATTGAACACATCGCCTAAAAAAAGGTGGGGGGTGAAAACAGTTACTGCAGCTTTAGTGTCAAACTAACTGAGAAAATTCATACGCATTATTATTTTCATCACAAGTAGCACGGAAATGGGTGATCATTATTCTGATAATGAAAAAATTCATATGCCAATTGTGTACATCAGATGTGATGGCAATAATAAAGAAGCATATGCCATGTATCAAGGTACGTATTCAAAAAGGAAACATCCATAAATATGCTCGTACATACCATCATAAGGCTGGAACATAATTTATGTAGAAAATTTTAGGACACATCCATGAAACCAACGTTTGCCAAACCGTTTACCAAATCGTTTGTTAAATCATTTGCCAAATCACTTGCCAAATCGTTTGCCAAATCATTTGCCAAACCGTTAGTTAAATCATTTACCAAATCACTTGTCAAACCGTTTGCCAAACCGTTTGCTAAATCATTTGCCAAACCGTTTGCCAAATCATTCGCCAAACCGTTTGCCAAATCATTCGCCAAACAGTTTGCCATATCATTTGCCAAACCCTTTGCCAAATCATTTGCCAAACCGTTAGTCAAATCATTTCCCAAATTATTTGCCAAACCGTTTGCCAAATCATTTGCCAAATCGTATGCCAAATCATTTGCCAAATCATTTGCCAAATTGTTTGCTAAAGCGTTTGCCAAACCCATTTGCCGAATCATTTTCCAAATCACTTGTCTCTTGCTGGATTGCTGGTAAGCGGTTTTGAGAAAGACGAGGTGGTGGGGATGTTTTTTTCGTTTCTTTGCGTTGTAGCACAAAAACGGACAAAGAGAATTTTGCTCACACTAGAGCAAACACTGAATCGTTTGAGCACTTTTCACGACCTTTTGGTACGTTTTGACCGTGATTCGAACGACTTTTTACACCGTTTCATAACCGTGGATGAAACCTGGGTCCACCATTACACTTCTGAAACAAAAGGAATAGTCTAAGCAATGGAACCAAAGAAGGCAAAAGTGGTTTTATCAGCAGGAAAGATTATGGCAGCTGTATTTTGGGATTCTCATGAAATTATCTTCATCGACTACTTAGAAAGGGTGGAAACAATAAATGGAGAGCACTATACCAACTTTCTGCAACAACTTAGCTGCAAAACTAAAGAAAACGGTCTCAGAGTGCCTTGGCAAAGAGGAAAGCGCTTTTCCATTAGGATAACGCACCTGTCCACCAGCATGTGATTGCAATGGCCAAAAAATTCATGAATTGGGATTTGAAATAGTGCCTCATTCACCCTATTTCATAGATTTGATTCCCAGCGACTATCATCTCTTTTCTAAAACCTGAAAAAAAAAAGATGGCTTGGTGGTGACTGATTTTCGTCTAATTCCAAGGTAATTGCTGCTGTAAATAGCTATTTTGAAAGCTTGGATTCATGGACTTACAAGGAAGATATTGCTGATTTGGAATATCCTTGGAATAAGTGTATTGACCAAGCAGGAGATTATAAAGAAAAATAAAATGTTCTTTCTCAAAAAAAAAAAAACGGGCGTTTTGTTTGTTAGACCACGTACTTATTTCTACTTATTTCTATTTCTTTATTCTTGGTGAAGCCAAGAGTTCTAAAGGGTGCCACCCGCAAACCATGCTGTTATTAATTTGTCAATGTAATTTGGTGAATAGCGCTATATTGCCAAATATTTTTTATGGATATTGATAATATTTAAATAAAATATTTTTATTATTTTGAAAGGTGAATTTTGAAGGCCTTTTGAGGTTTACTGGCTTTTGAGATAAATCTAGAAGGAGATTTTTAAAGAAATACGACTCACTACATCCATTCCATGTTATTTCATTGTTTCGACATGTTATCTTGTTCCTTGTAGGAGTGTACAAGATCGCGCCGTCAATACTATTTATCCCTTACCGCACATGTACGTCATAAAAGACTTAGTGACGGATTTCAACCAGTTCTACGAAAACTACAAGGCGATCAAACCGTACCTGTTGAGAAGCGGTGCGGGTAAAACCGGAGAGAAAGCTTTGCCTCAGAGTATTCGCGATAGGAACAAATTGGTAAGCCTGATGAGAATCACAAAAAATATTCGTTTATCCTGTTGAACTCTCTTATCAGGATAACTTATACGAATGCATCCTCTGCGGTTGCTGTACTCATTCCTGCCCGGCTTATTGGTGGAATGGCGACAGATATTTAGGTCCAGCCGCCCTATTGCACGCTTACAGATGGGTGGTCGATTCTCGCGATGACGCTCACAAAGAACGCCTCGACGCCTTGAGGGATAAATTTTCCGTCTACAGGTGCCATTCAATCATGAATTGTTCGGTTTGCTGTCCGAAGGTAAGTGAAGGCCGCAGAAATGAAAAGATCAAATTATTTTTCGATTTCTCGCTTTGCAGAATTTGAACCCGGCTTGGGCCATCTCCCAACTGCGTTTACACTTGTCACCGTTAAAACCCAAAGAGAAGCCCGACATGAACTGATACCATAATCTTTTCTTTAAATAATTTTCATTTTTTTTTTTATTTCGATTATATGTGTATTTTGTTCGTATAGATGGCGTTTGTAGTACAAATGTGGAGTCTGTTTCAAATAATAATATTACATTAAATACAACAATTTCCTTATGCTAAATTGCGTATGAATGAGTGTGATTGCATTTTGTATGGAAAGTGTTGAAGGAGTCCAGTCACAAGAAGAGGTTCTTAAGTAAATTAAATTTTTAGAAAATCACTGAAGACGTCTTTTAATGAGAATAAATAGCATATATTTACTAGGTATTGTTTACTGAAATAAGTCCAATAGGAAAATTTGGAATAATCGCAGTATGATCGTACTTGTGAATACATGTTTAATGTCATATTCATTTTGAGCTTTCAGAAACATAGAACAAGTTTGTAATATCTATATTAGTTTAACTCAGTTTAATCGATCAAAAATACTTAATATAGAGCTGAATATAGGAAATATACCGGTCGTTTACAAAATCGCTGCAAGCCGGTATATGTTAATGTAATAAAAAATTATGTAACTGGATAAAGACAATTAATACACTTACGAAAGAGGATAGATATGCAATACGAGCGTTATCAAGATATACTGTGATACCTTGTGATGATAACCTAGTTAGAATCACAAAAAAAAATCCCCAATAACCAATTTTGAATTATTGTTAGTGCATAACTTCAACCGTTGAGTGAAGGAATTGTAATAAGACCAGTGGCGGCTCGTCACGTTTTGTTCAAGGGAGGAAATCTTGCCTGGATAGGAAAATGGATGAGGTGATAGGTAAAAAGGTAATAAAAACGTAAAAATAAACTCTTGATAACCGTAATAATAAACCAAAAATAAACTCTAAAAACAATAACAATTAAATTAGAAAAGAAAATTGTAGATTCTTTGTTTATATTACAAGCTTTACTCAAAACTAAATTTAAGGCATGAGCATGACAATGTACAAAAAGAGCTTGAGGTGCAATTGTTTTTTTTTTTTTACTTTGTAAACCATTTAAATGCCCGGCCATAACAGATGCACCATCATATGTTTGAGCGACTAATTTTTTTAAAAAATCATATTTTCGGCTGTTATTTGATAAAAGGTTAAATAAATCTTCAGCTGTTCGACCGGATAATATGTCAAAAAACTCCAAAAATCTTTCAATAACTTCACCGCTCTTTACATAACGTAATATGATTGATAATTGGGACTTACAGTAAATATCTGTGGTTTCATCTACTTGTCAAGAAAAAAACGGAGCTTCTTTAATTTCTGTATCTATTTCTTGTTTTAATACAAACGAAATACAATCTATCAAATCATTTTGTATAGATTTAGATGTACCCGAAAAAATATTACTACTAACAAATTTATTAAAACTAGGTTCATATTTACTAAAGAGTTCGAGTAATTCTTTATAATTTCTACGATTAAAAGAATCTCAAATCTCATTGTGTCCCCCGAAAAGCTACATCTTGTGATGCTAAAAATATTGTTACGTCTATTAATTTTCTTAAATTTTTGCGGTTTTCTCTAACTTCATTATTATAGGCAATAATTGCATCTTTGCGCGCGCTGTCTGCAGCAGTAGCAATATTTTGTTTTCAAAATAATTTAAATTTGCACAACGATGAAATGTGTTCTTTAGACTTAGAATGCCGTTCAATAGCGCGCGGTAGATTTTTTAAATCTGTATAACCTAATTTCGACCACGTTTCGGTTTGGTTACAAAAAAGTAGACATGGCCAATAAAATAATATTTCCCTTTCAATTGAACCAGTTAACCAACCACATTTAGTGTACCATAATAAACTAAAACCACGATTTTGCCGGTTGCCGTCGTTAGATACTACAGATAAATTAGGCAGTGGGTACTCAATGTTTTGTACGATGTGTAATTTCGTCTCTATGTTTAAACAACTAAAAGAATTTCTTACCAACCAGTGGACAATATCTTGGCAAATTCTAATTTCGTTCATTTTATCCATTTTGTGTGCGTAACCTAACAAAACTCACCCAACGCTTCTTAAGTTATTAGTACTGGGAGTTGGGAGTCGTATGGGCAGTTGCGTAGCAACGTTTTACGACCGATAACGCAACATGCCGATCGGGTAGGATCTCACCGCGGCGGCAAGCCTCCAACCATACGTATTCGCCGTATAAAGTGCACGTGCACTTACGGAGACACATTGCTTTCAGGCAGGGCATTAATCATCGGTGCTGAGCCAAATCTGTGGCTAGCCTCCTCGCTTGCTATTATAGTGCGTACAGTAAAATTTCGCGCATTATTGGAAATTTGTTTGCATTTAAGTAATGAATAAATATACTATTGATTATATACTTTTTTGCAAAATTGCTTTATTTTAGTATATAACAGATGCTTAAACATTATTTTAATAGATAATGAACGCTACTTATTTTATTAAAAATAATAGGGGAGGCTTAGCCTCCGTAGCCTCCCCTGACGAGCCGCCACTGACTTACAATTATTTAGAATAGAGTTTCTTTAAAGATCACAACTACCAAAATACAGCGTAACTAACTAGTCCACAATGCGTTAAATGAATGACTGCTTGCTTTCTTATTTTAGTAATAAAGGGGTAATAGTAAACCTTCATTTCTATTATTTTTATCGGGTTCACGTTAAAAAAAAAAGATTACTTAATTACATTAATTAACATATTCCCTTGTATAATAGTAGCAGTTTCGTGCTTTATTACTTTACGCGTTCTCCGATAGATGGCGCTGCACGTCGGAGACGGACAACGTCTTTAACAGCATCCGAATAAGCGGAATTTTCTTCGCCATGTTCCTCCGTGCGTGCCCCGTCGCATTAAATAACCGGCGAGCAAATTAAAACGGACCAATTTTTTCCCAGTCGGTCGGTCCCATTCGAAACCGATAAATAAAATGGCCGTAATTTAAATTTAAATAAATATTTTTGACAGACGTACACATTGTATATCGGACGGCGTTCGGCCCGGTATATTTATAGCGGTTCGTGTCGGATTCGCGTGCATCTCCGGACTCGCTTTATATTACTTTAGTTTTTGTTAGTCTGTTTACTTCGACTAGGTGTATATAGAATCTGGAGTCGAGCACTCGAAGCATTTTCTCCAAGTTTAATGAGATCGCCAACGTATTTTTGACGTTCGACATCGTGCCTGTCAAGTGTCAAGTAGATATGTTACTAAACGGTAGAAGCGACACCTATTGTTTCTATTTTATATTAAATGCGGGATTATTTTCACTTTTCTTACTTTTTTTTTATTTTATTCACTTAAAATATGCAATACATTGTAGGTAATTGAAATATGAAAGAAGTATTTCTCCTGTGCGTTTTATAATACACTTTAATTAAGTAGGAAGTGAAATGTTGAAGCTAAAAAAATAAACAAATCTTTGTGTTCAATGTTCTTTTTATACGCCTCTTTGTCACTGTATGATGATATGCTTACACACGCGCGCGCTTTCCCGTGATAGATGGCTCGATTAAACAGTTATTAAGTCTCGGGTGACACTGTGCGAGTAAAACCTAATGAATGAGTAAATCCCGAACCGACTGCACGGTAATAAAATGGTAATGCGATTCGTGATCATAGATCATGGGGGATTACCGATGTTGAATGAAAACATTTACGCACATATTATATGGTTTGGGGTGCTGCGGAAGGGAGTTCAAATTCTTCGGCGAATAACATGTGCAAACTAGGCATTTACGTAAGTACTACATAAAGCAAATATTTAACATTGAAAATATGATTAATACCTAATACTTGGGTCTTGGGTCAATCATTCCGTGTTTAAATATAAAATGTTGTCTAATATATTTTTATAACAACTTAAATATCGTGTCGATTTAGGACGTGTTTAATTGATATTAAATATACGTGTTTTATTTTAGGTTAGGAAACATTACTCTGAATTAAAAATTGGCCTTGTTGAAGAAATCCATTTGTTTCAATCTTGAATATTTATTGTGTATTTGGTAAAACCCCGCGGCACTACAGAATGTGTTATCACAATTGTTAAAATAAGATACAATCGATATGCTACGTAAAATATTACCGCACTTTTGCTAGAAATCTCTATAAAACCTTTTCGATTCGGGAAAAAATATATTATGGAAAAGGAAAGCGTGGAACAGAATGGGGCTGTAACGTTCCAAAAGGCGTAAAAGTTTTGAAGGCAAGATGCAAGAGTAACGGAAAATTTACATTGAATGTAATGAAATATCAGAGGAACAAAGAATTCAAGTGTTTGAACAGAAACTGTCTTGGAATGAAAAGCGTATTCTTCTGACAGCGCTAGTTGAAAAACAATGCAGTCCAGTCCTTATCAATCTTAGAAATAAGACGCAGTTTCAATGAATGTAGAGCTCGCATTGAAATCTGTGCAGTAAAAAAGAAGAAGCGTTATTTGAATAGAAAATTAATAGTTTAGCTTTTTGAGAGTTTTATTTTATTTTACCATTATTTGTTAAATTTATTAAATAAAACTTGAGCCCAATTTGTAAATTTTCTAGCAAGAAAATGATGTTATCTCGAGAACCGTTTGAGTTAAATAAAAAGTAATTTGTGTTTTGGGGGTTTGAATACAAGTAGAGTAAATCATCAACAGTGAAATTTTATGAGAAATCAAAAACTAAAAAGTTGCACAGTGCACAGTGCACAAAGTAACATTCATCTACAAAAACAAAAAATTGGTTATTCATTATAGTGCAAATCTGAGAACTGAGAAGGCCAAATCCATCTTGAGCCAAGGATGTCTTATAAGTTTCGGAATGAAACACATTTTTTTTTTAGAGTCAAAATATTTTAAATCGTTACATTTGGAAACGTTTCGTATTTTTCGCTACCTCTTCCCCACCCTAAATACAAAACACAACGTAACCTAGTGAAACAAAACGACCCTCCCGCATACACATAATAATGGACGCGCTTAATTAAATATCTATTTCCACCCCCTCAGAAAAAAAAAAAAAACAGTGGAAACACGCGTTCTTTTCCCAACTTCCAGCCGTATACGCATCCACGTCGAACTTGGAACGACCTCCCGTCCTAGAGGGCTGTCTAGCAGCCCTATCGGACGGTGCAGTGCGAGAAAGGTGTGCTTGCTCGAAGATCAACAATGGCATCCCGCGGCGCGACAACAATGTACGCCCGAAACATCTGCCCGACGACGCGGGGGCGACGCGCCCGTCGCAATATTAACGTTATTTCGTAATGCGACGGGCGCGGGGATACCCCGAAAGTGTATAGGCGAGATCTTATCATATCTGTACGATAAGCGTTAAGTGATTCCTTGGGTGTAACAGGCGACATCTGTTACGATCTGTATCGTCCTGATGTGTATTTTGTTTTTTTTTTTAATCAAATACAAAGTGTCCCAGAATTGTCTGGCCAAAATGGTATCACGGTATTCCTTGGATGAAAATATGAAGATTTGGTACGACAGCCATTATGAAAAAGTGTCTGGTTTGACCGCTGTTGATGGTCAAAACTCTTAGAAAATTAAATGTTTTTTGCAATATCTTGAAAACGGCTGGATGTATTTAAATAAAACCGGATGTGCATTTTTTCAACATTGCAAGGCTTGTTTAGATGAAACGTTCATGTGCATCCGCAAGAGGTAAGTGGTAATTTCTTATCTATCATGGTACAAAAATGTGCAGAAAAATTTAATGACGGGGCAAAATAAAACGATTTTTTTTTCTGGTGATGCGCTGATTATTTCCGAACATTTTCGATCTCTTTGTAAAGTTTCGCCCGATGCGCCGTTTAGGCAGAAAAGATGTTCTACTATCTCGGGAAAAGTACCAATCTTCCATTACTGTGACAAGTATTCAAGCTATGACATCAATGTCATAAAAAATGTCTTAATAAGTCAAAATCTCTTAGCCAAAAATTAGTCAAAAACGTGAATGAAAGAACCACTTTTGTTTTAGTTTTTTTTATTAATAAAGATGTGAAGAGTAAACGAAAAAGTAAAGTAAAAGTAAATAGTGAAGATGTGAATTTGTGGAAAATTGCGTAGTAAGAATTAGAGAAGGTTCTCGAAGTGACTGCACTCTCCGGAGAAAGTTGAATTGAGTCCTCCTCAACTCTTGATCATTCTTCAAGATGTTGAACTCTTGTTGAATGCGAAGAATTAGTTCTTGTTCACTACCCACAGGAGTCGCATACACTTTATTTTTCACTGCCCCCCACAAGAAATAATCCAGAGGATTAAGATCTGGAGATCTTGCCGGCCATTCCACTGGCACACCCCGCCCTCTTCTCCCAATCCACCTTTGAGGAAACGTATTATGCAGGAATTGCTGTACGTCGAGGGTGTAATGTGGTGGAGCACCATCGTGCATGAACCACATGTTAGCCCTAACAAGAAGTGGTACATCATCTATTAGTTCGGGCAGATCCTCACGTAGGAAGGCCAAATAATTTTCTCCGTTCAGTCGGCGCGGCAAGAAAAATGGGCCTAGAATAAAATTGTTGATAATTCCAGCCCAAACGTTCACGCGAAATTCTGTCTGGAAATGCTTGACGACCATCGCATGAGGATTTTCTTCCGCGTAAACATGGAAGTTGTGAGAATTGAAAATTCCAGTACGCGTGAATCCAGCTTCGTCAGTAAATAAAATTTTGTGGTGAAAATTCTGGTCCTCAACTCTTTTGTTCTGAATAAAATTGCAGAAATTAAGTCTACGATCGTAGTCAGTCGGTAGGATCTCATGAACTTTAGTCGCATGGTACGGGTAAAGCTGTTGTTCCCTCAACACACGATTGACACCACTTTTCGACAAGTTCAATTCCAATGCCAGTCGTCGAGTACTAATGTTCGGATCTTCAGCTACTCTATCGAGAATTTGTTCTTCCATCTCTGCGTTCAGGACACGATGAGGGCCACGATTCGCACCTAAAGGAATAAACCTGCCAGTTTCACGGAGAGTTCTTTCCACCCTCGCAAAAGTTTGTCGGTTAGGTGTACGACGGTTCGGATAGCGCTCAGCGTACTCTCGGACACAGGCTCGAAGTTTATCGCGACAAAAACCCATAACTTTGACCATATCGGTCATTTCTTCGTTGGAGAAAGCCATTCTTAAAATTTCAAGTAAACGTCAAGCTAAAAACGTCAACTATTATTTTTTATGACATTGATGTCATAGCTTGAATACTTGTCACAGTAATGGAAGATTGGTACTTTTCCCGAGATAGGAGAACATTTTTTCTGCCTAAACGGCGCATCGGGCGAAACTTTACAAAGAGATCGAAAATGTTCGGAAATAATCAGCGCATCACCAGAAAAAAAATCGTTTTATTTTGCCCCGTCATTAAATTTTTCTGCACATTTTTGTACCATGATGGATAAGAAATTACCACTTACCTCTTGCGGATGGACATGAACGTTTCATCTAAACAAGCCTTGCAATGTTGAAAAAATGCACATCCGGTTTTATTTAAATACATCCAGCCGTTTTCAAGATATTGCAAAAAACATTTAATTTTCTAAGAGTTTTGACCATCAACAGCGGTCAAACCAGACACTTTTTCATAATGGTTGTCGTACCAGATCTTCATATTTTCATCCAAGGAATACCGTGATACCATTTTGGCCAGACAATTCTGGGACATATATTATATATGTATATATATATATGTTAATGTCAACGTATCTGCTTACAATGATATGAGCTGTTTCTACTATTAGTTTGACCATATTTACATTTACAAGGTCTCTGTTTTGCTAGTTTTCGATTTTGAAGTTGCTTTATTACAGCACCGAAATAGGAAAATTCTAAATGCTAAAAAAGATTTCCTTTAATAAAAGAAAGTCCCATTATTTCATCCCCAACAATATCAGTCCAGACTGTGGAAACTGCGCTCGAATTGATGTATTATAATGTAGGTTTCTACGCGACCAATAACGAACATTTGCGCGATTATGATGCCCATGAACGTAAAATGTTTTTCATCAGTAAATAAAATATTATTCAAAAATAATTCGTTATCCTCATATTTATTCATCATCATTTCGCAAAATTCCATTCGACGGTAACAATCATCGGGTACGAGTTCTTGAGATATTGCTATATTGAAAATTAGTATGTATGAAATCGTGTCTAAAATCTTGTAAATGTACCCAACGAACCAAACAATAATAATTTAATTAAATCAGGGGCAAAGGCACCCACGTTCACAGGGGGACGCATTTTTTAATTTCGTCCGGGGTCCGTCGCGACGGCCGTAAACAACGGCGCGATTATCCGTCGTCGCAAGGATTAACTGGATCAGGGTGGCTGTCGATGATCCGGGAAGGAGGGTTGTCCGAATAATAAAATCCGGGCCCGATGCCGCCGGAGTTAAGTCTGATTGATCGCAATACTGACGGGCCTTATATTAAACGGTGAATTGTGAATTGAAGAAGGAGAGAAACAAAAAAACAGTCTATAAAATTTAAAAGCATTTCATTACTTCTGGTGTAAATTTACATTGATAGGATTTGCATTTAACATAGGAGCCAAGTTTTTTTCTCAACACGAATCAAGTTTTGTTTTTGTTTTGCATTAGATAGTATAAAACAAAACTGTAATTGCGGTTTATAATCCTTTATTCAAAGTTAACTTTGTAGGAAATATAGTAGGGAGAAATTTTATTTAGCCATTGTAGGAAATGTCTTTGTTTTTCTTCCCTCTTGATATTGATAATTGACAGACAATCGGAATTTTATATAAATGACAGCTTGTAAAGAGTTATTCGAGGTGGCTCGTTTCAATTGGAAGCCCTGTCTATATACAAAATGCATTTCCTTTATACAGTGAAAAAAATCAAAATATTGAAAACTGTTAAAAACTTCAATTATTGGATTAATGGAAAATTTTATTTTCACATTAAAACTGTTATTATTTCAACAAATATTATATAATTTGATTAATTATTAGAACTAAAGTCTTCGTTAAATTTTATCCCAATTGATCCTTCAGTAAGGGCTACTTGGTTTTTATTGGTAACGTCTATGTCCTGGTTTACCATAAACCCGGGATCAATCGGGGCTGACCATAGAGATGATAGAGTGCTGATATGGAACTCAAAACTGCCATCTATTGAAATGCGCCATATTGGAACACAAACCCCCTGTAACAGTAATCCACACAACAATGTTTGGGCATTCTACAAAAAATTATTTCACATAGAAACACTAAGTATTATCATAATTTCAGAATATTTTTAAGCTATAGCATTATTCTGCAAGTTACATATGAAAAGTTAGTTCTCCGTCACCTTTGTAACTATTGCTTTTGCAGGATTTTACACGACACGATGGCATCACTTTTCTTTAGGAAAAACTACCTGGATTAATTGTCATATAAGCCCAATTGTTAATGCTATAATATGCATACTTACACCACAGCCTTACACGTAATCTAATAATATCTGGTGAATAATATATAATATTCGAAATAGTCCGTGAAAAAATATAGCAAAGAAAGTAAATAAAACAATCAAACTGCAAGGTTAGGTAACATCAGTAACACTTGTCAACTTGCAAAAAACTTAACGTGACTTAACGCAAATACTTCCTAAAGAAAACTAACGTAAGCATGACGCTACATGAAACATGACGCATATAATGACGCCTGTGTTCCAAGATGTCCTTTAGTCTTTTGATGGTGCGCCGTAGCGATGCGCATACGGTTCATTGGCAGTCTATCAGGTCTGTGGCGCTGACGTATTTTTTTTTAAAGGAAGAGTCTTAAAATAATCTGGGACTTAGTTACTTCCTTTAAGCTCATCAAATTTTAGGTTAATCTTTTTCAAATAAAAAAAGTTATAGGCAAAAATGTTCAACAACTATCTTAGTTCACCCCAGTTGATCGTATACTCTTTTCCTGTTAAGATTTAATTATTAATTAATTAGCCGATGTGACGTATAGATGGCGACAGTAATTTGAAAAAAATTACATTGGTAAAAAGTGGCAACCTTATAAAACATGTTTTAAGTGTCAAGGCGCCATGTTGTTCAGTATTTTTTTGAAGCCGTCAAAAATAAACGATCTCAGTGAATTTGTAAACATGGTAAAAATTGGTCACCGTTATGTTATTCAATACTTTCATTTGAAAGGTCTCAGTCCAACCAATATTAAAGCCGGGCTAGATTCTACATTGGGGGAGTCCGCTCCTTCATTTACGACTATAGAATATTGAGTGGTAGAGTTTAAACGAGGCCGTACAAGTTGCCAAGACGAACACTGTAGTGGTCGACCATTTGAGGTGTCCACGCTAGAAACGGTTAAGAAAATCCACAGAATGGTATTGGATAATCGTCGGCTGAAGGTGCGTGAGCTAGCTGAAATGATCGGCATTTCAAGAAGTGCTATACATCGCATAATGACTGAAAATTTGAAGATGAGAAAGCTGTGCGCAACATAGGCGCCGCGTTTAATCACAATGGAACAAAAACAGCGTCGTCAAGATGTTTGGCGATGTTTCACCGCAATAAAGCCGGATTTTTTGCGTCGATTCGTAGCCATGGATTAGACATGTTTTTTCGCAAATTTGTGTTTTCTTTGTTAGGTCGGTTATTTTGGGACCGCCTTCGTAAGATATATTTTTCTCCACTAAAAAAAAAAAACCGATAATTCCATTTTCCAATGTTTATCTAATGATAGAACCCGCGCATTATACCTTCCCTCCCATTAAGTTGTGATGTCGCAATAAATAGGAAACGATCCCGGCTTCGTAATTTACGACCTGATACCGAGAACTCGGGTTTGTTATAAGATTATTCAAAATTATTCAAAACATTGTACGACTCGGGAGGAACACAACAAGAAAACGAAACGAAGGAGAGAAAAAAAAAGGAAAACTGGAATATACATATAGCGCACACGGCATAAAAGAGTGAATTATGTAAACCGTAAAAAATATGACAAACGTTTTTATACCCTTTGTTATAATATTTCCGAAATATATCACCGATCTCCAGGGATAAGGGCGCCTGGATGCAAGAGCCCACCTTACCATCGAATGATTTCCGTACGGTGTTGCCTCGACGCGTGGGTCTCCGATTTGGACAGTAGTGAGTCTTTTCGGTGGTGTACGCCGAAGATCGGTCACCCCGCCCAGAAATCAGTATCTATTGTCATTGAAATTGGGCGTCAGGTGAGGGTGACATTGACCAACGCCTCATTTCTTTTCCCTTTTGTAAGGGTGTATATAGGTGAGTTTCTGTGGTAGATAATTTTAGTAAAATTTAGAGATACTATATTCACGTGAATAATTTCATAATAATAATAACTCATTTATTAACCATAAATTTGTAGTATAAGCTTTCTGAAATTGAAGGAAACATTAATGTTGTTTTCAAAACAAAATTAAAAAAAAAATTGCAAATATACAGTAATTTGCATAAGTATATATTACATATATTAACACACAAGTTGAAACTTATCCACACAGCAATGTAGTATTAAGTTATATATCTTTTGTGAATGTTTCAATAAAGATAAGTAAAATTTATTATTATTGGAAATAGTAACACAAAAAAAACAAATCAACTTCTTGTAAGAACCCTATCGATGATGAACTCATCGTAGGATAGTGCATTTTCTTTGTTCGAGCTTATGGCTCACGCGCTCTCCAATATACCTGCCCGTACGGTTTACGTAACAGTGTTAGTTTTTAGTTAGTTATTCGTCGATGTTCTTAGTAGTAAGATCGTGCTAATAAAACTGCGTTATTAGAAATTGTATTTTTAATTCCACAGGCCCTAATAACCAACACTTATGAAATTATAATAATTTAAGATAATGAGTGGAATAAATATTACTACAACAGGTGTTAATTTATGCTCACCAGTATATAGAAAAGTCACACAAAATTGTATACAATTTTATTACAATAAATACTACTTTATCTTACAACGTTGTTGAAAGAAAACTAACTGTTCATTCTTGTTTTTCATACCAATTGTAAGAATTAATACTCCAAACTTAGTGCTACAATTTGATGGTAAACATTGCTACAAATTGTACTTGTCCCTATATGTACTACAATGTGTAGTATAAATGCTGACAATTGTATGCATAGAAATGTGTAAATATGCAATTTATGCAATCACTAATTAACGCTAATTAACTTTGATCAGTGTAGTACGTGAACATATAAACTATGGTTGAAGATAATATGCACTTTGCATATAATCCGGTCTCTGGTGATAATCAATTTTTTAGAGCGGATCCATACATTATATAATTACTTTGCCACTTAAATGATATCTACGTCAGTAATTTACATATATATGTATATCTATGATTTTGCGTAGGCATTTCAGTAGTAATTTCTCAAACCGTCCGAAGGCCACCAGGTCAATCCGTTTCTTCGTCTATCTCCCGTATTTCACCCGAATGGGTGATAAATTGTTTCGGGTAGCCGTTCTTCGGCTATACAGCCCGAAGTCTCCTCCACAGGTGGACGAGCCTTTGCCCTTTTGCATCCTCCGTTCTCCATCGTAGTTTTCGGCGAAGTTATAATATAGATACTTATACGCACTACGATCCCAGTGCCTTTGTTCTTATGTCCAAAATCGCGCGGAGTCGACTGTGAGCACGCAAAAAATTTAAGAAATAGTAGGACAAAGATTCATCATCCTCGAGTGTAGGTATATTACCACGCGTGGGATTTTTTTCTTCGGCCCAGACAAAGAGGCGTCCGATATCGCGTTGATGATCTGCTTTCTCGGAATTTCGGACTTACCTGGAAATTTGAGTGATATGTTTTTTTTTTGCGGGTAAAAACTTAATGGTTTGTTTTGTTATCTAGACAAGGGTGTAACTATTAAGGTAATCAATGAAAAATTATACTTACCTGAGATATTCTTCGAAAATTGTTGAGAATAAACACGCTAATAATATAAATCTAATATGCAGATCATAACAATAAAAATGTTATGTACATTAAATAGACTAAAGAAATTCCTTTTTTGATGTAGCTTAATTATTATATTAAGGAACCCCGTTCGTCAGTAATAAATAAATGCATTGTGGCTTATATACACTACCGATCATAAGTTCGATCGCATCTACACTGAAAAAAATAATGGTAATTTTATATTGCTACTTATGTGTGAATTTCAGATCAGCACGTGTAATTAAAGTTCTCCTGAATAGGTTATGTAAAGAAGTGGCATGTTTAGCAATTACAGTTACACTCGTGTGTTATGGTAACTTACAAAGTACTTTTGCTAGGTAAAAAGTAAATTCACAGTACACGTTGTGTAACGTTGCAAATGTATAGTACAAATTCTGTAACTACCGCTATATGCATCTTTGTGTGTTATTAAGCGTCACTTATGAATCGTACCCGTGCCTGTTCAGACGCGTTTGTTTTCAGTGTTAAAGTACATGTATAAGGTAGGTAAGTCTAAAAATGATAGTATGTGATATATGTCGTTTCAAGTGTTTCAATGAAAGAAAGTATAATTTACATCAATATGTTCACAGAAATTGGAATAATGTAAATTTTAAGTGTATACGAAAAAGATGTAATATGATTTTCAAATCCTATAATGTATAATGGATTTAAACAACATGTGTTTCGAAAACATATACAACTTTCGTTAATACATATTCGTAAGAATTATTGTCGTGTAGTTTGAGTGATTGTAATTTTCAGAAATCGTTGTTATCACATACATTTCACCATGTTAGACAGGACAGATCTATAAAATGTCCATTTAATAATATACACAATTCAAATATAATGTTTCACAATATCCGTAGTATGCGTTCGCATATGTACAGAAAACATAATAAATTTAACAGGAGCTTCAAGTATTAAAAATTGTACATAAAATTAAATACTTTAACACATAATTTTAGTTATGTTACTTATTGTTAGTTATACTTTAGTCCAGTGTTTTTTTTGCGAATGTTTTGATAGTAGCCAAATAGCTGTTTCTGAGGTATGCAGTCAGCAAGCAGTAAATGAAATTTTTTTCTAAGCTTTTAATAATATTTATTATCTTCACCAGGGCTAAAATTTCAAAATGTTTCATATACCGCTGCATACCTCACAAACTGCTATTTGCTTATACTACACTCCGCCAAAAAAGTATCGCATAATTTAGTTTTGAATCATAAAAGTATCGCATAATCTTTGTTTGTAGCATAAAGTTGTAAATATACTTTAATGCGCTCTAAGATATAATTTCTATGATTGTTTAAATAAAATACAGGCCAAATAAAAACAAGAACTCATACTTGAGATTTTTATTAAAACAAGAAATTATAATTTTGGAAAGAAAAATGTCATAACAGTAGCTTTTAATACTGAGTATTGCCACCTCTGGCTCTTATGACCGCTCGCATACGGTTTGGCAGAGATTCGATGAACCTCCATATATAAGCCTGATCCAAATTCTCCCACTCGTCACGGAGAGCATTTGCTAGTCCATGCAGGTCCGCTGGGGCAACATTTTGGGTTCGTATCCGTCTGTGAAGGAGGTCCCACACGTGCTCGATAGGGTTCATGTCCGGACTTACCGCAGGCCAATCTAAAACTGGAATACCAACATCGTTAAGGTATTCCTGGACGATTATTACAACATGCGGTCGTGCATTATCGTGCATTAACATGAATTCGTTTCCTATAATTGGCGCATATGGTATATACCTGTGGGCAGTCAGTGTACCTCTGTCTACTGGTAGTAACTCTGTACGACCTGTCAAACACATGCCTCCCCAAACCATAATAGAGCCACCAGCGAAATTAGGTCTAGGTCTGATATTACACTGCGAATAGCGCTCACCGTCTCGTCTGTACACTGAGATACGCCTATCTGAGGTGTAAAGACCAAATCTTGACTCATCTGTGAAGAGTATATTGGCCCAGTCATTAATGTTCCAATTTACATGTTCTCTGGCAAACCTTAAGCGAGCCACTCGGTGGTTCCTAGTGAGACGAGGGGCTGTTACAGCTACTCTAGCTCTTAATCCACTCTGTCGTAACCTATTCCGAATAGTTTGAGTACTCACACGAGTATTTCTGACTCTAGCCAAGTCGTTCTGCAATTGTCTCGCAGTTACATGTCTTCGACGTAATGCTTGTAGTAGTAAATAGCGGTCATCTTGGCGAGTAGAACATCTTGGACGACCTGGTACAGGTCTTCTACTGTAAATGCCTGTTTCCCTATATCTGGCTACGGCTCTAGAAACACTTGACTGGTTGATGTTCATCAAATTAGCAACGTATGCTTGAGATCGTCCATCTTCGATTAAAGCAACTATAGGAGCCACTTGTTCTGAAGTTAAATTGCTCATTTTAGTTTTAAAAGCGTTGGTACAGAACTCTGACTTCGCACTTTAAAATTTGTTCGTATAGGAAGACTTTCAATAAACAACTGAACAAACCTTACACATATGCATTTTTCTAAATGTGTTCTTTTAGGAAAAAAAAAAGTAAAAACGCTAAGTTCCATTATTTTGTTAGTGTTTTTATAGTTCACATACACGAGGCAAACTTTTTGTGAACGTATAAAAATATCTTGGTTCATAAATGCCCTTTTTTAGTTTATGCGATACTTTTTTGGCGGAGTGTATAAATATTCTCAAGTTTTCCTCCAACAAGATTGCTCCAGGTTTATTAGCTCTACACAAGTCAAAATAGAAACTAATTTAAACCGTACGTACGGTATGATAAATTACCCAGCGCTAATGAGACGTTATATCCCAGATACGAAACGATAAAATAAAACTATCTAAATGGATGGTTACATCCGGTTTCGGACGGAGCAATTTGCTAATAAAGTATCTGACATTCTCCTCAAATACCGATAACCCGTTTAGCAGCGCTGTCGCCCTACTCGGTCATACACTTCTTCGCTGCGTCCTGTCCTTGCCGTATCGAAGAGCTTCGAACGCAGTTGGTAAGAGTGTACGATCTCACCTGTCCAGGTGAGAGAGATCCGACTGTCTGATTGGCAAGCCTGCGGCGATTCCTCCCCATTGGTCGTTAGTCTTTTGTCTTTGCACCGTTGCCACCATGATGTGGGCCGTTCTGTTATCGTTCCGTTCCAGTGCTTGCTTTGACGATATAGTTTTATTCGCCGTTTTGGTTGTTTTGATGCTTTTAACTACTTTTTTTTTTCTGTTTCGTTCGTTCGACTTAATTGATTTCAGTGGCGGGGGAGCGGGGCAGGACACAGCAACAGTAGGAGGTGATGTAGCAGATCTCCAACGTGTGAAATCTAATACCTCGACAGGGTTTATCTTGATAGGCTTATCTCGCCTCTTAAATTAATGATCGTTGGGTAATTATAACATATTAATGACGCGTCCCAATTTAATTAAATAAAAACAGAGAATTTCTTTTAGAGTAACTCTGCGTAAGTTCAGTAAGTTATGGATGATGGACGGTCTTGTGATTTTATCCGCAAGGGCTGATTAAACATCTTAAAATAATGTCATTAACGTAAAAATATCTTAACTAAAGTTGCATAATAAGAGAGGTATTCATGTAAAAATAAATTTTTTAGTTTTTATTTTTTTTATTTTTAAGTGGCGATTAACCACCTTAATAAAGCTTTTTAATGCTAAAACCATTGATCAACAACTTGTGCAAAGTAATGGTAACGATAGGTTATTAATAATTCTTTTATTAATCAGGCTGATGTCTGTAGCTTTTCCCATCTGTCAAAGCTATTTCATTAGATGTCGCTAATTTTTTTTCGAATAAATCCTGAGAAGGACAGTCAAAGTGTTCCATCGCACCAACAGTGAATGCAGCATTGAGATGTTGTTAATTTAATAATCGCACAAAAATTCACCGCTCTAATAATCCGCGCACGAGAAACCGGTGTACTGCAAACACGTCAAGGTCGACATGGTGAACCTGACCAACACCAACGAATTTTGCATGCTGAAGAAGAAGTCTTGAAACTTGCCGAAGAAAATCCTTCTAATAGTACTCGAAAAATATCCCGTCGAGTAAATGTATCAAATCGAATTTTGATTGATGATGATTTGATTTCTACTTTCGGTAATTTTCACATTTTCTTCCATTGACAATTTACTATTAGTACTATTACATCACTAGGTAAGTGCCTGAAGACGGTTTATTAACTGTAACTACCACAGTAATATAGTGAGATTGTAATAAATAAATTGGGAAGTATATATATTAAAACATCAAGAGAGCACTATTTTTCACAACCGCACCTAACACAGATAAAACCAAAAGGGAGGACAATTGCAGTGAACTACAGATGTGCATTTCAATGTCTCGTGATCGAGAACGCCAAAATAAATTAAAAACAACTACAATCTCTCCAAATATAAACATAAAAAAAATCTGATTTAAACTATTAATTTCAACGTACACTGTAGAAAATGTCGAACTTATTAAAATAAAGAATGTATCAAATATTTATTCACCAGACATTCTAATATGTATGTATATTAAGCGTATACAAGATTATTTTTATTACGAATTATAATTGCCTGATATAAATATGTATATCTTTAAGTACAAAATAAGATGGGTTTTAAACATATAGTGTTTTTTATTTATGATCTTGTGGCTTTATTGACACATTGTTGTGCAATGGTAGATATCACAGTAAGGTACTAGTAAAAATATATACTGACATTGTGAAATAATTACAGAATGTGTGCTAAGTTTTCCTACAATAGAGTATCAATTTTTGCTACTTCCAAATATGTACAAATTTTGTTTGAAATAGTAACACAATTTTGTTGTGTTACTATTTCAAACAAAATTGATCCTACAAACAGCAGTGAACTTTTCCTACAACGGCTAGTATTAAATGATAAACGTGTACGTTAGAGCCCACTTGTTTATATTACTTATTTCTACTAAATCGTTAGTACTGCGCCATGTAAGTTTTTACTACAAGGATTTCTCTCATTGTATCCTTTCCATGTACAAAAAGTACAGGCTTTACAACGTGAAGATCATCCTTTACGTTTACAATTTTCCCGATGGTTTCTACAAAAAGAAATGTCTTCTAAACTCTTCTTCCATCGTATTGACGAAGCAACGTTTACACGTAACGGCATAAATAACTGTGGTAATACTCATATTTGGGCTGTGGA
The DNA here is from genome assembly GCA_949128085.1 of Cetonia aurata. Taxonomy (NCBI): domain Eukaryota; kingdom Metazoa; phylum Arthropoda; class Insecta; order Coleoptera; family Scarabaeidae; genus Cetonia; species Cetonia aurata. The sequence continues at coordinate 63,934,275 of OX421884.1, read as the reverse complement.
AAATCCAGATGCTGTTCGTGGTAATAATTTTCAGCTCAAATTTTCGATAAACGTTTGGGCCGGAGTGATCAACGGACAACTTATTCGCCTCTATTGGGCAACACAAATGGCAAATCGATTGAAAGAATCATTATTGAAAAATATTTTTTGGACGAATATATTTTATACAAATAAAATTGTAGTTTCATGTGAATCAAATAATTTTCTTAAGAGATTTGAAAGATGGTTGCGGATGTGATAAGGTTCCACTTATACTGTGACGTATATGACTAAAGTAGTACAACGTTTTCCGTTTGTAATAAATTCCACCCTGAGGATAATTGTCCAATGGTAGTCATATATTTAGAACAAGCATTTTTCTCACCACATATTTTTCTTCGTAAGGTCAAATTAGGAAAAAGAACTAGAAAATTAGCTTTATATAGCTGTTTTAGTCAATAAATAATATTGTTGTGTTTGGGCAGGATTTTTTCTATGCGGTCCATAACACTTCCAACACGAGAAGACGACTGTTGGTTGGTGTTCGCGCCAGTCAATTGTGTACATTATGTTTTGGCCTCGTGTACTGTGAATATAGCATTACCTGTCAGCCAACGCAACAGTAGGTGCATTTGAATGCCCTAGTGCGGTAACATACACTGCATTTTTTTCTCATTCCACAGTTACTTCTAACATAAAATATAAATTTCCTTTGATTTACTAAAAAAAAAAAAAAACAAACAAATTTACCGATACTTTTATTGCTGTTTTGTTATTATCGAAAAATCATCATAAAAAGATTCATTTTTGCATAGGTAGTCGAGTTGTCAAAATGCAGTGGTGCCAATCACATCATATTTTTCTTTCTCAGCAACCTAAAAGAGTTGCAGTTCTCTAAATGATACCTACCGTACTCAAATGTAAATAACTATTAAAAAATCTTATTCTTACTTTATGAGTCAGAAGGTACAGCAGGAAAAGGAATCATTTCAATAAAACTATAAGTTTTTCACAACAATATATGATTATTTCTCAACGTGCATTATAATTTCTTTATAGCACACAATTATTAATCTTAAGTGTTTTAAGAGATTTCATACTGAATCCAGTCGTAGTAATATGACACCCTAGTGTATGTAGTCGGAGCACCATCATCGCATACACCTTTGTGGCCATGCGATACAACTCCCACTTGCTTACCATTAACCACTAAGGGTCCCCCAGAATCCCCATCACAAATTCCACTAATACGGTCACCTAGCCCACATACTATTTTATCTTCTACTGTGTTATGCCTTTCGTTTGAAAATTGCTGTGTTACTACGTAACACTTTGATGTAGGAACAATTTTGACATCTAGGAATTGCAAGCGATCAGGCTCGTTGCCCAATTTATTCACAATACCCCAACCACTCACTACAGCTGATCCATGATCGATCTTCTGTGTTTCCAATTCGATCTTTCGCACAGAATCGGTAAATTGAATTTCCTCTTTTAATTGTATTAAAGCTATATCATTCTCGCTGTCGGTTTGGAATCCAACATAATAATCGTAGGGCACAACTCGTAATACTGTATAGTATATAGTAGCTGATGACAATGAGTTACTTCCAACCATTATTCGCAATTGATCGGGGAACATACTGCAAGATATTGTCGTGAAAAATTCAATATTATTTATTACTTTAACTTACCCCACAAGGCAATGTACCGCAGTCAAAATCCATCTAGAGTGGATAATGGATCCGCCGCAAATATGTGTGTGATTGGACTGTATGGATACCTGATAAGGGAATTGACCATCAGCAGCATCTCTTCCATTTGTTATCCGCCATTCCGCCTCACCTCTGGCCAGGAATATTGACGCCAAAAGAACGAACACAAAGCTAAGTCTTTCCATTGTGTTACTTCGAAAATAAGTAAGAAAGCGTTCCCATAATCTAGCTTTATATGAAGAAATTTTTTAGAGCAGCACACGAAAAGGTCATAAATGAAGTCATTTCAACTTTATTGGATACACGAAAAACGCTTTAAACGCTGATATGAGTATCGTGCAGCATGAAGTATTCTAAATTACAGAAACCTTAGAGAAATAAAGATATCGGTATCAGTCTTTAAAGTCGAAACAAGTAGGTTGTTAGCTGAAGTTGAACGTATATTTATCGTAACATACTACGTATCTATAGATATGAGAAAACAATAAATTAAATAATATTGCATTAAGTTTTGAAGAGTAAATTAATTTGTCGGATCAATGATTGGTTCAATTTTTATTTGTCCTCCGCTTAGATTAAACCTTCATCTGGTCAAAATTTCAATTACTATGGACATTCTTTTGTATCGTGTTGATCTTCATGTTCATCCTAAAAAATAGATCAACAAATATTCCCAAAAAAATAGATAATTTTGAAAGTTGTGTTTTAGAGAAGCTGAGAAAGGTATTCCTATTAGAAAAAAATATCAATTGTTGTTTCATATTTTTTTCTTAACTTACACTAAATTCTATATCTCTTGATATAGATCAGATGGATATTTTTCTGAGCAGCAAATGTGTCCAAAATGAATACGAAATGTGCAATAGAATATATATTGGCAACTTTTCCTAAAAGGTATTATATTAATGACAGCATGTTGTCGTCTTTCATTCTCATTAGCTCAGGCATAGCCCAAAGATTGGTATTATATTATATATATATATTGCAAAGTAATTTCATCATCACTTCCAAGCGGATGACACCCAGCCGTACCTCTGTCCTTTGCAGCCAATAAACTACTTGCTGCTTCTTCAACGTTGAGTGCCGATATTGAGCGTGTGTGTGTGGTATCTATGTAACATTCCTTCAGCTTGAATCCCCAAAAAACCGATTTAATTATTTTTTGGCCTAAGTGGTATAGAGTGGACAGCGGTTCCTGTGTAAGCATTAGGGTCACGATTTAATACCTAATTACCGATACACACATAAAATAGATTTCTTGTGTCAAGTAAATATATTTCTTTAAAACGTTATACTTCTTTCAAATATATCTGTATTTGAAATAAGAAATTATACTTGTATAGAAAAAAATATTTTACTTAGCTATAACAAATGATATTCTTGCTTGTAAAGCTTGTTTTAAGAAAATTATATTTTCCCCAAGAAACAGATTTCTCTATGTAAGAAATAAAAGCGACAATGAAAGAGTGGTGCAGATACTTGAATTAAGAAAGTATATTCTTTGCTTAAGGATTTAAATATTTGAAGCAAACCCTTTGTATACTTATTTTAAGCTGAAAATCGTTTTAAAAATGTTGATGCAATTTTCATGGTGGGGTGAGCGTGGCTACGTGACAAACGAACGATTACCAATAATGCAATAGTTTTTAGCGTGCATCGAAGGGTATTGTGTAATTACTGGAAATCGGTAAGTAATTACATTGGACATCTTTCTTATAGAATAAGATAGGTTAGGTTACTACTTGCTCTTAAAATATTGTGCTTGTTTGTACCATGTTTGAGAGAGGGTTTTTTATTTTAGGAAATATACACTTGGCCGTAAAATTTCATTTTTTTTTTCTAAATTCAATGTATTTTAGACGTTGCATAGGATGAACAATTGCAGAGATCTAAAATTTGGTTGAGAGAAAGATGAGAGCCATGGGATGAGGTCGTGGAAAAATAGACGCAAACATACCGTTTACGAAGAAACGACAAAGCAAAAACTGTTACTGAATTTCTCAGCGAGTGGCCTTTTTTTCTTAAGTTTTATTGGCATCTGACAATGCATATATTTTCTAGATCTAATATGATAATTTCTCTGATTCGAGTAATCTTGGTGCTTTTTTGTTGTACAACAAACCTTTAAAAAATTAGTAGCACCTAGAAAGTTATCGAATGTTTGCTGGCTATATATAAGCTGAATTATTAAATAATCATATGTTTGTGTGATTATTTTTTGACGTTTCTAAAAACCAATAAAAACTTTTAATTTCATTATAATTGTGTTGTGGCAAATAATTTTCAATTTATTCTCACTTTCTTGTCATATTACTATTGATAATTTATTGAATTCGCTGTAAAAAAAAAGTACATATACCTCTTTAGATACCCGGAGATGTGGAAATATTAATGAAGAAGCAACAAGAGACCGCCACTAACCGCAAGTATTGTTTGCAGGCGTATATATCATTTTTACATTTCGAGTGCAAGTATAGATTAATATGTATAATAATATTGTTAGATTTACAAAAAAAGAAAAAATAAATTATGTTCAAAATTATTTTTTTAGTTTTACTTAAATATGAAGGATGTTGTAAGGGTAGTGATATAGATAAGATAATCCAAGCAGTAATTTTGTTTGCTGTATAAAAGTATTTAAATCGAATCCGCTTTTGTACATCTATATATTAAAAGACACGTGACATTTTGCGACAATAAACATCGTTTGGCTCTTTTCTTAAAGAAATTTAAACTATTAAAAGTAAAGAAACGGAAGAACATTTTGGAAAGTCAACTTATGGTCAGTATCATACTAAAGCACCAGTAGGGCGCCAGTATAACGACATCGGAGGCACTGTTTATTTTCCCATCATAATATTTCCGTTCATATATATATATCAACGGAGAGGCATCAACCAGAGGATGATGATCATGACGCTTGTGGTAGGTTTTCTTAAAAAAAAAACACATTTTAGGAAATAATAAAACTGGCTCCTTGTGAATAAATATACAATCTTCTTTCAAAATAACAAACATTTCGTTCAAGTAAAATGCCTTCTTTTACCAAGCAAAGTCAATCTCTTCAATCAAAAATTTAAAGGCTTTATTCAATTATAAATATTCTTTTACTAAGAATATCTGTTACTTAGGCTGAGATTGGAATTCTTATTGATATTATGTTATGATTTGATTCAATGAACGATTTTCTTGTAGTAAGACATTCTTTTCTTGAAAATTAAATAAATATTATTTTTGATCCAAGAATATATTTATTTGCGTATATATGAAACAATGATATTCTTAACTCGAGTAAAATTTCTTTGAATTAAAATTTTTTTTGCGCCTCCGTCCAGAAACACTGATTTTGCATTACTTTAAATCGGCCGGAAACTTACCATTCTCCGGCCTAGGCCGGCAAAAGATCACTAAAAGTTGGCAACACTATTATCAAATTACTGACATTTCTGTGATTAATTGTAGATTCGATGACAGATGACAGAATTTTCGTTACACAATCTCTTAAATAATTCAATTCTTTCCAATTCAATTTCTGGAAGATTTTACAAGTAATAAATTGTTAATAACTTGCAAGCTGTGTAATTTTGCATTACTTTAAATCGGCCGGAAACTTACCATTCTCCGGCCTAGGCCGGCAAAAGATCACTAAAAGTTGGCAACACTATTATCAAATTACTGACATTTCTGTGATTAATTGTAGATTCGATGACAGATGACAGAATTTTCGTTACACAATCTCTTAAATAATTCAAATTCTTTCCAATTCAATTTCTGGAAGATTTTACAAGTAATAAATTGTTAATAACTTGCAAGCTGTGTAATATGAGCTGGGGTCTCCATTGCCCTTATTATTGATGAATATCAATATGTACAAAAACTAACCAAGAAAATTAAAACGTCAAAATACTAAGGTATCTTAATCCGGGTGTCAAACTCAAATGTCATACGTAACATATATTGCCAACCTGTACTGTTAACGCCCTAGCGTCAATTTTTTTATTATTATTTTCAATAAAATTAAGATTTGTCGACGCAAAAAATAGTGTGTAACACACGGCCAGAAACTCTTTTGCGAGTATTCGCACTTGTGGGACCTCGGCTTCGCCTCGGCCCCACAAACCGTACTCACACTCGCAAAACTATAGTTTCTGGCCTAGTGATACAAATAACTATTTTTATGTGTGTACCTTTAAGAGACACAGTCAGAAATATTGAAATAGTGATTGATCGAGAACTGAATTTCAATAGTTATATTAATGAGACTACCAGAGCATATCTCGTTTTTGTGTTGTGAATTGGTATCTAGGTAGGGTCATAATTTTTTTGTTTCTTTCATTCTTTTAGGTCAAATTAACAAAGAATGCGTTGTCCTCATTTGTCATCCAGGTAGTATTTAAAGAACAAACTTCTTAATGTATTTAGGATGAACCTCCATCACCTAATGATACTCTAATAACAATTATTGGATTTTCTCGTGTCTATTATAACCGACCAAGTTTTAGTTTTTGTGCTAATTAAAGATTAATTTTTACCGGTCCCAATTTGCGTAGAAGACTGGACAGAATTTATGGATGTTATCCGCCTATAGAGCATCATAGTTAGCATTGTTAGAATCTTCAATTTAGCGCTACAAACTTCGACGTTTCCCGATATATGGAAGATCACTAAACTTATACCTATACTAAAAAGCTACACTGAGAAAAATGGATTGTAGAAATTAGATAGTAAATCTCTTTATGTTAATTAGTAACATAATTATTGTCAAAACGACAATATGTGGGGTATTAAGAGTAAAATAACCAGATGTTACCATGCTTATAGTAAGAGGTAAAATCTGGATGTTACCAGGTATTCGATGCATATTCAATTTCTAACATAAATGTTCGTAACGCTCTTCCCACCCCTTGCTCTATTCATTGTCGATCTTTACCGAAGAAATCGACCAATAAGCTGTATTGCCACTCACACGTGTTATGTACGTGTGATACAGGTGTACGTATTCGTGTCGGTGCATGTTTGTGTCTGCACAGAGAAAAATCCATGTTGTAATATTTACACTTCACTGTTTGACGGAAATTGTAGTAAGAATTCCTACTATTGTGCAAAATTTTAGAACAACGGCGTTGCATTTTCCTATATCACAGTTACAAAAAAAGCAATAAAATTGTTTAAAAATATTGTGTGACAATCTTCTACAAAATATAGTGAAATGTTTTACAATATTTTACAACAAGTGAATATAATAAATTGCATATAATGTAGTGAAGACAGTTATAATAACAGGTGTAGCAAATTTACTGTGTTGTGTTTATTTAGGTTAGGTTAGGTGCTTGCAACAGTCACCTTACTTTGCTTATTGAAAACGACATTAATAATGAGATGGAATGAAATGAATGCTGTATAGTTTTATATCTATATAGTAGGAATATCATAATACTCATAATTGGTTTAGCTACATAAATATGTGATACTACAGCTTTTGTCGTAAAGATGGCGCTACGCTTGTTTCATAATCTTTGAAATTCGTACTCAATGTAAATTGTGATCGGTAAATGTGGCTGCGTAATATCTATATGATGCTTATACATGGTTAACGTCGTGTAAAAAGTACTGTGGACAATCGCCCACAGACGAGAATTACGAGGCGCTTCAATACCGGTAGTACTCTACAGTACACGGGCCGGTCTGATTCCCGCAATTCTGCCCGATATGACGGCAATTCGCCCGGCTGTCACCGGCTAATCAAATTATATTAATTAATTATAATTAAAAATTATTAAACTATATTTATTATAGTTTTCATTGTTAACAGTTATTATCAAATATAGTCAGCGCTACTAGACATTTTTTTCACATTTACTAACATGTATGCTCAAATTAATAATACAAATATAGTACACTTTACCATACGAGTTAATAAAAAGTATTCACAGATATTTACTATACAGATATTGTCACCGGTAATATAAAATATGATTGTCCCTATAGGAGCTATAAAATATATTAAAGTATACTATATTTATGTTAAAGAGTACCATCTATTTCTCTCAGTGTACCTATCCAGAAAAGAGTATAAATCAGTCAGTATTCCTGTCTCGTTTTAAATTACCATCGTTGTCATATAGGCGCATTTGTAGTAGTGTATGTTTTTTGTTCAACCACGTCCATGGCTGTGTCGATTGTCCTGAGCTTTTGGTACAGTATAACGTCTTGGTGCCTCGGATGTTTTGATTCTTTCATCAACAGTTTTTTATTGTAATTACTTGTGATATTATTGGATTTTCCAATTGAACATTTAATGTGTTTGTTTGTCTCCGTCTTTACTATCACCCTACAAAAGAAAAAAAAAGAAACTATCTGTATTCCCAAACAATAAGTGTAAAAATCGATGGAAATTTGTCCATTACACAGCCCGTTTACTGATAGGCATGGCAACATTTCTTATTGAGCGTGTCCCTTTTGTTAGGTCCTGGCCCCAGTTAATTGGATTATAAATTATATCTCTCGAACATCCTTTTTTGTTAACGTTACCTCGTCTTTATCCTTCATATCTATACCCGTCTCCCTTCTACAAAAGACTCGGTTATACTTACGCGTGGAGTTCATACCAGTTCTGTTCGGTCTTCATCTTTTAGGTTCTACCACCTTTCTCTCTCTATCTTATGTATCATCGCGTCCTCCCAATCTTTACGTCCTGTTCACCTCTCTTCTTGAAGAGTGGACTCGAATTTATGGCGGTCATATTTATTTATTGGATTAATACATGTAACATATTGCCAACACACGAGAGTTATAAATAACTGTAGAATGTATGGTATTAATTTACTGGCGGTTAGTGCGGTGGTGTTCCACCGTTCCTCTTTATATCTCGTATTATATATTGTCCACCGATGTAGTGAAACTTGGCAATAAATACGTGCAGAAGGAACGGGGGGCGAACATCGCTTCGTATACGAGCGGAGATACGCAGTCCCTGGACTGCTAGGATCAGATGAGTTATGTGGGATCCTCTTTATCCGTTCCCATAGGGTTGATTATTGTTGAAATGGACATCGTCCTTGTGATTATCATCGTTTTTTTGCCGTTGTTGTTTTGGTGTGTTCGCGAGGATAAGACGATGTCAGTGTATAAGAAGTACAAGCTTATAAAGTATACGAAATAAAGAATAGTGTATATAAATTTATATCTACACATTAGCGATAGACATAATAGTTTATCATTATTTGTGTTATAGTAAGCACGAGTAATGGGCAGAGTGTGGAAACGATACTCAAAATTATTTCTAAATAGATTAAGCAATGGAACCGGCCTTGATGTTATGTCAGTTTCTTACATTAAAGAGACTTTTGTTTAACAATAGTAAAAGGCATCCAAAAGCAGCACGCCTCTAGCCGGTATGTTTTGTTACAAGGGATCCGATCGTAGACTGCGAATAGGCGCCAGAGTATTTTTAGGGGGCGTAGACGGTCGGTGGTCTGGTACTAGGGGTATCCCCGTTCGTCGTTAAAAGCGGGAAAACGCGTAAACCTTTTCCGAAATTTCGATCGAACGCACCGACAATGCCCAAGGCCGATCCCTGCGCGCCGGCGAGAAGGTTCCAATTATGTAATATTGCCGGTGATCAGCAGGTAGTCGCGTACCGAACATCAAACCATCGAAATCTTGAACGACGACGAATTTGGTGTGAAATAAGCACAAAGGGAATCGAACAAATGGTAAAACTTTATTAATTAACATTATAATTAAGGTAATAACCATTATTCGGAGGACGTCGGTTACCAAATATGTAAATTATCGATAGTTGACGGATATCTAAAGCAGATAAGAATTTTGTGTTTTCTTCGATTGTGTGTTGTGATGATACAATATGCGTAATTTCTAATTAAGGAAAATGAACATACAGGGTGACAATTTCAGGTTTAATTATTACAATATATACAGTATGTGTAATTTTTAATTAAGAAAAATGAATATACAGGCTGTACTGACGATCCGAAACCATTCACAGGTGTAGAGTTAGCGGAGAGTGGTGCGGTATAAGGGTCTGCTGAGGTGGGTAGTAACCCGTTATCAAATCAATGACTGCGAGACGCGAAGCGTCGGGTCCTTTTACAAGTGAAAGGCAGGAATTAAGAAAAAGGAATATACAGGGTGTACCGAAGATCCCAAACCACAGGTGTGTACGAGGATTAGTGGAGGGTGGTGCGGTTTAGCCGGTCCTGTGTATTGGGACGTAATGCGACATCAAACGACTTTTTAATTGGTTGGGTGAACGGTCCGGAGTTTACTAGTTACCTTTACTAATACATTGAAATATTACATTGAGGCAAAAATAAGATTTCTAGAATCTTAATCCAAACTAATAACTCATAAATCTCGTTTAAATATCAATATAGAAATCTCCCGCTATATTCCCATCATAAAATCATGTACATCAAATAATGCCAACTCAAACCGCTCATGCATTTAAACCCCCCACAGCATCAAACGGTTTGGTTACACACAAATTATCCACTAGGATCACTGTTATCATACGATAATATAACCTAACATTCCCTTTATGCTTTTAACGCCGCTTACTTCAAATACGAAAAACTGCTCTCATATACTCCAAATACTAATTCCAACTCCACAACAATCATTTCAGCTCCCAATTAGTGTTCCAATTATGTCACAGTAAATAAGCTCGACGAAGACTCTTCAATAGGCCCCAGGATTAGAAATACGCCACCCAAATCTTGAAATCACTGGATTTCCAACATCTTGGCACTACATACGCAATACTCTCATTCTTGTAAGTAAATTTTAAAATTAATGACTCTTATTGTGATAGCAATTTAAAAATTTCTAGATAATTATTCGAAATGCAACTACACTCGACACAAAAACCGAAAAAGAAGTCCTTTACATTTGTTGTCAACAACTTGATATCTTCTAGGCAAAAAGGACCCCAGCAACCATGAAAGATATCGTTTCCAACGATACGATACAGCAAAATCAACCCACGTTCGAACAATCAGCGAAGGAACTTAATTCCTTAAAATCCATGGTAACCTGCCCTTTTTTGAATTAGATACGATATACGTAAGCTTTTAGTTTAGATTTTAACAACTTGTTTACAAAATAAATAAATAAATCAAAATACATTTACATAAATAATTTAATAATTAACGTTTGATGCTGTAGACTGTAAACTGTAGGTTATGTATAGCATAATATCATAGCAACATATACATTTTGTTGGCTTCTCGCACCAACCATTTTAGCCAGTTACTAGTGTATCACCAAAAGATCGCAGGTACATAGGCAAGACATGAAGCCATTAAGAAAATTTGCCATAAGTTTAACTGTATTCATATCCAGATTTGCAAGAATCGTAGACCTACACAATGGAGAAAAACTCCCAATTTCAAATTTAAAACAAGAGACTCCTGCCAATGGTTTGAGCAATCAACGAGAATGTGATTCAAAATATTCACAATTTACAAGATCGTTGAAAACCTCTATAAAGTCACCGCGATTCACTTCACTAGCAATAAGTCAAAGCATTCCGATGGTTTTTAAACCAACTTTCAATATTTTGAACAATTTTATTAACTTTTACATCAACTAGGAAGAGAGGAAAGAGAAAGACGGCACCAAAGTCAGTACATCGTCCATACTTCGCTCTCTATTTTATATAGCAGGACGTCTAGCGACAGTATTTATATAACACCGGCATGCATACATAGTTAGGAGTGCGTATGTGTGTCGCCTTTGATAGTTGACGGAGATGCGGGGGAGCCTATCGATTGCTCCGCCCCCTGCTGCGAACTGTCGTCATGGAGACCGCGACAGTATTGTGGGGGACCGCAGAACGGCAACCACCCCAACAATAACGGCGACAACGCAAGGACAATCTACTCCAGACTGTACGATCCTTCTAAATGTAACATACGTTGTTGGTTTGCGAAGTTTATTTTGGGTTGGGACTTGGGGGAAAGTAATACATAATATACTGTAAAGATTTAGAGGCTTGGTTTTGTGTTGATTCAGAAGGCATTCAGTTTATACATTTGAATTGCTTTGTTTAATTTTATAAATGCAGCCAACCATACTACAACCAATTCAGGATAAAGCGTATCCTAGCTAGAAGATTAAATATGTAAGTATTTATTCCGTGGAAGTGTTTTCTATATAGGAATTAGAAATTACATGTTTTTTTTATTTCTTCACTGATTGCGAAAAACTAAAATACTAGTGCTGACAATTTAATATTCAGTCCTTCCAAGTAAAATCTGCTATAGTACTTCGTTTATTTTACCCCAACTATTTTAATGATTTTGTTTTATTAGTAATGAATGTGACATTTGCCACAACGAAACTGGTAAACTACTTATTGTAAGTGAATACTTTACTTCTTCCAATGAAATAAGAAATTTGGTTTTAAAATATAGTTTTGCCATGATATGAATTATTACCAGTATGAAATAAGAAAAACGCCATCTTTACACATAGACAGAAAATTTGGAAGTGGGTAATTTCAACATCATAATTACATTCGATTAACTGTGGATAGTTTAAGCTTATTTCTTAATACCACTCGTTTTGCTAAATGTACAGTACTTACTCTTCAAATAAACTCATAATAATAAGTTTGTTAAATTAATAAATAAAAATATAAGTTATTTGGACAATTTTTCTCAGTGACAAAAAGAAATTAATTAATCGGCTCAGAGATCCTCAATATTCTTGTGATTACAGGTGTGACGTTGTTAAGTTTTAATAGTCGACGAAAATTTACACACTTTCACAAGGATAATAGGCTGGGGTTTTGTACTCGGCTAATAGCGATTTTCCATTAGCGTGACTGGCTCCTTTTTTACTGACAGATAATCTATCGTCACGCGGTCGATGTATTAATAATGAGGAACACATCACTACGTTCATTTTTCATAACAGAAGTTGGACTATAGGAGCACCTGGTACCAAAAAATATATCACGTTGGGAAAAAAGGGACTTCACTAATCGTAAAGAAATATTACTCCATGTTTTTTTGTTTGACCGTGGGTAATGGGAAATTCTTCTATTGTCAAATGATCTGAATTCAAGAATATATGTAGGTATATTATTTTCGTTGGATACTGCATTGCGATTTTTGAAATGAATATTGCTACAAATTGCTGAGATGGTTTTCTAAACTAATTTTGATGATTCACTAATAATTCAAGGTCACGATATGGATACATAAAACACTGACAGGGAATTTCTTTATAACTCGTAAAGGGTGACAGATCGGATAAAAAGTTTGTAGAAATTGTTGTAGAAACATGATTGGTCTATAACGCAAACTTATCGGCGTTGGTACAGAGTGTTTCGCAATCTAGGTACTTATAGTCTTCAAGTTTGTTTTCTTAAATATAGTAAGACCCCGCTTAACGCTGGCCCGTTTAGCGCTGTTTCGGTTTAATACGTGTTCATTGGAATAATGGGATTCCCTGAAAATGGGCGCATCCAAATCGGGCACCAAACAGGTAGGTACCCTTTGCGGTCAGTTTCGAGGGATTATGAAAACTGCAATTTGGGCACCGAAGATTTAATTACGATTTAAGTACGTATTAATGGTCAACTCGAAATGAACCGTTCCCCATTGTTAAATATTTATAATCCTTAAAACATAATGTATAGTGAGTTTAGATACCTAGAATAAGTAATGATAATTTTCATTTACGATTTAAGTACGTATTAATGGATGTTTTCATGTAACCTATATAAAGCCTGCAAAAATGAAACACATTTTATTATTCTTTGGTTATTGAGATTGTTGTAACGCGTATCGTGTATAGTTGCAATGGAAACCAAAATAATTTCCAGTAATAGAGGAAAACCAGTGTTAGTGTTTGATAATTTTAAATTTAGTTTTACTAAAGACATAAAGTCAACGAGCGAAAAGTTTTGGAGGTGTACTAATCGGCAATGCAAAGCAACGGTACATACCCTCGGGTCATCAAACGACATCGTAATAACTAAACATCCAGGAGAGCACAACCACGAGGCAAATTTGGCAAGCCTAACACGACAAGTTGTAAGTGCTACTTGCAAAAGGAAAGCTACAGAAGACCTTGCGGAAAAACCTATGAAGATCATACGCCAGGAGTTACAAAGGGACCTTCCGAGTAACTTAACGACAAGGGATGTCCAATACATAAGACACAATATGTACAATAGCCGCCGTCGAACACTACCAACTTTGCCGAAGAACATGAACGAGGTACATATAGCTTTATCTAGTATGAATGTAGTTAGTTAACATCAACATTATTAAAGACGTGTCACGCATTTACATAGATGGTACTTTTACGTACTGTACAAAATTCTTCTGCCAATTTTTCACTATACACGGTTTTGTAAATGGAAGATACATACCGCTTATTTATTGTTTGCTTCCAAGTAAGAGCGCGGAAATATACACAAAACTATTCCAACTAGTCATAGGCGCGTGTTTGTCAAAAGGAATTGATTTAAATATTATAGAGGTAGTTGTAGATTTTGAGAAAGCCATACACCTTGCTATATTAAACACTTGGCCTAATGCTAAAATTGTTGGTTGTAGGTTTCACTTGTCTCAGGCATGGTACCGAAAAATTCAAACTTGTGGTTTGGTACCGGAATACAAGCATGAGGCAAGTGAAATAGGCAAGTGGTTAAAATTGACTTTTGCACTTATGTATCTCGATCCGACCGAAGTAGGTGAGTGTTTTGCTCTTGAATTGTCTGAAAATATGCCCCAAGACCCCCGAGTTGTGAAATATGCCGACTATTTAGTAGATACTTATATTTCTGAAGAGTCACTTTTTCCACCTATTATCTGGGCAGAACATTCATCTACCATCACTCGTACAACAAATGCATGTGAGTCTTTTCACAGTAATTTTAAGAACTCCATATATGCCGAACATCCTAACCTATTCGTTTTTGTTGAAAAACTGAAAGAGTTCCAAACCGACACATATATTAAAATTCAAAGTCTTCAAAAACCTATACAAATCCATGACATGAAAGTTAAAAAAAGACAGAAATTTATTGAATCAATGATTATTAAATACCAAAATAAGGAAATCAATAGGCTACACTTTATTAAATGTTTGTCATTCCATTGTTATGTCAATAAATAAGATATTTAGATTAAGATATTTTGTACAATTAATGTAATCATTATACAATAATAAACATATTTTCGTATGCTTTAAAATAGTTATGTATTATTTACCTACCCAAAATTATAATAATGACGAATGAATAATAAGCTTATATAAAATAAGAGGCTCGGTGCCCAAAATGCAATTTTTGTAATAAGGACCTTTTGGGTCGGTGCCCAAAATGCATGTTGAATTAGTCCATTTATTGCCTTGGTGCCCAAAATGCAAACTCCCCTGAAAATTGCACACAGCTTTGGGCTTCCCCGAAATTTTATTTTTATTATTTCAAGCATTTGTTGGCGTTATTGTAAGTAAAATTATAATTTTTAGTTTTTATTATGCGTGATAATAAAAAAAATACGAAAATAAAGCGTCAAGAAAAAGCATTTTGCTAAAAACTAAAATGCAAGTGCTTAGAAGATTATATAGTGGTGAACGTCAATGTCAAATTGGTGTTGCATTGAACTTGTCAACTTCAACAATAACAATATTCTCAAGAATAAGGAAAAAATTGTCATCAGCAACTACAACTACAAAAACCTCTGCAAATAGAATTACCCATTCTATAGAAATAATAGGATAGTGGAAATGGAAAAACGACTTTCTGTATGGATTGACGACGAAATTGAACGCAATATGCCATTAAGCCAAGCTATTAGAATGGAAAAAGCGAGAAAGATTTTTAATCACATTTAGGCTGAAACAGGTGACACAACTTATACTTTCGCTGCAAGTTAAAGAAGTGAAGAAAAACGTGCACCAGGATTTAAAGCTGCGAAAGATCGCTTGATACTTCTCTTGGGTGCAGTGGAGGCATCAAATTAAAGCCAATTCTTGTTTATCATTCCAAAAACCCGAGAGCCGTGAAGGAAATATTAAAATCAACTTCATCTGTAATTTGTGAGTCTAATAAAAAATCATGGATAACTATGAAAATTTTCCAGAATTAGTTTAGCGGTTGTTAAACGCTATTGCGAAATTAAAAAACTTGAACCAAAACCGCTACTTTTAATGGATAATTATCCAAACCACTCAACGAATTCCGATTGAATAATATGCAATCCAGTCGAAGTGGTTTTCTTGCCGCCTAACACAACCGCCTTAATTCAAGCGATGGATCAAGGCGTTTAAAGCTTACTACCTGCGGTGAATATTTAGACAAATATTTGAAAAAACAGACGGAGATGAAAAAACAATCAGTAAGAGATTTTTGGAAGAACTATAATATCATGGGCGCTGTAGAAAACATAAATATTTCTTGGAATGAGTTAACGGAGAAATGTTTAAAAGGAGTGTGGGAAAACATTTGGCCAGATCTAAACAAGGACGATGACACTAGAGACTCTGTTGTTGATATGAGCGAAATAGCGGAATTAGCGAAACAAACAGGTTTACATGGAGTAAATGTGGAAGATCTCGAAGAAATTTTGCAAGAAACCGCAGCGAAAGTCTTTCTAATGATGAGCTCAAGGAATTAGAGGATGAAAGAAAACACGAAAATATTGTAAATAGCGATTCTGAAGAAGAGCAAAAAGAACTATAATGGAAATTATGGACGCAGATTTTGATAGGAGTTCAGAGGCAAGACGGGGTGTTATAGATGCCTTGTCCACTTATCGATAACTTCTTACAGAGCGCAAAAGAACAATGCAAATGACATTAGATAATTTCCTGATAAAAAAGCAGAAAATTGAAAATGCTGAATGATCTTAAACATATAAATAAGCGTCATTATTGATATATGGAATGGATGAAAACTATAAGAAATAATCGATATTAGCTCTTGCAACTTTTTAACGAGATTTCAAACCGGATTGTACACCTCGCGTTATTTATTTGCTATAAACTCCCACGAGATTATAATTCAAACATACCAGGGTAGTATTATATCTTGTATATTTCTTTCGACCATACAAGACACTGTTAACAATTCGACATCCAAGAATCTCCTTCGATTATTCCTTAACCTTAATTTTCCACCCGTCCATTAATTAGCTAAGTATGCACCTGAAAGGTAAGTACGGTCCTGTCTTCGGGATCCCATCACGCGCGGAATGCGACTCGTCCCATCTGAGAGCTATTATAATGGAATACATTGTTCCAGCCGTAACGTAGCTATTTTAAATTCACCACCAGTCAAACCATTAGATTTATTGATGGTCTGACTCCGTTCCGATTGATTGATGAACTTGAGTGACGTCATCGATAATAGTAAAAATAGGATATGGCAAAAGGTATACGGCGATAAGGAGGAGGCTACTAGAGGAAAAGAAAAAGTAAATTCCAGAAATCCTAAATATGATGTCGGGGAGTTTAGATGGAACCGAAAATGTTAGATAAATTCTGATGAATAAGCGTTGCAAAGGCTAAAACTTCGTAGCACCTTAACTTTGAGAATACCCTAAAACATGATACATGTATACTTAAGATATAATGTGATAAAACACACTACAGCGAAGACTTGCAACTTGCAACTATCAAAATTTTCATTAACACGGACAAAATTCCAAGCAATTGGCAATAGATTTTTTTTTAAATGTTTCAGTTTCATTAATTCACAATTCAACAGAAAATTGAATATCTAGTCATATTTAAAAAAAAAACCTGATAAGAATCACCTAGCGAATTACAAATGCAGAACACAGAACATGTTTTCAGAAATTCTAATAGATGTCAGATTTGAAATCAATCCAGAGTGAAAGATATTTTGTCATAGCAATTGTAAAAGCGGTTATAAAAATTCAGTTTTCTTCTTTATTTCATTCTACACACTTTCAAACATCGTTAGCTGAATAATTACACTAAAATTATTATGGATTATTATCCTAATTTATATCTAAAAAGGATATGGCACATGGAACATGATCATGATTGACTGCTGTCATCTTTAACTAATTAATCAATAAACCTAACTTCGTCTAATGTTATTTCTCCTACCTTGATTTAATAAAGTGTAGAATTTGAAAGTCCTAAATCTGAATTCATTAAAATATGTTTGTTTTTAAATACAAGGTTTTCCACCGAAGTGGCTAGCTAGAAGCTAACAAATTCCTAGTAGAAGAAATAAAAACTCAGTGAATATAATAATTCAAACTTCAAAGCAATAATTGCAAACAAATGTTACGATGCATCTTATCACGTTTGCCGTTTAAGCTCGATTCTCTTAATTTGAAAATTACATTATAAGTTATTATATTTTGTTTTTAAATTCAATTCACTTTAGTTCGTTAGTTTATTTTTCACAGTTAATTTATTTTTCCTTTATTAAATACATCGCTAATCAGTTTTAAAATGTGTTTGAATTTTGTTACCCTTGTCAGCTCTAACATCACAGACCTGATAGACTGCCAATGAACAGTGTGCGCATCGCTACGACGCACCATCAAAAGACTAAAGGACATCTTGGAACACAGGCGTCATTATATGGGTCATGATTCATGTAGCGTCATGCTTACGTTAGTTTTCTTTAGGAAGTATTTGCGTTAAGTCACGTTAAGTTTCTTGCAAGTTGACAAGTGTTACTGATGTTACCTAACCTTGCAGTTCGATTGTTTTATTTACTTTCTTTGCTTTATTCTTTCACGGACTGTCTCGAATATTATATATTATTCACCCGATATTTTTGTTTTACGTGTAAGGCTGTGGTGTAACTATGCATATTATAGCATTAACAATTGGGCTTATATGACAATTAATCCAGGTAGTTTTTCCTAAAGAAAAGTGATGCCATCGTGTCGTGTAAAATCCTGCAAAAGCAATAGTTACAAAGATGACGGAGAACTAACTTTTCATATGTAACTTGCAGAATAATGCTATAGCTTAAAAATATTCTGAAATTATAATAATACTTAGTGTTTCTATGTGAAATAATTTTTTGTAGAATGCTCAAACGTTGTGTGGATTACTGTTACAGGGGGTACCATAAATCCCTGCAAAAGTGTGCATATGTTAGTAGTCTAGTTTATATGTGAATTAGAACTTGTGGATGTATCAGCCATTTGGGGTGATTTAATTCTTGGATCTTGTTTAATTAATATTAATGCTGAATCTAAAGTTTTTTGTGATATTTTTTTCTCTTTCACAAATTTTCTTTTGGAAATATTTTCCTTAGATAACCTATTTAAATATTCAGTTGCTAAATTTATTTTATAATAATTTTTTGCATCATTTATTGCAGTCCATTGATCTTTTGTATTTATTATATTTTTTAACGACTTTACTATTGATTGATTTATTGATATATTTGAATTATTCGATTTTGGTAAATGTGTATAATACTTAACACTAACATTACTCATATTTATTATAATATATATTTATACATTTAATTATAAGTCGCGATTTATCAGTCTCAGACATTTAATTATTAATAAATAATAATTAATACTAATTATGACTAATAGCGGTCGGCCAAAGAAATAGTTATTTAATAATAATGATAATATAAATTTTGGATTGAGATCATTAATTGAAAGAAAAATGGGTGGTGAATTATTATCACAAACAAAAAGAATAATAATTATAGGTCCATCTGGATCTGGTAAATCAACAATTGCTCAAGAAATAATATTTGGCATGGAAAGAAAATCTATTTCAGAAATAAATTATTTTTTACCTAACGGAAATGATTTGGAAAAAGATATTCAAGTAATTAAAGAATTATGTAAAGACGCTTTTATTTATTTTAATATATATAGATATGAAAAAGATAGTATTCCTAATGAATTAAGAACACATAGTCTTAATATATTTGATGATGCGCATAAGAAAAATGGTATAACAGATTTAGCAGAAAAATTATTTACAGAAGGAAGACATAGACAGCAACACGTAATATATATTCAACAAACTGGTACATTTATACCAGCTGGAATGAAATCAAGTTATAGTGAAATAATTATTTATAAAAGTATAATAAATGATTTACAAAACTATATTAATATTGATGAATCACAAATATGTAATGAGTATACTAAAACAGGTTTTTATACTATTAATAAAAATGGTATTTGTTATCCAACAAAATTATGTGATTACAAATCATTCAGAGAATATAAAAATAGATTGAAAGCAGTTAGTAGAAATACTGAAGATGAATATAAAAATAATATTAGGAATACGGATGTTATTTATAAAGCATATAAAAATGCAGGAGCAGATGGTGCTAAAAAAACAGATATTATAAGCGATAATTATATTCAACAATTATTCAAAGTATTATAAATGAAGAAAATTATTTTAAATTATATAATCGATAAATGTAAAAATGATAATAAAATAGTATTATCAAATAATGACTTGGAAAATATTTTTAAATTAATTACAAACCAGGAAATAAACATACGTTCAGATAAATTGTTAACATACGGAATAGATAATTTAAATAAGTATAATATTTTTAATTTAGATTGGAATACTGGTGGTACACATTGGGTTGCTATGTATATAGATAATACTAATAAATTAGTGAATTTCTTTGATTCATTTGGTAATTCATTACCAGAAAAATTTATAATTCCTAAAAATTATACTGTAACTCATAATAATTATAAATTCCAAAATTCTAATGATGTGAATTGTGGTTGGTGGAGTTTATTATTTTTATATGTTTGTTACATAACGTCAGAGAAAAATTAATTATGATTTTGTCTCAAATAATCGAGGATCTTGTATAGTTAATAATTTCTTAATTTCATCTGTTGGATTGATATTTTCAACTTGTTTGCTTTTATCAAAACATAACAATGGTGTATCATCATCACAATCTGAATCTTCTTTATTGTTCATATTCATGAGTGCTCTAATATTTTTTTCTATTGTGTCTTTATCTTTTTGAGACAATGTTTTCTTTAAAGGAATTGGAGGTTGATTAGGAATTTCTACTGTTAAAGACTTACCTTTTATTTTATCATCTACAGCATCAACAACCTTATTTATAATATTTGCTAATACAGGTCCAGCAGCTGCGGCTAATATAGGAATTAAGAACTGTAGATATCCTCCCATTATTTCACCACCTTCAACAATGTTTGATTTGTCTTGTAAAATTATTGATGAACCTTTTTTAATTGTAAATGTCATTTATATAAATAAAATAAAAACTAATATTTAAGAGATTATTATTGTATTAAATTCATGATTACCATCAGACAAATAAACTCTTCATTACAAATAAAATTTAAATTGTTCAAATAATAAAAATAATTTAGTTCTAATACATTTCTATTCCAAGAAAGAGAAATTAAGAATTTGTTAAAATATAAACTATATTTTAAAACTTAAGCGTGCCATCTATCGTTTAGTAAATGTATATTTATGTTGATCTTGGTATGTGTAGGAGTGTAGGTAACTATTGTAAGACATTTACGATAATTGAAGTAGTTACAGGGTTACAGTTTCTCAAGAAGGAAGAGTGAGTAAATAAAGCCTCATTACCAAGAAATACTATTTTTATCGCGACTAGGAAAAAACAGAGATACAAAAAGTACACAGTTGTAGTAGTTCCTGTATCTTACTATCTTGGAATTGTTTGTTTCACAAAAAAGTAAGGTATGTTCTTTTTTTGTTGATTTTTTTAGTAAATGTATGCTTTTATATTGTTCAAATAGAAACATGGTTAGATTGAAAAATCCAATCGGCATGATGTACGTTTTTAAGGACGTATATATACAATTCCTAATAGGACCTCTTGCTCAACCATACGTTCAACAATGTTGGGTGGCGACCTTGAAGACAGTCATAGCTATTAATGCTGAAGATCCACAGTTTGATCAGTATCTGTACAAGAATGATTGTATAATTGAAAAATGTGGGGGAAATTGGATTAAACTTACATGTATAAGTAAAAATCTAACTTACAAATTACAATTTGGAAGTGAAACAGCAGAAGCGAATTTTCTATTATATACAAGGTAAGAAGCATTTCTCTACTACTATTTAATTTATAAGAGTTAAGTCATCAGCTAACAAATCATCAGGAAAAACAAATTTTATTGAATAAAATAAATATAAATTTAAAGCAGTATTATTTTAAGAGCATTATATTGCATTTATACCTATTTTAATATGAAAAGTAATTGTTACATAAATATTTTTTGTCATCAAATGTTATAAAATATATAATTGTTCTAGTAAAACTAACACCTTGATTACAACCTGCACAATATTATGCAAATTTTTTTGTAGCATGACGAATGAACCAGAAATTGTAGTCCCACCTGTGCCACACAGTTCGCCAACGTCATGTATCATGGTATCAACAGCATCGTCGTCAGAGACACCATCACCAGCATCCTTGTCAAGGACACCAACACCGCCATCAAAAGCCCCATCACCTGTAATTTCATCAGAATAAGTAATGTAAAAAGAAATAAAGTTTATTAGAAAAAAATTCTATTTCTTTATGATTTTATATCTTATTGTACAGTGTGTACAAAATGAATTACATCTAGTAGGCTATGAATTTCCTTTATTAATTATGATATTCCACCTTCATGAAATGGGGGTATAAATTATTATATTGCTAGTCGCAAAATGACAAATTTCTACACAAAAATAAATTTTTATCAACAATAACTTTTATTGGAAAAAAAAAAAAACAAGCAATATTTATTAATGATTATTTGTTATAATGTTTTCGAATTTTGAAATATTTGTAATGAGTAGAATTTTATTTACTGGTAGCCTAGGTAATGAGTTATATGAATTTATGTACTTCGTCGGATCATTATTAAGCGATTTAATTTCCTTCCTGTAACTTTTGTCAGTGTCTCGCGAGATTACAGATAGATCAGAATCCATTCCAATTTATTTATATTTAAAATAATTATGTAAATACTTTATTTTT
This sequence comes from Cetonia aurata, assembly GCA_949128085.1. Taxonomy (NCBI): domain Eukaryota; kingdom Metazoa; phylum Arthropoda; class Insecta; order Coleoptera; family Scarabaeidae; genus Cetonia; species Cetonia aurata. Next base: position 63,911,556 of record OX421884.1, on the reverse strand, counting down.
TACTGTTGAATATTTTTATCAATAAAAAAATGTTTATTGTTTTGACGTTAGACATGATACTTGAATGATTACGTTACGCTCTTACGTTACGTTCAGTGTTCACGTTTTACGTTACGCTCTTACTGTCACTTTAGAATAATTTGATTGATATAAAATTCTGGTAAATCTGTAAATGTAACAGTTTATATTCGTTAACAAATTGGTGGTGATTAAATGTGATATGGTAATTTTTTTTATAAGATAATTGTGCACAATTTGGTGGCGATTAAATAATGCCAATTTTTTTTATACAATTTTAGGTTGTAAACGAGCAAAATTGATGTTTACATTCGTGCACAATTTGGTGGCGATGAAATAATGTCAATTTTTTATATAATTTTTAGATGTGCACAATGAGATATGATAATATTTTTTTTATAAGATAATTGTGCTAAATTAACAGAGAATACGGGTGTTTATATTCGTTCACAATTTGGTGGCGATGAAATAAATTCAATTTTTTATTCAATTTTAGCTTGTGAACGAGCAAAATTGTGATTGTAAATTTATTAATAAAATTTGGAATAAATGTTTTAAAATGTAGGTATTTTTTATGTATTTTTATAGGATATTACTATGGTTTTACGCAAATTTCTGTACCGTTTATAGACTATTAAATTGTTAAGCACTAGAAGTAGTTTTGACCTCTAAAAAGAGGAGAATAAAGCTAAATATGGTTGTGCACAAATTGGTGGTCCAGAACCGGCGTATACTAGACTACTTATGTTTGTTCACTACATTTCCTCGAAAAGGATTTTGATAGAACGGGACAGATTGTGCGAATTAAAGAGGGAGTTATTCCAACATTGAATTCGGACAAAGAAAATCTAAAGAAGTATATTTTTATTTAGAATCATTTGATATTCTTGAAAACAAAGGGTAGAGGTAAATAAATAATGTATAACATATACATTTCTTAAAATTTTCTTCACTATTTCTTAGGTAAATTAATCTGCCCCTCAAAGGAGATACGATATATTTGCCAGTTCACCGAAAAACTAATTCAGAAAGTAATGGTCTTGGCAGGAAACAAGATTCCACAAGAAGAAAACTTCCTAACGACTTTTATTTATTTATTATCAAGTCATGTTTCCCAAAACATTTTTTCTAGTTTATCCCGTCATTTGTTAGATACCTCTGGAAGAAACTCATGTTTCAATTTTAAGTAACACCATAATATCGTCTTATAGCAAAATTAGATTCCATAATTTAGCGAAGAAGTTCTCATGAAAGTTGTACTAGATTTTTCCTACGTAATTTTATATGGCGTTAAAAGAAATTTTTTCTTTTCTCTCTTATTAAACCTGAGAACGAATGATGTATGTATGTAAGTATATATTGATATTCTTAACCCTTGTTTATACAGGCTGTCTCTGAAATAAGAGTACAAAATATTAAAAATGGGAAACCCAAATTATACTGAATAAGTATCCAAAAATTCGTACGCCAATTGCAATATCGAATATACAATTAAAAACCCATTGAAACGTCACGAATGTGCCGCCCATGGATCCACTATCCAATATACTATATCTTAAGGTCATTTGTAAATACAGCTGTGATATACAGATAATCATTGTATGCAGCTGATACGAGTCAACGACTCCAATATTATTACGTACGCGAAATTTAAAGCAAATTTCAAAGAAGATATTGAAAGTAAAATGTGGAATCTATGGGGTTTTACCTTTTTAAGAAGCTGTTTTATTAAAATAGCGATGAGTGTTTTTAACTAAGTTTTATTGTTTCTTTTAAGACACAACTTTTCTGTTAACACACACTACTCCTACCGCGTGGTTACTATATTCACGCTCTCATTTATACCAACCTCTAACATCTAAACATAGAAATATTACCAAAGGCAGAAATGCTTTCAACACACCACCTCAATTCTGCATTGGTATATAAAATAAAATAAATACATACATTAAAACATATTTTTATAACTCTACTATATTTAATAGGTTTCTGAAATATTGGAACTTTTTGCTTGATAATGCTTTGGTGAATATGTCACCTTGCTGATCATTTGTGGAAATATATTTCAAATATACCTTTCCTTGAGCTATACAATCTCTCACAAAATGGAATTTAACATCTATGTGCTTTGTTCTTTTTGTTTCTAATGTAGAAGCCATTTTTATTGATGATTGATTGTCTTCAAAAATAACTATAGGATAAACACTTAAATTTAATATTTCGTTTATCATTTGTGATAAAAATAAATTCTCTGTTATACAGTGAGCCAGAGCTATATACTCTGATTCTGCACTAGATAAAGAAACTGTATTTTGTTTCTTTGTTTTCCAATATATTGCATTATTATTGACTTTTATCACAAATCCTGACAAACTTTTTCTATCTTCTAAATTATTACCAAAATCTGCATCAACATACGATACTAGACAAGGATTTACATTTTCATCTTTTGTAAATTTCAATGCAAAGTTTTCTGTTAATTTTAGATATCTTAGTACATTTTTAAGATGCGTCCAATGTGTTCTTGTGAAACTATTTTGAAATTGGCTGAAATATGTAATACAATAACAAAGATCGGGCCTTGAACCTAACATTATATACATTAATGAACCAATTAATTCTCTATATGGTAGGTTTTCACTTCCTTTATCACAATTTTCTTGACATGATAATTTTAGTTTGGGTTGCATTGGCACTTTACAAGTTTTACAGTTAATCATATTAAATTTTGTTAGCACTTTGCTAATTAAATCTTTTTGATTAATATACAATATTTCATTTCCTTTTTCAATTTCTAAACCTAAGAACATTATTTTATGATTTACAAATTCTTTCATTTCAAATTTCTTTGCCAACTCACTTTTAACATACAGTAAGTGGTCTTTGTCTTTAGAGAATAATATAAGGTCGTCTACATATAATAAAATATAAGTATCTAATTTAAAATATAAACATGGGTCTTTCTTTGATCTTTTAAAGCCTAATGCAAAAAGGGTTTCATTAAAGAGTGTATTCCAACACTTTGGAGACTCTTTTAAGCCATATAGTGATTTCTTTACTTTACACACTAGATTAGGGTCTGTTCCTTCTTGTCCTTCAGGTTGATACATATACACAGGATTCTCCAGTTCAGCATAGAGAAATGCTGACTTCACGTCCAATTGTTGAATATGTAGGTCGTGCTGTAGATATAAATTCAGTAACATTCGAAGAGTGACCATTCGCGCCACTGGTGCATATACACTCTCACTTAATTCGCATTGTTGAAAACCGCGAGCCACCAATCGCGCCTTTTTAACACTTTTGTTATTCACTTGCTTTTCACGAAACACCCACTTTGAGTCTATTATTTTCACATTATCTGGAGGTGGCACCAATTCCCAAGTATTACTTTGATGAAGTGAGTTCAATTCTTCTTTAATTGCTTTATTCCAGCCGATGTCATTCGCTGCTTCTGCATAGCTTTGAGGGACATCTGACAGCAAATTTCCAGCTGATAGGGCTGCTATCAAATTCACTTCCAATTCGCTGTCGATTTCATAATCCTCAAGATATTTTGGTAGTCTTTTTGTTCGAGTTGCTCTGACATCCATTTCAGTTTGGTTTTCCTCATTTCTCTTTTCGTTTTCTTCATTTTCTTCTTCTATTTCTTCATTCTTTTCTATTGCATTTTCTTTTCCACTGTTTATTATTACAGTATCATGCTGTTCTTCATCAAAAATAACATTTCTTCCTAGCACAACTTTTCTGCTATCTGGATTCCATAGCCTATATCCATTGTCTGTGTATCCAATCATAATCAATTTTTCACTCCTAGGATCAAGTTTTGAATATCTATCTTCTTTAGGTATTAAATTATGTGCTGTGCATCCAAATAGTTTTATTTTCTCTAAGTTTACCTTTTGACCATACCAAATCTCTGCAGGTGTTTTTTTATTTGGTAAAACTCTTGTTTCTATCCTGTTTGTCAAGTAAGCTGCAACATATATTGCTTCTCCCCAAAAAGTTTTGTCTAATTTTGAGTCAAATATTAGACACCTAGCTTTTTCCATAAGTGTACGATTTAGACGTTCAGCCATTCCATTCTGCTCTGGATTTCTGGGTATTGTATACTGACATTTTATACCCAATTCTTTACATAAATTTTTAAATGAACTTGAAGAGTACTCACCACCATTGTCACACCGCAGTCGTTCTATTCTTGTTCCAAATTTTGCATGAACTAATTTTACATATTCTTTGAATTTTTCAATAACTTCACTTTTCTTTTCAAGCAGGTACACAATACAAAAATGAGAGTAATGATCAATGAATGTCAAATAGTAATTTTTACCATCATAAGTTTTTGGATTTATTGGGCCACAAACATCAGTTGACACAACTTCTAAAATCCTTTTCGGTTTTCTATCCTCTTCTAAACTATAAAAAGGTAATCTTGTTTGCTTACCTTGTAAACAAATTTCACACAGACCTGAATGCGGATAATGTGCAGAATGTCCCATTCTTCGATGCATTAGTGTTTGATCCGCAGATGTAAGATTTGCTTCACTAGCACAAACTCCTAAATTCACAACATACAGATTTCCATAGAGTTTACCTCTTAATATTATGTCCTTGCCTCTCGATACAATTACCTTTTTTTCTTTAAATAACACTTGAAAACCACTCTCCTCTAATTTCCTTACTGATAGTAAGTTTTGCATTAAATTTTTGCATACCCATACATTTTTCATTAGTATTTTTCTTCCATCTTCGCCCTGCAGTCGTAAGTCCCCTTGTTTTTCAGCTGTTATATTCTCTCCCTTTTTAGCAACATTTATACTATAACTTATTGTCTTTTTATTTACCAGAAATTGCTCTATGTCATTATTTATTAAATGATGCGTTGCTCCACTATCAATTATAAACCTAATGTCCTTCTTATTTGTACACTCAGCTGGCATTGTATATTCAGTCGATAGAAATGAAATTTCAGACTCAGGTGCTGCATCATCTTCAGCTGCATGAACTTGTCTTGAATTTCCTGCTCTTTTTGAGTAATCTATCTGTCTATTCGGACATTGATATCTTTTATGTCCTATAATTCCACAACTGTGACATCTATAAGGAAAATCCGGGGCTTTAACGTTTTCTGAACTATTTCCTTGACTATTTTTCTTCTTTGAATTCCATTTTTTATGTCTATAATTCATAAAAGCAACATCTTTGGATGTTTTACCTTCTGTTTTTCCTTTTTCTTGTCTCGCTTCCTCCATAAGAAGCTTATTTTTCACAAAATCAATTGTTATGCTATCTTCGTTTTGACAGAACATTATATCGATTGCTGTAGTTACACCCTGGTAAGACTCTGGCATTGCTGATAGTAATTGTGAGATTAACTCTTTGTTCTCAATTTTTCCACCCGCAGCTTTTAGTTCGCAAACTGTTTGATCAAATTCCGTGAGAAAAATATTCAGCTTAACCTCACCTGTATGTTTCAATTCTCTCAGTTTTTTCTGTAGTTGGACCTGGGTAGATATTCCTTTCTTTTCGTAGGTTGACTTGAAAGTTTCCATTACCTCTTTGCTCGTTTTCTTAGTTTTTATCGTTTCCAACATGTTATCGGCTAAACACTGCACAATAATGTTACGCGCAATAATGTCGTTTTCCTTAAAGCGTTTTAATTCCGTTTCTGTGGTAGGCGGGACTTGTGAGATAACCTCCAAAACTTTTTTCTGTTCTAGAATCAACTTTACTCGAAACTCCCAATTTGAAAAATTTGTTCCGTCAAACGGTTTGACATTATACATTTGCTGACTCCCGGCCATTTTCCTTTTCTGTTCCTTTTTCCAGCGAAATTCCTGCTGTACATACAATTTCCACTACACGAAACTATTTTATAAAACAGTTGCCTGGGCCCATAACCTATGGGGTTTTACCTTTTTAAGAAGCTGTTTTATTAAAATAGCGATGAGTGTTTTTAACTAAGTTTTATTGTTTCTTTTAAGACACAACTTTTCTGTTAACACACACTACTCCTACCGCGTGGTTACTATATTCACGCTCTCATTTATACCAACCTCTAACATCTAAACATAGAAATATTACCAAAGGCAGAAATGCTTTCAACAGAATCTATTAATGAATAACTCTATTCACTTGTGCGTAATCTGATCAATGACAGCTGTCTGAAATAAACATCATTGTTAAAAGTTGATATTTGATGTGACGAAGGTAATGTGCGTAATTATTTCTTTTTTTCTCTTTCATAATCAATTGTTGGTTCTGAAAAGAACCGATTTGCAAACCGGCGAAACAGGAGAAGTGTTAAATAAAATGTTCGAATGTACTTACACCTGCATTTCTGTTCACAATATCCAGCAATTCTTCTTCGGCTCGTAAAATTCGACGTGGTCTTTCACGTCCGCGACCTTCGTAATTTGGTAGCAATCGACCAGTTTCTCTTAATCTAAACACGGTATCCTTTATACACGTGTAAGACGGGGTTCTACGATTGGGGTATCGCTGCCGGTAGATACGTAGAGTTCTTCGACAACTTCCTCCTGCTTCGCCGTAGACATAAATCATATCGAACAACTCGCGTGTGGTAAAAGCCATATCCGATGTGTTCATGCGTAAGGATCCAGACAGACTGAGACTCAGAGCGTAGTTATACGTCGCGTGTTGCCTGCCCTACCTTCGTTGGTTAGAAGTGTAGTGTCTCAAATACCAGTGGCGTGACGGATATTTAATAAATATCTTTGCCATTTTTTTCCTCACGTATGCGTGGGAATTTTGGAAAAATTAATTTAGATAAAAGGTGTAATAAAATTAGGGCTTCCCATTTTTAATACGTTGTACTCTTATTTCAGGGACACCCTGTATATCTTATAGTTATTCAACCGGTTTGAAGTACCTTTGGGTGGCGTTCAGATGGCGTGTCAGGTGTGGCGTGCCCATTAATTTTTTTTTAATAATGTTGCATTGTAATTTCTTAATTTTGATTGGTTTTACTTTGTTATTAACTGCCAAGTTTATTTCAGAATCTGCAACAAACATAGCTCGCATTCCAATGAATATTTGGCGGTATTTAATTTCATTCATCAGTACTTTTATACTATCGCCGCCAGATATCAGCACCTTACGCAGCTCGGTTGAATAACTATAAGATATATAAATAAGGCCTTAACTTTATTTATTTGAATATGTGCCATGGTATCGACGTCATTGATGACGTTTGTGGTCCAATATGGCGCATTTCAATTGTCATTGTCATCTCTATGTCTAACATTCTGTGTGTCGAATCAGCGAGCTAGGCAACCCAACAAACACATTTCAGGTGGAGGTAAGTGGAAGCTAGACGACCTTAAGGGAGAGGAAGAGTTAGAAAAAAATTAAATCCCATAAATAATTAATTATTTTATTACTAAACTATTTTGATCATCAACCTCTTTTTTTATGAGCACTTGTATATACAAGTATTTTGTGCAGGTAATATAGACCTACATACATATATACAAACGTTCGTACTACGAATCCAATAAATACATAACGTAAGGTAGATATATGGGACTCCGTATCTACCGACCATAGATACAATATGCGGACACCACGTGATTAATGACCGCTTCGATACAATTTGATAAACTAATGAAGTATTGTGTTCGGAATGGCCGAGGGTCGATTGTGTGCCTTGTATCTGGACAAATCGCAGTACAATGGGCCGACTATTGTGTCCGAATGGGACCCGGTGCCGAGCTGTTATCCTTGCTATTATTGTTTGTTACGACGTATCACTGATGCACTCGTCTAATTGTATAATAGATTTCATAATTCGAATCTGAACTCTGCTAGATGGACGATGGACCTGCGCTAGCTGACTATATTAGAAAAAGTGCGATTCTACATTGGGAGAAAGATTTCTTCGTGGTTAAAGAGATGTTTATTAGGTACTAATTGTAAGAAAAAAATATTTGAATCGAACATGTATTTTTTCAGATATGTACAGCTCCTCCCACAATGAGGTTAACCATCTGAATCACGATGGGTTATATATTTTTAGGTTGAATTGTACATACAACTGTATTTACGGCAGATACTTTTATTCACTCCTGTTACGAATTTATATACAGTGTGGCAACCGTTTATAGCACGATGCATGTATTAGTAACTACTGGTCGACTATAAATGGGCGTGCCACCTTGAATTGCCACGCCTACCTAGCGGCACGCGGATGGCATTTACAAACGATAGCGGACGTATTATAAGTTACACGTACAAATGTATTGGGGCATATAGGCAAATCAAAGTTCTATGTTATAGCATAAGTGATTAATAACATTACATGTGATAGAAAATACTATTCCTGAAAAATAAAAAGCACTGTTAGAGGTAGTGTGTTCCCGATATAAGTAAATATTTTTAGTTGTTTGAAGCATCAGATAATCACTGATAACATGTCGTGAAGTAATTCATCACAGCCTCATAAACAACATAAAAAATCAAAAATAAATAATCAGAACTCCTAAACTTTAAAATAAAAACTAAAATAATATTGTTCAACAAGTATAAAATCTAACAACGCAACTATAATAAAATAATGGAAAATAAAATATTTAATTCTTAAAACAGAATTGTATTCAACATTGCAATAAACCTGCAATTAGCTAAAAGAGAATATTATTCTTAAACAATAATAAAATTTGAAGTAAATTAATTTATTAAGTGTTCAAATAAACCTCCCTCTTGATAAGAACAGTAACCCAACCGATCATAAAAATTCCGATGAACATTTGTTAACATATCTGCTGTGACAGTATTACTGATTTCAATAATTCTCGCGCGCAGTTCCTCTAGGTTTGATGCCCGTTGATCACCGTATCCGTATATTGTATTATGTAAAAAGGGGCATAAAAAGAAATCGATTGGAGCTGGATCAGGGGACCGCGCTGGCCATTTAATAGGGCCCGAGTTACCGATCCATCTGTTTTCAAAAACCGCGTTTATAAAGTTTGTTACAATGCGTGTATTGTGTCCTGGGCAACCATCTTGCTGAAACCAAACTTCATTTATATTAAATCGCTCCCGTATTGCCGGAATAATATTATTTTCAAGTCACTGTAGGTATCTATTTCCGTTGAAATTACCGTCAATGAAAAAAAGGCCCAATTATATGATTTCCAATGATGCCTGCCCATACATTTAGCTTCTGTGGATACTGCGTTCGCGTTGGTATATTTAAATGTAGATTTTTACGCGACCAGTAACGACAAACTGCGCGGTTATGATGCCCGTGTAGGTAAAATGTTTTTTCATCTGTGAACAATACGTTGTTAAAAAAAATTGGTTATCGTGATATTTATTTATCATTCTTTCGCAAAATTCCATTCGGCGATAATAATCATCGGGAAGAAGTACTTGTGAACTTGTAAATTTGTATGAACGATATTTATTACTACGTAAAATCTTATGAACCGTTGTTTTAGAGATACCTAATTCGCGAGCAATTTGTCGAGATGACATAGTGGGATTTACTTCAACTAAAGCACATACGCGAATTTCTATATCGCTTACATTCTTATCCGGAACAACTTTACTTTTATTATTTACTAAAGAAAATGTAGTTTCAAATCGATTAACGGTCCTACGAATGGTGCTTGCATTGGGAATTTGACTTTCGGGGAAATTAGCTGCAAATAAATCCCGAGTTACTTCCGCGGAATTACCACCGTAAAAGTGTTTAATCATGAAGAGTTTTTGCTCGGGCGTATAGTACTCCATTTTTAAAATAACCGTTATCTACCTACCAACAACGCGTTTTATTAAATAGTACGAGCGAGTAGTTCTCCCGACGAAATATAAAATGCATCTGACACGCACGTGTGCGAGCGACGGCGCTTGCGCCTGTGCGGCGACAGCGTAGAAATGTGGATTTCTTGGCAAATACGAGTGCATCATAGCAATATGCTAATGTAATCCAGTCGAATATTCCGTATACTTCTTTACCGTTCTAGTGCACGGATACCTCTGTGTATCTCGCTTACACTACAGGATCGCTATAATACGGACAATTGGTATATTCGTCTAATACTAGTTATTCCAGTAAATATCGCTACCGTGTATACACTTAAGTCATGCGTACAGGTTTGTATCAACCTAGTAATTTGATTTATTCTTACGCCTACACTTGAATCCATTTCAATATAGTCGCTATAGTCTATAACCAGACGAGTTAGTTACCTTGCGATATTAAAAAGTACCTACCGCTGCAGGTATGAGCATTAGACTTTGTAATGCTTCTCGCTACAGAAACCTACATTCATAAATAAATAAATAACTTATGTATAAGCCGCGGAGTTGTTGAATGTTTATTACAGGATGTAAGAATTTGTTTACTCAAACATGTCGACGGTTTTGACTGACGGTGGGTAGTCCTTTCTACGAATATGTCGCGTCTACTTGTGCATAATGAGATACACACCTACTTTGATACCTTTAATGATTACATGTGTATTGCTGTATTCCCCCCTTTTATATTGCCCGTAGTAATAATTTTCTATTTATTTTCTTTCAAATATCAGTAAATTTAATATAATAAAATGTATCTTTATTTTCAGCAATAAATAACTTTATCTATTATTTATACTCACCTTCTTAAAATTAAACAAACTACAAATAATGGACGTGATTCCCACTAACATAAGAGATGGATCTGAGTCTCGAAAGCGTCCTCTGGATACAATAATTGATGTGTCCATATACACACAGAAAAGTGTTTTCTATTGCCAAGTACACCTATTTTCTTAAATATTTTTACTAAATCTAAGATAGTATTTTCTTTAATCTAGAGAATGTACCAGATTCAAATGAATGGCCGTACTTCAATATAATAAACCATTTTCTTGAAACTTTACTAATTTCAAAACAAAATGTACTTCTAAGAAATGTTGTCTCTCTAAATATAAATAATTCTATGTTCTTATGAGAAGGAATTCACTTCCTTAGAACGTTTCTAATTTCGAACAATATTTCCTTGAAGTAAGTAATATAATTTACACGTTGAAACTTGGTTATAGATAAACAACGGGATTTTATAGCTTTTTCGACTTATTGCACTTTACGCGTGGAAGTATATCTATCTCCTTTACTAATATTATGTATTAAAATAAGATGAAAATCCAATCAGTGGATAAAAGTGCACTAATGTAAGTCGAAAATGCTATTAGTTCACCTTGAAGCCAATAGAGGCGTTATTTTTCATACATTCGGATATGATTCGGATCAGATACGGATGAATTAATGGTAACGTTGGGTGAAATAGTTTGATTTAGTGTTCATTTGTAGTGATTGGAATATCGGTAAGTATCTATTGTTGTAAGTTTATTATCATTATCATATGCATGTAATTAAAGAAACCTATATACAGTTATGGGTTTTTTAATTTATTACTAGAAATGTCTGAAGAACAATTTTATATCCGGCCATTTTGTTTGGTGTATGATCGGCGTGGATTTAGAGAACGCAATAAAAAAAGGTTAATAATTGATTTTATTATGCATGAGTATCTAGAATCACATTTAAGTAATAAATCATAATCTACTAAGAATTCTGCGAGGGATATTATAATCAAACATATTTTCAATTATTTGGTTAAAACGTAAATATTTTAATGATGTGTATGTATTTACATGTGTGTATTTATTATTTATAGTCGTTTGAAACATCAAGATTATAATATTTTAACATCCGAAATCATTTCACTATTTCCAAACGAAAATTCCCTGACGTACACCACCAACCAGGAAAAGTTGCAGTTCTAACGGGCGGCACATTCGCGCCAAAGGAAAACTTGTGGACAAAGCGAAAAATTTGCTCTATATTAGCGGAGAGGTGAAAAGAAAAATTAATGGTGTGCCTGAAATATTACCGAATGACGAAATAGACTGCAATGGTAAGTAATTAGATACATCATCTAGTTAATATAGGTATGTTTATATGAATTTTCTAGATGACATAAGAAATGCAATAGACTGGTTAAAAGTTAGACGAGAACCCTGGAACGATGTTATGAAGAAATGGAAATTGACTTGCAACTACAGAAAGAAAGATAGGTCTTCTACAGTTAATGAGTTTATTAAAAATTGGCCAATCCTTGAAGACGCCAGAGCAGAAAGTCTTGTAAGTATCAATTCTGATGAACTTCAATATATTTAGATACACGCCTGATTTTACAATTATAAATTATTGTATTTCGTTGCCGAAAAATTTACACATGTAAAAATTGTTGAATTTAGTTTAGTTAAGAATTTGTATACCTATTACATATACATTTTTCCGAAATAAAATTTGTTTAGTTGTAGATTCATTTAATTTATAATTATTTTTTCCTTACCCACGATGGAAATGCACAAAATATAATTGAAATAAACGCACTATTCGTACGATAACTATATGTAAGTTTCTCGAATTCGTACTTCAAAGTATAGTGTTCAATTCATCTTCAGTAAGAATTGAAAGAGAAACAAACATGTTGATTTTTTTTTTTTATTGTATTTTCTCACTCAATTTTGTACATTATTAATTTATCAGGTTTATGATCCTGGCCTAATAGACAACGTATTTTCATAATGTACCTATCTATTTTCTTTTGTTCCTGTTGCATATAGTAGGTATAGCTCACAATCTCTATATAAGTAACAATGTATAAAAAATGTAGGAAACAATGGAAAATATGAATAAATGCAATAATATTACAGGTTTAGTCGTGTTGGTTGTAAATAATTCATTGACGTTTCGCCAGTCATGTTGCAGGCATCTTCAAAATATCTGACTAGTTAGTTAAATTTTGAAGAGGCTAGCAGCATGACTGGTGAAATGTCAATCACTTTTTACAACCTACACGACTAAATCCAAAATATTGTAATTTTATGGGTAAGTACACATAATTTTTTTGATTTAAAAGAAAGAGTTCTTCAGTTCAAGTAAGTACCGTTGTCGTATTAAAGATAATACTGTTTTGAATTAAGAGCATTAAGAGGTCACTATTAGAAAATCGGGGACTTGTGTTAAGTTAACTTCCTATTCATTTGAAGGTACCACATGGTTTATATGAAAGTCAACTTTTCTCATATCAAGTTTATCACGTGTTTGACTTAAACCGCTAGAATTTCTTGGAACTAGAATTTTTATTCATTTGTTTCAAATAACTTACTTTCCTATGTTCAAGGACATAAAATTTCTTCATACAAGAAACTAATTTCTTGATATTTTGAGAAAATGATGTTCTTCGTTCAAGGAATTATTCATTTGCTTATATATGAGTACGAGAGGTACTTCAGTTAAGGAATTCTCACTTGGTTCTAGAAATTACTTCTCTGTGTGTAGATTCTTGCGGGATTCCACTCACCTAATTCTGGCACACAGATAACACTAGAACCAATCCCTTCCTCTGAATGCAGTCTTGTGTAGGTTGTGTCTTTATCCTATCCACCGGGAAAAGTTTAAATGTGTTTCGAACTTTTACCTTTCACCAAACCGACGCCATTCTACTCGATATCATCTCATCATTTCGGTCGAACTCGGTAAAAGTGAAATTACAACCGCCTAGAGAAAGACTCATCATCATCAACATCTCATATCCGCTTCACTTGCAGGTCAGGACAGTAATTACGGGATCTGAAAGAAGCCATCTCTTTGTGGAAGTCTGCGCTTGACATGCGACGAGGACGCCTCCCGTCAGTCGGCGCCCCTCGCCTCTGCCCTCTGCCCCTCGCTCCCCGCCCGCCGACGCGCGTCGCCTCGCAATTGCTTTATACGTTTCGGCAGGAAGCCGCTATTTCGGCCGATCAAACCCACGCCGACGAATAGTTCGTTTAGGGCTGACAAAAGGGTGCGGGCGCGGCGCGCGGGCAAACACTTTGCACTTCCACGATCGTCCGGTTTGCGTAACTGCGTTTTGCGTGAATGGAATGAACAAAAATCAACATCGCTCAAATGTTCAAACTCCATTAAAATCTAAAATAATACACTAGAAAGTCCGCTAGACCTTCCAATAATATGCAGGATACTGATAATAAAGGACTGAATCAAGAAAATGAAAAAATATTGAAATCGCGACAAAAAACAGCATCAGTGCAAGTTTGTACCACCGAGAGACCAACAGTCACAAAGAAATACTTCGAATACACTCCGCCAAAAAAGTATCGCATAATTTAGTTTTGAATCATAAAAGTATCGCATAATCTTTGTTTGTAGCATAAAGTTGTAAATATACTTTAATGCGCTCTAAGATATAATTTCTATGATTGTTTAAATAAAATACAGGCCAAATAAAAACAAGAACTCATACTTGAGATTTTTATTAAAACAAGAAATTATAATTTTGGAAAGAAAAATGTCATAACAGTAGCTTTTAATACTGAGTATTGCCACCTCTGGCTCTTATGACCGCTCGCATACGGTTTGGCAGAGATTCGATTAACCTCCGTATATAAGCCTGATCCAAATTCTCCCACTCGTCACGGAGAGCATTTGCTAGTCCATGCAGGTCCGCTGGGGCAACATTTTGGGTTCGTATCCGTCTGTGAAGGAGGTCCCACACGTGCTCGATAGGGTTCATGTCCGGACTTACCGCAGGCCAATCTAAAACTGGAATACCAACATCGTTAAGGTATTCCTGGACGATTATTGCAACATGCGGTCGTGCATTATCGTGCATTAACATGAATTCGTTTCCTATAATTGGCGCATATGGTACTACATGTTCTTCTAAAATGTCCGTTATATACCTGTGGGCAGTCAGTGTACCTCTGTCTACTGGTACTAACTCTGTACGACCTGTTAAACAGATGCCTCCCCAAACCATAATAGAGCCACCAGCGAAATTAGGTCTAGGTCTGATATTACACTGCGAATAGCGCTCACCGTCTCGTCTGTACACTGAGATACGCCTATCTGAGGTGTAAAGACCAAATCTTGACTCATCTGTGAAGAGTATATTGGCCCAGTCATTAATGTTCCAATTTACATGTTCTCTGGCAAACCTTAAGCGAGCCACTCGGTGGTTCCTAGTGAGACGAGGGGCTGTTACAGCTACTCTAGCTCTTAATCCACTCTGTCGTAACCTATTCCGAATAGTTTGAGTACTCACACGAGTATTTCGGACTCTAGCCAAGTCGTTCTGCAATTGTCTCGCAGTTACATGTCTTCGACGTAATGCTTGTAGTAGTAAATAGCGGTCATCTTGGCGAGTAGAACATCTTGGACGACCTGGTACAGGTCTTCTACTGTAAATGCCTGTTTCCCTATATCTGGCTACGGCTCTAGAAACACTTGACTGATTGATGTTCATCAAATTAGCAACGTATGCTTGAGATCGTCCATCTTCGATTAAAGCAACTATAGCAGCCACTTGTTCTGAAGTTAAATTGCTCATTTTAGTTTTAAAAGCGTTGGTACAGAACTCTGACTTCGCACTTTAAAATTTGTCCGTATAGGAAGACTTTCAATAAACAACTGAACAAACCTTACACATATGCATTTTTCTAAATGTGTTCTTTTAGAAAAAAAAAAAGTAAAAACGCTAAGTTCCATTATTTTGTTAGTGTTTTTATAGTTCACATACACGAGGCAAAGTTTTTGTGAACGTATAAAAATATCTTGGTTCATAAATGCCCTTTTTTAGTTTATGCGATACTTTTTTGGCGGAGTGTATTTGAGGAAGCGGCTAGATATAAGCGAAGCTTTCTTAAAAAACGCCAAACAGGACGTGCAAGGCATGAAATACTTTCTGCAGAAGAAACAAGATGACATTATAGCGGACAAATCTTCTTATGACAACATCGATAAGACCAGTCAAGAGCTTCGAGAAGAGATGGAATGTGTTAATGAGAAGTTGAATAACTTACATGTGCGAGTGCAAAATTTGAAGACCAGATCCAGCGCCAAAGCGCGACTGGTGCCAGGAGAATGTATAGCACTCCGAATTTAAATAATCTGAATGATAGTCGTTATGAGGGTTGTAGCAACATCACTGTAAATTAGATAAAAAAAAATAACCTAAGTAATTTATACCGATTGAATACACGCGAGCTAAAGATGGTTAAAATGAATAATAATACATTTTTTTTGTGGAGGAAAAAATGAATTATGCATCTTCGGGCTATTTCGGTGTGCGGACCCACTAAAAGACCACCCTCTCTGAAACAGATCCATCCTGGTATCGGGTGTTGTTCTGTATTTAGTCATCGACCTCTGAGGAAACCTTTTACCATGATTCTCGATTCTCCATCATTTTATGATGGCCAACAATGTTGTCGAACGGTAACACCCCCAGTTTATCCTCGAGAGCATCTCTTTCTATACCATTTCCAACTGTAATTCAGAAACCGTAAAGTTGAATTCGGAAACCGTCACATGTAATTCAGATTAGAGAGTTTCATTTCAGAAAGCGTCAATTGTAAATCAGATTATAAATTTAATTTCAGAATCAACTGTAATTCAGAACAGCAATTCAGCTGCTAAACTATGCTTTCAAGTAGGCAACAACACTTCGAATTCCAAACGTAATTGCTCCACTGAGAGAAATAGATTGTACTCTTTAACATAAATATAGTATACTTTAATATATTTTATAGCTCCTATAGGGGCAATCATATTTTATATTACCGGTGACAATATCTGTATTATTAATTTGAGCATACATGTTAGTAAATGTGAAAAAAATGTCTAGTTGCACTGACTATATTTGATAATAACTGTTAAATTTTTTATTGTACCCAGTATAATGTAATATTTTACTATGTACGATACATGATGCTCATACTTACCATATAGCGTTGTAGTACTTACAATATTATTTTCTACTATAATAATCTAACGTCTCTTAGCATTTAAAATAGTAGATAGTAAACAATAATATAATGGATCATATGCGGGCACTATACAGCGATACTTACCTGTAATTTAAAATATAGTACTATACAAGGTTTTGCCCAGTTCATGCATAAGGAAAGTGGAATATTACACAATAAAAAATATAATATTGATTTTATATTTTCATTTGTCCTTAAAACCATTATTACGAAAATCCAACGTGTATTACTTTCATTAACATAACAATCACTAGTAGGTTAGATTTAGGTTAATGTTCTATCAAAGCATAAAGTACCCACTACGAAGTATATGCATATAATATCTATTACTTACCTTTGAATATATTAATTAACTGTGGAAACCCCCACTCGATTAAAATGTTTTCCACGTGTGCATTCATTTCTGCTTACGATGCACAGAAATCAACGAACGACCAGACACAAACATGCACCGACACGAATACGTACACCTGTATCACACGTACATAACACGTGTCAGTAATTTTGTCGCGGCAAAACAGCTTATTGGTCGATTTCTTCGGTAAAGATCGACAATGAATAGAGCAAGGGGTTGGAAGAGCGTTACAAACATTTATGTTAGAAATGGAATATGCATCGAATACCTGATAATATCGCAGTCAATCGCAGCGACTATCTATATAATCCACGTCATTATATAGGCTTTCAGCAATAGAGTATATTAATTGTTACATCCATAAGATGTAGATGGTAACATCCAGATTTTGCCTCTTACTATAAGCATGATAAAATCTGGTTATTTTACTCTTAATGCGCCACATATTGTCGTTTTGACAATAATTATTTTAGTAATTAACATAAAGAGATTTACGATCTAATTTCTACAATCCATTTTTCTCAGTGATGTTTCAGAACAAAGATTAATATATCTGAAAAAAAATTATTGACGGAACTAAAACAATGACAGTTGAAGTAGATTGTGCTCGGGCAGTTCAGAACTCTTCTACATTTTATGCTGCTGCTTTGGCATTAGATGACGTGGTTGTTGCTCAATAAGTTGCTACATATACATACACAAAACCATATAACCAAGTTCAAAGGGTTTTCTATGTAATTATTACAATTATGTATAACTTGTATGTATGTAAAAAAAAATCCTTCCCTGAATTACATCTAATGGATTATGAATTACTGGTGGAAATGGTGTAGTTTCCATCTGGAACACTGAAAGAATGTATGATGGACTGTATTTTTCTAAGCAGCTTCATAATATAAAGAAAGAGATAGATAGATTTGGAAGATATGTTTAATATATTTAGCGATCTTTCATAATGTAAAAATATACAAGGTGCTCCGTCAAAGAAACGAATTGTACTGGTGTCATCTTTCTTTATATAAAACACTCAGTATTACAGAATACATTTTCTGAAGAGGCACAATTAACATTAAAATAAATCCACAAAATATTGAATTGCTAACTAGCACACAACTCGAGTAAGACGGACATACTATTGCTGCACCCTGTATATTCCGTAGCCCTGTATTTCTACACTGAGAAAAATGGATTGTAGAAATTAGATAGTAAATCTCTTTATGTTAATTAGTAACATAATTATTGTCAAAACGACAATATGTGGGGTATTAAGAGTAAAATAACCAGATGTTACCATGCTTATAGTAAGAGGTAAAATCTGGATGTTACCAGGTATTCGATGCATATTCAATTTCTAACATAAATGTTCGTAACGCTCTTCCCACCCCTTGCTCTATTCATTGTCGATCTTTACCGAAGAAATCGACCAATAAGCTGTATTGCCACTCACACGTGTTATGTACGTGTGATACAGGTGTACGTATTCGTGTCGGTGCATGTTTGTGTCTGCACAGAGAAAAATCCATGTTGTAATATTTACACTTCACTGTTTGACGGAAATTGTAGTAAGAATTCCTACTATTGTGCAAAATTTTAGAACAACGGCGTTGCATTTTCCTATATCACGGTTACAAAAAAAGCAATAAAATTGTTTAAAAATATTGTGTGACAATCTTCTACAAAATATAGTGAAATGTTTTACAATATTTTACAACAAGTGAATATAATAAATTGCATATAATGTAGTGAAGACAGTTATAATAACAGGTGTAGCAAATTTACTGTGTTGTGTTTATTTAGGTTAGGTTAGGTGCTTGCAACAGTCACCTTACTTTGATTATTGGAAACGGCATTAATAATGAGATGGAATGAAATGAATGCTGTATAGTTTTATATCTATATAGTAGGAATATCATAATACTCATAATTGGTTTAGCTACATAAATATGTGATACTACAGCTTTTGTCGTAAAGATGGCGCTACGCTTGTTTCATAATCTTTGAAATTCGTACTCAATGTAAATTGTGATCGGTAAATGTGGCTGCGTAATATCTATATGATGCTTATACATGGTTAACGTCGTGTAAAAAGTACTGTGGACAATCGCCCACAGACGAGAATTACGAGGCGCTTCAATACCGGTAGTACTCTACAGTACACGGGCCGGTATGATTCCCGCAATCCTGCCCGATACGACGGCAATTCGCCCGGCTGTCACCGGCTAATCAAATTATATTAATTAATTATAATTAAAAATTATTAAACTATATTTATTATAGTTTTCATTGTTAACAGTTATTATCAAATATAGTCAGCGCTACTAGACATTTTTTTCACATTTACTAACATGTATGCTCAAATTAATAATACAAATATAGTACACTTTACCATACGAGTTAATAAAAAGTATTCACAGATATTTACTATACAGATATTGTCACCGGTAATATAAAATATGATTGTCCCTATAGGAGCTATAAAATATATTAAAGTATACTATATTTATGTTAAAGAGTACTATCTATTTCTCTCATGTAGTCGCCATTGGCGGACATTTTCCCATTAAATTTCTCCCAAGAAGAGAAGAATTCTAAACCGAGCAAATCCATTGGGTATATGATTCTTCCGAAGTTTATGAAATCCGAGATGGAAATTTACCAATAAGGGCCTTAATTCCTTCAGCGTAACGAAAATATTTGCTCCCCGAGCCATCAAACGGAATTTACAACTGTTGTGGCTCGAGTTGAATGTATCGGATTTCAAACATTCGCCATCACCCTACCATTATTTAAACCATTGCGCGCTATCTAACCAGTAAATTCATATCTTTTAACGTCTCTTAAAAGCGTTCCCATATACCCGCTGTTCGCCTTCTCGTTACACGAGTCCACGATCGAGAGGTAAAGACGCGCATTCTTTTCCCCGGATCGCGTTGAGACAATCCAGACGCGCCCGTACACAGTATTTGATATAAAACCAGAGACCAACGTAAACACGGAATGCAACAGCACCGAAAATTCGAGAGAAGTATAAACAAAGAGCGAGTATGTTGTACCTGACACGTGCGTAGCTCTCGTATACAAGTTATATGCCCGGGCGTCTAGTCTCCTTCTATTTTAGCGCGCCGTGTCTTCTTCATCTGTTTTCTGTTTCGAACAACGAGTTTTTGTGCAACATTCTCGAATTACGCATACATCCTAATTGTGTCTTCCTCGCTAGCAAACATCCGCCCTTCTGGCGCTGTCGAAATGTGGAAATTAATAAGAAATGAGTTATTTTAGCATATTTTCGTAATTGAATATTTATAGCGGATCTACAGCCAATCGTAAGTGCAAATTGCATTCCTGTGCAGAGAAGAAAGAAATGCACTTTTTTATAGGGAGCATAGATGATTTTAGTAGCTCTGCATCCAGTGGCGGCTCGTGACGTTTTGTGCAAGGGAGGCTGCTGTAGCCTAAGTAACTCTTCCCGGTCAATAACTTATATTTTTATAGTTATTATTGTAGCATTGTAAGTGTAGAATAAAAATTGAAAAAAAAATAGATTAAAATAAAATATAAATTATTGTTTAGCAAGAACCACGTAGGTGACAGGTAAAAAGGTAATAAAAACGTAAAAAGAAACTCTCGATAAACGTAATAATAAACCAAAAATAAACTCTAAAAACAATAACAATTAAATTAGAAAAGAAAATTGTAGATTCTTTGTTTATATTACAAGCTTTACTCAAAACTAAATTTAAGCTCTTTTTGTACATTGTCATGCTCATAGACAATGTACAAAAAGAGCTTGAGGTGCAATTGTTTTTATTTTATTTTGTAAACCATTTAATTGCCCTGCCATAACAGATGCACCGTCATATGTTTGAGCGACTAATTTTCTTTTTAATCATATTTTTCCCTGTTATTTGATAAAAGGTTAAATAAATCTTCAGCTGCTCGACCGGATGATACGTCCAAAAACTCCAAAAATCTTTCAATAACTTCACCGCTCTTGACATAACGTAATATGATTGATAATTGAGACTTACAGTAAATATCTGTGGTTTCATCTACTTGCCAAGAAAGAAACGGAGCTTCTTTAATTTCTGTGTCTATTTCTTGTTTTAATACAAAAGAAATACAATCTATTAAATCATTTTGTATAGATTTAGATGTACCCGAAAAAATATTACTACTAACAAATTTATTAAAACTAGGTTCATATTTACTAAAGAGTTCGAGTAATTCTTTATAATTTCCGCGATTAAAAAAATCTGAAGCCTCATTCTGTCCCCGAAAAGCTAAAGCTTGTGATGCTAAAAATATTGTTACGTCTATTAATTTTCTTAAATTTTTGCGGTTTTCTCTAACTTCATTATTATAGGCAATAATTGCATCTTTGCGCGCGCTGTCTACAGCAGTAACAATATTTTGTATTCCAAATAATTTCAATTTGCACAACGATAAAATGTGTTCTTTAGACTTAGAATGCCGTTCAATAGCGCGCGGTAGATTTTTTAAATCTATATAACCTAATTTCGACCACGTTTCGGTTTCGTTACAAAAAAGTAGACCTGGCCAACAAAGTAATCTTTCCCGTTCAATTGAACTAGTTAACCAACCACATTTATTGTACCATAATGAACTAAAACCACGATTCTGCCGGTTGCCGTCGTTAGATACTACAGATAAATTAGGCCGTGGTTTCTCAATGTTTTGTACGATGTGTAATTTCGTCTCTATGTTTAAACAACTAAAAGAATTTCTTACCAACCAGTGGACAATATCTTGGCAAATTCTAATTTCGTTCATTTTATCCATTTTGTGTGCGTAACCTAACAAAACTCACCCAACGCTTCTTAAGTTATTAGTACTGGGAGCTGGGAGTCGCATAGGCAGTTGCCTACCAACGTTTTACGACCGATAACGCACGATAACATGCCGATCGGGTACGATCTCACCGCGGCGGCAAGCCTCCAACCATACGAATTCGCCGTATGAAATGCACGTGCACTTACGGAGACACATTGCTTTCAACCATGGCATTAATCATCGGTGCGGAGCCAAATCTGTGGCTAGCCTCCTTGCTTGCTGTTATAGTGCGTACAGTAAAATTTCGCACATTATTGGAAATTTGTTTGCATTTTTAAATTAAGTAATGAATAAATATACTATTGATTATATAATTTTTTGCAAAATTGTTTTATTTTAGTATATAACCGATGCTTAAACATTATTTTAATACATAATAAACGCTACTTATTTTATTAAAAATAACTCCTCTATTATTTAGCCTCCGTAGCCTCCCCTAAGCCGCCACTGCCATGAACTCGTATATCACGTAAAATAGTAGCACATTTTAAAGGTTAAATTTGTTTTAAAATAAACTTATTATGTTTGTAATAATACATTACCTAGTTGTATTGATTTATTTCGACTTTTGGCAACACCAGCAAATCCATTTCTGCATACCGTTTGCAAAAAATCTTTGGAGAAGCGATGTTACTACGTTTGTCGACTTGTAAGCCCAACGCCAAAGAAAGGGTGATAAAATTTAAAGAAGTTTTTAACCGCCCCAGTTGGTTATTAATTCAATTCAACGACGGTCATTTCGAGTTTCTTTTTTGTTGTTGCAGAACTCGGCTGGTCGCTCTGGAGTCGGACGTGCAAAAACACCGATCCCCACTTACGCAAAGATTTATGTGTATTCCGTGCATGTCCGTACTATAACGCGGGACATGCACGTAGGTATAATATGTATTCTATATGTATAATGGGGCCCATCGGACTTTATGAAATATTAAAGCGATCGAAGGCGTCCGCGATCCAGTACCATTAAATGTTTTACAATGGCTACAACGCTACCAGAACACGGGCGGCACATACGTCGCCGGCAGAAGAGCTCCGAAAGAAATCCAGGCGAATTTAATTTTATCACCTCCTTAATTCATCCGCTAAAAAAAGTGTTACCGCTGCGTCCTGCGCGCTACGCCATGGTCGGGCTTTTCTTTTTCGTCCGATCCGAACTCATTAAACGCTGTGAGAACGATTGTCTTACAACGAATGCGATCGTGTCTACACACGGGACCTGTGGAAGCGGGATTCTGCGCACTGCTTTGCCCTTTTTTAGAACGTCGCAAGTTGCAACGGACCATCGCCTGAAAATATTCGCCGCGTTTACTCGTGTAATTGTCGTACAGCAAGAGATGAAAATATCCGCTATGCTTGGTGCTAGTAAAGAAAAAGATGACGTGTATACAGCAGGGTTGGGCAAAATTTATTCAGATTAATAATAAAAATAAATGAATAACGTCTTTATTCTTATTCAGAAATAATAGATAACTTCTTATTCATTATTCAATTATTCAATAACGAACGGTAACATTCATTTCATTCATTATTCAAATAATTATTCGGAATAATATCGGAATAATTCTTATTATTCAAACGATCATTTTCATTCAAATAACTACCTTCATTTGTGATGGTGTGAGTTTGTTTATGTACGTGTGTATGTTTGATTGTTTGTACGAAGTAAACACTGCATTTAAAAAAAAATACCTAAGTACAGGGGTTCAAAACAATGATTACGGTTTCGGTTCTCTAAACAGTTATGAAGAACTTATATAAATCATAAACAAATCCTCAAACTTATAGGAAATTCTTATAAGTTTGAGGTTTTTTCCTACCGATGCATTTTCTCACGTTAGCGGCAACTTTTATATTAATATTAGCCGCCATTTTTGAAAGACATTGGAAGTTGTGGGAAAAAAATAAATGTGATTTTCATAAGTTTGAGAGTTTGGTTATCGGTTTCTAGAACGACAATACTGAAATCTTGAAGGATGTCCAAGATATCGGCGGATATAATTATTACTGCTACACATCCTGACATTAGCGGAAATTGTTATATACATAAATATAACCCGCCCGTTTTGAAGAACATTGGGGGTTGTGGGAGAAAAAATAAATGCGATTTTTATAAGTTTAAGGGTTTGTACATCGAAATGACAACTCGTAAATCTTGAGGGATGTCGAAGATGTTGACGGATATAATTATTACTGCCATGTCGTCTTACTGGTACACTTCCTAACATTAGGGTTCCTGAGGGTTTGCAAACTGTTTGAACTGTTGCAGAAACAAATCTATGCTTTTCAGTTATGGTTTATTTCGCGGAAACTGTTAGGCGCCCTCTCGTGAAATGTTCTTGAACTGAAGATACGATTCAAATGTGTCCGTAAGAAAGGCCAGACCCTGATGAAAATGACAGAATGACAGATGACGGGTGCTGGTACATGAACTATGGGGTTTGTTTTCGCAGTGATTAGAAACTGTCAGGACTATCCACAAATGAAATTTACTATTCGTTAGAGGTGCGATTTGAAGAACAATTTCGATCTGCGCACGCTCCTGACTCATTTTGAACTTATTGGAATATATTTAGATTTATACAAACGACGTGTTGTTCTGGGAAACGTCGTTTTTTCAAATCTTGACCTAAGCAATGTAAGGATTCGTCCTGCTGAATTACGTATTTTAATTACACTAGTTTACATTAAAAATGTACATTGATGGGCCACTTTTCTTATAGATTTTCTTCTCCTTCTCAATTCGTAAATAAATGTTGATAATTTCTTTATGGAACAATTTTTTCATTTCTTTGACCTCCTTACACGTTAAGAACCATATTTGGAGCTAGATGTGTCCGATTTGGTTGTTTCTGGTACCAAATGAAAGATATTTAATCGAACAAATACATATAATGGAATCTTTAATTGGTTAAGCAATTCAAAATATATCGATGTGAATACTCAACTGATTCTGTGGCCGCGGAAACATAGAAACCTATGAAAAACGTAAGGCTGATACTTTTACGCAAAAAATGACAACAAAAGAAAAATGGGCAGTAGCTGACCAATGACAAGTTGCCGTATATGTAATTTTGACGTCAAGGACCCTGGACAAGGATAGGTTATCTCTGCCTGAACTCACCCCATAGCTGCTAAAGGTTATCTGAGATTAACGGTTGACAGTTGCGAAACGTCAAACTATGCCAGAATGTTTACCTTCTATCTTGTTCTTAGCAGGAGTCGATGAAATATTTTGTGGGTGCATTGAACTATATCATAGGGAATTTATTTATTTATTTATTCGCTAAGATACAGTTCAATGTATGGGCGGCATGTCTATGGGATTTGGAAAGATCTGTCACGATTTGACAGGAATGCCACTTGAAGATGCTTCAATTGTGTCAAATCTTACCAGTGATCCTATGCTTCATCCCGGTTTGCTATTCGACCACGTTCTTCCAACAGTCCAACGCGTACACCACCAATTTCTGCCGATACAGATGCATATTGAGAATGAACATATGCTGCATTTATAAGGGCAAGAACAAAATGGGCGCCGCTTGCAAGGGTCGCTTGCAAATCATCCAGTTGCAGGAGGAAGACAAGGACACCATCCTCAACGCCTACAATACCATCAGGAACCTAACGGCCGGAGGCGAATCCCCCAGAGAGGGTCTACGCGGAATATACGCCTCCAACATGCACATCCTGAGTTATAGCATGCAGTTGGAATACACTGCCGCGTGTTGGGCGAAGCAGTGCCACATTGGGCACAGTAGATGTAAGGCGAACGAATTCGGGGAGATCGGTGAAACTATATGCTGGAAACGGAGCGTCCCGCAAGCGGTTAACGCTTCGTACAAACAATTACTGCGCGACTGCCCGTTCTGGCACATTCACAACTATCCGAATTTGCGAACGAAAATCATCGATAGCGTCGTCTTTCCTAGTACGGGGAATGACGAGAGGAACCGAGAATCGACGCAAATCATTTGGGCCGACTCCCAATATATGGGTTGCTTCGTCGTCAGCTATCCCGATATGACCAAGTTGATCCGTGTCACCATGTTGGTTTGTCACTTTTCTCCGGCTGGAAATACACTGGGCAAATCGATTTTCATTCGGGGTAAGCCATGTACCGATTGCTCCATTACCGAGTCCTGCAATGGACGTTACAAGAACCTTTGCGGAGTAATAAGACCGATCAAGGAAGACCTGTGGATCCCACCTTTAAACAATGCTCGACAATTAGCTGTCAGGAATATGTTCTATGTATTCTTTTCTACGCTATATATCTTATTGAGAATATATTGAAAAATCAAAAACAGAAAGCAACGACAGCAAACAGATCCTAAAAATCTTCAAGGAGATTGGATTTAGAAAGAGGGTATTGGAAGATGAAAAGAGTTCCAAACTTCGGATAAGTGGAAATCTTATCTTTTGTAGAACACTAGGCGAATTTTTTTGAAATTATTTTGAATTTTATATAAAATCGTTTTTAGATTTCTGTTTCGAATTTTTTTGATACTGAATCATAAAATAACTTTTAGTTTTTATTATTTTGCAAAAATATACCCTGTATGAAAATATGTATCAGCCAAAAAGGTATTTTATTACTGTAGATTTTGTTGATGAAAAAATATATACAGGGGATTTTAATTAAGAGTTACTAAATAGGTTATAAAAAGTTACTTCAGTGTTCCAATTTTTATTATAATTTACTATTTTTAATAGATTTGAGATTTTGAAGGTTATTACCTAAAAGCGTTTTTTCTCGAGCTTACCAGTACTTACCGAAGCAACCCCATGTAACCAAATAAATGTCTTCGGCTACACCATATAACAGTGACGTCAAATCTTACCAAAACATATAACCATCTTTGCAAGGTAATTACAAGCATCGGTATGTATTGCTATCTCTCTCTCTACCTTCTCCATTTTTATGGTTAGAAAACTGTTTACAAGATTCTGTTTTTATTATTACAAATAGAACAGCTTTATTTTAACAGAAAGTGAAGTATTTCGTGTTAACCAAAAAATATATGCCCGATTCAGAAAGCACCATTGAGAAATTAAAAAACGGTGAGTGCAGTGTTTCAGTTTGCTTGGTAATTTTAAAATAAAATAAACTATTAGAGATGATGTCTTCTTAATATATATAATAAATCAAATACAAGGCGGGGCGCTTCCAACCCGCCCTTACGATATCCAGGGGCATTTAGATATTAAACGAGTATCTTCAAGCTCTGTGACAGCAAACAGTAATGCGAGATCCTTTGAAGAGGATGAAATAGACGAAGGTACATAACTATACATATACAATATGTTAAATACAAAAAACATTTTTAACATTTCAGTAACAGTAACTGCCATTTCGGAGTCAAAACCTAAACTCACTAAAAATAATGTATGAGGTACTGAAGAATGACTTTTTTCTGGAGTGATATTGCGGATCAGCTAAGGAACTTTATACCTAAAAATCCATGGAAACGTGCCCTTTTTTGACTAGATACGATATAGTGAGTGTTTAGTTTAGATTTTTACAATAAATTTACAAAATAGATAAATACATAAATCAAAATACATTTATATAGGTACATAATTTAATACTTTGCGTATGTTGCTGTAAGTTGTAGAGGTTAGGTTGCATGAAATCAATTTGGATACAATTCATACAGTACACAAACATAACCTATAATTTATTAAAAATGATCATAATCCAAACCTAACCACACTGAGAGAAATAGATTGTACTCTTTAACATAAATATAGTATAGTTTAATATATTTTATAGCTCCTATAGGGACAATCATATTTTATATTACCGGTGACAATATCTGTATTATTAATTTGAGCATACATATTAGTAAATGTGAAAAAAATGTCTAGTTGCACTGACTATATTTGATAATAACTGTTAAATTTTTTATTGTACCCAGTATAATGTAATATTTTACTATGTACGATACATGATGCTCATACTTACCATATAGCGTTGTAGTACTTACAATATTATTTTCTACTATAATAATCTAACGTCTCTTAGCATTTAAAATAGTAGATAGTAAACAATAATATAATGGATCATATGCGGGCACTATACAGCGATACTTACCTGTAATTTAAAATATAGTACTATACAAGGTTTTACCCAGTTCATGTACAAGGAAAGTGGAATATTACACAATAAAAACTATAATATTGATTTTATATTTTTATTTGTCCTTAAAACCATTATTACAAAAATCCAACGTGTATTACTTTCATTAACATAACAATCACTAGTAGGTTAGATTTAGGTTAATGTTCTATCAAAGCATAAAGTACCCACTACGAAGCATATGCATATAATATCTATTACTTACCTTTGAATATATTAATGAACTGTGGAAATCCCCACTCGATTAAAATGTTTTCCACGTTTGCATTCATTTCTGCTCACGATGCACAGAAATCAACGAACGACCAGACACAAACATGCACCGACACGAATACGTACACCTGTATCACACGTACATAACACGTGTCAGTAATTTTGTCGCGGCAAAACAGCTTATTCGTCGATTTCTTCGGTAAAGATCGACAATGAATAGAGCAAGGGGTGGGAAGAGCGTTACAAAAATTTATGTTAGAAATTGAATATGCATCGAATACCTGATAATATCGCAGTCAATCGCAGCGACTATCTATATAATCCACGTCATTATATAGGCTTTCAGCAATAGAGTATATTAATTGTTACATCCATAAGATGTAGATGGTAACATCCAGATTTTGCCTCTTACTATAAGCATGATAAAATCTGGTTATTTTACTCTTAATACGCCACATATTGTCGTTTTGACAATAATTATTTTAATCATTAACATAAAGAGATTTACGATCTAATTTCTACAATTCATTTTTCTCAGTGCATCGTCTCGTGGTAAGCTTAAATATTCTACGTTTGACATGAGCATTTACTACCTTAACCTAAAATGTAAATAAATCGATTTTGCAGCATTGTTCTGACATCGTGAACAGACTCTAGCAAGACGTAAGATCAACTCCAATTCCAATGATGCAACTTCCGATTAGTGAAAATTGCACAATACGAATAGTTATAAATCGTTAATCGAAGCAGCAATATTTTGTTTCCTTAATGTCACTACGGTTTAAAACCGGAGAGTGGGGACTATAAAGGGATGGGGATGCGAGGGCGACCAGGCTGTCGGACGCAGGGGCCACGTGCTGCCTGTCGGTGAAGTGCGTCTACTACACCGGATTTAATGAAGGGTTTTATACGTATTACTCTTGCCTTTCTGACTCTGACATCCTCTTTATTCATGATATACGCATTATGGGTATTTGCAAACAGCCCGATTCAGGGACACGTGCGCATACAGTATTAGCAAACGTTGCGCGTTGGGTAGTCGCGGTCTCTATAGACACTTTAATAGATACAACCCAACGTATTAGACTGCGTAAGATAGACAGTGGTTGGTAAAATTGATAGGTATACAGAGTAAATTGGAAACAACCCTTGATTGAATGTGCTGTAGAGAATAAGTGACACTGTACGAATTTATTAAAGAGTCAACTAAGAAAGACAATAATTCTGAACGCGGAAATTCAAACAGTTATGCAGATTTCATATACTGAAGTACATAAAAAACGAATCATTGTATTTTCTATTAATCTTAATGTTGTTGTAATGCTTACAAGCAAAGTCACCCAATTGTGGTCACCTCCGATTTTGGTGAAATATTGCAGGCATGTAGAACAGTGAAAAATAATCGACCCCGTATTTTTTTTTTAGCTGCGGACATTCACTTTTAGGGGGAGTCACAGATCCTTAAAGTTACACCCCTAAAACATACTTTTAACGATATCTTTGGAACTAGAAGAGATATCGAAGTGAACTAAAAAGG
Organism: Cetonia aurata; assembly: GCA_949128085.1. Taxonomy (NCBI): domain Eukaryota; kingdom Metazoa; phylum Arthropoda; class Insecta; order Coleoptera; family Scarabaeidae; genus Cetonia; species Cetonia aurata. The sequence goes on along the minus strand of OX421884.1, from coordinate 63,881,593 downwards.
AAAATGTTTTTCTTGACAATTCGGACACCGCCACAACAGGTTTCAAAAAGTCTTTCAACATTTCCTTTTCCAAGAATTTTACACCCCTAAAACATATTTTTAACGATATCTTTGGAACTAGAAGAGATATCGAACTGAACTAAAAAGGAAAATGTTCTTCTTGACAATTCGCACACCACCACAACAGGTTTCAAAAAGTCTTTCAACATTTCCTTTTCTAAGAATTTTACACCCCTAAAACATATTTTTAACGATATCTTTGGAACTAGAAGAGATATGGAACTGAACTAAAAAGGAAAATGTTCTTCTTGACAATTCGGACACCACCACAACAGGTTTCAAAAAGTCTTTCAACATTTCTTTTTTCTAAGAATTTTGATTTAGTGTTGCGTCGCAAAATACGGACCAATAATCTTCTCGTACTAACATTCACTTTTTTATAACGCTAACTATTTGTGGCAATTCGAAAATGTGGATTTTCTTCAGCCCAATACCTGCAATTTTGTGAACTAATAATCCCATTCGTCGTAAATATAGACTCGAAAAGAGAATATTTCTATAAAATAATCTTTTTTTATGTAATTTATTCGGCCATGAATAGAGCAAATTCTAACCGAATTGCAAAATCTCCTTCCTTCAAGGGTGTGTATTTTTATGGGCCTGTCCGGATGAATTTTAAGGGCCATTAAAATTCGATGCATTCAATTATTAAATCCCGAGACCTTCCCCTTAGTGATTTTCTTGGATGGCTTCTTACGGACTCAATAGTTATCAACGTAGCAGCATGATTTTCATCATAAACATGTTCTTTCTTTTTAATACCTTTTACGTCTCCAGTTGTGTCAAACTTTTTTACCCACTCTAGAACGCAATTTAATAGAAACTATATACTCTTGGATAATTTTCGGCTATACTTTGTGCTGAACGGGAACGATTTGGCGATTTATAGGTGTGCTATCGGATAAAGCATCTCTCCCAGAGTTCAAAATGAGCATTCATTAGGTACGCAAATGAAAAGAAAGTATTAAAAACGGTGTTTGAAAAGTGCTATTTCCAGGTTATCTTGGACGCGATTTTGACGTTTATTACGTGTGGTACTGGTAGTCTGAACGAAAAGTTACTAAAAGCAGAGATAATAAATAAATAAAGTAACGGTTAAAATAGGCGCGAAATACAAACTTACATATACTAAATTACCCATGTGCCATCTACATTTACTTCCCTGAACTGCGATGGTGTGTGATTTGGCTAATTACAAGTTAAAATGGTTGCATAAATTAGAGGCTGGATTAGCCAAGTCGGTAGATGTTTTATCCGATAGCACACCTATAAATCGCTAAATCGTTCCCGTTAACCACAAAGTCTTACCACTTTTATGCAGCTAATGCGTGAATATTAGGAAGTTTTGGCGAGAGTCAAAAATGCTTAAGAACATAAAAGTGAGGTTAAATGCTTTGTTTACTTTGACGTTCGTTCTAAGAAGAAATGAATAAGTTTGAATTTATTGTAATAGATAATTTGTTTTTTGAGTCCAATAATTGCATCCTACTTATGCTACATTATAGTCATAATTATCAAAAGAAAGCAACACAAGTAGAAGACTGGTTAATAAAATATACTGAATTAAAGTTTTATGAGATTTTTCGTTTGACAAAAGAAACCTTTGTGAAACTATTCGATATCTACTTGTAAGAACAAGTCTTTGCCCTTGTAATTGATATTTATATCAACCAAATCAACATTTTCAGTATTATCCGTTATTTCGCACAATTTGGTACAATCAATTGAAATAATTGACAGAACCAGGATACAACGGACACAACTGACATAATCTGTAATCTCAACATACTAGAACCCTTGTTTATATATCTTATAGTTATTCAACCGAGCTGCGTAAGGTGCTGATATCTGGCGGCGATAGTATAAAAGTACTGATAAATGAAATTAAATACCGCCAAATATTCATTGGAATGCGAGCTATGTTGGTTGCAGCTTCTGAAATAAACTTGGCAGTTAATAACAAAGTAAAACCAATCAAAATTAAAAAATTACAATGCAACATTATTAAAAAAAATTAATGGGCACGCCACACCTGACACGCCATCTGAACGCGACCCAAAGGTACTTCGAATCGGTTGAATAACTATAAGATATATAAACAAGGCTAGAACTAACTACCTAGGGAAGTTGGTATGTTTAGGTTACGTTTCGTTACAGAAGAAGGTGACGTCATATGTATTCCCCTCTTAAACAATTTGCTCGCGAAAACACAAAAGTATGTTTTGGTATGCCACATATCATACTAAGTTACTCGCCAAAACACCCTAAAAAATACTCTCAAATATTCAGTTTTTGATTTTTCTCAAATGTCATTGATGATTTTAAACTACGTCAGGTTAATGGTCAGACCGATTGAATTCATTAAAGTAGAAGCTTTTTTGGGTATGAATCAGTGCGGCATTAAGACTTTTAAATTTTGACACTTTTAAAATGAGCTCCAAGATTTATAAAAAACAAAAACATATTTACACAGAAAAATTTCAAGTGTGCGCGTTTTTTGATTCCGCAACTGTACATATCTTCAGTACTGTACGCCAGCCATCAACTGGATTCCGCCCACCTCTTCGAGCTGGTGACGTAAGATGCGCGTGAGAAGGGGTTTCCGCCAACAAAAAGTGATTTTACTGTAGTAGTATGAGACCGGTTAAAACTAAAATGTTTTATGAACACTGCCAGTACTAGTTTTTATTTTTCAAAAATACTCATAATCCTGGAGATGCCCTAAGTTACTCCTCCCCAAATTCTCCTAGATTCAGCAGTTAATAGTTTTCGCGCATTACCCCGTGAATTATGGGGTGTAACGTCAACAGTCAAGGACCGTTCTATCGTTGTGATTGTGTGTTCGCATGCTTGTGCCTCTGCTGGGGTCTCTTTCTCTTTCCCACTCTGCGTTCTTCGGGTGTGTTTGCATGTGTGTGACTGCGCGTCCGTCGTGTGTTGGCGCACTCCTCTTCCGAATCATTACACCCGCCAACGCAATCACATCCGCAGCCGCCTATACATAAATAATAAATTTATGTGCGGGAGAAGACATATGCTCATCCGCAATGTTTATTCTCTCTGGTGCTGTGGAGTGGTGGTGCGATTACCCTGTTCTCTTCTTCGGACGTTTTATTGCGATAGGGGGAGAATGGATTCGATTGTTTTTTCATGAGGGTCGAGAAATTGCTGGGTTTTATTAATAAAATGCTTTAGAACATCATCTCTTATAGACACACAAGATAGTCGATCACTCGGCGCGACCCTAATCTCAAATACCGTATAGTATATAAATGTTTAAATAATAATAATTCCCTTTACGAAACGTATGGTAGTCCTGAAAATGACTGATGCATGTTCGAAACTGGTTACGTACGCTCGTAAAATTTAACATCTCCTCGCGAATGCGTTGAGCTGCTACGAAAACACCGTTTCGCAGATCTTCGGCATTTCATGTATTCTCCGAGAAAAAAGTCATGTGGATTTAGATCGGGGCTACAGGCTGGCAACGGAATGTGATTTCCAAGTCCAATCCAATGTGGGAATGTCCATTTTAAAAATTGTTGAACAACCCTACTACAATGCGTGGGTGCTCCATCGTGCATAACCATAATTGCGGGTGTATCGCTAATGGTATGTCGTCCAAATATTCAAGCGATTAATTTGGAAGAAACAGTCAATAAGACTCCGAATTTAACCGTGCTGGGAGTATATGTGGTTCAAGTAGTTGATCGTTTACTAGCCCTGCCCAAACATAGATGGATATCCTAATTCAGAGGAGCCTTGGTTAATATCATGGGGGTTTCATACGCGCAGTGGTGAATGTTGTGATAATTTAAGATACCATAATTGGTAAATGTACATTCGTCCGTAAATAGGATTACTGACGCAAGATCCGGCTGACGAACTTCTCGGCGTTGGAACGACTCACAGAAGGCAATTCGGCGGTGATAATCTAAGTCCGTTAATCGTTGCACGCGTTGAATATGATACGGACGAAGTAAATTCCTTTTTAAAATTTGATGCACTATAGCTTGGCACACATTTACTTCCCGCGAGGGTTGTAGTACTTAGGCCAGGATCCGCTTCTACGATATGCATTTCCTTTTCGGCTTGTACCACTCTGCGTGTTCTTTGAGGCCCACGACCTTCAAAACGTGCAATTACTGATCCTGTCTCTCGAAGTCGCTACACGGCTCTTACAAATGTTTCAGGCGAAAGATGACGTCGGACTACAGGAATAACATTATTTACCATAGAAAAATATGGGCTTTGATCTTTCTCCAACGCTTTACGACCCAGCTTTGTCTGCCCAAAGTCACCTCTCGTTTTTTTACAACATCATGCACCCAAATCAATGAAAACTACATTGAGTCACACAGAAATGTGTGTAGCCAGCTCTTAGAGAGCAACAGTGTCATTTAATTGTAAAAGAAAAAATATCTAGTTTTTATTTCATTGTATGCGTAAATATTAACAATAATAATATATTCAAGGTGACTTGATTAGTATTACTGGAGTTATAGTGAACCATCGGTGGGATCCATTTGTCATCTAACGCTGGCATCACCTCTCCGCACAGAGAAGGATATTGGTTGTTGCACCTGCGGTTCCCGCATTCCGTACAAGGCTTGCCACGACCGAAGATGGGCCTGTCCCTTACGCCACCCGAAGGAAAGTAGTGGCAGACCAGTATCATTGTACTAAAACCCTTTTCTTCGCTGGGAAATGCCGCCATCGAACACCCAATATATTCGGTCCTGGCCCACATCACCTGAACGCTGTCCCGGTTTAATTCGTCCTGGCTGCTCAACGGAAATACAAGCCGATCTATTATCTTGCGCGTGAATTTCGGAAAACCCATCAGAAATCGCAGCGGACACTCTTGCATCAGCGTCAAGGACATGTTGCGGAACTTCCTATTGTAGGCCTTGTTCACGCAGATCGTCTCACCAACTAGTCCTCCTTCGACTGCCCTACACCTGCTGTGATCCACCTTGCACTGCTTGGCCCAGCAACTGGCCGAATAGGCCAATTCCGCACTGTAGCTAAGGACGTTCATATTGTTAGCGGTGACGCCTCTTATATCCGGTCTGGCTGACGTTCCGGCGGCCACCTGGTTTCTGACAGAATTTATGGAATGCAGAATTACTTCCGTCTCCCACTCGTGGAAATCGTAGATGTAGGGACGGATCATACAACTTCTACCGTATCCGGGGCCATAAATACAGCATATGTTCATCCTAGAGCCGCACTTATGCTTGCAAAAGTTTGTGGTGTGTGGATAGTTTATATGTTGCAATCCTAGACCATTTATTTGGTGTATCGCTAACAATATTAATAATGTCACCATACTAACTTAAAAAAACCTTAAATCAAATTGAGGTATACATGTACGAATTGTCAAAAGACTATTGAGGTAAAATGACTTAAAGCGTTTCAGAGGCATATATTCCGTTCCAATCGCTCCACATGGAACTTCATACATGAATTTGCCATGTTCTTCAATGATAATCTGTGTTGATTCTATTCAAAATCAAGTATTCAACACCTAACTTTTCCAATATTGTCCAGTAAGCATTTGACACATTCACATAGCCAAAACCACGACCTGTTTAATGACTTTGACAGTTTCACTTTATACCATAGAATAACCTGACTAGAATGGTGACTGTCCCGGCTAACCTGCGACCGCGTTTTATGCCTCCTTCTGGCTGTCTTGTGATACTAAAATTATGGCGCGCAATGTGAATGTCCATATAATTTGAATTGGTGCTGTAAATTTATATTTAGATTTGTATAAATAAAAAACCGACATTTTTTTTTAAATATCTTTATTAATATCACAAAAAATACAATAATGACATATATAAATCCATTACAATAACACATTTGTTGTAAAATAAAAACTTAAATTAAAGAAAACAGGAAACTGTATCATTTTAAATTCAACATTTTTTGATGCAAATATAAGAAATGAAGCAATAAATTACGTAAACTGTAAAACAAAAATAACATAAATAAATTGTATATACAGAATATTAGTTTGTATGTACACTCCGCCAAAAAAGTATCGCATAATTTAGTTTTGAATCATAAAAGTATCGCATAATCTTTGTTTGTAGCATAAAGTTGTAAATATACTTTAATGCGCTCTAAGATATAATTTCTATGATTGTTTAAATAAAATACAGGCCAAATAAAAACAAGAACTCATACTTGAGATTTTTATTAAAACAAGAAATTATAATTTTGGAAAGAAAAATGTCATAACAGTAGCTTTTAATACTGAGTATTGCCACCTCTGGCTCTTATGACCGCTCGCATACGGTTTGGCAGAGATTCGATTAACCTCCGTATATAAGCCTGATCCAAATTCTCCCACTCGTCACGGAGAGCATTTGCTAGTCCATGCAGGTCCGCTGGGGCAACATTTTGGGTTCGTATCCGTCTGTGAAGGAGGTCCCACACGTGCTCGATAGGGTTCATGTCCGGACTTACCGCAGGCCAATCTAAAACTGGAATACCAACATCGTTAAGGTATTCCTGGACGATTATTGCAACATGCGGTCGTGCATTATCGTGCATTAACATGAATTCGTTTCCTATAATTGGCGCATATGGTACTACATGTTCTTCTAAAATGTCCGTTATATACCTGTGGGCAGTCAGTGTACCTCTGTCTACTGGTACTAACTCTGTACGACCTGTTAAACAGATGCCTCCCCAAACCATAATAGAGCCACCAGCGAAATTAGGTCTAGGTCTGATATCACACTGCGAATAGCGCTCACCGTCTCGTCTGTACACTGAGATACGCCTATCTGAGGTGTAAAGACCAAATCTTGACTCATCTGTGAAGAGTTTATTGGCCCAGTCATTAATGTTCCAATTTACATGTTCTCTGGCAAACCTTAAGCGAGCCACTCGGTGGTTCCTAATGAGACGAGGGGCTGTTACAGCTACTCTAGCTCTTAATCCACTCTGTCGTAACCTATTCCGAATAGTTTGAGTACTCACACGAGTATTTCTGACTCTAGCCAAGTCGTTCTGCAATTGTCTCGCAGTTACATGTCTTCGACGTAATGCTTGTAGTAGTAAATAGGGGTCATCTTGGCGAGTAGAACATCTTGGACGACCTGGTACAGGTCTTCTACTGTAAATGCCTGTTTCCCTATATCTGGCTACGGCTCTAGAAACACTTGACTGATTGATGTTCATCAAATTAGCAACGTATGCTTGAGATCGTCCATCTTCGATTAAAGCAACTATAGCAGCCACTTGTTCTGAAGTTAAATTGCTCATTTTAGTTTTAAAAGCGTTGGTACAGAACTCTGACTTCGCACTTTAAAATTTGTCCGTATAGGAAGACTTTCAATAAACAACTGAACAAACCTTACACATATGCATTTTTCTAAATATGTTCTTTTAGAAAAAAAAAAGTAAAAACGCTAAGTTCCATTATTTTGTTAGTGTTTTTATAGTTCACATACACGAGGCAAACTTTTTGTGAACGTATAAAAATATCTTGGTTCAGAAATGCCCTTTTTTAGTTTATGCGATACTTTTTTGGCGGAGTGTATTTACTGGTTAAAAAACATATGTACCTAACTCATAAACATAATATTCAAAACTCAAATGAGAATTCTGAGAAAAGTAGTTGTTATTACGCCCGTGGAAGCGACTTTAGGGTGTTCATCCCTCGCCATTTGCCAAGGCGTAAGGAAAACCACGAAAACCTCACTCTGAAAGCTGGCTTCAGCATTCCAATACCGAAACCTAGGAATGATAGTATCTGAAGTCCATTTTTAACAATTTCGATGTTTTTGCTTTATCGTAACTAATCTGTTTTTGAAAGTATGTAATACTGGGACTACAATAAAAGCAATTAAGATAACAAAAATAATCTAGTTCGTTGTACTTATGTTAAAATGTTAGTCAAATTTCAATTTACTCTTTTTGTAGAATAAAATGAACTATGGACATACTTCCCATGTACATAAATATAAAATTTGAAGCATTAAAATATCGTCATACTCATGCAAACAGTCACTCATATTTTGGACAAACCTTAATCACACTTATTAAAAAAAAAAACGCACGAAATGACTATATATTCTTACGCTATCATTCACATGGCTAAATTAGTCTATAGCTTCATATAAAAAAGATTGAAATTCATTCAATAATTTTCGAAGAATTAAATAATTGTAATCAGTTACTATTTGCAGGAATATAACGGTACGTAGAGTAAAACAAAATACAATAAATTATAAATACAGAATACTAACTAGTTTGTGTAAAATAATCAATTACATATCCGTAAATAGCAAAACCAAAATACAATCACACAGTAAACATATAATAGGTGTGCAATGTGAATGTTATTAACATAATAATAAAAGTATGTCAAATGTTTTGATGTTTTTTTTTGCAGCAAAGCAAAGTAAAATCAATATTTTCTAATAACTTTTTTAATTTAGGTAATAAATTGTTCAGTAGACAGTAAACTGCTGCTGCATTTGCAAAATAAACACACACAAATATTCTTGCATATGAAGCAAAAAGATTTCCTGAAGATGTAATTATATGATCATTGGTAAGAAAAAGTGGTTGAACAAATTTCTCATTGCACCTGTTTGCCTTGCCACCCTTAACGCAATCAGCATAGTTGTCTAGAATTTGTCAGTCATTTCACAATTTCAACAACTTGATTTATATGACATGAACAAAGCACGGATAGAAAGATAGCTAATTCTCCAATGTTGCACGAAAAAGGGACAAGGCCATGCTGACTAGCATCGAATGCATCAGTGTGGTTTGTTTTCCAAGAATTGATATACAATGGCATGCTACTGCAAAATTTCTACTCTAGTCGTTCGCCTCGATATGTGTCCAGTGCTTCGCTTGAAACAGTTACACAATTCAACTGCAGAATTGAGCCACTAACTTTGTCCGTGCTCTGGACATGAAATTGTACACTGCAAATGTTTTAAAGGATGTTAAAAATAAACTACATATTGAGTTTATATTCCTTACACCATGGCTGCGAGTGAGACAGATAAAATTCTCTGCGGCATCTAAAAACCAATTTATTTCTGCTGATCCCTCAGTTTCTTGAAATGATTCCATATCTAAGTAATAAGAGAAAGCAATAAAAATTCAATTCGTGCTAAAAGAAATTCATAACTTACTATTTCCAGCAAAAAATCCTATTAGTCCTCCCACAATTATAATATACATCCCTTTATAGGGCAAGACTCCTAAAGTTATGTGTTTAATGGCCAATATTTCGGCCAGTGACCGTTAAAAATTCATTAAATGTAGATGATCCAACGATTTATATCTTGATCAACTCCTAAATCGAATCTTCTACATTCACTATTTCGATTTCTGTAAGTACTCCTCGCTTGGGTTAATAATTAATTGCGGCTTGGTTATTCCTCCCTTGATCGCACACTGTAGCCACTGGGATGGATACAACATGAATAAAAATTGGGATTAAAGGTGTTGCACTTTTACAAAAAGTAAAAAAAAAAACAGTGGTTGCTTCCAATTTCTGTAGATGCCTTCTACGAGAAACACTAATAAGTAATCTGCCAATTGTAATTGGTGTTTCTTTCCAAAATCTACGAAGCCTTCAATAAAATCTCTCATCCTCAAATATGGTAAGCCTATTTCTGCGCCTGTCGCAATTTGCAATGCGTAGAAAACGGTTTCTTTCTTGAAAGTTCCTCTAAAAAATCCAAACAAACAATATGAAAAGACTGAAATAGAGCTCTGTTAGTACACAAGACAGCTCCGAGGGTGCGTCCTAATATTTCCCCACTCCCTAACCAAATCGCACCCCTCTGGACAAACGCCATTAAAGTAATTTCTGACAACTGTCACCGGTCGACAGCCACTTGCATGTTGATGATCTACCTTTTCCTGGTCCATTTTGCAAGATCCGAAACAATCCTAGTGAGGGATGAAGACCCATACGTCACAGACTTTTGCAAAGCCAAGTGTAAATCTAAAAAGAACGTGTGTTGTCTATACTCCGTCGATCGCTTCGGCTCGGAATGTGGCGATAATGCGTCGGTGGTACCAATCACAGAAGAGGACATCCAATTGATCCTACACACTCACAATGATCTCAGAAACGAAGTCGCTGGCGGTAACTCGGGACGCGAAGATCTGAGAGGCGTAACAGCGGCGGACATGCACGTCCTCAGCTACAGCAAGGAATTGGCGTATTCCGCATCGTGTTGGGCTAGACAGTGTAAATTATCGCACAGCAGGTGTAGAGCAATCAAAGATGGGTTAGCTGGCGAGACGATCTGCTGGGATGACCCCTCTAAGGCGGGTAACGCCACCGTAGAAGCTGCGAAACGTCTATTGATCAGATGTCCGCACATACACTTCAATAATTTTCCGAAATTCTCCCACGAAATCATCGACAATCTGGAGCATCTTCGAAAAGGTGACGATGAGAGAAACAGAGAGACGGTTCAAGTGATTTGGGCCAAGACCAGTTACATTGGTTGTTCTAGAGTTGTATTTTCGCACGCGGATCCATTGAGGAACGTAGTCCTATTGGTGTGTCACTATTTCCCAACTGGTAATGTACTGAATAATCCCGTGTTCGTATCAGGCACGCCTAGCAGCCAATGCACGAATAATGAAACAAGCAATGATGCTTACACCAACTTGTGCGGGGAGATACGAGCCATGAATGAAGACGTTTGGCTATCGGGATCTTTGGGAACTTACGCTAGCGATTTGCATTTGTTATTGTCAATTATTATTGCGTTATATAGTGTTGCAGTAAATCCATTTTGGTAAAGACCACCATTGTATTCCATATATGCATTTCGTCTTTGTTTCATACCGAAACTGAGTAATTTTTTGTTCTCGCTTACCTGACCAGAAACGATAAACTGTGGCTCGCGTACCGATTGCCTTAACTGATCGCCGAGACCGCAAGAAACGGATAATCGCTTCGCTATCTATTTGGTAAAAACTAGGTAGTGAAGTGTCAGTTGTCAATCATCGTGAGTTGCGAGTGGACCACCCACTAAACAGACGGAGATCTAACTGTCCCGTATATCGAAAAGCGACCACTTTCGAACGGTTAAATTTAGAAGAATGGTTTTGCTATATACCTCACCTCATTTTAAAATATAATAATATAGATTTCTTTAAATAGTTGTTTTCGATTCCAGTATAACTTTCGAAGTGGACTATATACATAAGCTTTTATTAAGAATGTCTTGCATAAATTAGATAACATTATATAGCAAGGGTCGCCAGACTTTATCCTGCCAAGAGCCAAAAATCTCTAACTCAGAATTTTGAGAGCTGTAAAGAGATAAACGTCTTAATTGTGTAGTATATTTAACGGTCTTTATTTTCATATACACTCCGCCAAAAAAGTATCGCATAAACTAAAAAAGGGCATTTATGAACCAAGATATTTTTATACGTTCACAAAAAGTTTGCCTCGTGTATGTGAACTATAAAAACACTAACAAAATAATGGAACTTAGCGTTTTTACTTTATTTTTTTCCTAAAAGAACACATTTAGAAAAATGCATATGTGTAAGGTTTGCTCAGTTGTTTATTGAAAGTCTTCCTATACGGACAAATTTTAAAGTGCGAAGTCAGAGTTCTGTACCAACGCTTTTAAAACTAAAATGAGCAATTTAACTTCAGAACAAGTGGCTGCTATAGTTGCTTTAATCGAAGATGGACGATCTCAAGCATACGTTGCTAATTTGATGAACATCAATCAGTCAAGTGTTTCTAGAGCCGTAGCCAGATATAGGGAAACAGGCATTTACAGTAGAAGACCTGTACCAGGTCGTCCAAGATGTTCTACTCGCCAAGATGACCGCTATTTACTACTACAAGCATTACGTCGAAGACATGTAACTGCGAGACAATTGCAGAACGACTTGGCTAGAGTCAGAAATACTCGTGTGAGTACTCAAACTATTCGGAATAGGTTACGACAGAGTGGATTAAGAGCTAGAGTAGCTGTAACAGCCCCTCGTCTCACTAGGAACCACCGAGTGGCTCGCTTAAGGTTTGCCAGAGAACATGTAAATTGGAACATTAATGACTGGGCCAATATACTCTTCACAGATGAGTCAAGATTTGGTCTTTACACCTCAGATAGGCGTATCTCAGTGTACAGACGAGACGGTGAGCGCTATTCGCAGTGTAATATCAGACCTAGACCTAATTTCGCTGGTGGCTCTATTATGGTTTGGGGAAGCATCTGTTTAACAGGTCGTACAGAGTTAGTACCAGTAGACAGAGGTACACTGACTGCCCACAGGTATATAACGGACATTTTAGAAGAACATGTAGTACCATATGCGCCAATTATAGGAAACGAATTCATGTTAATGCACGATAATGCACGACCGCATGTTGCAATAATCGTCCAGGAATACCTTAACGATGTTGGTATTCCAGTTTTAGATTGGCCTGCGGTAAGTCCGGACATGAACCCTATCGAGCACGTGTGGGACCTCCTTCACAGACGGATACGAACCCAAAATGTTGCCCCAGCGGACCTGCATGGACTAGAAAATGCTCTCCGTGACGAGTGGGAGAATTTGGATCAGGCTTATATACGGAGGTTAATCGAATCTCTGTCAAACCGTATGCGAGCGGTCATAAGAGTCAGAGGTGGCAATACTCAGTATTAAAAGCTACTGTTATGACATTTTTCTTTCTAAAATTATAATTTCTTGTTTTAATAAAAATCTCAAGTATGAGTTCTTGTTTTTATTTGGCCTGTATTTTATTTAAACAATCATAGAAATTATATCTTAGAGCGCATTAAAGTATATTTACAACTTTATGCTACAAACAAAGATTATGCGATACTTTTATGATTCAAAACTAAATTATGCGATACTTTTTTGGCGGAGTGTATAAAATATTTTAAGAAACACATTGAGGTATACAGATACAATAAATATAAGTACTTATAGAATTTTTTTTTATTCTTTAATGGTACATGCAATTGGTGTATGGATGGAAATAGCTTGGAAAATGATCTGGTTCCACCTGGAGATCTCCGAGGCTTCGTAATGAAATTTATCAGCCTATCAGATCGTGCGGATGGAAATCGCTAAGCGATAGGGAACACCCTCGAAAGACGGTACCTCTCAATTAAACGCGTATCCTTCTGAAAAATAATTCATTTTCATGCAGTCAACTTTAGAGGTAAAGGCAGTAGAAAGATGCCAAACGATGACCACCGCGGTCGCTGTCAGATAATGGTGGCTGTTTGGAATTTCATAATTTTCTCCTGGACGGGTCCAGGTGTACCTTCGCACGTGGCCTGCGGACCGTAGCAGATCCGAGACCCTTTTGCTATCAGCCCGTACGATCTAGATAGGCACCGAGTTTAAATTAAATAACAAAAGGGGATCTGCTTTCTCATCTGGCGAGGCGAAATAGTGAGAATTCTTGTGTTCTGCGGCGAGTTCCGTTGTTTTCTTACCAGTGGCGCTGTTAGAAGTCACATTTTCAAGGGTGCCTAGAAGCATTAGCGTAGCTAGAGAATTCTTCTGGAGGCTGTTGCACTTTCCTAGGGTGGTCATTACTCTTAAGTTAAAAATACAATTATGTGTATGTTTTAAAAGAAATAAATTTGTTATATTATGACTTGTTTGTTAAGATTTTTTTCGGAATAAAATTGTTTTTGTTTGCCCAAACATAGTTACGCCACTGCCTCTATCTTAGTTTAATCGAAAAAGAACGTTAATCGATTTTGTGGTTTCAAGAATTCTGAAAGGTATGCACCGTCGGGATTGAACAAGAGAAATGGTTGTTAAGACATGCAAGAAAATTTAAGATGATTAGCAGGGAGTGCCACTACACCAAAAAAAAAAAAACTTGCAAATTTTCTAACAATAGTATTCCATATCGCTACAAATTACAGTAATATATGCACCAGGCGCAATTTGTAATGAAAAGTCACACAAAATTGTGTCTAACGTGTATAAGAATGTGTACATATTACAATTTGTAAAAAAAATTGCGACAACAATATAATCAGTACGGTTATTTTATTTTTAAGAGAGCTTACTACAATTTTGTAATACTTTAGACAATTTCTCAAAACAAATAAGACTGAATCCACAAAGTTGTTATAATTTTTACGCTAAACTAGGCAACACTTTGTAATATGCACTCGTAAGTTGTGTTACAAAATATAACACTAAGTAGAAGAATATTTGAGAAACTTTGCCACAGAAAATGGCGATTCGTACTATACAGGGTTTTCCACGGTAGCCGTTCGTTAGAAGTTTCTGAGGTTAGAAAAAACCTGGAACTCTGAATTTTTGGAATCCCGGGTTATTCAAGATTCTCTTCCAGTTTTAAATATTTTCAGGCTCTTACCACTTCCGGTTATACCGGAAGTCGCCATAAACTTTCTTATTTTAAATGGAACACCCTGTATATTGTTTCATTTTTAAATTCCTGAGAAAATTTTATGATGAGTTCTAATAGGTTTCCCTATACCTATTTTCAACTGCTACTTAGATATCTTGATTTTTTTGAAAATTTTGAAAGATGTAGCGTTATTTGCACACAGTATCTTTTGCCCATTTTCGACTGGTAATAAACACTTCTAGGGTAGATGGAAGCACAAGAATGACACTTTTGAAATCCACATTGACAATTGATTTGTCGCATACAGGGTGTCCAAAACTGCATGACCAATTACAAAATCTTCAAATTTGAAACAGTTCTTTTTTTCAAATGGAACACTCTGTATATTATTGGATGATCAGATGCAGAATTTAATTCTGCATCGATTCGCTATGACTTTCCCTATACCTATTTACAACGGTTTTCTTGTTATTCCATATTTTTTATTAAAATCTAATAAAACTACAAAATCGTATCCAGTAAGCATTGATTATAAGAGGAATTAGAACAAGTGACTTGACAGTTGTTGATTTTATGTCAAAGTAGTACAATTCTATTTTGCTAATTCTATGAAATACAGTTAATAATGGAGAATATTGAAGAATATTCGAATAATGATCTGCTAAATTTGTTTTATACGCACGGTGAATGTGAACGAATTGTCAGACGCACATGTAGATTATTTAACGAGCGATATCCGGACTTACCGCAATGACTCCTGGAAAATTTGCAAGAATTGAAGCTCGGTTTTTGGAAACTGGGAGTGTAAAGGCAACTCGTAATGACCGAAAGCCAGTAATAGATAATGAAGCTAACGAGGTGAATGTTTTGGCTTATTTTCAACCTTATCCACGGAGTTCATCAAAATCTTTAATAACCGTTTGCCTTAGTATTTTTAGCGAATTTTCTAACATACGTATGTATGCAGTTGGTAATAGATGTTCCTTCTCTATCCATTTACCCTTATCAATCAAATCTTGACGACATACTATATAAGAGGAAGAACAGGCCGTCCGAGAACCGGGCATAAAAATCAACAAACGGCAATTATGTGGAAGGCATATAATTACTATAATCTAATAAGTATACTCGTTATTAGTCTAGGGCTTCCACACGCCCACAGAGCCGGCAGGCCTGCCAACAACTCGACCCGGGTATAAATTGAATCGCTACGGGAACCATAAATAACGTGCGGAATTTAAAACTACGCATTTCATGGCTTATTATAATGAACTCTCCATCTTCTATATCGTCTCTCTTGTCTTCCTTTTCCTCCTGTTCCTTGCATGTCGGTGTGGAGGTATGGATTTTGAAAGTAGGTGCTCTTACGAGGAACAATCTAGATCCCGGAAATTCAAAAAATTCAACTTCCTTTAAAACCTATACAGAGTGTGTCGAAACTGTGTCGTCGACAAACTGTCAGAGACGAATCTATATTACACAACGAGTTTGAACGTGTTAAAAAAACATCTAGTCAAACACGCTTCATTTCCGAAATATTTGTTAATACACCACAGTAAGAAAAATTTCGAAAATTTGTTAGAGTTTCGTTGAAGTAACATACAATTACGGTTAATTTAAAAAATTGTATCATAAACTAGGTTTGTTCTGTTGAATTTTGTTAATGTACACCCTTGTTAATTCAGCGTAATTATTCAAAAAATTAGTATTGTACACAATGGCTTTGTTAATACAACAAATAGTTAGTTCATATTTTATAGTTTCTATACCTATTCTGATTTCAAGATGCGTCCAACAAGACATGTACTTTTTCATGAGCCAACAGTAGGGGTACTTTCCTTGTTTCGTGTCCATTCGTGTCGGATCTTGCAAGTTGCAATAACACGGTCGGCATTCGTAAACGCAATTATTGGCGATTCGTAAGTGAACTAGAAAACCCCCGCGCTTCACCTTGGAACGCACCCTATTGAACAAGTTGGTACACTTTGCTCGCGATTCACTTTGACCGCGCTCTCTAGAGAAAGTTGAAACAGTATTTTAAAGCACAAGTGTCACAATGACGTTTATGTAATGCGAGTACAAGTTATTGTGGCACACGTCTTTTACAGTATTTTTTCTAATTTGCACATTAATCGCTCATATTACGTTCCGGTAAGCGTCCTACTAGTGCGTTAATATCTCATTACAGCACACTGTGCTGTAATGAGATATTAATGGATATTAATATCCATATCAGCATTGCGTTGTCGTTTGTTTTAGCTTTATTGCAATTAGAAAAACACTTTGGGAGCTGCTCGCCCTTTAATCGCGTAGAATTGATATGGGAATATAAGATGGATCTATTAATTTATCATATGTATTTTTTTTTATTTTTTAATGTTTTCAAGTGTTCAGTTTTTAAATATTTTAATTTTAATTTTTTTCGCTGTAGAAAACTCAATACTGCGCGTTTCGTTGGAAATATTTTAAATTTGTTCATTTTTCTTAATTCCTTATTTTTTTGTTTCAAACGCCTCTCACTTAAAAAAGATTCGACGCTGCGCGTCTCGCCGTTTCATTTTTGAATCTTGCTCAATTTTTCCAAACGCGGTTTGTCTTTGAAAATATATTTAATTTTTGCATTTCTCTTAATTTTTTTTTTTTTCAAATGCCTCTCACTTTAAAAAAAAACTGACTCTCGCTGTAATGAAAACTCGACGCTACGCGTCTCGTTCAAAAACATATGTAATTTCTTAATTTTTGAATTGTTTATTGTTTTTTAGTTTTTTCTTTAATCCGGTTTGACTTTGGAAGACTCCTCGCTGGAAATATATTTTTCTTAAATTTTTTTAATTTGTTTATTTTTCAAACGCCTCTCACATTAAAAAAGTCCCATGCTGCCCGTCTCGCTGTAGTAAAAACTCGACGTATCTTGTTGAATAAAATGTGTAATTTTTTTCCTTTCTTTAATTGTTCACTATCTTTTTTTTTTTCTTTAAACGCGGTTTGATTTTGGAAAACTCCTGGCTGGAAATCTATTTAATTTTGTTATTCTTCTTAATTTTTTAATTTTTTTCCCAACGCCTCTTACTTTAAAAAAGACTCGACGCTACACGTCTTTTTGAAAAAATGTGTTATTTCTTATTTTTTGCACGTCTCGTTGTAGTAAAAATTCGACGTGTCTTGGTGAATAAAATGTTTAATTTTTTTCCTTTTTTTAATTGTTCACTATCTTTTTTTTTTCTTTAAACGCGGTTTGATTTTGGAAAACTCCTGGCTGGAAATCTATTTAATTTTTTTATTCTTCTTAATTTTTTAATTTTTTTCCCAACGCCTCTTACTTTAAAAAAGATTCGACGCTCCGCGTCTCGCTGTCGACGCTACACGTCTCTTTGAAAAAAATGTGTAATTTCTTACTTTTTAAATTTTTCTCTATTTTTCGTTTTGTTTTTTTTAACGCGTTTGACTTTGGAAGACTTAACACGACGCGACTCACAGGAAATACGTAAAATTTTTAATTTTTCTTAATTTTTTATTTTTTATTTTTTTTCAAATGCGTCTCGTCGGCATTCGTAAACGCAATTGGCGATTAGTAAGTCAATAATCATAGTATAGCCACAACTTACAGGTGTGAAAGGGAATTTTCGACAATGGTGACAATGAAAACAAAAGCAAGAGACCGATTGAACTTGGAGCGTGGTTTACGATACACCTTGGCCCGAAACTGCACCAATTATTAAACAAATTGTTAGAACTAACAATAAGCAAAAATACCAACCGCCTCATTGACAACTTCTTGATTTAATACTGATTTGCTAAAAACCAGGTTTTTTCTTTTTTTGAGTGATTAAAATTAATTAAAACTATTATTTATATTTCGTAATTAAAAAAAAATACAATAGCTAAATTAGTTTTTACACTAAACTTTTCTGGGGGTATTTGCTAATATCTAACCCGCTTTATAGGTAATAGCCCCAAAACGGTTGGGAATCATCATCAGCTGAGGAATTACTCTTTTTATCATTCCTATCATTTACCAAAAGTGATTCAACGCATGTCAAAGTAATGACCTGACACACTTTTTTTCTCTTAGCATACGCAGAATCATCTCCACTAAAAACTAATTTATTACCGTCGATTTCGTCGAGCGATTCAAAATCGACATCTGCCCAGACGTAGTAGAAATAATACCGATAAAACAATTAAAAAAAAAGCAAATGAATAACGACTATAAGGGCACATCTTATACAATCCAATAATAAAAGCCGAAAACACGCATAAAAGAACAGGGACAACTGTAAGATCGCAGAGAACAATGAATCATTTAGAAGATGGGTCCAGCTACAAGTTCTGTACCGACCGATTTATTTCTGTTCTTATGCTTTCTCTCTTTTCTTTTTTGTTTTCTACCTCCTTTTGTTCCAGATCCGCCGGACGAATATTTACAGAGCCTTCACGGTGTCTCGTCACGTCCAAACCACCGAGTACGGTATTCAATCAATGCGCCCGGTGTCAAGGCAGAAGTGGAACAGTTTCGGATCGGTCAAAAACGTAAAAATGGAATCGTATAAGAGACGAGGTAAAGGGGAAAAAAAGGAACGGCGAGTCTTCAAGCACGCCGAAGACTTTCGAGTTTTCTAGTGACCGTGTTTTCTGATACATTTTTCCCGTTAGCGGATATCTGTCATTATTTGTCTCTGAGAGCGGTAGGACGTCCGTGACAGTCGTGCAATAAATGTTTATGGCGATGTATTGCAAATCGCATTATCGCTATATACTGGACCAAGAAGATACGTATACTTAAAAATAATAAAAAAGTACATTGGTGCAAAAAAATTTTCATTAAAATTGCTCCAACGTACGGCTGGATTTAGTAGATATTTATATTCTTCTGATGCTTCAACTAATTCATTAATTTGTTAAAAAAAAATGCTCATACACTATTTAAATAAAATAAAATTATTAATTAATTTAAAATAAGAAAATACAAAACTTGTTTTCAGTATTATTTTTGAAAAAGGTGATACAAAGGCAAAGCCAATGATGATCTTTGAATAGCATCTTTGATATTAATGTCATTGATATAGATTTTGAAGAGCAGCGGCCTAAGATGCGACCCCTGGCGAACACCCGACATAATACTAACTGAATTGGAATATATAGGTATGGATGAAATAAAAATCGTATTTCCTAATTTTTGTATTAATTTACTATACGAAATCAATGTGCGACCGGTTTCGGTGATATACACCGTCATCAGGCGAAAAGTTCAGTTGGAAAATTAGTAGCTTTCATATAATAGTCAGAAGTATTCTGACATTACTGGACGTTAGTAATCATAGCCTATTGCTTTCCATACTTCATTTTATTTATTTCTTTCTTTAAATGCTATTTATCTGTTGTTGGGGAAAACAATATTTCAGTTCCACAAAGTGTTAGACGCGGTGTTCCTCAAGGATCAATCTTGAAGCCACTGTTATATAGTGTATATACTTGTAATTTCGGGACTTATTTACAGCCTTTTTATTATCACAGCTACGCAGATGACACCCAGTTACTGGCTGCATAATTTCTACTTTTTGAAGTCAAATATCACAGAAAATATAAATTTTGAAAAAAATTTAAATCAATAGGGACCTCAACCATTGAAAAATCTACTGAACTGTGTAAAGAAAAGTCTTGTAACTTTGTAAACAAATCCACAAAAACGAAAAAATCGGTAGACTATTTTATTTTTTAACTAGGAAAATAAACGCTACTTAAAAAAAGGAAGCTAATAGAGACTTAGAAAACATCATTACATATTAAAAAAAATTAGTTTGTAGACTTAATTCTGATTTGTCATTCTTTACACATTAATACTGAGAAATCTGTGGCACTATTGTTCAGTAAGAGATTGCAGGCGTCAGATTTTGGTATATACATTAATGATGTACGAATTCAATTCGTCAAAGAAGCTAGGAATCTTGGATTAATCGTTGATGACAAATTAAGCTTCGTCTCCCATATCAATAAGTGCGTTCGCAATGCATTTTCCAACCTGAAAATTATTTACGCGAATAGATATTTATTTTCACGTGAATTGAAGATTAAATTATGTGATAACTTGGTTCTTTCACATTTTAATTTTTGTGACGTCGTGTGTGGGCCTTGTCTGTATGTGGCTACTCAGTGTAGGATGCAGCGTTTGCAGAACTCGTGTCTTAGACTGGTTCAGGGTATACGAAAGTTCGATAGGGTGTCCCACACTTTAAAGATGACACAGTGGCTAAATATGAAAAATAGGAGGTATATGCATATGGTGTGTCTATTTCATAAGATCATTAGCCAGAAATATTTTTTAAAAGTTATACATCAACATTTTATTTTTTACATTATCAATTTTACAACGTAAATGATTAAGGTTTGAATTAATAAACCGAAACGTTTTACTGACTGGGAATAGTTGTTTTATTATACGACTTAAAAACCAAGAAAATATGCGTATATCTATTAAAGATTTTATGAATAATACAATGGAATCTATTTGCCACATCATTAAAAAACGCATCTAAAAAACAAATTCGAGAGGGGAATGATGACCGGCAACAACGCGACCAATAGTTTGCGCAGAAGTGGTAAATATCGAATCTAACAGCCTACCGTTTGTATTCCTTACATCATTATGCTTTGCAACACAACATAAACTAATAAAATCCGTAAGATGTCTACTCCTAAGTGATGGTATTAATGCCACAGCCGCTATGCCTATGTGAATGCATTTTCATTACTTTTGCCGCCTTCTGATAATCCATTCAGGTCATCAAGGATTGCTGTTGTAAACATGTATTTACAAAGTTCGGTTTTGTGGGCACTTTTTGATGTTAAACTCACATGCATGTTATTTTATCGTATATACCGTCGGGTACCCATCTAGTTAATTGAAAAATTTCGCACAGATCAATACACACATATCATAACAGCGGACACAGCGTGCGAACCGAACTTAGGCGAAACGTAAAATTGATGATGCACGATTTGCCCGAAACGAACCAACCTGACACTGGAGCTAACATACCGACGTAAAAAAAAAAAGATAAAACACAAAAGAATAAGAAAAAGACCACGGGGCAGAGAAATATGAACGGAGAAGGAAGAAAGATGGGAGCGAAGCGAGCGGAACAAGGACGCATACGAACAGAATAAATTATTTAGGCAAGACCGAAACGCTAGACGATTGTGAGAGGTCAGGTCAGTGCTGGAATGCAAACTCATTACCATTATCATTTCATTAACCAATTCAATCATTTATAATGCTGTCACTCGGCGGTCCATGCCTGGGCTCGTTCTCCTGATACTGAATCCTCTTTCTTCTCGTCTATGCTCCGGCCTCTTGTAATACTTATATATATACCTACCATTGTTCGACGGGTATTGCCTATTATTTATCATTTTCTCAATATTGCATGGTACCTGTAGCTTGACCATGCAATATTGTTCCTATAATTGTAGTGTTATTCGAACTGCTTTCCAAGTAAATTACTATTGTATCCTCAGCATAAGGGTTATTTCTATATATACATATATTTAATGGTCTGTCTATCCATCATGTAGTGATAACGAGACTTGATTCGGCTGTTATCTTTCGGGGTAATTACTGAAATGCATTTCCTCAGTTTCTCGAGTATTACTATGACAGAAAATGTAATAGTTTAAAAGAGAAATGTCCAACCATTTTTAAACGAATTAAATGACTGCGTATCTCATTGAATTTTGTATTGTGACAGAAGTAAATGGTCAAGAATGTTTTGTTTTTCAAAACCCACTATGAATACATGATGAATCCATTTTGTTGAAATTTTTGTGTTTTTTTGAATTATTAAAACATGTTTTTCGAGCATTCAATGCCGAACTTTTCTGGAATAATTTTAAATGATAAATAAATAAATAAAGAGTTTATTGCAATTTGTAAATAAACAATAAATTTGCAACAGCAAAATGTCAAAATAAGAAAAATACAACAAAAAAAAGAAAAACGAAGTAGGTACATACGTATTAGGTATAAAAACTACCATAATTATAGCTATTAACAAAATCGTCAACGCTGTAAAGTTCTAATTCACACAGATATTTGAAAATTGTTTTTTTTAAATGTTGTGAGGTTATTTATTTGTTTAACGGCAGTTGGCAGTTTATTAAAAAATTTATAACGGTTATACGCTAAGCTATTTTGTGTTGATGACAGTCTGTGTTTAGGGTAGCGGTAGTTGTCCTTATGTCTAGTAGGATATATATGTTCAAGTATTAATTTGAAATGTGTTTGTTTTTGAAAAGAAAAGTTAAAGATTCGTAAATATAAATTGCAAAAATAGTTAAAATATTATTCATCCTGAAATGTCCTCGGCAGCTCTTAAAATTCGTTTCCGCAACACAACGATGCGGTGTAAGTCACTACTGCCACCCCAAACAATAATTCCATATTTCAACTGAGAATGACAGCAACTATATACAGTGTGTTAAAAAAAGGTTGTCGGATATTATACCCAATTGTAGTACTGGTGGAAATAAACAAAAAAGTCTTAGTCAACATGGGTCCGCAATTCAACTGTTTTTGACATATAGTAGATAACAATTTTCAAAGAAATTCTGATCGCAATGTAAATTAAACAAATGTTTATTTAAAGTAAAACTAAAGAAATTGTTCTACATGTCCACCGTTCATTTCTAAGCACGCTTCACACCTTCTTATGAAAGATCGACGCAATCTTTCGAAAATTCCTGGAGTTCTCCGAATTTCCTCGCAACAATTTACGATTCGTTGCCTGAGTTCTTCCAAATTGTTTACAGATCGTGCGTACACTAATTGTTTTAGATGCCCCCAAACATAGAAGTCTAGAGGTGTCAGGTCAGGGGACCTAGGAGGCCATGCAGTTGGTCCACCCCGTCCTATCCATCTCTCGTTGTAATCTTGATTTAAGAAATTTCTAACTACGATGGAAAAATGCGCAGGAGCTCCATCGTGCATAAACCACATATTTAATCTGTTAAAAAGTGGCACGTCTTCCAACAAAACGGGTAATTCATTTCTTAAAAAATCCAAGTATACTTGTCCCGTTAAACGATTAGGGAGAAATACTGGACCAATTAAACAGTCTCCAAAAATAGCAAGCCAAACATTTAGCGAAAAACGGTTTTGGTGATGCAGTTCAACAACAGCATGGGGATTTTCATCTGCCCAGACGTGATTGTTATGAAAATTGAATATTCCGTCTCTTGTAAACCCAGTAGTAGTAACTCCATTTCGTCACTAAATAAAATCTGAGTCGCAAAATTAGGAGTTTCTGCCAGCTTTCGTAAAACCCAATGACAAAAAACCCTACGTGCATCATAATCGAGAGGAGCAAGAACTTGCACGCGTTGAATGTGGTAGGGATAGAGCTGCTGTTTCCGCAGAATTCTCCAAATGAGAGGATGACTGACGTTCAGTTCTGCGGCAAGTCTTCGGGTTGTCTTTGGGTTGTCTTCTACCCGTCTCAAAATATCTAATTCTACTGCGGGAGAAGAAACTGATCTAGGTCTACCAGAACCACCATTAATTTTAAATGAACCAGTTTCGGACAGCCGGATATGAAGTCTTGAGAAAATATTATCACTCGGTAACAACCGATTTGGAAATTCTTCGGCATACATACGCCGTGCTTCAGTGGCATTACCATTCGCACGACCATACATAAAATGCATATCGGCCATTTCTGTATTTGTGTACCTATATGCATAATTTGAGAACAAAAAAAAAAAAAAAGGCGCAAATGATAAATAATCTGATGACAGATGTCTGACAGAACTAATTTTAAGTCACAATCAGTTGTTTGACAAAGGGAACTATTCTCAAAACCGAAAAATGTTTTTTTTTTTATTTTAAAATATGCAATCGACTATATGTCAAAAACAGTTGAATTGCGGACCCATGTTGACTAAGGCTTTTTTGTTTATTTCCACCAGTACTATAATTGGGTAAAATATCCGACAACCTTTTTTTAACAGGCTGTATACTACACCAACAAAATTTGCAATTTTTTTGGGTGTGTTGTTGGGGTACACCTTCATCTGGGTGAGTATTGCCATTAGCTGTACGAATCAGTTTCATGACGATGTTGATTTGGATATATATGGGTGTTGTGAAATGTAAGAGCAGTTGTGTTATAGCATAGGCCGAGCAACATTCTAGAAGCGCCTCGCATATTTCCATTTTCCTGTCACATTTCTATTTTCTTTTTCCAAATCGTCACCACGTCCCAACTAACGTTAACGCAAAAGTTGTTATTATTTATAGAGCCGCCCCTCTGTGCCCTTCTCCTTGACGCATTAACGTTAGCCGACAACAAGGAGAGACGAACATTTTGCCAGTAATAACGACCCTCCTTGCTATTCGCAGCGGGCACTAAGTGTGTTTCGAGATCAAAGCGGACGCCTACGTCAGGGAATGAGCATTGCACACCGCGATTTCCGACTGGTACGACGCTGTAGCGTCCATTTAGCATCCGATAAGCTTCGATCTTAATTTACCGTTAACAGAATCGTGGTAGACCATCAAGAGGGAAAATTGCGCGAATCGAAGAGAAAAAGCATTTGGACACATTTAGCGGATGATGTTTTAGATTTATGACCGATATTAAATTCTGTTCTTTTTAATACGCAAACTGAGAGGTATAGTCAATGTCATACGTATAGCCTACCATAAAAAAAAAATATAATTTCATAAATTCCTTCTGTGGCGCAGTCAGTAGGATAGTAGAATGTTAGTATTGGAAATATCGATAATGAACAGACGCTCTTTATTCTTTCCCGTTGCCCGTCGTTTTCTCCATAACCAGCCTTCCACAAAAAATAAATGAAAATATAAATCACCGCGAAAAAACATTATAAGAAATACCGTGAATACGGCCATCCTTTACTTGCGTGTTATACGCAGCAACTGTAATACCCTACATAACGTATAGCGCCCTCCAGATCTAATGTCTCTCCATCTTGCAATCACCAAATATCGATACTATATCCCGCACACCAATATCAACCTTGGCTCAGCTCTGATTCAGCAATTCCCAAATTTAGTTTATTCTTGTGACTCGATGACTTCTAAATACCCGGCAAAATATTCGTCCAATAAACTAACGTTTTCCATTGAGTTATTAGATGAAATCAGAAATTCGACAGTGTGACCAAGAGGTACAAAAATAAACCATTTTTTCATGAATGTGGGGAAGAAAATAATGAACACATAAATAACGGAAACCAAAATAACTATCCTAGACTTAAAGCTAATCTATCAAAACATACAACGTTTTTGGATGAAATTGGTGGTTGCCACTTCCTTTGTCTTACAGCACATTGGCTCTGCGAAGAGCAACTACAAATTATAAAAATCAATGGGTACAAATGTGTTTCCAATTTTTGTAGAGCTACAAATAGCTATTGGGTGGCAATACACCCTTTATAATACGCTTACAAATAATATAACTACGAGGTCACGGAAATAACCGATAAACCTATTTGATTCTCTAATCATATCTATGCTACCTGCGAATCCGAAAATAGCCGAAGCGCAGAACTTGGAGCGATCTATAGAAAGTATATAGAGGAGGCATTAGATCTGGAATGCACTGTACCTGCGTACACTATAAGAAATAAAGAGCGGTTCCTCCGATATTATTTCTCGGGGCACCAGTGAATCATCTCCCGCCTGGGCTCCAGACTCGCGTCGCTCGAGAACATCCATTCGCAGCGGGCCGCCGCGTCCGTACAATACGTTCTCCGGTTCATATCGGTTTTTTATATGTTCCGTTGGCAGGCAATAAAGATGGAGGACCTAATTTTCGGGCCAGAAATCTCCGCAGCCATTTATTAGGCGGATTGGGACGAGGAGTAGCCAAGAGTAGCTGACCGCCTCGGTACTCGAGAAATTGCCCTATAAATAATCGTAAGCTCGAGCATGAAGGAGACCTGGCTCCTAACATGAACTCATCTCCTGTGTATTTATCAAAAAGTGTCGGGCGGAAAGAGAGGCGACAACGTGTTCGACTTATATTGGAAATATACTGGAAGCTACACAATGTTGTTAAAATTATCAGATATCTAACAAATTTTATTGTTCCAGAAGGTCCGCAAAAAAAAGAAAAATTATAGTAATAATTACCCAAAGCTGTTACCGAAAAACTTTAGATTTTGTTAAAGTTTACCAATCTTCTTGGCTGAAACAGGAAAAATAATGCCGCACAAACTTGTAAAATTCATTTATTTTTTTGTTACAATAACGAATCAAATTTGGAAAGGTGCATCATCCAAACAGTATATTAGCTTTCGACTGTGTCCGTATCGATCCAGACATTCGCAAAAATAAGTTATGAAATTGAAAAAAAAAATTGTTTACAGCGAGACGCGTGGCGTCGAGTTTTACAAAGCGAGACGCGTTTAACAAAAAAAAAAACTAAAAACATTTAAAAACTTAAAAAATTCAGAAATTCAAAAATTTTAAAATCTTTCCAGCCAGTTTTCCAAAGCGAGACACGTTTAAAAAAATTAAAAGATAAATTGATAAATTGAAACCCCATTTTACTTTCTCATATCTATTTTTCGCGATTTAAGAGAGAGCGCCTCACACGTTCACAAATTCCGACGGTGTTATTGCAAACTGCAAATTCCGGCACGAATAAATGGACACGAAATAAGTACATTACTGTTGGCTCATGAAAAACGTACATATTTCGTTAGACTCATGTTGAAATCAGAGTAAATACACAAATTATAAAATGCAAACTAAACATGCGTATATTAATAAAATTAAATTATTATTAAATTAAATTAAATAATTATTATTAAATTAATAAAATTCAACACAGATATCGTTTAGGGTACTGTTGAATCAACCAACTCTAACAAATTTACACTTAACAACGAAATGCTTCTTACTCTTTAGCCGAGTATGAATTGGACCATGATTATATTGAAAGGTTCTGATTTAGAAAAATTGTGCCCATCGAAGGTATTTTTATTTATTCCTAGGTTTTTCTACTTTTAAGTGTAAGACTAATACGCCCATCGAAGGTAACAATGCATTATTCAAAATGTTAAGATAATAATTTAGATCTGAATTTCCTTCAATTTCCCACAAAATGCCAGTTGTATACACGGAGAAAAATGACATTGCAAATCCAACAAAAAAAGTATTGTCCTTACATTGCAATCGGTTCAAAAATAAATTGGTATTGCAGTAAAGTTTTGTAAGTATATTCCAAAACTTTTGTTTTGTTCCACCAACAACACTTTTGTTGGTGTTAAAATATTTTACGGTACAAATAATCGCTTTGGCGATAACATTATAGTTGTAGTTATTTCAGATCTAAAATACAGAACAACGTGTGCGATGAAGTGAAGTAGATGTAAACACAATTTTTCAAACCAGTACAGTCAAGAAATATTTACATTACACACAATTGTAGTTGACGCAACAGGGCGCCTACGTTGTCGATATTACAACTTGTGATGCGGGAAGTCCCGGCATGGACAGTAGTATCACGTGATTCTAACCGCGTGTTTCATTGGTCTTACATAGCCTTGAAGAAACGGACTAGTCTGCTAGTTACCAGGCGGAGTAGACCACGCCATATATTTTCGGTTGTGACGTTGTGTTAGCTTATTAGTTTTGTGTAAAAGAACGACAGTGTATTAAAATTGAAGAAAACTGGCTCACTTCTGACGTCTACTGACTCTTAGATATGGATAATTTTGTTACAGAGAAGCTAGCTGAATGGAATATTATGCGTACGAAGTACAGATTGCTAATGAGGAGTACATTAAACCTTTCGATAAATTACCTAGTGTTTTCCTCTGTTTAAAAGTTGCAAAACGATCTAGAATATACGTTGCCTTGAGACATTTGTAAAATAAGACTTAGATACATTTGAAATTTTAATCTTCATTTTTAGTGTTTCCCAGTTTTAGAATTTATCTTGTTTATTTTTTTGTTAATTATTAATAAAAAAATGTATTGTCCTATACTGATATTTTATTTAAACCCTCCACAGCTTACATTTAAGACAGCACCGAATTTGTGTGTGAATCTACTAAAATATTGTTCGCTTTGAACAGAAATTGCGATTACAAACATCAAAATCAAGTGACAATATAAACGTAGAAAATGATGACGGAAAATCAATTGTTTGTTAAATATCCACAACTTGCTGTTGAAGTTTCAAATTGCTTTGGTAGTGATAAACAATTTTTAATACTGTATTTCACACAATTTTGTTGAAAACACCATATTTTTGTGATTCGTTAAACAACAAGCAACTGGTTGATTGTAACATGTTTTGGGATTATATCCTTCCAAATTTTGTGGCAGTTCTAACAAAGTTTTTCGACAACAAGTTTTAGGTTGTATTGAATAATGGTTGTTGTTGTCATATATTTACCCACAAATTGTTGTTCAATGTGCGTCAATTGGTGCCACCTTAACAATAAATTTTTCTCCGTGTATATATTCACGAACAAATTGTAGTTCAATGTTCTACAATTGCTTGTTTTTTTTATAACAATTTCTTCTTTAAAACAATAAAAAAAGAGGATCCTAAAATTGTGCCATATTCCCCGTCCAGATTTTATCCAACCTGATCGCAAATTTTTTTTATAGTATAGACAAGTATAAGAATTGTACATAATATTTACGGAATCGCGACCAAATTTGATAAATGGTCACTCAAAAAACGAACCCACCAAACTACGATACTAAAATTGTCTCGTACATAAAGTACGCTCGCCAGCAAGTTAAGATTAATAAATCTACTCGTTAATAATTCATGCGATGGCCGGCAGATAGCGCGCTAGCGCAAGAATTGTTATGAGCATCGCAGACGCCAGTCCGCATTCCTTTGTTTTTCTATCTCTCGCCCCGATACTGCGTCCGTATCACGGATTATACTTTTTATCTTTCACAAAGAGAGAAATAAGGATATACTGGGATTATAAAAGCCCAACGGTTGAAAAGTATGGAAGAGCAGGCTCGACAGAAAAAAAAAAAGGGAAAGTGTAGATAAAGGTTGTTTGGTATCAATGAATATATTGTCCTGTTTTCATTGAGACGAGTTTACTATACTGTCTTGTGTCGTCCTTTTTGTCATTCATGGATGGGGAATTTTATCTTGATCGTAAGTGCTGGTCCGGTATAAGTCTATTAAGTTAAACTGGTGCGTCCTGAAGATCTGAAAGATTAAGTTATTATAGAACGTGCTCTCTATATTATCAGGGACGATTAGTAAGGGACTAGAGGTGACTAAAGAATTAATAGGTCAATGATGATGTCAACATTCATTGGTGAAACCGATAGTTTTTACCCAACTCTATCATATTAAATCATCGCAAGATTCGCAAAAAACCAATATTGATGGCAATGTTATGGAATATTTTAAAAGTATTTGAAGTGTTAAAGAATAACGTTTTTCCTGCTAATCAGTGTAAGTAAATAAAGGCAATTTTTATATTAAAAATTTGCCTCGTATAAGTTTTGACACTGATTCTTATAACTTTTAAACAAATCCAGACCTAAGTAGCAATGTAAGGCTTTGTCCTGCAGAATTACATATATTAATTAAAAAAAAAAACAGTCAATAATTTGATCGGTTTGTCGCTCAAAGTTGGATATTCCTTTTGCAGTTATATCCAAAATTGTGGCAATGGCGTCGTTTTATGTCTTGAAACCAGAGTGACATCAGTGGATAGTTCTATGATCATAGTTTATTAGAAAACTACAGACCCATTACTGTTTCAAATTCGTTTTCAAAGATTTTTGAATATGCTTTTTTGCATCGTTTATTAAATTTTATAACTACATTTAAAATTCTTGATCCTAATCAACATGGTTTTCGCCAGAACAAGTCTGCATCAATAGCTATGCATGCTTTTTTGGATCTGATTATAGAGAAACTTGAGGCGGGTCAGTGCCCTGCTGCGGTCTTTTGTGACTTAAGCAGGGCTTTTGATTGCGTCAACCATTCAGTTTTGCTTTCCAAATTGTATGATTATGGGATTAGAGGTTCAGCCTTGGAGTGGTTAAAATCTTACCTTTTCGCCTACTATGCACATGTTGAGTCGCATCTACGCTATGGCATTTGCTTGTGGGGCAACTCTACACTTGCTGGAAGCGTCTTTATTTCGCAGAAAAGAATACTTAGAAGAATGGCTGGAGTTAGTGATGCACACTCTTGCAGATTATTGTTTAGAGAATACAAAATTTTACCACTTACCTGTTTATATATACAGGAATTATGCGTCTATATTTACAAACACAAAAATGAATTTCCTTTGAACTCGGATATTCATAATATTAACACCAGAAATAGAAACAAATTTCATCTTCCTATAGTAAAGTATAAAGTAGGCGCTAAGGCTCCAAGTCATTTAGGTTTATATATATATAATAGACTGCCTTTGAATTTGCAACTTTCGAGGAATGTTTGCAAATGAATGCATTTTCAAATCTGAACTTAGGAGGCTGTTACTCGAGGAGTGCTTCTACACCATGGACGAATTTTTCGTTATATACACTTGAATGTTTGTTTGTCTTTAGTATAAGTCTTTTGTTATATTTATATTTATACTTTAATTTTACTTTCGTATATTTTCTTTTTTTTGACAATGTCTATATTCCAATGAATCTTCGACAATAAAGATATATTATATTATTACATTATTATTATTATATAAGTTTTTCTTTATCACGAAAATCAAGTGCACATGACTGGACATCTTCTAGGAAAGGATTATGAATCCAAAAGTTTCCCTTACCTGGTATCGGTATGTGTATAAATATTATTTAAAACATTTTTTCCTTCCAGCGGCCTCTGTGTTTCTGTTGCGTATTATGAACACTGACAGCTATTGTACAATTTAAACAGTTAAAAGCGACATCTTTAGGAATAATATTGCATAAGAAGACAAAAAATTAATTATAAGCTATTGCAATGTCCCCATCGATTTTTCGCAAACACTCTTTAAAGGATTTTAAGGAGGAAGATTTTACACTGAAATATGTGCAGAAAATTTAAAAAAAATTAAATTTACCCTACACATTACTGGAATTTTCCCTAGGAATTGCAAATATTTTTTAGTGTGTATTTAAAGTACATTCGACCACTGTAAGTAGTCAAAGTACTTAGAGGAGTAAACACTTTGTATTGGGTACTTTTAATTTCAAGTAAATTACTCATTACTTTTTAGGCAAATGGTGCTTCAAATAACCCACAATAATTTTACATTCACCTACTGCTCTACTTAAAACAAAGTCCTATTTTCTCAACACATCCATTCATTAAACTGTTTCAGTCTTTTTTCTAACATTACATTACCATAGTCAATGTCCACTTCTAAGACTATCTATCAGGTTAATTAGAAAC
Source organism: Cetonia aurata (assembly GCA_949128085.1). Classification (NCBI taxonomy): domain Eukaryota; kingdom Metazoa; phylum Arthropoda; class Insecta; order Coleoptera; family Scarabaeidae; genus Cetonia; species Cetonia aurata. The sequence goes on along the minus strand of OX421884.1, from coordinate 63,849,751 downwards.
CGAAGTATTGGACTCCCCATAGAGGGGGATACACCCTACAGGGAGTGGATAACTTGTCCGTACCCTTCCTGCCCTTTGGGCGTTGTACGCCTCTAAAGTATACGCAGCACGCGTCTACGGATAAGACACATAATTAGTTGAATATGCTAATATAGATTCACATTCTTGGCATTGTTTTGTTAGGTGGTGTTCTCCAGCTTTCTTTATTTATTGACCTACCAGTTAGGATTGGACTACCTGATTTATGAAGGTTGTTCTCTTGATAGGTTTTTTCCACAGTTTTTTCTCGACTCTCGTTAAGATCTAGAATATATTTTAAGGAATGTACAAAGGCTATTGTAACGTATCCAAGACGAAAAATCTTAAAAGTGGACTAACACAGCAACCCTTAGATTGTAACTAGCTTTCTGGAACACTCTAAAATCTATTTGTTTTAGGGAAAGCATACCATCCAATTTCGCGCATTCTTTTATTTTTAGCAAAATAACACCTCAATCATTTCGTGGCAATATATCCGAAAAAGATTCGACAACAGCATTCCAATAGGACAATAATTTACTTCCACGAACGTTTATAAAATTCCACGGGCCATTCCTCCGAGTGTCTGCCCGAAGCGATGGTAGATACCGCGAGTGCCCGTTGACTTATCGGCCGGACACCGGAATTTATGCGATTTCTCGAGAATATCGTCAGCAGATGCCGTACGCCGATTAAGGGCGTCGCAACGGCTGTTTTTCTGGCGCTGGTTCGCGCCGACGACAGTTCAGTTCATATTTTATTCTATGCGGACAAACTCGGCCGTGTTTGAAGCTCTCTCTCTCTCTCTCTCTTTCCTTCATGGTGTACGTACGAATCTTCAACTCCGATCTTCTCCGTGGGCAAGGGTTATTTTATCGTGTAGTCTCGAAGTATTTATTTATACGCATACGATGTACTACATAAAGCGTATGTAATGAAATTTTTACAGTCGCCTATATGTATGGAGAAAACAAAGGAAAATATTTTTATATACGGTAAGAGAAAAATCGTTGTTAAATGAAAATTTGAAAACATTTCTTTAATCTTATTAATATATTCACTCTAACGAAAATTTGGTAAAATTTCTGTATGGTTCCGGGGCAATTATATTACCCCGAAATCATACAGGTATTTTACTTTTTACTACTATAAAAACAAATGCATAGATAGGTATAAGATAATATTCTAAGTATAAATAGACAATTCACAACCTCTAATTCAGCGTAGCAATATGACTGAATAAACAATCCTGTGATGGGTGGAGACTGTGGCTTGAAAACTATAACAAAAATCCCAAAAGAAAGGTGAAAAAATCCCTTACCACAAAATTAAAAAGTAATTTTGTGGTAAGGGATTTTTTCACCTTTCTTTTGGGATTTTCGTTATGAATAAACAATATCTATAACCATTTACTTTAACATTACGGTAATACACAAACTACAAATATATTTTATATACCCTGTCGAAGCATATTAATGTGCATTTTTGAACATAATTAGGTGTATTGTGTGTTTGTATATGCACAAATCTATATGTTTCAACGTTTGTAAATTATGAAAATGCAGCTGCAGGTCACTCTTAGTAGTATAAATGTATTATTTAACTACTAGATTTATTTTAAATTAGTCACTTACCTAAATATGCCTCTGGATAAAACAAAAAGAACGACCACTGCCACTTCCGTGCGTGCTATGTGCTATCTATCTACAAATTGAACCCATAAAATTGAACATGCGCGTATTGTAAGTATTTGGTTTCCTAAGTAAATTTCCTAACTGTGGTAAAATCACCAAGTAATTTAGTAAGAATCCCTGAGAAAGAATATAAATTTTAGTAATATTACGTTTTCACGTTGCACTTTTACAATGTGTTAAGTTAACAAAAATTGTCTGCCACATTTGCAATATTCTTTTGTCGATCAACTAAATTGATCTGCTAATTTTTCAAAATCTGGAGTAATAAGAACAACAGTGTCTTCGTCTACTATTTGGATGATGCACCTTCACAAATTTGATTCGCTATTTTAACAAAAAAGAAATTTTACAGGTTTGTGAGGGTAACCTTGCTTAAAAAACAAAGTTAACCTTTAACAAAGTACAAAGTTTTGTTTTATTAACAATATATTTTGACCTTCTGGAGCAACAAAATTCTTTAAATCTTTGTTAATCTTAACAATCTTTATTACTGTGTCGATGACATTAATATTTCTTAATTCTAAGCGAGGATCTGTTCGCGTGGCTCCCATTTAAAGGCTTAAACTTCCTTCCCCACGAAAATTTATGAAGTAGCGATAGAGGGCGTTGTCGCGGCCCTGCCCACCGAGCAACCGGCCGACGTCTGCCCCTAGGCGAGGGACGGCTGCCGCAACTTGTTAATCACGGGTCTAAGCGACGAGTACACGATTAGCGCCCGTTTTTGCGACGGCTAAGATCAACTCTCCCCACCCCCATTAAGCTTGGTATCTTTCGCCCGTGATAAATTGCTCAGAACGGAGAACAAGAGAGATGGAGAAGAGATAATGATAGGAATTGACGTTGTTAATTGTATTTCCTTTTTGTTCTCTTATTACTACCAGCTAGCTATTATCTTGTGTCTTTTTATATATTGAGTGAAGAAGGTCATCCATTGTTTCATTACGCAAATTATGTTTTGGTTTTACGAAAGTAGATAATTAAGGTTATTCACACAGGATTCCCTTTTAATATTTGCTCAGAACCATTGCAATACATACAATAAATCAATCCCAAATATAAAGCAGGGAACTTCTTCCAATGATTCGAACACTTAAAGAAAATATGATTCGCATATCGTGTTGCAATTTACAAGATTAAACAAACGGCAAAACAGTCGAACGCTGCACCCCTATACTTATTATTACCGATGGGTTTTTTCTTAGGTTATGTTTCATGCTTGTGTTGCCCGCTGATTAGTAAATAAATAGCATAATGTCTAATTGTTTAGTGAAACGAAAGGACTATTATATGATTTAAGTTAATTAGTTTTGGTTGGTGTATGAACAGCTGAAAGTGCCTTTTCTCTAACGTAGTTGTTTCTATAACTTACATACCTTATAGCGGATAACCCAATCCAATATCTACACGCGTTAACTGAGCGCTCCAAGAATGAACAGCGCGCACTCTAAAATATGAAACGGCTATTCCATTTCTCATTGCGCCTCTACAGTTTTCAGAATTCGATTATCGCCTGGTAAACGCTCATAAATATCGACTTCGTGAATGCGTCGATTAAAAATCGCCGCGATTCGCGTTACGGGGCCCCATCTAGCGGAGATCGATTGCAAATTGCGTCGGGCGGAAGTGCGGCTCGCGAGCAGATGTTTTATGTCGATTGGCCGGAGCTGTTGACAGATGCGTGGACAGTGAATATATACGCGTTTAATTAAAACTTAGCGCGCTCGACAAAAAATTCGTATTCTATCGCATGAATTTGGACAACAACTATATAGGTACAAAATAGCGCTACTTACCTTGTATAAATTATTTGCCGCCTTATTTGGAAACTTCATACGTTGATCACAATGAAAAATTACGGTTTAAATGAAGATAAGGTAACGAATTGTTTGCCACCAAGTCTTAGTGATTGCAGGAAAATCGGTGAGATGTGTAGGTACTAAAGTGTTGGATATTTTCAAGAAAACCACTAATTTAATCAGGTAAATTAAACAGTTTATAATAAAATAATAATTCTTCAGCAGTAATACCTATATACAATTGTAACTCGTGCTTCAATAAACAGAAACATCAACTCTTTTAACAAGGAAATTGTCGACCTATAATTATTGAATTTAATTGTAAAACTATATAAAGTGTGGAACATTGGCTCTTGCAAAACCATTTGAGTTTTAACCACAACAAGACCAATCTAATGTTGTTTAAGAGTAAACCAACTGCTTATCCTGATACTATTATGCTTAACAACTTCGCATATCCTATTCAAAATAAAATTCGCGTGTTAGGTGTTTTGATAAACCATTCTTTAAAATGGAGAGAACACGTCATTTGTAAGAAGCTAGGCAGTTTCTGCTATGCTGTTCGTCAGCTGAAAGATCTAGTAAGCAATAATATCTTATGTATGGTATACTACAGCCTGTTAAAAAAAGGTTGTCGGATATTTTACCCAATTATAGTACTGGTGGAAATAAACAAAAAAGTCTTAGTCAACATGGGTCCGCAATTCAACTGTTTTTGACATATAGTCGATTGCATATTTTAAAATAAAAAAAAAACATTTTTCGGTTTTGAGAATAGTTCCCTTTGTCAAACAACTGATTGTGACTTAAAATTAGTTCTGTCAGACATCTGTCATCAGATTATTTATCATTTGCGTCAATTTTTTTTTGTTCTCAAATTATGCATATATAGGTACACAAATACAGAAATGGCCGATATGCATTTTACGTACGGTCGTGCGAATGGTAATGCCACTGAAGCACGGCGTATGTATGCCGAAGAATTTCCAAATCGGTTGTTACCGAGTGATAAGATTTTCTCAAGACTTCATATCCAGCTGTCCGAAACTGGTTCATTTAAAATTAATGGTGGTTCTGGTAGACCTAGATCAGTTTCTTCTCCCGCAGTAGAATTAGATATTTTGAGACGGGTAGAAGACAACCCAAATATTAGCACCCGAAGACTTGCCGCAGAACTGAACGTCAGTCATCCTCTCATTTGGAGAATTCTGCGGGAACAGCAGCTCTATCCCTACCACATTCAACGCGTGCAAATTCTTGCTCCTCTCGATTATGATGCACGTAGGGTTTTTTGTCATTGGGTTTTACGAAAGCTGGCAGAAACTCCTAATTTTGCGACTCAGATTTTATTTAGTGACGAGGCTGGGTTTACAAGAGACGGAATATTCAATTTTCATAACAATCACGTCTGGGCAGATGAAAATCCCCATGCTGTTGTTGAACTGCATCACCAAAACCGTTTTTCGCTAAATGTTTGGCTTGCTATTTTTGGAGACTGTTTAATTGGTCCAGTATTTCTCCCTAATCGTTTAACGGGACAAGTATACTTGGATTTTTTAAGAAATGAATTACCCGTTTTGTTGGAAGACGTGCCACTTTTTAACAGATTAAATATGTGGTTTATGCACGATGGAGCTCCTGCGCATTTTTCCATCGTAGTTAGAAATTTCTTAAATCAAGATTACAACGAGAGATGGATAGGACGGGGTGGACCAACTGCATGGCCTCCTAGGTCCCCTGACCTGACACCTCTAGACTTCTACGTTTGGGGGCATCTAAAACAATTAGTGTACGCACGATCTGTAAATAATTTGGAAGAACTCAGGCAACGAATCGTAAATTGTTGCGAGGAAATTCGGAGGACTCCAGGAATTTTCGAAAGATTGCGTCGATCTTTCATAAGAAATACGCCTTCAGATAAAACAAAAAGAACTACCACTGCCAGTTCCGTGCGTGCTATGTGCTATCTACCTATACTATTTGGTTTCCTACGTAAATTTGCTAACTGTGGATAAAATCACCAAGTAATTTAATAAGAATCCCTGGGAAAGCATAACAATTTTAGTAATATTACGTTTTTACGTAGCACTTTTACCTACAATTGAAAAATACTGGTCGATATGTGGGAAATTTCCAAAAGTTATAGGTAATTTTGTTAAAAAACGTAAAATTACCCAGTTTTTGGTGATTTTCCCCCAAGTGTTACTAGAATTTTTAGCAGGAATCCTGGTAAATTTACTAAAAATTTTTGGTGTGCAGATATTCGAAGAGCTTATAGGTATCAATGTTGTTGATGATTTGTCCTTCTTTTCGACGTTTCAATGAATTTTATCACGATTAATAAAAGAAATCAGGTATTCAAACTACCGCTTAAATCAACACCATTCCATTAAGATTGTAAAATACGTATTATCTAAGTATTCAGTGTTTCTTTCTAATATACCATCCGCATTATCTATGACAACCAACAAGGCTCACAATTTACAATTTTATCCCGGGATGAGAACGTTAATAACTGCCATAATTTTCATTTAACAAGCTTAGGTGGTTTTACGCATAACCTATATTTTTTAATATTAAAAAAAAATGTGACATTGTCCACATAACTTTCCTCCGTAACCAACTCGGGCTCTCATAACCTTTAATATTATTATATACAGTTCGGTATGATAATTAAATTTCACTAAAATAAACACGATCGACCGGACAAAACAGCCCCGGCCAGGAATAATTTCGAACTTATTATGTGGCCGTCTCGAAGCGGACACACGGCTTAAACCCTCCACACTAACCTATAAATATATTTCACCCAAAATTATTAATATCGTACGGTGTATGCTTATACCATTATGTGTATTGTAAGTATATTATAGTAGATGGAAGGTTTCCTTTTTATTTCTTTTTTTTTTGTTGAGAGGACTATGCATTCTCCGCATTCTGTGTGAAATGAGGTAGATAAAGACAGGGCGATTGGAACGACGGAGGACGGAGATGGTTTTGAGAGAGGACCCGAGACCCTTAATAAATATTCAAATTCGAGCCGGACAATAAATTTGGATGTAAAGTTATGCGCCTTTTAAAAAAGACAACATATTAATTCGACAAGTATATTTTTTAATACTTCTAGCACGGGATCGTCGTGAGATTGTTCTGTTGGTGTCGCTGGCGCCCCCTTTGTTTCCTCGTTGCTCTTTCTACTTGTCTTAAATTGTTTGTCTGATTACTATGTAATAAAAAACTAGAAATTAATGAATTAGTAATCGTAATAATTGCACTGAGAATTGTCCAAATTACTTATAATATATTTAGAACAAGTATATTTTTAATTAGGCCGAAACTACAAAAATGTCTGTTGCATCTATACCATTTAATTTAGAATAAACAAATAGGATTGTCTAGACTTGCGTTTTAGAGAGCAGTCTAGTGTTCACTTGTTCTAAATATACTTGCATTCAGTGGTATGCTACAACTCTCTGAGTGCAAATAAATTTTACTATTTATTTACTAAGTAAATTTCTGGTTATTGCGTGTTAGATTTAGTGTTTCTGGCAATTAATTTAGTTATTAGCGCTAATACAAGCATGTCAAAGCCAGTGGCGACTCGTGACGTTTTGTTCAAGGGTAAGTAACCTTCTCAGTCAATAAATGATATTTTTATAGTTATTATTGTAGCATTGTAAGTGTAGAATAAAAATTGAAAAGAAAAATAGATTAAAATACAATATAAATTATTGTCTAGCAAGAGCCACGTAGAGGTGACAGTGAAATCTTGCCTGGATAGGAAAATGGATGAGGTGATAGGTAAAAAGGTAATAAAAACTTAAAAATAAACTCTTGATAAACGTAATAATAAACCAAAAATAAACTCTAAAAACTATAACAATTAAATTAGAAAAGAAAATGGTAGATTCTTTGTTTATATTACAAGCTTTACTCAAAACTAAATTTAAGGCATGAGCATGACAATGTACAAAAAGAGCTTGAGGTGCAATTGTTTTTATTTTACTTTGTAAACCATATGTGTGGTTTCATCTACTTGCCAAGAAAAAACGGAGCTTCTTTAATTTCTGTATCTATTTCTTGTTTTAATACAAAAGAAATACAATCTATTAAATCATTTTGTATATATTTAGATGGACCCGAAAAAATATCACTACTAACAAATTTATTAAAACTATTAGGTTCATATTTACTAAAGAGTTCCAATAATTCTTTATAATTTCCACGATTAATAGAATCTAAAGTCTCATTGTGTCCCCGAAAAGCTAAATCTTGTGATTTAATAAAAATATTGTTACGTCTATTAATTTTCTTAAATTTTTGCGGTTTTCTCTAACTTCTTTATTATAGGTAATAATTGCATCTTTGCGCGCGCTGTCTACAGCAGTAGCCATATTTTGTTTTCCAAATAATTTAAATTTGCACAACGATGAAATGTGTTCTTTAGACTTGAATGACTAGAATGCCGTTCAAAAGCGCGCGGTAGATTTTTTAAATCTATATAACCTAATTTCGACCACGTTTCGGTTTGGTTACAAAAAAGTAGACATGGCCAACAAAATAATCTTCCCCGTTCAATTGAACCAGTTAACCAACCACATTTAGTGTACCATAATAAACTAAAACCACGATTTTGCCGGTTGCCGTCGTTAGATACTACAGATAAATTAGGCAGTGGTTTCTCAATGTTTTGTACGATGTGTAATTTCTTCTCTATGTTTAAACAACTAAAAGAATTTCTTACCAACCAGTAGATAATATCTTGGCAAATTCTAATTTCGTTCATTTTATCCATTTTGTGTGTGTAACCTAACAAAACTCACCCAACGCTTCTTAAGTTATTAGTACTGGAAGCTGGGAGTCGCATGGGCAGTTGTGTAGCAACGTTTTGCGACCGATAACGCACGATAACATGCCGATCGGGTAGGATATCACCGCGGCGGCAAGCCTTCAACCATACGTATTCGCCGTATAAAATGCACGTGCACTTACGGAGACACATTGCTTTCAGCCATGGCATTAATCATTGGTGCGGAGCCAAATCTGTGACTAGCCTCCTCGATTGCTATTATAGTGCGTACAGTAAAATTTCGCGCATTATTGGAAATTTGTTTGCATTTTTAAATTAAGTAATGAATAAATATACTATTGATTATATATTTTTTTTGCAAAATTGGTTTATTTTAGTATATAGCCGATGCTTAAACATTATTTTAATACATAATAAACGCTACTTATTTTATTAAAAATAATAGGGAGGCTTAGCCTCCGTAGCCTCCCCTGACGAGCCGCCACTGGTCAAAGGCAAATAATAATTTGGCTACTACAAACAGATTGAACACTGAGGAAATGACATGTAATAAAGTAACAAAAACAGGTTCTCTTAACAAAATATTAATTGAAGTAACCAAAATTATAATCAAAATAACAAAAATAAATGTACCTATGTATATAGTGAAGGCAACCATATTATTTTATTAATTTAACAAACATATGAACGTATGGGTAGTTCCAGGAAAAATAAAAAGCTATTATAGTATCATAAACTTGACAGTTTGACTTGTTTAAAATTAAGATATAACCTAACTTACATGAAATAAGAGGAATGCATCTGCGATGAAAGATCATTAAATTTGACACTAACACAATTAGATTATAAACCGCAACTAATACAACTTATTTAGAAAATAAAACAATTCACCAACACTGTTACATTAGAAATAAATAATAAATAGAAATAAGAAAATGACAAGCAAATCTTACAGGTTAGAATGCAAGTCGGCAATGCAGATGCCTTTATTAATCTAAAGAGGTTCAATTAAGATAAATTTTAATGTTTATGCTATCGGAATTCTCCTACAATATAAATATTAATTAAACATATTATACGTACTCTCCATTGTAATTTACATTTTAAGAAACTTGCATCATAGAATAGAAACCATACACACAAATCATTCGTATATTTAGCTGCATTCATGGGCATTGCGTTACCACCTCCTAATCCCAATAACCATAACGATAACTTCACCTTTTGATTTACATATAGAAGTTACTTATGGAAAATCCTGGAACTCGAACAATAATGAACGCGCCCAAGCAAACGCAATATCTTTGTGCCCCCTCCTAATGAATGGCACCGCATTGAACGAACACGAAACCCAATAAAATTGAAATACAATATCTTATAATACACACATACCATTATGAACTGTACCTATGCACGTTATATAAAGTAAGAAGAAGGGACCCGTAGATCGTGAAGCAACTGCATTCCTAGCATTTTTTATGATCCACCGACGACGCTGGGACCCATAGCCATAGGGTTATCCCGCGAGCACCTGATCACGTCCAGATAGCACCCGAAGAAACGAGAGAGAGAGAGATAGAAATACGAACGACTCGGAAAGAAATACAGATTCGTGTGTATTAATTTGATTTTATTTTATTATGACTGTGCTCGATAAATTCGGTCCTGAATCTCCGGGGAAAAAAATGGAAGTCCGGCGCCAGCCTTTAAAACGGCGCCAATGCTCCTCGGATGCTGTTCTCGTGATGGCCAGATAAGGAAACATCTCGTGGAAAAATTTTAAATTCTAGATGATATCGAATTATAAAATGGATAGTCGTATTAAACGGTGAGATTTTCTCAATGATATCTCGCAGAAATAAACGCACACGAACACCAATGAGCGCATTAAAATCATTCTTATATTCTCGAGTTATAAATTTGAATATTTAAATTTAGCGCGCTTTTGATTGTCACTGTCTAAGAATATTTTAATCAGCACGAAGGCAGAATGTAATTAGAATGATTTTATTAATATATTTCATATTATGCCAGGTTGAATATGGTGATTTCATGAATTACAGACATAAATACTTTTAACCTTATTTACGAACGTCCACGCTAAAATGGTAATTTCACTTTCTGCTATCAATAAATCTAATATGCACGTAACTCAATATCTAAGCACAAGCTCGAGACATAAATATAACATTAAATTGCAGTAATTATTTTGTGGTGGTACAACGAATGTTACAACTCACGTTTTCTTCTGAACATTTAATTAAATCTGAATGCATGTATACCTAATTAAATAAAATAATTATGAAAATGGAACAGCGTCATTTGAATTATATGCAATAAGATAATTTTATCTCGGTATTTCTCATATTGCTTGGAATCGTAAATTTGATTGTATATTCACATTAATTACCTAACTAAAAATGCATAAATAAAAAAACTAAAATAATTCTGTGCATTCGGTAATCGTCGGTCATGTTCGGTATAAAACGATTCTTATAGAAAAATATCACGAAAACAGATCAAGATATCAAAATTAAACAGGTAGGTATGTAGTTTTCATTTAAAAAAGGTTGCTCTTCCAAATTTTTTATTCCGTTTATGCGATTCTGCATACACAAAAAAGATAAACTTCAATTTACCTATTCAGCAGGGTGTAACTAGCGCCCTCTACGAGCAACGGTAAAAGTGTTGACAAAGTCCTATTCATCATGCTGAAAAACATGGTAACACCAATTTTCACGTTGATTCTATGAAAACTTGCTGAATTATTGTAAAATTTAAAAATACTAGTAAGTACACTTATAACTTATAACAAACAATATTTGTTTAAGGCATGTTGCTCTACATCCTCATGTTTTATGCTCTACTATATACTATGAGATTCAAAAAGATTGTCAAATCCGGTCCTATAGATAGTAGCAGGGTGTAGGTATATGCCGCGTGTTTGTAATGAAGGTTTGAACTAAGTCAGTGTTGTGCAGTTATACTCTGTACTGCATTGATAATGGCATCTCTCAGTTCTTCTATGGTATGCATGCGGTTTCTATAAATCTTATTTTTTAGATAGCCAAACATGAAGTAATCTAATGTGGTTAGATCAGGCGATCTTGGTGGCCATCTTTGTGCTCCAACGACCCTGTCAGCAAAAAACTGTTGAAGATATTGGCAGGTTTGTCGAGCAGTATGCGCTGGAGCATTATCGTGCTGAAAATAACCTGCTTCCAGCTCATTTTCTTGCAACTCTGCAATAAACAATTCCAACATCTGTTGGTAACGTTGGGCTGTTACAGTTTCCTCGAAGAAAATTGGCCCTATTATTCGTTGCCTGGACATAGCTAACCAAACTCCAACTTTTACGGGATGCAATTGCGTTTCTCGAAATTCGTGTGGATTTTCTGCAGACCAGATATGATAGTTTTGTGAATTAATATAGCCCGTTAGAGGAAACCAGGCTTCATCTGAGAAAAATGATTTGTTCAGCAAGTCATCGTCCCTTAAATTGTTATTAAACCAATGACAATATTCCAATCGCCTATCGTTGTCTAATGGTAATAAGTCCTGTACCATAGAAACTTTATAGGGATGAAAATGTAACTTTCTTTTGACAGCTCGTTGCGCTGAAGTGTATGATAAGCCTGTAAAATTATAAAATGTAATAAACTATTTCACTTAATGTTAATATTGTTTTTTTTACCTGTTTGTTAACGTTCTATAGATTAGGTCTATGTTATGAAATAATTTGCTGCTTTACCACAGATAAATTCCCTTATTTTCTTACAGTATTCAAAAATACTATTGTTGGTGATATTAGATGTAAATATAAACGGTTTGAAAAAATTATAAGATAAATAAACGAAGGATACTACAACACGTACACCAATGTCGCTAACTGTCAAGAAAATTGATTTAATGTATGAAATTTGTATGTAGCTTACTTCACTCATTAAATTGGTAATAAGTATAGATAAATTTTTCCGGAAAACAGTTTTTTTCTTACGACAATCATTTTGAATCTCATAGTATGTAACACTACTATATTGCTGGTCTCGTATAGAACCAGTGGCACAAATTTCCGCCGATGAAGGGGGATGGAAGATACACTTCTTTGTCTAACTATGTTCTCTGACAGTCCTTATGTTTGACAGATTTTGTTTAGTCAAAAGTCAGAATAGTTGTCTATGGTCAGAATATAGGTTATCTCTGGTGAGCATACACAAGTCATATATGTGTATGTAAACAATAAAGATTATTTTAAAGTATATTATTGAATATATTTTAACATTGTGCAGAATAATAATAATTTGAATTCTTAGGAACAAATGACATCAAAAGTTGGGAAAAGTTCTACCGGATATTTAAAGTATTCCTAGAGGCTACTAGAACGGTAGACAAACCCAAACAAGAAGAAAATAGCAGTGTTATTTTCATCGATTGATGATGGAGGCTTACATCTATATGATAGCTACTGTTACCTATGTCAAGGGAGAGCAAAAATTAAAATATGAGGCTATTATCAAGAAATTTCAAATGGTTGAATATTAAGAAAGAAAGACTCAACATCGAAAAGCAGTTATTAAGTGAAATTGTGAACGTGATACATAAATAAAACCAGGAAATCTGAGAATATTCTAAATTTAAGTTTATTTTTGTGTGAATTTTTTTTATTTTACTGACCTTGTTTTCAATATTGTTGTAATGAACCTGTTGCTATTTTATATTAGCGATTATTTTTTGTTCAATATACTATCTTCTCTTTAATTTTTTCATTTTTGAGCCTGTTTTCACTGGGAATAAAGTTACAATTTTATTATTAAAACAAAAAAATATTTCTAGAAATACAAAAAAAAATGTTTATTGAAATTTGTTTACATTTATTGAGGAAACATACACGCATAAACTTGATCTCTGTGATTTAACTCTATGGCTGCTTCAAAATCTTCATTTTGGCCAGGTTGCTCAAAAAGTTTAATTTTCAAAATATATTAGTCGATAAAAACCACTGTCAACATGCCAAATATATGTTCGATTAAAATTCTAACTTGAGAAAGCCTGTATAATTGAATAATATCTGCTGTTCAATAAGGTGTACATCGCCGCTAAACGATGTAATTAACCAAGATAATGTTAGATAGGCAAAATCCCCTTTTAACAAAGTTTTCAGAACTATTTTCAGATGTAACCTTTGCATAAATACCAGACCTGGTAAATACTCTTGCGTCATGCATGCTGCAAACCTTTCTTAGGGAAAACTTTTCTCATTCCGTATGTATGTGTTGCCAATATTTTGCAGCTCCAATTTCATCATTAGCGACTGAATATGTTGTTATTATAGAATCTCCCACAAGCACTTGCTGCAGCAATAATGCAGCACCAAATAATAATTGTTCTCTATCCATTTGGATAAATATGGTTTCAGTGTATGGAGTAACTCAAGAATATATAAATAAATAATCAAATAACACAAATTTGAACTGTCAACGTCAACTGATTTTCATGTTTATTACGTTAAAATTACGCACATGCGCACGTTACGTCAAGAACAAGTAGGGGTTTCCGATATATATACATCCCCCTTTGATTTCGGAATTTTTTAGGATGTGTCAGCAATATAGTAGTATTACACATATGGGCTCTACAGTATTCCCAGTTTCCACGTTTCCCATTCTTAACGACTCACACTGTAAAGATACCATACCTACATCTCTTTTTTTCGACTCCTACATTGCGTAGAGACAGATAACCCCGATGTAAATTAGACAATGCAAACACGATACGGATGCACCTGTAACGCGAGGGACATTCAGATAAAAACGCGTCCGTATAGCTGGAAGCGCGGAAGTGGACATTGTAGTAACATAATGAGCGGTAAAAAGCGAACGAATGTTCGGCAGCTTGGTACCTCGTACGTATTTTTTATCTTTTAATGCGTACAGATGCCTATAAGCATGTTGTCGATTCCTGGAAAGGAATTTGTGGTGTTATGTCGGTTATTATGTATACAATTCGAGTTGTAATCGTTGATATCTAAATGATAGCTATTATGTAAATGATGCTTTAGTAATAGTGCCCTGTTATTATATGTATGTATTTTAAAAAAGGAAATATCTTAATAAGTAGATGAATAGATGGCGTTGAAAGGAACATTCCTACGTCTGACTTTGACATTAGCATAGTTCGCGGTCCCAGTCCCTGACATTTTCTTACTACTCATTTCGTTTAAGCAGTGAAATAATCATGGTTGCCTAATTCATGATTCTTTACATAAGTGAAATGGTCCAACGGAAATGACTATGGTTTGTGATTAGTTTGATTGCATCGCGAACAAGTCTATTGACAATTATACAAAACGAAGTTTGAATATATGTACAGATATCCTGGTCTAACGAATCTTTCCTTAAGTCTTTCCAAAGTTGTAACTGAAGGTCATCTTCTGTCAGGATATGTTTGCGCATAAATTCGCTGAGTTAATGAACAATTTTTTCGGGCATATCCCATAATAAAAATCATGTCAACGAGTTCGTTTCTTTCAAACTGTATATTGACTTTACTAAAAATCGTAATAATAATATGTGACAAATAACAAATGTCCAAGAAAACTACGTACCAACTAATCCAATTAATAAATAATACACAGCAGAGATAAGTTCACACGGATAATTGAAATGTTTCGCCCTAGTTTCGCGAGGATTGTCCTCGTTTTGATACCGTTTCCTTTTGTTTCCTTTGACAACAGAAAGTTTTTTTCTTGATACATTGTGTCAAAAAGACTACATGAGGTCTAAATGGGCTAATGCCATGCATGTCTTTTAAACGGCACCAATAAAACGGCATTTTGTATCCTATTTTTTAATTGTCTAGTGGCTCACTGTACACAATTTGTTTTAAACGACCCCATGCACAGATAAAAGTCCAATATTGTAAGATCAGGACTTCTCGGTGGCCATAAAATGGGACCATCTCTTCCTATCAAGTTATCATGGAACTCTGTATATTGAGCCGTTGGCGAACAATGCCGGCATAATAAACAGGGGGCACCCATCGTGCTGGTAAAACGTTTCCATTCGGTAGTTTAACGGCAATTCATCTAGTTTATCAGTTAAAAAATTTTGCAACATTTCCAAATATGAAATAAATATGGGCCAATAAATAATAAAAACAAATTTTCCTCTTTTAAAGTCGATCCGGGGACATCCTGTATATAGGTATATATTTTCCCTAAAAATTTACCCATTTAATTTTATTTCACCTAACCGTGAATATTGAAATAAACACCCGCCAACACAGAAACGCGCAGCAAAGGCTAACCGTGTGGATTTAGTCGAATTTTAATTCGCAATAAAAAATCGAACTATTAATGGGCAGTAAAGCGTTCGAGATACGACTTCGCATCAAGTTTATAGACCAAAATATTTAAACTAACGGATACATTAATGGTTTCAAAAAAAAAAAAATCGTAAATTCGGTCATTAATCGCTGCTCCCTGCTTACTGCAGGCAGTAGGCGTACAGTTATTTTCTATTTCTCTTTATATTTATAGAGAAAGGAAGTTGTGGTTTCTATATAGGGATTAACGTGCACTGTACAGGAAATAGATAACTAATAGTAGAACGATAAAAGGGTTGTTTTATATTTTATACAAATAGAAACTATCTTTACCTGTTTGGTACAATTACTAATTTCGTCAACCTTTACTTTGAATCACGTTTATGGCATGCAAACTAACAAACAATAATATTTTTGACATATATGAATTGACATACTTAACATAACCTCACTACCTAACCTATCGTGCGAGTACAAACTCCCTTGCTTCGGAACTTTGTGCGCAAATACAAAACTTATACGCATACGTAGAGGGGAATACTTTTCTTCAGAGACGATATAACAAGCGGAAAATGAGATAAATCAAAAATAAAATAAAAACAAAACGTTACTCCGCGAAGCAGCGAGCCAGTCGGGCCGCGCAACAACCAAAAAAAGAAGTTTTAAAGCGAAGCCCCGGCCACGGAGTAACAAACGAGACCGTGTCATCCGTGCCCGTTCACAAATTATTATGATAAATAAGTTATGGCTGTTGGTTTTTATGATTAAAAATGAAGCCGGAGTTGTTGTCCGGCTCGGTTCATTAATAACGTAACGTGAGAAATATTTTGAAGCGTGTTAAGCGGCCAGTCGGATTCTCCGGACTCGAGCATACCTGAAGATCAGATTCTCCCGATTTCTTTGGCTTCGTGGTAGTTGCGATATAAGTTAATAGTAAATACAAGCAAAGAATTACAGTGTAACCTCGATTATCCATGGGCGGGCTTTAAAGAATTTAAAAAAACTTCCACTACATTATTACAATAAAAAAGTACCATAGGTGGATCGTGACCACAGACCTGATAGACAGCCAATGAACCGTATGCGCATCGCTACGGCGCACCATCAAAAGACTAAAGGACATCTTGGAACACAGACGTCATTATAAGCGTCATGTTTCATGTAGCGTCATGCTTACGTTAGTTTTCTTTAGGAAGTATTTGCGTTAAGTCACGTTAAGTTTTTTGCAAGTTGACAAGTGTTACTGATGTTACCTAACCTTGCAGTTTGATTGTTTTATTTACTTTTTTTGCTTTATTCTTTCACGGACTGTTTCGAATATTATATATTATTCACCCGATATTTTTGTTTAACGTGTAAGGCTGTGGTGTAAGTATGCATATTGTCGCATTAACAATTGGGCTTATATGACAATTAATCCAGGTAGTTTTTCCTAAAGAAAAGTGATGCCATCGTGTCGTGTAAAATCCTGCAACAGCAATAGTTACAAAGATGACGGAGAACTAACTTTTCATACGTAAGTTGCAGAATAATGCCATAGCTTAAAAATATTCTGAAATTATGATAATACATAGTGTTTTTATGTGAAATAATGTTTTGTAGATGCCCAAACATTGTTGGTGGATTACTGTTACAGGAGGTACGATAAATCCCTGCAAAAGTAAGCGTGTATATATTTGTTCACTACATTTCCTTGAAAAGGATTTTGGTAGAACGGGACAGATTGTGCGAATTAAAGGGGGAGTTATTCCAACATTTAATTCGGACAAAGAAAATCTAAAAAAGTATATGTTTATTTAGAATCACTTGATATTCCTGAAAACAAAGGTAGAGGTAAATAAATGATGTGTAACATATATTTCTTTAAATTTTCTTCACTATTTCTTAGGTAAATTAATCTGCCCATCAAAGGAGGCACGATATATTTGCCAGTTCACCGAAAAACAAATTCAGAAAGTAATGGTCTTGACAGGAAACAAGATTCCAGCACAAGAAGAAAACTTCCTAACGACTTTTGTTTATTTACTATCAAGTCATGTTCCCCAAAACATTTTTTCTAGTTTATCCCATCATTTGTTGATATGTCACCTCTGGAAGAAACTCATGTTTCAATTTTAAGTAAAACCATAATATCGTCTTATAGCAAAATTAGATTTCATAATTTAGCGAAGAAGTTTACAGAAAAAATACCAGGAAAATCAATAAGGAAGGAATTAAGTAAAGTAATATTATTTAATCATCAATAAATTATACAACAACTACTGCAGTATATTATTTACTCCTAAAGATGTAGAACAATGTTAGATTGTTAAAAAACTGAAACTTGTATTAGATTTTTATATGGTTTTGAAAGAAATTTTTTCTTTTCTCTTTTATTAAACCTGAGAACAAATGAAGTATATGTTACCAGTTCATCGTAAGTTTAGAAACTGTCTATAGTTCTAAGTTGTCCACAACTTTAATAAAAAGAAAAAACAATGCCATATAAAATACATAGGATAAAATCTAACATATGCTACTAATTATCATTAGAAATTGCAGGTTCTATTAAAATTTATTGATATCCTTAACTTTATTTATTTGAATATCCGCCATGGTATCGACGTCATTGAAGACGTTTGTGTTCCAATATGGCGCATTTCAATTGATGGCAGTTTTGAGTTCAATATCAGCACTCTATCATCTCTATGATGGTGACATATTCAAAGAATGGTTTTTCAAAAACATTATTCCTTAGAATTTCATGTCATCTAAAAATTTGCCACATAAAGCATTGCTGCTAATATTAAATGCTCCTTTACGAAAATCATGATTTAAAAGGCGACAGAATTAGATGTTTTGGATGAAATGGATAAGAATATACGTAAACTGTGTCCCCTCCTCATAACTTTTGAAAGAAATGAGCAATAAAACAAAAACGAGATGATGTTAGAGATAATTTGTGACGTTTTGATTATAGGAATGCGTACCTGACTCAAAATACACCTTAGACGGCGATCTTTAAAATTTTAAGTGGGAAGTAAGTTCATATACAAAACTCATTTGATTTTAGAGTTGTTTGCGTTTCATTCGTCATATTTTCACTAACTATTACTATGTATTTCACCATAAACTTATCTGTTCTGTTTAATTTAAATACTTACTCATTTATGCATATACATAATATGTAAATACACTCACTCAGTTCTTGGATTATATTTATTAGTGTCTTTATGCGTTTAAAAATATGTAAATTATTCAAAATTGCTTTTACATTTAACTGTGGCCCTATTGTGCACGACAGGAATAATTGTGATATGAATAAGCACTGTACCTATACAATTTGTACACTGTAATTAACCAACAGGTGTCGTTATTAACGAATGCGTCGAGGAAAGTTTTCTGTGAAATAATTTTAGGAAAATTGAAGTTCGTAGAATAGCTTGTACTGTTTTTTTTTTTTGTTTTATGCACGCGGTACACCGGGCTTTGTTCCTACAGCAATACATGGAAAACAAACGCGTAACAAACTTCATACCCACAAACACTGTGCAATATTAGTTAGTAGTAAATTGTTGGCCGAAACATAGCCAAAGGATTGAAGAACGTCTTGCACTAAGTATAAATGAATGAAAATGCGTTTTAATTATGTTCAGTGTGTAGAAAAAAGATGTGTTTTTCTGACATTTTTAACTCAGCAACGTTGAATTGGTTGCATAAATTAGATGCTGGGTTAGGCAAGTGACACACTATAACAGTTCAGCGAAGTAAATGTAGGTGGCAACTGAGATATGTGACGTTGCGTAATTGTATGGATTGTATTCTATTTCTTTTCAATATGCAGCTAATAATTTGGTTTTGGGAGATAACTGGAACCCATTCTTTTGAAGTATACTAGTCTAACACGTCAATGGAAGATGGGTTTTGTGACAACTCATTCCAAAGGCCTTTTAATTCTCTTCACGGCAACATGTACCAAAAATTCCATTTTTTTAAATCAGTAAGCAAAAGTTCATCATTCGAATAATTATTCTTCATTTGAATAATAAGAATTATTCGAATGATGAATAATTATTTGAATGAAGAATAATTATTCGAATGATGAATAATTATTTGAATGAAGAATAATTATTCGAATGATGAATAATTATTTGAATGAAGAATAATTATTCGAATGATGAATAATTATTTGAATGAAGAATAATTATTCGAATGATGAATAATTATTTGAATGAAGAATAATTATTCGAATGATGAATAATTATTTGAATGAAGAATAATTCTTATTATTCAAATGATCATTCTCATTCAAATAACCACTGTTATTCAAATAAATATTCTTATTCAAGTAACCATTTTCATTCAAGTAATTACTCTATACTAACAACAAAGAGATTGTCTGGTTACGATTACCGTGATAATATCGGTCCTTTTTCGGTTGTATACCGGTTATTTTCGGTTTTGGATCGGTATTTTGGATAATTTGTTATTTTTGTTTTGTAAAAATTACAATTGTATGTATATTGTCTGAAGCCCATAAACAAATCTTCAAACTTATAGGACATTCTTATAAGTTTAAGGATTTTTCCTACCAATGGATTTTCTAACGTTAGCGGGAACTTTTATATTAATATTAGCCGCCATTTTCGAAGGACATTGGAAGTTGTGGGAAAAAAATATATGTGATTTTCATAAGTTTGAGAGTTTGGTTATCGGTTTCTAGAACGAGAACACGTAAATCTTGAAGGATGCCCAAGATATCGGCGGATAAAATTATTACTGCCATGCCGTCTTACTGGTATACATTACATGGTATGGGCGATTCGAATCTTTTTAGTGATTCGAATCCCAAAGACTCCTAAAATTAAAGATTCGTATAATATGATTCGTACCGAAAGACCGTAAAGGATTCGTACCAGCGCTGGGCGATTCGAATCTTGTGAGTGATTCGAATCCTAATGACTCCTAAAATTAAAGATTCCTATAATATGATTCGTACTAGCGGTGGGCGATTCGAATCTTTTTAGTGATTCGAATCCTAATGACTCCTAAAATTAAAGATTCGTGTAATACGATTCATACCGAAATATTGTAAAAAATTCATATAGATTTGTGATGATTCATGACTCTTTGTGATTAGAATTCTAATCACTCTTTGCACTTTATTCTAAGGATCTTGCAAAAAAAAACGGTAAATTGAAATTTTCGTAAAATAAAACAAAGTGAAACAATAATGGATTATTTTGTTTTATTATTTGTTAATAACAAAAGGAAAACCTCAAAATTTCATCAAAGGTTAAACACAAAATTGTCTTGATGAATACAGGCACATACATAGATAATATACATAGCTAATATACATAGGCATAAGATATTAGCAGACATTCAATCTTTTATATTAAAATTAAGAAAAAGCAGATACGATACCGTCTTTGAATTTATTCTTGACCGTTTATCTGTCACTATTTGTCCACTTTTTGAAAAAATACGCTCGAATGGTACAGATGTAGCGGGTATAGATAATCTCTTTCTCATTAACTCAAATAATGTTGGATATATTGTTGGAGTCGAAGTCTGACTCCGACACTGACTCCGACTCCGACTCTGACTCCGACTCCTTGACTATACTAGTATACAAGAGTCGTACTGATACGGATTCGTATGAACCGAAATGATTCGTATCAGCCGATACGAATCATTTCGGTTCATACGAATCCGTATAAATAGTAAAGATTCGTACCGTACGAATCATATATGGGAATCGAATATACTGATGAATCATACGAATCCGACCCACCTCTAGTATACATCCTGACATTAGGGGAAATTTCTACATAAATATTACCGGCCAGTTTTGAAGAACATTGGGGGTTGTGGGAGAAAAAATAAATGCGATTTTTATAAGTTTAAGGATTTGTACAACGACTTCAGAAATGACAACTCGTAAATCTTGAGGGATGTCGAAGATGTTGACGGATATAATTATTACTGCCATGCCGTCTTACTGGTACACTTCCTAACATTAGCAGAAATTTTTATATAAATACTACTCGCCATTTTTGACGGACATTGGAAGTTGTGGCAAAAAAAATAAATGTGATTTTTATAAGTTTGAGAGTTTGATTATCGGTTTGAAAAACGATAATACGTAAATCTTGAGGGATGTCGAAGATATCGCCGGATATAATTATTACTGCCATGTCGTGTTGTTGGTACACTTTCTAAGATCAGCGGATTTTATATAAATATTGCCGGCCAATTTTTAAAGAGATTAAAGTTGCGTAGTGCAGTTTTTGTAAGTTTGAAGGTTTGTTTATCGACTTCAGAAATGGCAGCACGTAAATCTAGAGGAATGTCGAAGATGTCGGCGGATATAATTATTACTGGCATGACGTCCTACCGATGCACTTCCTAACATTAGCGATAATTTTTATATGATTACCCGCCATTTTTGAAGGATAATGGGAGATGTGAGAGAATTTTTTCTTTATTTTAACTTCAAAATCAATGAATGAACCTGTGTCAAATCCAAATGACGATTAGTATAGTTTTAGTTTTACATTATAAAAAACACCAACAGTAAGAAAGATCACTTGAAATGTAAAAAGTGGATAAAAAGTTCCTTGATTATTTTCAGGTAAAGCATAGACATAGGTCTATCCCAGCGTTCGGTGAGGTGGTAACCCGTACGGGCATTCTATCCCCGAATAGTAGATAAAAAAAAATTTAGACTGGCTTAGCTGTTTTCATATTTATACAAATACAAAATCTCCGCTCGTTAGAGATAAAAAAGAAAACGCACGCGTATACTTTGCAGTGCGTGTAAAAGTACGGATGCTGTGACAGTGAAAATCGCACAAACAGGTAGGCATATACCTAATCTAAATTTATGTCGGCGTTATTCAGTAATAAATTATTTGAATAACGATTTATTTGCTGAAAGAATCATTCCAATGTTTTATTCAAATAACGTTTTATTGAAATAATTCTTCATTCAAATGATTTCCCATAGTTTTATTCAACAATAACTTAATACGGAATAAAGAATAACAGATACACATTTTATTCAAATAATTATTTGAATAAAAAATTATTGAATGATGCCCAACCCTGGTGCATAGCAACAAAATGCAAGCCCGTTATTAGTTGACGAATGATTGAGTGATATTTGGAAGTATGCGCAGAGGCTATTTTTAGAATCGAAAATAACACATGAAAATAGTACACGGTGTTACAAATTATTTGAAAACTAAACCTTGTTGATTTTCTAAACAATTTCATTATAATTTTCGAACCTAAAAAATGTCAAAATTAATCTTTTTTCTTTCGTTTGGGAAATAAAACACATATTAATATATCAGTCATTTTCTTTATTTATTATTTCGATAAATTTTTAGCATCTCATCTTATAAATTCTTCTTATTTTTATTATCTTATTTAAATATACAGAGATCCCTGATAATACAATATACAATGTACAGAACGTCTTTCTTCTAATATATTTATATCATTTTCTTTATTATTCCAATTATAATCGCAGCAAGTCGCAGTAAAATGTATTTATTGTGGATATACACAGTAATTCCAACATATTTTATGGAAATCGTGGCTTCTTACAGAGGTTTAAATGAAATTTTTATGAAATAAAATTAAATAACAACGAAAAAATATCTTTTTCATGAATTAGATTGCACGGAATTTAGTTTTTTTTTTTTGTTTTTAGTTCCTTCAAATTATGTTGATAATAATTTTATTAATCAGTCGTATAATATTCTTTTTTCATTTAATATTCACAGTCTCGAAAAGCTCTGGGCAAATTTACAAAAATCACACCGTTTCTTGTACATACTTAGACGTACAAACACTGTCTTCATCAATTTACACTTTACACGGGTTTTACAAATATAGAACTAATATTTACAGCAAGGATTTCGTCGGGCAATTTTAACGATGATTCGTCCCTTATTATTCATTATCAGTAGGCCGTGGCGGCTCCCGTGTGGTGCACGTGACCGAAATGCCCGAGTCCGTGGCTCAAGGGGTCGGGTGGCGCTGGCGTCGGTTGACAGGCGACGTACCAATCGCTCAGTGCCGTCGCGCCAGGTACCTGAGGGTTGCTATTGATCTGCGGACTCGCCGCCACTGAGATGCTGCCCGCTGACGAACTGTTCGATTCCTCTCCGTCGCTATCGTAGTGCGGCGGCGACCGTCCGGAGCAGCCGTGCACCTTCATGTGTTTCCTCAACGAGGACGGATGAGTGTAGGACTTGTCGCAGCCGGCCACGCGGCAGTTGTAGGGTTTATCGGATGTGTGGACGTGGGAGTGCTTCTTGCGATCCGAGGAGTTGGCGAATCGCCTGTCACAGCCTTCGTACTCGCACTTGAACGGTTTTTCGCCTGAAACAATTTAGGAAAAGAAGAATTACTTTGTGCAATTTATATAATAAAAGTAGGGTATATTATTAATAACTTGTTTGTATGATTTTGTCGTTATTTATAGTTAATTAGTATTCTAAGAGATACAATTATATGTTGTATACACTAGAGGAAATTGCTATAAATCCACTGGCAATTACATCATGTAATCTATGATCGATCATTAAAACAATGACGCCGCCTGTTTTATGCATGTCCCGCCATGTTTCACACCACCTGTGTAAATATCAGCTGGTCATAATAAGGAATGCACTGTCTTATTTGATTTTTAGGTATATGATTTCTTGGCGGAAAGAGTTATACATCCAGACAGAGATTTACGTTATTTACATTAAATTTCTGCCCTGCTACTTCCAAATAAGAGCAAATTTAATGAAACGGACTTCATTTATTAATTTGCGGTCGTTTTTATCATTAAATAGCTCAATATGCCGAGGGGAACACAGTTACCCCATGAAGAAAAGTGTGTTATTGACACTTTATACAAAAATGGTGTGTCTAACAGGAAGATTGCCAAGCAAATTAATAGAAGCCATTATGTTGTTAATTCGTATTTAAAATTAGGGCAGAGGTATGGATTTATTAAAAGAACTGGTCGAAAACCGATCGTTAGTAGCGGCGACAAAAGGACAATTTTTTTTTGCACATGGTTGCTTCAAAGATTCATGCTCGATTACAACTTGACGTTACGACGAGACGTGTACGCCAAATTTTGCAGAGTAATGAATGGCGCAAAAGATTAAGTGAACCGAAACTTAATGTGAAGCACATCGAAGCTAGGTTGACGTTTGCCAAAAGGCATATGACCTGGGATCATGAATGGGAAAGAGTGGTTTTCTCAGACGAGAAAAAGTTCAACTTGGATGGTCCTGATGACTGGCAATGCTACTGGCACGATTTACAAAAAAGCACAGAAGTGTAAATGAGTCGGAACTTTGGAGGAGGCATGGTAATGGTCTGGAGTGCATTTTTCTTTCAGGGTATATTTCCTATTGCTTGGATTACTACGAAAATGAACTCTGCTGGATATGTGGAAATACTAGAAAAACAATTAATGGAAAATCCGCCTGAATTTTTAGAGGAAAACTTTCTTTTTCAACAAGATAATGCGGTGATCCACGTTTCTAAGTTCACAAAACAGTGGTTTGCACAATATAATATTGAACTTCTAGAATGGCCAACGTGCAGTCCTGATTTGAACCCCATAGAAAATCTATGGGGTATCATTTCCCGACGAATTTACCAAAATGGTAAACAATTTGCAACAATCAATAAACTCAAAAATAGAATTCGTGAAGTTTGGGCTAACATAGAACTAGATGAAATGCAAAACTTGGCAAGATCAATGAAAAATAGAGTTTTTGACTTAATAAAACTAAACGGGAAACATACCCATTATTAATTTAATTTTTTGTAAAATTACATGGATTTCTTTTATGTGGGTTTATATTTATTTCCTGTTATAGGCAACGTATCAAGCTATTTTAAAATTCATTCGCTTTATTTCTAAAATTAAGTAGATGTAATTACCTTATGAATGCAAATAAAGTAAGGTTTAGTCTCTGTATTATGTTGATTTTTAGCGATATAGGTTAGTAGTTAAAATATAGTGTGGATGTATAGTTATTTCCTCCAGGGTATTGTCGTTTCTGAAGCCCATAAACAAATCATCAAACTTATAGGAAATTCTTATAAGTTTGAGGCTTTTTCCTACCGCAACATTTTCTAACGTTAGCGAGAACTTTTATATTAATATTAGCCGCCATTTTTTATGGACATTGGAAGTAGTGGGAGAAAAAATAAATGTTATTTTCATAAGTTTGAGAGTTTTGTTATCGGTTTCTAGAATGACAATACGTACATCTTGAAGGATGTCCAAGATATCGGCGGATATAATTATCTAAATTTATTTCGGTGTTATTCAGTAATAAATTATTTGAATAACGATTTATTTGGTGAAAGAATCATTCCAATAATGCTTTATTCAAATAACATTTTATTGAAATAATTCTTCATTTAAATGTATTCCCATAGTTTTATTCAACAATAACTTAATACGGAATAAAGAAAATTTCATTCAAATAATTATTTGAATAAAAACTTATTGAATGATGTCCAACCCTGTTATGAAGTATGGCAATTTTTAAATAGGAATTTATAACGTAAACATATACTGAAGTTTATTTGTATACAATTGACGTTGAAAATATTTGTACAGAACCGGGTGTCCCAACGACTAAAATTTATCATCTCAAGTTACCAGCTAACAGATATAAGAAGTTACACGTGTTCCTATACGCATCCTATCTACATAACCTTTGCATACATAGGTATATTAGTATCGACCCAACAAAGTTTACATGTTTAGCACACCCACAACCCACAACTAACACCGCTATCAATCAACACGTTCCCCCGTTAGGCACACAAATACTGCATATACGCAGATACATCACCCTAAAAGCATATTACGCATGCATATATAGGTTGATGTACACTAAAAGTCGGGTCGCCTCTGTTATCAGTTTCGGCTTTCAGTTTCGCCTGCGAAACACATGTAAAATAACCGTTTAACAAGCCGATAAACGACGGTTTATAACATCAGCGCTCGAATGTCGGTCTTTACGCAACGAACGGGCAGAAAACTCTAAAAAAAAAATCGCCGCAAACGGCTCTCCTTGTCGCACAGGTAGCACTGGAGGGTATACATGTGTCATTCGCCGCGAATGCGGTGTTCTGCGTTCTGGTCTGTCAACTTCTCGTGTTTTCGAGACACTTCACGCGTGGATGAACCTGCAAGGATGGGTCGTCGGTTATCAGAGATGCGTACGGGTGTTTATTAAATGTTTGCACACGTTTTAACCGGCATAGATTGTATACAGCAAAACACATGGAAGTACGATAATGAATTTATAGGGGAATGATAGTGGGGATGGGAAACACCGTGCCTCACCGCGCTCCGCTAAGTGTTAGAAATTGAAATTATTATCCCTAAAGTATAATATTCTCAGAAGCTAAGTACTCCGGAAAGATTTCAGGAACGAATGATGAGAAATCCTAACGTTTTCGATGCTGACAAGCAAAGATTAGTTTATATGTGATGCAAAGCTCATGGTATGATCAAAACATGCCCCAAGATCTTGTACGAGATTCAACTTTCTGCAACGCAGCATAACTTAACAAGTAGACGGAAGCAATTGGGTTAATCTTTCGAGTGTACCAGATAAAGAAGCATTTACTAATGTTTAATTTTAAATTGTGTTGAGTGTACACCATTCAACCATATAATCGATTTTATTTTGTAAATTTAAAACTTCATCTCAGTTAGCAATTGAAGTGTAAATTTGAATGTCGTCAGCATACGCCAGAAATGGACAAGAGAAATTTTGCAATAAATCATCAACATATAAAATAAAAAGCAAAGGTCCCAAATCAGATCCTTGCAGAATACTTGAAGAAGGAATGAATTCATAAGACTTGAAACCATTATAATGTACATAGTTAGATCTATTAGTCAAATAGAATTCTATTAATTGTAGCAGAAGTAGTAAGGCCAAAGCACCACAATTTCTCAGGTAAAATTTGATGGTTAATGCTATCGAAAGTGCTAGTAAAATCCGTATACATCATGTCAATCTAACCTTGCCTATCCAACTCCCTACAAATGAATTATAATTAAAGAATAAATAGTTTTTATCCTTTAGAACACCTAATAAATTTATCTAACGGCAATTCTTTGTATATTTCTAAAATATTTGGCACTCAGGAAATAAGATCATCCTCCTAATATAACCGCGAAAGAAACCGCCAGTTAAAAGAAAGATATCCTACAAAAAATAGAATAATAATAAAGAAACGAAATGAACATAACAGACAGAGAAAAAAAAAGATAGCACTAACCTAACAAAAAAAAAAACTAGTAAATTTTCTTTTTATTACGTTTTCTGTTGGGAAGAGGTTCGGTCGACTTCCATTATTCAAAAAATTTCGATCCGGCGTAAGAGAACAGCTCCGGCGATGCGGACGAAATGTGATAAACGACTTCTTTCTTTCCGTTTGATGGCCGTCAAAGTATGCGTGCGTCTTTCCTTGTCTCATCCCTATACTGTAAGGAGACGTTTTATCTCGCTTTTTCCACACACTTGGACAACCTTTGCATTTATAATGCAATTGTTGCCGTGGTGTCTTTTACTGTTTTAAAAGAGGGAATAGCCTCTTTCGGCTTTTGGACAGGAGTCGTTTTCGTGGAAACAGTAACGAAAACCCGAAAACGTGTGACACTTTAGTTTTACCTAAAGGTAGATACCTATATTAGGTGATCGGGATAATCGGTTTAACCTTGGTTTGTAAAGTAGGTATGTATCTTAAATATTTCAAATACTTATATTTCTCGGAGAAATCTATGTTAGAAATGACACTGAGAAAAAATAATAGTGCTGAGAAGCATATGAGAGTCAAATATACTACAATAGTTATTTGGACAATTTCTCTCAGTGCAGTAACAATTTGTTATTTATTTGAGGGTATTAATTTTTACATTGGGTATATTCAGGTTATTTTTTGATATAATAAGATGGAGTGGAAAAGAGAAGTCGTTACTGGGTGCTTGTAATTTTGTACACTTGATAATTGTCAGAAGAATTCCGTTTTCACAAGCAAAGTAATCTGCTTTAACGTTTCAACTATGTTTATTTCCTCAATTCTTTCATATTGTATCTTTTTAACCCATGTCATGAATAAATCAGCTGTTTTCATAGCTAAACAAGGGATTGTTGTTACAACTTCCAACTATGGTGTTCTTTTTAGAATAAAGAACTTTCCTAATTGAACGTTACTTTCGTAATGGCACCTGTGTTGTCGGAGAATGGGTTTATTCTGTCCAAAATTGCTTAGAAGAATTTTAAACACACTTTGAAAATGTTGCTGTTAACTACATGCAGTTTGAAAAAGCTTTGGATAAAGACGTAAGCCTGTTTCGTGAAATTGGTAGCATCCTACAAAAAGTTGGTAGTGGAAAACCGAAAAAAACGTACTGAAGAGATTGAAGAATATGGATGATACACTGAAAACATGTATTAGGCAACAGGTCAATATTTCTATCGGAAACACCCATAAAATTTTATACATAAAGCCTCTGGAACTTTATGCTTACCGTGTCGCTGCAGTACAAGAATTGAAACCAGCAAAACATGAGGATTTGGAGCCGTGTAAACCTACACAAAATAATTCAACAATCGCTACATACTGTAAAAATAGGCGTATGGCCAACTTTTGGTCACAAACGAATAATTGGGCCACTATTTCTTCAAAGTAACAAAAAACTATGCTCCTAATGGTTCCATTCAATGTTTGTTGATTTTAGGTATGCTAAATGCTGAACGTATTTTACTCCTGTAATGTTACCCTTGCCTCATCCTCTATAGGCTTCTTATGATCAAAGAACTATGGTCGGCAAACACTACAGATCTATGCACTGAAACCTGCGACAAGTCATTTATGTAGATCAGAAAGAAAAGTGGTTCTAGTATTGAACCCTGGGGCACACCACGCTGTACTGTCCGCCAACTAGAGCCTGTGAGTCTCCCTAATATAGGATTCATTGGCTTAATTATTTGCTTACGATTTACAAGATAAGATTTAATTAAGTGTACCTACGGCATTACTTTTTACACCTATTGTAGACAACTTCGTGTACAACTCGTCATAGTTTATACTATCAAAGACCCTGGACAAGTCCTTAAAAATACCAAACAAAAATAAATATATATAATAATAAAATACAATAGAAGCTAGTGGGTTTGCAGCAGTTCATGCTAAGTTAAATAAACTGAATCATAATGTCATTTATATTGAGTTTTGACGTTTCCCATCAACTTTCTGCTTTCTGCTGGGTTGGGGCGTAAGCGGTGCGTTCCAGGTGGAGCACGGGCTTTCTACTTTCTGCCGAGTTGGGGCGGTAAGCGATTTATTTTAATTTGTGGTTATTCATGTATTGCAAATATTTGTACTGTATAGTTATGTATTTATGTGCGCACAATAAACGATTTCGTTCTAATTTTTATTTTATTTTCTATACCCATTCATTTAAGTGCAAAAAAAATTGAAACAATAAATTTCTTAATTGTAAATAATATCAAATCTCCCGCGTATAGGAAATAGTTCTTGCTGACTAACGCTACGCGCCACCAGTCCTAAAAGGTTTGAAACTTTGCTCGTGCCGCGTGAAATTACACGGGAGGTACACATCTATTATACGTATATATATTTATTATCTATGTTTCCCATTTTGATCGATGAAAAGTCTAAGATATACCCCAAATTATTTAAAAAAAATTTCATGCTTTACTTGATTGACGGTTTTAAATGATACTCGATATAAATTTCTAAGTAGGTAGATAAACAGTTTTAAAAACAAAGTTTAATTGTAAAATTATTTATTCCTTTTGTTTAGTGTACACTGATGGAAGGTGTCTATCGTAGAACCTCAAACGGTCATCGAAAATTTAAAGTAAAACATATCGTATTATACCTGAAAATATTCATCGTTTGTGTAGCAAAATAAATGATAAAAAACGCCCTCCGAAATCTGTGAGATTAAACCGCAAAGTATCCAAAAACATTTTGTGACGTAACAACTTCTATTAACACTAAACAAATCGTTCGTTAAAACTATCGCCATATACAATACCGAATCTGCTGCCCTTTCTATCATGTGACGATGACGAAACGGAGGTTATTTATTTATATTTACGACGTTCGCAATAAAACTGACAATTGCATAAAAGGCGTCGTGGATTCCGCATGACAATGGCCTTCGGGTAAATAATATAGCAAGGGGAGACTGTAAAAATACAACAAAAGCTGACGTTTTTATACGGTACCTACTTGATAAATGGCTAGACGAAATTTGAGGACTTCGCACACATTCACGCGCGCACTATTACTACCGAGAATAGCGCATAGTTATTTTGTTTCCTTTCTCACTATTGGCGCTGCCGCAGTTGTCCGAGATTTCATTGTATTAGGTGATTTGTCAATCGATTTATTACGAAAAGTTGCTACAGACATATATGATAAAACTGTATGATCACAAATATTTGGAATCTAAAGATCAAATTAGGGCAAGTTTACGTATCCAAAGCCAACGATTTTTAACACATGTATTTTAAAATTTATGAAATTGCAATACAAAATTTAAGTTTGATTTTTATTGTGTAATTCAACGTTAAACACACCTAAGTACATTCATCATTCAGCTGAGAGGCTAAGCAATGAAATGAAGCGACATTTTAGTCACACAGTAATACTGTGTGTTTAATAAACGCTTTTTTAAGTTTGATGACCTTTGCAGTAAATTAACTTTCTTTCTATATCTGATGATACTATTCAACGTAGATTTTAATTCCCTTTCAAAATATATTAAAGTTCCCTATACCTAACATGAATAGTTTGCTCCTGGTTAGCATTTCATTTTTCCGAGGATTACATTTAATAGAATTTATTTAAATTCAGTTGGTTTAGACATCGTTACTAATTGTAAGTATATATAAATAAATAATTTATCATTATTTGACAGCAGTCAAAACTGACCTGTGAAATTTATAGTTAAAATCGTTCCAAGAAATAAAAATTTGTAGCTTTACATAAATAAAAATCAATTCTTAAATTAAACATATGTATTTATTTGTTACCATATATTTCATTCAAAAATTAAGTGTGAGTAGAAAGTACATTATTTGTCAGATATGTTTAAATAGTATTTTAAAACACAAGTGTCATAATGACGTTTATGTAATGCGAGTACAAGTTTGAATCTCGAGCCGCGTAGCGGCAAGAGATTCAAAGTACGAGCATTACATGTCATTGTGGCACACGTTTTTTACAGTATTTTTTCTAATTTGCACATTAATCGTCTATATTACGTTCCGGCAAAAGTCCCCCCCACCCACGTTAATATCTCATTACAGCACAGTATGCTGTAATAGCCATATCAGCACTGCGTCGTCTTTTGTTTTAGCTTTATTACAACACCCGATTAGAAAATAATATTTTAAACATGAATATCTTTTTGCTAAAACAAACTTTACAATAGTTAATTTAAACCAAGGAATTGTATAAAAAAGAACATTTTTCAATATTCAAAGTAAAGACACCCAATAATCTCATTGTAACAATAGACAATCTCATTGATCTCAATAATCAATTGTTTCCAATGATTTTACATTAATTGAAGCACTTTTCTTCTTTTATTGTATGGAATCATAAAAACAGAAAGCAGTTGACCGAAGGTGTACATCATTGTTTTTTGTTCAGAATCACTTCTAGCTATAAAACACATGCTAGCAGTTACCTACCTCAGAGAACAACGTGTATAAACTAGTCAATGACAACGCGTCAAAGGTTGACTTTTCTTTTTAATGTTATATTCGCTATGTAGTTGAAATATCCTATTACTTCTCTTAATTGCATCCTATTTTCTTTCTTTCATTTAAAACTGCAATCGGTTTTGTCGTACGTAATTCGCAACGAACTGAATTAAACGCACAGAGTTAAAAGGAAACGTTCTTAAGCCAAATTCCGCTCACGTATCGATCAGCAGAGTTATTTCACAATCGCGACACATGTATCGAAATAAATAAATATAAATGAGGGCGCATACGGCCTTGCTGAACGCCGCGAGAACGTCAAGTAGACTTTTGCTCGTCGTTGTGCCGCTGCGCGATGCTTGGAGCGTATGCCTATATCTACAAGAGTCGGTAGTAAACGAACGAAAAGAAGAAAATGTGCGAGCAAATAAAACTAGAAAAAAACGAAAACCGAAATGGTATAATAAGACATGGCGGTATTGAAAAGAGCTGACATTTTTTTATTGTTGTAAATGTTTACTTTCTCTTCTATTACCACACGCACATAAAAATCAATTCTTAAATTAAACATAGGTATGTATTTATTTTTTTATCATATATTTCATTCAACAATTAAAAGTTTCAGTAGAAAATACATAATTTGTAAGCAGCATATTTGTTCATTTATATAGAGTTTAAGATATGTTTAAATAATATTTTAAACGTGAATATTATTTTGTTAAAACAAACTTTGCAATAGTTAATTTCAACAGAGGACTCGTATCAAAAATAACATTTATAGTATTTATTAAGTATTTATTAACCCAGGCTTCTTTTAAATAAATAGTAAAGTTATTTAGAAGATATTATACGTTTATCCACACAAATATTAAGCTATTGAGTGATGCAGATCATATCAAATTATGAATATCTTAATCCAAAGATTCCGTTTTCTTTAATTTCAATATTTCATATAGCTAACTGAAACAACAATTGTTGCATTTTTCAAACAAATCTTTTATTCCTATTAATGATTAGTAAATGTTTGACTTTAAACATACGAATTGTTTCTCTGAGGACTAAAATCGTTTTAGATCAAGATTAAATTTATTTTTATTTCAAAATAACTAATAGTTCGCGCATATAGGAACTTATCATATGTTTTTTATGAATAGTATATTTTTAAATTAAGCATTGCTTTTATGTGTGCACAAGAAATGTTGTAAATGTTAAACAATTGTAAAGTTTATTACAATAAATTCTAGAACAACTTTTATTAAAATTTCATACGGAATGAAAATACAAAATTTCGTTCCAACGATGAAGCATGGAGTTGGCTCACTGATGACATGGGGTTGTATGTCCGCTGCGGGTGTTGGGGATCTGGTAATTATCGAGAGTATTATGAATGAGCATGTGGTTATTTATATAAAACCCATTTAAGGAGCAATGTTGAGAAAATAGGAATTTTAGACATATTCAGATTCTACCAAGACAATGACCCTAAACACAAATCCTATCTAGTACGACAATGGTTATTATATGACTGTCCAAAAGTACTCGACACGCCGCGCCGGCACAATCCCCTGACGTCTACCAAATTGAACATTTGTGGGATGTTTTAGATAAAAAAAAGCTAGAAAATGCCACATTTCTTCAAAATCCGACCTGAAAACCATGTTACTGCAAGAATGGACGAAGATAAGCCAGGAAGTAACTTTCAAATTGGCAACATCTATGCCTAAGGGTACGTTCCACTTATCGACCACACTGCCCAAATCGCTCGTAACATCGTTCCACATAACGCTCACAACGTTGCGAACTTTATTCATAGGTACCCTGTGCGAGGCTTAATCAAGCGACCACAAGGCCCAAAGTGGGGCCAAGACGTGGGTTCGGGTGCGCGTTTCGTTTATTTTGACGTCATAATTGGCGCGATCACGAAAAGTTAACCTAACTTCTTGTTGTTAAGCTATTCAATTCTAAATTTTTGTAAGAGAAATATTTTCAACTAATAGCAATTAAGTAGGTATTGTATTATAATACATAATTCCATAATGGAAAGTGCAACAATTTCATTGCTCGACTTAGAAAATAATGAAGTCTATGACCTGACACTATCTAAAGAAGATGCACAAAAAGCATCCACAGGTAAGTGTTTTTAATTGTTGATAAACAATAATAAATTACTCTATAACAATTACCCTTGAATCACAATTATTTCTTTAATAGATGTATAGTTTTTGCTACAACACTTCTAAATGCTGCAAAAAAAGAACAAAACGTAACATATAATAATACAATAGATGAAGTTAACGATACATTAAATAAAGGGGATCCAAATAAAGTTGATAATGCTTTACATACAACCAAGATTGACAATGTATTAAATAAAGATGAGGGCATTAATGAAAACAGTGCAGCAAATGGAACTACCGAAGAAGAAGATTCAGGTTTGTAAAGGTTTTTGCAGTTTTATTTTGTTAGATTTTACATTATTTATAGAATCTGTATATCGTTGGTCACATGTGTGTGTTCTATTACTGTTAAGAACGTACCAAGAAGAACAAGACAAATTTCAAGATGGGAAAATGTCTCACAAAAAATGTTGGGGATTAGTTGCAAAGAAGATGAATGTAGAGGGACATAAAATAACTGGGCCACAATGTTCATCCAAACTTAGAAGTTTAAAAAAAACTTATAGAGCTATAAAAGATCATAACAGTCGATCGGGGAATGATCGGAGTAGTCTGAAAAGTGTAATAGAAGCCAAAGGAAATCCGACGAAATACTTACTTGTTTCATAATTATATTTATTCTTATTTTTTATTAATGTCCGGTGAATTTATTGAGACGGAAAATTATTTTTTTTTATTTGAAAGTGATGTATTTTAAGTTAGCAATATGATGACGTCTATATATACACTGTAACCCAAATTTGTATCTACTAAAAATTATATTGTTCTTCGTACATTCGCTCTTTTATTATTTTATGTTGGTATCCGGTCAATTATTTGAGTCACTGTAAGTTTTATTCCTTTCCCATTCATTACTCTAATTTTAGATAGTACATACATGGATTGAGAGAGATTTGCATGATGCGTTACGTATAAACAGATTTTTAATCAATCTTTTTAGGCATTCTTTACTGCCCGAATACAAATACTTCGTTTTCAAAAAAATACCGCCCGATTCCGTCTTCAACAGCACCCGGCCTTGATTTAGTGCTATTTCATCGGAGATAATCCGTTTTCCCCGTTTTTTCTTTTCACGTCTTCTTTCATTTTATGTGTCGCCGGTTTCGATACCTTTAGCTTCTTCCCGTTCGCGCCCCAGAAAAAGGATCGCCTTTAAACGGAGTCTGATTTATGCCCGGGAGCGACTTAATAAAGATATATAGGCCGTCTAATTCGTTTGTATCCGTTCAGGGTCTCCTCTGGCTAAATACGTACGAACTATAAATTAGGATCGGCCGTTGCGTATTTGCTCAACCGGAGACTTTATTATTTTTCCCCGAAATCTCAACAGCTCGTAAACAACCCATCAACTTTTAAATGGTAAAAAGGATTAACTCATCTCTCACGGGGAATGTAAGTATTATTGTTATCAACTCCTCTATATACCAGTGGCGGCTCGTCAGGGAAGATGAAGGAGGCTAAGCCTCCCATATTATTTTTAATAAAATAAAAGGTGTTTATTATGTAAAACAACACTGAGAGAAATCCTTGTAGTAAAACTTACATGGCGCAATACTAACGATTTTGTAGAAATAAAGAATACAAACAAGTAGGCTCTAACGTACACGTTTATCATTTAATACTAGCCGTTGTAGGAAAAGTTCACAGCTGTTTGTAGGATCAATTTTGTTTGAAATAGTAACACAATTTTGTTAAAATTTGTATATATTTGGAAGTAGCAATATGATACAAATGATACTCTATTGTAGGAAAACTTAGCACACATTCTGTAATTATTTCACCATGTCAGTATATATTTTTACTAGTACCTTACTGTGATATCTACCATTGCACAACAATGCGCCAATAAAGCCACAAAATCATATAATAAAAAAAGACTATATGTTTAAAACCCATCCTATTTCGTACTTAAAAATATACATATTTATATCAGGCAATTATAATTCGTAATAAAAATAATCTTCTATACGCTTAATATACATACATATTAGAATATCTGGTGAATAAATATTTGATACATTCTTTATTTTAATAAGTTCGACATTTTCTACAGTGTACGTTGAAATTAATAATTTACATCAGGTTTTTCTTTATGTTTATATTTGGAGAGATTGTAGTTGTTTTTAATTTGGGTATATATTCACATACAATATTTTCTATCATTGTTCGACATGGAATGGGTGAAAACAGATATAACGGGGATAGCGCTGTTTTGCGCATCCCCAATTACATTTACATAACGCGCCAATTTGCATTGACATGCTCATCGACGATTGGCGTTCTCGATCACGCGACACTGAAATGCACATGTGTAGTTCACTGCAATTGTCCTCCCTTTTGGTTTTACCTGTGTTTAGTGCGGTTGTGAAGAATAGTGCTCTCTTGGTGTTTTAATATATACACTAATGTTTTCCGGCACTTACCTAGTGATGTAATAGTACTAATAGTCAATTGTCAATGGAAAAAAATGTGAAAATGACCGAAAGTGGAACACAATTGTCGATTGCAGCTTCGGAGAGGGTAGGCCCGCGATGCGGTAGCGTAGTAGTGCAGTAAAATTATAATAAATAAATTAGGAAGTACTACAGAAGACTGATGTTTTGTTTTAAATATTTGTGTTATGTTAAAGTCTGTTATTTGTGAATTTGCTTAGTTTAAGAATATATGTTTCTAGTTTGTTAACATAGTATATCTTTACTACCTACTTTGATCCTTTTAACAATGAAATTAAACTTTAACGATAAATTATAGAATTAATAATAAAAATATTGGAAGTGCTACAGGCGACTGAAACATTTTAAAACTGCAAGGTAGACATTTTACATACTACATTAGATAAAATTCACAATAAGAATTAGTACAAATTATTGCAACTATATAGTAATTTGCATAAGTATATACTACATATATTAACTAACTATTACTACATATATAAAGAAAACTTACCCTGAATACGTGCTTTGGCATACACTTTAAAATTATTTTTTTCTTAACGATTATAGATTAACCAGTCGAGAAAATGCATTCCTTTTATCGAACAAACCCGTGTACCACGTTCAACTCTCTGTAACTCCGGTTAGAATGCGTGGGAGAAACGGAGAAGGCCGGACAGAGATAGATACATCTCGCTGCGACCTATGACCTCTCGCACGACATCCTAAGAATCTTCTCCTGATGCGCCTTATATATCTCGTACTACTACCACATTCTCTAAACCCATGAGAATGCGTCAGGTATACTTTGGAACTCTCCTCGGGGAAGAATCTTTCATATCTTTGTATATGTTTACCAGTGTAAACATAAAAACACACAGACATAAAGAGAGAGAGAGAGAGAGAAAGAGAAACAATATTGTGTTGCGCGGAGATATAATTTTAATTAGGGTTCTTTTTATGAGCGTGCTATATTTGCATTCGCCGAATATCTTGATTTATAACGAGCGTAATGGAGCGATGGTCACCGAAATAAGTTTGAATGTGGGAAGGAAAATTATTTATGTTCCACTAAAACATGTTAATTTCTAAAGGTGTATTTGTTATAATATAATGAAACGGCATTCTTGTCTGATCCATCTGCCTTTTGGATTTCAGATGATACATCGTTTATTTGATATGTTAAGTTATAAAATTAATGTTATGTTTGTACAGACGAGTTTTTTTCTTCCCGTACTTCCAAGTGGTTTGCTGTAGATACGATTTGGATATTTCTTACGCGTTCGGAATGGGAAGCCACATGCAAGATATTCGTAGACCAAACCTGTACACAGTCAAAAATTTCTGCGTGTAAAGCTCAAAAAGTATGTGGTAAAAAGTTTGCGTGTTAAAATTAACACCTAATTTGGTTAAAGTTGCATTTTGTTACCAAAATCAATTAGGTAAAGACATCTTTGCCCAATATTTGAAATATCTACACCTGGGGGTGTAAAATGTTGACTTCGAAATGAGAGGGGCGTAATGTACTCCTGCGCATGAACAATTTCTATCAGGTACATGTAATAAAGAGAGATAAACTTACAGACTACTAACGGACAATTGACACGTGATCGGATTCGTATTGAAACATGAATCCTGTGCCTCTGCTTTTAAGATGTTTATAGTTTATACGTACATATTGTATGTTTTTTTTACAACCATGATGTTAATATGAATTAAATGCAAACGTATGATTAAATGGCTGAGTATTAGTGATTCGCCTATCCCGTCGGCATATAAACATTGCATATCAAACGGTAAGTAACCAATTACACCATTTTGAACAATAGTTAGATATGTAGTTAGGTACATAATACGTACCGTTTACAACCTATATTCTTTGTTGCTGTATTTCGTAAAATATTTGTCAGTTCTAAAAGATTTTTATGACATATTGTAGGTTATGTATATATATGACTAATCGTGTAGAATGTAATTCCCTGTTTAGTCTATTCCCTCCATTCCGGTGGTTAACTCCATATTCCTTAACCTAACTGGTAGCGAGAAGTTTGAAATTTAAAATATATATATATATTTTTGTGAATATTAACTGTACTATAATACTGCCATGCTGTGCAATGGTTTTTCTTTTATTGCATAACTTGTTTATTTAACCTGAATTATTATTAGTAATATTATTGATATATTGTTCTAAGGCATATTTTTGTTTAATCATTAGTGTTCGTATTCGTTTACATATATTATAGTGCATGTCGTTTAAACGTTGTTCTGTACATTGTGCGTTTTGCGAGAAAGCAAATGTTTAAATTCTGTTTTATACAAAAAGATATTCGCAAATAAATTTTTATTAGCAAATTGAAGTTTCTTTTGGATCACTTCACCACCTTACGTTTATTACAGTGCTTAGCGTATATATAATGTACGATATACATTTACAGCTAAAAGCACCTTAATTACACTTACGTTATTCAGTGTAAAAGCTACACCCATGTGGTGTACCTCTAACTAACACCCAAAGGTGTACATCATCTCTTGGTAGTTTATACTGGCAAGTGTCTTACACTACACGTTTTAAAGTGTAGGATTTACCAAATCGTTTTGGTAAATTTTACCAAATTTCACAGTGTAAAATTTACCAAAAATAGTGTGGACTTATATAGACCACTTTTAGTGTTAATTTCTACACGCAATTTTTTACTGTGTATATCTATCTATTGATACCTATACAAACGCACTTCTCTTAAACGGAAACGAAAAGGAAAATAAATAAAACCAGAGCGCAAAATGTGATTGTCCTTTTCATATAATATATATATGTAGGTGCTACCTCAGTGAGAAGGGAGCCCGCGTTCACCGTTGTCCGTGCGAATATAATAAGCCCCTCTCATCCGTATATACAGGCACCAGGCACCATCAATTTTAACGTGTGCGCTCTCGGTTTCGACAATGGCCTTATTATTCTCAGCGTATATATATGGAGTACGTCTCGTCTGCTTTTATACCCCGATGCGTCTGAACGGTCATTTGTCATTATATTATAGTGCGAATTTCACCATCATCAACCAATCTCACCGGTCTATCATCCCCATCCATGTATATAGAAAGAAAGATGTAGAAGCTTGGATCGGTGAATGAATGGAAGAAGGAAAATTGTAACACACACACACACCTGTGATAGTATCTAGGAAAAAGAAGTGTGATTGCCCAGTTCCGGTCGTGGAAAGATGGATTCATATTATCATGCACGAGCTCTTTCAAGCACGTAGTAAAAATTCTTAAATAATTTACCAATCATACATCATATTAAATCACATGCACTGTATTGCATCGAAAGTGTAGGTCTAAAATCCTTTTGATTTCTTTGATAATTTTATAAATAGAGCACAAATTTTGAGCGTCACCAAATGCCCTGTCGAGAACGATTTTGAAATATCTTTTAGACTTCTAATTAAAGGTTAAAGTCATTTTCGGGTGCGGAACACCTTATTTGTTTATATATATTTCTAAATTACAGAAGAATAACGCTATTAAATGTAACCTACAAAGTGCTAACCACATTGATTCTGAAGAGACTGAGGATATTTACAGAAAAAGGCGTAGGAGAATACCAGAATGGATTTAGACAAGGCAGATCGACAGTAGATGCTATACATTTAATGAAACAAATAGTGGAGAAATGTACCGAACAAGGAATTGAGGTGGAGATAGTATTTATAGATTTTAAGCAGGAATTTGATACGCTAAAAAGAGAAAGTATTATTAGAGATGCAAAAAACCTAGGCGTACCGGAAAAAAATCTTAAAGTTAATAGAGATGACAATGACAGATTCGAAAGCAGCAACACGTACGTTTGAGGGAATGACGGAGGAAGTATGTATTAATACAGGAGTGCGACAAGGCGACGGGTTGTCAGCGACACTATTTAATATAGCATTGGAAGGAGTAATGCGGGAGTCTGAAATACAGGGAACCATAATAGAGAAGTCGATACAAGTGGTAGCATATGCGGATGATATTGCTGTGATAGCTCGGGACAGAAGAAGTCTAGAAGAAACAATAGTACGAATTACTCAAGAGGCACGAAAGAGAGGATTAGAGGTTAATCAAGAAAAATCCAAATATATGAACGTATGCAAGAATGAAAAAGAAAACAGCAAAAAAAGTATAAAAATTGGAAGTTATGATATGGAGGAAATAGACAGTTTCAAGTATTTAGGAATTCTAATAAATAATAAGAACAATAGGAAGGAAGAAATAGACCAAAGGATACAATCGGGATACAAGGCATACTATAGATACAAAATGTTAATGAACAACAAGTCGCTCAGCAAAAAAACGAAATTAAGAATATATAAAACTACAATAAGGCCGGTCGTAATGTATGCAGCAGAAAATATATGTATGTCGAGCAAAGATGAAGAAAACTTAAAAATTTTCGAAAGAAGGATAATAAGGGAAATATTTAGAGGAAAGAGAATAGACCAAGAACACTACAGAAGATTGACAAACCAAGAGATTGATGAAATACTAGAGAAACAACATATAGTAAAAATAATAAAATCAAAAAGAATAAGATGGTATGGGCATATAAATCGCATGTGTGACAACGCAATAGTTAAAAGAATAACGAAATGGAAACCCCAATCAAGAAGAAGAGGACGACCTAAGCTAAAATGGGAAGAACAGGTAATCAACGACATAAGAAGTATGAAAATTACAAGATGGAGAGAGAAAATGCAGGATAGGCGAGAGTGGAGGAGAGTGGTAGAAGAAGCAACAAGTTATGGGGGGTAAAGGAAGAATACGTGAAGTGGAAGTGGAATGGAGTGACGATCCATACTGACATTAGTCAATAGGACCCCGCGGGGTGGCTACAATCTCGACAGGGATGTACAGCCATATATATATATATTTCTTGGTAAGATAAATTTCAATGGGTGATATGAATACAAAGAGAGCAAATGCTTTAATCTATTGCAGAATAAATCTTCGATGAATGACCAAAAATTATCTTGGCCGTCTGTGTCTTAATCAAAACGGGTTGGTTGTATACGACTGGTATTGAGATTTTTTTTTTAATATACCTATATTAAAATATATTATGGAGAGAATTATTAATATATACATATAAAAATACAAAATATGGAAATTCGTTGTAATTTTTAATCGCAAGTAGTTTTTTCTACATCTACCCAGTTCCGGACTAGTGTGCGCCGTATGGATGACTTGATTTGTTGCTGTCAATAAATAATTCTTAGTAAAAATGCTGCAACAAATAAATTTCTTTAAGAAAATACAGTGGTCCATCCAAGGAATTGGGAGTATACCAAATTCGATGTTATAATGGTAAATACATTTAGCTGCGAGGATACGCAGTTATAGTTTTATATATTTTTGTAAAATTCGTGAAATCTGTGATTCGTTTATAATATGGCCTACTATGATTTTAACTTAATTACTGTGAACGCTACATGAAAACCCAGGTCTACAGAACGGTACCAACTACAGCCGAGGATATGCAAGAGAAGATTCGCACGGCTTTCCGTGGTGTATCAGCAAAACTGGCTTCGTTCGAACTCTCGTTGCTCGTTAAACAGTCTCAGTAGTTGAAAATCTATCCGATACCCTTTGAAATGCACGTGGATTTCGATGCGCTCTGTAGAATACTTGTCAGTATATACTCGTGACGTCAACAAACGATTTTTATAACATTCTCCAAGAATAAACATCATGTCAACCATATCTTCTTGATTTTGAAGCATTTGCGCAACATTTATCAGAGAACAATGTTTCTGCTGTCACTTTATTCTTTTTTTTTTACAATTGCAGTTCTTTTGTTTTATCATGACAGACTTAATTTCGGAAAAAGACATTTTCCGACAAATTCACAAAACAACTCTTTTTTCTTAAAAATTTCGTCATGAAATGTGTTGTTTCTTTGGTACCAATGAAAAATTTACAATTTGGGCTATCGAGCGATGTAATTCTTTTAGGGGGTATTATTTGAAATTTTAGAAACAAATGACACTGCGAATACCAATCAAAAATTACCTTGCTTTCATAAATCACTTGAAAAAAAAATTAGGTGAGGGTACAAGAGGTCTTAGTCTATCCCTAAACTCGAAACCTGAGCGCCGGTGCAATTTAGTTCCTGCCAAAAAAAGAAAAGTTAAACAATGGTCTGACTGTAAGGAGAAAATGTTATAACAGCGAAACCGCTAAAGTTAGAGGTATGTCACGTTACATAAAAAAATAAGTACTCATCGAAAGCTTTCCAAATCTACTATAAAATATAGTGTCCCATTTAAAAAAAAATATAAGTTTGATACGCCACTGGAATACGGCACGCCACTGCTGACCAGAAGTATTTTAGAAAGATGGGAAGGGTAGTTATGCACAATTTTGTTCTTAGACTTTCTTCGATATCTTGTATGATAGTGGAGTTATGGTCCGAGGCGTTTTAGGTGCTACACCCTGTATCTAACATCATTCATACTACAATTTATGGAATACTCATTGCAAAAAAAATTGCTTTATACAAGATACGATTTCGTTATAGTTCTAAATCGCACTGCATAGACAAATGCAGCGTTAGAAATTGGCCGATAAAAATGTCAAATAACGCTTACATGCGGTGAAAAATAAAGAAGATAAATTTCACTGAATTTGGCCGGCTCTGTACATAAAATATCTTTTTTTTTCAATAAATAAAACATGTTTGTCAGTGTAGAATTTAAATTTCTTATGTACAAGGTGGCGCAAAAATAACCTTCCGATGTTTTTTGGCTGTAATTTAAAAAAAAAAATGAAAAACTTTGATTCTTCTTGTGGATTATTTTTATTTGGTCTTTTAATTTTTTTACATCAAGTCGAGAATATGATGTCATGTAAATGGCCGCCGCCACAGTTGATTGTCATTTGAGCCCTTTTTATGGCATTTTCCATCACTTTGGTCAAAACTTCCGGCGATAGGTCCTCACATTCTTGACGGATATTGTCTTTAAGAGCTGCAAGAGTCTGAGGCTTGTTGACATAAACCTGCGACTTCAAAAAGCCCCACAAAAAGAAGTCTGCAGCGGTCAAATCAGGCGATCTTGCTGGCCAGTGCAAATCGCCAAAACGGGAGATTAAGCGGCCGGGAAATGCATCCTTCAGCATATCGGTGGTGGCACGTGCAGTGTGTGCTGTTGCACCGTCCTGTTGGAACCACATGTTTTCCAATCCCAATTCATCAAGTTGCGGCAAAAAGAACTCGTTGATCATTGCTCTGTAGCGCTCACCATTCACAGTAACCGTTTGGCCCGCGACGTCTTCGAAGAAAAAAGGTCCGATGACTCCTCCAGCGAAAACAGCACACCATACAGTGACTTTGAGCGGGTGTAATGGCTCTTCGTGGGTTACACGCGGATTTTCAGTGCCCCGCAGAAGCGTAAATTTTGC
The DNA here is from genome assembly GCA_949128085.1 of Cetonia aurata. Lineage (NCBI taxonomy): Eukaryota > Metazoa > Arthropoda > Insecta > Coleoptera > Scarabaeidae > Cetonia > Cetonia aurata. Next base: position 63,805,280 of record OX421884.1, on the reverse strand, counting down.
TTATTTACGTACCCGCTAAGATTGAAATGGGCCTCATCACTCAAAAATCATCTTCCTCTTGGTGGTGATTAAGGATGGCTTGAGCGTATGTTAGACGCGATTGGCGGTCAGCAGCTAACAGCTGATGCACCGTCTGGACTTTGTACGGAAACATCTTCAAATCTTGCACCAAAATTCGCTGTAAAGACCGTCGACTGATACCCATTTGCGTGGCACGTCGTCTGGTCGATGTCGACGGCGCTTCCATGACATCCTCGGCTACAGCAGCAATATTCTCTGCAGAACGGCTACTCCGGGGTCTGCCACGCCTGGCAGCATCTCGTGTTGTGCCAGTCTCTTCAGGGCGAGCGGCTAAACGTCGCAGTGTTTCACCAGTAGGCGTTGGACGGCCAGGAAATCTGCGACGAAATTCACGTTGTGCCAAAGTCACCGACCGATTATTGGTCAAATAAATAGTCACCAATATTCCGCGTTCTGGAGCACTGTAGCGTAACATAGTTTATTAACGTGTATTTCGCATGTGTTTACTACACAAATGTCAAAACAGAACTGTCATTAGGGGCCAATCGCAAAATTTAGGTATAGCATTTTCTGATAGGAGGATTACTTTTGCGCCACCTGTACGTGCACCAGTATGATTCAACGTTATAGAATCTTTCAACACGCGGATATCTTTAAGATGTTTCAGATAAAAATTTTTAATAACAAAAAGGTGAACAACGTATTGTACTTAGCTATTTTTTTTTATTACAAATGCATTTTATTATTTCCCTAAACGTCAACTTAGCATGCAATACGAATCAATGATTGAGCATGCAAGTTTTGTCAAGATTCTCAAGAGAGATCACCTGCGACATGGATATCCGCAAGCGAATATGAACGAGGCATCATGGTACCGTAAAAATTCACGCCGTTCACGTTTTGACAGCTGTCAATGCGCGTGTTTTATCCTCGATAAGGCGGTAAAATTTAAGCAGTCGACATCAAATTTATGTCCTTTCCTACCCATTCCGCAGTCGATAATACGTGAAATAGGTCTCTCCAACAGTTCCCGTAAACGGGACACAAACTTCGTCGTATCGATTACTCGACGAGGCAAGAGATGATAGATCTCTAGTGAGATCAGGGGCTGGCGTTGAAACGATCTCTTTATCAAGGTGGAGGGACTGCGTCTTGCGTGTCGCCGCTGCTGCATTTCTGGTAGCTGGTGGTATCAAATTTCGGTGTGGAAAATCGTATTTTTACCTGTCCGATCTATATAGGAGGACAACATTCCACTTATCTGCTATCGAGATAGTGCGGCTGACGTGTCTTGTAGTTAAGTCTAGTGGTTGTGTGTCGTTTACCGAATTCTACAGGTTGTTAAAATGCGATTAAATTTGTTCTCAGTTGTGTGTAAGTGACACGTTTTAGTCTGTTTGGAAAATCCAATGCCAAATGTTTATGCCATTAAAAACGGTTCAACCGATTTTTAGTTAAATAAATTAAGAAACCAATTTTAAATCTTAGAAATGGGAAGATTTTTTTTTTTAATATGTTGTAGATTAAAGTTTCATTATTTTTTTTTGTGTATGCAGAATAACTAACCTTACTGGCACAAAAATATTAAATAAATATAAATTTAAATATATTTTTATTTATACAGGATACAACCCAATTAACGATTCTAGAGTTTAAACTCAGGAGCGATCCTAAATTTATTGATAGATTAATCGATTAGTCAATGTTTAGTGTACATGTACAGTTATTACCGAAAAAAGGTTAACAACCTACGCAAAAATATGCTTTTACTACGGCTGCGGCTCATCGGCGTAAACAAACGTTGAGTCTGATTCATTGTGTATTTATCCGACATAAAATTTCTTGTTTCTATAATTTATTTTTTCTTATCAAAACACAGATATGCACACCTTGAAGTAATAGTTTGATGTATTCCTTGGTAAAACAGATTTCCTGTTTCTAGATGTTCTTATTGGTTTATTAGAATAATTTATTTCGTATATACAACGTGTCCCGTATCATTTTATTCAAATTTTGTAGGGTAATGTAAATTAATGACTAAAAAACAGCAAAAGCAGTAGGTCAATTTTGTTTCTTTATCAACATACAGGATGTTTACCATTCGTACACTATCATTTTCTGGAGATCCCTTGCAATTAGATTAATGGGACAAAAATGTTGACAACAAAACCCCGCCTGGAGAATTATTTAACATTATTTTCAACTTCCGGAAACGTTTCATTAGATCGGACGTCGATAGCTACTTTCTTATTTTAAATGGAATGGCGTTGTTTTTCTTATTGTAAGGGATTTTACACATTCTTTAAAATCAATTTGCCCTTACGTTCTTTATCTTTAAATTGAATTCATTCATAAACTGATCCTAAAATTGGATATGTTTGACCATACATACATATTTTTTAAATACTCTTGATATCCAGAAAATATAGTTTCTAAATGCCGCATCGTTTCACCAAAATCTTATGAGCGTAAACTAGACCTACTTTATAATAAAAAAATAACAAAAGTGGTTAGTCAATTCTGTTTGGTTACCGAAATATGTTGGTTTAATATAAGATAAATGATTAAATAAACAAATTAAACAAGTAAATAAATTAAACGAATAAGTAATAAATTGAATCACAATGATGCATGGAGAAAAAAAGATGTTACCACGTATTATAAATATAATGAATGATATTAACTCAAGGACAACAATACGTTATCTAGTACCCAGTATTCATCCATGTATTACTGTTTATTAGGAAGATGGTACGCTCTAATATAATTATAATACAACCAACTATAAAGTTAGTTGTCCCTATTGTTACTATCTATTTTTCTCAGTGTGGTAATGGGTAAAATTGACCTACCACTTTTGCTATTTTTAGTCGTTAAATTTAATCTACTTTACCCTCCCAAAGTTTGAATAAAACGATACGGGACACATTGTATACATGTGTCCTGTCAATATGGAATGTAGTGGATAGACAAGTTTCTTTCTTTTAATTTTTGTAATTGTTTAATTGTAACGTTTAGCAGTAAGTAAATTTGTGTCCGAAAAGTTGAATATGCATGTCGAACACTTACTGCTCTTGTTTGCAATTTATATCTTTAGTACAGGGTGCGGCAGGGAAACTTGCTGATTTGAAAAGTCAATAAAAGAAAAAGTACTTCAAATATCGATTTAATTCTTTTTGTATCGTATAGTACACATTCTGAATTTTTGTTTTAAGTGGTTTTAAAAATGACATCGGGCAAATGGCGGCCCTCATTCGTGATACACTGATCAACCCTAGATTTAAAGTTGCGCTCCACTCTTTCGAGCATATCGACGGGAATGTTGGCGATGGCTTGGCGGATGTTGTCCTTCAGGTGTTGCAGGGTCCGGGGTTTGTCGTTGTAAACGATGGTTTTAAGATATCCCCATAAAAAACACGAGAGCGTCGTCTGGTAAGTTACTGAGCGCTTCACATGCAGTTTGGCGAGAAGCGAAATCGCGTTCACTCAACTTTTGGACCACAGCCAGTTTGTAGGGATGAAACTGGAGTTCCTTGTGAAGAATTCGTCTCACTGTGCGATCAGAAATCCCCAAAGCAGCAGCGTGTTTACGCGCCGAACGGGGAGAGCGCAAAAACGACTCCCTTACCCTTTCGACGTTTTCTGGAGTTCTGGATGTCCGTTGACCTCCTGGGCCTTTTTTTTCAAAACTCCCACTTTCCCTAAATGTGTTCACCCACGAAACAAGCGATTGCCGGCCAGGAACGGGACCCGCGGGATGAATATCGAACCGAGTTTGGAAGGCAGGCTAAAAAATATAGCAATCGATTTAAAATAAAAAAGTTGAAAGTAGCTCTGGGAATTTGTAACACCCTGTATACTTGAAAATATATATCTTTAGTAGTTTTTGTGCTCGATTTCGCCGACACACTAATGGCGCACCCGGTATAACCAAAATTGCGATTCAGATTGTTAACCTTTTTGTGGGAGGAGCTGTATACTAGTTAAATGGTGACAAATGAATTCATCAATGATTTTAGCAACACTACATTCCTATTCATGTCAAAATCTACTAATATAATTGCTGACAACCCATAAAATAGAGTTTATTTTATTATGCAACAATGAGAATAAGGAAGAATGATAATGTGTATGAGTTCGCAATTTCTGTTCTTCGCTCTACCATTATAATTAATTCGTGAATGTTTGAAACGGATTTACAAACCAGGTTAACATCTTTCCCCATCATCTGCAACACGAATATATTACTCCAGAACGAAAAGGGCCAAGAATAACTAACCGTCGCACAACGTAGAGCAAACAGACCGCGTTCACCTTTTAATAATAATAATCTTCTTCGTCGGCCCGTTGCTACGTTTGACTGATTGGCAGTCATTTGTCCGTGCCAAGATAAATCAACGAGTATTAATAAAAAGGCACGGCAGAAAATCAATTTGAGGAATCTGGACGTGGCCCGTACATATATACATACAACATACACACACATCGCGACGGTTGAAAATAAATAAAGACGGACGATTTCACATTTACATTTCGACCGTCAGCTGTTCGAGATATCCGCTACGAACACGCAGAGACAGGCGTAAAAACAAAAGCGAAGCAACGAATCGATTTCCGGTTCTCATGTCTTTCTCTCTCATTCTGCTTGCGATTCCTATGTTTTTTTTTGTTTTGTTTTGCTTTTTAGGTTAAAAGAACTGAATATTCTTTTGTCCGCAGTATACCTACGCGTTTATCGGGTTCGCCGGAGCGATTCGTTTTTGTTTTGCGAGTGTCCGCCGCAAAAACAGATGATGAAAACCGTTTTTAGATTAATGCCTTTTTCTTTTTGTTCCTCCGCGCAATCTCAAAAAAAATTTCTTGGGTTTATTGAAATTTCATCTGCATATTTTCTATAACAAAAATCCCAAAAGGAAGGTGAAAAAATCCCTTACCACAAAATTAGATAACAAATCTAAATACGTATTTCGGCAACTAAGTTGCCATCTTCAGTAGAAACAAGTGAAAAGCAGTGTTAAACATAGTGTTTTCGGCTAAGGTAAACCTTGGCAGATATGCTCTTCACCAAATCACTAGTGGAATAACACGGACATCTTCTACAAACAACAAGGCTTATATACTATCTAAATCTAGTGGGACGTAACGACCTAGCAAATAAATTACAATAATTCGTATAAGCCGGACTCGGGTATAGGTCCTTTGTCGGCATTCAATAGTTTACCTTTGTTCTTAAGTATGTAAATACTTTCGTAACTATCGAATTCTCGAAAGTTATTTACAGTTTTAACTAGCCTGAGGCTATCTATAGGCATACCGTGACCTGTGTTTAAAATATGTCGAGCAACGCTAGATTTATCTGGTCTGTTGTATTTGAAATGTGCAATATGTTCTTTATAACGAGTTGAAATTGAGCGCCTAGTTTGCCCGACATATTTTTGACTACAGTCTCTACAACTTATTTCATAAATCCCAGATTTTTGATCTACCTCAATTTTATCCTTAGTGTTACCCAAAAAAATTTTTTCACCTTCCTTTTGGGATTTTTGTTATAGTTTTCAAGCCACAGTCTCCACCCATCACTGCATATTTTCTCTTTTACGCTAAAACCAATGCCATGATGATATTATACCGGGTGTGCCAAGAGTTTGTCGACGGAATTTAGTACAAAAAAGAGTACGAAAGATAGGAGAGAGATTTACATTAATGCGCATTTTGTAAAATAATTTTCAAATATACAGGGTGTTACAAATTCCCAGATCTACTTTAAATTTTTTAATTTTAAATGGATTTCTATATTTTTAGTCATTATTTGGATAACCACCTAAAACAACTTTGCGGTGATATATGGTTATCTACACTTCCGATAGTCAATTTAGGCTATATAAATTTTGTAAAAGGTTTGGCGATTTTAAGTTTTATCCTAAAAAAGGTTGTTGTGTCGCGCGGTATTTTTTGTTATGGATTTGGGGGCTAACAGTTAGTATATTTCAAGGTGGGGTAACTCAAAGATATATACAGGGTGTTAAATCTGTCGTGACATTTTTTTTAAATTCAACCGCTTTTCTTTCGGTTTTTTTTTTTAAATGGAACCCATATTTTCCAATATTATCAGCAAATTTCTTGTAAAATTACCTTCAAAATTGTGTCACTAACGTAATACCAGAGATAAGTAAACCTCACCGTAGCAGAATTGACTGATTCTCGCGGGTTGCATAAGTCAAAGGCTGCAATATTACTAAAATCGAATCTAAATATCATGTTTGAAATACCTAAGAAGTATTTAAGTTATATAAGTAAGCGAAATTTACAATAAAGTGTAACAATAGACCATATTCTATAACCCAATTACAATAAACTTGCCATCTTATACAGGCTGTGCAAATATTAAAACTAATCAAATCAGAACTTTAACTGGGTATAACTTGATTAATTTAAATAGAGCACCATATTTTTGAATTTGCCAGCAAATGTATTTTTTAATTACCTATCGGTTGGTATTTATAGCTTAAGGTTTAAGTTTTCACATTTTTATATAATAATAAATCTGTAAAAATGTAAAAATAGTCGTTTTTTGCACCATTTGACGTTTTTTTTAATGAGAGGTCTACTGTATCTAGTTAAATAGTAGCTTAGTTTTTAGAAATGTCAGATAATTCATTTATTTTTGTTCTACATACATATTTTGCTTCTGTTTTATGTTATCGTTTATTTTTCCTTCGTTAAATTTACTATTTCTTTGTGAGGGTTTTGTTCTTCGTTCATTAGAATTACTTTAATTTTCTTGTCATGAGCAAAGACTATTTTTAAGTACATAATAGATACTATAAATTACTGTTTTACGCTTTCATTACACCTTTTGAGTTTATAACTACGTGTGTCCAAAGCAATACATATTGCAATTTATTCATTTTCATAATAAAAATACAATTTTTAGTGACCGTGAAACGTGTCACTAAAAATTAACACATTTCTGCGTGTAGATTGAATAGCAAAGCAACCGCTGCGCTCGCTCCAGTATTCGTTGTGAGCTATGAGTGACTATGACGAAGACGAATCTACTGCAGTAAGAAGAATGAGCGGGAGACGCACATGCGTGGTATAACCGTTGACTTTGCAGGGATACACCATGTATATCTTCTTCTGATACCGTTGCTATGCCTATTGCAATTGCAATTTTTGATTGAATAATAAGTACGATAATAAATAGATTCTAATTTAAGTGAACCAATTAAGAAAACAATTTCTTAATTGGTTCATAGGATCCTTTCTATAAAGAATAATAGTTCCCACAAGAAGGAAACTAAATAAGTCAATTAGATTATAACAATCATAAAAGAAAATTGTTCTTCTAACATAACATTTTTCAAAATTAACTGAATGTACCTTAACATAATTCGGCAAGCATTAAAATTATTCTAACAATAGCGCTTGAAGATGGAACACCCTCCTTCTTCTATTTAGATGTTACGGAAAGTAAAACAATAAATTATTTTTAATTGTAGGTCTGCATTAGATGATATTGCTTCCTTAATTAATGTAGACAACGGTATAATTATATATTCTCATTCCTAGGTGTAATATAAACACTTGCTTCATGGAAGTTAGACCACTTTTTTAATTAATCTCTTATTTATGCGTTGATGAGATAGAATACAAGAAGTTGTAAGTCTGTAAACTAATACGCTACCTATTTTCTAATTTATGTTAAGATGAAATTATGAGAACACAATTTTAATTCTTTAATGTTCTCCAGTAATTTCCAATACACTTATATATCTAACTCATTTTATTTCTCTTGTTTACTTATTTGCATATTCCCAAGAAAGAAAAATATCTAATTCCACAAAATATCCGACCTGTCTTCGACAATTAACCGTACCTAAACAACAAAAATCTCCCCTTCTTCGAAACCGTCGGACAATTATGCCGAAATGCGTTACCGAGAAACGTAAATCTTCTTTCTCTTTGCACTGACAAGGGCCTAGGTGAGGTCGATATAATGGGCATTCATTATCTGGGATATGGTTGCTACCGCGAAATCCTGGCGAACTCTGGGCCCTAGGGCTGTTTAAAACTCCGCCTACTATGTGGCTTATATAGGCTAAGTGATCATGATGTTAAAATGATAAATGTTATTTAATTGATTCGGGAGTTGGTACCTGAACAGATGGAAATGGTGAAGGAGTTTTCCGTGCGTGAAGTGAATCATTAGAGGAAGTTTTTACAAGCCAAAACGATGATTCATACTCTTATTTTAAACATGCAAACCAGTAGCCTTTTATAGAAAAGCTAGTGCGCTTAAATATAAATTGAAATCAATATCCAATTCCTTTAAGGTTAAAACTTTTTACATCAAGGAATGGTTACTGATACAATAGCAGACAAAATATTATAACAGCACACAGCAAATAGCAAACCTATTTTTTTGTACAGGTCCCACCGAAGACTGGGTCTTGGATTACAGCTCTATTTGTCATTTTAGAAAGAAACTTTTTCTACAAGAATGTTATAGAATCCAATGCTGCATCACCTAAAAATATTTTTGACTATACACAGAGTCCCAGAAGTAGGCAAACGTTTACTTACTTCGTTATTTTAAATGGAACACCCTATATATTATTTCATTTTTCAATTCTACGTAGAAAAATAACATGACTTCATAAAAACTACTATATGTCTATTTTTAATAACAACGTTGTTATTTACTCTTTTGTCAAAAGTGGTCCCGATGCAAAGCATCGGTTAAGGCGGCGTGGTTTATATTTGCATTTGTTTTAGACATTCATATTTTAAATATCATACATACATACTTAGTCTGATTCAACATTGAAATTAAAATCGATGTAATTGTATACAGGTGTCCACTATAGCTCTGAACATTTGCTTAACTTTAATCCAAGGTAACTTGATTTTTTTAAATAGCACCCTATATTTTTGCTTCTGTTAAATTAATCCTTGCCCAAAACCCTATCAATCCATACTAAACATTTATGATGCCTCATGCACGACTTCATAGTGAATTAATGATTTTAAATAAATCCAATAATTTTTCCGTTAATTTCCAGGTCGCCTTGGTATATAAGCGTTAAACAAAGGAATATCAAAACGATATTGAATTGTTTTCGCACCTTTCCAGAGATCAAAACCCGACTTGCATTTTACACTGACAATGAGGGATAGGCACAAAATGGCTGATACAAACTGAATAATGACGGATTAAATTTTTTCTTTTTTGCTCTCATCCGTTTAATCTCTTTAGAGGATGAAGGGTTTCTTTCATTTAACAGTTAATACCGGCCAACGGGACAGCTGCTCCTGTCCGTGACGCTGTTGCAAACGCGGCCATCTTGATAAATTTACGTCTTCACAAATCCGCTTAAAAAGGCGTAATTTCCAAAGTTATATCAGCGATAAAAATACTACCAGATTCATCGGCTTGTAACTTTATCGAACGCCTGCACACAGCGAACATAATACAATCTCTCGCTCTTCTGTTCTTTTTCATTTTTGTTTTCACAATTTTCTTCTCCTACATACATATATAGGTTTTCTTGGCGCGTCCTGTAAATAACGTAAAATATTCAGAGTCAATCACTCAACCAGTCAGTCACTCAGTCGACTATGTATGTAGTTGTGTGAGTTGATCAAGCAAACGCTGGGCAGATGTCGAAACTCGAGGCCATCGGGATAGGCCGGCGCAATGCTGCTAGACGTCTGATTGTAAAAATATTTGTTTAGCTTCGAATTACCGGTTCGATTTGTTACCGTTCCAGTGACAAGTGAGTGACTCGAATAAACATCGCAGGAACAATATATACAATAAAGTTGGTGCATGTGTATACACAATATAAAACATATAAATATTATACGCACATAAATGCATCTATAACGAATGGATACAAATCTGTATAATATGTAAATAGGATGCATAGATATATACTGCTTATCTTTTATTAATAAATTGTTCGTATTAAAAAATATTTTTATGTTCTTTAATATAATATATAATATTTTGTTATAGCTTTTAAATAATATGTGTATTTTTTATCCATATTTTAATCAATAAGTGTTATTTATTAATAAAAAATGTAATAAATTATTAACATATAAACTTATGTTTTATTTCAATTCCCACAGGTAAGTTCAAATATTAAGATAAACAATTACTACTACAATACTATCTCGAGAACCGTATTGAAAAATTAATTATTTTATACAGGATGGTCCAGATTTTCTTCTGGATACTTTACTAGCGTATTCTAACAACAAAATTAATGACAAAACTTTATATAAACATTTGTCATTAAATATTTCCCAACGGAGATCTCGTATTGTAAACTTTCCATAAAAGAATTCTAAAGAACAAGGTTTATTCTATTAGTAAGTACATAAAAAGAATTTATTTTTAAGTAATGATTAATGGTACATTAATTAATAATGAAGATGTTCAAATTGTAATCCGCCAACCTCGATACATTTCCTACAACGTCGAACCAGTGCATCAATGGAGTTAGATATGTGTAAAGGATTTTGTTTCATTTCATTACATGCTTCTTGAATTTTTCCAAGTAATTCCTCTCTTGTATTAACAGGCGTAGCGTAAACCTTATCTCTCAACACTCCCCAAACATAATAATCGAGGGGAGTGAGGTCTGGTGACCTCGGGGGTCAGGATACTGGACCTGAACGGCCAATCCAATGCTGTGGATAATTGATATTCAACCATTCACGCATAGGTAGTCTAAAATGCGTTGAGCCCCGTCTAGTTGTATCCAACTGTTTCTTCTAAAGTAAATGGGCATTTCATAAAGGATATCTTCAAAATCAGTATCAAGAAATTCACGAAATAAGATCGAGTTTAATTTTGGCGGTAAAAAGTATGGACCATAAATGTTATTATGTAAGACGCCGAGCCAAACATTAACACTAAACCTATGTTGAAAAGTGCGCGGTCGAATCTCATGCAGATTTTGGTGTGCCCTAAGCAGTATCCTCACTGCCCGTTTTTGCATTATAAATACTTTATTTATTTCTCTGGAATCTCCCCATATTATAATACCGTAACGTATAACTGAGACAATGTTTGCATTGCACACAGATTTCATTGTGTAGTTATTAGTCACTCGATTTAGAATTTTAAGACCGTAGCAAAGCACCAAGCAGTGAACCTGTTTGTTTTAGGGAAATAAAATCATCATTTTTAATTAATATATTAGTATCATCCGCAAAGCTAATTTGCTTTTTTATTTTCACCGCTATTTACTGTGTAGATATCGTTAAGAAAAATTAAAAAGAGCAGAGGACTAAGTATACTGCCTTGTGGCACACCAATGCTAGTTATCACTGTATCCGAATAAGTGTGCCCCGCTGTTGTAACTAGTTTAACCATTTGTTTACGATCAGCAAGGTAAGATTGAAACCAGTCATATGCAACACCCCTGATTCCATATCTATACAATTTCCCCAATAGTATTTTGTGTGATATAGTGTCGAAAGGCTTTGTGATATCTAAAAAGATTCCACAACTTCAAGCTCCATTTTGAAAAACTTTATATATCTCTTCCACATAATCATATAAAGCCGTGCTTGTGCTTCTACCAGGCAAAAAGCCGTGTTGGTTTTGATGTAGAAGATTATGTCTTTTAAAGAAAGTTAGAACTTGCTGGTAGACTGTTGCTTCCATAATTTTTGAAAAAATATTTAGTAGGCAACTATAGTTAGCACATGAAATATGGTCACTACCTTTATGTATTGGGCACCTTTATGTATTGGCCTCAATATTACTCGAAGGCCTTTAAATTCCTGTGATGTTGATGTTATTTTATTGCCTGTGTGTTATGATGTTGTAGATACTTGCAGTGGACGTGAATATGTAACTACACAACTAGATTTATTGATATTCAGCATTACACACTAAAAAATATTTGCAATTCCTACAGAAAATTCTAGTAATGTATAGGGTAAATTTACCAAAAATTAGAAAATTTATCTAAAGTTTTCTATTAAATTTTCCCAATTTTTGGTAATTTTACCTTATACGTTACTGAAATTACAAATATTTTTTAGTGTGTAGCTTATTTTTATCAGGCCATTGATCGAGTAGGTACGTGTGGGTTTCTTTGTAGTTCCTCCTCCATCGGTGGTGCAGGTTATATCAGAAGAGATCTTGAAATCATGGGTGTACCCAACGAATATCGATCTTCAGTAGTAAGTCCTTTACAAACAATACGAATAGTAGAGGCCCAAGATTGGATCCCTGCGGAACGCCGAATGATAGAACTAAGTTGGCAGAAACATGTAAGTTACATAAAACCATCTCTGACTCAGGTAAGAACGGAGTAGTTTTAGGGACGAACGAATGAAGCCAAAAAAAAGGATAAATTGCCAAGCTTTTCATGATAAATTTAAATCGATCAACCATTAATATATTAATGACTAAATTCCACATACAAACAAGATGAAGACCGAATCTAGATCAGAAAAAAAAATATCGCCACAACTCACCGATGACTAACGCAATACGAAAAAGATAATCGCGAGCTAACGAGAAGAAACATTAATTTTTTTTTTCGCCCTTTTATCTCACTCTCTCTATCTCCGTCTCCCTCTTTCACCCCCTTTCCTAATTCGACGTCCCCATTCACCGTCCTATAGTAACGACATCCTTTCCCCAACCACGTTATTACGTAGCTAGGGAGATCCACGGCCTGTCGTCGTCCGCCATTTTGCCCGGTGGCGGAGACACATGAGGAGTCGATCGATGCTCGTACAAAGGGGGTAGGGCGCGGGGTTCCTCCGAAGGGAAACAAACGCTACCGCGCCTCGTTTTCGCACCCCGCGCCCCTCCTCTAGCACGGAGACGTTGGCGACAATCCCGCCGGCGCTATTCATTTGTCTTCATCGCGTTTATTTCGGCCTTAATTGCTTAAATTGTATTCTCTAGTTGTTTCTTTGTTTATTGCCGGTTTGTTTACATCGGGGCCGATCAGGTCTCAACGGTACGGAACGGGGTGCGAGGATATTGGGGTGGGAGCGACTATAGGGGAAAGATAGGCATTTGGTAAATATACAGAATGCCGAGCGAATTGCGAATCGATTACATCAATTATATACTTCGTAACATTAGAAGTGTTACACCCAGAAGGAATGATTGCTTCAACTTGATTTTTTGGCAATATGGTAGTCTTACATCCAGAATGATACGATAACATTTGCAAGAAATTTTATTCATTTAACAAAAAAAAATAAAAATTAATGTGTTGGGCGATCCCGTAGATGAGTACACTCGGCAGAATGAGATGGTCGATGTCTGCTTGTGGCACCTCGTTCCAAGCAAGTAGAACTTCGTAGATTAACTGTGCTAGAGTCTGTAGAGGATGGTGCAAAATGGGCTGGTCTCCTCCAATCATATCCCATACATGTTCGATGGGATTTAAATCCGGTGAAAGAGGTCGCCACGACAAAACATTAACGCCTGCTTCTTGGAGAAAGTCCATAGTTCGACGAGCAATATGGGGGAGGTGCATTGCCTTGCTGAAAAAAGACGTGTGGACGGCCGTCTAGATAATGCAGTAAAGTGGTTTGTAAGACATCATCAAAATAACGCGCAGCTGTGATACTTACTCGAATAAAGACAAGCGATGACCATGGGCAATAGTCCTGTGTATTTTCATGCCTCTCAACAGCAAACTTAATATCACCTCGCTCTCCACGGCCATCGTGCGTACCTAGGCAAAATCGCGGTTCGTCGCAGAGGACGATATTATGCCATTCTGCCGCCCAAGGTTCCCGTTCTCTGCACCAGTTTAAACGTTGACGACAGTGGTCCGCGGTCAAAGGAAGCACTAATCGTGGATGTAATGAAAAAAGTTCAAAAGTTCGAATGCGGCGACATAGTGTACGCATAGTAAACAGGTCTATCCTCTTCTCCAAACCATTGGTGATTTGACGCGTAGTAGTGCCACGAAGTTATTATTTTTAATATTTTAAGTAGTCTTAAGTAATATTATTGTAAGTTATTGTGTAAGCTCGCCGATTTACGTCCACTCAGCAAAGTCGCTATGTTAAAAGTAAGGAGGGGTGGACGTAAATCGACGTAGAATAAAGAGTTTAGAAAAGAGAAAAACAGTTGTGAATTACTTAGTTGTTTCCGTTCAATCAGGGTCGATCAAAGTAGCTACCCTCCAGATTTATTTTATTTACCCCCCCCCCCCCCCCCTCCAGTTACGGAGATCATATTTACCCCCGTGACAGTAGCAAAAAGGTTGCGTAGAGCTAGTTGTCTGAAGCGCCTATCTTGACGCTTTATGGTACGGCTCGGTTGACCAGTTGATCTTCTTCGTGTGCCTCTGCCTTCTTCTGTCCACACACGACACATATGCATTACCGTCATTGCAGTACAATTAACACGGCAGCCAATTTCGTGATAGGACAAACCAACATCTCGATAGGCAAGCAAAAAAATTAGATTACATGTAAATAAAATGTCTTGCAAATGTTATCGCTTCATTCTTCCGGGTGTAACACTTCTAAGGTCACGGAATATAGTTAGCTTATTGTTTTATGCCGTATTGGTGATGTTTAGTTAAGGATTGTTTTTAGTATAGTCAGGGTAGTGTCTTAAACATCGTAGAAAAACATATAGAAAAAAAGTGTATGAGTCTTTGGAAAATTTGGTTCCGGATATCCGAACTCAATCAATAGCATGATTACCTGAAGATGGTAAAGCTCTACCATCACGGAACATATTCAAAGGTGTATTAAAAGCAGAAAAATGTTCATGTTGTCGTCGAGTTGCCACGTTGAACAGAATTTACAGTTGCACAAACGAATTTATCTCAAACTCCAGATGATACCCAGCCATCGTGTTCATTTGAGAGTGCAGCTGATAATCAGTCGTCAACCTAAATCTTTAAAAATTGCTAAACCACAGAAATTTGCAACCTCCAGATTAAAACAACAAATGTTTGAGGAAGAATCTAACGAAAAAAAATTTAGTGAAGGCAATTATATTATTTTGTTACTTTTATTTTATTGATTTAACAAACCGAGTCAGTTCATTTGAATGATAACTACTATTCATTTAACAAAGTGAGTGGTATTAAGAAATAAGGGTAGACTAACAAAAATTGCAGTTAATTGAATGTAATTATGATGTTGAAATGACCAATTTCCAATTTTTTTACCTATATATCTAACCTTTGTTATTTCACACTGATAATCCATATCCTGCGTAAATTTATTTATATATTTATAAATGATTTATGTCGTGTATTTACTAGATACACATCTTGTGGGAAGTGTGATCATCAAAACTGCGACTTCTGCCACACCACCGGCGGTGGCTTTTGACCGCTGCGAATCCCCATAATAAATAATAATATTTGTTCCGAATTTGTAGTTTGATTAATCTACTCCAAATATTGACTGCGTGCAAACATTACACTGCGTTTGGTTCGACACTGCCATTTTTTTAGAGCACATGTGTTATGGCAAAACTGTATGTTAAAACCAAATATCAGTTTTTCGAGCGAACTTCAACTTACAGTAAGTAGTTTACCAGTTTCGTTGCGGCAGATGCCACATTTATTAATACCAAAATCATTAAAAATAATGGTAATATAAGATAAATGAAATACTGTTATTGATCTAAAATATTTATCCTATATAAATACTAGACTGAATATTCACTTGTCAGCACTATTATTTTTCCTCAAGGGATAAAGTGTTTACCCGGTTCACAGAAAAATATCCTATAGTCGTATCTGGCGTGCAATTACAGTTTATGTTGTCGAATATGGAATGGGAGAACAGAAATAATGTGTTTGTTAATGTATAAATGAAATTGCGAATATTCTTCTTATTACTGTACTATTTACAAACTGTTATTGTGGAGTCTTTCTTTAATCAAACAAACAAAATGTCCCGAAACCTTTAACAAATCTCCCAATTTAATTATAATATCAAACCGGGGATTAAACCTTCTAAATAGGTACACAAAAACGACCGGTAAACCTACAACAGGGTCGGCACTTCACAACACCTAAACTCTCCCGCGATAAAGACGGATAAAACTCCATATTCAAACTTCACTGGTTCACTATCAACGAGTATCATCCCATATAGGGGTAGCGGAGCAAGGTTTTATACGGTGCCGGGACACAATAAAAATGGGAGGGGTCTAAAATCGAGCGGCAGACAGTTAGCAGATGGGCCATTATGTTCCTATAATACTAACAACCCTGCTAAATACATTCCCCTAACGTCTTATTGGAAAGCGGCACTGCGTAGAGGAGAATTTAATACACAGTTGCTACTGCTGGGATGATCATACCATTTTGGAAGGATGCGTTATTCGTTTTTTTTATGACGGGTTTTCTGTCGGCACTGTTGAGTTGGTTTAGCGTAATATATTGGGGTACTAAAGAAGGATAATTGTTGTTGTACTGATGGTTACGATCGAATAAGGAAAATGCTTCAATGTTATGAAAATGGATCCGTATAGATTTTATTTTCGCATTTCTGACGATATGTAATATAATGTATTTATGTGATCCTTAGATTGCAGATGCTTTAATACGCCTTATATGTTGCATTTAACATAAATACAATCAAGTTAAGTTTAAGAATCAGTCAGCTCTTGCAGCCTGCAGGCAGCATACCTTTTAATATTATTTTTAAGCAACTGTAATGGAAATTGCTTAACGTTTTTAGGCAATTTATTAAAGGCTTTGATTGCTAAGTACCAATTCGACTTCGTTGTATAAAACCTCAGTAAAAATTATATCTAAATACGGCATAGTTATTCTAAGTATAAGGTGTCCAGCAAGGGCAGGGAGTATTTGAAAATGCGATAAAAGAACATTACAAGTCTGGAAAATTTTATTTTTAATTTTTAGGCAAAGATTTAGAAAATTAAGTCCCAAAGATTATGGTGTCCAAATGTTGACCCTCGCGCTGCCGGTACTCCTGTAACGGATCACGTAAATTAACCGCCTCACGTTTACACATCTCTCTGGAAACGGTGGCCATTTTAGTGCGGATATTGTGCTTCAATTGCAGTAGAGTTTGTGATCTGTTTGCGTACACTTTCTCTTTAAGGTACCCTCATAAGGAATAATCAAGGGGTGTAAGATCGGGGCTTCTCGGGGCCTAGTTGATGGTGTCTCGACTAAAGATCACTTTTTCCGGAAAAAGTCGATTGACAACTTCAAGTGATTGGTTTGAGGTGTGTGGCAAGTGGCCCCATCTTGTTGGAACCATGTTTCCTCATTAAAACCTTCAAACTCCTGCAGTTGTGGAACCAAAAAGTGCTCGCCCTTGGCGGTCTTCAAAAAGTAAGGCCCAATGATATCTTCACTAGACATAGCAGCCCAGACAGTAACTTTTGGACTATGTAATGGTCGTTAATGTTTCTGTCTTGGAGTTTCGTTGGCCTACTAGCGGCAGTTGTGTCTTTTTACGTCACTAAACTTAAGGTTTTCGAACGTTAGAAAACGTTGAAGCATTTCTTTCGCAAAATTCAATCGGTAACCTTCAGATTTCGAAAAAACTGAATTTTGTAGGCTGTAAGATATAAATCTTGCTTCAGAATCTTGTGCAACGATAATTTTCTAATGTTGAAAATATTTTTTACTGCTTGAAAAATACGTGCGTCAAATCCACTCTAGGTTGTGGAACAGCCTGTATAATTTCGCCTACTTATTATTTCACAATTAAATAGTAGAAAATCTGTACCCTCCGCAAGTTCATAGTTCATATGAAAACTATTTACCGTGTTGAATGCCTTCAATACATCATATATTTTTTTTTGCTTTTTTTCAGAAAAGTCAAAATAACCCTAAAACAGTAATCGATCAAAGTTGGCCATGATTTCCGGTATAACCGGAAGCACGACATGATGGTACTATTGTTTCTAAATAGATCACAGCCAACTACAATAAACCTCAAAGTTTGAAAATCAAAATATCGTTGCAACTTTCAATGGACAGGTTCCGGAAATCACCCTATATAACGTACCTTGTGCAGAATTTAAGTATAGCCGATGTGTAAGCTAAATTCACCAGAATTTAATAAGTTATATCAATAATATAAGTCTTTGCTACTAATTTTTTAGGTCGTCCTAAACTAGAACTCTTTAGTGTGGTCAGAGTTTTATTAAGGTAAACTACACTCCGCCAAAAAAGTATCGCATAATTTAGTTTTGAATCATAAAAGTATCGCATAATCTTTGTTTGTAGCATAAAGTTGTAAATATACTTTAATGCGCTCTAAGATATAATTTCTATGATTGTTTAAATAAAATACAGGCAAAATAAAAACAAGAACTCATACTTGAGATTTTTATTAAAACAAGAAATTATAATTTTGGAAAGAAAAATGTCATAACAGTAGCTTTTAATACTGAGTATTGCCACCTCTGGCTCTTATGACCGCTCGCATACGGTTTGGCAGAGATTCGATTAACCTCCGTATATAAGCCTGATCCAAATTCTCCCACTCGTCACGGAGAGCATTTTCTAGTCCATGCAGGACCGCTGGGGCAACATTTTGGGTTCGTATCCGTCTGTGAAGGAGGTCCCACACGTGCTCGATAGGGTTCATGTCCGGACTTACCGCAGGCCAATCTAAAACTGGAATACCAACATCGTTAAGGTATTCCTGGACGATTATTGCAACATGCGGTCGTGCATTATCGTGCATTAACATGAATTCGTTTCCTATAATTGGCGCATATGGTACTACATGTTCTTCTAAAATGTCCGTTATATACCTGTGGGCAGTCAGTGTACCTCTGTCTACTGGTACTAACTCTGTACGACCTGTTAAACAGATGCCTCACCAAACCATAATAGAGCCACCAGCGAAATTAGGTCTAGGTCTGATATTACACTGCGAATAGCGCTCACCGTCTCGTCTGTACACTGAGATACGCCTATCTGAGGTGTAAAGACCAAATCTTGACTCATCTGTGAAGAGTATATTGGCCCAGTCATTAATGTTCCAATTTACATGTTCTCTGGCAAACCTTAAGCGAGCCACTCGGTGGTTCCTAGTGAGACGAGGGGCTGTTACAGCTACTCTAGCTCTTAATCCACTCTGTCGTAACCTATTCCGAATAGTTTGAGTACTCACACGAGTATTTCTGACTCTAGCCAAGTCGTTCTGCAATTGTCTCGCAGTTACATGTCTTCGACGTAATGCTTGTAGTAGTAAATAGCGGTCATCTTGGCGAGTAGAACATCTTGGACGACCTGGTACAGGTCTTCTACTGTAAATGCCTGTTTCCCTATATCTGGCTACGGCTCTAGAAACACTTGACTGATTGATGTTCATCAAATTAGCAACGTATGCTTGAGATCGTCCATCTTCGATTAAAGCAACTATAGCAGCCACTTGTTCTGAAGTTAAATTGCTCATTTTAGTTTTAAAAGCGTTGGTACAGAACTCTGACTTCGCACTTTAAAATTTGTCCGTATAGGAAGACTTTCAATAAACAACTGAACAAACCTTACACATATGCATTTTTCTAAATGTGTTCGTTTAGGAAAAAAATAAAGCGCTAAGTTCCATTATTTTGTTAGTGTTTTTATAGTTCACATACACGAGGCAAACTTTTTGTGAACGTATAAAAATATCTTGGTTCATAAATTTTTTTTTTTAGTTTATGCGATACTTTTTTGGCGGAGTGTATAAATAGTAGAGGGCTAAGATTGCATCCTTGTGGAACTACACTATACGATTAACTGGAAGAAATACTTTATTGATATCACCCACAGTAATTATATAACCTACTTAAGAAGTGACAAAATCTATACATACATTTATTTCAAGTCGAGCAAGTTGAGGTCTAAACTCGTTTAAGATGACGCTATTACAGTTTTGCTTGCATACTTCACCACGGAGGGTACGGGTAACTCGATATATTTGAGAATCTGCGGTCTTACCCACGCCTACTCCGCCATATAATAATATCTCCATTCAACGCTGCACAAAAGGGGAACCTTTTTTTAAACTGTGCGGTTGCTTCGCGTATATAAAGGGATAGTGATACGTTTTCGACTGGATAAAAAAAAAAGAAACGTATTATTTCTAATCCGGACGATATCCGCTTAATTTTATTTCTTTGCTTGAGGATAGCGAATGGAACTGATACTATATTTGAACGAATGGAATTCGTAAAAGAAAAAAGATAATCGTTTGTTTGTGTGCATGTGTACTCTCAAATAAATGTTCAATACGAATTAAAAGTTTGTCAAGTGGATGAATTGTAATCACTTCACTGACGCAGTTTACTATTTGAATGATAACAACTTAGAACCAAATAATTTCTTTAACCTGATTTCATATATCATAATATAAAGCAGGGGTGAGCAACCTTTTTAATCAAAGGGCCAATTTAAATTTTAAAATTTTTGGGCGGGCCGCACATAAAGTAACACTTATTAATAATTTACAAAACTTTATTTATAATAAACATTAGAATAACAAAATATAAGATTTAAAAAAATGTATAGATTTCATATACAAATTTTAATGCAAAATAAAAACAAACAAGAAAAGAACAGAAAAACGAATTTACTTGAAATTTTTAATGAGAAATTTGGCATTGTTTTTGCGATACAAGCTGATCAATATCAGCCGGAAGCAGCTTTCTAATCGTGCATCACTCAGTCTTGATCGGTGGTCATTTTTGATTAATTTCATGGTTGAAAGTAATTGTTCACAAACATACGTACTTCCGAACAGAGACATCATTTGCTTTGCATTTTTCGTCAAAAGCGGAAATTTCTCAGGGCTCACATAAGATTTGTTAAAATTTTGTTGTTTACATTTTGTTAATCGGTATTATTCTGCATGTCAATCACTTCCATTTGAAAGTCTTCGGGAACTGTATCCACATCGATATTAAATGACGAGGAAAACATTTTCATGGAAACCGCTGTCTTCTCAGCTTTGAACATTTAGAATCGTAATTGAAATTCTTTGATTAAAATGTCTATATATTGTGCGTATTTTTGAGAAGTAGTAACGTTTTCTTTTTCTAAATGTGGAAAGTGAGACACATTATTCTGCAAAAGATGCTGTTTCCACAATTTTAATTTGCGCTCAAAGCCCTGAATTTTATCATACAAATTGTGAATAAACTGTCCTTTGCTTCGAAGTTCCACATTGAGATCATTGAGATGCTGAGTCATGTCGATAGGAAACCCAAAATCGCACATCCATTTTTTATTACCAAAATGAAGAAAGGCATATCCCTTCATATCCAATTCGCTTTTTAAGTTGTATACTCTTTTTAGCATCGCACCTCTATTAAGCCAACGTGCTTCGGTATTAAAAACCACGGCGCCATATTCAGTTTCTAAATCTTCCAGGAAATCTTTAAATTCACGGTAATTTAAGGCGCGCGACTTTATAAAATTGATTAGTTTAATTATTGGTACTGTGACATTTGGCAAGCTCAATATTTTCGCACACAAATTTTCCTGGTGAATTATGCAGTGGTTAACGAATATTTCCCTTCCTGTGATCTTCTTAATGTCTTGAAATAGCCTTCCCGATACTCCTACCTCCATGCTTGACATTGCTCGTGCTCCATCTGTCGATATACCAATAATCTTTTCTAATAAAATTGAAACATTTTCCAACACAGGGTTTAGTTCATCGTACAGGTCTTTGCAGGTTGTAGTCCCTTGCATTGGAATCAGTGAACATAATTCTTGGGTAATATTAAATTTGGTGTCAATACCCATGTACAGATATAGCCAGTTGTGCTGTATCGCTAATATCGCAACTGTCATCAAGTGCCAAAGAACAGTATTCGAATTTTGCAATGCGTTCACGAAGCGTTGTTGCTATGTTCTCGGACAAGTCTTCAATTCTCCTAGCAATGGTGAATCTTGATAAACTAATGTGTGAAATAATATTTATTTTATCAGGAAATGCTATTTCTGCAACAGCAGTCAGACATTCTTTTATCATCTCTCCATCCGCAAAGGGTTTAATTTTTTTGCCAGTATTTGACTGACAACAAAACTAGCCTTTACTACCGTAATAGCCTGTTGTTTTCCCAAGTTTTTTTTTTTCCATTTGATTAAACTTACTCATAACTCAGCTGCATATATGACCTGGCAACCACACGAGCAATCATCATTCGCTGAGATTATCGTACAATTGTGATCGAAAAACCTTTCTATAATTAACCAAGCCAGTTTCCTTCATTAAAATTCCTGTTTAATTTCAATCTAAGCGTATTTTAACTCAGTTTACGACAAAATCCTAAAAATGACAAAGATTTATTGCATGTACATACTTACAACTACAGGCTCGTATTAATAGGCAATACATGATAAATACATCGTTCACATCTGTTATCTGCTATTAATGTACTAACTCAGTATATTAAACTATCTAGGTATGTCGGTAATAATTTTGTCATCAGACGATTTACGTTTCGATTTTTCCCGCGAAGTTTACGAGCACCCTGTGCATTATTTATGTGGACGGTTATATTTCGGCTGGGATGTAAACAAGATATAAATTCTGGTTGAAAAATGTTTCTGTTTTTCCTTGTTTTAAATTGTTTTTAATCGCGGTTTGTCTGCGAGTATATCCAATAGATCTGGACATAAATTAAAACCTCAGATAAATTTTAATGTCAGGTCTTCTTTTTTTTTTGTTTGCACTTTACGTTTATAAACAATGCATAAATTTACCTGAAGGGAGATTAATTATTGCGATGGATTAAGACAATATTGGATTTGCCGATTGGTCAGAATTAACTAAAATAAATAAACTTATTAGCTTTGGTTAGAGGTTGGCTAGAGGTATACATGTTAACACAAAATGAAAATGGAGTGCAATGATTTAAAGAATTAAATCCTTTTCGGAGTAGCAGATCTGATAAACCATTTTTTTTAACGTAATTTTAAGGTTTTTTTCCTCGAGCTTACCACAGGACGATGGTTAGGTTTGGACTATGACATCATGGTTACAGAAAGGTCAAAAAAACATCTGTCATTTTTAATAAATTATAGGTTATGTTTATGTACTGTATGAATTGTATCCAAAATTCAAATTAATAAAGGATGGAAGTCTTGAAAAGAAAGCAATTTCTAATTACAATAACAGGTGCGCCTTCGTTTCTCCATCCCTTTGGTATTTCCAAACTTAACTTCCAAATTACAACGAACAGGGAATCGAGTTTATAGAAAAAGGTGTAGGAAAAAGCTTGCAAATCTAAGCAGGGATACATCATATGGAGACATCACATGAATCAGATAGGAGCTGACAAAAAAAAAAGAAGTTCTATGACGAACTGTATGACATTTTCGATTCGCAAGACAAAGTGACTTTAACTTGTGGAAATAATTAATACACCAGAGTCTGATGAAACTGAGGATCAACAATCAGACGAAACAAGTAAAACAAAGGAACGCAAGAAGCCTGGCTCTGTATCAAAAGCAGACATTTAAACAAAAACTCCTTGAATGTAGTGATCGAAATTTACAAGTTCAAAAAGCAAACAAGGATAATAAGTTTGAAGCGCTTCAAGAACAAAATAATTTGCTTCAAGAGCAAAATTCACAAAGAACAAAGTTGATATGTATATATTTTAGGAAAGATTGCAAAGGGAGGGAAAAAAGAAGGCGCAGTGACTCCTATGATAAGTAATTTTTTTTTTTGATTTGAAACATTGTTGCTGTAAATCTTAGGTATGTTTGCGGTTCTTACACATATCGGCAATATCACAAGTAATTCTTCAGTACCTCGTACATTATTTTTAGTGGGTTTAGGGTTTTGACTCCCAAATGGCGGTTACTGTTATTGAAATGTTAAAAATGTTTTTTGTATTTAACATATTGTATATGTATAGTTATGTACCTTCGTCTATTTCATCCTCTTCAAAGGATCTCGCATTGCTGATTGCTGTCACAGAGCTTGAAGATCCTCGATTAATATCTAAATGCCCCTGGACATCGTCAGGGCTAATTGGAAGCGTCCCGCCTTGTATTTGATTTATTATATATATATTAAGAAGACATCATCTCTAATAGTTTATTTTATTTTAAAATTACCAAGCAAACTGCGACACTGCACCCACCGTTTTTTAATTTCTCAATGGTCCGAATAGCGTAACACATATATTTTTTGGTTAATAATATTCAATTTTCTGTTAAAATAAAGTTGCTCTATTTGTAATAATAAAAACAGAATCTTGTAAACAGTTTTCTAACCATAAAAATGGGGAAAATAACAACAATCCGTCCCAGAGCAGCGACATAGAGAGAGAGATAGCAATACATACCAATGCTTGTAACTACTTTAAGCAAAGATGGTTACATGTTTTGGTAAGGTTTGACGTCATAGTTATATGGTGTAGCCGAGGAAATTTAATTGGTTACATGCGGTTCGCTTTGGTAAGTTCTGGTAAGCTCGAGGAAAAACGCCTTTAAAGAGTTTCAAAATTTTTAGTATATTGTACAATTTTATATCTTTAAAACCACGAAATTTCTGAGAACTACACAGAGTAAAATAGATATTCCCAGATATTAGAAATACAGAATAGAATATACATACAAATAAACATGTATTAAGTTATAGCATTATTTAGAAATGGATGTATATTGTATAATTAAGATTTGAGAATAAAGAAACTATTTGGAAAGACTTGCAAGATTTGAATATTTATCGTAAGAGAACTGTTGCTATACCTGAAGAAATACTTGAAGCTAACGAAGTAAATGTACATTTTGGTACGGCATCTTGTGAGCAATAGACCATTTAATTGCGAAACAAAAATTCGAACTAAAACAATACAAGAAATATACCCGATTACAAAAGATAATAAGAAAATAAAAGTAAAAAATTAGATTTATTAGAAGCAGTTGAAATTAATAAACTTAAATTTTCAGATGATTTACTTAATGATAAATTAGATCTTAATCATTCCCCATTGTTAAATTTATTCCCTTATAAACTTTAAAGTATAAATGTAATTGTTTTCTACTTTGCTATATAAATAATTGTTGACTTTGTTTTAAATTTCATAGATTCTTTTAAAATTGTTATTTAACTGTTTGGATATTTTAATATATGTTTGTGTAGAACCAAAAACTGTAGGCCCTTTTTTAAATACGTGATGTTTTGTAAAAGTTGTTTGTGAAAATAGGAGCTTGTACGTATGTTTAATTTTAGTTTATCGTACATTATATGACGAAGCCGTTGTACGGCGAAACAGCTGTCATTTTTAACACTAATAAAGTGTAAATCTCACAATTAGTTGTTGTTTATTTAATTAAAATGGATTTACATCAAGTAAACGCCCAATCCATTCAAATACTCAAAAATCGTTAACTGTTCATTCACTGGTGCTTTTTTTTTACCCTATATTTCAATATATTTAAAATTTTCTTTGCATATAATCCGGACTAATAGCAATTATATGGCGTACATCGTATTAACGCGTTGCCAGTTGTATTTAGAATAATCTTTTGGTGATTTTTATCTATTTAGGTAAACTACGTACCCTGCGGTCAAGAGGCTACGCATCGGATTGCTTTAAAAGCAACTTAAAAACGGTTTCCTCTTCTGTCCTTTATACGAATCTAAATACACCCTCCCTCGCACACACAGAAACATGCACCGGCAATAACAAACACACAATCGCGTCCGCAAACAAAGACTTCAGGCGAAAACGGCAACACACAAATCCACCCATCAGACAGAGAAAATCGAGTATATACCAGGAATAATATTCCGTAGAACGGTAAGTGAGTTAAGTCTGGGATAATCCACTACAACCGTACATTTTTCTTTACAGCGGCTCCGGCTATAGCCTCTCTCCCGTTGTTGGTTTCCGACGGTAGTCAGGTAAATATTTGGTACTACTCGTAGTGTGTACTATAGTAGTGCTTCTCGAGTGTTAGCGCGTTCTAGAGCTTGGAGTCGCTGCGGTATTTTGTTTAATAACGAGGGAATATTGCGAGCGCATAATGGGCTTTATTATACGAACGTTCCTTAGCGGAAATAAACGCTCTTTTCAGACATAACACGGGGGAAAAAGAATATTGCGTTTTTGGGACTCGGGGAGTTGTGGAAGGCCGTGCAGCTTTGCGGTTTATACTTCATACAATGCGGCCTATATAGTCAGTCGAGTGTTGTTGTCTCGGGGTGTTTCAAGTGGCCTTCTTGACTCGCTTAAGCGTAAAATCGTGTACTAGTTACTACTATATTATTGTGTAGTACCCATACATGTCTGCTTCAACTATTATGGTTGCAATAGTGAAAAAATTCTTTATTTTTTCGTTAATCCTTATAATATACAGGCTGCCGTAATTCCTAGTTCTCCTTTCGTATCGAATAACTATTCTAGGATTTGTTTTACCATCATAAACACGTGACTTATTCTAACTTTCTAGCTCCAAACAATAATTCCATATGCCAACCAGTGGCGGCTCGTGACGCTACTGTAGCCTAAGTAACCCTTCTCGGTCAATAAATTATATTTTTATACTTATTATTGTAGCATTGTAAGTGTAGAATAAAAATTGAAAAAAAAATAGATAAAAATAAAATATAAATTATTGTCTAGCAAGAACCACATAGACGTGAAAGTGAAACCTTGCCTGTATAGGAAAATGGATGAGGTGATAGGTAAAAAGGTAATAAAACCGTAAAAATAAACTCTTGATAAACGTAATAATAAACCAAAAATAAACTCTAAAAACAATAACAATTAAATTAGAAAAGAAAATTGTAGATTCTTTGTTTACATTACAAGCTTCACTCAAAACTAAATTTAAGGCATGAGCATGACAATGTACAAAAAGAGCTTGAGGTGCAATTGTTTTTTTTTTTTACTTTGTAAACCATTTAAATGCCCTGCCAGAACAGATGCACCATCATAGGTTTGAGCGACTAATTTTTTTTTAAATCATATTTTCCGCTGTTATTTGAGAAAAGGTTAAATAAATCTTCAGCAGTTCGACCGGATGATACGTCAAAAAACTCAAAAAATCTTTCAATAACTTCACCGCTCTTGACATAACGTAATATGATTGATAATTAAGACTTACAGTAAATATCTGTGGTTTCATCTACTTGCCAAGAAAAAAACGAAGCTTCTTTAATTTCTGTATCTATTTCTTGTTATTACGCACTACGATAGGAAAGCGAGGTTATATTTTATGGCCCGCAAGATCCTCAGGTATATAAAACACTATTCAATAATAATTCTTCCCTATTATTGAAAAGGGTTGATATAGCACCATTTCGCATTTTTAAAATCCTTTGGGAAAATAAAACCGGAACTAGTACTATATATCTACAAATATAAAAATTTAAGGGCACATTTTTAACAAATTCCAAGCATACAAAAGGGAAAAAAACCGTCATAAATTATTTGCAAAAGATTCTACAATTTTTTCCAAATCTAAAATACATAATCCCATATTACGACAATTCGCACAAAAAAAAATTATAGATTTTACTTCAAAATAAAAATACCTATTAGTAATAATAATAATAATTTATTTATCCAACCGCAACAGATTATAGATAAATCATATATTAGTTAAACTAAAACATATAAATGAAGAGACAAGCTAAAAGTCAATATTTTTGGTATCACACAATCTAAAATGTGTTTCCGTGTATTCTACCATACTCTAATAGTATAAATAAAAAACATCTTGGAACTTAAAAGTAAATTCTCAGATTTCATAAACAAATACAATTTTTACCAGCTTGGGTTGGCCAGATTCTTGAATAAAAATCCTTTTTGCAAGCAACTGTATGTTAAAAATATTGACGAGAACAATTACAATATTATCTTATTAATTTGTCTTTATTGATAACATCATATTTTCTCATCAAATAATCGAAATTTTTAAATGAATACTCTTAACTCAACCCAAAATAAAAATACAGAACTTTTTGTCACACAAACACAGTACTCGAGACCAACGAATTAAACAATTTTATACCTGGGGTATTACAAAGATTAATCCGTTATTAATTGGTTCCTATATAAGCGCCCACAAATTGAAATTGCCGAATGCTCCATTCGGCACATATATTTAAAACAATACTCTCCAAAATACCTTGAAATAATAATCCCAAATTATTAAATAGGGATCTGGGTAATTCCCTCTTTTGTTTGCTGCACAATAGGCGATGCCAAAAAGGAAAACAGAGAACGAAGCCAATCATAATTCAACATAAATACTTTATAGGTAACGATTCAATACCTCGTTGGATACCTGCGGGACTGTAAACAGAGGATCAAATCGGTTCCTTTAATTAGGTTGTTTTACTTTGAGTTACATATACATCCAAAGTACTATCAGGTTTTAATATTTAATTCTACCGTATTATAATAGGTTGGTATTTGAAGCCGAGATATATTAGCCCTAAGATTGTGGTGTAGCTTTAAAAGGTCATTAATAATAACCCCTGTTTTTAAAACTGGTAATAAGGATGAGATTTGTCACTATATTTCTATAATATACAGTTTCGCTAAAGTATTTGAAACCGTTTTATTTAAACCACAGTATGCCAATATTGTAAACAAATTGTCAACTGTTCAACATGGGTTTAAAAGGGTTTATGTTTCTGAGGCCTTGGACAAACAATACCAGATTGATGCAATATTTCCAGGTTTGTCTAGAGCATTTGACCGTGTGCAGCACCATTTAATTTTCAGTCAATTAGATGAGTATGGTGTTTCTGATAGTATTATTGTCTTGTTGTAATCGTATTTGAGTGACCGGAACAATTATGTGAAATATCTGAGTTACAAATCTCGTTGTTATAAGTGTACATCTGGAGTTCCCCAAGGATCTGTTTTAGGCCCATTGTTATTCCTTGCTTTTGTTGATGATACTACCAGGGTGGTAAACTATTTTAACTGCCTTATATATGCAGACGATTTAAAACAATTCCAGCAGATCAATTCTTTGACTGATTGCTACAGCCTGCCGGAAGATTTAACATTCTATACTGACATTTAATGAACATATGTCTGAAATATGTAATCAAGCATTTAAAACACTTGGGTATATTAGCACAAACACCGAACTTCTGAGTAATTTTGCATTGGTTAGAAGTCATAATGCTTTTGTTCATTCAAAATTGCAATACTGTTCAATTATATGGAATCCAGGATACTTGCATCATAGTGACATGATGGAAGGTATACAAAAGAAGACGTTAAAAACTTCATAGTATCGTAAACATTATAAAGATATTGGTACCTTACAGTGAATGCTACGGATTCACCACACCAAGTAATTTTCTATACCCTGATGTCAACAGACACGACAGTCCTTATGCACTCCTTATAATGTGTCTATTACGAGCAATTTTCAATTGGCCGAATGACCCAATTCGACCAGCGAACGCCAGTCGACTAGAATTCATTCGGTATGGCCCTCGAGGCCAATCATGAATAAATATACTTTTGGAGTGGCCCGGGAGGGTGATGCACAATAAGCACACATGGTCTAAACGAATACATCGATGTTGCGCCACGACCCCTATGCAAGTACAGAGTATTTGTCCCGAACAATACTCTCTAGAAGCGCTAAGCAACACTCCTGCATGCTCCTATGAAACATTAAAATGTCAAAATAGTCGTTAGCACGCTATTGTTGAGAGGATTCTGCGCGTACACACATGAAGAAGCTTATATTTGACGAACGGTATATTGAATTTATTTGTTACATTAGGGAAATTGTTTTTAAAATAGTTGGACACCCAAAGTGTCTATGGCAGATTATTTGAGTGTTTCTAATTAATGTTGCATTCTTACATTGTAAAATAAACTAGTAAACTAAACGATTAATAGATAAACATACAAATGTGCACAGAGAAAGAGGTACAGTAAAATTAACCACAATTGTGGTATGCCCTACCGTAAACTATAGTTACTATAGTGACAGTTTTCGAGTATAATATAAAATACTACATTATTGTAGTTTTCCAAGAATAGTCAGTTGCACAATATATTTGTGGTATACAAGCAATGCAGCACAAAATTTGTAGTTATTATAACTATATTTAGTAGGAAACAAAATACTATAATATTGTGGTACATAACCATAAATAATGGTACAAATTACTATTCATATAGTAACACAGCAACACAGTAAAAAAAAATCTGTAATAATGCAGTAATAATCCTGTTCTATTTTACAGGATTATTACTGTAAGGAAGTTTTTACAAGAAAATTACTGCAGCCTTAAAGTTTCTCAGTAAATAAGCAAACAATAAATGTAAAAGTCTATTGATGTATACTTCTGATAGCTTTTAAATATACGTAGAAATTGACATAAAATTTACAGGGATCTGTGCTGTTATAAGTATTTAACTCTACAGAGGGAGTTTTTTAAATGGCAAAGTTCATTTACTAGATAACATGATAATTGAAATATATGTTGTAAAAGCTTCACAATTTGAAAATATTTTTACGTACACCGAGTGATCGGTAAGCCTGTCAGGAATAATAAGATAATTTTTTTAAAATGGAACACTCTGTATATAACCAGCGTATTATATTTCACATTAAATTTTGAATATCTTTTGTTAGAAATAAGTTTTCCAAAACGGCTTGGTTTTGTAGTATGTATGTGAACGGCTGGAGAAACTATTCATAAGGGTTGAAGCAATTCTTCTTCTTTCTGCACCTTGTTCTAGAATTTTATACACCTGTTATAGTTCAGTTACTGACAATTCTTCTAAGCCTCGTATTAGTATAACAGATCCTTTCTCCGTTTTATCTTCAAATATCCTAATAGGCTTTGGAATATTTCATTGCGATAATAAATCAAAAAGTTCCGCATTGTACCGCTCCAAATATGATTGTATTTATAGTTGATGGTAAAATAAATAATTCGAAATTGTTGGGATATCTTTCTGAACTTTTACATATAGTTTGAAATTAGTAGGTAGGCCTGATATATTCAAATAACGATTTTGCGCAGCACCAATCTTGTCATTTTCACCATTTTTAAAATCACGTTTTGTTAACGGTTATAGTTGGTGGTTGGATGAGTATTGTGTGTGTATCGCTGGTTTTTATACAGTTTGAATAGGTTGAAATTAATAGTTTATTTGAACAAGTGTCAAATGGCGAAGCAAAACAGTAAAGACGAACAACACATTAATGTTTATGTACGAATCAGGCCAAATTTCAAACATGAATTTAAAGTTTCATATTTAGAAGTTGTATCCAAGAAGAAATTACTGAGTAAACGCAATTATCATCACAAAAAATATGTATTTGATCGAGTGTTTAATGAGTGTTCGGCACAGCAAGAAGTTTATAGTGCTGTTGCTAGTCCTCTTACACCTGAAGTTATCAATGGGTATAATTGTACAGTTTTTGCATATGGACAAACTGGAACAGGAAAAACATATACAATGGAAGGCACTCATGACAAAGATAATCAGATAACCGCTGGTATCATCCCTAGATCTCTGGCTTAACTTCTCAAAGTTCTTAGCAATTCGAAAACTGAGAGTTCAATAAAAATATCATATTTGGAGCAATTATGATGTTAAATACGACTTTTTCCAAACCTAACACTTTTTCCACTTTTTCAAACACGAATTATTATAGAAAATGTTTCGCTAATAGAAAGATTTTGTTGGTACAATTGCAGTGATTAAACAAACAAATATGTTTAAAAATTTGTTTTTCAATGATTTCTGTGAGGGTAATAAAAGATTTCTTTAAAATGTGAAAATCTTTATTATTTTCATCCCATATTTATAATTATAACGTTTAGTAATTATAAATTAATCCTTTTTGTACAGGAAATTGCTGGATTAAAACATAATCTCAATTAGCTGTAGTTTCCAAGGTGAAACAGGTGTTCAAAACATTTAAAATTAATGGTAGGCAGGTAAATCATTACATTTTTTTCACTTGCGCCCAAGAAAATGTGATTAATTATCAGTGAGCTATATTTATTTAATGGAAATCAAAGTCAGATGTCTGGTGTTTCATTGCACGGTCTATTATTTTAATGATAAGTAAAAAAGAAACGCGGATACTTATGTGAAGTTAAGAATCTTAAAATAAGAACTCGGTTTTGAAATTGTTAAAGCCATTTAAAGAAATCATAAAAATATGTGATTTTGAATATGGTTGCATATCTAAAACAGTAACTTACTAAATGGTTCTATATTGTTCCACGATTTTATCATTATCAGATCTCGGTTGCGTCTGTGATGAAACCTAATTGGTATCTTTATATGCCTTGATTATGGTGAAATGCTGGGCCGAACATCTATAAAATCGCTGCTTAACCTTTTACAATGATAATAATTCTTGCTGTTAAATTGGATTTTGTTCATTTAAACGTGTGATGACGTGGATTATGCAAAGAAAAGTAAAAATATAATAAGTCTATATAGGAAAGATTAAAGATTCTGGAGGAGGAATTGAATGGGATATATTAAGATTACCTTTGATAATTCTTAATCTCAAACTGGTTTATATATACATATAGAATTAATAACTTGTTTGGGGATTTCAAAACTTATTCAAGTATGGTTTTACTCGATACTAAAATACGATTTATTTTTAGGATTAAGTCAAAACTCACCGGTATGCGTCCTCTTGTGTATTTTCAAATTCTCACTGCGCGCAAAAACCTTCCCACAACCGGGAAACGGACATGGGAAAGGCTTCTCCCCCGTGTGCACTCTGATGTGATTCACCAGCTTATATTTCGCCTTGAAAGGCCTTCCGTTCCTGGCGCAATTCTGCCAAAAGCAGGCGTGCGTCGTGCACTCAGGTCCACCAACGTGCTCCACCGTCAAATGCGTTACAATCTCGTGCATGCTGGTGAAATGTTTCCCGCAACTCTTCCTGGGCGGCGGTTGGTCAGGGTCTATCCACAAGCACTGCATCTCCTGCTTGATCGGCTGCCGCATATACCTGAAGAAGGCGCCGTGGACGTTCGTGGGATGATGCGGCATCCCCATGTGATGATTGAGGTACTGGTGGTGATTCGGTTGACCGTACGCGTGGTGATCCGTTCTAGAATATAGCATTTGATGGTGTGGAGGTAGATGATGTTGATGAGGAGTCATCTCCGTGTGATGGTGAAAGAGAACGGTATCGCTGGGTGCGGTTTGCGACGTCGGAAAATCGTGATGGTCTCGTCTCAATAAAAAATCTCTAGCCGCGTATCCCGCGTGCGGATTCAGATGACCCATGTGACCGTAATTCGGTTGGAAATGGTGGTTTTGAGCGGCTTCAGGTGGGGTCATCGCCGCAGCCGGATTTTGATGCGGCGATGGGATACTCGCACCTCCAGCGTTATGTCCCGGACTCATCTTCAATCCATACGTGGATAGATGATGATGAGGACCATCCATGAAGGCGTTAATCATTTTCGTTCTGGTCTTTCTATATATATATATATATTTATTATACACTAGCAATCACAGATACACGGAGAATCCATCGTAATACGCAAAAAAATGACACTAAATCATCACTGCTGAAAAAAATTCTACCATCAGTCTCTCGTCATGTTCGACGCGTGCTGTTTTCGTAGCTTCTTTTTTTTCCACCTAGTGGTATCCCCGTACATACAATACAAATATTTGACCTATACTCGCAGAGAGCACAGCTTGACTGAGCGCCGCACAGTAGGCCATGCTTGGGGCTCGACGTGACCACGGAGAATGGGCGATGGTGATTGGTCGATGCCCGGACCCCTGATATTGGCCCGCTGCGCTCCGGAGGGTCGCCTGGGAGCGCCGTTGGCGCGCAGCGAACCAATCCTTGTAGGGGGTGGTGCTTTAGAAGCAACACGTTGTCTGGTATGCTTTAGGTTACTTGTTGAATACCAGCGTTGATTTCTCGGATGGTGAAGAAGACGACTATTATTATTGATAAACAAATTCTTTGAATGCTATCAAAGACTATTGATAATAATTCAGGAATTCAGTTCGTCAAATGCCTTGATTAAGGCACTTCAAGAAAAGTGATAATAAAAGAAAAAGGCATAAACGCTGAGAAAAATTGTCCAAATAACTTGTGTATTCGGTATTTATATATTTAGAACAAGTATTTTTTTAATTGCCCGAAGCTAAGAAAATATCTATTGCAAATACCATTTAAATTGGATGTGGTTCTTATCGATGTTAAGCAAGTAAAAACTTACAAAAACACTTTCTGGCATAAATGTATTCTTTCAGTAGTATTTTGACTATCACAGTTTAGTTTAAATTTAGTGAAATACCTAAAGTGTACCTTCCCAGGGAGAAAAATGTAAGAAATTTTACTACAATTGTCAGCATTTATACTACACATTGTAGTACATGTAGGAACAAGTACAATTTGCAGCAATGTTTACCATCAAATTGAAGCACTAAGTTCGCAGTATTAAATCTTACAATTTGTATGAAAAACAAGCACGAACAGTTAGTTTTCTTTCAACAACGTTCTAAGATAAAGTAGTATTTATTGTAGTGAAATTGTATACAATTTTGCGTGACTTTTCTACATACTGGTGAGCATAAATTAACACCTGTTGTAGTAACATTTATTCCACTCATTATTTTAAATTATTATAATTTTATAATAAATTTTACTTACCTTTATTGAAACATCCACAAAAGATATATAACTTAATACTACATTGTTGTGTGGATAAGTTTCAACTTGTGTATTAATATATGTAGTATATACTTATGCAAATTACTATATATTTGCAATAATTTGTACTAATTCTTATTGTAAATTTTATCTAATGTAGTATGAAAAATGTCTACCTTGCAGTTTTAAAATGTTTCAGTCACCTGTAGCACTTCTAATATTTTTATCATTAATTCTATAATTTATTGTTAAAGTTTCATTTCATTGTTAAAAGGATCAAATAGGTAGTAAAGATACACTATGTTAACAAATTAGAAACATATATTCTTAAACTAAGCAAAATTGACAAATAACTTTAACATAACACAAATATTTAAAACAAAACAGCAGTCTTCTGTAGTACTTCTTAATTTATTTATTATAATTGTACTATACACTACTACGCTACCGCATCGCGGGCGTACCCTCTCCGGAGCTGTAATCGACAATTTTATTCTACGTTCGGTAATTTTCATATTTTGTTCCATTGACAATTGACTATTGGTACTATTACATCACTAGGTAAGTGCCTGAAGACGGTTTATTAACTGAAACTACCACAGTAATTTAGTAAGATTGTAATAAATAAATTGGGAAGTATGTACCTATATTAAAACATCAAGAGAGCACTATTCTTCACAATCGCACCTAACACAGGTAAAACCAAAAGAGAGGACAATGGCAGTGAACTACACATGTGCATTTCAGTGTCGCGTGATCGAGAACGCCAATCGTCGATGAGCATGTCAATGCAAATTGGCGCGTTATGTAAATGTAATTGGGGATGCGCAAAACAGCGCTATCCCCGTTATATCTGTTTTCACCCATTCCATGTCGAACAATGATAGAAAATATTGTATGTGAATATATAGCCAAATTAAAAACAACTACAATCTCTCCAAATATAAACATAAAAAAAAAACCTGATTTAAATTATTAATTTCAACGTACACTAGAAAATGTCTTCAACAGTTCTTGTTTCTCTTGAGATGTCTTTGCTTTGACGACAAGTTAACACGAAGTGACAGAAAAAACACCGATAAATTAGCACCGATTAGAGAAATATTGGATTTATTTGCGAATAATTGTAAAGCCAGTTATATCGTTACCACCGACGAAATGCAGCATCCGTTCAGAGGCCGCTGTAGTTTCAGAAAGTGTCTGATTCTCCAATTGATATTGTGAAACGACTAGATTTGAGTATCAAGTACAGAAATACTTGGTACGACAGAAAATATTCGATACTGTATATATATAGGTACTTACTTGTATCTCAGAGTACCTATATCGCAACTTTTCTAGTATCTACATAAGGCAGAATTTAAATACTCAATTCACTATATCATTCCTTTCAATGCAATCAGTAATATAGTATTTGAAACCTCCCTACTTACATATTGAAACCTATAATCTTATCTCCCCAAAAAGATCGGCCACACAAAAGCTACTTAACTTCGCCTTATCGTTAAACAAATCTTAATCCTGGATTCTCTTTTGCCCGTCCGTAGCAGACCAAATATTTCGTCAGTGTGACAACGTCACTCATCTAGGACCCCGATTACGAATGGTCTTTTGTAGCAAGGACAAGTGGGCAATTACTAGCGATAGATTTAACAACAGTCCCTTGTTATTGACGCTTTTACATCAATTGTATCCGTTTGTTGCGTTCATATCTCTCATCTACATTTTGATTGGTTTTTGTGTAAGTTTATGTAAAGAAGATTTAAAAGAAATATAGAAATTGAGAGGAATTATTTTTTACTTTTACATTCTATTTTATTTAATTTTATTATAGCTTGATCCTTTTGGCTTGTTCTCCTCGTATTTCCGTTTTCTTTCGACCCTTTTCTTCGTATTTATTTCAATTCGTTTGGCGCCAAACAATGGCGACGTCCAGTGAGTATATTACATTAGTAGTAATGGTATCCAGAAATTACAGTATCAATCTTAGTCTGTGGGACTGTCAGGTGAAAGACAGAACGAATGCTTTTCGGTTTATTAAATTACGCACGACTACTTTAAAATCCCCACATAATGTCCATGATGTACCCTGTGCTATCATTATTAATGTTACACTCTTCGATGTTACGATATAGGGCACATTAATCAGAGAAACGTATATACGGAGGAAGGGATTATGGGAATTATTTGGGAAAATATTTATGAAGTTGCTTAAATAAGCAAGTATGTGTAAGGTGCAGAAGCGAATCATTTTTTTTTTAAACGTAATTACAAAATTACTAAGAACTATTTTGAACCATTTTCTTCCACAGGCCAGTTACCCACACAAATCTTAGATCAAGTACCGTAAACCGGGGCTCTTTGCCATAGTTTAGATAGTTTTAATACCGTCAGTTTTTTGTTAGTTATCCGAATCAACAAATTTGTGTTTGTCTGAACCAATGGATACTTTGACAACATTACCTACAACAGACACCTTCATAAAAGCAATCTTTAATAAGTTATTTCTGTGTCTCGCACTAGCGCCATGCTCGGGGCTACTTTAACATGGCACTATTTTGTATCGCATGTTGACCATTTAGGGGCTAGTTTAACACCAAATTGATTTCTTTTTATTTTCATTTTCGTGGTTAAACATTAAAAGAAAAGGTGTCTAAGTTATAGGATATATTTATTAAAGTTTACGAAGTGCAAAAAATAATATTGTTAAAAATTATATTGTTTGTTTCGACCTACATATGTTCATCATCCTCACATCTTGGGAATTCAGCCCAACATAATGTAGCAGCTACACTGAGAGAACAAAATGCATTAAATTAACAAAAACCATTTTGTTGAAAAAATATTGTTATATCAACAACTTTTTTAATCAAATCGAGCAAAATAAAAGGTTACAACAACTGCAAAAAATGATTGATAATATTTTGTTAGCCCAACAACATACCATTTGTTAACACGAAGAGCAACAAAATATTTCGTTTCATTGAATTAAAAATATTTGGTTATATTGACCAAGTCATAATTGTTGAAGGAAAACTTTACACTAGCATATATTGACAAACATAAATATTTACTTTAACAAATTCACTATGTTAATGTAAATGCATAGCATGATCTGATTCATGATTGTTAAACGAAACAAAATGTGCATTAACATGACAGAAAAGTATCCAAGACAACACTATGTACTTATCTCTTATTTCTACGGTAGTAACCTTAGGTTACAAACATACATATGCCTTTATGCATCCGTTTCTTTTAAATTGGCAGTTTGAAGAGGTAAAAGAAATTATTAATGTAACAGTTCAAAAAAAAAATCTATATAATAATCATTCCTGCGCCTAAAACACTAAACAACCTATAAAACTTGATCCTAATGGA
The DNA here is from genome assembly GCA_949128085.1 of Cetonia aurata. Classification (NCBI taxonomy): domain Eukaryota; kingdom Metazoa; phylum Arthropoda; class Insecta; order Coleoptera; family Scarabaeidae; genus Cetonia; species Cetonia aurata. The sequence continues at coordinate 63,767,256 of OX421884.1, read as the reverse complement.
GGTTAAAATTAAATATCCACGAATATATGTACTTCTGTTGTCGGGCATCTTTTAATGGAAATATTTTTTGAATTAAAATCTTGTAATTTATAATTTGTTCTTATCATTTAATCCAAACTTAATTCATGTTTTATCTAATAAAATAGTTGCGGAAAATCATGTTTTTACCTATGGCTATATATGCAAGTGTAGCTGCGCAATAAGAATTAGATGTTCTGTATTTCGGGGTTGTTCGCGATAATAATTATGTTAGTCAGCATTACCTTTAAGGCAGTTAGAGTGTATCCTTCTCCATTTATATTTAGTGTATATGTATATATTGCAATTGTATCGGTAGATCGTTGTACAAGTCGAAGTTCATAAGTTCAAATTTATGGTTTTGTAATACTTGAGATTAAAAATTCAAGTAATCTGCTGAATTACATTTTCGATGATAGAGTTAAAATTAATAGCTAATATCACCGACATAAAAATGATTCGGCTGATCATTTGAATTTTTAAGCTAAGGTATTAGGAAATTATCAATTTGAACTTAATAATTTTCGCTTGAACAACCACAATATGCATCTGTATAAGTGTAACTAAATGTATACACTGAGAAAAATGGATTGTAGAAATTAGATCGTAAATCTCTTTATGTTAATTACTAACATAATTATTGTCAAAACGACAATATGTGGCGTATTAAGAGTAAAATAACCAGATTTTATCATGCTTATAGTAAGAGGCAAAATCTGGATGTTACCATCTACATCTTATGGATGTAACAATTAATATACTCTATTGCTGAAAGCCTATATAGTGACGTGTATTATATAGATAGTCGCTGCGATTGACTGCGATATTATCAGGTATTCGATGCATATTCAATTTCTAACATAAATGTTTGTAACGCTCTTCCCACCCCTTGCTCTATTCATTGTCGATCTTTACCGAAGAAATCGACCAATAAGCTGTTTTGCCGCGACAAAATTACTGACACGTGTTATGTACGTGTGATACAGGTGTACGTATTCGTGTCGGTGCATGTTTGTGCCTGGTCGTTCGTTGATTTCTGTGCATCGTAAGCAGAAATGAATGCAAACGTGGAAAACCTTTTAATCTGGTGGGGGTTTCCACAGTTAAGTAATATATTCAAAGGTAAGTAATAGATATTATATGCATACACTTCGTAGTGGGTACTTTATACTTTGATAGAACATTAACCTAAATCTAACCTACTAGTGATTGTTATGTTAATGAAAGTAATACACGTTGGATTTTTGTAATAATGGTTTTAAGGACAAATAAAAATATAAAATCAACATTATAGTTTTTATTGTGTAATATTCCACTTTCCTTATGCATGAACTGGGTAAAACCTTATATAGTACTATATTTTAAATTACAGGTAAGTATCGCTGTATAGTGCCCGCATATGATCCATTATATTATTGTTTACTATCTACTATTTTAAATGCTAAGAGATGTTAGATTATTATAGTAGAAAATAATATTGTAAGTACTACAAGGCTATATGGTAAGTATGAGCATCATGTATCGTACATAGTAAAATATTATATTATACTGGGTACAATAAAAAATTTAACAGTTATTATCAAATATAGTCAGTGCTACTAGACATTTTTTTCACATTTACTAACATGTATGCTCAAATTAATAATACAAATATAGTACTCCGACTTTACCATACGAGTTAATAAAAACTATTCACAGAAATTTACTATACAGATATTGTCACCGGTAATATAAAATATGATTGTCCCTATAGGAGCTATAAAATATATTAAAGTATACTATATTTATGTTAAAGAGTACAATCTATTTTTCTCAGTGTAGGTACAATATAACGCAATATACGGAGGATTATTCCATACCAAACGACTATCATTAATTTAACCAAAAAATCATATTTAAATGAATACATTTTTTTGGTTGAAGAGAGTATTTGTTTTTATAGGAACAACATTCCTATTTCGTTGATTTAACAACTGTACATATTTACTACAAACAAAAGTAAATAGTTAACCTAACAACTTCTAATTTTAATGTTAATCAATTCTTTTGGTAAACTTAACATAAAATAACTGTTTGTTTAACCCAAGGCACTTGTTGCCCGAACAATTTCAAAGATTCAGATCAAATTTACCTTGATTGTTAAGACAATGCTAAAAATATTGTCTAATCTACACAATTATAGTAACAATCACATTTTGTTACCTTGACAAAAAATTTTGTTTGACTATATTTAACCAAATGTTTTTGTTGGATAGACAATTTTTTTGTTAACTTAACACATTTTGTTCTCTCAGTGTAAAAGCTCCTTCGAGATTGGTTTTTATAGTGAGTGTTATCGAATCTCAGTCTTAGTATAGGGGCATTGTAAATTGTTCCTACAAAACATTTAACCTTATTGAAGTTTTTTAATACTTTCTTACTAGCTCTGTTCGTTTCCTTCCTCGAGGCACGAGAACTTTAAGTGCCCCTGGATCATCCGTAATGTTTGTTTCATCGTAATTATATAGGAGACACGGTTTAGTACCTAGTATATTCTTATACAACTCAGTGATTTCAGTATAGGCCCTACCGATGCTCTCTTTGTTATATTTTTTGTACGCACGGCTGCCCACTCTTTTTTTGTAGGTACTAACCATTTTTACACATTTTTTTTAAATATTAGAAGCGGGGTAATACATCAAAACACTCGAACACTCGCTCAGTAATAACTAGAGCAGACCACTTTCCGTGTGCGCCATGTGCGCCGGTGTGGCGATGACTGTATTGCATATTACTTTAATAGCAGAAAACCAAATGTATATTTAATTATTTCTGATAGAATAAATGTCTTTACTTCTATCCTTATATCGGTAACAAGCTCTTGTTGCGTCCCTATTCTATCGCATATTCTAGGATATTACGAATTACACTCTCATACCGGCGCACATGGCGCGCACGGAAAATGGTCCGCTCTAGTAATAACGATACAAACATAACATTAAATTTGTATCTGTTTCTGCTTGTGGGAGCGAAGTTGGCAAAGTAGCCCCAAAAGTGTCAAAGTATTCACTTACCTAACACCTGAAACCAAATGATCCTTGAAGATTTGAACACAGAAAAAAAAGAATGCATCATAATTGTGGTATGTAATCCTTGCTTTGCTAAAGGTTAACAGTTTTTTTTAGCTGGAATAGTAAAAATCATTGACAAACATTGGCTCATAAACTTGTAAAATTCACTTCTTTTTTTTTGTCTAAATAACGAATAAAATTATTATTATTAATTGGTCAAGATGCATCATCCAAATAGTTCGTTAACTTTATATGCACTATACAAGCCATTTCGATTATTATTTGAGGTGTCTCGTTTCATCACCTCAAATAACACTTTACTTGCTCTGATGCAATTATTTCCAAGTCCAAAATTTTGCTAAAAGAAATCTTTTGTAGATGCTGCACTTTTTTAATGATGTCGACATATTTCAATTTTATTTTTATATTTCATTCTAAAATACAATTTTGTGGTTTTGGAGTTATCCACAATGTTCCACCACGAAAATTATACACATTCTGCACCTGCTAAACTATGACAAATACAAATTATAAAATGCTTTTTGTTATATTAACAAGGATATTGTGTACAATTACTAACTTTCCGAACAATTTTGCTAAATTGGCAAGGGTGTTGCAGATATTAACAAAATTCTACAGAACAAACCTCTTTTATGCTACAATTTATTAGATCAAGCATTATTGTATATTACTTCAACATAAAAATTTGTACTGTAAATAAATAAAAACTGTAACGTTTTTTTTTCTTAACGAAATTTTTGTTACCGCACTGAGAAAAATGGATTGTAGAAATTAGATCGTAAATCTCTTTATGTTAATTACTAAAATAATTATTGTCAAAAGGACAATATGTGGTGTATTAAGAGTAAAATAACCAGATTTTATCATGCTTATAGTAAGAGGCAAAATCTGGATGTTACCATCTACATCTTATGGATGTAACAATTAATATACTCTATTGCTGAAAGCCTATATCAGGGTTGTCCAACTGGCGGCCCGCGGGCCGCATCCGGCCCGCGATGCTATTAGTTATGGCCCGCGTAATTTTTATTATACCTCACGTTATGTTGTTATTACTTTAACAAAATTATTATATGGCCCGCAACCACATCAAAGGTTTTAGTTTTGGCCCTTGAGGCCTTGGAAGTTGGACACCCCTGGCCTATATAATGACGTGGATTATATAGATAGTCGCTGCGATTGACTGCGATATTATCAGATATTCGATGCATATTCAATTTCTAACATAAATGTTTGTAACGCTCTTCCCACCCCTTGCTCTATTCATTGTCGATCTTTACCGAAGAAATCGACCAATAAGCTGTTTTGCCGCGACAAAATTACTGACACGTGTTATGTACGTGTGATACAGGTGTAAGTATTCGTGTCGGTGCATGTTTGTGTCTGGTCGTTCGTTGATTTCTGTGCATCGTAAGCAAAAATGAATGCAAACGTGGAAAACGTTTTAATCGAGTGGGGGTTTCCACAGTTAATTAATATATTCAAAGGTAAGTAATAGATATTATATGCATATACTTCATAGTGGGTACTTTATGCTTTGATAGAACATTAACCTAAATCTAACCTACTAGTGATTGTTATGTTAATGAAAGTAATACACGTTGGATTTTTGTAATAATGGTTTTAAGGACAAATAAAAATATAAAATCAATATTATAGTCTTTATTGTGTAATATTCCACTTTCCTTATGCATGAACTGGGTAAAACCTTGTATAGTACTATATTTTAAATTACAGGTAAGTATCGCTGTATAGTGCCCGCATATGATCCATTATATTATTGTTTACTATCTACTATTTTAAATGCTAAGAGACGTTAGATTATTATAATTGAAAATAATATTGTAAGTACTACAAGGCTATATGGTAAGTATGAGCATCATGTATCGTACATAGTAAAATATTACATTATACTGGGTGCAATAAAAAATTTAACAGTTATTATCAAATATAGTCAGTGCTACTAGACATTTTTCTCACATTTACTAACATGTATGCTCAAATTAATAATTCAAATATATTACACCAACTTTACCATACGAGTTAATAAAAACTATTCACAGAAATTTACTATACAGATATTGTCACCGGTAATATAAAATATGATTGTCCCTATAGGAGCTATAAAATATATTAAAGTATACTATATTTATGTTAAAGAGTACAATCTATTTCTCTCAGTGCGTGTATATAGAATTTATGTCAATTTCTGCAATACAAATTTTTTAACGTATTTACTATTAGTTATATGGGGATAAAACTTTGATTTTTGGGACGGCTTCAAGGGTTTTATTTTAAATGAATTTTATGATTTATGCATGATAAATTTTATTAAAATAACATTTAAGGTATTTCATATAAAGAACGTTGTTTATCATTATATCTAGCTTATTTTCGTTTGTAATCTCTCTGATATTAAGCATTTAATTGCCTACATATGTCCAGAGATATTCTCTTGGATCCAATCATAAAAATAAGAGACGTTTGTATTTACCATCGGAGTCTTCGTGCCGAACGTACCGTAGGAAATCAACCCGATCTGTTTACCGTTAGCCACCACTGGACTTCCAGAATCTCCTTTTGATGTTTGTCGTTTTACGCCAGCAAAATCGCATATTTGACTCGTATCAGCTAAAGGAATACCTTCCTCCTCCTCGAGCAGCTTATTGCACAGCGTAAGCGGAACAGTTTCCGTTTTTAGATATTGCAAACGGTCAGAAATCGTGTTTTGGGCATCCAATATGCCCCAACCGCACACTACGGCCATTACTTTGATGACAGATTCGGTTTCCAATTCGATTTTTTGCACATTAGAAGTGAACTGGATCTCCTTGTCCAGTTTTAATAACGCTATATCGGCTTTCAGTATGTTAGCAATGAATTTGCTGTGTGGCACGACCTTCGATACCGAGTAGTAGATGGATGCTTTGCTCAACGAAACACTTCCAACCATCACTCGTATTTGATCTGGTTCTTCAACCGATCCCGATATGCTGAACACAAGTAAAACTTTATTACATTATTAGAGATTAACTTTGGACCCCATTTATTACTTTACAACGCAATGAGCCGCTGTTAAGATCCATTTGGAGTGTATTATCGATCCACCACAGCTATGCTCCCCACTCTGGGCGTTTTGAATGGATACCTGATAAGGAAATTGACCCTCAGTTGCGTTTTTCCCACCGACAATTCTCCAATTTGGCCTAATTCTGGCAGCGATAACCTGATGTCCTACGCAATATGTCTACTTAATTCGAAACTATTGGCGTGACAAATTTTATGGGCTGACTCCTAGGATTATTATGACCATAAAAATTCATATGATTGTATGTCGTAAACGGCTTAGTTTTAATGTTACAAGATGATTAATAGTAAATTACAAGTTCATACAATTAAAGGTACTAGTACAATAAAATTATCTTATAGAAATTGTTGGAAATGGCCGCCTTCAACTGCAATGCAAGCTTCTATTCTCTGTTACATTGATTGGCGAGTGCATTCAAGAATACCGGAGGTGTTTGGAATTGTGTCAAATGCTGCAACTATGCGATTTATCCATAGTCCATCAATATTTCTAATAGGAGTCGTATAAACTATTGATTTTCGTTGGAATACAATTGTAACAAAATTTGCAAGTTTTTTCCTGGGTGTATGAAATTTTATGATCATAATAACCATAGAAATCAGCCCATAAAATTTGTCGCACATATATAGAATCTATATTATAGTTTCGGGCGAAAAAAAAAACAACCTAAAGCATAAAATGCAACCACCAGGTATCGAATGATGGGTTTAATTAAGTCCATTCGGGGACACATTGTACAAATTTATAATTTAAGTATAAATTAGATTGAATTAGAGACAATTATCTTACCTAGGAATAATATGGTGCTGGCAAAGAGAGTGCATATAAAGCCAAGCCGTTTCATCGTAATGAATTTTAACGAAAACTAACCTTGCCTTTACAAAATCTACCTTTAAATAGATCATTCCAATGGTGTAACATGAATTAGTCATAAGTGAAATCAGTTGAACTGTAGGTACCGCAATCACATTAAACATTCAACATTAGATAAATACCATATAAATTCTTGACCTAATGTAATAATTAAGCATTCTTATTACAACATCGTCAATGCTTGTGATATTCATAAATTAACAGTACTCATATAATTTTTCCTGTATTAGTAACGAAAATTCTAAATTAATTATTCACTCATTGAAAATGAAGACAATGTTACTATTTTTTTGCAGTTTATTATGCAATACTTCGTCAGCCTGATGCTGACATACAAATATTTTTAGATTATCATATTATTTAGTGTTTATACCTATACATATTTTTGTGTGATCAAATATTAATCTATTTGAGATAAAACAGAACAACTATTAATTAAGACCACAGTATATACAGTATTCTGTAATAAGTTAAGAATTATTGTTGTGTGTGATTTCAAGTGAACCAGTATTGCATAAAAATGATTTAAGCCTACTAAACCAAGTCAATAACCATAACTATACAAAAATATACCTTCAAATGTATAATTTATTTGAAGTAAGTGCCATTCTTATTATAGCAGTTACACAGTTTAATTATGGTAAGTAAAGCCAATTATGTAACAGGAGTAAGACAAACTGTTCACTGTAAGTAATATGGATATTTAGTGCTATTAATACTTATACAGTAACTAATACCAGCAAAGCAAATACTAACTTCAAATAATGCGAAACATTTGGAATAAATAATGCTTTTCATTTACCAGGAAACCTAGTTATTTATCCTTAGTCATCATTGTTAGAAACACGACTTTACTTGCTGTAAGAGAGCTTGATCATTTGTCACATATACAAATAAATTTTTTAGTTGCCAATACTAAATTTTCACTTGCAATTACTAAACATTTTTCTCAGTGAACTAATAATAATTTTAATGGTCCACATATTTGCTTTTTAATGTATAATAGAGAATTAATGCTGAAAACTAGCTTTAATTAAGTTTTAACAAAAGAGGCGACATGAAAGTGTTTTCGATCGATTTTTTTAAATCCTCCCCCGTTTTGCTTGTGTTGTTCTGCCACCTGCGCGTTTTCTGTCGACAACGAATAGTCTGCTGTGATCCTAATATCAACGCCGAGTCACATTAGGCGTAAAATATTAATGAAATCAAACGTCATTTAATAGTGACTAGACAATAATGTTCTTGTATCAGTTGTAACTTCGATAGATAAAACAAAATCTTTTCTAATATTTTGCTAATTGACTATGATTTTATCAATATTCACTTACGGAAAATTTGTCATTTTGAAGCTTGGGAAGCTTCGAAATGATATAACCATAAATAATCTACCATAATATATATTTTTTTAATGAACTACCGTATATAAGAAGTCAAATACCCGTCATTAAACCGATATTTACAACCACAACAAGCGAGTATATAGTCAGAGGTATATTAAAAACCATTCTACCTTCTAATTGGCTGACATTCTTTCGTAAACTCCGTCTCGTACTTTTTTTATATTTATGGTAATTGTAGCGGGAATATTTTAATCGCACACTTATTTCGTCAATTTGAGGGACAATTTATTATGTAAGCGGTGACAATATTAAATATTTTTTTTTTTTAGATGCTAATGGAAAGAAATGAAAAGGAAATTAAGAGAAACTTTATCGAGACACTCATATATACAGGATGTCATTTAAAAGTTCAGCTAAAATTACCTGTATAGATTAAAGTACAAGAAGAATTTTATGCTTTTTACCAGCGATTAGCTACTTCATTTACTATTGTTACGTTTGTTAGAGTCTATGTTCGTTATTTTATTCGATTATTGAGGTTCAAACTCCTTTTCATTATTTGCTTTTTTTTTCTTTTGATATTGTTATGATCTCTGTCACTGAAATTCATAGTTTACATTATCTGATGCTTGGATATAAAGATACGTATGAATAAAAACAAATGAATGCTATATACGCATGACAGTTTATTGCCCTTTTTAGTTATCAAATGAGTATTGTCTTATTATTTCCCTTTTCGCTAATGCAAATGTAACATTGGATTTAATATTAGTTATACAAATTTCGCAAATCATGTTTACAATAGCACACTTAGATAATTGGTTATTAATTTGTTGTTCATATTATCAATAGGGATATAACAGTGAGCTCTAACGAGAAAAAGAGTATCTCGTTCGTTTTACTTCCACTTCGCCGAACGTTAACAAATTTGTTTTGCGACCTTGTGCGTAGGTACGCCTACAGCTGAAGTTCCTCCCATTTCTAGTCGCCCAGAATGTAATCCACAGCTCGCAACTTTCCTCCCGATATTTAGTACAAATGAACACTGTAGGTACTTCTCTCTAAAACACAAGTCTAGAAAATCCTATTTGTTTATTCCAAAATAAATGGTATTTGCAACAAAAATTGTTTCACTTTCCGGCAATTACAAAAATATAGGAGTATAAATTCCAAATACCTATACAAGTTATTAGGATAATTTTTCTCAGTGTATAATTGAAAAAGTTATGGGCCGAGACCACAGACCTGATAGACTGCCAATAAACCGTATGCGCATCGCTACGGCGCACCATAAATTATGATAATACATAGTGTTTCTATGTGAAATATTTTTTTGTAGAATGCCCAAACATTGTTGTGTGGATTACCGTTACAGGGGGTACCATAAATCCCTGCAAAAGTAAGCGTGCATATAGTTGTTCACTACATTTCCTTGAATAGGATTTTGATAGAACGGGACAGATTGGCGCGAATTAAAGAGGGAGTTATTCCAACATTGAATTCGTACAAAGAAAATCTAAAAAAGTATATTTTTATTTAGAATCACTTGATATTCCTGAAAACAAAGGGTAAAGGTAAATAAATGATGTATAACATATATATTTCTCTAAATTTTCTTCACTATTTCTTTAGGTAAATTAATTTGCCCATCAAAGGTGGTACGATATATTTACCAGTTCACCGAAAAACAAATTCGGAAAGTAATGGTCTTGACAGGAAACAAGATTCCACAAGAACAAAACTTAACCTAACGACTTTTGTTTATTTACTATCAAGTCATGTTCCCCAAAACATTTTTTCTAGTTTATCCCATCATTTGTTAGATATGTCACCTCTGGAAGAAACTCGTGTTTCAATTTTAAGTAAAACCATAATATCGTCTTATAGCAAAATTAGATTTCATAATTTAGCGAAGAAGGTTACAGAAAAAAATACACGGAAAATCAATAAGGAAGGAATTAAGTAAACTAATATTATTCAATCATAAATAAATTATACAACAACTACTGCAGTATATTATTTACTCTTAAAGACAACATACAATGTTGGATTGTTATGACAAGTCGTGAAGATCTTATGAAACTTGTATTAGATTTTTCCTACGTATTTTTAATGGCGTTGAAAGAAATTTTTTCTTTTCTCTCTTATTAAACCTGAGAACGAATGAAGTATATGTTACCAGTTCATCGTAAGTTTAGAAACTGTCTATGGTTCTAAGTTGTCCACAACTTTAACAAAAAAAAACAATGCCATATAAAATACATAGGATAAAATCTAACATATGCTACTAATTATCATTACAAATTGCAAGTGCTATTAAAATTTATTGATATCCTTAAGTTTATTTATTTGAATATCCGCCATGGTATCGACGTCATTGATAACGTTTGTGTTTCGATATGGCGAATTTCAATTGATGGCAGTTTTGAGTTCAATATCAGCACTCTATCATCTCTATGGCCGAGACATATGAGCTAGGACATCCGGTGTATGAGTTGGTTATATATTTTCGTAAATATGTTTTCATGTTTTCAGTTATATTTCTCTACACTAAATTTAGTTTGACCACTCGATTCTAGAACACCAGGTATAAGCCACATAAAAATTTCTGATCAATCTTTAACCAAATCTGAATTAAGCTTAAACGAATTACATAAATGATATTATGACGTATGCAAGTATATTATAGACGGAGACCAATAAAATTTAATAATCCCCTTATATCCGCATGTTATATAGAACTGTCAGGATACGTGCTGAGGATCCACCGTAGAAACAAGCTGAACGACATCACCGTTGGAAGGAAAAGGCAGGTAATAATAAAAGATTGGCGTCTTTAAAATTTTTATATATTTTATATCCATCGTGAACTATGCCTTTTAAATTTTATGACAAGGCTCCTTACTCCGGTGCGTGACCACCTTAATGACCCTGATCCCTGAGCCTCGCTATATACGTACATAAATGGAGTAAGAATGACAGTTTATTCTTTAAACGCTGAGAATTTGATTATTTTAAATAATTTTGTTTAGAATACTGACGGAAATGCACAGAGAAATATTGACATTATTGTTGTAGTACCTATCATATCAGCTAATCAACGGAACAGTAAACAAACGTAAATCCCTCACGTTAAAATTTATTATTTTAGGACTTATTACGTCATACGTAACAATATTTATTATCTATAGTGTCCCAGGGGATTGGTGTAATGTATTTTGATATTGAAATAATAACAAAGGTGAGTATTCCAATCCTTTTTATTTTTAATATCTTTTATTGCGACATGTTTCGGTCTATTAGACCATCTTCTGGCAATAAAAATGTTAAAATATTGCCAGAAGATAGTCTAATAGACCGAAACATGTCGCAATATTTATTAGCTTTTCAAATTAAAATATATAAAAAAACTGGAGCATTATGAAATACGTGGTAAACCCGTGCGATTTGTGTAAATCTCTTTTAACAAATCGCATTGGTCAGATTACTTGCATAACTAGTAGCAATGAAAATCTAATACAAACTTTTCACTCTGTAAGAAAAAATTTAAATAAAGGAATAGCACAGGGCTCAATACTGGGACCTACTTTCTTTCTAATATACATAAATGATCTTAAACAAAATATACTATTTGGGATCCTATCTCAATATGCTGATGACACTTCATGTGTGGTTGTAACCGATAGTATAGATGATATTGTTACTATGTCATCTTGTATTGTTCAGTCAATCGTGGACTGGTGTGTGAACAATGGTCTGTTGCTATACACTGAAAAAACGCAGTCACTACATTTTGCATGCAAAAGCAAAGATTACAGCTTGAACGTTAGATGTCAAGGTAAGTCGGAATCGGAGCTTGTTAACTTTCTGGGAGTCACGTTGGATCACAACTTAACTTTTGCTAACCGCTGTAGTAAACTTGCACGCTTGCATCTTTGTATTATATGATATTCAATCTTCGAAAGTATGTATCTCTTAATTCTTTAAAGAAGTTTTGTTATGACAAGGTTGAGTCGCTTCTGCGTTATGGCATTATCTTCTGGGGCTCCTCCGCAGAGGAGTGCTTTTGTGGCGCAGACGAGAATTCCTAGGTGTGTTTGTGGTGCTGTAAATACAGTTTCATGCAGAGATTTGTTTAAACAACCGTTGGTAGGTCTATATTTGTTTGAATTAATTATTTTTTTTAAGCAATTATTTGTGCAAAATTCATAGTTTTATAATAGTGATTTTACTGTCCCCAACAATACAACTAAAAAAATTGAGAAAGGTCCTTTTTTATGGCTGTAAAGGTGTATAATTCCTTATCAATGTATATTAAAAACTCGGCTTGGTCAAGTTTTACAATCGAATTAAAGCAATATTTACTAGAAAAACCATTCTATGCTATTGAGGAATATTAAGTAACACTTGATGAAATCACGTTGTATGCGGTTTGTGTGCTGGTGGGCTCTCGACATGCATATACTAAAACTAGGCACATGTAAAATTTTGTGATTTTTTGTTTCAATTTTGCTTGTATGTATTTGGAGTAACGATAAGTATAAGCACTGCTACGAAACTTGTAGATAAATCTTTTAAATTTTAATTAAATTCTATCAAGTAAACTACTGTTTTTATTCTACTAAGAGTTTTGCGTATGTAGTGACAAGATGATGGTAATCCAGTGATTTCGAAGATTTTGGGTGGCATATTTCTAATCCTGGGGCCGATTGAAGAGTTTCATTCGAGCATTTCGCTGTGACATCATTGGAACACTAATTGGGAGCTGAAAAGATTGTTGCGGAGTTGGAATTCGTATTTGGAGTATAAGAGGGCAGTTTTTCGCACTTGAAGTAAGCGATATATTCATCTTTTGAATTTATAACCGGCGTTAAGAACGGAAAGGGATTGTTAGGTTAGATTATCATTGATAACATTGGATTTCTAGGGGATTTTGTATGTAAGCAAAACGTATGATGCTGTGAGAGGTTTTGAGTTGGCATTATTTGACAATATTTGATTTTAATACGGGAATTTAGCGGGAGATTTAAATTCTATTTTGATATTTAAAAGAAAATTGTCAAATATATTTTTTAATTTTGTGCAACACGAATAAGGTTTATTAAAATCCAAACGTGTTAACCTAGGTTTGGTTATTATTCTTTAAAAGGCCTAAAAAGAAACAAGAAAGAATTATTACTCAATCATACATCTCCCGTAAGAAATGCGTAGAATTTGATTTAAATATTCTAATACCTATTCATTCGTCTGCAACCCTTAAGGGCTATCACTAATGTTGCTTTTCGTCAAGCCCCACTTCGAACAGCTAAAAATCCCTTGCGTAATTATAGCGTACGACATTGCAAGATCAATCTCGAACAGAAATAAAAATCGCAAGCACAATACTCTCTACTGTAGAGTCGGTTGAAAAGGCATTCGAATTCTTTCACTTCATGCACCTAGCGACAACAGAGAACGACAAAAGAATAGCCGCTACGTCGACAGAAGTCACCCCACTGACTCCTATTTAATAATCGTTGCAAATAATTACACGACAGGAACAATGCCGCGCCACTTCCGGTTCGGTAACATTGCATCGATGTCTCCTCTACATAGGAGGAAGTCTATCAGAGGGTTCGAATAATTGCACACGCATTTAATGGCTCTACATAGAGGCTATCTTAGATCCGTGAGAACTCCAGCGAGAGAAGAAAGCGTGAGGTGAAATAAAAGATTTCTTTGGCGTTGACTTTCGGTCATTGTCGCTGGAAAATCGTATAGATGTTTAACCGACTTCTCATGTTGTATAAGAATTATATTGTTATCGTGATTGCATTGTTTCCCTTATACGTCAAGTGTAGAAATCAACGGTCGGTTGATGGGCGTTACAAAACTGCAGAAAAGAACGAGATCGAACAAATGAATGGATAATAGAAAAGATTAATCCAGGAGAAATGCCAACAAATCAAGTATATTTCTTGGTTAAATTTGATAAAACGGCTCCACCTTAACTTGGTCTTCCTCAGGCTACACAAAATAACATTAGAATAGTAAAGTGAAGACAAAATGCATTTTTAAAACAAAGTGATGTAAAGCAGCTGAAAAACAATTTTAATTTTTTCTTATAAAATAAGGCAGTCCATCTGTTATACAAAAAGGTCTTATGTGGAATCCTATCCTAGAATTCGGGAAAAAGTTGGGATACTTGTAAAATAGTAAGGGTGTTCAAAACTGTTCTACAGGATTATTATAATATATACTAAACGTTACATTCAGCAATTTCCTGACCGTGATATTCCAGACCGTCGCTATTTTTTAAAACTTTATCGAAAATGAAGAAGCAACGAAACAATTTTTATAAAGAAGAGGAACAAAAATGATTTTATATTATCACCAGAGATAGACATAAATGTGTTGGCATATTTTCAGGTACATCCAAATAATTCTGTAAGGGATTTGTCCAGAGAATCAGGTATTTCTCGTAGCACGATCCATAAAATTCTGAACAAATATAAATATGTTCCCTTTAAATATCAGCCTGTTCAAACTCTACTTTTGGGCGATTATCAAAGACGATTAACTTTTGCTCAATGGTTTATCAATGCTTTTGAAGGAAATTATAATTTCTTTAGACACATTTTATGGAGTGATGAATCTAACTTTTCTAATCGCGGGATGTTCAATAAAAGAAATAATCATTACTGGAGTCGTGAAAACCCATTTGCTGTTTATCCTTGTAATCCCCAAGTAGTTTAAATGTTTGGTGTGGTATAATCGGATCCCGAATTGTTGGACCATTTTTCTATCGGGGTTCTTTAACAGGAGAAAGATATGCGGCATTATTGACAGAAATTTTAGAAAATTTTCTGGATGAATTAAATTTGGTAGACCGACAGATTATTTACTTTCAACGTGCTTTCAACAAGATGGAGCGCCCGCACATAATCACCGTGACACAAGTGAGTTATTAGAAAGATTATTTGGAAATAGATGGATTGGCACAAATGGTCCTATTCAGTGGCCCGCGCGTTAGATTTCTTCTTGTGGGCAGCAGTAAAAAATCAAGTGTACACACGTAGATATACAACAGTGGATGAGCTTCAGGAAAGAATTTCCAACATCATTGACGACATCGACGGTAGGACAATTTTAGGAGCTACTCGTAATGTTCACAGAAGATTGATAAAATGTATTGAAATGGAAGGAGGTGTCTTTGAACATTTAATTTGAGTAATTTTCTTGACTATTTTTGTATTTATTTTTATTTGTTTATTAAATTAAACGCTTTAATGAATGTGACGCTTTAATTTTCCATAGGTATATCAATTTCATGCCAACAAAGCAAAGATAAAGATTTCTCAGTAACTACTTTATTCAAAATTTTTTTATAATAGTGTACTAAGACTTTTTTGTTCAGTTTGGAATTTCCTTTTAAATTGCAAACAAATATACAGGGCGTTCCATTAAAAAGAATAATTTTGGACGAATATCTAGAGAACGCGACGCTCAATTGTTTTTCTGTTTTCACAATTGTGACCGCCATAAAAAATAGTACTACTTTGTCCATTTGACCGATTCTGTACCTCCAAAGATAACAAAGTTATCAATAGTGCACACTTAAGTGTGGACACCCGGTATAACCATACATCACCATACAATAACCAATCTTATCTAAAGAAAGTAACTCATATAATCTTTAATTTGAGTTAAACGAAATACTTGAACTAGTAATCTTTATGTAACATCTGGAGTGCCATATTGCTCCAACTTATACCTTGACGGTTCTGAAGTTAACAAATTTTTGCATATACTGTTCATGTATCTTTAGAGAGTATTATTTATTTTTAATGTAAATGTTTTTGTGAATTAATTGCTTTTCCACTAAAAGAAAAAACGAAAACTCAAAAAATAGAACTTTTTTTAAAGATTCCAAAATCGAAAATAAAGAAACTACTACTAAGGTAACCCAAACTTTTTTTTCATAAAACTAAGTAAACGAAAGGAAACCACTATTTTATTTGCAAAAATCGCATGGAATTTCTTCATCATCGTCGTGATCTACCCCAACGCAAGCTTCGTGGGTCCAGCGTTGGCAATTTTGACATTTTACCCAATCGTCATCTGATTTGGAATTCGTGTAAAGTTCCGTACAATATATGCACGACGCATCTCTGCTCTCTTCTCCTTCCGAACTGCTACTGTTGTCTTCTACTCTTTTTGGTATCTTTTTGATAATCTTTTGGCGCCTTACACGTTTTTGTATTTCTTTATTTGCGCTTGCTAAAGCCTCCTCAGCTACACCAGGCTTTCGTTTTTTTTTTTTTGGTTTTGCTGAGATAGATCTTTCTAGTTCTTCTTTATACGGCGTTGAAGATAATATAGCATTTTACCTCGCCTTTTCTCATCAGCATTAAGTTTCCTTTCCGAGTGTGAAATGGGAATGATTTGTTCTGGCGTTACTGTAAATGTTCTGGCGGTGGATGAAGGAATCGGATTATCATAAAAACATTTCGTTGAAATAGGTCCGGAAGTCATCGCTTGTTCATCGTCTGATTTTGTCGTTGAAATGAGCGTTGGCTCACCTGGTGAACTTCTGGGTGGTGTTTCAGGATTTTCGATCACATTGGTATTTTCACTATCCATTAATCTGTTCGTAGTTTCAGCCGGTTCGAACATCCAATCTGCAAAAAGCATCAGGATTAAGTGGATGTATTCCACATTTTCTAAATCCACTAACTGAAGTTTAGACGCATACGGGTTTCATATATGCGTTTCCAAAAAGCTTTCCTATTTGATTTACAGTAATAGGGCGTCCTGGATGTTGTTTCATCCATTTTTAGACTTCTGAAGAGTAATACGTGCTGAGTGGCGCCATGAGACTCACGTCTAGCGGTTGCAAACTGTGAGTAGTGTGTGGTGGAAAGCATAGCAGTACATTTCTTTTTCGATTACGTCCAAGTTTTTAGTATGAGTTGAATGACCGTCCAAGACCAAAAGAACGGGCATCTCTTTGGAGGGCTTCGCTTTGTAAGTTTATAAACTTACAGAACCAGTCTGTAAAAATCTCTTTTTGCATCCAACCTTTTGAATGATAATATGCTATGCTTCCTTAGTATACCGTTTTGCCTTACCATCCCGTTTTAACCGACTCGCCCCTACTCTCTTCCAACTTTGTGAACGGTACCAAAGCGTTATGAATCTCACCAAGGTCCAGTTGACCCCTTCTGCTCGTTTCTGAACAACAACGACGCATTCTACATAACACCAATCTGTATAAATTAAATGTTCTTTTGCACATTGATTCTTACAACCAGATTGTACTTTAAATTTCAATTTGCCATGCCAAGGTCGTTCAGCTAATTGCAGTTGATTTTTTTCTTGGGTTTATGATGCAACCTCATTATTCATTTGATTATAAACATCCGAAAACATAACCTTACAACAATCATTCAAAGATAGAAAGCCCTACTTTATCGAATTGAACTATGAATTGAACGGTAAACGCGTCACTTCCGTTACTGTAACGTCATAACTAAAAAACAAAATTTGATTTGATTTTTTTCATATGAACGAATCTTTTGAAAAAATAAATTTACATGTTTCAGTGCGCAAATCGGCTGAATTCGCTTTCTTCATATTCTATACTTTAATCCCATTGTTATAAAATAGATTGCCTATCTTACACATACAAAAAAATTGCAGTAATCAAACTATATTGAAATGTAGAATGTGATAAATAGAATTTGATCCGTGGCGCATAGCAAACTCACATTCTATCCTATATAGTTTGTGAAATACGGAACACTACACAACCAAGAAATAAACATATTAGTTCAAAGATGAAATACACGAAAAAACGAACTATAGAAAAAAAAATAGAGAACAAATGACTAGCATAAAGTAAACATTTATTATCGCAGACTGTACTCCGTTGGCATTGGTCTATTATAGCCTACTGCGTCGACTAGAAGGGTCCCAGAGCCTAGGATAGGACCAAGGATGTCCCGTTGGGACTTATCGTGATCGGAGATCAGTGACATCGTCGAAAATTGATGTTTTGCCAGCTTTTAGCTTTATCCGCGCTGATCGTTCAAAAACCGCCGACTTTGTTATTATTCCATGCGTTTGCAGGTCGAGCAAATAATTTATTATACCATTTTTTTTCTTTCCTTCGGCCGACTGGACAACTCAGTTATTAATTGGAAATTTATTACAATGAAGTCCGTTTGTTCTCTCGTTTTGTCTCTGGTGTTATTTATCTTTCGTGTCGTACGAATGTCGAGAATTTAATTATTTTTCTTTGAAACTCTTTGGAAGTATCTTATTATAAATTTAGGTACCTAGTAAATAAAAAATATTAGTATAATGCGTCCACTTAAGCTAGAATCACATGGAAAAGTTTTTTATTATTGGTTCTAAGATTTTAGGCACAATTCTTATACATACATATATATAGAACGGGTTCCATTTATATAAGAATGCCGGATAAAAGTTTTTTTTTCACAGTATTTTATTTTTATTAATACTAAATAAAATAAAATATCGTTAAACTGACTAAGATTTTGTTAACTTTCTGGTTACAATCTCTAATATAGGAACACTCATGTTTTAATGACAGATTGTTTGACAGCTAATTTGACAAACGAACCCAGAAAACCTTCAGAATCTTCACAGAGAAGTACGATTAACTAACGGAAGTGACACTTTGGTAGTACGATTCGGTGTATGTGTACTTTTGTACTCTACCATCAATGGACGATAAAGTAACGGAAGTGATGCGTTGACAGTTCAATCCGTACTTCAATTCCATAAAATGGCGCTTTCTATCTTCGAATGAGTGTAGTAAGGTTATACCGCAGATGAGTAAACAGATAGCTCACTGTAGCGGAATTGGTCAAATCGCGCGGGTTGCATAAATCGGAGGTGCAATACTTCGATTTTATAAAACTTAGATTATTGCAGGGAGCAAGGTGTACGACCCGAGACGGACGGCTGAATGTGGAAAGAGTACCCAGTCGCTAGTTGTTTTATTTAAAAATTATGCATTTTTACCGCACAGCTGTTAGTTACCTAAAATAGAAAATTGGAAATTCATACCTCCTTGAATATGGATTGCTTGGGCTCTTATTTTATCGAATATAAGTGATAAACGTAAATAAAATTCTGAAACGTAAAAAACTTTACGCATGTCTAGAGATTGTATATGCATGCACGGCAGTAGCGTTGAAAGAAGGAATTGTTTAATTGCAAATCTTTCACTCAACGGCAGTATTATCGAAAATTACAGATTTTTGTTGAATTTTACGAAATTGCAAGTCGGATGTATGAATCTTGATTTTTGTGGTAACAATTGTTAGTGTACGAAACTATGAATTGTACGAAAGTCGAGCATTCCCTGTAATTATGTGAACGGCTAATTTTATATACATACTACGTATTTTTCTCTGCGAAGAGAACAACTTGGACGTTGGACCCCATTTAAAATTAATTATAGATAAAATCCTTTCTCCACCCTTTCATGTGTAATAAACACGTTCCATGACCAGAAGGACCTCGGCCAATATTCGCACCCCCGCGGTTTTGTAGAAGGATATTCAATTGTGGTAAGTGCGCGTAATGGAAGCTAATGGAAGGAGCGCGTTGGCACTCTCTCCCCTGCCGACAAGGGCATGTATTAGGCCATAATTGAGCGTACAATTATAGATGTTGGCGAAACTCCACCGTTAGGTAGGCGACCTCCTACAATCGAGGAAGAAACGCATGCCCTAATTAATACGATTAGTCGTAGCTGAGAGAAGTTGATCCGATTGTATTGTCCAGAATTAGGAAAACAATAAGTGAATGTTAAGAGGAGGTAGTTTTCGGCTTATTTCAGGGCTGATATAGAGAATGTAGACTTATAGTTTTCTATGTAGTACGGACAGAATTGAAAATTTAACAATTCCACAAAAAAGAGTTGCACAAATTTTAAAATCCACACTGAGAAAAATGGTCCATACTGGACAATATATTTAGCATTTTACATTACTGACAACTATTTTTTGTAATATGATGACGTAATGTAATTAGCTATGTGTTCGCGAAAACGGAAAGAGTTATCAAGTGTTAGTCCCAAACTTCTAGCACTGTTAACAATGGGAATTTTTGTGCCGTTAATATTTACATCCAACATTCCACTCAATAAGTTGACAACATCTTTATTACCAAAGATTAGCACCTGTGACTTGGAGGGATTAATATTTAGAGAATATATGGACTGAACAGTAGATAGATCTTTATTTATTTTTTCTATAGCTTCAATCCATTCCGATGCTTTAAAAGAAAAATATAATTGCACATCATCTGCGTAAAAGTGAATTTTAGAGTAGTTAAGGCATTGCACGAAAGAAGATGTGTATAAAGAGAACAGGATGGGACTCAAGATCGACCCCTGTGGGACACCTTGGGATAACGATAAATGTTGAGATATTTGGTTATTTAATTTTACACATTGAGATCTATCTGAAAGGGAATCTGCTATCAAAAGGATAGAAGAGCGACTAAAGCCCTTGTCCTTCAAAACGTTTAATAGCAATGTGTGATCCACGGTGTCGAATGCTTTGGAATAGTCAAGCAGTACAAGAGCAGTTATAAGCCCTTCAACAGTGGCTCGAAAGATATCATCAGTTACACATAGTAAGGCCGTAGTGCAACTGTGTCCAGGACGGAAACCAGATTGGACATCAGGCAGTAGTTTGAAATCTAAAACATATCTTTTTAATTGTTGTTCCATTACTCGTTCTAAAATTTTAGATAAGGTAGGCAACACACTTATAGGCCTGAGGTCTTTATAATCAACAACCTTGTCTTTTTGGGCAAAGGACTGACTAGAGCTCGCTTCCAAGAGGTGAGGAATGTATTTTGTAGTATACATGAGTTAACAATATGAGTGACGAAAGGCACAACATAAGGAGAACACATTCGTAGCATGCAAATATCAACACCATCGTAACCAACTGCTTTGGATTTGATGTTATTTATGATACCACAAATTGTGTCCGTGGTTACCAAAGAAAAGGAGAACGTATCGAATGCACTAGATAGTATATCTGGGATAAGTAGAGACGAGGTATTAGAAGAAGGTATACTATTAATAAATTGTAGACGAAAATATCTTTTTGTTGGAAATGTGGCTGGTGATTGAATAAAAGATTTACATTTTTAACGTTTCGGCTTCTTTATTATTGTAAGCCTTCATCAGAAAACTGATTGTCGTCAAAGTTTAAATACAAATAATAACAAACAATTTACATGTTAAAAGCGTTGTAAAAGACAATAAAATTACAAAACATTATGGAGAACGAACAAACGTAAAATATTACAAACGTTTGTAATATTTTACCCGTCCCCTGTTATTACCTTTTTATGAAGATATCTACCTTGAGACCATGTATTATGCTGGAAATTATGTTAAGGATAAAAACTTATTTCTGTTATAGTTCATTTGATTTATATCAATAGACAAGTTTATTAATTTTGAAGCTTTATTATTATTTTTCTATTTTTACAATTATTAATTTTCTAAACTTGTTATACATCATCCTATTCTATGTAAAATCGGCCTTCTTTTGATGAATAAGAAAAAGAAAAAATGTAAAAAAAATGGGGGGTACGGGGTACCCCGTCCTCCGTTATTAACTTTTTGCGAATACGGACGACGCCACCCTTAGGGCCATGCAATATGCTGCAAATTATGTTAAGAAGAAAATTTAATATCTGTTATAATTTTGGAAATATTTGCAAAAATTGAAGAATCGTCCAAACTTTGGAGGGGACTGTACCCCAAAATCGTGCGGTTCCGCCGATAAAAAAAAATACGTGTCTCTTATTTTAAGGTACTCTTTCGATCTGTTAAGTTTCATCGAAATCGGAGGGGGACACCCGCCGGTGTTCCCTTGTTAGTCATCATTGTTAGAAACACGGCTTTACTTGCTGTAAGTAGCTTGATCATTTGTCACATATACAAATGAATTTTTTAATTGCCAACACTATATTACTAAAAATTTTACTCAGTGCACCTGTTCAGAATATTTTTTACATTTCCAGTGCACGCTTTTGAATCGGAACACCTGTTAGTTCTCTTACTTTATAATTCACGTCTATACACAACTTATTCGAAAAGATAGTCTTATTAAACGAAATTTATCATTTCTAGGAATTCCAGAAATAACACCATCAGCAGTAAAAAAATACTTACAATATATAACATCAAAGCTAACATAAAATCTTGGAGAAGAATATATACATAACGCCCGGATGAGAACAGAAAGGACCTAAAGAATTTCATAACGCTATACTATACTAACAATAGAAGCTTTTCCCGGTCCTTAGCCCACAGAATTATCGCCTATAAACGCAAGAATAAGTTAATAACATTACACGCATCCTTTCTTAACACGGCATCCCTCAGACACGCCATTAAATCAACAACACGCCGCAGAACTGGTCACCGGACTATCGGAGATATTAATCTGGTTCCCGGGCGAAATTGAAAAGAGAGCCGAACGCAATATTAATGTTAAAGACACGGTTCGGGGTGCACGTAAAAAATGGGACAATTTCCGAGACAATGTCATAAATTAGGTAAGGGAGACGTTAAGATGACCCCGTCACAGTTTCGGACTGCTTTTCGGACTTTTATCTAAGCACACTGTAAAAAAAAATTCCAACAAAATTACATGTAAAATCGTTGGTAACAAAATTGCCTACGATTTTACAGGTAAATTTATGTCGTACAGTAAAATAACTAAGAAAACCTAGCATTGACTTTTGTCAGTGTGATAGTTATTGTTACACCAAAGGTTCCAAAACCCAATTACTGGAGTACAGTAAAATGTCTATTAATCATCAAATTTAATACATTATTATATCAGTTTAACAAAATATTAAATTGAAGTAGATAATATACAGGCATAATCCCTGCAAAGTCAACGGTTATACCACGCATGTGCGTCTTCCGCTCATTCTTCTTACTGCAGTCATTCGTCATAGCCACTCATTCTCATAGCTCACAACGAATACTGGCGCGAGCGCAGCGGTTACTTTGCTATTCAATCTACACGCAGAAATGTGTTAATTTTGGACACACGTACTTATGAACTCAAAAGGTGTAATGAAAGCGTAAAACAGTAATTTATAGTACCTATTATGTACTTAAAAATATGACAAGAAAATTAAGGTAATTCTAATGAACGAATAACAAAACCCTCATAAAGAAATAATAAATTTAACCAAGGAAAAATAAAACTTGATTCTGACTAAATAATTTTAAAAAATGAAAACTTAAAAGTAACTCTTAATAATAAATTAAATAAACTTTAACACCAGCTCGGTTACTATTCTATTCGTAATAGCCATAAATAAAGAAATATAAAATTAGGGTTTGTTCATGACAGGGAAATCAAATCATTCTCATGAATTTAGGGCAAAACCCTCAAAAAGAAATAGTAAATTTAATGAAGGACAAATAAAAATTAAGTCTGAGTAAATAAATTTAAAAAATAGAAAACTAAAATAAGCCTTAATAATAACATGGAAAAAACGTTAATTTTTTGAAAATCATTGAATCTTCAAACAAAAGGTTCAAATATGCCCCCATCCTTGGCTAAACAATATCCTAATGTGTTGTAGAAATTCATTGTAACATTCTCGAACATTTCTGGGCTAATGTTGTTTGACGTTTGAACAATTTTATTGCGCAACTACTCTACGTTAACTGGTCTAGCGTCTTCATTGCCATAAATTATTTCTTTTAAATAACCCCAGTTAAAGAAATCGAGGAGAGATAAATATGGTGAACGTGGCGGCCATTTGATATTTTCAGAATGAATTCCGATCCACCGGTTAGGAAACTGTTCACTTAAATAGTTTCGGACAGCCACTGCATTATGTGCAGGGCAACCATCTTGCTGAAAGTAGATGTTTTGCATATTTATGTCGGGAAGTTGCTGTACAGTAGGTAGAATGTGGGTGTTCAGTAATTCTAAATATGCATTTGCGTTCAAATTGCCATTGATAAAAAAAAGCCCAATAATATGGTTGTTTAACAAACCTGCCAAATCATTTACTTTTTACTGTTGCTGACTAGATGAACTTAAATATCTGTGCTCGTTTTGCTTGGCCCAGTATGTTGTCACAGATAAATTGTGACTTCTAACCAAAGGAAAAGAAGATTCATCCGTAAAGATAATATTGTTTACCAAATTAGCATCTCGGTTAATTAAATCACTTAACTTTTCACAAAATACCATACGCTTAAATGCGTCGCCGTGAAATAATTGTTGGTGTTTAGAATATTTAAAATTGTGATACCCATTTGCTTTGAGTATTCGCTGAACGGAAGGACGGGATATGTCTAAATCATTGGAAATAGTGCCAGATGACATATTCGAATTTATTTCAACTGTAGCACATACTAAAACGGACGTATTATTAGAAATTCTGCGAGTTGGAAGTGATGTTTTTAAATTTTCGACCGAACCGGTATTGTCGGTTTTATTTTTTAATTTGAAAATTGTGGCTTTATTTGGAATAGGCCTGCTGGGGTATTTAGCTGCAAACACGTCGCATACCCTTTGAAAGGAATTGCGAGTGTGATGCCACCGCATCATCTCAGCTCTCTCCTCCACAGTACAACGCGGCATTTTGCGCAAGAATATGTATTTAAATCATAGACAACCAACTTATTTGAACTGACTAATATTACTGATCCCAGATGAGTCTACACGTGCTATTATCGTACTACAGCGCCACACCTCGCTGTTAGGTAGAGTGGGAGACGGTGGGAGTATATGTACTTCCCCGCCGTTTACTTTGCAGAGATGCAGGCGGTATAACCTCTTTACTACGCTTATCTCATAATTTTTATATGGCTATCTTTTTCCCAAAAGCAAAAAAGTTACAAGTAGGCGAATACCAAATTGAATCACCCAGTGGAATAGAATGTCCCGCATTTATAAGAAGAAAAAGTACAGTTACATTAATTTTAGTAACTTTAGTAGACCAAAACCCCAAACGCTTCAGTATTAATTGCCAGGGCGTAAATCTAATTCTTTATCAACACATTACCTCCATGTCCTTTGTTTCTTCTAGATCGTAAATACAAACACCTTAAACCAGCACCTTCAAACCTAATGTTTTTTTATACATCCGCAGTATACCTATATCATCAATTTTCTTTGCCTAGTTAGTGTCGTAATAGATCCTACGAAAATCGGCGACATAGCCGAGGCCGTCTGAATAAAAAAGAACCGAAAACAAATACACACTTCAGTATATTCGCTCTCCGTGAAGTATATCTGTATGTTAACAAATTATTTTCGGTTTGCCACGACGGGTGCAATTAATTCAGTTAATTTATTATCTTTTTCCACGCTACCCGTGATAACGACTTGCGTATAAGTTATTCTTATACAAGCAGCAACGGTTGAGAGCACTCTATTTAAAAAAAAAATAATGTATTTCAAAATAGTGATATTTATTTATTTTTATTTCTAGTTTATTTCTCCTTGACCAAGTCGATATTGTACTGGCATTAATGTATATGTTAATGTTGAAATGGGCAAGTTCAGATCGTTATTGCTAATTAAAAATGGATCTTGCTGTACGCTACGTAACAAAGGACAAACGGTATGGTCCTGCATCCCGTGGCGATACCTGGCGAGCAAGCCCCATCGTAAACTGGAAGTCCATCTCCCGATGATTTGTGGCCAAACCCTTGCTGCTGATGTGATATTTGATTTACAGCTCGCGTCCGCTACGGCCCTGTATATAACGTTTCTCTTCTTCCTCCTCACCGCTTCAAAAATATGTAACGATATCCAACAAACATTATGTAAATATTTTCATAATGATATTACGTTCTGGTCAATGGTCACTGGCATAGAAGACAAATAAGGGTAAGGAATCACAAGGAGTTTAATCCTTACGCATCGTATGTAAGTCCTTAAATTCGTTGAATTAGAACTAATCTTATTCAACGCAACTGTGGTAAACTCAATGGAGATTTATGAAACAGCACTTCTATATTACAAATTTCTACAGTATGAGAACCCATATTGTCTTACTGAACTATACGCGTATCTCTCTGGCAACCACATTGTCTAATTGAACTTTAGAAAGTAATTCACATAGAAAATAAGAAGATCTTAGATTATATCCGACCAGGTTGAGTATCCTAGGGAACGCACATCTAAACCCTTGATTCGCTAACAAGCGACGCACAGTGGGGACAAATCCCGAAAAGCTGGCCAAAAGTCGTTATCCAATTCGCGTGAAATTTAGTGCTTGGAGATTCTTGGTATCGCTGATTACGAATCAAAAGTCAAACAATATGGCGGAACCATTATGGCGGACAATTTCTTCAAGAAATGATTGAATCGGAATATAATAATTGAATAGTCGAAGGAAATCTAGCGAATTTACTACTTCAAAACAATCTACTTTAATGGGTTAATTTTTGTATTCGTTTACTAGCCATTTTGGACAATTTATACGTTGGTGTTATTCCACTAGTGATTTGGTGAAGAGCATATCTTCCAAGGTTTACCTTTGCCGAAAACACTATGTTTAACACTGCTCTTCACTTGTTTCCAAATTACCAAATTACTAGTGGAATAACACTGTGATTTGGTGAAGAGCATATCTTCCAAGGTTTACCTTAGCCGAAAACACTATGTTTAACACTGCTCTTCACTTGTTTCTACTGAAGATGGCAACTTAGTTGCCGAAATACGTATTTAGATTTGTTATCTAATTTTGTGGTAAGGGATTTTTTCACCTTTCTTTTGG
The DNA here is from genome assembly GCA_949128085.1 of Cetonia aurata. Lineage (NCBI taxonomy): Eukaryota > Metazoa > Arthropoda > Insecta > Coleoptera > Scarabaeidae > Cetonia > Cetonia aurata. The sequence continues at coordinate 63,740,059 of OX421884.1, read as the reverse complement.
GATTTTTGTTATAGTTTTCAAGCCACAGTCTCCACCCATCACAGGAAGGCTAATAAAACAAAAGAAATCCCAGTCTTCAATTAGGTTTAGGACGTCTAATGACAACTGACAGAAGTAGCAGTAAAGGTCAAAACAAGCCACAAAGTCGGCAAGGTAGTGTTAAAGGTTCGAAGTTCAATACTAACAGTATTACCTGCAACAGAACAAGGAGGCTCATGAATCCTCTAATTCGGTAGAAGACGATCCAATAAATGATGCATTATGCCTTTTTTGCGAATTGAAATATTCAGAATATCAAAATGGGGAAAGTGTAGATTCGCAACCAGATGCGTGAACTATGGGCGCGCATTTTCCGCCGGATGAAAAGACAACAGGGAATATTTGGAAAATTTGTTTTTGCATATTCTTTGGTAACATTTATAACTTTATGTGGACTGCTTAAGAATGAATAAATGTTTCTTTGAATTCATATTGAAAAGCCTCGCAGTTCAGGCTGTATATTATACATTAACAAGAGCAACAATCTATTATACTTATATAATCACAGTACTGTAGCAACCAGTCTGTATTAATGTTGCTTCAAAGCTGGGCACCGTGAAATTAATTTAATATGTGAGACAATAAATTACTTACTTTTCTAATTAAGGAAACCGAATTAAAAGCCTTCCCCCTTGCGTCTGGCGTATGCGCAAGAGAAACTTTTAATTATTAATTATATTCCTATAAGATTGCAGTAGGAGGCGACTTTGTTACATTACTAGTGGGAGAATGGGTGTAGAGAACAAATGAATTTTTAATTAATATTTACAATATCTACCCTAGGATTCTTGGCCTCGATATTACAGTTTGCTGTTTCGCAGACTGTAATATGTTCTTATTGTTAGGTATCTACCTACTGTTGGTGCATTATAAAAATAGAGATAGTTGGGTAGTGAAGTTATAAAAACATCCTTTACTTTAGTGCACGATGTGCATTGTTTTTGCTGTTGTAAATACACCAAAGACACGCCTCTCTCACATTTCAAATTTTAATTAAAAATGAATTACCTACTGTATTCACAAACGAGAGTGTGCAATGAATTGTTTCACTGAGAAAAATGTTTAATAATTGCAAGTGAAAATTTAGTATTGTAGTTGTTCTATTTTATCTTAACTGGATTAATATTTGATCACACAAAAATATGTATATACACAAGCCAATAAGTACGTAAACAAGACGAATTATTAGAACTTTTACGCGCACCAGATGGAGTTTTCCATCATAATAAACTGACTGAGATCAACGATTTGTGATGGGTATTATGTAAAATTACAAAACAAATACAAAATAGCTATATCGAATAATAACATGTTTTATTAAGAACACATTAAAAAAAATGAATTTGCGCAGGATTTCCGTAAAACGTTTCCGTAAATTAAGGGATACTTCACAATGTTTCAGAAATTTCAACAATATTGTAGTCTCACAATGTATTTCCATTATTTTGTTAGTGTTTTTATAGTTCACATACACGAGGCAAACTTTTTGTGAACGTATAAAAATATCTTGGTTCATAAATGCCCTTTTTTAGTTTATGCGATACTTTTTTGGCGGAGTGTAAATCACAACGGGTAAAAAGTTATTTGAGGTGGTTCGTTTCAAGTAATACCCTGTATAGTACACACAATAAAAGTCTTGCAACAACATTCCAATCTATAAAAAAAAGTTACTAACTAATTAATAACATTCCAAATTTATTGGCCCCATTCACATTATTTCATCTGCACTTTTTGCTCTTAAACTTCCAACTCTCTATATAATAGTGTACTATACCAAACCGCTTTGTTAAGAACTATATACCAGGTGAAAGTTATTGTTAATACCCTATGTGAGTTATTACCGAGAGTATCGCATAACATCGGCTACCGTAGCTCTGTATACGAAGTATACTTACCTCTGCCGCTGCTAGATATTTGACGGTATAAACCGTCTGCGTTTTTAAACGACATCTAGTGAAATTTAATCTTTAGTACCTTCAGGTTTTCATATAAATATAGTTGCTGCGAGATATAAGCGTGGGCGATCGTATATGAGACAGAAGAATTTAAGGTATTCACACACATCATTTCGTTTTGGATAGTAGACATGTAAGCTAAAGCATTTTAGTTAATTGTTTTCAAGTAATTAAATAATTAAAGGACATCTTGGAACACAGGCGTCATTATATGCGTCATGTTTCTTGTAGCGTCATGCGTACGTTAGTTTTCTTCGCAAATACTTCCTGCGTTAAGTCACGTTAAGTTTTTTGCAAGTTGACAAGTGTTACTGATGTTACCTAACCTTGCAGTTTGATTGTTTTATTTACTTTCTTTGCTTTATTCTTTCACGGACTCTTTCGAATATATTATTCACCCGATATTTTTGCTTTACGTGTAAAGCTGTGGTGTAAGTATGCATATTATATCATTAACAATTGGGCTTATATGACAATTAATTCAGGTAGTTTTTCCTAAAGAAAAGTGATGCCATCGTGTCGTGTAAAATCCTACAAAAGCAATAGTTACAAAGATGACGGAGAACTAACTTTTCATATGTAAGTTGCAGAATAATGCCATAGCTTAAAAATATTCTGAAATTATGATAATACTTAGTGTTTCTAGGTGCACAGTGAACTTCAAATCGCTTGATAATAGCCTTATGTTTGATTTTTTACTCTCCCTTGACATAGGTAACAGTAGGTATCATATAGATGTAAGCCTCCATCACCAATCGCTGAAAATAACACTGCTATTTTCTTCTTGTTTGGGTTTGTCTACAGCCGCGTCCAGACCGACGGCCGAATCCTAGCCAAGGCACATGTGCTCAGATTTGGAAAGGATTTGCTTTGGTCTGGACGGAGCGACCGAACGGAACCAAACGGCATCGAACGCTACCCTTGGCGTTGGAAAGCCTTCGCTCTCGTGTCGGTACGTCAAAGGATGTTCGATTCGGTCTGGACGGGATTTGTGTTTATTCAGTTGCGTACGGGCGAACGAAAAATAAGATATCTTTTCCGCCTAAGCGTAAACATTTTTAATAAAACTTGCAATTAGTTATATCAGGGTCATAACATGGAGTGGACGGAAGAAATAAGTTTAAAATTAATTGAATTATATCGGGAGAATCCCGTATTGTGGGACCCTGGGGATAAAAACTTTAAATTAACAAAAAGAGAAATAGACATTTGGAAAAAGATAGGGAGTGAATTCGGCCGGGATGAAGGCGAAGTAAGGAAAAAAATGGAGAGTTTGTTAACCTCCTATCGACGTGAGGTGCGTCGGGAAGGAACTACCCATTCTGGAATGGGTACAAGTGAATTGTATCATTCCAAATGGTTTGCATTTAAAGCGATGCAATTTTTAAATAATAAAATAAAAGTGTAATGTCACCGCTAATCTTTCTTGTGCCGGTATTGCTTTCCTATAATTTGTGTTGTTTTTTGAAATTTTTGGCTTTACTAGACGAAGCAGAATATCAAACAGTTCCGGTGTCATCCTACAAAAATTTCTGAAATGTCCACCGTCCTCACTTTGAAGTTCTGTCATTAAATGACTTCCACTGTCTCTCTCTCTCTCTTTAAAAAGTGTTGTCATCCACCAACGCCTTGCCCGACGTTTTCTCTTTTTTCTTAGTAATGCATTAACTATTACTCCCGCACTCGCAATTATTAAGTCATCTTCGCTGCTTGACATGTTTAGCACCGAACCGCGTCCAACGCTGTCGAACCCGCATTTGAATCTCGGTGTGGACGGCAAGACCAAATCCTCTCAAACCCTTTGCAACGGCACACGCCCCGCCCCCATTTGCCGTTGGCGTTGGCGTTGGAATTCGGCCGTCGGTCTGGACGCGGCTTACCGTTCTATAGTAGCTTCTAGATATACTTTAAATATCCGGTAGAACTTCTCCCTGTTTTGATGTCATTTGTTCCAAAGAATTCAAATTATTATTTTTCTGCACCATGTTAAAATATATTCAATAATAATCTCTATTGTTTACATACACATACACATTTGACGAGCGGCGGACTATAGGTATAGCATTTTAACGAATACGAGAATGAGTGAGATAGATATGCGTACGTGCTAAATGGACAAAGAAGGGATATAGAGCTACCGTCCAATGTTGTCAGTTGTCAGTCAGGTGCTCAGTACATTTGCGAAATACATCAGTTTAGATGCGAACAGCGACGAGTTAAGATACGGATGTATCGTTGACGCTGTTGCAAATGCGTGAATTAAATGATATTTTATTGATGTATTATTGTAATATTAAAATTATTATTGGGAAAATGCTGGTAATGAAGTATCGTACTTCAGCAATATTCACATGTTATTGCTACTAATTTTTCATAAAATAACGCGAATTCCAAAAAAGAATAAAACCAAGCTTTATTGAGCAAATAAGATATTTTTATTCTACATATCTTTTAAGTAAAAAGTATTCTAAAATTATCAACTAAGGGAACATAAGAAAAACTAAACTTAAAATAAAGAAAATAAAACTTGAAAATTCGAAAACTAAATAGAAAATTTGGAGTATAAATATAAAGGGTAATGATATTACTTAATAACGGCTTCAAAGAGCCCCCCATGCTGTAATTCGCAATAATCTAGCCTGTAAAATTCTCTGCGAACATTATTTAGCATAGCTGCTGGAATGTTATGGCATGCCTGTTCAATTCTATTGCGCAGCTAATCCAATGTTTGAGGCCTTTCGTGCGAATGCCTGTAGATTGTTTCCTTTAAATAACCCCAAAGGAAGAAGTCATTGGGTGCTAAGTCGCGGGATCTAGGTGGCCAAAGTATGTCGCCCCACGTACTGATTACATGTTGCGGGAAATTAAAATTAATAAAATCCTTAACTCTCCTCGCGTTATGAGCCGGACACCCATCTTGTTGTAACCAAACATCGTCTAAATTGCCCCTTATGTAACGTACAGCAGGAATAACGTCATTTTGTAAAAGTTGCAGGTATCTCTCACTGTTTAGGTTACCATTTAGAAAAAATTGTCCTATAATGTGATCACCTAGAATACCTGCCCAGACGTTCAATTTTCTAGGATACTGCGTTCGTGTAGCTACAGTTAGGTGTTTATTTTCTTGGAACCAATATCGAGCAACAGACGGATTGTGGTGACCATGAAGGGAAAATGAAGTTTCATCGGTGAAGAGAACGTTTTGCAAAAACAAATCATTTCTGTCACATTTCTCTCTCATATTCTCGCAAAAACCTAGTCGCTTTTCGTGGTCCTCTAGAAAATTTCTTGATTTTTTTTCAACTTAAAACATTTATATTTATTCCTCCTTAAAATGTCTCTAACTGTAGCAGGTGGAATATTGACAACTTCAGAAATTTGACGACTCGAACACGGTTCGTTAGTTTCCACAAAAGCGCATACTCTAACCTCTCTTTCCATTCTTTCCTCTGTAAGTGGCCGTTCTTGCCGATTACGGCTGTTACATTTCGAGCAACCAGTAATACAACCTGTATTTTCAAATTTATGAACAATATTTAAAATTGTTTGGTTAACAGGGACTGGTCGATTGGGATAAGAAAAGATAAAACGCCCAATAACTTCATCCGTACCCTCAAACGAATAGTACCATTTAATAATAGCTATGCGTTCTTCTTTTGTATAAACTATAAACAGACATTTTAATTAATAAACTATCAGGGAAGACTTCGAAGAGATAAAGCGAGAATATGACATATGACAATTAACTCAAACTGGCGATTCATACTCATCGCTGCTTCCCCCATACGCGGGTAATCGGTTTGACAACGTTGCTATAGTTCTCTATTACAATCATAACCCTAATGTTTTGTTCGGCCAATGTGTATATGACTTGTGTATTCTCACCAGAGGTAACCTATATTCTGACTTTTGACTAAACAAAATCTGTCAAACATAAGAACTGTCAGAGAACCAAGTAAGACAAAGTGTATCTACCAATTTGTGCCAATGGTTCCATATGAGACCCGCATGATTAATCTCTCGTATCCAAACTTGCCCCAAGCTAATTTTACTATAGCAACATAGCAGTACAGTAACGTTGACAGTTAAGTAGCATAAGGTCTATGCAGTTAAGTCAACACCTAATGCCAAATATTTACTAACACATTACAAAACATGTGGTGTACTAATTTAGCGATATTTTTGGTTTTATACGGCGCAATATACATTAGAGTGATAAAGGCAATTACTCCGTATCAATACGTCGTAGATATTCGGGTGAACAACGTTCACCAGTGCATCGGAACAATCGCCACTATTTTATCCAAATATCACGTAGTGACAGTGGCTAGTTGTGTTGCCACGCGTAACATAGAGACACTTAAAGTGTACATGATGAACAAGAACGGCGAGACTCATACGACTGACGTCGAGGAGAAGTTACTGCATCCTCGCTTCAAAGAGAACAAGCGAATCTACAATCTGGCGCTCTTAAAATTGGCTAAACTGGTGTCTCTTCTGGCGGGACATGCGGCACTCGTCCTACCCAACAAAGTCTCGCAATGTTGTGAGTGCGTTATGCATTTTATCACGCAGGAATGTTGCGCGATAGAAACTATAGAAGTGAATTGCTTAGCCCCCAATACGTGTCGCGAAACTCACGAACAAATCCGCAAGGCGCACTTATGGAGCGAAATGTTTGTTTGTATGGAGAGCAACGCTGACAAATGCATTCAAGAGCATGGGTTCATATTTGTGTGTAATAGAAGTTACTTGGTAGGAATTGGGCTGCAGGGGACATCGTGGTGCGGTAAAAGGAAACCTTATCTTGGGTATAACATGCTACAATTCCGTAATTGGGTTTTGCATGGTAAGGAGAGAGACGATTCCTCATCTCTATTTCAAGAAATGTATTTGCTTAAAGTTTATATGATGATTAATATGTTAGTGCATTTTAGTAAATTTATGCGCAATATTTAGAAATTGTTGGTATCGTGGGAAGAGATCTGTTGAGTATATCAACATTTTTAAATAAAAGTAATGTATATGCGTATAATAATGCAGAATAATGTATAAACATGAAATGAAATCGTAAGACTTATCACACAAATAAGGACAGGTAAATTTCTCAATAACCCAGAATCGATTTTTTGTTTTATATTTCTGAACCATATTAAATAAGGTTATTTTAACACACTATCATAGTCTATGTTTTAATTAGGAGGAGTATCTCTAAATTGAAACGCTAAAAGATGGAGTTGCTGTTGATCAGTTTCCGGCAAAAATCACATTAACGAAATTTGATTATTGCCGGCCGTCATATTGTTACAACAGCTGATTGACGTTTAGATCTTGTATTTTTCTGAGTCGTTTGTATTTATACAAGGTGTTTTGAAACATCGTTTAAAGATTTTAAGGGCATGTAGTACGATCGAAAATATGGTTAAAGGTCATAATAAATATATGTCCACAAATTAACGAGATAACAGCGATTTTATAGCAAATGCAGAATAAGTTTGCTTTAGCGGTTTTTATTAAGATGTTATTGTATTTTAACATAAAATAGATTATAACTAAAGAAGATGTTCAAAACGACGTCCTTCCATTTCGACACAGGATCTACATCTGCTTTCAAAGGAAGCGCGCACTCTTTCAAAAATCAAGGGTTTTTCTCGTATTATCTGGCAACAGTGTTCTATTCGTTGGCGCAACTCTGGAAGATCGTTTACCGGTGTTGCGTACACTAAACTTTTCAAATAACCCCAGATACTAAACTCCAACGGGTTTAGATCGGGAGACCTTGGAGGCCAAGCAATGGGACCTGCTCACCCTATCAATCTCCCAGGAAATTCATTGTCAAGATGTTCCCTAACAGCACGCGTAAAGTGCGGTGGAGCTCCATCTTGCATAAACCAGAGGTTCAGTCTTAGATTTATAGGTGAATCTTCCGAAAGTTCAGGTAAAGTATTTTCCAAGAACTCGAGGTATACAGGACCTGTTAAGCGTTGTGGAATGTGGAATCTATTAATAAATAACTCTATTCACTTGTGCGTAATCTGATCAATGACAGCTGTCTGAAATAAACATCATTGTTAAAAGTTGATATTTGATGTGACGAAGGTAATGTGCGTAATTATTTCTTTTTTTCTCTTTCATAATCAATTGTTGGTTCTGAAAAGAACCGATTTGCAAACCGGTGAAACAGGAGAAGTGTTAAATAAAATGTTCGAAGTGTCCTCCTTCAGCTAGCAAACATGCATCTATACGACGTAAATAGTTCTCACGAACCCGTTGAAAAGGTGCTTCTTGTCTAATGCGCTGTGCTGCATTAAAAATTCTTTGACGTAGGTCTTCTGCAGTTTCGATATCACCAGCACTGTAGACAAGAGTTTTCATGTAACCCCACAAAAAAAAATCCAGTGGATTTAAATCTGGACTGCGAGGAGGCCACGCAGTGGGACTTCCTCGTCCAATCCATCTGGGATATGTTACATTTAAAAACTCACGTACCCTTCGGGAAAAATGTGCTGGCGCTCCGTCGTGCATAAACCACATCCTTCTGCGTATGTCAAGCGGCACATCGTCCAGAAAGTCCGGCAAAACGTTGTCTAAGAAATTTAAATAAGTTTCCGCATTGAGCCGCTGAGGCAGCACATACGGCCCTAGGAGAGAGTCACCTATAATACCTGCCCAGACGTTGACCGAAAAGCGATGCTGAAACCGATGTTGTCGGGTCACTTGCGGATTAGCATCTGCCCAATGATGAGTATTATGGAGGTTCATAATACCATTTCTGGTAAAACAGCATTCATCTGTGAACAAAACGTTTGCAGAAAAGTTAACATTTTCTGCTAGACGTTCACGACACCAGGTGCAAAATCGAATTCGCGGAGGACCATCATTTTCAGTAAGTTCCTGCACACGTTGAATGTGATACGGGTGTAACAAGTTTCTTCGAAAAATGCGGTGTGCCGTACTGCGTGACACTCCCACTTGCCCTGCAGCATCACGTGTACTTACACCTGCATTTATGTTCACAATATCCAGCAATTCTTCTTCGGCTCGTAAAATTCGACGTGGTCTTTCACGTCCGCGACCTTCGTAATTTGGTAGCAATCGACCAGTTCCTCTTAATCTAAACACGGTATCCTTATACACGTGTAAGACGGGGTTCTACGATTGGGGTATCGCTGCCGGTAGATACGTAGAGTTCTTCGACAACTTCCTCCTGCTTCGCCGTAGACATAAATCATATCGAACAACTCGCGTGTGGTAAAAGCCATATCCGATGTGTTCATGCGTAAGGATCCAGACAGACTGAGACTCAGAGCGTAGTTATACGTCGCGTGTTGCCTGCCCTACCTTCGTTGGTTAGAAGTCTAGTGTCTCAAATACCAGTGGCGTGACGGATATTTAATAAATATCTTTGCCATTTTTTTCCTCACGTATGCGTGGGAATTTTGGAAAAATTAATTTAGATAAAAGGTGTAATAAAATTAGGGCTTCCCATTTTTAATACGTTGTACTCTTATTTCAGGGACATGTATATAATGTACGATATACATTTACAGCTAAAAGCACATTAATTACACTTACGTTATTCAGTGTAAAAGCTACACGCATGTAGTGTACCTCTAACTAACACCCAAAGGTGTACATCATCTCTTGGTACGCAATTTTTTACTGTGTAGGGCCGCATTTGGGGAATGTCTCTTATGACGATGTTCTCCAAACACTTGTAGACCTCTTCACACCTCAGTGCTTTGGAAAAGGTTAATTTAATCAATTATAAAAAAAAATTTCATCCCCCTTCATGGTAAAAAAAATATATTATATAAATAATAATTTTACCACGTAAAACATTTATAAACCTCCGCCTATCCCCCGTGTTTACAGCAAAGTTAATTTAATTAAAAAATCAAAAAAAAATCAACATTTGTCAAACATTTGTAAACGTCCCCTCACCCCTGTATTTTTAATAAAATAAATTAATTAATTACAAATAATTTTTATTATTTTCCCCACCCGATGTTTTTCCTTCCACGAATCCTTTCCCCACAGAAAACAAAATAAGAATAATAATTATTTTGCAGCATTCCATTTTATAAAGTTTTAAAGAAAACAAAGATTTTAACTAATGTTTGTGAATTAAAGATTCACGAGTTGTTATTTAATTCATTCGCAACTCACGTACAGAGATCTATCTTTCCTTTCGCGTGAACTTTTTTCAATTTCATAATAATATAAATGTTCGCAAGGTACAATTCATGCTCGTGTGCGTTTTGTGAACACACATCGCCAGCGCTCCCGAGTGACTCACGAGTGTGCTTTTTCTTACTCTGATAAAAATCATTCACTATAGCTACATACGTAACGGTATAGCAACGTTGACAGATAAATATGTAGTTAAGTCAACACAATGTGTCAGTAAATATTTCTCATAATATTCGCTGACGCATTACAACATGTGGTTCACTAATTTAGCGATATTGCTGGTTTTATACGTCAGCCTGATAAAGGCACAATCGCCATACCAGTACGTCGTAAGTGTTCGGGTAAACAACGTTCATCGGTGCGCAGGCGCATACGCCAAAATTCTTTCCAAGTATCACATAGTGACAGTGGCTAGTTGTGTTGCCAAGTTTGAGGTAAATGTACTTAAAGTATATCTGACCAACAAAAAAGGCGTGTCTACCGGGGTTGACGTCAAATCGAAATTAGTGCATCCTCGCTATTACGAGAACAACCGAGTCTACAATCTAGCGCTTTTAAGATTGGCTAAACGTTTCACGCTCCTATCGGGAAACTCTAGACTGGTCGTGCCCAAGAGAGACTCAAAATGTCAGAAAGACTGTTATGTGCATATTGTCCAACAGGTCTGTTGTGAAGTCGAATCGATAAAAGCAGAATGCGTACCGCCCAAGACATGTTGTGATACTTACAAAGAGCAGGGCAAGGAGAAGTTATGGAGTGATATGTTTGTTTGCATGAAGCCCCAGACTGACAAATGTATCCCACCACACAATTTCGTATTTGTGTGCGAGAAAAAGCAGTTATGTGGAATGGGCCTGGAGTGCGGTCAAAAGAAAATTTATCTTGCGTTTAGCATGGTTCGATTCCGTAATTGGGTTGTACATGGCAAGGACAGAAGCGGTTCCTCGTCTCTATTTCACGGAATTTATTTGCTTCAAGTTTATGCGATAATTAACCTGTTTATATATTTATTTTTGTGAATTAATGCATAATATTTAAGCTTGTTGATATCGTGTGGACAGGCCTATTGAACTCCTGTACCCTCTGAAGAGTATATCAACAATATTATAAATAATAATGTATGAATATAAAATAAAAGTAATAATTACGAATCCAAATATTTCAAGAAAAATCTCTCATTCAGTGTGCCTTTTAGAAAAAGCAAAAGGTACCTATAGTAATATATTCCATAATTGTGTTACTACAACTCATGCACTCACTGTAGACGGAAGCCCCGTCCTCACGCCAGTAGCGGCTCGTGACGTTTTGTTCAAGGGAGGCTACTGTAGCCTAAGTAACCCTTCTCACTCAATAAATTATATTTTTATAGTTATTATTGTAGCATTGTAAGTGTAGAATAAAACTTAAAAAAAATAGATTAAAATAAAATATAAATTATTGTCTAGCAAGAACCACGTAGACGAGAGTGAAATCTTGCCTGGATAGGAAACTGGATGAGGTGATAGGTAAAAAGGTAATAAAAATGTAAAAATAAACTCTTGATAAACGTAATAATAAACCAAAAATAAACTCTAAAAACAACAATTAAATTAGAAAAGAAAATTGTAGATTCTTTGTTTATATTACAAGCTTTACTCAAAACTAGATTTAAGGCATGAGCATGACAATGTACAAAAAGAGCTTGAGGTGCATTTGTTTTTTTTTTAATTTGTAAACCATTTAAATGCCCTGCCATAACAGATGCACCATCATATGTTTGAGCGACTAATTTTTTTTTTAAATCATATTTTTCCCTGTTATTTGATAAAAGGTTAAATAAATCTTCAGCTGTTCGACCGGATGATACGTCAAAAAACTTCAAAAAACGGAGCGTCTTTAATTTCTGTACATTAGTTATTTGTATCACTAGGCCAGAAACTATAGTTTTGCGAGTGTGAGTACGGTTTGTGGGGCCGAGGTGAAGCCGAGGTCTGACAAGTGCGAATACTCGCAAAAGAGTTTCTGGCCGTGTGTTACACACTATTTTTTGAATCGACAAACTTTAATTTTGTTGTAAATAATAAAAGAAATTAACGCTAGGGAGTTAACAGTACAGGTTGGCAATACATATTACGTATGAATTTTGAATTGGAAATCAGGGTTAAAATACCTAGTGTTTTGACGTTTTAATTTTCTTGGTAGTTTTGATACATATTCATCAATAATAAGGGCAATGGAGACCCCAGCTCATATTACAGAGGTTGTGTGTGAAGTTAAGTACTTGTAAAATCTTCCGAAAATAGAATTGGAATGAATATGAATTAATTAAGAGATTGTGTAACGAAAATTCCGTCATCTGTCATCGAATCTAATTAATGGCAGAAATGTCAGTAATTCCAATATAGTGTTGCCAACCAATAGTGGTCTTTTTGCCGGCCTAGGCCGGAGAATGGTAAGTTTCCGGCCGATTTATAGTAATGCAAAATCAGTGTTTCTGGACGGAGGCGCAAAAATAACTATTGTTGACGGGATTGCATTTTCTTCTCTCATTGTCAGTGCAATTAAAGCAGCTATAGCTTTCTAGATCGAATACTATTATATACTAGATAATAATTTTGTCTAAATCGCATCACTAAATAAAATTCCTATGTTTTTGACTCCATGCACGACAACGAACTCCAAAGAAATGCCATTCTTTATTCCCTTATATAAACAAACAGCTAAAATCTCGTCGCTTCTTCCACGACGAAGGAAGAAGCCGTGGAAAATAAAAACAAAAGTAGCACAGGTGCGGCATACTGGGACCGCGCTCCTCATTAGCTGGTAGCCAATGGGAGATCCGAGGGCGGAGTCCAAATTTATACGGGTAATTTATCATCGGGTGTAAGGCTCTGTTTTTTTTTTTTTTGTATTTTGTTTCTCTTTTTTTCTCTGGCTTTTCTTTTTTTGGTTTTGTTTCGATCCAACGTGTCTTGGTAACCGCCAATGATGACCGCAGGAAAGTCTGTGCGGGTAATAAAGTATGTGTTAAGATTGCTCCTTCGTTTGTACTAAATAAATTTGGTTCCAATTATAAGGATCGGCAAATTATAATACCTATTGGCTTTCTTGGAATACTGGCAGCGTTCGCGATATGTATGTGTAGTGAATATCCGTCTAAGAACTGTTTATTAAAAATTAGACATATCTACAGCAATTGTATTTTGTCTTTCAATTTTGGTAAGTAACAATAAAAGATGTTCTGGATGCAAGTGGACGTGAAACCTCTACACATGATTAGGAACAGTAAATACAAACCAGAATCGTATGATTTGTAATGAGCTCATTAACAGTGCAGGTTTGGTTGACCTAGTTATTGTTGCAATAAATTTAGTTATTAGAGCTAATACAAGCATATTAAAGGCAGATAATTTAGCTACTACAAACAGGTTTCACACTGAGGGAATAACAGATGTTAAATTAACAAAATATTGTTGAAGTAACCAAAATTATAATCAATAGAACAGAAAGAATATTGGTCTCACTATATTTTTTTTCTTAGATTATTAATACCGCTGAATTTGTTAAATGAACAGTACTTACTGTTTCCCAGGCATATATGATGTAAATATATGATGTAGTCATACCTACTGAACACTATTTACAATGAATAAGAATTCAAACATTATGTTTGACACTTTTTAGTATTTGGAGTTATTATGATTCGCCTCATGGTATTATATTTGGATCTTTATAAATACATTAATTAAGCAAGTGACTATCATTTGGACAGCTTTATGTTACCAACAGTTAGATTTCAATACCCCGCCTATATTAAACCCATCGGAAGACCTAACTTTCACTCCACTGTACCCGATGTCATAACAAAGCAACAAGCGGTAAAAATAAAACAGATTTATTTGGACACGTGCGCCTATAGTCGTCTTACGTCGAAAAACCCGTACGAGTACCGATGGAACATGTGTTAAACATTCCGACTTGGGTCGTTTTCACGGAACCTTTACGTATATCTAAGTTCTAGTGTCGAAAGAAACGCCTTTGTGTACTAAAGAGAAAATTGAGTTAGTTTTTGTGTCATCACGAACGCAGAACGACTCTATCCTCTAGTGCGTTGCATCAATCCTCGAATAAGGAGCCACCTCCTTCGATATATCGTTACGCGAAATGTTTAAATAATAATCCAGATTATCCGCGCTGTACGCTTATACGATATACGTGCAATTAAAAATAAAAAAAAGCAATTAAGGTAAATAATACGACTGTAAAATTAAAGCTATAACCGGAGTGAAGTAATTGACCGAATTAAAACAACGAAAAAGCGGTTTTAATTCGGTTCACAATAACTAAAAGAAAAGAGCAGTCCATCAAGCGCGGTTATAAATCGTTGCCCATTTCGATGATAGATGAGAAAGTACTGACAATGTGAGACTCGACATCCGTTGCTGGCATTCAAGTGAATACATCCTCACTTAAATAATTCCATCAATTATCGGGCGAACTCAACCACCACTGCATTATATAAATACATATACTCGGTTCAAATTCGCTTAATTAATGCTTTTATTCGCTAAAACAAAATTCGCTAATGTAATTCTTAAACGTAGGTACTTAATGTATTTAAAGATATATCCACCTCTTTGTCTGATAAATCCGAAGTGTATATGTAGAATTAAAACCCTCTTTAATATATTAAAGCAATTAAATTCGTTGGCTTTTGTCTTTATTATGATTTAATTAGTTACGATCTAGTTGATTGTAATTAAAGAAAATGAGGGACTTCACAGCGTAGCCTTGAAAATTATAGGCTGTAATTATAAGTACTCAGAATTAACTGTATATAATCAGGAAGTGTCTAATAAAGTACGACATAATATTAGATACTTAAAGTGTCGGGTAACGAAAACATGTTGATACGATTTGTTTTAATATCTTATACAGTGAAACCTATCTACAACGGAAACCCACACCCGTTGTATAGGGGGTGCACAAAAATGTTGATTAAGAGTTAAAACCGACCGGTGTAACGTTTCCTTTTGTGGGAAATCCATTTTAGTAGTACATTTTCAGTTTATTGTTAATTAATCATTAATTATTTTTATTTTGATGGACTTTCCCGCAGTTCGGTAGTTTCCGAGGACGGTACATCCGTTCACGCACATCTAACTCCCTAACCCCCACCGCGTGGAGAACCGCTGTAGTGTATATAAACCACGCATTTGACGACAAGACAAGTACTCTAGGCAGTTCCTCTGAGCCCGGTGTGACAGTTGGCGTCGACACAGCTTGTGACACAACGCAAGCATTCTACCAGCTTTCTCTGGCAGTCATGTCGACACAGCTTTGTTGATACACGCAGAGATTCCCAGTTATCCCCGGTCCGGCAGTTGGCGTCGGCACAGCTTACTGATGCAACGCAGACATATTCTATCAGCTCTCGCTGTCAATCGTGTCGGCGCAGCTTTTCTGATAGACGCAGAGATTCCCGGTCTGGCAGTTGGCGTCGGCACGGCTTACTGATGAAACGCAGGCATTCTACCAGCCTCCTCTGTCAGTCGTGTCGGCACAGCTTCTCTGATACACGCAGAGATTCCCAGTTATTCCCGGTCTGGCAGTTGGCGTCGGCACAGCTTACTGATGCAACGCAAGCATTCCACCAGCCTTCCTCGTTGTGGCAGTCGCGTCGCCAAAACTTACTGATACACCCATAGACTTATTCCTAGATATTCTCGTTCCGTAAGGTCAGCACCGGCACAGTTTTCTGGCCCGATATAGCACCGAACTTTAAAACGTTAAAACCATTAGATTTTCTTTTCGCGCTGCCACCAGGCGTTAACCGTTAAACTTCCGCATCTTTTAATTTAAAAGCGTTTCTAAGCCCCGCGAATATTTGTTTATATTAGCGATTGTACAGATATATGTTACTTATTACTCACCTGTTTTTGTCATTGTACATACTAGATGTCTTTCACACCTGTTTTATGGTAATCGATTCTTGTAAAACACGCTTTCACTGTTTAAATTGTTACGCACATCCCGATCGTAACCCTGGATACCCCGCTTTCGCACATACAGCTACCAATCTGCGGTTGTAAGATTATTATAATAACGAAGAAGGCCGGATCACACACACCTAGCGCCACCGTGCAACCACAAGATGAGATCGTGCGATCAAAATTTAGACCTACCGGGGTAAACGCAAAAGTAAGAAGTAGGAAGCTTTACGAAAGTCAGTAAGTAAAAGAAAAAGCAGGCAGTAGTAAGTACACACAGCACAGTAAGTTAAGTAGTAACGTCTTTACACCGCGTGTCTCATTTTGAACACTTTGACAAGTTGTTTCAGTTAGAGATGGGCAATAACCGACAGTTATCACAATTACCGGTTATTTTGTTTCTAATAACCGGTTAAAGGTTAAGTAAATTTAACAAGCAGCGTACCCGATTAAAGAGGGTACAAGGTAAACAGTTTGTGATATTGTGATTTGGCATATGAGGTAGGTTTGGTTTGCTGTTTATTTATTTTGTTTCAGTTATTTTGAAGAAGGCGAAGGGACATTGTGTGGCATGCAAGATTGGAACTTTTTGGAAATATTTGCACCACATTGCATATTATTAGCAATATTTTTAAAACATTCTCCCTTGGCCAAACTACCCGTAGGGTATTAACTTACTTAAGGCAGAGAATTCGACCTCCTGCGCGAGAAAAAGATAAGAGAAGTTGTAGGAAAATCTAACACCCAAAGATTTCTAAAAAAAGATTCAAGTAGTTCAACATTTGCACCTCGGAGATGCCGAGCGCCGAGTAACGTTGTTGAATCAACGAGTCTTTTGGAAGACTTCTCATCTGATTTAACGAATATTATTTTTCAAGTTGGGGGTTTTCTAATCGTTACAGTACGAGGCATTGGTCAGTAGAAAATCAGCATTAGATATTTGAAAGGGCGCTAGAAGGACGCTTGGGGGTTGCTGTTTCATGTTACATTTTGGGTGGAGGCAGAGTTTACATAATGTTTCCTAGAAATTGAACGTTTAATTGACACTTAAATAATAAATAAAAAATATTAAAAACTGAGGAAATTTCAAATGTGTTAAATTTTCAGAGAAACTCAATTAAGTTATAATTCTTATGCCAGTTTTTCTTCCAAGCAAATCTAGTTATAAAAAACTAGAATAAAAATAGCGATTTTTTGTTCATCCATTTTTTTTTTTTTTACTTAAAATAAATTAATATACGAATCATCGCCGACGTTATTAAAAGTTATTATGACCATTACCAAGGCATTCATCACTACCGATTCGATAGCTAGAGGACATGGGCTCGCTTCGGAAAAGGAATAATAATACTTCCTTTATGTCACAATGAAAATTCGTTTTTCAAAGAGTCGCGCGCTCCTTTGATCGGCGGCCGAATGTGCGCCCCCTGGTGGCGAACATCGTTACAGCATAATAGATTCGGCCGTTGTTCATCTCTTAATGATTTGCACATTCGAGCGATTGCGTATATATATAGGTATTGTCATTCATTATGTTATTCTTGATGCGATGTAGATCGATATGACGAAGGATGGATTCGATTTTAATAAATGTTGCTTGACGCGAGTATACGTGAAAGCAGTTGTGCGTTTGTCTCTGTGAAGGTGGCCCTATTGGAAAAAGAAAGTTTCAAACAAAGAGTTCATCTGCAGAAGAGGCTAAAACTAATGAAACTAAATCAATAAATAGAATGAAAAACTAATTAATTGTTACTTACATTCGGTTAAAATATAAAATTGCCCTTGAAATTTTAGTTAAAAGTTATATCGTTTGTGTAGTTAAGACACGCTAGCATTTTGATTTATACAATATTGACAGTTCTACTGTAACTGTTTTTGTGTCATCTCGGGCATGGCTAACTTGCACACTTTTTAAAACTCTTGTCTTTCAAATAACTCAAAAACGTTTGTCGATAACTATAAAGAACTTAATAGTAAATCGTCCATATTTTTAGGGTTGAACAATAATAAAGAATAAAAAACAGGGTATGCCATTTCAAATTTTTTACTTTACTGAATTTTTCGCAACTAATGTTTTAACAATCTTCGTGCACTGTCTGTATATAAGATATGATAATTTTAGACAATTTTTTTCTTTTCTCAAGAAATTTTTGTCTTGCTGATATTAAAAAAAAAAATATTTGGTCCAAAACAAATTTATTTAAGGTAAACACGCATTTTTGTGTGTGCATGCTTTCAATCGCATTGATGACAGTTATTATAAATGTCAATAATCCGAAACAATTTTTGTTATTTCCATATATCCTGAACAATGCCCAGACAAGCGTCAGAAATAACAATAATTCGAATAATAACTGGATTAGAACATGGTTATTCCATTAGATTTATTGTTCAACATTTTAATATAAATAGGAATATAATTTTAAAATAAAACGACCATGGGAGCAAGAAGGTACCCTATCAAGAAAATTTGGTTGAAGTAGACCAAGAGTTTCCTATATACGTGTATATCCATTTATTACACCTTTTGAAAATAACACATACATAGAAATAACAAACAAACAAATTTCCAATAATGCGCGAAATTTTACTGTACGCACTATAATAGCAAGCGAGGAGGCTAGCCACAGATTTGGCTCCGCGCCGATTATTAATGCCATGGCTGAAAGCAATGCGTCTCCGTAAGTGCACGTGCACTTTATACGGCGGATACGTATGGTTGGATGGCTTGCCGCCGCGGCGAGATCGGACCCAATCGGCATGTTATCGTGCGTTATCGGTCGTAAAACGTTGGTAGGCAACTAACATGCGACTTCCAGCTCCCAGTACTAATAACTTAAAAAGCGTTGGATGAGTTTGGTTAGGTAACGCACACAAAATGGATAAAATGACCGAAATTAGAATTTACCAAGATATTGTCGACTGGTTGGTAAGGAATTCTTTTAGTTGTTTAAAGATACAGACGAAATTACACATCGTACAAAACATTGAGAAACCACTGCCTAATCTATCTGTAGTATCTAACGACGGCAACCGGCAAAATCGTGGTTTTAGTTCATTATGGTCGAGCAAATGTGGTTGGTTAACGGGTGCAATTAAACGGGAAAGATTATTTTGTTAGCTATTTCTACTTTTTTGTAACCAAAGCGAAACGTGGTTGAAATTAGGTTATACAGATTTAAAAAATCTACCGCGCGCCATTGAACGACATTCTAAGTCTAAAGAACACGTTTCATCGATGTGCAAATTTAAATTATTTGGAAAACAAAATATTGCTGCTGCTGTAGACAGCGCGCGCAAAGATGCAATTATTGCCTATAATAATTAAGTTAGAGAAAACCGCAAAAATTTAAGAAAATTAATAGACGTAACAATATTTTTAGCATCACAAGATTTAGCTTTTCGGGGACACAATAAGACTTCAGATTCTTTTAATCGTGGAAATTATAAAGGATTACTCGAACTCTTTAGTAAATATGAACCTAGTTTTAATAAATTTGTTAGTAGTAATATTTTTTCGGGTACATCGAAATCTATACAAAATGATTTAATAGATTGTATTTCTTTTGTATTGAAACAAGAAATAGATACAGAAATTAAAGAAGCTCCGTTTTTTTCTCGGCAAGTAGATGAAACCACAGATATTTACTGTAAGTCTCAATTAACAATCATATTTACGTTATGTCAAGAGCGGTGAAGTTATTGAAAGATTTTTGGGGTTTTTTGACGTATCATACGGTGGAACAGCAGAAGATTTATTTAACCTTTTATCAAATAACTGCAAAAAATATGATTAAAAAAAAAAATTAGTCGCTCAAACATATGATGGTGCATCTGTTATGGCAGGGCATTTAAATGGTATTACAAATTAAAATAAAAACAATTACACCTCAAGCTCTTTTTGTACATTGTCATGCTCATGCCTTAAATTCAGTTTTGAGTAAATCTTGTAATATAAACAAAGAATCTGGAATTTTCTTTTCTAATTTAGGCGGATTTACTACATTTTTTTCTAAATCAACCAAGCGATCTAACATTTTAAATACTATCTGCGGCAGGAGCTTGCCAAGTAGCTTTAATACAAGATGGACTTTTACATCGCGTACAGCTTACAGTATTACGGTTCAATTACATAAAACCAAATTAATTGAAGTTTTCGACTCTATAATCAATAGTGATGATTTCAGAAATGATGCACAGACTATATAAGAGGCAGTAGGATTAAAAAATTATTTAACCAACGAAAAATTTTGCTTTTCATTAGAAACTTTTAAACTGATTTTTGAACAAACCGAGGTTACATTTTCAATACTTAGACTATTTCTCTTACATTTTGAAAAATATTGGTTTGATAAGAGTTTCTTATTGTTTTTAGAGTTTATTTTTGGTTTATTATTACGTTTATCAAGAGTTTATTTTTAAGTTTTTATTGCCTTTTTACCTATTACCTCATTCATTTTCCTATCCAGGCAACATTTCACTCTCACCTCTACGTGGATCTTGCTAGACAATAAATTATATTTTATTTTAATCTATCTTTCTCAATTTTTATTCTACACTTACAATGCTACAATAATAACTATAAAAATATAAGTTATTGGCCGAGAAGAGTTAGTTAGGCTACAGTAGCCTCCCTTGCACAAAATGGCACGAGCCGCCACTGCCTTTAACGATCGCTTATTCTCTTTGGTTAAGTGCTTATAATGTCACATAATGCACTTAATTACAATACAATACACAAGCACTGAGAAAAAAAAGAATATACACTCCGCCAAAAAAGTATCGCATAATTTAGTTTTGAATCATAAAAGTATCGCATAATCTTTGTTTGTAGCATAAAGTTGTAAATATACTTTAATGCGCTCTAAGATATAATTTCTATGATTGTTTAAATAAAATACAGGCCAAATAAAAACAAGAACTCATACTTGAGATTTTTATTAAAACAAGAAATTATAATTTTGGAAAGAAAAATGTCATAACAGTAGCTTTTAATACTGAGTATTGCCACCTCTGGCTCTTATGACCGCTCGCATACGGTTTGGCAGAGATTCGATTAACCTCCGTATATAAGCCTGATCCAAATTCTCCCACTCGTCACGGAGAGCATTTGCTAGTCCATGCAGGTTCGCTGGGGCAACATTTTGGGTTCGTATCCGTCTGTGAAGGAGGTCCCACACGTGCTCGATAGGGTTCATGTCCGGACTTACCGCAGGCCAATCTAAAACTGGAATACCAACATCGTTAAGGTATTCCTGGACGATTATTGCAACATGCGGTCGTGCATTATCGTGCATTAACATGAATTCGTTTCCTATAATTGGCGCATATGGTACTACATGTTCTTCTAAAATGTCCGTTATATACCTGTGGGCAGTCAGTGTACCTCTGTCTACTGGTACTAACTCTGTACGACCTGTTAAACAGATGCCTCCCCAAACCATAATAGAGCCACCAGCGAAATTAGGTCTAGGTCTGATATTACACTGCGAATAGCGCTCACCGTCTCGTCTGTACACTGAGATACGCCTATCTGAGGTGTAAAGACCAAATCTTGACTCATATGTGAAGAGTATATTGGCCCAGTCATTAATGTTCCAATTTACATGTTCTCTGGCAAACCTTAAGCGAGCCACTCGGTGGTTCCTAGTGAGACGAGGGGCTGTTACAGCTACTCTAGCTCTTAATCCACTCTGTCGTAACCTATTCCGAATAGTTTAAGTACTCACACGAGTATTTCTGACTCTAGCCAAGTCGTTCTGCAATTGTCTCGCAGTTACATGTCTTCGACGTAATGCTTGTAGTAGTAAATAGCGGTCATCTTGGCGAGTAGAACATCTTGGACGACCTGGTACAGGTCTTCTACTGTAAATGCCTGTTTCCCTATA
This sequence comes from Cetonia aurata, assembly GCA_949128085.1. Classification (NCBI taxonomy): domain Eukaryota; kingdom Metazoa; phylum Arthropoda; class Insecta; order Coleoptera; family Scarabaeidae; genus Cetonia; species Cetonia aurata. The sequence continues at coordinate 63,718,015 of OX421884.1, read as the reverse complement.
TCTGGCTACGGCTCTAGAAACACTTGACTGATTGATGTTCATCAAATTAGCAACGTATGCTTGAGATCGTCCATCTTCGATTAAAGCAACTATAGCAGCCACTTGTTCTGAAGTTAAATTGCTCATTTTAGTTTTAAAAGCGTTGGTACAGAACTCTGACTTCGCACTTTAAAATTTGTCCGTATAGGAAGACTTTCAATAAACAACTGAGCAAACCTTACACATATGCTTTTTTCTAAATGTGTTCTTTTAGGAAAAAAATAAAGTAAAAACGCTAATTTCCATTATTTTGTTAGTGTTTTTATAGTTCACATACACGAGGCAAACTTTTTGTGAACGTATGAAAATATCTTGGTTCATAAATGCCCTTTTTTAGTTTATGCGATACTTTTTTGGCGGAGTGTATTAAATTAATTATTAAAATAACATTATAGGGACAATTACTTTCAGCACATCAATGAATAATTGAAATCGTTAACTTCACCGCCTAAATTCCCATCCATACAAATCGAACGTTAACTTCCTTTCTTATACTTCCCTCCACTGAATCTTTTGTCCCCTTACCCGCTTTCTCCAGCATTATGTCTACAATAATAATACATAATAATAATGTGTAGATATGCACAGTGCACTGCCCATCGCGCCTATATAGGCATTACCCATGCACTTCATTATTAAATTCCTGATCAAACGTTGCCATACGCAACTGCGAACAATATCCAAGCGGGAGATTCGGTGGCAAAGAATATATAGCGACGAGAATGCAAGTTCAGAGAGCATTGTTCGTTTTCACGCGTGCTAAAGCATTCAACGCTATTGCTCTCTGCATCACTAAAAAAAAAAAAACTACTACAGATTCCACGCGCTCGACTCTGCCCTAGAAAGGCCCACCGACTGCGAATTTCTTATTATTCCGCTATACACAAGCGGCGCTTATTATTGTGATTATTTGATGTTTTTGTACGTGCGAATGTATTTAGTACTTACGTGGAGATGCTTGAATGGTTGTAAAGTCTCCATGTAACGGCAATAGCTTTTTTAAAGGTGTTCTCAAGAGCTGTTGTTTTTTATAAATATGAGAAAGGAGTTTTTTCTTCGAAAGGATAATTAGCTTCTAAATACACACACGGAGAAAAATTTATTGTTAAGGTGGCACCAATTGACGCACATTGAACAACAATTTGTGGGTAAATATATGACAACAACAACCATTATTCAATACAACCTAAAACTTGTTGTCGAAAAACTTTGTTAGAACTGCCACAAAATTTGGAAGGATATAATCCCAAAACATGTTACAATCAACCAGTTGCTTGTTGTTTAACGAATCACAGAAATATGGTGTTTTCAACAAAATTGTGTGAAATACAGTATTAAAAATTGTTTATCACTACCAAAGCAATTTGAAACTTCAACAGCAAGTTGTGGATATTTAACAAACAATTGATTTTCCGTCATCATTTTCTACGTTTATAGTGTCACTTGATTTTGATTCTTGTAATCGCAATTTCTGTTCAAAGCGAACAATATTTTAGTAGATTCACACACAAATTCGGTGCTGTCTTAAATGTAAGCTGTTGAGGGTTTAAGTAAAATATCAGTATAGGATAACACATTTTTTTATTAATAATTAACAAAAAAAAATAAACAAGATAAATTCTAAAACTGGGAAACACTAAAAATGAAGATTAAAATTTCAAATGTATCTGAGTCTTATTTTACAAATGTCTCAAGGCAACATATATTCTAGATCGTTTTGCAACTTTTAAACAGGGGAAAACACTACCTAGGTAATTTATCGAAAGGTTTAATGTACTCATCATTAGCAATCTGTACTTCGTACGCATAATATTCCATTCAGCTAGCTTCTCTGTAACAAAATTATCCATATCTAAGAGTCAGTAGACGTCAGAAGTGAGCCAGTTTTCTTCAATTTTAATACACTGTCGTTCTTTTACACACAACTAATAAGCTAACACAACGTCACAACCGAAAATATATGGCGTGGTCTACTCCGCCTGGTAACTAGCAGACTAGTCTGTTTCTTCAAGGCTATGTAAGACCAATGAAACACGCGGTTAGAATCACGTGATACTACTGTCCATGCCAGGACTTCCCGCATCACAAGTTGTAATATCGACAACGTAGGCGCCCTGTTGCGTCAACTACAATTGTGTGTAATGTAAATATTTCTTGACTGTACTGGTTTGAAAAATTGTGTTTACATCTACTTCACTTTATCGCACACGTTGTTCTGTATTTTAGATCTGAAATAACTACAACTATAATATTATCGCCAAACCGATTATTTGTACCGTAAAATATTTTAACACAAACAAAAGTGTTGTTGGTGGAACAAAACAAAAGTTTTGGAATATACTTACAAAACTTTACTGCAATACCAATTTATTTTTGAACCGATTGCAATGTAAGGACAATACTTTTTTTGTTGGATTTGCAATGTCATTTTTCTCCGTGCACACTAAAAAATTTTAGTAAATTTACCAGGATTCCTGTTACCTATACTTTTAGAAATTTCCCACATATCGACCAGTATTTTTCAATGTTAGGTAAAAGTGCTACGTGAAAACGTGATTTTACTAAAATTTATATGCTTTCCCAGGGATTCTTATTAAATTACTTCGTGATTTTATCCGCAGTTAAGAAATTTACGTAGGAAACCAAATACATACTTACAATGCGCGCATGTTAAATTTTATGGGTTCAATTTGTAGATAGATAGCACATAGCACGCACGGAAGTGGCAGTGGTCGTTCTTTTTGTTTTATCCATAGGCATATTTAGGTAAGTGACTAATTTAAAATAAATCTAGTAGTTCAATAATACATTCTTACTACTGAGAGTGACCTGCAGCTGCATTTTCATAATTTACAAACGTTGAAACATATAGGTTTGTGCATATACAAACACACAATACACCTAATTGTGTTCCAAAAAAACACATTAATATGCCTCGACAGGGTATATAAAATATATTTCTAGTTTGTGTATTACCGTAATGTTAAAGTAAATGGTTATAGATATTGTTTATTGCAGTCATATTTCGCTACTCTGAAGTAGAGGTTATGAAAGTATTATTTAAGTTTTGTCTATTTATACTGAGAATATTATCTTATACCTATCTATGCATTTGTTTTTATGGTTAAGAAGGCGTTTAGGTATAGCAACTAAACAAGCACATAACTATTATACGCTCAGTATAACATTAATGATTTCTTCTATCAAATTTCGAATGCACAATATATATAATAGAGTTAGCCTTCTTCATACTTTATTTTTTATATTCTCTTCAAATAGGTAATTTTAAAACCTATATTTTACACACATTACATTGTAACGGTCATTTTTATTTGAGCAGCGGTATTATCATGTGCTTGCAATTTAATTTTTAAATATCTGATTTCATATTTTTAAGAGTTAAGTAATTTCACTTAACGTTTATAAGTTTAAAATAATTTAAGTTAGTTTAGTTGTTTGCGGTTTTGTTTAATATTTCTTTGGATTATTGTAAATAATAATTTTTTTGCGCGAAGATTCAAGGCGGACGTATCCGCATAGAAATTCGTTCTTTTCGACCCTGGTTCTTGTAAAGTGCGGACAGTTTAGTGCAAAGCTTAAAAGATCTAGGTAACGAATTAAAATTAATTATATATTTTCTAGTAAATTCACATTTTTCACATAATACTTTAATTAATCACATAATAATAAGCTTTTTTATTTTTGCATATTCTATTATTTTAAACTATATTTTACAATTGTTAATATTAATATGTCACATTTTTTACGAAGAGCACATGGTAATTACTTATTACGATTTTAGGCTGTTTTTTTTACTTGTTCCTTTATCTTTGGGATTTGGTTGCTGATTTTTGCTTCTTGCGATTTAATGAGACCTGGAAATAGTCCTGTATTAAGTATATGAGGAATTTATTGTAATACCTGGAGATTGGTTGGAAACTTTAATTTAAATCCATGTGGAGCTGAACTTCATATTTTAAAAATTTACTGGACCCCGTACATATTATAAGGTGAAGAATATCCACCAGGAGTGAGCCACCACTTTTTATGGACCGTTTTATTTTATTTAGTATTTTTCATACACTAGTAGTAAATTTCCTCGGTGTATTTTTACATCAAAGTAGTTTTACTCGCACAAATAAAATAACTGTTCACGGTTTCGCGGTAATATAATTGCCCCGAAACCGTACAGGAATTTTTCGAAATCTTCGTTAGAGTGCATATGTATCAATTCAAAACAATCCAACTAATTATTTAATACTTACAGTAAGTTAAAACGGCCAGAAAGCATTATTCAAGTATTATGATTGAAACTTAATACACTGTAAAAAAAAAATACGGGGATATCACTGTGGTATCATCAGAGTATGAAATTTACTGCATGAAATAAATTTTCCTGTAAAATCGTAGAGCATTTTGTTACCAACGATTTTACATGTAATTACAATTCTACAGATTATAAAACAAGATTAAATCTCATTTAGAAAACAAAATAAGAATGCGTGCACTTTACAGATTCGAGTTTAAAAAAAATAATTACACCTCCAGGCATATTCTTCGAACGGAGACAATATTCGAAATCTATTACCGAGAACCGATCCAAGTGACCACCCATGAAATTTCTAAGGTCACAACGTCGTCTCAAACGCGTCCACGCATACAATAGGATGAAATATGTTCTCGGTGTCGTAAACGCACCTAACCTCAGACAATTAGAAAGGAGGTCTGTTTGAAGGCCTTCTTCCTCTCCTATATACTCTGATTTTCCTTCCTTTCTATTCAACAGTATCTAATGCTTACTTATATTTGTGTCGTTTGTATATGACAAGATCGTTTTGGGCGAAGTTTGAAAAGGAATCTTCATACAATACACAAAAGCATTTAAAAGTCAGATACTGAACGTCTGGGAGCAGCAATTGTCAATTCGTACGTTCTACGTCTATATTGAGGGTAGTTTCTTATTTGTGACGTTATCTTTGTACGTTTGCAGTTTGATTAATGTCAATTTCCCTTTTTTCCGAGCCCAAACGTGCCTGGTTCTAATTGAGACCTAAAGAGAAATCGTTCTCGATATACTATATATAATCAGAAAGCAATTTCCTTCTTTATTAATCCAGAATTCCCTCCCTAAAATTAAGCACTCTTTGATCTACTACTTTTACCACCATTACATGTAAATACGTATTCGCCAGCACATAAAAATACCTCAATCGCCAAGGCAGAAATATATAAATTAGACCCAGCGTGTTCTCCCCGTCAGGCAATTAATATCTAAGAAGTGCCATAATATGGAAAAACATATTATAGGCCTCGTGGAATATAAATTAATTCCCGTTGGTTTCTTCTTATTTTCGGGTGGAAAAAAAAACGAACGAAATCCATTTGTCATAATTCGCTATCCCGTGCTAGGGCAGATGTTATGTCACTGGATATATGGTGAGTTCTGTTGCCACCCATGGAGAGCAAGGGTAGTTTCTCATTGTTGCCGACGACAAAAGAACTTTTTATTGTTATTAATGTAATTAGGATAGAGATGGTAGTCCTGTTCCGGTGTTGTATAGTTGATGATAGTGGCGATTCTATGAAAGATAATCGCTGTTGTCGTGTAGCACTTCAATTATTGATATTAAAATGTATTTTACCAAATAAAATAATAGACAATGGAATATCGGTTCCAAGGAAGATGAGATCCTCTCATAATGGTCGATTATACTGTGAGATTGCCGAATTAAACATGAGAAACATTTTTAGTAATTGCAAGTGAAAATTTAGTATTGGCAACTAAAAAATTCATTTGTATATGGGACAAATGATCAAGCTACTTACAGCAAGTAAAGTCGTGTTTCTAACAATGATGACTAAAGATAAAAAACTAGGTTTTCTGATAAATGTAAAGCATTATTTATTCCAAATGTTTTGCATTCTTTGGAGTTAGTATTCGCTTTGGTATTAGTTACTATATATTAATTGCGCTAAATATCCATATTACTTACAGTGAATAGTTTGTGTTACTACTGTTGGGGTGTCCCAGAATTGTCTGGCCAAAATGGTATCACGGTATTCCTTGGATGAAAATATGAAGATTTGGTACGACAACCATTATGAAAAAGTGTCTGGTTTGACCGCTGTTGATGGTCAAAACTCTTAGAAAATTAAATGTTTTTTGCAATATCTTGAAAACGGCTGGATGTATTTAAATAAAACCGGATGTGCATTTTTTCAACATTGCAAGGCTTGTTTAGATGAAACGTTCATGTCCATCCGCAAGAGGTAAGTGGTAATTTCTTATCCATCATGGTACAAAAATGTGCAGAAAAATTTAATGACGGGGCAAAATAAAACGATTTTTTTTTCTGGTGATGCGCTGATTATTTCCGAACATTTTCGATCTCTTTGTAAAGTTTCGCCCGATGCGCCGTTTAGGCAGAAAAAATGTTCTCCTATCTCGGGAAAAGTACCAATCTTCCATTACTGTGACAAGTATTCAAGCTATGACATCAATGTCATAAAAAATAATAGTTGACGTTTTTAGCTTGACGTTTACTTGAAATTTTAAGAATGGCTTTCTCCAACGAAGAAATGACCGATATGGTCAAAGTTATGGGTTTTTGTCGCGATAAACTTCGAGCCTGTGTCCGAGAGTACGCTGAGCGCTATCCGAACCGTCGTATACCTAACCGACAAACTTTTGCGAGGGTGGAAAGAACTCTCCGTGAAACTGGCAGGTTTGTTCCTTTAGGTGCGAATCGTGGGCCACATCGTGTCCTGAACGCAGAGATGCGTTCAGGACACGATGAGGTAGTATCCTGCATAATACGTTTCCTCAAAGGTGGATTGGGAGAAGAGGGCGGGGTGTGCCAGTGGAATGGCCGGCAAGATCTCCAGATCTTAATCCTCTGGATTATTTCTTGTGGGGGGCAGTGAAAAATAAAGTGTATGCCACTCCTGTGGGTAGTGAACAAGAACTAATTCTTCGCATTCAACAAGAGTTCAACATCTTGAAGAATGATCAAGAGATGTTGAGGAGGACTCAATTCAGCTTTCTCCGGAGAGTGCAGTTATGCATTCGTGAGAATGGTGGTCACTTCGAGAACCTTCTCTAATTCTTACTACGCAATTCTCCACAAATTCACATCTTTACTATTTACTTTTTCGTTTACTCTTCACATCTTTATTAATAAAAAAAACTAAAACAAAAGTGGTTCTTTCATTCACGTTTTTGACTAATTTTTGGCCAAGAGATTTTGACTTATTAAGACATTTTTTATGACATTGATGTCATAGCTTGAATACTTGTCACAGTAATGGAAGATTGGTACTTTTCCCGAGATAGGAGAACATATTTTCTGCCTAAACGGCGCATCGGGCGAAACTTTACAAAGAGATCGAAAATATTCGAAAATAATCAGCGCATCACCAGAAAAAAAATCGTTTTATTTTGCCCCGTCATTAAATTTTTCTGCACATTTTTGTACCATCATGGATAAGAAATTACCACTTACCTCTTGCGGATGGACATGAACGTATCATCTAAACAAGCCTTGCAATGTTGAAAAAATGCACATCCGGTTTTATTTAAATACATCCAGCCGTTTTCAAGATATTGCAAAAAACATTTAATTTTCTAAGAGTTTTGACCATCAACAGCGGTCAAACCAGACACTTTTTCATAATGGTTGTCGTACCAAATCTTCATATTTTCATCCAAGGAATACCGTGATACCATTTTGGCCAGACAATTCTGGGACACTTTGTATAATTGACTTTACTTACCATAATTAAACTGTGTAACTGCTACAATAAGAATGGCACTTACTTCAAATAAATTACATATTTGAAGGTATATTTTTGTATAGTTATCGTTATTGACTTGGTTTAGTAGGCTTAAATCATTTTTATGCAATACCGGTCCACTTGAAATCACACATAGTATAGGAGATATATAAGACGCTACCCTGTGTAACACTGCCATTAATAACAGTATCATTTAAACATGAATAGTTTTTCAGTCATAATGTAGACAAAACAAACTGCTGGAAAACTTTGTGATTATCCATCCTGTCAAACGCTTTTATCAGGATCCAAATTGTCGTCATAAGAAACTTGCTGCACACAGAAAACATTCCAAATAAAATCAAATAGATCAAATGTTTAAGAAACATGTCTTGGTGTTTATTGTTTAAACCATACATAGGCGATTCTGAACGTTTTTTTTTTCTTCAAATAATTGAGAGAGCATTGTTGTTGTATGTCTAAGAGCGAAATTAGAATACACCATCAGTATAGTTAATAATCATACAATAATATACAAGACTGCTCCGATCACTGTTATTTTTCTTTTTTTTTTTTTTTCGTTTGACAATAAAAATTTGAACTTCTCTCAAGATACACATCTACATATACGTTCCTATCAGAAGAAAACATTAAAAATTGCTACATCTATTGTAGTGTCTACGTATTTACAGGCACATCTTCGCAGTTAATGTGGCACTATAAAACGGACAATGCGATTTTATAGTGGTCCTTTTGTACGAATTTCCAGGGAAATTTACAAGCCATTTTACGGGTTTTATTGGCCGTCGTAAATTAACTTCCACAAACGCAGTTTACACAAGTAGGACGGCTTTATGTATTTAGGGTGATTGTACCGTCAATAAAACTGGCAGAATTTTTGAATGGAAAAACACATATTTGTGTATATGCCGGACATAAAGACGTTACATTTTAAAATATAAAGATAATGGGATTCTAATAAAAAAAAAGTACATAGAGAAAGGTATGTATATAATAGTTAAATTCCAGCTTATCATTGTAGTTTTCTAAAATAGCCGTTTGTATAGTATTATACCAAAAAAGTAGAAGATACTGTAATACAAAAATGACAGGTGTAAAATTAACCAATCAGTTGGTAAATATTCACACATAAAAAAGATTTCTTCTGTCAAGAAAATCTATTTCTTTAAAAAGTTTTACTTCTTTCAAATGTGTCTGCATTTGAAATAAAAAATTATTCTCGTATAGAAACAAATATTTTAGTTATAGTAAATTAAATTCTTGTTTGTGAAAACTTGTTTTAAAAAAAAATATTTTCTCCAAGAAACAAATTTCTCTATTTAAGAAATAAAAGAGGCGATAAAAGATTGGTATAGATATAGATACTTGATTTAAGAAAGTACATTCTTTCCTTAAGGATTTGAATATTTGAAGCAAACCCTTTATATACTTATTTCAAGGTCAAATCGTTTTAAAACGCCATAATATGTATGTATGTATGTCTGACTTATGCGCACTATACTTTAGTATTTTTTGGATAAATATACAGGGTGTCCCTGAAATAAGAGTACAACGTATTAAAAATGGGAAGCCCTAATTTTATTACACCTTTTATCTAAAATAATTTTTCCAAAATTCCCACGCATACGTGTGGAAAAAAATGGCAAAGATATTTATTAAATATCCGTCACGCCACTGGTATTTGAGACACTACACTTCTAACCAACGAAGGTAGGGCAGGCAACACGCGACGTATAACTACGCTCTGAGTCTCAGTCTGTCTGGATCCTTACGCATGAACACATCGGATATGGCTTTTACCACACGCGAGTTGTTCGATATGATTTATGTCTACGGCGAAGCAGGAGGAAGTTGTCGAAGAACTCTACGTATCTACCGGCAGCGATACCCCAATCGTAGAACCCCGTCTTACACGTGTATAAAGGATACCGTGTTTAGATTAAGAGAAACTGGTCGATTGCTACCAAATTACGAAGGTCGCGGACGTGAAAGACCACGTCGAATTTTACGAGCCGAAGAAGAATTGCTGGATATTGTGAACAGAAATGCAGGTGTAAGTACACGTGATGCTGCAGGGCAAGTGGGGGTGTCACGCAGTACGGCACACCGCATTTTTTAACAATGATGTTTATTTCAGACAGCTGTCATTGATCAGATTACGCACAAGTGAATAGAGTTATTCATTAATAGATTCCACATTTTACTTTCAATATCTTCTTTGAAATTTGCTTTAAATTTCGCGTACGTAATAATATTGGAGTCGTTGACTCGTATCAGCTGCATACAATGATTATCTGTATATCACAGCTGTATTTACAAATGACCTTAAGATATAGTATAAACACAGATAGTGGATCCATGGGCGGCACATTCGTGACGTTTCAATGAGTTTTTAATTGTATATTCGATATTGCAATTGGCATACGAATTTTTGGATACTTATTCAGTATAATTTGGGTTTCCCATTTTTAATATTTTGTACTCTTATTTCAGAGACAGCCTGTATATCTATCTATATCTATAATTTTCATCCGGATATAAATCACATAAGGAATTCCGCTATACGAAAACAAAACTATTCGAGAAATCTTGAACTTCCGCCGTTAATCCAGAACGCCACGTGGATCGTTTCTCTTCAGTATTCCAGGGAGCGTAAAGACAAGTAGCCAGAAGGAGCTGCAATACGTGGTAATCGAACCGGAACTGTACCGCATTGTCATTCGGTGATTTCACGGCAAATAACCGCCGATATATACTGGCCCGCTAGTCGACGACGTAACGACAAACAACGCGACGGGCGACCCCGGGGAACACCCGGGGCCGGCGTGGGGTCCGTTTTGTCAACCGGGGGGTCCTCGAATCGCGACTTTAAACAATGTCCGTCGCGCCGTACGCCACCACGGCGCGTTGTTTGGAGGTCCGTACAGGAGGTCCCGGTTACCGCCACTGTTCCTATAGTATTTGTAGTATTTTTCCGGCTGTGCCGGAAAAATAGGCGACGCACCGGGACCACCGGCCCCTGAATGGGGGCCACATGCGCGCGCCCCACGTGCGGTTCCCGGCATATGTATGAACCACTAATTGTCCGGGCGCAAAAATGTAAAACGCAGCAGTCAATAGGGGCTCTGCTGTTGTGAAAAGCGTTGGAACGGCTTTGGCGGTCGATTGGATGATTGAATCATAACATGTGGATTTATAAAAACGCAAAAGAAATATAAGAAAAAACAATTTTTTGTAATGTATAATCCAAATTAAATCGAAAAGCATAAGAAAAGGGCAGAATTCGTCAGATGTTTCCAGAGGTACTGTCCTATTTTCAAGTTGAGGTTCTAAAGAACTCGACTGTCATAGATTTATTATTTAATAAATCTGAAACTAAATATTGTAATATAATAATAATAAAATGAAGCTCTTTTAAAATGAATATAAAAAAACTGTAATGTATCTCTACTTACTATCTCTCACTACTTACCGTGCTATTAATGAACTTTCAAATTAGCCGCCTTAATTCGATAGCTTTTACTTACGTTGGTCACTTGAGAATCAGCTTTGAATAGAACTGAAAATCGGTTGGTATTGACCAAATAGTTTACCGCCAGATTTGTGACAAAGTGTGCATGTTGTGATGTTTAGAAAACAGTGTATTGGATTACAAAGCAAAGGACACACAAAAATATATAGGTAAATCAAATAATCTATAAAAGAAATAAACAAATTTTTATCATATAAACGGTGAAAATGGCAAATCAACAAGTAACAGATAAATTAAACTTGTTTTAACGTTCTTAAAAATTAACTAACCTCTAATTATGAAAAAATGGATGTTCATTTCTTCTCAAATCGGTTAACCGTTCTAGGATTGATCTGAAACTTGAATGGAATTGAATACCTATCAACAGTTCATAAGTAATGGTTTATAACTGGTCTTTAACACGACTAAAAATTACAACGATCTCTTTACATCTAAAACTATTTGAGTAAGTAATGTTTTTATAGTGTCTTTTCGTTCCAAGGCCTCCTATATCATTACAAATCATGTTGATTGCATTGTTCCGATTCAGCGTCCAAGAAAACGTCAATTCGCATATGAGAAGATCCGGTCACTTCCGAATTGTAACGTAACACTTTTTAATTGTTTTTGTTGGCTTAATTAAGTTCTTAAACACTAACATATGATAAGTAACTTTGAAATCACATTAAATCATAATAAAACTCTTTTTTTTAACAATTTAAAACTGTCATTTTAAGAGTACAGATTTCATGAATTCTTCTGTTTTTTGTTGTTCCGCCGCTAGATGACTCTGTCATGACAGGTCGATTTTTAAAATGTTAAATCAAATTTAAAATATGCATTGTAACGCAAAAAAAAAACTCAAATTCACTCTTAAAACAAAAATTAAACTCTAAATATTTTGTATTTCCTTGTTTGTTCTGTTCTGAGTTTGTATGTTTTTTTTTATATCACAATATGTAGTAAAAATTACAAATTTTGAATTGTTCTCTTTAATGACACTAAACAAAGTTATTGAGAGTTATTTGAGGTGGTTTCTTTTCAATTGGAATGCCCCCGTAATTGTGCAATTTGAAACAAGACATACTGAATTATTTATCGCCTAGTAAATTAGAAATAGCATTGTAATAAATGGAAAGATTCGTAAAGAATTCTGTGTCAGTTTTTTCCTGTTTGTGGACCACAGACCTGATAGACAGCCAATGAACCGTTTGCGCATCGCTACGGCGCACCATCAAAAGACTAAAGGATATCTTGGAACACAGGCGTCATTATACGTCATGTTTCATGTAGCGTCATGCTTACGTTAGTTTTCTTTAGGAAGTATCTGCGTTAAGTCACGTTAAGTTTTTTGCAAGTTCACAAGTGTTACTGATGTTACCTAACCTTGCAGTTTGATTGTTTTATTTACTTTATTTGCTTTATTCTTTCACGGACTGTTTCGAATTTTATATATTATTCACCCGATATTTTTGTTTTACGTGTAAGGCTGTGGTGTAAGTATGCATATTATGACATTAACAATTGGGATTATATGATAATAAATCCAGGTAGTTTTTCCTAAAGAAAAGTGATGGCATCGTGTCGTGTAAAATTCTGCAAAAGCAATAGTTACAAAGATGACAGAGACTAACTTTTCGTATGTAAGTTGCAGAATAATGCCATAGCTTAAAAATATTCTGAAATTATGATAATACTTAGTGTTTCTATGTGAAATAATTTTTTGTAGCATGCCCAAACGTTGTGTGGATTACTGTTACAGGGGGTACCATAAATCCCTGCAAAAGTAAGCGTGCATATGTTTGTTCTCTACATTTCCTCGCAAAGGATTTTGATAGAATGGAACAGATTGTGCGAATTAAAGAGGGAGTTATTCCAAGATTTAATTCGGACAAAGAAAGTCTAAAAAAGTATATTTTTATTTAGAATCACTTGATATTCCTGAAAACAAAGGGTAGAGGTAAATAAATCATGTATAACATATATATTTCTTTAAATTTTCTTCACTATTTCTTAGGTAAATTAATCTGCCCATCAAAGGAGGTACGATATATTTGCCAGTTCACCAAAAAACAAATTCGGAAAGTAATGGTCTTGACATGAAACAAGATTCCACAAGAAGAAAACTTCCTAACGACTTTTGTCATGTTCACCAAACCATTTTTTCTAGTTCATCCCATCATTTGTTAGATATGTCACCTCTGGAAGAAACTCATGTTTCAATTTTAAGTAAAACCATAATATCGTCTTATAGCAAAATTAGATTTCATAATTTAGCGAAGAAGTTTTCAGAAAAAATACAAGGAAAATCAATAAGGAAGGAATTAAGTAAACTAATATTATTTAATCATCAATAAATTATACAACAACTACTGCAGTATATTATTTACTACTAAAGACAACATACAATGTAGGATTGTTATGACAAGTCGTGAAGATCGCATGAAACTTGTATTAGATTTTCTCTACGTATTTTTATATGACGTTGAAAGAAATTTTTTCTTTTCTCTCTTATTAAACCTGAGAACGAATGAAGTATATTTTACCAGTTCATCGTAAGTTTAGAAAGTGTCTATAGTTCTAGATAATTGTCCACAACTTTAATAAAAAAAAAAAACAAGGCTATATAAAATACATGGGATAAAATCTAACATATGCTACTAATTGTCATTACAATTTGCAGGTGCTATTAAAATTTATTAATATCCTTAACTTTATTTATTTGAATATCCGCCATGGTATCGACGTCATTGATGACGTTTGTGTTCCAATATGGCGCATTTCAATTGATGGCAGTTTTGAGTTCTATATCAGCACTCTATCATCTTTATGTTGTGGACCAGCTTATTGTATATTATGTAGGTACAATACCTTAGTTTTTATAATTCAAAACCAACTATACATTTCCACATATCTATATTCTTGAACACTTCTTATTTATCTTAACCACAAACCGAGAGACCTATACCTTCTCTCATAAAGAAAAACGTACTGGAACCCCCCACTCCCTCCCATTAATTAATGAACATATCTTTCCATTCCCTATCCTTTGTAGATCGCAATTAGAACTGACCGCAATTTCGCTTGAAACCGCAAGCAGACCATTCATCATTCGTGTCGGTATAATTCTACAGTCAGCTGTGACACAAAAATTACATCAATTAATTACCAAACTCGCAACGAACAACGAATACCCATACGATGCAATTAACCGAAATGAAAATCACAACAAACCTTAGCACAACACAATTAGTGAAGCTCACCGGCACGCAGTTGACGCAAATGACATTCCCCCTCCCCCCCATTACGGCCCAATCTTTAAACGCGCACTCCTTAATTACAGTCTTGGAGGAGTCCAAGGTGGCCATGAAATGGAGTACATGGTACATATATCGATGTCGCTCCGTTTAAAACAGATAAATGTGGTCGATTAACACACAGAAGAACAAGGTCAGCGGTGGTGGCGGCACGCGATCGCACATTCGCCCAAGTTGAAAATTTCCACGGGCAGGCGATCAGATAAGATAAGATTCCCGATCGGGACATACAAACATTTACTTTTCCCTCGCCTGACGTGAAAAAATAAAGCCAGGCGGGTTTTTTAGGAGCAACGCCATAACAATTCGATGCCACTAATAGAGGAGATCCATTCGCCAAAGTTTCGCACGTCCTCTACTGGTGGTGAGGACTCAAAAATTAGACGCGAGAACAAAGCAATCGAAGCTGTGTCCAGGATTCGAGACGGCAGATTGAGGAGGTTCTATTGGAAGATGTTTGGAGCATCCAACGGAAGCGTAAGGGCCCGAGGGGGTACTTTGAAAATGTTGCCCAAGACCATCAGTGGTAGAAATCCGATATTTCGTATTGGTGAGAGCGATAAATTTTATGGATTCCCACATGGACATGTTAAAGAATTGTGGTAAGAAAATTTAATGTTGGATAGGTGTCAGTAAATAAATAACAAAATTCTCTAAATTAAATCATTATTTAAACCAATCTAATCAAATTAGCTAGCTCCATTTAAATTTATTATATTTAACAGAACATGACAAAAAAAACAAATCATTTAGAACACTTGACCTATTCGTTCCAATAAATTGTACTATAGTTGATACAAAAAAAAAAATTAGGAGACGAAGTATTCACGATTATTATCGTGTTTTATGATTTTTCGCAAAATCCTGTTTGGGCGTATCCTCTTTTATTTTTTACAAAAAAAAAAGTTAGGATGCAATTTATCAATTTAGCAAACAAATTTTATGATGCAAGAAAGAACATTTTATTTATTTAAAGAATGTTTAATTCACCCCCTACAGATGTGGTGAGTATCTCTATAATTTAAAAAAATTACCTCTGCTTGTGTTGTAAGGAAAATATATTTTAATCATCTAAAACAAAATAGTCCGCCCCCTAGAGAAGTAGGAGCTGCTTTACTCCCTGTATTAATAAAGATGAATAATCATTTAGCAAACTAATTTAGCAAAAATTTAATTTAATCTAAAAAAAAAACAATTTAATTAATTTAATTATTTATTTAAAGAAAAATTGGATTCCCCCTTACACTTCAGCCACCCTCTTCTTCCACGAAGAATATTATGTATTTTATCTAACAACCCATCCCTTCTGATGTTGAAAAAAAGTAATTTAATAGAATTTAAACACTCTACACGAATACACCCCTACAGCTCCTTATTCCCCCCAAAAAAAAAATTATTAACACTTTTCCTGATCTCTTCTAAAAAAAATTAATCCACCCCTTATACAACTTACCTCCCC
This sequence comes from Cetonia aurata, assembly GCA_949128085.1. Classification (NCBI taxonomy): domain Eukaryota; kingdom Metazoa; phylum Arthropoda; class Insecta; order Coleoptera; family Scarabaeidae; genus Cetonia; species Cetonia aurata. Next base: position 63,701,895 of record OX421884.1, on the reverse strand, counting down.
TCATTGTTGCTTTAACACATTGGCTTAATTTAAAAAATAATTAAAGTAGTTCACCCCCTATTCTAGCAAAAAAAAAAAACTTAATTTAATCATCTATAAAAAAAACATAAACCACTCTCTATACGTAATATAAAAATTAGCTTAATCGTTTAAAAGAATTAAGTTCAGCCACAATTATAAACAAAAAAAAAACAATTTAACCATTTAACAAAAAAATAAACACATCCTACCTGTGTTAAAAGAATAATAATTCTTTTCCCGCCCTCTCTCGATATAGCAATAAAAAAAGATCCTTCCTCCACGCTCCATTCTAATCGCAAAATTAACTTAATCGTCACTAATATCAAAATGCACTTCAAGAACGGTTTTCTCAAACACGCCGACACTGTATTTCCGATAAAAAGTCGCAGCTATAGTAACTCTTTAAAGAATGTTCAATATGTACTCTCCATTACACATGTCATTATTGACAGACTCGCATATTTCACCTTATCAAATCCGATGACGGCTGGTACTAAAGGGCACGAGGGCACGTGCCCACCCAACCACCAAGATAACCACACAAAGACATTCGCATGTAACTCAGAGCATTATTTTGTTTTATTATTTTTACGTATTTTTATAAAGATGCTATCAAAGTTTCTTTCCGCACCACAGACACCGCATACGGTCGAAACTATGTTCAAGGGCACAATTTCCGATGTCCCTATTTCGAGTATGAATCGGTCGACTCCGCTTATTTTCGCCAATGCGTTTATGCGTCCTAAATCGGACACAAAATTTCCTGTCTCCAGTTAATGTAGTGCATTCATTGCGAATGCATCGTTGTTTACGGTGCGTACCGCGCATGTGCGATTTCAAAGGCGTTTTAAAGTGACGTTTATTATTAATGATGGAAGTTATAATTGTGTAAAAAATCTTTTAAAAAAACCCGTTGTCGTTTGAGGACAAACTTAATTAAGAAGAAAAGACGGCCGATTACTGATCTTCAAATAAACTTCTACAAGTAAAACCCGAACTTACAAATAGAGTATTCAATAGAACTACATGTAGATGAAAAATATGAGTGGATGTGCGGATATTCACTAACAAATAAACCATTTTGTTTTATCTACTTATTTTTTAAGAAACATGTTAGTGCGTGGAATAAACAAGGGTTGAATCATATCGCAGAGAGGGCAAAGAAACTTGAAAATTCCGTTTCTCATATGAATGCACGCGTGGATTTTAGTATTCTAGGCAAAGTGGACATACGTGAATAGTTAAACAGTGCTTATTTGCGACATAGAATTAAGTACAACGAAATTGTGGGGAAAAATCGTCGTATTTTGTGCCGGTTAATAATGTGTATAAAATTTTTCGGAGCTTTTGAATTGGTGTTACGAGGCCATGATGAGGCATTAACGTCGGAAAATCCAGGTACTTATCTAGGCTTAATCAATTTTGCAGCTGAATTAGACGCTGCGCTTTACATGCGAAAGGTTCGCAAGTGTTTAAAGGCGCCTTTAAAACTATTCAGAACGAATTGCTAGATGCAATGTTCCAAATTTACAAGCAGGAAATATTGAAAGAAATTAAATCTACAAATTTCATTGCTTTGGTGGCGGATGAAACTACAGACACTTTTAATAATCAGCAAATAGTTGTTATTATTCGATACGTGTTTAATTGACAAATTTTTGAACGCTTTTGGTTTTTTTTTTCTAAGCAAGGCGGACATAATGCTGATGTATTAACAAAAACATTGCTGAATCAATTGCAAACTATTTTAAATTTTTCTTCTGGATCTTATACTTAATATATAAACTAATCTAAACCACTTGATTTTCATAACTTTTGATCGACTTATATTGCTTATGGAGTAATATCTACTTATCCAATTCGAAATCCAGGACTGAAGAAACGCTACCTAAGAAGGAACCGGAAAAACGAAGCATTTTCAAATCATTCTTCGTGAACTTGGACAATTATTTCGACAAAAGCACTTTGCACGGCCTGAGATATATCGGCGATTCTTCACTTACAATCGGAGAACGGTAAAAACTCTAGTAAATATACCTAGGCAACAATAAAATATGCGATTCCCCAGTATATTCTGGTTGGTATCCTTCTTAACTGCCGTAAGCTTCGCGGCCTACTTCATCAACAACATCTACGAGAAATACAACGTGAATCCGGTCATTATAAGCTTCAGCCCAACTTCAGTGAGTATATCTGAGATCCCATTCCCAGCCGTGACCATTTGCAGTGTTAACATCGTGAAGAAAAGTGAAGGCGAGAGGATCTTACTCACTGGGTATGCAAAAACCACGCGTCAGAGATTAATTTAGCCATAATTTTAATGTAATTCTGTAGGACAGATACGGAGAAGCTACTTTTGGACGATTATTGCGACACCAATTATACCGTGGCGAAAGACGATGATGATTTTGAAAATATTGCCGATTGGAATACGGTAAAGGCCTTCATTCTAAAGGTAAAGGAATTGTAATTGCTTATTAGAGATTAATATTTAACGAATTAGGTGACCCAATCTTGCTCTGAAATGCTGAAGTTGTGCAAATGGAAGCAACGGGAACACGATTGCAACGTCATCTTTAATCCTATACTGACGGATGATGGTTATTGTTGTACTTTTAACCGACTCCCATCGTCATCAATATTTAGAAATCCGTGAGTTCGCAGATATTTAATTCCTATAAATTAAGATTTTTTAATTTTTTTCTTTTTCAGAAAAGAACTGAATGATTTAAACGAGACTTATCCCTCACACGTATATGATTGGACACCTCAGAAGGGTTACACCAAAAATGTTCCTGAGGATGCTCTACCGTGGAGATCAAATGGTGAATAAGATCTTCAATAAAAGACGCCTAATTAATCAATTGCTTTTACAGGAGCTGGCGCACATCTAGGACTAACTGTCGTAGTCGATGCTCAATTAAATGATTATTATTGTCAAACAACTAACAGTGCAGGCTTCAAGGTCTCTATACTACAGTAGAACCTCGATTAACCGTCACCTTCGGGACCAGGGCATGGTCGGAACGCTAAAAGGTTAAACCGAGGAGTCGGTTAATTGAGGGTCCACTGTAACTAACATTTCACGAATCGATAATTAAAAACCTCACTCCTTAGATAATCCTCTCCAATCCAATTGAGACGCCCAAGATGAAAGATTTTGGATTCTTTCTAAGACCGGGATTAGAAGCGAGAATCGTGGTAAAGCCCAAAAAAATCGACTCAACACCCACTCTGAAGAATATCGAGGTCGATAAGAGACAATGCTATTTTGCTGGGGAAAGATATCTGCAATTCTATCGGTATGATCAAGAAGAAAATTGCCTCGCCAGTAATCTTATTCTAATTGCAGAGTGTACACCGAGAAGAATTGCAAGCAGGAATGCCAGGCCAATAGAACTTTGAAATCGTGCAACTGCGTACCATATTTTTTACCGAGTAAGATTTTTTTGTACATATGTAATTATTATTTATGACGTTTCATCCTTTGAATAGAAAATAGGACCACGAGGATCTGCGGGAAAAAACAAGATAGTTGCGTCAGCAGGGTTAAAGGTAAGATGCAATAATATTACTTCTCATTCATGTTCTATTTTTCCATTTAGGCATAATGGAGAAACCTTTCATGATGCAACAGTAAGAATTTGTTTCTGCTTTGTGCTTTTCAAATGTGTTTGCACAAAACTTTGAAATAAGCACATGTTTGAATTATACTATTCCATTAATAATTGTTCATAGACTAACTGAAGAATGTTTTAGATTATATCATTCATATTTTCCATCTCACCAATCTATGGACAATTATGTAAGATTTATTTTGAATGATACCCAAATTTTACGAACACAAAAAGCACTCAGACACCTTCACTTTATTTCCGCAGATGCAAATGCCTCCAAGCCTGTTTCGAAATAGCGTACAGTAAATCGCTGTCTTTCAACACTTTATCTGTGAAAGCCAAGCCAAAGGATGACGTAATCAAAAATGAAAGTTTAGAATATTTTGCGTGAGTATCTGTTTAATTGAATACGAAGCATAAAAGAGGTTGATTTTTGCAAGATTCTATTTCCCACTCAAACACTCATTCTTCATTTTGGCAAATCACAATTGGTCTGTAGCAGTGGCGGCTCGTCAGGGGAGGCTACGGAGGCTCCCCTATTATTTTTAATAAAATAAGTAGCGTTTATTATGTATTAAAATAATGTTTAAGCATCGGTTATATACTAAAATAAAGCAATTTTGCAAAACAAATATATAATGAATAGTATATTTATTCATTACTTAATTTGCAAACAAATTTCCAATAATGCGTGAAATTTTACTGTACGCACTATAATAGCAAGCCAGGAGGCTAGTCACAGATTTGGCTCCGCACCGATGATTAATGCCATGGCTGAAAGCAATGTGTCTCCGTAAGTGCACGTGCACTTCATACGGCGAATAGGTATGGTTGGTGGCTTACCCCCGCGGTGAGATCCTACCCGATCGGCATGTTGCGTTATCGGTCGTAAAACGTTGCTACGCAACTGCCCATGCGACTCCCAGCTCCCAGTACAAATAACTTAAGAAGCGTTGGGTGAGTTTTGTTAGGTTACGCACACAAAATGGATAAAATGAAAGAAATTAGAATTTGCCAAGATACTGTGCACTGATTGGTAAGAAATTCTTTTAGTTGTTTAAACATAGAGACGAAATTGCACATCGTACAAAACATTGAGAAACCACGGCCTAGTTTATCTGTAGTATCTAACGACGGCAACCGGCAAAATCGTGGTTTTAGTTCATTATGGTACACTAAATGTGATTGATTAACTGGTTCAATTGAACGGGAAAGATTATTTTGTTATTGTTGTTATTGTTTGCTATGTCTCCTTTTTTGTAACCAAACCGAAACGTGGTCGAAATTAGGTTATACAGATTTAAAAAATCTACGGCGCGGCGCCCTATTGAACGGCATTCTAAGTCTAAAGAACACATTTCATCGTTGTGCAAATTTAAATTAATTTGAAAACAAAATATTGCTACTGCTGTAGACAGCAGCATGATAGCAGATGCAATTATTGCCTATAATAATGAAGTTAGAGAAAACCGCAAAAATTTAAGAAAATTAATAGACGTAACAATATTTTTAGCATCACAAGATTTAGCTTTTCGGAGACACAATGAGACTTCAGATTCTTTCAATCGTGGAAATTATAAAGAATTACTCGAACTCTTTAGTAAATATGAACTTAGTTTTAATAAATTTGTTAGTAGTAATATTTTTTCGTGTACATCTAAATCTATACAAAATGATTTACTACATTGTATTTCTTTTGTATTAAAACAAGAAATAGATACAGAAATTAAAGAACCTCCGTTTTTTTCTTGGCAAGTAGATGAAACCACAGATATTTACTGTTAAGTCTCAGTTATCAATCATATTACGTTATGTCAAGAGCGGTGAAGTGATTGAAAGATTTTTGGAGTTTTTTGACGTATCATCCGGTCGAACAGCTGAAGATTTATTTAACCTTTTATCAAATAACAGCGAAAAATATGATTTAAAAAAAATTAGTCGCTCAAACATATGATGGTGCATCTGCTATGGCAGGGTATTTAAATGGTTTACAAAGTAAAATAAAAACAATTGCACCTCAAGCTCTTTTTGTACATTGTCATACTCATGCCTTAAATTTAGTTTTGAGTAAAGTTTGTAATATAAACAAAGAATCTACAATTTTCTTTTCTAGTTTAATTGTTATTGTTTTTAGAGTATATTTTTGGTTTATTATTACGTTTATCAAGAGTTTATTTTTAAGTTTTTATTATCTTTTTACCTATCACCTCATCCATTTTCCTATCCAGGCAAGATTTCACTCTCACCTCTACGTGGTTCTTGCTAGACAATAAATTATATTTTTTTTCAATTTTTATTCTACACTTACAATGCTACAATAATAAAAAATATAATTTATTGACCGAGAAGGGTTACTTGGGCTACAGTAGCCTCCCTTGAACAAAACGTTACGAGCCGCCACTGGTAGGTACAACTTCTTATTTTATCTCTTCGCTAATCTAACGATGTTAGACATCAATGCGTAGACATTCTATGACGCTACAACACCCACAGGTGATTATTGAGCACTTCGATATTCAAGGTGATCTGAATTCACAACTTCAATCACACGGTTCAATAAATTGTTGAATTTTGTAACCTTAAATTTATTGTTACGTATCACAGGTGTATTCTTTTGTGGTTAATAAACGGAAAGTGATTTAATTGAACGTGAACAGTTTCATTTTCAGTTTGTCAAAGCGAAAGAACACATTTCCCCCCACTACAATTTTCACTATAGAAACGTTTTAAGGAAAAGTTGTGGTTGGTATGACGGGATAAACTTGATTTACCGGGTTTTCGTGAAATTTTAAATAGTACTAGCTTTCCCGGTATTTTTCAGCATTTTCTTTAGTTAATGGTACAGAATATGTAAGCATAGATATTAGTGGGATCATATATACAGTCAGTTAACTTCGACATCCTCATTAGCGATTATGATTAATAATATTATCGTGATTAATGCTCAAATCCATTTGTTGTTAGGTGAAGTTTGGTTATGTCTAGATTTCGTTGAACCGAATGAACTAACCGCTAACTTTTATTGTGCTCCAGGGGTAAGGGGATTTCTGAATGCAAATCAGTTTATTAGTCGAAGTGGGGAGACTGACCGTGCACAAAAGAACATTGTACTAAAGTGAACGAATTGATTGTGGTTCACTTTGATCAGTTTGTGTACCACGAAAGAATACGCGTATTATTCAATATTGTCTGTCGTGAACCGGTTGACAAATTAGAACATGTTTTTCCCGAATTTTTTGGCAATTTCCGGGTATATTTCGTTGTATAAATCAGTACCAAGTACCAATTGCTGAATGACTTGTTAGGTTATTGTTATAGCCTCATCGTGCTTCTTCGAACTTTCGAAGTAGACTTAAAAATTACTTTTCGTAATTTTGTATCTTTTCCTACTTTAATCTTTGAATCTTGAATGTCAGTATCTACGTGACACTTCAAACGTCAATATAACAACACCAACAATTGTAATACATTGCATAAGTCCCTAGTTAGAGTAACCCTTCTCTATGGTTAGAGTTAGTAAAAATTGCAACGTTTAAAACACGAGGATAGGGGTGTTTTATTCACGAAGTTTTTTATGAATAAATTGATGAATTAATTCACCATTTTACTGTGTAAAATAAGCTTAATATAAATCTTTTACTTGACAGTTTTCACACCACAATATTCCCAATACATTTGACAGCCTCGGAAAGATTTGCCAAAACGAACTATGACCCCTTTCATTCTTTTAAACTGAAACAAAATTTGATTTTCAAGGTCGAACATGGCAATCTTAAACATCTATTTCGCCGACAGCACCTTCACCCAGAGAATAAAAAGCGAGATTTACGGATTTTCCGAATTTCTGTGTAGGTTTTTTTATTTGTTTGTTTTTTTTACAATTTCGAACGTTTCAAAACCAATCCATTAACGTATTTCAGCAAATACAGGCGGTTTATTAGGCCTATTCTTGGGATTCAGTTTCTTGAGCGCTGTAGAAATCGGTTACCACATATTGATTAGGATAGCCTGCAAGTTATTTCAAGATCGTTTAAATAAGCGGAAGGCTAAAAGAAAATCGGCAACTGCTCCGATTGAGGGTGCAGTTTATCCATTTTTAAAATGAAAATATGTAGAAGACATAATTCGTTTTGTAGTAGCAAAGTAGATATAAGCATTGCACTATAATTGCTATTTTTTTGAGTTTTGAGAATTCTACAAACTTTCCTGAAGATATGGCTAAACTTACTCGTGTTTCTCTTTGCTGCAAACGTCCTGTAAATACACCGAGTGTTGCGATAGAGAACTAAACTGTACTGAACAGGTATATCTCATATTAATCACCGAAACGAATTTAGTTTTTTTAACTGCTAAAATATTTAATTGTCCCCTTCTGTAGATGTGATTGCCTACCTGGTTGTTTCGAAGTGTGCTACGAGTACTCCTACACAGGTATGCTTACTGACGAACACGTACGCCCTCTAGAGGATAATCTAAGAACTATCGAAGCCAAATACATGGTGTAAGAGATTTATTGTCAATAACTTCTTGAAGCATTTGAACTTAGCTTATCCTTTTTTTTTACAGGGAAAACATATCTGTATTTCATTTTTATTATGTAACACGCGATTTTGATGGGTTGTTAAAAAGCGAATTGTTTGGATTTGCGGAATTTTTGTGTAAGTAGTTGCGAAAATTACATATGAATACTTTCAAAACAGTCTATGGAATACGTTCTCTACCTACTATGTTATTGTAAAGTTTATTTTCGGTGCATCCAACTGTTTTTAGAGGGCATTTAGCAAGTTAAAATTTGTTAGAAGTGGGATTACAAGTATTTATATTATACCGAGTGACTCTGGGAAAATATGTACGCAACCAATTATGCATATAATGTGTGTTAACTACTAAAAGGTAGATGGCAGTGCCATCGTACATATGTGCTTTTTCCCATAGCCTCTCGGTATAGGATAAACAAGGGTATAGGTTAGTGATGGGGAAACAATGTCAAAACTAGAATGGTACAGGCAAATTTAATGAAAATATTTTTAAATTCCAAGCGTGACCGCTAGAGGACGCAGTTACCGACAGTAAATTTTAAATCAGCTGTCAGAAGTACGAAAATTAAAATAATTCTTACAATTTGTCCATAGATAATAAATATGTATATATATACCTATAGCTATAATAGATGTATACCTTCTGTATAATTTGAAACGGCACTAGCAAAGTTGCAAGCTTTTTAAGACTGGTGGCGCGTAGTGTTAGTCAGCAAGAACTATTTCTAATACGCGGGAGATTTCAAATTATTTACAATTAAGAAATATATTGTGTCAAAATTATATGCGTCTAAATGAATACGAATAGTAAATAAAATGAAAATAAGAACGAAATCGTTTATTGTGCGCACATTAATACATAACTATGCAGTACAAAAGATTCAAGGTGAAATGGATACCGCAGATGACTACCGTATTGGATAATTTCAGCTGGTCCATTGACAACAACTCTATTCTGCCAATTCGTTCCAACCATATATTATACACCTAAAATTTAAATAAGAGCACTTTTATTCTGCAAACTAAAAGCAAATAAAAACAGGAGGGAGGAGGGGGGGGGGTGATGGCAGTTATCAGACCAAATGCTTTAATTTTGCATCAATTTTGATGTATGTAATATATAAATAATTATCAACAGTTCTCACCGCTTAATCATAAATTGGAAATTTCCTTCGATAGCTATTTGTATCAATTGGCACACAGTATTTTTATATGCCACCCATTCCAATTTTAATTAATTATTTTGCACTCACAAATTACAAAGAGATAAAAACAGCTTCAAACGATTACAAACGGCACAAATTCAAAAATGGCGGATATGCATAGTTACCTCGATGAAAGTCGATGGATCATTAGTCAAAAAATCGATACTAGCGCCAAAGCGTTAGTCAGAAAGTACTAAACTGTGCTTACGAAATTCAATCCAAGGTAAATTTGTGTCTCTTCAATATACTTCATTCAATATGACAAAATCGTAAGGAATATTTACTAATTGCTGTTTATGTGTAGACTTGAGTTTAGAGACGCGGTCTTAGGACGCAGCCAGTTCACATATAATTTACAAAAGGATAATAAATAAAACGTATTTGCAGGGTAGGTTGAATTGACTTTGGATGTTTAACAAATTGTACATTTATTAAACATCCAATGTCATTCCTATTAGTATTATAGTTTTAACAAGGATAGCTTATCTCTGGTTTTAACTATTTGATTTTGATGACAACATCTATTTGTGACAATTTACCATAGAAATATAGTGGGGAGAACGCGCTTTGACAAGTGCGCATCTTGTTTTAAAGGGACGGAGTACTGGCAGCCATTTTGAAGATTGCTTGTCAAACGCAACGGTGGTTGTGGAAGCCTTTCTACATTTTGAGAGAGCACTTCAAAAGGCTGCTTCTGCATACTTCTTTTTACCAACCCTAATGTATTTTGTACACTCTCACATAGTTTTCTGCTTTTACGTTGTTTTAAATTTTAGTGTAGTTTGTACAGTTATCATAAATTTGTGTCTACCTAGTGAGGGTTTAGTATGTTCTTTGAAATTCACCGTAAGATCTTTTTAATGTTAATTAATTGTAGTTATGACTTGATCGCGCTAGAAAAAACATCAAGGTATGTCTGCGTCGAAACGCCTTTTGGCTGTGCAATAAATATTGCCCAAAACATCTTTTTTGTGCATTTGAAATAAATTTTTATATATTCATATTTCTGTTATCATAATATCTGCCCAATATTTTGAACAATATTATGTTTGACGTTCTACAAAATTAAGTTTGGCCAATCACGAACTTTCAAAGTGGCTGTCTTTATTATTTGAACGACCGTGCGTGCTTAAAACGCATTCTGTGTTCTCTATTTCTATGCAATTTATCGATTCTGACAAGGGTATGAAGATAACTTTTAGGTCGAAACATGCAATCTGATTTTAAAATGTCAGTTTAAAACTTCTTTTAAATTTAACCTGTACAAAAGGTCGAATCACACGGCTTGTATCTTTAAGGTTATATTGTGGCTCTATCTATGACGTGGTCATCTTAAAATGAAAATAGCAATAATATATATTATACAATTTAATTGCAGCTCAAACAGGTGGACTCTTAGGTGTATTCCTCGGCTTCAGTATACTCAGCGCAATCGAGATACTGTTTCATCTATTCCTGAAAACGCCGTGCAATAAATGCAAGCGACACAAACCGAAGAACGACCTAAACTCCGTTACATCGGAACCTACCATCATAAAACCTTTCACAGAATGAAGGAGGAGTCGTCTTTGCAGCACCCAATCGTGTGATTCCAGCACGCAATAAAGAGCACAACACGAGATGTAATATTTCAGTATATTCTGCATTAATATTTACATGGATGTCAACTGTAAAAATACTAGTACATCTTTATCAGTTAACGTTTTAAACTAGAATTAAAATCACAAATAAAGAATCAAACGCTATTGATGTCGTAATATTGTAAATAATACTAGCAGATCCGTGTCGAAATTTGGTTGTCTGTGAAATGTTTAATCCCTCCTCCCGGATATTACAAAAAATTAATTTAATCATTCAAAAAATCATTTCAAATTATTAAAACAAAAAAAAAAAATCTGCCAAGTCTAAATTATTATAGATAGATTCATATACACACGGTATTTAGAGCAAGATGAAATAAATTAGTAATATTTGGTGAGAACATTGTACCATTTTAAATTTTGTACATACTTACATGCATAATTTGTATAAATAAAAATTAATATCTGAAAAGTAAAATTGATTTAAATGAGAATTATTATTTGAAAAACACGGCCATAATTTTATTATAAAATTTGATAACAAATTATGAACCTAATTTTTGTTATTCTTTAGTACGATTTTTAACAAAATGGTATCTGGATCTTAAAACAAAAAATCAAAATCTCTTAAAGAAACTTTCCTACCTCCAAACGCTTTCAAATTTAATAAGAAATTTCTTAGTGTGGATTCGTTAAGATTGCCAAAGGATATCAGCAAGTTCTTTTTATCACGGGATGTTTCGATTTTATTTACTTCAAAATGATTTTCTCGGTTTTGTCGAACATCCTGTATAGCATAAACTAGATGTGATGCAAAATTACATTCTGCATCAATCTGGATTAGGTTTCCCTGTACTTCTTTTTAGGGACTTCTACAATAATCCAGATTAATCAAAATTCCAATGTTGGCTAATATAAAATGAAACAAAACTGGAAAGTTTTTAAAATAAAGAAAAAAAAATACACTAAAGAGCGTTAGTTTTACACAAAAACGAATTGCTTTAATGGTGGTATGGTAAATATGATTTTTATCATATTGGAGGGTAAATGTGAAGGCATGAATCCTTCTTTTTTTTAGCCAATAGTGAAAGATATTCAGAAGGTTTTTGAAAAACTAATGAAGAGATTTATTGAAACGGAAAAATGCCATTTACGAGAAATCCGATAAAAGAATAAGAAATGAAAAGAAATTAATTAGGTATAAGTTCTGTTAACAAACTAGTGAAGATCCGAATATAAACTGTCGTATATCACGAAGAGAAATTTAGGGAATTTTAAAGTTTAGAGGGAGAAACGTACTTCATCCAAATGCAGCACCAGATTGGATTTTTTTACATAAAAATAGATGCAAAAATAAGCGCCATATGGAATATTTTTTTTTCGTTACGGAATTTTGAAAAATTGTAATTTTTGCAGAAAGTTTGAGCACTTCTGAAAATCAACAATTTTTCTTCTACCATATACAAACTGAGCACTTAAAAATGAAAAGGCTTTAGAGTACAACGGCCTTATTTTACTAAAGAGGGAAAAAATGTTATTAGCAAAAGTTATTCAGAATTTTGACAGCTACACTGAAATATGACGTCATAGCCTCCTATCTCAAAAACAAAACAAATATTCCTTGTATTTCCTGAATCACCCTTTATGTGTTACACATGTATTTAATTCACATTTTCCAAAATAGAAAAAAACGGTTGAATATTGGAGTTACGATTATTTTCAGTATTTTTTTAAACCGAAAACCGTAAAAACATAAAACTTTCCGAATTTAGAGATGAATGAAGTGTCTTTAATAATGTAAAAAAATACAGGGCGTTACATTAAAAAAGGGAGATATCTTTTGTCCCCGCAGATAACCAATACACAGCGGTGCGAAAAAACCACATTTAAAAAACTATTGAAGGAGAGGTGAATGGAACTAAGATAGATCTTTTAAGGGTATAAACGACAGGTCAAAAATGTATAATTTCTCTGTTAGAAATAAAAATTCTTTTAAGTCAAATTTCTTAATCCTAGATTCATTAATTATAACTATTTTTATGTGTTTTTTATTTTAGTAAATTAAGTTAAATAAAGTTGTATTCATCTTCTTTTCCTTTTTAATATTGTTTTCCAAAAAAAAGGTAGCTTGTTACACGCTCAAATCTTAGTTTCGTATTTGTACCGATTCTTTTTTATCCCCGTGTATTACTTTTTCGATTCTAAAGATAGCATTTGCACGTTCTTCCGAATATTTGGGTATTATTTTCTTTTCGGATTCGTTTACAATCCTTTAATATATCGTGGTTTTGCGGAAATTTGTATTAATAAATTCTAAATGTAGAAATTAAATCCTTATTTTACGTTTCGCCAATGTTTTTTGATTTGTAACATTTAAATATAACTGTTTTAAAATGACACACAAATTTAAGGAAAAATCAAACAATATTTAAAATTGAAATGGTATTTTCAAAGTTATAAATGAATTACTTTATTATATAGAAATAAGGAATTTTAAGCCGGGAATAAAATGTTATATAAAAATTCAAGTTAATTATAAATATGAATATATTTTATGTTTTTGTTTTTTACAAATTTTCAGATTAATTAAGATTTTTTTTTATAATAATGGGCGTTTGTTCATTTCGGCATATGCGATGAATATTATTATATGGTGCTAAATATTTTTGGTGTTGACTACTTGTCGTTGAAGAAATATTTGCGTATGTGTTGTTTTCAAACTTACTTTTAATCATAAAACGCATTCTTCGTCAATTAAAGGATAATTTATCAAATATTTGCCAACACCTTATATACATAGTGTAACCCATTTGAAATGGAAGCATCGTTCTGCATTTTAAATGAAACTACTTTTTTTGAACACGGTGTAGGTCCAAAAGTTTACTCCGGCACAAAATGTCGTATGCTCATCAAAATTTCAAGGCACGCTATTATTATTTTTCTAGTTCGGAAATACCAAAATGTTACTAGTGACGTTTTTATTAAAAATCTCACCATACCATTGAATCCAGAAGCTGCTAAAATAGCTGTAATTAAAATTTCAATGAGAAAATCATTTTTCATGCATTATATTAATTATAAAAAGAAACTAAAAGTTAACTAAACTTATTATTAAATACCACAGAGTAACAGAGAAAACAAAATTTATTCATGGAACTATTGTAAACACTAATAAATAGAGTGCGGAAACGCCGGTATCCGTTATAAAAGATATTTGAGTGAAATTTTAATTTAAGCCATTTTAGAAGCATGCAATTGCGTAGTTAGATCTTCAATAAAAAGATTGGTAATAACATTTTGCTATTTTCGAGATCGAAAAGCAATCCCAGTACACCGAGAGAAGAAGATGCGTTCAATTAACAAAAATCGCGTTGTTACGACCGCGCTTGTTGAATTTACCGAAAATTATGTAATTCCAACATTTTTTTTGTTGAATTAACAAGCTGAAAACGTTAAACAAGAAATTAAACAAATCAGATGCGTCCTGTCAACAAATTGTGATTGTTCCCTGAACTAAACTAAGTTTGGTTAGTTTCACCAAAAGATTTTGTGCTCGCAACAAATTTGTTTCGTTAAACACCAACAATTTCAGTTTTGTTAACTTAACGAAAATAGCATGTCTGATGAAAGAAAAATAAATGTTGGATCAATCATTCGAGATTGTTAAATAAACCGGATGTGACCACCACGTGATCACGAACGTCACAGAAAAAGTGTATTTTTTTGTTTTACTGTTTACTGCTCTGCTTGTTGTTTACGTTCTGTCATTTGACATTTAACGTGTTGGACAAAAATATATGGCACGTCTTATTTTAAGGTTAAGTTATAAACATATTGACAAATCAGTAATGTGACATATCTTGTACTACCAACTTAACAATGTTGCCACCTTAAAATTTGAGGTCACGTGGTGGGCACATCCGGTTGCTCACTCTGTATAATCGTACTAACAAAACAGTTTCGCAAGTACAACAAAAAAAAAAATTCGACGTAACGTTTGCTGGAGCCAACGTCGACATTGGCGAAACGTAAAATACAGATTTAATTTCTACATTTAGAACTTATTAACACAAATTTCCGCAAAACCACGACATATTAAATGATTCTAAACGACTCGGAAAAGAAAATAATACACAAATATTCGGAAGAATGTGCAAATGTTATTTTTAGAATCGGATAAAATACACGGGGATAAAAAAGAATCGGTACAAATATGAAACTAAGATTTTAGCATGTAAAAAGCTCTTATTTAATTGTTAGTACTGACTTAGTATTAATAATTAAATATTACAATATGATAATAGATTGTAATTTGCATAAGCGTTGCTAAAAAGTTGCCTAACTCTAAGGAAATCCACGTATGTCGATATTGAGCGCTACCAGAGAAATTATACACTTTTGACCTTTCGTTTCTTGGCTAAAAATATCCATCTTGGTTTCCTCTACCATCCTACATTCTTTTTTTAAGTTGTTCTTCCGCACCCTGTATGCATTCGATCATACTGAAAAAAAGGCGAATTAGGCATGAAAGAAATCAATGTCACAATGTTTTTTTAAATAAGCAAATTACTTTTTTTCCAACACCAGAAAGGGAAGGGATTAAAACTCTTACGAACCGCGAAATTTCTACACGTATCAGCTAGTAAGTACACTTTCCTATTTCACGCGTTACTCCACCACGACAATCGCTTAAGAAACTAAATTAATATACAAATTAAATAATGATAATTATAACAGCGGACCTCTTCCTAAAGATACATAGATACTATTACGGATTTTGATAATTAAACTCAGTTTAAAAGGTAAAATAGCACCAACGATTAATGATGTACAATACATAGAGATAAAATAATATTTAATCAATAAGTTTTACTGTGTTCCTTTCATTCTCCCGATCGCCGACACAAGCCCTCGACAATTTTATACGTACACGCACTTTATTAAATAGATCTTTCAGTTGTATTATTACAATATACTAGGGGACCAAATTGTTGGGGTAGAAATGCATAAATCAGAACTTCTTTCTGGTGGCTCTTTTACCACCACGCCACCTTAAGAAGGGGCTATTTATACGATCACATCCCCTCTGTCGTCCCGCCCGTTATTATTATTAAAATTCCCTTCTGTAGTGGTGTCCGAGCTGCTCGTGGTGTCCGCTGAACTGTCGGTAGTGTCCGTCGATACTTCTATGCTCGTGTCGCCGTTGATGCTGTGATTATCGGTGGCGAGTGTCGGGTGCCTGGCCAGGAGGAAGGAACGGGCCACGTCCTGCAGTTCGCGCAGACGTTCCGCGGTCGACCGCAGAGACGCCACCTCGTTCGCGAACGTGCCGCCGCCGGCGTTGCGCCGGTTTTGGTCCGCGGGAATGACGAGGGGCCTCGTATCGTCGTCCGTGTCGCTGTCGGTGTTGCCTCCATCGTCGTCCGCGGCCAGGACCCGTCTCTTGCATACGGGACACACGCGACGGTTGTTCGTTAACCAGGGGTCTATGCATTTGGCGTGATACGCTGAAAATATTAAGTTTAACGGGTGTTTAGTTGACCTTCGACATAAGTATTTTGCTTCTTTATTTATTTGAGTTATAACTAGATTGTTTGGATTATTAATTCGTTTCATTCATTGCGCTTGTAATTTCTGTTTATATACGGCGAAACGTTGACAGAGCAATAAATAAAACTAACTAACAATCTATATTCCATGACATTAGAAGTGTTTCACTTGATTTTTTGGAAATGTGGTAATCTTACACCAAGAATGAAATGATAACATGAAACAACAGAAATTTGATTTATATGTAATCCAATTTTTTGCGAAAAAAATATGTGGTGCACTCTGGTGGTCGATGACTGTTTGTTAAAAACATGCTATATTTATATTACCATATGTAATTCAATTAATAGGAATAAATAAATATAATAGATATGCGATATTGGGTAATTGTTTGGATGTTTGTTTTATTTTCTCTTGGTAGCGTCACTGCACTTGAATATATTTTGAAAAGGGAGAAAAGATCGCACTGCACGTATAAGTGAGTGAGACAGAGAGTTTATGAATATAACACTACGCCCGTTTTACCGTGATATACACTCGCGCCGGAAAGTAAGTTTATTCCTATAAAAATAATAAAAATTCGAGGAAAAAGGAACTTATTAGGTTCATATGGAGAAATGACTGAACTACAAACATGATTGAAAATAATAACATTAATTTATTAGATAAAACGCAAAAATAACAATACAAGATATGATATACCCCTACTACATTATTTAAATTAAAGGAGGAAAGTAAGTTTATTCTTTGATGTGGATAAATAAATCGTGCATTATGTCGTAGTTCAAATTATTATTTCAGTATTAGTTTATTATTTGAGTGTTAGACACCTGTAAAACGATAGTGCCGTCCATCTGTGCTATGAAAAAAGAACATTGTGCAACACAATATGCCGAAAAGGAGAGAATTGACTGAAGGCGAACGAATGGCAATATTTACAAGAAGAATGAGAGACGAAACATATTCATCCATTGCCCCAGATTACAATATCACTGCACCTGGTGTACAAAAAATAATAAATAAAATTCAACAAACTGGAACAGCTACAAACAGTCGTCGGACTGGCCGTCCAAGGAAGACTACGGCACGAGATGATCGCCGCATTTTGTTGGAAATTAAAAAAAATCCATGGCTTAAGGAAAGATTAAATTTGCCTATAGGATTAACACAAATAAAAAAAAGCATCAATGACAGAAACTTTCATGGTAGAGTAGCAAAGAAAAAGCCCATGATATCATTAAGAATTGCAAAGAAACGATTGCCATTTGCAAATCTACACGCAAATAAGGACGTAGCATTTTGGGAGACAGTTATTTTTTAGTGACGAATCGAAATTTGAATTACGGTCACAAAAGCGACGAACATTGGTACGGCGACAACCCGGACAAGTACTGGAGAAAAAATTCGTCAAAAATACTGTGAAACATGGTGGAGGCGCCGGCCTAGTATGGGGATGTTTTAGTGCACGAGGGGTTGGGAAATTTGATGGAATTTTAAATGCAAACCGTTATGTCAACATTCTTGAAAAAAAATTGTAGCAGAAACGTTTGTGTTCCAGCACGACAATGATTCCAAACACACAGCGAGGGTAACAAAGAATTTTCTTCAAGAACGTAGGATTAATGTGTTGGACTGGCCACCGCAAACTCCGGACATGAATCCAATTGAACATTTATCGGACGAATTCGACAGAAGAATTCCAGAAGACGAAAAACAAAAAATAAAAACACTTTTAAGACTGCCCTTTTACGAGAATGGAGTAACATCCCTCTGGATACTATCTCCAAATTAATAGAAAGTATACCACGACGCCTGCAAACTGTTCGTGAAAGCAAATGGATTATCTCGATGTTTGTGCTAAAAATGTGTTCGTGTTTCTATCTAATCTGTCTAGTATTGGTGGCCATAATCGAGCGATTACTCTAAATTATAAGGCCTCTTCAATGAAGAATCACAAACTAGTTAGGCTAAAAGAAATGCGAAACAGTTCTCTGACTGATTTCACGGTATACGATTGGCTCGGACTAGTTTGTGATTCTTCTATGAACAGGCCTATTTTCTTTCAACCATACTTCAAAAAAGGGTCCTCCAAATATAAAACAATAATAACCTTGCCAACTATGCCGACATGCAATTTACATCAATAACTCATTATATGTCAATTATTCAAAATCAATAATTATTATTACTAAAAAAACTCATGCTATATACATTCTCTTGTCAGCTACTTTACGTTAACATTAATCTGACCAAGTTTTTCGTAATAAATTTTTGGTACACTAATTATCACACTGCGTAGACTTTCACGAGATATCTAACTGCTACTGATAACTTCTTCCGAGTGTGTCAAAACTTTTGCTTGACTTTTCGCTGTTCGTGCTTCTTTAGGAAAACTGAACTATAATAATTCTGTAGCAAATACAAAACACATTGTATGCAACTTGTTATTCACGTTGGTTTGAAACCTTACTAATTTAAAATAAAAATAGTGTGTGTGGAGTCGCCTAAGCGGCCATTTAGCAAATTTCTGAGGTATATCGTGTCTTTAATTCATAAGAACAATCCACTTTATATTGAAATGCACGAGTGTACAGCAAAGGCTTAGCGAAATGAAGATATTGAAGCCATTTATTTTGATTTTAAGCAGATATTCCCAGTTTTTTCTTTTTTATATAATTTCGTTTCAGATTATACGTTCTGAAATCATTTTTTCTACACGTTCATCAGAAAAATGTACAAAAAAAAATGAGAGAAAATCTTTTTGCCCCAATTCTAGTTGTTATCACTTTAACCTTGATGTTATTTTTGTTATTGCATTTGTATATAACAATTGCTCCGCGATGTATTATTAATACTGCCCTTATCTGCACTGTTTATTACGGACGATGTAAACCAGTAAGCTATAAAAATATCGATCTGTGGGATAAACTTCTTTAATGGCGTTATGCAATGCGCGCAGATTGATTAAAAAAAAAATAAAATAAAAGAAAAAAATACCGATATCAATGCATAAACATATAAAACATTTTGAAGTCGAACGTTTGATATATTATTACTGAAAGAAAACCAAAAGAAAAAAAAACGTACAAGGGAATTGAATTTACCTACCATGTGCACAAGGAAGAACCCGCAACTTCTCGCCTTCTATATAATCGTCCAAACAGATGGCGCAGGTTTCGTAAGGATCTCCCTTCTCGAATTTGTGTATCAGCATCTTATTCAAAGCAGAAGTCGGCAACCTCTGTCGCCTTTGCCTGCGGCGATCTTTTATACACTTGACCACCTTAATAAATCGTAATTAATTTATTGGTATTTCAAATAGAATATTACTTACCATAAAGATAATCATGACTATGAAGCAAATAGCCACCACGATCGCGAAGGGCAACAGTAGATTCGTGTTAATATTAAAAGGTGCCTCCGGAGTTATGACGATGTAATACGGATCGTGCATCAAGAATTTCCGCTTCAAATATAGCCCGTCGTGCTCTCCGACGAACACCGACGGTATATCAATACCAGACGCATTCTGAACGGACATCTCCTCCACGTAATCGGAGCCGACGTTATGCACGATGACCCCATCGTAGTTGGCACTTTGAGCGTTACGTATTTTATTTTCAAAGGTGCAATTGTTCCTGGAGATGAGCGCCACCCATCTCGAACTTGAATTCGCAGGCGGGGGCTCTATAGGTTGACATCCGTCCGCTGGTTTAGCGTACTTAACTCTGGCTTGTAATCCTGCAATCAAGAGTGAAGAATTGCAACAGTTTTGATGGTAATTGCCTGATTTTTTATTTGGCTAGATTACAATAAACATCATAAAAACAAATTAAATAAAGGATTGAAGAAACAGCAATATAGACTTAGAAAATATCTTGTATTTATATAAATAAACATGTGTTATCCTTTTGATTTCACCACGTTGTGCAAAAGGAGTTCTACTTTCAGAAAAAAAAGGTTCTTCATCTAAATTTAAAAAAAAAATGATATATCTAGCTAATTAAAACTAACTTAATTGCTGTTTATCATACCAAAAAGCCTTCAGTACCAAATTTCTGGAAAATTATATCCTTCACAAGTCAGCAAATAACTCTACTTTCAGGCTAAAATGCTCCAGAATAATAATAATAATTTATTCATACAGTTGAAATTATAAAAAAATTACAAACAATTGTGATTCAAGGCGCAAAAACAAATAAATAAAAACTAAAAAGGGATCTCTAATATGTATAAATTTACAACTGTAAGTATATGCATTGATTGAAAGAAGGGCGGCATGATGTGTATTTAGATAGACCAGCAATGTTTCGAACAGTCAACTTTTGCAGACGTAATATTCTTCCAACCAATGACGAGGCACCCCAAAATATAATGGCGTACGTTATTCTTGATTGAAAGTTCATGTAGTAATAGGAAAGAACTGTTTCCACACTAGCAATGATTCTTAGCCTGTATAGTGCATAGCATAGAGATGCTAATTTATTAGACAAATCACTGATGTGCGGTTCCCAATTTAAACTATTTTGTCTAGATAAAGGCCTAAAATCTTTGCATTTGGAACCTGTTCAATTGACGTAGACTTTAAGCGAAGCAGATAGCTTTCATTGATCTTCATAACAGACGGCGTAAAGTTAATGAAAACTGTCTTATCTCTGTCCAAATATATTTTGTTGTTTTCAAACCAGCTCAAAAATTTATTTAGCATAATTTGTGTATTATAAACCATATTAATCTTAGATGTGTCATGTGCCAAATAACTTGTGTCATCTGCATACATAATAATATTATTTTGCGGCAAAATTACACACATTAATAAATAACAGAGGTCCTATAACCGAACCTTGAGGGACACCTCTTTTAAGATTCATGGGAGTCGAGGCTTTTCCTTTTATCTCAACGACCTGTAGGCGATTGACCAAATAGGATTTAATCCACTGCAACATAGGTCCTCTTATTCCATAGAAAGATAGCTTTTCAAATAAAATGTTGTGATCCACCAGATCAAAAGCTTTACTAAAATCCATAAAAATTCCGAAGCACTTTTGATCGTCATTTAGTTTATCGTAAAGCAGGTTTATACATTGCAAAATCGCAGTTTGTGTGGACCTGGAAACCCATGCTGTGATGAACTTAAAATATTGTGGTGTGCCAAAAATGATACTATCCTCTCATAGACAATTTTTTCCATAACCTTAGAGATAGGTGACATAAGAGATATTGGTCTGTAATTATGTAACTCTTTCTTATCATCTTTTTTATGTAGCGGTAGTATCCTAGATATTTTTAAACATTTAGGAAAGATTCCATCCGCAAATGATCTATTAATCAGTGCCGTTAAAGGAGCAACCAGAAAAACTATGCATCTCTTCAAAATATTACTAGTAATATTATCCATACGCCATACCTTGTGTATTAGATAATTTTAAAGGCATAATGGCAGAGATCACCATCATAAAACTATAAATGAAAAATTAAAAAAAAATAGCAATTTTTTATGGTTTTTTAGAACTGAGTCAAAAACATTGATTTTTGCACTTATTTTATTGATAGAATATATTTTGTATAAAGCCAAAACATGTGCTATACTTATAAGCCAAATATTTCTTCTAAAGATCATTATTACTAACCAAAATAGTTCAAAAGTTGCAAGCATTCATAAACAGATTTTTTGAGAAATACGCTATGAATTGATGGCTAAGGAGAATAATTAATGAAGAATTATAGCAATATACATAGAAAAAGAATAAATAAGCAACCAGATAAGGAGAAATAAATTTTAACGCATTAAAGATGAAAAATAAAATATGGGGGAATCCTGCAATTGCCTCCAAAGAGGAAATGAAAAATAAAGCATCGCAAAGACATACAGACGAATAAGGCATAACAGGAATCACTTGCAAAACTGGGACACCCAATCAACTGCCACTACAATCTATATATTACTGCACTACCATTTACCCTTACCTTCATATGGGATTTCACCACCGAATCTAGACGGGACATCCTTAAAATCATCTAAAGCTATCGGTTCGCCCTGCAAGCAATCATATCGATTATTAAAACACTGTTACACACCTGAAACATCGATAACTCACATAAAAATACAACAGTATATCCCCAAAGACACAAAGTGGCAAATAACACAAAAGTATGCCTATGTATATGTAATTTAGTTTCATTTCGATTTCAATTAAACTAATTGAATCACATAACTTAGGTTTTAAACTTGAAAATTGCTACTATGGCTTTGAACATAACCATAACACTGATACCTGCAATTTAAGCACACATGTTAGCACGTATTCACACATTATTTTCTTTGTTTATTTTCAGGAGTTCAACGTTTGAGAAACGTAAACTTGTTTGTCGCGCGAGGCTAACGCAAGAAATTTAATAATTCTTAATTATCTGCATGTATGAGTAATGGAATGAAAAAAAGGAAAACGTCAAATTTTCGTCCGAAATGATTACATGGGTGCGGTAAATAATAAAAAAGAGGTCGCCAATTGCGAATTTTGTGATGTAAAAGAATGGCGATTTTTTATAATACGCAAATCATCGTACTTATTACTTAATTAGAAATGTCATGAAAATACCACAATGCAAAGAACTTATCAAACTTTACAAAAATTGTCAACACATTAACGATATTAGTCACGAGATTTGATTGTTGCGTGGTTGTGTTTAAAGCGACGTTTGTCATTGTTATAAATGTACAAAAATATTTTTATCTATTTCAAACTTATATTTATCTTTGAAACGAATCTATCGTAATACAGATGTAAACCTATAATAAAACTAAATCATGAATGTTTGTGTTTACATATCGGGTAATTATTAACAACCATTAACGGTTATTAAATGTTATTTATTCTAGATAATTTCAAAGCGCATTTCACATTATCGAATTCGCTCAAACAATATCAAATATGTGATTTCAGGTGAAACAATAAAAATTTTAATAGTGCATTGCGTTCCGTTAACCACCATTTATTCATATCATGTAATCATCAGCTGTCAAACGTCAAAATTGGTCAAAATAACAATCAAAATACAGCATGTTATTTTATCAGCTCCTATAGTTGGTTCAATCGTTAAAAAAACCAATACCGATGATGAAAAATCATGTTACAGATCTCTTCGCGCAAACTAAAACAAATCACCATCCTCCTATTCCTAATATGTAGTGTGATAGGTAAGCGGTTTCAATAACAATTTCGCGTAATAAAAATGTTCAGTTTCTGCAAGGTTTGCTATTATATGTAAGCTGTGCTGCTCAATTAAATGATGATGATAATACTCAATATCAAACGACACCTACTAAAGAAATCACGAAAAATGTAGAACAGTTAAAGCGCACCTTGAGTCAAGCGTCCAAGAAAATCGAGGATTTAACACAGAAGCTTAGCAGATTCGAGATGAGCGTTTCGAAGAGGTATCCTGAAGTGCGATTTTTAAATTATTTAGCGCGGAAACGAATACTGGTGAACTTGTTATATATACACATATAAAAAGAATGTTAATTTCTCTCTATTGATAGATAACAGGCGGTGCAGGATTTGTTGGCTCGCATCTAGTTGATAAGTTGATGCTCGAAGGTCATGAAGTGATAGTGGTAGATAATTTCTTCACCGGACGCAAGAGGAATGTCGAACATTGGATCGGGCATGAGAACTTCGAGTTGATACATCACGATATAGTGAATCCCGTTTTTATAGAAGTGGATGAGATTTATCATTTGGCAAGCCCGGCTAGTCCCCCACATTATATGCAAAATCCCGTAAAAACCATTAAAACTAATACTCTGGGAACAATTAACATGTTAGGTACGTTAGATTATGTATACGATCGTATTTCAATTAGTAATTTTAAAATTTTAGGCTTAGCGCGAAGGGTTAATGCGAAAATCTTGATTGCAAGTACGTCCGAAGTGTACGGGGATCCTGATATTCACCCTCAACCCGAGACATATTGGGGACATGTTAATCCGATAGGTAAATTGTTAAATTTTGCTGGTTTTTTTAATTTTGCTGTTTTATATTTGATATTTAGGACCTAGAGCTTGTTATGACGAAGGTAAAAGGGTGTCGGAGACTCTGACTTATGCATATGCTAAACAGGAAAATATGCAAGTTAGAGTAGCTCGTATTTTTAATACGTACGGACCGAGGATGCATATGAATGATGGAAGAGTCGTTTCAAACTTTATATTGCAAGCGTTGAAAGGAGAAGTCATTACGGTGAGTGATTATAAGGTGCAGATGTACATTGAAGGTCTAAAAAAGAACATTTCAAACATGGTTATTTTATTCTTTCAGTGTACATATGTGCGTCTGAAACCTTAAAATTAACCTGCAAAAATAATAAAAAGATATGATTTAAATATTTTTTCCATAAAATATAGTTAATAATTTAGCAGCATTCCTTAAATTACATTGGCAAAGGAATTAGTCCAGGTATAATATTTTATGCAGGTGGCACCCTTTGGAATTATGAGCGCAATTCCACAAATTATGGCATGACCATGAAGTACTAAATGGCATTTTTCCTCACCAACTAAACATTGCATTAATTGCTGCAATTTACACAAAAGACAATAATGAGTTATTTTAATTACCGTCCAATAAGCCTTCTTTTCCTAAATTTTTAAAATGAACTTTATGATTCAATCTTTTATCTTTCCATATAATTATAATTTTGATCGTTCAAAACAGATATACGGATCAGGAGAACAAACGAGATCCTTTCAATATGTATCCGACTTGGTCGATGGCCTAGTCGCTCTAATGCATTCGAATTATTCCCAACCGATAAATCTAGGCAATCCAGTCGAGCACACGATAAACGGTATCTCATCGAACTTCAAAACAGAAACAATCGATACATGTTGATCTTGCAGAATTCGCCACCATAATCAAAGAATTAGTCGACGATAGGAGTAAAATCAGCCATCAAGCCGAAGTGGAGGACGATCCTCAGAGGAGGAGGCCGGATATAACACGTGCCAAGACCCACCTGAACTGGGAACCGAAAGTGTCCCTCTCTGTCGGTCTTCAAAAGACTGTCGAATATTTTAAGAAAGAATTACTACGATTCAACTATAACGATAAGGAAATACTAGAGAGTCACTAGCGATCAATGATTTTTTTTTTTAATATAATACTGGGTGCCATAGATCCTAAGCGATAGTTTTTCTATTTATACATTTACTTTTTAATAAAACTCAAATTCTAACTAGATTTTAAAGGATTCTAAAAACAGAATTTTTTGAAGCAAGAAAAGCGTAATTTGTTTTGGTTATTTTATTTTTTACTTTTTGTGTTTCAAACTAGAATGCTAAAAACTTTCAGAACTGGCAACATTTGAAACTAGAAATGTTATACTCTTATGTTATTTTCTACGTCTACTGGAATAAAACAAATACTTTGTTTCAGATTAAAATTTCAATTAAATGATATTTGAATTACAGTAATACGTCATGAATCCAGACTTTTACATAACTAAAACATCCGGATTACTAAAAAAAAATTAGAATAATGAGTCTCTCCTAGCAAATACTCAAAAATTGGTTATTAACAACTTAAAATAATTTTTAGCATAGGTAGAAATATGTACTTGTAAGTAAAACTATTGAAAACATAATTATGAATGATATATATATATATTGTTTCAAATTACCAATCGGAAAAACTGTAGCCCAAAGTAGCCAAGCAACACAAACTCTTTACATTTTTATTGTTAACACAAAAGAAAAATACAATAAATGAATATAACGGAATATTAAAAAATAACACCTCTTCTTATAACAAAATACAATATGCCATTATTAAAATACGGGGTGCAACAAAACAAAATTTAAAAAACTTGAGGAATGGTGAATGGAACCAAAATAGACATTTTTAAGCTTATAAATGGTCAATAATTTCTCTGCTATGGAGATAAAAGTTTGTTTTTAAGTTGAACACTTGGACGTACGCAACTTTTTCACATCTATTCGTCCAAAACACTGTGAATTATATGAATAATAGATTAAAATAACATTAATGTATTTATATGTTGACACTGCCTATATCTGTCAAGATCAAAAGGCAATAAATATATTATTATTATTATTAATTAAAACAGACTTAAACATTTTAAATTAATTTTACAGCTAAATTATTCATTAACTTCAAAATAACAGTAAATCAGCGTTCCTAACCTTATTGTTGCTACTGCCAACATAAATCAACCATATCAATAGCACTAAGAACGCAACTAGATTTATAACGAATTCCACTGGCAGCACTAGGAGGCGCTGAGAGCATCTCCATCTCATGTCAATATATAAGAATGAAGTAAGATGGAGATATTCTCAGTGCGGCCAGTGGAATTCGCTATTAATTTATATAAAAATATGTTGGTAGCACTAAAATGTGTTCAAAGATAATTAAGAATGAATAATAACAAATATAGCAAACAGAGTCGTAGGTAATCCAAACATGTAAAGTGTAGCCAAAGTAGAAAAAAGAGTTATAGAAGGGTTATAGTTAAAAGATAGTCCGATCTGGCAACCCTGTCTATATGCACAGCATTTTTTTTTGCTATGAGACATTAAGGCCGCTTTACAGTTCGCAATTTCTCTTGCATGTAATAAAAATTGCGTGCAATAGAGAAAAAAAAGTTCCTAACATTTTATGATGAAAAAATGCCTGCCCTGTACGAGGTTGCCTTTTATTACTTCTAAAGATCAATTACTTTTATGAAAATTCTATTATCCTATTACTTTTTGTCGAATCTATTACTTTCTGCCCTCATCTCAGAGAATAAAAATCAGTGGCATTTCCGATACGGCAAAGATATTTGAATGTTTTCTTTTTTTAGTCACGTGATCTGCACAAACTTATTGCAGTTTTCTATAAATTTCATAAAAAAGAAAAAAGCAATTTATTACCTTTTCTACGAATCTATTACATTTAACAAAATTCTGTTACAAATAAATTGAACCCAGAAATAACACTACTTGTAAGTATAATACCTACATAGAATTGTAAATATACGTTTTATTTTACTGGTTTTGCCTTTTTTTATGTATGTATTTCTTTATGGTTATTCAAGCATCTGCAAGTATCTTTGGGTGTCCTTAGATGGCGTACGGCGTGAATCGAATGTAGTTTTACATTGGCGCTATACGCCATCTAGGAAACATTAAAGGATATTTTAAAAAATAGTTGAATTTAAATAACCATAGGTTTGTTCGTTCAGACTACACTGGCTAAAACCAGATAATACATAACAGAAACTCTTGTCGGCACGCTTTGATCTATCGAATTCAGTTTGAATGACTTTCCGGCCTATTGAGTACTGGTAAACATTAGTTGACGTTTACGAATATGACACAATCTCACATTCAGTAATTCAGTCATTTAAGATATACGAAGGTGCCTCCACATTACAAATTACCTAAACGTTCGCGAGGATAGTTACAGATTTTAAACGATTTTAATTCACTATGTATAAAGGATTTGTTTCCTCAAACGAATATTTAACACATAATAAGTTTTATATTTTGTACTGATATGATTTTTCTATTACTTGCCAGCAAATATTGCCTTTTTGTACACCAAAATAGTTGTAGTGAATACACTGAAATGTTTTTTCTCCGATGTTATTTATTTTTCAGAAAAATTACATCACGGTGGAATGATTTTCCTTCCTGCTTATATGAGTATAGAAATGCTTGGTTACAGATGTTATACGACAGTCATAGATACGATGACTATGGCATTTCTCCAGTATGTGTAAGGATATCGTTTCAAACCGATTTTCAGCACACCATAACTGTACAATTAACAGTGAAATAGTTGCACTTTACAATCTGTCCTTTCTTTGTATTAAAAGCTTAAGTAATATTAATAACAAATAACATTCTAAACAAAAAATATGGTTAAAACAAGTAGGAACTAACAATAAGCAAAACGCGGAAATATTTACCAGTTTAAAATACGGCTACTGCATGCGCGACCGAGACCTACGCAAAGTGCACAATACTTCCCGCTACCACGAGCTTCTGTGATGTATTATTGTCATCCATTTTCCCAGCATTCTTTTTTTAATTTACTGTTATTTATTGCTTCAATTAGCAAAATCTAATCAAAAATTGCTTTGTGTAACTCGTAAATAACGACAGTAGCAACCATGTAAAACAGAGTTGCCAAATGACTCCAATAATTTTTTTAATGCACGTTGGTAGGCGTAGAAAACAAAAGAACGATGTAATTATAGTTTTTAGCATCATGTTGCAAGATGCAAAAGTTTTTAGTCAAGCCACAGCATTCTAGATTGAAAAATAATCATTTTTTGTTTTAATAAAGTCTGTAAATTCAAGTTATATATCAAAAATCTATAGCTTGGGACATCTCGGTATAATAAAAATAAGTACTGTGATTTGGTAATGTGTAGATGAATAATAAATAAGTACATAACAAAAAAAGATGGTGTTTTGTTTAATTTTAGGTTCAATCCTTTAACGTCGACTATTTGAAATTCTAACTATTAATGATGAGAAAATTAAATTAAAAGAAATTGAAACAAATTGCTAGGACTTATGCCTTGTTAAAATGTCAAATTAATATAAGTAAGGTGCAATATAATGATTGTATTGTTGAAAAAAATGTTTATAGTACTTATTACTATCTTAACACTTTACAAATACATAAAAAACTTGCATACAAAATAATACAAATATTCATTTGCTCAATAATTTACAGCCAATATATAGGAAATAGATTTTACTTGCAAATCGAGCTTAATTCTACAGAAAATCATTCATTAAATTATTATCTTCTTTCTACTTTGTACGACTTATAGCCGTACTTCTTTAAAATTTTCACCACCAGTGCTTTACTCAGCGACAGCGATTTAGCGAGCTGTGCACTCGATTGTGTTTGATCCTTTTCGATAGCCGCACACACCATGGTATCTCGTTCTTCGTTGTTTTTCGACTTCCTTTTGCGCGCGTGCTTGTGAGGATTCAGGCAACCGTTGGACTCGAAACATTTAATTAAATAGCGGAGTGTACCCGTAGTCGGTACCGGTCTATTTCGATAAGTATCGATAAATAAATTACTCGTTGCTAGCACGGAGTTCCCGGCATAGTACCATTTAAGTATCTGCACCTTTTCGTCGGTAGTAAACAACGATGTTTTGGGAAACTTTACCATTATTTACAATACAAATCGTAGACACATCGTAGATCGAATCAAAACAAAAACAGAAGACCAACCTAACCTATAAACCTATGGAATAATGCTTGGAATGTGAAATGGTAATGGGATAGCAAATTTGAAATGCATTTAGCGCCATCTCGCCGTATAATGTAATAACCATGAGATAGATCTGTTCGGTTTGTGCAAAAGAAGAGGTGAAAGTGTTAATTTTCTGAAAGATTCTAAAAACACAATTTTACTGAATCAAGAAACATTTTTTTGTTGTTGTTTTGCTAGGATATTTGGTCCTTGTCTATACAAGGTTAATTAAAAGCACATTAATGACCATTATGGAATGGTATATAAAAAAATAGAAATAATGGTATTTATACTAATTATTTATATCTCAATTTTTTACAAATGAACAAAACAAACACATACAAAATAATAGGAACACATATTTACCTTAAAATTTCCTGATAATTTAAATATTTTACAAGGAAACTACATTGTACTTACAAATCGAGTCGTACTTATTATAAAAATAATACCATTTATTAATCCTGATTAATCTTTTTCTAATCTATATGACTTATAACCGTACTTCTTTAAAATTCTTACCACCGTTGCTTGACTTATCGACAGTGTTCTAGCGAGCTTCGTGCTCGATAATGTCTGATCTTTTTCAATTGCTGCACATACCATAGTATCCCATTCTTGATTACTTTTGGGCTCTCTTTTAGGTCTGTGCTTATAAGGATTCAGGCAACCCCGCGTCTCAAAACATTTGATTAAATTACGGAGTGTACCCACAGACGGTTTCGGTCTATTTTGATAAGTATTAATAAATAAATTACATGTTGCTGGCATAGAATTCCCAGCGTAGTACCATTTAAGCATTTGAACCTTCTCAGCGATAGTATACAACATTGTAGTGAAATGTACAATACAAACAATATAACAATAAATTGTTTACAATACAAATCTGTAATAAATGAGATTGATCAAATCAAAACAAAAATATGAAAGCTACCTAACCACCTAACCTAACTTATGCTTTGAACTTTCAATACCTTTAGCGCCATCTCACATCTCACCCACATAGTGCAGTAACCACAAGATAAGTTTAGTCGATTTGTACAGCAGGTTATGCACCGAATTGCATACATACGTCTCATTCAGTCATTGCTAATAAATGTTTTTATGTTCAATTTTGTTAAAAATCAAGCAGAATAATAAATGCGGTCACCCTTCAGTTTATTTATTTTTAATATGAAATTCAAATAAAAAAGAATTACGTCACAATTGGGTCAACGTATTGCCAACGTTTGCGGTGTTTGTGCGTCTATTGAAGACAAATTTAAAAAAAAAACTATATATCCAGCACCTTCAGTATTACTTATTAACACACATTTAAGAGAAGCGCTGCAAATTATAGAATATTGAACCAAATAAACTTTGCATTCATAATATAGCATTGAGGGTGACATCTGTTTTCCGTAAGTTATAGATAGGAATATTCTGCGGGTAATAGAGATCTTCTATATTGTGTGGATCATTTTATTTTTATTTCAAATGTATTTGGCTGTGACCCTTAGTGACCGTGAATAATTTTACTCTTACTATACCTTTGCCTGAACAAGAAGAAATAACACTAACAGAAAGTTGTTGCTAAAGTTCCAACCATTAAAGGTAGGCTTGTCATGATAATAAAGAATTCTGTTAGCATTAGTTTAACTTACCGTCAATAGGTGGCGCTCGTAATAGTAAATTAAATTATATATTTTTATGTTTTATTATTGAAATTGTTTGCGAAAAGCTTGATAATTAAATTAAAATTCTATAATTTTAATTTAACTAATAGAATAAATTTAGCCTATTATATCATCTGTACGAATAAGAAATTGAAAATAGCAGCATCTGTTCATAAGTATTTGACATTGTGATTTAATAATTACACTCATAGATGGCGATACTATACTTAAGCTAATAATTTCTCTAAATTTTAATTTCAATCACCAGTAGATAGTAATATTGTAGTTATTATTATTCTATTCAAATATAAATATTAAATATGTATATAAATGAAAATAAACCCTGCATCAAATTTGCAGAGCTTATCTTATATAAAATTTATCCTAAGTATTAAATAAAACTACGTTTTTATTTCGTATTTTTATATTGTGTTATTGAAATTATTGTTTGCAAAAAGCTTGATAATTAAATTAAAATTCTATAATTTTAATTTAACTAATAGAATAAATTTAAGCTATTATATCATTTGTACGAATAAGGAATTGAAAATAGCGGCATCTGTTAATAAGTAGTTGAAATTGTGATTTAATAATTACACTCATAGATGGCGATACTATACTTAAGCTAATAATTTCTCTAAATTTTAATTTCAATCACCAGTAGATAGTAATATTGTAGTTATTATTATTCTATTCAAATATAAATATTAAATATGTATATAAATGAAAATAAACCCTGCATCAAATTTGCAGGGCTTATCTTATATAAAATTTATCCTAAGTATTAAATAAAACTACGTTTTTATTTCGTATTTTTATATTTTGTTATTGAAATTATTGTTTGCAAAAAGCTTGATAATTAAATTAAAATTCTATAATTTTAATTTAACTAATAGAATAAATTTAAGCTATTATATCATTTGTACGAATAAGGAATTGAAAATAGCGGCATCTGTTAATAAGTAGTTGACATTGTGATTTAATACTTACAGTCATAGATGGCGACACAATACTTACGCTAATGATTCCTCTAAACTCTAAACTTTAATTTAAAATTTCACCAGTAGTTATTATTATTCTATTGGAATAGAAATATTAAATTTGTATATAAATGAAAATAAGCCGTGCATCAAATTTGCAGGGCTTTTCTTATATAAAATTTATCCTATGTAATAAATAAAACCACGTTTTTATTTGAAAATATACTTCTTTATTTCAACAAAATATTTACGGTGTGTGAAGTACCAAATAAAATCGAGTGCCCCAATACATACACATACGGATATATATTAGTATTTATATGTTGAAACAACCTCTTCTCTCATATCTATTTTATAATTAAATTGGTAACACTTTCACATATGTGGGATAGATCCTGATATCCAAATTAAGTAATTACTATTAATTATCATTACATAATTTATCATCCGCTACATGCTGTATGCGTGTTAACATTTCATCCAAACATCTGAGGATATTGAATTAAACGAAGTGAAAAATAAAAAGTAAAGTCAGAATTAATCAGAAGCAGGATATTTGCTCTTAAAACTCACACGCTTTCGGAGAGAGAAAAAACAGGAGGTACACACCAGCAGCTTTCTATATTATATAATCTGTTTGAGAGTAAATATTTGACGGGAGAATACTCTTTCCCGGTGATAATAAATATTTTATTTCAAGCTGCGTGTATCGCTATAAAAAATATATTAATACAAAAAAAATTAATGATGAAACGCACCTAAGATAAATGAATGCTCCGCGTGTCCGTAAGCGATGTTGTGATGACATAATTTACATCACGAACCTCAACGGAATACAAATATTTAAACGTTAAACACGTTCAACATATTAAATACATAAAACCTGCCAGATATATATATATGTATATATTACTTGTAGATGTGTACGTTCTTAAGTGAAGTTCTACGATATGAAGGTAAAGAATAAATGCTATACTTATATATACATGCTTTGGTATTTGCGTTTTTCAATTTTGCTAATAACGACGAATATAAATGCAAAACACCGCACGGCAATACGATTTTTATTTTATTAGCTCGAAATTGCAATGCATTAACATGCATTATAAATAATAAATGGTGTGTTCATGTGAGAATCAGTGGCGGCTCGTCAGGGGAGGCTACGAAGGCTAAGCCTCCCCAATTATTTTTAATAAAATAAGTAGCGTTTATTATGTATTAAAATAATGCTTAAGGATCGGTTATATACTAAAATAAAGCAATTTTGCGAAAAAAAAATAATCAATAGTATTATTTATTCATTACTTAATTTAAAAATGCAAACAAATTTCCAATAATGCGCGAAATTTTACTGTACGCACTATAATAGCAAGCGAGGAGGCTAGCCACAGATTTGGCTCCGAACCGATGATTAATGCCATGGCTAAGAGCAATGAGGTCTCCGTAAGTGCACGTGCACTTTATATGGCGAATACGTATGGTTGGAGGCTTGTCGCCGCGGTGAGATCGTACCCGATCGGCATGTTATCGTGCGTTATCGGTCGTAAAACGTTGGTAGGCAACTCCCAGTACTAATAACTTAAGAAGCGTTGGGTGAGTTTTGTTAGGTTACGCACACAAAATGGATAAAATGAACGAAATTAGAATTTGCCAAGATATTGTCCACTGGTTGGTAAGAAATTCTTTTAGTTGTTTAAACATAGAGACGAAATTACACATCGTAGAAAACATTGAGAAACCACGGCCTAATTTATCTGTAGTATCTAACGACGGCAACCGGCAAAATCGTGGTTTTAGTTCATTATGGTACAATAAATGTGGTTGGTTAACTGGTTCAATTGAAGATTATTTTGTTGGCCGTGTCTACTTTTTTGTAACCAAACCGAAACGTGGTCGAAATTAGGTTATACAGATTTTAAAAATCTACCGCGCACTATTGAATGGCATTCTAAGTCTAAAGAACACATTTCATCGTCGTGCAAATTTAAATTATTTGGAAAACAAAATATTGCTGCTGTTGTAGACAGCGCGCGCAAAGATGCAATTATCGCCTATAATAATCAAATTAGAGAAAACCGCAAAAATTTAAGAAAATTAATAGACGTAACAATGTTTTTAGCATCACAAGATTTAGCTTTTCGGGGACACAATGAGACTTCAGATTCTTTGAATCGTGGAAATTATAAAGATTTACTCGAACCCTTTAGTAAATATGAACCTAGTTTTAATAAATTTGTTAGTAGTAATATTTTTTCGGGTACATCTAAATCTATACAAAATGATTTAATAGATTGTATTTCTTTTGTATTAAAACAAGAGATACAGAAATTAAAGAAGCTCCGTTTTTTTCTTGGCAAGTAGATGAAACCACAGATATTTCCTGTAAGTCTCAATTATCAATCATATTACGTTATGTCAAGAGCGGTGAAGTTATTGAAAGATTTTTGGAGTTTTGTGACGTATCATCCGGTCGAACAGCTGCAGATTTATTTAACCTTTTATCAAATAACTGCGAAAAATATGATTTAAAAAAAAAAATTAGTTGCTCAAAGATATGATGGTGCATCCGTTATGGCAGGGCATTTAAATGGTTAACAAAGTAAAAAAAAACAATTGCACCTCAAGCTCTTTTTGTACATTGTCATGCCTTAAATTTAGTTTTGAGTAAAGCTTGTAATATAAACAAAGAATCTACAATTTTCTTCTCTAATTTAATTGTTTTTAGAGTTTATTTTTGGTTTATTATTACGTTTATCAAGAGTTTATTTTTACGTTTTTATTACCTTTTTACCTATCACCTCATCCAGTTTCCTATCCAGGCAAGATTTCACTCTCACCTCTACGTGGTTCTTGCTAAACAATAATTTATATTTTATTTTAATCTATTTTTTTTTCAATTTTTATTCTACACTTACAATGCTACAATAATAACTATAAAAATATAATTTATTGACTGAGAAGGGTTACAGGCTACAGTAGCCTCCCTTGAACAAAACGTCACGAGCCGCCACTGTTGTGTGTTCATGTGAGAATCGTTTTAAATGACTAGGAATCGTGGTGTTATTAAGTTGTGAAATTTATTTATTTTCTTCAATTCGAAAAATGTAATCAACATAGTAAAAATAGAAACCTACTAAATGACTAGCTTAAATAAACGAAATATTGATTGTCATCTTTTCCCTAAAATAATCGTAATGCAAAATTAATCCTGTGAATAATTAATACGCATACAGCGATCTTCGATAAAAGTTAATTACCACAAAACAATGATAAAAAAAATAGAATAAGTATTATAATAACTTTCTTTTAATCTATGTACATTTTCCTTTATTCTTCCTAAGGTGACAGTCTTTTTTATATTTTATATATTACACCAAAACAACATTTGAAAGTGAATTTGAACAGTCTATAATCTCATCATATCCACTCTCATCACTGCAAGCGCTTTTATTTTCATCCTCTTCAAAATTATTTTCACTTCCCGTGTCGTTGTTATTGTTCAGTTTTAACACCTCTTTCTCCTGATGTTCATTTTGTACTTTCTTCTTAAACACTTTCAGACTGCTAAAATCGGTTTGGCTCTCGCCGACCGGGACCAAACTTACTTCGTCGCTCTGCAAGATGTTTGTACTCAGAATCGTCGATCGCAGACCGCAATATCGACGCATGTCGCACTCCAAACTTTTCGCCCGGTTCAAAACGGTGCCGCCCACTTTAAAATCTAATTCAGTCTTTTTGGCGTTAATCTCCGCTTGTTCGGGATTATCTTCGTCGATGGGAGATTCCTCTTCTAAGATCGTCGAGAACGTTTGCTGATCCAAATCGGAAGTGACCGTGCTGGCACTCTCACAACCGCTAGATAAAGAACTCTCGTCGGAATCGGTGAGCGGAATCAGATCCGGCGTCTCAGACAGTCCTCTCAACCAGCCGTTCACGTTACAGGATTCTATAAGATCGTTACGTAAACTATCTTCGATTAACTCCTGCAAGATCATTTCGCTCCGTTCATCAGCGCTTAAATACGAATTCTTGTCATTATCGAGATTATCACAGCTCTCCGCCAATTTGCACGAATCCAATTTGCTCTTCAGCGCCTTATTTTTATCTAAGAGGGCGCTAGTGCTGTCGTAGTGCCTCAAGATCTTCTTAACGTGAGTCCTAGGTCGGCCTTCGAAAATCTCTTCGGCTTCTTCGAGATTCTCCTCGATTATCGTCAACTTCGGAGCGGATTTCGATCGCTCCAACGGGGGCCGGTAATTCTGCCCGCCCGTACTCAATAGGATCTTCCTCCTTGGTATCGTCGGGTTCTCGTAAACGGAATTGACTAGGGCCAATCTGGCGTTCTGCCTGCTGATCTTGTCTCGTTTGAATTCGGCCAAAGCCAATGCGAGGGATTGCTTCAATTTGCTCTCGATTTGCCTGGCGATGTGGGACGACGAACAGAGGACCGCGTGGCAGCGGAGTTCATGGCGTAATCTGCGCCCTTCGTGCCTGTAAACCCAGCAGAAGAGGCGTGGAAAGTGCTGGGGCGCGGCGCAATAGGTGAGACGGTTGGCCCAATATTCCGTCAAGCCGTGATCTTTTGTAGTCGCTTTTAGGCCGCCGCCGCTGACTGTTAGCTGCATCCTCACGTCTGGGCGTGAGGACTGGGTGTAGTTCCGCCATAACGTGGCCAAGGGTTTTTCTACACAACCATCTCCTGCAAAGAATAATACGATTATTAGGAAGACAATATAAGAAAAAACAATTTTTTTAATATACTACGTATATCTTCAAGTTAGTTGCCGGTTTTTCGTTGTTGTCTGATAAGAGATTACGCAAATAATTGACAAATAACTCATTTTTGTTTTCAACGTGGACCTTGCAAGTGAATTATAGTTTATCGCTACGCGAGCCTGAATTTTTTTTTTGAAAAGAAAAGAATTATCTACATTTAGGGTTATGTAGTAAAACTGGTCGTCTTTTAATCACTTCTGCAAAACCAAAGTTTAAAATGCGACATTCAACGAACAAATTTAATCGTGAGGTGCTATCCCAAGTGGTAGAACTAGGCATTATCGAGAAATTCCGACAGGCTACTCAACTTTAAATGACTTGAAATAGCGTTGACTATTTGACAGTTTGAAAAACGTGAGATTATAGTAGCATGTTATATTTCAGGGGAGCGGCACACTTGAGTCCAGCATTTATTTATCTATCGGAACTACTTTTTGAGAACATTTCGTATAATAATAGTAAAAAAATACATACAGTTACACAAAAATCTACATACACGAGCTAAAATTGCAATTCCACAGTAAAGAAAGCCAAATTTAAGTTTTTGTTGCTACTTCTGACTATTGAATAAACACATCGCACAAAAAGAAAATAGAAAGGAGCCGCAATGGCAAACTAAACAATTGAAAACCACAAACAGAGCCTCACAAAAATCAACATACAGCGGTCCCTTTGTGTTCGGATTCTTCCTGTTTATTATTTATAGCACTTTATATACGAAAAATTGTTAGTTTCGAATGAACTAGTGAAGAGTGCATATCGTCCCTATTATTTAAAATTTTTGACACTCGATATCATGGGCAGAAAGGAAGTATCAGTTGATATTCGTAATCTAATTGTAAAATTGCGTAATGAAGGCAAATCTTATGGCGAAATAGCAAAAACTGTTGTTAAAAGTGGTGCAACAATTCAGACCATTATAAAAAATTTCAATTCAAATGGATGTGTATTAAATAAACCACGCTCCGGTCGTCCCAAACTTTTGAATGAACGTCATGTTAGAACAATACTGAAAAGAGTAAAAGAAAATCCAAGAACAAGTGCTCCTCAACTTGCGGAAGAAATTCAACAAGTTACCAATAAAGCTGTACATGCAGAAACTGTACGAAGAATTTTACGACGTAATGGATTTAACGGAAGGGTTCCACGAAGGAAACCTCGCATTTCCAAACAAAATAGACAGAAAAGGATGGATTTTGCAAAAAAATATATTGACAAAGATTTTGAATTTTGGAAAACTGTTCTCTTTACTGATGGAAGTAAATACAACATCTTTGGATCAGATGGCAGAGGAAAAATATGGCGTAAGGTAAATGAAGAAATGAAAAAAGAAAATTTGCTCCCAACTGTGAAACATGGTGGAGGATCTGTAATGGTTTGGGGCTCGATGGCGGCATCTGGACTTGGTAATTTAGTTTTTATTGATGGTATTATGAACCACAGACAATATCTGACAAT
The DNA here is from genome assembly GCA_949128085.1 of Cetonia aurata. Taxonomy (NCBI): domain Eukaryota; kingdom Metazoa; phylum Arthropoda; class Insecta; order Coleoptera; family Scarabaeidae; genus Cetonia; species Cetonia aurata. The sequence goes on along the minus strand of OX421884.1, from coordinate 63,663,226 downwards.
ACTGCGAGATAATTTGCATGCATCAGCTGAGCGTTTGGGGCTTGGAAATCGTTGGATCTTTCAGCAAGACAACGATCCCAAGCATACCGCGCATGTTATCAAAGAGTGGCCACTCTATAATGTACCTCAACAGCTTCATTCACCACCTCAATCGCCTGATCTCAACCCAATTGAGCACATTTGGGACGAGGTAGAACGAAGGGTACGGAAGCACAGGGTAACAAATAAAAAATCTTTAAAAGATGCGCTAATTAGAGTTGGGACTGAAATACCAGCAAGTGTAACTGAAAATCTTGTACTTTCTATGCCAAGACGTCTACAAGCAGTCCTGGATTTGCAAGGTGGACCTACAAAATATTAGTATTTTTGCTTCTGAACATTGAATTTAATGTTATATTTTATACTATTTACTGTATTTTGACTTTTGTGAGGGTTAATTCACGATTTTAAATTTTGTACTTGACCATTGTGCAGCAGTTTTTTATATCTTTCTGTGTAATGTATTGATCAACAGACAGAAATTTCTTTATACATAATAAAAAAAAAATTTGCTGTTTTTTACTACAGTATTGCAATTTTAGGTAGTGTATGTAGAGTTTTGTGACTAACTGTATAACTGTATTTACAAGACTGGTAGCTACAGAAAACTTGTGACAAAAATTTGGGGTGCAATTAAAAAAAAAATAAAGTGGGGGAGGGGGTAAAAGGCTATATAATAATAATGGCAGAATTTCATGTACAATGTAATCCATTGAATGTTACTGCAACTTTTTATCTATATTAGTTTCCGAGTGAATGCGTGGGAAAATATATGTATATTAGAATTGATCAGCTGATATTATTCACTCTTAAATGTCTTAATATTTTTTCGTTCCTAAAACATTTCTGAGATAGAAAAAAAACAAGCATTTTATACGCGGTAAGCTGCCTTATATCCTTGCTTAAACGTGCACCACACGTCATTAAACTTGTGATTAATTGTTATACTCGATAAAATTTACGGACAAGTGCAAATCCATTTTATATTGTGATGCTCCTATGTGCAGATTTATCCTTGACTGCATGGCACCAGAGCTTTCACGCGTTCCCTTGTACAACCACGTAATGTCCAAAAGTAGATATACATACATTTTTTATTATGTTATTCAAACAGGCATTCTTTCTCACGCACATCTACGTAATAAAGATGATCCTTGTGTTTACGCTTGATATTCTCAATCCTACCGCAATTTTTTTGCGATATGCACTATGCAAACATTAAACGTAAAAAAGTTTCTCGGTGTACCATAAATATTTAAGGTTCAACATCGCAAAATTTTAAGATGGAAAACGTCAGAGAGCCGATTGTAAATTATAAAACGTTGTGCTGGTTTTATGGGCCCTTATATAATACATTTAATGTATGATTCTTAAATTTTAAATCAAAATCGTTCTGTTACGTACTTTATAGGATTAAATAAGTAGATATATATGTATGTATGTAATAAGTCAGTGTATTGTTTTGAGATTAAATTAAAAGGTGTAGTTGAAATTTATGGTGTATATTTATCATATTTTGACGTCACTAGTTTGTACAATTAGTGATAAATAACGTTTCTCAGGTTAAACAATTAAGAATACTACCTATTGTATATTAAACATTGTTCCCACACTTTAAGATTCTACGTTTGAATACAACTAATTAATGTATCTTTCACACAACCTTTTGCGGGTGTTCAGAAATTCATGTCCAAATATGGCTATCTTTAAACCAAAAAAACCTTTTTTTTTTTTAAATGAAACCTGGTGAAACGCGCGCAAAGTTCTGCAGAGATAGGTATTGAAGTTTATCATAACTATTCCTGATATTATGATAACCTGAGTTTTTAAAATATTAATATATATACTTATTTTTATAAAACTGCCAGAAATATGCCAAAGCTCCTAGTTTTAGGCAAGATTTTTTTCATTGAGAACACTTTGTATACAATGTTTCAAAATGATGCGTCATCTTTTCTTGCATTCATTTGTTGTTGATACTTGTGGTATTTATTGTGACTAGCTTCTTTATTATTAGTAAAATTCATTTAATTATACAGCATAGATAGTAATTATTAGATATTAGCAAGCTATGAGTATTATTACAAGCAGCAAATAAACATCTTTTCGCAGCACATTTAATTTCTTTGCAAATTATTTGAAAAAATATACTTAGCAAAATATGAGCAACCTAAGTGTTATATTATAACTCAAGAACTAGCTGAAGCGCTGGATGCAGGTCATCAGTTCGTTGTGGCATATACAGATATTAAACGTGCTTTTGACACAATAGATCATTTTGTATTACTACAGAAGTTATCACGTTTCGGTTTTAGTCGATCTTCACTTACATTTATCAGATTTGTAGAACAGAACGAACTACGTTTACTACACCGGATATGAATCAAGATTGTTTTTGGCAAGTTCTGGTGTTTCGCAGGGCTCGAATGTCGGTCCATTATTATTTAACTTGTTTATTAATGATTTATAAAAAAAAAAAAAAAAACACAATTTACAACTGGTGCAGAATGCTAGAAACGGTAATGCGATAAACAAAACGTCTTTTTTCAAAAAGTTGCGCGAAGGAGCACCTGAAATCGCTGGAGCAAGTACTAAAAGGATCCTAGATGACAAAACAGTTTTCCTTTTTCTGGGCAAATTTGGGCATTTTTTTAAAAAGCTAATAGAAGTTAAAATTTAAAGTCATAGAACACCATCTTCAAGAAATGGTAATTGTATAGTTAGTTACAAATATGATTTGCTAATACTTTGCAGGTTGAGTTACACATAGTTAGTGTCTGCAGCAATAATAAACTAACGTTAAACATTAAGAAAAACCACCACAGACACTGCTTTGAAAGCCTTATTTATAAGAAGAAAAAGAACCAGTGCACTTCTGTCAAAATTTTGACAAAATTGCAAATAACTCAAAAACTATTAAGTTTACGGATAGGGGGGAGAAATACAAACTGATCACAAATGATCCGGGAAATATACTAGATGGATAAAAATTGCACCATCCCATTTAAAATAAGAAAGTTGATATCAACACCCTGTATATTAAACGGAAAATATTTTCTTTAAATAGATCATAGTCAGCCATGATTACTTTGCAAGTTTCAAAACAAAATTCCAACTGGAAGTAATGAGCCAGTTCGATGGAACAGCCTGTATATATCTAAGTACACAATACAAATCATTTTGCTCGCGTTCAAATTTCTCCGTTTCAATTATTCAGTTCGTGAACACGTTTCTCGTATACCGTTCTCCTAGCGGATTATATTCCGAAACAGAATGGCACCGGGCGCAACCGACAACGGTTAAGGTTAGTAGAGGCAGCGGCCAACACCACACCAGCGGATTACATAGAGGCTTTGGTTTGCTGGATGTGCAAGTTGTAAGTATCTGGTGTAAGCAGTTAACGGTTACCGAGACCGGATAATCGGCGTAGAACGCTAAAAGCACCATGCATTAGTGCAGGCAGTCGAGTTCTGGTGAGAGGATTAATATATCAGAGGCGATAATAGATAGAACGAGTTTGTTTCTATCTTCTGCGTTCCGGACGTGTCTTCGGAATGTTGAGGGAAAGGAAACGAAATAATAGCCTTTAATTTTTATAAATTCGTCTTACGATGAAACACTTGTCGGTTTTGATTTTACAAATATGTTTTTGGATGGATGCATAAGAAAAGTTCTATTGAATACTCACAAAATTTCTCTATTGGTGAAACAATTTAGCGACCGATTTTACGCGATTAAAATAGCATCATTCCATACAAAAAATTTTTTTATTCAGTCAACAGAAAGTGCATAATTTGCAAACTGTGTAATAAAACACGATTAGAATGAAATGGTTTGGATTTTACTTTATTAAATGTTCAAAATAATGACCATTAACCTCCATACAATAGTAAAATCTTGCTTCAAATGCTCTCTTGACATTTCGCAACATTTCTGGAGTTATTCATTAGCATTCTTAAACAATTTTTTGGGGCACATCTTAGACTTGAGATGCCACCAGAGTCGAAATCAGCGTGTGTGATTTTCTTTTTTCATGCAAAAATACGATTTTGAGATGATGCATACACGTTAAGGTTAACATATCATTTAGATTGTTTAAAAACAGAATAGAAATTAAATAGCATTAGAATATTATAATACAGGTAATAACTGATTTGATGATTATATTTGTCTCAAGTCTGTATAAATCATAATGCCATAACTGCTCATTAAAGAAGCTAATTGACATAAGTGAATACAGAAATCATATTATGTAAGTATATGCAGGTATTCCTATTGATAAATTACATATTAAATAAGGAAATCCTGTGGATATGATTCATAGTGACACACGTGTTAGTTATTTTATGCCTTTAAATTCATCTCATTCTTAATCACATGCAGTCAGTATTTTCATATCCTGGCAGGTGAAATGACAACTATTCTTACATAATTTCTGCATTTCCGTCTTTCTGTCATTTAATACAATCATATACACCAACCCAAATATAGCACCAAATATTTCTAAAATATGGGCTTAATATTTTACCAAAACGAAAACTTGCCCATCCAGGAGTTTAAGGTTTTTTGTTATAGCGATTTCTTTATCAAAAACACGAAAAAGATTTGTAATATACGTTGGTCATAGTTGCTTTACACACATATGATAACTCACAGTTTAATTACTAAAAATCTGTGAAATTCTCAGTTATTAAAGTAATTTGCATAACTTGCTTCATACAAGGTTATTATGCTGGATCGTTTGGCAAGACCCATGGACTTACCATAGAGCATTTGGGCTACCTATAGTTTGCTTACTGTACGATTTTCCACAGTAACTTTCAAACACAAACTAAAAGCGTAATAAAATATTCTAAATGAGGTATGGATGAAGTCCTAAGAGAGAAAGGGTATGTTATAAAATCTTTACCTGGTTGAATCCTACCGACAAGACGGGTCTAATAAACAGATTAAGATAATCTATGATGCAACACGGTTTTGTGTTCCGCCTACGTGATTTATATTTAATTACATTTTGCAACTTTTTTGTTCCTACTTGTATTTGTCACATTCACTCCTCATTTTTTATGTCGTTTTTCTCCAGTTTCTTTGTTTCTGTTTTCACCTTTAGACACTTATTTTGTACGGTATTAGTTAATAATCAAAATACCGTCTTAGATTGGTATACGAAGCCCACGTTTTCTGGTAGATACATGAATTATACTTCACGAATTATTCCATGAATAGCAAAATATAAATATTATATTATCAATGAAAAATTGAATTTTAAAACTGTCCCAAAATTAGTTTCATCAAAAAAATATACATCGTTTATATGAAATATTTATTAATAATAGTTATCCACCTAAATTAGTTAAAAATGTCATTTACAACTCTTCAGTTGTTGGTAAGCCTCCTACTAATGAAGTGAACAGTCTTCACCTGTCTCAGTCTTAGATTCAGACAGCGAGGGTGTGAACCAAACTACTGAAATATATGAGTTGACCCCAAAATTAACTCCCTTATTCATAGGGTTTCCAATAAAAATCGCTCCTTACTGTAGTAAAACTCTTACGAGTTTATTTACAAAAAATAAATCACCTACGCCAACTAATCTGATATCATTTATAAAATACTATGTGGCAATTGTAATGCTACTTACATTAACCAAACCTCTCAATATTTAACAAAGAGGATAAGACAACATTGGACAATTGGATTGTGACCACAATAATGCTAAAGCACAATCAGATCAGCAGATCATTCCATAATAAATAATCATAGATTCGATTTGGACAATGTGAAGGTATTGTGCTCGGTGCGTCCCTTGGATCAAAGATTGTTCCTCGAGATGTATTATATCAATAAAGACCCTTGTTCGATTAATTTCAGAACATATCTACAGCTATTTAATGCACCTAGACAAGAGGTGACCCAGATTGTTCTCTCCTTGTTGTCTTCCTTGACTGCTATCTGATTCCTCCCTTTCTCATTACCCTGTCTATACTTGACTACCGCCTTTCATTTTTGACAGTTTTGCTACTTGTTCTATCTTTTGGGTTTTGCGTTCTGTGGTTACCGTCAGTGTGACCACCATTTCGTCACACAGTCCCAACCCTCATTTGACGTGTGAAACACATAGACAACGGCCACAGAAACTTAAAGCACGGGTTGCTATCTTTGGAGATCATCTCATAGGATGTCCATTCAGTGACGGAATTTTAAATCGTCAAATGTATTTGAACATGCTGGACGATACAACCAATCCTTTGATCATTGAAAAATTGGAGCAAGATTCAGATTTGTTGGAGAATGGGATAGTATATCAGCAAGTTGGAGCGCTTCCACATTCCGCTGCCGGAGTACGACAATTTCTGGATCTTACACCACTTGATTTTTTTTATTTCTTCGGGGTTATCTTAAGTCTAAGGTGTACGCCACGTGTTCAGCTTCCTTACAAGAGTTACGCCAAAAAGTTATTGAAGAATGCCAACGAATGCGAAATGTCAAGATAGAAGCAAGATTATACTATACATAATTTTCAACATTTAATAAAGTAAAATCCAAACCATTTCATTTCAAAGAGCTTTCGAAACAATTGATTTGAGATTAATACAAAAATTAGAAAGTTACGGTATTGAATTAGTGGTATTACAGTTGTTGCAGGACTACCTGAGTGACAGGTATCACAGAACTAAAATAAACTGCAAAGTTTCTAACAAAAGTGAGTGCCAGGTGGGGGTTCCGCAGAGGAGCGTGCTTGGGCCGTTGCTGTTTCTCATCTATATAAACGATATGGATGCAAGTTCTGGTGAGACATTCATTTGTTAGTTTGTTTGCGGATCATACCCTTATTTCTGTATCTAGAACAAATATGGAAGAGATAATCCAAGCTTTGAACGACTAACTTGACGTGCTATTTCAATGGCTTTGTAATAACAACTTAAACTTAATGTAAAAAAAACAAAGTGTATATGGTACTAGGCTCTAAGACGAATTGCAATAAGTACAAGTCTAACAATTATTGCTTACATATAGATAATGTTAACATAGAATTCGTCAGTCAGTTTAAATATTTAGGTGTGCATTTGGATTCGCAAATTTTTTCTTATCAAATAGACTTTTTATGCAAAAAATTAGGCAAAAAGTTGGGATTCTTTTTCGGTGTCTCAATGGTGTAGAATGTTAATATATAAAACTAAAGTTTTTCCGCATTTCACTTATTGTTGCTCTTGGAACAGGGCTATGTGACTTGTATTGGGTTGTTTGAGCGGGCGAATCTACTATTTATTCCTGGTATATTATTAATGGGAGGTTGCCTGGTTATTTTGAAGGATATACTACATACTGAAGCGATCAAATCTTTGTCACTATAATATTAGATCGGGCAGCAATTATAATATAGAGTGTGAAAAACGTAACGTTTAAGGCTTTGCCGTCGGAAATAAAAAAATATTCCTAGCTCTAAGTTGTCTTATAGTGCCATTACTTCACTTTTATGTATGTAAATAGCTTATAATTTGCTTTTTTGTGTTTTATTACACAGGTTGCAAATTGTACACTTTTTGAATTAGATTTTTGATTTTAAATCGCCCGACGCGAAGTAGTCCGCTTTGATATGACAATTGACAGACAATCGCAATTTTATATAACTCACATCCAGGTAGAGTTATTTGAGTTGCCTCGTTTGAATAGAAATACCGTGTATAAAGCCACTCACGTTAATTCCGAACGCAGAACATCTGGCAAAACCAATGCACCTTGTAAATAGCATCTATCGATTTTAAAAATTCCTATTACATACGGACTTAACTGCAACACCTGCGAGCTTAGTGCCAGCTTGAGCGTATACACTCTTTTCTATTGCAATTGAATCAAAACAGATGTATCGGATCGGCAGAAAAAGCAATGCGCAATCCCGGAAGCTATGCATAACTACAATTTAATTAAAAGAGATCGAGTCAAAAGATCTCGAGTTTAGATTTTACACATATTCATTTATCTATAAATATTAAATTCTGTAAGAGAGGAAAGGACAATGGAATCGCTCATTCATCCACTGTTAAAGCTGCTATAATTAAGGTTAATTAAATATACGTTGTGAAATCTTTAAAATAACCATCTTTTAAGTATGTCTAAAGCGTATAAGTGGGATGAATCTCCTGTTTCGTTCTGTGTTGTTAGTGTGTGGTATTTTTTCACGTTTGACTTGTCCGTTGGCTCTGTTTTAAAGTGGGAGAAGGGGGGGTTATTACTCAACCAACCGTACTTCCTTCATTGTCTTTACATGTTACGAGTGTATAGTATATAGAGGAATTATCTACACGTTAAGAAGTTATCGTTTATTACGCTCCTAAGACTGTAATTAAAAGTTATTTTTTACAGTCGTATCTTTCGCTTGAGTAAATTTATAAATTATCGGTTCTTAGATCTTTGTTTTCCAGTAAATCGTTGAATATAACGGACATGTTTGCGGATAATAGGAAGCCATTTATTACTATTATACAAATTTTTATATAAGTATATAATAGCATTATAAAATTTTTGAACTAACGTATGTCACATAAGTTTTGGGAAAATTTTCGTCGGCGTAAAAATAACTGTAAATAACTTGCAATCTAGTAACCATGATAAACATATGTTCATTAATACTCAAACTTGTTATGACATTTCATAGATGTCAAATAATTTGTCCAATTATGTCGTACAAACTTGAAATACGGAAAAACATTTACAGCCTGGTTGGACATGCACCCAAGCAAGAAATTGTAAACATATTTTGGAATCAAAATATTTCAAAGACAACCATTTATAGAACAATTGCAGAATGTGAACAAGGTATACCATGCCTCAATTTACCAAAAAGCGGACCTCCCGGAATGTTGACCGAAAATCGCGCCAACCGAATCTGTGAAAGTGCAAAAGACCGCGTTGGAACGTCATGCCGAAAGTTATCCAGAAGATTTAATGTTTCTCATGAAACTGTAAGAAGGATATTGAAGAAAAAAAAGGCCTAAAGTTTCGTAAAAGACGTAAATGTCCACGTTATACAGAGGACCAGTTACGAAGAATTCCAATGTTTTGTCGTAGATTACGCCGAACTCATTTTGCAAACAATAAAGTGATCATCATGGACGATGAAAAATATTGTACGTTCTCTCACTCAGAAATGAAAGGCAATGATGGTTTTTATACCGATAATATAGAAAATTGTGCAGATAATGTTAAATACAAAACCAAAAACAAATTTGAAGATAAAATTCTAGTTTGGTGTGCCATATCGGAGAGAGGAGTTTCACGACCTTATGTTGGGCATGTGAGGGGTGAGGCAGTTAATGCCAACATTTATACCGAAAGATGCCTACCGAAGTTGCTACAGTTTATTACTACGACTCATCCACGTGAAGAAATAATGTTTTGGCCGGACTTAGCAAGTTGCCATTATGCATGAACGACTAGAACATGGTTAGAAGCTCACAACATACCCTTTGTGCCAAGAGCAGACAATCCGCCAAATGTGCCACAAGCTCGACCCATCGAAGATTTTTGTGGACTATTGACCAGAAAAGTATATGATAATGGGTGGGAAGCTCAAAATGAAGCTCAACTAAGGCGAAGAATATATCAAGAGATAAGAGAAATTGATATAAACATCGTCCAAAACATGATGGGACAAGCTAGACAAAAACCGCGTGCCATTGAGGACCATGGCCCTTTGTCATTATTTTAATTGTAGTTTTAATTAATTTAAATATAAGGTAAAATGTTGGTAAAGTGGTCATTTGAATAAATTACGTTACACTTACTTTAAAGAATTTAATTATTTTTCCCAAAACTTATGTGACATACGTTAATCGACATATTTTGACATCTCTTAGGTTTTTCATTATCATTAATATTTAGAAAAAACATTTATTCGTTATTTATACAACTCGTATGAAAGGTAAAAAGAACCCAACCCTATATATAGCTGATATTACGTCATTCCAATTACTGTAATTAAAACAATTAATTAATCAGTCAATGCTTTCACAAAATAGGAATCCTTAATTTAGTTTTATTGATTTTTTCTTAATTACGCAAAATTAGTACTGCACACTAACTGATATAATTATTGTTCACATAATTACATATTTGCACGTTCCACAACAATATAATTCTAAAAATAGAATAACGATTCTCTAATTTATCACGTAAATTAGTTTATATTAGCAAACAGTCGTTCTTATTATTAAGCACTAATAATTTTCAACATGCCACAATAATAAACGAAAACAGCATGAAGTAGTAACTCCGCATACGATAGCTTTTTATTTTGATAATACATATTTAATAGCATTTTCTGCAATAAAAATAATTATTACCGAAGAGAATGGTATTCCTATAAAAATTTGTTAGACAATATTTTAATTTACGTTGAAGTGTCGCGTATTCGTATTGTAGTTTGATTTGAAGGTCAACCTATTAGCTCAGGTTAATTGTTAATTAATTGAAGAGGAAAATTACAACGCAGACATTGTAAAATGTTGAATAGATTATTTAAATTACGAATACCATATGATCATACTGAAATACTTGCACATACAGTCAAACAGACAGAAACAGTCGATGCTTTCGACCTCAATTTTAGTTTAGAATGCATTGCAAAGTTTAAAAATACACCAATTAACTACACACTAAAAAATTTTAGTAAATTTACTAGGATTCCTGTTAAAAATTCCAGTAACATTTGGGTGACAATCACAAAAAACTGGGTAATTTTACGTTTCTTAACAAAATTACCTATACTTTTGGAAATTGCCCACATATCGACCAGTATTTTTCAATTGTAGGTAAAAGTGCTACGTAAAAACGTAATATCACTAAAATGTTTGTGCTTTCCCAGCGATTCTTATTAAATTACTTCGTGATTTTATCCACAGCGCATGTTCAATTTGTAGATAGATAGCACATAGCACGCACGGAAGTGGCAGTGGTCGTTCTTTTTGTTTTATCTATAGGCATATTTAGGTAAGTGACTAATTTAAAATAAATCTAGTAGTTAAATAATACATTCATACTACTGAGAGTGACCTGCAGCTGCATTTTCATAATTTACAAACGTTGAAACATATAGATTTGTGCATATACAAACACACAATACACCTAATTGTGTTCAAAAATGCACATTAATATGCTTCGACAGGGTGCATCTGATCATCCAATAATATACAGGGTGTTTTGAAAAAAAGAACTTTTTCAACTTTGAAGATTTTGTAATTGGTCGTGCAGTTTTGGACACCTGTATGCGACAAATCAATTGTCAATGTGGATTTCGAAAGTGTCATTCTTGTGCTTCCATCTACCCTAGAAGTGTTTATTACCAGTCGAAAATGGGCAAAAGATACTGTGTTGCAAATAACGCTACATCTTTCAAAATTTTCAAAAAAATCAAGATATCTAAGTAGCAGTTGAAAATAGGTATAGGGAAACCTATTAGAACTCATCATAAAATTTTCTCAGGAATTTAAAAATGAAATAATATACAGGGTGTTCCATTTAAAATAAGAAAGTTTATGGCGACTTCTGGTATAACCGGAAGTGGTAAGACCCTGAAAATATTTTAAAATGAAAGAGATTCTTGAATAGTCCCGGATTCAAAAAATTCAGAGTTCCAGGTTTTTTCTAACCTCGGAAACTTCTAACGAACGGCTACCGTGGAAAACCCTGTATAATTGCCCCGAAACCGTAGAGATATTTTACCAAATCTTCGTTAGAGTGTACGTCTGTAGATGCCGAAAGAAGCTTTCCAATTCCTATATGTATTTTGATAGAAAACAAAACTTTCTTTTACCCAATTTTGAAAAACATTTAATTATAAAGCGTTTTAGAAATATGTTGTAACATCATTTTGTGTAGTAAAGTTCAGGATTAAATTTCTGCTTTTATTTATTGTAGGTAAAATGTTTACATTTTTTTCGCAATTTTTTTGCACACAATGGCCCAAATTTATGCATATTTCCTGAAAAATCCATGCATTGTGTATGTGCATATATTTCAGTTTTTCTTAGATTATAATCCGGTCTGTAGTCGAAACATATTGCCAACCACGATAAAAATTACTACATTTTGAAATTCCTATTATTTTTATATAAAAAAAAAATTGATAAAAAGAGGCGCGTTAGAGAAAATACCATAAAGAACTCGTGCCATAAGACGCGCCCAAATTTGATGCTCGTGCAATAAGGTACCTCTTATGGCACTCGTTCTTTAATATACTATTTTAATATTCCATACTTTACATTCACACTGTATAATTCAAGAGTAGATATTTGATATATTTTAAATGCTCACTCGCGCACGTAAGATGACCCAACCGTTTCTTGCGTAATCTAAAGATTACATCAATTAAGTTTCCTAGAAGGATCAGATTTCACATTCACCATCGACAGAGAGATATTTAAGGAAAGAAAACTATTAAGCGATTGCTTAAGGTGTTGTGCGCTGTCGTCTTGTGAATCGGTATCAATTACCATTACGTTTATGGATGGAAATACAGCGCACTTTGCGACGTCCACCTATAATCGTTTTTATATTATAGAGGCCTCTTTTGTAAAATAGGGTACGATCAACAAATATTTAATTGATGCAATCACGTGAAATTATTACGTAGATATATTTTTTTTATTACTTAAGACACCTTAGAATATTAAATCGAAATTATAGAAAAGACGAGCATTGAATTGAATTTTATAGCTTGACCTTCGCTTAATATACACGGTGTCCCACCGAACTGGGACATTAGAATTTTTCGAACTTCTAGTAGGAATTTGATTTTGAAACTTACAGAGTAGTCATGGCCGACTATGATCTATTTAAAGAAAATATTTTCAGCCTTATAGCACTTTTGGTATATCAACTTTCTTATTTTAAATGGAATGGTGTAATTTTTATGGATCCAGTATATTGCTCGCATCATTTGTGATCAGTTTACATTAATATTGCCTATTCCTAAATATAATCGTTGCTGAGATATTTGCAATTTTGTCAAAATTTTGACGTTTGCACTCTTTCCAATAAAATTAAACATCTCATAGGCTATTAGACCTTAAGATTTTCTACTGATATGGATACAAGTACACAGTCATAGGCGATGACTACGACGTTGATAATCACAATATCCTATACAGGGTGATCAGAAACTCGTGTCCAATATCGATATCTTTAAAGTAAAAAAACTTTTTTTTTCCAAATGGAACGTGGTATTTTGCAGTACAGCATTGAATTCAGCGCATGAAACTACATCGATTAGTATTAAGGTTTAGCATACCTATTTCCAACAGTTTTTGAAATATTCACACTTATTTCATAAAACCCGCAAAAATATGCCAAAGCTCCTTCCGTTAAGCAAGTTATTCGGAACACTCTGTATAGCATGTTTTTAAATGATGCATCATCTCTTCTTATATTGATTTGTAATAATATTTGAAGTATTTATTGTGACTAGTTTCCTTATTACTAGCGATAGATAACCATATTGGAGTATTTGCAAATTTACATCATGCATATTCGAAACTTAATTAATTTTACCTTCTTTCAATCTGTTAATTATGGTCACAAAACTTATTTATTAATTTTTAAATCTCAGAATCGTTTGTAAAAATGTTTGGTACTGTTTAACCATTGCAGCAAATCATTTTGATTTCTTAGTTCAAACTAATACCAATATACGTTTATGTGTATTTTATAGCATAATAAACAGAAGCTTGGAAAATATCGTGTCTTCCCATATCATTTCTAAATAAACGAAAAGATTAAAAGACATTTGAAAGTCAAGGTTATTTTTTTAAAAAATTAGGAATAAATATCAAAGTTCAACCTTCACCGCAACAACATTATTAATTTATTTTCTTTCTCAAATTTAAATCTTAATATGAATAAAAAATATGCAAATATCTAATGGTTGGAAGATAATATAGATGTCCAACGTTATATCACAAATGTTTCTTTTGGAAATCAATAGAATTAGCAATAGAATAGCACTGTATTTTATGTTTTTATTTTTTTTATGTCACATATTATATGTTCAACTTCAAATAAGAAAATATTAGCAATAACATTCAGGATAAACAACCTTTCATCCCGTGTTAGAACTTGACCAGAAAAACCATCTCAGTGAGGCAAACAAGTTCAAAGAGGTCACACGAAAACAGGGATACTTATCAATCTCATATTGGGAAGCAAATTAATAAGCACATCTAGATAAGGTATTTACGGAATCAAATCAAGTAAGGCAACCCAGATTTCTATGGATATCTTTCTAGAAAGAATTTCGTTACGAAAATACGTTTTATAGAAGTTTTTTGACTAAAACATATTTGACAAACAACTTTTATAGTGTAATAGGTTAACTTTTATAAGATATATCTGTTATAAAAGTTCAGTTTTTATCATATTGGCCTTTTCACCCAATATTTTATAAAAGATATTTGACAGATGGGGATGCGATCTATGTTGTGTAGTAGCAGTGCGAAGTCAGGTTAAATTACATCAATGATTTGTGAACATAGACAAGGATATAAGCATTAGATGACAGATGGGCGAATGCGCATCCAAAATTTGTAATTTTAATGCGGCCATCTTGATGCATGCAGTACCAAATACACAGATACAGATCAAAAAGCCTTCGGATCGCGATAGCCATAGAATATAAAACCATCTATAGAATTATTTACTTTTACTGCTCGCTAAAGCACAACACAAAAAATTAAATCTGTTTTAGTTTAGTCCTTTTTTTGTATTACTTTATTTATAAAGAAAATACAGTATACAAATTTCCGAAAACACTGTAGTAACTAAACATTACACACATTGAGGTTCATTACAGCCGAAACAAAGAAAACTAAATTAATAACACTAAGGTAGATATAAAAAATTATAAAAGATGTTGAAAACGTCTTCCCTCTTCTTAAATACACAGGTTAACACGTTGGCCCATATTATTAAAAACTCGAGTTAAAACATCAAGTGGCACTGAGCGACACTTTTCAACAATACGTTCTTGTAATTCGTCTAATGTTTGGACCGGAGTTTTAAAAATAATATTCTTTATCAATGGGAATAAGAAATAGTCTAAAGGAATCAAATCACAAGACCTATATAGGTGGATAACGAAAGTGTCTAATATTAACCTTTCACGATAAAATTGCCTTAAATAATCGATGGTTGCTCGAGCAATATGGGTATCTAGCTGAAAGTATCCATTTTGAAGCTCATCATCGTGTAATTGATTGCTGAAAGGCTCAAGTATTTGATTGCGATATCTTTCAGCGGTTACGGCTTCTTGAAAGAATATTGGCCCAATTATTCGTTTGCGGATATCGCAGCCCAAACGCCCATCTTAGGACTGCGTAAAGGAGTCTCGCGATGAAAATTAGTGATACGAGAAAAAAGTGAAAGGAAGAAACTAGGAAAGCATACATAACTTAAGATATCAGCCGCCGGAGAAAAAGCCAACATCGAATAGAACGCTGTTAAATTATGATCCTCGCGCTTCTTATGAATTTCAGCAAAGCCTCATAAACTTTATGACTATTCTCACTCAAAAGACTAACCACCCTTGTGGGAAACGTTACTGATAGGTCTGCTAAATCACGAATCAACTGGGTGGTTCGGTGCTGTTGATACCTAAGACAACACAGAATTGAGTGATCCAAATCGGGCATTTCATATCCACATTCACAGACCGGTTCAGGGCCACTAATGTGCCCCATCCGTGAAGATTAAAGTATTATCGTTTCTGAAGCAAATAAAAAACCTTCACACTTATAAAAATTTATAGTATATTTAATATATACTATTTTTACTTTAATAATATATATAAAATTTATAGTTTATACTTTGTAAAAAAGGGAAATATCTATAAAAAGCAAATTGCAAAGTTTCGTAGAGATTGGTAACGTAGTACGCACATCTTTTTAAAAGATATAATAAAAATATTCAATTCTACGTTTAAAAAACAACAAAAAAACAAACAACAACTCACCTTTAGCCCAGCCAGTAACGACATTTCCCAAGTAAAGTACTTTATAACTCGGATCCGGTTCGGTTATATCAGCACTAGCACATTTCCTCAATCGCAACCGGTTCAGGAACATCCTCAACGCCCTCTTGCCCCTATCCTTTTGATATGCCCTGCCGGGCATCTCGCTATTCAACGCCTCGATTGAGGGCACCCGTTTCGGCGCCTCCTGCTTCATCATCAATGCCGTGTCGACCTCGTCAACGTCTTCCATCGTCGATCGTCGAACTATTCGCGATTTTTCTTACTTCAACACAACCGATTTCGCACCGCAAAGAATAGGTACAATAACGAATGGTAACGAGTCACCACAACATTTTCTATTTCACGCACTTTCAATGCCGAACATTCACTAATCGAGACGATAAACCGATATAACATGCTACATAATGTATGGTGGAAGCGCTGCTTGCGAAGTTTGCCGAATCTCTAGCAGGTAGGTATAGACCGCTCCCTCCCTCTCCTACTTCTGCGCCTGCAAAGGTGAACAGAAAGAAGAAAACAACACATTAATTAATATAACATTAACTCGTCTGTGTAGTACAAATTTCGGAAAGTTACAATTGACTATTGTTTTGTTAAAAAAAAAGGTGTTTTTTGTGTCTTAATTACTGCTAATAGCTCGCATTAAGTCATTGAGGTTAACAGCTGTGTTTATTATATTATATATAGGTAGTTTTTAGTTTTTGGTGCGTCATTAGAACCGTCACATAGCGAGCAATAAAGAATACATCAATCACAACTAACTTGTATCTTAAAACGCTTAAGTACAACCATAATATAAATAAATTTTAATCTATAATTTATTAGTACCGCGATCTATCTGATTTTTGGTATGCCCATCTGGAGATATCCAAGTCATCTTATGTATACATAAATCTTTTCTTACTTCTATAACAGAATATTTTCCGCAATGTTAAGAACTACACAGATATATTAAATCATTATATAAAAATAGTTGTAGATTGAAGGTTTCAAATTATATAGACCCACTGTTTTGCCTTCATCTTTTTCTAAAGTGTTCCAGTATGCAATTCTTTACCGGTTCAGTGGATTTTTTTTAGATAGAAATAAGATTTTAAATGATTGACAACATGGTTTTAAGAAGATTGGTTCTGTACCATTACCACTTTGAATGTATTTTATATGAGAGAGTAATATAGATAGATAGATAGATATTGGGATGGTTTTGTTTCTTGGTATTTGCAGCATCAAACTGAGAACTGGTGATGAAATAATTAAAAAAAGAAATAAAACGACATTTTACGTTTCGGCAATATATATATTGCCTTCTTCAGAAACTAAAATTAGCATTTTATATTTTAATAAACTTAATTAACATTTTTTTTAACTACTTTATTGTAATTATGGAAAAACTAAAAAAATCATTCTGATTTACTAAATTTTGTTTTTTTGTTAATTGAATTTACATGATTCTAATTATTTTTACATTTTTGAACTTTATAACTGTAGAATATATGTTATATGAACATCAGAATTTAGCCGAAATTCATTGCTATTTTTCTAAACATACACTAGGGTTTCTAGAATATATATACTACACAGGCAATATACCAAATTTCTTGAACCATGGTCTGCATGTTTGATTGCTACTTATGCCTGCGATGCAACGAATTATTCGTTTTTTGGCAAGAAAAACATGCGGCGAAGAGCCCCAAAAGACGATACCGTAGGACATTCTGGTGAAAACCCGACCGTAATAAAATGTCAAAATATCACATTGAAAACTCTAAGCGTTGGTGTACTCTGCGATCTTAGCCCCACATTTGATTGCGTGTAGCAGAGGTAGACCTCTACCTACCTCTTCCAGTGACTGTAGGTGTTCTACAGGGATCTATTCTGGGACATGTGTTGTTTATACTTTTCATAAATGATATTCTCGATTTTCATTAAGTAATTTAATCATCGAAAATGATCTTCCTGCATCGGAAATTGTTTGCAATATTTTATTAGAAACTTGCTTTCCAATAATGGTTTGTATTTGAAGGATTCTAAGACTAATTACATTAATTTTAGAAATCTTCATAATAAGCATTGTATGTGATGGTATTAAATTATCCATATTGAGTGAGAATATAGTAAATTTCTAGGTTTAAAAGTGGGATTACATTAAATACCGCTTGTTTTCAAATGCGAAGCCTGCACGTGAAGCAATTGGAAGTGATGAGTCTATGGTCAAGTTTTATATATTATGGTGTTGCCCACTAAGTTATATAAATCTGTACAGATAGGTACTTATGTGCTATTATTAATAATACTTTCTTATTAGATAGAATATTTCTTCCTTTATCTGCTTCTTTGATGCCTTTGTATGGGGATAAAAAAATAATTTCAACCATTAAAGTTGGAGATTAAATTTTATTTTTATTAATGTTGTACACGATTTTGGCCATAATTCCTAGCATAAGCCCAAAAGGTTTGTGTAATCTTCAATGATCCTCAGCTCAGATTATCATTTCTAAGACATATTCATTTCGCGAACGTAAAACCACAAGAAAGAACCAAGAATATTAATTCAATTCCGAATATTGCAATAAAATTTACAAAATTCTTAACCACACAAAAACAAACAACACATGGGTACCGAGAAAAACGCTTATAATCTCCTACGCGTTTTTATTAAGATCTATTATAAAAATGTTTACTGTTTTCTATTATATTTCACCAATTTTTATTATTGAGAGTCTTGTATTATACTGTATTATTCATATAGTTTATTTGATTCCTTATCAAATGTTGTGTAATTTAATGTAATGCAAACGAACAATAGAGCCTGGATTTTTGGGAATCATAAATAAATGTTTAATTAATTTGTTAATATTAGGGCTTTACCTAAAATAATTTGGAAAGGACCCCGTATAGCAAAACGAAAAATCAAAATTAAAGAGAAAATAAAGACCAATAAGGTTTAATAATCATTGTGTAATATTCTGATGCCAAATTTAATTCACAGTATACAGACATAATCCCTGCAAAGTCAACGGTTATACCACGCATGTGCGTCTCCCGCTCATTCTTCTTACTGCAGTCATTCGTCATAGCCACTCATAGCTCACAACGAATACTGGCGCGAGCGCAGCGGTTACTTTGCTATTCAATCTACACGCAGAAATGTGTTAATTTTTAATGATGGTGAAACGTATTGTATTTTTATAATGAAAATGAATAAATTGCAATATGTATTGCTTTCGACACACGTACTTATAAACTCAAAAGGTGTAATGAAAGCGTAAAACAGTAATTTATAGTATCTATTATGTACTTAAAAATAGTCCTTGCTCATGACAAGAAAATTAAAGTAATTCTAATGAACGAAGAACCAAACCCTCATAATGAAATAACAAATTTAACGAAGAAAAAATAAAACTTAATTCTGAGTAAATAATTTTAAAAAATTAAAACTTAAAAGTAACTCTTAATGATAAATTAAATAAACTTTAACACCAGCTCGGTTACTATTCTACTCGTAATAGTAATAGTAATAAATAAAGGAATATTAGGGTTTGTTCATGACAAGGAAATCAAAGTCATTCTAATGAATTTAGGGCAAAACCCTCAAAATGAAATAGCAAATTTAATGAAGGACAAATAAAAAATAGTTCTGGGTAAATAAATTTGAAAAATAGAAAACTAAAATAAGCCTTAATAATAAGAAGAAATAAACGTGATTTTTTTAAAAATCATTCAACCTTCAAACAAAAGGTTCAAATATGCCCCCATCCTTGGCTAAACAATATCCTAATCTGTTGTAGAAATTCATTCTAACATTCTCCAACATTTCTGGGCTAATGTTGTTTGACGTTTGAACAATTTTATGGCGCAACTGCTCTCCATTAGTTGATCTAATGTCTTCATTGCCATAAATTATTTCTTTTAAATAACCCCAGTTAAAGAAATCGAGGGGAGATAAATCTGGTGAACGTGGCGGCCATTTGATATTTTCAGAATGAATTCCGATCCACCGGTTAGGAAACTGTTCACTGAAATAGTTTCGGACAGCCACTGCATTATGTGCAGGGCAATCATCTTGCTGAAAGTAGATGTTTTGCATATTTATGTCGGGAAGTACAGTAGGTAGAATGTGGGTGTTCAGTAATTCTAAATATGCATTTGCGTTCAAATTGCCATTGATAAAAAAAACATTTACTTTTTGTTGTTGCTGACTAGATGAACTTAAATATCTGTGCTCGGTTTGCTTGGCCCAGTATGTTGTCACAGATAAATTGTGACTTCTAACCAAAGGAAACGAAGATTCATCGGTAAAGATAATATTGTTTACCAAATTAGCACCTCGGTTAATTAAATCACTTAACTTTTCACACTTTTAACTTTATTTTTTAATTTAAAAATTCTGGCTTTATTTGGAATAGGCCTGTTGGGGTATATAGCTGCAAGCATGTCGCATTCCCTTTGAAAAGAATTGCCAACGTGATACCACCACATCACTTCAGCTCTCTCCTCCACAGTATAACGTGGCATTTTGCGCAAAAATATGTACTTAAAACTTAGACAACCAACTACTTGAACTGACTAATAATACTGATCACTCATTAGTCTACACGTGCTATTATCGTATTACAGCGCCACACCTCGCTGTTAGGTAGAGACGGTAGGAGTATATGTGTTTCCCGCCGTTTACTTTGCAGAGATTGAGGCTGTAGTTTTACAGTAACATGGTTTTTAAAGTAGGCTTGCTGCATTTATTTGATATGAGTTGTAAATTTAACCTTAACCCAATTAACAAAAAGCGTTAGTAATATTGGCGTACTTTTACATTCAAGTCCTGTAAGTATGTGCACAATTATAAAATTATAAATTTACAGCAAAAAGGCAATAATATTCTGGGGTAAAACAAGTACCTGGAATGTTACTGTAGCTTTTTTCTTCCCGTGTATCCGAAAAGTCTCGTAAAAGTCACAAGTTAAAAAACCAGGAAGAATACAACACATCTATACTGCGACAGATACTAAACCTAAATCACCTGCGTTCTAATTCCACTTTAATCCGGGAAAAATTAAAAGGTAAGAATTTCAAATAAAAATAAAAAAAATACGTTTACAATAAGTTGTGATTTCGAATTAAACCTTGAACAAAGGATATAGGATTTTGATGGGTAATAATTTGAGCCTCTGTAATGCCAGATGATAACACGGGTTATTTTCTGATTATAGATTATTAATACACGCAGCCAGTTGTTAAACCTTTCCTGATGATATATGTAAATGATGTATACCTGTAATTAGAGTTTGATTTCATGCATGGTATATAAATATGTACCTATATAGTAGAAATAAAATATTCTTATAAATAAAGTACATATTAAATTAAGATACATAATTAGGTGGGTCTACACACCATGGGAACTTTGAAATTTATAGTTGAGATTGGTAATAAATAAATGGTTTATTATTCAAATGATTCCAACAAATAAATTTAGATGTTAGAAGGTGTTATGATAATCCAGAGATTAAATATCGAAAGATAATACTTGAAAAATCCTAAAATCATTTCCTACATTTTATATATGATAAAATTAAAATTATATAGAATCAGAATAACTTCATAACTTGTATTTCTACACCTAGGAGATAATAGATGAAGTTGTTTAGTGATTTATTAGTCGCGACGTACTGTAAACTTGAAAATAATTTTTGTAAATATATCTGTGTGAGTAGAATCTATTTAGTATCGTCAAGATATGTGATATATTAGTTTTTCTGTGTTTAGGTTTAAAATTAACAGTTTGGGACAATCCACTGATATCTAATGTACAAAAAAAAATTAAATAAAATTATCTTTCGTACTAAAATCAACAATGTTCGCTCAGTATCAGCTTTAATAAAATGATACGACTCTTTGCTTTTGCCAGCGAATTCATTTGATTGGTACTGCCCGATTTTTGCATATTTTAAAAGGGATTAAATAAATAAATATTTATATAAAAATTATAGACAATTCACAGACCTGATAGACTGCCAATGAGCCGTATGCGCATCGCTACGGCGCACCATCAAAAGACTAATGGACATCTTTGAACACAGGCGTCATTATATGCGTCATGTTTCATGTGACTTCATGCTTACGTTAGTTTTCTTTAGGAAGTATATGCGTTAAGTCACGTTAAGTTTTATGCAAGTTGACAAGTGTTACTGATGTTACCTAACCTTGCAGTTTGATTGTTTTATTTACTTTCTTTGCTTTATTCTTTCACGGCCTGTTTCGAATATTATATTTTATTCACCAGATATTTTTGTTTTACGTGTAAGGCTGTGGTGTAAGTATGTATATTATAGCATTAACAATTGGGCTTATATGACAATTAATCCAGGTAGTTTCTCCTAAAGAAAAGTGATGCCATCGTGTCGTGTAAAATCCTGCAAAAGCAATAGTTGCAAAGATGCTGGAGAACTATAGTATTTATCATATGTAAGTTGCAGAATAATGCCATAGCTTAAAAATATTCTGAAATTATCATAATACTTAGTGCTTCTATGTGAAATAATTTCTTGTAGAATGCCCAAACATTGTTGTGTGGATTATTGTTACAGGCGGTACCATAAATCCCTGCAAAAGTAAGCGTGCATATGTTTGTTCACTACATTTCCTCGAAAAGGATTTTGATAGAACGGGACAGATTGTGCGAATTAAAGAGGTAGTTATTCCAACATTGAATTCGGACAAAGAAAATCTAAAAAAATATATTTTTATTTAGAATCACTTGATGTTTCTGAAAACAACGGGTAGAGGTAATTAATTGATGTATAACATATATATTTCTTTAAATTTTCTTCACTATTTCTTAGGTAAATTAATCTCCCCATCAAAGGGGGTACGATATATTTGCCAGTTCACCGAAAAACAAATTCGAAAAGTAATGGTCTTGACAGGAAACAAGATTCCACAAGAAGAAATCTTCCTAACGACTTTTGTTTATTTACTATCAAGTCATATTCCCCAAAACATTTTCTCTAGTTTATCCCATCATTTGTTAGATATGTCACCTCCGGAAGAAACTCGTGTTTCAGTTTTAAGTAAAACCATAATATCGTCCTATAGAAAATTAGATTTCATAATTTAGCGAAGAAGTTTACAGAAAAAATACAAGGAAACTCAATAAGGAAGGAATTAAGTAAACTAATATTATTTAATCATCAATAAATTATACAACAACTACTGCAGTATATTATTTACTCCTAAAGACAACATATAATGTTGCATTGTTATGACAAGTCGTGAAGATCTCATGAAACTTACCTATATTAAATTTTTCCTACGTGTTTTTATATGGCGTTGAAAGAATTTTTTTCTTTTCTCTCTTATTAAATCTGAGAACGAATGAAGTATATGCTACCAGTTCATCGTAAGTTTAGAAACTGTATATAGTTCTAAGTGTACACAACTTTAATAAAAAAAAAACTATGCCATATAAAATACATAGGATAAAATCTAACATATGCTACTAATTATCATTACAAATTACAAGTGCTATTAAAATTGATTGATATCCTTAACTTTATTTATTTGAACATGACGTTTGTGTCCCAATATGGCGCATTTCAATTGATGGCAATTTTGAGTTCAATATCAGCACTCTATTATCTTTATGAGACAAATATAAAAATAATTTATATTTTTTTGATGGAAACATTAGTAGGTATATTAGATAAAAAAAAATAAAGGTTATTCTCTGGCTCATACTAATACTAATTTTTTGCCTTTTCTTTTTTCAATCGTAGAAGCCTATAAATATATTTTGATCACCTACTTTTCACCATATTTTTAAATCCGCATTAAATCATCAAAAGAAATACTACTACAACTAGCTCCTGGATATTCGTGAAATCTAAAAGTTATTTCTGTGCCAAGTCCATTATGTTGACCGTTGCCAAAAATATTTCCCGAAATAATAAGGGGACGGGCCATTGCAGAAACTGCTGAATTGTACTTTGAGAACAAAAACTCTGATGAGAGCATTTTTTTTCTTTTACGATCTCTCGCTTTGAAATCCGAAGAACAGGAATTTATATTCTTTATATTAGCAATGTCAAACTTTCGACCAACAACACGATATACATACATAGGCAAACATTAAGCCGTGCATCTAATATTATACCATTAATGTAAATTTATTCCATTATCTATTATGCTAATCGCCAACATGAAACGCTCAACCGAAGTTTAAGGTTGGTATTCGTTAATGGCGCGTTTTAATAACGGTTGATGTTAAATGATAGGGAATTCTAGGTATTTAAGACCTCATATAAATAACACTAAGGTTCTCTTGTTGATAGGAGGCGATCTTGGTATTTCCAATTTATTTATTACGTTTATGTACAGAGGTTATTTTTTTATATTTTAACTGTGATAAATAACCGCTTTTGCTTATAGAGAAAATTTTTTTTTTATTTACTTGAATGTATATTTCGTATTGATATATTCAGAGGAAATTTGCTTTCCCAAATAAATATTTTATTTGCTTAAATAAAATTCTAGAAACAATAGATATAAGGGAATTACAGTAGTACCCCGTTATCCGCTGACTCCGTATTCGCGGTTTCAGTCATCCGCGATTTACCTATGATGAGCAGAAAACGCGTTATATCAATAAATACAGAAACAAATAAAGACATTCGAGCCTTATTAAAAGTTATAGGAGCATTTGTCGATATATCGTCGTATATATGAGTCATCCCCTGAATTCGGCGCTCTCTTATGATAAGTTTAACAAGTTGGAACGTGCTTAAGGTGCCACTCGCTTTTACTTGTACATATAAACGCTCCTGTTAACTATGAGTTTACTACTATTCGAAATGTCGGACAAGACAGTGCTATAGCAATAGTTTTTAAATAAAGCAAGTAAATTTGAAAATCATTTTAAAATGGCTTCTAAACCAAAACGTTGTCGCTCTACCTGCCAAAACCATCTTGGATTCTCCGCTGCCCAACAATGCATAGATAGATAGATAGATAATTTATTGGTTAAAGTTACAAAAAATGTATATAACAAGTCAAAAGAAAAGAAAAAGATAAAATACTTGTTACTAATTAATATTAATAATATTAATATTATTGGGGGTGAAGGATTCATCGGAAAACAGCACATTAAGAAAAAAGTTATTACTTCGAATTTTTTGCTAACTCCATTCACAAAATTCTACACGATGATTGATCTATGCTACGGGTGATATTTCTGTTGTTTCAGGGTTCGAATAGTATTGGTTCGTGAAATTCCAGACTCTAGTACTAACTTGTGTGTCTTCACAATAGTTCCAGTTGTAGTAAACTGTTGTACAACACGACAAAAGGTCGTACGACTCAGGTGAAGGCTATCTTTCTGTATACAGAAATGTTTTACGTGCTACTTGATCCATTCTTGATATTTCAGACACTGGTGCTTTTCTTACAATGATGCAAGTAACATTAAATAAATTAATTTTATTGTAATCTCTTAATGATTTTCAAATGAACTGTTACACCCATAATGGGAGATTATTCTGTTATTGTCATCTGTTAATTGACCACCCAGTATAGTTTGGGCACACCTGGGATTTAACTGTCAAATAAGCATTTATATTAATTATTCTATTCAATTTACATAATTATATAAGCAAATCTTATGTTTAAAATTTCGAAATTTAATTTATTTAAGCATGAATCTATCTTGCTTTTCTTTTTCTTTCGCTTGAATATTAATGGGACTATTTGTCATACAATGAATATGCAAAATACATACATCGATAAACCCAAACATGTTTAATCACCTTTTATTTTATCTCAATTATTTCCCGCAGGGAATTACGCGCAGAATAGCGCTGTCGTTCTTAATTGGTAGACTCGTTAGAACAATATTTGAAGGTTGGCACGTTTCTCTCCATTATACTTTTATTTTGTTGTTATTACTATTAAAAGGCATGTTCTCAACGTTTCATTGTGAAAAGTATTTCCTCTTAACACAGTTACAAGCCATTAACGATGAATTGGACGTAAAAGGTGGCAGTAAAAGTAGGAAAAATTGGTAAATTGGAACCCTAATTTGTGCTCTTTTTTAATAGAGTTATACAAGATGATTTATAATAGGTTTTTCAATGAGATGTTCCATTTTAATTTTAAAAGACAACCCGTCAATACTTTATCTAAGCAGTTTCAATTTGTGTGTACAATAAACCTGTCTTACTTAATCGAACACTTGTTTAACCAAATGCTTTTCATTCACGTTTGAATATAAGATTGTATATATCCGTTTTCATTTGGGCAGTGTTCCAAACTAATTCATTTTATTGGCATAATCTTTTACAAGGCAAAATCATTCACACATTACGTACTAATAACACAGAAAGAACATTTTACCCGATAGAATAAATAAAACTAGTGCTGGTTAAGAGTTTTGTTGATTAAAAAAAAAGCATTAAGGAGTGAGACCATCAAATCCGTTCTACAGGCACCCAGAGGCTAAACTCGCCTCGATATTTTAGCGATGGTACACGGAAAATGTCAAGAGCACTGTATTATAGAGAACAAAGTCGCGCTATTTAAAAATAAACCCAACGGATCATTGATCATTTTCACGATGTTCGTACTATCTCGGCCGTCCACAAATGGCGTTCGTATTTGCGTTCCACGGTTTCGTTGGCACGACATTTCGTATTGTCAGAAGGTCACACAGAGTGGCAGTTAATATAGTTTTGCTTGCGTGGATTATGGTTTCACGAAAATCGATATTCTAGGTCACTTCGTTGGCGCCAAATTGATGGGTTTTATAATCTATATCTTGAATTAAACACCGCTAATGTATCGGGTTTTTATTTTATTTTTAACCAGGACTTTTACTTCCATTAGGTACTATTGTAGGTAGAACAAAATATTTGTTTCATCTCTACGGATTAAAAAAATGAGATAAGTATCAGAAGTGTACGTAGAAGCCGCGCTTAACGAAATATATATCGCTACGAAACTTGTAGACAAATCTTTTAAATTCTCAATTAAATTTTATTAAGTAAACAACTGTTTACTTTTACTAAACACCACCCAGAGTCATCTGTAATGCTCTCAGCAACTTCAGAGTTAAACCAGATCTCAAATGATAGAGGGTAATGACCAGTAATTCTGCCCCACTCTAACGGTTTCACGTCCACCCTTCACGAATAGGAAGATATACGTGGAATGGATATATATCGCCCTACCCAATACTCCTTATAACACCTAATATAGCATCTGCTATTTAAGTATCTTTAATGTGATTGTATAGTTACTGATTAGTGATATTTTTCTATACGTTATATTAAATAAAAGACTAATTACAAGCGCAATTAATTTATTTCAGTTAATTTCAAAAACAAACAAAGAAATAAATCTTCTATAGATACTCTCAGGTGAGTAGGATAATTTACTAAATAAGAAACACTATTACAGAAGATTTCTATTATCTCAATTCAGATTAAGAACTTATATTTTTCGATTTAAAAACATAAATAAAATTGAAATTTCCCGCCGAAGTGTACCAAGACGAATCCCACAGCCAACATTGTCTCGAATGTTGATCTTCAGAACTCCAGGATTAGATTAAGGATCACCTCAAATCACCAAATAACTGGATACATATCGTCTTTTCACAAAATACGCAGTACTTTCATCTGAAGTAGGTAAATTCAAGCACTTTTAGAATTTCATACTGATAAATAAAACAATTTCTAGATAAATGTTTCGAAAAGCTACTATACTCTCAGAAAAATCGAAAGAGAAGTCACTTCTCACATTTGTTTTCAACAAACTCCTATTTCCAAGACGAAACTAACCCGGCAACCTCCAAATAAAAATGGTTATTACAGATACGTGCGCCAAATATTAATATTATGTATAACGTATTTAATATGTATCCGTGAGGTAAGAGAGTGGGGAGCCAGCTTTAGATTGATTCAAAAATTTAATTTTTAGAAATGGCGGCGTAGCAAGTCGTTAAATTTGGGTCTTTTTCAGATAAAACAGAAAATAGCTATATAAGTATATATAACTGACGATCAAAACCATTTAATAGTTTAATATAAAGTATTTCTTTTAAGATGGTCTCTATACAAATATTCAATAAAATACAGGATGTTCCATTAAAAAAAATACAAGTTTGATATGTAGCTTAAAAATGGAACACCCTGTATAGTGTAAAATATTGTTAAGACATGCAGTCAGATACGATGTACAATAATTCATAAATAGTTGTTTGAAAAATCTTTTAGTTTATGAGCAATCTTCCGTTGTCGCGCCGTTGGGACACCCGGTATAGTTCATAACGAATAAATTAACAATGTTCAATGTCAGGAACACTGTTTTTATTTGCTTTATAGTCAACCTTGCCCAAGATATTCATAATGTACATATTTACATAGTTTTATTTATATTTATGTTTGATATAACGCAAATGTTTAATATCTTATTATATGACAGTTCATATTTCAAAGTCGACATTGAGCTATGTATGAGGTAAATAAAACTCTCCCTAGGAATTAGTGATCTTTGTAATTGTATGTGTATTTTAAATTTAAATATGTAGTAGTATATGTATGCAACTTGGTTCTATTTATAAAACTAATGAATTGTCATGTATAAATGGTTAAAAGAACAATATCTCGTCTGCGCCCAACAGCAGCTGTTTTTATAAATAAGTATTATATATGTATATATCCACTATGTGTTTTGTTATTTCTTAGTGATTTTTTTTTAAATCCCTTTGGGTCAGTTAATAAACATGAAATATGTGATGCGGTTAATGATAAAACGATGGTGCTAAAATAGCATCTGGTTTTTTTCCTACATGTGTGTTTTAATGCTTACAGTTATTTTCCAAAATTCAAGGTTAACACCAACATTACTATTATCACAACAGTATTACTGTGGAAAAAAGTCGTGCTGTTACATATTATATTACACCTTTCCTTTTTAATGCATAATTTCCTAGAATTATCGCTGTAGATCTCTCAAGAATACATAAAAATTCTCATATCTCAACTTCTATTAGACAAATGGAAGTAATTTTTAATTTATTAATGATTTTACAAAAAAAAGTTATTTAGATTTATTTTAAATAAGGAATGTGCCGCACTTATATTGTTAAGCTTTACTCCATCAAAATAAGTATGAATTCGACAACAAAAATAGAGGAGAAAAACATAAGTTATATGAGAGGACGAACAATATAAAGTACGATTATTTGAGTGTGACATCTATCGGCTAGATCCTTAAGCTATCCCTAAAATTCAAGGAAGGTCAAATATCTCGAGAAATACACATCGTATCGAAAAAAAGAAAAGACACGCCTTCAATCATTTTCAAAGATCTATCCAAGGACACCTAACACGAACCTCCACCCCCACCCCCAGGGGGTGAGGAGGGCGGCAACTTTGAAATCTTAAATGGAAACCCCGATTTTTTATTGCAGATTCAGATTTTACCTGTCAAAATACGAAAGTTTTGTCTGAAGCGTTTTTTTTCGATTCTCGATAGATGACGCTGCAATTCGCAAAAAATTATTTTTGTGAAGTTCTGAAGAGAAATCTGAAAACCGTCAAGATATCGATTCGAAAAAGTAATTAAACCATGTGTTCTGGCTCCCAATGATATCTGAAGCGATGCCGAAGGTACCCGATCAAATCCGAAGTGGTTCCGAAGATACCTAATGGTACCCAAAGTTATTCCAAAAGCATTCAACTGGTTTGGAACGTGACTGACGATTCTCCTAGTAGTTTTCAGGGTACTCAACGATCTCCCAAGTCGTGTTGAAGGTAGCCCGTGATATTATAGATGATTTTCGAGAATCCTATGAAGTTTTAAGAAAACTATATTTAGCACGACCCAGGAGCAAAAACATGGATGTAGTAGTTTTTTTGTTCCCTTTGGGATGCTTGTTTTAAGCGAGTCCGCTTACCTCTTACCAACGGGGTGCTTGATTGACGCAGGGTGTTTTAAACAATTTTAAAACAAAGTCCAAAATCAAAATGAGCATTCCAAATCCACATAAAATCTCAAATCAAGTACCTAACAATTTTATGTATTACCCATAATAAATGCTCAAATGATGATAGAAAGATTCAGTCATATTACTGATATATTTTCAGTTTCGTCCATTATTCTCTGGCGCAGTTCGCTTAGATTCTCAGACAAAAAAATCAAGCGGTGTCAAATATGGTGATCTGGCAGGTCACTTAATTTCATCTTGTCGTATTATCAACCGGTGGGAAAAAAATGGTATCTAGAAAATTGCGAACATTTCGTCCGTAATGTGGTGCAGCACCATCCTGTTGGAACCAAATAAGTCTCAAGTTATCGACAGCAATTTCTGTTATTGCTGGAACTATTTATTTCGAAGCAAGTCTGTATAACTTTCAGCATTAAGATGACCCTATCAGGCGATTATTTAGTATTTCAGCTCAAACATTCAATTTTTGAGAATACTGGGTGCTGTTCCTTCGCACCAAAAAAAGATTTGTATCGGCCCAATACCTGCTATTCAATACTCCGTTTAATAGGAATCTGAGAAAGCAATGTTAAAATGTCATCATTTTCATCATATACGCACAAGATGCAAAACATAGATCAAGATTATTCAAGTTCTAAACATCGGCCGGTAATTCTCAGGGTGAGGGGTCGTCTTCAGTGTTCTTGGATAGATTTTTGAAAATGATTAAAAGAGTAATTTTTTCGTTTTCCGATTCGATGTGTATTTCTAGAAATATTTAACCAACCCAGAACTTTCGAGACACCCAGTATATAGTATAACCGAAGGTATTTCCGTGCGCACAACGTCAACATCAAGCGTCCACCAGGCGTACGGCACGCCATCACAGCAACATGCACTGAATCCTAAAATCCCCCATCGGTATTCCGAAAACGTAAGACTGCGACTTTCAAAATTAAATGAAAAACACGCGAACCGTTCCGTCTGACGTCGTAATAATCTAGGAGTTCTGGCACGTGCGTCGTCGCCCGTCCACCTTCGAGAGACGCGCAGCGAAAACAGATGCCTGCACGTTGTCGTGAATGAAAATGCCTTATCAGAATCCAAATTATATGCGAGAGTCATCGAGGTATCGCAGAGTCGGATTCGCTTTGAAAATCAGAGACGGATGCACCATTGTAGAAATAGAGGGCGCAAAGAAGATGCTGAGAATTGGCTTGACCTGGTTTTCTTAAGGTCAAAGGTGAAGTCTATTCATCGTTTATAGTATGTCTCATAGCTTTCGCAGATTCTACGCGAAAGTTTGCGTTTGTTACGATTTGCATTTTTCTCATAAACTTGAATGGTATATCAAAGTAATTTGTACTCAATTCTTTAAAGATATTGAAATACTTGGAATTAGTATATAGTGTACATACGTAAATTAATCTTATCTTGTTCATTCGTTCTTCAGTCACACCTATTATAGATGGTATATTTCCGTTATTTTATTTATTCGATTAGGCTATCAAAAAAAAATCGTGAAAAACTGAATTAATCTTCATAATTAATGATAAAATTAGTGCGTATTTTTGGATAAGCAGAATCTTTTAGGGTTTTCAATAAAACATAAAACAGATGAGCAAGTTTAGGAAGGGAAATCATTACACTCGCATGCAGTATGTAACTCTTTTTATCGCTAAGGAAAAGGTATTTGATTATTTAACCTAATTTTAAAAAGTAAACAGTATTGTCTTAAAATATATGTAGAGTAAAGTAAAATTGGCTATATTTAAGTGTATAAATACAGTGTTTCCTAAAATGGTCCTCAAATGTTTCTATTAAAATCAAAAAGGGGAATACTATCTAATAAGCTGAGCAGCGCTGGTACAGTCTCAAAATTCCAAGTAACAAATTACTTTACAATGAAGGTGGTGTATCCTGATGTAATAGTATTTTAAAACACAAGTGTCACAATGACGTTTATGTAATGCGAGTACAAGTTTGAATCTCGAGCCGCGTAGCGGCGAGAGATTCAAAGTACGAGCATTACATGTCATTGTGGCACACGTTTTTTACAGTATTTTTTCTAATTTGCACATTAATCGCCTATATTACGTTCCGGACAGAGTCCCCCCCACCATGTTAATATCTCATTACAGCACAGTATGCTGTAATAGCCATATCAGCACTGCGTCGTCTTTTGTTATAGCTTTATTACAACATCCGATTAGAAAAACATTGTTTCAGCCATATACCGGGTGTCCAACCTAAGATGCAACGGTTCCTAGCCAATTTAGTATTGCCTTTTGAAAAAAATTTTCAATTAAATGTTGTCTCGAATCATATTCTACATATCCTAAAATTAGTTTCAGTATTGGCGGACTTCCGGTTGTACCGGAAGTAGATACTAACTTTATTGTTTTAAATGGAACACCCTGTATATTATTGCACTTTTGGATTCCCTGTTAAATTTAATTAACAATACGTTAGAGATACATTGGGGCTAAGTTGTACAGTTTCCGAATTACATAATATTTTTCGAAAAAATGACATTTGCAGTCCTCGGTGTTTGGAAATACCTCAGGAAATACGAAAGTTAGAAAGATGCGGTTTTCGCTTAACCATGAAACAGCACACGTCTTTTATTTTAAAATTGTTGCCTTTAAATTACAGCGTTATTAAATAGGGATCTGTAATTTTCGAACTTTAAAATCATGGATAACTTTATTTTTTTAAATTGAATTTCCATTTATGTAAAAATTGCTATATTTTTACATAAATGGATGTAAAATTTAATTTTCTTTCGATTTTATACGGGTATCACTCTGTCTATCTCCAACGGTTTTGGAGATATTCGCGATTTTTCAGTTTCTCACGATAGATACGTATTGCGAAGCGCCGCCGCCGGCGACCTTCCCCTCGCATTTCACCAGGCTTGGGGCTAGCAGCAATAGTACTGGCATGCTTAGAAAGTGGCCAACAGAACACAATAGGACCATTTGAAACAAACAAGATTGTTTAAAAGATACTTGAGATGTTTGAAGTAAAGTCAACGCAAGCTTGAAAAACAAACTAGGTATCTAACCGTTATTAGTGTTCCAAGTGTCAGAACTGAAATTCAGAGTTACTATTTGGTAGCATAATAATTAAAGATGTCGCTTACTCGAGCAGAATTAGTAGATATGGTTTTCGTTCTCGGTGAATGTTACAGAAACGCTTTGTTAGCGTCAAGCGTTTACGCACAGTATTACCCATGTAGAAAGCATCCAGATAGAAGGGCATTTCTGTCGCTACTGGGTCCGTCACACGTACAAAACGGAACCGCAATAACTCCGTGCTTACGGATGAAAATCAGTTGCAAGCTGCGATTTCTTCTCATGGGGTTTCATTAAAAATAAGGTTTATGAGACGCCACCAACAACCCCTGATGATATGCGCCATCGTATTGTAAGAGCGTTCCAAGAAGTCACACCAAAAATACTCAGAAATGTTCAAAAGTGTTTGTAAAAGCGATTTCGATTATGTAGTGCCCAAAACGGACAGCATTTCGAACATTTAATATAATAGTGTTGTATACAAATTCTCTGTACAATGACAACACTAGTGTTTAACGTGTGCCTGTTGCGAGCAAGACGCTCGAAGTGTACGTACGCCATACATTGGATAGAGTAATGTAGTTTGAAAAATGTGCTGATTTATTGATATTCCAGTAATGTTATGTTTTCTTTTATCTTTGCTATGTTTGCTTGTTTCTAGCGGTCCTATTGTGTTCTGTTGGCCACTTTCTAAGCATTTCCAGTATTGTTGCTGCCAGTCCCAAGCCTGGTGAAATGCGAGGGGAAGGTGGCCGGCGGCGGCACTTCGCAATACGTATCTATCGTGAGAAACTGAAAAATCGCGAATATCTCCAAAACCGTTGGAGATAGATACAATAATACCCATATAAAATCGAAAGAAAATTAAATTTTACATCCATTTATGTAAAAATTACTATACCGTTCAACTTAAAAAAATCAAGTTATCCATGATTTTAGAGTTCGAAACTTACGGATCCCTATTTAATAACGCTGTAATATAAACGCAACAATTTTAATTTTATTTATTTTTTTTGTGCTGTTTCATGGTTAAGCGAAAGCCGAAAACCGCATCTTTCTATCTTTCGTATTTCCTGCGGTATTTCTAAACACCGAAGACACTGGAAATGTCATTTTTTTTTTTTTTTTCGAAAAAACGTTATGTAATTCGGAAACGGTACAACTTAGCCACAATGTATCCCTAACGTATTGTTATTTAAATTTAACAAGCAATTCAAAAGTGCAATAATATACAGGATGTTCCATTTAAAATAATAAAGTTGGTAGTTACTTCCGGTACAACCGGAAGTCTGCCATTTCTGAAACTAATTTTAACATGTGTAGAATATGATTAGAGGCAACATTTATTTGAAACATTTTTTCAAAACGACAATAAAAAATCGGCTAGGGACCGTTGCATCTTAGGCTGGACACCCGGTATAAGACGCGATTTTAATATGGATCAACTCAAGACTAACAAGCAAAGTCATTATAATTCAAAAACTAGCTGTAGGGATACTGCTGGACTTAGTTGGAAGCGAATCCTTTGAAAATAAGTTGAACGCTAATAATCCGTCGACTTTATAAACTGTCCGTTATTTACCCATAAATATAAACATCTGTTTCATTCTGGACAACCTAAACGTTGCATTTTCACCAGTATATGAATACCAGAACAAAAAGTGCCTTGTTTATTTTTTAGAATATCATGTGATTCCTGTTGTCGAAAAGTAGTAAAGGAAAGTCTCTGTCGTATAGAAACTTTTGCTAATTGAATGTTGTTAAGAACACTAATAAAATTTTCATTTACATTTTGAAATATTTTTGTGAGCATTTTTAAAAGCCGGTCGTGAACGACAAAAACAGAGAGTCTCTGGAACATTAACATTGGTAGTCAGGGAGGAACAGTAGTCGCGCTCTTATTATCACTAGAGCTGGCATTAATTCTACCAAAAGAAAAACTAAAGCCGAGCATAGAGAATCAAATAGGTTTATCGGTTATGTCCGGGACCTCGTAATATGTTTTCGCTCTATTTATATGCGTGTTATAAATTACTATTTATCTATCTGTATAAATGCTTGTATAATATTCCTTTTTTTAATAGGATAAATAACCGCTCATAATTGTAAAAACCACTTACTCTCTTAAACTGGATAACTTGTATAAAAACTTTGCAACATCAATTACATTTCTACAATTTCTCAACCAAATATGTTTTCCCGCTTACTTATTACCGTATAAAGATCTTTGTGCAGCTGAGTTATATTATCCATGAGTGTTAAAGAAGGAAAATGTATTTCCTCAAAACAAAAAAAAAAAACAATTTTCTTCTTATAAAAAATGATTGTATTCAACAAAACATTTGTATAACTTAGTATTGTGTGCACTTTAACATTACAAAAATCTTAAATTTACTTAGATTCTTATTAACTTTGGCTTTAAAAACAAACGCTATTTTTATTTATCTCTCTGACAAGCATATTTTTTTGACAACATTCCAACAAACCGTATCACTAGGTCCGCTTCGGTTAATTTCGTACACGCCGGACAATGAAAATTACATTCCCATAATCTAAACCAGTGAGAGCTGCTGCCATGATTTCCCCCGTTTCCTCTAGAAATACGAACACACAGGCGTTCGCACGGTGCGTCGTCAGCACATTGGAATTGTGTTCCAGCAGCGCGCGGTGAGACAGACATTCACCTTTCTAAAAGTCTTATTGTTAGTTCTATACTTATAATAGTTTGTTGCGTAAAGATATGCTTGTTACTCGGTTCTGTTTGTAAAATCCTGTACTATGTATCAACGGCGGAGATTAATTGCCCGAACGCTTTATTTAAATTGTATTCAACCTTGCTTAAAATCGTTTTTATTAGGCGTTAAATGTGGGGAAATTTCGCGTAGGCAAATGAGATACTCATAAATCACCTTTGCCGAAGCTATATTAAAAGGATTAATTCCTTTTTGTTCTCATAATCCGTGGGATTAAATATTATTAGCGATAGCTAATCAAAGATTCAATTAGAGGATGGTGAAATTTGCATTTTTTGTCATGTTTCAATATATGATTAATGGATGTCTCTAATGCATCGTTGAAAACAAGAATTTATATTAAAGATTAATATATGTACACTCAAAAAAGGACATATGGAATTATTACTATAATATTGTAGTTAGAAAAATGTAGTTATAGTTACTACAATTGTAAAAGCCAGTCCTAATCCGTTCTCGTACAGCTTACTATATTATTGTATCTAACATTGTGTAGTATATTTTAACAGTACAACGACATGAATTTGTAATATATTTTTGTTTTAAAGTACTGTAGCATGAAATACTATAAATTATTAAAAAATCTGTTACACTTTGTTCGCAATGGTATGCGAAAACTTTCTGGTATTAAAGAGTCGAATATAATGCAGTCGAATTTAGTTCAATTAGGTTTGAAAATTCAAAATAATGTAACACTTTCAGATATACATTATATTAATCATTGTAGGTATCTAATATATATAGGATTAACTTGTTTATTAATATTTGTTTCATTTGAATCTTATTAAATTAGATATCCCAACGCGTTTTTACTATATTGATTACTGATACAAATATGAATTATGTGCGGAATTGCGGAAACAAAGGTGAATACTGAATAAAAGCAAACAAAAATGTGTTTTGATCTTCACAGTGCCAGCAATCATCCCGCTAATACGCCATTTTATATTAGTCGTTAATAAGGCGTACATGGTGGTGGTCGTGTGATTTCTGTGTTCCTATGTCGTGTCCTATGGTACTCCGTCCATTAGATAATATATACATTAATGACGATGGATGCGAAAAGTTATTTACTGAGTTGGGGGTTAGAACCGTTGGTGAGCATTTTTGAAGGTAAGACATTGAAATATATCTTGAATGCAAAAGTATAGGCGTGTATGTATTTATTTAGCATTAAATTGTTTCTCTTTACCTGTGTAATTACCTATTACTGGTGCTATTATGTGCTTATATACATACAATTACCTATAGAGGGTAAATGTAATAGGTAATTCTGGGGTTGTCTGGAATCTATTATGTCATAATAACAAATAATTATAATATTGTTAATGCACGTTTATTGTTATCATAACTGTGCAAGTTCTTTCTATTGTGAATATATTGGTGGCTTTTACACCTTTTACTGATGTGTAATAATTTCCAGACAGCCCAATTTTCTAACTTTCTGTTAAATATAGTTGAAATCGCAATACACAATCGCAATCTACAAAACTTAGTTTGTATTTATTTCCAGAATATTACTGACTTGGATGTAGAGCTACAGTGGCGGGCAGAGAATTACGCCTGATTTCAGTTTCCAGTACAAGAGATACCAACAATAGTTGAAGAACTTCTTAACGTGACGGACTCATATGTATGCACTTTATATCAAATATAAAGTAGATACACCATTAAAAGCTGTGGATGCATGTTTTAAAATAATGTTTGCATTGGATGCTGAGTATCCAATAGAATGTGATCAGGTGACATTTCAGTTTCATTGAAGAAATCATTAAAAAATGTTTGTGTTCCAAGTTAATATCTTTTTAAATAAAAATGTGTTACGTTGAAAATGTTGTCTAGTAAATGTATTTTTCAATAAAATTCTTGTTTTTATTAATTTCTATTTCCTTATTGCTTTGCTAAGTACATACATATGTATTTACCAGCGTAAGTATATACCTATATAAAATTGTAGTAATTTTTACAACAGTTCCTTACTAAATAGTAATATATTTCGTGAAAAGCATTAGATGCTACAGTGATAATCATTACTACAATTTCTAGTAACTTATAGTTTTCATTGTTTACTGCGCAACAGCTTTTTACCTCCAATTCTAGCATTACGCAAGTAGAAACGTTCTCAATAAATATAGTACGAATCGCCATTTTCTGTGGCAGAGTTTCTCAAATATTCTTTTACTTAGTGTTATAATTTGTAGCACAACTTACCAGTGCATATTACAAAGTGTTGCATAGTTTAGCGTAAAAATTACAACAACTTTGTGGATTCAGTCTTATTTGTTTTGAGAAATTGTCTCGCAGAGAAATTGTATAAAGTATTACAATATTGTAGTAAGTTATCTTAAAAATAAAATGACCGTACTGACTATATCGTTGTCGCAAATTTTTTTACAAATTGTAATACACATTCTTATACACGTTAGACACAATTTTGTGTGACTTTTCATTACAAATTGCGCCTGGTGCATATATTACTGTAATTTGTAGCGATACGGAGTACAATTGTAACAAAATTTGCAAGTTTTTTTTTTTTTTTGGTGTAGGTATAGGAAACAATAATTGCAATAGGTCTTTATTACTAAAGATCCATAATGGAATTCACAGCATTCATGTGCTTTCGGACTATTCTAACATACGTTTATCGAACACACTTAAAATACATAATTCAGAAGCAATAATTGAACACGAAATTATTGCGTGGGAATTACGTGATTTAATTTAGAAGTTGCGACACCCAAATAGGTTGTGTCGACTTGATGAATGCGCTTTCCTCACCTTAAGCTTTAAATATACCTAGTGCAATGTAATGTTATCTATATACAGTACTTATATTTAGGGAAAAAATTGTTGGTTTTTCCGATTCAAGTTGGTTTTAATCAGATAACGTATTATATGGATTTTGCTTTAATTTTTTATTTATTTGAACAATGTATTCTCCTTAACGCATGCACATAAAGAAAGTATAAAAAACATTTTGCTTTTTACATGAAATATTATTGCTTTTTTGATTTGGCTTGTAACATCATTATTTATTATTCAGTTGACGACAATAACTAAATTTCTAATGCCATTTACTTGTTTAAACATTCGCACATTCAAAAGTAGGACATTGTCTTTTGTTTTCTACACGAACTATGATCATTTGCTTGCTTTTAACTGCCATATATATTATTCGGTTAACGTCAGTAATGCAATAAAATAATTTGTTAGCGCTTTTGCAACGTTGAGGTAAAGATTCATTAACTTTCCTCGCTATAGCTGGGTCTGTTCGCTTTTCACACTTTCCTAATACGGGATGTTTAATGGCCGGAGTAAACGTTTCAATTTCACACATTGGTGGATACGTACAGTAACATAACAATGTACACTACCGTTAGAATTAATTCGGACGCAAATTAAAAAAAAAAAATAGGAAAGATATTTTAAATGCGGCCCGCGAATGATTTGCAACACTAAAGTTTGGCCCACAACATGTCAAAAGTTGCCCATACTTGCGGTAGACAATAAAGGCGGGCAAGAATTCGTATTGATGGATCTTAAAGAATTAGGCAGAGACTGAGCACTAAGATATAACGTATATGTCACATAAGTTTTGGGAACATTTTCGTCGGCGTAAAAATAACTGTAAATAACTTGCAATCTAGTAACCACGATAAACATATGTTCATTAATACTCAAACTTGTTATGACATTACATAGATGTCAAATAATTTGTCCAATTATGTCGTATAAACTTGAAATACGGAAAAGCATTTACAGCCTGGTTGGACATGTACCCAAGCAAGAAATTGTAAATATATTTTGGAATCAAAATATTTCAAAGACAACCATTTATAGAACAATTGCAGAATCTGAACAAGGTATACCATGCCTCAATTTACCAAAAAGCGGACGTCCCGGAATGTTGACCGAAAATCGCGCCAACCTAATCTGTGAAAGTGCAAAAGACCGCGTTGGAACGTCATGCAGAAAGTTATCCAGAAGATTTAATGTTTCTCATGAAACTGTAAGAAGGGTATTGAAAAAAAAAGGCCGACAGTTTCGTAAAAGACGTAAATGTCCACGTTATACAGAGGACCAGTTACGAAGAATTCCAATGTGTTGTCGTAGATTACGCCGAACTCATTTTGCAAACCATAAAGTGATCGTCATGGACGATGAAAAATATTTTACGTTCTCTCACTCAGAATATAGATAATATAGAAAATTGTGCAGATAATGTTAAATACAAAACCAAAAACAAATTTGAAGATAAAATTCTAGTTTGGTGTGCCATATCGGAGAGAGGAGTTTCACGACCTTATTGGGCATGTGAGGGGTGAGGCAGTTAATGCCAACATTTATACCGAAAGATGCCTACCGAAGTTGCTACAGTGTATTACTACGACTCATCCACGTGAAGAAATAATGTTTTGGCCGGACTTAGCAAGTTGCCATTATGCAAGAACGACTAGAACATGGTTAGAAGCTCACAACATACCCTTTGTGCCAAGAGCAGACAATCCGCCAAATGTGTCACAAGCTCGACCCATCGAAGATTTTTGGGGACTATTGACCAGAAAAGTATATGATAATGGGTGGGAAGCTCAAAATGAAGCTCAACTAAGGCGAAGAATATATCAAAAGATAAGAGAAATTGATATAAACATCGTCAAAAACATGATGGGACAAGTTAGACAAAAACCGCGTGCCATTGAGGACCATGGCCCTTTGTCATTATTTTAATTGTAGTTTTAATTAATTTAAATATAAGGTAAAATGTTGGTAAAGTGGTCATTTGAATAAATTACGTTACACTTACTTTAAAGAATTTAATTATTTTTCCCAAAACTTATGTGACATACGTTACGCTTGAAAATAATTCGGCAAAAGCATTCACTATATCTAGTGGTGCATCAACCACTGTATTGTTGAAGTTCAAGCTACTAGGAATTCTAGAAGTGCCACGTTTAGTATTTATGAAGTGCCAAGAAAGTTTAGCGTTCTCTGCAATGTTGATTTCTATTCTAGATATATAGTTCTCGTAAGCAAATCTCACTTGATCCTTTATTAATGAACGCAACCGTTTAAATTCATTGTAGTAAACTTAAAGACATGCTTCTTTCATCTTTTAAGGTAATATTCCTTAAGCTTAATATTTCTTTTAATAATAAAATCTTACCAAAGTAGAAATTTTCTACTTGCAGATTTATATAGTGGCACTGATCGTTGTATAATTTCATAAATAATAGTGTAGAAAGAAGTGACTGCCTGATCAACGTCCTTAATAATATATAAAAATGTTAATGTTAAAGTGTTAACTTTTTCTAAATAACATTATCATCTCTTTTCAAAAAGAGTTAGGTACCCTCTTTTAATACTGTTTATATAGAAGTTCAATTGCTTAGGGTGTTTCAAATCGACTTTAAAAGGTGTTAAAATCTTCTGTATTACTACAATTTTACAAACATATTCCCAACAAAAAAAAATTTATGAAATTTTTGTTCATACCGAATAGCATTTTTATCACAACAATCAATACTTCAAGTTTAATATCCAATTTATCACATTTGTATAGAAAATGTATTGTACCTCAAGGAAAAGATTTCTTGCAATGTTCCAGGCATTAAGCGCATTAAATTATAAGAATTATTATATTTATAATCTAATAGAACTAGTACCGGATTAAAGAGTATAAGTTCGAAGTCGTTCTACGTATTCCCATCTCTCTTCTGGGCATTATACTAGTTACATAGATTGCTATAAGTATGTATAGTAGAATAAGGAATCAACAAGCGCTGGTCGTAGTATGTATACATAATTAAGAACAGGTTTTTGTCATTTTCTATCCCACACGAGTGTTTGTTGCTAGTAACAACAGATATACACGTTTCGCAGGGCGATATTAAAGCAGATACTTACAGAAAATACGAAAATTCCTCCCGTTGAACGGACGAAGGTATAAATGAAGTTGCAGGTGAACGAAATTCGCAGAATATAAGAAATGCACCTTCGATCGTAGAATATAATAGAATACCAAGAAGCACTATTATTTTTGAATTTCGGAATTATTAAAATCCGCACTAGTATTCACTTAACAGTTTATCTATCAACCAGTGATTCTCTCACCGAGGTTTTACAATAAGATAC
This sequence comes from Cetonia aurata, assembly GCA_949128085.1. Lineage (NCBI taxonomy): Eukaryota > Metazoa > Arthropoda > Insecta > Coleoptera > Scarabaeidae > Cetonia > Cetonia aurata. The sequence goes on along the minus strand of OX421884.1, from coordinate 63,621,223 downwards.
TCGATACTACTACAAACCGCACTAGCATACTCTCACGAGTCAAGTGGACAACTGAGGCGCACCGCAGAAACGGCTACAGACAACCAGTGCACTCATCAAAGGTGGCGTTGAAAACACGGCCGCCGCGCGCGCGCCAGTTAGAACTGTTCGCGTAAACCCACGACTGTGATCTCCTATGGGTCGTGGTCTCTCTCACTTTAGGTTGGGTTTCTGTCTCTGTGTGTCTCCGCGTGGTTGATACAAGATTGCCGATTAAAAAGCAAACGGAAATACTACAACGCTCACGAAATAGCAACATGTTTCCTCGTTTGGCGTCCGTGGTTGGGCTTGTGTCTTTGTTGCTTTTATTCTTTGTGATCGTTGATGGTATTCTATGCGCGCAGTGATCGTTGGTGATTTGTTTTATCCGATGTAAAACGATTCATCTTTGCTTTGGGGTTAAGCTTCGTTTGATTTGCACCGATAATGTTTTAACCATGCTAGTCTGTTCGCATATTTACTTATGATTCAGTTCAATATGCCCTGAAAGACTAAAAAAAAAAGGGAAAAAACTCCCATAAAAAAACTTGGGTATTTACTACAGTAGTACCCCCATATCCGCGGGGGTTTGGTTCTGTGCTCTTCCGCGGATCTGAAAACCGCGGATAGTAGCGAACGCTTTATTTCCGAATACAATATGAAATATGAAGCAAGGTTAAAACCATGAAACAAGAAAAAATAAATTATATAATATTTATTTAAAATAAATAAACAATAAATAAATAAATATTCTTGTGCTGTGGCACAAATAGAATTTAAGTTTAATAAATATATAAGTTCATACATATGTACGTATAATACATATTTACATACACAACAAGAAAAACTTTATAATCGTGAGCTACATATTCATTCATCTTCCTCCAAGTCCAAGTTAGCAGTCGATTGTTTACTTAGATCCGAAGCAAACGATGTTGATGGCTGTGCATTATCGATAGTTTTGTCGACTTTTTCAAAGAACATTGTTATTGGTAGTTGTCGTTTTGTCTTTTCATTTCAATAAACAAATCCTCCAAAGGTTTCAAGGCGTCTGTTATAGTGCGAGTAATTTTTATACTGCGTTCCATTATTGGATCATATTCTACTATCTGTTCTTTTAATTTTTGAGCAGTTCGAAATATCGCTGAAAATTTTTCAAGCGTCCATGCTGGCGGTTCTTCTTGACCCTCATCCTCATCGTCACTCGCTTCTGGAGAAGATTTCACAAGATCTACCAATTCCTCGTTGGTGAATACTTGATCCTCTTCGTTTATGTAATCACTGAGTTCCTCTTTGGTTATATCGTTAAACCCTTCTCCATCTATTTTCTGCGCTATGTTAAATATCGTTGTTAGATGTGAATTAATATCATGTGTGTCTTCAGAACTAAGAACGATGTCATTCCACAGATTTCTCCAACATGCTATTATCGTTTCTGACTTTAATTCCTCCATCGCTCCTTTGATAAATAGAATTGCGTCAGCAATTGTAAATGACTTCCAGCATTCCATGAGCCCGATATCAGAGCATTCGTTAGCCATTGTATACAGCATTTCGAAAACCTGTCGAATATATATGGCTTTAAAGCATCTAATGACACCTTGATCAAGGGGCTGAAGCAATGAGGTCGTGTTAGGTGGTAAAGAAACCACTTCAACATTTTTATTTTCTGTGCCTAGTGACACAGGATGCCCAGGAGCATTGTCTAGTATCAGCAGCACTTTAAATGGTAATTCTTCCTGTTCCAAATATCTTTCCACTTCCGCAATAAAGCATTGATGAAACCATTGTGTAAATAGAACAGCCGTAACCCACGCCTTTCGATTTGATTGCCAAAACACAGACAGGGAAGCTTTATCTTTGTATTTAAGAGCACGTGGATTCTGTGATCGGTAAACAAGTCCAGGTTTAATCATATGAAATTGTACAAAATATCAAGGTAAGTCTACCCTTAATTGCTTTAAAGCTTGGTGCACATTTTGCAGTCTTATGAATATAAGTCCGTTGAGGCATTTTTTTCCACATAAGACCAGTCTTATCTCCTAACGGTCTTTTCCGGTTAATTCTTACGTCTACTTGACAAAGTACATACAATTTGACAGTTTTTTTTCATAATTTTTTTTTTCCAATGTAATCTTATGCGTTTAGTCTTGCAAGAGGAATTCTGGGTGATGGAGGAATCCTGGAGAGGTGATTCCGATACCACCAAGTATGTCGGTTGGCGAAGATGTACATTTAAAGAGTCATTTCATATCAAAAGATGTTATCAATATTTAAGGTTTCATCATTTTGCTAGAGAATGTCAATCCACTTCAATATGTTCAATCTGTGCATATTATAAACGAAATATTAATAATGACAAAAATACTATATTAATAACTTAAAATCTATTACCTCGTATGAGATATGACAACCAAAGCTAGAAAACCAATCGAACACAGAAAATTTTGAGTTTATACATTTATATAACTTCTTTATTTTTCATATGATGTTTTATAAATCATACCCCAAGATAAATGACAAACGAAAGTCGGAAATCGTGTCAAAATTATCATCTTTTTCGTATTCCGCACAAATATGCACCAGGAAAAGAGAAAATTCAAATGTCTGAAAAACATCACGCGCTATTGAATACTAAAATATGTCGACCTTATTTTAACTTCCTGTGTATATGTTTACGCTAGTTTTTAAATGCCGCATCGAGTTGCCTTAGACAAAATTACTATCCTATACATAAACAAAGCAAAGTGCATATCGGACGTAATTATCCGAGTATAGGAACATACATATAAAATCCAACGTACTTCAATGCTATTTTATTTGCGATGCAAATGCGAACGTTCCTATACCTCGAATCGGTGAAATTTTTTTATTCGCTTTTCTTTACCCCGAAGCGAAATTACTAGTTAGCATAATCGGTTTCCAACGCATACAGATGCGGCATTAAATAGATCGGTCCAGATACCTTACGAGAATCTAGAACATCGCTTGCAAAATTATGCAAATACCGTTAAAGGTAGTATTGAATTCAGTTTGTGTACGTATATATGTCTGTATATGGTATCTGATGTAATTGTGTTACATATAATTTTTGTAGGTTTTAAAAAAGCCTTCGATAGCTTAAAAAGAGTTGTTATCCTAAAAGATGCAAAGAAATTGGGAATACCAGGAAAAATCCTAAGGTTGATCAAAACAACAATGGAGGGCTCTATGGCGACAGTCCAAACCTCTGAAGGAATATCCAGAGTAATAAATATTTATCGAGGAGTGAGGCAGGGTGATGGTTTATCCACAGCTTTATTCAAGCATGTGGTCTAGGAGGTGTAATAATAAATACAGTACAAGTAGTAGCCTTTGCAGATGATTTGGCAATTGTGGCAAGGGACAGGAGGACATTAGAAATAGCACTATTAGACTTAAGTAATGAAGCAGGAAAAAGAGGCTTGGAGATTAACCAAGAAAAGACAAAATATATGGAAGTAGCAAGGAAGGAAGGACTAAAGGATAAGAACTTACAGTTGGGACAATACAAGTTTGAAAAAGTTAAATCTTTTAAATATCTAGCAACTATTATACATAACAGAAACGAAAGGGGTTGGGAAATTGGTAATAGAATTCAATTAGGATATAAAGCATACTATAAACATAAACAACTAATGGCAAGTAAAAATATTAAAAGAAAAACCAAATTGAAAATATATAAAAGTGTGATAAGACCGGTGGTGCTATACGCTGCGTAAACTATGTGCTTAACAAATAAAGAAGAAAACCAACTAAGAACTTTTGAGAGAAAGTTAATACGGAAGATATATGGACCGAAGAAATTTAATGAAGAATATAGACTATTAACGAACTGTGAGATAAATGAAGTACTGGGAGGAGAGGATGTTGTCAGAATAATAAAGTCGCAAAGAATGAGATGGTATGGGCATATAAATAGGGAAAGAGAAGAATCGTTATTAAGGAAAATTACTAAATGGAAACCATGCGCTAATAGACCTAGGGGCAGACCAAAAACACGGTGGGAGGACCAAGTTATACATGATATGAGAAGAATGGGAATTACGGGATGGAAAATAGAAATGAAGAATAGGTGACAGTGGAGAAAAATTTGCGAAGAAGCAAGAAGAAACAAGAACCTATGAAACTGCAAGTAGAAGGGGCGGTGGAATGACGGACCACCATCACCTGAACCTATGTCAGAAGAGCTCTTAGGAGCGGCTAAGATTCCCTAAGGAATGTAAAGCCATATATATATATATATGGTATCTGATGTTCATTTAAAAACGTCATCCAAGTAGCCTATGAAATTTCTGAAAGGTCATCGATTAGCTAAATTATCCACGCAGGTGGTTCAACAATGCTGTTTTTTTTTTATGTAATGTCATAAAAAGGAGCCACATGGTGTCAAATCAGATGGAGGTGGAGGCCACGGAATTTCTGTATTTCGACTAACTATTCGATCGTTAAAAATTGTCTGAGCAAGTCTAATGTTTCAACTATACAATGGGGAGTTACTCCGTCTTGTTGAAAGTAACAATTCTGGCATTTAATATGATCCAGTTGTTCAAGAAATTATTCTAAAATTTCTGTTCAGCACCAAATTGATATATACTTACTTCTTGGTTTCCCGCGCTTGAAACCGCGTCCTAGTACTTCCTCTGTAGGAGCCATCTTAGAGTGAGGATAGGATTTTCTGTTCATACCCATCACTGTACAGCACCACCGTAGTGATTTTAGGTGCTTAAGAGCAATTCCACGGCTGCTACCAGAAACAAGTTTCAGGTGCAGCTATAGGTTCCGCTCTTTCTCCTGTTGTAGCCAACATTTTTATAGAGGCGTTTGGACAATCGAAACAGAATTCGAAATACTGGTTTAGATACATTGATGACACCTTCGTCATCTGACTGCATGAACAAGATTCCTTAAATACTTTCCGTCCATTTCTTAATCCCCAACACAGGTCCATTAAATTCACCATGGAAGGCGAGTCGGAAAATACTCTTCGTTTCCTAGATGTCTTAGTAAATCACCGCTCTGACGGCTAGTTCAGACATTTCGTCTACCGCAAACCATCACATTGTGACCATTACCTAAATGCCCTCTCACACCATCATCTCATAAACTCCTTAGTACAAAGAGGCATTGCCCATATTCAATCCTAACTCCTTATCCCGAGAACTATTCCATGTGACCGAAACTAACCAAGAACAAGTATCCTAGACATCACATCCAGCGTACCATAAACCGACATACATTCCATATCCAAAATATCCAAAACACAAGCCAGTACCTACCAATCCAATGCCTATCTCTCCAACATCCAAGGTGTTACCGATCATATAGGAAGTATCCTATCCAAACACCATTCAAACCTAATTCCAAACTTTCCGATTTCTTTCCTATCAAAGCTCGTAATCCTCTGGCAGCTCCTGGTGTTTACCGAATTCCATGTTCGTGCGGCAGTGTTTACATTGGTGAAAAAAAAACATCATACAGCACTGAACCAAAACCATCACACCCCACTGAACCATAACCATTATCCGCTTATAAACCCATCCTCATATGTCAGCTCTTCAATTTCAGGTCAACAGCGACGAAAGAATCAGCCTTAAAGATGTCCCGTGCAAGTGTTGACGAAGTGTATACCATAGACAACGACCGCGGAAGTCTACGAGTAAGTTTATTCACCCAATTATTCTTCTGTGTTCAAAAGCTGCCCACTCACCTATTTTTTCAGTAAATAGTGGTCGTTGAATTATTTGGTGTGGATTTATAAGGCTCTAAATTCTCATGTTTTGCGAATTCACAAAGATTGATAGGTGAAACCAATCTTTATCGGACCAAATCCTTTTTTTTTTTCGTAATTCCAGTTTATTGACAATATTATTAACTACCCAGTTAAAAAACTCAAGACGTCGTGCATAATTTGCTGGTTTTAATTCTTGTACCGCAGTGACACGGTAAGGATAGAGTTCCAAGTCTTTGTGTAAAAGTTTATGAGTGGTTCCGATTTCCGATGGAGAGATGACATAATTGCATCATCCATTATCTGTTAAGGATTGGCAATAACTTTTTCAGTACGTTCTTTTTTTTTTTGGGTCCTCCACTACCAGCTTTTCGTGCATGTTACTGCATGTAGTTAACAGCAAAAATTTGGAAACTATATAATTGAAAATCCTCTAAGCAATTTTGAATAGAATAAACTCATTCTCCGTCAACACGGGGGTACCATTACAAAAGCAAGTTTCAACGAAGAAAGTTCTTATTGTTCTAAAGAAAACACCATTGTTGCCAGTTGTACATTGAGGTTACGCTAATAACAATCCCTTGTTTAGCTATGAAAACAGCTGATTTGTACGAAATCGGTTATTAAAGAATTAGGGAAATAAACACACTTGAAACGCTAAAGCAGGTTACTTTGTTTGTTGAAATTATTCTGACAATTTTCAAATGTGGATACTATTAGATATATACAAGGTGGAAGTTATTACGTCCATTTGCAACTCTATCTTATTCTATCAAAAAATCAGAAGTAACATGATGAAGTTTTTAAATGAACCAAGGAAATTAACATATCGTATTAGACAAAAAAATAGAACGTGAATGATGCCCCATTTCATATCGTCTTAAAATATCTGCAAAATCTAGCCCACACTGGTTCTAACTCATGATTTCCTACATGTGCAAATAAATACATTAATATAGATCCTCATAAATTCACGTATTTTCTATAAGGTCAATCACCTATGCATATACAAAATAGGATATGTCGGGTTATTAACCATCAGCTTCCCACATAACCGCTTTTGTTTCGTCATTGGCTGCTTGAAATTCGGTAACCTTTTAAGATTCCCTTTCGCAATATTACGTGCAAACATGTCGTAATTAATTTGGCAGACGTTTATTAAAAAGTAGAAATGACTAGTGGATTTTTTTTTTCAATAGTATGACTTTCATTGGCGACACCTCAAGTATATGTATGCACATTGTAGTTGTAGTATTAAAGCCGCAGGGAAGAATCACTTGAAGTTGTTTATCGTGCCATTTAGTCGTCAATTTTAAAAGTTAAGTTGTACATATGTACTTGCGGATGTTTACCAAAATAGTTTAGCGTTCAATGTTAAAGCTATGGTAATTGGAAGTAAATACAAGTTTGACCGTTTCAATATCAATTATCTTATCCCTGATGTTAGATATTCAAGTACTTTTTTTTCAACTTTGGTCGTTAGTCGCTAAACTACTTTAGGTAGTTTAATTATTTTAAAGCGATTCAACTACACAGGGAGAAAAATGTAGGAAATTTAACTACAATTGTCAGCATTTACACTAGACATTGTAGTATATATAGGGACAAGTGCAATTTGTATACCATCAAATTGTAGCACAAACTTGTAGTATTAATTCTTACAATTTGTATGAAAAACAAGAATGAACAGTTGGTTTTCCTAGAACAACGTTGTAAGATAAAGTAGTATTTATTGTGGTAAAATTGTATACAATTTTGTGTGACTTTTCTATATACTGGTGAGCATAAATTAACACCTGTTGCAGTAATATTTATTCCACTCATTATTTTAAATTATTATAATTTTATAATAAATTTGACTTACCTTTATTGAAACATCCATAAAAGATATATAACTTAATACTACATTGTTGTGTGGATAAGTTTCAACTTGTGTATTAATATAATACTGTATAAATTACTGTATATTTCCAATAATTTGTACTAATTCTTATTGTGAGTTTTATCTAATGTAGTATGTAAAATGTCTACCTTGCAGTTTTAAAATGTTTCAGTCGCCTGTAACACTTCCAATATTTTTCTCATTAATTCTATAATTTATCGTTAAAGTTTAATTTCATTGTTAAAAGGATCAAAGTAGGTAGTAAAGATACACTATGTTAACAAACTAGAAACTTATATTCTTCAACTAAGCAAATTCACAAATAACAGACTTTAATATAACACAAATATTTAAAACAAAACAGCAGTCTTCTGTAGTACTTCCTCATTTATTTATTATAATTTTACTACGCTACCCCAACGCGGGCGTACCCTCACCGAAGCTGCAATCGACAATTGTTTTCTACTTTCGGTAATTTTCACATTTTTTTCCATTGACAATTGACTATTGGTACTATTACATCACTAGGTAAGTGCCTGAAGACGGTTTATTAACTGAAACTACCACAGTAATATAGTAAGATTGTAATAAATAAATTGGGAAGTTATATATTAAAACATCAAGAGAGCACTATTCATCACAACCGCGTCTAACACAGGTAAAACCAAAAGGAAGGACAATTGCAATGAACTACACATGTGCATTTCAGTGTCGCGTGATCGAGAACGCCAATCGTCGATGAGCATGTAAATGCAAATTGGCGCTTTATGTAAATATAATTGGGGATGCGCAAAACAGCCGGATTTAAATATAATTTTTACTGAGGATATATTGTTAGCATTATTTTTTTTTTCAGTGCTGGAGTATCGGGCAAGTTGCAGTATCACAGGTGGATGTAATAGTAATAAGTGTAAAAGTGTTTCACTTGAGCAAAAATTATGTTTGAGATGCATTATATTATGTCTGTCCTCTTTCACATCTTGCTATACTATGGTATGGATCAAACATTTTTGATTTGCACGTTATAAATGCATAAATCAGAAGCAAACGTATTATGAGCTAACATAACGTGCTAAAAGAATCATTTATATTAGAGCAACTAATTCCTAACAAATATTGCCGAAGTTATTTTTAAAGGTGTAAAGTGGAGAAGTGTTATTTGTTCTTTATTTTTATAATTTAATGATTAGCGTCATCCAAGTATATGGCTTAATATATGTATATAAGTGTATATAACACATGTTTATCTTAAGATAAAGCAAAACTATAAAACATTAGTCTTCTCTTTCTCTCTATTTTATGTAACATATGTACAAACACGAACATCAAAATAGCTTATCATTTCTATTTGCGGGCTCAACATCATGGCAAATACAAATCTATATTTGTATCTTCCCATCACTCCGATAACTATAGACTAATTTCAAACTATAACAAACAGTTAAAATTACATTTGCGTGTCTCAAAAAGTGCGAATCTTGTTAGAACGCGTCAATCACATAAATCTATATACCGCAAATTGTTACAACAAATAAGAGGCTATACGTATCAATTAATGGACAAATATTAACTCGTGTAATCCGCACATTCGCAAAGTATTTGTAGTTCGGCTAACTAAATTTTCGTGTTAATCCCGTAGTTATCTAGTAATTATTTAGTAAGGATCGACAATGAATCAGTATAAGACAGTAAATTTCTATGGTAAATGTAAATGAAAAAGTTTTTCCGTACATGATGTAGTTAGGCATATTAATCTTTCAGGAGCACAAGGAAGAATGAGAGATTATTTTTTTTTAATGATTAAAAAGTAGTAGTTTTGAAGATTAAATGCATGGCCTAATTTTTTTTGTTAAATGAAATAATTTGGATTTTTCTTCGATTTTTAATAATAATAATAATACAGTTCATTAAGCAGATTCCTCTTATACAACATAAGCAAACATGACATAAAAGTATGCATGTCATCCAGACAATATCTCAATATCTGCTTAAATGGATCGGAATCATCTCAACGATGCTCTCCCTTCGGATCCATCAATATAATAAGATATACTAACAAAGGTGCAGACGCACATAATTATTATACACTCCGCCAAAAAAGTATCGCATAAACTAAAAAAGGGCATTTATGAACCAAGATATTTTTATACGTTCACAAAAAGTTTGCCTCGTGTATGTGAACTATAAAAACACTAACAAAATAATGGAACTTAGCGTTTTTACTTTATTTTTTTCCTAAAAGAACACATTTAGAAAAATGCATATGTGTAAGGTTTGCTCAGTTGTTTATTGAAAGTCTTCCTATACGGACAAATTTTAAAGTGCGAAGTCAGAGTTCTGTACCAACGCTTTTAAAACTAAAATGAGCAATTTAACTTCAGAACAAGTGGCTGCTATAGTTGCTTTAATCGAAGATGGACGATCTCAAGCATACGTTGCTAATTTGATGAACATCAATCAGTCAAGTGTTTCTAGAGCCGTAGCCAGATATAGGGAAACAGGCATTTACAGTAGAAGACCTGTACCAGGTCGTCCAAGATGTTCTACTCGCCAAGATGACCGCTATTTACTACTACAAGCATTACGTCGAAGACATGTAACTGCGAGACAATTGCAGAACGACTTGGCTAGAGTCAGAAATACTCGTCTGAGTACTCAAACTATTCGGAATAGGTTACGACAGAGTGGATTAAGAGCTAGAGTAGCTGTAACAGCCCCTCATCTCACTAGGAACCACCGAGTGGCTCGCTTAAGGTTTGCCAGAGAACATGTAAATTGGAACATTAATGACTGGGCCAATATACTCTTCACAGATGAGTCAAGATTTGGTCTTTACACCTCAGATAGGCGTATCTCAGTGTACAGACGAGACGGTGAGCGCTATTCGCAGTGTGATATCAGACCTAGACCTAATTTCGCTGGTGGCTCTATTATGGTTTGGGGAGGCATCTGTTTAACAGGTCGTACAGAGTTAGTACCAGTAGACAGAGGTACACTGACTGCCCACAGGTATATAACGGACATTTTAGAAGAACATGTAGTACCATATGCGCCAATTATAGGAAACGAATTCATGTTAATGCACGATAATGCACGACCGCATGTTGCAATAATCGTCCAGTGGTATTTCAGTTTTAGATTGGCCTGCGGTAAGTCCGGACATGAACCCTATCGAGCACGTGTGGGACCTCCTTCACAGACGGATACGAACCCAAAATGTTGCCCCAGCGGACCTGCATGGACTAGCAAATGCTCTCCGTGACGAGTGGGAGAATTTGGATCAGGCTTATATACGGAGGTTAATCGAATCTCTGCCAAACCGTATGCGAGCGGTCATAAGAGCCAGAGGTGGCAATACTCAGTATTAAAAGCTACTGTTATGACATTTTTCTTTCCAAAATTATAATTTCTTGTTTTAATAAAAATCTCAAGTATGAGTTCTTGTTTTTATTTGGCCTGTATTTTATTTAAACAATCATAGAAATTATATCTTAGAGCGCATTAAAGTATATTTACAACTTTATGCTACAAACAAAGATTATGCGATACTTTTATGATTCAAAACTAAATTATGCGATACTTTTTTGGCGGAGTGTATAACAAAAAAGAAAAAGAACGCAAATCATGCCATATTCTCATGCATTGGTCGATCCAGTAGGCGCAGTAACAACATGAAAGAGGTAGCGGCCTCGTATGAGATTATTGTTGCTCAAGAAAAATATGTTCCCTATACTTATGCTTAAACACAGTAAGGGACAAGGATTTAAGATACAGAGGGATAGAGTTATAAACAATAGCGACGTTATAAGAAATAGACCGCTTGAAAAAAAATAGAATTAAATAGCGGCGGGGTAAGCGTGCCCTTGTATCTAACATTAATGTTATGAACATCGGTTCTAAAGGTCAGTCTTCGGTGCAAGTAGGGGGAAACTCTAGATGAAATCAATTTGTAACAGAAGCAAGCAAGGTGAAATTTCCTTCTTATTATGATATTAAGCCAACCCGCCCTAGCTAGTGTATGGGAGATATGCTGCCTCCTCCTGATACCATATATAAATCTTAAACTGGCACTTCGAACTTTTTGTATTCGGCGAATATCTTCCGAATCCAAACAGGGACCATAAATAACATCACAATAATGACACCTGGATTCACAGGGGATTTTGCGCAATTCCACTATCAGGGAATTCCTACTACCATACAATCCTTTAGCCAAAAGAAGCAGTCGATTGTAAGACCTAAATTCTTAACCATTTCCACAACATCCAATTTTTCTTTATTCACAGTCAATTTAATTTTATTGAACATATATCGCGTTCGGCCGATCAAATACGACAACCGCCATTTTGCTTGCATTAATGGTAATATGGTGTGCTAAAGATATGTCAAAAACCGTTCGAAGGTCATCATTTAATTTGAATAATACTAGCATCAACCTGATCAGCATCGAACGAATGATAAAGCTGGATATCATCAGCATACATATATGATACCTACAAACTTTTAGTTCCTTTAACAAATATGAAGAGTAAATAGAAAATATTAGTGGCCCCAAAATACTCCCCCGGGCAACCCCAGAATTCAAATGTTTAAACTGTGAGAAAACGTTATTCATGCGTACTTGCTGATGTCGCCCAGTAAAGTAACTTTTGAAGAAAGAAATAGAGTTCGCATCTAAGCCAATGTAATGTAAAATACTAAACAGTAATTCGTATTTAATAGCATCAAAAGCCATAAAATAATCAAGACAGATAAGTACTGCTATTCTAACCAGACTGATAGGGCGTAAACATCGAGTAATCCTCGTTGGCGTATCTGAACAGTAACTAATCTTTCAATAACCTTCGACAATACAGGTAGAATACATGTTGGCCTAAATATGTGATGTATATATTTGAAATGTCTCAAATACAGATCTTAGGAAGCCGGCAGGACGACAAATATGCAATAGTGCAATTTTTCATACAGTGTGAAATCATTAATGTATATTTACGACAAATGTTTATGACTTCTTACCACAGCTGAGCAAAGTACTTGACAAAAGTAGTGTAGTAAAACTACTAACTACTTGGATAAAAAAAGTAGTTACACCACTTAGTATAGTTTCATCTTCATAATATTTCTTTTGTCTTCTAGATATTGTAAGACATTTCTTTCAGAATCTTCATTTTTATTGTATTCGATATCACATCGCTCTCCGCGGCGGCGGCTTACCCTTCTACGACCATCGTGCGTCTTAGTCAAAATCGCGATTTGTCGTGAAGACGAAATTATGCCATTCTACTTCCCAAATGTGCCGTTTTTCTTCTGCCGTCTACCTTGGTCTCCAAACCATAATATTGTGATTATTAAATAAGGTTACGGTTAAAGTTAAATTAGTTAAAGTTAAATTAATAAACAAATGAAGATATACGCACAATCCTGTTCAAAATAAAATCGACGTTACAATAACGTCAACACACCAGTTTCTCCTCATTCTCAGTTTAGAAAAATCCGAAAGCTCCTTTTCCTAACATCCTTCTGCGTGCGTCTAATCCAGTATCAGAATCGGTCAATTGCAGAAACTTTCCGGAACATTGCCTTTCCTCACCGGTTGTTCGGAATGCGTTTCAAGTTTCCAGTGCTCGCCGTGTAGTACACACACACACACACGATAACGGTGCCCATAAACTAGGGCTTCGCGCATAATAATTATTTTAGTATGTACCGAGAGGGGAGCTCTTTATACGTAATACTTTGCGGCCAGTGTAAATTCTGTCACGACCGTTATGATATGAAAGTTGATGTTTCATTTAATACCGTTCCTTTATAGCGCACTGCATACTTCTTCAGTTGCATGCCGCATACGTACATACAATAGGTATATTTACGTCAATTATATACAATTATTTTGCATGTTATGGTAGAGTTTTATCAAAACTTTTTTTTTTTGCTATGAAAAGCAGGAGATTATCATAATATCTGATAGTCAAGCAGTCATTAGGGCGCTAAGGTCAAACATAATCAGCTCCAAGATGGTTTGGGAGTGTCTACACAAACTAAACGAGCTAGGCAAAAAGAACAAGGTAACCCTATTGTGGGTTCCGGGACACACGGGAGTGGAAGGAAACGAAATAACAGATAATCTCGCTAAGAGAGGGGCTAGAACACCTTTTGTAGGGCCAGAACCTTTTTGTGGGATAAGTAGCAGCATAACACTGGAGAAACTGAAAAATGAAGTAGAGCAGAGAAAATCCAAATACTGGGAGAATCTCCAGGGAATGAGGCAAGCTAAAACTCTTCTGGGTACCTATAACCAGAAGAGATCCGCAGAATGCATCAACCTGAGTAAAAATAATATTCGGATATTGACAGGGATCCTTACAGGCCATTGTAAACTGAACGGACATCTAAGCAGGCTTGGAATAGCGAAGGAAGCCGAATGTAGATTTTGTGGGGAACAGGACGAAACGTCCATCCATCTACTCACAAACTGTGTTGCACCGTGCAACTCAAGGGCGCTGCACCTGGGAGCATGTGAAATCGAAGAGGGAGAGTTACCTAAGCTGGGGCCTTCGGACATTCTGCACTTCTTAAAAGGAATCGGACTGGACGGCCAGGTGTAAATACAGCGAGAAGAGGGGACACAATAGATCTTTTAGGTCGCAGTGTACTATCACCCTAATATCACACATACATACATCAAAACTTTTTGTCAATTTTGAATTTTAAAGATATGGCTTCTGAATGAAATTTTAAATATACAGGCTGATTCATGTAAGTTTAGCACAAAGTAGATGATCTTTTTTAAATAGAACAGCCTGTATATTTTTTTTATTTTTGATATCTCCTTAATGAACTGATTTCAACGACCTGTAACATTTATAACCTAAATATATTTCCATATAATGCTCTTCGCCCAATTGCAGCACATACCTGCAAAGCACCGGGACTCTCATCTACCGAAAATGACTGTGAATACTTAGGAGTGATAATAGAAGAATCAGGAAGCCAAGAAAAAGAAATAAACAAAAGAAATTAATATTTACCACAGTATAAATAAAACCTTCATTAACAAAAAAGAAGTATCAACTAAAACAAAGACGAATATCTACAAAGTTATTTACAAACTCATACTAACATGGATGTGAAACTTTCCAACCCTGGTATATGTATGTATATACCAGCAAAGAACGATACTGAAAGTTTTTACACACACCTGTCAAAAGTTTCTTCTTGTTACATTGTAATCGCTACGTTTCGTTGCTTTTCTTTTGCAACATTATATATAAACATCTTTATTGAAATAAATTATAGCATAATACTATAATATACATAAAAGAAAAGAGTACATCGCACAAAGAAAAAAATAACATTCAGCTTCAATTATTGTACATGTAAATAAATTACAAATTTCCAAAGAATATTTAAATGTGTTTCCCTACGGGGAGAGAATTCCTTAATATCTTAAATCACATTTGGCATTAAACTAACAAAAATACACAGATCAAATCACCTGTTTGTGATTGTTGCATACCACAGATTAAAGTTGCACACAAATATTTCTTCTCTACAACAATAAAACTAGAAATATGGTAAATTCTAAATAAAACATACTTTGCTGTAAAAGGAGAGCTAATAACTACAACTGTATATTACATGTGGAAAAAGAAACGTATTATTATAATTTCATGTATCGTTTACGATTAACATTGCACGAAACGCACAAAATACTTTTTTTTTAAATAATAATATAAATAACAATATTGCAAGGAAATTTTAAAAGAAAATTAAGCCTTGACAGTGGCGATCATTGATTTTAACAATGGAAACAGTTACCGTATAAAGAAAGTAAGTAATTTATTAATATATATTCATAGAATCAGAATCATAATATGAAGCGTCTATTAACCTTATCTAAAAATCTCTAGATTAATACTAAAAAATTAATATAAAGCAGCGTATAAATGACACCTATGTACCTAACATTATCAAAACAATAGGATCACAAGATTCAATTCAATTACAACTAAAATGGTTGAATTGTTCTTCCATTGAACCTGGATTACGTGAAACTGAGAAAATGGATCAAGTTGCCTAAATCTAAACTTAAATCTAAATTCTGCAATGAACCTAAGGTAAATATATATTTGGATGCACATACACAAAAATAATTCTACCTAAGGGCAACAGTGGAAATGTGATTAGTTAAATAAGGGAATAAGGAGATTGCTTCAGATGGCACGCACACACGACACGTAATTAAATTTCAACAGATACCTTTTCATTTGTTTTTTAAATGTAGACAAATTGAAGGTTTTAAATTCTTCAGGAATGTTATTATAGACATTGCTAATCTTATAAGAAAATGACCGTTCAAACAAAGTTGTAGAATGGACAGGAAGAGTCAACGTACCCTTAAACCGAATGTTCAAGGTGTGAACATCTGTACGGAACCTAACTCTTCTAAACAAGTTTTTAGGCTCCTTGTTCAATTAACTTTCTTTATATTTCATTATCAAACATTTAATTTCATCCTGCTTTAATTCAACCTTTTAAAATCGTACTGTAATATACTTGTAACATTCAAAATCAAACTGAGAATAGCAATGTTTCTTCTTTTCATATTTTAGCAACGCTGAGAAACGATTACAACTAATTATTGATCCGAATAACAATACTTCGATTCTACTTAAAACTGAAAGTGAGAGTTTAAAGTGACTAACCGCGCGTATTGTAATTTGAAAAAAAAACCCTTTCGCTATACCCGTTCGTTCCAAGTGAATGTAAAAAATGAAACGACAAGAAGAAAACATTAATTCCGAACACTTTCTCCCAAGTCCTCCACCTCAATCAGGTGTATTAGCAGGCTGTACATCGACTCCAAAGTATATCAGAATATCGCTACTTCACTATACTATCACACATCACAGTATCGGTAGATATTCTCTGAATGCGAATACGTGTTCGTATAAGACACGTTTACCTAAGGAGAAAGTGAAATAAGTTATAATACGTATTTTTTATAATGTGAGAGATAATTATTAAAAGGTTCACTGACTTGAATATAACATGAATTATAAATGTACATATGAACAACATACATATCGCTATGTTATTTCTGGGAGTTAAGCTATACAAAACCCACAGAATCATAATATCGACCATAAAATTGTTTATGTAAATGTATCTTTATCTATTTATTTATTTATTGTCAACGTATTGCTGTGGTCTGGCACCTCGGGTTTTTGTAAATTCAGTTTTTTTTTGTTCATTCCGTTAAGCGTTTGTCAATGTTGGGAGAAATTTCAAATTGTTTTATTTTCAAATAAGATTTAGTTAATGTTTTGGATTGTTTAATTTGTTTATTTTATTGTTCAGTTGTTTATATTAATTTCAGTCAGGTGTACATTTTGCGTTCACTGGTATTGTATATATATTGTTTTGTTTTGCGAGTTCGTCCGTTTGCGGACAGATCTGTGTGCGTTGCATCGCACGCATCTGAGATTTTTATACTTATACGATTGTTTAACCTTGTGAGTTCAGTTCCTTGATCGATACGAAAGTAAGTAGATATATAAAGTTGTATTTCATTGTTGACAGTTTGTGATTATTGATTTCAAGTTTTGAATTCACGTTTCTGATATTATTTCGTTCATCACGGAACTCATTTAATAATAACTGATATTGTATTTTTGTGTACACAACTTAGATATAAGATCTGTTATTATTTCTACGTGCAGGAAGATATTTTAAGTTTAAAGAGTTAATTTTTTTGTTCGTTGTTAATTTTTCTGATTTGTAATTATTTATTAATCACCTCGGGTTGGGTGAATAAAAGCATTGTGCTTGCTTTTATTTTTCATTTATAAATTACTTGAATTTTCCACGTTTAATTTAGTTGTTTTAATATTGAGACCACGTGGATTGAATTGAAAAAAAAAATTATTATCTTCCTGAACTTTTTGTTTTCTGTTGCTTTGTAAAAGGATTTTGAATTGTCCTTTTGTAATTTAAAGTCAAATGCAGTTTTGATTTAGACCATTTTTGTCCAAGGTTTTTTTTTCTGCAAAGTTTGTAATTATTTTTTTTCTTTTTTTTTTTAAATAATAAAATTATTGAATTTTTATGTCATTCAAAATACTGTTCTTTTATTTTCGAGTTAACCTTTTAAAATTTTTTTTTTTTAGTGTAAAAGAAAGTCAGATTTCTTTCACCCACATTTTACTTTTCATGATAGTAACCCTGAGTTTAATTGTTCTTTTGCGCCTTATAAAAATTGTTATCATTTGAGCTAGCTAATTTAATTTTCACATTTTAAATTTCATTTTACATTTTTGTTGGTACATTCGGTACACAGCATTATGTAATAATTTAAACTAAACACTCGTAATCATGGATTTTAGGGCATGTGTATGCCTTTCGATGAATGTTTGACGAGGAATTTTTATGCTGTATTGTTGGAAACGATTTCCCCGAAAGTTGCCGGAGGACTTTCGCCCTGGTGATATTGGGTTTGTTAAAAACAAATATGGGGGACTTCTTTTTCGGTTTTTCCTGAGTGTGGTTGCTTTTCGTATATTTATCTAGAATTTTGTAATATCTATCACAATTTAAGTCCATAAAGTATTCAAATTTACTTACAAGAATGAGAGTATCACGTGTATAGTGCTAAGATGATGGGTATCCAGTTATTTCGAGATTCGGGGTGGCCTTTCGACTAATCCTGGGGTTTTGAAGAACAACATTCGAGGCAGTTTGCTGTGAGTATGCAGTATCATATTATTCGTTTGCGATGTATACTTGAAATCTTGTGGTAGGGCCAAATTTTACTTTTCATGCCCTCTATCATTTGAGATCTGGCATATCTTTGAAGTGAATGAGAGTATAATAGATGGCTCTGAGTGGTATTTAGTAAAATAAAACAGTTTTTTTACTTTATAAAATTTAATTAAAATTTAAAAGATTTATCTACAAGTTACGTAGCAATATATTATAATTCTAATTGAAATCAGAAGTGCTTTACATTGTAAAATACTCAAGTAATTTCACTGAATAAAGTGTATTGAAGCTGTAGATATAATAAATATGGGATGTTCATTCAAAAATGTCGTCAAGAAGTGTACATATGAAATGTTAAAAAAAATTGGTGTATGTCTCAGACCTTTCATCGATCTAACTGAGAAACGTCAAAGCTCAATGTACATACATAAATGTCTATATTCAGTTTATTTACATAACGACCACTGTATTTTACACTCCAAAAATGCTGTAAGAACGGCCATATGGATTAACAAAAAACGGATCATCCCATTTTCGTGCAGAGCGTCTACTAGATTATTCAATATACAAAGATAATACTTCACATATTTTTAATTCACATTTCATTGATTTACCGAAAAAACTTAATGAACGAATCATTTTCTTCAAGTTCTGTTGACTCTCCCAGCGAGAGCTCATTTCTTATAAAAATAATAATAATCCTTAATGCCCAACAGGACGAACCGAATTACAAGACATAATAATGAAATTACAATACACAATAGACACAAAATTCCATTTAGCATTCCTGCACATAGTGTAAATTGGAGAGCGCTGCATCAGCATATTAGTCCTCGCAACAGGCAACTGGAAAGTGACATCATACCGTGAACGACTCCGAGGAACGTGTAACATCACTGTCGAGAGAAGACATGGACAATCCACCTTGTTATTTATCAGCTTCCGTAAAAAGTTGGCGCACTGAAAGTTTCTCCTATCAGAGAGCGAATCCACGTTATGACGCAATAGCGAATCTGATTGGCTGATGCCTCTAGGTGGATAAACACTGTCAATCTTGAATGATTTAAAAAGAACTTTAAAAATCTTCGATGTATTCGATCAAGCATTACTTGGTGAGATCCATAGAATGGATACCAATGCAATAACTGCATATCCCATCTCGCTGGCTACAAATGCATAATACAAGATTTTAAAAAGTTCTCATATTTGTAAAATGTGTAGCCGCCCGCATAATGAAACCCAAGACTCTGTAACTAGCTGCACAAACATTCTCTAGTTGAGGTTATAATATATCTTATACCTAGTATTTTCTTATAACGACATTGTTTTAGCCATTTCATATTTTAATTCTTCGTTTACTCTATCCGATGACCTTATTTCTCCCTATTTATTGAAAATTAGTTATAATACTAACCTATTAGAACCTTTAGTTTACCTTTATAACTTTGCAATCAACAATCATGTTTTTCCTATACTATCCTAAAAACGAGCTTATTCAAACGATTATTAAAAAAACCTACGCTTTTTCTAACTTATATAAATCACTTTCCTCAGTGCCTTTCATCATCCAGTAGTTCAACGATTTTTGCGTATGGTATTAATCTTCTCGTTTCTAACGTAAACTTAAAACAAATGTGTTGGATTTGGCCAATTCAACTTTCATGTCAAAGTGGATGTCCTTAAACAAACTAATCCTCAACACAAACAAAACCAATTGTATCTTATTTAAAAATGGTAGTAAAAATAGACTGAACGGTTTGAATAAACTTCTATTTAATTTTTTTTTGTATATACCTAGTTGTCAGATGTATGTTCGTTATTATAGTATGTTGGTTATACTGACTCACTGCAGAATATCTATCAAAATACAATACTTGAACATACATACATATATAGTCAAACAAATCTCAATTTGTTAATGCAATAACAATTGGGACACTGGATCAGCATTCAAAGTAGAAGCAAATTTTTATGTAGGCACACATTGACGATTTATTAACCATAGACGTAATTATACTGGCCATTGTATGGAAATTAGATTCTTAGAGTAATTCCGAACGTAATAGCTTTCCTATTTTGTGCACACGATTTCTTATCGCGTAAATATTAAGTTTGTAAACAACTTCAGTCTAATCTTATGTTTCTTCTGTACCTCCTTATACACATATGTTATGTATACATACAGAACTTGTCATGATTGATTCCTGTGTTTATTATTCAATTGCTCATAAATATTTACTTCACAATTATAGCTGTATTTTTGAATAAGTCGCAGACACAAAAAGAGAACTTAATGTTTTGCATCTAAACTCTTTCCTAAAAATAAAATTAAACTGTATTCAACGCAAACAAATAACATGTTAATCATCTTTACATATAGTGATGATATTTATCGGCTACTATTTTTTTTAATTATCTGAAGCAATCAACATCAGTAAAGAAATTACTATACTACATTTTTTTTTTGTCGAGCGGCTGATGAGAATAAACATTTAATTGAAGCCCGCTCAATATTAACCAATTAATTTGGCAAATTGCATTAAACGATGCACATAATACAAAGTCGATTTTCTGGCTCGTATCAAAAATTAACTTTAATGATTCTCTACTTGACACGTTAAATTCGCAAATTTGAAAATAAAAAAAGACGCAAATTATTACGTAAAAAAAAACTCTCCGTGAGTTTGGTTATAAGCGTGACACTTGCTGAACACGTGCTATTGTTGCACTGTCTAGAACTAGAGTATACAGTGTGGCAACCGTTCATAGCACGATGCATGTATTAGTAACTACTGGTCGACTGTAAATGGGCGTGCCACCTTGAATTGCCACGCCTACTTAGCGCCACGCGGATGGCATTTACAAACGATAGCGGACGTATTATAAGTTACACGTATAAATGTATTGGGGCATATAGGCAAATCAAAGTCTTTTAGAGTTCTATGTTATAGCATAAGTGATTAAACATTACATGTGGTAGACAATACTAATCCTGAAAAATAAAAAGCACTGTTAGAGGTAGTGTGTTCCCGATATAAGTAAATATTTTTAGTTGTTTGAAGCATCAGATAATCACTGATAACATGTCAGTGAAGTAATTCATCACAGCCTCATAAACAACATAAAAAATCAAAAATAAATAATGAGAACTTCTAAACTTTAAAATAAAAACTAAAATAATATTGTTCAACAAGTATAAAATCTAAAAACGCAACTATAATAAAATAATGGAAAATAAAATATTTAATTCTTAAAACAGAATTGTATTCAACATTGCAATAAACCCGCAATTAACTAAAATAGAATATTATTCTTAAACAATAATAAAATTTGAAGTAAATTAATTTATTAAGTGTTCAAATAAACCTCCCTCTTGATAAGAACAGTAACCCAACCGATCATAAAAATTCCGACGAACATTTGTTAACATATCTGCTGTGACAGTATTACTGATTTCAATAATTCTCGCGTGCAGTTCCTCTAGGTTTGATGGCCGTTGATCACCGTATCCGTATATTGTATTATGTAAAAAGGGCTATGAAAAGAAATCGATTGGAGCTAGATCAGGGGACCGCGCTGGGCATTTAATAGGGCCCGAGTTACCGATCCATCTGTTTTCAAAAACCGCGTTTATAAAGTTTGTTACAATGCGTGTATTGTGTGCTGGGCAACCATCTTGCTGAAACCAAACTTCATTTATATTAAATCGCTCCCGTATTGCCGGAATAATATTATTTTTAAGTCAGTGTAGGTATCTATTTCCGTTTAAAATACCGTCAATGAAAAACGGCCCAATTATATGATTTCCAATGATACCTGCCCATACATTTAGCTTCTGTGGATACTGCGTTCGCGTTGGTATATTTAAATGTAGATTTTTACGCGACCAGTAACGACAAACTGCGCGGTTATGATGCCCGTGTAGGTAAAATGTTTTTTCATCTGTGAACAATACGTTGTTAAAAAAAAATTGGTTATCGTGATATTTTTTTATCATTCTTTCGCAAAATTCCATTCGGCGATAATAATCATCGGGAAGAAGTATTGTGAACTTGTAAATTTGTATGAACGATATTTATTAGTACGTAAAATCTTATGAACCGTTGTTTTAGAGATACCTAATTCGCGAGCAATTTGTCGAGATGACATAGTGCGATTTACTTCAACTAAAGCACATACTCGAATTTCTATATCGCTTACATTCTTATCCGGAACAACTTTATTTTTATTATTTACTAAAGAAAATGTAGTTTCAAATCGATTAACGGTCCTACGAATGGTGTTTGCATTGGGAATTTGACTTTCGGGGAAATTAGCTGCAAATAAATCCCGAGTTACTTCCGCGGAATTACCACCGTAAAAGTGTTTAATCATGAAGAGTTTTTGCTCCGGCGTATAGTACCCCATTTTTAAAATAACCGTTATCTACCTACCAACAAGGCGTTTTATTAAATAGTACGAGCGAGTAGTTCTCCCGACGAAATATAAAATGCATCTGACACGCACCTGTGCGGCGACAGCGTAGAAATGTGGATTTCTTGGCAAATACGAGTGCATCATAGCAATATGCTAATGTAATCCAGTCGAATATTCCGTATACTTCTTTACCGTTCTAATGCACGGATACCTCTGTGTATCTCGCTTACACAGGATCGCTATAATACGGACAATTGGTAGATGCACTTTACTTTCCTGTTTCGACTAAAAAAAATCTTGTTAATCTTTAACAAAGTAGAAAGGTTTTCGGTAACAACTTTGGGTAGTTGTTACATTAACAATTTGTTTTGTGGATCTTTCTGCAGCAACATTTGTTGATTTTAACAAAATTTTTATCACTGTAATACACGATAAAAAAATCAAACATAAACTTAGCATGTATAATACATTATTATATACAACACTGCCTCATTTATATATAGCATCTATTATAGTAATAGTCTTGTTTATTTGTTGATCTCTATCATATCATTATCAGAGTCTACAATTTCAATGAGAGATGCACCGCGACTATACCTTGTATCAAATGCGCAGTATATAACTTATTACAGTGACCGGGAACTAGAACCCAAAGTCAATTTTCCAATTCAACCAGCGGCTAACCTTGAAAAAGGTATAATAGGCGGCGTATACAACACATGCGTATAATGTTTACTTGTCTATCTATGCCTTTTTTTTTGTTGCCTGAAGTCTACGAGTTTGGCTTTGATGATGATGAGAATGCGTTAAGATTTAAATTTTAGTGAGGATTAAAAATTTATTTGGAAAACCTTTAGGTAATTATATATGAATTGCGCCCAGTGATTTTTCTACAAAATATCTGAAAACAAAACTTTACTAGGTATAAATGCCTTATTTCTTATCTGATGATGTAAATTTAATCTAATTGACATAATAGTTATGTAAGCCTTCGTCATTTTACGTATGCTAATTTATTGCCAGTTTCTGGTGGCACACCTGCACGTATAAAATTTCAAAAAAACATTCAAATATTTTACAGAGAGAAAAAAAAAAGTGAAAATGCAAAATCCACATAAACCAGTTTTTAGTCTGCCACACAAATGTACATAATTCAAACTTGAAACCGTATAATTCCATGTCAGTATGGTAAATTATTCACAGGCAATTATTTCGTTCTAATTAATGTAGATGGCCAAAAACGCTAACCTTGATAAATAATCTACTAGATATGCTCAGTATGTATATCAAGTATGTAAATTTGTTATGCTGCATAGTCGACCAAATAAGGAATTCGAGAATGTTAAAAACAATACTTATAAATTTTAATATAGATAATGAACAGAAATGATATTAGCTGCTAAATATGAATATGTATACACAAGTTTACATTTATTTTAGAATTTAGATCTATTAATGAGACGAGAAGTTTCGTGAGGATGAGTTTGGTGAAAATAAATTGTCGACATTTCTATAAACCTTTTTTAAATATGTGTTTGCAAAAAGATCCTTAAATTTTATTATATTTCATGGAAATTGCGGTTACAATCGTGTAATAATGTCAATTGAAATGTTTGCCTGATGAATATACGTTAAATCTTTTGAGATATTTCCAAAATCCCCTGTGATAACATCAAATAAATTTTAGTTAATTTTCAATAGGCTTTAATTTATCAATATCAAACGAACAACAAACGAGGATATAAATCGTTTCCTGATGGAATACATTTTAGTAGATTTTGAAATATGATAGTTTGAAAAAAATGAGTAGTTTGCATACACCAACCTTGATTTATTTAAATCAGAGGCTCCCAAACTTTCTTTTCTCATAGACCACTTTGAAAGTTTTGCTGGTTCCGGTTGACCCCCTGCAGCTACATTTCTGCCATATTCCCAAAACTCGACAAAAAAATGTGAAGATTAGTTCTAACTATGGAAATTTGCGTTGCGGCTGAGTTATTGGTTAATTAATTAATTGATTGTGCTGTGAGTGGATGTCAAAAAAGTAAAGTTAGCCAATCAAAAAAGAGATCCCATCCAACTTTACTCCTTTGACATCTACTCACAGCACAAGAAACCAATCAATTCTCACATATTTTATTTAGAAAACTCCCCATTCGGAGTGGTAAAAATAAAAAGAAAAATAGTATATTTCCTTGTGTTGTATTTATTCAAATATGGAATCATTACACTATTAATTATTATTGTTATCATATTACATTGTAATATGATAACAGTCGTAATATAATTAAAATTAAATATTAATAACGTAACGTAACTTCTACAATGACAATCACAAAATAGTCATAATTTTAGTGGGAGCGATGTACTTGATGGATTGACAGAAAATTATCAATATTTGGCTTCAGTTTTGTTAGGAATAACCGCAAATCTTCCCGTTCTGTGATATTCAATCTGCTCCTTTTTTTTTTCTTAAAAGGTTTATAACGACACTACTTAACCTTTCTCGACAAGATATGACGAGGGAAACGCTATCAAAAGCTTTCTTGCAATTCCCCACAGTCCAGGATACTTTTCGGGTATTTCTGCCTGCAGCCAAAATGTTTGATACCCTCTTTTAAATTTCACCTTCAGTTCCTCATTAGTGCTAAGCTCGAGTAGCTCCTCTTGTAATATCACATTCTCCACTTCCGTTTCATCAAGTGGATTTATGATCCATGGTGGTATTTCCACCGTCAGAATATCTTCAAATCTGATTTTAAAGTCATCATGCAGGGCGATTAAATGTTGAACGTATGTGTGAATATCCTCATCAAGGCATTCTACCTGTGACAAGTTTGGAAACTGGGAAAATTCGCGCCGACTAATATTTTGCTTCATAAATTTCAATTTCCCAAGAAAAGCTAAAATTACACCCTTTGTTTTTATTAAATTGAGGCTGTCCCCTTGTAATTGTAAGTTAATGTCATTAAATTTTTTGAACAAATCTGTCAAATACGCGATGTCTGCTTTCAAATTGATCAGGTTTTCTTTTAAATCTGGATCTTTACTTTCCAGAAACTCGACACGTTGTACTGAATATGGAATATGCAAGTTTTTACAAGTAACAGTCGCTGAGCTTGTTAAAATATTATCTGCCTACATTGATAGGTGAACTCAAGCCAACATTTTAGTTCTTCACTATCGGAAGCAGATAAATTTTCGTGGGCCCCCGCTTACGAATTGTGAGCCCCCATTTTTTTGTCACGCCAGCGTAGACCCCCGTCGAGTCTCCCGTGGAGCCCTGGGGGTCCACCTGGACCACTTTGGGAATCACTGGTTTAAATTGATCAAATTATTTTGACCTACTAGCTACTGTTCAATAACAAATACAAACTAGTTTTTAAATAAAAATGAATATAACGACCACCAAAAGCTGTCCTTACAGATAAAACAGCAATAAAGAGAAATATGGACAAAATATCATTAGTTATTAAAACAGATTTTGTTACTTTTGCAAATGTAAAGTCATCGTATAATAAACGTCTGCTAAATTTCCTTTGTAAAACCGGAAGTAACGGTTAACCGTGACATAATTAGATAAGATACGTTTTCTCAATAATTTTCTCATATTAATTATGTACATTACAAACAATGTTTTCATTTTTAGTTAAAAGGATAATGATGCGGGTATAAACTTAATGTTCAATATAAAACTGAAGATTTATAATAAAATCCGATTTCGCACATAGTAAAAACACATTTTATCTTTTGCTTTTTATTTTTAATTTAGCATTTCCACAAGGTGGTTTTCTGTGTCAACAACAGAAAGAAAAAAAAATTACTTTTCTCCTACCAACAACATCTGCTTACCAATGCGTGTGTGCAAAGAAAAAGGAAGACCAAAATTATTAACTTTCCTTTTTATAATTAAACACAAATTAAAACACTTGCAAGGTTACGTAATTTAATATATACAGGTATGTCAGATATTATTTATATGCAATAAAAATGTAGTATTAAGAAAAAAATTAAATTAATTAAAAATTTAACGAGGCGGCAAGCGAGTTCAGTTTCGAGGTCAAAATAATGTTTACTCAAGCTAAAACTGAAGCAAAATCTACAATGTTATTTGTTTTTTACAAATTTTCGGATTAATTAAGGTAAAATATTAAAAAATTTTAATATTTTAATGTCAAAAAACTATTGCTTTACAGATTTTTTTTATAACAATTATTGGATAATTTCTGAACGTAATACAAAGATTTAATTTCTACATTTAGAATGTATTAATACAAATTTCCGCAAAACCAACACTGAGAAAAATGGATAGTAGAAATTAGATCGTAAATCTCTTTATGTTAATTACTAAAATAATTATTGTCAAAACGACAATATGTGGCGTATTAAGAATAAAATAACCAGATTTTATCATGCTTATAGTAAGAGGCAAAATCTGGATGTTACCATCAACATCTTATGAATGTAACAATTAATATACTCTATTGCTGAAAGCCTATATAATGACATGGATTATATAGATAGTCGCTGCGATTGACTGCGATATTATCAAGTATTCCATGCATATTCAATTTCTAAAATAAATGTTTGTAACGCTCTTCCCACCCCTTGCTCTATTCATTGTCGATCTTTACCGAAGAAATCGACCAATAAGCTGTTTTGCCGCGACAAAATTACTGACACGTGTTATGTATATGTGATACAGGTGTACGTATTCGTGTCGGTGTATGTTTGTGTCTGGTCGTTCGTTGATTGCTGTGCATCGTGAGCAGAAATGGATGCAAACGTGGAAAACATTTTAATCGAGTGGGGGTTTCCACAGTTACTTGATATATTCAAAGGTAAGTAATAGATATTATATGCAAACACTTCGTAGTGAGTTCTTTATGCTTTGATACAACATTAACCTAAATCTAACCTACTAGTGATTGTTATGTTAATGAAAGTAATTCACGTTGGAATTTTGTAATAATGGTTCTAAGGACAAATAAAAAAATAAAATCAATATTATAGTTTTTATTGTGTAATATTCCACTTTCCCTATGCATGAACTGGGTAACACCTTGTATACTACTATATTTTTCATTACAGGTAAGTATCGCTGTATAGTGCCCGCATATGATCCATTATATTATTGTTTACTATCTACTATTTTAAATGCTAAGAGACGTTAAATTATTATAATAGAAAATAATGTTGTAAGTATACTACAAGGCTATATAGTAAGTATGAGCATAATGTATCCTACATAGTAAAATATTGCATTATACTGGGTACAATAAAAATTTTAACAGTTATTATCAAATATAGCCAGTGCTATTAGACTTTTTTTCACATTTACTAACATGTATGCTCAAATTAATAATAGAAATATAGTACAACTTTAACATCCGAGTTAATAAAAACTATTCACAAAAATTTACTATACAGATATTGTCACCGGTAATATAAAATATGATTGTCCCTATAGGAGCTATAAAATATATTAAAGTATACTATATTTATGTTAAAGAGTACAATCTATTTCTCTCAGTAAAGATATACATATAATTGTTCATTCATACTTTTGTATATAAATATTTTACTTTGTTGCACATAATAAATATGTCATCTGCAAAACAGGATTCAGCATTGGCATTAAATAAATACACATGCAAATTAGTTTGCCTTACGTTTCTCCTATATTAGCGTATTTCAATATTAATAATACATAATTAGTTTGGAGATTGTTACAAAAACATGTATACTATTTTCATTACAAAAATAAAAGCTAGATTTTATAATTATACATTACATAAAAACGGGATTTGAAGTGTTATTTCTTATACAATGTTGTATATTCCAAGGCAACATCGCTTTGTTGAACATACCCGCTTATACAGGGAATTTCAATCGAATCAATCCAACATTATATGTTGTCTTTAGGAATAAATAATATACTGCAGTAGTTGTATAATTTATTGTTGATTAAATAATATTAGTTTACTTAATTTCTTCCTTATTGATTTTCCTTGTATTTTTTCTGTAAACTTCTTCGCTAAATTATGACATCTAATTTTGCTATAAGCCGATATTATGATTTTACTTAAAATTGAAACATGAGTTTCTTCCAGAGGTGACATATCTAGCAAATGATATAAACTAGAAAAAATGTTTTGGGACACATGACTTGATAGTGAATAAACAAAAGTCGTTAGGAAGTTTTCTTCTTGTGGAATTTTGTTTCCTGTCAAGACCATTACTTTCCGAATTTGTTTTTCGGTGAACTGGCAGATATATCATACCTCCTTTGATGGGCAGATTAATTTACCTAAGAAATAGTGAAGAAAATTTAAAGAAATATATATGTTATACATCATTTATTTACCTCTACCCTTTGTTTTCAGGAATATCAAGTGATTCTAAATAAAAATATACTTTTTTAGATTTTCTTTGTCCGAATTCAATGTTGGAATGACTCTCTCTTTAATTCGCACAATCTGTCCCGTTCTATCAAAATCCGTTTCGAGGAAATGTACTGAACAAACATATGCACGCTTACTTTTGCAGGGAAATATGGTACCCCCTGTAACAGTAATCCACACAACAATATTTGGGCATTCTACAAAAAATTATTTCACATAGAAACACTAAGTATTATCATAATTTCAGAATATTTTTAAGCTGTGGCATTATTCTGCAATTTACATATGAAAAGTTAGTTCTCCGTCATCTTCGCAACAATTGCTTTTGCAGGATTTGTTGGGGTTGTTATGGACGCTGAACTTATCCCCTTAAGAAAAATCCTTTCCGACATTTTAATAGTTACGAAAATTTCAGACATGTAACTTGCAACATTGCACTTATTCCAGTTACTGTATAAGAAAAATTCAAATAACAGAAATACTTGAATGCTGTTGTCCTAGATAATCGAGACCAGTTTCGTTTTAAAATGTCACTAGTTTCAATATTATGCGTAAATTATGTCAATTATTCAAGGTATACGTATGTGCTTAAAAAAACACAGGTGGCGAATTGCAACTTTGACATTTTAAACATCAAAAGATTAAAAAAAAAATCAGACATACTTCATATTATCATTTTTTTACGTCATTATATTATAATTAAGTTTTTTCAACATTTCAAGGGCGAATGCAAACATGCAAAGTTTTACAAAAAGTACTACAAAACAGGGCATTTAACAACAATTGCGTCGGGCTTTGATTATTCATTCGCCTTTGTCGAAAGATTTGTTGGGGCAAGTTCTGCCGATCCCGCTGTGGATAAACAAGCGCGAATCGCAAGCCCATCATGATGGTCTCGGTTAGACGCAACAGGTTTCGTTATGTTGGTCAAACAACTCTTGCGCCCTTGAACATGGGAACTCGCTATATTAGATTATGTTACGTGACACTACTGCTATAGATACATCTCGTAGGTCGTACGTAAACACGAATTTACTTTCTGGGCTTCAAAACAAAATAATAATACCCTATATATATATATATATACACGTGTCTATAGAACAACAATAATTAATTTGTTTGGAATGACTCGCGAATCGCTAAGGTAATTTTGGTGCGGTAAACAAGATTATTAAATTTGCTTATTGACTTATAATAAAACACTGTTATTCCTATGGTAACTGAAAGAAACAATATGGCAAATTGTTCTTAAATTGGAAAATATATATGTGTACATATTATACCTATATACATTAATTTATGTAGGTATATACTCAAAAGTTATAAACGAATTTTCTTAATTATAACTACTTCATCCTATATGTCATCATGAATCGTTCTAAGCCATGTTTTCCACGCTAACCAAAAGGCATTTCTTGTGACAACAAACACTGATGAAGTGTTAAGCATTTCTTTATTGATTCAAATAGTTTTTAATTAAACCAAACACTTTCTGATATGTTTATTCAAATTATAGGCAGAATGTTCGGCTCATGATTCAAATAACTATTCACAGGCAATTGTACAATATACTAGCTAAAGGAAGTTTTGATAGAATAAGCATTTATTAAAAGTAAACGTCAAAATGTTATGTTGAAAAACTAACCAAATTAGCACTTCGTATATACTGAAAATAATTCAGTTAAACCAGATACAATGCCAAATTTATAAGTAAAGACCGGTTTATGTGCAAAGAAAAACTG
Organism: Cetonia aurata; assembly: GCA_949128085.1. Classification (NCBI taxonomy): domain Eukaryota; kingdom Metazoa; phylum Arthropoda; class Insecta; order Coleoptera; family Scarabaeidae; genus Cetonia; species Cetonia aurata. Next base: position 63,590,251 of record OX421884.1, on the reverse strand, counting down.
AAACATATGCGCATATATATATACATATTTCTAAAACAATTTGTTTTATTTAAATGTTTTTCAAAATTGTGTAAAAGAATGTTTCTGTATGTTGTCAAAATACATACCAGCCTTAGATGCAACAGCCCCTAGCCGATTTATTATTGTCTAGCAAGAACCACGTAGAGGAGAGTGAAATCTTGCCTGGATAGGAAAATGGATGAGGTGATAGGTAAAAAGGTAATAAAAACTTAAAAATAAACTCTTGATAAACGTAATAATCAAAAATACACTCTAAAAACAATAACAATTAAATTAGAAAAGAAAATTGTAGATTCTTTGTTTATATTACAAGCTTTACTCAAAACTAAATTTAGTGCAATTGTTTTTTTTTACTTTGTAAACCATTGAAATGCCCTGCCAATAACAGATGCACCATCATATTTTTCACTGTTATTTGATAAAAGGTTAAATAAATCTTCAGCGTTCGACCGGATGATATGTCAAAAAACTCCAAAAATCTTTCAATAACTTCACCGCTCTTGACATAACGTAATATGATTGATAATTGAGACTTACAGTAAATATCTATAGTTTCATCTACTTGCAAAAAAAAAAACGGAGCTTCTTTAATTTGTGTATCCATTTCTTGTTTTAATACAAATGAAATACAATCTATGAAATCATTTTGTATAGATTTAGATGTACCCGAAAAATTATTACTACTAACAAATTTATTAAAACTAGGTTCATATTTACTAAGGAGTTCGAGTAATTCTTTATAATTTCCACGATTAAAAGAATCTGAAGTCTCATTGTGTCCCCGAAAAGCTAAATCTTGTGATGCTAAAAATATTATTACGTGTATTAATTTTCTTACATTTTTGCGGTTTTCTCTAACTTCATTATTATAGGCAATAATTGCATCTTTGCGCGCGCTGTCTACAGCAGTAGCAACATTTTGTTTTCCAAATAATTTAAATTTGCACAACGATGAAATGTGTTCTTTAGACTTAGAATGCCGTTCAATAGCGCGCGGTAGATTTTTTAAATCTGTATAACCTAATTTCGACCACGTTTCGGTTTGGTTACAAAAAAGTAGACATGGCCAACAAAATAATCTTTCCCGTTCAATTGAACCAACATTTAGTGTACCATAATGAACTAAAACCACGATTTTGCCGGTTGCCGTCGTTAGATACTACAGATAAATTAGGCCGTGGTTTCTCAATGTTTTATACGATGTGTAATTTCGTCTCTATGTTTAAACAACTAAAAGAATTTCCTACCAACCAGTGGACAATATCTTGGCAAATTCTAATTTCGATCATTTTATCCATTTTGTGTGCGTAACCTAACAAAACTCACCCAACGCTTAAGTTATTACTACTGGGAGCTGGGAGTCGCATGGGCAGTTGCGCAGCAACGTTTTACGACCGGGTAGGATCTCACCGCGGCGGCAAGCCTCCAACGATACGTATTCGCTGTATAAAGTGCACGTGCACTTACGGAGACCTCATTGCTCTTAGCCATGGCATTAGTCATCGGTTCGGAGCCAAATCTGTGGCTAGCCTCCTCGCTTGCTATTATAGTGCGTACAGTAAAATTTCGCGCATTATTGGAAATTTGTTTGCATTTTTAAATTAAGTAATGAATAAATATACCATTGATTATATATTTTTTTGCGAAATTGCTTTATTTTAGTATATAACCCATGCTTAAACATTATTTTAATACATAATAAGCCCTACTTATTTTATTAAAAATAATAGGGGAGGCTTAGCCTCCGTAGCCTCCCCTGACGAGCCGCCACTGGATTGAATCAACTTCTACCCATCACTATTACAAACCATCATATTCTTTCCATGAGGTGCAAAAATTTAAAAACGAATATTTCAAAGAGCAGACTCGTACTTTTATGCCAAAAAAAAGAAGCTCAAAAAATTGCGTACTTTTAGGAATCAAAGGAAGTATAGGTAGAAATCTTTTTTCTTTATTGAGTTACCTTTTGACAATCTCATCTTTTCAATTTTGCACATATGCATGCGTAATAATTAATTTTCATTTTTCTTTTCGATATAGCTAGAATTATATTCGCGGAAAATTTAAAATAATCTATTATTCCTTCATCTGGATACATATACGTAAAATTCCAGCGATTTTATTCCTATAAATAAATAAACGCTTCTTCCGATCAAATTTATAAAATTATCAAAATCCCAGAACGCCTAAATATTTGCGTAATAACGCAGCGTCTATAGCATAATCGAATAGGATAAACATCGACTTTGTCGCCGCTAATGCGAAGTCTCAATCAACGCAAACGTTCTCCGCAGAAATTTCACGTTCCTATCCGTAATTCCAGATAATCCGATACACAGAATAGATCCGCCCACGCGTCTTATTCGATTCTCTGGATCAGCTGTTAGTACATAATCCACACATATGTTCTACAACATACGAAGAAACGCGCGTATTTCACGGCCTTCTATGTATATATCCCGTATCTACGCTACCCATATTTATACATAGATATGTTGGTACGTATACCTACGCCAACGAAGTTCATTTGTTAATAACGTTGGCTCCTTTTCCAACGCCCACTACGTCGAATTTAATTATCTAAATGGGATTGATGAAGTATTCTCCCGAATGCCGTTTTGTATTGGCTTTATTTTTATTTTCGTCGTTGTTGCTGAGGACAGGTCACGGCTGTTGGAACATATAGATATAGCGGTCGCGTGTAGAGGGCGTAATCGGCGAACGAGAAACAAAAGAATGAATCGACCACGGCGAATGTTGCCGGACAAAGTTGTCCAAGATTCTGGTTAATGGCGACGCTATGCGTAATCAATGAATGGGAGCGGTGATTCATGCTCTTGTTCATGATGCGTGATAACCGCGCAGTGATTCAAGTTCAGAATACTTGTTTTGTATGTTAGAAAACATAAGAAAAAGTATGTATACTCTATAGCGGTTAATATAGTTTCAGAAAGTCGAAAATTTGTTAATCATTCAATTTGTTTCATGGTTTTCGTACATTCGAACGTTCATTCCAGTAATAAATCAGCATTTCACGATAAGTAATACAGTAATCACAATTTGATAAGACCTTAAAATTACTCTAATTCCTCACCATACCAGAACTTACGTGTTGGCGTGTGTGGTGAGAACTGGATATTTGAGGATAGCCTAAGTTCTCCATAATAATAATAGTATTCTTATTATCCAACAGTATCTACAAACACCATTTACAGGATAACAGGATATTGTATTTTTGTAGTGAGTTGATGTCCCATTAGTTTGTTTAATGACTTTTTGTATCTGCCAAAATAAAGAACGGGGAATCCAATCAATTGTTCAATATGTAATAATAATAACAGTAATAATAATAATAATATATTTATCCTTCAGACCAAAGTGGTACAAAAAAGTACATGGTGATATAGGATAAGTCAATCACCTGAATTAATGAAAAGATAAATACAACATCTAAGTAAAAATGTATACAAAGTGTAGTAGGGAACCTTACACATAACTGTCTGGAAAGCCACAATCGACATTTAACCCAACTTAGAGTAAAACTCCATTAAGGAGTAGAAACAGTTATCAACTAGAAATTTTCTTAATTCATATTTGAAGGGTTTTATATTTAAATCTCTAATAAAAGGGGGAAGCATATTAAATAATTTGATGCCAGTATATATTGGATTATTTTCCAAGAGAGTTAATCGATGCGTTGGAATGACGAAACTGTCTGCACTCCTAGTAAAATATTCGTGAAAATCCTTGTTGCGTGGAATGCTATAGTTAGCACTTTTAATAAAAGTAAGTAATTCAAATATAAATAAACATGGAAGTGGCAGTAGATCAAGATTTTTAAACAGTAACCGACAGGAGTGACGCTTTGGCATTCCCGTTATAATACGTATAGCTTTTTTCTGAAGTCGAAAAGCTCTCCCCAAAACATAAGACCGTATCTGATGCATGACTCAAAACAAGCATAATAATAATTTTTTATTATCTCGATAGTGGCAACCTCGGACAATCTATATAATACAAAGCAAGCTTGTGAAAGTTTCTTGCATAACTCATTTATGTGCTGTTGCCAACCAAGATGCGCTTCAATGTGTAGTCCCAGAAAATTCACGTATTGAACTTGTTGGATAGACTTTCTACTGACCCTTAGCAATTGACTGCTGTTTATATCTGACAATTTTGCTGTGAAATTCATAAATACTGTTTTGTCGACATTTAATTTTAAGTGGTTGGTGGAAAACCAGTTTACAAAAATATTTATATTGGTCTGCATACTTGCTTGAAGTTCAACAGCGTTTGAGCCAGCTTGCAGAAGTAGTTGTCTTCGGCGTACATAGTAAAAGTACCCGCATTACTTATACTTGGTAAATCATTAATAAACAGGAGAAATAATAAAGGCCCCAATATCGAACCCTGTGGTACACCTGAAAGTATCGGTAGTTCTTCTGATTTAATACCTCTTATCACCACTATTTGCTTTCTATTTGTCAAGTATAAAGTCAACCAACGATGTATGACGCCCCTCAGTCCGTAGTAATTTCTTAACAGTAGTTCATGGTTGACAAGGTCGAAAGCCTTGGAGAGGTCCATATATAAACCGCAGCATTTTTTCCCACTGTCTAAATGATGATAAATATCTAGCAGAGTAGCCATGAGGGCCGAATGAATGAACTTTGTTTTTTTTCCAGAAAAGCAAACACTTTATCAAAAACAATTTTTTCTAAGATTTTCGATACACACGACAATATGGAAATAGGTCGATAGTTGGTGATAAGGCTGGAGTCACCCTTTTTATAAATCGAGCTACCTTTGCTGTTTTAAATGTATCAAGAAAAATTCCGTCATTAAACGACCAATTAATTAAACTTGCAAGCGGGTATTTTAAAAGTTATTTTTTAGTATGTAGGTATTAAGACCATCAATGCCAGTCAATTTTGATATCTCCTGAACCGTTTAACTAACCTGAATATTTTTGGGCTCGTTCGATGGAGCATTTTATGGGTTATTTTAGAAAAAAATTTACAACCAGAGCCACCTGGAAATTGAGGTCTGGTTTATTAGTGAATTTGTTAGAGTGTATCACAGATAACGCTTCTGAGTGGTATTTAATTGAATTAAACAGTTATTTAATTTGTGAAAAATATAATTAAAATTAATTGTCTACGAGCTTTGTAGCAATACATACAATTGTTTGCTAATACAGTATAGCCTCTCGAATTCTTTGATAATTCCCACTTTCACCATTACCAATCGTCAGAAACGTCAAAAGTACGTAGTACATAACCTATAAACAGCACTTTTTAAACCGATTTTTCAATACTTTCTCGAATAAGAGAATAGCTATTTTAGATTCATCCAATCATGGGTTTTCAATTAATTGTGTAGGTACACAGAAATTGCCAAATCAGTATAATCCACATTCAAACTACCATCTATTAACATCTACACATTCGTAGAATAACCAAAGTAAAATATTATTATGCTAATCGAATTTATTTTATATAAAACCGTTACTAACCGATAATATAATGCGCAGATATACTTGAATGTTTGTTATTTTTTCATTTACGTTCTAAACTACATCATATGGTTTATTTTCTCAGTTAGATAAGTATATTAGTTGTTATAAACGATTGTAACTTAAAATTTAAAAAGTACATATCTCCATATAGGTAAAAATATGATACAAAAACGTCATATTATAAACATTACATCACAATCACATGTCACATGCTCTAATATTCTTGAAAGGAAAAAACCTACATAACATCATTTATCGCTTCTTTGTATACACGGATTTACTTGCGATTGCAATGCAAAGCCACTACACCTATGACGAACAACAGCTGTGTTGCGGAGATTCTCAAAGTGCGTTTGAAAGTTATTTAATGTATACTAAACAAGTGAAAAGAACTTTTCATAACAAAAAAACATTATACATGACTGTACAGAGCACAAATAAAAATCATTATTAATATTTACATATATAAATTACCCGTCCTTTGTGAAGAATCTTTTTAGTGAAACTATTAATTAAGAATAACAATTTTATTCGCACTTTTAATAGAAAAAAATATAATACTTATTAGATACGTATGCCTAGGTATAACATTTTAACATTTATTTATTAAGAACGTAGGTTTTTCATAGAATTGCGACATTTAAATAAAAATTAATATTAAGAAAATTCGTCTAGCTGTTACGTGAATTTCGGCACACCCTATATATTTACATATGTAATCCTGATTAGAAGGAATAACTGGTTATACACTCATAAACTGTGATTATGCCAGCGATAAGGAGTACGTAAAATTCGATAAAGTTACAGGAAGCACTGTGGTCGTTTTATAAATTACCAAATAAAAAATTAATGGAAACTTTTCTAAAACGCTTTTTCCGACTTCCCGGGATAAGGAATTCCAGACAAAACCGCATATACATACAACGTGGGCTAATTTTATCCTAGATTCGATAAATTTACGAGTTTTGATGAACGCAAGAATAGACCAAGTAAAACATAATTTGATATGCAAAAATAAACAGATAAACTAATTTCTGATTATCGTAAGTTAATTCTAAGCTGTTGAACTGTGACAAAATTTATATTTTTATAGCTCTATATAGGAATTCAAATGTTGTTGAAATAGACATATTTACCCTCACAAATTGTTGAATCCTCACAACTTTACACCACAAAATCACTTCTAAACACATAATTACAATCTCATTAAATGCGCGTGCGCACGTGAATGTCAATTTGAATACCAAGAATTGATAATTTAGATATTTCACTTTAAACAAATTACTTTAAACAACCGTAATATGTATTTATTATACATGTTAGTACATCAACGCCAAGTAGGTTATGTAAAAATGAAATACAAAAACAAAAACCGCAAATCGAGCCGACAAAAGCATATTTGCAAAACTTTTTCGATAATTTCGCACAAATGAAACAGAAAAACACAGGCACATTCCACCCGCCACGTTCATCACTCCTAATTACAAGATCACACACCAACATTTATTGACAAAATCATTTAGTGAACATCATCAGTTATAATTAAAGGCGCAAGCACCCGTAATTCCAACGTATGAAACTTCTCGAAATAACTTTCCGCTCATTAGCGATAGGATTATTATTGCTTTGTTAAATGACTTCGTCTGCGATTATAAATCCGCTAGGATCCATCTGGCCGAGCAAAAGGACGTTTTTGTACTCATAGTGGATAATAGTTCATTTCACGTATCCAAAAGCATGCGTGAAGTAACATTTCACGCACTAGTGAAATTGGCATACTGACGTATACAAATGCCAGAACTGTCAATCTGATGACATTTAGGAAAGTGGCTAAACTGTCAAACGTAAACATAATACATATTTCACAGTACATAATAAATAAACGGTATTTGATAGTATTATTATTAAAAATATGTATTATTCGTACAAAAAATATTGTACAAATCTCGTACATGACACATTTCGCAAATTCGTGCCCATAAGCTCAAACTGGCCACTCATACGCAAAATGTGTTTCAACTGACTTGGTTCATAAATAACTATTTAAAGGTTCCGTAGGATCGTGATAAAAAAAAAAAAGGATTAGACGTTATTTTATCGATTAATATACTTTGGGAATCAATTACATGGAAACGCGGCCAACGAAAATAAACTCTGTGTTGGTGTTTATTTTAAAATTAACGGATTTTGACGCAATTAGGTAGAATATTACGAAGCAATTGAATTAATAAGAAGGAAATAGAGTAAGCAGGGTGTTGTACGTTAAAAATAGCATTTACGTCAATGAAAATAATGGGGTTACTGAGCCCTATAAAGTTTTATGTTCGATAAACTTACCGTCGTTGACACATTCAATCCAACGTAACCTGCATCAGGAACAGAATTTTCGAAAGTTATTAGCCAACGGCTACAACACACCAACATATATACACACACATACACAAAATAATATGAAACGTCGACGTGTTGTTGACCCCCGACTAGGTCAATGGGTTTTTCGCAATTATTTTCACTGACAGCCCCAATCGAAGCTCTTCGCGTTTTGAAAGCATATTGCACATCGCTCGTAATATTGTCACTCGAATTGTTTAAATATCGGCTCAAAAAACATCAACAAACGTTCACCAAGCAAAAACAACACGTATATTATCACTTTTACTTATAAACAAACATATATTAGAGTGGCTGCGTTATTGGGGTCGACAATATAGGAAGAAGCGCTTTGGTATAACCTTGAAATCAAGCGACATGTTTGTTAAATAATGTTGGTATGTTTCCTGATAGAATATCACGCACATTGCCGTTTGTATGTATGATAAGGTTGTTCTTTCTGTTGTTCATATAAGACGGGCACGATGTGTAAGTAAATATAAAAGGTTAACAAAATTTGTATTGTAAATAGGCTGAATCAGGGCTGAACGTACCTGATATAAATAATAGATATAAATTTTAAAATTAGCCAATCAGGATGCAGTTTCAACAAAAACTCAAAACCAATGGAAACATGCAAAAATGTGGCTTATAAACTAGAGGTTCTAGAAATAAATTTGAATATTAAAAACATTTTTATTATATTATAAAGAAGTAAATACCATAGAAAACATTTTACATTTTGATGAGATTTTACGTATCAATACGACCTGTAATTTATTCCAATCAAAATTATAATCATGATTGTATTAATCATTTAACACGGGCATTTAGAGAGTCCTTAGTTTAACTCGAAATCTGTGTGCTAAACTGATAGACAACCCAAATAACATTAATTAGTTACTCTGGATTATGACAGTTACTAACTTAACAATTATGCTATCCATTTCTATTGCTTCATCTTATTGATATAAACAAATACGCTAGTCTGGACCAGGTTAATTTGAATTATATTTAAGAGGTGATATTTTTCCCTCTCGAAGTATCTGTCCTTCGCTTGAAATTCACTTTAATTATGACTACTACTCAATTATACGCTAACGAACCTGACAGACAACTAATAACATTTTGTTTGTATATCGGTTCCAATTGTGATTTTGTAGTCTGACTTTTCGACGTTAAAATACTAAATTAGTTATTAATCGGAATAAAATGAACGGTCTGTATTAACATTCATTAAGAATGAGTTACAAGTACTTTTCCAGGTAAAATTTCAAATGTTACGTTCTTCGACCATCGGTTCATACTTGATTCTACTTGTTTATTATCACGGTTCAAGTGATCCGTTCATCGATATAACAGGTGGCTCCCATTATAATACTCCTCTCAACTTGTTTACTACGAAGTCCGACACGCAACTGGTTTTCATCCATCTGGTTTCTGTTACGCCCAACTATTATTGTTATGTTATTGATTGCTGTTATTGTTTTTCAAGGAAATTACAAAAGTCAGTCGTTATGGTTAGACTTCCTTAGGAGCATTTTTGCAATGCATTCAGCGCTATTGCCATGCGATGTTACGTAATGGAGGAAAAGAATCCATTCATTGAATATTAAAAAAAAATGTTTGTACTACTTACAGAATACAATGTATAAATAACACTAATAGTAATAAATACATAATATATTTCTATTATAAGATGCAAATATAATGTTTATATATGATAATTTCAAGCAGTGAAATTCAAATTTCCCACAATTACTTGCGTGTTAAATATAATGAAGTTAGTTGATACAAAAAGTCAAATTACAAACAAAAGCTTTGATGTGCTTTGATGACTCCTACAAAAACAAGATTGATATGTCAACGATTTTAACATTTCTTACATTCATTTAACCAATGAGCTGTTCTAATTTATAAATATCTTTATTACAGAGGTAAAATAAAATAACTGGTAATAGTAATAATTATATCCTGAAAACAAACAAAGAAATTAACCCAGTTATTGTTTATAGAACCTCTCATAGGCCTCCATTTTTGTGTTAATAACTGATAATAGTGATAATTAATTATGAAATACTAAACCATATATACAGACAATTTCTTTTTAAAATATTAGAAATATTATGACAAATATTGAATTTTGATAAGTGATTAACTGATTATATACTTGTGCATGATTTGGTTTAAATGTGTAAATGTTTAAATAGGTAGATAACCTATGAATCTTTATCTACAATTAAAAACAATTTATTTTAAAATAATAAATAAATTGTAATAAGGCGGAAAATTTAAGCAACAAAGCTGTTGTAGGTATTAAATTTTCATTGTCACATAAAGCGGCTATTACACACCTAAGCATGTATTTTCAAAAATAAAAAAGAGTTTTAGATAATACAGGTACTTGCTTGGATATTTAAAATAGGGAGTGTTTATAAAAGTCACCCAAAGCATAAATCTACGACTACAGCTAAAATAGCAATTATTATAAGAAAACGTTAGAAAAAGACAACTTTCTTGTTTCCTTTTTTAACGAAAGATATATTCAACATAATAACTACTGTAACTGTTATATTACTATTCGTGTTCTTTCTTCATATATAACCAGAATGTCGAGAAATATTTCTGTATATTCAGAACAGAACTGGAAAAGCAGAACTGTTTTTTTTTCTCTCTTTTATTTTAATATGTAGTTCATGCATGCATCTTTATAATGAAACGAATAACGAGTTCCTCGTAATAATAAAGTAACTGCACACTGGTTAACCGCAATAACTAAATAATGTACAATAATAGTAGAAAGTCTAGTGCGGATAATAATTGAGGAAGTGCCGGTTGAAATTAAGAAATTGCTTGCAGAGTATTCCAGCAATTACGATTTTGAATACTCTATACGGAGTTGTTTAGGCAACCAATTACCCACAAATTTTACAGTGTTGGTAACGAAACACAACAACGTGAATTTTACCAAAGCAATTTGTTATATATTTTTTTATGTACATATTTGATATTTACTGTTATAAAATGTAATAAAACATTAATAAAGTTGATATAAACATGATATAGTTATATAAATGCATTCTTTTTAATTATACACTCTTTGACAAATTTCTAGTAACATTTCATTACATTCTGTTTGTGATACAAGTAACCAACAGCAGTTCTTTTAGTGAAAATACATTTCCGGTAGGTATTACTTCTTTGACTGTGATATTATTTTTACTTTTAAATATACTTCTAACTAAAATCAATTAAAAATATAAATTGCAATCCTTCGTATTTACTACCTACAATAAGTAAGTTGCGTTTTAACCTCGACTTTATTCAAAATAAACGGGATGTTTACCGATTCTGTCATCTGATCGCAATTATAGGTTATGTTTTGCATGTGTTTATCTATTTGCAGAGATGGCAGAGGAGAAGAAGCCAACGAAAGCGGAAAAGAAAACTAAAGCGCCTGCCGGCGATAAACCAGCGCTTAAGAAACGGCCATTCAAACGACACGGACGACTCTACGCGAAAGCGATATTCACCGGATACAAACGGGGCCTTCGCAATCAACACGAAAACACCGCTCTTTTGAAGGTGGAGGCGTGCGATGCTAAAACAGACAGTTGGTTTTACGTAGGAAAGAAGTGCGTCTACGTATACAAAGCGAAAAACAAGACTTGTGTGCCTGGCAAGCCGAAGAGTAAAAAATCTAAGGTTAGGGCCATCTGGGGTAAAGTGACGAGGCCCCATGGGTGCACCGGTGCAGTCAGAGCTAAATTTAAGAGGAATTTACCAGCGAAAGCTATGGGCCACCGTATTAGAATTGTAAGTAATTGAATTTGCTATAGTTCTAATTTGAGATTTTTTTTACTTGGTTTTCAATGATGTTTATAGACATTTGAAACCTGAAGTTTTATGTTGACAAACTCTGCTGAGAAAATCCTTAGTAATATATCAATTATGTTTGTATTATAGTGCTGTTTTGATATTAACAATGCCTTTCTTTTCAGATGTTGTACCCTTCCAGAGTGTAAAAAATAACGTTATGTTGTAATATATAAAATAAAAAACTTCAATAAATCTTTATTGATGATTTTGGCGTCTTATTTTATTTCTTTCAGGGTTACAAATGCAGTGTACTTGCTAAAATAAGTTTCATTAACTAATTAGTCATTCCTCTGGGTTTCTCTGAATTTGTCCTCGTTTTGTAGTTTTTTGGAGAGGTATATTGAAACACTGTTGCTGAATTTATACCAAAATATCAATTATTTTTTTGTGGTTGTACGTCTAACAGAAATATCTATTTTGCTTTTCGAAATGCAATTTCTGTATATTAATTACAGCAGGCAGTGCCCTCTACATTTAAGATTTGGTAACACGTAGTAGTGAAGATTAAATTATTTGTCACATCTAAATTCAAGGATTTCTTCTAATTGGGGAGTTGGTTTTAATGGCTGCGGGAGTGCATTTGTGGACACTTACGACAAGGGTTTCTTTTAATTATGCTTATTAATTAATTTGTAGAAATGAATGACCACGTAGTTGGGCTGTTGGTCGATAGATGGCGCTAGTGCAAATTATCACATTTTGGTGAATTGTATGTAGTTGAGGAGGTAACTTTAATTAAAAACGCACTTATCAATGTGAAATACGTCTTGGCTGTGATAATACCACAGACTTCTTGTCTGTGATATTACTAAAGGCAATCATCCATCTCGTCCGATCACTGAAGTTGTACAGCATCAGGCGCAATTACCCTTAAATAGCTTCCCAGTCAAGAACACTGCGTGGTGTAATTTTTAACAAACCAGGGAAGCTTGCATAATTCATTATTTTGGATTAATATTTCACTGTTAATTTGACACCGCCATCTATGGATCAGTAACCGTAGGTGGAGTAGAGAATTTGTAATGTATTACAGAAAACTTCCTTTAAAGGGACCTGTAAAACAGAAAATACAATGTCATAGAGGGATTTAGAAAATTGTAATAAATATGTTTTGGAGTAACATTCGTCAGAGAGCGATTTTGCAGATTTTGCTTACAGATAATTGCACTATTTCATTTGTTACAGAAACCTCCTTTTTATTATTAGTTGACAGAAAATGCGCAAAGGTGGCAGCACATTAACAATCGTGGGGTGCTGCTGTGAAGGACAATCAATGCATTAAATCACAGATAAGAGCACAAACCAGTCTGTCAGCTAAATGTATATATGGCTGAATGTATGTTTTTGAAAGTATAAAAGGAGGCGGAACGTCAGCTGCTGCTTCCCTGTGCGATATATATAGACCCTAACTGGAACTAATCACCACGCGATGGCGCCGCTAAAATACTTGAATTATATGCGACGTTGTCAATAATTTTAAAAGGTATGCAATATACACGGTATTTATGTGTATGTACCAGGGTTGGGCATCATTCAATAATTTTTTATTCAAATAATTATTTAAATGACATTTTCATCTGTTATTCTTTATTCCGTATTAAGTTATTGTTGAATAAAACTATGGGAAATCATTTGAATGAAGAATTATTTCAATAAAACGTTATTTGAATAAACCATTATTGGAATGACTCTTTCACCAAATAAATCGTTATTCAAATAATGTATTACTGAATAACACCGATATAAATTTAGATTAGGTATATGCCTACATGTTTGTGCAGGTAATCATATAAAAATTATGGCTAATGTTAGGAAGTGCATCGGTAGGACGACATGTCAGTACTACTTATATCCGCCATCTTCGACATTCCTCTAGATTTACGTGATGTCATTTCTGAAGTCGATAAACAAACCGTCTGTGAAACAGACCTTCAAACTTATAAAAACTCCACTTATTTTTTCCCACACATCTTTAATCTCTTTAAAAATTGGCGGGCAATATTTAAATAAAATCCGCTGATGTTAGAAAATGTACCAGTAACACGACATGGCAGTAATAATTATATCCGCCGATATCTTCGACATCCCTTAAGATTTATGAGTTGTCATTTCTGAAGTCGATGCACAAACCCTTAAACTTATAAAAATCGCATTTATTTTTTCTCCCACAACCCCCAATGTTCTTAAAAACTGGCGCGTAATATTTATGTATATCAAAATTTCCGCTAATGTCAGGATGTATACCAGTAATAATTATATCCGCCGATATCTTGGACATCCTTCAAGATTTACGTATTGTCATTCTAGAAACCGATAACAAAACTCTCAAACTTATGAAAATCACATTTATTTTTTTTTCCACAACTTCCAATGTCTTTCAAAAATGGCGAGTAGTATTTATTTAAAAATGTCTACTAATGTTAGGAAGTCTACCAGTAAGACGACAGTACGGCAGTAAATATCCGTCAACATCTTCTACATCCCTCAAGATTTACGAGTTGAACAGTGGCAACATTGTACTGTGTCCGGGCGTGATGCTGTTGGCGCTCTTTTAGCGATGTATAAAATTATGTAAAGACGTTACTTATAGTGACATCTGGTATGAGTCCTATGAACAATTCTAGCCGCCCTATTTAGCTGATGGTATGTTATGTCATTGTTTTTATATATATAAAATCAATGGTTATGTTCTCTTTTCTGTGATAATACTTAACAAAAATAACAAACCAGGAAGGCTTGCATAATTTATTCTGGATTAATTTGTAAATGTTAATTTGGCAGCGCCATCTACAAAGCAGTAACCATAGATAAAGTAGGATAGTACGTAACGGTAGCTGGTGTAGAGAACTGTAATGTATTACAGAAAGCTACCTTTACAGGGACCTATACAACAGAAAATACAATATCATAGAGTGATTTAGAGGGACATAACAGAAAAATGTAAAAAATGTGTTTTGAAGTAACATTCGTCGGAAAGAGGTTTTTTTTTTACATATTTTGCTTACAGATATTATTTCATTTGTTACAGAAAGTCCGTTTGTTTTTTAGTTGGCAGAAAATGCGCACATGTAACAAAATCAGTGTCGCGCTGCTGTGAAGGCCACACAATGCACTAAATCTAACGATTTTCTAAGCAAAACAGACAACTTTGGATCATATAATTTCTGCCCTTTTTTATTTCAATTGAAAATTCGAAAAAACTGCATAAAAATGTAGGATTAATATGGATGCCGATAACTTTAATTTAACATTAAGTGATTCTTTTCTTATGTAATTTCCAATAATAGAAAAATACGCTTTTCTTCATTTTATATTCAATATAACGTGAAAACTATTCTTTATAATTTGCAAAATTATTCATTTGGTAGTCTTGAGCGATTCTAGCTAACGTTAATAAAACAAAGCAAAAAACTTTCAACTAATACCCAAGTAAAACCAAATGTTTCCTTTTATATTTCTTGACAAATTATATTCACTGTAGCAACCTCAAACATTGATATAGTATGCTAAAAAAATTGTTACCGTCAAAATAGTTTCAAATTAACAATCTTTCGATACGTAGATGGCGTTGACTGTTCTAAAATGAAAGCAAGATGGTGAAAATGCGTTATGCAAAGTTGATTACACAATTTAATTAATTCTATGCAATGAATAATTTTACCACTACAATTAATAAAATAATTTAAAGTTGAAAGTCCTAGATACACAAAGTACGGCAATAGGAAAGTCATTGTCTGGTGAAGAAAACAATTACAAGTTTTCACGTGCTTTTCCCCGACATTTTGAGGCAAGACAAGGGTGTCTGATATTTTTTAATTCGCCTATAGGGCTAGGAGTCACCAATTAAAACAATATTGCCAATAATTATGAATTTTTAAATTCCAGGGGAGTATTAGCTAAAATATAGCTGCCCTATTGCTGTACTTTGTGTATTTATCTAATTAGAAACTTTATTAAAAAAATTTCAATGACAGTATCTTCAAACAAGGAACTTTTATGGAGACCTCTTCCTCAATAAATTATTCAAAATAGCCGTCCATTTTGTCATTGGATTTTATATTTCACACACTTCATTCATAAAACAGTATTTTAAAAATTTTGTTGCACATCCATAACATACAAAATTTTACTATTACAATGATACTCTTGGCTCAAATTGGATTCAGTTAGAAATTTCTTAATTATAATCATCGTTCACCGAGGATTCATTTGTTACCATAAAACAACTAATTTTTTTTTTTAAGATTTGTATGAAATGAAAAATCTGTTACCATCGTGATCCGTATTACCACAGTATTACTTTATCTCAGAGAATACCCAAAGAAACTAACTAAAATGAATTTGCGAATTGTATTAATAATTTATATACGTATTTAGAATCAAAAAAATCTGTGGTGAGGTTTTGTAGATGTCAAGAACTAAAAAGGTTAATCTTTTCTAATAATTCTACATTCTTCTAAAATAAAAAACGAGGAATGAATGCACTTCATAGGGTACAAGGTAAATAAAAAACGAACCATACAAATATAAATACTTTTTATTATTGTAAGCTACTTACATCCGAGCAATATATGTACAAGAAATCATAATATTAACAAAATTCATTATACAAACATTCATCTCATCGGCAGATACACACAAATTACCTTTTTCAGTCCATTTTGACTCTAAATAATCATCTTAAGATCTAAATATGTATAAATTAGCTTAAATGCAGCGCATCATTAACTGTTTCGACCTCACGTCCTGACGAGAAATCATAAATTATTATCACGATTTTACAAATCATATTTACACACAGCAAAACTGATGAAGAAAAAAAAAAAACAAAGAATCCGTGTTTCGTATTACTAGTTGAAGTGAAACCTGAACTGGAACGGACTCCCGTGGAAGGACTGGAAACCGTGGAAATTGTGGAAATTGGGCATACCGCTCTTGCCCGACTCTGGATCTAAGGGATCTTCGCCACTGTCGAATTGTCTGCGTTTCTCGTCATCTGTCAATACCTGAAATTGCAATATATATATATTTTTTTGTGTTAAGAATAGCATGAAAATACAAAATTTGCGAAGAGGGTTTTTTTGGGCAACGACTCCAAACACTCATCTGTGATATTGTTACAAGCGCCAGTTTACTATGAGCGCTAACGGTCAATGCATCGAGAGTTCACGTTTGCAACGTCAGATGGCGGAGCAGTTTGTTGTTTACAACGCGTGCATGAAAGAGTCGCGATTGTTCCAGATTAGATTCTAGTAACGCCGAGAGGTAGCTCGAACTGTGCTCGAACCTTCTCGGAGGGGTCGCGCGGTATTTAAATACGACGTTGAGTGATTGGATAGGAGTTGGTTGAATCCAGGGAGTGCAAATAAATATACGGTGAAATATAAATTGATAGTAGAGATAAATCGGTGAACGTAAATAAGTGAATAGTTATTTTATTAGTTATTAGTGATTAATTAGTTTCTGTTTTCTTTGACTATTTCATTTAATATATCGCCGGTGTTATTTCTGTGAGCCCCGACAACGTTTTTGTCAGCGAAAAACGTTACAATATGTAAACATTTCTTAAACGAAGAAGAAGATAATTTAAAACACTTTACAAATAATGACATGGCCATCGCAAAGCCCCGATCTGAACCCCATAGAACTGTTATGGGATGAATTGGATAGGAGGGTTCGAAAAGTATGTCCAACCTCCGTAGCCCACCTGTGGAACATTTTACAATAGGAATGGACTAATATCCCAAATAGAGTCATTGAGAAACTAGTTCTCTGTAGCTGTTCTTCGCGCAAAAGCGGTTTTCTTTGATGAACGGAATGTTTAAGAAGTTTTTGTTTATTTTTCATTAGATTTACTTTCTTTATTATTATATTTTAATTTTAAAATGCAATAAAATTTTAAGTTTTGGAAAAAATAAGTTTGAATATTTTCCATTTTTTTTTATTAAATTTATTGTCTCCGAACTAATATGAACGGTAGTGTATATTTCACCGCATTCCGTATTGGGAGAAAGGTAAAGTTCAATAGCGGGCAACCAAATATACATAGTCACCGTCACGATATTTTAAAATGACCTCAATTCGTACTAGTCGGATTAAAATTGTTGTTAATATTGTGCTTACCTGTGAATGACATGTCATTTACAGTATTTGTCTAATGGGAGTATTAATTACATTTTATAATATTGCACTTTGCGTTTAAACTAATGAGTTATTCGTATAATAACTATGCATTGGTTTTTAATTAATGTTTAATTTTATTGGTTATATTATTTAAATTATTAATTATTTAAAACAGCACCTATAGCTCCTTTTAAATTTTTCGAAATACCCCCCAACAGACAAATACTATAAATTTCATTTTGCCATTTTAAAATATCGTGACGGCGATCATACATGGGAACAACAAGTTCCAATTAAACGAACCATCAATTGATCTATATATGTACATACCTCTTTAGCAGCAGCGATGTCGATGAATTTCTTCTCGGCGATCTTCTTCATCTTCTCGTCGTTTTGGTAATTATCAGGATGCCACTTTTGCGCCATCTTCCGGTACGCTTTTACGATGTCACGTTTCGACGCTGTCCTTTTCACTTCTAATATCTTATAATAATCCCTCCTCTCCGACTGTTGCTGCAATTTCTGCGCGCGTTGCTGTCCTTCCTTGGCCGTCTCGTAGTTGGGATCGATATCCAAGGCGGCCTTGAAATCCCTGATCGCGTCGTCGTACAGCTCCGACTGCAAATAAGCTTCGGCCCTATCACAATAAACGCCGGCGTCTTGATTCAGATCCAACGCGTCGCTGCAGATCTTCACAGCCTCCGACGTCTGTTCGTCCTTCGAATAGCAGGTACACAGCAATCGCTTAGCGTTATACACGATCATCTTGACGTCGCGCTCCAGTTTTAGAGCTTTGTTACCCGATTCGATGCATTCCGGATAGTTCTTCTCCTCGATGTAGTTCTCCGCCTCCGTCAGGGCTTTCTCCACCTTTTTGATCTTCTTGTAGAAGGGGAAACAGTCTTTGTGTTCGGGATCTAATTTTAAACACTCGCGAATGTACTTGAGGGCTTCGCTGGCTTGACCGAGTTGGTAGAGCACCGAGGAGAGTTTATAATACCCTTGGACGTTATCCGATTGGAGCTTCGTCGCCGATTTGATGTCGCTGACGGCCGCTTGTACGTCGTTATTCTCCATGTGCATTTCCGATCGGAGTTCGTACAGGTCGGCCGCCCACGGGCTGACTTCGATCACGTCCGTTAGGAGTTGTATGGCACTTGGATAATCTTCATTGCCGAAATAGTAATCGGCGAGTCGCTTTTTCTCCGCCGATGGTTCTATTCTGTGCAAGAGGTCGTTGGCTTCGGAGTTGTAAGGATCCGTTTGTAACTAAATGTGAAATAAAGAATGAATCGCAATATAATATTGAAGATTATGATGCAAGTGTGACAAACGTCGTTTCCTAGTAGCTCGAAACATGATTACTTATTTCATTTATTGTATTCATTTCAGTATAGAAATAAAGACTCATCAATCAAACAAAATAAAAAAGCTCATCAAATTTAATACAGGAAAGAGTTATTGAAGAAATAAGTAACAAATTAATTTTTTATTAGTTGTTTGAATGCAGTTAATATTATTATGCAAAATTAATCAAAAAAAATACAGTCAATTCAACACAAAAGAAGTTGAAAAAAAGAAATTTATTAGAACTTGTACTGAAAACCCGCGTTTCACCTGGAGGTCTTAAATCGGAAACGCAGAATGTTCGCTCTGTAAAACTCTCTCTGGCAAAGTTCTTAATTTTTCTTATTTTTTTTAAACGCATCGTCCTGGAAACATTTGTAAAGTTTATATTTCTCTTAATTTTGTAATTTTTAATTTTTTTTTAAATGCTTTTCGTTTTGGAGAATTCGACGTTACTCGTCTCGGTTTAGAAAAATTCTACGCTAGGCGTCTCGTTAAAAGGATTTTTAATTTTTGAATTTTTCCTAATTTTTAACTTTTTTTAAACGTGTCTCGCTGGAAAAGTTTTTAATTTGTTCATTTTTGAATTTTTCTTAACTTTTATGTTTTAAAACGCGTCTCGCTGAAAAAATTTTAATATCTCTTAATTTTTTACTTTTTTAAAAAGTTTCGGTTTGGAAAACTTGACGCTACGCGTTTCGCTGGAAAAGTTTTTAATTTTTCTTAATTTTTAAACACGTCTCGCTGAAAAAATTTTTAATGTTTTAATTTTTCTGAATTTTGTAATTATTTTTAAATGCATTTCGCTTTGGAGAATTCTATGTTAGTTGCCTCGCTTTAGAATAATTAGATGCTATGGGTCTCGTTGGAAGAATTTTTAATTTTTGAATTTGTTCTGATTTTTAACTTTTTTTTAAACGTGTCTCGCTGGAAAAGTTTTCAATATTTTAATTTTTGAATTTTTCTTGATTTTTAACTTTTTTTAAACGTGTCCCGCTTTGGAAAACTCTCCCTGGGAAAATTTTTGAATTTTTATTTTTTTTTAAACGCTTGTTGATATTTGTTTTATTTAAATGCGTTTAGCGTTGGTGAATTCGCCGTTACTCGTCTCGCTTTAGAAACACTTCGTTAAGACTTTAATTTTTCCTAATTTTCACTTTTTTGAAACGTATCTCCCTTGTAAGACTACGCGTCTCGTTCTCTTCGAAGAATTTTTAATTTTTGTTAATTTTTTATTATTTTTAAGCGTCTTGCTAGAAAAAAAATGTTTACTTTTTGAATGTTTCTTAATTTTTAATGCTTTAGGTAACTCGACGCTACGCGTCTCGCTAGAAATTTAATTTCTGAATTTTCTTAATTTTTTTTTTATTTATTTAACGCGTTTCGGCTTTGGAAAACTCGACATCACGCGTCCCGATTTAGAAATACAATATACCAATTTTTCTATTTTTCCAAAGTTTTCATTCACAATTTTTCCAAATTGTAATTTTTCTTTTTTAATACTTCCCCTTAGCCCTTCCAAAGTTGGTGCTTTATGGGAACTGCATTTTAATATATTATAACGTTAACATTAAATTTTGAAAACCCTAAGTATTAATTTAAAAAACGATTATTAATTTAAAATGGTTAATTACCGAAGTAGAAAAAATATGTAAAATAAAAAAATTCATATCATGTTTATTTTTCCAGTAATTGGGTTTTGGAACCTTTGGTGTAACAATAACTATCACACTGACAAAAGTCAATGCTAGGTTTTTCCACTATCACCAAACAACAATGCACAATCTCTCGACGCGCGTTTCGCTAACCAAGTTAGCATCATCAGGTTAGCGAAACGCGCGTCGAGAGATTGTGCATTGTTGTTTGGTGATAGTGGAAAAACCTAGCATTGACTTTTGTCAGTGTGATAGTTATGTTTATTTTTCTCATAAGTTCTAATGTTTCTTGTATTTATTTTTTCAATTTCTTTTGTTTTGTGTAGGATCGACTTTATTATATGTATTTAATAATAAAAAAATTAATTTGTTGAAATCCTCTTCTTGGAGCGTCTACTGATCAAAACTTATTAAAAAAAATGCAAACCATTTAAAAGAAAAATTCAATTATTTATAGCAACTTTAAAACAACAAAATTTAAAACCAGCCACCCCTTTTGGGTGAATTAAAACCACTTTATTCACTTGACTGTAATATGTGTGAAGTCACATGGTTGAATAGTTTCCAGTTGTTTCTTTTTTTTTTCTGGTAAAACAAATATCAACTGTAAATATTTTCCAGAAATTATCATAGTTTACGTTTTAAAGTCAATTAAAATTATCGATATTTTGTTAAAACTGATACAGTTTCCTTCAATAATTTTGAACCATTTTCACACCATTTCCAATAATATACAAAGAATCCAAATATAAAGCAGCAATTTTTCTTACAACATAGAAAAGTAACTACAATTAACTTTTTATAAATATTTGAAAGTGGCTGATTGCCAAAGGTCACTTTGATATTATAAATTCAGAAGTGTGTTTGATTTATGATAATGTACCAATGGGTGTTGCAGACAGAGTCAAATAAGGAATCAGCATCAGTTATTTCAAATACAAAAACAAAATAATACTAACTCAACTATGTAGAGATTTCAGTAAATATTACAGAAAAGGATAATAATAAAAATTTTGTATTTTAAATTGAAATTTGATATAAAAACTTCACATAGTTAATATACACGCATATTTTTGAGGTTATTGTATATTTTCATCGTATTTTCTTTAATTTAACGATAAATATGCAAGTCTATCATAAATAAAATGTTTAGTTCAACTTATTCGAATATGTAATTAACAATTCAATTTATTTGAATTATATATATTTATCCCAAATAAATAATACTTATAATTTATTTTTGTTTACTTACCACATTATAAAAATCTAATTGAGCCAATTCATAATTAGCTAATTTCAAATGCACATTGCCTCTGCTCACACGTGCCGCGGTAAAATCTGGCTTCAATTCTAATACCTTATCAAGATCGCTGAGTGCATTCCTCGCTTTTCCCAATGCAAGATACACTGTACCTCTTTTAAAATATGTCAGGTAATTGTCGGGATCACCCTCTAAAACAGAAACAAGATGTTGGTAACGATAGTAGAATCATTTTTATAAGTGATATTATTTACCGACAGCTGTGTGGTAATGTGATAAAGCATCTGCTAACTGGCCTTTGGCTAAGAATTGTCTACCTAATTCTAAGTGGTTGTTTATCTCTGCCTGCGAAGCGCTGTCCGCAACTATTCGAGAATAACGAATACATTAGTCGATATAAAAATAGACGTCAAATTTATAGGTTATGTTTAATCGGGGCTTACCGTCAAAAAACACTTCTAAAATTAACAGCACTACACACGGAGTCAATTTAGTCCGTAAATTCGGTTTACTGTTTAACATTTCGTCTATTATCTGTAGCGGATTCAGCATCTCTGCGCTTTACAAATGCACATAGGGTAATTTTAACATTTCCATAGATTAGATAAAATCACGTTTAGCGATACATAACTCTGACTTACTGGTGGCTACGGCAACTGAATTTCGTGGGCAACCGCCATTGGTCCAACGCAACGGACACGAATCCGATCAGTGCGCACTGGCGCAAAATTTTAAGGACCGTCGGACAGCGCGAAAAAGAAAACAATACGATCAAAAACATATAAATATTGACGGAATAGTCGACGATTCAGCAGTTTGGAGGTTTCCCAAGTCGTCCGTCCCACTTTACTGGTTGCTTATTAATTCTAATTTTCAAGTTCATCCAATTAAGTAACAAAGTCAAGGTGTGTATAGGGTGTTACGAAATTTTTAATACAAACAAATTCTAATACGGAATCAGTAATTAATTGTATCTTAAAATATGTTAGTGAAGGTATTTCACGTGATAAAAATTGGTGTATATTTGTATGCTTTTCTGTTAGTTTGATTGAAAATTAGAATGAATGATCCAACTTGCGTGTCTTGAAATTAGTTTTGTTATTATCAAAAATGAAATTATGCTTCACTGAATGTCTGAATGTCTTGACATTATAAAAGCGTTAAATTTAGTGTCTTAACAAAAAAAGGTAAACTATAGTGACAAAAAAGATTTGAAACGCCAATTCGCAAATACAAAACAAACCAAAAATCTTTTACAAAGATAAAAAAAAGAGGTTATCGCACGACGAAAGTTTATATTTAAGGACGAAAAACAATTTTGAGCGATAAAAATATAATATTGGATTGATAAAAATCTTAGTAACGGGAAGATATAAATGATAATAAGAGTAATAAGTAAGAATTTGGTTGTAAGATTGTAAAATAATTTAGATCTTATACAGCAGCGCCGTAGTGTCTTCCATAGTCTTTATACGAATATAAATATAATGTTAATAATAAATACATAACAGAGACCACACGACTTAAAAGAAAAATAAAGAAATTTATGAATTTTTAACGCAAAAAAATCAAAACATTTAATTTTGTAAATCTCCTGCCAGGTTTCGTAAGCACGGTCCGTTCGTAGTTCTATGTTTCGCCGTACCTCTCCGGAGAGCGCCGAGAGCGCTGTTTTAATGCAATCGTGGCGTAACATGTTTCCAACAAAATGTACACGAATTGAATTTTGTCTTTATTGTTATTCTGTGAGCTCGCCCTTCACGAGTTGTTTATTTACGTAATTATGGCGCCAGGGACGTGGTCTGGACCAATGCTAGGCGATCTGAACTACTGAACCCGTTTGAAGCATGGTTTGGATACGTTGGACTCGTTGGAGATTTTGACACCGATTGCCGATAGATAGCACTAGATACTCTCCAAACTGGAATTGCCGCCTCTCAAGCAAAAATTTCATTTCTGTTTATTTTAAAATAAAATCGCATTTCAGATTAATAGCGTTTTCGACTTATTGCACTTTACGCGTGGATGGAAATACAATCAGTGGATAAAAGTGCAGTAAGTCGAAAATGCTATAAGATACCTAACAAACTAACGATGTACAAGAATCAGAAGCTACAAATGTACGGAAAAGTATAAAACGCAAGCCAATAAACAGCTTCTTAAATTGTGGGTTACCACAATTTCGTTACCAAAGATTTATTGCTAATTCTGATGAAAATTTCTTTCGAAATGTCCTCTATTTTCTAAATTTCTATTTACACGTTGTATTTTGCGCCGACATATGTTAATTTTGTTGAAAATAATAAAAAGAATTGACGCTAGGGAGTTAACAGTACAGGTTGGCAATGCATGTTACGCATGAAATTTCAATTTGAAATTAGGGTTAAGTTACCTTATAGCGTTTTCGACTTATTGCACTTTTATCCACTGATTGTATTTCCATCTTATTTTAATACGTAATATTAGTAAGGGAGATAGATACTCCACGCCTAAAGTGCAATAAGTCGAAAACGCTATTAGTATTTTGACGTTTTAATTTTCTTGGTAGTTTTGATTTTTGATACATATTCAACAATAATAAGGGAAATTGAGGCTTCAGCTCATACTGCAGAGGTTGTTAACAATTTATTAGCTGTAAAATTGAATTGGAAAGAATATAAATTAAGAAATTGTGTAATGAAAATACTGTCATCTGTCGTCGAATCTACAATTAATCATAGAAACGTCAGTAATTCGAATATACATGTTGCCAAACTTTAGTGATCTTTTTGCAATGCAAAATCAGTGTTTTTGGACGGAGGCGATAAAACACATTTTCTTATGTTGTTTTTTCGCATCTGTAAGAAAGAGCTCTCTCGACATGTTCATATAAATTTCGGAAGTAGGTTCGGAGTTGCAAAAATCTCTAAATTAATATCAATATTTAAACAATCTAGTGAAATTGTCATCAAATAGTTTTTATTTTGGTTGCTCTAATATTCTTGGCCTGTTCTTTTGTATAGTTTTGAACATATATTTTACATAAGTTTTGTTAAGGATTATGAAAAGTTTTATTGTCCTTTAATGCCTAATTTTGTTGCAAGTTAAGGACATATTTAACTAATTTTATGTTGGATATGGATAGTGCAAAACTGCTTACTCTTTTTATTGACTAAGTAACAAAAACAAAACCATAATACAAAATACGCCGATTTATTTAAAATTACAATATTATAACGTCTTTTTTATTTATTAACTAACTTTAAGTTATCGTAGCATATAACGGAATTTTCTATTAAATTCGAGAAAGTCTCCCAGTTATCGTGTTTCTTAAATCTGTGAGTCGTAATGTGTTCCTTGGTCTCCGATTCGTCTTTAAAGGAACTAGCGCATATTGCACACTCATAGGGCGTCTCATCCTTCAACGTCTGACGCTTATGACTCATCTCGTGTTGCCCCAAGATACCAAACGTGGAGAAATCCTGCAAACATACGCGACAACTGCGGCTAAAAGAGTATTGGTGCGCCTTCTCGTGAGCATCGAAATCGTAGACGTCCACAAAAGCTCTAGAACACAAATCGCACGAGAGGGTATGATAATCGCCGAACAATTGGCGATGAAATGCGAGGCCCCGGGGGCTACTGAAGATTTTCAGACATTTCGTACATTGTCGATCGCCATAGGCGGAGAGGAATTTCGATTCTTCGTGTTGGTTTCTTAAGAACGCCGTACTCCACAATTTCCTACAGCATATACAGTAAAAATTCCTAAAATAAGAATTTATTACCCCCCGATAGCAGCTTTAAGGAATTATTCAAGGGACGGAGAAAATGGGAAAATATCGAAGGAGGTTCTAGAAGGGGATGATCAATGATTGGGTCAAATCTTCACCACGAAGCAATTTCCACATTAGCAAAATCTGGGTGTGCATGTCTTTGTCGCTATTCTTCGATTGTAAATAAGTTTACGATTCTAAAATTAGAATCAAAAGAAGCTATATATGGTTAGAATGTGAAAAGTATCAAAACCTCCAAGAGTTAGTGCAATTAATCAAGTTCGATGTGCTGCTTGAAAACAGGAAATAGGATGTGTTGATGGTTGCAGAAAGAATTTTAAAAACAATATATCAGACTTAGAGGCCAGATTGTAAATGAGGAAGAATAAATTTGAGTTGAAAACAAAGGAGGAACACAAAGACAAGGAAGTACAGATCTTAGGTAAAAAACAGGACTAAAACTATACGAAAATAAAGAAGAGAGCAAAAAAGAAGACGATGAACGCGTACAATCAAGCAAATAGAAGTTTACAATGTCAAATCCCATTGGAGGTGGCGTCAAGATGAGAAACTAAAGCAGACCGAACAAGAACTGTGGTTCAAAAATGTGAAAAAGGCTCCGAGACACGCTGGAGGAATAAGTGGAAAATAGGAAAGTACAGGTGAAGAAAAATCGAAACCATGGGAACATTTAGGGCCTTAACGGCTGACACTTACAACTTATGCCTCCTCTGGTGTTGCAAAAGTCGATGTTTAGTATCAAAGCTTACGAAACAAAAATCGCAAAAGAATATAGGCGCCTCGTATTCTATGAATGGAAATTCCTTGCTTGTACTTGCTTCTGACGTAATTTCAGTATTGTTAATTGCATCCAATGGCGAGATTTTATTTGTTTCTTGTTTATTATAGTTTCGTGCATCGTCATCTCGATTAGTAAAGTTTTGCGATGGACGGTCTGTGCCTTGTATTACGGATGTGAACTTATGACCATCTGATCGAGATAATTGCTTTCTCTTTCTCCTCTTTTTCTTTCTCGGTATCGCTTTGTTGAAATTTTCACGTATGTTTTCCTAAAATCAGCATGCAATTCTAATCAACAGAAAATTGACCAAATTTAAACATCTAACATAAAAAAAAAAGAAAAAAATAGGGTGCCATGGAAAGAAATTAGGTTAACTTCGATGATAATTTCATTATCGCATGAAAATAATTGTGCATTTATACTATATGTACAGCAGTAATCTGTAATCACAAAACACTAATAGAGGCACATATAAACCTCCTTTATAACTCCCAAGTAGCAAACAATCTCACTTTACATGCAATGAACTGTCAATGTCAAGTTATTAATAAATGTCAATTTAAAATTGTTTCCGAGAAGGCGGTAGTAATGAGTATTAAATTGCGCAAAAGAATAATTTTATTAGATACATTATTAAGATAGATTTAGTCTTTTTTCTTTTTATTTTAAATAATGTTATGTTAATTTGAAGTATAGAAACAAAAAAGGGATAAATATGTTCATACATAAATACCACCCTATATATATTTTCTTCCCTAATCTATGATATACCCTTTTTGACTTGCCTCTTGGTATTAATTATCGCTCTTCGGAAATCAATTTTATTTTACTTACCTCTACTGATTCAACATATAATTCTTGAAGTAAATCGTCCGAATCTGTAACTGTAATACTAGAAACATCGCTATCGCTCTCAGCATTTAAATCAATTAAATTTTCTTCCTTTAATTTGATATTAAATTTCTCCTTTAATAGAATTTGTTTCCTTTGCGCGTTAAAGAAAAATTTCCAGCTATAGCTTATGGTATCTAAGCAGGGTTTACATATAAGGTTCGGTACCTTGCTTTCCTGTTTTATGTTAATCTGATACAATAAAGAAATCCTGTTGCAAGTTCTATCGTCTGCCCCCAAGTCTCTTACATCATCATACCCGCAGTGACACATTCGACATAAACGATAACTGTCATCGACGAGTGCTAATATCGATGAGAAGGCTTCATTAGTTTTCTGCACATGTTCGTAGAACTCCCATGCAATGGCAGTAATTTCTAAGCACGGATTGCATATCAGAGTTGATAACTGATCGAAAATTGATACTTTAATACGTGTGACGGTATTAATTCTATCAACTAGTACATCGTCTTTTAATATCGGGATTAAAACTGCGTAAGATTCGGTACAAATTCGACAGTATTTTGCCATTATACCATGTTTTTAATATGTATCAAAATAAAAATACAATTTGGAGTTATTTTATCGAAAAAAATAAAGGATTGAAACTACTTTAAAACCCTCGTCACGAACAGCAACATCAAGCAACATAAACAAACGAGTCACATAGGCTATGCACATAGGTTATGTTTCATGATGTCTCTTTTGTGTCAATTGATGACGTTGCACATTGCGTTCAGCAATTTTCCCTTTAGTTAGTCAAAAGTGGTGAAAAGAAAAACTGGATTGGTTTTAAAGTAAAATTATTAACTATAGAATTTTCTTCAATACTTAATGTATTATTTGTATTTAATAGCTTATGGAATGTAATTTAATAATACAGGTAGGTATATAGCGTAATAAAGCCATAAGCGTAATGAAAGCATATCATTATTAATTATGATTAATTAATGTTAACATAAACATTACTATTTATACGTTTGTAAGTTAGTTATGTTAAGCAGCTATAAGCTAGATTTATTTCTTTTTAGTAAGGAGAATACCTAGTTTAATTAGGTCAAATAGATTAATCCAACGATCTGTCAAAATGAAATTCAATATGGCCGTTGACTTTTCGCGGTTTTGATGTCAATATTTGTTTCCTTTTGACAAAGTGAAGTAAGTTTGACATAAAAATTGTTATAAATGTTAGAAAAAAATGCATAAATGACTTACGATATGATTTAAGGCGATTTATTTTCCCACAACGGGCATTTCAGGTCATGTGCATGGAATAACCTGTCATGTGGTTTGGATTCATTTGTGATTTGGGTGTGAATGGTGAGATAGAATTAGAATTTGTAAATACAAATAGATTGTAGGGTGCGTTTTCGTGTTATTTTTATTTTTGCAAGTTCATGTTGTTTTTATTTAGTAAATAATAAATTGTATTAGAAGTAAGGTTGTTTCAATGTACTTTCTAAACACTTGAGAGGTGGCTTTAGAGGTTAGGTTCTGGTTGAATCTGAATTTATAATTTATTAAATTAAAACAGCTGTAATATATTAATAACTTATGCACCACTCCCAGTACTACAAATTCCCGTGCAACTAAATCTTTCTTATCTTGAAAAATCTTATCTCCTAAGTAAAATTATTATAAAGTGAGGTTAAGTAAAATAAAAAACCAATTTTATTTTAGAAATATTTTTAATAATATTAAACAAAAAATACAACAAAAGATATGGCAATTTTGGCATTAAATGCTTTGGCATAATTTACTTTGAACCCATATAATAAGTAATAATTACAAACAAATACTAAATAATTAAAATCTTCCTATATTTTTTCGTGTTTTCTTCAATTTTTTTTTCTTTCTCACTGTTTTAAATTTCATTTTTAATACTAACTACTAGCATTAATGTGAAAATACTTTGTAAAAATACTTTTATGACTACAAGGCAAAGTTAATAACACAGTTTGTACATTGGTTACTTTTCCATTGTTTTCTCATCCTTTTCTTATATATATTATCCAATATTCCATATTTATCTTCTAAGAAATAATAAACTGAACGATAAAATTCAAAATAAAGAACAAGTTTTTTTTTTATTCATTTCCATTAAACCTACGAATCACTAATTATCACTAGATATATGACTATCTAAGTTATCTTCTCTATTGACTATGCTCAGGTCGATTCCTGATAACTGAGAGGATGTACTGGCTTTGTGTGTATTACCGTGATATTCCCCGGTTTCGGGATTGACTATCACTTTGCTTTCCGGCGCAACATTGAATAATTCGCTTTTCAATGGCGGATCGAAACGGATCTCTTCGTCACAACCTTTGTCTTCGAAAATTACATTCTCTTCCGTTTTTACATCGTCCTCGGATGTTTTCTCGTCGTTATCCGCCTTACGGGAGGTCAACTTAATATTATCACATAGCATGTACCCTTCCGGTTGCGATATCCTGCTGGGGCTGAAGTGTAACTTGCAGTGATCCCGCAGGAAGTGCGATTGGGGTACGGTGTAATCACAATGCTCGCAGGTGTAAGTGCTGGAGGAACCCGATATGGATTTATGCCGCTTCTGGTGGTTTTCCACGGCGTCCTTCCTGTAGTTGGTGTACGGACAGATGGAACATTGAAACAGCTTCTTGTCATCGCCCTCTTTGGCACTATTCCCACTGGAACGTCTCTCTGATATAGTTTTGGCGGAATCACCCGTTTCCTCTTCGTTGTACTCCTCGTCATCGTCGTTCTGCTTGACTTCGGAGGGTTCGGGTAGTTTCTTCGCCGCGAGGGCGTCGGCGCTATTCTTGTGCTTCTTGAGGTGTTGGGTGTAATTCGCGTAATATTTGACGGAGTAATCGCAATATTCGCACCGATATTTCTGTTTGGCGCCGTGCAGCGTCAAGTGGTTCTTGTATTGGTCGCGTTTCTCGAAGGCACTTGGACATTTATGGCACTTGTAACGTTTCTCTTTCATGCGGCCGTTTTTGATGCACGTCGGATAGACGAAGTCGGGATTCCCCTGCATCACACCGCCATAGCTCAAATCGTCGTCGTTGGGCGTGGGGGCTGCCGGCACGTCAATCTCCATCATATCGGCCGGGGACTGTCGACTTTGCTGTTGTTGCGCTTGATTGCGTTGCTGGAACAATTCGGTGCCCGACAGAGGAACTGTGAACGAAGGTTTCGAAGTCTTCGGGGTGGGAACTTCATTTTCCACGGTAAACGTAAAGTTTTTGCTATCCATTTCCTCATTGACAACGTATATAAACCCGTGATCATCTTCCCCTACGACTTGGATCATCGGCTGCGGATAGTCTGGATGGCATGCGTGCATTTCCCTCAAAATCTTTGTCCGTTCCTGATACTTATCCGTATGTACGTTCCTATGAGCCAACACGTCCGATTGTTGCCTACCTGAATAAGTGCAGAAATAGCAGACATAACCTAAGCGAGCGCCGTGGAACCTCAAATGAATATCGAACTCGTTTTCTTTTAAAAATCTGGCCGGGCATAGGTTGCAGAAGTACAAAATCGCATCGCTAGACGTCTCGTCATCATCATCCGCTTCGTCATAACTCACCGCTTCCACGGTTTGTTGATAGAGGGCGCTGTGCGAGAACTCTTTCATTTGTTCCTCGTCCGTCCTCGTAGCATCTACTAAGCCGTGAATCTTCCCGTAGAGACCTTGATGCACCTTGGAATGGGACGATAGAACTCCGGCGTTGTTGCAGACGTAATTGCACTCGAGACATCTGTGTTCCGTCTCGTTTATCCGCACCGTACTGTTCTGGTGGTGCTTCTCGCGCGTTCCGTGCATCTTCTCGTGCTCCTGTATGTTGATCTTGCGTAAATTCACGTGCGGACAGTACCGGCACTTGTACATCTTGTTGACTTTCCCGTTCTTCGACACCCACACCAGCGGTATATCGGGATGACTTTGCAAATCCTGGTGCCCCGGCTGGGGAATCTCTTCGATCTCATCGGAGGCGTCCTCCAAGTCGATCAAATCCCCGTTCTGTTTCTGCGTGGCGATGTTGATGCCGTGCACCTTCAGGTGTTGGTGCAACAGATGGCGCTTGCTCACGTTGTAGCCGCAGGTACTGCACGCGTATTCCCCGCCTCGCGGTTTGTGGAATTGCTTGTGATTGGCGAACTGGGATTTGCTATTGGTGACGTAGGGACATTCCGAACACTTATACCGCTTGGACACTTCCAAGTCGGCGACGTTCTTCTCGCGTTTACTCAAGAAATCTTCCGCGTCCGGGATGCCGTGCAGCTTGAGGTGGTCGAGCAATCCTTCGCGATGTAAAGAGTTGTAGGAGCAAACGCAGCACTTATGCGGACGATCCGGGCTCGCGGAGTGACCTTCGAGGTGTCGCTCGAAGGTGTCGTTGTCGTTGTTGGAGAAGGGGCATTGCTTACATTTGAAGGCGCCGGTCTGGGGCAGGTCGATGTGGTCCTGCTCTTCGATTTGCTCGTCGATTTCCATCCTGTCCGAGCTGCTCTTGGTGCCCACGACCACACGGATGTCGCCGCTATGTTTGAGTCGACAGTGACGCTGTAATGTTAATGAAACCAGTTAGGAATGGAATTTACAATGCCAAGAAGGAACTTCACAAACACATAAAATAGTAATAATGCATAAAATTGATCTTATAAATATATATAAAATATATATTTATATATATAAATTTTATATATATTTTATAAATATATATAAAATCTTTGAAGATTAAAAATTAGTAAACATTTTGTGAAGTTTCTTTGAGAAAATCTAACCAAATAAAACAAAACTATTTTATTCTTAGTGTTAAATGCTGTTAGTATTCACCACACAAATCAAAACCACTCAATCTAGAAGTTATGCCAAGCAAGATCAATTAAATTTGTGTTAGAGATAGGGAGGGACGACCGTTATTTTAAAAGTTAATAAATTAGTTTCAAGTTTTTCTATTGTGGTTAATTTCTAAAAACACATTAATCAACGTTTTAAGTAAGTTGGTACATGAGTATCTAAAGAATTTCTGCATTCACATCAAAATAATTACCTAGAAATTAAATGGAATAGCATAATATTGCTATTTAATTTAATTTCTGGAATATTATTCTTGAGAAACTGCTATGAATCAACTTTGGCCACGTACAATTAGCAATACGGAACAGTTCCAGATATTTTTGCTAATTGTAAATTAAATTAATTCATACATTGATTAGCAAGATTGTCATACTTGTGTCAAAATAACGTGCGTTAAATGCCAGGAAATATTCTTAGTGATTTTCAAAAATTGTCAATTTTGGCACAGCTAGAAAATGGCGAGTGCAATAGGCAAGTAGTAGACAATTCTGAGAATAAGACAATGGATGGTTACAGACGCATATAATAGAACATTTAGGAGAATCCAGGAGGTAGTGTTGTGTCAAATCCTGAACACGATGAAGCTTTGATTTGGCATGCGAGAGAAAACCTATTTTCAGAACCCCAAACAGTCAGCTGTAGCGGCGCGAGAAAGAAGCAACTTTCCAAGAAGTGTTCAAACAGCTCAAAGAAGAATAAAAGAAGCTGGAACAGGCAATTACGCTGCTACCGCAAAACCGTTCATAACAGAAGAGATCAAACAAAACCGAATAGACTTTGCGAAGAATTTATTGAACAGGGAGAAGAGTTACTGAAGTAGTGTTATTTCTACAGCCGAAAAAACGTTTTCAATATTGTAATAATGGCAGAATACGAGTTTATCATCCGCGCATTACCAGATATGAAGCTAAAAAAAGGTATATTCATTCAGTAGTAGAAAAGGGTGGAAGATGTTCGATAATGGTGTGATCTTGGATATCAGCTGTTGGTAAAAGAGTTTAATTAATTCGATTAGACGACTGTGTTACTGAAAACATAATGCTTTCATCTGTTAGAAATAGATTTCCGCAAAATAGTTTCATTTGCAATGTTAGCACAAAGCTAGAACTATGATAGAGGTTAGCAGATAACAATTTTAATGTGGCAAAATCTAGATAACTAACGAATTTTAAAAACATTTTTTTTCATGAATCTATACCGGAGTGCCCATCACCGTCTTTGAAAATTATTTTAATTAGAACCTGGTTTACAATGCTAAACACATATTTAAAAAAAAAAAAATACTACAGCACAATCTGCAAGTATCTTTACTACGCGTGCGAGTTATAACGTTTCTCCATATTCCTTCAGGTGTATCAGGTCATTGACAATGCCCTCTTGCTATTGCGCATTCGCCAGGTGAAAATGCTTGTGCTGGAGTTTTAGTAATTCGCCTGGAAACTATTTCGTGTTGCCAACTAATCAAATCGTCTAATGATTATTTGAACCGACACGTGAAGCTTGCTTTAACTTTAAGTGATACTTAGAATGTGATATTCGTGTGACATTGTTCCAATACACTTTTAGTATTAAATGCCTAGATAATAAGACGCCAATAAAAAAATCTTTATGTAAGCTGTAAACATATACTTATACTTGTCACTTCGATTACTGACTGAGGCGTTAAAACTTCAAAAAAAAAAAAAGGACGAAGAACAAAGGCATCGTCGTATTTACACCCTGTATATTCAAGTTTCACAAAAAACAAAATTAAAAATGAAAATTAATGTGATTTTTGAATTTATTATTATTTACCTTAATTTTGCTAAAGGTGCTTAAATCGAATATTTTGGGATTGTTATTTACAAACAAAAAAGGAGTAATGACTTCATTGCACTTGCACGATCACCCTGTAAATTCAGATGCCACGTGAAAATACATTGAATGAAAATTGAAGTGTTTTTGGAATTTTCCGAACATTCTAAATTACTAAGAAACTATAAGAGGTAGGCATAGAAAACTTTTGTACAATCTCAAAGACGGTTAAAATTAGAATCCAAATAAAATAATAAATAGAAGCTGTTCCATTTAAAGATTTAAAAAAAGGATATTTGCCTTTACTGATAGTGAAAATAAACAGTTTTAAATAGGTTTTTATTCACCTTGTATAATTCTTAAGCATCATTTTAATTTTATTGTCAAGTCTAGTATTTTGTTTAAAAAATGAATATAATTTAAAATATCTACTTTGAATATGTAAAACAGGTATAAACAGAATAATTAATTATCTCGGAAACGGTTAGGTATAGGAAACGTAACAGTGACTTGCATTTGTTTACTCCCTACTATCAAAATTGAACATAATATATAGGCTGTTCCATTTAAATTTTCATAAGATTGGTGTATAATTTTTTTTTGGGTCACTATATTTCGAAACAATGTTAAAATGTGCTCCTCGCGGATCTATATAATCCCTAATAAAAATATTTTGAAAATATACCGCTTTTCATATATAAACCGACAATAAATACATTAGTTTTAGAATGAGCAATGTTCGTCTTTATGTAAAAAAAAACAGAATGTTTTTATTTGGTGGACTCGCTAAAATTTATGCGGATAAACAATACTTCATTGATTCTGCAAATATGTTCTCAATATTTAACATAAAAATTTCCATTATAGCATTTTTAAATAATAGATTCTCGTGTATACATAAATGAAGGCCAAAGAAGTCTGTTCTGAATTTTAACGTATGTGGCAACTCGTTTTACAGTATTGTATAATTGGTTGCTTAGTTAAAAGGCTAATTTCAAAATATATTTGTAATACGTACTGATAAAAACGGTTTGATTATACCTGATATGGCATGTTTACAGATTTGGGTTAAAATTTGAAATTATCAGAAAATAATAACAATAAAAGAATTAATCAATAAAAGCAAATTAACCATAAACTATTCATAAGGATATATCAATTATATGCAAGGAACTAAGTATTTACCAGGAACAAGAAAATCAATAACAATCTAGGACATAATATCTCTGTATCCGTATACACCATCGGAATAAACTTTTATCATATGACCAAGAAGAAGCAGTAGTAAAAATAAAAGATTTTTCTTCATACACAATTTCAAAAAATTGTAAATATTCAACGAATGCTTTGCAGTTTTATATTTATAGTGCGTTTAACCTTGAGATTAAAGATATATTACTAGTAGCTTAGTGAATGCAGTATTGTATGTTGGCACCGTGATTCATTAAAGCTGTCAATGTCAAAAGGTAATTCCACTTTTTTTATAATAGTTAATTATTTTTATAGGTTATATAGTTCGATAATACAAAGCGGCCCTAACATTTGACGATTTCAAAATAACAAATATGCAGAAGCACGTGTAAAATTGTCAATATTATAAAATGACACGGATATTCTCTCTGTAAGGTTGTGTATGTATGTAGATATTTCAATTTGATCGTGAAACGCATGTTGCAAAATATTGCGTAAGATCTCCGTCAATTAGTTTTACCGAGAAGCCGGAAAATAATGCAAGTAAGTTAGTTAACAATACGGGATAAGTAATATCTGCTTATGTACACGGCCAACTTTGTTATTTTAAGCATTGTGTGCAGAGTCGTTACGTGTATATTTTTTGAAATAGATTGTTGCTCGCGATGACGTGTGCAAAAAGAGTTGTAATGATGATAAAATGTTAGATTTTATTATGTTATTAGAGGTTAGGCAAGGAGAAAATAAATGTTAGTTAAGAACATACCTATCGCCTTTTTAATTCATAGTCTCATCATCCATTCATTTGCCATGTTTTTTTTTTTTTCATTTATGTATATGGACGGAAATTTACCGTGAATGGAAAGCTCAATCATTAATATTTGTCGCTCAATTCTCGTCGTCAAATCACGATTAATTTTTTTTTTGTTGGCATTATTATCAATCTAATTCAATTTATCTTTATTAGTGACGAATTAAAAGGCTATTTTGTATGTCAAAGCGCTACCAAGCTGGGTTAGTATACCTGAATAACATGCTTCCAGTTTGATACCTGATGGCAGTGGCCGCACTGAAAGGGCGCTTGCCCCCTCGCTAAACCACCACCTAAACTTGCCTCGTCAATATCTTGGCTGGTGGAACCGCCCGCCTCGTTGGGGCTCGCCTTCTGCGGGTAGTGATCCCGGACGTGGGCCAGTAGTTTGTCACGCGAGACATCTCTGGAAAAGATTACAATGCAGTAAATTAAATTGAACATTTATCCGTTACAAATACACATATATAAATTTTAAAATTGGCGCGTAAAATCTTCCGTAAACGCAACATATTTAAAGTATGAATCTTACATCTTATAGTATTTTATCTGCTCTGTACATAATACGAAACAGAATACAAATTTTTAGATGCCATGTCAAAATTATCGAGCAAAATTCAAATGTATAATAATTATTTATTTAGTAATAATTTCAAAACGAAAATTAACGTTTTGTTTGGTTCTTGCTTAACCGCTGTTATGGTTTAAACTGTTTCGGTTTTTTTTTTTGAGCGGCAAATTTAAACAATTCCTATCTCTGAGACGAAGTATTTTTATATATACACATCGAGGATGATATGACACATTCATTACGTATTAACGCGTACACGCATGTATTTATAGCGACATGCATACATACTAAACATATATACGACAACATAATATTGTGTGTTATAATCGCCGACAGTTACGTAATACAAAATACTATTCGCTGCATATCACTGAATTCTAAATTGTGCGAGTAATTGATCTGAAAATTGTGTAAATAAGTGTTGTCTTCTTGTATTTTAATTACACTACGTCATTAAGTAGGCATCCTTTGATGGATTACACTCATACGAGGCTTCTTCGTCTACACCAGTATTACCAAAAATAGCTACATACAGGCTGGTTCATTAGTGTGGAGAAACTCAATATATCTGATATTATAAAAGTTATCAAAAAAAAATTATTAAGAAAAGGTGTAAGTATCCGTAAGCTTCATATTCTAAAATTAGTTACACATATACAGGGTGTTCCATAAGGCCGTGCCAGACTTATCTTATATTTGTTTTAAATGGAACACGGCTATACTTTTTTCGCGTATTTGAAATCTGTTTACTTTTGCGAGCCTCCTCATATAGGGTTTGCCACATCTCTTCTGAGTGTTTAAAAAGTTATGACCATTTTTAAGGTGTATTAAGAGGTTTAGTTCCGGTTGTAAAAAAATTGTACGACGTTTTTCGCCCCATTACTTCGTTTGGGTAATTAACAAAAAAAATTTCTTAATTTTCTCATTAAACTTAAATGGAACAGCCTATATTTTTTATTATGTTTCGACAGATATCTATCGGCTTTTTAATTTTTGTTAACTTGTCACTATACCTAACTATTCGGCTTTAGTAGATATTCCAAATTAAAAATTAAAAATACATTCCAAAAATGAACTATTCAGTTGAGGAATTAACAAATATGATCTTAGAAAAGTTGCGTTCTTGCAAAAAAAGGATGAACCAAAATATCCCTGATAAAGACAGCCAAAAAAAAATCGACCGTTTCAACCGTACTGGTTCAGTAAAGTACGAAAAACGTGAAAGAGAAAAAATTTGCGCTACCGCGGAAAATTAATTTAAAGTCATAGCATGTGTTATAGAAAATTCACATAGTAGACAACGTGAAATTTCGCAGCAACAAAGTATTAGCGAAAGGTTCGTTCAACAAATACTAAAAAGCACAAATACCGCCAATAGAATCCTTAAGGATAATAAGTACCATCCATACAAAGTGCATTTACTTCAGGATTTGCGATCCAACGATCTTCCCCCCGATCAGTGTAATTTAATTACAAACTTTTCTCTTCACACCCCGCGGTTTGATCGTGCCGCTCTATCAGAGATGAAAGGGCACAGGACCCCAGGTTTGCCACCCTAGATGAGAAGTTCCGACCTTCGACCTTCGACGATCTTGAAAATAGACTTTTCAAGATCGTGAAAAACTTCTTTTATAGCACAAATTTTGGCGCAACTTGATAATGACCCAGAATTCTTTAATAAAATCATGCGGACTGACAAGTCACGTTTCCACAACAATAGAGTGGTCAACCGACACAACAACTCTCTGTTGAGAATCCTCACCGGGTGCAGCGGACACACTTGCAGACTATATGAAGCGTCAATGTTCGGTGTGGCTTAAACAAAGGCCATTTAATTGGGCCCTTCTTCTATCAAGGTACTCTTACGGAGGAAAGGTACAGAGAATTCTTGAGAAATTCATTAGCAGTTTTTCCTCAAGATATTCCTTTGGCCGAGAGATGTATAGATTGGTGGCAACAAGACGGTGCTCCGTCTCATAATCGCACATAGTTAGTCAGTATTTGGACGTACAGTTTCATCAGAACTGGATTGAAAATACAGGACCAATTAAGTGGCCCGCACGCTCACCAGATATGGCACCCCTAGATTTTTTCCTGTGGGGATAACGCGTGTTTGAGACTTATTGTTCTTCTAATGTTATTAAAATTACTTTCCGTTTCTGTCATATTGCACAATTGACATTTGTTTATTGACGTTCCTGTCATGGTTATTGTAATCATATGCACATATGGATTGGTTTGACATTAGAAGGGATGCCAAGTCATATTTCATGGGAGCGGCATACTTCAGTTCAGCATTTATGCTCTCACTGCATACATTTTTCGGAACTACTTTTTGAGAACATTTCGTATAATAATAATAAAAAAATACATATGACTGCGGTAGCTACCAAAAACTCGCGAAAAAAAGTAGGGGTACAATTTAAAAAAAAAAATAAAGTGAGGTAGTGGGGTAAAATACTATTTATACAGGCTGTGTTATAATGGCAGAATTTGATGGACAATGTCGTCACATTTCCACTGGATTTTACTGCAACTTTTTATCTATGTTTCCGAGTAAATGCATGGAAAAATAGATGTGGGATACACTGTATATAAAAAAAAATATGCATTGGTGCAAGCCAACAAAGAAACCTTACCATTTGCGGAGGAAAATGATGAATAATAAACATTACGTAAAACGGTTACTAGATCATAAATTTGATAGGTAAACTTGACAAGGCGGCTATTTTAAATTTTATCTTTACAAAAGACAAACATTCATTTAAAAGGATTGTATTGTCTTCTTTAAAAACACAAAAGAAAGAAAAAACATCTAACAAGGAGTAGGCAAGAACTGCGAAACACAAAATTAAATGAGTCGTATATCATTTGAAAGAGGGAGTTAAGAGTAGAAAAACTGTAAACGGGTTTGAGTGCATGGGTCTTAATTTTTGAGATATGAAGAATTTTATTTAAAAACATTAACGCCTGTAGCTTAAGAAGAATTATATGTACACAATTCATTGGTGTCTGTGTAGCCCAATTAGTTGAGCGCACGGATTACGAATTTTACCAGGAAGTGGACTAGGTTCGAGCCCATCCTGGGGACATTATTTTTCTATTATCACTATTCATTTTTTTTTATTTTGATTCGTAATATATGTGATTACTAATAATCACAAATAACATATACAACTTTCACACACAACATTGGAAAAAAAAACAATTATAATACAATGCAATAATTATTTATTAATACATAAAAGAACACGCACACGCGAACTTTTGTAGATATTTTGTATGTTAATAGTTCCTTGGTTTTCTAGCTCTTTTTTGTAAATAATAGTAATGAAAATAATATGTATGCCCGAAACGCGTCTGCTAATAATGATTGTTGCTTATCAAATTTTATAATAAAGATATATGTAAAACTTTTCGGTTTTAACAAACCGAATACTAATCAGGTTATAAATCCATTAACGTGCTATACACACGCTTTCTTTCTTAAGTTACAAGCATTAATAGTTTTTTAACATTGTCCAAAATTAAAAAAAAAAAAAACAGCACAGAAAAGTGCTTAAAACTTGTTAAAGATTAATCGCATAGAAGTTGCTCGGTATTTATTTTCTAACCAACTCATTTTTTTTATTGCATTCCCAGAGGTTTTACTTTTCTATGCTGTTCCATATTTTTTTTAATGTCATAATATTTATAGCTACATATAATTACATTATATATTCTTACATACAAATTTTCGAAGGAAATCAATTTTGTAACTGTAAATTGTAGAATAGTAGTAATGAGTTACATTATAATAAAGAACCTATAAGAGAAAATGCATTAGAGTTACTTCTTTGTCTCTATATGTTAAGAAATACTGATGATTGTGAAGCAAAACTCTTACTTTATCACAAATAGGTACTAAAATAAGAATAGAATTGTCAGTTAGTATGATATGATACATAAGGCCAAGAGGCTGCAACGTTTATGGAATTCATAATTTCATCAGTGATGCGATTTCTTTTTCGGATAGATATCGCACTACACGACGATTTGAAATTTTATATTCTTTCATAATCTGACATCCACCTGGAAGATGCAACAAATCGAAAAATGCAATTATTTTCTGTATCCTCATAAAATTTGGCAACGGCAGCCATAACCCACATCTGCAATCGCCATCTTGTAACAAGCTGTTTTGTACTACGTGTTTCAACAAATTGATTATAAACATAATTTTTAATCCGAAATACTTTGTCACTATGTGTAGCACCTGCCAAAGCATCTCCAAAGTTCACCTGTGCGACGATTTCGTACATCATTTTCTTTCTTTTATTTATTAATAAATAATTATTGCATTGTATTATAATTGTTTTTTTTTTCCAATGTTGTGTGTGAAAGTTGTATATGTTATTTGTGATTATTAGTAATCACATATATTACGAATAAAAATAAAAAAAAATGAATACTGATAATAGAAAAATAATGTCCCCAGGATGGGCTCGAACCTAGTCTACTTCCTGGTAAAATTCGTAATCCGTGCGTTCAACTAATTGGGCTACACAGACACCAATCAGTTGTGTACATATAATTCTTCTTAAGCTATAGGCGTTAATGTTTTTAAATAAAATTCTTCATATCTCAAAAATTAAGGCCCATGCACTCAAACCCATTTACAGTTTTTATACACTTAATATCCTCTTTCGAATAATATATGACTCATTTAATTTTGTGTTTCGCAGTTCTTGCCTACTCCTTGTAAGTCATGCGTATTAATACTAATACATTACTGCCCATAATAAGTAATGGCACAATGCGTCACATGACAAATACAATAGTAATGTGTGCTAAAACAAACAAAACAACGTATCATATTCGAAGAGAATATTTCCGTGATGACAAAATCGTAATTGAAAGGATTTAGTTTTTTATTATAGGATCATTTTCTAGGAAAATATTCAAATTATCTGAATCAGATCTCAGTATTATTATGTGCACTTATATTCATATCAGTTCGAAATCACGTGTGTCGAATCAGCTGTTCCGCTAGCCAGTATAGGCGGGTGAAAAAACGAAAAATATACCCTCGAAATGTAGAGCTCGTATCTATCAATGGATGCCGACTGAATGCTTTTGAGATTAATCAACAAGTTGCAGTGGGAATTCTGTACGCAGCAGTGACGGTGAGTTGACAATTGAAATTTTAAATTTAAATATTGATAACCGTGAGTTTTAATCGATTGTCGGTTAGCGATTTTTTTTAATACACGTAAAGAATCGAAGAAAATTATTATTTGATTAGGTACAGGTTTTATAGCGACATGAAACTTTATATTTTCTATGCATGCATACGAAAGAATCGTGTTTTGCTACCTACGGTTAATTAAAATCGAAATACCACCCGTGAAAAGCTGTAATGGCAATTGATTAACTTCTTGTTGACTATCATTGCAGATAATTACCGCGTTTTTGGACTTTGATAGACGTTAATAATGGTGGAAAAATAGATTTTAATTAACACGGGACTGCACAATTACCGTCACCTTGTCTCTTATGCATAAATGCAGACCTATTTCGATCAATTATTTAATTATAAATTATACATATACGTTGGTACACAGCAATGTATTTCAAGCACGAGTTTAAAAGCATTAGGATGCTATTTTAAGTGCTTATAGATTTATGGACTAACATGCGGAAAACTGCATTGAAAAAAAGTAAATTGTATGTCACACACGTGTTGGGAAAATAAGTATAAGACAATTGCGTAGACCTGTTCTCCAGCCTTCATATATACGAAGTCGTGTAAGCACGCGTTGTATGAAGGGGTTTATTGTTGGCATTACTGATTTACGCTTGTTGCACTGACGTAATGAACGTGTTGACTATTTTTAAGTAGAGCGCTAAAATATATGAACTTGTCCCACGAGTATAGAGGAAGAAGCATTCAGAACACACACATACACACAAAAAATAGTCGTAGCGAATGCCAGGTTTGTAACTTGACAAGTAATCATTCAAACAAACTATGGATGAGTGAAAATAAGTTAAGCGGAAAGCCAAATCACTATTACGTATTTTATTGTAAGCGTTTTGTTATTATTTTAAATCTGTTGCTTTTTCTTTATTCCATATGTCACAAACATTTTCTTTGAACGATTATCATGTCAACGTGCAATATTTTGCAAGCTTTTTACGTTATTCCTACTTATTTCGGTTGTGAAATACAAAGAGAACAAATACTCAGGATATTAAACGTATTATTCACAGTTCATTGTTTTAAAGTACGGTTGTGTGATACTATCAATAATACATATCCATTGTTGAGATTTGAAATAATGTTGTTTTATGTATGTACCTCCAGAAGATTTGATTTCATATTTTATTGATGCTAGGCATAATTATTAACTGAAAGAATATCAGAGATCGGGTTATGTTATTATATTTTACCGCTAGGTGGCGTATGTTAGATTAAAATGTCATTTTACTTTTACCGTTTGATTACATTTTTAATGCAATAATCTGGAAAGAATTCCACATAAATTGTGAGTGCAAAAATGCAAAACGTGTTGGTACCACAGACTTTGCGCAATATATTTTGTTATTATGGATACTGTAGAGCGAAAGTCTCACATGTTTTTGATAAGTAACTTTTTACATTCTCCTTAGATAATACATATTATATTTAAATAGTTTTTTGTACGTTGTTAATAACTGAAAAGCTACGCAATAGAGAGATACAATAATGCGATTCTAACCTAAAATTCTATCCCGTTTATAAAAAGTCATCTACATAACTAGTAACTAAAACTTTCAAATTGAACTAATAGCGTATATAAATGAGTTTCAGTTCGTATCCTTTCTGTACTTAAGTATACGTTCATACTTTGTATGGTTTGTACTTATCATTATCTTCGTATTTAAAGAATTCGGAACGCGGGACACTCCGAACGTCAAGCTACAAAGGTTTCAAAATTCGTGCTAATTGGAATTAGGTAATCGTACATGTGACATCGATGACAAAACTGTAGATTATTGTACACACACACATTCATAAATACAAGCAGAAGTCTTGTATATGGGCACTCGTATGTATCTATCGCATTCGTTTAATTTGTTTTTGTGTGTGACTTATTAGATATACGCATACTTTCGTTCGAAGCCTAAAAAACTAACTGCCACACACAATGATATGAAATACATAGGTGCGTATTGATTGTCGAGTAAACAGAGATAAGGCTTTTTTTCCTGTACAAAATAATCGCTCGCACATTGCACAATTGCCAGGATTGTTAATGGCATTTCTTTTTTTTTTCAAGGGGAAAACACGATTTTTGCAATGACACGTTTCGCGTTTTCAAGAACGCGGTGTGTCGAAAAAAAAGGGCTTGCCAATACGTTAGATAAATAAAAGTGTATTTAGTATTTAGAGCACAGGTATTT
Organism: Cetonia aurata; assembly: GCA_949128085.1. Taxonomy (NCBI): domain Eukaryota; kingdom Metazoa; phylum Arthropoda; class Insecta; order Coleoptera; family Scarabaeidae; genus Cetonia; species Cetonia aurata. Next base: position 63,545,985 of record OX421884.1, on the reverse strand, counting down.
TGAGATTAAGATAACTTTTACGGGCGTTTAAATTTCGCTTGGGTAACTATTTGCGCTGATGTGTGTTGTATATGTAGGTATGTATAGAAGAGCACAAAGTTCGGTTTTACGATGTCGCGAAGTTACGGAAAGACAAACACAGACGATCGCTGTAAAACGATGTTTTTAATATATTATTGTGCGTTCTTGGTATGTATATAAGTAGGTATGTACTACGTGACAAAAGAACGTTGTTAATCTTAAATGGTAAAACCGGGAATTCTTAAAGCGTAAAAAGCACCACGAGGAGAATTTATCAGGTCGATTAAGCAATCCATTGTTTGCCCTGTTCGATCGTAAAAAAAGAAGTTTCCAAGTGATTATGTGTACGATTATGTGCGGTTGGTCGCACAATAGGAATCGTATATTGAAATTTTCCAATTATTAAAAATTAATAAGACGGTGGGATTGTGCAGATTTCTTTAATACCAACTGCAATTGGTTTCTGGATAATGTTTTTATCTACAGTGCCGCGCATAACGTTCGCATCACACGGGATTTTTTTTTTAATTATGGACTCAGGACTTATAACCATGCAGAAAGTTTGCAATCCTTTTAAAATCAAATTGAAATTCAATCAACCATCACTTAAAAAAAATAAAGTTTAGAATGTATTGCAAAGTTTAAAAATGCACCAATAACGCCTGTAGAAGCCTTCCAATTTCTAAACAAATGTATTCTGATAGAAGATAAAATTTTCTTTCACACAATTTTCAATAAATAATTTTGTTGATAATATGAATATGCGTTGTTACTTTCTCCGTCCAACTTATTCAACATATCAACGCAATAAAGTATTAAATGATGTGTCCATTGTTTTAATGTCTTGCGACTTATTGCAAGAACGAACAGATTAACATACCTTAATGACCTACATATATCAACAAGTTGAAAACATTAATTATATTCATAACAAAAATATTTGCTCTGCCCAATAATATATTTGAAACAGAATGCATCTGTTCAACTCTGTTGCCCGGCATGCATTTAGAAGTTCGCTTTTGTCAGGGATAATTGTATGGTGGCATTTTTCGGTTCCAATTGTATTTAGGCATATTTTTTCTTTGAATTGTCCCAGCTAGATCTGTGATTGCATTACCGGCTCTGGCTGCGGTCATCTTGTGAGTTGAGAGTTACTAAAATTCTTTTATTTTACGAACGGCAAAATATCGAATCAACCTCTTGCGGTCAGTACATCCACAGATAATGTTTGTTCATTATATTGATGTCTCTGTTCATATCTATCGCCGAAATTCGCACATGAATTTGATAACTCGTTTATTCAGTAAACCAAATAAAGTTGTTAAAACAAAATTGGTGTTCTTTACAACAATAACATATTTCATTGAACAAATCAAGTCATCATTTCATTTACAATTACTTTGATTTCATTAATACAATGAACATTTTATTACCCAATAAATTCCTTCGTCATTTGATAAAATATTGTTCATTGATTTGATAAACTCGTTTTTGGTCAAATGTGTCAAAAAATAGAGAAATTACAAATGATAATAATAAAATAACTAACAAAAGTAACGTAAATTGGTGGTAATAATCCAATCCGTAGGCATTTTTTTTTTAAATTTACGTGAAAAATCGCCACATTTTCCATACAATTTATTCATCTGCTTAGTGAATTTGAATATTAATTGAAGCAATTTTAGAAATACACTTAGAATAAGTGATATTCCTACAGAGAAATTTTTTTTTCTCTGTAGATGCTAGAAGATACCTTGCGTTGATTTTAAAAGATGTGTAAACTGTCTGCATTATTACAAGTGTACAAAAATCCTTAATAAAATACAAATAAATATAAAATAGCTTATGAAACACACTTCCATAAGATCCAAAGCACGAATGAAGGTTAATACGTTTTTTTTTTTAATATCACATTAATAAATAAATAATTAAAATAAAAAAAGCGTTTCCTTGTCTAAAATAAAATCTTAAATTCTGATATTGGCAAACAGTTGGCCACCGTGATTTCATTTATAATAACAACGATGTATCTATACGTATTGTCAGATACCTGCAACAAATAACTAACTGATATGCTAATTGTTAGATGATTTTATCTTTAAATATTTCTTTAATCTGTTTTTATATACTGGTAGATAGATACCTTTGTAAGTTTGTGGATTTTACTATGCATATATGTACAAAAATAACCCCATGTATATTACTGCATTTTTGAATTCTCTGATCAAGATAAGTATCTGTTTTAATAAGGTTTTTTTTTAAATAATTTGAATTTTGTGAAAATCGAATCTAATTTTCATGTTTCAAATACTTAAGAAATATTTAAGTTATGTAAGCGAAATTTACAGCGATGTTTAACAATAGACCATATTTTATAACCCAATTATAATAAAGTTGCCATGTTATACAGGATGTACGAAAATTAAAACTAATCAAATAAGAACTTGAAGTAGCTATAACTTGATTAATTTAAATAGAACGCTATATTTTTTAATCTACCAGGTATTTAATTATCTATCGAATGGTGTGTGTGTATATCTTAAACTTTAAATTTTCGCGTTTTTACAAAATACGCCAAATAATCGTTTTTTGCACCATTTAGTTCTTTTTAAATAAAAGTTATGATGTATCTAATTACTTATAGTATTTAGAAATGTCAGATAATTCATTTGACGTGTCACTTCAGTCTGCAAAGTCGGTTTTTGCTATAGTGGTTTTTCTTTTTGTAATTGTAACAGTTTAGATCGTTATTATTTGAATATTGTTTTTATATTACTTATTGTTAATCAAAATGAAGATTTTTATGCTTGGAAAATGCCATCAAAACTGTTTATTGGTTTCTCGAGTCTATGCTCGAAGGTTTCCTGAAAGAAATCGTCTTAAATCAGCTATTTTTGAGAGATTATTAAATCAGTTTAAGGAAAGTTAGTTATAAAAAACCCATTACAAGAAAATTTATCACTGAAGATGAACAAAATTATTTTTAACTGTAGTTGGTTCAATTATCGAAAATCCCAATATTAGTCAAAATCAAATATCTGAAAATAATAACATTACTCAAGCGAGTATTTCAAGCTTAAAAAAACACAGATTTCATCCTTATAAAATCCAGCTTTGCCAAGAAGTTTATGGAAATGATTTTGACAATCGAAATGAATTTTGTATGTGAGTGTTTTGGACCCTTTTGGACACCAACTTTCAGTATTATTAGAAAAAGTCGCTTTAAACATCAGAAGAAGCTTCAATTGGATGAAGCTCCGCCTCTTTATCATTGCGAGGTTCGGCAATTTTTTTTTTTCAAAAAAGGTGGATTGGAACCAATGAATTTCAAAATTGGCCTCCCGGATCTAACTCCCGGACTTAACTCCACCAGATTTCTTTTTATGGGAATACATAAAAGAGATTGTCTACACAGTATTCCTCCAACGACACCACACGATATGAAAATACACATAAGACACGCTTTTAAAATTCCGCAAATGTTGTCCAAAGTTAGCAATGGTTTCCAAAAACGAATATGCAAGTGTCTGGAAATGGACAACATGTGTTCTAAATACTTATTTTGTTCCTGTTTTGTCATTGTTAGTAGACATGTTATTGCCATTATTGGTGTTATCACCTGTTGGATTATAAATTACAATCTAAGTTTATGAAAACTTGTAAAGATAGATATTTCTGTAGGTTGGTAGTAATCTCAGATTTTTTTATAGCGTGTTTTCATAAAGGCACATTTTATATAGTAATAAAAACGAAGATATTAGACAAAACACTAAAATGAAGCAAAAATAATAACGTTTAGGTTTAGTACATCCATTTTGACATATAAAAAAGTAAGATTTCTTTTTAAATATATAAATATGTAAATTGGGGCCAAGGACAGCTGTGGGGGATTCTCGCGTTATTGACATTAATGTATTAATTACCTCAAAATATCGCTTCAAGTAAATATTACCAACTTGTTAAATATAAAAGAAAGTTTCATATAGAAATAAATTATTATTTGCTGCCTGTTTACCTTCTTATTCTTTTTTTAAATACACGCAACGAAGCAGTAAGTAAATTTAAAAAATAAAAACGAAGGAATAATTTAAATTAATTTTATATCGCCGCACGGTCGGTACGCCACTGCCTCTCTATAAATATACATATCGTGCACATTACTGGCTGCCTCCTTGCAATAAGGTGATATTTTTCAAGGTTAACAAAGTACTGAAGTAATTATGACAATTATTCCTTTTTTTCTTGGCGTTATGCAATATTTATTTTAGACTTTTTGGGTACACAAATGCGACTTTAATAATTCAGAATAAAAAGGAACTAGATAACAGATTCTCATATTTTATATTAAGCGAATGAAGTGTTTTTACGAGTAGAAATTTTATTTTTATCATAAAGGAATCTGTAATTCGAGATTGCTAATAGAATCTAGATTCCTGTAATGCTCATCTTATAGGTATATAGCGACAGGTGTCAGTTTTAAATGTCATAATTGTCGCGAAAAATCGTTTTGGATAAAGTAAAAATAATATATATTTCTTACTCGTGCCACTTAATAATGTGAGAAGTGTTTTTCGCATTTATTGCGTTCGCCTTGCCAATTTCTACAAGTTTCAGTATATTTCTAGAGACGTAAATTCGTAATTTAATAATAGACGATTTAAAAATATTGTCTCCCCCGAACAGGAATTAATGAATGGACGTAATATTAATAGATTCAAAATTTATATAAATATTATCGTGAAAAAAGTGCGTAATACATATATACAGGATCGATCGTGTCAAAAAAAAAGTAATAAAATTGTTTCTGTTGTGGAGTTTTCGTGCGATTCGATAGTTTAAAACTTTGACAGGTTCTGATAAAATCTAACCTAAAATTTATATGCAAGGATGGAAAAATATGTGATTAAATTGGAGTTGCTCCTATAAGAAGTGGTAAAAACTGTTTCTATATGCTTTTTTTTGTGAGAAATTATATGTGTGCTTAATATTTATGCTCTGTTTTTATAAACGCATCCTAAATTTTAACAGGGATACCTATTAAATTTTGGTATTGTTTAAATTAAAATACGTTATTTTCATAATTATTATTCAAATTTGTACGTAATTTGATTAAGTAAGTAAAATGTGTAGGCGTAAGTATTTACAATTATAAAGAAAATTGTATGAACAAACTCTAAAGAATTTGAAACATTTTGGTTGCATAATCTCAAAATCTGGTTCCGAAAGGTGACATCATAGATTATGGAGTACTAATTGTAAAGCATCCTGGATTATTAAGAGACAGAATAAATCTATTTTATATACAGTGTGTTCCAGGATTGAATATTATAAGAGGTGTGACGGATTAAACTCATTAAGCATTTTTAATTTTATTTTAAGATGTAGGATTCAAATTTTGCTATGGAACAATGAACGGAAAACCATCTCCTCTTTTTAGGGAAAGGACCTTTTCTGTTCATGATTTGCAAAAATATTACGCGAAGTTATTCAGAACAAAAAGTCAGTTCCTTATACAAAATTTCAGCAAGAAACATCTATGTAGTTTGATTATAGTTATGTCCATTGGTAAGGTTTTGCAGAATGTGTACTTTTCAAATTCTTTTGGAAGATCATGTTAATATAGGTCCTGTTTGCAGAATTTTAGAAAAGGTGGCTAACCACATAGTATATTTAACACATATGTTTATAAGTATCCCTCAAGATTAAGGTCAAAAGAGAATTTTACAGAATTTCCAACGTGTGCATTTTTTATTGGTGTAATTGACTGTACCCAAGTTCTTTTAAGGTTACCATGAATGGAAATAATGCATAATTATTTATTATTACTTACTTATCAAATAAATGTTAAACACGCAAAATTTCCGTTTTAACGTGATTATCATTTATAACTGTTTACAAGTTACAACCCAATAATCTACCTCAAACTAGTATGTCACGACGGTAAAATGACAAATGACAATTACGAATTGTGAAGTAAAGTTAGCAATTATTATTGTATTGACATCAATACCAACTTACATTCAGAATAGTTCAAAATGAATTTAACAAACTGTTATTTGACACGTTGCTGAAATGTGTTTGCTATAATCATAACTTTTCTTAACCTCAATCTTATAAAACCAGCATTTTAAACTGCTGTTTTATTTAGAATATTTCATCATGGATAAACGGCAATCTGTGAAAGATAATGATTTAACTATTCTGGGGATCATTATTGAGTTTTTTTTTATTACGCCTTTCATCTACAGGAAAGGCAAATTATGAAAAGAGTCGTTGTAATGATTGGTAAATCCGAAAGGACAATATCCCGTGTTAAAAATAAAATGTATAATAATATGCCACTAAAACCCCTGCCTCCAGCATTTACCACAATTACAGAGAATTACAATGAAAGAAAAAGTCACTACGAAGATAATATTGTTAGACGCAGACAAGTTTTTTAATATGATTTAAGACAAATATTATATCCTGGCTTGTGTTAAAAAATATATATATCATCCAGAAATGTTTAAGTGTTAGTTGCTTGAGATAGTAAGACGAATTAAACCACAACCTGAATACGAAATCGGCAGCTATTGGTCACACAGTGTTACCACTTTATCATTATGATCTTATTAATCCAATTGAATCGATTTAGGGCAAAATAAAGTAGAAAAGTAGCCTTAAAAAATGTGGATGGAAGATATAATATATACCGAGTCATTAATTAGGCAAGCTTTTGTTTAAATTACTCCAAATTTGTGGCAAACAGAGTGCAAACATGTTAAAAAAAAAATTGTGCAAAAAAGAGTGCATCAAATGAGACCAGCTTACAGAAAAACAGTGCAACGATATTTATTATATCTTCAATTGATGCGGCTTGACCTGACACAGTGTAGCTTGTTTTGACTGTACATAGATAGATAGATGAACTTTATTTCCACCAGTATAATATATAAAATATACAAAAGAAAGTCAAGAAGAATATACAAGGAGAAATTAAAAAATAAAAATAAATACTGATAATAATAAATTCTGCACTTAACTATATGTGTTTTACATTGATATTACAACAAAAGAAATCTTCAATGGCATAAAAAGCACAATTAGTTTAAAACAGATTTGAATTGTTTTAATGGCAATACCTTAATATCATGTTGCAATGAATTAAAGAATTTTGTGGACTGATATTTTATGGATATTGTTAAATTACTATTAAACCTCGTTGAGTATCCATGCAAATCTGATTGAGTTTGAAAGTTTGCGTTATTCTCTTTTGCATATATTAAAACGTTAAAAATAAATAAAGATGGGACTGTTGAAATCTCCAATTCATGGAAAGAAAGTTTACAATGCTCTCTACTCTTTTAATGGCTCTCATACATTTCCTCTGTATTTTAAAAATCCTGCCTATATTATGTTTTGTACTACCCCACAGTAGTATACTATTGTTTATGATAGAGTGGAAGTTACTACAATATAACAGTGTTGCTGTCTCTACGTCAGTCATTTGAATAATCCTTCTACAAATGAAGTCAACGTGATCTCTCCAAGTTAGGCCAGAATCAATATGAATGCCCAATAATTTTACTTATTCTTTGATTTTACTTCAAATGTAATTTTTTGTGTTTTTGTACTGTTGAGTTTCAATTTATTTTCTTCATACCAGAACTTGGCTTTTGTTAGACCATCAGTTTCATTTTTATTCGAAAGATTTTCACTATCGGCTTTAAAAAAAAAGAGTTGTATCGTCTGCATACATTACTCACTGGCACATTTATAGATTTACACAAAAATCATTAACATAAATTAAAAATAATATCGGTCCTAATGTTGAACCATGTGGTACTCCTCGAGAGACTGAGCTCTCATCTGATTTTACGTTATTTATAACCACACTCTGCTTTCTTTCCATCAAATAGGATTTAAATATATATATATATATATAGTCATGGCCGTAAAATGTCAAATGACAATTACGAATTATGAAGTAAAGTTAGCAGTTGTTGACAGTAATACCAACTTACATTCAAAATACTCTAAAATGAATTAAACACACTTGACACTTTGCTAAAATGTGCTTGCTAGATTTAGTGCTTTTAAAATTTAAATATTAACATTGTTAAATTTAGCTAATCAAGAATTTAGCATACATTTATGAAACAGAGCATTAATTTAATATTTAGATTGTGGCAATCATGCATTTATTAAAGGAAATAAAATCTGTTATTACTGTTATTAATATTATTGTTATTCTATTAAATCTGTGATAGCAGAATGCTTTAAAACAAGATCATGTTTAGGGTTTCGACTCTTATGGAAATCGCGGGTTCAAATCTCGCTCCGGTCAATTAAATTGATAAATGATGATGATAAGCATATAAATGATTAGATTTTATCAAAAACTTTTTAAAATAGCATCATAAATACGACATATAGTCAAATAAGAATCGTTTTATAATAGACTCACCTAAAATTGCACTTCTTGCATTTCCACATGGTCTTCTTACTATCGGCACTATTCTTCTTCTTCTCGTTGGCCATCTTAGCGAAGAAACTTTCATCGGCCGCTTTTAACCCGGGCGGGGGGCGTTGATTCCTCAACAACGGTCTAAAATCGCTGCTACTCGGCGCCCTGGTCAGTTTCGGTAACTCCGTCTTGTTAGACTGCAGAACTTGACTAGGTGGATCGTGGTTTTTCCCGCCGCGCGTGCCGAAACCGCCGCACGTCTCGTTGTGTTCTCCACTGACGTTGATCTCCGTCAAATATTTATTGTACTTGGTATAATTTCGCCTTCCAGTCTCGTCGGTCATCAACACTTTAGCACTCTCGTGATTCGGATCGCGCACCGACTTCAATTTGATGTGCTTCGTGATGTCCCACCGCCAATTCGACCGGTACGAGCAGAGGGAACACTCGAAGGGCTTCCTGTTGAGGTGGCCGACGATGTGGACGTGGAAACGCGACGCGGTCGACGCCCAGAAAGTGCAATGGGGACACTTGAACACCCTCTTGTGCTGGGCGACGCTGATATCGTTCCCGTGCGTGGGGATCTTCTCGGAAACGGTCGTCGAGGTTTGCTGAGGTGTTTCGTGGTTGACGACGAAGCTGCTGTCACTACTGGGCGAGTGGGTGCGAATCGATAAATCCAAAGAGACGTTATCGTCTTGTTTTTCCTCGATATATTCATATTGTGAGTCGTCCATTTCCACATCCAAAGGGACCTCTATATTGTTCCAAACGAAGACGCGATTCTCCATCGGATGAGGGTCGTTATCTTCCTTCTTGGCGTCATCCTCGTCGGTTTTGGTACGCTTCAGGGCCTCGAGGCAAGTTTGCAAGTGATTTAGAAGATCCGTGGAGGATTTGCACCGTTGCCTGCAGTATTGGCACCGGGTGGAGCTGACGGTATGTATGGGAGTCGTGTAGAGGATCTGCGCGGATTCTTTCCCGCAGGTCTTCTGATGCGCGGCCGATTCCGTCAGGCATTTGCTCTCGTGTCCGCACAATTCGCACGTCAGTTTATTAGTGGTCAATTTCGCTTTGAATTTATCGAAGAACGATGCGTTCACTTTCGATTTATTCAGCGCGGGGAGTAGGTCGGGAATCTTGGACGATTCCGCCCTCTCCGGCTTCTTAAACATATCTTCGCTACCGAACAGCGAGGCCAAGTCTTTCAAATCACTATTGGCCGATTTGGCACAGATGTCGTGGTAATCCTTCTGCGTGTAGGCGGGTTCCGTTATCGCCGGCGGGGGCGCGGTCATCATCACCACCGGGGAATAATACCGGGAGGTATTCTTCAGCGTCAGAGCCGCTTGCGAGGGTATCGGGATCAGATTCGGGATCGGCCTGACTGTCTTCTTCGTAGGCGGCTTGATCCCGTTGTTCCTCACGATGTTGTGCACCTTCTCTTCGTGTTTGGCCATCTCCCCCTCCCAAGCCGACTTGTAATTGCACAATTTACACTTGTTCTTGATGTAGATGTTTCCATTGGCGTGGTGGATGATGTCGTCCGGATCTATGAAGTCTGAGCCGTAAGTTTTGCCGGTGGTGAGTTGATCCGTCTTGGATTTCTTGGACGGTGGCGGTTTGCGCGCACTCACCTTCTTGGGGGTGACGATGTTGTTGTTGTTATTGTTGTTGGTCGGATCGTCACCTGGTTCGCACGTAGCGGCGGTTTCCGCTGCACTGACTCGCGCTACCTGCAAAATTCGCTGTTATGAGGTAACGCATTTAAAAATAATAAGCGCGCGCGTTCCGCGAAGTACGGACGGACACTGTGGCGCGATCGCACGCGTTATCAGTTAGTCAGTTATTAGACGATAACATGTACGTACCTGTACGATCTCCTCGGCGAGGATGGAATCGCTGGCCCCCACCTTATTCCGTCGCCTACCTACGCCCAAGCCGGCCGCCTGGCCCACTGGTGGGACGTGATGGTTCATCTCGTGCACCGTCAAACTCTGCTTGATGTCCGCCGTAAAATTACAGGCGGAACACTTGAACGCGCCGCTCCCGTTGTGATTCTTACAGTGCCTGTCGAGGTTCCATTTGTAGGGCGTCCGGAAATCGCACATCTCGCACTTGATCATCGGCATCGAATGGTACTTGGTGTGTTTGGTGAAGCGCGCCTTAATACTGGTCGTGTACGTACACTTGCCGCACTTGAAGTGCTTCGCCGCCTGCTTCGCGTGCTCCTCGCGCTCGTGTTTGCCCAATTGTCCGCGATTCTTCGCCGAATACGCGCACATCTCGCACTTGAACGCGTTACCGCTGCTATGCTCGTCGTCCGAGTATTCGACGGGCGACGATTCGACTTCCTCCTCGATGTCGTCGCCGTGGCGCTTCTTGTTGTTGGGCACCTCGACGCCCTCCGTCGAACCGTGCACCATCTTCGTGTGCCGCAGCAGCTTCTGGAAGTGTTTCGACGCGTATAGACAATTCGGACACTCGTATATCTTCACTTTCTCGTTGTGGACATCGCGCAGGTGGTAGAGATAATGCCGCGGATTCTGCGTGAAATACTCGCAATTCGAGCAGCTGTAATTCCGTTTGATCTTGCACTCGGGCAGTCTCTTTTCCTCCCCGTCCGTTTCGGTGAAGATTACAGCCTCCCCAGATCGATGTACGGACATGCTAGTCCGTCGACCTGCAACAAGAATCGCTTTATACTACCACTATTAACTACGACGATGACATTTTTTTTTTTAAGACGTTTCGCCGTTTCGAGTCGTATTATTCAGTTGACATGGCAACTCGTTGGTGAGGTGTGCTTACCTGGACTAGGCGTGGGTTACCAAGGCCCCGACAAAATCGATATATACTCCGCAAGCACCGCTGCTTCCAAATTTAACCCGAACTGGCTGGCGAAGGCGAAGAAAACAACACAAACTTAAAAGAGCCGTATTACGTCACGAGTCCAAAGCGATTATTATTGTATGTTAATCAATTTCTTGTAAGGCACAATGAGGAGTAAACTAGTTGACTTTTGGCCCGACTGGACGATATCCCCTTGACCCCCTTCCTCCGTCTCCTACTACTTCTTTGGCCGCGGCGACGGACAATGAAACCTCGACTGTCTGACGCTGACGACTACTGCGTGCGACATTGCAACATGTGCAGGCGTCATCGGGCGACCGCCGCGTTATTTGCACTCTTCTGGTGCGCTGATGCGCGCTTATACGGATGCGTTTGTCTCTCAATTAGGCCGAGGACGTTCGCGCTACGCCGACATCCAACCGCGACGGCCTCTGCGGTGGTACTCCTTTGGCATCCGTTTTCCCCTCTGTAGAGCGCCGCCGGTGTACGCGTGGGGACTCGGGACAAGCGCTCTCCGTCAATAAAACACACGGACGGGCTAGGATTGCCGCTCTGGGACGACGCCGCTAGCTCAAGACGTCGGTCGTACGCGCGCAAGAATAGAGAAGAGGCGATGAGTTTGCTATAGGAACGTCAAAATATTGACATGTCTCGCATTGTCACGTGTCGGGTTGTGCGAACGCAAATTTACAGTATTTTCGACTTACTGCACTTTTATCCACTTATTCCATCTTATTTTAATACATAATATTAGTAAGGGAGATAGATATACTCCACGCGTAAAGTGCAATAAGTCGAAAACGCTATTAATATCAATGATTTAAACACCTGTTAAACTGACAGACGTCCAAATATTATCATCCCCACCTTTACTGCAGATCTTGTTTCTCCTATATTACATCCCCTGTTGTTATATACTCGGTTGTGGGTTTTGGTATTACTTTTATTTAGAAAACTGTTACACAATACACATACATCCTACTGCTACGAAATCTGTATCTTAACTGAGGTGTGCGCATGTGCGATACCTATATATAACACCTGTCAAATGAAAACGTTATATCAACGACTAATTTCAAAGAATTTATATTAGAAGTAGGACTAGTGGGTTGAGAATGTTTGGAGTGTAGTTGATTGTTGATAGCGTACGTTCGATGCGTTAAGTTTTCCGTATAAACATCAAAATGATTACTTATTTTGCACTGTCGCGTATCGGGCCGTGGCGAACGCAAATTTAAATCTGATTTAACACCTGTTAAACGGACGGACCTCAAAATATTATCACCCCCACCTTTACCACGTCTTTGATATATAAGTTCCGATTTCCATATACCTATGTAATACTACTATATTGCTGACACATCCTAAAAAATTCCGAAATCAAAGGGGGATGGATATATTTCGGAAACTCCTACTTGTTCTTGACGTAACGTGCGCATGCGCGTAATTTTAACGTAATAAACATGCAAATCAGTTGACGTTGACAGTTCAAATTTGTGTTATTTCATTATTTATTTATATATTCTTGATTTACTCCTTACACTGAAACCATATTTATCGAAATGGATAGAGAACAATTATTATTTGGTGCTGCATCATTGCTTCAGCAAGTGCTTGTGGAAGATTCTATAATAACGACATATTCATTCGCTAACGATGAAATTGGAGCTGCAAAATATTGGCAACACATACACACGGAATGAGAAAAAAGAGGGAAAAAGAAATCGATTGGAGCTAGATCAGGGGACCGCGCTGGCCATTTAATAGGACCCGAGTTACCGATCCATCTGTTTTCAAAAAACCGCGCTTATAAAGTTTGTTACAATGCGTGTATTGTGTGCTGGGCAACCATCTTGCTGAAATTAAACTTCATTTATATTAAATCGTTCCCGTATTGCCGGAATAATATTATTTTCAAGTAACTGTAGGTATCTATTTCCGTTTAAATTACCGTCAATGAAAAAAGGTCCAATTATATGATTTCCAATGATACCTGCCCATACATTTAGCTTCTGTGGATACTGCGTTCGCGTTGGTATATTTAAATGTAGATTTTTACGCGACCAGTAACGACAAACTGCGCGGTTATGATGCCCGGGTAGGTAAAATGTTTTTTCATCTGTGCACAATACGTTGTTAAAAAAAAATTGGTTATCGTGATATTTATTTATCATTCTTTCGCAAAATTCCATTCGGCGATAATAATCATCGGGAAAAAGTACTTGTGAACTTGTAAATTTGTATGAACGATATTTATTAGTACGTAAAATCTTATGAACCGTTGTTTTAGAGATACCTAATTCGCGAGCAATTTGTCGAGATGACATAGTGGGATTTACTTCAACTAAAGCACATACTCGAATTTCTATATCGCTTACATTCTTATCCGGAACAACTTTATTTTTATTATTTACTAAAGAAAATGTAGTTTCAAATCGATTAACGGTCCTACGAATGGTGCTTGCATTGGGAATTTGACTTTCGGGGAAATTAGCTGCAAATAAATCCCGAGTTACTTCCGCGGAATTACCAGCGTAAAAGTGTTTAATCATGAAGAGTTTTTGCTCCGGCGTATAGTACTCCATTTTTAAAATAACCGTTATCTACCTACCAACAACGCGTTTTATTAAGTAGTACGAGCGAGTAGTTCTCCCGACGAAATATAAAATGCATCTGACACGCACGTGTGCGACGGCTCATGCGCCTGTGCGGCGACAGCGTAGAAGTGTGGATTTCTTGGCAAATACGAGTGCATCATAGCAATATGCTAATGTAATCCAGTCGAATATTCCGTATACTTCTTTACCGTTCTAATGCACGGATACCTCTGTGTATCTCGCTTACACTACAGGATCGCTATAATGCGGACGCAGGCGGACAATTGGTAGGTATATGACTTGTGTATGCTCACCAGAGATAACCTATATTCTGACCATAAACAACTATTCTGACTTTTGACTAAACAAAATCTGACAAACTAAGAACTGCCAAAGAAGTGTATCTTCCATCCCCCTTCATCGGCGGAAATTTGTGCCACTGGTTCTATACGAGACCCGCAATATGGTAGTATTACATATATGAGTAAGACAAGCTATTCTCAATATTTCGGTACGTAATTATATCTTCATCAAGAGATACGAAATGCAAAATATAATTAAATTAACTAAAACATTACATTTCCATCCAAATACCTATTCATATATTGTATCTCCTAACAAAGTTCGGACGATTCATTTAAATTAATTATATTTTGAAATTGTACCTTTTTTTTACATATTTTATTGTAAATTGTTTCATGTTTTGAATAATCTTGCAGTTTACTTCCTCATAAAGATATAAGTAATTTCTTTTATTAAATAAACAGGCCGAATATCCACTTAAATTATATAAACTTTTATCATTAATTTTGTTGTTAGAGTACGCTAGTAAAGCATCCCGAAAAAAAAAAAAACTGGACCGCCCTGTACATTACATATTACGAATTAATTTTAAACATTACTTCTTTTCCATTAATTTGCGTTTGAAAGTCGTATTGCAGATAATATAGAATTTATTGCTAATTTTAAAGGGTCATATATACCCTTTTATATAAAATTAATTGAAGGCTGAAAATCCACAGCGCAAGTATTTATACAGATGCATGACGTAACCTCACAGAATTCACTTTTGCCGTATAGTCCACGTGCATGCGTCTATTACATACGATGAATTGTCCACCTCTGTACCCTACTGCTATCCTGATACAAAGATGACATCACTAGGTTTCCTTCGCCCAAAGAGCTCCTATCTTCTGTGCTATTGTATGGTGTATAAGTGTATACTGACGATGCTAGATAGAAAGAAGGATCTTCTCTTTCCTGTCTTGTCTGTTTCTTTTTTCCTGCTCTTTAGGTACCTGTAATTTATTGATCGCACAACCGAATGAAAGACTCTTCTCTTCCGTTTGTTGTGGTATCCTCGCCCGAGCCAAGTCAGTTACAATCAGACGTCAACAGATTATCCATGTTGTTGTGTATAATCTACCTTGTAGTATATTGCTGTGACCGTTAGGATAACGTAAACACGCATTCCCGGAAGGAATTTAAGGACGAGTTTCTTGTGAAATCTTTTAGGTTGTGTCGTAATAAAAATAATATACCTACTTTAGAAATTATAATAACGAAAAGGACCTACGAGCTTAGATAGAATTTTGACGTATCCCCCAACCTGTCAAATATTCAAAACAACAAACGAATAATCACAGTTAACTCTTCAAATCTTCGAAGTTTATTCCGCAGATGGCGCTAAGGCCGACAAAATCCTCGACGTTTGCTATATACATATACGCTTGCATGTGCGACCAACTTATTGATAAAGTATCGTTTCTGCCAAAGACTGTATGTGGAAATTCTGACGATAAAAACGCTGTTATCTTTCTTTTACCTTGAGTGAATTATGTTTACGTATAAGCTACGTATGATATGCATGTAAGTATGTGTGTATTATTGCAAAGAGTATATGATAAGTATAGCTGTGTGAAAAGAAGTTATATTCAGGTAGAAATTTTCTTTTAAATGATCTTTTGTTCGTTCTATTATACAGTTCACTTTTTATACAAAGTGTTGTTCTTACGGAGATAGTATCCAATGTTGCCAAATCTGTTTAGGTACATTTTTTGCATACGTTATCGCTCTGAATAGCTTTAGCAATTTTTATTTTGGTAATTCCTAAATGTTAATTCTGTGATACTATTATAGGTTATGGTGTCTTTATGTCCTACCTATATTAAAGTTGACAGTTCTATGCATATTTTTACAAAAGTTGCATAATTAAGCTTTTTCTTATCATTTCTCTCACTATGTTGTGTCAAAAAAGGACAATCTTAGGACGCCAATATAAGTTAACCTACTTAGTGCCGCTTGGCGTTTCTCTTATAGCGTCTCACGATAAACATAGAAATAGTACCTAGTAGTTTTGAGGAAGGTTCTGCGCTATCCGGTGTTCCAGGATTTATCTCTTCGAGCGTATGTTATTTAACGACGCCTAACCTCCAAATTATTTCAAGCAGACGAGAACCTTTAATGATTTCAAGGTAATCGTGGAATTGACACATTCTATTTCTACGTAAATTCTTTCGCAAATGTCAATCTCTTTCTTGCGCAACTTTGCAGATGATGAGACGAACACCGAACGTAAAGGATCGCCCACCATGCAACTCTGCGTGGTCGAATTAACATAGAAATGATCGCTGAAGACGTTAGAGTACATACAGCAAAACACATGGACGTACGATAATGAATTTATAGGGGAACGATAGTGGGGATGGGTAAGAGCGTGCCTCACCACGCTCCACTAAGTGTTAGAAATTGAAATTATAACACTCGTATAGGAGCGTCAGACTTGGTTAGACGGAAAATCATTAGTTCTATATCAACCGTTCGAGAGGTAGTGAGCTGTCATGGAGTATACTAATGATGAAAAAGTACAAATAATAAAGTGGCATTACCAAGGTCACGCGTTGTTATCTATTATAGCTCTGTTTCAAAATACTTTCAACAATCGTCCTCGTTCCTTGTTATAATACTATATACCGCATAAAATCGGATTTCGAAGACTTTGAGTATATCTCACCCAGTGACGGCTCGTCAGGGGAGGCTACGGAGGCTAAGCATCCCCTATTATTTTTAATAAAATAAGTAGCGTTTATTATGTATTAAAATAATGTTTCAGCATCAGTTATATACTAAAATAAAACAATTTTACAAAAAAATATATAATCAATAGTATATTTATTCATTGCTTAATTTAAAAATGCAAACAAATTTCCAATAATGCGCGAAATTTTACTGTACGCACTATAATAGCAAGCGAGGAGGCTAGCCACAGATTTGGCTTCGCACCGATGATTAATGCCATGGCTGAAAGCAATGTGTCTCCGTAAGTGCACGTGCACTTTATACGGCGAATACGTATGGTTGGAGGCTTGCCGCCGCGGTGAGATCCTACCCGATCGGCATGTTGCGTTATCGGTCGTAAAAATATCTGGATTTATTACAAAATAGTATAATTCCTACTGTCCACAGAATACCGAATATAGTGATGGAAAATGTGTGGTTTCAGCAGCAGGGTTGTCCTGCTCATTCTTGCGCGATCGTAAGTCAATAATTTAAGTAATATCTTTGGAGACCACATTATTTCACAGCAAGGTACAATTCCGTGGCCTGCCAGATCTCCAGATTAGGCACCGAATGCTTTTTTGTGGGGCTATATTAAGTCCAAAATTTACGGATTCGAAGAATATCGCACCAATAACTTAATAGACGAATTACGTCTTAAAATTACTAACACCTTACTTTCAATTAGTCCTGAGATATTATCGAAAGTACGCTATGATTTTTATAACCGCCTTACCTTATTGTTTATTGGAAGGATAGTTCCAACATTTGATATGGGAATTTTATTTTCGTTTTTTCAGGTTCTAGTTTTCATAGATGTTTATTTTATTTAAGAAGAGATTTTTTTTAATATTTATTTATAAATTATGAAGAATTCTGAATTTTATTTAACTTAATTCAGAATCAAGTGTTTCCGCTTTTAGTTTTACTTTAGAAGTGTTTTCATTTTATATTATTTATCAGTAAATATTTTTCCGAATTCAATTCCTTCAAATTTCTGACATGACATATTTTGTTCGAGACGCGTTTTAATTGTTGTTTAACTCAATTATTGTGAGTCAAGAATTCACGTTTTTGTTTCAGTATTTACTTTTAATTTTGCCATTTGTATACTAATTTTTTCTTAGTAAACGAAGTATTATAGATTGATAAAAAGTTCGTAGAAGTCTGAAGTCGTATGCAAATTTTTGTAAACATATTTCAGAAAATTTAAAAATCACAATTTTCCCAAATATTATTTAAATAAATTACATATTTCCATTTTTTTTCCGTTTTAGTAGCTCAAGTGAAGTCAAATCTCTAAATATGATTGATATATATTTATTGAGTTGTGTAAAAAAAATACTTAAGTTTAATCTCCAAATTTCGCTTTTATATTGCAAATAGTTTAAAAAGTATACCGACGGATCACATTCCAGAAGTGTCTAGAATATCCCACATCGTGCAAATGTAAACAATTCATAAACACGGATTTCGGAAACTCCTCGAGTTTTTCCTTCAATTTTTCCCACATGAACCACATCCTCTTGCATAATTTAATTACATAACTATGTAGAAAATCCTCTTAATATTTTTTTTATATCACAATACCTGTCCCCCCTACCACTTTTAATAAAAACAAACGCTCTGACGACCCATCCTTTGCATTTACACCAACACTCAAAACAGTGGCACGTGACTAGTCTACAGTGTCTTTCATTCGTCCTTAAACAACGGTATTACGTAAACAATGGGTCTTATTCATTGACGAGGCACGCTTCTGCGATAATGACAGCGCTACCAACCTCTAGACAATTCGATAGACATTTTATCTAACACCTGAGACAGCCGTTAGCAAATATCAACTACAACATTCCATTACAAAACTGCATTATTAATTGTATTGAGGGCACCATCGGATTTTGTTAAAGAAAAAATTAGTAACCGTACAATCTGTGCTGTAAGAAACACTGTTAGATTGACTAAGAGAGAGTTCTTCACAGTATTTTATAGAAATTGAAACGATTTCAAAGTGAAATCGATCTCTTTCTTTGGTATAACGATCCCATGATGTAAAGATAAATATAATAGTCTGTTTGGATATAAAAGAGAATCAGAAAAATACTTATGTAGGCATATTACCCTGAAAATTCATTTTTTACAATAAAATATTTACTTCCGCATGTACTGATTATCACAGAATAGCTTAATATTAGATGCAAATGAAAATTTGTAACAATAAAAAATGCAATTGTTTCATATTAATCTTAATTTTGACAGGACTTTTTAATCGGTCAAAATCCTTCTAAATTTTACCTTAAATTAATGAATAAAACTGATATTAAACTACATATTCATCACTATTAAACCTAAGAAATTGCCAGAACAAACCTGATCACGATGCAAAATTTAATAGAATCGTTGAGCGAAGAATTATTATTCCTTCACTCAATGATAGAATGCAATACAAGATACAATTGACACGTGTGCACAAGTAGGTATTTCAATGTGCTAATAGATAAGGTTGAACAAATACGTATTTCCATTATTGTATTATGTATGCTCTGTTAATGAAAAGCTACAAGCTATGAGAAACAACTACAATTTTATATTCGCGTGGAAATCTAGTTATACCCACATACCTGCGATTAATTGTTTAGTTTTTGTCCGTATAAAATAAAAACGATCTTACTTACGATTATTGGGACTGATAGTGTCATAATAAACTGTGATCACAACAAATTATTAATGAACAAGTTCACTGAAAACACTGCGAGATTTCTTTATAACGCAATTGCGTCGTGTTGAACGGTAACAACTTTTTTTAGGTTATGTAGATGTAACCTTACTAATTATTTTAAAGATGGACTGTTTGAAACATTCCTGTAAATGCATAATAGGTATAATATTTGTACTGGTCCTGTCAGAGTTTTAAGCTACATTTTCGTTAAAATAAGATTTAGGAAGTTTTTGTTGCTTTTATTGGCATAAATAAGAAACATGTGTAGCTATCTAATAGAAACTTAGCGTAATTAATTTATCAGCACTCGTAAAATGTTGTTTGCGGTAACACAAAACAAATCATTTCTTTGAAGAACTGCGACAAATTATTTTTTCTTTTAACTTTCTTGTGCATCTGTTTTCTTCTGTCAAAGTCGTTCGAAGAAAAAGAAAGAGTCGTCACTAAAAAATATTTGTATCAACAGAGAGCCGACGTATTTCACATTATAAAGAACTGGAGAACTGTCGTTTTATTGTTTGTTTTGACTTTATGCAAAACCTGCTGTTTTATACCAGATATTCCGTCAAATCTAGTTAGTATTTACTCATGATAGTTACGGTATACGTAATACCATATTATAGGTATGTATATCTAATACAACTACAACGCCAACATATACACTTGTAATTATTTTTTGCGTGTCAGAGAATGCAGGCTTTCATATAAATGGTATTTTCTTCGAAAATGCTTTTGTTTTACTGTGAATTGCGACTAAGCACATGTTAATCCATTTTTTGAAAAGAAAAACCTCGAAAGAAACCTGGTATCTTCGGCATTAGAAACACAAACGACAAATAAGTATAAATATTTGAATTAAGATAAGAACACTTTCTTGGGAGTTGGCATACATTTTAAACTTCAAAAATTTATTATATTACAGAAACGTTTCCTTGTTTAAAAACAGCTATTTAATTTGTTCACTATACGAGAAACCTGTAAAATAATATTTAAATTATATATTTTATTATAATTTTATAAAAGATGTAACCTAGAAGTAAAAAACAGGAATCCTTGAAAGAAAAACTTACTTTGTTGCATATTTTTATTTTACTGTTGTAATATTTCATTACTCCGTATTTTAAAACTGTAATATTTTATATTATTAATATTATTTGGCAGTAATGTTACCTGGGGCGTTTGTAATTCTACTTGAAAGCTCAAGAAAATTTCCGAACAAGCCCTAAAATTTAGGTTTTCATGGGAAATTCCTTAACATTTTGTCTAATTTTACGCCTTAAAATTCCTTCAACTAACGAGGAATTTAAAAGTACACCAAATATGTAACTGTAACTTATAGTTAAAATTACACCAAGAGAGTAGATATACAGAGAGTATTTTGTCTCCCCAAGAAAGTAGTTTTTGGACAGCATTTCCTATGCACTCGTTAATTAATAATAATAATCTTTAATAATCATAATTTGAAAATAATAAAATAAAAAAAAATTAAAACCCCCCAACGAGATTCGAACCCTGAACCTTCGGATTACGAGATCGGTAATTTCCGGTAATTTCACCACTCGACCACTGCGTTACAACCCTTGGTATTCAGGTATATATACAATACATTAAAAGTTAAAACTATTTAGCGTTCTAAAAAATAAGTGACTTTATTATTTAATTTTTCAATTTTTAATTTAAAAACTACACGACTTACTACTTTAACATATCATACCAGTAATTATTATATCTTTTGTGCCTTAAATTCTAAATTTTATACTAAAGTGCGTTATTGTGCTTGTATTTTTATTACTTTTATCATTATTATTTTTAACGCAATCCATTTCCAAACAGTTAAAAGTCCCCATGCTTTAACACAAAATGCGTACAAGTTTTGCACTATACATTTATGTATAGTAACAAACAGAAAGAACTTTGACGGTCCGATTGCACAATCCGACACACGTGCCCGTTTTTAAAGACATCTCAAAAATAAAACCCGCAAAATCCTAAGGTATATACGACGCGTACAGGAATACAAATTCCGCGACGCTCGACGTCTTCGTCCGCCAGAAATGATAGATTCTGTACGATACGTAGTTTAAAGACGCCGTTTGGCAATCCTCCGTAAACAATGACGTCACGTCACTATGTATTCTCACAACTACCCACGCGTTCTAACCAGCCAAATTTCGTCGTATTCTATATTCTATACCCAGTACCGCGAGCTGAAAAATACGACATACAACCGCCTGTAATCGGTAATACAATATAGTAATCTTAATCCCTTACTGTGTTACGAACTTCGTAGTTACACTACTTACTCGTCCGAACTTGATTCGAAGGTTGTAAAACATAGTTATCCAAATCCTAAAATTGTTTTGTTAATTAATTGTTTATAGATGACTATCGGATTTGGAGGTTGTCATGTTTTTATTTCTGCCTTCCCTTTTACATAATTGTGTATCTTGGTGCGGGAAGTTTTTGAAGCGTCGACAGCTGAATCAGGACGGTCGAGTTTTTCGCAAGTCATTCATTGGCACAGATTTTCATTCTTGAATACATACTTCGTACTCTAAAATGATATATGTATCTACATATGCACGCGAGCAGTATTTTTGCTGTCTAGCATTTATATGCATATAAAAAATTGGTATTTTTATGGTTATCGCTGGATACAGCGAATAATATGTAATAATTTATATAACCAACACAGTAAGAGAGAAAAAAGTATAACTATAACAATTTTAAAAATTGTGAATAAATATAATAACATACCTTGATTACTCTCACATAGTGATTGATGTAATTTGGTTCAAAGATCACTGTGGTTATTACAATCATAGAACCAAGCATATATTGAGATTACACATTTTAACAAAGTTTATGTGATCAACATTCCCTCAAGATTTCGAACCGCTAATTTTCAGTGTCATTTCTATTGTGACACTTGATTACTGTCATTCTATTTTTTAATCATAGCTATCTGGGAGCCGTAAAATAAATGAAAATCAGCACGTTGCTTAGCAACAAATCAAGAATTATTCCATAATAGTTTTCAAGTTGTGACAGCAGTTGGTTGTCAGTATTTCTCGTGGAAGAACTTTATGCTGAGAAGAAAGAGGAAGAACCCAAAAGAAAATTGGACGAAGCACACTGTTAGGTGTTACTGGATATTAAAATAAAAGATAGATGCTTTATTTTTATTCCTTGTGGTTTTTTTTTTAGGGTGAGAGTAATCTGTTTTAAAAATTACCATCAAAGTGAAAAAGAATCTCAGAAATTGATTTTTGAAATTGTTAAGGCAAATTGGTGTCTAGATTTGTTCAAAGTACTATTTTTATAGTTATTCTAACTGAAGGAAATGGCGTCAACTGTGGGGTGAGAGTAATCAAGTGTCGATCACTGTATATCTAGTTTTATGTAGACGTTTTTACGATTTTCACATACAAAAAAAAAATGATATGACACTGAAATTATCAGCTACTAAAGAAAATGTATTGACACTGTCCCTAGCAGACACGCCATTAGAAAATTTATTTATGTTAAACTATTCAAAATAAAAAAAATTAGTTTCAATGCACAAAATTTTAAAATTGCAACTCAAGTCCTTCCGGCATTAGAGCAGACTCTATTTGAACGCAAGCATACGATTGTGTACTTCATGATATCACCGCAAATTTTAAGTACGAAAATGTGGTAGCCTCCAGTATGTCTATATTATTGCAAATTTTAAGTACCCACGCTTTGAAGCAACAACAGTTTATGCATCGCTTTATTCAAACACACGAATCCGGAAATTGGGTTAGCCCCCACGTAGCCTCCAATCTGCGTATATTATGGCAAAGTATCCACGTATTAAAACAACAACAGTCTTATACAATGCCTTTTTCAAACATTGAAGCAGTAATTGTAGTAGCCTCCACCAAGCCTCCTGCATGCGTATAAAATCGCGAGTTTTAGGTACACGTGCACTAAACCGACTAAAGCAGTTTAAATGCAATATTTTATTCGATATGAGCAGTCAAAAATGGTGGTAGCCTCCAGTATGCGTATTTTATCGCAAGTTCCAAGTACCCACGCAATAAAGCAACAACAGTCTTATACAAGCTTTATACAAACATTGAAGCAAAAATTGTTGTAGCCTCCACGTAGCCTCATGCATGTGTATAAAAAGTTTTCGGTACACGTGCACTAACGCGACTAAAGCAATTTTAATGCAATATTTTATTCGAATATACGCGCAGTCAAAAATTGTGGCAGCCTCCAGTATGCGTATATTATCGCAAAACTTAAGTGCCATCGTATTAAAACAGCAACAGTATTCTGCAAACAAAGTTTATTCAAACACAGAGTCAGAAATTAAGAGAGCCTCCTGCATGCGTTTAAAATCGCGAGTTTTCGGTACACGTGCACTAAAGCGACTAAAGTAGTCTTATGCAATGCTTTATTCGATTGTGGTAGCCTCCAGTATGCGTATATCATCGCAACATTTAAGTGCCCACGTACTAAAACAACAACAGGCATCTATACAATGCTTTATTCAAACACACGGAGCCAAAATTTGGGGTAACCTCCACATAGCCTCTTTTTTCTGATTTCATTTTAATAGGCAAAAACTACATTCAACGATATGTTTGTCTGAAATTCTTCCACATCTACAAAAACTGTATAGAATAATATCCAAGCCGAAAATATGTAGGTATGTATTGTATTAAGAACTGAATAATAATACAATCAATATTAACCTGAATAAAATCATTGTTTGTTTACAAAGAATACACACAAACAATATCAGTGCCTGACATAATTCGAGACTACAAAAGCAAACAGTGAAAAGAAAGTTAAGTATTCCAGAAGTTAATGTTGTCATCCTTCTATATGTTTCTTCAATACCACACTATATGGTAAGTATGTGTTTAAGGGTTATGTATGTTGTAAAAGAAAGGAAAATATACATACAGTTAAGCAAACGGATTTCACTTTTCATTTGTTCCAAAACAATACCTGTTATAAATGCTCTTAAATGACAAATAATACTAATATCTATACTCTGTGTATTGTGTAGGATATAATAGCATCTCTTGTCTTTGGATTTAGGGCATCGACAGCGGTGCCAAGGTCTTCTCAATTTAAACTAAACAGAGCTAATTTTACCATAGCCGCCGAATAGTAATGATAAAATATTTAAAGTGACAGCGAAACCATAAACTAATATAATTAAAAGGGAAAATACTCCTTTAATAATCTCTCTCTGTTTAAAGATGTATTTCAGATGAAATCACAGGATAAATATTTTCTAGATCAAATGTGTTCGAAGAAAAAAACATATTTCATTATTACGTTCAATATTACAGAAAGGAGGTGATTTTTTCTTTTCTTACTTATTCAATAGATCCCAACAGGTTTCTTATGATGGTCGTTTATCTTCTCCACTGCCAATTATATCAGGCGTTCCTTAAGGCAGTATTCTGGGACCTTTACTTTATGTAATTTACACCTCAAACATCATTAAGTGCTTGCAATATTGTAATTATCATCTTTATGCTGATGACACACAACTATATTATACCTTCAATCCTGGAGACATATGGGAAGCCCTCTCATACATAAATAGCGACCTTCAGTCACTTGTTAATATGTCTGAATTTATTTTACAGGATTATTACTGTAAGGAAGTTTTTACAAGAAACAGTAAATAATCAAATAAGAAATGTAAAAGTCTAAAACCTTTAAATATACATTAAATTTACAGCGGCGTACTGGTCTAAACATTGAACTGTAAATTCAATCATACTGAAATTTTCTCTCTCATTTGTAAAATTACATTAGTATTCCTGACGTACAATTACCAGGAATCTTTTTACTGTGCGTTATGTGACCTTCACTTTGAGGTGCAATAATTGGACCTATCAGACGTAAAGTATTTTCAAACGTCGAGTATATGTCAATATGTGAATATACATCACATCGCTCCGGGCGTCCGAAAAGTTCACTCAAAATGAACGATCAGCTGATCGCTCTAGTCAGAGCCACGCTCTTGTTCGAACGACATCTCGGCACTACTAGAATCCAATCGGGAACAATCGCGACTTTTCCATTCACGCGTTGTAAACAACAAACTGTTCCTGCCTTGATTGATTGACCGTTAGCGCCATCTCTAAGCGCTCAAAATAAACTGGCGCTCAACAATATAAATATCTTTCCTTTTATAGTAGTCTCATTGTAGCCTTGAATTCAGGTAGGTGCATGGAATATTTCCATTGCGTTTAAACGGATTTCTGCGTGGTTGTTTTAATTGATTTTATCTTTTTGAAATGGTAGGTTTTTATACATGCTAAAGCAAATTTGAGAAAAAAATATTAAACATAGGTTTCTAGATAGAAGTGACATCTAGTGACACTTTGGGTGATTACTGTCAAAAAGTTTATAATACCAAAATAGATATTTTCGTACAATCAATGTACTTTATTTCGGCGCCAAAATGATTTTTTTAAATTTGAAAAACCATCTACAATTATGCTTTTTTGCGAATCTCAATGCGTTTTTAATGTTTCCTGTTTTCTTTCTTTTACTACAATTTTTGCCTCCTAAAAACGTACGGTCGAATATTATTATGTTGGCAGTTAATTTCGCAGGTTTCCGTCGTTTGGCGCGCGTGCGTTCACGGACTCGAGTTCGCCAATTTCACAGAACGCCGCCGCACCACCACTGGCACCGCTTCGCCGCAGAGCAATAGCGCGCTGCCAAGGCAAAGTTCGTCCGGCGTGAATCTAATTTAGAAGCTGGAAGCCTATACTCGCACTCTGCGAGTTGGTCGCGCGCGATTGCGCAACGGCATTTAAATACCGCGAAGACGCGTCGAAGGCTGCTGAGCTGCCGTTAATGCTGAAATTCTTCTATTACTGACCTACTTTAGTTACGTAACCTAAAAACCGCTTCGCTCTTCTGTTTTATTCTATTCTTCTTGCGATTTCGTCGGGCGCGTTTCGATCAGTAACTCGTGGAGGCTCCGACGGGATCGGAAAAAAGACGATACGCCAAGTCGGGAAGTCGATTTTCTTTTTAGGTCAACGTTATATTAGGAATCTGTCGTATACAGGTGCGGATAATGCGAAAAATCTTTTGAATGTTTTACGTTACGTAGCAACATTAAGAAGAATTCAACAACTTTGACGCTGCAGTTTTAATTTCTAAAGTATTTGTAGTTCATGTAGTCAGATGGGTGTAAATTGTGATTATCTACATATACGAATAGACTTGAAATCACAAATGTTTGTAGTTACGCCAAATTTGTTTATGACGTATCTTAAATAGCTTCCAATTTTTAGATAATAATAATAATATTTATTTGCCGTCCGATCACATGGGTGATATAAGCAATAGTCAAAAGTACACAAATAAAAAACCAAAGTATGTTACAATGATGAAAATTCCTCATAAGAGTAGCAGCACTTATCAATTAAATATATAGTAATTAAATATATAGTAAATATATAGTAAAAACAGCAAGGGCCCAAGAACTGACCCTTGCGGTACACCGAGACTTATTGATTTTAACTCCGACTCGGCCTGCCGTAATACAACCTTCATTTTGCGATCAGTTACAAAAGATGTTATCCAGCCTTGTAGAGGTTCACGTATACCAAGCCGATACAATTTATCCTGTAGGAAGAGAGGGTCGACACTATCGAAAGCTCTTGCCAAGTCAAAAAAAAAACACCAGCAACATATTGGCCTTTGTCAAGGTTATCGTATACGTATTGTATAAAGTCAATACTGGCCATTTCAGTCGATTTATTTTTCTGAAACCCGTACCGTCTAATAGGAGACAAAATTTTGTATCTGTCTAAGAAATTAGTGATTCTTGAACAAATAACAGATTCAAAGATTTTGGAAAAAGTACTCAATATTGAAACATATGACTATACGCTTATATGATGAAACAATGATGTAATTACAAAACATTCATGATTCCAAGTGTACATCCATAAACAATTAAAGTCATGCTTAACCCTGGAAGGTTACTCTTCATTTTAGTACATTAAGGCTACTCTTCGTCGAATCGACGAACTATTTAAGAAAAAAAATTCTAGCGGAACGATTTTGAAAGTAAAAAATAAACAAATTTTTTTTTAGTTAAGCATTTTATTAAACAATAAAGAAAAAATAAAATATAAAAATAAAAATTCTTTTTCTCTCTTAAAATTCGATTTGAATTTGAACTCTTTTGTTCATTTTTTCAAATTAATTAACTTTTTAAAACAACAAAAATTTAAAAGATAAAAATAAAAATGACTTATTTCATATACAGCCTTTAAAGATAATCGGTGCGATTAGATCATCATCCACCCATGTCTTTTGACATTTTGACTTGTCTCTATGTAAAACGTTACTTTACAATATATTAAGCTTTTATCTGTGCAAGTGTTTATATCATACCTCAACAGTAATTATCCCAAAATGATTAAAAAATTCCTGCAATCGCGTTAGAAAAGCATATTCAAAAATCTTAGAAAAAGCCGAAGTCAGGGCAACTGGTCTGTAGTTGTTTACATCATGTGAACCACCTCTCTTAAGCATCGGAATTACTTTACTAACCTTCAACATCTTCGGGAAAACACCATTTTGAAAGGATCAAGTTAATTAAATATTGAAGGGGGTTACAATAGCGCTTGCAACTCTTATAACTATTGCTGTCGGAACTTCATCATATACTGAATCCATTCCCGCAGGTCGGAAGTCGGCAGAGGCTCCTCTAGATTCCCTCCATTTTCGCCCAATAAATAGTGCGAATTTATCTACATTTATATGCTTAATCCATTCCTGTATAGATAATAACACCCTGTGTAAATCAAAGGTGCTAAAATTTTAAATATGACGTGAAGAACTCCTTTGTGCAATACATCTATTGACTGTAAAATGTTATAATTCACTTTTGTAAGTGATAATTTACTATCAGAAACTTATCTACTAATTGATAATTTCAAAATAATACATTTTCTTCAAAAGGTGTTTTATACGCTTCTTAGAATCGTGGATAAGAAGCGAGTTGCAAAAAGACAGATTAAATAAGTACTTCAAAACGATGTTTTCGTTGTAAATAGACATATAAATTTCCTGTAGAGATAAATACTTATTTTCGATGAGTCATTAAATCGATGTTCTTTGATATAGTCTATGTGCAAAACAACATTATAATAAAATACAATGTTAGCGAATATATAATGTTAAAGTTGGCAATATTGCATGTGAACGTGTTGCGAACGTCAAATTAATGAATGTTTTATAATAGTAATTAATAATATTATTTCAGGATATATTTAGCACAATTTTTAGGTTGGTCATATTGGGTCAAAATTGTAAAAAATAATTGTTAAATTGGCTTTCATTTTTTAATAAATTATCGATGAAACATCACGTTTATTTAATTAGCTAAATCAAGAATTGAAATTCGTGGACACTACCAACTGCTACTTAATTCCCTACATTATCAAATCTCTCATCTTTAGTATTTAGATGTTAATTACAAAAAAATAGTAGAAAAATAAAATTTATTACAAGGCATAGCATGGCTGCTCTTCGGTTCTCGGGTTCTCTGCCGTGTAGAAAGTTTAAATTACTTGACGTTTCGATCATCTTGTCGTGATCTTCTTCAGAAGTGAAGTACTTGTGAGAGTGAAGTCAAGTAATTTAAACTTTCTACACGGCAGAGAACCCGAGAACCGAAGAGTAGCCAGCAACGACGGCCGTGAAAGCCTAAAGACTACTTTAAGGCATAGCATATTTTTTATTAATAAGAGAATTATAAAATTATCAAAATAAATAAAGTTTATGTGTGCACGCGCTGCTGTAGCATTTAGTATTCGATATAACCTAAAACCGATTTTATTTTTTGTTGTGTGCTTATGTCATTATTATAGTGACATTAGCGAGAAGCTATGAGCAGTAGAACTAAATAAATCTATAGATGGTTTACATCCAATATGGCTATCGCGATCCAAAGACTTTTTGATCTTACTATAGTTATTGTACTTTATCGTTGACGCACGGTAAACTAAGTGACGCGTCGACAGTTTAATGCGAAAAGTAGTGCTCGCTTTCTGAGTGTGTAATAGTAAGGTTGCACTTTTGGATGTGGTAGTCGGACAAACAATATGCATAATTCATTTTTCCAATGTGACACATCCTAAATTAACGAACTAAAATTCTCACAATATAACCTATAACTTCTTCCAAATATGTCAGTGAACGTGAATGACAAACAAACAAGAAAATTAAATAGTCGATACTGCCGATGTTTTCTCAATTCAAAAACGTTTTCGGTATGTGTATGTGTAGTTGAATCACGCTGATCCGCGTCACAATTAACTATCGGCATTTTACATTTTACAAAACACGTGTAGTAGGCAACGAAACAACTGTCACTTTCTTCGGAATCTCCAACACGGTGCGTGAAACAGAAAGCGAGGATTCCACTTTTCCTTTCGCATAATATTGTTCGGCAGTTAATAACCAACGGTAAAATCGACAGCCACAACGGACCACGACATCGGCGGCGCTTATTCACCTAGATACGTGCGATTCAGACAATAGCGAACGAACGACGATGGAATGAGAGGGAAGCGCGAGTGAGACAAAATATGCGAGAGTAACTCGCATGTAAAGGTGACACGTTCATAGTTTGAATACGCGTACCGCTCGTAAAAACGATAATTTAACCTTGACACGAAAACTTGCTCGTCCGTCCTCTTCTAGGACACTTTTTTCTCAATTTCACTCCTGCTGTTTTTCGCTCGTAAGTACATACCACGCCGCCTATTCCATATAATAATCTCGATTTCCTGCCTCTTTTTGTGCTTGTATCGGACGACTGTGCTATCGATTTGTACTGAGCGGAGGATAAATGGAAAAACTAAGATTATCCGCGTCTAATAGGTGGCCATGTTGAGGCTTTTAAATAGGGACAAGCGAAGACAATAAACGCATAACCATGCAAATGAAGCGACATGCGTAATTATTTTGGTTTACCTAAGAGACATTGTTGTGAGACGTGATTTATGTTTGCATAATTAATTTGTGTATGGAATTTTTTTGTTTAATATCGATAGAGGACGTTGGTAGGTAATGAGTTTTGATTAATCTAAATTATGAAGATTTTAATACAGGGCGGCTCATTAGTGTGAGGAATCCCAATTATATCATAAACATCTGCACAAGTAAATGTATTAAAACTAATTGTCTGGTGAATCAATTGTACCTTTTCCATGTGCAAGAAGTACAGACTTTACAACTTGAAGACCAATCACTATTGGAAGAAGTTCCTTTGAATGTACGTCGACAAATACGGTTTTCTAACGGTAGCGCATTTTATTCGTTTAGTTCGCCAAAGTTTAAATAATGCGTGATACTTGGTTAGAGGCTACATCCTTCCTTGAGCAACATTTTGAAACAGTGCAATCGTTTATTTCTTAATTAGAGGATGCTGTTGCAGTGAAACAATGTAAACACTAATTTGGGACAGAAAGGATTTGCGATCACAATTACAATTTATTGAGACCGCTTTTAGAGATATGCCAGACACCGTGAAAATGCTACAAATCCGCGCGGTTTAAAATTGTCAAACAGCCTCGAAAAGTTTGATGTTCTGTTAACAAAATTGAAAAGCGTATAGTAGAATGGTCGCCACCAGATCAGATGCAAGACAAAATTAATACCATTGTTAAACATCCAAAGTAATATATTAGTAGAATGAATTATGCATAATAAAGAAAATGTGAGCGTTTATTGATGAACACATACGACAACTGTTTTTATCAAAAAAATTTATTAACGCAACCTTTTATAAATAAAGGTTTTTTAGGTTAAGTCAACACAAAGCGCGTCGAAGTCGAAAAATTGCTCTTTTATCGGCGAATAACCTTTGAAAACAAGTACTACATCAATAACTTATTATATTGAAGAAAAAATAACATATTTTTAGTAAAAAGAGTACATTTGTATTTACCACAAATTGTATATCATATTACTCGTTAAATAATTAGTCGGTGACGGGCAATTTTCTTTTTTATGAATATATATTTTAGGATGCTTATCTATTATTTTCACACTCAGAAGTCAACTCTAACAACTCTACAGATTAACACGAACACCACTCCAGGTAACGGTTAACTGTCGCGAAATTAATAGAAGGGTTTCTATTCGCTACCGCTAGCAAATCCCATAATGCAATCCTTGTAATATCAGTAATATCACCACCATATATGGGCATAGCCGGTACTGTGTAACACACGGCCATTTTTCACGTAAATATATTGTTAATAAATTTTAATAATAGTTATTTGTATCACTAGGCCAGAAACTATAGTTTTGCGAGTGTGAGCACGGTTTGTGGGGCCGAGGCGAAGCCGAGGGTTCACAAGTGCGAATACTCGCAAAAGAGTTTCTGGCCGTGTGTTACACACTATTTTTTGCGCCGACAAATCTTAATTTTGTTGTAAATAATAAACAAAATTAACGCTAGGGAGTTAACAGTACAGGTTGGCAATACATATTACGTATGAATTTTGAATTGAAAATCAGGGTTAAAATACCTTAATGTTTTGACGTTTTAATTTTCTTGGTACTTTTGATACATATTCATCAATAAAAGGGACCATGAAGACCCTAGCTCATATTACAGAGGTTGTGTGTGAAGTTATTAACCATTTATTACCTGTAAAATCTTCCGAAAATAGAATTGGAATAAATATGAATTAATTAAGAGATTGTGTAACAGGAATTCTGTCATCTGTCATCGAATCTATAATTAATGGCAGAAATGTCAGTAATTCGAATATAGTGTTGCTAACCATTAGTGGTCTTTTTGCCGGCCTAGGCCGGAGAATGGTAAGTTTCAGGCCGATTTATAGTAATGCAAAATCAGTATTTCTGGACGGAGGCGCAAAAAAATAGTGAATATGTTATAGTATGGTGCAATGTACCATAACTACATGTTCGCCTTTTAAAATAATGGAGGTATATGAACCTATGTATCATGAAATCTTTTAAAATGAATCATTGTTAAATATCTTTGATGGTGTAATACGTTCTGTTTTGCTTTCAGAACTTTTTTTTCTCTGTGAAAGTATTATTTTTCACTATTTTCAATCAGAGTGCGTATCGAGAGCCTGCTTATAACCTAACTATATTATTTTCGAATAAATATTATGGACAAGAGACTTAAATGCAGTTGAGGTAAATAACTTCTTAAATAATGTTTAACTTTTTTCAAAAAACAGGGAACACACATCACTTCTACTGCATCTAGGAATTGTCAGAAATGTTTTTAGTACCTACTGGTCATGACGTAGTTTTCGGAACAATGCTCACAATTCGAAAGGGTGCCACGTGTAAAACATATGGTACCTGACGTTATTTATTCGTCAATTTAATCTAGGGATGCTGGTAAATTAATTATTATATATATATATATATATATTTTTACTTTGAGAGCTAAATTTTGAAACCCTCAGGGTTTATGAGGTTGCTGATTGCAGAATTGCTACTTAAAGTGATTTCAGATAAAATGACTCCTACAATGTTTGTGCCAGTTAGCAAAAGCCAGCATAATTACGATAGATTCAATTAGCGATAGAAGACCATCTAACTGCTAAAACAACTTAGAAAATTGCAGCGTTTATTTTAATTACTACACAACCGTCATTATGTACCTTTACAACTTATTCCAAGGAGGTTCACTTTTTGTTTTCTTTTTACTTAATGCAAAAATGCACGTGCATGAGTTACTCGTGTAAATACCTTAATTTTGTTTTAATTTACTTATATATATATATATACAGGATGTTCCTAAATATCATGTACATAAGGAAGGGGGTAATTATTTGGTTTATTTTGTGCCTAAATTTTCATATAAACATAGATCTGCAAACGCTTCGTTACCAATCTGCAGGGTGTTGAAATTTCAAGATTTTTTCACTTTTTACTGTATAGCTCCTACAGTTTTTGAGATATTTTGCTCAAATTTGGAAGGTAGGTTACGCTATAAGGCCTGCATCATTAGCCATGCCAAATGATGATGTAAATCTACAGGGTAATAATTTTTTCGGGGTCATGCCCTCCTTTCCCACCCTGAACTTTTTTGCGATGCGCCACTGCTGGATTCTAAAATACGCAATAAATTTTCTATCTTGTTTAGAAACTTTTTGATCTCTTGTATTTTTTTCTTATCTCTGACCGTTATCGAGAAAAAAAAAAATAGAAAACAATTTTCTGTAATTCGCCAGAGAAAATTAAATTTTTTAAAATGGTCTAGCAGGCTCTGCATGGCTTTATTCAGATAATCACTTGAGTTTATTAATTCGACAACTGACATTATAAATCGTAACTTGTGTCTGTATAAGTAAAGTTTTAAATTGCAAACTGTAAGGTGTAAAAGTGTTTTAAATACTCGTTATAATTTTGTAAATATTCCAAATTTCACTAATTCTGAAATGGCTGACATGCATTTTATCTACGGCCTTGCGAATGGAAGAGATGCCAGGCGTCTTTACATGGAGCGCTATCCCAATAGAATGATGCCCGATCATCGAATATTTTCAAATATTCATAGGCGTCTTGGAGAAACTGGAACGTTTAAAAAGAATACTAATGATGCAGGTAAACCACGTACTGTTAGAACACCACAGATCGAAGAGGCTGTTCTGAATGAAATAGACAGACATCCTCGCACCAGCACCAGAAAAATCAGTGAACATTTAAATATTAGTCATCAAGTTGTTTGGCGTATTCTACGTGTTTCCCTGCTATACCCTTACCACATTCAAAGAGTGCAGGCTCTTCTTCCCCGAGACTTCCCTTTAAGGATTGAATTCTGCCAATGGTACCTTAATAAGCTAGCAGCAGACCGCATTTTTAATTGTAAAATCCTTTTTATACAGTAAAAAGTGAAAAAATCTTGAAATTTCAGCACCCTGCAGATTCGTAACGAAGCGTTTGCAGACCTATGTTTATATGAAATTTTAGCCACAAAATAAACCAAATAATTACCCCCTTCCTTATGTACATGATATTTAGGAACACCCTGTATATTTAACTTGCTTGGTAGGACAATTTTCCTTTTGACGCAGTTAAAAATCTATATACTCGTCTAATACAAATCTTCTCTTGCACCTATCTCATACGTCGATCAACAAAAATATTATGAATAATCATGTAAAATCACGCTAAACTGAATCATCCGACTGACAGGCTAGAAGGCTTTTGCGCGGAGCGGGATCGAAGAAATGAGATGGGCATTACGTCAGTCAACTGCGCCTTACCAGAGTATATATAATCAGTGGAAATGAAATGAGTCACGGGGTCAATTTGCAAGAAGCGATGCTATACGGCGCTCGCGTGAAATACGTCGCTGTTGGTGTAAAATAGCGGAGGAAACGGTGAGGTTGATGCCTAGGGGAAAAACGTATTTTTACGACGATTATATCTATAGAATAGTACTTTCCTTGTTTAAATTGCGGATATGGAATATTACTGATATTCTTTAAAGGCGTATTCTCACGTGTCAAGTTTAAGTTGACCGATTTTAATTGATCAACAAAAATTGAACGGTACTTGAATAAAGTTAAGTTCACACATATCAATAGAAACCGATCGATCAGTTTTAAAATGGCATCGTATGAGGTTGTGCACAGATAATTGTAGTTTTGTTAAAGGAAAAACTAAGAAGAATACTATGTGATATGAATAAAAGTAGTATATAAGAAACGTCGCTTTTGGGTGAAACAATGGATTTTAAGAAGAAACCGATTGGAGGGAAATATCTGCTCTTTCATACCAAAATAATGTTGGCTCGTACAGTTACCCTGTTCCCATTCCACTTTTTCTTGATTTGCAAACCAATACATGTTCTTTTTTCTACATCGTTCTAATAGTCTTGATTTTGTTCTTCAGTAAGACCAGAAATTTTCATTTCCTTGACAATAGAACCTAAAGCATTTTCTCGTGCATCTCTATTTTTATATTTATCTATATTGTGGTTCCAAAGACAATCATGCTTATGATGTAGTTCCAAAAATTTCATCATAACACTTTCAGACCACCTCAGGCTCATTCTCTTATTTTATTATAGGTAATTATCCCTAATATTTTAAATTATAAAACACAAAAGATTCTTTATTAACAGTTAACCGACGGGTCTTTTTTTTGCCGCAAAAATTTATCGAATGCTCTGAAAATATCCGTACATATGTTAAAATGATCTTACCAGTGGTTACCATTAGCTGACGAAAAAGATAGATACTACCCGATCCGTCGGTTAAGTGTTAAAATACTATTTATAACTCTTTTAAATTAAGAGTTTTATTTTGAACTCACCTCACTTTGATTACTCGCAAAAAATATAGGTGTCTAATACATCTGAGCATATCTGTTTTTGTATCACTAGGTCAGAAGTTATAGTTTTACGAGTATGAGTACGGTCTGTTGGCCCGAGGTGACGTCGAGAACCCACAAGTGCGTATTCCCGCATTCATATTCGTGTAATCATATTACCAATACAAAAAAAAATTAAAATAACGAAATAAATAAATAACTAAAAATAATCTAAATGCTTAGCTAAAAGATAACAATAAATAAACTTATATATTATGTAGGAGAAGGTACATTATATTTACTTTTTCTTCCACAACTTCCAATGTTCTTCAAAAATGGCGGGTAATAATATGTATAAAAATTTTCCCTGATGTTAAAAAGTTCATCGGAGAACGACAAGGTAGTAATAATCATTATATCCGCCGACATCTATCAAAATTTACGTATGTCGTTTCTGAAGTCGGTAAACAAATCCTCTAAAACTTGTGAGGTTTTTTTTTCCTACCGATGCACTTCCTAATGTTAGCGGGAATTTTTATATCAATATTACCCGCCATTTTTGAAGAACATTGAGAGTTGTGGAAGAAAAAATAAATGTGATTTTTATAAGTTTGAGGGTTTGTTTATCGATTTCAGAAATGACAACACGTAAATCTTAAGGGATGTCGGAGATGTCAGCGGATATAATTATTACTGCCATATCGTCTTACTGGTACACTTTCTAACATTAGCAGACATTTTTCTAAAATATTATCCGCCATTTTTGAAGAACATCGGTAGTTGTGGGAGCAAAAATAAATGTGATTTCTGTAAGTTTATCGACTTCAGAAATGACAATACGTAAATCGTGAGGGATGTCGAAGATGTTGACGAATATAATTATCCAAATATTATAAGAATCCAAAAATGAAATAATATACAGGGGGTTACATTTAAAAAAAAACAACTTTAATACTTTTAGGGCTTTTGGAACCGTGATAAACCCTCGTATATATATTCCAAAAGTAAAATTTTTTGAATGTCACGTACTTTGGCCACAATATTCCGCGCTGTAAAGCGTGAATAAGCCTGTATATAAACCGAAAGGAAAAGGAAAAATACATCCGCAAATGTGAGAATTCACCACGTTTCGGCGTCTCGCAGAATCTATTTATTTATTAGCGCGATCGCGCTTTCAATGGCAAGCAACAGCGATTTGTTTACAGGGAATAAGCGAGCACACGCGCGTCGATGACTTAACCTCGCCGCAGTCGACGTGGAGGTACGTCTAGGCCAATCCAATTAGTAAAATAACAGAAATAAACTGGCCGCGGTCGCCCGCTCTCGCTCCTCGCCCTCTAGCGGGCGAATCTTTCGCGAAAAACAACTGACGTTCGCTCATGTGTGTATATATATACGTATTTTTAACGCGGCGGCTTTCGAGAAGCGCCCAGGCGACCAAGTTCGCGAACGCTGATGGCAGTAGAAGAAGAAAGAAAGAAGGGGCCTTTCGAGATGCCATGTATTGTACGGTCATTAGTCACGTGGACGGTTTATGCGCGCAACACCCACGGTTGATGTTTAAACGCTTAGAATTGAGCCTGGATTGCTGAAAGAATGTTGTGTGCTTGTGTATAGGAATTTCTACGATGATCGTTAGTAGGCTGAGGTTATACGTTTGTTGCAATAAAATTAGGATATAAACG
The DNA here is from genome assembly GCA_949128085.1 of Cetonia aurata. NCBI lineage: Eukaryota > Metazoa > Arthropoda > Insecta > Coleoptera > Scarabaeidae > Cetonia > Cetonia aurata. Next base: position 63,508,254 of record OX421884.1, on the reverse strand, counting down.
AAACAAAGTTTTATATAAAAAATAGATTTAAGATAATTTGTATCGTGACCATTGAAGTCATATAGGGTGCCCTAAAATGACGCTACACAACGTATACCAAGGTGTACGCATCATATGATATTTTTACTTCTTATGGATTTAACGCAGAAAGTTTGAGCATCTTTTAAAATCAATCATAAGATACGGTCAAGGGCTTGGGTCAGCCGTTCGAAAAGATCGAAGAAATACTTAGTCTCGTTCGAAAAGGTCGAAGAAATGTTTAGTCTCGTTAGAAAAGGTCGAAGAAATGTTTAGTCTCGTTCGAAAAGGTCGAAGAAATGCTTAGTCTTGTTCGATTAACGAATGCAACAGCGTGATTAGAACTTTACGTATTGTGATTGTGTTGCTATTTTACGTGTAACGCAACGGTGTGTGGTACTTTTCTCTTAGTGTCACCTGTTTTTCTTTTATCTAAATGCCCCGGTACACAAGTATCGAATCAACCGATATGGTATTAATGTTTGGTGAAGCGAGTTGTTTGTCCTTTATCCAGATGGTCAGATACCCGCTACTCAAACTTTAACTCCACAGTTCAACATCTCAGAGATCTGTTTTAAGATTCATGCTCATCAACGTGGACGGGCTAGAGGTCGTCATATATGTACTTAACTTGGAACCCAATATTTTAGAAGCCATTGAATAAAATCCAAGCTCAAGCGCTGGACATGTTGCTTCGCGGTTAAATGTATCTTCTGAAATACTATGGACAACCTTGCGCGAACAGGGGCTGTACCCATATCATATCCAACGCGTCTAAGCCTTGGATCCTGAAGATTCATCACGAAGAGTGGAGTTTGGCCAGTGGCTGCTGGTAAAAGTTAAGTAATACAGAACCTGGTTTCCTTGATGTGTTGCTCACAATAGACGAGTCATTGTTTACCAGAGAAGGTACTTTTAATGTGCGTAATTCTTATCTGCGAGCCGATTTATATTATATTATTTCTAAAATTCACTTGTAGAAAAACTACAAAGTGATATTGCTTGATATCAGCATGTGCCCTCCTTCGAAGGGCACACATACTCGTAAATAGTGTTGCACGCTCTAAATGCTTCGACGTTTTCGGTCATCGATATCCTTATAGTAAACAAACGAGAATTAAGACACGAATTGACACTGTTCTAGAAGTTATACTTTCAGATAAATAATATTTCAAATTAAATCGGCTCTATGTTCTTGATCAAAAAAAAAAACCTTTCCGTTAATGACTAACTCATGGCATTTTTACGATTAATTCTCTTAGTGTGTTCTTCGGGATATTGTTTCAATCTTATTGCAGAACTTTTCAGAGTTGTTCCTTTGAAGTAAGGCCAAAATTCACATTCTTCCGTCAAGCTCAATGGAGTTGAGATCAGGACTCTGTCATGTCATAATGGCCCGAAAAAAAAGCCATCTCGGGCTCTCCATTAAGGCGTCCCTACTACCAGCTAGCATCGTTTTCTGTCTATCACTCCCACTAAAATTTTACCAAATAAACCTAACCTAAAATTGCATTACCTAACCTAAATTACCACGATTGCAGAAGCTAAAATATAAATAGGAATCCATTAAGCCAGAGATATGCAACCTGCAGATTATATTTTTATCTACTAAAAGGCGGTAACAGTTGGGTAAGTACCTGTAACCTTCGTAACGATTTCGGGCTTGTCCGCATCGAGAAACCTTTCTTGGAATCGAGTACAAGCTCGATATTAAGAACGGACGACATGGTCTATTTACACAACCTAAATTCGTAACACCTCTTCAAAGAGTGTTATCGTAAAAAACAAATTGGGTCTCCGAAGAGATAAGCCTCGCGTGAAGTGTTCCGAAAAAAAAAACGGTTCGCATTGGCGTACGCGCGTGCTCGAAAAATAGGTGTACGTGTTGCCGATATCTGCTAGTTATATACGTACTACAATATTCAATATACATATAGCGGCATACACGCCTTGTATGTTCCGCTCAAAGACTGTTTGAAATATATAATTACAAATAAAAATGTGTTGCCGCGGACTAAGGTTTTGATATTTTATTAGTAATAATCTTTAGATGGTATTAATTATATTACATATATTTATATTCGAATTTCAATTATAGATAAGGTTATAGATATAGGTGTAGAAGCATCTATACTGTTTTTTTATTGATTTAATACCCAGAAAGTTAAGATAAGTTTATTTTTAGCGGTTAAATATAATTTTTCAAATGGCGCACAATGGTAGTTCCGAGTTCAACAAGCAAAATCACCCAACTGGTCACCTCTGATTTTGATAAAATTTTGCACGCATGTGGAACAGTGAAAAATAATCGATCCGCCGTTTTTTTTTTTGCTGCGGATATTCAATAGTCGGGGGAGTCACAGACTCCTAAAGTTACACCATAGAGATGATATTGAACTCAAAACTGCCATCAATTGAAATGCGCCATATTGGGACACAAACGTCATCAATGACGTCGATACCATGGCGGATATTCAAATAAATAAAGTTAAGGATATCAATAAATTTTAATAGCACTTGCAATTTGTAATGATAATTGGTAGCATATGCTAGATTTTATCCTATGTATTTTATATGGCATTGTTTTTTTTTATTAAAGTTGGGGACAACTTAGAACTATAAACAGTTTCTAATCTTACGATGAACTGGTAACATATACTTCATTCATTCTCAGGTTTAATAAGAGAGAAAAGAAAAAATTTCTTTCAACGCCATATAAAAATACGTAGGAAAAATCTAATACAAGTTTCATGAGATCTTCACGGCTTGTCATAACAACCCAACATTGTATGTTGTCTTTAGGAGTAAATAATATATTGCACTAGTTGTTGTATATTTATTGATGATTAGATAATAGTAGTTTACTTAACTCCTTCCTTATTGATTTTTCTTGTATTTTTTCTGTAAACTTCTTTGCTAAATTATGAAATCTAAGTTTGCTATAAGACGATATTATGGTTTTACTTAAAATTGAAACATGAGTTTCTTCCAGAGGTGACATATCAACAAATGATGGGATAAACTAGAAAAAATGTTTTGGGGCACATGACTTGATAGTAAATACACAAAAGTCGTTAGGAAATTTTTTTCTTGTGGAATCTTGTTTCCTGTCAAGACCATTACTTTCCGAATTTGTTTTTCACTGAACTGGCAAATATATCGTACCTCCTCTGATGGGCAGATTAATTTACTTAAGAAAAGTGAAGAAAATTTAAAGAAATATATATTTTATACATCATTTATTTACATCTGCCCTTTGTTTTCAGGAATATCAAGTGATTCTAAATAAAAATATACTTTTTTAGATTTTCTTTGTCCGAATTCAATGTTGGAATAACTCCCTCTTTAATTCGCACAATCTGTCCCATTGTATCAAAATCCTTTTCAAGGAAATATAGTGAAGATATACAGGGTTAGTAAAAAGTCCCGGAACGGTTGAATAACTGTTATTTGAAAATTATGATTTCTGAAATTTGGTATGGGGGTATAGTTAATATAAATGCATTTTATGCAATACAGTTAATATTTTTTTCACTCCGGTTTAATCGGCAATACGTTGAACTTTTTTTTTTTTAATGGAACGCCCAGATTTTTTTAACACTTTTGAATGCAAAATAAAAAACTACGTTCAGGAAGTATTAAGATGTTTATTTTTATTCACAAGAAAACAGTTAAAAAATTAAAAAAGTGTCCTAATACAGAAAAATCAAGGTACCTTTGAAAAAAGTTGTTGTTTAGTGTTTGCATTCTTTTTGCCGTCACATTTGACAATTTTAAAAGCGTTTTAACTTTTGCATCGCTATAAATTTACTTATTTGAACATTGACACATTTGAAAATGGCAGAAAAACTTACTGAATCAGAACGAATTGAGATATTAATGATGCGTGGGTACGGTGATCGTCAACGTTCTTTTGAAGAGGTTCGTATTTTGTTTAATACTGTTTAGCCTGATCGTCACATTAGTAAAAGTACGGTATGCCGAACAATTCAAAAGTTTGACGTCTTTCGTCAGGTGAAGGATTTACCTAGAAGGGGACGTCCATTAACAGCAACAGATGAAGAAACTAGTTTGAATGTGTTACTTACAGTGGAAGAAAATCATCACGTGTCCACAACAGAATTAGGTCAAATTCATGAGATCTATCAAAAATCTGCTCATACGATTCTTAAATCAGCAAGAATGAAAGCCTATAAAATGTATCCCGTCCATGAGTTAATTGAAGATGATCCAGATCGTAGACTACAATTTTGCGAAACAATGACGGAATTGATCGAGCAGCAGCCTAATGTTTTAGATCACATCATTTTTTCGGATGAGGCAACGTTTTGTCTCAACGGCACTGTGAACAGACATAATTGTCGCTAATGGTCAATTGAAAATCCGCATTGGATTGAAAAAGTCCATACACAGCGTCCTCAAAAGGTGAATGTCTGGGCTGGTCTTGTTGGAAACAACATCATAGGACTATTTTTTATAAGAGGAAATTTAACTGGCAACGTCTACTTAAATTTATTGCGAAATGAGGTTGTTCCAGCACTCGCGGCCCTCTTTCTAAATGCAAACATAGGTGATCACTCTAATGCACATTTTTGGTTTCAACAAGATGGAGCTCCCCCCCATTTTGCCCATAATGTCCGCGATTATTTGAATGAAATTTTTCCGGGACGTTGGATCGGACGTAGAGGAGCAATCGAATGGCCAGCACGTTCGCCCGATCTCTCGCCATTAGATTTTTTCTTTTGGGGTCACATGAAATGTCAAGTGTACAAAAATCGTCCCCATAATCTTGAACAATTGGAAGAGAGAATAGTTCAAGAAGCCAATCGCATCACTCCAGAACAAATACAAAATTCAATAAGAAATTTTACTGACTGTTTACATTTTTGTCAAATTGTAAATGGAGAGCATTTTGAACAATTATTGTAATCGCAACCTGAATAGACAGGTATCTTGATTTTTCTGTATTAGGACACTTTTTTAATTTTTTAACTGTTTTCTCGTGAATAAAAATAAACATCTTAATACTTCCTGAACGTAGTTTTTTATTTTGCATTCAAAAGTGTTAAAAAAATCTGGGCGTTCCATTTAAAAAAAAAAAAATTGGACGTATTGCCGATTAAACCGGAAGTGAAAAAAATATTAACTGTATTGCATAAAATGCTTTTATATTAACTATACCCTCATACCAAATTTCAGAAATCATAATTTTCAAATAACAAAGTTATTCGACCGTTCCGGGACTTTTTACTAACCCTGTATATGCACGCTTACTTTTGCAGGGATTTATGATACCACCTGTAACAGTAATCCACACAACAAAGTTTGGGCGTTCTACAAAAAATTATTTAATTTTTTTGTGAGTTGTATAAAGCGTTATGATTTTAAGGTAAGTATTTACTATTCTTAAAAAGATATGAAAAGTGATTTAATTCAAGAATTCTAACATTTTGCTCCAAGACTAATGCTTTTAATGCAAGTAAACGATTTTCTTAAGTGGAGACTAAAAGTAGTTTCATCCAAGACTGTTAACCTCTTACGTCAAGATTATGCTGTTAAAACAATTTTTTTCTTGCCTTAAGAAGTTTTTATCTTGCGGATATTCAAAAGGTAGATTTACAATTATTGCAAATTTTCACTAAATAGCTAAATACAATCTACTCATAGGTTTAAAACCATAGCTTTTTAAACGTATGTGGTATACGTTTAAAAAGCTATGGTTTTAAACCTACGAGTAGATTGTATTTAGCAAAAATTAGCACTGGACTTTACCGCATCATATACTTTCATATATGTATTGTTCTTTCATAATTTCGTCTTCCGAGTTTGCTGACGACCGTACCAGTTTGACTTGACCTTGTTTATCGCGCTGGGGACTCACAAATGAAATTAAGTAGCCATATAATTGTCTTAATGAATAGCATTAATATATGCTGTACATAGTTTACGTGAAGAAAAAAAACTACTTAGTAAAAAAAGTTGTAAAAACATACTTGTTAGTGGACTATACTGTATAATACAGTATATATACAGGTGTCCTAGCGGACTGGCTTATTAAAATGTTTAATTAAATAAATAAAGTACAAATAAGTATTAACAAACTGATATAACGTTTTACAGTAATGTGTCGTAAAGAAGCAAACTCCCAAATTTCGACAAATACCCTGTATATGCCATCTACTGCTATCTGATTTGAATGTTTGAAATACGAATTTGCACCTTCCAAATAAGGTGACCTTTCGCAAATTGCTAAAGAATAAATAGTATTTTAAAACACAAGTGTCAAAATGACGTTTATGTAATGCGAGTACAAGTTTCAATGTACGAGCATTACAGGTTATTGTGGCACACGTTTTTTACAGTATTTTTTCTAATTTGCACATTAATCGCCCATATTACGTTCCGGCCAGAGTCCCACTAGGGCATTAATATCTCATCACAGCACAGGGTGCGGTAATATTCATTTCAGCACTGCGTCGTCGTTTGTAATAAGCTTTATTGCAACATCCAATTAGAAAAAATATTATTATAGCAGTCAACTTAATCATCCCGTGAATTTTTATTCTGTGTTCGGTAAACCATTTACCAGCTTAAAACAAAAACTCCATGAACACTACACAAATATAGCTTAATGCTTGTGCTCCTTTCAGAGTAGCAAACATTACTTATATTATTTGCTCATGCAGTTTAAACTCAATTAATTCCTAATTAGCACGGCCAATATTTGCCCATTCACCTTCGACTCCAACAAATCGATAGGATTCAAATAGTATAATGAATCAATTTTAAACATCTCGCGATCTATAATAGCTCAACCAGTTCGTCTTTCCGCGCCACTCGATTACGAAACAACGCGTAAACAATTACCGCTGGATGACCACGTATCGTTGCGTTGCACTGGTTGCTTATTGGTACTCAATGTCACGCGTTGTAAATGAGTAGGTAATACTTATGGTATCGGACTGCTCAATTTGACAAGAGAACTCGAGGTTGCAGGCTTTTGTATCTGTACATATAATATTATATACCTGGATCATTAAAGAAGATGCGTTTAACACAAATAGAAGAGAGCAAAGTTACATTTTAAGTGAAATTTTATAATACGAAAAATGTTCGTGATATTTTCGTCACAGAATCAAACCGACTAATAACTATATGGAACTAGGTCATGAAGAATACACACCGATATTGACACAAAATTCCCTAAGTAGGTAAAATAAACGTTTTTCTCGTGCTGTAAGGTAAATAATTTGTTACTACCATAATTACTTAAGTCAGTCTTCGATCCATTTTCCGATATACAAAAAAAATAAGGTTCGTTGTTAAAATTTCTTACGCGTAATTCTATCTAAATTTTTATAAGATGATTCATTTTCTTTGGTCATCAAAACATTTCTTATTTGTTGTTTGTCTCATTCACTCTTAAGAGGTACTCCCTCCGTCCAGAAATAAGTGTCCGTTTTGATTTTTTTGCTTGTCCAGAAATAAGTGTCCGATTTCTTTTAAAGTTGTATTTTATTGAAACTTAACTACAAATATTGTTACTAACAAACTTTCAGGAATAATTTGAGTTATTTAAGCTTAATTAGTAATATCTTGTACATGTTGATAATGCTCAAAATCGAAATTTATAGAAACTGGAAGCCTACCAAGTCTTTTATAAATGGTCTTTTCTCATATGAGGCACTATATAGTTGTTACCACCACTTATTTTCATAATTTCTACCATGCACTGCTGGTGAGTAAGAAAAATCTTATTTAAAGTATCAGGAGTTAATGCAGGAAAACCGTTTTCAACAGCACAGATTAATTCGTCTACAGTTTTGCAAGCCGATTGTTGCTGCAATGACTGGATTGCACTGAAAAAGCCTAAATCCAAGACGTTGGTGTCGGGACCATTAGGTGGCTGGCATATTATTTTGATTTCAAATCTAGTTCTATTCGCAGCTTCATTAAACTCAATGTCATCAGGAAGAATGTGTGGTTTAGCGTTATCTTGTTGAATGCAAATTCTTTTGCGTGAAGCGCTTCTTGGCCATTTTTGTTGAATGGCGGGTAATAATTTTTCAATAATCATACTCCTATATTCTTTTCTAGTAGGTAACATGAGTAATCACTTTCGTTTCAATCGATTTTTACTGCTCCGTTTAGCTGGTTCTGAAAAAACAAATGGCCAAATACCAAGTTTTCGAAATTCTTATTTTCGGTATGATTCCAACGTGGACGAGCAACAGCGACTAAAAACATCACCTTTGTGAGGAAACGTTTACTTTTACAGGTCCTGAACGGTTCTTCTTCGTCTTCTACAAGGTAGTATGTGTTAGTTGTTTTGCTAATGTAAAACCATTTTTCGTCTACATGAATCCGATCATACATGTCGATGAATTCGGGTGATTTAACATTTAAACTTTCAGGTTTCAGCATTGACAAACAATACTTGAGTCTTTCAATTTTGTTGGCGTCTGTGAGATAAGGTTTAACTGCATTTGAGTGTCGCCGTAATTTTCCTGACTTGAGTCTATTATGAACTGTAGATTTTGATAAGTTAATAGAGGTAGCCAACGAACGAATTGTACGACGATTATTGAGTGGTAGTGACTTTATTAGCTCTGGGTCGAAACTTTTTGGTTTTCGACCAACGCGTCCTTTCTTACGTGCCCTGACATCTGCTACTTCAGCACCATCGGCTAATGATTTTCGTCCTTGATGCCATATTCGGCTTATAGTTTTCACAGAAATTTTGAATTTATTGGCTGTCGCCTTGATTGAACCTTGCTTCAGTTTATTATTGTCGCTCAATTCAAGTAATGCATGGTAAACCGCTTGCCTTGTGTTTAGAGTCAAATTAGGTCTCTTACCATGGTTTCTCGCCAAAATGTTTACCGCATCTGCCATATTTTATTTAAGCCGGAGATTTATATCAAGTCTTGAGAAAATCTTGTTTTTTGATTGAAAACATAAATTCTTGAAAAACTACAAAACTTTCAAACTGCTGTAAAAAACTTGACATATAAAAATTGTTTTCAAAATGGCAGTTAATGTTTGAAAGCAGCGCCACCTTTCTTTAATTTTTAAAAACAATGAAAATCGGACACTTATTTCTGGACAGAGGGAGTAATATTTTTACGCGAATTTTCTGTTTTCTTCAGGCAGTTCTAACTAGACGGAAACCCTTGAAACTCGGTAGATGTTTCATGACGCAATAGATCTATGGTAATTTACCTCTACAAATTATATCAAAGGCTGACTGTAGAAGCTAAGGACGTTTACGTTGTTTGAGGGATTGAAGAAAATGCAAAAAAAAGGAACTAATCTTCTTTTCTTACGATCAGAAATTAAGAATTAGTTTTATGAAATTACTTAATGCACAATAAAAATAGCATGCGTGTCTAACATAAGATTTAAGGGATTTTTTTTTTATTCATTAATTTAAAGATGATTTATTTTAAATTATAGGAAATGAAAATGGATTGATATTAGTCATGGGAGTATTTAATAGATTTGCATAGGTTGTAAAATTTTACAACCTAGTTCCTATGTGCTAATACACATTCATAAAACGTAAAAAATTAAATGGTTAAATCTGCATATTTATTTAAACAAAGTTCTATAGTTATAAGGAAAATTTATAATGGAAAAGTATAACCCTCTAGAGCTAGAGAAAGTGGATACGCCTTGCCCAAACCCTCTAGAGGAGGTGCGTCTGTTAATATATCATCTGTAATTGTTGAATCGCGTTTGAGGCTCACTTTGAAAAAGACTCGATTCTGCGCGTCTCGTTAAAACAATAAGAAAGTTGATGCCAATTTTCGGTGTTTCCGGAAGTGCCGCCATCTTGAAAATATTTTCAGGGCATAGATTTTAGTACCCTATGTGCGTATGCAACTTTACAGAAATTAATTATTACTAGGAGGCCCAATCTTTCTAATGGACGGTCTTGATCAATTTTTTCAAACGCCTCTCACTTTAAAAAAGACTCGCAGCGTCGAGTCTTGTTGAAAAAAGTTGTAATTTCTTCATTTTTGAATTTTTCTTAATTTTTAATTTTTTTTTTCAAACGTGTCTCACTTTAAAAAAGACACGACGCTGCGCGTCTCGTTGAAAAAAGTTGTAATTTCTTTATTTTCCTTAATTCTTTATTTTTATTTTTTTCAAACGTCTTTCACTTTAAACTCGACGCCACGCGTCTCGTTGAAAAGAATTGTAATTTCTTAATTTTTGAATCCTTTTTTTTTTTCCAATGCCTCTAACTTTCAAAAAGATTCAACGCTGCGCGTCTCGCTGTTTTGCAGTGCTTAAAAATTACAAAAAGTAAACCTATCGAATTTATTTAATGAGTTAACCGCCCATCACTAATTAGTATGCCCATTGTTAGTGTTATAAAAGAAAAAGGAAATGAAAAACGGCCAGGAAAAAAAAGAATACCACAAACTGAATCCCTGGAAATCTTACGAAATTCGACGAAGTTAATTCGTCAGTATTTAAATACCCTATTGATGTATCACATTATCCAGTACCAGATCTATTTCTGATGACCGCGAAAACAAATTAGAATAACCTTAGTAAAAAGTCTCACCTACACCTTACTGCGTTCTAACTTCGCAGGTAAACAATAAGAGATTGATGTAAACTAGCAAGAATACGTTAAACATTACAGAAACGCGGCGAGTACATAAAATCCACACAAAATAAGTATATAGCAACTATTGTATTGTTATGTAACCATAAATGCTATTTCTTTAACATAGAGACGTATGCATGTATGTACCATAGACCTACATATTTCTATCGCAAATATATTTTTGTGTTATTACTGCTTGCACCGATACCAACTGCCAGATATTATACAGGAATGAGTCAATTGCTGTTAATTATCGTTTCTTCTAAGACACATACGCTAATATCTGGAAGAATGGCGGCGTCCGAGCGCTTCTTGTAAACTAGGTAGAAACGATGTATGTTATATATGGATGAATGTTCTATTATTTTGTACGTGCGCTGACGTCACGCCGTGGCCTGAATCATCCTTCAAAAGTCCGTGGAGTACGCGACGGCCATGCGCGCTTGTGCGCGACTTTATCTATAATTGCAGCCCGTGGAATTATGTGTTACAAAGTATAAACGTCCTTCTTTTGTTTCACGGTAGATTAAGGCTATACCAACTAGTTTTGGGCAACGGAAAATTACGAGCAAAGACATCGGTTGTCTCGAACTTCGCTTCAATTGTTGATACCGGGTGTCCCAGCTTACAGGTTTAGCCTTTTCTATTTTTTTTTTTATTCTACACGTGTCTGTGTTGATTCTTTTCATGGACGAAGCAAATTTCTTAAGAAATGAAATAGATATTTTGTACAGAGTGATTCAATAAGGGTGGCCACCAGTCATATCGAATATCTCGGTAATGGTTAGTGCAAATTACACTAGTAAATGTGGTTATAACACATCTTTTGTTCAGTTTCTTCATGAATTCTTCGCTGTATTCTACGTTAATTCCTGAGGCTACGGAGGCTAAGCCTCCCCTATTATTTTTAATAAAATAAGTAGCGTTTATTATGTATTAAAATAATGTTTAAGCATCGCTTATATACTAAAATAAAAAAATATATAATCAATAGTATATTTATTCATTACTTAATTTAAAAATGCAAACAAATTTCTAATAATGCGCGAAATTTTACTGTACGCACTATAATAGCAAGCGAGGAGGCTAGCCGCAGATTTGGCTCCGCGCCGATGATTAATGTCATGGCTGAAAGCAATGTGTCTCCGTAAGTGCACGTGCACTTTATATGGCGAATACGTATGGTTGGAAGCTTGCCGCCGCGGTGATATCCTACCCGATCGGCATGTTATCGTGCGTTATCGGTCGTAAAACGTTGCTACGTAACTGCCCATGCGGCTCCCAGTATTAATAACTTAAGAAGCGTTGGTTGAGTTTTATTAGGTTACGCAATCAAAATGGATAAAATGAACGAAATTACAATTTGCCAAGATATTGTCCGTAAGAAATTCTTTTAGTTGTTTAAACATAAGAGACGAAATTACACATCGTACAAAACATTGAGAAACCACTGCCTAATTTATCTGTAGTATCTAACGACGGCAACCGGCAAAATCGTGGTTTTAGTTCATTATTGTACAATAAATGTGGTTGGTTAACTGGTTCAATTGAACGGATGATTATTTTGTTGGCCATGTCTACTTTTTTGTAACCAAACCGAAACGTGGTCGAAATTAGGTTATACAGATTTAAAAAATCTACCGCGCGCTATTGAACGGCATTCTAAGTCTAAAGAACACATTTCATCGTTGTGAAAATTTAAATTATTTGGAAAACAAAATATTGCTGCTGCTGTAGACAGCGCGCGCAAAGATGCAATTATTGCCTATAATAATGAAGTTAGGAAAAACTGCAAAAATGTAAGAAAATTAATAGACATAACAATATTTTTAGCATCACAAGATTTAGCTTTTCGGGGACACAATGAGACTTCAGATTCTTTTAATCGTGGAAATTATAAAGAATTACTCGAACTGTTTAGTAAATATGAACCTAATTTTAATAAATTTGTTAGTAGCAATATTTTTTCGGGTACATCTAAATCTATACAAAATGATTTAATAGATTCTATTTCTTTTATATTAAAACAAGAAATAGATACAGAAATTAAAGAAGCTCCGTTTTTTTCTTGACAAGTAGATGAAACCACAAATATTTACTGTAAGTCTCAATTATCAATCATATTACGTCATGTCAAGAGCGGTGAAGTTATTGAAAGATTTTTGGAGTTTTTTGACGTATCATCGGTCGAACAGGTGAAGATTTATTTAACCTTTTACCAAATAACGGCGAAAAATATGATTGAAAAAAAATTAGTCGCTCAAACATATGATGGTGCATCTGTTATGGCAGGGCTTTTAAATGGTTTACAAAGTAAAAAAAAAACAATTGCACCTCAAGCTCTTTTTATACATTGTCATGGTCATGCCTTAAATTTAGTTTTGAGTAAAACTTGTAATATAAACAAAGAAACTACAATTTTCTTTTCTAATTTAATTGTTATTGTTTTTAGAGATTATTTTTGGTTTATTATTACGTTTATCAAGAGTTTATTTTTAAGTTTTTATTACCTTTTTACCTATCACCTCATCCATTTTCCTATCCAGGCAAGATTTCACTCTCACCTCTACGTGGTTCTTGCCAGACAATAATTTATATTTTCTTTTAATCTAGTTTTTTTTTTTCAATTTTTATTCTACACTTACAATGCTACAATAATAACTATAAAAGATAATTTATTGACCGAGAAGGGTTACTTAGGCTACAGTAGCCTCCCTTGAACAAAACGTCACGAGCCGCCACTGATACCAATTGCATTTTTCGAAAAAAATCATATAAATAGAACAAACTGGCAGATAACGCCATCTAGTTTCGAATTAAAATAATAAAGCAATAGAATCGATGAAAATCTAGATGAAGTATAAGAAGATGGAATCCAAAATCGTTTTTCATGGAACGTTTGAATCGTAACTGTCGAATTATTTATGCTTTTCTAACGGGAATACTTAACCTTATATATATAGGGTGTAAGAAGTTCTAATGACAAATTCGCCATGTTCTTTTAGAATATAAAACTGTCGTGCTCCAAATAACTTTTCGACATCCTGTAGGTAGCGACACAACGACTAAAATATCACCAGGAACATCTACCTCCGTATCCAAGAAAACCATCTCTAACGATGCGGCCAGTTTGTCGTGACGGAATCCGTGTGGTAATTTTTTGCCTTCCTCTTTCAGCAACCGATCAACCCACTTTTCTCTATATTCGTTTCCTAACTACATAACGACTTTTCGTTATATTTTTTTTTTATCCACGCTTATTTTTATTTTTAAAGCGCGACCTATTCGCGATTCTGGCTTCCGCGACGCGCACAGCCAGTGGTGTCGCTGTTGGTCGATCCGCGCGGATTTGCGCAGGGGTTCTCCGTAAAGTCTTGTTAGTTTCGGCGCGCGCGAGTTTGGCCGATCCTGTCGAAAACGCAGATCTCACATGCGTGTCGCTAATGGAGCTTTATGTACATATACCAATTTTTATAAGGCAGTCGAATTAAATGATGTGCAAACAATCATATGTATTCGATACATTGAATAGCTATTTTTATAATGCATGTATGGCTATTTCTTTTGATTTGTTTTGTTATATCTGCAATTAGTTGTCGTCTAAGATTCCAAACAAAAGCTGGATTTGGCAATCAATGCATGGCAATTGTGTTATCGTGTGGTGCAGTTTCATGAGTTATATGATATTCTGTTAATTGATTCTGAAGGGAAAACGTCTTTCAGTATATGGTGATTTAGACACCCTCCCATCGCATTAAAGAACATTTGAATGCGGCTGTTAATGATATGGTCCTAGCAAAGTCGTGTGACTGCTATTCGCAAGAATTTCCTTTATTTGAAGTTTGGAAATCGGAAAATTGAATCAAAAATTCAAATGAAGATGTTCTATTGGCGGACTTTTATGAAAAGTTGTAGCATTTTTAAATGTACATACTGATGTCTCATGTCTATTTCCTCAGGTATTTACTCGGAAAATAATGTTCCAAAAGCCCTAAAAGTATCAAAGTTGTATTTTCTTAAATGCAACCCCGTGTATATTATAGCATTTTTGGATTCTCTGATCAAAATAAGTACCTGTTATAATGAGGTTTATAATTTAAGGTTTTTTAAATAATTTGAATTTTGTGAAAATCGAACCTAATTTTCATGTTTCAAATACTTAAGAAATATTTAAGTTATGTAAGCGAAATTTACAGTGATCTTTAACAATAGACCATATTTTATAACCCAATTATAATAAACGTGCCATGTTATACAGGGTGCACAATCATTAAAACTAATCAAATAGGAACTTTAAGTGGCTATAACTTGATTAATTTAAATAGCACGCCATATTTTTTAATCTACCAGCAAATGGGCTTTTTAATTATCTATCGAATGGTGTGTATATCTTAAACTTTAAGTCTTCGCGTTTTTACAGAATACGCTAAATTTTTTTTGCAGCATTTTATTTTGAATAAAAGTCCAGTAATTGGGTTTTGGAACCTTTGGTGTAACAATAACTATCACACTGACAAAAGTCAATGCTTGGTTGCACTGTTAATCATCTCCTGATGATGCTAACTTGGTTAGCGAAACGCGCGTCGAGAGATTGTGCATTGTTGTTTGGTGATAGTGGAAAATCGAGCATTGACTTTTGTCAGTGTGATAGTTTTGAATAAAAGTTCTAATGTATCTAGTTGCCTATGGCATTTAGAAATGTCAGATAATTCATTTAATCTGTCATTTTACTCTGCAATTTTGCTATAGTGGTATTTTTTTTCTTTGTAATTGTGAAAGTGTTATTTGAGTATGGTTGTTGTATTATTTATTGTTAGTCAAAATGAAGATTTACTCAAAAGGAGAACGTATTGATATGATTTTTATGCTTGGATAATATCATCAAAATTGTTTATTGGCTTCTCGAGTCTATGCTCAAAAAGTTTCCCGAAAGAAATCGCCCTAAATCAGCCATTTTTGAGAGACTATTAAACCAGTTTAAGTTTACTTATAAAAAACCCATTACAAGAAAATTTATCACTGAAGATGAAGAAAATATTTTTACTGTAGTTGGTTCGGTCTATAGAAAAACCTAATATTAGTCAAAATCAAAAATCCGAAAATACTTATATTAGTCAAGCAAGTATTTCAAGAATTAAAAAAAAAACACAGACTTCATCCTTATAAAATCCAGCTTCGCCAAGAACTTTATGGAAATGATTTTGACAATCGAATTGAATTTGGTATGTGGGTGTTAGATAATGAGGCAGAAAATGCAAACTTTTTTGATAACGTGTTATTTAGTGATGAATGCACTTTTCATAACAATGGTCTTGTAAATAGGCACTACCTCCATTATTATTCTGATTCGAATCCACATGAATACAGAGTCATGAGAAATCAGAATCGGTGGTCCATTAATGTGTGGGGTAGAATACTGGGCTCATATTTAATTGGACCCTATTTTCTTGAAGAACCTTTAAATGGTATGATGTTTCTCCATTTTCTTTTACACCCATTTTCAGTATTATTAGAAGAAGTTCCTTTAAACATCGGAACAGGCATATATGTAGCTTCAATTGGATAGAGTTCCGCTTCATTATCATCGCAAGGTTCCGCAATATTTAAATGAAGATTTTCAAAACAGTATATATATATATATATATATACTGTTATATAATAACAATAATAATAAATGCCAAAAAGACTGAATCACCCTAAGGTGCTCTTCCTCCAACCTTTAATCGCGTCCAAATTTTAGAAGTATAATTTGTTTGAATTGGCACACGTTGAATTTATTCTTTTCTTCACATCACTTATGTCATCTTCATTGATGTAAGACTCTATAACTTGGGGACCATCTCAAGATCTATATACATATAAACTTCCATTTTAACTTTCAAAAACCCATGCAATTTATAAGCTTGCTGTCACTTTGACATAATAAATAATAATTATGGGGATACATAAAAGAGATTGTCTACAATATTTCTCCAACAACACCACACGATATGAAAATACGAACAAGACACGCTTTTGACATTGCAACCTGGCAAATGTTGCCCAAATCCAGAAATGCAATAATATATAAGGGGCTCCATTTAAAAAAAAAAAAAACCTTTGATACTTTTAGGGCTTTTTGAACGTCCTGCATAATATGAAAATAATTTTAAAAAATATACAGAATATAGGTACCCCCATATATCTCAAACGTGAAATTTTTTGAATGTCACGTATTTTGGCCTCAATAAATTTCTAGTCGCAAAAATATGACTTTCCGCTTTATGGTCGATATACCGGGTGTTTCTGGGAGGTGGCTCGCACCTATAACTTCTGAAGTATTTGAGATACAGAAGCGAAATTTTGGCATTAAGTACGGGGCATAAATTTACATTTTTTGACATAATTAATAAATTTTTGCCGCTTTCGGTTTTACCGGAAATGACTTTGATTTTCGATTTTCAAATGAGACTACCTGTATATTATTTTTCGATATTTTGATTCGGGATAATATTCTGAATAACAACTGTACCAAATTTGATATTTCTTGACATAAGAAGAATTCCTTTTTTATTTTTTTTTCATTTCATCGAAAGTGCTTTGGAGTTCTTAAAATACTCAAGTGTTACTGCATAAACATGATAATCATAAAGTTGTTCGTTTTTACTGTATACACAGTTTTTTACGCGCATTTGTACGGCCAAAATTTAGTTTTTATAATTTAATTTAATTTTTTCAAATGGCATCATTAGATCATCACGAAAGAGCATTGAAGTACCTACATTTTGAGACCCTACATTAGTATGCCGATCAAATGTTTATTAAGTATTTTTTGTGAAAACGCAAAATAATGCAATACATAATGATATCATATGTAGGTATGTAGTTAAGTCGATATAGCCACGAAAAACAATTTTTGTTGGCACTATACAAATAGTGACAGGTGACAAGTCCTGATTAGTATAAGCTGTCTTACCAGTCTAAAAAAAATGGCAAATTTTACTGTATCTGAGAAAATAGACAAGCTATTTATTTTTGGTGAATGTATACAAAATTCTACAGATGCAGCTTAGCATAAAGAGAGGTTTCCCGATCGTCGTCATCCTTCCCGGCACTTTTTCCGAAATTAGTAACAAAAATGCGGAACGAGAACTACGACCATGAGAATGAACATTTTATAGTAAATGGAGACAAGGAAGTTGATGTTTTAGCATATGTAAAAGCGAATGTAACAGCATAAGTTAGAGAAATTGCTCTAGAATGCCAAATTAGTAATTCATCGCCATGGAGAATTTTGCATAAACATCGATATCATTCGTACAAATATCAGATACGTCAGCATCTTTACCAAGACGATCATGCAGGAAGACTTGAATACTGCAATTGGTTTTTTCAAAAGTATTTTGAGAATAACAGATTTCCATTCGCAATTCTTTATGCAGGCATGTTTAACAGGAAAAACAGAAGGTACTGGGCTCAAGAAAATTTATATTTAATTGAAGTAGGTAATTTTCAAGGACGTTTTGGATTTAATTGTTGGTTAGGTATAATTGGCGAAAGAATTGTAGGTCCAGCCACAAAACTATTTTTGGACGTACAAATGTGCGTAAAAAACTGTGTATACAGTAAAAACCATGTTTATGCAGTAACACCCGAGTATTTTAAGAACACCAAATCACTCTAGATGAAAAATGTGAAGTTTAAAGAAAGAATTCTTTTTAAATCAATAAATATAAAATTTGGTACAGTTGTACTCAAAATGTTATCCCGAATCAAAATATCGAAAAATATACAGGTAGTCTCATTTAAAAAACGTCCATTCATCTACTCACAAACTGTGTCGCACTGTGCAACTCAAGGGCGCTGCACTTGGGAGCATGTGAAATCGAAGAGGGAGAGTTACCTAATCTGGGGCCTTCGGACATTCTGCACTTCTTAAAAGGAATCAGACTGGACGGCCAGCTGTAAATACAGCGAGAAGAGGGGACAGGTCGCAGTGTACTATCACCCTAATCACACATACATACATACATTTAAAAATCGAAAATCAGAGTCATTTCCGGTAAAAATTTATTGACTATGTCAAAAAATGTAAATTTATGCCCCGTATTGAATTTCCAAATTTCGTTTTTCTACCTCAAATACTTCAGAAATTATAGAGGCGAGCCACCTCCCAGAAACACCCCGTATATTCCATGTTAAAAATCGAAAAAAGTATTGGAGTTTTACTATATAATTTATTTGTTTGCTAAATAAAATCCATAAGAAAAATTTTGATAAAAACAAAGCGCACGCTATGCAATACAAAGTACGTTTGATGGGTACTTGCGCACCGACGCACCTCTCCTCTCCGCTCACACTCTACGCCACTGGCGTTGGTCGTCGAAGAAACGACAACCGGAGCACACGGCGGAAGCCGACGTCAGCTTGGTGGGCCGCGCGCCGCTCGGGAACCGACGGCAGTGACGCGTATACAAAACTCCGATAATAAAACAGCGAAGGCAGCGCGCACCGCAAGAGCATAGAGCAGTATTACTGTACAGCGTAAGTGATTACCATCAACGAGATTGTCCTCAATAACAATAAGACGGTATTCCTCGAGGAGAGGATGAATCAATAATGAAACGATTATCGCAAAATATAAAAATACAGATACGCACGAAGAAGACGCTCTTCGTTCGTTTGCCCTCTCCCGGTCGGATAGCAGGGGGGAGCACGTGACCGTCCGCCACTGAGGACGGACAAGGAGGAGTGTCAGAATAGCAGGGAGAGTTGCACAACATCGATAACACCACATAATATAATAATATATAAATATACGTGTATATATATGTAGAACGTATGAATCGGTTTTTATGTTTACGTCGAATGCGTCAGTGTGAATTATTACGATGTGCATAATTGGCAATCATACCTAAATCGGCCGATTCCTCTGCGTGCGGAGGGCGTCGCTGGTTCTTCCGATTGTCCTCTTCGTCCAACCCCTGGATAATAGGAGCGGGTCGAGGATTTTTTTACTTTATTATTATTATGATATTATAGCCTCGGGCAGTCCAGTCAGTACCGCGCACAGAACCTCGAGTGACGATATATCAACTGGTTCGTTCGACCTGCGGCCGATGGTTGTTGGCATGAGCCAAAGGCAAGGCGGAGACGCGACAACAGCAGGCAAGCAACGCGTGTGCTTTTGGGACACGGCTCCGACTACACTGATCCAGAAGCGGACGCTCTTCGCAGTCACGGCGGGCTCTCTATGTGGCTGCGTCAGCTGTATGCCCTGCCTGTTTGGTCGTCCGTGTGCCGTTCCTCCGACTCTTGTGCTCGCGCTTCTCTCCTCGTGTCTGTCTCTGCCTTTCGTGCCGCTGTATGTGTTTGCACGAGTGTGTGTGTGCGAGTTGAGACGACTCGCACCGTCGTTGGCGTTGCTACATCATCGACCGCACCCTGTCCACGCCGCGACGGAGAAGCCTTCGGCCGCCGCCATGACACTGTTCGCTCTTCCGAATGGGTGTTTGCACACGTTGCGATAACAATTATGGCGAGTGTCGGAGACCGCGACCATAGGCGTAGCTCTGATCTGGACGACATCCTGTGCTAACTTGGAGCATGCTTAAACGATTATACGCAGCGTGTATTAGCATTTCACAGGAATAAAAGGGAAAATTATAAAGTAATTGGTCACAAAATATACAGAAGAAGAAAACAATACCAACTATTTTATCAGTTGATCTCACACATCAGAATCAAAGAATCAAGAAGGGAGGGGAGGGGGGGGGGCTTGGATAAGGGAAATGTTGTCACCGGTGTATTTTTTGACTTATTTAAAGCGTTCGATATTGTATTCGATTTTGTTACGAAAATTAGAGTCGATTGGTATATACGGGGTAGCCTATGATTTGTTTTATTCATACCTGATTGGTAGGAAGGCAGTGGGTAGTGTTAAGAGCGTTCAGGATGATATGATAATGACATATAGTTCCGATTATGCGGTGTTCCGTAAGGTTCAATATTAGGTCTCACCCTATTTTTAATTTATGTCAACGATTTACAGTCGACACTTACTATCACACTGACAAAAGTCAATGCTGGGTTTTTCCACTATCACCAAACAACAATGCACAATCTCTCGACGCGCGTTTCGCTAACCAAGTTAGCATCATCAGGAGATGATTAATAGTAATTACTTTTACTATTAATCATTGGTTAGCGAAACGCGCGTCGAGAGATTGTGCATTGTTGTTTGGTGATAGTGGAAAAACCCAGCATTGACTTTTGTCAGTGTGATAGTTATTGTTACACCAAAGGTTCCAAAAGCCAATTACTGGAGTCGACACTTGATTATTGCAGACTAGCACAGTATGCTGACGATACAAGTTGTATTATAACGACTGATACTGTTGAATCGGCCTCTAATTTAACATCCAAGTTGATCCGGGACATGATGAGATGGTGTGATACTAACAATTTAGTACTTAACCACGATAAGATGGGTCTGATGCGATTTTCGCTGACGACGGTGGAGGGTGATAGCAGCTTGTATGTGTCGTGTAATAATAAGTCCGTACCGCAGAGTGATAATGTTAGCTTTTTGGGTTTGACAGTGGAGTTTAGATTAAAATTTGACCTCCACCGTACCACACTGTCGCGTAATTTGGCGACTGCTCTCTATATGGACTGCGATGTCTTAGGGGTGCTGTAAGCATTGATTCCCTTAGAATTTTTTATTTCGCGTATGTGGAGTCACGATTGCGGTATGGCATTATGTTCTGGGGCGCCACAGCTAGTTTTAGAAAAAAATTTGACCTTGTAAAAAAAATTCTACGTTGCATGTTGTGTAAGTCCTTTGACGTTTCTTGTCGTCCTTTATTTAAGCAACTGAATATTCTCCCCGTGGTGTGTTTGTATATCTATGAAATTTTGATGAACTTGAAAAATAATCGAAATACATTTTTAAGAAATTCTGATATATATATATATATAGTACTATGACGACACGCAATGGAATAAACAAAAGCATACCTATACATACAGAGTGAGCAACCGGATGTGACCACCACGTGATCACGAACGTCACACAAAAAGTGTATTTTTTTGTTTTACTGTTTACTGCTCTGCTTGTTGTTTACGTTCTGTCATTTGACATTTAACGTGTTGGAAAAAAATATATGACACGTCTTATTTTAAGGTTAAGTTATAAACATATTGACAAATCAGTAATGTGACATATCTTGTACTACCAACTTAACAATGTTGCCACCTTAAAACTTGAGGTCACGTGGTGGTCACATTCGGTTGCTCACTCTGTAGTACGAAAGCATTTGAATTTAGCCCGGCATACAAAGGAATAATATTCTTCAATAAACTACCAGAAGATATAAAAACTTGTAGTAAGAAATTCCATTTCAAAACTAAATTAAAAACTTTTTTGTATGAACATAGCTTCTTTTCTATTGAAGAATATTTAACATGTACCTATTAATAATGACGTGCCCTGTAGATTTTTGTATTAATGTGATGGACAATATCTATGTTCTTTTAACAGAACAATGAGAATAAAATATATTCTATTCTATTCTATTCTATATTAAATACAAGTGGCGCAAAATGTATCACTTGCTGTATTTCCAAAAAATAAAAAAGTGTTATTTTTTTTTTAACGTCACATGTTTATTTTTTATTTTTTTTATATTTGATATCCGATAGGTGGAGTTTATGCAAATTTCGGCTCGTTTTATGGCGTTTTGCATTATATTCGTCAAGATACCCGGCGTTACATTTTCGATTTCTTGGCGAATATTGTTCTTGAGAGCCTGTAGGATCTGCGGTTTGTTTACGTAGACTAGTTCCTTTAAGTAACCCCATAAAAACTAGTTTGGGGCCGTCAGATCGGGCGATCTTGCTGGCCAACCAAAATCCCCTAATCGAGAAATCAAACGGCCTGGAAAAGTGTTCCTCAAAATCTCCATGGCTTCGCGTGCTGTGCAGGCGCTAGCACCGTCCAGTTGAAACCACATTCTCCAACTCCTAATCATGCAGTTTCGGTATTAAAAACTCGTTCAGCTTGGTTCGGTACTGTTCGCTATTGATGGTTACCCCGTTTCAATTGTCGTTTTCGAAGAAGTATGGCTCTATCACATGTTCTGAGTAAACAGCATTTCCACCTCTCTGGACACGTAAACAAACAAAACACCCGGTTTTGGGCAACCGACAATCCTCGTATTCTCCATGAGACACCACTCCATCCACAAAAAGTGACCGTATGGTGGTCTGTTTCTTGCCTTCTTCTTTGCTTCTCTCCAGTGTAGTCTTCGTTCTTCTAGGATCCCCGCCACTGCCTCATCCCATATCTTTCTCGGTCTGCCTCTTTGTCGTTTCGGCACTGCTTTTGTTTGCCATATTATTCTCACTTGTTGTTCATCCTTCATATGGATTAAGTGACCAAACCATCTTAATTGCTGTCTTTCAATATTTTTTATTAAAGGATAATGTATATGTAGATATAAATCTGCTTCAGAATTCCCACGCAAGCTTTGGAGGAAGCCATTTCTTTCTAAATAAAAAATCTATGAACAATTCTTTCCTTGAAATTGAACCTTTAAAGACAACACTTTTAAGTTTTGAGAACCAGCGCTTCAACGGGTAGGAAAAATTTGTTTAGTATTTTGTGCCTCTAGTAGTTCTCAATCAAGGTTTATGTGGAATGCACTGACAATGAGATGAACACTATATGTTTGTAGGAAGAATGTATAAGCAAATAAATAGTAGGGGTATTTGTTGTTTGTGGTGATAAAAAATATGGAATAATTTTCCAGGAGAAAAATTAAAATTTTGCCAAAATGTTCATAGTGTTACATTAAAAACACCCTCAAAAACAAAGCTGATAAGCATATTCTTAAGGCTATACATTCCTGTAGGAATCAAAGCCGCCCTATGACCTCTAAGGTCTAAATAAGTGATAATGGTTCGTCACTCCATCCTACTCCTAGGGTCTCTCATAGGTCGTGTCTCTTCGCTTCTTCCGGTACTTTTCTCCACTCTTTCCTGTCTATTATTTTCTCTTCAATCCTCCTGATATAATTAATAACTTGTTCTTCCCATCTTAACTTTGGTCTTCCTCTTGCTTATATTTGTGGTCTCCATATCGTTAATTTCTTTACTACTGCGTCCTAGCTCATGCTGTTTATGTGCGCATACCACTTTATTCTTTTTGCTTTCTTTACTCTCACTATATTCTCCTCGTTCAGTATGCTATCTATCTCCTTGTTTGCTAATCTTCTATAATGATCTTCATCTATTTTCTTCCCTCCAAATGTTTTCCTTACAATTTTCCTTGCAAAAACTATCCAATTTGTTTTCATCGTTGCTTGACAGACATACACTTTCTACGGCGTACGTAAGGCTTTGTTTCTCATTATATTTTTATATCTGTAATATGCCTTATATCCGGATTGTATCCTTTCATCATTTCCTCGTTTCTATTTGTTTTGTAATTTATTATATGGTTCCTAGACACTTAAAAGTTTCTACTGCTTCCTTTTGTAAACCAGCCGTGTTCTTCCTTTTTTCATTTATAGATACTTTCATATATGTACATACTTGGATTTGTCCTGATTAATTTCCAATTTTCGCTTTTGAGCCTCTTGTGTAATGATATCTATTGCTTCTTCTGAGCTTCTCCTATTCCTCGCTATCACAGCCGATATCGTCCGCATATGCTACTACCTGCTTTCTTTTCAATTATTGTGCGTTTTGTATTACACTACTATATTAAAGGTGCCGCATATAATCCATCTCCTTAAAGCACTCCTATGTTTATTTCCATTTCTTGTGTTGGTCCTTCATGTGTTATTAGCACTGCTTTCGAACCCTCCAAAGTCTTTTCTATCATTCTTATTATATGTTTCCTAGGTATGCCCAAATTCCTCTTCCGTCATCCTCACCATATTTAGGGTATCAAACGCTTGTTTCAAGTCAAAAACCGCTACTTCTATATTTTGTTCGTAGCATTTCTTGACTATTTGTTTCATTACATGAATTGCATCCACTGTCGCTTACCTTGTCTGAATCCATTCTGGTATTCTCCTATTATCTTTTCCATAAACACTTTCGATTTTACCTGAATCAATGTGGTTAGTACCTACCTTATACGCTACATTCAGTAGAGTTATTCTTCTGTAATTCCCACATTGCGTTGTGTTCCTCTTCCTACGTAATGGTACTACGATTCCCGATTTCCATTCTTTAGGTGTTTACGAAACTGAACTTACAGAAGCTAAAAATTAATCCACATATAAAATCAATGAAAAGAAGCATTGATGTCAACGTATGAAATTTATTTGTGTAATGAGATGTACACTTCTTTCCGTGAATTTTTACCACACATCATTATTAAAACAGCGGTTAGAATTAATGAGGCGAGGAAGAAATCCATGCTTGACCGGAATAAACCACAAAGATAAGCAAACCGTTAACGTTAAAAGTCGATAGAATACATTATTTGGTTCTTCTGCGGCAGAGGGATTTTGAATCATTGCAAGCATATGTAATAACAGCAGTGCTTATATTTTAATTGCTTGTATAATCCGTTCTATCTATCTATTTGAATAGGATAATCAATTTTGTCATATCAATAAAGCTTATAATATGATTTCAAATTAATTTGTAATTTACACTAATACCTTACAAATAAAATATTTGATTCATTTAGGTAAACATTTTAACAATAAGATATTTCATAACACACTATGTCGAATCGTTCGGTGTTACCAACACATTAAGAAAAAGAGATATCTAATAATCCTTGTGAAAATCTCCTAATTGCACACACTTAAAATATTTAAACACAATAAATAGAAAATTACTATAAGTAAGTACAGGTTATTTATTTAGCGCACGCATATCTTAACAAATATCCTATGCAAATAAGGCACCAACAACTGATTTTCAATCACATATAGATCGTATTCGTAGACAAATTAATATGATGTCGACAATTTACTTCAAGGTTTCTTCTAGGTTTGTGAAAACACTTTTTATGTCTCCAATTTTTTCAAACGGCGTAAAGACCTTAGTTATTGTTATGTGCGGAGTAATACCTGGCTGAATCACCTTCGGAAATAAGTAAATATTTTCTTTGAAATTATATCCTGAATAAGCAAGGATTTTTTCAGAAATTATTATGTTCTTGAGATGTGATATCTCATTTGAGTGTTAATATATAGTGTGCCCTATATGAAATGGAAGCACCTTTGTAGAATCTATATTTTACGAGGGCTGTCCCAAAAGTTGTTATAAGAAAATTTAACCAAAAATACGCGGAAGTTACCATTTCAAATTCCCGAGCAAAAAAACTTCGTGACCAAATTCCTTAAAACCGGTTTTTAACATTAAGAAGTCTAAGTTGTTCGATAAAGACGATGCTGCTTCAGTTCTCGCCGTTCATTCCGCAATAGAAGCTCCAAAGTTGTCTTTAAGAAGGAGGGCAATACTAACTGGGATAAGTTAGTTTACACCACAATTTAGGCAAACTTTAGAAAATGGTGATGAAGCCAAATGTATGGATTTTTGTTCAGAAATGGGCTACAAAGTTTTGGAAGATTCAAATTTTCATAAACGAATTATGTTCTCCGATGAATCAACCTTTACAACTAACGGAGTCGTTTCGTCTCAACATTGCCGGTACTGGAGTGAGACGAATCCAAATTTCAGAATTTCTTGTCGCAGACAATATTTTAAAAAAGTTAATGTGTGGTGTGCGGTTTCGTACCATGACATTATTGGTCCATATTTTCTTGATCAAAATTTAAAGCGTAATTCATATTCGGAAGTGTTGCAAAATTTTTTTAACTAGTGATCTGGATGAATTGCCGTTAAACTACCGAATGGAAATGTTTTACCAGCACGATGGGTGCCCT
The DNA here is from genome assembly GCA_949128085.1 of Cetonia aurata. Taxonomy (NCBI): domain Eukaryota; kingdom Metazoa; phylum Arthropoda; class Insecta; order Coleoptera; family Scarabaeidae; genus Cetonia; species Cetonia aurata. The sequence continues at coordinate 63,481,722 of OX421884.1, read as the reverse complement.
GCTCATTATGCTGGCATTGTTCGCCAGTGGCTCAATACGGAGTTCCATGATAACTGGATAGGAAGAGATGGTCCCATTTTATGGCCACTGAGAAGTCCTGATTTTACAATATTGGATTTTTATCTGTGGGGTCCTTTAAAACAAATTGTGTACAGTGAGCCACTAGACAATGATGTAGAGCAATTAAAAAATAGGATACAAAATGCAGTCCAGTCCTTATCAATCTTAGAAATAAGACGCAGTTTCAATGAATTTAGAGCTCGCATTGAAATCTGTGCAGAAAAAGGAGGAGCGTTATTTGAATAGAAAATTAATAGTTTCCTCTTTTAAAGTCGATCCGGGGACAAACTGTATATACGTCAGGTAGGCTAAGTTTTTGGACAGTCCCATTCAAATGAAACCAATTTTTTTTTTGGTCCAAAAATCTATTCCACACAACATTTCAGAAATTCATCTAAAATTTCAAGACATATTGTGATTATTCTTTCGAGCTCGAGAATAGCAAAATGGCTTTAAATAAAATTTCAATATAAGGGTGTTCCCATTTCAAATGGGTCACACTGTAGATATAATTGAAGATAAATTAACAAGAATCACAATAACAACATATATTTTCTCTGCATGATACTAAAAATAAATGGCTTGCAGATCTAAAGAGTGCAAAAATTTGCAAAAGAAATGTTCTTCAATGCGAAATACAAGATAGTGTACTGCACAAACAGTCTATATATAATTAGTTCTGGGAAAACCTAATGTCTTATCAGGCTTTGCAAATAATTTCGTCACACCGTACCTCACGAGTAGTCCAACGCTTATGTTCCTCGTAAGTATACCTACGTCAGAGAATCATTAGCCATGTCACGTAAGCAATGAAACACACCCTTTTTTTGTTAACTAAACATAGAGACCCTTTAATTCATAACGAGTGTTTGGATTTGGTGGAAAATTATTTTGCAATCCGCGGGGTTTACGCAGAATCCTTCTAACGTCCAAGAACTTTATAAAGCCTGGCTCCCAAGACTGTTTACTCAAATTCAGTATTTATTTTTCATCTTTAATAGTATCTACATTTAGGTACATGTATGATACATACATCTACCTAATGTATGTTATATACATGACTTACATTTAAAATCTTTTTCTGGTAGATACTACGCAATGGCATATTTGGTGTGAAAATATAACAACACAGCCAAGATAAGATATCCAGTTTGCTAAGCACTTAACATTCTACAGTAAAAGATTACTCTTGTCACCAGCTTTATCTGGCCATATTTGTACAGGCAATTTTCTCTAGAAAAGACATCGATATTAAAAAAAAAAACAGATCGAATATAAATTTTATTATGGTGCTATAAACAACGAATTAGTAAATGTTGCAGGTGTCACAATCAATAAAGTAACAAATTGTCATAGTTTTGTTAGAAAGTTGTTGTTGTTGGTTATTTTGTACCTACTGTATTCAAAAAATGTGCCAAAAGTAATGGAGAAACATAGTCAAACACTTTTGATTTCGAGGAATAAAAATTTATGGCTTTGGATAATGTTTTGGAATTGCTATACGGTAAAAATTCTTTCCATAAAATTTTTTTACCACACTATTGGCAAGAATCAGTACAAAACAAAAAGGTGTTGACACATTTGTTTGCTATATGTAGGTATATATATTGTTTCCCCAATTAAGTTTGGAGTTTCTCCGATATTATCAACATTGTTAATATTTAAATCAACAAAAACATTATTGATGGTTAATCTTTGAGATGTCAATATTTTTTTACAATTGGACACAATTACATATTTTTTCATATTTTTCAAAGAAAATCACATTTTGTTTAAAATCAAAAACAAACTGTAACCCAGTATACTGATCCATGATCACTTATGCATCTCTGGTATGGTGGACAAAGGAATCATTTAGAAAATTCTGGACGAAGAAGAAACAGCTTTTCTAGACATTTCGGGTGCTTTTAATAATACCTGCACGAGGCAATCAGACCAGCACTGGAAACAAGGGGGTGATTAAACCAATAAGTCTGTGTGACCTGATGCAAATGAGTCTTAACATCACTAATGAATGGTGTCGGTCAGTGGAGCTCGAGCGAAAACCACGATTGTAGCTTTCACTCGGAAGAGGAAAATTTCAGCTGGATGCAACAGTGATCGAGTGTAAATCAAAAGTCAAACATCTAGGAATAACCTTAGCCAAAAAACTTCTATTTAACAAGCACATAGAATTGGCAATGAATAAGACAACAAGAGCCTTAATGATATTCCGAAACCTAGCAGGCAAAACATGGGGCTTGGCATAGTAAAACCTATGGTAACGTATGGCGCGATAACCTGGTTCCAGAAGTTCACACAATTCACAGCAAGAAATGCCCTTGACAAGCTGCAACGGTTACCATGCGTATGCATTACCGGAGCTATGAGAAAATGTCCAACCGCGGCGCTGGAGGTCATTCTAAACCTCCTACCCCTACACATAGTGGTCCAGGGAGTGGCCCAATAGCGGCAATGCATAGGTTAATTCGAACGGGGACTGGAGGGGATGAGACTTCGTGTTAGAGAGCTTGGTCATCTCGAGTGGCACTCTCCCTACATCTAAGTCTACCGAATCATGAAATGGTTAGAAAATTTAGCTTCGAAAAGAATTTTCTTACGAAAGAATGGGAAAGAGAATCCTTCGCCTACTCCCTAAAGGCAAATACTATGGATGGTTCCAAAACATATAAAGAAGACAGATAAACCCAGTAATTGGGTTTTGGAACCTTTGGTGTAACAATAACTATCACACTGACAAAAGTCAATGCTAGGTTTTCCACTATCACCAAACAACAATGCACAATCTCTCGACGCGCGTTTCGCTAACCAAGTTAGCATCATCAGGAGATGATTAACAGTAAGGTATTATATATTATTATTATATTATATAGTATATTATAGGTTTGGTGATAGTGGAAAACCTAGCATTGACTTTTGTCAGTGTGATAGTTAAGACAGATAAAGAAGATAAAAGAACCTGTGCAGGGGTATTCGGGCCAGGAACCAAATACTCAGAGCCAATGGCAACATACCCTAGTGTTCCCCAAGCGGAAATTAATGCAATTAGAAGATGTGCTCAATTGTGCCTTGACAAGAACTATTGGAAACAAAGCATTGCAATTTTCTCCGATAACCAAGCAGCCATAATCGCGCTGAGCTCTAATACCATCAGCTCGAAATTAATCTGGGAATGTCTTGGAAGACTAAATAACCTAGGCAAAGAAATCAGAGTCGCACTATGCTGGATACTAGGACACACTGGAATCAACGAGCAACGAGGAAGCTAATCTACTAGCAAGCAGGGCCGCCACAACTTCGTTTGTGGGACCGGAGCCGTTCTGCGGCATAGGGATGAGCTTCTACAAAAAAGAATTCAAAGACAAGGAGGAGAAGCTGAGAGCATCCCTCTGGGATAATCTCCCTGGTGTGAAACATTCCAAGATATTTCTTGGAAGTTACAATAAGAAAAGAGCAAAGACCATGCTAGAACTAAGCAGAAATAGATTACGTGTCCTCACAGGGCATTGGCACCTTGTGGAACACATGACAAGGATAAGTCTGAAATAGAATAACGACTGTAGGTTTTGCGGAACGGAAGATGAAAGTCCGGAACACCTAACATCCAACTGCACTGCTATCATTTCATCATTTCCCAACTATCTTGGCAAAGACGTCACGGAGCGAGAAATACCTTCTTTGAAACCATTATAGTTACTTATAAAGAATGATTTTCTTAGGTTTAAAGAATTCTTTCTGTATCGATGTATTCGGTATGTATTGATTTTTTTGTTGATCTATTACACATCTGTACCGCACATTAAGAATTTTACTTATATAGATTAAAATCAGTTCAAAGACTTATTCTGTAATAAAATTATTCGTGTGTGCGTGTAAAGGTTTACATCCATATATATTGTAGCCATGTATCTACCTGTCTCTGCGACAATAATCATCTAACAGGTGAAGATAAGACCATCTTATCACTAAGCACGATAAATACACTTGCACATACATAACCGAATACATAGTATGTAGCTCATAATATCGAAATGTGTTCGATCTGTTTCGCAATGCGTTACGAAGATTTATAAGAGCTAATTTGCGTGGATTAGGTGTGATAAAGTCCGTGTTTTCTTCGAATTAATTCTTTATCTGATGGCTGCGACGGAATGAAATCCCCTTGAAAGACTAGCCATATTCGGCAGTAATCCACACTTATAAGATTTTGTAACTTTACCTTTCTATAATCCTAAAAATAGATATATAAAAAAGATGTTTGTGAAGAAAAGATATTTGCATTAATATATCTGACCCGTATTATAAATTCGTATATTTAAATTGCCTAAAGAGAATTCCCTAGTTTACAGCGTCTGATTATTACCAAGATTGTCGCGGCGCAAACACTGCAAATAGTGCAGACCTCTTTGTCATCACGGCTAAGGCAAATATTTTTGCCCGCGATGTCCAAAATAAACATTTGTCTTGAGTATATATTGCAAAACTTGTTGCCATACCCGTTGCAGGCTAAATTGTAGAAGTTTGCGTTTGCAATTATGATAGCAGACTGTTAGATTATCGAATAATATGCATTTTCACTTTCGTCTATTATTAATTACAGGAGTTTTTATTGATAAACAAAAAAATGTGGGTGTTAAACAAAATAGTATTCTACTGAGGCAAAGCAAAAATGATTCACCCAAGCTAGATCGTTTTGTTTAATAATGTAAACGTATATTATAAGCAGAATGCGGCGAAAATAATGGGAATTAATGTGGTTGTTAATAGTTTCACTTTTATTTTTTATTAATTTGGAACAATTTGTAGGAGAATTTGCTTGTTTTACGTTTGTCAAGGACAAGCAAGTTTATTATTATATATAAAGATTGCGTTCAAATTTTGATATATACAAATCAGAATAATTTACGGGCAAATAAGTTCAAACAGTAGCTTGTCTTTATTTCCAATTGAAGATTCTAAGGTTTTTAAATATTATTAGTGAAGTCGCAATTAGATATTCAGTTTGCATAGACAAAATTTCGTGTTTCATAGCAAAACATTTCGCACATCTTCCAACAGGCCTCCTAATTCGTTCACAAGAAAGTGCCTATATCTCTGACCGTTTAAATGTTGTTCAAAAAAGTACGGCCAAATAACACTGGAACCAATGATACCACCAAACATCAAGTGACCATCTATTTTGGCGACGAGTTTCACGAATAATGTGAGGATTTACATCGGAGTAATAATGAAAATTATATCTGTTTACGCATCCATTATTATGAAACTGGGCTTCATCTGTCCACAACACATTACTCATAAAATTCGGATCTTCGTTCATTATTACTGTAATTCTGCGACAAAACTCTACCCTTCTATTCAAATCTGCTGGCAACAGTTCTTGGTGGAGATGAACTTTATAAGGGTGATACCTATTTTTCTTCAGCATTCTTCCTAATGTCCTCATACTGATGACTAAATTGTTGCTCAACAACAAGCAACAATAATAAAACTAGAAAATTTACACTGTCGTCAAAATGCAGAAAAATAGGTAATTACCACAATACTTGTACATAAAATTTGACAGTTAGTTAGATACCCTTAGTTCATTTATTATCGCAAAACATGGGCTATATATTATTTTGATACCTATTTAGGCATATGATTATAAATGCTTATCATGTAGGTACATAAATAAAATTGTACCTAGTATAAACCAACGATGGATAAAATCTACGGATGTTTACTCTAAAAATTATTATAAAAAATATCAAAATCATCTTTACAGCACTTGATTACTGTTTTTCTTGCACTAGATAGCACATTATTCATAATTACTCAAAAAGTATTAACTTTAGCTATAGGAAATGTCACATGCGATTGAAAGAGGACTTAATTCTGTATTACATGGCACAAAAATATACAACGTGTTCCATTTATTGTCACTTTAACAACACCCTGTATAATATAACAAAGAAATTATTAATTGGTTATACACTTTCAAATATTGTCACGACTATACTACAAAATAATCGTAAAATTGTTATAAGTAACGGTGGTATTGATTTTCCAAGTGACCCAAGCAAATGCATTTTTTTTTTCTAAAAAGTCGAATAACTCCGAAGCTGTGCGGTTTTGGTGTAGGGTATGTAAATTAAATCTACTTTATTTTGCATTGTGGAATTCAAAAAATGCAATGATATATAGGCTATTCCATTTAAAATAACAAAGTTATATAACGCGTAGGCTAAACTGACCACCACGTAGGGTTTTCCACGGTAGCCGTTCGTTAGAAGTTTCGGAGGTTAGAAAAACTGTAACTCTGAATTTTTGGAATCCGGGGCTATTCAAGATTCTCTTTCATTTTAAAATATTTTCAGGGTCTCGCCACTTCCGGTTATACCGGAAGTCGCCATAAACTTTCTTATTTTAAATGGAACACCCTGTATATTATTTCATTTTCAAATCCTGAAAAAATTTTATGATGAGTTCTAGTAGGTTTCCCTATACCTATTTTCAACTGCTACTTAGATATCTTGATTTCTTTGAAAATTTTGAAAGATGTAGCGTTATTTGCAACACAGTATCTTTTGCCCATTTTCGAGTGGTAATAAACACTTCTAGGGTAGATGGAAGCACAAGAATGACACTTTCGAAATCCACATTGACAATTGATTTGTCGCATACAGGGTGTCCAAAACTGCATGACCAATTACAAAATCTTCAGGGTTTTTTTCTAACCTCGGAAACTTCTAACGAGCGGCTACCGTGGAAAACCCTGTATATAAAAATAATTTTGCGGTGTAGAGTATTTGATCCTGAATCAGTTTTATCTAAAACATATTTCACTTAAGTGGACAGGTTAGCCAGAATAGCTCGTCCACAGATAAATGCCACGCCCTGTATATATTATTATTAATTTAATCCTAGTAAACCAGTAATTTTTGTGCCCTACGATTTCCCCTTTGGGCCGGCACTGTTAAAATATACTTTCTGGTAATTTGCGCCGAATTTCAACAATACCAAAACCGACATTGTCAGTAACGCAGATTAGTAAAATCGCGCGGACCTTCGACCGCGCTTCTTCTAGTTTCGACGGCAGTTCGGATATTTCGAAACCGCGAGCCGATGACGACGCGTGGCGCGATCTCATCCGTGCCGCATAATTATTTGGAAACGGGTTCCAAGGAAAATATTGGCGCAGCGCCACGCCGACCGCTAGCAGGCTCTTAAATATTGTACCGTAGAGGAAACGGCCAGGACGAATGACGCGTCCCGTGCAGATCCTAGCAGCCAGCCGTTCGTCCGCGTATCTTTGTTATTGGCCGTCTTGTTTTTTGCGTCACAAGTCTGCGTTCTGAAGTTTTGTAAGGTGTATATAAATAAAAATAACACTCGACGCGTGTTTGTCTACGTCCATTTCACTCTTCGAACGTCAGGAGGAATGGAAAATTGACAGAATGAACGCTGCTCCGTTTTATTGTTTAATTGCTAAACTGAAGGGCCTCTAAGAGATGAAGAATCAGCTAATAGTCATAGAATTTTATGCTGAATTCAAAAATGTAATAATATTCAGCCTGTTCCGTTTAAAATACGAAAGTCCATAAAGATTTTCGGTTAACCGTAAACGGTGGCCGCTCCTGCTTGATGTGCGCTGGAATCTCCTCAGAGGGAAACACCAAACTCGTTTTCATACCCAGGAGGAGGGCTGACCACTGATCGGCGCATTGCCGATTATTATTCTTTTGCAACAGGTTATTCCGTACACAGGATTTATCGGCGATAACTTCGTGTTGATGCATGATAATGCCCGTTGCCACGTTTTATATATTACATAACTAAACAGTTCTTGAACGAAGTCATTATACGGACGATAGACTGGCCAGCGGTCGGTTCAGACTTGAATCCCATTGAACATTTATGAGACAATTTAACAGAGGGTGCAGGTCAGAAATCCAGTTCCTGAGAATATTGGCAAGCTCAAAGCGGCGTTGTTAGAGTGGAGCGGAATTCTTCAAGAGCTCATTCATTCATAACGTTAGGGTAGACACCTTTAGTTCAAGCACTTGAGCTAGGTGCTCATTGTACCGTCCCCATTAAATCTCTTAATTCCACTCGAGCAGCTTGGTGTTCTCTATAAAGCCCAGTATCTTGCCCAGTGGAAACTTGAGAATCTTCGATGGCTCCGATAGATCCTTCACGAAATGTTTCTGCCGGACTACTTTCAACTCCTCACATGTGCAGAAACTTGTTTCCTCATGTAGCTCACATCTTCTGCGCCACGGTTCGCTTACTCGATCTATGTTGTATAGAGGCTTCTTTCAGAAGACAGTGATTTTAGCTTCTTTCTTGCTGCGTCTAATTAGGTTATCAGAGAACTTAGCATCTCCATCCCCTATTCGCGCTTTGGTATAGAGTTGACCTCCTTATATAACTTTCTTTTATAACTTGACAAAGGTTTGCAATAAACCGAAACGTTGTTATTTGATTGTTGTTTCTTTTCAACGGACCTTACAACCAAGAGAATGCAAGAATAATAAAAAGTAATACGTTACATAGCATGCTAACTACAGTAAACGGTAAACATTTATATACATATACTATATACATATAGAAATAAATCACTAAAAAGTTATACAAAGTATTAGGTATATGCATATTATATATAAAAGAGCAAAATTAATTGGGTAACGAAGAATGACAAACACATTTTATGAACTCTAGCCTAGACAAATGACCTGATTTTAATCGATTTATACAATTTTCCAAATATTTTAATTTGGTTTTCACTTGCCTATCCTTTATTTTATTAGGAATATGTAAACTTTGTATTTTGATGTCGGTGTCAACTTGGAATTCTTTCAATTTTTCGATAAACACATATATAGACGGATGCGTACAATAAAAAGATGCATTAAATCTGGAATGGAACGACTCGCACGCATTTGTAGTGCGAGTATTCGAGGCAACTCCTTCCGCCCATATACTCGTAGGAAATGTAGCATTTTCCTCTATATACGTTTCTAACAAATAATCGGCGTATTTATCTAACAGGCTATTGTCTGGTTTAGAAGCCATCAAATCGAAAACAAAGCAGTCTGCAACATGTTCTGGTTGTAGATAAGTCATACCAAAGGTAAGTTTCAGCCAATTTCCTATTTCTGAATTATAATTTTTATAATGTTCACTTAATCCAAGGAACTAAATTTTTCTGTACCATGCTTGGTGTAGGTGAAATCTACAGCCACTGATTTTTACACTGGGCCAAACATGAATTATGGCGGTATGTATTGCTTTCTCAAAATTAGTACTGGGAATTCCCTAATTACGGTATATATTGCTTTTATTACCGGAACTTTGTTAGTGGTGAAAATACCTGCCGGATTAAGAGATTATTCTATCGATGCAGGTAGAGGGTAACATTTGGTGGTGAGATTACCTCCGCCGAGTGGTTGATATAGCAGTCGCCACGAGTGATGGCGAGGAGTAGGGATGCGCTGTAGACGCTTTTAAAAGCGTGCACGCCCACTTAGCTGCAATAATACGTTCTGAGTATTTGTCAGTGGCGGCTCAAAATGTCTCTGTTAGGGGAGCATAAAGTGATTCACTCTCAAACGCGCGAAGTGGTTTTTAATGTATATAATTATTTTTTTAAAAGAAAAAGCACATCGGCAAATGTAAGTGAAATAAAACAGTTAGTGTCTGAAGCAACCGGTGTGTCAGTGCGAACAATAGAAAGAATTGTTCAGGAAGGACATAGGGCGACAAATCCCGCTGAAATAAAATTTAGAAGTCCTGGTAAGAAAAGACCGAGGCAAAAAAGTGTCATTAGTTTACCAGAATACCAATTAAGAATAGTGCGGGATATGATATATGACTTTCATCGAAGAATAATGTCGCAGCAAGAAACGTAACTTTTAAAATGGAAGATGTGCGTAAATTAGCAGAAGAAGAATTTCAAAAAATATTACCAGAAGATTGGCTACAACGCTGCAACCATGTTGCCAATATAGAAAATAAATATTTACAATCAGAAACTCTAGTTGACGACAGGACCGAAAATTTAATTATAAATGTAAATAATGATAGTAGTAGTGACGACAACGATTTTAGTGCGGAAGAGGTTTAACTTTATCCATTAAATTTTCAATTTGTTTAATAGGTTATAATGTTTAAATTCAATAAACCGTTTAAACAATAATCCTTTTTTGTTATTATCATCGCTGATGTTTCCTGGTAAACAAATCAGGGGATTATGTGCCCCTTAACGGTTAATCGGATTTAAATGTTTATTAGTTCATTAAGATTATATTAACATAATATTTTTGTTTTTTGTTGTGAATATACATATGTTCATATATTCCAGGAATAAATTAGTAGGTAGGCACTTGTAAATAGTAGTAATTAGTAAACAAAATACTTATATTGTCCGGAGATATCCCATACTAATAGGTAAAACCATTTTATTAAATTTTTAATTACATTAACGTTGCATTATTCAATATTAACCTGCACGCCAATGGTATAGAGAAATTATGTGCAGAGGCGATGGTAAATCCGTTGTGCCCGTCTACTGCTGCGCGAACCTACTCCCACCGCTCGCCATCACTTGTGGCGACTGCTATACCATGTATTAAGTAAATAATTTCTTTCTCTGTTTTAAATTGTTTTGTTTCATCTGAAAAATAAATAACCCTAATCCCTTAATAATTGATTTTCCTAGATTTTTTTCCCTATATATACAGTTTGACATAAATTACATTATTTGATAAAGAACTGAGTTGATTTTTATGTTGATGGTGTCCTGTTAAAGCTAAAGTTTCATGCTTTACGATGATATATGTTTTTAATGAATCAGTTCATATCGTTTAAAAAAAAAAAACATGTCTGAATGCGCGCTTTATGGGTGAGTCAATTTGGTTGCTCGCAAGTGTAGATGCTCAAATAAATATGTTTAATATCTACTATTTTTTTTATATTTTGATACATTTTCATTTTTATTTTGTACGATCCAAAATTCACAAATTCATCTATCTATTTTTGGAACAAGAGAACATTTTTTTTCATAATTTGGACAAACTATTGATTAATATTATGTTTCAACAACATCAAATTTAACATTTGATATAATTAAAAACTTTTAGAACGCAGTATACCCAAATAAACATCAGTTTCCACCACGATTGCGGTAAAAACTTCCGGTGCTCAGAGTAGACCGGACAATTTGCACTAAATTACGTTATACATCCATAGATATACATACAGATCGCGTCAGTCACCTTCAAGCTTATATTGTAGTATCGCCTCTGCCAGACACGTGTTACGAATTTATGGAGTTGTTTGCTTCTTGCGTTATGTAAAGTCACCGCGCTGTTAAGCGGCACCGAACGCTAAGAAAGCAGAAGCAGTTTCATCCTTGAATATTCATAGAGCAACGAATATGACACAATGTGTCGTTTATTGTTTATTGTCTTGCCTATATCGGCGTCTCTCTCACTTTGTGCGTAAATTGTTTCGGCAGGCCATAACATGTATGCATATATACGAATATATTTAAGTGAAGATACGATTATTCGATACAATAATTTTGAGATATTTATAATTTTCGATTTACGGCCACCGTTTTCATTCATCGTCTTCTAGGATATAATAATTCGTGGATTCGTCGGAGCGGTCGGGAAATTTATGCAGATATTCGGAGAGCGGAGAAGGTCCTTTCAACAGGAGAAAAAACTACTTTTACTTTCGCTTCTAGAATTCGCCTTTCTGCCAGAACAAGCTTCTTCAGCGTATCGACTCGGAAATGTGAGTCAGCGCATGCAAATCACATACCATGCGGTTTGAGAAAATGTTCTAATGTTCTATAATTTGGAGTAGTCTGCACTTCTAATCTAATTACTTATCCCTTGGCACACATTCAACTAGATATATACAGACGCGGTTAAAACATAGCGGGCCGATTTTGACTGTTTGGTATCCAAAAACATAAACTAGATATAAATATATACAGGAGAAGTTTATTAGGTATATGGCAAAGTTAATTTATTAGCTAACTATTGGCTAATTAAAATTTGGATAGCTGAAATATATATGGGGATTTCAATTGAAACGAGTCACCTCAAGTAACTCTTTAGCAGTGGCGGCTCGTGACGTTTTGTTCAAGTTATATTTTTATAGTTACTATTGTAGCATTGTAAGTGTAGAATAAAAATTGAAAAAAAAACTAGATTAAAAGAAAATATAAATTATTGTCTAACAAGAACCACGTAGAGGTGAGAGTGAAATCTTGCCTGGATAGGAAAATGGATGAGGTGATAGGTAAAAAGGTAATAAAAACGTAAAAATAAACTCTTGATAAACGTAATAATAAACCAAAAATAATCTCTAAAAACAATAACAATTAAATTAGAAAAGAAAATTGTTGTTTCTTTGTTTATATTACAAGCTTTACTCAAAACTAAATTTAAGGCATGAGCATGACAATGTATAAAAAGAGCTTGAGGTGCAATTGTTTTTTTTTACTTTGTAAACCATTTAAAAACCCTGCCATAACAGATGCACCATCATATGTTTGAGCGACTAATTTTTTTTTAATCATATTTTTCACTGTTATTTGATAAAAGGTTAAATAAATCTTCAGCTGTTCGACCGGATGATACGTCAAAAAACTCCAAAAATCTGTCAATAACTTCACCGCTCTTGACATAACATAATATGATTGATAATTGAGACTTACAATAAATATCTGTGGCTTCATCTACTTGCCAAAAAAAAAAACGGAGCTTCTTGAATTTCTGTATCTATTTCTTGTTTTAATACATAAGAAATACAATCTATTAAATCATTTTGTATAGATTTAGATGTACCCGAAAAAATATTACTACTAACAAATTTATTAAAACTAGGTTCATATGTACTAAAGAGTTCGAGTAATTCTTTATAATTTCCACGATTAAAAGAATCTGAAGCCTCATTGTGTCCCCGAAAAGCTAAATCTTGTGATGCTAAAAACATTGTTACGTCTATTAATTTTCTTAAATTTTTGCAGTTTTCTCTAACTTCATTATTATAGGCAACAATTGCATCTTTGCGCGCGCTGTCTACAGCAGTAGCAATATTTTGTTTTCCAAATAATTTAAATTTGCACAACGACGAAATGTGTTCTTTAGACTTGGAATGCCGTTCAATAGCGCGCGGTAGATTTTTTAAATCTCTATAACCTAATTTCGACCACGTTTCGGTTTGGTTACTAAAAAGTAGACATGGCCAACAAAATAATCTCTCCCGTTCAATTGAACCAGTTAACCAACCACATTTTGTGTACCATAATGAACTGAAACCACGATTTTGCCGGTTGCCGTCGTTAGATACTACAGATAAATTAGGCCGTGGTTTCTTAATGTTTTGTACGATGTGTAATTTCGTCTCTATGTTTAAGCAACTAAAAGAATTTCTTACCAACTAGTGGACAATATCTTGGCAAATTCTAATTTCGTTCATTGTATCCATTTTGTGTGCGTAACCTAACAAAACTCACCCAACGCTTCTTATGTTATTAGTACTGGGAGCTGGGAGTCGCATGGGCAGTTGCGTAGCAACGTTTTACGACCGATAACATGCCGATCGGGTACGATCTCACCGCGGCGGCAAGCCTCCAACCATACGTATTCGCCCTATAAAGTGCACGTGCACTTACGGAGACACATTGCTTTCAGCCATTGCATTACCTCTTCGCTTGCTATTATAGTGTGTACAGTAAAATTTCGCGCATTATTGGAAATTTGTTTGCATTTTTAAATTAAGTAATGAATAAATATACTATTGATTATATATTTTTTTGCAAAATTGCTTTATTTTAGTATATAGCCGATGCTTAAACATTATTTTAATACATAATAAACGCTACTTATTTTATTAAAAATAATAGGGGAGGCTTAGCCTCCGTAGCCTCCCCTGACGAACCGCCACTGCATACGAGGCAACGTATATATAGTATTAATCACTATAATATATATTACTGTACTACTGAGAATCCACACCGGATGCAGGAAATAAATAACCAAAATGTTTGGTCTATAAGGATATATATATCCCGTATCTATCAATTCTTCTTTAGAGAAATCTACTTTAAACAAAATAAATAAATAAACCAATAAGTAAATAAATAAAACAAGAAGAAACACATAGGTACTAAATGTTTGACACTTAGCAAATGATTTTTTCATAGCTGCTAGGGCTATATAATCATAGTAATTAAAAAAAAGAACAAATATTAAATAATTTGATGTAATTTTTACATCGTAAACTACAACTGATAGGTACAGCAACATCCTTAGTAAAATTTTCAAAGCCTTTTTAGCACTATAAGATTCACCAATCAAACACAGTTTTTCTTGAATTGTGATCTATCTGGATATTTTTGTGCATACACACTTGATGCAAGGACACCGTTGTCTTCGCATTCACCAATTGTCAAATCATCTCTATTCTGTCTATTCTCTCTTGAATAGAAAAATTTTCATTTTTTGGAGCAATTTTTACTATAAATTTCAGAAAGGCCAACCAAAGTGAGTTTTAACTGCTGTAAAATAATGATAAATTGTTTTACTAATTGCATGCTGTAATAAAGCTAAAATAAAAATAAAAGACGACGCAGTGCTGATATGGCTATTACTATTACAGCATACTGTGCTGTAATGAGATATTAACGTGGTGGGGGGACTCTTGCCGGAACGTAATATGGGCGATTAATGTGCAAATTAGAAAAAATACTGTAAAAAACGTGTGCCACAATGACATGTAATGCTCGTACTTTGAATCTCTCGCATTACATAAACGTCATTGTGACACTTGTGTTTTAAAATACAATTATAACATACAGAGTGAGCAACCGGATGTGACCACCACGTGACCTCAAATTTTAAGGTGGCAACATTGTTAAGTTGGTAGTACAAGAGATGTCACATTACTGATTTGTCAATATGTTTATAACTTAACCTTAAAATAAGACGTGCCATATATTTTTTTCCAACACGTTAAATGTCAAATGACAGAACGTAAACAACAAGCAGAGCAGTAAACAGTAAAACAAAAAAATACACTTTTTCTGTGACGTTCGTGATCACGTGGTGGTCACATCCGGTTGCTCACTCTGTACTTAGTAACGATGTCCTAGCCAACTAAATTTAAATAAATTGTATTGAACGTAATCCTCGGAAAAATAAAATGCTAACCACGAGAAAACTATATTCATGTTAGGTATAGGGAACCCTAATATTGTTTGAAATGGAATTGAATTCTACGTTGGATAGTATTATCAGATATAGGGTGTTCTATTTAAGATAAGGAAGTTAATTGACTGCAAAGGTCATCAAACTTCAACAAGCGTTTATTAACGCTCAGTATAAAATTTCGCTTCATTCAATTGCTTAGTCTCTTAGCTGAATGATGAATGTAGTTATGTGTGCTTAAACGTTGAATAACACACTAAAAATCAAACTTAAATTTTCTACTGCAATTTCATAAATTTTAAAATACCTCAAAAACCGATGGCTTTATGAATATCGAGTATTACATAAATTTGTCCTGATTTGGTCTTTAGATTTCAAATATGTCATGATATACAGAGTGTTTCATTAAAAAAAAAGGTAACTTTGTTACGGATCTTTTTTCTCGAACACCCTGTATAATTCAAAATAATTTTAAATTGTACGTACAAAGGTCCAGCATTAAATTAAATAAAAAGGTTTTCAAAAAATCCTATGCTTTTCCATGTAGAGGGCGCGCTGTATGAGGTAACCCACCCTGCATATTCCAATTATCAAAATTTTTATTCAGCTAACAAAGACGTAACAAATTACATTGGTATACTTTCGTGATCGTACCTTAAAAAATACTATCTTTACATCCTCAGCAATTGATTTCAATATGACTTACAACAATATGGCACATGAAACTGAAGAAATTAACAAAACAAACATCAAATGCCTCAACCTATACTTTTTCCTACACCTACTTAGGAAACTCAATTGTTCTGTCGAAATTACGGTTAAGCTAGAAGCATGAGGTATTCATGTGATAACGTAACTAATCACTGATAATTGTTTCTTTGTAGACGGGTTTTACACCACAGTGATAACCGTCTTATTTGAGTACAAAAAAATAATGTCGTGTGCGCATACTTTTAAGTATTATATGCGGTATACATACATACATATATAGCACAAACTTAGATGGTCTGCATTATTATAACTACAAGTCACTTTGGTACTTATGTAAAAGTATTTATTACCTATATTTAAGCAGAAATGTGTAGAATCGTAGTGAAGAAAATTATACAAATTTTAAGAACCAGCTTTGTTTTTTTTTAAGTGTGCATGTCTGTTTTCCATTCCTTTTTGTAATACTAAACAGATTCTACAAGTGTATGGGTGCATATTGCACTTTAAAGTAAATCTTTCTTGACCTAAAATTGCATCAATAGTGAAAACAGAGCTCACTGTAGCAAATAGAACAATGTTGCTCTTACTTGAACTAAAGCAGTGGAAAATAGTGGATGCAGTAACATTGTTGTTAATATTGGTTTATTTTATGAATGGAAAGTTTGTTTTAATTCTATTTTACTCACTTACTGACATATGTTATGCTCACCACAATCTGCAATTGTCTCTTCCTCTTCGTTTTATGGTAACCTAACTTTTGTTGTAACTCACTATTACTACGCTAGATGGTACGGTACAATCTGATTTTGACAATTTGCTAAAAGTTTCGGTTATTGTGTGCATTTTTGTATGTAGTTTTAAAAATCTTCGTACGAATCCAATTTGGAACCTCTTAACGTCAGAGATTATAGAGTGACTTGCAAGTAATAAGCAGCATTGTAATGAAACAATTAATCTATATTCGTGCAAAGATTAAAAATGTAATTATTATCTTAAAGCTGCATAAATCTTTGGAGTGTATAAAAAAATTCCGTACAATGTCTTGTCACTGGCTTACAATTACCTCAAATAAATATAGTTTTATTCCCCAATCAACTAAATTTAAACTCCCGTTGGGTTAAGACAATATTATTTAATCATATTAAACGAAAATAGAAGAAATTTTGCTTCACCGCTTAATTGAATATAAATTAGCAAATTATTATATCGAATAGTAGAAATAAGGATAATCATACTAAACTACAAGATAGTAGATATAATCACGAATCTCCTACAATAATTCTCCACAACATTGTTATACTTATATATACCTAAAGTTTAAACTGAATATTATTCACAAACTAAGCTATTTCATAGGTATAGCGTGACTTTTCAGAATCTTCCCGTCATTCTAGCATGACAAATACACCAAAATAATCCTTTAATTTTATTTTCGCACTCCTTGTAACCGTTCCCTGTTAAATCGATACAATAAAAAAATAATATTGTCGACTCAACGTCACATGAATTGTTAAAACCATCTCTCATCTCCATTTAGGACAACGACGATATGAAACAATGATAATCTCCAAGAGTGGAACAACGTGTCTGTGATACAAGTACGCAGTTAGTACATACGTGAGCGTTACGTGTAACTAAGACAGCGATAATTACAATTAATGAAAAAGAAAAAAAACAATTATAAAGTGTTGCTATGGCAAAACAAAAGTCTTAAGTATGATTACCTGCACAATAATAATAAAAAAATAACAGAGATAAGGAGTAAATTACGATCAATTCAACTTACCAATATTAATTCTCTAAAAAGAACATAATCAGACATCGATAACATTGTTAAAAGTGACAAGATTATAATCTTTTTTTATATTTCTTATTACGGGCGATATTGCTGTAAGTGTGAAAAACATTGCAGATTACAATCGCATGCCATTATAAAACGGTTCTTTGTCAACGGTACTGTTGAAAATTTCCATTGCAAACATGTCAATCAGAAAAACCCGCTCTGTCAAATTAATGTTAACGGAGCGCCCTCTTAGCTCAAATTCGTGAACAAGAATATGAAACTTTTCTTTTATTAATTTATGAACTCAAGATTCAATTCGTTATTCTCAAGGTTTGATTAATCGCAATAAAACAATAGTAAAATAATTCGTCGCAGAACTTATATAACCACAATAAAAAGAATAAAATTGTAATCACTATACATAGCTATCACCAAGATCTTAAAACGAATTAAATTTTATCTTTAGTGTTTAATTTATCACATTGTAAAAGCATTTAATCTCGCAACAACAAAGAGTTGATACACTCGGAAAATTTCCTTCTTTCTTTTACTTTACATAATCATAATTCATTTCATATGAATGCGTATGCAGGCACTGTGCTCTAACAAACTTTTACGTAAATATTTACATTTTTGCTTAAAGAATCCCACCTGTAGAACAACCAAACAATATCTTGGTATAAATACGTGTATGCCACCTCGAAAAAAATTAATCTAAATGGTATGTAATCTTTGTTATAAATATAATAAGCTACACAGTTCTTCTTTATCGCAAACGCATGTTAGTCGCGGGAAAAAATGTCTTAGCACAAAGCCTATCAATCACTTAAGTGCTTATGCATCATTATGGTGAAAAATGATCATAGCTGATAGGTATTTTGCGATTAGGAAAGTTATCAAATCTTACATTAGCACAACATTTATGCGATAAAGAATTTTATACCAAGTAAGAATAAAATTGATATTGGTGGATTCTTGTTTGTGTATGATATTAGAATAAGTTAAAAGAAATATTTGCAATTCCATATGTTTAAACCATTTTAAAATTAAAAACATTCTTTTTAGTAGGTAGCATTTCTTATAATTGAAACCTCTTCTAAATGATCTAGACCATAATTTGCATGAAATCTAAAGTCTGATGATATGCAAAAGAGTTTACGTGCCAGATATATTATACATTGTAATGAGTTAAAATAAAATTAAATTGATAGAGTATCGAGTTTATTAAATATAGCGCCATGAAGATGAAAAGTCAAGGAACAAGTATGCCAATACATTAAATGAAAAATTACTAGATATTCTTGCATGTCAAACATTTAGGTTAGATTAAAATATTTCCACCTTTTTTATTAAGAATCTAAATTAAAATCTGAATATATTGATTTAAGCATGTCTTCAAATATAACTGAGAAGGCTTTAGGCCTTTTAAGAAGTTTACCAAGAGTATGCTTAGCTAACATTCGCGATAGTCCAAAAGCGAGGACTGTAATACTTTTAAATAATTCAAAAAAAATTGGTTATTGTTTAAATTATATTAATTTTAGCCTAAGAAAAGGGGCAGAGGTCAACATGGAGGTGACAAACACGGTGCAGGTAATAAAGGCTCATTGCAAAGGCAGAATTACACTCGTGTCGGATATGAAACTGGCAACAATCCATTTTATTTACGTTTTCCCATGGAACCGTATTACAGAGGGCATCAGTAAGTTTAAATAAAACACATTTAGTACTATTCCACCTATTTATTTTACAGTTTAAGACGTGAATATCCACCTTTATCCTTAGTGTCGTTACAAACAATGATTGACACGAACAGGCTGGATACTTCGAAACCAATTGATTTGGTAGCTCTTTGTAACACAGGTGTGTTCCGAATATATCCTGACCAACACCATTTCGGCGTCCAATTAACAGACGAAGGTGCAGACTTATTCAAAGCTAAAGTCAATATAGAAGTGCAGTGGGCGAGTGAATTGGTTATTGCCGCAGTCGAGAGGATGGGTGGGGTTATTACGATGGCTTATTATGACCAGCAAAGCTTACAAGCCATGGCGAACGTAGAGAAATTTTTTAAACGAGGTTTGATCTGCAAATATATTAGTTTTTATTACGAACGATTTATTTATTGTATAAATTTTGTAGGTGTACCAATACCACGCAGGAAGATCCCACCGCAAGACATAATTGAGTATTATTCGGATCCGAGCACCAGGGGTTACTTAGCTGATCCGGAAAAAGTTTCATACGAACGTTTGGTACTTGCGCAGAAATATGGTTATTCGCTTCCTAAAGTAGAAGGGGATGAACATTACGATATGTTAGTAGAACGTAAGGATCCACGACAGATCTTTTATGGTTTAAATCCCGGTTGGGTCATTAACTTGAGAGATAAAGTTATACTTAAGCCTCGGGAGCAAGAATTACTGCAGCATTATAATTCGTAAAGTTTAAAATAAAAGATAGTTGTTTTAATGATTAACAGTTTTTGCTTTTCATATTTTACCAATTGAAATACAAAAAAAAAATTAATCGTTAAAGCGAATTTTAAGATTTTGGTTTGATAAAAGATTCGCATCAATTATCAATAATATTTTCTTATTTTTATTGTTTTATTTGGAGTTTTTTTTTACTAAATTGAAAATATTAAAAAAGTTTTCTATTTGTATATATTTTGAAATTGATAGTTTTTAAACATTCGGTAATCGTGAACAAAAAAAATAAGTTTGATGTAGTAAAATCGTTTTTGGAAGGCACCTGCTGCATACAGATTTATCAAAAAGTCTCAATCCTCTAGCACTCACAATCAGATGACTTCATCTACAATTGTTAAAGTTAGCGATATTTAGGGTAATATAAGATCGTATCATTTTTGAATTAATAATTCGAATAGGAAATACTGTGCAGCCTATTAAAAAAAAAAAAAAAACCGTAAGTAAAAGTTTACCGACTTTTCGGACAGTCTGTATAAAAGAACATATTTTTGAATCATGCAAATTTATTCTATGAAATTTTTGTAGGAAACATTTTTGTGTAATATACAAAAATAATGCGATAATAAAAAAATTCTTTGTTTCTTAAAGTAGACGTAAAATGTCCATTTTTTTTGAAAATATTTGAAACAAACTCGAGCAGCTTTACTGTCGTAAAGTGGACGAATATGTAATGTAAGACTCATATTGCTATTTAAAAAAAAAATCCAAGAATGAAACAGTATTTGTCTAGGCAAAAAATAATTTATGTTAGATTATTTAGAAAAATTTCTTAGTTTCAGTGAACAAAAATTCCAAATTGTGGATTAAGTCACCCCAGTTACTTTCTTTTCTCATATACATGGTTTCATAAGCGTCTAATTTTCTCGAAAATATTACACTTTTCAATAGTTAGAGATTCTCAATGTTAATCTTATGGCCTGTATCATTAATACGTTGTGCAATATTAGATGGTTCAAGCCTCCCATGTTCCTTAAATCTGGTTCCGATTGCACGCTTAATTGAAATTGAATAATAATTCCGTCTCAAATCGTTCATTGTTTTATTTTAATTTTAAAATGTATCTTAATTGGTACAAAATTTAAATATCAAATGTTGGCACTAATGTGGACGCTAAACTGACCTATATTTTTAAGACGGTCATTCGTATTCATGTGTAGTTCCTTCTCAAAACGATTTTACTCTATTAACATCAAGAAATACATCAGGAATAGGAAAATGGTTGATAAGGTGATTAAGAATTAACATTTTTAACATAACAAAAAACTAATATATTTAAATTAAATCTATTCGTCAGCTCTCCCTATCTTTAGGGTTGATTTTTTGCCACTGTCCTAACACTAATTCCGGCATAGGTTTATCAGATGGCCACGTGTAACTACCTGGACTATTCATCTCTAATAATTCGGGGTGTTCTAGCCAGAATTCATTTTTTACCATATCTTCGTATATGGGCATCGTTACAACCTTACTCTTACCGGAACTCTCATCAACCAATCGCTTACGAATCAACGTTGTCCCTTTTTTATACATCGGAGATTCGTTGTTGTAATTTATACCGAATGCGCTGAATAATATCTCATGTTTGTGCGATGAGACGGTCCCACATAATCTCTTCTCTGCCTAAAATAGATAAATATTACAATTTCAATTTTTTTGCAGTATTTTTTGCAATTTTTGAAATGAGAGGTAGAATAATTCCAAAAGAACAATGGTAGCTTAAATGCAAGAATATTCAATTTTCATGATACTTTTCTTTCTTAAAGATTTTGGTGTATTTAGTGCGTTGACATAACCTAAAATTCGAGTCCTTTTTTCTTTAAAAAAAGTATCACAGACATATTTTTTGCGAATAAAAGCTGTACCACCATGCTTTTGGTACCTTTCTATATCATATATCAAAAAATTTGAACTGCTGTATGATTCCCACATTTTCCTATTTGCAAATATTATATCGTCGACAAACTTACTTCAGTATGACTCAACCCGCCTTTCTGTATTAGATTCCAAAATGTCGTGTTATATAAATTATTTATGTGGCAATCGACTTGCCTCCAACTCAGATAATCCTTCAAATTTTGATCGGTCGGATATAATATCGCTCGTGCGTCGAAAGACGGCGGATACTTCAATTTACAATTCATCACTTTATCCCAAAAAAACACGTAAGACGATGAAAATAAACTGCTGACGCAAGAAGCGATCTTCGAGGCTCTTCGCTGATATAAAGCGGTGTTCTTCCGGAACACAAATGAGTATTCATCGCTCTGCCCGTACCCCAAGATGATATCGTTAAATTCGTTCATGACCTGCAAGGCGCTCTTGTTCATCAGATTCAGGGCTCTCGTATCGTTCGGTTTCTGGAATTTGTGCTTCTCCGAGAACTTGTGGAATCCCCTGCCGTCGATCCTGACGATGATCCAACAATTTGGCAGTAATTTATCGTCCGCTTCGAAGTCTCGGACGTATTCGTACTTGCTATTTGCCATCGCTGGAATGTAGAGTAGGTTGATTCTTTTAAGAAAAGTTCTTAGTAACATACCAGTTCTTGGGGGAGTAATTAAGGTTATGATGAATTAAAACAGATCCGTTGCATAATGATGTATGACTGAAAATTTGTTGATCTTTGTTGATCAAAATATTAGTTTTACATATTGATTTCATATATGTAATTCGATAGTAAAATACTACATTATTGTGTTTCTGTAATATCAAATTGAATTTGACAGTTGACAAATTAATAGTTGTATTGAATGTCGGTAATACAATTTTCTGCAGTATTAATCTTAATCATAGAATAACCGGATGTTAATATCGAATTCTACAATTTGAAATGATATTTATCGGGAAATTTATTTATTGATTATATGTAAAATTTATTTTTTGCGCCTCCGTCCAGAAACACTGATTTTGCATTACTATAAATCGGCCGGAAACTTACCATTCTCCGGCCTAGGCCGTCAAAAAGATCACTAAAGGTTGGCAACATATATATTCGAGTTACCGACATTTCTGTAATTAATTGTAGATTCGATGACAGACAATGACAGATGACAGAATTCTCGATACACAATCTCTTAATTAATTCATATTCTTTCCAAATCAATTTTCGGAAGATTTTACAGGTAATGAATTGTTAATAACTTGTTGCGCAACCTCTGTAGTGTGAGCTGAAGTCTCCATTGCCCTTATTATTGATGAATACCTATGTGTCAAAACTACCAAGAAAATTAAAACGTCAAAATACTAAGATAACTTAACCCTGATTTCAAATTCAAAATTCATACGTAACATGTATTGCCAACCTGTACCGTTAACTCCCCAGCGTTAATTCTTTTTATTATTTTCAACAAAATTAAGATTTGTCGGCGCAAAAAATAGTGTGTAACACGCGGCCAGAAACTCTTTTGCGAGTATTCGCACTTGTGGGGCCTCGGCTTCGCCTCTGCCACACAAACCGTGCTCATACTCGTAAAACTATAGTTTCTGGCCTAGTGATACAAATAACTAATGATATATGAATTTATATTTAAAGTCAATGGAGAAAATATAATTAGGCAATATTTTAGGATCGGTTTCATAATCATACTTTTAAGGTTCTCTTTTAAAGTGAATGAGTTTCATAAAGACAATGTGCCGTGAAAAGTTGACTTTTACAACGTCTGTGTAAGTTTATCACAGTGCTTTTACGTTTCTTTTAATGATTTTTAATGAGCATCTGTTGTCACTTGTCAGTGTCAGTTTACGCGCCAAACGCCAAGTTTTGTGTTGTATTCATGTTGTATTTGGTTGTGTTATTCTGTGATTACTTGTAACCAGGACAGTGACTATATACCAGGATTACAAAGTAAACGATGAATGCTAAAATTAAGAAAGCTAGAAGCACTATTTTAGCAAAGAAGATGAGCTGCTACTTGCAGATGCGATATATAAAGAACAAAATATAATTAAAAATTTCGAATAAAATATCAAATACTGAAAAGATAGGTTAATATTGTATTTAAAATAACCCTTCTCTATGGTTTAAAACATTAATATTGGATTTTTATTCATAAAAACTCGTATACTCGCAAAAGAAATGATGTAAATTGGAATATGACTAGAATTGTATTTGACTTTTGACAGAATCGCCGATACGCATACGCGTCAAAAGTTAAAGTCGGCTTTTACACCGTAAAGCTGTAAAATTTCGACTTCAGGGATCGTTAATGTCTACCAATGTCTACTTTGAATCCGATTTTTAACGTTAAAGTCGACTTTAAATTAATTTTAAAATCGGCCGTTAGGGTAATAAGCATTACAGGTCGCTATAGGTTAGTTCAAGAAAAAAACGCGCATAGATGGCGGCACATGTATCGTCCTCGAATAATTTTTAGTTTTTCAAAATATCTTTTATTTCAAGTTTGTTTGAATTTAGTAAAAATGTAATTTTTAAATCTCAGGAAAATTAGAATATTTTTTCAACTGCTAAAGGTGCATTAGTATCATAATAATAAATTTATAGCAGTTTGCGCCATCTAGCAAAGGGATGCAGTAAACATTTATCAGAAAATAAGTATTCTGCAGTTTTGACTTTTATTTTACACTACGATTTAATTTTTTTACTTTTGGTATTGAACTTTACTTTGCTTAAATTATTATATTATATGTTGATATTCTCAACATATTGTCAAAAAAAAAAAAACAATATTAATAAAAGATTCATTTATTCTTTCTTTTGATCGTCATACATAACAATAACTCATTAGAACGTTTCACTTTCGTCTTCAAAACTCCATTCCTTTCGAAAGTTCGAACTGAAAGCACTGGCACAGTCCACTCCTTTTCATTCAATAGAAGACCTCTGTTTCTCTCTCATCCTAATAACAGAAAAAATACGTAAACACGCAATCTCGAACAGAGGTGAACTTAAAACATCAAAGAAATTAATTTAAAAATAATAATAAAAGTTACTAGGGACATAAAATTTAAAATAGAATATGAATAGTCCCTAGCGTCTCTAGTTATTGATTATTCTCAAATAAAATATTACAATCTAAAGCTGCTTTTGAAATAGTGTAATAGATAAAAGTTTTATATCTAGAATATTTGATAATCTTAAGTGATATTAAGCAGCGTTATTTTTTTACAATTATATCAAAGATCTATTAGATTATTAGATACATTTAGTGTGTATTTATAAATAAACTAAGAAAGATTAAAATAGATATATAGATATATTGCATACTTTACCTAATATATCCATTCGCTATTTTTTTACAATAGCATTTATTGGGGCCACAACAAACAGGGACTTTTTAATTATGTGATTTTTTTTTAATAAACACATACTGTACAGACCGAATGTTTGTGTGGATTATTTTTACAGTAGTTGCCACTTTTATTTTGGAAGATTATATCTCTCCATTCATCTTGTCTATGTGGGTGCTTAGCAAGTATAGTATGCTGCTATAGTTTTCAATGGTGAAAAAGTAGTAGTGCTTGAAACTTCAAAACTATATTCACAATTAGTAGAATAAAAACTAACGGTTACAGATTATACAAGGAAAATACCGAAATCGCCATCATGTTTGTATATATAGTTTAGAATACAGTACACACAACATGTGCTAACTTCAGGTTAAGTATAAATAAATAGGTGGTGATTCTGTCTATTCGAATGAACAGCTGTAAGATGTATTGTAAAAATTTACATGCAAAATCATATTTTGTACGTATATAAACACAAAATACATTTATTATGTAAAAGTGAATCTTGATGTTTGTTAAATAAAACAAATTTGAGTTAGTAGTGAGGAATTGATCTACCATAAGATATTTTCAATAGTTCAAAATTAAAGCGATAATTAATTTACGTATAAGAAATAATGTTAAATGAGTAAAAATGTCGGATTAATTCCGTGTAATTTAAAATGTACAGAGGAACATCTAAATTATGTTATTGGAAAAAATAAATGAAAAGGATTTTTTAAGAGTAACATATTTTTAATCATTTAACATTTCATTTTTGAACTAGGAAATTTGATGTATTAAATAGTATTATTCTGAAGTAATAAAGTAATATGCTCTGACAAACAATTTCTTTTATTTTATATTATTATTTATTAAAATTGCATTGCTTCGA
The DNA here is from genome assembly GCA_949128085.1 of Cetonia aurata. NCBI lineage: Eukaryota > Metazoa > Arthropoda > Insecta > Coleoptera > Scarabaeidae > Cetonia > Cetonia aurata. The sequence goes on along the minus strand of OX421884.1, from coordinate 63,455,346 downwards.
AAAAATTGGAGAAACATTCCAAGCTTCATAATATATTCACAACTAGTATATAGTTGAAAAATTGCCTTCGGAATTGTAAGATTAAAATCTAAATTAAAACAAAATAATAATAAAAACTTCAGCATAATACATTTTCTGTTTCTTTCAATAAACATTCAGTAAATAAAATAACTTACCATGTTCTAATAAGCAACTTTTACGCTCAATTTAGATTTATGTTACCTAAATTTGGCAATTTCTTCTTTTATAGAGTAGTGTGTTTCTACGTTTTTCCAGTAGTTGAAGTTTAAGCGTTTAACTTTGCGATTGACAGTTTCAATTTGAGATTTCAAAAGTGAAACCCGTGTTGAGGAGAGAATCTCCAGGTTCTCTCCGACAGTACTTCTTCACGCCCACATTTCGTGAGTTTACTCGTCTCGAGTTAGCAAGGGGAAAGAGAGGAAACTTTACGCAGTTTCTCTCGAAATAAGTATGTAGAAAAATTGTCGTAATAAGTACATAAATACTTTATTTTTCAAAATCGTTTTCTTAAAAAATTCAACTACTAATTATAATAATGACACTACTTATATATCGTATATTACTAGATTTGCCGACAAACATCTTTGTATCTGAGGAAGTCATCGTTTAAATTAAAGAAAAAAAAATCTATATTTATAGTTTGTATTATAATTACTTAAACCTAAAAACACATTCACTGTTCTATAATTAAAAAAAAAAAAAATGGTGATTGAGGAAGAAAATACTGTCGTATTAAATATAAATTATTTGTTTTATGCGTGTTAAAGAGTGTTCATTTTTTTCTTTCTTTTCACTATTGTATTACATATTTACATCCGTGAATGACATTTTGTTATTATTTTTAGTTATAACAAAGGGACGTAATACACTTTGTCTGGAATAAAACTAACACAAATTGTACACTATATTATAATATAAACATTGAAGAATCATTTATTTATTTTTTTTTTATTAAATAATATATAAAACGTCTCTTTATTTTCTTAATTTCCTTCTGTTTCGCTTTGTCTCTCTCTCTATTTTGTTATTTTCTCTCGTTTTAACTAAATACGCTTGTTTGTATAAATTAACTTATTTATTATAACCATTGAGATGAGATTTTTAGTAGCGTCTACCTTGGTTTGATGTACCTGAAATGTTCAGTCAAGAAAAATTCAATAGATTAATCACATGTGCTCAATTCCTCTACAAAATCTAATTAAAATAAATAATAATAAAATTATAAAAATAAAACTAATAAAATCAATACATACTCTTCGATTTCTCAATTACATTCGACTGTATTTTTTAAAAATCTCCTTTTGTATTTTGTTACAGTGGCAACTTCCATTCTTTTTTTTTTTTTAATTTTCTTTAGTACTTGTAGCAGCGATTCTTACTTTTATTAAAAAAACAAATTTTGGAAGAAGTTTTTATTTTGCAATCTTTCATTAATTTAAAAATAATCTCTATTCGAATTTAGAGCGGAAATCGATAAAAAAAAATCCATTCGGAACAATTAACGCACAGCCAAAATCAACATTAACGAAATAATCATAATTCTGTATATTTTACAAGGTTTGTCAGCATGATAGTTAACCTGGTTGGGTGGGGGGCAAAGCCTCTCGCTCTATTTTTGTGCAAAATATTGGTCTCTATTTTATCCTCTTGCTTACATACTACTTTTCGCCATTTTATTCATAGGCACTGTAACGATCATAAAATTGTTAATTTTTTATGTTTCTCTTGTAAAATATGGGGTTTACCATAAGTCTGTTAAAAAAAATATTTAAAAATTAAATTGCCTCTCTTCGCTGTTTGATGAAAATTCTTATTTTCAAAAATTATAAATTTGATAAAGAAAAATAAAATTGCGTTTTTATCAAAAAAAATATTATGATACACCCCAGGTTTTAGTTTTTGTGCATATACCCAGAGTATTTTGTATCTTTTTTTTTTTGATCTAGCAAAACAAATAATTATTTTGTAACTTACATGCTAATTTAGAGCGAATATCGTGAAAATATTTGCATTGGGTGTTTCAGTTGAATAAGAGAATTTTGACAGATTTTAATAAATTTACAAGAACAGATAGTTCTTCTTCAAATATATTCAGTATAAAAAAAATATAATAAAAAATAGCAGCACACAAAATTTATTTTTCTTAAATTCTCATTTCTTAGGCAAAGCCAACACTGCCGATAAAACACCACACCTGCAGCGGGATCCTGTAACTCGGTTCGACTAGAACATGTGTCAATTTTGGTCGATGTATCGAACGGCAGGTAGTTTCACTGATTCTGTAACTTTTCTACCGTAGAACGCCGCTTAAATGAATCACGTGACTGTAGAACGAATATGGGGTTCTCTTCGACAGAGGACTTCTTGTCGATTAGTCTTTCTATCTCTATCTAACTAACGGCTTGCATTTTGCATCTTTTTCGAATAGCCCTTATAAACGCACACCAAATGTTCCATTTAAACGAGTTAAACGACATTTTTATTTGAATAATGTGTATTGCATGTAATGATGAATTTATATTTAAGATTGTTAGTTACTATTTGTATACAACAATTATAAACATTAAATAACGTTTATAATTATAACTTTCATAATTGAAAAATAATTCAATAAATTGTGCATATGTGCACTCGTAATTTTTAACCTTTCTTTCTTGATATCTGTTGCCAGCTAACTAATTCCACTTGGGACACATGTACAAAACAAACAACAATAGTTTCTTTCAGACGTATCTTGTATTTATTTGCAGCTGCATTTAAAATTTCTATGTATATTCAAAATTATTATTTAATGAATCAATAATTATTACTCTTAATTTTAACTGCTACTTGTTTATTCTGTAGCTCTACAACAACAAAATAAATAATGCTTTCTATATGGATACATGAAGAATACCTTTAAAAGGGCCTTTAGGATATTTTAAAATGTGAATACGTTCCTATACTGCACTTCACATCTGTACACATTAATTTAGGTCTAAAATATAATACTAAATAGTGTTAACACAAGACTTACGCATTTATTTTGTATAAAAGTTATTTAAATAATAAAGAAATAAGAAAATGCATAATATTTGGTAAAGAAAATCTAATTTCTAGAACGTTCAGTCTACTTGCTTATATACAGTGTCTATTATATGCTACGTTAGGTCATGAAATTCCGAACGTGCACGAATGTCTGGTTCTACTTTTTACAGAATCGCTTTGTTCGATAGCTGTCGTTGTTCGACAGTGGTCGATTCAATATGGCGGCGTTCTATTCGACAAAGTTACAGAATCCCTATGCTGTTTCTGCTAAATAGTGTTCAGGATTGCGTTGAGGTTTTCACATTGTAACGACGATTAAATGTGAAAAAATTGAGGTTATAAGCAGGGTTGATCAAAATCAAAAATCGTAGATTAAAAAAAAATAATGATTTTTTTGATTACTTTAAATTTTAAATACTGATGCATTATAAAAACGTTTTATTATTTATTTTCATAAAAACGTACGGATAAAATACTGACAAGTAAATAAAACGCAAAAGAAATCATGATTTTTTTAATAAAAAATCACCTTGATTTAAATTCTGATTTTATTCAAATGATTTAAATCATCTCAACCCTGGTTATAAGAGATACGATACGAACAATCGCTGAGAAAATAGAAAATGTTCAAAGTTGACCCGACAAAAGTTAAAATCTTAAAATGCTCATTATCGTCAAATTTCGATTGTTCTACAATAATAAATGATCAGTTTCCTACAAAGTTCGAGGATGTCTTGTTTGTCCCCCCCCTTTTTTTTTTTTTGATATTTTGACGAGAATTTTTTTATACTTTAATATATTTTTTTATCAAATTGCTAAATTATTATATATTAAAAATTGCTTAGCTTTTGTACACTATACTTAAAAAAAATAAATAAATCTGTATGACATCAACCGGTATTAACATCAATTCCTACCGGATATTAATAGAGAAAGTTTGCAACTTCAGCACCATCTGTTATTATAGAAACGTAGTGAAATCTCATTGTAGATGCCAAAAAAACTCTGAATTCGTACCTGTAGAAAAAACAAATTTTGATTCTTTTAATCGATTCATCAATCCTAAAACACCAATGCAAATATTCCCCTGTCAAAATATCTACTTTCCTCTCCAGTAATACTCAAAAGATAAATCATCAAGACGTCTAGAACTTACCGTATCCGCCTGATGTGGCGTAACTACCTCGGTCGAAACCGCCAGCTTGACTTTGGTAACCGGCCCCACTACTGTAGCTCGACTGTCCGTAACCATCGGAGGCACCGCCTCCCTGCTGTCCGTATCCCGATTGGCCGTACGCGTCTCCAGAACCGCCGTATCCGCCCGAGCCCGTCTGGTAGGATTGTGGGTAGCTGTTATTGTCGTATTGGCCGCCTCCGGTGCCCGTTCCGTAGCCTCCCGAATAACCGCCCTGGTTTTGACCGCCATATGATTGCCCGTAGGATTGGGTTTGGCCGTACTGTTGCGATTGGTTGTAACCTTGGCCGCCTCCGGGTGCACCCGAACCGGATGAACCGTAGTTTTGCCTAGAGGATGCACGATTAATGAGATTTATACGTTAGGGAATTCGGGAAATCGGTATTATAGTCCTGTTCATAGAAGAATCACAAATTGGCTAAAAGAAATCCGAAACAGTTTTCTGACTGATTTCACAGCATATGATTGGCTCTAAGTAGTTTGTGATTCTTCAATGAACAGGCCTGATATTTATGTGTATATAATTTTCAGTAATAGGTGCAGTCTTGGGAACAACGCAATCTGGTTGAATAAATAAGTTCGCAACAGCTAAATATCGCTAGGACACGATATTTCAAAATAGACGATAATAAATGATAGAAATGGGACAACTACGAGACTACGACGATAAAAAAAAGCAACAAGTCATATTATCTCGTCCGATCACGGAATTTTAACAGCATCGAACTTAGGGCGGAAACAATGAAATTTGCGATTACAGTAGCTACAATATGAAAAAAAAAAAAAAAAGATTTATTAGCGGTGATACAGTGTTATTACAAGGACTATTAGCATAATAATTAGCGACATTTGATTTGAGTTGATGCTATACATACATTATGGACTATTAGCGATTTTGTATTATGTAAATGATAAAATTGTGGTAAGTGAAACGGAGGTGGTTTTATAGCGACTAATAGCGATACCGTATTTTGTAAATGAAAAGATTGTGCGAAATGTAACACTATATTATGTGAAACTTATTTAACTTCAGGTAAATAAATTTTAAAGGGACGGAAGCGTATTAAGGGGTGTCTAAAGCACAATTTTAAACAAACATTAGGACAATTTAAACGATTTCAGTGGAAAATAAGTGATAGCCGAAAAAATTAGCTGCCGCAATCCCAAAACTCATACGATAAAGTCCTACTTTCCAACTTTGGTGCGTAAATAACTATTACAGTATATGGACCAGCATGATTTTTTTTGTTTTTAGAAATGAATTGATTGAAAATGAAAAAGTAAACGAGGAAACTAGATTCGAAGTAAACAACAGAAAAACCAACATCTCAAAAGGACATGCAAGGCGGCAAAAATAAATACGGAAAAGCTCGGTGAAAAATTGTTTCAACAATAGAGAAATATGCAGTTTCTAATTCAACATACAGTAATATTCTTACGTTCTACTGTTCTATTGACCATTTTTTACATAATAAAATGGTATTTAGTCAATATCTTTTATAAACTTGTATTCGTAAAAAAGATCGTACATACCCTTGCCCAAATCCATTAGCAGGCCCGGAATTATCAAACCTAGGCCTCTTGGCGCCTGGTCCGCCTTGCGGTGGCCCTGACTGTCCCCGTTTCGGTGGTCCGCCTGCTCCCATGGGTCCCCCACGGCCCCTAGGTATGAATCCTCTGCCTCTCTGTCCGCCCCTGTCGCCACCCATGCGTCCGCGATCTCCGGGACCGCCGCGACCCCTAGGTCCGCCCCTTCCCCTGAAACCACCGGGTCCGCCGCCTCTCATCGGTCTCTGCCCCATCGGTCCACCCCTCGGGCCTCCGTTATCGCCCCCAGGACCGTTCGGTGCCCCCGGTCCGCCGGTACCGCCTCCAGGCGGGAATCTGCCTCTAGGAGCGCCCCTGGGACCCCCACGGGGCGCGCCGCGTCCCCTCATCATTGGACCCCCACGTCCTGGCGGCCCACCACTGAAATTAATGCTCTCATTAGGAGAATATCGGAGGAAATTAAAGACGAATCAAGAAACTGTTCATTTCTTTGATAAACCTGAAAGAAAATTGAATAAAACAAGTGAAATTATTTGAAAATATCAAATTCTGAAGTAAACACTTTAAAAAACAAAAATAAACAGCATCTTGCTGGTAGTTTTTTGTTTTAATAAAGTGTTACTCACAAAAGCTCATTTCGGGCCTGTTCAGATACAAAATTCTGTACGTTTGCAGCATCATTAACCGGCTTTTGCCTTTCAGTTGGTATTTCTTTATCATCATCAATTGAAGTGAGCTGCTTTTCGGAATCGGCTGTTTTAACATCGTTATTACACGCAGTTTCTTCAATTTTTTGTTTTTCTTTCCGAACTGTCCCCGTAGTCAAATTACGCACTCTGCGGTATGCTTCAAAATCGTCTTTCTTGCGAGTTAGTCTGTATTTTTTGAGCAATTTACTTTTCAGTCGCAATAATTTCACAACCTCTTCCGTTTTCCATAGAGGAGGGGGATCGTCTAAGTTTTTCTTTCGTTTTTTCTTTAATTTCTCACTCTTAAACACTGTTTGGGGGGTTGCTTTATTTAATTCGGAAATATTAAGTGGTGGAGCATTACTGTAAATGTATTTAGTACACTTATTAAAATACGAGGGCTGTCTGAAAAGTTATCCGCTTTTTTTTTTATTATTTACTTAAATGACGTTAGAAATATTGTAAAAGTCGGATTGTAGGAAAAATGTGACCTAAGATGACCAAATAAATCGCATTCAATCATATCCGTAAGTCATTTATGTAAGTATCTCTATGCATTCATGTCATCATGATAATTTTTATGTCAAACTTACTTCACTTTGACAAAAGAAAGCAAATATTGACAAATATTGAAAAACTGCGGAAAGTAGGCTCTAAACGGCCATATTCAATTTTATTTTAACAGGTCATTGGATTGATCTATAGGTATAAGTTAATCTTTGGCATTCGCGATGGATTTTGCCAAGATTTTGAAATCATGCATTTTATTGTCGAGACTATAACGTCATTAGGGTTAATTACTGGACAATTTTCGCTAATGTGTGAAACAAGTTCAGGATGGGTTTTAAAAAAGTATTTGAAGATAGTGGGAAGTGACAATTAACGTGTTTCGTGGTAAAAGCAATATGTATGTCTCTTTAGGGATGAGAAAAGTTAATGATAAAAAATGTATCATTTAAAATAGGCACTGATAAATAAAATTGATAATTGCACATAGTCAGCAAACTAAAAATATCTTCTATTTTAGGAACTAGTGACAACAGTAGTGTTTTTGTTAATGTTTTGATGCTCTATTTTGTCCTTTCAATATAAACTCATGTTTTTTCAGAAAAGGAGGAATAAAAATTAAGCTTTTGTATTGTATGCAAACAAATAATTATTTAAGAAACCGGTTTAAACACGTCTATGTAAACATATAACATGATATAACCACAATATAACTATCCCTCTGTTGCACGCCATTTTATCAACGACAACAGCGCCACCATCGGTGACTGTTTTTTCCCAATTGGCAAAAACTTCTTTCGAACGCTTATTTCTCAATCATAGTTTCAAAGCTGTTGGTGAAATTACTATACAGCCAGGTGAAAAGAAGAATCAAAACAATAAAATAAAGCTGCTGGAAGCGCATCAATGAAAAAAAGGCGGTCCCTTCAGCAGTGAAGATTACAAAAACTGTTTTGGTATACTAAAGATGTCTTGTGTGTGATGTTGATCGATTATCTTCAGAAATCTCTTGATAACGATAAAATTCAATAAATTAAAGTACAAATTGCTTAACATCCAGCATATTCACTAGCTACTAGATTTAGCTTCATCTGGCTTACTTTTATAAAACTGGAAAGTTATAATTTTGAAAAGTGTTTTATATAATTACATTATCATAACAACCAATTGCAGCAGTGAATGGATATCTTGCATACCTTCAGGGATTTAATGATGGTGTTAAATTATTGGAGAAAACTTTGGGGGATAAATGTGTTGAAATTGTCAAAGTTACATGGAAAATTGTTCTTTCGACCAATAACTTCTCAGGCAATCCTCTCATCATAGAAAAATTTTCATTTTGCATGGTGCAACAGATTATACTCTGAATTTCATTTAGGATTAAGCACAGATTATTTGATTATCTTATCTTAAACTATCACGCCAATATCATCAATTGTTATTGACATAACATCAAAATAAAAAAGCAAAACTACTCACCGTCCACGCATAAAACCACCACCGCCGCCGCCGCCGCGTCCTCCTCCTCCCCTCATCGGAGGGCCACCTCCACCTCTGCCTCCACGACCTCCTGGTGGTCCCCTATCGCCACCACCGCTGCCGCCTCCCGGCGTGGTATTCGTCCTTTGTTGTGGGGGATTTGAATTTGCCGCTGGCGTGGCTGCTGAAGGTTCCGACATCGCTGCAAAACCGGCAAAGTTTATTGACCTTGGGCGCCGACGCCGATCGATTTTTCGCAAAAATTCTAACGTTGTCACATAAAACCGTGACGATTTAATTTGAATCCGCGATCAAATAATCAAACACATGAGGCGGGGAATAGAAACCAGCTACTATTTTCATACACAGATAGCTCTTATAATTGCCGGGGAAAGTAATTTTCGTTACCCGCCAAGAAGTAATGAAAAATACCATGAGATACAGGAAAAAAATGTAACAAACGTGAAGATAGTCGAATAGACGTAATAATAAAAACGATACTTACTTAAAATTGCACTTATTCACTACGATAAAATAAAAATTATACACAAAAATGCGGCACGATACTAATCAAATTGAAGTAATATTCAAAATGGACGAGTGGACGAGGCAACAGCGTCGTTTTGGAGAGGATGACCAATGCGCACGCGTAATTGTGTCTACGTGGCGACTACGACGCCCTCTTCTTTCGATTTAATTTCCGGTTGGGGAAATCGGCGCGTTAAATTAAAATTGCTTTAAATGCTCGTACTTTTATTAAATAAAAAAAATATATATACACAATATATAATTAATTAAATTAGGAAAAATATGGAATGTATCTGCTAAATCAAATAAATAATTACTAGTACAATAACCACAAGTGTTACAAACATTCCACCAAATAAAATTATTTTATCCTGTGCCACCCTCCGGTCGATCCATTTCATCGTATGCGTGCTAAGCCCTAGTGTATTCGCCATATCAACTATCTTCCTGTGAGCACCTTTCAGTGTGAATCTTTGGGATCGTAGACTTTCCAGGGCGTTTTGCCCCGTCGATATCATCTCGTCCACTCCGGTGTGTACCCTATTCATCGAATCGTGGTGTTGCAAAGCGTAATCTATTTCCAAGGTGGTAGCGTCAGGATTTGGAGTGAAACGCCTGTTCAACAACTGCTCTCTTTCGAGTCGTGCAGTCTCTTGTCTCTTCCGTTTCTGCTGCTCAGCGAATAGAGCTGCCTGTAAGTGCTTGTTGTCGTATTTTAGCTGGTCACATCTCATTTTGGCGTTTGGTCGTTGGGGCAACGGTACTTTGCTCACCATCACGTCCAGTTTCTCGCAATACCCGTTAATAGTATTGATTTTCTCTTGGATTTCTTGCTCGATCTCCTCGGGGTTTTGTCCATGTCTAAGGCCCTGGAATTTCTCTTGTGTTTGTTGAATCAAAGAATTAGTCTGGTGGTATAGGGCGTCCATTAGATGTTTTCGTACATAATATAAAATAAATCAAAAGAATAATTTCGACTTTGAGTAAGAAAGAGAAGTGAGGTTAACTTCTGATTTGATTGATAAGAGTGACGTGTAAACATTTGTTGCATTATGTCAAACGATGATCAGATGGTCAGAAGTCAACAGATTATTTTAAAAATTACGTGGACGTTTTTTAAACACTGATAAGCAAATTGTAGTTGGTATTACTTTTATAATGTACATGTTTATTTATTTACTGATGTAAAAAACGATAATTAGTGTAGCTGAAGGATTTTATTATTTATAAATTTAACATATAAAAATATAGGTCATTTTAAGCTTCAATTTTAACATTGTGGTTATTGGAAATAATTGTGAGAAATTCAAATTTAGTCGTTAGTATATCGTTCCCACTAAATTGTAAAGGGCCTTCGTTTTTGGTTTTATCAGAGGTTTTATACAGGAACAGGAAACTACACGATCAGGATAGGCAACGCAAATAATACTACATAGTTGACCACGACATAGTTTATTTATTTGTTGGTTCCGATAATAGATTTCATGCCTTAAATTCATTCTCAAATTCAAAAATATTGGGACATTTGTTTGTATTAGGGTGGTAATGATTTTCATTTGTTGTTTATGTTTATATAGCAACGGGGACACTGTTTTATTTAAAATAAATAGTAAATGGCGGTAAAAATATTTTGAATTTCTAAGTTAAAAAAAAAAGAACTAGAATTTTATATTTTACAATATATTTATTGATTTCATCATTATAATAATTACGATAAACTGATAAATATAAAATATAAACAGATTTATTCTATGAATATTCAGTACGTTCATAAAACTAGTTTGTATATAAAAACATATACTAAGGAACAAAATAAATTATTCTAATGCAAGCCGTTTTGCTAAATTATTTCTTTCACTTAATTATGGTTTGAACTTTGTAACTATTCATAAGAGTATGTTATAGTATTCTGATATGACACATGACGATAAATAAATAGAATTAATTTAATTATAGATCGTTCAGATAATGTATTATTGGCGGTATTGGTATATGTCTCTCATAAACTACCAAATGAACGCGAACGAACTATAGCTATTATATTATTGTTATTACTATTATTTGTTTAATATTCTACTTATAAAAATACTGAATTAAAAATTACGAAGTCATTTATGGAATTTGTTAGAGGTTTGAAAAGTAGAATTTCTAAACTTAAACAATAAGAATAGCCCATGTATAAAACACATTCACACACACACAACATATGTACATCGATAGCATTCCTCATGTAAATCAGGCAGCACCCAGATAGATTGCAATTTGTAATTATAATTTTTTGTATTAAATAAAATATTTATAGTCCATTCCAATAAAAATGAGTTTCCACTGATGTAAAACATGTATAGTTGACACTATTTGAACTTGTTAGAAGTTATTTGTTTTTTAATATTAACCAGTAATCTCTCAACGAAATAATAAATGATTAATTTATACAGTGCGTCCCCCAATTGAGTTACAAAGAGAAAAAAACGTTGATGTTTCCGAAAATACATGAAAATCCAACATTAGTTGGTGTCAAATGAAATTAGTTCTCACGTGTCTTGGATTTTAAAACGTTACGTACTGAATTTGAGTAGGCGAGTCTTTATGACGAGTTGTTTAGACGATTTTTAAAGTGCTACAAAAGTTAAATTATGAAGGGTATTCAACGAATTGCTGTAAGCAGACACATGTTTGGCCTTATCAAGACTCGTCAGTGCTACTAATGCCATCGAATAAAAATACATAGGGTGAAAGAATACAATTGATAGTTTATTAGAATATATTCTTATAAATTATCCTTCATATTCTTTCACCTTTTTCACCCATTATATAGATCTGATGACATAAATTACAATCAATCAACCAGTAGCACTGACGAACCTTGGTAAGGCGAAACACGTGTCTGATTGCATACTTTTCATGATTTAACCAATTAATTAGCAATTTACTGGCTTGCATCGACCTACAATAAAATAGTAGTTCTGAATTAGAACATATTTGTACGTTTAAATTTACAAATTTAGCAAATTATTTGCAAGATAATGAGTTTTCACAGCTTATACACTCTTATTCGTATTCTTACACCTAATGTACCGGGTAATTTTTGGATCTATATGGCGCAGAATGATTTCAAAATCACGAAAATTCCGACTATTTCGTGCGATAGGTACGTCTTCATCAGTTTTCTTCGCAAAATAAGATTATGTTTTCAGGTTATGTCGCCACACAAAACATGCCGAAATCTGGAAAAATATCTGTTGGCTTTCCGTAGATATTTCGATTTTTCTAAACCTTTGGCTTTATTTTATTTATTTAGTTATTATTATTACAATCGCGGTTTGACGATTACTCATGGCGAGGTAAAGTTTAAACGTTGAACGCAGGAGGCGGTGGCGTTTAATACTTATTAAACGGTAGGCTTGCCACTCCATACTTCTTAACTAGATTTAATAAAGTAATTTCACTTTGCGAAAAATTTTGAGTTTTCTTTTGCTCAACATTATTCAATACTCCATTTTCTCTGATGTATTTCTAAAATAAACGGTTATTTTAACGATTTTAGGTTGGTACTCCGCAGCCTGTAAAAGCCAAACAGTTAAAATGTTAACGAAACAACTCTAGCTCGAATATTACAAAATTACATATACGTATTTTATACTTCTCCAGCAAGAAATCTAGTTATTTGTATAAACATTCAATTAACAGCCGATAGATGTCATACTTTTGGTTTAAGAGTAATTGTAAAATAAACTTATATCCATTGTTAGTTTAAATCCAAGATTATTGATCTACAGTTTAATAAGCGATTGTAATAAAAATTGCCCTAAAAGTGTTTTTTTTTTTCTTTCTGAGAATATTTTTCTCTCCTCTTTATAATTAAATCAGGGGACATCGCTTATTTCCAGCGCCATGGAATAAACATTAATATTGAGCATCATTTCACTTTAGTACAAATAATAATATGTAGTATTTCATAAATTATTCCAAAACAATTTTTTTACATACAGTACTTTTAATATGCCACGCTTAGCATATCCTAGTGATGTGGTCGATACCTCATCACCGTTAAAATTAACCTGTTACTAAAAAGTAACTGCTACCCCTTGTTACCTACATCACCTGTTATCGGAACAGGTGATTTCTTGGTAACTGCTACCCAATAACAAATTACCAAGATTTCACGGTTAAGAGCATCACTAGTATACTAATATTTTTTTTCTCACACACGCTGATGTAGCAATTCCTCGGGTAAATTATATAGACCTAATACGGGATAAAACGACGGTTGTTCCGTGAACGCTTCGGGTAATTGCGGCGGTGCCAACACCGAACCGGGCGGATTCCGTTGGGGCATCCCCGTCGGTGGAATGCTTTGCGGTTTCCTCACCGTGACGGATGTATTAATGCCGTGCCTCCGTTTCATGTGTTTATTATAATTAGGCCAATTCGTGAAATGATGTTGACACTCCAAGCAGGAATACGGCCGTTCGCCGGTGTGTTGCCGCCTGTGCGTCGTCAATACTCCCTTAAATCTGAAGCTCTTCCCGCAAAATTCGCAGGTAAAAGGCATCACGCCCGTGTGTATCCTGTGGTGTTCCTTCAGCGTGCCCCGTTCTCGGAATTGTCTGCCGCACACGTCGCACTTGTGCGGTTTCAGACCGGAATGTACCGAACTGTGTTTGCGCAGTCTAACCAGAGTTTTGAACGATTTGCCGCAGGTCGCGCAGGAGAACGGCCTGGCGGCGGTGTGCGTCAGTAGGTGGTTGTCTAGGTTGCCTTTCTGCACGAAACTTTTGCCGCACTGGTCGCAGGTGTAGTCGCGGACGCCCGCGTGTATCCTCTTGTGGGCCATCAGGTTCGGTTTCGTTCCGAATTTCTTCGGGCATTGATCGCATTGGTGGCAGTTCTTCAAATCGGCCGGCAAATGAGATCTTGTGTGGACCAACAGGGCCGATTGCATCCTGAAGCGTTTTCCGCACGTCTGGCAGCCGAATGGTCGTTCGTCGCCGTGTTGAGATCTGTCGAATCGAAATTACCATTTAAAATTCTGGCATATTTTATTTTTATAATTGCATTGGTTCAAACAATCGACCAAGATGGACCAGGAAAGGCAGATGAAGCAAGTATGGAAAGCAAAGAATGGGAAAGTTTAGACAATTTAACATTGTCATTTTACACATATTTATGTTATAATATTTAATACATGTACTTGACAAAGCTTAATAATAACCGAAACGTTATCCCTATATCAAAACTGTTATCAATATTATAAAAACTACCTAAAAACTATTAAAAAAATATTAAAAAAGGGAATATTGTTCATTCCATTCTGTTTATTACATTAAATACCAGAATGGAATGAACAATACTCTCTTTTATTTTCTTCAATAATATTACATTGTTCCTTTTAAATATTTAAAGTGTATGTAATGACCCACAACATTTACTAGGTTCACCAACCAATGAATGACCTCACAATTATTTTTGAAGTCAATTGAAACGAGCTGAGAAAGTTCCCTTAGCTGTGTCCTCTAAATTATGGAAAGAATATTATGAACTAAATGAAAATGAGAAGAAAGCTTTGGAAAACATAAAGGCACAAAACAAAAATTTCAGAATGCAAAAGAAGCAAAAAATTAGCGCAAATAAGAATATTAATAAAATCCAAGTTTTAACCAAACTAAACCAAGACCTAGTGGCAAACGACGCTATATGAGAAGAAAATAATGAATCTGAACCAGCTCCAAATCTAGGAAAGCTTGCTTTAATAGCAGATATGAAAATCTATATTTTCCTGGAATTGTAATAACAGCAAACGAACAAGAATATGAAGTAAGAGTAGTGGCAAGAAGTGGAAGCCAAACCCAGTGGACCATATATAGTATATAAAAAAACATAATAGAAAATATTGAGCCTCCGCAATTACTCAGAGCCATGGTAACACATACACTGTTCCAGAAATAGAGAAATACAGCATCGTGCGCTTATAATGGGCATCCCGATATAATGGCCGTTTATAGAGGGTGCATTAGAGTCCATTATAAGTCTATTATATTATATTATTAACACTATTTTTGAAATATATATTATCTGTATCTTCCTCTTGTTCATTTAAAGAATAAAAATGTTGATAATTGTTCGTTTTAATAAAATGGAAGTTCGTGGTCATTAACTGGACATTTTTACAGTCATTAACTGGAACTATCTAGTCATTTGCTGGGTTTTCTTACATGAAGAATCATTTCAGTGCGAAAAAATATTTTTAAAAAAATACCCATAACAGTGATTTAATTAATTTAAAATTACACACATTAAACTTTATGATTAAGCTACTACAAATTGTAACATTAACATTTTGTACTAAACAAATTATGACATAGCTGTATGCTTAAACGGTCATTTATTGGACATTTTACCCTATGTGTTAACTGTGTGTTCTTAATTTAGGCGATTGGAATAACCCAGAATAATAAGATTAGTGACAAAGACATTGTCTAATCCACAATTTTTAACTTGAAAAATCTAAATTATGATCATTGATGAACTTATGGTCTAAAATCCTAACTTAAAAAAAAACTAACTAAATATATGAATCACAAAAAACAATGTCAAATTAAACAAACCAAAGTTTTAAAACCTTTTAAAGAATATTAGTGTAACACAAGACCCACATCCCTAAAAAATTCTTAGCCCACCCCAGAAAAATTTTCTATTTACACTAAACAACACATGAAAGAGGGTCTTACACATTACCTTGTGGTACCTAGCTAACCTACACTCTTTGTCATATCAAGCAAATCTGAGGTTACCCCAAATTTTCACTCTCCTTTCCAGGATTATTCGTGTTTCCTGTAAGATCGATAATCACAGTGCAAAACGGTAACTAAAATTTGTCAACGTCTAGTAGATGCACTGCTGATGATATTTTCAATGAATCCAGAAGAAAAAAAATCATATTTGTTGTTCAGCGCTCCGTTGAAGATGCAAGTAGATTTACCAATGAAAAGTAGAATAATCAAAAAATGATAGTGCTTAAATATGAATTGCAAATTATCATCCTGAATTGGGATGATATTTTAGGAATATAATAGATATTTTCAATTCAGAGAAGTTTTTGATGTCCCCAAACAAGTATTTTTAAATTTAAATTAACTATATTTGTTTAGATTGAATTTTTGTTACTGTCTGTGCCAAATTTACATGATTATGTAGGCCCACATCTTGCATCTTGACTAGATAAACAAGATTTTGATGTAAGAACAAATCACCGAAATACTATTTTACTCACCTATGTCTATCCTGAGATTTTACTGATGCAAACCATTTACTACATACATCACAGCAGAATTTTAACCGTGGCCTATGCACTCTGACATGAGCAACAAAAATACTATACTTCGTATAAACTTTCGGACAGTCCGCACAAGGGAACCTTGGTGGTTGGCCGTGTATCGTAGCATAATGATCCCGTAACTCATCGGCAGTATTCACATTTCCCGAGCATTCACAGCATTGCCACAAATATTCAGTCCACCCATCCAAAGGCTGCTTCGGAGTGACACTATCATCGTCGTTTCGTTCGCTGTCACTTAAACCTGCCAGTCCGTCAATTTCAGCATTTTCGTTGGCGTTTCTCTCCCGTGGCCTGCCTTTTTTCGTTTTGTTCTTGCCTTTCTGCCTCTGCAGCGGTTTCTCCATGTACATCCCCATGGGAAGTAACAAGGGATCACCGTCGGTGACACCATTGTTATCTTCGATTAACACTTCGCTGAGTAATTCCTGCGCCTTCTGTACTTGTGCGGTGAATTCCCACGTGTTATTGACGATCTCCTTGCAGGCGTAGCAGATTACAGTGGGTAATCTGTCCTCCGCGAAGACGGTAACTTGGAAGAGGTGATCGATGCGCTCCACGAGTTCGGTATCTTCAAGTATGGACACCAGATTCGAGTAGGAAGTGGCGCAGAGTCGGCACCGTGTCCCCATAACATTCTACGATATTAGCATCAAGCGAATTTTAAACCCGATTTAATTTATCTTAGCAAAACGAGCGTTGTGTATATAAAACATGGCGCGCATGATGCACTATAAAAACAAGAACAGGAACAGGAATAGAGACTATAAAAAAGAGAATTCAATGTGAGTCAATTCGACATGAAACTGATTTGTTTGAATTTCATCAGAAAATTAGATAAGATACAAATGGAAATTATTAAATAACAAAGAAATTGTACATTATGTCATGTAAGCATATGATTATAAATCATTCTCTCTTGAGTGATGTAACAACTAATGAATTGAATTGAAACTAATTTTCATACATCAAATACTGATAAAAATACTTCAAATCAAGTGCAATGTAGAACTAAACAATTTTTATATATTTCAAAAGCATAATAAAATTAAATAAGGTGATATACCGGAACAGTTACATTTTGAACTGTGACTTAACATTACCGGTATAAGGAATCTGCTTTATCAACATTCCGCAACGTCAGCCGATTTTAAATGTAGACGAAAAACATAACCCGATTTCACGTTGTTGATACGTCAGCAGGGCACGTACTACCTGTGGCTGTTAAGTAGTGTATTAATAAAAAACGGCAACGATTTGAGTGCAATAAAGCTAATTCTGTTAACGCTAATAGCGGAGAAGAATGCGTCAAGCAAAGGGGAAGACCAAGGAAACGAGTAAGGAGAAACGTCAAAGGAAGAAGGATTTCGAAGACGTCCAGAAGAAAATCTTCACCATAGTGCTCCCTACCGTAATCGGGGTCGCAATATTCATCGCCGCTTTCATCTACGCCAAGACTCGACCACAGAATTATATAAATGTTTGACGTGTTCCACCCATACTCGTTAATAAAATGTTTTTAAATTGTTATTGTTGTTGTTTGTTTTGGACCATATGGTGACAGGTGTGATATATGTGATAAGGAGGTAATTATTATGATATTTCGTGCATTCACTGTGAAAGATAAAATTAAAACTGATAACTTTATAAGAATTATTATAATATATAAGAAGAATTTATCTTTCAATGTATTGACCAGTCCTTTTTCCTATCTTTTCAGCCTGTTGTTATTTATAAAAACATATTCTTGTTATTAAATGGAATTGATTTTACTAATAACAGCTATACTTGTGTTTATCAAGAAAAATGCACAGATTATTTTTTTTATTTCCTGTATCACAATTAGACTATTCATTTTGCAATTACAATGATAGTCCTTATCTAATCAGAAGATACCTTAATATTTACTACATATGATTAGAAATAGGCATTCGCTTAATCTAAAGTCTAAATTGCTTTATGTTACAATTTTGAGGGAATCAGAAGAATTATCAACTTTACTAACCCTAATAGCCACATTTAAATTTTCCGCAATTATTTTTAGGAACTTCAAACTTAAAACAACACCATGAGCTTGCCTACGATTTTATATTATGATTTTTATACGTTTCTCAATCCCTTTTAGAAAATAATAGCGGGATGTTTTGATGTTTAAACTTGTCTAGGGACTTGTTATTGGCGTTTGATCAATAATATACCTAAAACCGCCTAAAACATTGATTGCGGGCTTAGTGCAATAAAAAAACTGTGACATTGGAATATTAGCATTAGGAATTTTGTTTTTATAAGATTTACCATAGAATGTACTGATTAAACAGAAATTAGGTATATAAAAAGAGCAAAACTTTATGTGTATATCGGTTCCAATTGGACTCTAGTCTTAAAAGATAGTAATTTCTATAAATTTATTAATTAATTAAATATTTATTTCTATAACCAAAATCATAATTTACATCTTTCAGTCGTATTTTGAAATTATTATTTTTTTGTTAAAGTTGAATTAAATAAAGCTGTTCTATTAATTAGAAGAAGAATAGGATGTTTCAAGTAACAGAGTATAGTAGTTTTCCACTTAAAGATTTTAATTTAATTTATTCCAGTATTTATTAATGGTTGTATAACTATGAATATGCAAATTTTCACCTTATTAATTAAAACAATCAATGAATATAACGATTAATATATTATTTTCACTAGGCAGTTATGCCACAGTTATGCTCCCGGGATTACAAAGTTGCAAATTTGGCTGCATAACCATATATACAGAAACACCCACAAATACAATCATTCTGATTAAAACAATAAATAAATGGAATGGCTTTGGCGATAAAGTAATTTATTAAAATTTGCAATTTATCGTTTTCCTTGGAAATTTGTATTAGCTCTGTGTAACTCTCAATTCAATATCCACATTTTTCAGATAATGTTAGCTGAAGGGTGAATTTGTATTATAAAATAAATTAAAGAAAATAAAATGATCTTATCGGTGAATTAATTTTGTTAAATTATGATATATATATATATAAACTGGTTTTCCTTTAATAATATTAACATTTTTAATTTAAATTTAGTTTAATGTTGAACTGCTGCAACTAGTATTACATAACAGTAAGTTTAATTGCATAACTTTAGGGAAGATGAAAAAAAAAAGAATGCAAATTAAATTACCTTCCTACAATATACAGAGTGTATCAGCAAATTACCGGCATTTTTTTTTAGTAATAATTTGTCTTATAATAAATAGCATTGTTCGCGGTGTCAGTCCCTGTTTCTCACTAGTCAGTTCGTTTAAACAGCAAAATAATCATGGTTGCCTAATTTACGATTCTTTACATAACTGAAATGATCCAACAGAAATGACTAGTTTCTGATTAGTTTTCGTTTGACTGCACCGCGAACAAGCCTAATGTCTTATTTCCGAGTTAAATAGAATTAAACTTTTCTAGTCATACCCCTTCAGTTATGTTACAAACAATTTTAACAATTTTTTATTTTAAATAAAGAATACTTAATGTTATTGAATTTGTAAGGTAAATGAAAATCAACTCCAAATTTTCGACAAATTTTATAGTGATGAACAATACACAGTTTTTCACCATGGGCGGTTATATACAACCATATTAACGCATATGTATTGTTGGTAGCACATATCACATGAAAACATTGTCGGTGATTTTCTGAAGCATTCTGTATATTTCGCGAGATATTTGGCATGAATTTTTCTTTTTCGTTTATATATTAAAATCTATAACAGCTTTAAATAAACTTTGATTAAATGCTCAACGTTTATAGTTTATTATTCAACTACAATTACCTGGCAGCAAATTGGGTTGCATAAACTTAATCTAAGCAAATGGAAATCTGCGATTATCTTCATAATTATTAATTATTTCATAATTATATAATATATAATTATGATAATAATAATAATATCGTTCTTAATGTGGCATTATGGAGATTTTATTTTAATGTCAGATTTATCAGTACATTAAAGTAAAGCTGAGATTCTGCCATTAAACGATTATTGAGGTTATGTTCTATGTTTACATCGTGTTTACGCATAGTTCGTTGCGTCTTTTGATGGTTTTATTGGCTTCATATATAAATGACAGACGAGAATATTTGTTTTTGTTTCGTGTTTTTAGTTATTACTTGAAAGGTGTTATGCTAAAAATGAGTAAAGAAAAAGATATGAATCTTAAGCAGCGTTGCATTCGTGGAAGTAATTTTTCAAAAGAAGAAGAGTTTTCGCTAATTCTACAAGTAGAAAAATACAAAAACAAAAAAAAGTAATTGAATTTCCAGGCCGAATGCTATCACCCCTGCAATAGAGTAATTTAATCACATCAAAATCTGTGAAGTACACAAACAACAACTATTTCATATCTGCTTACCTACCTGTGCGTTTTCCATTTAGTTTGTGGCCTGATTATATAAAGTATTGTAGTAAAAATATTTTTTGTGATTCAGAAACATTGGAAAAAATCAGTTATAAAAAAGTTATATTTCCAAGTAATTTTTGCGGTTTCTGTAAAGTTTTCTCCTCCGCACAAACTCATAATCATCATCCGATAAACTGATCGCTTCAAGCAGATTCATTATCTCCCTCAATTTAAGAAAACTCTAACAAACGCAACCTTGTAATAAACTTTCAGATACGGCGTTTTGATGGTTATGTTTATAATCATTTCATTTATATCAAAACTACATATCACACGTTCTAATACACTTTATTTGATCTAATTTTTACTTAATTTTGGCATTAGCACAGAATTAAGAAGGTAATGCGCCAAAAAAACTTGTCATTAGGTTAATTCGACATTAAAAGGGATAATTAATTTAAAAATGGAATATGAAATCGGATCTTTACCCAATGGTTGTATTAAAGTTTAATGGAGCATTACATTTTCTTATAAAATCGGCCCTTGTAATATCAAATCGTTAAATTTGAAGTTTAAGAATTGGCAACTTGGACTACAGTGCAGTAAGTATGGTTGCATAACTTTAAAACGACGATGAGTCCGTAAGTTTTTAATAATTAAAAAATAATGAACGACGCGATTTTTGTGGTGAATTAATTTATTAAATTTAATTAAATTAAAGACATTTGATTCATTTATTTTATGTATAAAGAAATAAATAATATACATTTATAATAATAGAGAATGTATTAATTTTTTTTTAATATGTAAAAAATACACTTGAGATATGGTGATATTAAAAATTACAAGACACACACAACAGGCACACTGAGTGTTCCATTTTCCGTTCTTCTTTTCTTTTTCTGGAATCGTATCGGGCGTTCCATTATTCGTTTTAATTACTATCATTATTATTATTATTACAATTAATTATGCATAATTATTCTTACAGGAGGTGAGATAGGGCACTTTTTTCTTCATTCAGGGTCTTCCTCTTAATCGCTTCTAGTAACACAATATGACGAACGATGTTTTAAAATAACGCATTCTTCCTATAATTAAAAAACTGTCATATCCGATCTATTTACATACTCTTATCGTTAAATTAATAATTACACAAATTACACACATATCACAGTAAGTCCGCGTTGAAACCCCTTCCAACCAATAGCAAAACGGGTAATAAGTAACTAGTTATGGCACTGTTGAAAGACTTAGGTACCGCAGCAGCAGCGCTGTCTGCCGGCACTGCCGAACGAGGTGGGGCGTCTGTACTTTCCCGGAATGTCGGCTCTAACTTCCTCAGAGTGGTCGTTTCGATTATTTCCGGTTCGAAGAGATCCCCTTCCGGATCTATCACATCTCCGCCTTCCTGATCGACCAGATCCCTCTCCCCGGATCCAGAGCCACTCGCGATATCGTCTTCGTCATCGGTTTCCGGTAACTCGACCTCTTGACCTTGAAAGGCGGCTTGCATCGTATGCGAGAGCACTTGCAGGACGTTCAATTGCTCCGTCAGTATCTCCGGACTAGGCGGCGGTTCGAATTGCACGTTTTCGGAGCTGAAATTCCCTATCGTCGTCCCGTTCCAACAGGCACCTTCTTGAGACGGACTGGCGGTCATGTTGTCTTCGTTGCAATACTGATAGGGAAGCTGCTTCCAGAATAATTTGGTCTCTTTGATTTTCTGCAAAATCAAAAAATTCACTTAAGTATTGAAACGACTATACAAGCCTAGATGAATTGATGATTCATTCAATGTATTATTTTTGGTCTCGATTTTGTCTGCCCACGTGCATATAAAATCCATTTCGCCAATTGGTGGATTGCAAATCGAAGCCGAACTTACCTTATCTACGATTGCGAAGGATCCAAGATATACAGATATGCTCAAATGTATTAGACACCTATATTTTTTTGCGAATAATCAAAGTAAGGTGAGTACAAAATAAAACTCTTAATTTAATAGTACTTTAATAAGGAATCTTAATAATTTGTTGCATTTCGGTAAGCTTTTAATACAGTTGCAATACTTTTTTCAGTGCGTAAAAAACCGACGTCTCAGAAACGTGAACATGCATAAAAATTTAATAGATCTTGGAAAAGTATCTATAAAAACTGTTGTAAAATCATAAAAATACACCTAACCACTTAAATTAACTGCCACATGACCTGAGCATACAGTGGACCCTCAATTAACCGACCCCCTTTAAATCGACTCCTTGGTTTAACCGACCATGCGTGTTATCGGCCGACGACTCAGTTGACTGTCTGTCTTTCTGCAGTGCGCATTGTTTTATGTCCTCTGTGCAATTTTATCTCTACGTTTTTGAATTTAAAGTTACAGTACTGTGTAGTGCTGTACTGTTTCATACGTTGTGTTAAAAACTTTTAAGGATTCTGAACACTAAAAATGGCCTCAAATTCGAAGAGGAAACGTATTGTGTGTGAAAATCCACATGAAATTGCACAAACGCATTTTCAAGAACAGTTCTCATTAAATATATGGGGTGGTATAATTGGAGATAATTTGATTGGTCCTTGTTTTTTGCCTGGTCGATTTACTGGTCAGTCATACAGGCTGTTTTTGCAGAATGAATTGCCTTTATTACTTGAAGACTTGCCCCTTTTACTTAGAAATCAAATGTGGTATATGCACGATGGCGCCCCATCACATTTTTCTATTTTGGCTCGGGATTATTTAAATGAAGTATATGAGAATAGGTGGATAGGACGAGGTGGACCTCAGCCTTGGCCCCCTACGTCCCCTGACTTAAATAGTATAGATTTTTTCCTGTGGGGACATCTCAAATCTCTAGTGTATACAACACCTGTGAATACTGTTGATGACTTACGAAATCGCATAATCGATGGATTTGAAACGATAAGAAATACTCCAGGAGTATTTGAGAGAATGCGAGCATCAATGAGAAGAAGAGCGGACGCCTGTATAAGGGTTAGAGGAGGACACTTTCAACAATTGTTGTAGCATAGTTTCCTTGTCATTGTTATTAATTAGGGTTTTTATTGTTATTAGTTATGTTACTTTGTATTGTAATAAAACAATGCTACGAAAACCGGGTCATCCTATTTTTTAACAGGTAGTAGAACCTTAACCCTTAAAATTAATAAACTCAAGTGATTATCTGAATAAAGCCAGAGCCTGCTAGACCATTTTAAAAAATTTAATTTTCTCTGGCGAATTACAGAAAATTGTTTTCTATTTTTTTTCTCGATAACGGTCAGAGATAAGAAAAAAATATAAGAGATCAAAAAGTTTCTAAACAAGACAGAAAATTTATTGCGTATTTTAGAATCTAGCAGTGGCGCATCGCAAAAAAGTTCAGGGTGGGAAAAGAGGGCATGACCCCGAAAAAATTATTACCCCGTAGATTTACATCATCATTTGGCATGGCTAATGATGCAGGCCTTATAGCGTAACCTACCTTCCAAATTTGAGCAAAATATCTCAAAAACTGTAGGAGCTATACAGTAAAAAGTGAAAAAATCTTGAAATTTCAACACCCTGCAGATTGGTAACGAAGCGTTTGCAGACCGATGTTTATATGAAATTTTAGGCACAAAATAAACCAAATAATTACCCCCTTCCTTATGTACATGATATTTAGGAACATCCTGTATATATATATTGGCTAGCTAGAATATGTTTGTAGACAGAAGATATTAATTTGCAACCAAATACATATGAATACATGGTAGAAAACTTCTCCAAAAGAGTGAACTCATCGATTCATCTATGCTACGACATTTCGTGTCATACCTGTTTTATCTCTCGCAGCATCTTCACCAACGTAGAGACGTTAGATTGATTCTGAGTCTTCTTATGCTTCTTCTTCTGGTTGAAATTTAGCACGTGGTAGCTGGCTAATTCGTCTTTGGCTCTCGTCCTAGGCTTTTCCGGCGTTGCGGAGCGCCGTTTACGCTCCAAAGCCGGTTTGCCGCAGCTGGAGAAGATTTTCTCGGATATGGTGGCCCCGTTCTCTTGAAAATTCATTATCGCCTCGGAGATTTTGATGTTGATCGGTTCGACTACCGCTTCGATGTTGAAAGGACCCAAGAGGCGATCTGCGATTTTGTCGATTGCCTCTGAAAATTTATTGTTGAAATTCAAGCTAATTCAACTTTGTTGGATATTGTCGGAAATTTCCATGACAAAGTGTTGGAATGCACGTAATGTTTAGTTAAATAAACTGAATAATGACATTTACATTGAGTTTTGACGTTTCTTATTTTGAGCAATGATAGATCTACCCCAAATTATTTTTTTAATTATTATTTATATGGTATTTGATAACGTTTTGAAACGAATTTAATCTGTGTAAGTATAAAGCGTCAACTTTTCTGCTGTGTATGAATAAGAGCTGTAAGCTGTAAGAGCTGATGTAAACACTAAATAAAGAATTGTGGTCTGGAGTACCACGAGGTTCTAATTTGGGGCCGCTACGTTTTATATATTAATAATTTGCTTAACATCGTGCAATATCCGGTATTAATGTATAAGAATGTTAAGAAAAATTGTATGCTATGCTATAAAAAAATGAGAAAGAGTGCCTTGAAGTTAAAAAAAGTTCACATTGAGTAAAAGGGAAACTAAATCCATTAACCACGAAATTCAAATTATTTTATTTACAAAAAAAATTGACGTTTATGATTCGGTCACTAATAATAATATAATAAATAATTATTAAACTTTTGAGGATGTTGTGTGCTTATGAACTTCCTGCACCTAAAGAGGATTTTCCCTAGACCAGTATCTGCAATTCTATTAAATTTACGGTTTCATTTAAACAAAAGGATGTTTCATCCGAAAATAAAACAACATCAGATCGTAACCCTAATTTTCATTAATCCGTCCGTAGAATCCTTGTTTATGATCCGAATCATCTTCCATCAACTTACGCATTGATTGCAGCTTGTACTGGTGAAGTTTCTAAACTTTCAAACATTTTAAAACTGAAGTATGACTTCCATCGTGATCTAAAGTAATGCTTTTGATAGCTGCATGTGGATTATTTTCAATTTCTAGTAGAGATCAACTACTGTAGCATCTACATTTAATATCACTGGAGGTCCACGTTTTGGAAGATTGTTTGCAACGCTATATTCTCGAAATTTGCTTTAAATTCTACTAACATATGGTTTGCTCCAGATATTTTTTTTTTTTTCTGAAAAGATGGCACATCTTGAATCTGAGCCAACTTTGTCGCCATAATCAATCATGATTAATACTTCAATTATCTGTTTCCGGGCTTTCCGGGTTTTAGTACTTTCTACTGTAATCATAACTCCATTATTTTCTTTTAGATATTCAGTTACTGAACAATGCTGAGGTATATTTAAATCAAGAAAACAATATTCAATATCACAGTTTGCCCATGCATCATCTACATCTGGAACATTCATATGTTTAATAGGAAGATCGTTATTACACATCACATTTTCAACATAGTTTGTGGAAGTGCTTGAAAACTTAACATTTAGATTAACCCGAGCTTTGGAAAATGACGATGCTTCTTTGGTCTTAAGTGGGGATTTCTCAGGTGTGCTTTCGTTACGCATTTGCGCTTGCTTAGAGTTTGGGCTTGGAGATATATATTTTAGAATTGAGCACAAACGGTTTGACAAATGATTTGGCAAACGGTTTGGTAAATGATTTGACAAACGATTTGGAAAATCACTTGGCAAACGGTTTGGCAAGTGATTTGGCAAATGATTTGACAAACGGTTTGACAAATGATTCGGCAAACGGTTTGGCAAATGATTTGGCAAACGGTTTGGCAAATAATTTGGCAAATGATCAAACAAACTGTATATGCAATTTTAAAGAATTTTTAATATTTGAACTTTAAGGCACTTTTTTCCCAGTTTTTTCAAAATGTAATATATTGAAACAAAAAGTATCGAATGATCAATAATAAAAATATATCGATGACGTCATAACCTTAAAAATAAATGGAGTACCAATGTGAAAATGATTTAGTATAATGTCATGTAATTAAAATCATGAGACCATTTTTCAAAAAAAAAAAAAATTAATATTAACAGAATCCACACAATTTTCTTGGAGATTAAATTCAAAGAACGATCTTCAATATTTTTTTTATGAAAAATTAAAATTTTCAACTTACCCACGTAATTATCCCAAGAATCCGAAATAGTCAGATAATGCACCAAGCAATTTTGTAAAGTCTTTGTGCAATAGGAAACGCATGGACCGGGCCCTCTAGAATTCTTACAGCTTCCACAGTGTTGCAGTTTCACCAACTCCCTTCCACAATCCTCATTCATCTTAATCTCCAGCATTTTCTCAGCAGTAACGGCTCCTTTGGTCAACGTTTTATGCAGAGTTCTCGTAGCGACGAAAGACCTGGTCAACTGTATGCTGAGTTTCTGCGGGACGTCGCCAAACGGTTTCAGGTCGTTCATATACTTCTGCACGCATCCTAAATATTCATCCTCGTATTTATACTGGGAGTTCATCACGGTAAACATGCGTTGGTATAAGATTCCGAAGAATTTCTCCATAGTTTCTGATAGGGCCACCTGTCCCCCGGTATAATATTCTTCTAATTCGATGAAGAGGTCGGAGAAGAGATACGCGTGCTGCAAATACAGTACTCCGTAGGTTTTCTGGAACATCGAGTGGAAATCCTTCTTGGATTTGGACATCATGTTCCTGAAAAATTCGTCGAAATGTTTGGCGCGCGTCTCTAGGATACCGGCTGTCCTCTTGACCGTCCTGCTGAGGTAGTTGTCGAGTTTCTGAATGCTGTCAACTATTAATTTCTCCTCCAAAGCGTTCGTGCAGCAAGATTCCTCTCCACATATCGTCCCTGCAAATAAACAATGTGTAAATGATGTTGAATATATTAATATTCAATGTCTAGAACGGTATTGCTGTTGTTTTCTTTATTTTCAATTGTAAATTTTAATCTGGAGTGATAAGAATTACATTTTGCAAGTAGCAAATTTATTTAGAAGATATATGTTCATCCATTTTAAGCTATTTTTAAATACAACGTTGAGTGATGTAATATCAGATCTTGTAATTAAAATTATGAATTTCTTAATTGAAAGATTCCGTTTTTTTAATTTAAATATTTCATATAGTAAACTGAAACAACGGTTATACCACGCATGTGCGTCTCCCGCTCATTCTTCTTACTGCAGTAGGTATTCCCCTACATTCAGTCCATCGTATAATAAGACACGTATGGCCAAATCGGGGAACAAAAATGAATCTGGGTACGCACACGCAATGACGTCACAATCCTTTTCATAAATCTTCATCGCCCATCCTTGTTTTTAATGTAGGGCTATTGCGCTGTCGTGACGTAATTGCGTGATGTTTACTAGGCATGCGCTGCGCATTGCCATACGTGTCTTATTATACGATGATTCAGTCATTCGTCATAGCCACTCACAGCTCACAACGAATACTGGCGCGAGCGCAGCGGTTGCTTTGTTATTCAATCTACACGCAGAAATGTGTTAATTTTCAGTGACCGTGAAACGTATTGCATTTTTATTATGAAAATGAATAAATTGCAATATGCATTGCTTTGGACACACGTACTTATAAACTCAAACGGTGTAATGAAAGCGTAAAACAGAAATTTATAGGATCTATTATGTACTTAAAAATAGTCTTTGCTCATGACAAGAAAATTAAAGTAATTCTAATGAACGAAGAACAAAACCCTCATAACAAAATAATAAATTTAACGAAGGAAAAATAAAACTTCAGGGGAGACGGTGGGAGTGTTTACTTTGCAGAGATTGAGGCTGTATATAGGAACTTGTACCATATGTGTGTTATGAACTGTATATTTTTAAATTAAGCATTGATTGTTATGTGTGTATAAAAATAACCTAGAATGTTTTTCTTTTACCTTATTTGAAATCATCAAGGCGTGTGACTTATTCGCGTAAATAACTCGGGGCCATTATCTAAATAATGTAACCAGATAATTCTCGAAATTCCGCCCTCTACCGGTAGGCTATTATTCTTAAGGTACAATTAGCGGTGTTGGATTTGATAATACGTGTTGGGGTTGGTAATCTTGTGGTCGTGAGACGCAGGAATATGCACGCGATGATTGTCGCAAGCCATGTGTGTTTGCTTTGGTTATCTGGGTGGTAATGGCTGATACTTTATGGAGTTATATCGTGAAAAAATGCAGAAATAAATTAGTCTTATAAGGTGATAATATATGCACATATATAAAAATACCGAGAATTTTGGAACGATTAGGAATTAATAATTATCAGTGGAAAACTTTTAATTTTGATAAAGATGAATTAGAATTTTTGTTATTTGATTAAGGTGTTTGGTTTATCAAGAATGAATATAGAAAAATTATTTTATGTAAATACCTGACCTTTGTTAAATTCTTAGCTTTTTATCTTAATTGAAAAATCGTCTATAACATCCTTTGTCTACATGAAGTCTGGCAAGTTTCAATATTCAATCAATATATTTTATTTAAGATGGAAGTATTCTCAGGATAAGTTTTCCATAAATAATATTCCAACCTGGTTTTTAACATTTTTCCGTATTGTATTGCCTCAATGTGACCTTCAGAAACTATGATAAGTCTAATAGAGCAAGGCGCGACTTTTCAAGTTTAAAAAGAAGAAGAGAATGAGGAACACGATCGAATGCTTTGATAGGCTTCCAAATATGGTGGCAGTCATTTGTGGTTATTTATTATTACTAATTTCTAAAATATGTCGTTACATTACCAAACCCTCGGTCTCTCAATAAATTTTTCCAAATACTTGACAGCTTTTGACAAAGCTGGGAAAATAGAGAAATAATAAATATGGTGCTAGCCCTTTTAAATCAAAAATCTATTAGAAAATGTCGATACTCGATAGAATCGACTACCCACTTACAACCGCATGAAATACTTGGGTATCAACAGTATTATCTTAGTCTATACGAGGAAAGAAACCGAACTGAGATATTGTTTCTCATTAACATTGTTAGTCAGTCATAAAACACGCATATATAAAGCACGATAACTAACTTATAATAGGTAGGTACTTTATCGTAACGATAAATCGTAATTTTTATGACCCAGTTGACAGAACTAGCAACAGTAGAAAAACATTAGGAAACTACCACGTTATAAAAATTATTTACTGGAATATTTGGAATGCACGGTGCTGACTTAATTTATGTTTTGGGTCCTGTTTGGTATTTTAATTAAATTTGAGATTAGAAAATCGGTTTGGTATCACCAACTCAAACTAAAAGAGCAACTATAAACGCAAGTCTAGAGAATCCTATTTTTAATTCCAAATTAAATGGTATATTGTAATAGAAATTTGTTTAGTTTCCGGCAATTAAAAAATACTTGTTGTAAATATACAAGTTATTTGGACAATTTTCTCAGTTTCTACCTTTTTGAGTAAACACGACGTGCCTTGAATGTGCACCTTCAAAATGATATGGAAGTGAGGAAGTGAGTAGTAGTCCGCATTTCTCCTATTTATTAAATCTTATAGAGAGTGTACAAAAATGAAAAGTAATCGAATAAAAATTTAAAGTGGCTATAACTTGATTAATTTAAATAGAACGCCATATGTTTTAATTTACCAGCAGAGAAATGTCAGATCATTTACAATTACAAAAATAATTATGAAGAATATCTTTACAAGTTCTCAGAAACTTAACGTAATTTATAATCCAATCGGCTATAACAACAATAATGGTAATAACATGAAACAGAAGCAAAACATGGATTTAGAACAAAATTAAATGAATTATCTGACATTTCTAAACACTGTAGGCAACTAGATACGCTTATTTAAAGAACGTGAAATGGTGCAAAAAACGATTATTTGGCGTATTCTATTAAAAACGTGAAGACTTTGAGCTTAAGCTATAAATACCAATCGATAGGTAATTAAAAAGTACATTTGCTGGTAAATTAAAAAATATGATGTTCTATTTAAATTGATCAAGTTATAGCCACTTAAAGTTCTTAGTTGATTAGTTTTAATTTTTGGACATCCTGTATAAGATGGCAAGTTTATTCTAATTGGGTTATAAAATATGGTCTATTGTTACATTCCATTGTAAAGTTCACATATATAACTTAAATACTTCTTAGGTATTTGAAACATGATATTTAGATTAGATTTTCACAACAGTGAAATTATTTACCTAAATATATATAAACCTTAAGGTTCAGTTATTAAAACAGATACTTATATTGATTAGACAATCCAAAAATGCAATAATACAAGCTATTCTATTTAAAACACACCTTTGATACTTTTAGGGCTTTTGTAACACCCCAAAAGTGAAATTCTATTAACGTCACGTGTTTTAGCCATCATATTCCATGCCCGTACAGGGTGAATGACCCTGTATATATGATACATGTTTTATAGAAATTTGGTGTTACTTTGCGATAATTAAAAATGATAATTAGACTTTATACTATTCAGAAAAAACACTTCAACCATAAAATATTTTCTTATGAGACACATACGAATACACTAAGCGCACTGCAAGTTAATCTGAACAATCTATAGGGAATATTTACATTCTAAATAAGAGCGTCGGCAACCAATATTCAAGAAGATATAAACTTCCAGTTTCCTATTCGAGATAAATAACAGCTGTGTGTAGCAAAAAAGCATATTTTTTAAATAAAACCAACTAGCGACTCGGTACCCCTTCCACACTCAGACGTTCCGTCACCGATCGCACACCTTGCTCCCAGCAAGTATCTATGTTTCATAAAATCGAAATATTGCACCTTTGATTTATGCAGCCCGCGTGATTTGACCAATTCTGCTGCAGTGAGCTATCTGCTTACTTATCTGGGATTATAACTATCACACTGACAAAAGTCAATGCTAGGTTTTTCCACTATCACCAAACAACAATGCACAATCTCTCGACGCGCGTTTCACTAACCAAGTTAGCATCATCAGGAGATGATTAATAGTTTTGTCAGTGTGATAGTTATTGTTACACCAAAGGTTCCAAAACCCAATTACTGGATCTGGGATTATATTAAACTTTTTACTTAATTTAACATCGTGAAGTATAGCACAAGAAAGCAAGCACAATAAAAAGTAATCAAGCGGAAAAGAAGAATCAAAGACAGACGAAAAAATAGGGAAACGTCTTACATATACATCCGTGAAATAAAAAATAAACCCAGGTTTAAATATAACCGCTGTATATAAACCGTCGTTTGTTTGTCAACGGCCGTACTCTGTTTGTCTTGTTTGGAAATTGTTCCGTTTTGGTTATATATGTATGTATACACATTACACCCTGGCACATATAGTTGGGGAAAGCTATAAGTAAACAACGATAAATTATACGTTATAAACTCAAGAACAACAGTATTATATAGATGCACATGAGAAATGATACACCGATTTTATAATATACCTCGAACGAAATCCTTTTATAACAATATTTAACGGGCAGAATGAACCATTTACTTATTTTGTAACTATAAAATTTGTGTCAAATTTAAAAGACAAAACGGAAACGCCAATACCAAAAGGAAATGTTGCAAGTATCGGTTAAAAATACCCATCAGTTTGAGAGTCCACAGAAGTAGCCCAGAAGCGATTCTATTGTTAGTTGTGTAAGATACAAACCAAATGGAACAAAATGTTTGTTCGAATTCCACAATTACTGGCCCTCTTTAATTGCGCAAGCGTATATAATCAATTTAAGACTGTTATCCCCGAGATGTGGATTTCCTTCATTCATTTCGATATACACAGAAAGAAATACGGTGTGAAAATTTCAAACAACGTTGTTCGGACGAGTTTTCATTGCATCTTCCTTTATACGGCGCGGAGGTTTGTACGGAAAAGAATAGGATTTTTTTTAATTCCTTTTATTTTGTATGTACACACACAATCATACAAATTAGAGAGATATGGGGCGAGAGGGTTGGCCTGTGATTTATTGAGATCATACCTGTCGGATAGGTATCAATGTGTTCGTGTTAATGGCGTGTGTGGGAGTAGCTTACAGGTTACGTGCGGGATACCTCAAGGCTCGATCCTGGGTCCTTTGTTATACATTATCTTTGCGAATGACTTGGTTAATTGTTTGTTGTCACAGAGTACGAATATTGATGTAATCTGCTATGCGGATGATACCAATATTTTAATTCATAATGAAAACTTTGAATCTTTAAACAAAAATATTTCAGATATCTATAAAGCCGTAGTGGACTGGGTTGCTAGCAACAAACTTATTTTAAATAATACTAAAACATGTTTAATCTCTTTTACTTTAAATAAAATAAATCCGCCATGTATTCAACTTTGCAGAAATAATAATATGATGGTGTGTCAGTCGCAGAGGACATTGGGTTTGAGTTTTGATGCGGAATTGCGGTGGAATGTTCACATAGACGATTGATGTAAGAAAATTAGACAAAACTGTTACGCACTAAAATTTATTTCCCAGCAATGTAGCAAGGAAGTGTTGATGATAGTTTATCACTCCACAATAGAAAGCCTCATTAGATATGGCATCATGAATTGGGGAAACAGCACGCATGCTTTTAGAGTGTTTTTATTACAAAAATATGCAGTGAGAATAATTGAAAAATTAAATAGAATGCTTTTATTTACTTTCTTTGCTTTATTCTTTCACGGACTGTTTCGAATATTATATATTATTCACCCGATATTTTTGTTTTACGTGTAAGGCTGTGGTGTAAGTATGCATATTATGGCATTAACAATAGGGCTTATATGACAATTAATCCAGGTAGTTTTTCCCACAGAAAAGTGATGCCATCGTGTCGTGTAAAATCCTGCAAAAGCAATAGTTGCAAAGATTATGGAGAACTAACTTTTCCTATGTAAGTTGCAGAATAATGCCATAGCTTAAAAATATTCTGAAATTATGATAATGCTTAGTGTTTCTATGTGAAATAATTTTTTGTAGAATGCCCAAACATTGTTGTGTGGATTACTGTTACAGGGGGTACAATAAATCCCTGCAAAAGTAAGCGTGCATATGTTTGTTCACTACATTTCCTCGAAAGGGATTTTGATAGAACGGGACAGATTGTGCGAATTAAAGAGGGAGTTATTCCAACATTGAATTCGGACAAAGAAAATCTAAAAAAACATATTTTTATTTAGAATCCCTTGATATTCCTGAAAACAAAGGGTAGAGGTAAATAAATGATGTATAACATATATATTTCTTTAAATATAATCTTGACGGTATTAACTGTCACTCATGTGTCATCAAAATTGTTAGTAATAAATATTATTTAGGTAAGGTTTAAGTAGTAAAAACTACGTTCTTACGTTCAAATTATTATATATTGATGACTAGTTTCGGCTATGATGCCATCTTCAGATCAACTGGAAATGGTCAATTTATATAGAAGTAGTAATATTAATTAGATTTTAAATTATTTAACAAGTTATTGTTTTAAATTATATGAATTCGGAATATTATAACAGTAGATGTAAAAGTATTAAATATTATTTAATTTCGTCTGAAATCTAAATTGTAAAATGGTAACGACTCAAGCCTCTAACACCTTATAATGACCACGAAGAGTGAAGACCAGTCGAAACACCAGGGCTACAGGAAGAACACCCACAGGTGACGCAGTCCTTTTGACATTGTAGATATTATTACTGGCTTGTAATATTGTCAATAAATAGTATAGTATAGTATAGTATAGTAAATAAAAAGGAGGTACGATATATTTGCAAGTGCACCGAAAAACAAATTCGGAATGTAATGGTCTTGACAGGAAATAATATTCCACAAGAACTTCCTAACGACTTTTGTTTATTTACTATCTAGTCATGTTCCCCAAAACATCTTTTCTAGTTTATCCCATCATTTGTTAGATATGTCACCTCTGGAAGAACCGCATGAAATTTGAAACTCATGTTTCAAATTTAAGCAAAACCATAATATCGTCTTATAGGAAAATTAGATTTCATAATTGAGCGAAGAAGTTTACAGAAAGAATACAAGGAAAATCAATAAGGAAGGAATTCAGTAAACTAATATTATTTAATCATCAATAAATTATACAACAACTACTGCAGTATATTATTTGCTTCTAAAGACAACATACAATGTTGGATTGTTATGACAAGTCGTGAAGATCTCATAAAACTTGTACCTATTAGATTTTTCCTACGTATTTTTATATGGCGTTGAAAGAAATTTTTTTTTCTCTGTTATTAAACCTGAGAACGAATGTTGTATATGTTACCAGTTCATCGTAAGTTTAGAAACTGTCTATAGTTCTAAGTTGTCCCCAACTTTAATAAAAAAAACCAATGCCATATAAACTACATAGGATAAAATCTAATATACCTATGCTGCTAATTATCATTACAAATTGCAAGTGCTATTAAAATTTATTGATATCCTTAACTTTATTTATTTGAATATCCGCCATGGTATCGACGTCATTGATGACGTTTGTGTTCCAATATGGCGCATTTCAATTGATGGCATCTTATGGCAATCCTATTTGTTTCACAATGTTTAAGTGAAAGTATTAAAATAATTATAACAATTTTCGACATAATTTTTCTTCTGCCTATATGTACAGCAGCAACATCTTTATTACGTATGCCCAGCATCGTCCGTTTGACCAATCTACGATAATGAAATGTATACATTGATAGATCTCACGAGCAATGACGAATAATAAATACCGGACGAATCAAGATATTCATGTTTGTACGTTCAATGAAGAAACGTTTACTGAAGCAAGACGATATTTCGTCAGTCGAGCTTGGAATTTCGATTGTGGGAAGCTAGTATTCAACCGCCAGCCGCCGAAGAAGTCAAACATCATCGTCAAACAAACTGCGTCCCGAGTCTAGTTCGGTTCTTCAGTTGGTATGTATTGTATGAGCCTTCTTGGTGTAATGTCGAAGGTAAACAGAATACATAAATATGTAGTTTGACAGGAATGCAAGGAAACAGAAGGACATAGATACATAGAAATGTGTAATATATGTAAAACACCGTATGTATGCACCATAGAATAGATGATTTTATATCTCTCTCAATGTATTAGTTTTGGTGATGATTTTGTACTTTTAAGGAAAGTATTATAGTATTTCGCTAGTTGTTGGTGGAGTAAAGATCTATTCTTTCTGTAAATCCTTTTGTTAATCTGGAAAAAAATACAAATCCCTTTCATTGCTTCACTTACAATACTTTATTTGGTTTTGGTTTATTTTTAAAAGCAAAATATTTGTCTAAAGTCGGCTATATACACGTATTTGTTGACTAATAACACAAAACAATTGTTTAACAAAACTTAATATATATATATAAACGAACAAGATGATCGGAATATAATCCAAGAAACTTACATCCTGCTGGTGATTCTAATATTTCATTCTCAAAAGGCTACGGAGGCTAAGCCTCCCCTATTATTAACATAATCATCGGCTATACCAATTGTGTGATTAAACACTTTTACGGTGGTAATTCCGCGGAAGTAACTCGGGATTTATTTGCAGCTAATTTCCCCGATAGTACTAATTCCCAATGAAAGCACCATTCGTAGAACCGTTAATCGATTTGAAACTACATTTTCTTTAGTAAATAATAAAAATAAAGTTGTTCCGGATAAGAATGTAAGCGATATAGAAATTCGAGTATGTGCTTTAGTTGAAGTAAATCCCACTATGTCATCTCGACAAATTGCTCGCGAATTAGGTATCTCTAAAACAACGGTTCATAAGATTTTACGTACTAATAAATATCGTTCATACAAATTTACAAGTTCACAAGTACTTCTTCCCGATGATTATTATCGCCGAATGGAATTTTGCGAAAGAATGATAAATAAATATCACGATAACCAATTTTTTTTTTAACAACGTATTGTTCACAGATGAAAAAACATTTTACCTACACGGGCATCATAACCGCGCAGTTTGTCGTTACTGGTCGCGTAAAAATCTACATTTAAATATACCAACGCGAACGCAGTATCCACAGAAGCTAAATGTATGGGCAGGTATCATTGGAAATCATATAATTGGGGCTTTTTTCATTGACGGTAATTTAAACGGAAATAGATACCTACAGTTACTTGAAAATAATATTATTCCGGCAATACGGGAGCGATTTAATATAAATGAAGTTTGGTTTTAGAAAGATGGTTGCCCAGCACATAATACACGCATTGTAACAAACTTTATAAACGCGGTTTTTGAAAACAGATGGATCGGTAACTCGGGCTCTATTAAATGGCCAGCGCGGTCCCCTGATCTAGCTCCAATCGATTTCTTTTTATGGCCCTTTTTACAGAATACAATATACGGATACGGTGATCAACGGCCATCAAACCTAGAGGAACTGCGCGCGAGAATTATTGAAATCAGTAATACTGTCAAAGCAGATATGTTAACAAATGTTCGTTGGAATTTTTATGATCGGTTGGGTTACTGTTCTTATCAAGAGGGAGGTTTATTTGAACACTTAATAAATTAATTTACTTCAAATTTTATTATTGTTTAAGAATAATATTCTCTTTTAGCTAATTGCAGGTTTATTGCAATGTTGAATACAATTCTGTTTTAAGAATTAAATATTTTATTTTCCATTATTTTATTATAGTTGCGTTTTTAGATTTTATACTTGTTGAACAATATTATTTTAGTTTTTATTTTAAAGTTTAGGAGTTCTGATTATTTATTTTTGATTTTTTATGTTACTCCCTTGAACAAAACGTCACGAGCCGCCACTGGTAAGTACATTAGAAAATAAATTGTGGCGATGTATGTATACTACAATTGTAACCAAATGTCATATACTCTGATTTGTGACTAGTATACCCTAGTAAGTATATTCTATAGTAAAATACATTTCATCTGCGACATGTCTGAGAGCGCACACCAATTTGTATATTAAATAATACAGAAGGCACCCATGCACCATCATCCCTTAGAGAAACAGACAAAATAAATCGCCTCAGAAAATAAATAAAACGCTGAGATTATGTGTATAAATAAATATGTACAATATACGTATATAATAGATATTTATTTTAACGTAGCGACAGAACAAATACACCGAGATTTCAATACTAATGTCCTTATTAGTATAACGCAAGTACAGACACAGACCCACCAAACGAACCACAATGATAAAGTATTTATTTGTAGTGCGGGCGATGTTTATAAGTGCCATTAGCGTTCCCGAAAAACACGGTCACGGATCGCACCACTGAAATAAATCATTCAGCATTTCCTTCCTTAAGAAAACACGACGCGGCCGACCAGAAACCCCGGAGGTATACGTGCGAGAAGACGGAGGAACGAATCCCAAAGATGAAAAAAGGTAACCCGCAGTGCGCATCAGAAGAGATGGAAAAGAAGTAAATATTTTTTCATTAAGTTGATGCGCGGTCTCCCCACAAGAGAGGCTCTAGAAAGTGGTGTGTTTACATATACTAGATACACGCACACAGACATATGTAGGTACAATCATCCAGAAAGGACGAATGAGAAGGAGAACGGTCGTGCACAGCATCAAAAGAAATAATTATCACGGAATTGTTTTTAGAGGTAGTTTACGAGGCGGGTACATGAACTCCTGAAAGAATAAATGAAGTGCGGACGACGGAAAATGTTGAGATATATGCGGTACTACTTGTTTGTTACTCTCTATATGCATCAGATGGAATGGAATATGTTGTATACGGGATAATACTTTCATGTGCTGCTTGTAACTTTTGTATTGCAGCGAGCTTTGATCTGCGTCCCGGAAAACTAGTGTTTATATACTATTACTGCGTCGTGTATGGAGATAAATGCTTGGATACCATTCGAATGAAAAAATATACGCTACCGTTAACGAATGCAAAATCATTTGGCACTCGAATTGCTTGCCCCGACTCTAATCGTAAAGCGAGAGAAAGTTGTAAAATGTAGAGGTGTATATTCGACTGCTTTTACTTATAGTTTTAGAGAAATGAATCGAGTTTATTTTATAGTAGGACAAGCCTACGATGGAGCAAGTGTTATGGCTGGCGCTTACAATGGACTGCAAACTCAAATTTTACGACTAGAAAGAAACGCTCAATTTGTGCATTGTGCAGCTCACAATATCAATCTGCTCATTAATGATGCTGTAAAGGATGTTCCGGAAGTCACTAATTTTTTTCATACTTTGAATGGTTTGCACACATTTTTCAATGCCAGTGTTAAAAGATGGGAATCACTTAATGAAACTGAAATTCCATCACGAAAACTTAAACGATTATGCCCAACGAGATGGGCTTCAAGAGATGAAGCTTTAACGGCGCTTCGCTTCAGATACAAAGATGTTATAAAGTCGCTAACAGAAATTATTTTAAAATCAACGCGTCATGAGGAAAAGGCGGAAGCGCGGGGACTCAAAAGCCAACTTGAAAATTTTAATTTCATTTGTTTAGTTGTAATATTTTCAAAAATATTGTCCTTAGTAGCTCCACTGAGTAAATACCTACAGGGTAGCTCTATTGATATAAAAGATGCTGGAACTTACCTCAACAATGTGTATGAGGAATTGACACGATTAAGACATTCATTTGATGAAATTAAAGATGCAGGTGTAGAACTTGCAAATACGTGGGGCATAGAGCCTAATTTTGAAAAGAAGAGACTACGACGGACAAAAACCCACTTTGATGAATTAAGTCAAGATGAACGAATTGAAAACAATGAAAAGAGATTCAAAATAGAAGTTTATTTTAAAGTATTGGATATCCTAATTTCCAAAATTGGCGACCGATTTCATTCTTTTCAGAAAGTACTAAAAAAATTTGAGGTTTTGCATCCTAAAACATTAAATAGTGTTAATGATGACGAGCTTTACCGCTTATCAAAATGCTTAAGTAACGAATACAATTCAGACTTAATGGATTCGTTTTCGCAACAAATGGTTACTTTTCGGATGGCTATGAAGCACCAAATTAAAAATGTTGAAAGTATTAGACAACTG
This sequence comes from Cetonia aurata, assembly GCA_949128085.1. Classification (NCBI taxonomy): domain Eukaryota; kingdom Metazoa; phylum Arthropoda; class Insecta; order Coleoptera; family Scarabaeidae; genus Cetonia; species Cetonia aurata. The sequence goes on along the minus strand of OX421884.1, from coordinate 63,415,580 downwards.
GCTAAAGTCATTCTTTGCGAACATTCTACGTTATCTGCCAGTTTTCCTGACGTGTGTAGAGCTTATGTGCTATTCATGACTTTGCCTGTGACAACTGCCAGCGCTGAAAGGTCATTTTCAAAATTGAAGCTGATTAAAAGCTACCTTAGAAGTACAATGTCTCAAGGAAGACTGAGTGGACATTCTATTTTAAGTATCGAAAATGAAACAGCTCGAAAAATTAATTTTGATTCAATTATCGATACTTTTGCTACCTCAAAATCTCGCAGAAAGAAGTTCTAGATTATTTTGGGATTTTGGAAAAATGTTCTAGATTTTTTTTTTATTTATTATGTAATACTGTAGTATGTTATGCAAGATATGTTTTGAGTTATATATTTTATTGGTTTGTATTGAACCTATATGTGTATGTATGTTTAATTTTGTAATTAAGTGAATTTAAGCCTAAAATCAAAAAAGTATTTACTTAAAAAAACAACAAATGCCTTTATAATATTAAAGACTTCTTAACAATGGAAATTTAGTATGTATTTATATAACATGGAACTATTTTATTATTTATGTACCTAGTAAATAAAACAGTGAATAAAATAAATTAGTAAAGTTTCTAAACGATAACATGTGGCAGCAATAAAAGTTAAATTAGCGTTGCGGTATGGAAAAAGGGCGCAAAATTTCAAATTGCGAGGGGGCGAAACCATAATAAGCTCCGCCACTGCGCTGATGTTGTCTATGATTAAAAAAAAAGCGAAATGAATTATTGAAATCAATGTCATTTTCGGTTCAATGCAAAGTGTAACAATGTTAGAGAGAGTGAAATATTGTACATTCTCCTACTTGTCGCCTTAATAAACTTCCTATAAGATTGCGTTATTTATGAGTTTATTCGATTCCAGATTTATCTACAATAACGACAGCTAAATCCATCTTACTTAAGCCGTAATAGCTTGCCGTTTCCAATTAATCTTTTGTGAAGCGCGACATATACTTGAATGAAATTGATATACGACTCCGCGTGTACGTGCGGACGACTCCACGACTTCCAGTCTACCCGAGATAAAACCAATAAGAGGAGATCGACGGACCGTAATGATAATATAGACGGATCGCTAGTCCGAAAATGGTTTGCCGGGCGATAGCATGGACATTGGAGAAGACGATATTGTGTTGTATATGTCCCTTTCGCATTCAAAGAGGAGGGAGTGAGAAGGGAAGGGTTGGTTATTGCTAGCCGCTGTTGCTGCGTCGTCGGGAGTGAACTTTGACTCGGGCACAATGCTTATATTAGTAATTACGTTGGGAAAATTAGTTAGCGGTCGCGTCATCCCTCTCTTCTTATCGTGCCAATAATTTATGGGCATCGTTAACCCCGGCTGACCGCTCTTCGACGCTATTGTGCTCCTTTTCGTTTTGTGTTCGTCGCCTATGTGATTGATGTGCTATTGCTGATGCTGAGCGAATTGATTGATTGTGTATCGTTACTGCGGAGGGAAAGTTTATTGAACTGTGAATATTGTTCGCAAATAACCTGAAAGGAATATAATTGTGAACTATTTATATTAATAATATTCTCCGAACTTGTGAATTTTACTTGTTTTTACTTCCCTTTTTGCAAGAATCAACTTGGTATTGTTGTAGCCTAGATGATTACATTATTATTAGTTCCGTTCTGTTAGTTTCATTTACTTTTACATTTTGTTAACGACAGTGGTACTGTTAAGAAATCTGTTTATGTTCTCGCGCAAACGAATTCACAACTCCAAGGTGTGACTTTTACTTGTGGTTCTCAACCCCTACCCGAAACACAACCACGGTTTCGACGAGAAACGAGAATACAGTAGTACCCCGTGATCCGCTGACTCCGTATCCGCGGATTCAGTCATCCGCGATTTACCTATGATGAGCAGAAAACGCGTTATATCAATAAATACAGAAACAAATAAAGACATTCGAGCCTTATTGAAAGTTATAGGAGCATTTGTCGATATATCGTCGTATAGATGAGTCATCCCCTGAATTCGGCGCTCTTATGATAAGTTAAACAAGTTGGAACGTGCTTAAGGTGCCACTCGCATTTACTTGTACATATGTATAAACGCTCCTGTTAACTATGAATTTAGTACTATTCGAAATTCGAATTGTCGGACAAGACAGTGCCAGCAATAGTTTTTAAATTTTTATGGCTCAATTTTTATTCTTAACCTAGTTTCCAAGATCCGCTCATAGAGTTTATAAGCCGTATACAGTAAAGACAGAGAAGTGGAAACAAATAGTGAGAAAATAGAACTTAAGGGCGTTGAGCTACATGCAAAAAAAAACATAAAATAAACAAACAACAAATTTGAGTAGCATATATATTCACTTGCGAGACATTATAATTAGTATTTTGTAGTAGGGGAAAGTGGGGTAAGTTGACGACCTTAAGGGAAATTTGATTTCAGTCACAACATACTACAAATTAAATGAAAATGCATAATATTTCAGAGAACACAATATATTAGTAACAAAAATACATAAACAATAAATGAAAATTCGTAAATTTTAAAAAGAAAAAAAGCAAAAACTAAGCTTCTATACTTTCGTCATCTTACCTCATGGGTAGTGTAAGATGACTAATTGTGTGGGGTAAGATGACGATTACAAGCAAATATCACAAACGAAATCCCCAGTACCTTCATACCCTGTACAATCTTCATGCCACCAACACTGGCACTTGTGACACTGAATCCAGTCTTCGTTGGGTGGTTCGGTGTAAAGTTCATTGCATCCAGGACAAAATATCGGTGTGTTATCCTTACTTTTGTTTTTTTGTATGAAACACACTTTTCGAAACATTACTTTTTGTCCTATCTTTTTTTTTGTGGATGGTTCCGGTTCTTTTCTTTTGCTGTTCCATTTCTTCAAGAGCTAATTTAACTGGAGTTGATGTAATAACAGATGTTTTCTGACGTTTCCTATTTGTAACTGGTCTATTATAGGTTGGAAGAGGCCTAATTTTCCACAAATTTTCGCGATTGCCTTTTTTGCATGGTTGGCAAGATAACGGTGTCAACTTTTCATTACTTGCTGATCCAACTAAATTTGTGTCAGATGGAGAATGAAAATTTTGTTTGCTAGTTGAGGGTGGCGGTGTGCTGTGTCTGATCATTCTACGTTTATAATTTGCAAGTGGCTCGTTATCTGAGTCACCTGTATCCGAAGATGACTCTTGTGCTTCTATGGGTATTTCTGGCTGTGATAGTAAATGTCTTTCAGTAACAGTTGATGGAGCAAAATCAACGTCACTGAATACCCCAGGGTTATATGGTTCAATACCACATGCTGCAAAACCCTTCATAGCAACGCCGATAGTTGCTGCTTTAATATATGCGTCCCCAAACAATCTTCCGATTTCTTTGTCAGTGATCGCTTTGCCTGGATTATTAATCACAACTCTGATTGAAATATGTTTTTAAAGGCCCAAAAAAAGACACATCAAGAGGTTGGAGCCGATGTGTCGTATGAGGGGGAAGACCTAACATTACAATTCCTTGTTCTCTGCAATAATTTATTCCCTCTAAAGATATATGAGAACTATGATTGTCAACTAAGAGTAACACTGGTTTCTCTTTAGTTGGATGTGCATATTCAGAAAAATGCTGAAGATATTGAACAAATGATTCTGTATTCATCCAACCACTGCTATGTGCTATGCCCTTGGTGTTTGGTGGACATCCATTAAGCAACTCAGGTCGCATCCGAACACGACCAAATACCAAAAATGGGGGTATGAAAACTCCTTGCGCGTTCATAGCACAGACAGTTGTATTGCGGCCTCGTTCTGCTGACACGATTTTTGCTACTCTTCGACTACCCGTTGGTGATAGAACTTTTGGTAGTTTTGACGGAACAGTAGATAAACCGGATTCGTCAGCATTATATATTCGGTCAGCGCTGAAGTTATATTTTTGCTTCACCTCTGCTAGTAGGGTAAAAAATGATTCTACTGCTGGTTTATTAAATCCAATTAGTCGACCTATAATAATATAATATTAATACTGCTAATTAAATATATTTAACACAATTCACTAACCTATTGATGTTGATTCAGGTGTTCTCATGCTCAGTTTGTATTTTGCCATAAAACTATATGCCCAGTCCTTACCAGCCATTTTATTTCTGTTATTAAATCTGTGAGTAATAGAATTTATTTCTGCATACTGGTATGCCAATTGTCGGAATTGCAATAGCGTCAAACCAAATGCTCTGTCATTTAAATCTGTAATATACTCTTTCAAATCACGTTCTTCTTGCTCTGAAAACGTTTTCCTGAAGCGTCCTCCATGTAGCGGCAGCTGGATATTGTTGCGACGCTTAGAAACATATCTACGGAGAGTAGCTTCTGGAATTCCAAATTCTGTACTCGCTGAATTGCATGACATACGGTTTTCTATTACTGCTTGAATAGCATTATTCATGTGATCCTCATTCCAGTTTCTGCGACTGGTTTTTCTTTCATATTTTCTCGGCATCTGTTAAAAACATTTAAATTTTTTAGTTGTGGGGTAAGTTGACGAACTCGTCGTCTTACCCATCGTCAACTTACCCGATTGCTAACCTAACCTTGTTTTGCGGCACCAACAAAAATGTGCCGGTTAGAGTCAGCATTTCGAGTACCAGAAATAAAGTGCACATAGGCAAGTAATCATTATAAAATTGACAAGCGAATTTTACCTTGTTTTTTTTTTGTTGAATGCTTATTTATCGCGTTAAAAACTTATAACTTTAGAGGCACGAAATAAATAACCGGCATTATGTTTTTACGAGTGATGACAGAGACATCTACCTCTGGAAGTTACAACTACATCAAAATCTGCATAAACTGCAGTGCATATATTACAGGCATCTGTTTAAAAGATGGAAATATTCAGCATTCGTCATCTTACCCGCCTCGCCGTCTTACCCCACTCTCCCCTATAGCTATGACCTTGATGACTGCTTGTAGACAGTTCATCATGGATACCACTAATTTTTCTATAAAATTTTAGCGTCACCTTGTGCTATTCTCCTACAAAACGCTTTTTTCTAAATCTTCTCTATTTTTAATTGGCTTTTTCTTCAGATGATGCTTGATTTCTGTCCAAAGGGGTTTATGTCTGGGCTTTAGGTTAATGTTTCCTGTACATGTCGAATACTTATTATCCATTCCTTAACAAACCAATCAGCCGTGTGTTTCGGGTCTTCAGCTTGTTGGAAAATTAAAGTTTTCAATCTCAAGATTTCACTTGCCTTGCCTTTAAGTGTTTTCTTAACTATTCAGTTACACAATCAACCAATCCCAATCTAATTGAGTGTAAACAATATTGTTGTGGAACAAAGAAATATGCTTGGAAATCTAATTTCGTTTGTAAAAAGAATCCTGTCTCTCAGTGCAATAACCCGTTCTCAAAATAGAGAAAAAAAAATGTCGACAGTCACGTACTTACTATACAACGTAGTTATCGGTTGGTTATTTTCGACACAGCCATGGTAAATATCAATTTACAATCGACACCTCATTCCTCATTCGATATCGTCGGCATTCTAATTAGTGTCGCTTAGGTAATCGAATTATGCATGCCGAAGATCGCACGAAAAACCTCACAATCAGTCACGTCAGCGGATCGGCCGACACTGAAAAGCGAAACCGTGTTGTCACGTAATTTTCAATTAGCGCTTAATTGCGAGGTCGTCGAAAACTTCGACTGTATAAACGCATAGGTACAATATAAGATATGCAAATGAGGATTTTCATACGCGACAGACTGTAGCGAGTTCGTGAGTAAATTTTTTAATGTCTGAGTTTAATTATTTCAAGCCTTTGTTGTATGAAAGATATAATTAGTGACCGAAGAGGCACCTGAGATCGGTATCAAGTAGCTACCGATATTCAGAAATACATATACCAAATGTCCGCATTATAGCGATCCTGTAGTGTAAGCGAGATACACAGAGGTATCCGTGCATTAGAACGGTAAAGAAGTATACGGAATATTCGACTGGATTACATTAGCATATTGCTATGATGCACTCGTATTTGCCAAGAAATCCACATTTCTACGCTGTCGCCGCACAGGCGCTTGAGCCGTCGCACACGTGCGTGTCAGATGCATTTCATATTTCGTCGGGAGAACTACTCGCTCGTACTATTTAATAAAACGCGTTGTTGGTAGGTAGATAACGGTTATTTTAAAAATGGAGTACTATACGCCGGAGCAAAAACTCTTCATGATTAAACACTTTTACGGTGGTAATTCCGCGGAAGTAACTCGGGATTTACTTGCAGCTAATTTCCCCGAAAGTAAAATTCCCAATGCAGGCACCATTCGTAGGACCGTTAATCGATTTGAAACTACATTTTCTTTAGTAAATAATAAAAATAAAGTTGTTCCGGATAAGAATGTAAGCGATATAGAAATTCGAGTATGTGCTTTAGTTGAAGTAAATCCCACTATGTCATCTCGACAAATTGCTCGCGAATTAGGTATCTCTAAAACAACGGTTCATAAGATTTTACGTACTAATAAATATCGTTCACAAGTACTTCTTCCCGATGATTATTATCGCCGAATGGACTTTTACGAAAGAATGATAAATAAATATCACGATAACCAATTTTTGTTTAACAACGTAATTCGCCCAGTTGAAGTCTACGAAAAGCCAAGTTCTTGTGCATGACCAGGAATTAACTTTCTGGGGTTCTACTGCACACTTTCATGGGCCGCTGCGATGTTCTCGGCCGATCTAGCGTTCTTTTGACGTACGGGTGTTGGCTGCCCGTAGTATTACAGATGACTCTGGATGGTATTCAGTAAAATTGAAGAGTTATTTAATTTATAAAATATAATTTATAATTTGAAATATTGTCTGCAAGTTTCGTAGCAGTACATATCGTCATATGAACTACCAACATGTCACTTCCGTTGCTTTACCATACCTTTCTGTGAAGGTTCTGAAGTTCTTCTTGGTTCGGTTGTCAAAATAGCTGTCAAACAATCTATCATTCATATATGAGTGATCTGTATTCCTAATACTACAAATGCGGCAAAATTCATCTTAGTAAGTGGTAATCGACAAAATATTGTACGCACCACGGCCGGAAAGTGTCTTTATGGAACTTGTTTGGTTGTTCGTTTTGGTTTTCCGTCTCGGCACACAATCTCCGAACTCGTTCGATAAAACATTACTTTCCAGCCTTGATACGTGGAGAACCATTTAACATTTACTCTCAGTGAACGTATTTTTTTGTTTGTTTCTAGATTTTTTAAGAGATGCTAATTTATTTTCAGGCTAAGGTTTGATTCACCGAAGGTTTTCAATTCACAATGTAATGTATTCGATATTTAGATTATAAATTTGATTACAAATAACGTTTCTTAATAACGCTTGGTCCTAAGAGGTCTTATTAAGAAACTAAAAATTAGTATCGTTTGCTCTCAAGTTAAGTTCACAAATTTCATCTTTCCCTGGCAATTATAAGAATATTTTAAGTGGTAAATTTTTGTTTAAAACTAGGAAGGGATAAAACCACATATTATTCTGTTTTTGCTTTGTTAAATGTAATTAAATTGTTGCAGCACCATTGTTCAATTTTCTGCATGTCTTCGTCTATATTTCTCTGGATCTGTTGGTCATTTTTACCTGGATTACCCTGCATTTTTTCTCTTGAATAAATAATAATCCCCGAAACGACAAAAAAAACTATACCTATTATATTATGTAAGTATAGCCGCAAAACGCAGAACAAGTGTTGCGTTCCTTCGGCACTACATAAAAAAGAAAAGAAAGGAAAAAAAAATGTACACACGCAGAGTGAACAACCAACAAAAGACGAATGCCAGACGGAAGTGCCATTCCGAAGCGGGTAAAATATTGCCGACAATTTGAACGTCTGTTGTCGTTGGGCGAAGCACCGTGTGTTGGCTGGGATTGTATCACGTGCTAACGGTAGCCTCTGGGCTATTCTAGCGCCACTGCTATATACGTTTTTGTCTGTAGAGTCTCTTTAACTGTGTATAATATGTAGTATACACTTGCATAAAGTGATTCCCAGCTTAAATGATGCAATCGTGAAACAAATTAGTTTATTCAAATTATATGATCAAAATAAATGTTTATTTTAAAACTAATTTCAGTTATAACAACTAGGTCGTTTCAATGATAACAACACTCCAGATAAACAACGTTTCGGTAGGAAATAAACTTATAATATTCAATAAAACACAAGAACAACGCTAAAAAAATTTATTATTAACAACAGGCAACACCCTAAATTTACTTACCCACCATTTTTATATATACCTGAATGTATTGATTTAGTTTTTTTGGAAATTTGTATACTGTATTTCTTTATAAATGCTAACAAATAATAGAACTAATCACCATAACCTAAAACAGATTTTATTTTTTGTTGTGTACTTATGTTATTAGTAAGAAATTACGAGCAGTACACAGTGAGAAAAATGTAGGAAATTTTACTACAATTGTCAGCATTTATACTACACATTGTAGTATAGTGGTTTTCAAATTATAAGAAACTAACTTTTAAATCCTTAATGCTTTTATTGCACCTCCTGTAGTAATACTCTTGAGAAGGGTACTGTTTACCTGCTTACATTATATGAATCGCCGGGCCGTATTAACTATGAATTACGGCCCCATTAAATAATAATATAATTTTAATTTTAATAATATGAATTGAAATTGGAGCACGGAAGAGAAAATATTTATCACAAGATGCAAAGCAGATACTTCTCAATATCTATAATACTCTGATGGAAGAAAATAACGAAGGACAAACCAAGAACATTCAACGAACGTCGCAATTAACCAAAGTGCCTATTGGAACAATATACAAGGCAATTAAAAATAACGCAGAGCCTCGAAAGCAAAGAAGTGACAAAGGAGCACCGAGGAAAATTAAAGAGTATGAAATTGATATTATTAGGCAACAAGTATATTGCATGTATAGCGAAAATGTTGTACCTACACTGAGAGAAATAGATAGTACTCTTTAACATAAATATAGTATACTTTAATATATTTTATAGCTCCTATAGGGACAATCATATTTTATATTACCGGTGACAATATCTGTATAGTAAATATCTGTGAATACTTTTTATTAACTCGTATGGTAAAGTGTACTATATTTGTATTATTAATTTGGGCATACATGTTAGTAAATGTGTAAAAAATGTCTAGTAGCGCTGACTATATTTGATAATAACTGTTAACAATGAAAACAATATTAAATATAGTTTAATAATTTTTAATTATAATTAATTAATATAATTTGATTAGCCGGTGACAGCCGGGCGAATTGCCGTCGTATCGGGCAGGATTGCGGGAATCAGACCGGCCCGTGTACTGTAGAGTACTACCGGTATTGAAGCGCCTCGTAATTCTCGTCTGTGGGCGATTGTCCACAGTACTTTTTACACGACGTTAACCATGTATAAGCATCATATAGATATTACGCAGCCACATTTACCGATCACAATTTACATTGAGTACGAATTTCAAAGATTATGAAACAAGCGTAGCGCCATCTTTACGACAAAAGCTGTAGTATCACATATTTATGTAGCTAAACCAATTATGAGTATTATGATATTCCTACTATATAGATATAAAACTATACAGCATTAATTTCATTCCATCTCATTATTAATGCCGTTTTCAATAATCAAAGTAAGGTGACTGTTGCAAGCACCTAACCTAACCTAAATAAACACAACACAGTAAATTTGCTACACCTGTTATTATAACTGTCTTCACTACATTATATGCAATTTATTATATTCACTTGTTGTAAAATATTGTAAAACATTTCACTATATTTTGTAGAAGATTGTCACACAATATTTTTAAACAATTTTATTGCTTTTTTTGTAACCGTGATATAGGAAAATGCAACGCCGTTGTTCTAAAATTTTGCACAATAGTAGGAATTCTTACTACAATTTCCGTCAAACAGTGAAGTGTAAATATTACAACATGGATTTTTCTCTGTGCAGACACAAACATGCACCGACACGAATACGTACACCTGTATCACACGTACATAACACGTGTGAGTGGCAATACAGCTTATTGGTCGATTTCTTCGGTAAAGATCGACAATGAATAGAGCAAGGGGTGGGAAGAGCGTTACGAACATTTATGTTAGAAATTGAATATGCATCGAATACCTGGTAACATCCAGATTTTACCTCTTACTATAAGCATGGTAACATCTGGTTATTTTACTCTTAATACCCCACATATTGTCGTTTTGACAATAATTATGTTACTAATAAACATAAAGAGATTTACTATCTAATTTCTACAATCCATTTTTCTCAGTGTACAATTGAGTCCTTACATAAAAAAATTAATGATGAAAATATTGATATTCAATGTTCTAAAATAACCTTGTGGCGGACGTTAAAAAAAGCCGGTTTTAAATTGCGTTTTACTATTACCTTATAGTGCCGTAATTTATACTCAATCCGGCCCCTGCATTCATATGCTGCAAGCAGGCAACCCGTACCCTTTCAGTGAGGCGGGCAGGTAATTATCCCCACATAAGATGCAATAAAATCATTACAGGCTTAAAATGTTACTTTCTTCTATCTTGAAAAGAACTATACATATAGGGATAAGTACAACTTGTAGCAATGTTTACCATCAAAGTTTGGAGTATTAATTCTTATAATTTGTATGAAAAACAAGAATGAACAGTTAGTTTTCTTTGAACATCGTTGTAAGATAAAGTAGTATTTATTGTAGTAAAATTGTATGCAATTTTCTGTGACTTTTCTATATAGGGTAAGTGGAGGAGAGATGGACCACATTTTAAAAAAGGTTGAGTAAAACTTAAACTATAAAACATATATATTTTTAAAAATATAACATATAAACTGCATGTAGTTAGGAATACAAATATATACGTTAAACTAAATATTCGTAACATATTCATTCAGAAAAGAATTAAATTAACTTTTTACTTTTAAGTCCATCTCGCCTACACAGTGCAGGAGAGATGAACCAGTCACAGGAGGTTAGATGGACTATGTACTTAATATCGATTTTGTGTTCGTCTCATGTTTTCCACATAAAGGACACTTGTTCGTAAACTTGGTGCAACTTTCGTGCATCCACCGGCCACATATTATACACTGGATCCAATCTTCAGTGCGCTTAGTTTTTCTATAGTCCTTCTATATCAATTTTTGCTACTACAAATTTTTACAAATTTGTGTTACTATTTCAAACAAAATTGATCCTACAAACAGCTGTGAACTTTTCCTACAACGGCTAGTATTAAATGATAAACGTATACGTTAGAGCCCACTGTTTGTATTACTTATTTCTACAAAATCGTTAATACTGTGCCATGTAAGTTTTTACTACAAGGATTTCTCTCAGTGCAGAAATAAATGATTCTACAGATGGTTTTATATTCCATGGCGATCCAAAAACTTTTTGATGTTACTATACAATGTGTTCACTTTTTTCCTTCTAAATCATCAGCTAATAAAAGAATTAATCCTACGAATAAAACCCCGGTATTTTATCTCGTCAGGCACATTTATAAGGTACCCATTTTACGATCGTCATAGTTGCAGCGTCATTATACGAGTTCAACGTGGAGAGATTTACGAAATGCTGCATTACTTTGCTCTAATCATGTTTAAAACGGAACCCTCAAGGTTGTTATCAATGCCCGCGTAAATGTAGCTGTTCCAAACACAATAATTTCCTATATCGAAACTGATCACCCCGATTATAAGCCAGGATCTAGTGAAATAAAAAAAAAAAAAAAATACACGGCAGAGACTTTTACGATGTGTTTATAGGGTTGTGCTCGTTGCTATCGGCCGACTGCTCAGCTTATTTTCATTGACGTTTTACGAGACTTTCTTGTCGTCTAACGGTCCCGGTTATTATGCGTGTAAAAACTTTTATTAGCGCGACTGCAGCGACGAGGTTCTGGAAGCGAAATCAAATGCTTGTCGTCCAGGTCTCTCCGTGTTCGGTACCTTGTCGAACGACCGAATAGTAAAAATAAAAAAAAAGTCATGCTGTATACACACACACACGCGGAGTCGCGGAGGGACGATAATATTTTTATGAGATCGTCAATTATATGCAGGCACGTCGTTTTGTTACCTGATGCAATAAAAAGGATGTTACGCATTTTAACGGGCCCGTAAAACGTTAGATACTGTCTTTATTTTTAAACGATGTTCAAGTCCGTGTTTGTATAAAAATTGCTGAAAGAAGGAAGTTGCGACGGCGATAAATTTTTAAGGAAACCATAAAATCGATCAAACAGAGAGATGAGAAACGCTATTACACCTTTGAAAATATCAAATCCGCATGCTTGCTCAGAAAATTATACAAATCTATATTTAATCAACGTCTTCAGCATTTTCAAAAGGTATTTGAAAAGGTTTTCGAAAAATAATTTTGAGTCGAGAGTTCGGATTTGTTGGTAATGAAAATGCGTATAAAAATATTTCGAACGATCATTCATAATCGAATTTTCCAATGATTGTCAATAATGACCAAAAAGGAATGATTCATTCCTTTTTGGTCATTCGTATATGCCTATATATCACTAGTAGTGTTAAAATTTAAAAGAAAAAGAGAACGATAAGTTATCTGTGATACTCTTCAACACATTCACTAATAAATCAGATCTCAATTTGCAGATGGCCCTGACTGTAGATTTGCCCTCCTCTATGTGGATTTTGCTCTCCTACTAAGGAAAAACTTGTTATATATTATTTAATTCAATACTAAATTCAGGATATGAGATGGAATGTACCGCTGTGAATTCTGCTCCTTATAAATACTTTCAAATACCAATTAGTATTCAATTAAATTGTACTGTAATTGTTCCGTTATCGTTAAGTAATGTACTTCTAACTTATATCAAATAAAAAAAAAAAAAACAATTGAAACAATGAGTTACAAAGTTTATTCGTGCCAGTGCTACTCTAATGAAAATGTGACAGAGAAATAGTTTTTTAACATATGATCTCAGGTAAGTAGGCTTATATACTATATAAAACACATTACAAATATCTTTTTATCTTTACTCATGCTATAGAACCCAATTAAATCGTCACTTAAAATTATATTAAACAATAGGGGGCTCCACTTCCATCTTCCATGCTGAAGTTATAGCCATCCAGACCTGTGCAGAGAGCATCTTAAACTGTCCGCATGGGAATGGATCGGTCGAAATTTTTTCCGACAGCCAAGCTGCCCTCGGGGCACTACAGGCTGTCAAATTTGCTTCCGAAGTGGTACTGAGGTGCCATAGGAAGCTTGAAGAATTGGCGGAGCATCACAGCATTACGCTGAGATGGGTGCCTAGTCACTCTGGGATTAGAGGCAACGAAATTGCTGACAAACTAGCTAGAGGCGCCAGTGGTCTACCGTTCACTAGTCCAGAACCGTTGTGCGGGAGTTCCTATGGCGGTATCAAAGCCTTTGTCAGATCTCAACTCGCTGCTAGTCACCGCTCCTATTGGAATGGACTAGTCGGCGTGAGACACTGTAAAATCCTCGGTTTTTATCCGGGCGACGAAAGACTCCGCAAGGCAGTCTCTATGAGCAGGGCCAGACTGAGACTTCTTACGGGAGTCCTAACCGGCCACTGCTCATTAAACAAGCATTTGCACCGAATGGGGCGAGTGGACTCTCCCCTGTGTAGAAACTGTGGGAGAGCAGAAGAAACTCCTGTGCACCTCCTTGCCGACTGCCCGGCAGTGGACAGGGAGAGACGGAGCTGTCTAGGGGTCGCTCGATTGGACGAACCCAGTATAAGAAAATTAACTCTCGACCAACTTGCGGACTTGTTTGTTCGAGTACAACCAGGTCGAGAGGGTTAAGACATCATGGAGGCACAATAGGTCTTAAGGCCGAGCTGCCCCACCGGGTTAAACCTGCCCATGAAAGCAAAAAAAAAAAAAACAATTTAAATATCCCACCAAAATTTTACCGGGCTTTCATGATTGATTATGCCGACATATGAAAATTAAGATCACTAATAAGAACATAAGAAAATTATACCAAAGAATTGTTACCAATTTCAATCAATAGATAAATATACAAATTTCTAAATTTCACTAAATCAATTTGACACGGCAAACGAAATTTAACCCTCAAATACGTATTTTGATTTAAATATTTTTCAAAAAATTTAGCCTTGAATGTTGGATAACCAAAACACCGGGATAAACACACAGCAGATTCATGACCATCCAAATAACAGGTTTCATATCAAGTGTGCACCGAACAGAAGGTTCTACCATTCAATGTGAATAAAACAAACTATTCTTGTGACTATCAGACATCTTCCCTTCATGGGTAGATGGCGTTGCACCTTTTTCATCTATATTCTTGTGATTCCAAACGAGAATGAACAAATTGCTATTAAATTTTCTAGATAAAAAAACACTTTAACACAAATATTTTTTATTGTACATAGTCCGTCATCTCAAACCGATTTTATCGCTTCACATCCGTTTACTATGTCCACTCTCGCACGGACTGCAGTACTAAAATCACAAAACTCGATATGCTACCTACATTTAATTATACGTCGTCTTTCCACTTCTTATATCATTTCCGCTTTACCCCTAGTATATATATAAAAAAAAAGAACTGCCCGACATTGTATAACATTCTAAGGGTTATAACATTCGCTGTACAAATCCATTTTGCAGAATAATTAAATTCAATTCGAACGCAATCCCAACAGTCGTTCCTAATCTGGATTTATGCAGTCCTACTAACCGTTTATTCGTGCGTAACTCGCCGTATGTGTCGCGCAGTTACAGGAACCGGCCCTGATATATTCCCGCCCCGTTGCGCCAATTGATTTTACTGCAACACGTAATGACTCTGTTCCCTTTGTCGTAGTATAGCCGCAGTTCGACGGAACGCGTGCTGTTTACGGTGACAAACCCCCTGCGCGTATTCCCCCTTGGCGACTGCTATACTAGTACATCCCTTTAAAATGTTTACCGTAAACCTCCACCGTCCGCCCTGCCTGTACGTCACTGGTATAGTGTCTCTGACGTGGAAAAGGGCGCCACCAGACGTTTATTTAGGGACGCTAAAATTGCCGGTTTCAAGCTAGCGTATAGCCGGACGCAAGGGTGACCTATTTGAAGAATAAGCTGAAATGAAACCAGAAACCGTACTGACGTCCTTCACTCTCTTTAAAGTTCTATGAGAGGGGTATGCGGGAAGTGGTGGGGGGTGCCTGGTTTTGGGATCGTCCGGCGATAATTATGATAAACACCTGTTGAGGAATGTTTGAGGAATGCCGGATTGGGTTTTTGGGAAGGTTAAGTTATAGATTAATTTTATTGATATGCTTCACGTTTATGGGAGGAGCGTTGTGCCAAATTTTTATGTCAAACTAACATGCAATAATGGGTGATTTAACAAACTGCACCATAAACGAGATTTGTTACGTGGAATTTCGTTAATATACGCAACACCTCACAAGAGCGTAAATACGCTGTATAAAGTATATTAAGCAAGCTGTATGCCGATGCTGAATGTTTAAGTACATATTTCGATTGTTAACAATTGAATGAAATAAAACAAAAGGGTATTATTCGAAACGGTGCTGCAATATCAGTGAATTGAATATAACACCTACATTGTGTTTTTTTAAGCGTTTTGTGAGTGACGTCATATCGTTCTCTTTTTTTAGTAATGTGTTTATAAAACGCAATACGTGTGATCCTCAGTTAACTGTTAAATATACAGTGTGGCAACCGTTCATAGCACGATGCATGTATTAGTAACTACTGGTCGACTATAAATGGGCGTGCCACCTTGAATTGCCACGCCTACTTAGCGGCACGCGGATGGCATTTACAAACGATAGCGGACGTATTATAAGTTACACGTATAAATGTATTGGGGCATATAGGCCAATCAAAGTCTTTTAGAGTTCTATGTTATAGCATAAGTGATTAATAACATTACATGTGGTAGAAAATACTATTCCTGAAAAATAAAAAGCACTGTTAGATGTAGTGTGTTCCCGATATAAGTAAATATTTTTAGTTGTTTGAAGCATCAGATAATCACTGATAACATGTCAGTGAAGTAATTCTTCACAGCCTCATAAACAACATAAAAAATCAAAAATAAATAATCAGAACTCCTAAACTTTAAAATAATATTGCAGTAAACCTGCAATTAGCTAAAAGAGAATATTATTCTTAAACAATAATAAAATTTGAAGTAAATTAATTTATTAAGTGTTCAAATAAACCTCCCTCTTGATAAGAACAGTAACCCAACCGATCATAAAAATTCCGACGAACATTTGTTAACATATCTGCTGTGACAGTATTACCGATTTCAATAATTCTCGCGCGCAGTTCCTCTAGGTTTGATGGCCGTTGATCACCGTATCCGTATATTGTATTATGTAAAAAGGGCCATAAAAAGAAATCGATTGGAGCTAGATCAGGGGACCGCGCTGGCCATTTAATAGGGCCCGAGTTACCGATCCATCTGTTTTCAAAAACAGCGTTTATAAAGTTTGTTACAATGCGTGTATTGTGTGTTGGGCAACCATCTTGCTGAAACCAAACTTCATTTATATTAAATCGCTCCCGTATTGCCGGAATAATATTATTTTCAAGTAACTGTAGGTATCTATTTCCGTTTAAATTACCGTCAATGAAAAAAGGCCCTATTATATGATTTCCAATGATACCCGTCTCTTCTGTGGATACTGCGTTCGCCTTGGTATATTTAAATGTAGATTTTTACGCGACCAGTAACGACAAACTGCGCGGTTATGATGCCCGTGTAGGTAAAATGTTTTTTCATCTGTGAACAACACGTTGTTAAAAAAAAATTGGTTATCGTGATATTTATTTATCATTCTTTCGCAAAATTCCATTCGGCGATAATAATCATCGGGAAGAAGTACTTGTGAACTAGTAAATTTGTATGAACGATATTTATTAGTACGTAAAATCTTATGAACCGTTGTTTTAGAGATATCTAATTCGCGAGCAATTTGTCGAGATGACATAGTGGGATTTACTTCAACTAAAGCACATACTCGAATTTCTATATCGCTTACATTCTTATCCGGAACAACTTTATTTTTATTATTTACTAAAGAAAATGTAGTTTCAAATCGATTAACGGTCCTACGAATGGTGCTTGCATTAGGAATTTGACTTTCGGGGAAATTAGCTGCAAATAAATCCCGAGTTACTTCCGCGGAATTACCACCGTAAAAGTGTTTAATCATGAAGAGTTTTTGCTCCGGCGTATAGTACTCCATTTTTAAAATAACCGTTATCTACCTACCAACAACGCGTTTTATTAAATAGTACGAGCGAGTAGTTCTCCCGACGAAATATAAAATGCATCTGACACGCACGTGTGCGAGCGACGGCTCTCGCGCCTGTGCGGCGACAGCGTAGAAATATGGATTTCTTGGCAAATATGAGTGCATCATAGCAATATGCTAATGTAATCCAGTCGAATATTCCGTATACTTCTTTACCGTTCTAATGCACGGATACCTCTGTGTATCTCGCTTACACTACAGGATCGCTATAATGCGGACAATTGGTATATTTAGAGTAATTGAAAAAGGTTTAATAAAAATGTCGAAACGTCTTACATGAATTAAAGAGTTTTCATCATTAACAGCCAACAATTCCAAGAAAATTATACAAGAAATACCTATTTAAATATGTTAACAATGTTGAGTTGAGAATATAGTTGGAATATATTTTATATATATTTTTTTGTTCTTGTCCAGTGTGTTTCAATAAATAAACGCTGATATATTTACACACGGAACAAGAACAAACAAAAAAATTAAAATATATTCCAACTAGCTAATACTTATATATAAATTAACCCCCTCAATATAATTCCGATTCTACTCGGAGAGTTCCAAGAAATCTAATTTACGATTTACCTACAGGTATACACCATCGCGGCAATTCCTCTACGTACCGAAATTATGCGATTGTTTAACAAAAGACTAAATTAAGATTTATGGCCAGTTGTAAACGAGCTGCTGCGTTCTAGAGGCAAAAAAAAAAAGATGCACGCCGTCACAGCGCTGCTGGCTTGAAACCGTAGGGTCGTTCTATTTACTCGCCGACTTGTCACTGCTGTGTCGCCTGCTAACGATGATCTGACTCTATATATTAAACGGAATGGGAATTAAGGCGGCTTATAGCGTCGCGAGAAGACAAAAACAAAGGACCAAGATCGCACGGAGAGAAACTTGGCAGTCAGCCAGTGGGTCTCGCCTCTGACTGAGTCCTGTGGTAAATATGTCAATGTCAGGGATGTTATTTTTGGGTGACGACATGTAGATAAATGAATGATAGATTTGGGAAATTAGAAAGGTGGAGATTAGAAGGATGGAAGATGCATTTTTTTACAAATTAAATACTTAGGCGCTACGAGCAAGAGCGATTTTGTCCATTACACCATTAGCTTCAAGAAGCAAAAAAGAACTTAGAGAAGAGAAACGTATCTCCAACTATACTGGAAAGGATTCGTTACTATTATAAGGAAAACGGATGGATTACACGAAATTTTTCAATATTATTTGCTTTATTAATGGAGCCATCAGCTCCTTTAAACAGTAATTAATTTTTATCGATATTCGCAGTAGATCTTCTACGAATGAAATATGGATTCGCTTACTTATTTTCCCACGAAAATCCTTTATCAAAGCTATCTCCTACGGATCCCAACCGGAACGGATAAAGTAGATATACAAAAGGAAAACATGACGTCGGGAAAATTTAACGCACCACTTATCCGATAACAAAGAAAACGGTCCCACCTTTGGAGCCGTCTACTTAACGTCCTATAAGGTCCTTTATGGTCGTTCAGGATGTAATAAGATGTAAGTGGAGCTTTTGATATTTTAGGCCCGAATCCATTACACGTGGTAGATCCTTAAGTGGTTGGCAAACTCTATAATGTGCGCAGGGAACTGTTTTTTTTTGTCGAAGAGAATATTATGCCCAACATCACAAAATAAAAAAAGAAGGTTGCTTGTCGTGGAAAATATAAGAAGGATGTTATTCCATTGTTTTTCCATGTAAAAACTACATGTAGACATATACCAGAATTTGACCTGTAAGCGCAAAATATTAACTCGGAAAGAAGTGATAACCTTTTTGCTCCTATCATAAAGAAAAGGTTTTATTTCACCATCAGAAATTGCAATCGCACACAAAACAAATCGATCGATTTCTTCAACATTTTCCCTCCATCATGGGCTTTGTTCTTCTCCGACTTTGAACACGATCTCCAATTCCCGATAAACATTTCGAATCTATCCTTCAATAGTGGGAAACGACGAGACGGCTCACTGCGAAACCCTGATTGCTACGAAATCCGAACCGTGTCGCATCCCCACGGGTATGAGTTTCCCTATTGTATCTCGCGCCGGGAGACGCGTCTGTCACTTTGTGTCCCAACAAAAACCCCTCCCAAAAGAGGCGACACCAACCAGATTGAGATGAAAAGCGTCGCCGTAATAGCGCGCGCCACCTAATGGAAATAGTTGGAATTAGTTCGTTAGGCAGGAAAAACGGTGATAGCTGTTACGTATTGGGATAGGCTGTCAAATTGTTCTTGGAGAGAAAGAAATTGAGTTGGTAATGAATTTATTACTATGTGAGTGAGTGGATTTTGTCATGGGAATGCTGTTAGAGATATAATTTTAAAACATGTTTAACGCTAGAAACAGTTTGATGCTCTAAATTTTGTGATCGCGTCAACCTAAAACTGCATGCAGCTTTTGACATTCATCGTTATATCTGTGTCGTCCTTGTACAGGGTGCGGCAGGGAAACTTGCTGATTTGAAAAGTCAATAAAAGAAAAAGTACTTCAAATATCGATTTAATTCTTTTTGTATCGTATAGTACACATTCTGAATTTTTGTTTTAAGTGGTTTTGAAAATGACATTGGGCAAATGGCGGCCCTCATTCGTGATACACTGATCAACCCTAGATTCAAAGTTGCGCTCCACTCTTTCGAGCATATCGACGGGAATGTTGGCGATGGCTTGGCGGATGTTGTCCTTCAGGTGTTGCAGGGTCCGGGGTTTGTCGTTGTAAACGATGGATTTAAGATATCCCCATAAAAAAAAATCGCAAGGTGCCAAATCGGGGGAGCGCGGCGGCCACGGTGCGTCACCCCTCAAGGATATCAGGCGCTCGTGAAAGTGTTCCCTCAAAAGCTCCATCGAAGTTCTCGCTGTGTGCGCCGTGGCTCCGTCCTGTTGGAACCATACGTCCCCAAGATCCATTTCTTCAAGTTGTGGAAGAAAAAATGTCTCAATCATTTCTCTGTAGCGAACTGCATTCACAGTAACAGCGCGTTCATCTTCCTCGAAAAAATGAGGCCCTATTATTGCAACTCTCGACAATGCACACCACACAGTAACACGTTCACAATGAAGTGAAATGTCATGAAGTTCGCGAGGATTGACATTACTCCAATAGCGCATGTTTTGTTTGTTAACACAGCCGGAAATGTGAAAGTGGGCCTCATCACTAAAAAACACGAGAGCGTCGTCTGGCAAGTTACTGATCGCTTCACATGCAGTTTGGCGAGAAGCGAAATCGCGTTCACTCAACTTTTGGACCACAACCAGTTTGTAGGGATGAAACTGGAGTTCCTTGTGAAGAATTCGTCTCACTGTGCGATCAGAAATCCCCAGAGCAGCAGCGTGTTTACGCGCCGAACGCCGGGGAGAGCGCAAAAACGACTCCCTTACCCTTTCGACGTTTTCTGGAGTTCTGGATGTCTGTTGACCTCCTGGGCCTTTTTTTCAACACTCCCACTTTCCCTAAATGTGTTCACCTACGAAACAAGCGATTGCCGGCCAGGAACGGGACCCGCGGGATGAATATCGAACCGAGTTCGGAAGGCATGTTGGGTGGCGACCACCGAATGACCGTTGGAAAAATAGGCCTCGACGGCGAACGCACGCTGTTCCTTTGTCCAACGCGTGATGACAAATGTCATTTGGGGTAACAAAACTTCAAAACCCCCTCTTTCTGATGAGACCCTCCCCATCCCTTTCTGACCACGCCTCGCTCATTGGCGTCCAATTCAAATCAGCAAGTTTCCCTGCCGCACCCTGTACTAAGCTCCCAATCATTTGCATATTTTAGTTCCTCTGTCTTCTGCTGATTTCAGGTTGTTATGTTATAATAATTATCATATATTATTGTTAATACTTATGATTTCCTAATCCACTATTTAAGCGAAATACTTAAGAATTTAATTTGAACTTTTTCGCCCATATTAATTTATCTCCAATATTGATGCCTTCAAACTTATTCTTTTCTTTAAAACCTTTTAGAATATGGTATTTTTTATTACAACATTGAATGCAGCCCAAATTTCTGTATCTATAGTCTACAATAAACTTATTATAACCAAATAACAATCTAGACGGTTTTCTCTGTCTAGCAAAACATTTTTTACTGTTTTTCCGCTGCTCGTTCAATAAATCAACACGTCCATTATTTGCATACAATGATTATTGTGCATCTGTGTTCCCCTCAGGGTAATATAATATCGATTCGAATTCTATTGTGTCAATCTACTGGTGTACGGAGTTAGATAATAACCAGAAGGCGGCGGATAAAAAATCGTAATATTATTCCTGACGAGTCTACTATCAGGAAATTAAAATTTACCTAAAGTTTATGACAAGACAACAACGGCAATTAAGACAAAAAAAATTCAGAAAACTATCTTTGGAATGAAATGTGCGGTTCTGTGGGAAAATTCAATTTCTCTGATACACGCACGGATTCCCAGTTATTCTTGGTCTGACACAGTGGTGTAAATTAGAGGCTGGGAAACGGGGCAGCCATCTGAAGGGTCCTCAGGCGGCTGGGCCCATCTTTAAACATAACATATTATCGTATGTAATGTATTATAAATAGCATCTATATTTTTGCAATATTTTAAAAATATATACTAATACGCAAGGGGCCCAGATCAAGCCCAGCGATTTTACGCTACGCCACTGGTCTGACAGGTGGCGTCGGCACAGCATTCTGACGCAACGCAAACTCTCTACCATCCTTCCTCGCTCTGGCAGCCGTGTCGGCATAGCTTTCTGATCCACGCAGAGATTTATTCCTATTCATTCTCGTTTCGTAAGGTCGGTGTTGGCACAGCTTTCTAATACACGCAGAGATTTATTCCTAGCCGTTCTCGTTTCGTAAGGTCGGTGTCGGGGCACCGCTTTCTGATACACGCAGAGTTTTATTCCTAGTAATTCTCATTTCGTAAGGTCGGTGTCGGCACAGCTTTCTGATACACGCAGAGATTTATTCCTAGTCATTCTCGTTTCGTAAGATCGGTGCCGGCACAGCTTTCTGGCCCGACGTAGCACTGAACTTCATGATCGCCAAAGTTAAACCGGTAAAATTCCGCGTCTAAATCCAAAAACGTTCTCAAACCCCGCGGATATTTATTTATATTATCGATTGTACATCAGTAAATATGTTTTTTGTTACTCACCTGTTTTCGTCATTATACATACTTGATATCTTTGACACCCATCTTATAGTAATAAATTCCTGTATAAGCACGATTTCACTGTTTCAATTGTTGCGCATACCTCGACCGTAACCCTGGGCACCCCGCTCTCACACCAACAGCTACCACTCTGGGGTTTGAAACATTATTGTAAGGACGAATTAAGATGCAATACTCGCCAATTAAATCTACACGCCACGAGGCGAGTTTGCACGCGAATATTTAGATATACAGGGGTCAACGTAAAAGTAATAAGCTTTACAAGAGTCAGTAAGCAAATTAGAAGCACGTAAGTAAAAGAGAAAGAAGATAGAAATAGTTAGTAGACGCAGTTACAGGATTAACACAGATGAAAGCACTAAAGATTGGATGCGCTGTAAACATAATTGAGGGGGTTCTGCTACATTTCACGAAACTATTAAAGCGGAAAAAAATTGCAAATTAATACAAAATGGTTTTGATAAAGTTTATACTGAGGATGTTTCCAAAAGTGCCTATTGATATTTGTATCGGACACAGGCGGCGTCATGTTAAAGACAGGTAAATTGTTAAAACAACAATTTCCCAATATGTTACACTTAACATGTTGTGCGCACGCTCTATATAATGGAGATTAATCTTCTAACAAATTTAGTTAAAATTTTCTTTATTAAAAGCGCCTTTATGAGTATCTTTATAAATAAGATACCGTAAAAGTGTTAGTCGCCCAGTAACTGTGTTTAATGACCTTGCCTTGCCTTGACTTCAACTGCTGCCTAAGCATTTTTGCACCATTAAAACCGCCGCTCTCTGATAATTGCACCGAATGCATTGACTAAATCTGCTTCACGTATTTATTTACAAATATTATAAACCATAAATTAAAAACGACGAGCTATATAGTTCAGTTTCGGGGCATCAAATCCATGATTGTATTATTTGGAATTGGTGGAAATATAATTCCAACACGCACTAATATGGGTCTGTTAAAGCCCGTGGTTTGGATAAATTGAATTGCACATCAAAATTAATTGATTCTATCGATCGTGTAACATTTTCAAATTGGTATTTTATGTTTATTTATTTTGTGGGAATCGGCAGTATATATACGAGTTTCATTCGGCGATTTTTCTCCTCTTTATTCTATTTTCCTTTTCGAAATCAGAACCGCCGCGCCGCGGGCAACGTCTATTTTTGCCGGTTTAATACCCCCTTTTCGTTTTGCATTTGGAGCCGACCGCGTTCCAATTAGTAGCCTTTCAGGCGGCCAGGCGCACGGCGCACATCAAAACAATTTAGATTGCGGCCACTTATCAATCTAAATGCAATTAAATATTCCGCATCGCCGCATTAAACGCCGTTAATAATATTACCGGCTCTATACATTGTCGGATGTAAAGGGAAAAGCGAGCACGGATTGGCTGTTTTGAAGAGCGACAATTATTCGTGTATCTTCCAGTTATGCATTGAGCTGCAGTGATGCAATTCGAGTGCGTTATATAACAACCTATATACAATAACAAGATAAGAATCAGCTTATTTTATAGAAAGTACTTCTTCTAGTTTTTTAGGTTATGTGGATGATTCTGAAACTATGGGCCCTTGATAAATATATTAATAAAAACATCATCCCTAGTTTATTGGCAAAATAAAATGCTCTAGAATTTTAAATAAAGACTGAACAAGTAATTAATTTTCATTTTCTGACTTAACATAACGGATAAATAGAGCTGCAACTTTTCATCGGAAAAACAGTGTCGCCGAGTTTGTAAGAACGAATAGGGACGGTGATCTCTTTTTCCGCCATAATCGCAGAACATTTGATTCACGATAGACCTTGTTATTAGACAAAAGAACTGATCGACTAACGCGGAATTTGAACTGCACAAAAATACGAATTACACCTGCAACAAAAAAAAAAAAAATCAGGAAATCTTGATTCGGTTAATCCGGCAATACGGTTAATCGGGACTCTAATAGTGTGATTTCACGAACATGTGGCAAGCTTATTACTATTATGTTATATAGGGCCGTAATTTATAGTCAATACAACTCCTAGATTCATATACCGCGAGCTGGTAAAATAGGCAAGTAAGTTGTCATCATTTTTCTGTTTTACCTCAACTACTGAATCAATACGGAACCGTCTTTAAAATCGTGGCTCGTTTATTATTATTAACTGGGTATTATTGATTTTTCATCGTTTCGGCTCCCGTGAATCGCGCTTCGACGCGCTTTCGGAAACTGGCACGGTTGAACGCTTCATTAAAGCGATTCGTGATTCGAAAAGAAAAACTTCAAGGAAATCCTAACGAACCACCGGGAACACATGTGCTGCTACTCAGCCCTCGCCCTCCCCTCTACTTTCACCTCCCACCACTGTCTGGCGCGGCGATGGAATACATCAAAGGGGTTGTTTATGTACTGGCAACAGATTGCTTCGCGAATAAGAAAAGTATTGTTCGTTTCAAGATACAGTGCGATGTTGCCTATGTGTTTACACGGCTGTTAACGCTGTTAACGTCCGCACTATATTTTGAAACAAACAATAGATATAAAAAAAAAAGTCTGCATATGTGATCGTTTTGCCGTATGTAATGTAACATGTCTATTAATGTAAGTAAAAGCAGCACAGTGGATCGAAGTTGGTTAAAAATCTGACTTAGCGTAAACAAGCCAATCTTCCAGAATCATAATGAAATGTGTATAAGTATATAATAAAATAAGCATTATATATGGAAATCACAATACAAACAAGTAGATTGACGGAATAACGAACGATCTGAAAATCTTCGGGATTAGAAATGATACGAAACTCATGTAGTAAATTTTGTCATCAAGATTTTGCATACAAATCAACTATGCTCTTGCAATAGTTATTGGGCGTGATTGCGGAGATCAGGCCGCCATTAATTGCGAAGGTAGCGATGTGGAACCATCTCGTACTCGTACCGTGATCGATTGTCAATCACGGTACCTTTATACGATATTTACCATGTGAATACATCAAATAAATATTACATAGTCGCGTTTCCCAACACAATTTACATTGAGTTAAATTCCAACGGTTATAAAACAAACCTAACGCTTGTTTTATGTTGTCTTTATGACAATTTCTATAGGATCAGATATTTATTTAGATATAAAACGTTGCTACTATTTTTAATTGCTGATATTAAAGGGATCGTTATATATTTGTATTATAAAAGTAATTAACTACATTAGTATGTATATGTAAATATTTTTCTTTCAAGCTATTAAACAGTTTTCTCTGTGCCGTGGTAATAATTAGCAAATAATCGGCGAAAAATCTTTCCCAGGATTTCCACTACATTATGCAATTTATTATATTTACTAGTTGTAAAATATTGTAAAGCATTTCGCCAGTTTTTGTAGGAGATTGTACTACAATTCTTCAAGTGTAAATTTTACTATATGGATTTTGCTCTGTGTACAACTAAATGCGCCATGCAACGCCAGTCTGATGAGAGAAGCATAAAAAATAGTATTTTTTAAATCAAATTCCCAGTAGGAATTACAAAAATTTTAATCAACCGATTCGATAGGACATCTTGCATATTTTCATCCTTTTATTCTCTGTTCTTTTACAACGCGTAGTAATTTCGTTTGGGTGATCTTACCTCGGCCATAAACACAATCGTAAAGCTGCTCTCTGCCACGGAGCCGGATACAGAAATTACAGAATCACAGCTTAGCGATCCGCCGTGACGTTCTAATCGATATGTCAGGTCGTAAGGTCGCTAGTGAAACGCATAAAATTTATGTAAATGACTCATTTCGATCGCCCGTTAAGTTGACCAACCGGAAGACACTCTAATAAATCACCATTGGGAACCGCGTTTTATTTTCACTAATTTTTATGCTTCCCCATAATAAAACGATTTTTACCGACGATACTGTCGAAGTCAGTAGTTTCGATTAACGAGAATATTCCCACAGAAAAAGCCGAAATCTAAACGAGAAATAATTTTTATACATTTCGTATAGAGCGTCAACGTCCACACATCCTCGTCTAAATATTAAACGAATTCTTTCTTCCAGTTTATCAGTGTGGGGCATTAGATCCTTCCGTTCGGAATCGAGCCGATAAGTTGATATTACGTCCTTATCAGTATCGTTAGTAGTTAAATGTGACGTTTGAGCACGGCCGAGCCTATACCTAGCCGGATAAATAACCATCAATCAGACGGGCTCTGTACCTGAATAAACAAATTCCCGTTGACAGCTAGTCAGATAGCGAGGCCACGGTTATCGGGAAACGTTACAGGGTTCGGTCGGTTCCGACCTTATCTAAGGGTACGGTTGTTTGAACATAATTAACCTGGAATTCTGAACCTGGTATATCTATTCACCTAACACAGTCGTATACCAAGTGATCGCACACGAGCTAATGATGTATAAGAGTAATTCTACGATGGTAGATAAAGAATGACGCGGATAACTAGAGATTTATATTCAATTAACTATTCCGAGAAGCAATATTCTAGTCCAAGTGCTGTTCATAACACGGTTCAACGTTCTGGAAGCAACATTTTTTTTTTTAACAAATAGTAAAAACAAAATTGTTCCGTATAAGAATGTAAATGATTAGAAATGCAAATATCTAGGTGCTTTGATATAATTAAAATATGTAATTATATTACATATACATTTTTTTTTTAATATGACAGACTACCTAACGCACCCCCATGTACACAACTCAATTTTCAAAATTAAACATATAACTGTTTATATTTATATTTTATTAAACAAGTACAAAATTTTTTTCTTAACCCACTCATGCCCACTAACTTTTTTTTTTCGAAGATCGCTAAAAATCAGTTCAACCAACGAGAATTTGTTAACTTTTTGCTAAATTTTGAAAAAAGACTTTTTTCGAAAAAAACACATGTAGTCAAATCAATACAATGGGCATATATGTATGTATATTGTCAGGCGAAAAAAAAAAAAACAGATTTTTTTTTTAATAGTTTTATTGTTTGATTTTTATGATAATTTTGGTCAAAATTCTTTGGACGGTAGTGTAAATGCAGAAAAATCATATAAGCATAAGGAGGAATATAAACAAACTTCTTAACTATTAATCTTTGAAATTATTTTTTTTTTTCAGTGAAATAGTTTTTATTATCTAGAAAACCACGAATCTAACTGTAAACCATTTATTATAAATCCTTTTTTTTTTCAAAGACCGCTTTTATCAAAGTACATTTCCAACTGTATTATTGGGAAAGCTACAACAGATTTATTACACAAATCACCCACTTAACTTGGTTCTCTAGCGTTAGATAATTTGAAATGTAAATTATCTCGTCCGAATTCAATAGATTCACTTTGATCTATTTCCAGTTCATGACAAATTTACGGGTATGGGCCAAAAGATTCCTTCGACAGAAAGGAAAAAAAGCAACAATTTCAATTACACAATGTATGTGAATGTATATTTAAAATAGCGCATTGTAATATAATCGTGGAAAGGTTTAATGTGAAATGTGCGCTTCCTCTGTAATCACACAGTAATCGATATTATAATCATACAAGAGTGGTTTCAAGTATACGAAAATAAACAGGAAAAACATTTTGATTGAACGTGATGACATAGGCAGGTGACGATAAATCTTACTTATTGTTAGATGAAACCTATAGAGTCGTGGGGATTGGGCGATTATTCTTCCACATATATACCTTAGGTACAGTTTTACATATTAAGCACCAAAGAATCGCATATTATGGTATACAACTGACTCCAAGATCTTATTGTTTTAGCATTATCTATTTATATGGTATTACAATTATTGCATTTGTATAACATTTTACTCAGTTTTTGAACAGTACTGTATCATTATATATAACTCGGGATTTATTTCCAGCTAATTTCCCCGAAAGTCAAATTCCCAATGCAAGCACCATTCGTAGGACCGTTAATCGATTTGAAACTACATTCTCTTTAGTAAATAATAAAAATAAAGTTGTGCTGGATAAGAATGTAAGCGATATAGAAATCCGAGTATGTGCTTTAGTTGAAGTAAATCCCACTATGTCATCTCGACAAATTGCTCGCGAATTAGGTATCTCTAAAACAACGGTTCATAAGATTTTACGTACTAATAAATATCGTTCATACAAATTTACAAGTTCACAAGTACTTCTTCCCGATGATTATTATCGCCGAATGGAATTTTGCCAAAGAATGATAAATAAATATCACGATAACCAATTTCTTTTTAACAACGTATTGTTCACAGATGAAAAAACATTTTACCTACACGGGCATCATAACCGCGCAGTTTGTCGTTACTGGTCGCGTAAAAATCTACATTTAAATATACCAACGCGAACGCAGTATCCACCGAAGCTAAATGTATGGACAGGTATCATTGGAAATCATATAATTGGGCCTTTTTTCATTGACGGGAATTTAAACGGAAATAGATACCTACAGTTACTTGAAAATAATATTATTCCGGCAATACGGGAGCGATTTAATATAAATGAAGTTTGGTTTTAGCAAGATGGTGCCCCAACACACAATACACGCATTGTAACAAACTTTATAAACGCGGTTTTTGAAAACAGATGGATCAGTAACTCGGGCCCTATTAAATGGCCAGCGCGGTCCCCTGATCTAGCTCCAATCGATTTTGTTTTTATGGCCCTTTTTACATAATACAATATACGGAAACGGTGATCAACGGCCATCAAACCTATAGAGGAACTGCGCGCGAGAATTATTGAAATCAGTAATACTGTCACAGCAGATATCTTAACAAATGTTCGTCGGAATTTTTATGATCGGTTGGGTTACGGTTCTTATCAAAAGGGAGGTTTATTTGAACACTTAATAAATTAATTTACTTCAAATTTTATTATTGTTTAAGAATAATATTCTCTTTTAGCTAATTGCAGGTTTATTGCAATATTATTTTAAAGTTTAGGAGTTCTGATTATTTATTTTTGATTTTTTATGTTGTTTATGAGGCTTATGTGATGAATTACTTCACTGACATGTTATCAGTGATTATCTGATGCTTCAAACAACTAAAAATATTTACTTATGTCGGGAACACACTACCTCTAACAGTGCTTTTTATTTTTCAGGAATAGTATTTTCTACCACATGTAATGTTATTAATCACTCTAGAACTCTAAAAGACTTTGATTTGCCTATATGCCCCAATACATTTATACGTGTAACTACGACGATTTCGTACCTCATTTTCTTTCTTTTATTTATTAATAAATAATTATTGCATTGTATTATAATTGTTTTTTTTTCCAATGTTGTGCGTGAAAGTTGTATATGTTATTAGTGATTATTAGTAATCACATATATTACGAATAAAAATAAAAAAAAATGAATACTGATAAAAGAAAAACAATGTCCCTAAGAAGGGCTTGAACCTATTCCACTTCTTGGTAAAATTCGTAATTCGTGCCCTCAACTAATTGGGCTACACATACACTAATCAGTCGTATACATATAATTCTTCTTAAGCTACAAGCGTTAATGTTTTTAAATAAAATTCTTCATATCTCAAAAATTAAGACGCATGCACTCAAACCCATTTACAGTTTTTATAGACTTAATTTCCTCTTTCAAATAATATATGACTCATTTAATTTTGTGTTTCGCAGTTCTTGCCTACTCCTTGTTAGTGCAATTAATATACAGTAACTAATACCAGCAAAGCAAATACCAACTCCAAATAATGCAAAAACATTTGGAATAAATAATGCTTTTCATTTATCAGAAAACCTAGTTATTTATCCTTAGTCATAATTGTTAGAAACACGACTTTAGTTGCTGTAAGTAGCTTGATCATTTGTCACATGTACAAAGGAATTTTTAGACTAAACATTTTTCTCAGTGACTGCAATATTGTTGGGTTAACCAAAAAAAAATTAACAAAATGTTTTTTGTTGATTCAACAAAAGAGTATCTTTGACTATATGCTTACAACAAAAGAATATAGTAGATTCAAACAATTTTTGGTTAAATTAATACAAGTATTTTTCTGAGTGCGGAATAATTTTAAATTTTAATGAATAAATTGATATGACAATTGACAAGTTTCGAAATTTTATATAAATCACAGCAAGTATAAAGGGTTATATTTGAGGTGTGCTCGTTTCAAATATAAATAGCCTGTATTCATATTTACTTGTTAGTAATGCGCCGTAAATTCGCACAGGTAAAAAACTAAAAAAAGAATTCGACTGCAATCTTGATGCATCCACTGCGGATAACTCGATTTCTCTCACTACCACACACACAGATACATAGCGGCATAAGTTATCTTTTCCACTTATACCTCTTTCTACTTTCACTGGTCGTCTGCCCCGATCTTTGCGATGATCGTGAGAGCGAAGCCTGGCGCGGTCCACCAAACCAAAGTATCTCTGGAATGTCGGCGTTTAACGCGCCCGATGCATTTATGTATGTTTCAAGCCGTCTGCCTCTGCTTGCTCGCTGTTAATTTAACCGTGAGCGCGGCCGGCATCGTGTTTACGTGTGCGTCCGTGTGTTATGTTTAAAAGGCCGGTTGCGAGTCGTTTTATATTCCGGTTAGGAGATCGTTGATGTTGTTGGAATCCGGTGCGTTTTAATTTGGTTTGAGATTACGTGTAATGTTACTATTATTTTTTTTTCTTATGTAAATATAAAGTAAAATGTTAATACAATAAAGAACAAGGTTATAATCATGATTGAAGAGTTTAAATGGATAAAGGGAATAACACAGAGTTCTTTTTAATGAATTCTTTACATACAGTGGTGAACATAAAAATAGGTAGGGGAAGAAGGGGCACAGGGGACATCTTAAGGAACTTTTACCTATATTTTCAAAAAAAAAAGGATCACTCAAGATGAGTAAATCTAATTATCTTTGTATCTACATTACTTTATTGAATTCCAACCGTAAGTTTAATATAAAGAATAACCACAAACAACTATAGCTATTTTTTCGATGCTTTGCATTGGTCCTATGTGCCCCTGAGTGCTGGGGCACAGGGGACCATGCGTTTAATAATTCATTTTTAAATAGAGTTTTGACAAAAAGAAAATAGCGTTTGTAGAAATTGTATATTTTAAGAACTTTATACTTAGAAAACAAGTATTTATTTTGAATGTTTTGTTTTTAAATTAAATCTGAGGTACACTTTAAACAAATAAATTCTTCATCGTTCTCCGATACTCCAGCGCAAGCTTCATGTGCCCAGTCTTGGCAATTCTGGCATTGAATCCAGCCCTCTCCTGCCCTTGATTCGCTATATACCTGCTCGGACAATAAATGCATATGGTGTTAGTGTCTTGTTCTTCACCATCACTACTTGAAACTTCCACGATTTCCTTTACCACGGCTCTCTTTTTTCTTATAATTAGCTTTCCATCGGAATTTCCAGCAAGTTTTCTTTTCACACTTTCGGTATTTTGTTGTTTTTTCGCTGCTTTCGCAATAAGCTGGTCTTTAAATGGGGAACTTGTCAATTCTTCAGCATGCTGAGCTCTGTTAGCTCTTTTCTGTGAATTCGTGTTTTTGTTTTTACGGGCATCGGACCTTGGCTTCGGAGAAACTTTCAGGATAGCATCTTTAAAGGAAGCGAAACTGCAGCTCGGTTGTGATTCTTTAAATAAGTTTTCAGTTTCAGGTTGGTGGTCATCTGGGAAATTTTCCGTCGGCATCAATCTTTCAGTTTCTTCTTCCACCTGGACATCTGTGACTTCAGCAGGTAGAAAACATTCGTCAGAAAATATTTCGTCATTGAATGGATAAATTCCTGTCGTTCGAAAACCTTTTACAGCTTTCTCCATAGTGGCAACACGTAGAAACGCGTTTGAAAACATTTCTACGATATCATACAATGACACACGAGATACAGGGTTATTAGTGTGCCATAAATCACACTCCTTTGCATACTGGTGCTTTAAACACCCAAACACAGTGCAGTCAAGGGGCTGCAAACGATGACTGGTATGAGGTGGAAGAGACACCATTATAATATTATTCTCGCTTGCTTTATTTATTGCAGCCAGTGTTCTGTGACATGATTGTCAAGAATTAATATTTTGTTGTTCGGACTGGGTTTCACGTGGTGTATAAAATGATCTAAATATGTAAGGAAATGTTCGGAATCCATCCACCCAGAACCGTTTGCATAACCAACTGCACCTGGTGAACAGCCTTTCATGAACAATGGGTTCATTCGTTGTCGGGGGAAAAGAAAAAACGGTGGAGTGTATGAAAAGTAAATATTACAAGACGTATTACAAATATTTTTCCGAAGAAAATTCTCACCTGGAAATTAAATCCTGTTTTATTTTTTAAATTTGTTCCATTCGTAAAACCCAAACTTTCAACAAATCCGTCTCCGAACCGATTTCTATATACCTACGATTTCCTAATTGGTGCTTTTAGTTAAAGTACGATTTTCGATGTTGGGAAAACGAACAAAGATTTGCAAGCGAATCAAAGCAAAAAAATCCAATACGAACAGCTTGCGTCAGAGCGCACACACATACATATGTTTATAAGTGCTCTTGTAAGTGGAACTGGTTTATACTTTGCGTGCACTACCTATATATAAGTATATAACTTTGATGTTTCGTATTAACGCAGTCGAGGGCAGTCTTTACAGGTGTATTTTTCGCCTAATAAACCGGTTCAAGTCACCTTTGGGGAAGAGGATTTATTTCACGGGATAATCGATAAAATGTATATGAATGTACCCATGCAAAACAGACCCTCAAATATAATAAAGTAGTCCGTTATTTGTGAGGTAAATATCTAATATTAACACAGCGCTGGAATTTTTCCATTAAGGCGATATTAAGAATTCAGGTTAAAGGGACAAAACGTATCTGACGCATTCTCCCTAAGGAAACTTATCAATTTTCCACTGCTATATTTCCAGAAATTCGTATTATTATTTCATATTGCAAAACGAGAAACAAACAAGGATATACACGGTAACAAAAATTTTGCTAAAATTAACAAACATTTAATAAACTTTCTTGTTTCAGAAATTCCACAAAAGAAATTGTTAACGTAACAACTATACCAAAAGTTGTTAAGGACAAAACTGTATACTTTGTTTAAAAGTTAGTAATGATTTTTAGCTGGAACAGCAGAAATAATTGGCAACATTAACCTTCACTTCCTTTCTTGTCAAAATAACGAATCATGCATCATCGAAATAGTATCAAAGCAGCTGTTGTTTTTATTACGCTGGATTTAGAATAATTAACAAATTAATTTAGTTAATGGTAGATGTGACAAACAATTTTTGTTGTATTACTAAAATGCATGCTAATTACACTGAGAGAAATCCTTGTAGTAAAAACTTACATGGCGCAGTACTAACGATTTTGTAGAAATAAGTAATACAAACAAGTGGGCTCTAACGTACACGTTTATCATTTAATACTAGCCGTTGTAGGAAAAGTTCACAGCTGTTTGTAGGATCAATTTTGTTTGAAATAATAACACAATTTTGTTAAAATTTGTATATATTTGGAAGTAGCAAAAATTTATACTCTACTGTAGGAAAACTTGGCACACATTCTGTAATTATTTCACAATGTCAGTATATATTTTTACTAGTACCTTACTGTGATATCTACCATTGCACAATAATGTTTCAATAAAGCCACTAGATCATATAATAAAAAAGACTATATGGTTAAAACCCATCCTATCTTGTACTTAAAGATATACATATTTATATCAGGCAATTATAATTCGTAATAAAAAAATCTTCTATACTTAATATACATACATATCTATTAGAATGTCTGGAGAATAAACATTTGATACATTCTTTATTTTAATAGGTTCGACATTTTCTACAGTGTACGTTGAAATTAATAATTTAAATCAGGTTTTTTTTTTTATGTTTATATTTGGAGAGATTGTAGTTGTTTTTAATTGGCTATATATTCACATACCTACAATATTTTCTATCATTGTTCGACATGGAATGGGTGAAAACAAATATAACAGGGATAGCGCTGTTTTGCGCATCCCCAATTACATTTACATAACGCGCCAATTTGCATTGACATGCTCATCGACGATTGGCGTTCTCGATCACGCGACCCTGAAATGCACATGTGTAGTTCACTGCAATTGTCCTCCCTTTTGGTTTTACCTGTGTTAGGTGCGGTTGTGAAGAATAGTGCTCTCTTGGTGTTTTAATGTACCTACATACTTCCCAATTTATTTATTACAATCTTACTATATTACTGTGGTAGCTTCAGTTAATAAACCGTCTTCAGGCACTTACCTAGTGATGTAATAGTACCAATAGTCAGTTGTCAATGGAAGAGAATGTGAAAATTACCGAAAGTAGAATACAATTGTCGATTGCAGCTTCGGAGAGGGTACGCCCGCGATGCGGTAGCGTAGTAGTGTAGTAAAAGTATAATAAATAAATTAGGAAGTACTACAGAAGAATGCTGTTTTGTTTTAAATATTTGTGTCACAAAATCCATCTTCCCTATGCAAGTTGTCTCGTTTGATATGACAATTGACAAGTTTCAGAATTTTAGTAAACAATGCAAAATTAGTTCAGAGTGTGAACCTTTACTATTCGATCATTAGGTAATATGAAACTATATACACGTTTGCCTTCTATTGATAGAGAATGCTCTCATAACTATACCGCGTCAGTGGTTAAAAATTCTGTTGTATCATCAATCTTCCATTATATTTCCCACCGCATTCTATAAAAGTAAAACGGGAAGAAATACTCTCTCATACACATTACGCCACAACAGTAGAAGAAGAAAAAATAATCGATGATCGCTACGATTACACAACGTATCTTTTGTTGGGGTGAACCGACCAACCCACCCTCGTATAAGGTTGCCTCGTCTCAACGCCACCTCATCTTTCACACGCCACGACCGGGGTTTCCCGTAGCGTTGGCCGAATCCAAGATCTCTCCTGCCTTTGCTGTATAGTCTGCGAGCGCGTTTGTATTCCCGACGAGTCACCCCCAACGATTTCCCGTTATCCCGGGAGGGATGCCGACCGCGTCCAAGGGTAGGTCCTCTATTGTAGAGATGCATTCTCCCCTGTCCTGACAAAACAGCCACTCGACGACACCTCTTCTGTATGTATATGTACTTGGAGTTGGAGATCGAAGGCACTTGAACGCATGGCCCCCATTCTGCTTTATAAGAATTACTAGATGGGTGGTAGTTTTAAAATTGTATTCGTTCTATGTTAGATTTCACCGATTGAATATGTGCATCTGTTTCTATTCCCTTTACTGCACTTTTTCAAAGTAAAATTGTACCCCCTGAAGTTGAAGTATCGCCCCAACAGAGTGTCCTTGAGCAACACTACAAACAGTCTATAAACAGACAAAGTTTCACCAGACTCTGCGAATTGGAGTTCGTAACCCTCCTTCACGTAAGCTTTTTTGCTCACCATCTTAAACTACATAGGTTTTTTTCTTTTCTTACTTATCTAATCGATCTCAACTAACAGGTTTCTTATGATGGTCATTTATCTTTTCTACTCCCAATTATATCAATAATCAATTCCTCAGGGCAGTATTCTGGGGCCTTTACTTTATGTAATTTACACCTCAAACATTATTAAATGCTTGCAATTTTGTAATTATCGCCTTTATGCAGATGAAATATTATAGCTTCAATCCTGGAGACATACATATGTGAATCGATCTCATACATAAATAGTGACCTTGACAGTGACACTTGTAAACATGTTTGAAAAACATTGTCTCAGAATAAATAATAAAAAAAGCTTCTGTTTTGGTTTTTGGCCGTTGAAAAACCCGAGCTGCGATCTTGAAGGATATTGAAATTAAAATTAATGATAAAGTTTTCATTGTATCTGATTGTGTACCTTTTTCCTGACACCAAACTTCGTTTTAAAGAGCACGTTTCCCATTTAATTAAATTGGGGCGCGGTAGTTTGATGATTTGGTAGTAAAGACTGTTTGGACACCGTTGATAGCACTAGACTTCAATGTTTGCAGAAATCGTGTCTAGGATTTATCTATACGTAAATTTAACAGAATCTCTCATACACTCGATTGGGCTGGTTGGTTAAACATCTTTGTTAGAGCAGAATCTTCTGCCACCTTTTTACTCACGATTTTTTAATTTATTGGGTTCACGTTATTAATGGTGCTGGAGGAAGAACAGCGGCTTATGCTTTAAGCAACTAATCCTGCACCTTTTGGCATGTTGGTTGTTGAATTTTGGCATTTATTTATTTTTGTACCATGTTTGATTTTATTTTGATTGATTTATTAATTGGTGCAAATGTAAATTTAAAATTGGCGGTAGCAATTTTAAAATTTTGCCTTCCAATTCAAACACTTTATATCTAACATTCGCTCAATAAATTTTTATTTATTGTCACTACTATATTGTAGTGACATAATTCTAAAGTCATACATATAATATTGCCTTTTGCAAATGACGCACCGCATTTCCCTTGGTTCTCATCAGACGCCGAAGGTATTAAGATTTAGCAGAATCTATAGGTAAACCAGATTATGCGACACACACACAGGAAAGCTCTATTCTTCTCTCTCTCCCCTTCCCTTGTGTTTTAAATAATAACCAGGCTAGCTCCGCGTGAAATGAGAGAACCGGTTTTGTCTTATATTAACTTTAACGCCGCATGCAGAACATGCTGTGCGAAACACCAGGCGTCTGGGGTTCTGTTCCTCGTGCCATATCTGGTATTGTATATGTACGCTGCCAAAGGAATGTTCAGGTCGGTAAGTCAATATCGTTTTCCTCGGAATTTGAAAGAGAAAATTGTTTGAATGTAAAGAACATTTGATGATCAGTCGGTGCTTATAAAAAAAGTTATATTTGCTAGAAAATATATTGTTGATCATAATGGACTTACGAAAGATACATTCGTAAGTATTTGGGCACTCATAGTTTATGAAACTATTTATACAATATATCTTCTAGGAATTTCATTCTTGCAAAATTAAATTATTAAATTATAGGAAAAGTAATAAATGCATAAGAAATATTATACCGCCTGCATCTCTGCAAAGTAAACAGCGGAGAAGTACGTATACTTCCACCGTCTCCCACTCTACCTAACAGCGAGGTGTGGCGCTGTAGTACGATAATAGCACGTGTAGACTGATCAGTCATCAGTATTATTAGTCAGTTCAAGTAAGTTGGTTGTCTAAGTTTTAAATACATATTTTTGCGCAAAATGCCGGGTTATACTGTGGGGGAGAGAGCTGAGATGATGCGGTGGTATCACGCTGGCAATTCTTTTCAAAGGGTATGCAACGTGTTTGCAGCTAAATACCCCAACAGCCCTATTCCAAATAAAGCCACAATTCTTAAATTAAAAATAAAACCGACAATACCGGTTGGGTCGAAAATTTAAAAACATCACTTCCAACTCGCAGAATTTCTAATAATACGTCCGTTTTAGTATGTGCTGCAGTTGAAATAAATTCGAATATGTCATCTGGCACTATTTCCAATGATTTAGACATATTCCGTTTTTCCGTTCAGCGAATACTCAAAGCAAATGGGTATCACAATTTTAAATATTCTAAACACCAACAATTATTTCACGGCGACGCATTTCAGCGTATGGTATTTTGTGAAAAGTTAAGCGGATTAATTAACCGAGATGCTGATTTGGTAAACAATATTATCTTTCCCGGTGAATCTTCTTTTCCTTTGGTCAGAAGTCACAATTTATCTGTGACAACATACTGGGCCAAGCAAAACGAGAACAAATATTTAAGTTCATCTAGTCAGCAACAGTAAAAAGTAAATGTTTGGGCAGGTTTGTTAAACAACCATATTATTGGGCCTTTTTTATCAATGGCAATTTGAACGCAAATGCATATTTAGAATTACTGAACACCCACATTCTACCTACTGTACAGCAACTTCCCGACATAAATATGCAAAACATCTACTTTCAGCGAGATGATTGCCCTGCACATAATGCAGTGGCTGTCCGAAACTATTTAAGTGAACAGTTTCCTAACCGGTGGATCGGAACTCATTATGAAAATATCAAATGGCCGCCACGTTCACCAGACTTATCTTCCCTCGATTTCTTTTACTTGGGTTATTTAAAAGAAATAATTTATGGCAAAGAAGACGTTAGACCAGTTAATGTAGAGTAGTTGCGCAATAAAATTGTTCAAACGTCAAACAACATTAGCCCAGAAATCTTGGAGAATGTTAGAATGAATTTCTACAACACATTAGGTTATTGTTTAGCCAAGGATGGGGGCATATTTGAACCTTTTGTTTGAAGATTCAATGATTTTTAAAAAATTAAAGTTTATTCCAAAGTATTATTAAGGCTTATTTTAGTTTTCTATTTTTTAAATTTATTTACCCAGAATTAATTTTTATTTGTCCTTCATTAAATTTACTATTTCTTTTTGAGGGTTTTGTCCTAAATTCATTAGAATGTCTTTGATTTCCCTGTCATGAACAAACCCTAATTTTATATTTCTTTATTTATTACTATTACGAATAGAATAGTAACCGAGCTTGTGTTAAAGTTTATTTAATTTATTATTAAGAGTTACTTTTAAGTTTTAATTTTTTAAAATTATTTACTTAGAATGAAGTTTTATTTTTCCTTCGTTAAATTTCTTATTTCTTTATGAGGGTTTTGTTCTTCGTTCATTAATTTTCTTGTCATGAGCAAAGACTATTGTTAAGTACATAATAGATACTATAAATTTCTGTTTTACGCTTTCATTACACCTTTTGAGTTTATAAGTACGTGTGTCCAAAGCAATACATATTGCAATTTATTCATTTTCATAATAAAAATTCAATACGTCTCACGGTCACTAAAAATTAACACATTTCTGCGTGTAGATTGAATAGCAAAGCAACCGCTGCGCTCGCGCCAGTATTCGTTGTGAGCTATGAGTGGCTATGACGAATGACCGAATGATACCTATTGCAGTAAGATGAATGAGCGGGAGACGCACATGCGTGGTTTAACTGTTGACTTTACAGGGATTATGACTGTATAAATTACTCTCTATCCGAAGCTTGAGATCCGGATCCGCTACAAATTAAATTGAAAAACGCATTTTAGTGAATTCAGATTCAGGATCTTTATAATTTGTTGAGTCAAAAGAGAGTTAAGGAAAAATACTTTCGGATTTGTGATTTTTTCTTCGGTTTCTTGCCGTTTGTACTTGTACTTACCAGTAAGTACAAGTACCACGACAGTTATGCCCAATGCAAGATAAAAACTGTTATTTACGCACCGTGACAGCAAATGTTAATTGTTCAAACAACCTCTATCTGGAAAAATAAACAACCTGGTCTGGGTAGATTTTAAAATACAAACACGCGGACAGATGACAAAGGGAACGACGCTGCGCGCGGCTCACCGGTTCGTGGGTGCTCGCGTTTATATGTGTGAGAGTTTATTTGTAGTCCCAGACCTGGTCGAATGGAGGTTTGCACAAGCCATTAGCGAAGGAAGCCCCATGAATGGGACGGGCATGCCGTTCCCAGCGGTCGGACAATTTATTCCCGGACGTATATTAACCGAAGGTATTGAGGGACCATCATCGTGTCGGTCGGGCGCTAATCGATACTGTTCTGGGTCGCCTTTCCAATATATATTTAGGTATTCCGAAGGTATGTCCGTTACCTCTATTAGACAAGCGAGTATAGTTTACGATGCGTTGAATGGGTGTGAATTTTGGGAGTGTTATAGTGCTGTATTTGAGGAAGTTATTCACCTCAACGTTATGGTATTTAACCAAAGAAGTCGACCACAGGAAAATGTAGCGTAACGCATTTTTATCGAAGATTCAAAGGATACGATTACCGCGTCTAATGTGACTTTACCGGTAATCACCCTTAGTAGCGCACATACCGCAGTTCGAATTATACAAGTGATGAAGAAACAGCAGAGCTACTAATGCAATTACTTCCATACGTTTCGCATCTACGCTGAAGATATTAAAATTAAAAACTAAACGGTCACCTTACAAAAACTGGGGGAATTTAACAAAATTTTTATTACTATGTACCGATCAACGTTGCACTGTACAGGGTGCGCCATTAGTGTGTCGGCGGAATTTAGCACGAAAACTACGAAAGACAGGAAAGTGAGATTTTCTGTATGTATATAGTTGATCAATGCGCATATGGTAAAATTATTGTTAAATATACAGGGTGTTACAAATTCTCAGAGCCACTTTCAACTTTTTTATTTTAAATGGATTGCTATATTTTTTAGTCATTATTTCGATAGCCATCTAAAACACCTTTGCAGTGATGTATGGTTATGTGCGCTTCTGACTGTTAGTTTAGGCTATATTGCAAATTTTGTCAAAATTTTGGCAGTTGCGACTTTTGAGATTTTAACTATTGTCTTAAAAACCGTTTTAGTGTCGCGCGTGAATCTTTTGTTATGGATTTGGGGGTAACAGTTAGCATGTTTTAGGGCCGGTTTCATAATAGATTTAACAAGAGCATTAACGTTAATTCTTGATTAAATTTAAAATTTCAGTTTCATAATTCCCAATTAACTTTTAACTCCCCGTTACTACTAATGACGCGGAAATGGGCGGTTAAGTCTTAATGGCGCGTTAAACATAACCTTTTTCTACTTGTCTACTGTCAAACGTGTGAGAATCTCGGCGCTACTTTAGCACACTTTCGTGTCTAATTCGACATCCATTTTTCCCATATATTCCAATATGTTTCGTCGGAGTTCTTCAAGTTCAAGTTCATCTGATGATGAATACATTGTAAATAGACGGAGAAAAGTGTATAAAGAAAGAAAAGACTGTTTAGCAGATTTCAATGAACAGCAGTTTTTTGATCGATGCACCAGAAGTTGGATCGTGTGATGGAAATAATCATTGCTACCGCAGTGTTACATAACATTGCCATAGACATGAATGATTTTTACCCGGAGGAAGAGTTGGATCATGCTGAGGATCAACATGAAGAGGATGACAATCGAGAAAACATAGTGAATAATCCCAGGCAGTATCGACAGCTACTAATAAATGAACACCTTGGTGGTTTGTAAATATTTGATGTTAGTAAATTTTAATAATGTATATATTTTATAGTGGGATAGTTATGTTCTAAATTTATTTTCTTAAGAATAAATTTATTTGTAATGACGATTTATTTGTAAGGATAAAATTAATAAAAAAATATGTTTTTTTCACTCGATATCTTTTGAAGTCTTGTTTGCTTTCTTTCCATCCAAGTTTGCCACAAAATAATCTAACTACCTAGTATATGTATATCACACATGGAATTTATCAATAAATAAAGATGCTTAAAAGATAAAAGGAAAGGTTAGGGTTTCCAACTGCAACCACGTTGAAAATAGCGGGAAGAATTCAAAACAGTAAAGATGGTAACTTAAAGCAGGTAAAAAAGTTAGGGGAAACAAACATACAGATACCAACATAACTTTAATTTCTGTAATTATGCCGTTAGCTAACAAATTTGTTCTCACCCATTATGAAACATATCGGGTGTTAATGGCGACATTAACTTTAATTCTCAATTAGGTAATTCTCTGTTAGGAGTGTCATTATGAAACCGGCCGTTAAGGTGGTATAACTTAGAAATATATACAGGGTGTTAAATATGTCATGGAACATTTTTCGAAATTCAAACGCTTTTCTTTCGATTTTTTTAAATCGAACCTATATTTTCCAATATAATCAGCAAATTCCTTTTAAAATTGCCTTCAAAATGGTACCAATAACGTAATACTTATTTTCAGTATTTTCTAAGATATCATGGAAAATATGTTTAATAATAGCAATTTACCCCTATTCATTTGTTCCTTTTTATGTAAGCTGTTTAGATTATTTATAACGTAACAAAAACAAACCGTACGTGACACAAAATTATTTTATTTTTTACACTTTTAGATATATATAATAATTTTAAATCAAACGTTGCTGAAATATGTCTCTATTCAGCTCCGTGTGTATGGTCTGCCTTACATTTTCAAATATACATATTATCATATTATCCACATTTAACTGAAGAGAAGCATTTCTTATGCGTTTGTGCATGTTGTCTGCCGTTGCATCGGGTGTCATGCATATGATGGTTTTTTATAGTAGGCCGTAGAAAAAAATCACAAGGGGTCAATCTGGTGATGCGGTGACCAACTTAATGAATCCCAATCCGTCTATTAATAAATACCTTATAGGGTGCGCTTTTACAGCGGCACCGTAATGTGTGAATGCACAATCGTGTTGGTACCGCAATCTCTCCATAAAATTCCTATGGAGGCCTTCTAGCCGTATTGATAAATTATTTTAAAAAAAGTTTCTATAAATCTCACAATTTAAGGTATTGTCAAAGAAGAATGGATCCACAACGGTGTTCCCTAATTTCCCCCCCGTTTGTGTTGATACTAAATGGGTTTTGTGTATCATAGTAGTTAGTGTGAAGTTTTTCTGTTCATTATTCCAGAATTGACAAATGTTGCTTCATCTGTGAAAAGCACAATAATCTAGAATATTTTCACCGATACACAAGCTTCTTTTCAAAATCCGTGTGTAGTAAGCCATGGTGAATATGAATTCTATAAGGGTAACACTTATGCTTCTTTACAATTCTCCTCGTGATAGTGGATACAATTCCATGATGTTTCGAAATTGTCCTTGTAGAGATTGGCGAATTTTCCACAACAGATTTTCTATGGTTATAGAAAATCTTTGCCCTTCCATGTTTATCACAATTCACATAACCCGACCAAAGAAACCTTACCAACAAATTCTCAAGCTTACTATCTGACGCTCTACAGGTAGGATGATAATCCGCTGCATACATTCTTGATGCTGATAGTGGATTTCTGTTGCAAGCACCAAGAACATATATGTCTATGAGTTCCTCCTTGGCAAAATTTATTTTTAATAAATGAATTTAGGTAAAAAAACAGGAACAAGACGATATAATTAACAACCAGATTAAAGTAATACGTAATTGTAGGCGAAATTTATTTATTTGGAATGTGGCTGGTTATTAAAATAAAAGATTTAAATTTTTTACGTTTCGGCTTCTTTATTCATTATTTAAGCCTTCATCAGAACTGAATGTATACGTTATCGCACAAAGGGTCAAAACACATAAAACTAACAATAACAATTTTTTTTTATACACGTTAAAAG
The DNA here is from genome assembly GCA_949128085.1 of Cetonia aurata. Lineage (NCBI taxonomy): Eukaryota > Metazoa > Arthropoda > Insecta > Coleoptera > Scarabaeidae > Cetonia > Cetonia aurata. Next base: position 63,371,796 of record OX421884.1, on the reverse strand, counting down.
AATTATAAACGACGAATAAATTACAAACATTATAGACAAACAAACGTATACCTTTACAATTGTATGATAAATTGTAATACGTAATAACTAATAATCCACAAATAAATAATTCAAATATTATAATAAAATCATAAAACATTGTAAAACGCTACGACACCAAAAATAAACTTAAAAAAACAACATTATGTGGACATTTAAGCAGAGATTTGATGTTTCGGTATATTCTTAGCTGTTGTTTGAAAATCATGGCTATCTAACCAAATTTGGTGTACCGTATATTGAATATTGTCAACATATTTTCCATAAATTTGTAATATCTTCGAAAATACTGAAAATAAGTGTTACGTTATTGGTACCATTTTAAATTTAATTTTACGAGGAATTTGCTGCTGATATTGAAAAATATAAGTTCCATTTAAAAAAATCAAAAGGAACGCGTTTGAATTTCGATAAATGTGCTATGACATATTTAACACCCTGTATATATTTTGACGTTGCGCCACCTTGAAACATATAAATCGTTAGCCGCCAAATCGATAACCAAAGAATAACGCGCGAAACTATAACCGTTTTAAAGATAAAACTTAAAATCTCAGAAGTCGCAACTGTCAAAATTATGACAAAATTTGCAATATAGCCTAAACCAATTGTCAGAAGTGCACATAACTATATATCACTGTAAAGGTGTTTTAGGTAGCTATCGAAATAATTAATAAAAAATATAGCAATCCATTTAAAATAAAAAAGTTGAAAGTAGCTCTGGGAATTTGTAACACCCTGTATAATTGAAAATATTTTATCCTAAAGTAAAAAATTATTCCAACAGAAAAGAAGCAACGGAAACAACTCGTATAAAAACGCCAGATGTTTGAACCACGATCCTGCCACATCACTGCTAACTCGTTCATAATTTCCCGATCAAATTCACTTCGTTTATGAAACTTGATTTATGACACAACACGCCATCCTTCTGGTACATACACAGAGATGTTAATGCATGTAATTAACGCTAATCATATTCGTAATTCGAGACAGATAAAAAAATGTCTAAATTACATCTGTACATACGGGGAACAGTTATACAGACACAAACGGAGGCCAAACGCAGGATGAAAAGAGATCGTTACACGTCATCTGTTCCTCCAACGGCTCTAATAGGAATCTCGGTTTAATTTACAGCCGAGCAAGAAGCATCAATTTGAATCGTATAACGAGGAGGGAATTGCGGCCAAAGGCATCAGCCTTGCGGAATATTTTATGCAATACTATGACATTATACAGAAGCTAAAACTGTCGTAGAGATTGCAATTAGGAATAATCGTGCGGATGAGATGAAAGAGTTGAGTTTCTGCTTTTCGTCTCTGGTTGGATGTTTTGTAAAGGAGATGTCATGCAGTTACAAATGTTTGGAGTGTACAATTTCCATACAATTATTTTTTTGCGTGTGTATCTAGGTTGTAAATAAAATCATATCTTAATAACATTAGCGGTCTTTCTTGTTAACGGTCGTAAAGTTTGTTAATTTGCAGTATCTCAACACAATATCCATAAATCTAGACAAACATTACGTTTACTACTGTCACGGCATCATTTACCTTAATCGCGCATTAATTAATTAACCTTAAAATCTGCCGAAACAGAAACCGACAAGAGGAAAGCAAATATTTTATTGTCTCACCTGTAAAAAACGTGACAAGCGGGTTCTTTTTCGTTTTGTACTAACTCGGAGAAGTTGATTGTTTAATTGGGGCTATAAAATGCTTAACACGAAAGTAAAATCCCGATGAACGTTATGTTGTTACAACAAGAACCCCGCTCTGCGAATGTAGAAATCTTTTGTTTGTGTTGCTTTCAGAAACCGACGATCTTATCAAAAGACAAACGTTGAGGTTTAAGACAAGAGAGTTTGTGTTGTTGAGGTATTTAAAAATGATTTATTTACTATTTAAGAATGAGTAAGATTTAAAAACCGCCAAACGAATTCCGTTGCTTTTGTTATATGCATTACATATTAGTGTTTACAAATATCATAGCTAGAAGGCGGCGAAATTAATGGGAATAAATTACGAATATGGGATTTTCGCTTTTTCTTTACCTACTGTATTTAACCAGCAGTTATGTTTATAGTACAATTATTTTAGAGAATTTGCATTTTTTTTTCTGTTCGCAATCGGCATTTGTTGTTGTTAATACATAGTTTAAACCTTATTTTTTCTATTAATATGGAACAATTTGTGGGAAAGTTTGATTGTTTTAAGTTTGTCAGGAGCAGGCAAATTTTTTGTAAAAATTGCGCTCAAATTTTAGTATACAAAGATAAGAAAAGTCTACAAAATCACCTTAAAAGCAAAAAGTATGTATGTTCATTTGTACCCGTGGTTATACAGTAATGTTTTTTTTTGAATTCTCGTTAATTTTTATAATGCATCTCGCTTTGGAAAAGTCGACACTGTGTTTTTAATTGTTTTAAATATTTTTCATTTTCTAAGATTTTTAATTTGAATATTTCTTTTCAACGTGTTTCGTTTTAGAAAACTCTGATAAATTATATATTCCACCAATTCCAAATTTTCGAATTTTACAATTTTCCAATTTTTCTATTTCCAATTTTTCAATGTTCCCTACGATTTTTCAATTTTTGAATTTTTAAAATTGTTTTTTACTGAAAAATCGAGAATCATATGAATATTCAATATTCCAATTTTTTGCATTTTTTAATTTTTTAATTCTTCAATTATTCAAAATTTTCGAATTTTACAATGTTTCTATTTTTCGAAATTTTCAATTCTTGAATTTTTAAATTTTGCAATTTTTCGTTTTTTAAATTTTTTCAAATTATACAATATTTCAATGTTCCAATTTTCCAATATTTCAATCTTTTTACGAATTTTTCAATTATTGCAAATTTTCGAATTTTTTAATTTTGCAATTTTTCTATTTCGAATTTTCCAATATTTGAATCTATTGTCTGAAAAGTTTGATGTTCTATTAACAAATTTGAAAAGCGTAGAATGATCACGCGCAAAAATTAATGCCATTATTGCAAGATATCCAGATTTTCAGATATTACAACAAATATCAAAAACTGAACTTGGCTACTTACTGCTGATACTCTTTTGCAATTTCCTACTCTGGTATTTGACATGTTAATGACCTTGCCGTGTGTTACCAGAGAGAATCGAGTTGAACCGCTGCTTAAGCGTTTTTACACCATTAAAACCGCCGCTTCGTAATGATATCCAACTAAGAACTACTTTAAAAGAGGAAGCCAAAGTTCACTCACAAGAAAACATAAGCAACTGGCAAATCCACACTAAAAAAGGCTACAAAGATATCAGAACAAAATTCTTTTTAGTTGCCGAATCGTCCAATTTATTTGGATCAAGTTGAATTGGTTCAACAAGACACTTACGCCCAAACTTCCAAAACCAAAATCAATTAATTTGGTTGAGTTTTTCGCCTGACTATGAATGTTGGACTGAGCTTTATGTTTCTGTATATCTTGGATGGATCGTGTTTGTTGGGTTATATCCGATCTTAATTATTATACAGAATTTATGAAACAGAATTTGTGAAAATAGATAACGATGTTTACAAAATAAAATTCAAACAGCACTTTCACGAGATGAGACAAATAATATATTTGACCAATACCTAAATGTTAAAACAAAATAATGGATATAAACAACCTCTGAATCAAAAACTTAAATCATACCTGGATAACTGAAATTCTTGACCTCAAACTATTAATTAGATGAGTACCTATTCTTATTTGTTTAAATTGATTGAAATGAATGATTAAGTATTGTTTGACGTTGGAACATGCTTACTCTACTTGCGTTACTCTTCACAAAACTTATTTCCAATAGTGTCCTTCATTTCCTCTCGTTTTTGCAATAACTGTGTGTTAATTCTTAAAATTTTGATGACCTTTTATATATAAAAAGTACACCCCACGGTTCTGGTATTCCTTTGTTAGTTTATACTTATGAATAGCCACCACAATACAAGTTATTATCACTTTTATCTAAATATAGTTTAGTTATTTTCCTGTGTATTTCTATATACGATGATTAGTAATTAGAATATTTCTGAACACACTAATTTTATACACCACGAAATATTAGGACACAATTACTAGCACACCGTGATAATATTTAACAAATTTTCCACTTTCAAACATGAAACCAATACACACTGATCATCAGAAAACCACCTATTAATATCATTTCTGCTTGTTAAAGTATATTTAAAAAGAAATCTGCATTTTTGCACATTTATTAGCGATTAAAATACTTCTGAACAATAATTCTGCACACCACAAAACATTATGACGCAACTACTAACACACACAATCACAATTTGCTACTAAATTTGCATGTATGCACACGGCACCAATAGGGTTTCTTATTTTTTCCCCGGTTTTCTATCGGATTCTTCCAACTCGCCAATCTTAAATTCGCGCAACATTTCTTCGGCATCTTTCGAATGCTTGGCCTCCTCGAAAGCGGTGGTTGCGTCCGTTCCGATATGGTCGAGTAAAATGTCCTTGCCACCAGGATGCGATTCAAGGAATTCCGTAACATCGAAAACATCATTGCGGATCACGAGCCAAGCGCTTTTCTCATTGTCGTGCTTCTTAATTTCCGAAAGGGGATATTTTTTGACCATTCTCCCAGTGTACTGGACGATGCTGATATGAGGTACATCAAATTGGAACGGAAAATTTTATGGTACGGAAATGTTTTGCGTATATACGGATAAGACACTCGAAGAAATTTTGACAATCTTTGACAGGCAAATCAAAATGAATTATCGAAATTGTGACGGATTAATAAAATAAATGCGATGGAACTATACAGTCATTGGTTATTAGAAGACATAGAGCAACAGTTAAATACGAAATGTTTTGCAGATTCCAATAACGGCAAATTGACCGAAATTTTTTTTAAATTTTGATATTTTGGAGAAGAAAAAAAGTAATTTGATAACCCTTAATATGGCCGCTTATAAAGCTTTACATTAACTAAGGTAACTTTTTTGGTATACAGAAATAAAAATGCAGGAAGCACATGCCAACTTACCATATCTCTAAGGGCCGGTTTCATAATGAATTTAAAGCACCTTTAAAATTTAAAGTCGACTTTAACTTTAAAAATCGGTTTCATAATCTCACTTTAAATCCAAAGTAGACTTTAACGATTCTTTAAATTAAACCGCCGGCTTTAACTGTTGACGCATCGGCGATTCTGTCAATTGTCAAATACGATTCCAGTCATTTTCCAATTTACATTTGCTCTTTTGTATTCGAGTGCGGTTGTAAGTGAATAAAAATTCACAATGAATGTTTTAATTACAAGTTCGAGTTCGTGCGAAGATGAATTACAAGTAGTGGTAAGAAGAATGAAGGTTTACAGAAAAAGAACGGATTGTTTCAACAAATACCACAACAACGAATTTTTCGATCGATTTCGGTTAACAAAAGTAACTGTTGTTTCTTTATTGGAACACATTGAAGAACATATATCACTAGCCACAAACAGGTATGCTGAATTGTGTTGTGTTAATTGGTTATGAGCAGTGCATGTGTTTACATTTTCTAGAGGTGGCAGCATACCTGCGATGATCCAGCTGCTATTAACATTGCGTTTCTTTGCTACTGGAAATATGGTTACTTCAGTAGCAGATTTTATTGGCATTTCCAAAGCATCCGCATCTAGGATTGTAAAAAGAGTGTCGACTGTAATAGCTTCATTAGCGAGAGAATATATAAAGATGCCTGCAAATAACGTGGAAATGGAGAGGGCTGCTGAAAAATTTTATGAAATTGTTAGGTTCCCTAGGGTACTTGGTGCAATTGATTGTACGTTAATTGAAATTCAATCTCTGGGAGGAGACGATGCAGAGATTTTCCGGTGTAGGAAAGTTTTTTTGCCTTAAATGTGCAGACAGTTGCTGATGCAAGTTTGCGAATTAGAAATATTGTTGTGCGTTGGCCAGGCTCATGCCACGATCAAACTGTATTCAACAATAGCCGACTGAGGCAAGATTTTGAAAGAGGGATATATGGGAGGTATCTAATGGTTGGTGATAGTGGGTACAGGATTGAACCATATTTAATGATACCGCTTCAGCAAACAGCAACACCTGCAGAAAATTTATATAACGAGTCTCGAATCAGGACTCGTAAAGCTGTTGAAAGACAATGTGGGGTTTGGAAAAGGCGATTTCCCATACTAAGTGTAGGAATTAAGGTTAAGTTGTCCAGTGCCATGGATATTATTGTTGCAACAGCTGTACTGCGTAACATTGCATTGGCTATATTCCCACAGTCCTCAACTATTTTTATTTTTCCTTATCACATTAATTAATCTGCAATAAAACAACTCATACCCTACTCACATTAACGTCCTCATTAACGGCATGTATTCTTTATTGAGTGGTCATTTGATATGTAGACTTACGCCCTCAGATATCGTGCGATATATTTTACGGCAATTTTATTAATTTTACGACGTCGTTTGCGCAAGAGGGGGTGCCACGCTAAAATTTCACCCTCCGCACGCTTGCGACACCTACCGCATTAAACCAGTCGCCTTAAAACGAGGGTTCCGGATTGCTTCTCTTAACAGGGACGTATTAGGAGGGATTGGGGAAACATAGCCAACGCGTTTGCGAGAAAAAAATTACCGAATATTGATGCATACTAGAGATTTTTTTGTTTTGATAACTGTATTTCTTTGCAAGATTCAGTGAAATTTTCAGGCTTTTCAAGCAATAATAATAATAATAATACACATTTATTATCCAACAGGCGCAAAGCCCAATTAGAGGATAATACTAAAAAAAAAAAACAAATTCATCATCATTTTTTTTGTGTTTTTCTTGAATATTTCGCTGAATCTTAATTTTAGGCCACATGAGTTTTAGTACTTCTCTACTCGCAATTACATCCTTTTTCAGAATTTGTAAAAAAAAATGTTCTATTTAAAAAAAAAAACTTGACCTTCGTATGACCTTCATACGTTCTCCTTGGTGTACGACTGCTTAACCATCAAATAGGACACTTCTTGTAGTAAAACATTTACTTGAAACTTTTTTTTCATAAAACTGACTGCTTCCAAATTTTTGGGGAGGCCACGATAAATGGACCACCCGGTATATACAAAAGATATAAAGCAGGCGATGGGTAACAAAGGAGAATAGGGTTTCATGTCAAATTGCTTTTTGGAAAACTGTTCTTTTTATAGACAAAAGCAAATTTGTGATTTTTTTTGTAAGTTAAGTATGGTAGTAGCTTCATTTGATGTGGGGTTACTATATGCACAAGAATACGTACAAATTTTTCAAAAAAATATCACTATCAGTATCGCTATTAAATTATGCTTGCCAAATCACTGAATTTTGCAACAAGATAATGACCCTAAACATACATCTCGTATAGCGAAGGAATGGCTGTTGATAGGATCCCGAAAGTATTGGATCATCCTCCACATTCCACAGACCTCAATCCAATTGACGAATATCTAGGCTTTATCCTGCATAATAAACTTTTGTGGAATACGCATGAGCTTGAGGTAACTAACAAGGCAAAAAAGGCCCTAATGGTTTGTAGAAACTTTGCAGGTAATAACTGGGGATGCAACCAAAAAATACTAGTCTGGATGTATACAGCAATAGTGAGACCAATGATCACTTATGGGGCAGTGGCTTGGAGCAAAAAAAACTAATCCATCGCGAGAGCGATCCAACAGCAGCTATTGAAGTGGTACTAAATCTTACTCCTCTTCACATTTTGGTGGAGAGCATAGCCAAAAGGACCACACGCAGGATGATCAAGGGAGGAATGGTTAGGCGTAAGCGTCAGCCTCCTGAAGGTGACCAAACCTGGGACATGCCTCGAGACGACATGCCAAGGAAGTTCAGCTTTGTGAAAGAATTTACCACAAAGCTTAGCACCAAGAGCAAATGGGATAAAGACAACATCTCGAAGCTCAATAGAAACGCCATCAAATGGTACACGGATGGTTCCAAAACGGCAGAGTAACCTGGAATAGGGATATATGGGCTTAGAACCAAATATTTCGAAAGCTTCGGGATGTACCCCAGTATCTTCCAGGCGGAAATACATGCTATTGAAAGATGTGTCCAGTTCAACATTGCTAGAAGCTACGAAAAGCAAGAGATTATCATAATATCTGATAGTTAATAATATTGTTCACGTCTATATAAAAAAAATATGAAGTATTTTGACACGGTTTCTTTTGTATTTGTTGTATTGTTAATGTGAGTATAAAATTTTTAATTTTTGCAATAAAAACTGATTTCTCGTGATAATTTTATGAAATAGAAAAACGCCGTTGGTTTGACTCACTTTTGACGCACGCAGTATTTTAATTTAGCACAAAAACAATGCGTTAGTGCCTTCAGTTACTTTTATCCTTAACATTTTTATCATGCACCAATTAACGTCAAACATTCTTCGAAAAAAGAAATAATCAGGCATTCACGAACGCTAGTTATCCTGGCGATATCTAAGCTATTTCTCGTTTTGCACGTCCGCACGCACCTGCCTCTTAATCTGCCAATGAATCACCGCGCCGCCGCGTTCTTCTCGGTACACCTGAAACGTATCTGGCTTCATCACCGCACAAGAATTTCACCTGAGCGTAGTCACAATTTTAGAGGTTCGCGCCGCAGACCAGTCCGGACAGGTTTATAAAAATTCTCTCCCTTAATACTAGCGGACCGCCGATTCATAAACTGCCGCTCCGGTGTGTCGTAAATTTGGATTGCCCGCGGCAAGAAGGAGACAAAAGATAAAAAATGGAAATGCATATATTGACTAGAACAGTTGTGCGATCGTTCAGAGATCGTATCGTTGGCGAAATAGGAGATCCCTCTAGTTTTATTTATGCGTCGATTCTTCTCTATGTATATTAGAGGTGAATGTTTATCGGATGTATCGACTTGTGGGTTGATACCATCTCGAATGTCGAAACAAAATGTCAGTTAAAGAATGTAGGGGAAAAGTGGGTATAGCTTAAGAATAAATATATGTAAGATATTTTATATTAATTAGCGTTGAAGTGATTTGATATTTGAATAACAGAACCTGATGCTACCCAAAACTCTGTGGATATATAATAAAGTTCCTAATAAAAGTTGAATAACTGAAATAACTGTACACTTTTCCTATGTATTATTAGCTAAATTGTTATTATGTAGTATAATTCAGCACATGACGCAAAATAAACTTTCATACACAGGTTACTACAAAAAAAATAGACACTTTCAATGTTTTATTAATCCAAAACTATTATTCCTGTTATTATGAATTCGTTTAAACTATTTTATAAACTGATTCTTAAGGTTTCCTGGGGGTTTTCTGTAGTGATTACATATTTTGGTGAATTTCAAGAAAAAATTAAATGTAACCATGCTTATTTATTTGAACAATTATTTATTTAAACAAACACAAACTATACAGTTTACAAAAAAAAAGAATACAACTCGTATAGCAAGCGTTGCCATGCACGGTTTTTCCGCCTTCATTCTTCATCTGAGCATACGAGACGCCGTTGGTTTGGTCGTTTGGTCCTTCTTACATATTGTACTGCCGGTATACCTCCATCCTTATCTTGCTTTTAAATATAACGTGTTTTAGTGTCTTTGTGTGTTTTGGTAGTTTATTGTATGTTTTGATCGCATCTGGTGTTGGACATTTTTCATATTTGTAACTTGTGTTTTTTTCTGTTCTTAGGTGTGAATGCCTTCGTGTTTTGTGTGTGTGTATTTCTGTATTAGGTATGAATTTGCAATGAGTTTTCATTAATTTGTTGTCGATTTTGTGTATTGTAAGGAGATTTCTGAATGTTATTAATTGTTGTAAATTTAGTTCCTGCGTCTTCTCGTAAACGTCCTTTCATGGTGTCCCTTTGTCCATGTTATAATATGTCTTTAGTATCTTGTTCTGCTGGCTTTGTAGTTTGTTTAAATTTTGTTTAGTTGTATGGCTCCATATGTTTATTAGATAGCTAATATGGCACGTAAATGTGCTGTGATATACAGACTTCTTCAGATATTCTGGTACTATGTCTTTAATTTTCTGCATTCCTGCTATAATCATGGTGTTTCTTTTTATCAATTTTTTTACGTGGGTATTCCATTTTAAGTTATTTTGTATGGTTAATCCTAGATTTTTTATTTGGCAGGTTTGAGTTATGGTTTGTGTTTTAATCTTGATGTTAAAAGTGGGTTTATACCGGGTGTCCAACCTAAGATGCAACGGTTCCTAGCCAATTTATTACTGCCTTTTTGAAAAAAATTTTCAAATAAATGTTGCCTCGAATCACATTCTACATATGCTAAAATTAGTTTCAGTAATGGCGGACTTCCGGTTGTACCGGAAGTAACTACTAACTTTATTATTTTAAATGGAACACCCTGTATATTATTGCACTTTTGGATTCCTTGTTAAATTTAAATAACAATACGTTAGGATACATTGGGGCTAAGTTGTACCGTTTTCGAATTACATGACGTTTTTCGAAAAAAATGACATTTGCAGTGTCTTCGGTGTTTGGAAATATCTCGGGAAATACGAAAGTTAGAAAGATGCGATTTTCGGTTTTCGCTCAACTATGAAACAGCACACGTCTTTTATTTTAAACTTGTTGCGTTTAAATTACAGCGTTATTAAATAGGGATCTGTAATTTTCGAACTCTAAAATCATGGATAACTTGATTTTTTTAAATTGAACGGTGTAGCAATTTTTACATAAATGGATGTAAAATTTAATTTTCTTTCGATTTTATATGAGTATCATTGTGTCTATCTCTAACGGTTTTGGAGATATTCGCAATTTTTCAGTTTCTCACGATAGATACGTGTTGCGAAGCGCCGCCGCCGGCCACCTTCCCCTCGCATTTCACCAGGCTTGGAACTGGCAGCAATAATACTGGGATGCTTAGAAAGTGGCCAACAGAACACAATAGGACCACTAGAAACAAACAAAATGGTCTAAAAGATACTTGAGATGTTTAAAGCGGCATCTTTAAAGTCAACGCAAGCTTGAAAACGCACTAGGTATCTTGCCGTTATTAGTGTTCCAAGTGTCAGAACTGACAGTCAGAGTACTGTTTGGTAACATAATAATTAAAGATGTCGCTTACTCGAGAAGAATTAGTAGATATGGTTTTCGTTCTCGGTGTTGTAGATGTAGACTTTCTATTTTGTTGACTATTGTTGTTTATTCTCTATTTGATAAATATGTTTTTATTAAGTTTCTATTTGCGTTCTTTATCCCCATAGCAACAATTTTTTCAATTAATTTCGTTTGGGAGATAGTGGCAAACGCTTTTTTCATATCTAGAAAAAGTACTACTACCGTCTTGTTTTTCTCTGTTTCATCCTTAGTTTATTTATTAAGTCAATTGTAGCAGATATGGTTCCCGAATTTTTTGAAAAGCATATTGATTTTTATGTATGATGTTATTACATGATAGATATTCACTTAGTTGTACCTATTTGTATGCTTTTTTCTAATATTTTGTTTAATGTGGATAGTAGACATGTTGGGCGATAATTTTTTATGAATATGTATGATTATAGTACGTTTTAAAGAGTCAGGGTAATGTCTACTTTTTATAATGTTGTTGGCTAATTTTACCAATATTGGTGCTAATTTATTTCTGTTTTGTTTTAATATCTTTGTAGTTATTCTGTCATATCCTGGTGCAGTATTGTTTTTTAATTGCAGGATTATTTTGTGAACGGTTTCCTCTGATACTTCCTCGAATTGCAATTGCGTTTTTACATTGTAATATATTTATATTTATAATATCTATGTACTAACATGCCCGAGTAATTGCGTCCGATCAACGGTTAAACACAACCGACCCACGCATATAGCACCATGAACGTGTCTTTGCTTCTCCACGCGTTCCGTTTAACTTATCTGAATTGTTTGTGTACGCAATTAGAGTCGGTAGACCGTCACTGATACTACAACCACTAGATTAGAAGATACACAATACGAATCTTCTACAGTCGAACGCGGTAGTCTAGGACCACCCACCCGCCAGTATGTTACGTGGAATACCGAGAACGCCGCATGCACACCGGGCCACGTAAAGACCTTTCGAAAATTGACGGTAATTTGTCTCCCAGACTAAGTGAATACGGAGTCTCTTTCCGGGCAATTTGTGCGCTGTTTCGACCGTGAAAGACGATAGTTAGGATTGTCAGCGATCTCAGAGATGCCCCGGTTTATTCATAGAATCGTTTTGCTGCCTTGGTTTACTCCGATGATAAATCGAGTATATACAATATTCAACGTGGTTTCTTGGCAATGTGATAATAGCCTTACATCAATAATAAAACGATTACATTTGTAAGAAATTTGATTAATTTATTATTATCAAGTTGAAGAAATTATTCCTACACTGAGTGTCACGGAGTATATGAATAATGAAATAAATAAAATTTAATTCAAGTAGCACTTTAGTTAGATAAAACTTAGATCTCTAAAGCTTTTGTCGATCACTCACTACATATCAGCAATTACCTCCAAAAGTTACAAGTGATGCCAAAAAAAGCGGAGAAAAAACAGCGGTTATTTTATCACGAATACCTATAGTACATGCGAAGCGTGTAAACCTGTCCCGAGAGCTGCGATTTCAGCCGGGAATGTTAGCAGCTTGTTAATGACACGACCAGCACAGAGCTTCTCTTTTTAATCGGACTGCGTTTCTCGCATCGTTTTTTTTTTTTTTCTATTCATTCCTTTAAACGAACGCGTTGGTGAAGTTCCGTGGGGGAGATTTAATTACGCAGAATGTTTTTGCCGGTTCAATTTGCGTGAATTTTCATTAGGATTTAATGGCAAACGAACAAAGTACAGCAATACAGAACGTAACAGACTAGGAAGGTCGTACTAGATGGGAGAAATAAGCTAAAACTAAAGCTATCCAGGTATATGATATGAAGTCAGGATCGAATAGCTATAACAGTTCTGGCGCAAAATCCCGTAAAGTTTACATATAAGGGATCTGAAAGTACATATAACTCTGTTTCGCTGCGCTCCAGTTGCAGACAGATAGATGCGACACGTAGACCGACAGGTAGACAGACAGCTTAGCCAAGCAGGCAGACAACTCAGACAGTCTGAACTATTTGTCTACCTGCCTAAATTTTAGTTGAATATTTTCTTTTTGCCGTTCTCGTTAATAATTTATTTTATTCCGTTTTGACTATATTTAGCCGATAAGCAATAAACAATCTGATAAAATATCGTAGTTTCCATGGAAACCACACGTGGCGCCGCCTACTTGCAAATTTCATTCTTTTAGAGATGAATCGAGAACGAATAGAGATATTAAGATCTTTCAGGTTTTCACTGAAATTTCAACAATTTAATTTAGCTTGCGACACTGGTAATTATACAGGGTGATTGATCGAGACCGTCCATTAGAAAGATTGGGCCTCCTAGTAATAATTAATTTCTGTAAAGTTGCATACGTACATGGTGTAATAAAATCTATGCCCTGAAAATATTTTCAAGATGGCGGCACTTCCGGAAACACCGGATATTGACGTCAACTTTCTCATTTCAAATGGAATGGTATGGTTTTCTTTGCATTTTTGAAATTTAAAGGTTATTCTAGAGCAGTGATTCCCAAAGTGGTCCAGGTGGACCCCCAAGGAAATATACTATTTTTCTTTTTATTTTTACCACTCCGAATGGGGAGTTTTCTAAATAAAATATGTGAGAATTGATTGGTTTCTTGTGCTGTGAGTAGATGTCAAAGGAGTAAAGTTGGATGGAATCACATCTTTGATTGGCTAACTTTACTTTTTTGACATCCACTCACAGCACAATCAATTAATGAATTAACCAATAACTCAGCCGCAACGCAAATTTCCATAATTAGATCTAATCTTCACATTTTTTGTCGAGTTTTGGGAATATGGTAGAAATGTAGCTGCAGGGTGTCCACCGGAACCAGCAAAACTTTCAAAGTGGTCTATGAGAAAAAAAAGTTTGGGAGCCTCTGTTCTAGAGGAACTCTTACTAGTATTCCCTATACCTAAGTGCAGCCGTTTTGGAGATTTTTCGACTTTTTGAAAATTTTTGGATTTCCATCATAATGTTCAACATTATATACTGTCGCGAAATTTTAACCGAGAACGCTAAAATTAAGACTATCGATGGGGAAGAAATCCAGGCGTTTCTGCCGAAGTTTTTAGATTTGTTGCATTATGTACAGAATGTCCAAAATTTAATTGTTCTTTAGCACAAGCAAAAATATAGGATGTTATTTAAAAAAATCAAGTTACCTTGGATTAAAGTTAAGCAAGTGTTCAGTAGGTACTATAGTGGACAGTTGTATACAATTACATCGATTTTAATTTTAATGTTGAATCAGACTAAGTACCTATGTATGTATGTATGTATGGTATTTAAAATATGAATGTCCAAAACAAATGCAAATATAAACCACGCCGCCTTAATTTATGCTTTGCAACGGGACCACTTTTGACAAAAGAGTAAATAACAACGTTGTTATTAAAGATAGACATACAGTAGTTTATATGAAGTCATGTTATTTTTCTGCGTAGAATTGAAAAATGAAATAATATACAGGCTGTTACGTTTAAAATAACGGAGCAACTATCCGTTTGCCTACTTCTGGGACACTCTGTATGTTCAAAAATATTTTGGATGATACAGCATTGGATTCTATAACTTTCTTGTAGAAAAGATTTCTGTCTAAAATAACAAATTGAGCTGTAATGAAAGACCCAGTCTTCGGTGGGACATCCTGTACTTTCTAAATATTGTTGTCCTGTAATCGGCAATCTATTCGGCGATAAATGAGTATTATTATTATTAATTTGGTATGGTTTGAAACACTTATTACGAAAAGATACCAACACGGTATGTATCAAAGTGATGCAAATACACTCCGCCAAAAAAGTATCGCATAAACTAAAAAAGGGCATTTATGAACCAAGATATTTTTATACGTTCACAAAAAGTTTGCCTCGTGTATGTGAACTATAAAAACACTAACAAAATAATGGAACTTAGCGTCTTTACTTTTTTTTTTTTGTAAAAGAACACATTTAGAAAAATGCATATGTGTAAGGTTTGTTCAGTTGTTTATTGAAGGTCTTCCTATACGGACAAATTTTAAAGTGCGAAGTCAGAGTTCTGTACCAACGCTTTTAAAACTAAAATGAGCAATTTAACTTCAGAACAAGTGGCTGCTATAGTTGCTTTAATCGAAGATGGACGATCTCAAGCATACGTTGCTAATTTAATGAACATCAATCAGTCAAGTGTTTCTAGAGCCGTAGCCAGATATAGGGAAACAGGCATTTACAGTAGAAGACCTGTACCAGGTCGTCCAAGATGTTCTACTCGCCAAGATGACCGCTATTTACTACTACAAGCATTACGTCGAAGACATGTAACTGCGAGACAATTGCAGAACGACTTGGCTAGAGTCAGAAATACTCGTGTGAGTACTCAAACTATTCGGAATAGGTTACGACAGAGTGGATTAAGAGCTAGAGTAGCTGTAACAGCCCCTCGTCTCACTAGGAACCACCGAGTGGCTCGCTTAAGGGTTGCCAGAGAACATGTAAATTGGAACATTAATGACTGGGCCAATATACTCTTCACAGATGAGTCAAGATTTGGTCTTTACACCTCAGATAGGCGTATCTCAGTGTACAGACGAGACGGTGAGCGCTATTCGCAGTGTAATATCAGACCTAGACCTAATTTCGCTGGTGGCTCTATTATGGTTTGGGGAGGCATCTGTTTAACAGGTCGTACAGAGTTAGTACGAGTAGACAGAGGTACACTGACTGCCCACAGGTATATAACGGACATTTTAGAAGAACATGTAGTACCATATGCGCCAATTATAGGAAACGAATTCATGTTAATGCACGATAATGCACGACCGCATGTTGCAATAATCGTCCAGGAATACCTTAACGATGTTGGTATTCCAGTTTTAGATTGGCCTGCGGTAAGTCCGGACATGAACCCTATCGAGCACGTGTGGGACCTCCTTCACAGACGGATACGAACCCAAAATGTTGCCCCAGCGGACCTGCATGGACTAGCAAATGCTCTCCGTGACGAGTGGGAGAATTTGGATCAGGCTTATATACGGAGGTTAATCGAATCTCTGCCAAACCGTATGCGAGCGGTCATAAGAGCCAGAGGTGGCAATACTCAGTATTAAAAGCTACTGTTATGACATTTTTCTTTCCAAAATTATAATTTCTTGTTTTAATAAAAATCTCAAGCATGAGTTCTTGTTTTTATTTGGCCTGTATTTTATTTAAACAATCATAGAAATTATATCTTAGAGCGTATTAAAGTATATTTACAACTTTATGCTACAAACAAAGATTATGCGATACTTTTATGATTCAAAACTAAATTATGCGATACTTTTTTGGCGGAGTGTATATAAAAAGGTCACACAGTGATGAAAACGTGGTACGAGGACAGCTTAAAACCTCTGAGCGGTTCCTGTACTGTAACTATAAAAATCTTTCGTTACGCGTCGAGTTACAACTGCCACAATGGACGCGTCTAGCGTGGGAGGTCGATATTTCTCCTGGTACTCAACTCGCGTCATATCGCGACGGCCCTAGCATCACACACGTGTACAGGTGAACGCATAAACTGTCCGCACTACGCGAGAACGCACAAAAGGAGTACGAGGCGTGAAACTCGCTCCGAAGTGCTATTGTCGTTGCCGTGGAAAGCAATTTTAACGACTTCAAAAGTGTTACTTTCCGTTCTTGGCTTACCTATATGCATGTATATAGCTACGGGTCGACACGAGGATATTTGTTTCCATCTTACAATCTGCGTACGTACGGAGAATGTGTGAGGAGTATCCACTTCTTCGGCTTTGAAGATGTATGCGCCCGCAACATTAAATCGATGAGTGAGATCTCGCAACGTTTTGCACCTAGTCTAACAAGTTTGAATGCTGGTTAGAAGGTGCCAAGGAGGCTCTAATAATTGAATTCAGGTGCGATCTTTCTGATGGTTATATGAACAGATATGATCGTTTCAAGGCCAATATCGCGGCCCATTCGAATATAACTTCAGACAAATTCACTGCTAAATGGCTCTAAAAAACTAAGGGGGCGTTACAGTGAGTTTCTTGAAATTTTATTCATTTTATGTATTTATTTCTCTGTTTGTATTCATTCATACTTTTGCTTCAATCAGCGTTTTTGTGTACTACCCAGATACCTTACGGCTCTTTTCAAAAAGTCTCCAAAGTATAGCGTTGCCAGATTATACAATAGCTTGCCTCTGCATATAAAAAATATTAATATCTTAAATGAATTCAAGCGAAATTGTAAAATTTTTTTAATTGATAAGTGCTGCTACTCTTATGAGGAATTTTTATCATTGTAACATACTTATGTTTTTATATTTGTGTGCTTTTGACTATTGCTTATATCACCCATGTGATCGGACGGCAAATAAATATTATTATTATTATGATCCTGCTAAAGTATAACCTATATACCGCCTCAAACGTTGAGACCGAATCTTCACTGGAAGTTAGATTTCTTAATGGCATTTGGATTTTCATCGGCCCAGAGATAAGAGTTATGCATATTAAATGTACAAGCACAGTAGGTGAAGTTCTAATCAAGCTGTTTCATTCGTTAGTCGAACAAGACTAAGCATTTCTTCGACCTTTTCCAACGACTGACCCAAGCCTAAACATTTCTTCGACCTTTTCGAACTGCTGACCCAAACGTATCTTATTAACGAGCATGCTGATATACAAATCATCGGTTTACGTTTAAGGCAAGACTATTTCGCCTACCGTATAGTAGATGTGACTGCATTTCTGGAGTTCTCAAATAAGAAAGAGCCTTTCTTCAAAAATTAATATTATATATGAGTCCACTAGGTGCAAAAATGTGTATTTGCCAAATATTCAAAAATTGAGTTCTGCATACCATTTTGAAGAGAAAATGTGTTTTCATATCATAAGCTATACCAGTTAGACGCAAAAGTACGCCTTTGCTGCGTTTTGGCGCCTTGAATATCGATGCTAGATGCAAAACTCTGTTTATGTTATAGAAATTCTGATGCAAAAGTATGTATATGTTATTCAGCGAATCCCTATGATGTGAATAGTCACTTGATGTAGCCATGTAATGAAATTATTATTGTTAATTGGTTTTGGATATGTGTAGTTATTGTTTGTATTGTTCAGTAAAATAAGTACTCTTTGTTAATAATATCATGGACTTGAGTGTTAATATTATCCCTTGTGCGAAGAAAAATGCAGGAAGAGGCCAATTCAAAAAGAGAAATGCCAACGAAACATCTAGAAATTATCAAGGTAAATGAAACACTCAATTTTTTTTTGTATGACAATCGCGTTACAGACATAAACCTGCACAATTACCGGAATATCCAAAATGCGCCCACCGAGCGGAAAAGTGTCCCTTTTTATGTTGAGCACTTACAATGCAAGAGGTGAAAAAATTTCACGCAATTTTATTTCAGACGACTGATAAAATTAAGCAAGATTTAGTTATTTTGAAATATTGCTTAGGCAGTAAGCCTAAACGAAATAAAACTACACAGCATACTGAAGATAGATCTTTAGTCCGAGTATGTAAGAAAGCATTTTTGAACATAAGTACTTTCAGTGCTAATAGAATTGAACGGGTAGTAAGAAACTTTGTTTTTCATTCTCAAATGCCAAAAGAAAGAAGAGGTGGCGACACTGTAAAAACACAGTGCGCCTCTTTGCAGACGGTTGTGGGGGGCAAAACAAGAATTTTGTTTTGATGTCCATGATCGGGTACTGGCTCGCTTTGGAAGCTCCAGCCCATATAAGAACTGTCGAATTTGTCTTTCCAATTGTGGGGCATTCCTTTATTCCACCGGATAGAATTTTTGGCCTCATTGAAAAAGAGATAAGAAAAATCAGTGTGATAATAAGCAAAGAAGAATACGAAAAAATCATACAACATCACTCAACTATTAGAAAGATAGGCAGAGATCGGAGGATATTTGATTGGAAAGTAGAAACTAAGAAGTATACCAAAGTTCCTGGACAATGGCACTTCAAATTTAATCCCTCAAAAAGATTTATTTTTTCAAAAACTCAATCTTCTATTAGATTAAGAGGTGAGGTGCATTATCGGTCCGATCTGGGTGTAAGCCAAGGCATTCTAAAAAGGAATAAAAATTTGAACAATTCCAGCCAAAACGTTTCAATATTCTAAACAAACTTCAAGGAGACAAATCCAGCATACTTTCTTTATTAAAGATGCACTATGGCGATGATTGGAGACAAGAGCCTCAATTGGCTTTCTATAAGATTATTGACCAAAGTGGTTCTACAACTGAAGAAGAGTCCGATCATAACTTGAGTGAAGAAGATAATGATATGAGAGTTTAAGACTATTATTATAATTTGTTACATTTATCTATATCAGTATTTCTTGTTTATTTCTGTACTAATCAAAAATTTAATAAAATTATAGGTATGTTTTTGTGGCAAAAAACACCCAAATACATTATGCCCGCTGCAAAAGTGTGTATATGATTTGTTGTCATTACAATATTTTCGTAAATCTGAATGATATGATGAAGGTTATTGCACCGCTTTGTTAAGGGAGTGCTTCTTCTGTTCTTCTGTAAAGAAATCACGACAAAACTCCAGATGGTTCAAGAGCAAACGGTTTTTCGCAATTATCTCAGAATAGGTTGGACGTCATATACATACTTTTGCATCTGGTGGACCCATATATATTAATGCAATCTTCTTTTTCGGGGTCAGTAACATGTATTTAGTTACTGGTAAAAAAAAATGACTCAGAGGGTAGGGTATGAAATCCAGCGTTTTTCAAGAAATTACTTAATCACAAAGGAATTAATATTGTGCATCGGACAGAGTAGTTTGCATTTTATTATTTATTTTCAATACTTCGATCACCTATAAACGAAATCCTTTAACACATCCTCAAGTTATATATTTCAAAAGCTAATTAATTTTAATGCCTTTTCGTCGAACTCACAACACTTTTAGCGCGGTGCTATTAAATAACCTCAGCGCGTTATAATTCACCACCGGTAGGATATTTCCGCGCACCGTTTATTTTCCCCCCGCCAAAACCTTAATTAAGCTTTATTAAATTTACGGGCGATAAAACTGGCGTGTTGCCGTCTTCCACTACCGCTCCTAAGCTTGCCGTCAGGTCGAATTTAACACCATTTTTTGCGACCGCAATATCCGCAGTTTCCCTCGGAAAACACCTAAAGCGGTATCAGAAAAAATATATACGCCAACACCGGTCGTCTTCTCGTCTCTTCTAAATTTAGTCCGAGCCGGCATCATGTATATACTGCTGTGGTCTGGCACCCGGGTTTTTGTAAATTCAGTTGTTTTTCATTTCTTAAAGTTTTGTCAATGTTACGAGAAATTTCAAATTTGTTTTATTTTTATTGAAGAGTGTTATTGTTTTGAATTGTATAATTTATTTAATTTTTTGTTCAGTTGTATGTATTTTAAATTTTCATGCAGTTGTACATTTTCTTTTCACTAGCATTGTATATATTGTTTTGTTTTTGCGAGTTCGTTTGTTTGCGGAGAGATCTTATAGCGTGGTGTCGCACGCATCAAGTTTTTGTTACATGTACGATTTGTTTAACCGTGTGAGTTAGTTCCTTGACAGACTCGAAAGTAAGTAGATTTTAAAAATTGTATTTCTCTGCAGACATTTTGTAATTTTGTGAATATTGAATTCTCATATTTGATTTTATCAAGTCCGTCAGGAAACTCAATTAATAATAATTGATATTGTATTTGTGTACACAATTTTACATATAAGATCTGTTATTATTTTTACGTGCAGGAAGATATTTTAAGTTTATAGAGTTAATTTTTTTGTTCGTTTTTAATTTTTCTGTTTTGTCATTTATTCATTAATCACCCCGGGTTGGGTGAACAAAGGCTTCGTAATTGCTTTTATTTTCATTTATTTAATTTACTAGAATTTTCCATTTTTAAAAATTAGTTATTTTAAGATTGAGACCACGTGGAGTAAATTGAAGTAAGAGTTTTATCTTCCTGAACGTTTTTTTTTATCTTTTGCCTTGTGATGGGATATTGAATTGTCCTTTTGTACTTTAAAACTTCGCAGTTATTTTTAGACCAGGATCTTAAATCCAAGGTTTTTTTCTGCACTTTGTAATTAATTTTTTTTTTTAAAATAAAATTATTGTATAAACGTCAATCTAAATTTCTGTTTCTTTTATTTAAAAAAACAATCCTTTTAAATTTGTTGAAGAATTTTAATGAAAGTCAGTTTTTTTTGTCGCCCACATTTTTCTTTGCTTTGCAATCAAAACCCTGATATTAATTGTTCTTTTGCGAAATTATTACTAAAGCTAGCCGATTTAATTTTTCATTTTAAAAATTTCATTTTTATTTTTTTGTTGGTACTTTCAGTACACAGCCAGTTACCGATTTCACTCTATAAACTATTAACAGCGCGCGAGGGAGACAAAAATTATCTTTGGGTGGTCAAAGCGGAGGTGATGGTCCATCATCATCCGCGTCATCCGGCGGCCAACATATATATATACGGTAGTCGAACAGAGATAGTGAAAGATAGTCCCGTCTCGTATGCCGTAGTCGTTCGTTGATCCTCGCTTTCCGTTTTCTTACCTGGATCGGCTCCGAATCGGACGCCATCTCGTGGAATGTGCAGAATGCAGACTTGTCGGCCTTTTGATTCGTTTTGGAGCGCTCGGCGGCGCATTCCAAGCGGGTTCTCACTGCTCGCCCGTCGACGCGCGCTTATTTCGTCCTTTTTTTCAGGCTCGGAGATTCATCGAGTTGGCGTTGGGAAGCATTTTTTCGTTTTCTTGCGGAAAGATAAATAATGAAATTTCCGTATAGTGATGTCAACGAAATTTTTCAATATCAAAGTCCCATGTCAATTTAAAAAAAAAACAGTTATTTGTACAGTACACTGTACAAAAATATTTATTTAAATTCAAAATGCGAACTCTGCGATTACTTGTGGAAAATGATATCCAGTCAATGTTCACGTCGACTCAACATTCTTTTGACTAACGATCTCGAAGTCCAATTTACATCTGCGTTTCGTGAAATAACCCTAGCAGCACAAATCATCGGCTAATGATCGGCTTTATATAGGGCCGATATCCTGATGTCGGGTCGATATCAAAGATATTGTGCCGATATCGGCTTTCTACCAGTATACGATATCACTGCGATACAAAAGATCCATTATCGGTAAAATATCGGTTGAACGTTTGATGTATCAGCTGATCATCGGCTGGAAACTCAAGACATATATCAGGGCGATATCATTAATAAACGCCGCTGCGATATTGATAGAAATGAGGTATATGGATTTGACTATTGTCATTTTTTTGACGATAGGAAGTCGGCTAATATCCTAAATCTATACGGACTGGTTGATTGAAATATAACCGCATTACAAGAGCGTTCAGATATAAAATTTCAACGTTTGAGACATCAATTGTGAAATTAAAATTAATATCGACTATAAAACAGTTTTAGAAGATGAAGCGATTTATAACTTAAGAATATGCAAATGCAATTTGTACTTTTTCTTGAAATTTATTGCTTTATTTACTTTCTATTACATAAAGTCTTTCCTTCATTATGTAGGTATATTATTTTATGCGCATAATATTTTATTTTGTCAGGAATTATTATTCACAGAAAATGGTGGCAAATAATTTGAAAAACATTATTATTATTATCAATATGAATATGACTATAGAGACTGCCCCGAAATTAAATGTTCAAACACAAAGGTGTTATAGTGGGTGTCATTTCCAGTCGAACTAATCCTAGGTGTGATTATTATTCGATGCATAGTTTACGAATCATTTATTTTTTCTAAAAATCTTCCTTCATATAAACGTTCATTAAATTATCAACAAACAAAAGAGTACGACAATAAGAATGAAGTTATTTTTTTAATGAAGTTAAATTGAAATTAAACATTGTGATATTATCAAAGGTACATCCTTTTGTTTAACGGCTTTGATATTTCAGAAGACGTTGATGGTTTCTAATTTCTTTCTAAATTCTAACATTACAAAAAAATACTGTTTTTGCCTATAATTTTATGAAAGTTTTTTGTGGAAGATCTTTATAAAACTAGCAAAAACCTTATTAGAATTGAATAATCACATATGGGGCTAATTTTACTCGAAATTATACTCTTTATAACCCTTTTCCGTTTCGGGAACTACTTTTGGGACAGCCTGTATAAATATCCACTATCCTGGATAGACAAACTACATACTTATATGTAGAAATTAGTCATCACACCAATATCAGTGCGATATCCCAGGACGACTAAAACTTTATCGGCGGAGCATAGAAAACATTGGGTAAGTATCAATCATGTATCGGTCTACTGATGATATTGTATCTAATTTTAATTGTATTGATATCGGATAGGTATTGGAGTTTCGATATCGGATAGATGTTGGAATTTCGATATCGGATAAGTATTGGAATTTCGATATCGAACCAATATTGCAAAATGTTCACATTTTGTATCGATATGATATCAGCGGCCGCTATAATTACGACATCGGTCAGCAATATCGGCGAAGCTTAGCCGATATCATGCCGATTCTTGTGCTGCTAGGGAATGCGCCCAAGAAATTTCTCGCGCAGCACTAACAGTATTTCGTGGCCTGTGTGCCTCGTAGCGCCATCCTAGCTAGAATTGTTTATGATCAGCCGGCTTCATCGAATCCTGTGACAGCTGTTTTTTATAAGCATGTTAGGCTATAAGATCTTTATGCAGAATGCGATTATGGCTGGTCTCTGAGAGCCCTAATTGCTATAAACGTCTTGCTGGGATAGACAAACCAAATATAACCAAATTTAAAATGTTAAATGAATGAACATATATTCTAACAACATATGAGCTAAAAACAGGAAGATGGTTTCCGAATGTGCGAACGCCATACATGGACGGTACTGTTTCAAACTTGTTAATTCTCGTCAGCATGCCATAGGCGAGAGACAATCAACAACACTCAACCAGGCAGCTAAATGCACTGCTGACATAAGGATGTAAATGAAAGAGATTCAACGCCATCTACTCGTGAAGGTATAAAGATGTCTGGTAGCCTCCACTTCAGAAATACCAAAGCTATCAAGTAGTAGTGGAGTATAGGCACACACAGCTACAACATACGCTACGAAGATATACATATACCACAACACAGACTTACCCTCACATCCAAAAGCTTTATGTACATCGGAATTAAAATATATAATAACTTACCATATACTTTTCGGAATTTAACCCACTATCAATTCAGATTTACTTTGAAACAACATCTACTCGACCGACCTTATTACAGTTTGGAAGAATATTTTAGTAATTCTTTATTATAATATGCTGCACCATTACTTTCTTACAGAATTTTTTATATTATTTTCTTATTAGCATTATTATCAAAATTATTAAAATTCAGGATTATATCACTTATTTGTTTTACATATATATATGTGTTAGTGCCGAGACTTTGTTTTTGACTTATTTTGTCTTTTACTGTACTAGTAGAATGTACTTATTTCATTATATGTGTATTTAGCATTTATAATTAGAAAAATATTCTTTTTTGTATTCAAATTTCCTATTACATTATTATTATTATTATATATTGCATTTGCACTTTTCCTTATTTTTATGTTCTCTTTTTCTTTCTTGACTTTATCCTATAGGTTTTATGTACTTTTTTGGAAATAAACGTTTACTTTACTTTACTTTACTTTACTTTACTTTACCACACACATTAAATGATTTGTTGGCGTTCCATTTCCTTGGTTACCACATTTGACTGTTTATTTTTCAATGTTAAGCGCGGGAATACGCTGAAGTCTTCTTGAATGTATTGTAGTAACGCCAAAAAAATATAAATATTCTGTATATACTTTCTATTTTATGCACTTACAAGGACGCAACAAAATGCAGCCTGACAATTTTTTTATAATTTGAACTTGATCAGTCTTCTGCATTAATTTGTAGGATATACTTTTGCCACTTCTGATGATTCTCAATATCGGGTATTGAAACTGAAAGTTAGTTTGGTAGGAATATTTATATCTAAAAATTTAAAGGAGTAATATTTTCAGATTGCATAGGTATTTTAATGTATGCAGCAGAGTTGGGCAAAAATTTATTTCAATAAGGAATAATCTATTTTTTTAATTTGGAGGAGTGTTTTTAAATTGAAGCGCTAAAAATTGGGGTTGCATTGGATCCAAAGCTGGTTTTATAGAGAATGACTTATTGCTTTTCGAAGGCAAGAAAATAACCGATTATCATGATGAAATGAATGCCGAAGTGTTTGAAAGATGGTTTCTTCAAATATTGACATTGCTACCAGACAATGCTGTTATTGTTATGGATAATGCTAAATATCTTAGTTGAAAAATTAAAAAAATTCCCACAACAACATCTAGAAAACTTGATATGCACGCTTGGTTGAAATCAAAAAATACCGAGTACGATGAAGAGATGGTTTGATCTGAACTTCTTCATTTAATTCGTAATAATAAAGACCAATATGATACACATGTGACAGATGAGATAGCCAAAAGTTGCAAGAAAACTGTGTTGAGGTTACCACCTTATCACCGCGAACTCAACTCAATTGAGTTAGTATGGGCTCAAATAAAAAATAAAGTGGCAACTAAGAATTAGCAGATGTAAGGGTACTTTTGCTACAGGCAGTCTAGAATGTCACTACGGACAATTCGAAAAAATGTGTAGAACATGTGATTAAAGAAGAAAGAAAAGTGCTTGAGTTAGATCGTTAGATGGATTAATCGATGATGTAATCGAGCCATTTATTATATCAATGGGCAAAGATTCAAGTGAAATAGAAAGTGATAGTGAATGATTATTTTAGAAGGTAATGTAATGTATTAGTATGTATTCAAGACCAAGTTATTTTCCAAAATGAATACGCTATATTTAATATTAATATTTAAGGAATTAGTTGTTTATTTTTGTAATTAAGATGTAATTAATTACGTAAGTACAACGTATATAAAATCCTAGCTAGTTTTAAAACTGCCACCAAGAAGTAGCTTTCAAAAATTTCATTGTGTAAACGCGTCTTTTCATTCTCCTCCTCCTAATTAAAAAAATAAACTAAAACAAGAACAACAAAACAAAATTTATAAAAAAGAAATGATTAATTGTACTATCAATGTGTGATAAACTATATTAAAGAATAACCAAACTCTTCTATTAGTTTATTACACCGAATTTCCGATGAATCACACTTTCAACCAAATATTTCACTATAGAATATCTGTGTTATCAATCATGGCTATATAGATTACAAGAATCCCTCACCGACAATGAGTCACTATTATTAGGTAGTAACTACAAATATGTATATCTACTATTCGTTTTGTATCTGCCTAATATATATTTCTAGTGTTACCAATGCTAAGTGCTCGATCGCATCAATTCGTCGCCTTCAAAATATCATATAGTAGGCGGCTTTGTATTATTTACCTGTGCTTTGCCGCCTGCTATCCGCTCGGCAAATGTTTCCGACGCGTATATACGGCTCATTTGCCATTGACGGCGAAGCTGCTAATAGGGATAATCTTTTACTTAGCGGCAGGTAGGCGCCTGAATCAGCCCATGCTCAATTGTCGACTACCAATACGTAGTTTTTCAGTAAGGTGGACCTGTCCGGACAGGTACCCTCGTAAATCGGGGAGGAGTTTTGGGAATCTAGGGTTTCGTAAACATGTGGGAGCAAGGGATGCCTTTTCGATGTTGCGAGGGTTCGGATATTATGATGTAATTTTGTTTTCAAAACGAGGAAATTAAAAAAAAGATAACGATTTTTTATCTGTCGTCATGGTGGGCACTAATCGATAGCATGCTGGATCTTTTCTTTTTTTTGATATACCTTTATGAACAAGCTATAGATATTAGAGAGTTTGAGCAAACTTTAAAGCTAAATTTGTCGGATGTCAATTGGCAATTCCTAACCTTACTTTTTTATTAGATACTTCAAAATTACCTAAATAATATTGGGTTTTTATGTAAAAATCAGTAGACGAATTTGAATGTATTAGTCAAACATGAAGCGGGTATATATAACCTTTTTAATATTTTTAAACTATTGTTAGCAGTATCATTTTTTAGTACCCAAAAAAGATAAAATTGCGTTTTATGGCAAACCAAACAAGAACTGCATAATGAAACATTTTGCCCGAATTGGTTTTGTTTTTATTGTAATTGAATTGAAATGTCAAAAGAAGTTATTCTAGCAAAGAAAAAAGGCTTTGTCCTATTTTCTCTAAAACATCCAGACACTGCGTCGACTCATCTTCGTTTATTTTGGCGTCTGCAGCGATGAGGTGTCCTATATACAGTGGATGGAAATTGGCTGACGAATTTGGGCTTCCTCCATTCCTATGACCGCTTTAGACATCCTAACTGCGGAAATTGTATTGCACTGGCGCCAAGGTTTTCGATTAATCATGCGTCTACATAGATCCATTTTAACAATATATATATATATGGGAGACGTCCAGACTAGACGTCGGGCTTTACTCAGAATGGTACCAGAATTGATTATGCCATCAAAGTAGTTTTATACAGCATTTTCATGTTGCTTCGTTTGTATAGATGGCACTTTTCCAGATAAGTTTTACTTATTTGTAGTATTCCGAGGAATTTATCAAGCAGAAATTTCAAACGATCATAAACATGGTAAAATATCAACTCCCGACGTAATATTTAACATTGAAAACGTAGATATAGGTTCAAGCGACGAAAAGAGATGGAGAACCTTAAGTATCGATTACTCGAAACTTCTAAATTCCCAAATTAACTTCCCTTATATACATTTTCCTCGTAAACAGCCATAAGACGCGAAATAAAACATTTCCTCATTTCCTGTAACATCAGACTCGCTCTCGAATTACCTCCTCTCCACCCAATGAAAATTGACGAACGCGTTTCACGCTCACGACGACATAAACGGAAGGACGCGGAACATGGAAAACGATCAAGGGTGCGTCTCGGACGATCGTTTCATAATTACCGATGTTGGACCGTCTAGTAGCGACGGTTTTATCGAAAGATTGTTCCCCCTTGAACCCCTAATGACGCCGGCGTATGAAAATGAATTTTCCGCCGGTCCGAATTGCGAAACCAATATCGTTTCCTCTGAAAGGACCCTCCATCTCCACGTCTACACCTCACCCTCTCGTTTCCTTTTAACATTTTTGTCGGGGAATCGTTTACCGTATAACGGTATACTGTAGAGTGGGGTTTTAGGGTTTTTTAATGAAATTTTTAAAAGGGAATCCTCACGCTAGCAGTGCGGAAAGTGATTGTGTGATCCATTCCGGGTATTTATGATTGAATCGGTAGAAAGTTGGATTAGCCATTGTCGAGAAAATCTATGGGCGAACGAATCCTACTGCAGAAAAAAAATACGATTGTATTTTTTAATTGTAACCTTCAGTTTCTTTCCAACGATAGTTTTAGTGCACTATAATTTTATGTTTACGATGTTATGTTAAGTATAAATAAAATTGCTGTTAAGGTAGCAATACATTAATATAATTTTCTTTTGAAATACAATCGTAAACCATCGTTAAACGTCGTAGAATAGTTGTTCATCATATGACTTTTTAATTAATCGGAAAGGGGCTTGATACCACTAACCGTGCTAATTCTACCCAATCCACTTTCATGTTATGACATGATCAGACACGTTCGGCGTTGTAGAAGACATTTTGTGATTGGGTAGATATACAGGCTGTCCCCTCGTTGGGTTGCATAACTTCATAGGGTTATTCCTTGTATCAAAATTAGCAAAACACTTCCAGTCAGCATAGGTCCAATTCTCAACCGTTTTCGAGATATGGGTGGTCAAAAGCGTTGAAAATCACTAGTTACGGTAACTAATTTAGATGAATCATGGACGCAGTTGGCTCGACTGGTAACTTAGATCCAATGCACTTAACGTAGGCTTTTGGACAGTTGTCATGTTTGGTTGTATTTTTGACAGTTTTGGATTTCGCTCGCAGAATATTTTAAAATGAAGAAGATGAAGACACGGATTGCGACGATTCTGCAAGTGATTTCTCTGATGACTTAATTTTACAAGAGGAGATTAGAGATGTCGAAGAAGAAAACACATTTATGGAAAATGACACCAACGGCACAAAAGTCATAGAAGTTGGTAATTGGATAATAGTAAAATTAGCTTCTAAAAAAATCATGGAAGTATTACGTCACTCAAATCATTGAAAAGGAACCATGCCTCGAAGTAAAATTTGCAAGAGACGTATATTTAACATGAACATTTCATTGGACCATATATAAAATAAATTATTTTCTAAAAGAAAAGTTAGTTTGTTGTTTATTTTATGTAAGCGTATGTACCTATTTAATTGTGTTTTTATCAATTGCGTGTACATAAAGCAGAAAGGCTCCATTTAATACAGGAAGAAACCATAAAGGATGTTCTTATATTGTCTGAAATGTATTACGTCAAGGCAGCATATATAGTCATAGTAAATTAATGTTCATGTTCTTTTTTCGTAGTGTGCACACCGTAATACGTTAAGTATAATCTATGGTATAACTTTTGAGTTACCGTAAGATGGGGTGGATAGGAACAGTTCTGACAATTTCGAGGGCTATACAGAAAAAAGAAAAAAATTTTTTTAATTGTTTTTTTCTGAAAAATTATGAACAGGGTTTCTGCTTTTAGCTTGCGAGATTAGAAAAAATGGGCGCATGCCAAAACCCTTATTTTTTTAAAAAAAATTGTTGTTCCTATTCACCTGGAAATGTGGTGAATAGAAACACTCATAAGAATACACGTTTATTTCGTTTAACAATGTTCCCAGATGTTTAGAAACACCATCAAAAAAAAATTAAACCAAATAGTACTAGTTTGCACGTGTTAGATTTGAGGTTACGTACAAACTCAACTTTGACAGTTGACAGCATTTTAATAACATTGGATATTAATAATAACATTTTCTTGCAATCTCAGCGTCACCAAATATTTTTAAATCTTTTATTGCTCTTTTAAAAACTTTTCCCATTTTTGTTCCTTTTCACCCACGAGTTCCGATTCACCCCATCTTACGGTACTAAAAGAATTAATAAAAAGTATTATTCATTTAATCCACTGCAATTTGCAGAAAACGGCTTTCTTGATTTAGAACGTCTCTACATGAACAACAAAAAATGCTGTCAAAAGCACACAGGTTTCTGTGAAAAAAAAAAAAACTACACCAACCAATACCGTTGGAAGAAATAATACATAGATATAACAAACATGGAATATTTAAAAAAGGATAAATTAGTCAAGTGATGAGATAAGATCTGTTCCATATTTTTATTATCTAAGCATTGTCATTTGTAATCATTTGATTACTTCATCAGAGACAATTATTGGAGAATGAGACAGCAATAGTAGAAGTGCTGATTACAAACAGAAATAAAATTAAATACAATTTCGTCATTTATTTCTATCAAATTGCCAAGGATAATAGAAGTTTATAACTTTACTTAGGGAATTGAAACATTTAGAGGTTAGGTAAAAGGATTAAAAAAAAGTTATGTATTATACTGTACACAGAGAAAAATACTGGTCGCAACTATTCTTTTATAGATTCAATAAATAATTTTGTTGATAATATGAACAAGAAATGAATATGCCTTGTTACTTTTTAGGTACAACTTATTCGCCGCAATAAAGTATTAAATGATATCTTGGCCATTGTTTTAATGGCTTACAATTTATTGCAAGAACGAACAGATAACCTGAATTCTTTCGTCGTCCTCTCTAGAAACAACCGAGATACTCATGGCCACCAACTTTCCAGGCAGTGTGGTTTGCAGCACACTGGCATGGCGAGAACCTTACAGCTCGCCTCCTACAGAGGAGCTGTGGCGGAAAAGGTGGTAGAAGAATCCCGAATTTGCCGGGCAATTAAAAGTTTCCAATCGTTCAAGTCACCTGGCCCGGATGGTGTGTTCCCTGCTCTGCTTCAGTGGACGCCCTGCTAGGCCTGTTGGTGATTTTATTCAGGGGGTGCATCGCATGGAAGTACGTACCTGAGGTATGGAGAGAAACAAAAGTAGTCTTTATACCAAAGCCAGGGCGGTCTGACTATACCCTAGCCAAATCTTTCCGGCCAATAAACTTGACCAGTTTCCTGCTGAAAACACTGGAGCGGCTATGTGACCGTTATCTCCGAGAAGTGGCCTTACTGATGTATCCACTCCACATAAATCAACATGCATACATTCCGGGGAGATCCACCGAGTCTGCCCTTCACTCAGTGGTGCGGATAGAAAGATCATTGGACAACAAAATGTCTACTCTGGGTGTATTCTTAGATATAGAGGGAGGTTTTGATAAAGCGTCCTTCAACAGTATTGTTAATGCTCTGACTCGGTACGGCACGGCGTCGAGCCCACTCTGGTAAGATGGCTGCGCCGTATGTTCGAGCAGAGGGCAATAGAAATAAATGTAGGAGATGTCAGGATCGGGGGGCTTGTGAATCGAAGCTGTCCCCAAGGAGTCGTTTCGTCACCACTTCTGTGGAACCTTGTAGTAGATGATCTTGTCTGTATGCTCAATGTGTCTGGTCACTACACAATCGCATATGCGGACGATATCATCGTTTCAATTGATGGGAGATTCGAGAGTGTGCTCTGTAATGTAATGCAGACCATCCTAAGTTCAATCGAAAATTGGTCTCTCTGTAAACGTAGGTAAAACAGAAATGGTACTCTTTAGCAACAAAAGGAAAGTGGAATAACTGCACCCACCGCAATTGTTTGGCACTGTTCTCAGTTTTTTGGGCGATGTCGAATATCTGGGCGTTGTGTTTGACAAAAAGCTGAGCTGGAGCAAGCACGTCAAAACAAAACCTGAAAAAGCATGTATGACTTTTTGTCAATGTCGCCGCATCTTGGGTAAGGCTTGGAGATTTTCCCCAAAAATTATCTTGTGGCTGTATAGTGCCATAATTAGGCCCATGTTAACCTATGGCGATCTCATCTGGTGGCCAAAGGTGATATTCCCTTGTCAAAAATAATATATTAACTTTTTTTCAATTGCATTTTCTTATCAATTTTAGTGTTTTCGATATTCTGCATTATATTTAAACGATACACCATTAACAGCGTCGTTGGTACCATTTATTTATATTCACTTTACCCCTTTGAATATCGTATACGGAAACTACGACCTCATCCATTACCTATAGCAGTGATAAATTCAATTCTTCCGTGCAGAATATAGGAAAAGAAAGAGCGCAGACGAAGTAGAAAAGCCGGCGTTATAGTGTATACAGCACGCGATCTCCACTGTTGCACCGCCTTTCAGAGATCGTGACACCAACGCAAACGACAAAGCTCCGACGAGCGATCACGATAAGCGTCTAGGAAAAAAGGGAAAACGACTACATTTTCATTGGATTGAGCAAACAGCCGACGCTATTACGCTTTGGCGAAGTCGACGCTGGCTGTTCGGCTAGACAGCAGTCGTTATTTTGCGACAGTAATAAGTAATAACAGAAAGAGTCGTCGATTCGTGTCGCAGGCATGTTGAAATTGGAGGGGTTTTAAAACGTACAGCCCCGGTAGCAAAAGTGAAGGAAATTGTTTTCTATACGTGAAAAATAGAGATTGCTCCTAAAATGCTTGTCCTTATAAATATCAGTAACGGAATTTATATCAGATTCGTGCCTAATAAGAAATTAAAAATAATGTCAACATAAAAAATTACGTTCCGGTTAAATGCTAAATTACGATGCGGCATTTTGTTCCAACACATTGTTCAAATAGGGTTTAATACATTACAATACGTCCAAATAATAGGAATTATTGTTTTATTATCGCATAATTAACATCATAAAATTAGAACTCAAACACAAAGGCACGAAATATAAAAATAAGAGTAGCAATCAATCAAGTAGACTTTAACAAGATATGAACTGAAGTACTTACTAAGTTTATGTGTTTAAATAATACATACGTATAATCTTAAAGCGTTTTATGATAAAATTACATTCAGAATCCATAAAGAGGTCATACACATCATATAGAAAGAGAAGCAGAATAATGATTATAAACAGAATAAATATTACTACCTACGTGTCTAAATAAAAACATCATAATCCCCCAGTCAGCCAGCTAATTAATTAAAAACAAAACTATTTTATTTAAGATTGCAGGCGTCCAAAAATTATAGAATGAAATTGCAAACGAACACAGGTTAGAATAAGTTAATTTTGTTGATTGACAGATAATTCACATGTAAGCCAAATTAGGAAAAAAATTTTAATTGCACTTATGTACATTATTATTTATATTACACGCCAAACCAATTTGTTGTCCCGATTCAAATATCGTTTAGTTTACATTAGTAATAAAGAATTTACACCTAGCAGAGTGTGATTTATCACTTTCTAATCATTTTTTTTTTAATCATCCACCGCACATTTCCTTTAAATGGATCAAATTTTAATTTAATTACAAGTAAATACGACACAAAATTGTTAAGGTAAATATCTGAATATAACCTAAAGTATTTTCAAATACTAAACGTTGAGAATCAGTGAACCGTAGAAACGAACATTGAATTAGCCAATCAGCTGTCGCTATTCGAATCGTTGCCATGGTGAATAAGAATTTCCGCATAGCGGAAGGCGATTTATCAATTTCTAACTCTAACCAATTTTCTCTCAGAATTATCAGCCATTTTATACGATTTAAATCAGCGTTGTACTGATATAAATTAAATTTTAGTATCATTCACAAGTAAATGTGACAAAAATATGTTTGTTATTAGAGGAATATCTAAATATAACACAACGTAAACATTATTAAGTAATAAAGCGTTGCGAATCAGGTAACCGTAGATGCAAAAACTCAATCAACCAATCAGCTGTCGCTATTCAAATCGTTGCCATAGCGACGAAGAATTTCCGTCTGGCGAAATGCGATTTATCAATTTCTCTCATATTTCATACGATTTAAATCGCCCCTTATCTTTCCTACGAACTTTAAAAGGTTTTCCGCACACACCCATTCGGATGAAACTACGATAAATTCCCGTCGTAATAATCACAACACGACCCTCCGAGTCGATGGGAGGAATTCGCGCGACACGGGAATTCGTTCAGGCATTTCGACCCTCCGTTCCGTCCCCCAGGTTGATGGATGGCTTGTCGCTTAGGTATAAGGGCCGGCCGCGTTAATTATGGGCGCGGGACACGCGATCCTCACTCCCGAGAATTCTGGTGAACTTACCTTTCGCGACCTGCTCGGAGACGGTGGATTTCCCGTAGCCCAGCGCCAGGAAGTGGTCCGCGACCGGCGTGCAGCCGGTTGGCGGTGTCGTAGCGTCGACGGTATCCGTAACCAGCAGAAACACCAGCGAAAATATCGAAATCGTCCAACGCGAAACGGGTCCGCGTCCGGCCATCACTGAGATCACCCTTTTCGCGATCAAGGACGACGCGATTCTGCACTGCACGTGTCTAGGGATGCGATTCTATACCCTGGACGGAGATTCGAGACTTCGACATTGCACTGAAGGTAATGTTTACACGCGTTTCTGTGATGACCTGTCTCGGGGATGAAATCGCGCGCGACTAAACAGTACGTCTCATGCCGTATCTCGACGTACCGTTGTCCACTGCTTGCGCCTGCTGCGAAACGTTTGCCTGCGTTTGCCGGCTCAGCCGGCTGGTTCGAGATGTGAGTGTAAAAAGCGAGGCGCGCGCATGCGTAATAGTGCGCAGGCAACGTGAAGTCTACCTGTGATCGGTGTGTTCGTGTGTTGAATAGTGAATATACAGTAAATCCATCTTATAACAGGACGACGGTAACTGGTAAGGTCTATCAATTCCGTGTCAGTATCAGTACACTTTTATCAGTGAGTTTCGTAAATTTCATGTCAGAAATAACCTACTTTACAGACGAACCAGTGATTTATTTCAAAAAAGGCCTACGGTGCAACTTCCTTACTTGGCAATTACTCGATTGTATGAAAACCTCCCACAGTGTAGATCGCCTTTAACAGGCAAGACCTTTTTCGTGTTTGTTACATATGACAAGACATTTATCTAATTCAATTCTACGACTATAATGCCACTTCTATTCAATGTGTGTAGTTATGTAGATATCATTGCTTTTTATTCCTCATTCATGTTATTTTCCAATTAAATTAATTTTTTTCGGACAATCTAAATCTAAACACATTTGTATTTCATTCTCGGAATAGAAGATTTAAAACATAGAATTTAAAATATATAATTTTGTTTTCTGTTTTTATTCCAAATAGGCAGGTATCAACTTTGCATGTGCACTTGTGTACATCAAGGAATAACATATTTAAAAATGATTAAGATAATGAAGATAAATTTACTGATGTATTCGGGACACATGTTGAAATGAACTATTAACTGGTGCAATCAAAATATTACTACGAATAAAGAAGTTCTACATATGGCAGTATTTTTTTTTTTATTGTAATGGCAATGTGCCATTTTTTAAATTTTCCCGTTAAAGATTTTTTCGTCGAGTTTTCAAAATAAGTTGCAAGGGTGTCATGGATAACAATCAGCTGTATCAATTAATCAATAATAAATGCTAGTTGTGACAGATTGTGTACCGTTCGGTTAGCATAGTTAATTACATAGTATACATTAGTGCATTTTTTTATTCTTTCTGTTATTTTTTCATGTATTAAATAAGTTGCTATGACTAAAGCACAAATAAAACTTTTAACGAAATCAGGTTAAAACAGATATTACTGTGGGTATATACATAATTTCATTAAAATATATAAAATTCTGTAGCATATAAAACTTGTTCAAAAGAATCTAACTTTCAAAAATCTCAATTGTATTTCCCGGATAATACGCTTAACGCTTATTGGTTGTTGCTCACCCTGATGTCGGGAACTCTAAATTCACGTAATATTTCGAAGGAATGAAACAACACATCTATAGGCAGAAATTATTGTTTATTTTATATTTATTCATATTAATTGGCATGTGCCATCTATAGTGGAAATGACGCTACTTTTTCGCAGGTACATTTGCTATTAAACACTAAGACAGAGATTGTCAAACGTTTGACAACCTCTCCCCACCACAAAAAGCGCAGCCATAATATGACAACAAATACATTTCGGATTTGGTAAGGTAGATGTCTTAATTTATCGCTAATATAATGAACTTATTGCAGTAAATCAGTTTGATTTAGCTACTATAATAAAGATCGATGAATTTTGAATCGATAAAATACTAAATTAAAAAAACAAGTAATATTCATATCGAGTTCTAATGTTCTACTACGAAATCAATTTTACAAGGAAGCAACACTTATAATTTGATATTTCTCAATACAATCAAATTAATCTTAGTAAGAAAATAGTCTGTAGTTTTATAATATTTAGGATTGTAAGTAACTTCCTAGAGCCTTTTTAGAAGATGATTTTCCCTCTTTTACAGAAGAACAAAATACTTAAAAATTATAAAAATAACTAACACTTAATATTAATAATATTCTATTTACGATTAATGGTTTAGTTCTTACTGAAGTTGTTGTATAAATGCATCATATCTACATATGTGTAAACCCTGTATTTGAAATTCTTTTTAATTTTTGAGTATCAGCTTTTAGTCATTAATTGTTTTTTTTTTAACTCAATATTAATGATACAGAGTTAAAAAGTGACAGACAGTGTTTAAATTATGAAATATGCAGTTGGTGCACGGCCCTCCGTATTATACTTACCTACGAAAAAAATATTGATTTTCTTCGATTTTACTCCGATGTGTTATACAACCTCCTTAACACATATAGATTTCAAGTTGCCTACGGCTTGAAATGTTCTATTTTTACTTACATTAGGTTATGTTTATAATTTTATTGTAAATCGTTGAAAAAAATACCATTGTTTTTATTTTAAAATTAACTGTTACCGATTTTAGACTGTGTTTTTCAGGTTTCTTCTCAAATATTAATTATTTTTATTTTTTTATGGTAAATGAAAATCACCTAAGTTTATTGGCATCTCTTGACAGGTTGAAATTTGGAATGAAACTCAATAATTACTTTATATTAGGTAATTTTTGTTTTATAATATATTAAATTATCATGATATATATAAAAGAAAGTAATTTGTACAGTGGTATAAGATAAAATGTAACAATACAAAATATTCTTAGATAGATAAGGCGATATATAATTCAATAAATAAAAACTACACAACTACCATTAGATCGATCAAGTACAAATTAATAGTTTCAACCGTATGATTTGTACTTGATCAATTTCGATTTTCAAAATTAACCATTCCCAAGTGTTGGTCATCCTCATCTATAAATGGATTTGATAAGAAGAAGATGCTGGCGTAGAACTTTGACCATTCAATTGCGAATTAAAATTGGCCCTGTTCTGCTGGTAGACTTGCTCCAACTCTCGTTTCTGATAATCGTTGCCTTGCTTGTTGACAATTATACCGACTGGATAATCGAAATTGTAGAAGAATCCGCGTGGCGGGCCCTTCTCTTCTTCACTGGGTTTATATTCCCAATCTCTGGGCGGTGGTGTTGGATTTGGTTCGTAAGATTGGCGGTCTTCGGAATATTGACCGGTGTAATCTACATTATTAACGTTATTGGGTTGGTATTGGTTCTTGTATTGGTCCCCGTTGTATGGATATCTTTAAAAATAAAATTGTAAGTATCAAACCTTTTATCTAAAATCGAAAAAGTGCAACTTACGCAACAGGATGCGAATTTCTTTCTGCTTCTTCTTTCCACCTCTTCAGATGTGCTTCTTTCGCCGCTTTAACTGCCGGGGCATCGTCGATTTGCTTCGGTAGGATCTTAGGGACGTTGTCCACTTGGTGGAAGCCGTTCCCGTTATCCCAATATTCCACTTTGATCTCTTGCCCACCCCCGTTGATGTATTGGTAAGCTCCTCTCAGATCACCGCCGGCTTTCTTCTTTTCTGTTTTGGCTATATCGGGAACCGAATATCCGTACAAGTAACCTCCGACACCGTCTTGCCCGTGATACTGATTAGCCAGGTAGATGTCTTCTACAACATGCTGACGTTCGTTCCCTATGAAGCGAAGACCTGGGACGTTGGATTCGATTTTTGGAGCGTACTTTAGGCTCTGATCTTTTCCCTCGATGTACTGCTGAGCTTGTTCTGGTGGTAGGTCTAATAAGCGGAGATTTTCGGCGCTCACAGCCAAGAGTAGGCCGGATAATGTTAACTGAAACAAAAATAAAACCTTCGGTTGGACTAAAATTTATGGGAGGTGCAGAATAATTGCCTGCAATATTAATATTTAATATTATAAAAGTACTAAGTTTAGGGATTAAACTATTTTTCTGCAATACTGTACAAGGAGCACTTTAAAAAAATGTTGAATACTCACGTAATGAAAAAAAATATATCTAATGATTTGACACGAGAGAATTTAGATACAGAAATGCTCAGATCCTTTTATACACCATT
Organism: Cetonia aurata; assembly: GCA_949128085.1. Taxonomy (NCBI): domain Eukaryota; kingdom Metazoa; phylum Arthropoda; class Insecta; order Coleoptera; family Scarabaeidae; genus Cetonia; species Cetonia aurata. Next base: position 63,333,122 of record OX421884.1, on the reverse strand, counting down.
GTACAATCTAAACTTACCAGAAATACCTACAAAAAAGTAAAAGTGAATTCCAACTAGACGTAGTAAAAACTAATTCTCTACCGATAACCATAAATCCAATTTAATATACTCTTAACGCATCCCTGCTATAGTCGTTTATTTCTGGAGTTTGACCTGTCAACGGCAATTTTCATAAACAACAATTTAAAGTATTAATTAACATCGCGCCAAGGAAATAAATCCTAGGCTCAACTCTGTCTGCGTGGAAACTATAGACGATTCTGTTTCGGCAGTAAAATACTTTGCTGTCACTTTCTTTAATGTAATACCTGTTATCCTGACTATTCCTTTTAATATAAGACTGTTGAATTATGTGATCGGGATATTTATATACAATGTATAGGTGATAGCACGTCACTAAATATTACATGTGAAGATCTATAGACGTAAATTTGGAAATCTTTTCAATGTATTAATACTTCTCAGGCAAGCAATTATACAAGGTGTCTGTAAAAGGTTTTTACACACGCCTACCACATATTCCTTAGACCAAAATAAGCCGATTTAAGTAAACTTACCTTAGTCCAAACTCGCTTAGTTTGGGCGCTATGCGGCCTTGAAGTTAAAATTTTGAAATCGTTTTTTTATTATAAATTCAAAACGGCTTATGCGATTTTAATAAGATTTGGCATGGTCAGTTAGTATTATTGGACGAATGTTTTGAAAAAATTTCAAGAAAATACTAATACCGGAAATGAATGAAACACGCATGACTATCATGAAAATTAACATAAATTTTTTTTGCTGTCTATAGTAGAGACACGAAATAATTTTTATTCGATCGAAAAGCGATCAAATTATGTCTCTTGTAAAATTTTCTTATTTTTATTCGTTTTCGAGAAAAGCGAAAAAAGTGCTTATGGTCGTGCGTTCGAAAAAAGCAAAAAGTAATCCAGTCGCCTATGATTTCTATCATAAACAAATGAATTTTGCATGGCTAAATCTACTGCTCAAATAAAGACTACAGGTAAACGAAGAGGCTTAGTAAAAATTCACGGTTTCGGCGATTCTGAGTAACTTATTTACTACAAAAACGGCACTCTTTATAAGAATTGATTACTCTAATGGTTTTTGCGAAATTTGTATTTTAATAATTCGCATTAGATTATTTTACACAAAAATTATTAAAAAAATTAAATAACTGAAACATGAACACAAATAATAAATATGGCACAAAAACTGTTGAAAGTGTACTCTTCACAAAATTTCCCCATCACCTCCAAGGTCATTTATTGCATATTGAATACGTTGCCATAGTTGTGCTTCATTAGCCACAGGTGTCTTGTAAACCACGGACTTAAGATGTCCCATACAAAAAAAAATCAGCTGGAGTTAAGTCTGGAGAACGTGGCGGCCAATTTACAGGAGCGTCATTACCTCTACCTATCCATTTGTTTGGGTATACTTGATTGAGGTAGTTTCGAACATCTACTGAAAAATGTGGTGGAGCTCCATCGTGCATGTACCACATATCTCTCCGAAGTTGTAGAGGTAAATCGTCTAACAAATCTGGCAATGTATTTTGTAAAAATTGCAAGTAGATGTCTCCCGTTAATCTTTGTGGAAGAATAACAGGACCAACAATAAAGTTGCCAATTATTCCAATCCACACATTAAGTTTAAATTCGTGTTGAAAATGATTTATCTTTATGGCAAGCGGGTTTTCAACTGCATAAACGTGTTCGTTATGGAAATTAGTTACCCCTCTTCTTGTGAAACAAGCTTCATCCGTAAACAAAATAGTGTTGCCAAAGTTTAAATCTGCTTCTCTTTGCCCATTAACAAAGCGACAAAAACCCAGGCGGATTTCGGGATCATGTTCTAAAAGATCTTGCTATTTTATGGTATGAATATAGCAACTGTTCTCTAATTACTGCGTGAACGACATCTTTACATACTCCTACTTCCCTACCTATTCGTCTAGTCCTTATTTCTGGATCTTCTTCAACACGTTCTAAAATTGCTTCTTCAACTTCAGGAACCCTTACAAATCGCTGCCTTCCATAATCAGCGGTTGCAGGAGCAAAGCGACCGGTCTCCCGAAGACGTCGCTCAACGGCAGCAAACGTTGGGTGACTTGGTATTCGACGATTTGGAAACCTTTCAGAATACACCTTAACACACTCTCGAGTATTTCCTTCACAAAATCCGACCAATAGCATATCATATATATTCTGCATTGGTGTATTGTAAGGCCATGATAAATCACGAAAAGTTAAGCTTTAAGGTATTTTAGATTTGACACTGTTATTATTTAGCCATGCGAAATTCATTTGTTTATGATAGAAATCATAGGCGACTGGATTACTTTTTGCTTTTTTCGAACGCACGACCATAAGCACTTTTTTACGTTTTTCTCGACAACGAATAAAAATAAGAAAATTTTACAAGAGACATAATTTGATCGCTTTTGAATATTCTATCGAATAAAAATTATTTCGTGTTTCTACTATAGACAGCAAAAAAAATTATGTTAATTTTCATAATGGTCATGCGTGTTTCATTCACTTCTGGTATTAGTATTTTCTTGAAATTTTCTCAAAACATTCGCCCAATAATACTAACTGACCATGCCAAATCTTATTAAAATCGCATAAGCCGTTTTGAATTTATGATAAAAAAACGATTTCAAAATTTTAACTTCAAGGCCGCATAGCGCCCAAATTAAGCGACTTTGGACTAACGTAAGTTTACTTAAATCGGCTTATTTCGGTCTAAGGAATATGTGGTAGGCGTGTGTAAAGACCTTTTACAGACACCTTGTACAAAAAGTGAAATTTTATCTTTAGAAAGACTTTATGAATCTGTTTGTAATACAAGCCAATTTATATACTAAAACGAAAAAATCTTCTACATATTACTATAATAAAAACATAAGGCGCCTTATATTTAATCTTATATAACTTAAAATTTCCTGTGAACACGGGAGATGTATTAATTTAATAACTTTTGTATGACGTATATCTGAATACCATAGTTGCATTAAAAAAGAATATATCTCTTTTATGTATCTATATTTAACGAGACAGAAATTTTGCCGAACAAATCCGGAATTTTATTAGCATATCCAACTATATACATATTACATATATGTAAACTTTTGCGATTCACAACTGGATACCTGCATAAATAAATAAGCCATTTCAACACGTAGATAACCATGACCTAATCACAATTTTTTTTTACTCTCGGCATCTCGTCACCTCATCTTTCGAATACCTAACGTTCAGCCCACGGAAGAACATTTATTTCTACTTGTATATAAGAAATACGCTAAAATCGTCTAATAGGTTTTTACCTTCCCCAGTTCATGCTTATTGTCTAAACAGCCTACAGTTTATATTGCAAGGCTATCTTAAAGCATGAGATGATACGTTGAAGGAATAATGCCCAAGGAAACATTTTAATACATTGAAATACTGTATGTATGAATGTTTATTGTTAAATAAATCCCAACATACAGATGATATGTTTGCTTGCATACTGACGTGATTCTGCTAATATTTGATGGAATTTGATGAGCACAAAAAATATACGCATATAGATTGTGTATTCAAAATATTTCATGAATTACATTAAAAGGTAGCCTTACCCATTTATTTGTTTATTTATATCTTATAATAATTAACACTTGCAAACGTGGACAAATGAAATGTTGGCAGTTAACATATTAACTGGTGTTAATAAATGAAAATTGTAAAATAATTATAAATATGACAGATATAATGCCCGTTCATTCCTCTATGCTATAAACTATTTTATAAGATAAGCGCAAGAGAAATGACTTTCACCCATCTAGGAAAGTGCAGCATTTCAGAAATTGCGACGGATAGTAAAAAAAATGAACGGAAACGACTTATCCTGGTCTACTATAGACAGAACCAAATTTAGCATGGGCGCTTGATCTTGAGTATCGTTAATTTTTAGATGTGTTTAGTGTTTAGTGAAAGGGTATTTGCAGAAAAAAGTAAAATGGCTTCATAGTGGGCGTAGAAATATAATTAAATTTAATGTGCATCTATATAAACCTACACTACCATTCCCGGAAGATTGAACGAGGGACAAAGTTTTACAAACACCTTAATCTAATAAGTTTTATGCAGGGATATGTTATAAATTGACAATTATGCATGAATTTCTATGTCATATACATAGGGCATAGAGAAAGTTTTCTTTTTATTCCTGTTGGGCTATAATGAAATGTCAAACAATGACATTATATCTAATAGAAACACTTTAAACCCTTACAAAATGAAGAGTTTTCATTAGAAATCAGAAATTTTACTTTTTATTGAAAATTTATTTTGGGCATTGTATATCTTATAATAAATAATAACGCTAATAATAATAATAATAAATAATATTTTTGTTATTTAAATTGACCTTCATCTAAAGTAGTTGTAGGAACTAACGTTTGCTTTATTTTAACATAAGGCATCTGCATAAAGATATCCTCTATTTTTGCATCATCCATACTGATGATTCATATCAATCATCAATAAGTTTTCTTTTCATTTCTAAAGAGCCCTTGTTATATCAAAACCAAAGAAATGAAGAAAAAACGTACTTGTGCCATTTGAAGCAAATGTGGTCGATTGCAAAAATATAAAATCATTTTTCTATAATATTGCAAATAGTAATTCAAATTTCTTTGCAGTAGTAGAGAACTTTTAAATATTCACATTTTTTGTCACATTAGCAGAGGGAGGAGAGATTGCTGCAGGTGGGCGAATTAAAAATTTTTTTTTTTGACGATGAATTCTTTTTATCAAAATTGGAAAGAGCAAAAGATCAGAATTTTTCTGGGGAGGGAGATAGGGTCTTTGTGTTACACTAATATGTACTTTTTCTAGAGCAGCCATTGCAAATCTGAGTGCCCCCACCCCCCTTTCGCCAATAGAAAGACCGATTTTTTACAACTCACGTGAGGAAGGGGGAAACAGGTTGGTCGAAAAGAGTGAATCAATTTTTTTTTTTTTTTTAATAATGAAATTAACTGTTTTATCAGGATAAAAGGAGGTACATTATTTTTCTTAATTAATTAAATCCATTTTTTAGCAACACCAAGAAGGAACGGATATTTATTATTATATTTTTAACAATGAATTTTTTTTTTATTTATATTATTTTTTTTTAAAGTGGTGGGATTAATCTTTTCGCAACATCGATGGTTGGGGAAACATTGCTAGAAGTGAGCGAAAATTTGAAATTTTTTAAATCCTCTTAAAAAAATTTTTTTGCATGGCGAATTTTTTTTTAACAATTACATTAATTTTTCTTATTTAATAATTTTTCTAAATTTATTTTATCTTGGGAGTGAACTAAAATTGTTAAAATATTTTACCGGTTAATATTATTGACTTGTTTGCAAACTGCGAAATGTTCGCGCAAATGGCCTGGTAAAATAAATTAGATGGGCTTGCAGATCATGGTTTATAAATTGTAAATTTCAGCCAATAAAATAGCTGTATATACAACCAAAATTTGAAGAGAAGGATTTAGTAAAGGGGCACTACCGTTTATGATTCAAAAGAAGCAATTTCATTGCAGAAAATAATAAGCCCTAAATACATATATTTTTTTTTTTAATCATCATACTCTGCAATACAAGGATTATATTGCAACGCAACAAATTTTATTTTATTTCTGTTGATATAACACCTCTTTAGAAGGAAGACTAAAACTCAAAACACCTTGAAATTGCATGTAAATAAAATAAATGATAAAATTATTATACCTAATAAAAATATTTATAATATCGATTGTATAATTTTTTTTTTCAGAAAATGGCTTGCGCTAAAAGTTACGTTTTCAATTCAGATTTTTCAAAAACTGATCAATATCTACAATTTTTTTTCAATACATTCAGCAACATTATAAAAAAATCATATAGCCAATTGGTGTTTTAAAAACAAAAATGCTAAAAGTTAGAGAAAAATGCTGAAACAACAAAAGAACAAGATTTTTCAAGCGTTTTCATCATGACACGGTCAATAATTATCGAAAAAGAACTGTTTGTTTTATTTGTTCTAATTAATTGTGTCCTTCGTGAAAATACAGACAGAAAATACGTTCCAGAATAAAATGAGGTGATAAAAATAAACATGCATGTGCAAACTTCATTTAAATGCCCCCCCCCCTTTTAATTTTTGGAAAAAAAATGACTTCCCATTAAGACAACTTAAATAAGAAAAATATAAACTGCAAAACTAAAGCATTTATGGAATGTTTACAAAGCACGCAATGGTCATTCGTGCAAGCAAAATAAATTTAACAGAAATTTAGACGCGTTATAAGTCGTAGATTATTGTAGAATTAAGTTTTGGTTAAAAATTTCATTGTTTGTTTTATTTAACACTCTGTATTATTATATATAACTTTTACCGATTCATTTAAGAGTGGTTATTTGTTGAATTTAAAACCCTCATACTTAATTCATTCATGCAATGTAATGTATTATAATAGTAACTATATTTGACTTGTCTAACATACTGTACAGTATCGACTAGGCCAATAAATATTATTATTATTAATATTAATTGTTATCCAAGATATCTAAGAAGACACATAAATGAATAAATGTTTATTTACTCACCAATTGCACTAATTTATTCATTCTTCTTCTATATTATCTATTTCTTAGTACCTCCTTGTATACGACACTGTTTCACCTTTACCGAAATCACCATCCACTCAAAGGATCGCCCGCAACATCCTTTTATATACGACGCGTCTGTGAAGTGCATCTCCCACTTCACCGCGAGTTTACCTAGGCGTTTTTCAATTAGCTATACCTATTGTCGCATAGATTCCGTATTCTCATCCTATCATTTTTCTGTATTCGCATCGTTCAAAGGCCGCGGCAGAGAAGCACACAAAAGCTCGCACATCCAGAATAGGAATCATAGTAAAAAGTGTGAAGGATTTCTTTGAAAAGGATTTTCTCTCTGTACGGGGGATCAACTTATTTTTTGGCAATTGATAAAATCCGTGATGAGTAATTGAGCAATTTTTTGCGTGTCGTTGAATGAGTATATGATGATTAATCCTTTATGTTGAAATTCATATATACGTTTATTCAGATCTTAGAAACAGTAGTTACTAAATCTCTAACTATAGTATGCATATCAATTAATTTTCGTCATAAATCAACACCCAAAAAAGTACATAAGAAATTATTACTATAATATATTGTAGTTGAAAAAATGTAGTTATAGTTACTACAATTGTAAAAGCCAGTCCTAATCCGTTCTCGTACAGCTTACTACATTATTGTAGCTAACATTGTGTAGTATATTTTAACAGTACAACGATATGAATTTGTAATATATTTTTCTTTTAAAGTACTGTAGCATAAAATACTACAAATTATTAAAAAATCTATTACAATGTACAAACACTTTGTTCACAATAGTATGCCAAAATTTCTTGTCTGTCGAATTTAGTACAATTAGGTTTGAAAATTCAAAATAATGTAACACTTTCAGATATACATTATATTAATTATTGTAGGTATCTAATATACCTATAGGAGTAGGATTAATATCTGTTTCATTTGAATCTTATTAAATTAGATATCCCAACGCGTTTTTACTATATTGATTAATTGATACAAATATATAAATTATGTGCGGAATTCCGGAAACAAAGGTGAATACTGAATAACAGCAAACAAAAATGTGTTTGGATCTTCGCAGTGCCAGCAATCATCCCGCTAATACGCCATTTTATATTAGTCGTTAATCAAGCGTACATGTTGGTGGCCGTGTGATTTGTGTGTTCTTCTGTCGTGTCCTATGGTACTCCGTCCATTAGATAATATATACATTAATGACGATGGATGCGAAAAGTTATTTACTGAGTTGGGGGTTAGAACCGTTTATGAGCATTTTTGAAGGTATGTATCTTGAATACAAAAGTATAGGCGTGTATGTAAGTATTTAGCATTAAATTGTTTCTCTTCACCTGTGTAATTACCTGTTACTGGTGCTGCTATGTGTTTATATACATACAATTACCTATAGAGGGTAAATGTAATAGGTAATTCTTGGGTTGTCTGGAATCTATTGTCATAATAACAAATAATTATAATATTATTAATGCACGTTTATTGTTATCATAACTGTACAAGTTCTTTCTATTGTCCATATATCGGTAGCTTTTACACCTTTTACTGATGTGTAATAATTTCCAGCCAGTGCAATTTACTAACTTGCTGTTACATATAGTTGAAATCGCAATACACAATCGCAATCTACAAAACTTAATTTGTATTTATTTCCAGAATATTACTGACTTGGATGTAGAGCTACAGTGGCGGGCAGAGAATAACGCCAGATTTCAGTTTAGAGATACCAATAATAGTTGGAGAACTTCTTAACGTAACGGACTCATACGTATATGCACTTTATATCAAATATAAAGTAGATACACCATTAAAAGCTGTGGATGCATGTTTTAAAATAATGTTTGCATTGGATTCTGAGTATCCAATAGATCAGGTGATATTTCAGTTTCATTGAAGAAATCAGTAAAAAATGTTTGTGTTCCAAGTTAGTATCTTTTTCAATAAAAATGTGTTACGTTGAAAATGTTTTCTAGTAAATGTATTTTTCAATAAAATTCTTGTTTTTATTAATTTCTATTTCCTTATTGCTTTGCTAAATACATCCATATGTATTTAGCAGCGTAAGTATATACTTATATAAAATTGTAGTAATTTTTACAACACTTCCTTACTAAATAGTAATATATTTCGTGAAAAGCGTTAGATGCTATAGTGATAACCATTACTACAATTTCTAGTAACTTATAGTTTTCATTGTGTACTGCGCAACAGCTTTTTACCTTCAATTCTAGCATTACACAAGTAGAAACACACACAATTCTCAATAAATATAGTACGAATCGCCACTTTCTGTGGTAGTGTTTCTCAAATATTCTTTTACTTACAATTAGTGTTATAATTTGTAACACAACTTACGAGTGCATATTACAAAGTGTTGCATAGTTTAGCGTAAAAATTACAACAACTTTGTGGATACTCATCAATCCATCATTGCAAAACAATAGTCATAAATGCAATATATTTATTGGAAATTTCAATAATGTATGTGTTTTTACTTCGCTTCTGAAACACATTATTATTTTGATGACGCAAGGAAAAGTTGATATTATTAATTATTATTCAAGAAGATCCGGTTTGTATTTATCTGATACAGATGATGTTCGACACAGTCCATTCTGGAACTATAAAATGCTGATTCAATTATTCAAATCATTGATAACTAGAAAAAGGAAAATAAATGTTATAAAAAACTGATTTAAATTGTACACCTTGTTGACAGATGCAACATTAGTCACTATCCGTTTTTTAATTAAATGATTCCAAACCGGAATTAGAATAAATTTATTTTCAAACTGTGGAAAAACACATCTATCCATCCTATGAAGATATTATGCTAGCTTGTATTCTGGGGAAAATATGTTTATGCGATTTTTTTGCTACGTTTAATTTGCGTTGTTTGGGACAAATAGAACATTTTGTTTTGGTGCTTGCATATTGACTTCTTCATTATAATATTTTCATATTGTGGTACTTAAACTGTATCAAAAAAACCAGCATTAAAAATACATTATGGAATAGTACGTTGTTTGTTATCGCGAGCCTTTTTCTAGGAAGAGATTATGTTGAGTAATCTTACTTTGTCTCAATTAGTACAATTAGAAAATATTATTACATACAATTAGTTCATGTCGAAATTTAAGATAAAAATGCAACAATGACGAACAATTATTAGTGTAAGTAAAGGCCTGGGCGGTATTGCTTCATACTCTATCATTTAGCAAAAAAAAGTAAAAAAAAAAAACAAAACAAACACCTAGTTCTCTTTTTACACGATAGATACGTTCCCAAAAAAATCGTGTAAAAAGACAATTAGGTGTAAACAATATTAAAAAATTCTTGTTAGAGTTCACTTAATTTATTTCCTGCTTACACATTTTAATTCATTAAATATATTATAAAAAATAAATTATACTTTGGAAAAAAGAAAATAATATCTGAAATTCATTAATATAAAAAAAGTTAAAATAAGATAGACAATAAATTTTTATGCATTGTCACTTTCTGACAATAAACGCATACGTTTACGTAAGACTAGAATATCAGTGCCATCACAAGAATTATTTTGTTCATCATCTTGTGAAATTATTTCTGAATTATCATCTCTAGTCTCCTGTGTTAATAATTCAGTAGTTTGTGGGAGGAAATCAGTCATTAAAGATTGTGTTTGATTTCGTGATAAACCGTTATAAAGTTGTACCCTGTAAGATGACATTAATGATTTCAGTTCACGTTAAAATGTTGTAGCTCGTTCCTCATCAGGATCATGTTGTTCAAAATGATTACCTAATTTCCTGGCAAGATTAAGACCTTCTTTACTTAGAGTTGCATTTAAAATGGGAGGATTTTTTTTCGCCATTATCGCTATGTTCTCTGTCATGACGAGTCTCAAGGATGAGGTCTATAATTTCATTTTCGCTCAAGCTTTTATCAACTAATGATTCCTCTATATCGGCAAATGATAGATCATCGAATCCATCTCCGCCAATCGTATGTGCCAGCATTGAGATGTCAGTAAAAACAGCGTTATTATGGATGACAGGATCAGGATCTTTGCTTTTGACACATTCCGGTCAAATATTTTTCCAACATGAGTTCAAGGTTGATGGCTTTCAGTCAGCTAACGCTAACCCAACTTGATCAATGCAGCCCAAAATAAAAAAATTCCAAACATCAATGACCGTTAAATCCTTATTATGGTCTAGTTTATCTAGCACGTATTGGAATGAACGTTTTATGTAGTATGTTTTAAAAGTAGCAATGATCCCTTGATATAGCGGTTGTATTAAAGATGTAGTGTTAGGCGGAAGAAAGCAAAATTGCACATTTGGGTGCTCCAAGACCGGATGGCCAGGTGCATTGTCAAATATTAAAATAACTTTAAATTCTAGACATTTTGCATTCATGTAGCGTCTAACTTCTGGGATGAAGTATTTCTGGAACTATTCTGTAAAGATTGCACTAGTCACCCAGGCCTTTTTGTTTGCAGTCCAGTGAATTGGCAATTTATTGAAATCTACACCTTTCATCGAGCTTGGTCTTAAAGCACGATTTACTAGCAGTGATGGTTTTAACATACGTTCTCCTGAAGCATTGGAACAAAACAACAATGTTACACTTGCTACTTTAAAACCACCGGCAGCTTTTTTGCGATTTTGCAACATAAGTTCTGCTCGGCATTTTTTTCCAAAAAAGGCCGCTTTCATCCACATTCCAAACTTGATCTGTGATGTATCCTCCATCTTCAATAATTTTTCAAGAAACTCTTTGGCAGCCAACTCATCTGCAGACGCAGTTTCTCCCTTAATTATTATATTATGGAGAGCATGTCGTTTATGAAAACCTGTCATCCAACCTGTACCTGCAGCAAATTCAGGTTGTTTTGACTGAGATATGCCTGGCTCCACTTCTTTAAGACGTTTATAGAGTCTTAATGCAGTTTGCTTGATAGCAATTCCATCTACTGGTATTCTTTTTTGCGATTTATCTTCAATCTACATTACCAAAGCTTTTTCCATTTTTACTTTGACAGCATCCTTTATGTAGGACGATGTTTATTTTCGCTCCAGAACATACCGATTTTCTGATCGCAGTTTCATTTTTCTTGATAGTTCTTATGGTAGCTTCGTGAATACCAAAATGCTTTCCTACAGCGGTTGCACCTTGTCTAAGTGTAAGTTGGTCTAAAATTTGAATTTTTGTATCTAAACTGATTGCCTTCCTCGTCGCTTTTATTGCAGGTGGATTATGTGAAATTGTGTTAGAGCTACCAAAATATCTTTCATATTAATAATGCAAAGATTTTAAAATTATTTAAAATTTACCTGTTATTGAGTTAATAAATCTATACGAGCACTAACTTTGTTTTACTTATGTTATAACTTTTTTCTATGCATAATTCAGGGAATCCCATGCTGATATTATAAACAAAACAAACAAAACAGTCTCAGCGACTTTTTCGGAGAATAATTTAAACGCTTCGTACACGCGTCGAAACATACAACTTATCCATACAAAAAAATGATTTCAGTTCTTTCTTGTAATGAGCAAACCATTGTCCAAATTTGGTAATCACTAATCACTATACAACGAAGACAAGTTGAAAACTAAATCTTTTTAAAAAGGTAATGCAGAAGGCAAAAACAACATTTGCAAATAAATACCTTTAACGTTTTTTGTTAAGTTTTTATATTTGCACCTTTATTCAATTGTTTAACAAATATCATTTTATCTAGTCTTTAGGCTTTCACGGCCGTCGTTGCTGGCTGCTCTTCGGTTCTCGGGTTCTCTGCCGTGTAGACTTCACTTCTGAAGAAGATCACGACAAGATGATCGAAACGTCAAGTAATTTAAACTTTCTACACGGCAGAGAACCCGAGAACCGAAGAGCAGCCATCATTTTATCTTTCTAGAATCCCTTTTATTTCTGTCGGGTAGTACCTATTATATTTGTAACTTTTTTTTTGTTATTATCAACATGTATAAAATGCTTAGAATTTCCGGATATTCCAAGTGTCAAGGTTAGAAAAAAATGATCATTGGCAAGAATTTTTTTTAACAAGTCTTCTGTTTTAAGTATTTTACGTCACTTTTCATCTCATTTGGAGAAATAAGTCTTTTATTGTTTGTCATACATAGTAGTATAGTTTTAATCTTGCCTACCAAGTGTGTTATTGCGAAGAAACCACAACCTTGTGGTTAATTTTCGTCGAAGATGTGCTAATATTTAATATTTCTTAAATATACATAAGTTCTATGTGGACTGATAACGGTTTAATAGAAAGTAATGTATTTTTAGAAATTAATCAGTAATGCTGTAATTGCATACGGAGTGTTAAATAGTACAGTTACAGTTATAAACTTTGTAGATATGATATTTATTAGATGTACTATTATATTTAACAAATATGAAACTTATTTCGCAAAAGAAAAGTGATGATTTGTAAATATTAAAGCATCCTTTTGATATATTATTTCCCTGTACCATTGCGTCTATATTATATACCAACCAATCATTAATCTTTCAACCATTCCTCTACATCTGCGCCGAGCAAGAATGAGAGAATTTACGCTCCGACGCATCACCAATTTCTGGTGATCGCTTTTCAATAAGAATAAGACCTACTTGGACGCATCTGCCTCTCGGAACACGAAAGAAAGAAGCGATAACAGAAAATAAACGACTCCGCAACATAATTGAGTTTTTACCCAACTTTTCTTTGATACGCCTCGACTATCTAAACGCGAGAAACAAACTTTATACAACCCGTGTTGGATAGAGAACGAGATTGCGTCGTTAACGCGAAAAATACCAGTTTTTTTTTATGGTTTGCTTCGAATCTCATTCTTAGATTAAATGAAAAGACCCATTGAAAAGCGGAAAGCGTATTAGTTGAAGTGCAACTGATTCTAGGCAAGTTCGTTTGTGGAAACTATTCGTGACTAGCAAAATGCGGTAACGCAGGTATAACAAGTACTATAGATGTAAGCATGATTATTACAAAAAAAGTATCAAGCGAAAGAGTTAATTTATTCACTATAATGGAGTTTCGATTTTCTTTAGAGAGGAACTGCTGCTTTTGTTGTGTGGAGAGTTCTTCATTGGCCGTTCTAAAATTGCGTAAATTTTTAATGAGACTGTATATAGAAATAAGAAATATATTATTTACTTCATTTTTATTGACGAATGCCGCCACTCTTATAAAATATCGTGAATTCCTTATGTTGCTTTCAATTTCGTGACCAGTGATAGGAATCTATTTCAATGGTATAAGACGCTGAAAATTGGTGTAATATTCAATATAATTAATAATAATAATAACAGCGGTTTATTGGCATCTAACATAATATAAAAATAAGTAAGTAAAAGCTAAAAATTCAACCAACATGCCAAAAGGTGCAGGATCAGCTGCTTAAAGCATAAGCCGCTGTTCTACGGCGGTAAAATTTCTGGGCATCACGGTAGACTCTCTTTTAACATGGCAGGGTCACCTAAACGAGTCGGCTAATAAATTAACATCTGCTCTTTTTGCCATTAGAAGACTGACGCACATCGCCGGTAAAGATGCTGCAAGGATGGCATATTTTGCCAACTTCCAGTCGCACCTTTGGTATGGACTGATCTTCTGGGGAATGACAGCTGGATCACAGAGAATCTTCATCCTACAAAAACGAGCAATAAGATATCTCTATGACCTTGAAAGCAGACAAAGCTGCAAAACATACTTCACTAATCAGAATGTACTCACTCTCCCCTCACTTTACATACTCTGTTGCGTTACCTATGTCCATCAAAATAAAGAGGTATTCAGGACGAATGGAGATAACCATACATATAACACCCGTGATCGTAACGCACTAAGACCACCATATCATAGACTGACACGTACACAACAGGCGGCAGATTTCTGGGGGTGTAAACTCTATAATCACCTTCCGCAACATCTGAAGAGTCTACCACTTGGAGCCTTCAAACACAAGGTTAAGCGCATGCTAGTCGAGGGAGAATACTACGAAATCGAGGATTTTTTGGCACATCCATGCATCTGAATTTTATATATTTACATATACTGTTTCTTTCTTTTTCTTCAATGTTTGTTTGTCTGTTTCTGTCTGTATACAGTCTAGTTTTTTTTTTTATATATCTTTGTGTTATTTATATTTATACATATATATTTTTTTTGTTTTGACATGTGTAGAAACTTCTACAAACAATTTATTTCGACTTTTTTGTAATGGTGTTATTGCAAATATACGTATATTATTATTATTATTACCTCCAGCACCATTAATAACGTTAACCCGATAAATAAAAAAATCATAAGCAAAAAGTAATAATAATTCAAATCTAAGCGCAAAAACCATAAAGAGAAAAGTAATAGAAAGTTATAAAGGAAAATGAAAATATATTTACTTGTTAAAGAAAGAACTCCTTCGAAATTGACGGGACAGAGAAAGCGGACTCAAACAACGCATACCTAGTGGAATTTTGTTCCAAAGTCTAACAATATTAGAACTAAACGATCTTTTAAAAATTTCAAGTTGGTGAACTGGAGGAGTTAATAAGCCTTTGTATCTCACATTACTTGGTTTCTTAAAATAAATAACATTATGGAAAAAGATGGTAGCAGAAAATTCAGCTCTAGCAAAGATATTTAACCAGCCAGCCCAATCGAGTGTATGAGAGATTCGGTTAAATTGACGTATCCCATAAATAAATCTAAGATACGAATTTTGCAAACGCTGGAGTCTAGTTCTGTCAATGGTGTCCAAGCAGTAATAATAAACGCTTATGCAAAAATTAAATCTTGAAAGGACCAAAGATTCGCATAAGGCCTTACGCAAACCGACATCCAAACAGTCTTTGCTGCCATACAAAACCTTCAAACTACTGTAACCCAATCTAATTAAATGTGAAACGTGTTCTTTAAAACGAAGTTTGGTGTCAAGGAAAAGCCCCAAATTACGCACGCAATCAGATACAATGAAAACTTCATCTTTGATTTTAATTTCAATACCCTTCAAAATCGCAGCTCGGGTTTTTTCACGGCCAAAAACCAAAACAGTTTTATTCTAAGGCAATGTTTTTCAGACATGTTAACAAGTGACTGAAGGTCACTATTTATGTATGAGAGGTCTTCATATATGTCTCCAGGATTGAAGGTATAATATAGTTGTGTGTCATCAGCATAAAGATGATAATTACAATATTGCAAGCACTTAATGATGTTTGAGGTGTAAATTACATAAAGTAAAGGTCCCAGAATACTGCTTTGAGGAACGCCTGATATAATTAGGAGTGGAGACGATAAACGACCATCATAAGAAACCTGTTGGGATCTATTGAATAAGTAAGAAAAGAAAAAATCGCACCTATATACTTTAAGATGCTGAGCAAAAGAGCATGATTAATAGTATCAAAAGTCTTAGAATAATCCAACAATATCAAAATTGTAATTTGATTATCATCGATACTGCGCAATAAATCGTCAACAATGTTAGCCAACGCAGACTCACAGCTATATCCCGCACGAAATCCCGATTGCTTCAAGGGCAAAACATTATGCGTATCCAAGAATGAACGAATCCGTACACTAACGGCTTTCTCTAATAACTTAGACAAAACAGGGAGAATAGATATAGGTCGCAAGTCAGTAAAATCAGTTGGAGAACTTGATTTCGGGAGGGGAGTAACAATACTTCTCTTCCAAGAATCAGGAAAGACCCCCTCAAGCAGACAAGAATTAATTATACGGGTGATCATGGGCAACAAATAAGGACAACAAAGAGAAATCATTTTAATCGAAACGCCGCCCAGTCCCGTTGCTCGTGATTTAATGGACTTAAGCAAAGATGCTACTTCATTTGTTGTTAGTAATTTGAAAGAAAAATCTTCGATTAAAATTTACGACAAAATGATGCAGAATGGAATGAGAGATAGTTAATCCAATAAAATCTTCTCTGGTGTCGTTTAGGGTGTACATCTCATTTAGACAATAATTGGGCGAATTTTAAAGACTTCTTAATTTATGGAAATTCCTTAGGATTTAAATAAAAACGAATTTACTACGTGTAATCCCAAGCAACACAAAGTGGTATAATAAACGTATATTTTTATGCAGAATTATATGGAAATAAACGATAGTGAGGTAAAGGCTTATATTTTAGTACTGAACTAGAAAGCCGGGCCCGTTCACCCGGCCTATTAAATAGTCGTTTGATGACCGCTTACGCCCCAACTCAGCAGAAAGTAGAAAGCCCGCGTTCCACCTGGAATGCACCGCTTACATCCCAACTCCGCATACTAGCCAGACCGCACCACACTCCGCTAAGCCCCGTCTACACCTGCGATTGGTTTGGGACCGTCGGTACACCTTGTATATTACTTTTTCTCAATTCTTACCTCTCACTTGTAAAAAAAAACTCGACGATTCGCGTCTCGCAGTCGTTTTGTTTGTGTGGGCGTATGACAAATTTGGAAGCTCAGATGAAGTTAATATTTTGGAATATTTTGCATCCTTCGAAATTAGAATCTTAGACTAAAACATACAGTCAGTTTTTTGAAAAACCAAAAAGGAGTTTATAATAATATAATATATTTGTTCCTATCATTAATTCTTCTTTGGCTAAAGTAAAATGAAGTGTATTGCAACAGTGAAGTAATAAGTGATGCTATAGAAAATATTTATTACTACTATGTATTTACTTCTTGGTATAACTGAAAGCCATTATTAAAAAAAAATTATATATTATATTATTGCTATAAAATGCTTCGCCATAATGTAACAATAATTAAACAGATCTACATTAAAATGTATGTGCATATGTGTTGCACATATCGCAATCGCCTCTTTCAAAAGCCAATAAAGCCCAGTTGGATCTTAACGACTCCGGTGATGTGATATAGCATCCCACACTGCATAATTCTAACGATGCGGAATCATAGCCGCAACGTCATTAAATGGTCTGCAAAAAGTTTCGAGAAATGTCCAATAAAACTTACGGCCAACTGCATGCATAAATAGGAGATAAACAAACCCATAAACCGAATCCATGCAGCGGTTAGGTACGTGTTCGACTGCATAACTATGAAACGATAAAACGTAACAATGACTTTTAACGTGAATCCAGCATTTATTCACACCTACCCCAAAACTTGCACGCAGGTTAACCTCAAGTAGGATACGTTTTATCGCGTGATTATTCTAACTTCAAACGACATATTCTGGAACGTTAGATTCCTTGTTTTTGCGACTGATTCCACCAAAATGTTAAATACACGTGTTCGCATGATATTAACGCGAGAGCATTTGCATAATATGTCGATAAATTTGTCGTTGCATCTTCACGGATTACGGGAAAAACCAGATGATACCAACACCAAGACTTAATTTAAATGAGGCCTCAATTCACTGGGCGACAATTAATAATTCGAGCAGTTTCCATTTATTTTCGCTCGATTACGTAGGTATACTGTTCAAGATGTGTCTTCCGGGTGAAGAGCTGCCTTTGTCGGACGGTAAAAAAGAAGATATTATGAGGCGGATATTGAGGAAAGGTCAAGGGTGTGCGATGTTTTTCTTGTTTACAAACGCTGTCCGGCAACAGAAACACGATATGTTCTTTGTATAAGAAAATAATGAAAATAAAGGTTACTGTACTTTTACATTGTAAACGTCAAACAGCATAGATCAACAAAATGGTTTTATAATCCATTTATAAACATGAAAATCTAGAAATGTTGAAACTTTAAAGTAATAAGCCAGAATTCACATTTTAGTAATCGATAAAACTGGAATAACATTCAATAAAATAGCAATGATATTGTTGTATCTAAGTTACCATGATTTTGGTAGTATGCTTTCTACAAATCTGGAATGGTAAATGCCTACACAAGCTCGCAATGCAAAATACTATCAATCAAATACAAATAAAGTTCTTCTAAATAAATTTGAAATGTTTCTCCTCGGTCAAATAGAAATTATTTTAAATTCGTTAATAAAATATTTATGTAATGCAGCAGTAGTGACATCTATTAAGTATTGTGGATGTAGTAGGTAATGTAGAAATCTAGGTAATCTTTGGTAATGGGTGGTAATGGCAAGCAAAACTATAAACTTCAGAGTGTTATATGGTGTTATATATACTTTTTACAAAAGACCGGCTATAAATAATACGTGCAGATATATTTAGTTGTGGTATTGTTTTATGCATAGTAAAGATTTTATGAAAAATTTAAAGAAAAAACACTAAAAAATTCACATTTTCCGTAATTCAGAACATTTTTTGTTCGAAGTTCAGTATATTCTTAAAAGGGGTCGCGGCCAGTGCTGCCAGTCTAGCGCTTTATAGCTCAAATTCATCACTGACGGTTTTTTTTTTATTAAATTCTACTGCTTTTTCTGGATTTTCAAGTTGCAAATTTAAAAGTATAATTTTCATGCGTACAGAAAAAATGTTTTGCCCTTTTTTTTAGTTACATTTCAGATACAGCGATGGAGATTTATAATTATTGTAATGGATATTTGGAGGACTTTTTTGTAATAACCCATCTAGGGACATCAAATATCAGTTGATCACGGTGTAAATATAAAATCTACCGTTTAAAACTGTTATGTATTTTAAAACCACGTCTACAGCTTTCAGTTGAAATTATTAAGACCTGGCTGGCAGCACTGGTCGCGGGCGGCAACACTGTATTTGACACACAGAAATGAGAAAATCATAAAGAGAATTTATTATGCGATTTAGTGCAACGTGGTTATCGTTTAAATTTTGCAAGCTGCGAAAAACGCGTAAGTCGAAATTTTTTTCATAATATTTTAGTCCTCCAAATATTTCTTTTTCATATATTTTACGCCAGTCAATTAATGCTCTAGCTGTTACCGGTGCAACCATAAACATAACCTAAATCTCAATATGTCTCTTCCATACGAAAAGTATAGTTTTAAATAATAGTATTTCGTTGATATTCAAGGGCAAACTAATTTTTTGGTCATTCTGTTCGTTAATTCGTGATTGACACAACAGCAAATGTAATTTAAATTTGAGAAAATTGGTTTGAATATTGCATCATTCTTTAGTTCTTTAATAATGTGTTAATAGAACCTTTATTACATTAATAAATTCCTAGATATTTCTGAATATATTGAAATAATATATTGAAATTCAATAAAGACCGTAGTGGTAATAACTTAAAAAAAAGTAATAACAGAAAAACTTATTTATAGTATATGCACTGAAATTGATGAATCGTATTGAAACTTTGCATCAGCATTTTTGCTGTTATACGGGTTATATGGAGGTTTGATTTTAGTTACTATGCAATTAAATTTAAACACATTTTCTGTTCTTGAATACGTTTTTCTATATTCTCATTTAATTAAAACATTAGAGAAAGAACAAAGACTACTGAAGTAACTACAACTGTGTGAATTATATTTTTATGCAATAAAAGCAAGGAAAAAGATTTGTATACAACGTTTTGTTTGGGTGTTTTAAAAAGAAGATTTCGATGGCGTTTGAAAGAGAGAATAGGCACTTAGAAATATATCTGGAAAATTAGAAATTTATTGCTGCCTAAACTTATTGTATGCATCTATCTCATTCGAATTATCTCCAGTTAAATTGCTGGTGCTGAATTAGCATTTAACAAATGAGATATTTATTACATTCGTAAGATATTTAATGAACTACACATTAAATTTGCAAACTTTATTTTAAAAATGGCTGTAACAACATAATCTTTTCGCCGTTGTTATGAAGAATTTCAATCAGTTTTGGTAGCGATGCAAACCATTTTCTGATAAGGGTAATCTATCTTATCGGGCTCATCCAAATAGGTGCAAAATTTCAAACTGTACTTCAAATGATCCGCGAAATAATCTTCCTTCAACTCTTCTGGTATTAACGCGATCTTATCGTAGAAATGAACAATTGCTTTTATCAAATCTAAGCACAAGATAGTTTTATAATACGGTTATAAATTAAAAAAGCGAACTTAATTACCCGAATAGTGCTCTATAGTCATGTATCCTTCTTCTGATTCGCAAACATCAACTTTAAAACCGGCGCTTGTTGCAAGATCTGTCAGAAATTTGCACGGATTTGCACCATAATCATAAAATACATCTTCGTTTGGTAAATATTTAGCCCAAGTTTGCTCAGTGCCAAGTTTGAGGAATGATTTGTGCAATGGCGTGTCGACAAATGTAGTTAGGAAAAACTGCCCTTTGGGTTTGAGCATTATCCGGAGCATGTTGAGGAGGACCCTAAATGTTTCACCGTAATAAAAAACCGATTATTACTAATGCTGTTTACCCACCTATTATCCGGTATCCAATGAGCCACCAACGGTACAAATATACGGTCAAATTTGCTCTTCATCTTTTCAACTTGTTCGGGCTTCGTGACATCCATTAATTGATACTCAATTCTCTCGAACTGGTTGTGTTCTTTGGCGAAGTCAATCATGCACTGCCGTTTGTCCACGCTAATTAATTTGTGCACGCGGTGCTTTATGTTAGGGTAAAGAACGGTCCTGGTGATATACCCGCTGGCACACCCCACGTCCAGGACATCTTCCCGGTAATTGTTCCACCTCAATAGGGAACCGAATTTTTTGAGATCCCGCGCGAGAAGCGGTACCGTGCAATTCGACCTGCTAAACAACCGTGGCAGATTCATTTTGATGATACAAATGTTCGCCAATTATTTATGCATTTTTATTTTTACCTACATTAATTAAACAACAAAAATAATAAGTGGCGATCTTAGAATTAAAGGCAAAGCTTTATTTACTTTGATAACAATGAGAATTGATTAGGAGTTGTGTTTTTTATTTTTCTTGTGTTGTCTCTATTACAACCATATTTACCTGGGTTTTCATAACGTCACAGACATTAGCTTCAATGAGACTTGCCAATTACTTATATATAAAAGAAAATTAAGAATATATTGAGGCGTGTGTGATCTGTTTTAAATTTATTTCTTACTTATGTATATAGTGTAATAGCAGGATAATTAATCCTGCATTTTTAAAATAAACAGTTTTGTTGTTCATTCAAGTGTTGTTGTGTGGAATTTTTCTAAATTTATGTCGTCATATGTGTACGTTATTGAATGGTATGTTTAACAATTAAAACAATGGATCGTAATTTTGAAATCGAATTTTCATAACTAGTAGCTATATCTATGCACAGGTGGTCCCAGATTGACCTAATTTTTACAGAAAAAGACCATTCTTTATAAAAAGTTTTGCTTGCTTTGAGAAGTCTATTTTAGTAATCAAAATGTTGATTGAACTTACAGACTGGTTAAAAATTAAGAAAATATTGGCATGGTATCAAGAGTAAACTAACAATTATTGAAGAAATTAAGCAATAAATTAAACAAGTGCACCACCAGTATATTTTTTGGATATTTGGATTTTGCCCAATTTTCTGAGGCTTAAAACATGATTTGTTAGTGCCCCGAATAAGCTAAAACTCTTCCTAACTGTCAACATAATACCTAAAAACTACAAATACTACATTCTTTTGTTTTATACGTCCACCAGAAGGTGATAAAGTACATTTTGACACTTTTTTCATAATTGCAACTTCATAGAACATCAATTTCAAAGAAAAATTCTTGGCGATTCCAATGATATCAAATACATACTTGGTATACGAATTAAAAGTTATTTTTCTGTAGATTAAAACTGTTGAATACCTCCAAAATGTTCCAAGGAATCTGCGTTAAAATTATATTCAGTTTAATAAAAATGAAAGTAGGTGGTTGCTCACTGGGACCAAACATACGAATTCTAAGCAGAAACTATCGTAGTGACATTTCTTAATGGCAAAAAAAGAATAAAATTTTATTATGAAGACCAACAATATTCTCTTTTTTCAAAATTTATATATTTTGTGCAATTTGTACGTTTTTCGACGATTGTTTTCATATGTCAAGCTTAATGTTAATAGTTTAAACCGTTATAATATAAATTGGGGCAAATATGGGCAAGATTTCCTTTATTTGTTAGTAAGTTCAGTTATTAATACTGTGCGGAAAAGACGTATCCCCTATCAAGTGTGATTCATTTGCATCGGCAATTCACCAAGAATTTCACATCATCGGTTTATTATTAAGAGTACAACAATTGCATTTCTTAAATCATTAGCTAACCTATTGATAATGGTGCCATATTAAAAATTGCAAAACATTTAAAACACTAAATGACTAAACACTTACTTAATGTACTGTGTTTTTTTTTCCCGTAAATTGCGATTCTTTGTTTTCTGGGTTTGTGTCAAAAATGCGTACAGTCGATCGCAGTGTGCGTTGCTAGAATTAAACAATAGCTACTAAATACTATATCTCGCGAGCGTTCTAGTTCTGCGCGATTCTTGCACCTACTATACAACTCTCCTCGTTGAGTTGCATAACTTCATAGGGTTATTCCTTGTATCAAAATTAGCAAAACACTTCCAGTCAGCATAGGTCCAATTCTCAACCGTTTTCAAGATATGGGTGGTCAAAAGCGTTGAAAATCACTAGTTACGATAACTAATTTAGATGAATCATGGACGCAGTTGGCTCGACTGGTAACTTAGATCCAATGCACTTGACGTAGGCTTTTGGACAGTTGTCATGTAAGCAGTTTTGTGGTATTTTCGACAGTTTTGGATTTCGCTCGCAGAACATTTAAAAATGCCTCTTTTTACGAAGGAAGAGTACGCCGACATGATATTTTTGTATGGCTATTGTGGAGAAAACGCTTCAGCAGCGGCAAGAGAGTACGCAGAACGCTACCCGAACCGAAGACACCCTTGTCGGACAACCATCACGAACTGTTTCATATCGCTCCGGCAAACAGGATCCTTCCAGCAAAAGACTAATGAGCGAGAGCCTGCGCGAAGAAACCACACTGAAGCTGTTCTTCATGAAGTTTCTGAGAACCAGCATAAGAAGTATTGCTGCCACCACAGGACAAAAGAGCGTCGATTCACAGGACTTTACGTGAAAATGGGCTACATCCATACCACGTACAACAAGTACAAAATCTCTTACCTGCCGACTATGCAAAACGGGAAGAATTTTGCTCGTGGATCCTAGAGAACCAGGATCTCCTCCCAATTGCTTTGTTCGCTGATAAGTCCACCTTCACTCGTGATGGGATTAACAACTCGCATAACGAGCACATCTGGAGCGACGAAAATCCCCATGCTTTGTCAGAAAGTAGATTTCAGCACCGATCTTCGGTTAATGTGTGGGGAGGAAGCATCGGAAATGTTATCCTAGGACCGAAAATCTTTGATGGAACATTGACTAGCCATATCTACAGGAGATTCCTAGAAGAAGAGCTTCCCATTCTTCTTGAAGATATCCCCTTGAACGTCCGTAATAGGATGTGGTTTGTCCATGACTGGGTGTCCGGCACACTATGGAAGAGTGGCAACCGACTTTTTGAATACTGCGTTTCCAAACCGCTGCATAGGGCGGCATGGAGTTGTCGCATGGCCCCCGCGCTCGCCGGACCTGACGCCTCACGACTTTTTCCTCTGGGGCCATGTTAAGACCATCGTTTATGAACAAGAGAAGCCGGCTACCAAAAGAAGAACTGGTAGGTAAAATCCAACGAACATTTCAGGAAGTTCGTGGAAATATGGAAAATGTCAACTGGATAGGAGGACTGAGTCAAAGAGCAGAGTTGTGTTTGGCAGTCCAGGGTCGCCATTTTAAGCACCTTTAAATGTTTACAGCATTGCTTGTTTATTAAAATCATTAATCCAGTAATTGGGTTTTGGAACCTTTGGTGTAACAATAACTATCACACTGACAAAAGTCAATGCTAGGTTTTTCCACTATCACCAAACAACAATGCACAATCTCTCAACGCGCGTTTCGCTAACCAAGTTAGATGATTAATCATCTCCTGATGATGCTAACTTGGTTAGCGAAACGCGCGTCGAGAGATTGTGCATTGTTGTTTGGTGATAGTGGAAAAACCTAGCATTGACTTTTGTCAGTGTGATAGTTAAAATCATTAAAACAATTTCTGCTCATTATTGTGGAAGTAAGACTGTAATTTAAGTTAATCGTTCCTTAGCAACCATTTCATGCCGAAATTCGAGCCAAATGCGTCTATGATTCGTCTAAATTAGTTACGGTAACTAGTGACTCTCAGCGCTTTTGACCACCCATATCTCGAAAACGGTTGAGAATTGGACCTATGCTGACTAGAAGTGTTTTGTTAATTTTGATACAAGGATTAATCCTATAAAGTTATGCAATCCAACGAGGGGACACCCTGTATAATTGAATAATGCATTAGTTTGAGCACCTTTATCGTTTCCACTTGCATCTACTTGATAACAATTAAATAACAATTTATAAAGCGATAAACAAAAAAAAATACCTTTCAGACCAAATCATTCTCTGCTAGAACAAGATGTGTGGAATATGGGCAATTTTCGGAATACAGAAAGGGGATTGTTGTTTAAACGCGTTTCAAAAGATCTCTCATAGAGGTCCAGACAGTTGGAGGATCGATTTTGATCAGAGACTCAAGGTAAGTTTGACTTGCTTTAAATAAAAAAAAAAAATAATAAAAATAGTATATTAAAACACGAGTGTCACAATGACGTTTGTTGTAATGCTAGTCATTCAATGTACGAGCATTGTGAGTCATTGTGACATGCTTTTTTTTATAGTATTTCTTCTAATTAGCACATTAATTGCCCATATTACATTCCGGTAAATTAATAGATTTATCAACACACCGCGTCGTCGTTTGTTTTAGCTTTATTGTAACATCAAATTAGAAAAACCAATTTAAACGTATTGAAATTTCAGAACGGTTATTTAGGATTCCATCGTTTGACTATCGTCGACAGTAAATATGGTATGCAACCGATGAGATTGCACGAATATCCCGAAACTCAGCTCTTGTGTAACGGTGAATTGTATAACTGCAAAAGGGTATGTTTCTTTTTTTTTAATTAACCCGATGAAATCCCTAATTTTCGTACTATTTAGTTAGGCGAGGAATTCGATTTCAACTATGAAACTTGTTGCGACGTCGAGTGCATCTTGCATTTATACAAGAAATTCGGCGCCGAGAAAACCCTGAAGAACCTGGATGGGGTGTACGCATTTTGCATTGCGGATTTTGGAGCAAAGAGGGTGTTGCTCGGCAGAGATCCTTACGGCGTAAGACCCATGTTTAGATTGAGATCAGCGGATGGAGTTTTGGCGATTTGCTCTGAAGCCAAAGGTGGATTAATCGACTTTTTCATCTTTTCTTTATTTTATTTATCATTTTCATTTGGATTTGCAGGTTTGATGGCGGTAGAAAAATACATAAACGGCGCTAGAAGAACGTTCGAACCTTTCCCGCCTGGCACATTCGAAGAATATGAACTTCTGGACGATGGAAGGGTAAAGCTGTTGAATTCCGGTCGGTTCCATCCTGCTGGGGAAAAGCCAGGATTTGTGCCTTTCATTCCGTACGAAGGTGAGACAAATCGTCAGTAAACTTATCTATTTAATTAAATTAAATGAAAGAAAAACAAAATTCACGATTAAGGAGAATAATTGAGACAACAATGAATTAAATTTATGATATGAAAGCTTATATTTAGATTTTTGTTTTTAAAAATATAATGCTGCATTAGCTATTTTTTCTACATGGTGATAACCTTAAATAATCTTTTGAAATCTTAACAAGGATTATTAGTCTAACAATAGATGTTTATATTTTGTATAAAAACGTACATATGTGCATTTTGTGCAGTATTTTAAGTAACAATTTGTACATACTTTTTCTCGCGATTTATTGCAGATCAGCTAGATTCATGTGACAAAAAACATTAATAACAAAATCTTACTTGAAGAATCCTCTGAAAATATTTTCAACTTTCAGAAATGTTCCATTATATCGGAAATTCACAGCAATTTTTAACGGAATCATATGTTGTTGTTTTTTTTTTTTTACTTAAATGAATTCTACAGATTATTTGAATACAATTTTTTTAGAGATAGTGAACTTTGCTATCTCTAAATTTAACCGTTTTTTGAGATATTCACGATTTTGTCAAAATATTGGCATTTTCATTTCCTTCTGTAGAAGCGTGTGTTTTATAAGTCAGTAGAGATAACGATCTCATTTTTTCTGCTTAGTTCTAGTCATCTTCGAGATATTAATCATCTATTAAAAATTTAGTACATTTTTTGCAGCCGGTTATGAAAATTTGACAATTATCAAAGCAACAACATTCTCATACAGATCCAGAAGTGTTTACATATCTTACTGTAGTCTAATTTTTATCATTAATTGTTCTTGGTTATTCTTTGTTTTATTGTTATACATTATTTTGATTTTTTTCATTGTTCATATTTTTTGCATTATTTATTTAATAATAATAATGATAATACAACTTTATTCATAAAGCCAACACGGATTGGATTGATGCCTCGATTTTACATTTAGTTTAGAACCTACAACTTTTGTAGGTGCCAATACATTGATAAAAAAAAGATAGAAAAACAAGAAAGAATTACATGAAAGTTTAATTAATTTCTACATACATACCAAGATATTCATTTACAGTATAAAAGACATGCAATGACAAATAGTCCCTTACTTTCTCCTTAAAGATATGAATTAATAAGATCAACTTATGTATCCAGTAGCTTATATAATTTTGCGCCTATGTAAAATGGAGATTACTCATGCGTCATCAGAACAACTTTGAGCTGAACTAATTGCGCGGCAAATTTTACCCCAACTAATGATTCTAAAGTTTAGCTCAGAATGTTCCTAAATTCATTGATGGATGCGTCGATTGTAATTTATATCTGTTTAGTACAGGGTGTCCCTCGGATGATTAGGTCTTCGATTACAGCTGTGTTTGTCATTTTAACAAGAAACTTTCTACAAAGATTTTATAGAATCCAATGCTGCACAACCTAAAAATATTTCTGACTAATTCTGTATAATCAGAAATATTCCAGAAGTAGGTCAACGCATTTCATTTTTCAATTTTCCTAAGAAAAATAACCTGACTTCATATAACTACTTAATAACAACGTTGATATTTACCCTTTTGTAAAAAAAAAATGGCCTCGTTGCGAGCCTTCGATTAAGACGGCGTAGTTTGTATTTTCATTTGTTTTAGACATTCATATTTTAAACGCCAGATATACACACTTGTTTTTATACAACAGTGAAGCTAAAATCGATATAAATACAGGTGTTCATTATAGTCCTAAACATTTGCTTATGCAAACCCTTTCCAATTCACATTAAACATTTATGAAGGCTAACGCTGAATTTTTGAGATAATTAACGATTTTAAATAAATCAAATGAATTTTCCATTAATTTTCAAGTCAGCTTGGTATATAAACGCTATACAATTGAATAAAGCTACGAATTAGTAAATATACGTCACTATCAGATCATAAAACGTAATACTAATTACACGTTTTCTAAAACAAAGAAGAAATTTATTGTCATTCGTCTATGATTATCAGCAATTATAGAACTTATTTTAGCAGGCCGAAGCAACAACACCATAATAATTAAACGTGAAAACGGTTAAAAAATCATATCAATAAATTCTTCTTTTGAATATTTCATATTTTTCAGTAAGTATATAACAAAATGGATAAGGAAATAAATAAACAACCACCCTGCACATTAGTTCGATAATGATTCGGGCCCGTTCACCCGGTCTATTAAATAGTCGTTCGATGACCGCTTACCGCCCCAACTCTGCAGAAAGCAGAAAGTCTGCGCTCCACCTAGAACGCACCGCTTACGCGCCAACTCGGCAGACCAGTCAAACCGCAGTTCACCCGGCCTATTAATTAGTCGTTCGATGACCACTTACGCCCCAATTCAGCAGAAAGTAGGTGCTCCACCAAGAACCAGCCAAACCGCACCACTCTCTACACCTGTGACTGGTTTGGGATCGTTGGTACACCCTGTATATTCCCTTTATATAGTGAAATTGAACAGATGAGTAATTGAAAAAAGGCGCAGTTCAGATGAGCTATACAGAAATATCGCTCCACGCTCTTAAATAACAAAAATCAGGAGTTAAATGTACATATTCCTAAATTAAAGTATATACTCTAAACTAAAAACTGGAAATTAGTAAATTCATAACGTCAATAATATTGTTGTCCAAATAGATACTTAGGTATTAAAGCACACCTTGCGGTCGAATGCCCGGTGTCTTTAAAATCAGGCGATATAGAATTGTAATGAACATAAATCGTATAAATATAAAATTTATTGTATTAGAATAGGGCTGAGGTATTGCAGTATCTAATTAGAGCGACCGATTCGATCTGTGTTAAATATAAACGTTATTACAGCATTAACAGAAGACGTTTCGGCCAATATCAGAACACTACTAAACGAAGCTGTTAGAAAACGCTTCATGGCAGACAGAAGAATAGGTTGTCTATTATCTGGAGGCTTAGATTCTTCTTTAATCGCGGCGCTGGTAGTGAAACTAGCCAAAGAAGCTAACCTTCCGTACAAAATCCAGGTAAAATAAATAAAATTTTGATAGAACACCTCACAAATCCCCATCACACAATGCGCAGACATTTTCTATCGGCATGGGAGACAGTCCGGACATAGTAGCTGCGAGAGAGGTGGCCAAACACATCGGCAGCGAGCATCACGAGTTGATATTTACGGAAGAGGATGTCGCGAAGTGTCTAGACGACGTCATCTATCATCTAGAGACTCCTGACATCACTACGATTAGGGCGAGCGTCGGCATGTACCTCCTCTCTAAGTACATCAGGGAGAATACGGACAGCACGGTAATCTTTAGCGGTGAAGGCGCTGACGAGGTGGCCCAAGGTTATATTTACTTCAGGGACGCTCCGAACGCAGACGAGGCGTTGAAGGACAGCAAGAGATTGTTGCACGAGATCTACTTGTTCGATGGATTGAGAGCCGATAGAACTACGTCTTCTCAAAGGTATTTTACGTTAATTAAATAAGAATGTTCTTTTTTTTTTTATTGAGTTTTATTCTTGATTATCAAGTTTGGAATTGAGAGTGCCATTTTTGGACCAACAGTTCGTTTATTACTATCTAAATTTACCGAAGGAATTGATACGACCTAGAGATGGCGTTGAGAAGTTCCTCATACGTTCAGCTTTCGACGAAACCGACTTGCTACCTAAAAATATATTGTGGCGACATAAAGAGGCTTTTAGGTAATTTTAAATTTACAATTTTATGCGAATTTATGGCGAATTTACTTTTTTTTTTAATATATATAGCGACGGTGTGACGTCCAGAAAGAAATCGCTGTTTCAAATACTGCAGGAAATCGTCGATAAAAGGATGCCGGAACCGTTCAACAAGGAAGCATCCGCGAAAAAGTATTCCCATTGTCCACCGATCAGTAAAGAGGCTCTTTACTATCGGGAGGTTTTCGAGAAAACTTTTTCGAACCTAGCGCCATCTTTTATCCCTTACTTTTGGATGCCCCGGTGGATCGATGTGTCGGATCCTTCTGCGAGGTTTATTAAACATTACAACGCTGACGCTGAAATAAAAATTAAAGCTTAAAGGTAAATATCGTGTCGACACATTTTATATATATAATCAGTATTCCCCGTCTACCTTTCGGTGTAGGGATTGTCTATAGTCCTGTGTGCACTAAATTCTTCCATCGTCCCCTGTCTCTTGGGATCTCCCTGGCGGCATTCACTGTTTGTCCTCTTTTCATTAGGGCTTTGCTTATCGCATCTTCCCAAGTCTCCCTAGATCTGCCAGGTCCTCGCTTGATTCTTACTCTAGCTTCCCAAACTCTTCTAACGCGCCTTTCTATCGTCATACGTTGTAGGTGTCCCCACCAGCCAAGCTGCTTTTATTCCACGTAGTCCAGTATGCATCCTATCTTCAGTTCTTTCCTCACGTCTATATTTCTTCTCCGGTCTCTACGCGTTATTCCTTTGACAGCTCTTAGATACATCATTTCAATTGCTTCTAATCTACTTTTCATTCTATTCGTAAGTATCCATGTTTCACTGCTATAAGTAAGTATTGATCTATAAACCGTTTTGAATACTATCATTTTCGTCCTTTCGGATATTTCTCTTTTCCTAATAAATGATTGTTTCATTGCCTGGTACAATTTTACTCTTTTTGCTATTCTCTCGTTAACATTTATGTCTTGTTTTCCGTTACTTTCTATTGTCACACCTAGATCTGAATTGTGACACTTGCTGTATTCTTTCACCCTCTATATGTATGTTTAATTCTTCTTCTGCATCTCCTGCTGTCATCATTACGTTTGATTTTCTTGTGTTGATCTTCATTCCATATTTGTTGAGTATAGAATTTCATACGTTTACATGACTTACGGAACAAGCATTCCGATATTTCTACAAGTCCTTCAGTTGTTTCGAATGGCTCCGATTTTCTATTCCTGCTTATTATGTAATTACTAGTTTTGTTGTACACACTTTTTATAGCTCCTTACTCCTCTATTTCTTAAACCCTTCCACACCTTCTCTCTCTTTACTCGGTCAAATGCTTTTTCCAAATCTATGAAAGCAAAGTATGCTTTTGATTGACTTAATCTTGTTTTTTTTTTTGTATTACTTGGTTTATTGTGAATATGTGATCATGTACACATTTTCCTTTTCTGAAGGCACTTTGTGCTTCCTCAAGTGTTGGTTATATGTATCTTCGAAGTCTATATACCAATATTCTTTCATAAATTTTTGTTACCGAGCTTAATAGTGTTATTCCTCCATAATTACTACAATTTCGTGTGTTGCCTTTTTTTATGAATTTGTACTATTTGTCCAATACTCCAATCATCCGTGATTGTTCCTGCTGTCCACGCTTTGTTAAGTATATTCTATATTCCCTTCTGATCCATGTTCTTTAACATTTCCGTTGTTATTCTATCATGTCCTGATGCTTTTCCATTTTTTAACGCCTTTATTGCCTCCCTTATTTCATTTTCAGTTATCGGTTCCAGTTGATTTATGTCTGCTTCAGTTTCTATCTCTACCTCTTCAGTATTGTCATCTGTATTGTTTCCGTCACTCTTAGAGGTCAACAAATCTTGGAAATATTGCTTCCATCTGCCCATTACTTGCTTGTCGTCTGTTACGATGTTTCCATCTTTATCCATAATGGTTGCGTATTTACTCTGCTTTTCAGTTCTACAGTGCTTGAGTGCTTTGTAAAATAATTTTTGGTTTTTTTGCTGTTTTTCTGTCAACACATTTTCCCGATACATAAAACAAATCAATTCCTGGTTTTTTTCCTTTTTCCAACAGAAATTTCAGATTCCTACTCATTTTTGTTTTTTAATTTAGAAATTTGCCCGCCGTTTTGGTGAATCTGCACCCCATGCACCTGATGCTCGATGTTATATTACGAAATGCTGACTTTTGCGACGGAACCAACAGCACAATTAATAATTATTCATATGAAAGTAAAATTTCTACAGAGATTTCTTTCATTTTATCACAATAGTTTAATGTCCACTAAGATAAGTAGTCGAAGTAACTTATTGGCTGTTATTGATTATCAAAATTGTTAACTTATTATTCATATTCATTATTATAAAATGTTTTATTTGTAAGTAGGATAAAATTAAAGAAGTGTATTTATGTTAGTTATGATTGGTACGTACTTTATTTTTATTTTTTTTTGTTATCTTATTATTTTAAGATGTGATTGTGATGCAATTAGTTGCAGCAACTTCCGTCCAACGGATCATTCTACCCTTAGTTACCATCCTATTGACAAGGAAGAATTTTATGACGATTGCGCAAGCTTCAAGCTTGAAGTTCTACATAGAAAACTAAACAGAATTACTTTTTGCTGTTTAGCTTCGCCACAAAAATAAGAAAAGTGTCTTGAGGAAGGTATACAATTGGTGAATGATTTAATATAAAAATTTTCAAAGTCGCGGGTAAAGAGAAGTTGGACGGAAAATATAAGTTGTAATAATGTTTTATTAAAGGTTTCTTGCAACTATTAAAAACGAAAATAGATAATTAGTTTGTACATACAAATCTTTTAAAATATTTTTGTATATGTATTATCAAAGCCTGCATTTTAATGATAACAATGCAGAAGTTGCAATGTGGGTCCGCTTAATAATAAAAAAAAAATTCCATAAAATTGTGTTTTAATAATAGATTATTAAAGAATACACAAGGCAAAAAGTGACGTTTTAGCTATA
The DNA here is from genome assembly GCA_949128085.1 of Cetonia aurata. Classification (NCBI taxonomy): domain Eukaryota; kingdom Metazoa; phylum Arthropoda; class Insecta; order Coleoptera; family Scarabaeidae; genus Cetonia; species Cetonia aurata. Next base: position 63,300,231 of record OX421884.1, on the reverse strand, counting down.
CTTGCAGCAGTTTGTCAATTTACAAAGATGGTACTTTACATTCATTGTTCTTAATATTTCTGATATCAATTTTCACACGATGATTAAGAATAATTAAAGTTCATAGTTTAAAGAATCAACGACGAAACATGGTAAGTATTTCTGCAAAATAATAATACATAACGTTCAATTGTACCTAGGTGGTTATACAAGAAACTACATCGTTGTTAATCTGTTACTTCATAAATGGCAAAACTAAAATATTTACAATTAGAAATTACAGAGGAAACCAGAGACAGCACCATAGATAAGAAAGGTAGGTAGACAGCACTGAATAAGGATGTACTGCTGAATAGATTGTGATATGAAATATACCACAATATTATCACAACATTAATACAAGCTACAAACAATGCAAATTCATATCAGAGAAACAAATATTCATGTTATTCAACGGAAGACAAAGGAACTCGATTGAAAGTTTAATAAAATCAAATTAAACTGCAATGAACCTTGAAATTGTTAAACATCATTCCGAATTTGAGTGATTTAATTTGATTTCAAACAGAATTCAGTCATTAATAACACACTTGTCTGTGTTAATAATTACAATTTAAAAATAACTTGTCAAGCTAGAGTCATCTAGTGACAGAACGCAAAATTCAGGATTTGGCAGTTGTTATAGATTCCTGTAATCTAGTCGTGAGCTAGCTAAATCAAAAATTAATATGAATTAATGTTTTATTAATATAAGTTACTTAGGCAAAAGGACGCTATTTGTGCGAAATAAACAATTAAAAACGTGTTACGTGACGCGAATTTTTCGAGTTATTGCATAATCGAAGCAAACTTGACGGCTATGGGCTAAAGTGAAATCCTTGAAACTATAAAAAAAAATAAAGGTTTTGTTTAGAGTTTAGAGAATTTAATACACATAGAGAAGTTTTAGCGTGTGTTTAAAAAAGGTGTATTTTGGGAATCGGTGTCTATGTGATACCTTAATGCGCTGTATTACCACTATTTAATTAATAATTAATGTCATACATTTTATTTTTACATATTATATTACGATAGAAATACCGCGTCATCTATGCTTTACTAGTAAAACTATTTGACAAATGTCTGTAACAAGCCACAGTCTCCACCCATCACAAAATGTCTGTAAATACACTTCGCTCGTTGTAGTATATTTAATAAATTAAGCTGTCCTACAGATTGCTGTAAGAAGCATGAAATATTGTTTTGAATATAGATATTTCCCATTAGCTGTTACATAAATCATTTTCATTTTTAACCTATATGGGATAATGTGATTTCTTCTATTTCTATTAATATCAATTCATACATTCTACATTTTATCTGTTTTACTTATTAGTATAAAATAAAAAAGTACTAAAAAATACAAATTAAATTTTATTAAAAGAAATATATCAGGGTATATTTATAAAATAATAATAAAGCCATTTTATTTTATAGATTTCTATAACTTGAGGTAAGTGTAACTTCTAGTTTAGCTAGCGCCCGTCAGATGTCGCTCATAAAGGTAATTGATTATTTTTTAAAATTAAAAATTTACAGTTACAGTAATAATTTGAATTAAGACAACTGCATGAATACAATTAATAGAAATAATTTTTAATTGTCCATGCTTTTTAGTTCGATAATTGAAGTGATTCTGTCCTTTTCACAGTTAAAAAGAAAGTTGTGTAATCTTGGAATGTATGTAAGTCATACCTTTAATTATAATTGAAATTTTTGACAGTAGATTGAGGAGAAAACAATATTACGAAAATTTAAACTCGGAGTATAACTGGCAGCATTCCATATCGAGTGATTCAATTATTAGAGGAAATTACATCACCTATTTAAATAATATGATGTTTCTTTTTTAATAGTAAATATAAATGCTTACAGTAGGGCCTCGTTCGTTCGCGATACCAAACACTTTTCTTATTTGTTTTTTTTTTTTTCTGTTTAATGAAATCGCGAAAAACGGTTGTGAATTTCTTTGCGAAAGAATAATGTTCTAAACCTATAAATAACAATATATAAAGGTAAATAAAATAAGGAAAAAGTATTTGCTATTTAAATTTATTTGTTTTTCCCCTTTTCTGAATTATGACTTTTATTAATGCTAGTTGCTCTAGATCCTGATTATTTAGTTTAATTTTATTATATTAGAATAATTAAGATTTTAATGATTAGAGATGTAATTATATTATTCTTTTGATAAAACTATCATAATTAAATATCATTAAATAGCTTTATGTAAGAAATGTAAAAAAGGTACAGTTCTGCCAATAAATGTTAATTCTTAGAGAATAGCTACTATCTAGGAAATTCTAAGAAAATAATTATTGTATTTGAGTAGCAGATATAAAAATAATTTGTTCTTTTGTCAACCTCATCTTCAGTAACTTCTAAAATAATTAAAGTAAAAGTGTTTACAATGTTGTAAAAATAGGTATATCTAAAATAAATAATGGACTAATAATTTAAACCAGCCTATGTATACATAATATTTGATATAATAAAATTTGATAATAATTTAAAAATAACTCCGTGATAATTAAAAACGTACAATCCAAATAACTAATCATTTCAAGTCAACTGATTCTCCGATCGAACAAGATGTGTGGAATATGGGGAATCTTCGGGCTTGAAGGGGGTGATTGTTGCTACGAAGCGTTTAAAAAGATTTCTCATAGAGGCCCAGATAGTTGGAGGTTCGAATTTGACAAAAGACTTAAGGTAATTTTGACACTTTCATTTATATATAAAAAAAAAGTTTTAAAACTATTTAAATATCAGAACAGTTTCCTTGGATTCCATCGTTTGACTATCGTCGATGGTAAATATGGCGTCCAACCCATGAGATTGTACAAATATCCTGAAACTCAATTGCTTTGCAACGGCGAATTGTATAATTGTAAACAGGTTGGTGTTTTTTCTTTTTGTACAGTTCCACTGAATAAAGTTGCTAATTTTTTTCGATTCGAATAGTTAGGTGAAGAATTTGGTTTTAAATATGAGACTGGTAGCGATGTCGAGTGTATCTTGCACTTATATAAGGAATTTGGACCAGAGAAAACCGTGACTAACTTGGATGGGGTATTCGCTTTTTGTCTTGTAGATTTTGCAACCAGAAGGGTGGTGCTGGCTAGAGATCCTTATGGTGTGAGACCTATGTTTAGATTGAGAACTGCTGATGGAATTTTGGCGATTTGTTCCGAAGCCAAAGGTACGATTAACACATCTTCTTTTCCATAAGTTTTTCCCAGGGATTTGCAGGTTTAATGGCGGTGGAAAAAGTTATTAAAGGTTGCGAAAGGACATTTGAGCCTTTTCCTCCAGGTACGTTTGAAGAATACGAACTGCTTGGTGATGGAAGAGCTAAGCTGTTGAATTCTGGTCGATTCCATCCTGCCGGGGAGAAGCCAGGATTTACGCCTTTCGTTCCATATAAAGGTGAGATAAGTCATCCATAGAATTATTTAGATAAATCAATTTGTGAGGGAAAAAAGAATTAAAGAAAAACTAACGATATATTTAAAAGCAAGAACTAATTTATAATAAGTGCTTCTATTTGGAATTTTATTTTAGAACTACAAACCTGCGTCATTTGTTTTTTCACCCATGGCGATAACCTTGATCAATCTTAAAATACAAACTTACAAACAGGAAGGTAATTTATAGTGGAATTATTTTGAAGTGTTGATAAGAATCAATGCGATCAAAATCATATTACAAATGGGCTCTTATGTGTGATATAAAATTTGATTTTATATCACACAAGAATTTAAGGAAAAATTTAAGAATTTTTTTTGTTGTTGAAAATCAAGTGAGATATTCATAAATTAATGACAAATTGTAAAAGAAAGTATTACATGAGAATATTCTTTATAAGAAAAACGGTACGCCTAAATTATGGAACAAATTCCTTAAAACTAAAACAATTAATTTTTGGAAAAAAATGCCCAGACAAGTCGATTTTTTTTGAAAAAATCTTTTCTCTGTGCCACTTTAATTGTTTTGTATTTTATTATTTTTTGACCTATGACGCCGTATTTTTTTTTTTTTTAAATACAACCCCCTATGTTTTTGTGGTTTTAATATTATAGATCATTTAATTCTCTAAATGACAACAACAAAAAAAAAAAATTGAAATAATATTAATATTATATTTTTTCTTTTTTCATGAGTTAGCGGCTTATTTTTATATAATGATTTAAATTTTTTAATAAATTAAACATTTCTTAACGTTTCAACAATCTATTTATTGTTGTCTTCCTCAGAAAATGTTTTATATAATTCAAATTTTTATACATTTTAAGGACAATCACAAGGACATTTTAAAACTTGTTTTATAAAATTGTTTACATTTTTTTAAAAATTACAAAAACATGCTTCCACTTTTTAAAGTTTTTCTCACGAAAATATTGTTATGTAAGGTATGCCCAGTTTGATATAAAATACATAAAGCAACGATATAATTGCAGCATTAACAGACGACGTTTCGGTCAACATCAGGACATTACTAACATCAGCTGTCAAAAAGCGCTTAATGGCGGAGAGAAGACTAGGATGTTTGCTGTCTGGAGGCCTAGACTCTTCTTTAATCGCAGCGCTGGTGGTGAAACTGGTCAAGGAGGCCAATCTGCCCTACCAAGTCCAGGTAAAATATCCTGCATATCAATATCAAAGCAATTCCTCAAAATTCCGTGTCATGCAGACGTTTTCAGTCGGCATGGGAGACAGTCCAGATATAGTAGCTGCGAGAGAGGTGGCCAAACATATCGGCAGCGACCACCATGAAATAATATTCACGGAAAATGACATCGCAAAATGTCTAGACGATGTTATCTATCACCTTGAGTCGCCTGACATCACTACGATTAGATCATCCGTCGGCATGTACCTCCTCTCTAAGTATATCAGGGAAAACACGGATAGCACGGTGATCTTTAGCGGTGAAGGTGCCGATGAGGTCGCCCAAGGTTATATTTACTTCAGGGATGCTCCAAATGCAGATGAAGCCTTGAAGGACAGCAAGAGATTGTTGCACGAGATCTTCCTATTCGACGGATTGAGAATTGATAGAACCATTGCTTGTCACAAGTATTCCACATTGATCTTAGAGGAGTTCATAAATATGAATGTTCGTTTTTTTCATTCCAGTTTAGAGATGAGGGTGCCATTCTTAGACCAGCAATTTGTTTATTATTATTTGAATTTACCCAAGGAATTGATCCGTCCTAGAGATGGCGTCGAAAAATTCCTCATACGTTCAGCTTTCGATGGGACTGACCTCCTACCTGAGAGTATATTGTGGCGACATAAAGAAGCCTTTAGGTAAATACTGAAATATATTTTTGATTGTGCGAAATTATCTTAAATATTTTATTTAGCGATGGTCTAACATCCAGAAAGAAAACCCTATTCCAAATCCTACAGGAAATCGTGGAGAAAAGAATGCCAGAACCGTTCAACAGGCATGCAGCCGTTATGAAGTACCCCCACTGCTCGCCGATCAGTAAGGAGTCGCTTTATTATCGGGAGGTTTTCGAGAAGAACTTTCCACGATTAGCATCTTCGTTCATCCCATATTTCTGGATGCCACGTTGGCTTGATGCGACTGATCCTTCTGCGAGATTTATTAAACATTACAGTGCTAACACCGAAGTGAATGTTAAAGCTTAGGAATTTTCTCTTATATAATATTTGTAAGCCGATTTTACGTCAATAAAATGTTAAAAGTAATGAATATAAGTAATATTATGAAGTTGAAATAGAAGTTGAGCTGTTATTGATTAAAAATTACTGAAATTCCTTTTTTTTTATAAATTAAGGAATGTTGGAGCATCATCTGTATTACAATAGTGTAAGTATAAATTCTACAGAATTCCTTTTTCTGTAAAATTAAAGGTTTTTGTTTTGGTTTAGCTACCGTCTACAAGATGTCGGGCGATATATCAAATAATATTTATTTTATTAAAAATAAATATCTAATAGTAGTAATTTAAATATTTATAACGTTTGTAAAAACTTTATAATATTAAATTTTATAACAGAATGACTACATTTAATACATATACAAATAATTTTGGTAATTTTAGTTTTTTTTTTTTCATAGATTCTAAAATATATTTATTTATTTCAATATTTTGTTTATAAGCAGAAATTTAAAAAGGAATTATGTACACATATACCAAAGATCATTTTTTTAGTAAAAAGATTATTAGGAATGTAGATAAGCGTTATCTATATTGTAATAGATAGATTTGATAAATTGACAACAAAGCAGTGTTGCAGATCTCTATAATTATGTTATATGTCAGGAGAAATCTATGCAAATATAGAAATAATATTTCTAACTATAAATTCTGTGACGGCAATAATTTAGAAATGTAAAAATGTATAATTTAAATGCCGGGATAAAACGGGAAAGATCTTAATACGTATAATTAACTAATAACACGTTGAAAATTAGTTTTAGCAATTAAAATTGTATTCTCAAGTTCATAATTATGTTATGTAAAATATTTTAATATGATTTCTGTATCAGTGCAAATATAAAAAAGAATGTATTTAAAAAGTAAATTCATCAAAAATATTGGAACTACATGCGCGACATCTATATTACATTTATATACGTGTCGATAAGCAAGATACAGGTTTCTGTAGTTGCAGTCAAGAAAGTAGTTTATAAATCTTAACTTCGCTATTATTTATTAGATGTCCGTAATTTTATTTTATTGTAAAATTAATAGCTTTGTTCCATCATGCTCGCAAACTGTCAGATGTTCGTCAGAGGCATGCGCATTGAGTAAGTACCTTGCAATTAACACCTTTATGTCTAACAGATTAAGTAATGCGCATGTGTCTGACGTCCATCTGACAGTTTGCGAGTTCAGATGGAACAAAGCTAATATAAATGTTTGAGGAATATAAAGTATGACTCTTGATAAACTTTATCTGATAATTGTAAGGAATTAGAATCATCTCTTTTGAAGGTTTTTTCTTTTTAAAGCCAAAAAAAGGTGATTGAATCATATGTATATATTTTCTTTTATTAAAATAAAAATTAAAAACTCAGCGTTTTTATATGGCCGTCATATCGTCACTTTTTCCTTTTGATATATGTCCACACATCAAAATAATCTAGAGGGGACAGGCAAGGAAATACATATTTCTGCTCCACATAGGTGAATAATTGTTTGTTATATGTGAAGGTATAAGTTAACCTTCATTACCTACTTGTTTACTTTTAGAAACAGTTAAGTTAATGATATTATTTTCAAAATTCTTATGTAAAAGAAAAAAAAATAACAATCAACATGTGGCAATGAGTGTAATCCAGTAGAATATGAGTTGATGTTTGGACTGTTTCCATCGTCCACGTTTCGGCAGTGGTTCTACTGCCGTCATCAGTAGTAGTGGTGTCACTGCTAAAACGTCGGATTGCCAAAATCCAACAGACGATGGTAACAGTTCAAACAACGCCAACTTATGTTCTACTAACTATATTTTAAGTTATGGTTAATAATATTCTGACATTCTAATAAAGTCTTCTTGGCTTCTGCGACCATATTTGATAACGGACTAACGGTCAAAATAATCTGTTTCTAAAATGACCACAGTATTATCCGACAAGGGTAACTACAAAATTTGCTTAGTAGTTTGTACGTCAAACTCTCAGCGACTTGTTTTTTGGTGGGGTATTTTTACACTTTCAATTTAATTTTTTTTTTTTTTGAGGAAGTACATATCTTATCAGGATATCGGATAAGATATGTACTTCCCCCAGCAACATCGACCGCATTCTATTAGCATCTGTTAGTGTATCGTAAAGCTTGCTAACATCACAACGGGTTTTAATAGTGATTGACGTGTTGAAATCGATTCCCACAAGGGACAGTCGATTTCGACTGTGATGCTTCGCATCGATGATGACATGATACGTTTGATTCGTTGAAGTAGCCCGGGGCTGTGATTACGGCGTCCGTTGCAATCTTTCCGAAGCAACCTTCGGGCGTTTCGTTCATCTTGGCCAACGTCATCGTGCTCTCTTCTTCCAGGAAGAACGTTCTAGCTTCGCCTTTGTATTCGACCTTGATTTTCGTTTTGCGTCCGCCGTTTATACCTAAAAGGGTTTAAGCATTTCATGTTGGATTGGATGTTGGTATTCTAAAAGAGACGGCCGATCAATGACAATGTCTAGATGTATGGTTAATTGGTTCTGGGCGTCATCGCTGATGAGAGTATTGCTGTCCTAAGCCGACATGAGCATAAGGCGCCTGACTTCTTCGTGCTGGAAAACATCCACGCGCGAATGGGTCGTCTTCAAATGGATACCAACCGCCATCTTTTCCAAGTAGGTTTTGTTATTCGTGTATAATCGGCAACTTTTTGTTTTTATAATGCACGTGTACGATACTATTTCTTAACACCGAATCACATATTTGTAAACATTAAATTTTGTTATGTATTCTTTAATAATTTTAATTTACTAGATATATGAAGCGATCACACCTATTTCTTTCTACTGAATGATTGAAGTCGACACTATGTCGACGTCCGCACAAAGAAATGGATGTGATCGGTGTATTAAACATATTAAATTCAATTTTTGGTGATGGTTAGTCATTTAAGTATAGGTATAGATAATTTAAATTAAGAATATGCTGCTGTAGCCAAATACACATAAATGGGAAATAAAATTACTCCAAAATTAAAAGACTCGTATTTTATTGTCGGCATGTATAAAAATAAAAAGTACATTGTAGAGATCGAAATGAGACATAAAAGCTATTAAACCAAAAATCAGAAAAAAAATTTTAATTGTTTAATTGTGTACAGATTTATCTTGATTGATTTTAATCAACTTAGTTATTTCAATTTAAAAAAAAATGTTATTATATTTAACTAGATAGATAAATGCACTACAAAATTTTTGTTTATAGATAATACTGCTAATTGTAAAGCAGATATAGATTATTTGGAGTTTTTGCCAAAAGACTTTTATAATGTATAGATTTTGTTACACACTTTTATTTCTGTATATAGGAATAAAAAAATAACAAGTCTGATTTATTATCGAGAAACCCCTGATTTGAAACTTGGATAAAGTTCAAGCCAGCTATAAATAATCCGAAATTCTTGAAAATGATATTTGACATGATTATAACTAATACTCAGATTAATGAGTTTGCATTGTATGGGGTTATGATAAAAAACGCATTCTTGGGTATATTTAGAATTTTGTATTTATTTGAAGATAGGTCTGTTGGTTGGGGCTACATTTCCTGCACCAGATTCTACACAGGCTCGTAAGTAAAACAGTATAGAGGATCCTCTCTTTGCATATTAGAGAAAGATAAAACATTCAACAGTGATATTGGTGTAACCCGAACGAATAAAGTTAATATAGAAAAGGAAGTATTATTCGTCTCAAGATATAGTGCGGTTAGTAACTGCGAAATTTTCTATATTTTTAAGTTAAAATCCAGTCTTCAATATCTATTTAAGTGTAGGATAAAATACAGTATGTATGTATTGCAAAAGTCAGAAAGCGTCATAGCATTGTTTATATATATTTATAGTTATTGAACCGCTTGAAAGGATATACTACACTACTACACTATACTATTTATTGACAATAACAGAATGTCTACTGGATGGGGCACGACACCAATGTAAAATCTTATTTATTCAGTACGCCATCTCGGAGACATCTTGTTGTACCTCCAAACGGTTGAATATTTATAAATATTTATATATATTATGATATATCTTATTAACGATCCCTAAGTTATTTTTGCTTTGTAAGATCTAGTAATCACTATCTAATATAAAGCATTTTTTATAAAAGAAAAAAATACGTTATTTTGAATACTTAAAATACGTCAACATCATGGTAGTATAACATGTTTGAACACATTTTGTTCAAGTTGTTTTCGCAAGATAGGCATTCTTTTTATGGAAAACAAAGATATCGACACACTCTCCATTGATACACGGAGCAAAATGATCTATTTTCTATTGAATATTATGAATATATTGTTTAAAAATAGAATGTAAAGGATACATGAATAGTCGATACGGAAAATTACTAAAAATTAAAATTTGGATCCGTAAATGTGGATAAAATTATATCGTTTGTCTCGAGAAACATTCTAAAGGTAAAATTAATACTAATTCAAATACATTTCCATACGGGATTACTAGGGGTGTCATCTATATTTCGGTAATTGAACTCTTCCTTGAACAAACAGAAAGAAAGTTTACAGAAACCTGCCACGGCAGATATCACTTTAGTTTGGCATTCCTTACATAGATGGCGGAGCAGGTAGTATGTTTGTGTATTACCACAGACAATAGGATATAACAGACCATCAGCTAGATAGGGCGACTATAATTGTTTATATATATAAACAATGCTATAAGTAACCTCTGTAGTATCTAATTTTATACATCGCTAAAAGAGCGGCAACAGCATCACGTCCGGACACAGTACAATTTTGCCACTGCTATTTCGATGTGGCCGGTTGTACCGACGAAAAATCAGACAAGTACTCGTACACCGACTTAACTGGACATGATCGAGTGATTTCATACTTTTTCTCACTAATACCCTAATACAGATTAAATATCATTAAATATCTTACATACACACGAATACCGTGTATATTTCATACTTTTTAAGTACTTTATTTTATGTGAAAATGAATCAAAATTATAGGCAACGTCGCACATAATTCGTGTACTTTAGCGGCGCCATCGCGTGCCGATTAGTTCAAGTTAGGGTCTATATATATATAGCACAGGAAAGCAGCGGCAGACGTTCCGCTTTCTTTTATTCAAATAAAAGTTGAAGTGTTATTGAGATTAAAAATTACTTTACAGGAATTCTTTCTTATATAAATTAAAAAATGTACTAGCGTCATCTGTATTACACTAGTAAAAATATCAATTCTGCAGATTTTTTTATTTTGTTACATTAAAGACAATTTTTGGTTTAACTGGCGTCTGCTAGATGTCACACGAAGCTCACATGCAAATGCTAGAAGCGGCTATTTATAGCAGCAGAAATGCTTTAAAGATGTTCTGCAAAATTATCCACCAACCCCTTTATTTATACTACTACAATTAATAATATACAAATAATTTTGGTCATTTTAATTTTTGAATTTATTTATTCAATATTATTTTTAAAAGTAGATATATAAAAGGAACTATCATATGTCATATGTTTTTAATAGGAAATTTATTAGATAGGTATATGAGCGTCATCTATATTATAGTGGGTCAAGTATTATGACAACAATGCAGTGTTACACATTTCTGTAATTATATTGCATGTTAGGAAAAAGTATGCAGATATAAAAACAATACTTCAAACAATAAATTCTATGACAGCAATAATTTAGAAAAGCAATATTTTATAATTTGTGAATGTTGTAACAAAACGAGAATTATCTTAATACAAATGAACAAACAATAACACATAATAAATGGCATTTTGAGGAATTGAAATTGTATTCTTGCGTCTATGTATTGTAAAATGTTTTCGTATTTTTAATATCATTTGTGTATGTAACCATGCATATATCAAAATAAATAAAATAAATTCATATAAAATAGAAAAGAAAAATATATTTTAACCACTTGAGCGACATCTATATTGCAGTAACTTAAATATATTTAGATAAGCATGATTACAGGTTTCTGTAATGGTAGGCAAATAAATATGGATATACCTTAACTTCGCTATTATTTATTAGATGAGGCCGCCTTTTTTTATTGTAGAATTAATATCGTAGGAGGAATTTAATGTATGTATAAATTTTGATAAACATTATTTAACAATATGTAAAAAATTAAATTATCTCTTGTAGAGATTTGGGCGTGTAAATGTAGATTGATTTTAGTAGCACAAGAAAAATAAATATAATACATTTTCACCGATTTTATATATTGCTGTCATAGCGAGATTCACACTTTCCCCTTTAGATAATATACCTGCTTCAAACTTGTTCTTACAATTAGTAAAGCTCTCTAAAAACTGCAAGTGTATGCCCATTACACCTTTACGCAAGAAATTTCTACCGATTAATGGGGTTATATTAAGTGACCCTCTATTAGATCTTATCGACCGATTCTACGACGGGCTATTACGGTCCGTTTAGGACGAGGTGCATTTGATCCCGATAAATAGTTGCCGGTTACAACGCTGCTTTTTGGTTCTGCGTAATGTTTTTCTTCTGCGCGTCTAACTGGCCGGAACGGTTGCCTTGTAAGTACGCAATTGGTGTATTAGAGTGATTTGTGATTTCCATTTTAAGGGAGGGGGCCGGCCAGGGCAATTACAATTTACATAATTATGCCATAGCTTTGGCCAGCGTAACATGGGTTAGGTACTGTTTCTAATCAAGATGGTCTTACGGCGGTTGGGGCGTCCCATCGGATGAAATAAGTGCGTTTGATATTAGATCGTACACGGTCGATATCATGATATATATATGTAGTTTGGATGGTTATATGAAATGAATGTTAAGTGAGGTGGGATTGTTTTAAATCGTTATTAATAATATGAATATGGAAGGCTTTGGTATGAAATTGATTGGGATTCTATCCTCAAACCCCTTTTGAGGATAGAATAATGCGAATATTATTTGTATGGTCATACAATAGCTGATATAAAATTGAAATGGCCCGTTAAAATAAAATTCTAAATAACCTGTTGTGATTTATATAAAATCCCGAGAACTGTCAATTGTCATATCAAGGGGACAACTGAGAGAAAACACATTGTAAGATTACATAACTTATCGTTGGCAATTTTTTTCCAACGTTACGTTATGTAATATTACAACCCTGTCTGTATATCTGTAAATTTACAGAACATGATATATTATATACCTTTCCATATTTGTTATGTAATATTACAACTATAAGTTAGTTAATTCTCTAAATGTATTTTTAAATAAAGTGGATAAGCAAGGCTATAGACATCTCTCAAAGAAAAAAATTTTGTACACCGGATAAACCTATACCTATCTATATAAATCTCATGTTTATTTCTGTTATATCCTGGCAATTGAATTAGCCCACCTTAGAGTTTCTAACTTTTTGGTGCTTATACTTAAAATAAAACAAAAATAACAGTATAATTTCAGTTTATTTAATGTAATAACGTGGTAACAATACATTGATTTCAATATTTTGTTAAATCACAGTGTAAGAGACGTTTCAAAGCTTCCCAATTTCTCACATGTTAAAAAAAGGTTGTCGGATATTTTACCCAATTATAGTACTGGTGGAAATAAACAAAAAAGTCTTAGTCAACATGGGTCCGCAATTCAACTGTTTTTGACATATAGTCGATTGCATATTTTAAAATAAAAAAAAAACATTTTTCGGTTTTGAGAATAGTTCCCTTTGTCAAACAACGGATTGTGACTTAAAATTAGTTCTGTCAGACATCTGTCATCAGATTATTTATCATTTGCGTAAATTTTTTGTTGTTCTCAAATTATGCATAAGTACACAAATGCAGAAATGGCCGATATGCATTTTATGTACGGTCGTGCGAATGGTAATGCCACTGAAGCACGGCGTATGTATGCCGAAGAATTTCCAAATCGGTTGTTACCGAGTGATAAGATTTTCTCAAGACTTCATATCCGGCTGTCCGAAACTGGTTCATTTAAAATTAATGGTGGTTCTGGTAGACCTAGATCAGTTTCTTCTCCCGCAGTAGAATTAGATATTTTGAGACGGGTAGAAGACAACCCAAATATTAGCACCCGAAGACTTGCCGCAGAACTGAACGTCAGTCATCCTCTCATTTGGAGAATTCTGCGGGAACAGCAGCTCTATCCCTACCACATTCAACGCGTGCAAGTTCTTGCTCCTCTCGATTATGATGCACGTAGGGTTTTTTGTCATTGGGTTTTACGAAAGCTAACAGAAACTCCTAATTTTGCGACTCAGATTTTATTTAATGACGAGGCTGGGTTTACAAGAGACGGAATATTCAATTTTCATGACAATCACGTCTGGGCAGATGAAAATCCCCATGCTGTTGTTCAACTGCATCACCAAAACCGTTTTTCGCTAAATGTTTGGCTTGCTATTTTTGGAGACTGTTTAATTGGTCCAGTATTTCTCCCTAATCGTTTAACGGGACAAGTATACTTGGATTTTTTAAGAAATGAATTACCCGTTTTGTTGGAAGACGTGTCAATTTTTAACAGATTAAATATGTGGTTTATGCACGATGGAGCTCTTGCGCATTTTTCCATCGTAGTTAGATATTTCTTAAATCAAGATTACTACGAGAGATAGATAGGACGGGGTGGACCAACTGCATGGCCTCCTAGGTCCCCTGACCTGACACCTCTAGACTTCTATGTTTGGGGGCATCTAAAACAATTAGTGTACGCACGATCTGTAAACAATTTGGAAGAACTCAGGCAACGAATCGTAAATTGTTGCGAGGAAATTCGGAGGACTCCAGGAATTTTCGAAAGATTGCGTCGATCTTTCATAAGAAGGTGTGAAGCGTGCTTAGAAATGAACGGTGGACATGTAGAACAATTTCTTTAGTTTTACTTTAAATAAACATTTGTTTAATTTACATTGCGATCAGAATTTCTTGGAAAATTTTTATCCTACTAAAACAATATGCAATCGACTATATGTCAAAAACAGTTGAATTGCGGACCCATGTTGACTAAGACTTTTTTGTTTATTTCCACCAGTACTACAATTGGGTAAAATATCCGACAACCTTTTTTTAACACACTGTATATACATGCTGAACATATTGCTTTTATTACAGATTTTAAACTTGCAATCAGGAATAGTACAGCAGAGAGGTATCTTACATTTATCTATGACAGTCTGTTTATCGACGTGGTATCTATAAATATGGGTGTTAAAACCATTGTACGTTTTAAACGCCATCTTACAACTACCTACAAAGCATTGAAACCTAATATTTTCCAATTACGATGTACAATTGGTGTGTATTGTATTTTGAAATAGTAATAATTACATATACTGCACCTCATTTTATGTGAAGTAGGTGTGTATATAAAACAATACTCACTAAATTTCACAATAACGTATCACACAAAAGAAAACGAACCAAACGACAGAAGGAGGACAATAACCAAAAAACACATCTTGCAATATAGGTGTTACAGTATAGACGCATGCGCAACGTATTAGTGCCATACGAGATCACCATCTGTAAAAAAATCCCCAGGACAAATTCCTAAAACGTTACCACATTTTTTATAATAGTTTTCTGTTAAATAATAAATTTGTTTAAGGAGATCCGAGGTTCCAGCAAGGTGTTATACGGTAGACATTGGTGTTAATCAGTGTACAATATCTCGCGTTAATGCAGAGGTTACAGATGCAATTTGTGCGAAACAAATTTTCGGGTGAAGTTTCCAACTACTGATGATTTGGCTGCATTAATTTGGCAGCCAAATTAGAATGGAGCGAACACAATGTAATTCCAAATGTAATAGGTGCCATCGATTGTATGCATGTTAGAATTTTAAAACCGTGGCGGATGATTCTGTTCCATCAACGTACAAACCATTTGCAACGAAAAGTGCATTTTTAGTGTAGATGCATCATGGCCTGAATCAGTTCATGATGCCAGCGTTTGGAGAAATTCCAATTTATACCCTATAATGGCAAGCAATACACAGAATGTTACCTTATTAGCAGATGAAGGGTACCGTTTGACTCTGAGCATGCAACACCATTCAGTCATATCTAATGGACTGAAAATTTTATGTTGTGTACAATGGGTTTACTTCGTGTCGTCATCTTTGTAAATCTGGGGTACTCAAGGTTCTAACTTGGGACCGTTGCTTTTTCTTCTCTTTATTAATGATTTGCCACCCGCTTTAAAATGTGAAGTATTATTATTTATGATGTTAAAATATTTACTTCGATTACTTCAAAGCAAGATTGCGAGCTGCTTCAAAATGATTTGGATTGTACCTTACAATGGTGTCTTTCTAATAGCCTTACACTGAACATCTCCAAGTGTAATACTGTATCTTTCTCAAGGTGTAAACGTATCATCAATTATGACTCTTCCATCCAGTCTACAGTATTAAACCGCTGTCCAGTCGTGAAACATCTTGGTGTTCACTTTGATTTGGCTCTTTCGTTTAATGGGCATATTCAATCAATGTGTTATTCGGTCATGAAAACGCTTGGGAGCAATTCCACTCACTTTACTAATGTGAACACGTTACAACTTTTGTACGTATCTTTGTTGCGTTCTAGATTGGAGTATGCTTCCCTGATCTGGTAAATCTAGGTAATTTATGAAAATCATAAAGCAGAGCTTGAGAGCGTTCCAGAACAACTATTATTGTATGTCACTTCAACATAAAATGCGTATAACTTTAATAAATTTTCACACAAACAACGAATTTTTTCTTGCTGCGTAGCATCAAATGCAATTCTAAACTACTTCTACATATGTAAGCTGCAAGGATTTTCTTTTAAGCCGTAACGAATTTCGAGTGCATGGCCGCTGGGCAACAACACAACTAACGGATTCGCTATTGTCCACACATTCGCCTCATACAAATCTAATGCTAGAAATGCAAGACATACAAAAAAAAGCATCTAACAGAACATAAGATATAGATACAAGGAAATAAATAACAATGAGGAAGCTATCCGTCTTTGAGGGGTCAACGAGCACTTTTTTGATCGTGGAAGGGTGACCGATGGTCCGTAGTGAGGCAGGTCATAGGTGAACGGTACCTGCGGTCGAAAAGGGTGGTCCCCGTTTCACCATTCACCTAACTTACCCCCGGTGGACAGCTAACATGATTTGCAGCGCGCTAAACGGCGTTACATACGTTTTAAATTGGCGTTTGAATGGGTCAAGATAAATTTGTACAATTACAAGTCTAACTGACCGTTCACCTTAAGGAAAGAAAGGAGGGCGCTCGCCCAGGGTCTCGATTTAATAAGGGTGTCTTGTGTGTGTACGCGCGTCTAACCGGTTCCGGAATTATTTTTTAATTTCCGCGAAACGACCTTTTGGGACGGCCGAAAACTGTGACACTTTAAAATTGTGTCCGTTTGAATAAATTTAGGGAACGGTTATTTGGGGATCTCCCGTGCCAAACTTGACCAGTTTTTTCAAACGTATCCGGTATAGGTAAATTATAATAAATTACGTTATAATAATTTCCCAGTTAAAGGGGTTTCTTTACAACGTTTTCTTGGGCATGGGTTCTGGTGGTTATATCTACCTACCTTTCCGTAAGTGGTTGATGGGTTCTCGATTTTATTTTTAAGCTTGGTTAAGCTTTAATTTACATTTTGTTAAATGTGTACTCATGCATATATTGCGTTAGGTTGGGGCACAAGTTTGCTAATTTAAAATTGAATAAGTGGTTCAGGCAATTTTGATTAAGTGATTTGGTTAACTATTAATAACTTTTGCTCAATAAAATAACATGTCATTTTAGGTCATTTTGTACGGTTAATCCTAGATATTTTATTTGGTAGGTTTGAGTTATGGTTTGTGTTTTAA
Source organism: Cetonia aurata (assembly GCA_949128085.1). Taxonomy (NCBI): domain Eukaryota; kingdom Metazoa; phylum Arthropoda; class Insecta; order Coleoptera; family Scarabaeidae; genus Cetonia; species Cetonia aurata. The sequence goes on along the minus strand of OX421884.1, from coordinate 63,282,662 downwards.
TCTTGATGTTAAAAGTGGGTTTATATGTTTTCTTGTAAATACCATGTACTCTGTTTTGTTCTCATTGATCGTTATTAGATTATTATAGCACCAATCTTCTATTTTTTCCACATCTTCTATAATGTGTTGCTGCAACTGTTCCTCGTTCTTGCTTGAGCAAACGATGCATATAGTCATTTGTATAGGCTATGTACAATATTGGTGGTATATTCCCTCCTTGGGGGATTCCATATTCTGCTTGTAGATGTAGACTTTCTATTTGTTTGATTATTGTTGTTTATTCTCTATTTGATAAATATGTTTTTATTAAGTTTCTATTTGCGTTCTTTATCCCCACAGCAACCATTTTTTTCAATTAATTTCGTTTTGGAGATAGTGGCAAACGCTTTTTTCAAATCTAGAAAAAGTACTACTACCGTCTTGTTTTTCTCTGTTTCATCCTTTATTTTATTTATTAAGTCAATTGTAGCAGATATGGTTCCCGAGTTTTTTGAAAGGGATATTGATTTTTATGTATGATGTTATTACATGATAGATATTCACTTAGTTCTATTTGTATGCTTTGTTCTAATATTTTGTTTAATGTGGAAAGTAGACATATTGGTCGATAATTTTCTATCTTTGTCTTGATGCTTTTTTATGGACAGGTATGATTATTGTACGTTTTAAGGAGTCAGGGTAATGTCCACTTTTTATAGTGTTGCTGGTTAATTTTGCCAATATTGGTGCTAATTTATTTCTGTTTTGTTTTAATATCTTTGTAGTTATTTTGTTATATCCTAGTGCAGTATGGTTTTTTAATTGTAGGATTATTTTGTGAACGGTTTCCTCTGATACCTTCTCGAATTGCAGTTGCGTTTTTATATTGTCGGTTCTGGTTGTGATGGGTAATTTATTTGAGTTTGCAATTTGTTTTTCTGCTAGAAGCTTGCCTATGTTTGCGAAATATTTGTTGATTTCGTCTGCTATTTCTTTTGGGTCCGCCATTATGGTTTCATCGTTCCTCTCTCTTTCATATATTTCTCGATTTTTTTCCTTCTGCTATTCAGTTCCGTAGTAATTACGTTCCATGTTTTAGTTGTGTTTATTTTGTATTTCTGGAACTTTCTGATGTAATAGTCCTTTTTCGGTTTTCTCATCATACATAGGGTGTTTTTCTTTTCCTCATGATAATGTATTTCTCATTTTGGGGGTATTTTACGTGTCGTTTATAATATTGATTTCGTTTTTTGATTTGTTTCAACAATCTGTCATCTATCCATGGGCATTCCGCCCTTCTTTTGATCTTTATTATAGTTTGATTTCCCATTTTCTCATTTGCTGCAATAAAATGGACAGTTTTTCTAACGTTGTAATTTCGTGTTCTTTAATTTGTGAAATTTGCTTTGCTAAGTTTCTGTGGTATGTTATTGTTTTTTCAAGACGTTTGTACTTTCTAAATAGTTTGCGTATTTTTATATTTGTTTTTACCACATAGTGATCTAACAGGTCTGCTGGAATTATTTTTATGGTGATGCCTTTTTTGGGGTACTGTGATTTCCTGTTTCGTTTTTTCTCGTATGATAGTTTTGTGTTTTCTTGGATTTGATATTTAAATACCTATTGTATTTTCCCAGATAGCACAACATATTCCAAGAATATTCTTACAATCAAATATTTGTAGAATATGCAATATATATTCGAATTATTCTAGCGTTTGATGATATTCGTGAACGTCCGCAGCTATATCGAAGAATTCGCCATTCCATTGCAAAATCATTACAACTTGTGTATCGAAAATGGTGGTTGTAATTTCGAGCAGATTTTATGTAGATTAATGCAGTATTGTTTTAAATGCAATGTTCCTTTTTTTTATCTGGATATTGAATAATCTCCGGGCTTAGTTTCATAATAAAAAATGTTTATTTAAGTGTCCTCGATCATTTCCGAAAATTAGGAATAATTATTCTGTAACAGCCTGTATAAAACGTCAGATAAATTCCCATAATTGGACATCTGCCTATATGAAAATATTGCGCGCCTCGCTAACCCCACAGGAGTCAACACTTTTCCTTTTCCCAGCGGTTCGTCTTTCCTCGCGGAGAACTCCTCTGTCCTTTCGAAAAAGGTAAAATCGCGGGTATGAAATCTAACGCGTCCTGCAATCGGCCGGCGAGAAATTACTGTCGCGTAACAAATTCTGTTAGAAGGAAGAGGAAAAAAGGAACCGAACGAGCACAATCGGAAGTGTCCAGCGCTTGATTAGGGTCAAACGCGAGGCGCCCGAGGAGGACAAAATTGCGACCGATTGTTGTACATACGTAGATAGATAGATACGTTGTATGAGACCTTTGGAGTTGGGGATAGACCGCTCTGGTCATTGCGCGTCTCGCAACCCCTTCCCGCTTTAGGAAATCGAATCATTCCTATTTATTATTCCACGGTTTATTGTTTGCCGGAACCTCTTCCGTTTCCTATTCTTTCCTCCGCTAGGGAACTACTTACTTGTATGTCTGTGCTACGACTATACCAGGTTTCTCTTATATAGGAATGTTCGTTCACATACTAATAGAAATACCTGCGTTTCGTAAATACCCTTTTGATTTTTATTGGATTTTAAGTGGCTGGTCACTGTGGGAAGTTTATTTCCTGGTTATATCCGATACCTTTACTTATATGTTTGGTCATAAATTGTAAAGGAAGTAACACCCATGAGGTGCATTTGTGAATTGTGAGGAAATTATTAAATGGTACGCGAATATTTTTAAACTAGGATTGGTAACGTGAAAGGAGAATGCGTTAATTTTACTCATTACGTCTTATTGTTTGGCTGGAGGCGCTGCATAGAGCTTTTCCATTAAAAAACTTAAAATAAAATCAAGTCCTGTGGGAAATCTTGCGGTAGATGCTGTTGGTCTACTACCTCTCATCCATCACATGGACATGGAATGTCATTTATGAATATTTATCATTGACGATAAAATTAATTTAAAAAAATTTTAATAGAAATAATGAAGTATAATATTTTAATAAAGTGGGAAGAAAATATGAAACACGAAGAGAGAGAAATGAGTTGAATACAAACGCAAAAGAAAAAGAAGAAATCATCGAAATTGGATGGAAGAAAATGTGTGGTATATATGAATAAAAACGAAGTACATGCTAATACTACAAATGAAAGGATCTACTTCGAAGTAACTGCTCCATAATCAAGCATTTGATCGGTTCCGGTAGTATTTGCTTTACTACAGTACTTGTGGTATCTACTTTTAGTTCGTAGTATATGCTTCAACATATGTAGCATCTATCCCACTTCGTTTGCTCGGTAGGGGATTATGACAAGTTTATTAGATTTTCTGTTTCATCGTTGTTGTTACACAAAATTGTCAAGACAGTCTGGAATATCATTTGGTATTTTTCTTGGTTGCCAGTTAAATTGTTACAAGTATTACAGTGGTAATGTATTCGTGGTTGTGTAAAAATGTCTTCAGATGAAGAAATAACCCATGAAGAGGAGTCCCAAACGGAAGACAATTAGCATTTGTTATTATGCTAGAAGATTACATGACACTTGTGGATAAAAAAATGACACCTGCCATCAAGTCTGCAAATGACAAAGTCTTTAAAGAATTAATCGATAGTTATAACATGAATATAAAATAAAACTTAGATAGTAAACAAGTATTAAAAAAAAAATATAATATGAAAAGCAAAATAAAGGAAATTACGGATATGGAAAGAACAGGAAATAAGAAAATTCAATTAAATGAGCGGCAACAAAGAATCTTGTCAATTTCATTTCAAGTCTTTTATTTATATTTTTAGTAGTCTTGGGCAAGGTAGAGGAAAATAACTATCACGAGCGAGGATTAGATAGACTCGTGTTTAGCCGACTCTCGGTGAAGGCGGAAAGCAACACGAATCCCTTCTTCCGAGACAAATAAACACGAGCATGCCTAGTCCTCGCTAATGACAGTGACTTTTCCCTACCTTGCCCAACATTAATTTTTAGTATACTTTGCTCTATTTTTCCTATTTAATTTAATTTCTATTTAAATATACCTAAGTTTCTTAAAAACAATTTCATTTGCTGAATGTGTGTAAGCGAACAGCTTCTAGTTTCGTTTCCTTCTGTCAGCAATATATTAGCTGTTAGGTAAGATACGTTTTCCCAATTGAATCTAAACGAAAAACGGAATTAAACGTGATCGACGATTATACTTTATTTTCAGTTAGCGGAATATTTGATTATACCAATTATCATCACTGACGTATCGTCTTGCACTGTATATTTTTCTTCTGCGTGTTCCATCCATTCCAAACAAAACTAACCGTATGGTGAAGCTACTGTTAGACCAACTTCGCTAACTTTGAGCAAATACTACAATTTCTTCTTGAATACGAAGTATCTGCTGTAAGAAGTGGGTACTTCAACGTGTAGTTAATACTTTAGTCATATCCACGAGAGTGCTACTTGGTATAGTAGCATCAGGAAAAATTACAAGTATCTACTTTGAAATGTCGTTTCTTCTTAATGTTGAAGAATTTTTTTTTTTCTTTTGGTGAAGGGAAACCGCTTCGCCCCAAGACACTGTTTCGCTGTGTCCTGGGAGTGTCGGGCGCAACTCCGACTAAAACACCTCCACGTGCTCTTCTTCTTCTTCTTCTAAGTGCTCACGCATGTCTCAGTCCTCTCTATCGCTTGAATTCATCACTCTCTTTGCTGTTCATAATGTCTTTAACCATCTGATGGATTATGCTCCAGTTCTCCTCGCTTTCCAGCATCTTCGGGACCAAAGTGTCAGCTGTTATCCTGCAGCCCAATTTATTCATAGCTGTCGTAGCATCTCTTACAGTGGCCCATTTCTTGCAGGCGAATATTGCATGCTCGGCAGTAGAGGTGGGTCGGATTCGTATGATTCATCAGTATATTCGATTCCCATATATGATTCGTACGGTACAAATCTTTACTATTTATACGGATTCGTATGAACCGAAATGATTCGTATCGGCTGATACAAATCATTTCGGTTCATACGAATCCGTATCAGTACGACTCTTCTATACTGGGTCTAGGAGTCGGAGTCGGAGTCGGAGTCAGACTTCGACTCCAACAATATATCCAACATTATTTGAGTTAATGAGAAAGAGATTATCTATACCCGCAACATCCGTACCATGCGAGCGTATTTTTTCAAAAAGTGGACAAATAGTGACAGATAAACGGTCAAGAATAAATTCAAAGACGGTATCGTATCTGATTTTTTTTAATTTTAATATAAAAGATTGAATGTCTGCTAATATCTTATACCTATGTATATGTATATTAGCTATGTATATTATCTATGTATGTGCCTGTATTCATCAAGACAATTTTGTGTTTAACCTTTGACGAAATTTTGAGGTTTTCCTTTTGTTATTCAAATAATAAAACAAAATAATCCATTATTGTTTCACTTTGTTTTATTTTACGAAAATTTCAATTTACCGTTTTTTTTTGCAAGGTCCTTAGAAGTGCAAAGAGTGATTAGAATTCTAATCACAAAGAGTCATGAATCATCACAAATCTATATGAATTTTTTACAATATTTCGGTATGAATCGTATTACACGAATCTTTAATTTTAGGAGTCATTAGGATTCGAATCACTAAAAAGATTCGAATCGCCCACCGCTATAGTACGAATCATATTATAGGAATCTTTAATTTTAGGAGTCATTAGGATTCGAATCACTCATAAGATTCGAATCGCCCAGCGCTGGTACGAATCCTTTACGGTCTTTCGGTACGAATCATATTATACGAATCTTTAATTTTAGGAGTCTTTGGGATTCGAATCACTAAAAAGATTCGAATCGCCCATCGCTACTCGGCAGTGTCGGCGCTGGAGCAGTACATACATTCATCACTGCTGTCTTTGCCGATTCGTTTCGCAAACGACCTGTAGGAGCCATGCGCTGCCAGGACTTGTGTCCAGTTTGCGGTATTTACACTGTAGCCATGGTCTTATCTGTGGTATAAACTTTTTAGTCCACTGGGGTTTTTTCGTTTCGCTATCCCATCTATCCTGTCAGGTGTCTAATACTTTTTCTCTAATTCTTGATTGCGTGGCTTCTCTGCTTCCCCTTCTGTTCTTATACATCTAGTGTCTTTCCATTGCAATCAGATCTATAGGTATTATACCCGTGATGATCTGCAGCGCTTCGCCGGAGACGGTTCTGTACGCCGACGCTACACGAAGGAGGACAGATCTCTGCGCACGTCCCCAATAATGTGTGTGGTATAAAAAAAAAAGTACATGTTGATACTACAAAAAATGTAAGGATCTACTTCGAAGTAATCGCTCCATTACTTGCTTGTAGTGTCTACTTTTAGTCTGTAGTATATGCTTCAACATATGTAGCATCTATACCACTCCGTCTGCTCGGGTGCAGGTTATGAATTTTTAGTGAGAGAAATGATAAGCAAAATATGCAGCTTTTGTAAAAATATGCATAGAAATACCTAAATATGCAATTAACGCTAATTAAGTTTAATCTGTGTAATAGGCGAGCATATAGACTATACTTAAAGATATGCAAAAAATAAATATATATATGTACTTTACATATAATAACATTGAAAACCCTAATATATTACTTTTTGTTCGAATCCGAGTTCATTTTGAGTTTTGGCCAGCTTTTCGGCATTTTGTTTCACTGTGCGCTCGTGAACATGCGGCGTGAGTTGAGCATGAGCGTCCCGATAATGTGAATCGACCTTCCGTTTAAAACGGCTCACATTGTATACGCGATACTAAATAATATTGTCCTGCTTTTCTTTTCCCCTGTATATTACGCGAGAATCAATCGCATCGAACGCTGCCGTTCAACGACTGGCTCCAACAACGCCTCCCGCATGCTCCCTCGTCCCCACCTCTTCCCCCGCAACTCGCGAAGCGGCGGCTGCATATTTTAGCGGCGTATTCGTTATTTGGGACGCGCGATCCGCGGCGAGTCAGCCTTGACAATGCATCGCGTTGACCTTGGCCTTCATCGCGCGCGTTCGCTGCAGGCCGGGGCGTCGCATTCTGCCGGCTTTTTTTTCTCTCCCGCCGCGCTTTGTGTACTCGGCGGTCCGCGAACGCTGCGCGACTGTTTTTTTCCTCTCCTCTCTCGGATCTCGCGGCTCGGGTCGTTGTTATATTTCGGCTATCCGTGATTTATATTTAGAAATGCCTTGAACTGTTCTTATTTCTCTCGTATTTTTTCGGTATTCTGGTTTATTTCTTTGTTCCTTGTTTGTTTGGCGTATGGTTACTTTGCATTTTTTGCCTTCATTTTATTTCGTTTTTTTTTTTAAGGCACCTGTTCTTTTATCGATTTTTCATAGTCAACGCATTAATTTAAAAATTAAATTTTAAGAGTAAACTATGGTGTATTCCTGGTTGCTTGCTTTTGCTGTTATTATTTTATTAAATTACGCATAGAATTGATAAATATTTAATGTTTTTTAATATATATAGTGCTTCCAGTTTGAATTATAGTATAGAGAAAAGGAAACAGTTTTCTAAAGCATCATTTTTCACATTAAAATAAAAAAATGGCAATATTAAAATTTGCTTTGACATGAACAAACCCGCAAGGTAAAGCCATTGGGTAAAGCTTGACAGCTTTTGTCTTTGCCCGGCTTGTCAAATTGACATTTGTTCGTTGACGTTCTTATCATTGTTGTTGTAATGATATGGATTAATGTTTGACATTATAGAAAGGAACTAACCAAAATTACAATCAATCTAACAACAAAAAAATAATGTAGTCAAAGTAATCATATTATTTTGTTACTTCTATTTTACTAATTTAGAAAACACGTTGAGTTCATTGGAACAGTCACTTAAGTACTGTCCATTTAATAAAGTGAGTGGTATTAACAAATAAGGTTAGACTAACCAGAATTGCAGTTAATTGAATATAATTATGATGTTGACATTACACATTCCCAAATTTTCTGCCTATGTGTAACAGCAAATACGTTTGTCGTAAAGATGGCGCTTCTCTCCTTTTACATTGGTAATAATCCATATCCTCCGCAAATTGGATGTGAACCAAACAATATTATAAATGATTTATGTCGTGTATTTACTAGGTATGATCATAAAAAGTGCGACTTCTGCCCCACAACCGGCGGTGGCTTTTGACCCCTGGGAATCTATAATAAAGATATTCTAAATAGGTACTGTATTTAAGTACAATTTTTACTTAGTAGAACTGATTATTCGCTTGTCACTTCTTCTTTAGATTGTGTTATAAATTGAAATTTAAGGATCAGCCACAACTAAATTTGCAGTGCAGTTCTGTTTAAGACAAGAAATCCCTAAAAGGCTTAAGTAGAAAAATAACTTAATCTTACAAAAAGTAACTCAAATTTGAACGTTCGCTTTTAAAGGTCTTCCTTTATTTCACCAGAGTGATTTGAACCTCACGACTGATGGCCATGTATGCAAGTGTGCCACTAAAATATCAGCCGCGTAAACTTTATATTAAACTAACATGTATAAATGAAGAGATAAGTTAAAAAAACCGTTTCGACTAAGATTAAAAATAATAATTTTGTGTAGAAATAATATGTTATTTAGGTTTATTATTCCTTGTATGTTTAGTTCTTTTGTTTTGTCATAAATATGCATTGTTGAAGTTCTATAGTGTAAATTGTATATTATTTTTAGAACTTTATTTTGTTGTCTTTGTATTTTTGATAGATTTGTTGTTGTTGTGTTTCCCCAAATGTTTATTAGATAGTTAATTTTTGCAGCGAACAGGGCGTAGTATAGAGGTTTTTTAACGGAAATCGGTATTATATGTTTAATTTTATTTAAAGCCGCAATTGTTCTTGCATTTTGTTCAATTAGTTTCTGTATATGTCTGTCCCATTTCATGGTATTTTGTAATTGTAATCCTAAATATGTTGTTTCATTCACTTCCTTTAATTTCTAATTGTTTATTTGTATAGTTATTTCTTGCTTTTCCTTTTTTTTTTTACTATATATCATATATTCAGTTTTTGTTTCATTTATAGTTAATAAATTATTAAAACGCCATTCCCCCAAAATTTTGATATCTTCTTTAATTTTTGTTTCCATGGTTTTTGTACAGTGTCCGGAATAAAGTATACAGGTGTCGTCTGCATAAGCGTATAGTTTTCCATGGAATGGTTGCTCGAATAGGACATTTACGTATAATATGTAGAGAACTGGTGAAACATTTCCCCCTTGTGGTATTCCGGATTCTGCAGTCATAGGTCCATACAATTGAATAGTATTCCAATTTTGAACGAACAAAAACATTATATCTTCTAATCAATGCAAAATTACTCGGAAGTTTGGTGTTCCTGCTAATCTACCCAAGTGTTTTAAATCCTTGATTACATATTTCAGACGCATGCTCTTTAAATGTCAATTTAAAATGGAAAAGAACGCATAAGTCCTTAAACAATTTACAATGTTCAACAATAGTTTATTTAAATTATAGGAAATATAATAGTAATGCTTCCTACTATCTTTGCGTTACCCTTATTTATGATTAATGATAGGCATTTACACTCACTCCATCGACAAATGGCTGTTAAATCTTATTGCAAGACTCTCAAAGAATTGATTTGGTGAGAATTTTTTAAATTATCTGCCTACATAAGGCAATTCAAATATTTTACCACCCTGGTAATATCAATACGTGTAGATTTTGATTATTGGTTAATGACACTCCAAAATTTGTTAAAATTTAATTGAATACTTAATAATTTGAAAGTAATAAAACAAAAAAGAATTCACAACCTTTAGATTACGAGAACGGGCACTTCGCCGCTAGGCTATTGCGATATTGATAGATAAATCCGTATTCGAGTACATATGAGTACATTCATGTGCTAAGCTATTTCGAGCCCTGTTTGAGGTATCACTTGTTTGTACTGCCGCTAACATTTATCTATTAAATGACGAAATATTAATATATCTCTTGTGATGATTGGTAAATCTTACGTTAAATTTCGTTGTCCTGGCGCCAGGCCTTATTACGCACAAACAAATGTCCGACGCATTGACCACAACACCTAAAAGGGTGCGAACCATCCCTTCAGAGCGTCCAAACGATTAATCATCCTACCGTGTCCGAATCCCCACCCCGCGATGTATTAATTATTCTTGCACTGCTTGCGGAAGACTTCAAGTCCGCCTTTCGTCCACCGGTCAGCATCACGTGACAAAAACTGACCGCCTGTTTCCGGCGGCCGTCATTTATCGCGAAGAAGGACTCGGCCGGTCGAGTGATATTTTTTTTTGTGCACACTATGCTCCCTCCATCCCCAATTTGCGTTTTCGCAGCTCGCAGTAAACCTTTCACCCTGGCCTATGCGAAGCCGACCACGTTTCTTTTTTTCCACGCCGGTCTCTTTCTGCCGCTACGTTTTTTCTTCGTTCGCGTCGTGCGCCCTTCTCGCCCGAGGTAATTTATTAAAACGTTCGCTGTTTTAAATTTAATTGCTCGCGGTTTGACCCTGGTGGGGGTAATTTAGGAACAGGGACTGTCGACCGAGTCTCGGAGGAGTTAGAGGATTGGAATTATGTGGAGGGACTTTCTGGTTTTGGTATTTTTAAAACGAGTAATCGACGGAAAGTTGTATTGACTTCAAACTTTAATCTTAAGGTTTCTATTTTTTTTTCTGTAGCTAAGTTTAAGAAATTTATACGCAGGGTTGTTTCTTTATACAGGATGTCTCCTCGTTGAGTTGCATAACTTCATAGGGTTATTCCCTTGTATCAAAATGAGCAAAACACTTCCAGTCAGCTTAGGTCCAATTCTCAACCGTTTTCGAGATATGGGTGGTCAAACGCGCTGAAAGTAACTAGTTACGGTAACTAATTTAGATGAATCATGGACGCAGTTGGCTCGACTGGTAATTTAGATCCAATGCACTTGACGTAGGCTTTTGGACAATTGTCATGTAAGCAGTTTTGTTGTATTTTTGACAGTTTTGGATTTCGCTCGCAGAACATTTAAGAATGCCTCTTTTTACGAAGGAAGAGTACGCCGACATGATATTTTTGTATGGCTATTGTGGAGGAAACGCTTCAGCAGCGGCAAGAGAGTACGCAGAACGCTACCCGAACCGAAGACATCCTTGTCGGACAACCATCACGAACTGTTTCATATCGCTCCGGCAAACAGGATCCTTCCCGAAAAAGACGAATGAGCGAGAGCCAGACCGAAGAAACCACACTGAAGCTGTTCTTCATGAAGTTTCTGAGAATCGGACAACCAGCATAAGAAGAATTGCTGCCACCACAGGACAGAAAAGAGCGTCGACTGACAGGACTTTACGTGAAAATAGGCTACATCCATACCACGTACAACGAGTACAAAATCTCTTACCTGCCGACTATCCAAACGGGAATAATTTTGCTCGTGGATCCTAGAGAATCAGGATCTCCTCCCAATTGCTTTGTTCGCTGATGAGTCCACCTTCACTCGTGATGGGATTAACAACTCACATAACGAACACATCTGGAGCGACGAAAATCCCCATGCTTTGTCAGAAAGTAGATTTCAGCGCCGATTTTCGGTCATTAATCCATTAAAATAAATATCGCGGGAATAATATAAAATATTCGAAACAGTCCATGAAAGAATAAGGCAAAGAAAGTAAATAAAACAATCAAACTGCAAGGTTAGGTAACATCAGTAACACTTCCTGAAGCAAACTAACGTAAGCACGACGCTACATGAAACATGACGCATATAATGACGCCTGTGTTCCAAGATGTCCTTTAGTCTTTTGATGGTGCGCCGTAGCGATGCGCATACGGTTCATTGGCAGTCTATCAGGTCTGTGGTAGAAACTCTTGGAATTTCTATCCTAACCGGCCGTTGCAGTTTATTTTGCTGCCAACGATTTTTGAATTGAAATATGCAAATTTTTATGTTTAAATCTGTAGTCACAGCAGCTAACTACTAGTTTCGCAATGGCTTTGACTGTTTGCTTTCTCGGAAGGTGTATTGGCATTTTTCACAAAATACAGTTTACTTTTTTTGCGCGGCTGATAGTCTATTGACTTGCACGCTTGGCTATCAGTCGTGAAGTTCAGGGTTCAACTCTCACTTCGGTAAATTATGTTAACCGGTTTTTTTTTCCAGGGTCATGATGATTAAGAGGGAGATTTGACTCTGCGTGGGTGCCTGATAAGCACTTACTGCTTAATAGGTTTTAATAACCCTCTTATTGTAATAAAATTGGTGTATTTGTCAAATGATTTTTGACATAAACAAATAATATTGAAACTTTGTTGACGTTTTGAAGGACGCCTATGATTACTGCATTACATAATTACATTGGTTTAAAGTAAGGATCAAATTGTAAAAAAAAAATCGTGCACATTTCGGTGGCCGCAATTGTACGCCCTATGCGAATACGTGTATGCAAAGGGCATGTCCATACATATTTAGGTATGTACTCTCAAAGCCGATGCTCCTCCAACAGATAATGAAGTGTCTGCAACGTTCGATGCATAAATTAGCAACTATGTAAGCGCAAGGGCTACCACTAGTAACTACTGAACACGGTACAATAGTTACTAACCGGTGCGCACCTGCTATTTCGCATCAGCGCTTCTTGTAGTAGCATCACGCTGGCTACGGTATATGTATCGAAATTGAATATGTACATTCCTAACCGCTGTACTCCAGCTCCTCGTGTTACTACCGCCAGCGGCGAGGGAGCGTCCGCCGGGTCAAGATGTGGTCACTTTGGCACGATTTCGGGGGGCGGGCGAGGGAGGACGAAGGAGCAAATTCCCGGGGAAGTCCCGGCTACGCGGCCCTCCGATTCCCCGCTTTTATTTGTTAAGCAAATGCCCCATCACCGGGTCCTAGAGTGCCGACCGTTTCGTTGCTGTGCTGTAGCGACGGAATTTAATTTCTCTGTTGTCCGAGTAGGTTAAGTTCCCGCGCATGCAAATCCTCGCCAGTTGTAAATTAATTATGAAACTGTATCTGTGTGTGCGTCGTCTACTAGGAGCTGGAAGACGGAGGACAATTCGCGCTAACGAAGCGCTCTCTGGTTTCTAGTTGACTGAAGGTGTTAGATTCTGTTATAGCGTATAATTTTCTTAAATTATCTCCAGATATGTTTATACGGTAACCGTAACAGAGGTTGCAATGTAAAAATATGCTATTTTCGTGTAGATAGATTCAGCATCTCTAGTAAACCCAAAAATATAGTTTGACGCATAGTACGTGATAGTATTGAGTTGAAACCCTTAAGGTAGCTCAGAATCCCTTTGAATGAGGTCTTTTTCAAGTCTTCAACCGTCTCTTCGTCCTCCAATCCTATTTTGTGTCGGTGCTTTCTGAATTTGCAGTGACCTGTAAAGACAAAAACTATTACTTTGACATTTTTACGGTCAAATTCAAGTAGTTCCTGGGTTCTGACATGATTAAACGAAATACAGTTTTTCGCATGTACCATATCAGGATAATTGTTTCAATGTTGGAGCACTCTCTGATTTGGCGGTTTGACGGTTTGGCAAATGATTTTGGAAACGGTTTGGCAAATGATTTGGCAAACGATTTGGCAAATGATTTGGCAAACGGTTTGGCAAAGATTTGGCAAACGGTTTGGCAAGTGATTTGGCAAACGGTTTGGCAAGTGATTTGGCAAATAATTTGACAAACAGTTCGGCAAAGGATTTGGCAAACGGTTTGGCAAACGATTTGGCAAACGGTTTGGCAAACGGTTTGGCAAGTGATTTGGCAAATAATTTGGCAAACGGTGTGCCTAATCATTTGCGAAATCATTTGCCAAACTACTTCACCGCCCACCTTTTTTTAGGCGATGTGTTTAATTCGTCTAAACGTGCATTTGTACCAAACTTTTCAATTTATGTTTTTAGATGGTTAGATAGCTATGACATATGATATATCACTGTAAACAGAATTTTTTAGAGTTTTAAAATACGTAATAAAATTAGGTACCTACATTCCCTTTAAGACTTTGTATGTATTTACTATATCTAACACATTTGATGCTCAATTGTTTTTTATTCTAAGGCGTATAATGGGGAATTTGATGTAGACCAACTTTTCTTCTTTAACATTTTGTCGTATCTCTAACAACAGCTGAGATATCTTAGGGTGACAGCAAAAATCAAACAGACTGTATACGTGTGAGGTGATCGATTGTGCATTGTCGATGCGAGTGAACCACACCTGATACGGGCTACGTCATTTCCGCACAGCTGTCATGACCTAATATAAAAGCATCAAAGAAGAAAATGCCTAAACGTAATTAACCGAATTTTACCGCTTACGTCTCGTCTCGTGAGTTGAGACTTCAGCTTGTGTCCTTTAGGGAGCGCACGCCTAAACTCTTAATTACGAAGAAATTGGTTATTCATAATTTGATTTTAATTAAATTTTGTGACATGAATCTAGAAATGTAAATGGATGACATTGCAAGTTTATCATCGAAATTTCTATAGTTTCTCATGTGACTTAATGTTATTCAATGACAGCGCAAATTCGACCAAGACGCATATTGACTGTGAAGTTCCATAAGCGCAGAATTGACCGCCAGAAAGATCGCCTATACCATATTACAGAACGCCGAAACATCGGTTGACAGAGAAAAAAAAAAAAATAAAGACAAATTCGAAGAAGCATCTACGCTGGAAAAAAAAATAAATAATCAAGTGCAAACGTGAGTGTTTACATGGTCGTTTTATCGCGCAGTTTATGTCCCGTGTCGTGAGGTCCCGGGCTCCGAAACGGTCCAGAAACTAATAAATAAAAATTTCAATTACGCTCAGGTCGGACGCCGGCCGCCGACTCGAAGGACGAAGGACGTCAAAGTGGGAGCCGTAGGCCAGCGCTGGCGTCCGTCATAGCGTGCGACTGCGTGCCGCTACATGTGACAGTGTGTGTGTGTCTAGGTAACGAAGAGGGCTTCGCAAAAAGCAGGATCGGATTAAGCGTCAATCTGGAACTATCAACGTTGATAATTACCAGAGCGGCGAGGTTCGGTGCAGTTTGCTAGCGGGTGTTAGTCAGTTAAGCGGCGTTTGTGAAGTTAATATGTTTTTAAATCTAGAAAAAGATCTTTCTACGACACATGAAGTGACAGACGAGAAATGGAAATATGCAATTAATATTTTAAACATGAATTTTTATTTTGTGTAGTAAAATTATTATTGGATTTTTTTTTTAATAGTATATAGGATTTCTTCCCAATACCGTATAGTTATTTTGTTTTGTATCTTTTCCTCAATCGATCCTTCAATACTTTTTAAATGGTTAAGCAAAGATTCTAATTTTTGAAATGATTCCGCCAATGGTAATTTTTTTGTTTCTAGAGACTTTATTGTTTTCATTACAATAGTAAAATGTTTATTAATAAATTCTAATTGTTTATACAAATCTTCGTTTAAAATCAATGTTTGTACTGTTTTAACACTGACGGCACCTTGCTTTAATGTTAAAACAAAAGGTTTTGAATAACAAATACACCGTGATCAATCTCAAGTGTCTGAAGTTGGTATCAAAAAGGTTCCTAAATTAGTTATAAACTACTTCATATTTACTTTCATGAACTGGCTACATCTCTGTTTGTTATCTGTCATCGCGCCATTTGTCATTTCTGCCGTGGTGTTAAATTCACGTGTAAAGATTTAAACTTAACCAATAAAATACAAGAAATTCAGAGTAGTCAACTGCGCAGTGGAACCAACTTAAATTTTGCATAACCAACCTCAGACACTTTACTTTGATCACTCCGTATAGTTGCATGAACTTTATTAATATCAGATCTCCGAATAATAGCGTTAATAATTGTTTAGATGAATTGTAGATTCTGGTAAATGTTGAAGATGACATAAATCTAGCTATTATTGGATATATTAATTTATTGTTAGACATTATTGAATCACCTGCCTCATGGTGTGATTTTATAAGCTTATTAAAGACGCTAGCTGCAAAAGGAAGTATTAATTAATCATACATTTCGCACTGAAGGATGGTCACGTGAGTTGAATCTATAACCACAAAACTTGTATAAAAAATGACTAGTGTCCGTCTCTGTTTTTCGAACACGTTAAAGAAAAAATAAACAAGGCCTGTAACATGCGTTTATACGACGTCGTAAAAAACTATTTTATGGCGGACACCCCTCGCGGACCGGACATTAATCAGAGGTCAGTCGTGGGATTCCCCGTTCCACATTTTTTTTCTTTTGGGGGGGGAGAAGAGGATGGCTAAAACGAGGTGCCACCATCCCTCATTCAACGCGTTGCTCTGGCTACTGCTTAAGAGGTAGGTAAGTATATCTTTTTTGGCAATGGTGTCTGCCTGAGATGAATTTATATTAATTAAATTGACTCATCAGAATTAATTTTTGCATCAAATGCTATAATTAGAAATACAATGTTAGATTTGAAAGAAATGAATTTTCTAAGGTTAAAGATGTTGGAGTTGACGATCAATTTATGAACACTCTGTATGAAGTTTAGTGGTATCTCTGACAGTATTTGGTAGGCACTACTACTTTTCTTATGCCGTAACAGAATAAGATATTATTTCTAATGACTTATAAAATGCAGAATACTATAGAAGAAGAAGCAAGTGTCATAAAATTTGTATTTACTGTCCGATTTTGACTGAGCTTTTATTAAGACTGCGCCTTATCGGCGTAAACAAACGTTATGTATGATTCATTCTGTAGTTATCCGACACAGGATTTCTCGTTTCTATAATTTATTTTTTGTTATCAAAACACAGCCATTGCACACGTTGAAATAATATTTTCATGTATTTCTTGGTAAAACAGATTTTCTGTTTCTCGATGTTCTTATTGGTTTATTAGAATAATTTATTTCGTATATACAACGTGTCCCGTATCATTTTATTCAAATTTTGGAGGGTAATGTAGACTAAATTAATGACTAAAAAAAAGCAAAAGTAGTAGGTCAATTTTGTTTCTTTATCAACATACAGGGTGTTTACCATTCGTACACTATCATTTTCTGGAGATCCCTTGCAATTAGATTAATGGGACAAATATTTTGACAACAAAACCCCACCCGGAGAATTATTTAAGATTATTTTCATATACCGGAAACGTTTCATTATACCGGGCGTCGATAGCTACTTTTTTATTTTAAATGGATTGCTGTTGTTTTTCTTACTGTAAGGGATTTTACACATTCTTTAAAGGCAATTTGCCCTTACGTCCTCTATCTTTAAATTCAATTCATTCATAAATTGACCCTCAAATTGGATAAGTTTGACTATACCACATATTTTTTAAATTCTCTTGATAGCAATAAAATAAGGTTCCTAAATGCCACATCATTTTAACCAAATTTTATGAGCGTAAACTAGATTTACTTTATAATAAAAAATAACAAAAGTGGTTAGTCAATTGTGTTGGTTTACAGAAATATGTTGGTTTAATATAAGATAAATGATTAAATAAACAAATTAAACAAGGAAATAAATTAAACAAATAAGTAATAAATTGAATCACAATGATGGTAGTGGGTAAAATTGACCTACCACTTTTGCTATTTTTAGTCATTAAATTTAGTCTACTTTACCCTCTCAAAGTTTGAATAAAACGATACGGGACACATTGTATACACATACATTGTATGTCCTCCCAATATGGAATGTAGTGGATAGACAAGTTTGTTTCTTTGAATTTGGTAATTTTTTAATTGTAACATTTAGCAGTAAGTAAGTTTGCTGTAAGTTGAATATGTACGTCGAACACTTACTCTCACTTTAAATGTGCAGTGTTTTAAATTTTAAATTCCTTACTATTGAAAATGTAAAAGAGTTCCGTGTTGAGATATACAATCTCAGACAAGAGTTATTTGCAATTTATTTTTTCTGTATTAGGTTGAAAACAAAGCAATGAAAACCTAACTGTTCAGAAAATATTATAAAATAAAAAAGTAAAAATAAATTAAAGTTATGCAAAATCTTAATTGAAATGATTTATTAATTTAATTATGAAAGAACACACGTATGACATTTGTTCGTAACTGTATGTATTTTTGTAATGCGAGGTTCCAATGAAAAATGTGTTTATAAAAGCCGAATATCAGATAAACACAAATGCTTCCCTTTTTTGTGGTTTCGCGCCAAACTTTTTGCGCTTAAACCGAATGAAAACTAATAAATAAATCCAGGAAGGTCGCCGACACAACTTTCATAAACAATTTACCAAATTCATAGATAACATAAAGTATAAATTCAAAATACAAGTGAATAAAACTATCTTCCGTAAATACAGTTGTTTGTACAATTCAATATATCACCAAAATCGGGTTTCAGATTGTTAAGACCTTATTGTGGGAAGAATTGTACATGCCCATTTTTAATAACTTAAAATTAAACACAAACAAAATAATAGTGACGGATTGCTATGAAGCAATTTGTTATTGTGTGATTGCTGATTACCGTTAGCAGTTCGTAACAGCTAATCAATACTAAAAGAAACTGCTGCATGTGGCAGCGATTTTCTGATGTATTATACATGTTAGACACTAGTCGAACATTTAACGAATTTTATTATGAAAAACTTCAATATGATTGTATGTCTACGTCGAAGTTCCCACACTAAACTTGTATAGGTAAAACCCTAGCTCGACAAAACCAATACCACAGAAAATCGATCACCATATTATATAGGGCGACTAATCTAAATAAATCGCATACATATATTCTTACAGGGTTTAAGCTAGCGTTATATTCCATCGAATTATTTGCAACAATAGGGGGCTTATTTTCATATATTTGCGCTACTGATTTCCTCATAGATTTTTACCTCTTCATACGCGCATATTATAGTTGAGTGCCACCTTATTTCCCCTTCTAGACATGCTGTAGGAATTACTTACACCAATAAATCTCCGGAAAGAAGAACAAGGGTGGGGCGCTTTGGATCCTCTTATTCATCACCTAACCCTTCCTCTGCTCTATCGCACTGCAACATGAAGCATTGTTAAGGAAATAGAGTCCGTTGAGGTAGGTCTATCTATGTATCCGTCTCTCTCTATTATCGAAATCAAATTTGGCGTATCTTCTAACACCCTAACGAATTTTGTGCCCTCCTAAAAGAAAAAAAAAAAAATGTAAAGTGTTTGCGTTCTAACGAACATTTCAGGTATACTTGCGAGCAAATGAATCCTGCATTTTCGAGTGGTGCGTTTGAAGGTTTCGTATTTTACATAGCCTGAATTTAAAATTAAAAGCGGTTTTAATATGTTCTCGAATTTCGGATATTTTATCAAGATAAGGTCGTAATTTTATATTTGTTAATCGTAAGAAAGTGATAGGTGTGGGAATTGTTAGAAATTGATAATTTTAAATTAAACAGGTTTTGTAAAAATGTACATAAAGAAGTGATACTAGTCTAAAAATTCCGATTCATAATTTTTTGCATAATCCTGGCTCTATTTGACGAATAATAAATATTGGCTTTGAGGATTGGAAATATTTGCGTAAACTTTTTCCTTCAAGTACCCCGAAAGAACCTGAAAGAACCCCGCGGAATCTGAAAGAAAGACCGTATTGCTATGTTAATGATGATCATATTATGAAGAAGTGTCACCTTCATAATGATTTACATCCAGAAAGGTTTTCCAAGCAGAGTTGACAGCACTTACTTTAAAACATATCTGAACTTAGGATTGAGAACAGAAATATTGATTCGTAACAATTAGTATCAGCTTTGAGGCAACCGAAAATAACTGTCACAGAGGTCTCGCACAGATCTCTGTAAGTGATACAGTCACGATTAGATTAATTAAAGGACACGACGGTAATGACGAGCAATGACGAGGCTGATAGGCTCGCCAGGCGCGGGTCCGGGACAGTTCTGTTCGATTCTGGACCGTTTATAAGGCTTACCGTATCTAACTTGTGTGACCAGATTAAAATTATCACCCATGAGCAATTCATTAAAGCCTGGGACGACAATTGCGCGTGCTAGGGCCACTTTATCTTACCCTGATAAGCAAACGGCATCTAACTATCCGAGGATGTCCAGGGAGAACCTCCGCTTAGTGATGGGAATTCTAACCGGAGAATGTTAGTTAAAAGCGCACCTTTTTAAGCTGCGATTAGAGACCAGTCCGATCTGTAGGGGTTGCCAATTAGAGGATGAAACATGTTCTGTGACTGCCCTGCCCTATCATCCATTAGGAAAACCATACTTGGGGACGTTTGGCTTGACATCGCCAGCGTCAGGAAAGCTCCCTTGGGGAATGTCCTAGCGTTTGTGAAGACAATAGGCTGGTTGACAACCTAGGTGGAGCAACGTAAACGAATGGGCCCAATGAGGCCTAAATGCAGTGGCAGTAGCCACCCTCCAGGTACTCTAGAATCCAGAATGTGATTGAACTCATATGGAAGTCTTGGAAAAAGTAACTCAGGAATTCTGTAAGAAGCTTGCATATTATTGAACTATACAACTATTGAAGCAAACAGCAATAATTTTAAACATTTCAAAGAATTCTCATTTTGTCAATAATTTACGATAAATAAAATTAATTGTGCAGTAAATGTAAAGTGTTTTGTCGTTTTATTTTATTCGAAAAAACAAGTTTATCATAATCTGCGAAAATATAAAATGAGTTGCTCCTCCACAAAACATAAGACCGTATCTGATGCGTGACTCAAAACAAGCATAATAATAATTTTTTATTATCTCGACACTGGCTACCTCGGACAATCTGTATAATACAAAGCAAGCTTGTGAAAGTTTCTTGCATAACTCATTTATGTGCTGTTGCCAACCAAGATGTGCTTCAATGTGTAGTCCCAGAAAATGCACCGATTGAACTTGTTGGATAGACTTTCCACTGACCCTTAGCAATTGACTGCTGTTTATATCTGACAATTTTGCTGTGAAATACATAAATACTGTTTTGTCGACATTTAATTTTAAGTGGTTGGTGGAAAACCAGTTTACAAAAATATCTATATTGTTCTGCATACTTACTTGAAGTTCAACAGCGTTTGAGCCAGCTTGCAGAAAGCAGTTGTCGTCGACGTACATAGTAAAAGTACCCGCATTACTTATACTTGGTAAATTATTAATAAACAGGAGCAATAATAAAGGCCCCAATATCGAACCTTGTGGCGCACCTGAAAGTATCGGTAGTTCTTGTGATTTAATACCCCTTATCATCACTATTTGCTTTCTATTTGTCAAGTATGAAGTCAACCAACGATGTATGACGCCCCTCAGTCCGTTGTAATTCAACTTTCTTAACAGTAGTTCATGGTTGACAAGGTCGAAAGCCTTGGAGAGGTCCATATATAAACCGCAGCATTTTTTCCCACTGTCTAAATGGTGATAAATATCTAGCAGAGTAGCCATGGGGGCCGAATGGGTAGATTTACCTTTAATAAATCCGTGTTGAACGGGATTCAATACTTTGTTTTTTTCCAGAAAAGCATGTATCATTAAAATAATTCATTACTACGGGGTGAGCTAAAAGTTTAAAACTACAAAAATCTTTGCATACAAAGGTTTTTGCATTTTTTGTATTTTACCAACAGCACATTGAAAACATGACACAATTGGCCTTAGTGGAATGTTATGTTTATGCAATTTGGGTAAACCATATATTTTAGGTGCATGGTAAAGCATTGTGTATTTTAAGAGTTTTAGCAAATGAAGAGGATAATAAATTTTTATTTTTGCCAATTAGTGATAAGACCATTATTCTGTTTCTGATAAGGTGTAGTAGGGTCAGAATTTAGTGTGTTACATGTTTTGTTTATAATAGAAAAAGACTATGAAATAAACTCAAAATGTTTTATATAATTTATCTGTTTGTTTCTCCAGCCTTATTTCCAACACATACTCATCTACTGGCACGTATCAAAGGATTAAAGGTCCAAAGCTCCGTGTATCGGATTGAATTTTAATTGATTTTAGACAGAAGACAGTCCCCTTCCCTCCTCTTCATCCTTGTTCCCGCCTGCAGACCTTATTATAAACAATCCAGAACTTATCCTTCATTAATAACGTCCGCGCGTGCTTGCAAAGTAGTGGGGATTGCGGCCAGATGCGTACATGAGGATCGTTTGCCGCCCGGCCGGTGGCGGGCCACCCGCAAGCTTCCTTCGTCCTTTACGATCTATTGAAAGTGATTTCGGACGACGTCGGCGTGCACGGTGATTGGAGTCCTTTGAAATTGGCCCGGCGATACCTAGTGGGTCAGAAAACCGCGCTCGGAAACCCTTTTCCCTGGATAAGAGGTGGAGGAAATTTTTCGGACGTCCGACTAGTGAGGCATTGTACGTCGTAAAAGGCGAAATTGGAAGATTTAGATCGAGTTTCGGCCATCAGAATTAAAGGATCTTTTTGTTGCACAAAGGGTTTGAATTCGGTAATGTTGAAAAATTTAAATTTTGCAAATACCATTTTCATTTTGCAGGAATAATATCATGCAAAGAGGATTGGTTGATTTTATTACATAGAATTTCTTTAAAATGTGGTTTTTGAAGTCAACATTATCAATATTTTGGTCGTTTTCTAAGTCAAATAATATTTAACAATAGTATTACGTCCTGTGAAAATCTATACAAAAAATATATTCGTTTTTACATTTATCACAACCATCAAAATTTAGCAGGAAATAGTTTTAATTTTATAGTGAGGACGCGTGGTTTAAAATAAATGCATTTAAAATTTATTAATAAACAAGACAATAAATCCAATTAAATGTTCATTAACTTTTGGCATCAAACATAGTATAAAAATAAGTAAGTAAAAGCTAAAAATTTAACCAACATGCCAAAAGGTGTAGGATCAGCTGCTTAAAGCATAAGCCGCTGTTCTACCTACAGCACCATTAATAACGTTAACCCGATAAATAAAAAAATCATAAGCCAAAAGTAATAATAATTCAAATCTAAGCGCAAAAAGCATTAAGAGCAAAGTAATAGAAAGTAATAAAGGAAAATGAAAATATATTTACTTGTTAAAGAAAGCACTCCTTCGGAATTGATGATACAGAGAAAGCGGACTCAAACAACGCATACCTAGTGGAATTTTGTTCCAAAGTCTAACAATATTATAACTAAACGATCTTTTAAAAATTTCAAGGTGGTGAACTGGAGGAGTTAATAAGCCTTTGTATCTCACATTGATATTACGCACATCTGTTCTAAACAAAATTTTACGGAACAAATAACTTGGTTTCTTAAAATAAATAACTTTATAGAAAAAGACGGTAGCAGAAAATTCAGCTCTGGCGAAGATATTTAACCAACCAGCCCAATCGAGTGTATGAGAGATTCGGTTAAATTTACGTATCCCATAAATAAATCTAAGACACGAATTTTGCAAACGCTGAAGTCTAGTTCTGTCAATGGTGTCCAAGCAGTAATAATAAACGCTTATGCAAAAATTAAATAAATTATTTTTCTGTAACTCTAAAACTTTTCTAAATATAATTTTAATTCGTAGGATAAGATTTTCCTTTATAATATTGATGTGTAAACTGATTGCGTTGGCCATAGCGTTCGGTGTTGGAGTCCTATCGTAGGGCTATCTGTCATTGATTCCTTTCTGTATTCAAAATTGCATACTTATTTCATTCAATATTTACTTGCAATAAACGTTTAACTGAGTTACTTTTAAATCTATCTTTGTTTTTTTTTGTTTTGACTTGCAAACTGCTTTACCCCTTGGTACTCTTTAACACCTTGGATTCCTGCTTATCTAGGGGGCATGACAGGGTAAGTAAACCTAAGCAGGTGGCGCCGAAATTTTTGTTCCATCTTGGGTTGGGTTAAAACGAAGTTTGGTGTCAAGGAAAAGGCCCAAATTACGCACACAATCAGATACAAAGGAAACTTCATCTTTGATTTTAATTTTAATATCCTTCAAAATCGCAGCTCGGGTTTTTTCACGGCCAAAAACCAAAACAGAAGTTTTTTTATTATTTATTCTAAGACAATATTATTCAGACATGTTAACAAGTGACTGAAGGTCACTCGGTGTTTAGCCCAGCAATAGTAATTTCAATTTTCACCATAGTTTTAGCTACAGAATTCATCTTCCCCTAATAATTGGTAGCCTGTTCCTATTCACTTTCTTACTGCCAAATTTGTGATTCAACGAGACGACAAATGTAATCCCAACGGTCGGTTATAAAGTGTCGCTTCTCTAGAACGAATACCGCTTCTCACCTCTCCTACAGTATATTCCCAGTATATATATATAGAAACGCGCCAGATATTGAAAGGATTAATTTCCGAGTTAATTATCGTTAACAAAAGCTCCTAGAATACCTGCCTGTGTCTCCTCCTTCTTTGTACCCTTCTTTCTCCGCACAGCAACTATGACGTTAATCTAACGGAATATTTATTTTTTTTTGCCCTTATTAGTATATGGTTCATCTTCCCCTTTCACGCATCCCTTCTTCCTTCTTGCTTATTATTGGCTAAGGAGTGCAACCTATCTCTGAGTTGTAATTATCTGCATGTTCGAAAAGGTCTCCTCGCATGGTCTTTTCATATTGTCAAGTTATGTGGTAAGAAGGGGGTTTTGCTCTCATATAAAGCGTCTTTCATTTTAATAATAATAATAATAATTATATGTATTTTGTTGTAAGACACACAAGTGTATAGCAGGCGTCAAAATAAACAAAATGAAGCAATAATAAAACATACAACAGTAAAGAAAAGAATAATCATTCTTGAAGGTAGCAAAACAAAAATATCTATGCATATTCTAACATAAATAAGAATACATAATAAAATAATAAAGAAAGAAAATAAATAAATAGTAATTGTAATTAAGTGATGGATAATTGTAAATATAAATAACTAAGACTCAAAAAACTTGCAAGACAAAACAAAGAGAAAAATTAAAACAAAGTACAGGTGATTGAACACAATTAAAGTGAGAAAAAGAACTCAAATCTAGGCTACAATAAAACAAAAAGAAAAAAAAATTAATTATTGCGCAAGGCAAAGAACTCGTCTAAATTATAGAAACTGTGCAACAGGAGAAACTTCTACCATATAACTGTAATTTCTCAATCAAGTTGTCATATTGTACCCAATCAAAGGCCATTTACAAGTCACAAAAGATACCTAGAACAGATTTTCTCTTTTCAATACACTCCAGTAGTTAATCGCCTTAGGTAAATATATCGAAAGATATGGAAAATATGAAAAAAAGTTTCAAACAAAAGTTGTATAGTTTCGAGAGGGACACAAAGTGGTATCATTGATTTCACCTTGGACTGCCATTTGAAGGTCATGTAAAGGTCACCTAATTTTTTTAAAATGGAACACCCTATATGTTATTGCATATTCTTGTAGCTTATCACAAGAACCTTTCAAAACAATGTTATGCCGTTGGATTCCGTTCGAAACTGGGCCAATCAACTGACTTTATGCTGGTCCTTCGGAGAATCTTCCAGTGTAACGTAACACAATTAAACTGTTCAGCAATCAATTACAATACAATAGAATTTCTATACTAAATGATAAGCGTTAACTTTTCTGTTTTCTCGCTAGATGTCACCAACTTGACAGATATATTTTTAAATTTAATTTTAAATTTTTGAATTTTTAATTTTGTTATCTGACTGTATAAAAAACTGAAATGTATCTTACAACATGCGTTAATAAAATAACGAATCATTTTTCTGCTTGATTATGTGACAGGATACCATTTTTGGCATCCTCCTCTTGGTACTCCAAAAAAGTAAATAATTCAAAATGATGTGTATCATCAGTTGTCATAATTGACAAAAGCAGGATTTTCAGAGTCGAGCCTCAAAGATTTAAACTTTTATAAAGAATCATAATACTGCTCCATCGCCCGCAGAATGGGTACATCCTCGAGAAATCAAAACAAAGCAGCGACGCCGCTTGTCAAATCGGCAACTGACTCCCGACGTGTCATGTAGTCAGACGCCGAATACTACAAGCTTTTCGATTTTAAAACGCGTGAATATTTCATCGAACTGTCGCCCAAGCGGAGCAAGATCCACCGTCAGGCAGGTGTATTAAATAATTTCTGGCTATCGGTTTGTGTTGTTGACGCGCTATCTGCGGCGTTGGCAAAACACCGGGTGCTGCTGGAGGACGATGGCTAAAGGGTTCGACCTGTTCGCCGCCCTCAAGGGTCGGAAGGAGGGGGCGGACGCCTTCGGCCGTACGTACGAAGAGTCGTAGTGCGTACAACAACGACAGCACGTCGCTCCATTATTAAAGCGGGGGAGAGTGTACCGAAATGTCACGGCTTTTTGGTCCTATCAATAATTAAGACATCGGGAAAAGCCGAGTTATATGTGGGTAGATAGAAGTCGGTTTTGTCATTTCTACCTCCAGGCTGTGTTGCTTTGTATCAATTCTGGAGTTCGTACAGGACTTTATTTGCATGGGACCTTGTTATTATAACATAATTCGCGTCTTGTGTGCCTGTACAATAAACGTGCATGGAATTACTGAAGTCATAAACGACTCACTGGCTCACATTACGGTTAAATACATAAATATAAAGTTAATATTATATATTACAGAAACGGAAAGTAATTTTGATAATATTAGCGTACACACTAAAAAATTTTAGTAAATTTACCAGGATTCCTCCGAAAAATTCCGGTACCATATGGGGAAAAATCGCCAAAAACTGAGTAATTTTTCGTTTTTACAATATATATAATACAGTTAGCCTTCTTCATACTTTATTTTTTATATTCTCTTCAAATAGGTAATTTCAAACCTATGTTTTACACACGTTACATATTGCATACTAAGATAGTAATTGATATCTAGGCATTCATTTTTCACGATCTTGTAAGTATATCAATAATGAAAGATCAGTTGTTTGTTGCAGTTTCTCCACCGCTACATCATGAAGACGCATCCTAATGCCGACACCAAAAGCAGCCTTTTTTCACACTCGAAAAAGAAAGTTATAAGTTTAATGATACAGTTGAGTACCATCTAAATGTATATTATCCCAAAACCGTACAGGTATTTTACTTGTGCAAGTAAAATTACTTTGATGTGAAAATTCACCAAGGAAATTTACTGCTAGTGTATGAAAAATACTAAGTAAAATGAAATTTACTGGGTAAATTCTGTTTTTAAATCTGTTTTTTTTTTGTATTTTGACATTTGGAAACTTTGCTTTTGAAACTGTTTTGTCAGCTGCGATATTTTTTATGTTTAGCCCACTCTTGAAACACCAGCAAACAGATCAACGCTGATGGAAAAATAGTGCCAAGAAAATTTGGTAACAATTAATGAGAAATAAAAACAGAATATATGGTTTTTCAAAGAAAGAAACACCCTATTAATTTCAAAATAACTTTTAACAACCAACGGCTACAAAAGGTAAGCCACATAGAATATTTGGGAATAACAATACAAGATACCTTCAAATGGGACAAACACATACACAAGTATATTGATTAGTAAAAATGCAATGGCTATAGCATCCATAAACAAAATAAGAAGCATCATCCCGGAACATATGAGGAATGCGATTTTTTCGTCACACGTAAATTACTCAATAAATGTCTGGGGCGACGCCTCAAAAAAGAACCAATGAAAATACAAAGACAACAAAACAGAATACTGAAACTCATATATGGATTATAAAAAAGAACTCCCACAACAGAAATTTATGACAAACTCACGAGTTAAATATTCAACAAACAATAAAACATAAAAACCTAATACTAATATGCAATATCCAAAAAAGTCTAGTAAAAATAAATATACACCCGACAAATACATAACTACACCACAAGAAGACAATCTTGCATTAGAAGAGAGAGGAACTTATGCAACAGATATAGAAAAATTCATGCGGCAAAAACTATAATACAATACAACACTTTACCAAAACAAATAAAAAACTTAAAATATATACACTACAAAAAAAATAATTAATAAAAAATTATATAAATAAAAAAATTCTTAAAAAAATAATGAGAGAAATTCAAATTCTCTACGAATATACATATAGAGTTAACACGTCACGTAAATTACGTACTTTTATTCTTTTTTATCATTTTCTTATATTTTTCCAGGTTTGATAATGGCTTGGAAGGGTTTCTTCAGTAAATAAAAACAAGATAAAAGGCACAAATAACACCAGCAATCTTTATTTATACAAAATAATTCTACAGGCACACTTATAGATATAACTTAAAAGGTGCTACGCCAAAATGTATCCATAAACTATTTTAATCGCATGTTTTCGCTACATAAACCATGTTTTCAATTATGCCAACTGTCCTTTTTACCCGAATACATATGTAGTTAGTTGCATTACATGTAACCGTCCACGGCTACGTACTCACAACAATAGTTTTCTTAATTTATAACGTAATTTGCCTCGTCCATAAACTTGACCTCCTACCTGCTGGTTGCATTATAACGATATTTATTTCTTATATAATTTTATCCGTTACATAACAAAGTATACATTCCGTCCTAACGTATTTTCGACCATCCTCTACAATAAAATGTTAAATTTATGCCGCCGTATAGTACGCTAGATACTGTTACACAATCCTTTTATTTTTCGCCAAACTCCTTACCTGAGTCGGACATCGTTCCATTAACAAAACGAGCACCGTTTGCCGCTTTCCCTTCATTGTTCCTCTCCACCGTAAGAAGAAGAAACCCAATCGGAAATGTCCGAGTTTTTGATTTAGGTCGCGCATTTAACGGTATATACATAAATGTTACAATCAGAACTGGTCGCGACGACGACGGTTTAACTAGCGGGGATTCGTTGGCAAGTTCAATATCGGCTTCTAGTCGTGAAAAAGCGTTTAGATTTTTTGACGTATCGCTTTCCGAATGATGCATAAATTAGATAGCGGACGCCGTTCTGGGTAATCCTGCGAAATTAGGTCGGTGCCAGTGCGATCAATGTGATTAGGGAGAAAGGGTTATTTCTGGAAGTAACAAAATACTTTCCTGGGGTAGTTTAGATTTGTGTTGCCCGATAAGTGAAAGTGTGTAGAAACTTTATGATTGTGGGAATATAATGATTGTTTGATGGTACTTTTTGCTTCGTTTATAGGTATTCTTATTTTATAATATTGTGTGATTAAGTTTTTTTTCTATTATTCTTTCGGAAGCTTGTTATATTTTGCTATTGTTTCCACGTTGATATTGTGCGTATCGCAAGTAATCTCAAATGTGAGAATATCTTCTTGTTTTATATAGGTGTATTTCTTTATTTTAATATAAAACAAACTGCGCATTGACAGTTTGTTTTATATTAATTTTTAATTTAAGTATGCATCATAGAATTTAAACGATTTTTGCTATTAGCTAACATTTTATTTTCGAATGGGAGTACTTTCAAAATTGCATCCTCAATATCTTTGATAAGTTTGTGCCTTTTTAGTAAATTCATTTCTTTCCATCACAAAAATGAAATGAAATCATCAACCGTTTTTTTCTTTTAAGAACAAAAGACTCCTTCTTATCCATGTCGGTGTATTTGCCGGTTTATGAAGACAAAGCAGACTTTAAGGACCATGAGTTTTGAAAGTCCCCACCTTTTCATTTCAATCAGACCAAAGTCAACGATTACCTTTGACTAAAAACTTATGCTGCTAAATACGTGTTGATCTTTCAAAAAACTAGCAGGAGTAAGTATACCAGATCTTAATAAGGATTGATACAGAATTTGCGCTGTATTCATTTCTGCAATAAAAAATTAGAAAAAAAAATATTTTTTTAGTTTAAACATATCCATGTTAGATATGAGGTCCTGCATGGAATTTTGTGGTTACTGGTGTCGTGATTAAGACCTATGACTATTGATTTGCATCCACATCAGTATGGTGTCTTAATATCTAATAGCTTGTAAAATATTTAATTTTATTGAAAAAAGTGCAAACGTGAAAATTTTGACGAAATTGCAAATATCTCAAAAACTCTTGGGTTTATGGATATAATATATATATTTTGATTTTGAATTTTATTTTGATATATTTTCAAGTTTGGCAAAATTTTGACATTAGCACTCTTTACAAGAAAATGCATACGTATATAGGTCTACAGGCCGTGAAGGACTAAGACTTGGTCTTCATTCTTTCTCGTCCTTTGCTTTCCTTTCCCATTTGTAGACATTCAATTTCTTTAGATCTTCCTTTCCTCTCTTTCTTCCACTGACAATTCCCCCATTTAATATTTTCTTTGTCACTCTATTGTCTGGAAGTCCGACTACCTTAATTTTGAATGGCGAAAGAAATTCTGAGAGCACTATAATAAGACAACGCCGAGACAATTATATCGCCATTGTAATGTGCGGAATTTGCATAAAAGGTATCTATACCACTTTGTAATTTAACTCTTGTAGGATCATTAATTGATGGGATTAATATGATTGTAGTAAGTCTAAAAAACGTTCTGAACTTGGGATTTATGTTTGGATATATCTATGTTAAAGTCGCCACTTAATAGAATTTCAAACCTAATAGCACAGATAAGTAATACAGATAGCTCACCTTATGGGAGAATTGGCAGCGGCTTTCGCTAAAATGGGAACCCTAGATTAAATAGTTGGGAACCCTACGTGTGTTCATTCGGAGCGCTGTACTTCAGTCGCCAGTGGACAGTCACGTAGGCACGTACTACGAACATACATACCGCTAGCATTGAAATGTCGACACGCGGTGTTCGCAATAAATGCGCATACATATATACGCTGCGGAAAGTCCCGGAGAAATTTTAAGGATTTGATGTTATTTAAATTCCCGGAAAATAACTTATTGCGTGCTGAATGGATCAAAAATACGGGTAAATACCGTGTTAGCCCTAGCAGCACAAATCATCGGCTAATGATCGGCTTTATATAGGGCCGATATCCTGATGTCGGGTCGATATCAAAGATATTGTGCCGATATCGGCTTTCTATCAGTATACGATATCACTGCGATACAAAAGATCCATTATCGGTAAAATATCGGTTGAACATTTAATTTATCGGCTCATCATCGGCTGGACACTCAAGACATATATCAGGGCGATATCATTAATAAACGCCGCTGCGATATTGATAGAAATGAGGTATATGGATTTGACTATTGTCATTTTTTTGACGATAGGAAGTCGGCTAATATCCTAAATCTATACGGACTGGTTGATTGAAATATAACCGCATTACAAGAGCGTTCAGATATAAAATTTCAACGTTTGAGACATCAATTGTGAAATTAAAATTAATATCGACTATAAAACTGTTTTAGAAGGTGAAGCGATTTATAACTTAAGAATATGCAAATGCAATTTTCTAATTCAGCCGTGATTATAAAAATTGGCATCTAAACGCAATGTTTATGGGAGTTAGATCTACGCGCAATATCTTACCACCACCAGCTACCACAATCCTTCATAGCGTTCCTTATTGCAGTGTGAGCATGACGATCAGGTGAAGTGGTTGCCATTATTTATTTTGTCGCTGCATTATAGTAAGCGTTGTGCACATTACAAAATGGGTGAATGAAGCTTATAAAGGTAAGGAAATTTTTATGAATAATGTTTTATGTATGTATCAAGTATATAATTTAATTTAATGATTAGTAGGTATTGTGTAAATATGCAGCGTTAACAAAATGGAAGACGCTTGTAAATTTCTCATTTTACGTGAAAGCATTGTTTCTACAATATGTGTAGCGTAAAAAAGTTTCGCATTAATAGAATAAAATAAATGACAAGCGTACTTCAGACAAATTAAAGCTTTTATACGATGCTTATATACACTAAAGAAAAACACTTTTTTTTAGATACGTATGTGGTGCTTAATTGGGGGAAGTACGTTCAAGGAAGCATATATCTAATGTTAAAACAAATCCTCTCGAAAAGTATTAATGTAAATTATTCATGAAAATAGAGATAATCTAAAGAAGCTTTTGATAAATTGGAAATATACATAGTATTTCTGGGTAATGTTACATGCCTTATTATTTTATTTGTAACTCTATATCAAAACTGTTATTTTTATTTACAGAAGCAATTAGAGTCAAACAGCCGGATGGGACAGAGACGAATATCAATAGATGAGATGGGGCAGAAAAGAAAGGAAGTTCGTCTTTAGCGAACGAATAATTTAGACGACTGGATTTTTTTAGGTATTACTTAGAATTTTTGTTGTTATTGATTTGTAAAAATTAAACTGTAACAAATGTTAAATTACTTTTCGTTTAAAATATGCACATATTGAGTTTGTTTTCGGTTTCATGTTTTCCTAGTTATTTTCAGTTTTTGTTTTTATTAATTATGTCTTTAAATATTTGTGTCAATTACTCATAAATAAACATATTAAGTATTTTTATATTAGTACTTTTTCTTGAAATTTATTGCTTTATTTACTTTCTATTACATAAAGTCCTTCATTATGTATATTATTTTATGCGCATAATATTCTATTTTGTCAGGAATTATTATACACAGAAAATGGTGGCAAATAATTTGAAAAACATTACATGTGCAATGTGATTATGAATCTGATGTAGTTTTTCCGCATTGTTCAATATGAATATGACTATAGGGACTGCCCCGAAATTAAATGTTCTAACACAAAGGTGTTATAGTGGGTGTCATTTCCAGCCGAACTAATCCTAGGTGTGATTATTATTCGATGCATAGTTTACGAGTCATTTATTTTTTCTAAAAATCTTCCTTCATATAAACGTTCATTAAATTATCAACAAAGAAAAGAGTACGACAATAAGAATGAAGTTATTTTTTAATGAAGTTAAATTGAAATTAAACATTGTGATATTATCCTTTACATCCTTTTGTTTAACCGCTTTGATATTTCAGAAGACGTTGATGGTTTCTAATTTCTTTCTAAATTCTAACATTACAAAAAAATACTGTTTTTGCCTATAATTTTATCAACGTTTTTTGTGGAAGATCTTTATAAAACTCGCAAAAACCTTATTAGAATTGAATAATCACATATGGGGCTAATTTGACTCGAAATTATACTCTTTATAACCCGTTTCCGTTTCGGGAACTACTTTTGAGACAGCCTGTATAAATATCCACTATCGTGGATAGACAAACTACATACTTATATGTAGAAATTAGTCATCACACCAATATCGGTGCGATATCCCAGGACGACTAAAACTTTATCGGCGGAGCATAGAATACGTTGGGTAAGTATCAATCATGTATCGGTCTACTGATGATATTGTATCTAACTTTAATTGTATTGATATCGGATAGGTATTGGAGTTTCGATATCGGATAGATGTTGGAATTTCGATATCGGATAGATGTTGGAATTTCGATATCGGATAAGTATTGGAATTTCGATATCGAACCAATATTGCAAAATGTTCACATTTTGTATCGGTATGATATCAGCGGCCGCTATAATTACGACATCGGTCAGCAATATCGGCGAAGCTTAGCCGATATCATGCCGATTCTTGTGCTGCTAGGGAGGATATCTTTGTTATATTAATACAACAGTAAAAACTCACGACAATATTGCTCTTCCAATCCATATACATATATTGATATTGTAAATTATCATTCATCGTTAGTAGAAAAAGTTAAAACATCATCAAAATAAAAAAATTGCAGACTTCAGTTGTAAAAAATTTCTAACAAATTCAATTATTTATTAAATTTACGCCATTCTTGACAGACCTACCAAACGTTATGATGTATATATAGGCTGTTTTAAATTTGCAGGTCATTATAGGGATTTCGTTTATTCAAAAAAAAAGATACAATGTAGGTTTAAATTTGACATAGTTGCTAAATTTAACAAATAATGTAAAAAATAGGAGTAGATCATTACCAAAGCTTTTCTTTTCAAATATTAGACTTCGCGGGGGCTTTAATCGTAATCCAACTGCCAGAACCTTTAGAACTAATGTTATTAATAACTTGATAAAACCTGCTGAAAATGCAAATTGCGAGGTGAAGAAAATAACTTCATAGATTTGCCCACCGAAGACTCAACAAAAAGTGGTGACTCTTCAAGTGATGACATGGATGGAAGTGTTTTCACTCTATTTGGAATCGCACAGACTTCTAATTCATTACTTATTTCAGATGAAATACTGCCTGTCATCCCAATTAAACAATGAGGCAGAAGAATGTGCAGTCGCATATTTTGCAGGGTACATATGCCATAAAGCAATCAACAAATTTTCTTGCAGTAACTAAAAAGAATATTTGCTCTGAAGATACCACCACAC
The DNA here is from genome assembly GCA_949128085.1 of Cetonia aurata. NCBI lineage: Eukaryota > Metazoa > Arthropoda > Insecta > Coleoptera > Scarabaeidae > Cetonia > Cetonia aurata. The sequence goes on along the minus strand of OX421884.1, from coordinate 63,248,425 downwards.
AACATTCCACACAGGATTTATTTATTTAAAAAAAAAGCATTCAAAAGCATTTCAAACTTGTCAAAAGGTTTAAAAAGCCCTACGGTTGAAATTGTTGCGTTTGTGAAAATGGCGCGCCAGATTTTTCATAAAATTTTTAACGGAAACAAATCTACCACAAATTTTATGCTTAGAATGAAAGAAGACTAATTCTAAAAAAATTTACAGGACGCCTAACTTACGTTTCGTTTACCGTCAAGTATATAACAAGTTTTACTGTTTATGCCTTTATATGCAAACTTTGCACTTTATTCTAAGCCAATAACGTACCTAACTGAAAATATGTTAAACATTGACTTCATATACTTCTACTTTGTGGTACGGATATATAATTATTTTTTAATAACTTAAGGAATTTTCTGCCCATACCTAACTCTCAACTATATATTTTCTTGTGGTAGTCGAGATGATCCTAGTAGCACAAAATATATCTAATATATGGGTTAAATATTAAAATATATATTAAATATTTTTAAAATATATAAATATATGATACAAAAATGATGATTCGACTTTAAATCGGATTTATAACGTTTCGACTACATGCAGTATAATTATCACTATTCATTATCTCCGTTACTATCAAGAAAAAACTTCATACATTGCAGCCTTTGATTTATGCAGCCTGCGTAATTTGGCCAATTCTGCTTCAGTGAGCTATCTGTTTACTTATCTGTGTTAATAGTTTCTGTAGACGCTTCTCGCAGAACGCTATGTGCAAAAATTCAATTTGTCAATTTGATAGCACTACATTCTAAACCTAACTTTTACTTTTAGAGATTGAAGCTCAACAAACTCGATCAACACATATGGCTAGATTCATAAAAATCGCACCATTCCGTTTAAAATAAGAAAGTTGACATCAATAGTCTGTATAGCGGATGCGTTATAAAGCTAACTGCAAGTTTTAAAATCAAATTCCAACTGGAACTTCGAAAAAATCTTTCGGTGGGACTGGCATGTATATACCTAAGAAAAACATCAAAATAAAAAAGCTCACAGTCTTTATTTTCTTGCATCTCAGTGGTTGTATATCACATTACTCGTCACAGGCATCAAAGTGTCCATCCACCATCAGAGGACGCGAAGAGACGTCTGCCTCTCTCTCTCTCTTTCCCGAGATGATACAATATATCCATTATCAACCCCTTGTCGTTCGACTAGGGATCCGCTACGAGCGGGGGTGTGCGAATCTTAGCCTACGCTCCAGCGTGGCGGAGGGTGGCAGCGGGCACGGTCTTGCAAATGTTCGCCCAGGGCGTCTTACACGTTTCACATACTAAACAGCCTCTTGTGACCGTCGATTCGGATTTCCCTTGTCCCCCGCGCCGGTCCGGAGACCGCCAATTCCGCATACCACCGCTACGCTGGCTGGTAGTAAGCGCCACCTTGCGGAGATGATAGAGAAGTGTTAGGCGGGCAGACACACAACACAAAGGTTATACATCTTAGCCGTTTGTAATATTGACGTTGGGGATTAATCATGGACACTTGGGAAGATCCCGTTCGTCCTCTTGGTCTCGAAGAGCAAGAGGACCGTGTCTGTCGTTCGAGTCCGGGAAATCTTAACTGAAACGTACAAATGCGTTCTTTTATCGGGAGACGAATCGACGCCACGTTTGGCGCATTTTCGGTTAGTGTGATCGCGGAAATTGATTAACTTCACTTACGTTTTCAACTATACATCTATGTACTACAAAAATGATGACCCAATAGTTAGTAGTTAGAACGATCCCCAACCCAAAAATTTATGAAACTTGGGAACTACTACTCAATTTTTTTTTTGTGGATAAACATTTTGAGTGGGTGAAATTAATTTTTGGGAAAACGTGCGCTTTAAACAAGTTTTTACTGAAGAACAAGCAGAAGAAATGCACTTATAACATTCATTGACTGCGGAATTGATTAGTTTACAAACAACATTAAAAATACTATATGGTTGGAATGAACAAACGATAACAGCAATCAAAGAAAACAAAACTGCATGGAAAAAGTACCCCCAAACCAGAATACTAGAAGACAAAGCGAAATACGTTGACAAAAGAAACGAAGAAAGTCATAAAAACTCAAAAGACGTAAAGTTGGAAGTAACTCGGACAATATCTAGATCTCTTATACACGAATAATAATAGATATTTCTGGGGAGTAGTTAAGAAACCAAGGGGGAATAGAAGACAAGAAATTAGAGGAATTAAGAATAAAGATAATGTATTAAAAACAGAAATGAAAGAAGTGCAGATAAATTTGCGGAAAGCAGAAACCAACAAGACTTAGAAGACATAGAGGAGAATGAAGAGGCAGGAGAACATGAAGAGGAGGAAGGAAAAAAACTGGAAGAGGTAATCAAACCACTGAATTTAGGTAAAACTTGCGTGTATGATCACATAGAAGCAGAAATAATTAGATTCATAGGACCGTTAGGAAGAGAGTGGATAATAAAACATAGAAGATATAACGAATTTCGGAAGGGTAGGAAAATAACATAATAGTCCCAATATGTAAAAAAGGAGAATATACAATATGTAAGAATTATAGAGTCTTTCTTCCATTGTATTTAAAATGTATACAAAGCTACTCCAAAAGAAATTCTTAAAGTAAATTGGACATAAATTGGCAGATGAACAAGTGGCATGTAGGGAGGGAAAACAAACAACAGATAATATACACATATTCAGAAACATATCAGAAAATAGAGTTCAAATATGGAGTTAGCTCATAAAAATGCAAACACGTGAAAAATTGATAAGAACTATAAGACGTGTATATATACCAAAATGTAAAAGGAGAGTACAGATTAATGGAGAGATGCCAAGAACATTTGTCATTCATAACGTTAATGGACAAAATACTAAAAAAATAGCGGAACGAGAACACAGCACTTACAGACACAAGTGGGTTATTACCATTTAACATCTATAAAGGTAGATTGTTGAACATATTTTAGAACATATGAAGATGACATAGTCTTAATTGCAGATACATATGCGAATGGCGGAGCAGCACATTAATGCTGACCTTGAGCAGATTAGACAGTTTTCCACCATGCATCGTCTCCAAATTAACCCTGTCAAAACCCAGTTTATCCTATTCGGGCCTCGTAAAGTTCGCGAGAGAACTGCACCGTTATTGGAGATCCACATCAACAATGCACGCATATCACCTACCTATTGTGTAAAAAATCTTTGGGGTGTATACCTCGATTCTAATCTTCGATTTACTATTATACAACGGCGCTTATTAAAAAATCCTTCATAGCACTAAAATCAATTTACATAAACCGAAGCATGTTTGATATGTGCCCAAACGCATCGCTGGTATTAGCCAATTTTAACTATGGTGATGTGGTATATTCACCCTGCCTTACACAGCATAATTCTAGGAGGATTCAAGGATTGCAAAATTCATGCATGCGATTTATATATGCCATACCGAGAAGAGGTGGAACTTCTGCCTGTTTACAGTTACACCAGATCCTCAATATGGAGAAAAGGCGTCTTAGAAGAAGAAGAATAGCCGAATATAAACAGCCCGAATATTTATTTAATAAATTTCGATACAGATTCCAGCTACACAGTATTCCAACACGTAATATCCAACTTTTAACTATTCCCAAACATCGTCATGAGTTTTATAAACGGAGCTTCACATATAATGCAGCAGTTACATTTAACAAATATATTATATCACAAGGATATATTGAATGTTCTATATCTGTACGAAAACGCAAGTTAAAAGATTTGTTGGTTCAGTCTTGATTGTGAATGTATATTATGATTACTGACCGGCTTATTGATTGTTTTGCTTGGCTACGACTTACCCGCTTACCAATAACGACATGTCTGCTGAAGCTTGAATTCACTCTACTGCGGAATAACTAATAATTCATTATTTTGTTTTGCTTGTATTTTTTGGCCCTCATACAGATGCACATACTGTATTTTTGGGTTTCTGATGTATTTTTTTTTATTTTTATAGTTATTATTTTTGTTTACACTATGCAAGAGGTTGCAGGAAGCACATCAAAGCCGTCATATCGACGATCCACAGAGCATGGAGGGATTGGACTTTAGGTCCGACATCCTAATACGGTACAAGGATTACAGAAGAAGACGTTTTCTAACTGTAAAGTTCCCCCTCTGCCCATATTTACCCTTATCCAATTTCCGTAACTTAGTTATGCTTATTTATTTAATGCAATTCCAAACTCTTTGTACACCAACCTTCAGGAATCGTTAAAACTCCATTAACAAACTGCGTTTTCCCCCAGATCCAAATAAGGGGTGTATAAAAATGGTATAAAAATATTTCGCCAAAAACCAGTTTTCACCAACCACAGAAGAACACACTTAAAGTGCGTCCAATTCGTAAAACGACATTCTGACAGCTCAACCCTATATTATTGTATATATGATAATCCGAAAGTCCGGTGTGTACGAATGTGTTTATTAAATTGTCACGACACGTCCAGTTATAATCCGTTGACCGAAGGTCATTTATCAAGGCGGGCCGCGACCGGACCCGCTCCGGGTACGCATTTAATCCCCGAACAAGCGTGCGGTATTTTTGAAGAGAACTGGCTATGTAGCGGCTGAAAGTCAAGGAGCGGTTCGTATGTCCATATTAAACTGTCATAAAGCGTCCCTGGTCGACTTCGAACGCGTTCCTGTAATTTGTATACGTCTACACGTCGTGTTGGTGCTGAATAAATGCCGTAGTCCGTTGGAAAAATATCTTTCGATGTATAACGGAATTAAATACAACTTCGTTGCTGCACACAAAGAGAACGGTTTCTCTAAATCGAAGAAATATGCATTGAGTTAGAGAAATAATTCTTTTCAATAGTGGCGAGGCGTTCTCTCATTCAATCAAGAACATAACTTCTTTCGTGTAATAATGTTCACTACTCGAAGCGATATATTGTAAACTGAAAATCGATATTTTGTTGAGTGAAATATAAAGAAAGCTCTGAATGGAAAAAATTGTTCTCAGTTAAAAATCATGATTGATTGAAATTACACTGGATATTACACGAACAACACTAACTGCATTGACTTAAGGATCGTAGAGGTTTAATGTCAATAGCAAAAGATTTTGTAGTAGTGACTGAAAGCAATAAATTCGTCTACTAACAAATTTTTTTATTTTTAATAATCCTAACACCACACCAATTTCATTCCTATCTCTCTGAAAAATGCAACTATAGCGGGGCTCATGGCCTATTTTATTGGAATGGCAATGTAACCCCTGTAAAATTACACCTTTACACGAATTGAATGCAGATAATTATGACAGGAGGTTGGAATTTTGTGAATTAATAACCGAGCGCCTCAACAATAAAAATAAACTTACTGTATAATAGGACGAATCATCTTTTTCATTGAACGGTGAGGTAAATACCCTATAGACCAGTGTTCTTCAACCGGTGGTCCGCGCACCGCTGCCGGTCCGTGAAGATTTTCTGCCGGTCCGTCAAGATTTTTTGCCGATCCGCGAAAATCTTCTGCTGGTCCGTGAAACTATGAATTAAATTACAAACCATTATCTCCAAGACTAAATCACCCACGTATCATGATAGAATAAACTGAGGTATTTCTATAAAAGTAAGGAAATTGTGTCCAAATTATGTCTACGTATACATATAGATAAGATACTTACCACAGGACGTCAATATAAACGCCATTATAACGATTATTGTAGTAGTTTCCTAGAATTTGGTGTTTCATTTTTAGAAGGAGTCTAGAAGGAGTTTAGAAAGTCAATTTTATAATATAGACATTTATAATTTTATTTAATTTTACCTTTACACATATATGTATGAGGCTACTCTATTGATGATTTTCCTAACATATGAAATTACTTGTATTATCATTTTTACACAAATGGATATCGCTCGGGAGTAGTCGCTAGAATAAAGGAAGGTGGGCACCCAGAGATATTGTCAACTCACTGTATAATCCATCGAGAGCAACTAGCTGCAAAGAGACTTTCTCCTGAACTGAACACAGTGATGAATGATTGGTGAAGATTGTAAATGAAATTCGTAGTCGAGCTATAAATTCCTGGTTGTTCACAATACTGTGTGAGAGGATGGCCTCACGCCATGATCTAATTTACTAGAATCTTTGTTAAATGAAGAATGGATGGCTAAGCTTGCATATATGGCGGACATCTTTAGCCTTCTTGATGAACTTAACACTTCACTTCAGGGATCTTGTACAAATATTTTTACTGTGGGAAATAAAACGGATGCCTTCGAAAAGAAACTGAATCTTTGGAACAGTCGAGTACATAAGAAAGATATTAAAATGTTCACAATTTTTAGCGATTTTTTAATTATAGCTGATATCAACCAGAAAATAATAAGTGAATATTTAGGGGCATTAGCTGAACACCTTAGTAACTATTTCCCTGAAAGTGAGGATCCTCGCAAGGGAAACCTTTGGATTCATAATCTTTTCCGAGAAGATGTCCAGTCACGTGCACTTGATTTTCGTGATAAAGGTGGAAAAAGTTGAAGACCACTACTATAGACTCCTCGAACAATTATGGTTTGGTTAATATAATGAAATATTTTCAGTTCATTGAAATAAGATAATTGGCTGGAATTCGCGCTAACGAACGGCGAACAGCGTTGAATTAACATCTCTTTTTCAGTTATTGTTATTATCTGTTTTGTTCAATTTGATTAAAAATTTTAGTTAGTCCAATAATATCTTTACAACAAAATGATTTTTATCGACGCGAAATGCATTCTCTTCCGTCAGAATCAAAATTTACGAAATTATTTACGAAGATTTTGCAACAGCATTCGTAAAAATATTTAGGTGAGTTTAATCTCGTTCCTTTCAAAAGGATTCAAACTTTTCCGCATTGTAAATAAGAGAAAAGAAAAAACTCCCATTCGAATCTCGGTAATTTACTCCGTAATCCTAGGGGCGCGTGACTCCTCATTATTCTCTCCATCCGATTGCACCTCAGCGCCTGGATATGACTCCTTCTGACGTCCGACAACCCTTAACCTTTGTGCCCTATTCGGGGTCTCCTTTTTTACGGATTGAAAGGCGCTGACCAGCGGTCAGCGCGAACTCCGACCTCCCATTACATTCAACATATATACATATATTTCAGTGGGGCTATACGACACCTCTCTTTATTTCCACTTCTGCGTTGAACCGGGAAAGAGTTGAGCGGACGCGACTTTGAAAGATCAGTTTTATAGGTACATATACATAGATAGTTTAACGGAATTATAAAAAACCGTTCCCTTCGATTCTCCCACAGATATAAGAACCGGTGCATTCCCTCTCAGTACAATGAGCGTATTCTACCGGAAGAGGAAATAAGAATCGCCGTGCGTACACGCGCACTTAATACGTCGCTGCATCGCATACACCGATTCTAGTTACTGCGGCATTGTCAGGGTGAACGTTGTTCCCGAAGATATGCCCGCTGCCTCCCCATTGTCGACTAGAATGATGGATGCTTCGCTCTGACACCCTGAGAATCTCTGCGGCGCCCGCTTTCACGTTCCGTTTTACCTCTGCGTCCCCTCGAACCTGACTCCTGCAATCTCTCACCTCATTGTGTTCCGCTGATCTATATTTTATGTCGCATAATGGCGATCCATCCGATCGGATCGTCCGGGTTCCAATGATCGTTGCCGGTAATTGTAACTGACTGGCTGAGTGACGGAATGACTCCTCTCCGAGTGAGTGGTTCGCGGCGTTTACCGTATTCTTCTAATGCCCGATCAGTTCCGTTGATTATATTATTATTATTAGTATTGGGGAGATGTGTGACAAAGGTATTCGGAATTGTCTATTATACTATACAGTTTAATGGGATTTCTAACAGTTTTCGTAAACTAGAATTGTCTGCAGCTACGATTAAAGACGTGGAAAACTGACAGTGAGTAGCGCTTACACAATTTTTAAAAGGTATTTTACATTGAGGAACGTAGGAATATCATTGTTCTTGCTATATAGAGATTATATTTGCCCTAAGATAATTTTTCATGTTACGTCAAAATTATTTATCGATTTTGTTGATTTCACCATTTAAAGTCATTCATTTCTTTTTATACATTTATTCAGGACCTTGAATTTTAAAACAATTGACTAACATAATTAACATAGTTTTACAGTTAAACAGAGCTGCAATTCAATGATTGTAGGTTAAATCGACTAATTCCTTGTTAAAAGAGTTGAATTGACTGTTTCTTGAACCACGATTAACAATTGTATTTATGTATTGTTGCTGAAGAGTTCTTATTTTAATATAAATGTTTAATTTACCTGAATATATTTGTCGTTGCCTTGAAAATATCAATCACTTTATTACATATATCACCGATTTTTCGGCAATCATAAGATTTGGCGGCAACAATTTGTTACAAACAAGTTATTTTCAATTAAACTGCAATTCATTATGACTAACATAGAAAGTTTCCAAATAAGGCGGAAAATAAGCCATATTTAAATTTAAACTCACAAATTTTAACTGTATATCCATACCAAATTTGAAAAAAATACCTTCTCAAATAATAAAGCTATCCGACTGTTTCGGAACTTTCTACGAATCCTTTATATTGGACAAGCAGTGCAGGACAAATATCTTTCGTGTGAAGATTAAAAGGTCATAAATATTCTAATAATCTTACTTAAAAAAAAAACATGAAATTGAAAAAAAAAATCATTCAATTTTAACAAAATTAGAATAATCAAAGAACAAAATTACAAAGCAAGATACATTTTAAAATTAATCAGAATTGATAATGAAGCGTTAAAGAAAATTTTATGTGAGACATAGCAGGTTTACCCTGTGATGGGTGGAGACTGTGGCTTGAAAACTATAACAAAAATCCCAAAAGAAAGGTGAAAAAATCCCTTACCACAAAATTAGATAACAAATCTAAATACGTATTTCGGCAACTAAGTTGCCATCTTCAGTAGAAACAAGTGAAGAGCAGTGTTAAACATAGTGTTTTCGGAGTGTTATTCCACTAGTGATTTGGTGAAGAGCATATCTTCCAAGGTTTACCTTAGCCGAAAACACTATGTTTAACACTGCTCTTCACTTGTTTCTACTGAAGATGGCAACTTAGTTGCCGAAATACGTATTTAGATTTGTTATCTAATTTTGTGGTAAGGGATTTTTTCACCTTTCTTTTGGGATTTTTGTTATAGCAGGTTTAATTGGTCTGCGTTCTAAGAAATTCAAATTAGAATATAACAGAAAACGGACAAGAAAAAACATGTGTTTAATGTACTCCATGGACACAAGAACACCGATTGGAGAGGTACACCAACACAACAAGATAATTAAATATTAGAACAAATAATTAAATCAATACCTTAAATAGAAAAGCAATTTTGTAGGTAGTTACTATCTTTAGATTGAAATATACAATACCAATCAAATACATTATATATCTGTTTTGCTGTAAGTGTTTGTTTTATGGTTCCTACAATATTTGTTCTTAAAAATATTAAAAATCGAAGCAAAGTGCTGTAATAACTGAGTAATTGTACTGCTAATCCCGTTATTTAAATTGCTGCACGTATTACCAATCACCCTACACGCCAAAACACCTACAAGAAAACAAGAAAAGAAAAGTACCATTCATCTGCAGTAATCGCCCGTATAAACATCAACCGATAATACGCGAAACCCGCTTGAACAAATAAACATTTCCTTCCCCGACCTTAATTCCTTTCTCTCTCACACATTTATATTACACAATCTCATGCCAACCCTGATTCGTCGGACCAGAAGGTCGTCAGAGAACGGCGGTCTCAAATAATAAAAATGATTAACACATTCTTAGGGATTAGCACCCGATTCTACGGGCACCGTTCGCTAGGAGGATTTTTTTTGCTCGTGAATTAGTGTACATACAAGCAGCAATATCTCTTCAACCGACGCTTGCGTCCGTTTAAACAAATAATCTCTTTTTACACGTATTTATCTTGACTACTATGTGTAAATACTGGTGCCGATGGGCAAAAGTTGAGGAGAAGCTAAGCTTAGGGACAGTAGCAGTTCTTCTGGTTAATGCCTCACATGGTATTCGTATAGGTACATACATACAAGGGCTATACAATATTTATTGTTAATAGTAGCCCATTATATTTCTTATTCGTTTGCCAGATGAAGAGCCAAGGTTATGTCTAGCATTTCCTGAGATTCCGGGAGAAGTTTTTTAGTTGGTTGCCTGGCAAAACAATTATTATCAATTAATATGATGCCAGACAACTTAATCTATTTTGTTGTTCTATTGAAGGAATCTTTCATTAAGAGATACTCCCGACATAAGACTTCAGAAGGTAGCTGAAACAATTATTTTGTTAATTTTCCAGATGTGGATTCTGTTAAATGAACATTCCAAGGCCGAAACCAAGACAGTGATGCTCGTGGATCGAAAATTCCACTTTGCTCTTTGAGAACAATTAATAAATTCGAAAACAGTTTTCCGGGAGCAGATATTGTTGGGAATATGATATAACTATGTGTAGTTGCGGATATAGACTGCGCAACTGCTGCAATAAAGATTTAATAACATCATAATACATAAATGGAATAAATATCTGCAAGTTTACGGTGATCATGTCAAAAAAAAAATGATGTTTACTATTGTTAAAAACGAAGAAATATTGTACAGCCCTCGTACGTGCCAGTTCTTTGGACCCTGGACTTTGGTTTGTTGTCTGGATGGTGTTGCGATGTTTGAATTAGGGATTTACGTCCGGATGAGATATTGGGGGCACTCTAAGGATTAATTGGCCGAATTAGGTTGAAAGATGTGAGTTCGTAACATCTACATACCGAGTGTCCAACCTAAGATGCAACGGTCCCCAGCCGATTTATTATTGTCTTTTTGAAAAAATGTTTCAAATAATTGTTGCCTCGAATCATATTCTACACATGTTAAAATTAGTTTCAGAAATGGCGGACTTCCGGTTGTACCGGAAGTAACTACTAACTTTATTATTTTAAATGGAACACCATGTATATTATTGCACTTTTGGATTCTTTGTTAAATTTAAATAATATGATGTATGAGACACTGCAAATGTCATTTTTTTCGAAAAACGTCATGTAATCCTGAAATGGTACAACTTAGTCCCAATGTATTCCTAACGTATTGTTATTTAAATTTAACAAGAAATCCAAAAGTGCAATAATATACACGGTGTTCCATTTAAAATAATGAAGTTAGTAGTTACTTCCGCTACAACCGGAAGTCCCCCATTTTTTAAACTAATTTTAGCATGTGTAGAATATGATTCGAGGCAACATTTATTTGAAACATTTTTTTCAAAAAGACAATAATAAATCGGCTAGGAATCGTTGCGTCTTAGGCTGGACACCCGGTATATATCATCTCAGAATAAATTCTGCTTGTTCAATCTGTTTAAGATCTGCGATGTTTTTGATTATCCAAAATATCCATTTCAGTAGCCGCTCAAGATTTCATACCTTGTATCAGAGTATCCTATTGAAATTGATATTCTTGCAACCTATATATACGCTAACACTGTTAATCCTTTAAGTCTTAATCCATATAGGCTGCCATTACAAAGCAAAGGGATATTACATTATAGGAAAGATTGGAAATTCGGATAATAAGAGCCGTTTCAAGTTTCCTTAAATTTAAGCAAAACATAATTTACTGTGCGAGATTCTTAACAAAATCCGACAGCAATAATATAACCAACGTATGAAATGAGGTCAGCCTCGAGCAATTCTGATAATCTTCCGAGAGTTGATATCCTTACCTATATCATCCCTTTATCCATCACTGCACTGACTGTCACGAACTTGGTTTTGATTTAACTATTTAGTATGTGGCAGAATGGGAAAACCTTGAAGGTTATGGAGGAAGCAATAGATGTAATATTTGATTTTAAATATATCTAACTAATGAAGAGCATCTCAAAGGAGTCCTTCATTGTTATTAATTATCCATTTTCCTTCTTAAAAAACATAAGACTCATATTTCTCTTTTTTTTTATCCCATATATAATGTTCCCGTCTCCGTATTTTAAAAAAATTCTTCCACAACTTCATTAAAATTTGTTTACACCATCTTATAAACTTTTTACATTCCCCCGTTTCTTTAAATTATTTTGGCCTATTCTTTTTTATTTTATTCCTCATCATTTTAAATTCGCTTGTATCATTGTTCTTTAACATGATTACTCATATTAGCTATAATTTTCCATAACTTCTGCATAGTTCCGTTTTGACGTAATTTTCATTGTATTAATTTTACTAAGTGATACGCGTTTCTCTTTTACTCTACATCTTTGTTTTGCTTTGTATATATCTTTAATCTATCATTAGCTACGGCGACTTCTCCTGCGAGGATTTGCCCAGTCTTCAAGAAGGAGATAACACAGATATTAGAAACTCCTTGACATCTTCTGCATAACGGCATTATGCCTAAGGATCGGCAGTTTATATTTCTACTCAAACACAGATTTATGCCTGAGCGTTCAACGGTGACAAACCGTGCAATAGCTTTTTTTTTTCTTTGACGTCTACAGGATCGAAGCCTATGCGCCTACCGTGCAATAGTTTTTCAGGAGATTGCACAGGAGCTGGATGGATGACGAATATACAAATATTTCCACTCAATACTTACTACTAGAGAAACTAACCGCTTTTGGTTTTGCACTATCATTGTTGGGTGTCTTCCACAGTTACTAACATAATAGATCTAATTGTGTAACTTCAAACATTTACATCGCAACGTTAGGAGTCAGAGAGCTCAGCTCAGATGGCTGTTTGACTATCAGACATTATAATAATATCTTGCTTCTCGTAGCTTCTGTAAATATTGAACTGGACGCATTATTTCCGCCTGGAAGATACTTGGGTACATCCCCAAGCTTTCAAATTATTTGGCCTAGGTCCATATATCCATATTTCAGCTCCCTTTGCCGTTTTGGAATCATCCGTGTACGATTTGATGGCGTTTCTATTGATTTTTGAGATGGTGCCTTTATCCCATTCGTTCTTGGTGCTAAGCTTTGCGATAAATTATTTCACAAAGCTGAATATCCTTGGCATGTTGTCTCGAGGCATGTCACAGGTTTGGTCACCTTCAAGAGACTGAGGCCTATGCCTAGCTATTCCTTTCCTGATTATCCTGCGTACGGCCCTTTTGACTATGCCCTAATGTGAAGAGGAGTAAGATTTAGTACCACTTCAATAGCTACTGTTGGACAAGTTCTCATTACCCCTGTTATGCATACACATGCCTATCTGTGCACTTTGGAGAAATTAGCTCTCGCGATGACCAGACTAGTCCATAAGTAATCATTGGTCTGACTAATGCCGTATACGTCCAGAGCAGTATTTTTGGGTTGCATCTCCTGCAAAGTTTGTACAAACCATTAGGGTCTTTTTTGCCTTGTTAGTTACTTCAAGCTCATGCTTATTCCACAAAAGTTTATTATCCAGGATAAGACCTACATATTTCATATCCTTCTTCCAGTCTATGTCTTACCCATCTACTTTTATGATCTTGAGATTGGGTTCTCTTTTCCTTGTGAATGCTATTAAGGTAGTCTTAGTGCGGTTGAAGTTAAGGCCCATTGATTGGCATCACTTTTTCGTAATTTTAAGTCCTCTTTAAGGGTATTCTCTTGCAAATATGACTATGTCATAAGCATTGACACGATATGCCTAGATTACTCAGCCTGCATAGGATTCATCTACTGTCAAACTCTACATGAGTGGGGAAGTAACTTCCCTTGTGGACATCCTCTGGTCGTACTAATCGAGATGGTTCTGTTTTCACTGACCTACTAGAAAGCAGCTGCGATAACCATCTGGACATCGCGCCGTCTATTCCTTTTTCAATTAATAGGCAAATACTTCACTGAATGATATTTTTCTTTAAAATATGATATATATTATGCTATACTTTGTTGCAATGTATTACTCAATTTAAGTAAACTTATTGGATTTTGTATCCGTTGGAGTGTTACTATTATGGTAATAGACAATCGATCCGTTTGTGGACAGCTTTAGAAAGAGTAAAATTTGTTAGATGCTAAAAAAATTGTGTTTTTTCTTCATCATCTAGTGAGTTTAGAAGTTCAATATCACCCAATCAACTCTTTTGAGGAGTAAACATTTGGATTCCACAACCAAGAAGGTTAACACTATTTTTGAACGGGTGGCATCCTCCATTTATATTTTTAGATATTTGCCGCATATGATGGATTCATCATGATTCAAACGACTGGCGGCACGAATAACCCTTTGCTTTCATCGGCAGTTTTCTGCAAGCTCTACATACAGGTCGATTCGGCATTGGGAAAGTTGAGTGTCCTAATCCGAAATTGTTTCTTTTTGAAGGACCAAAGCGCAATAATACTTTCTTCCACACTATGCCATGTCGTAAAGGGAGGTAGTCAACGTTGGTTGTTCTCATTTTGATAGAGTTACTCACTAGTATTTTTCCCTGAGGAAAATTTGTTCTAAATACTATTTTATTATCTTCAAGCAAGGTTTCTAACTTCAAAGCGCTTTATTTTCATTTTTCCCAACTCAATCCTTTATCCAACTCCTGCACATTCCTGGATTACGTTGATTGATACAGCGCGTAACATCTGAAACTCCCCTGAAGACCTGATGCAAAGCGGGAAAATGAAAGGGGTGAAAATAACGACGCGTTATCAACGCATACACGCACGTAAGGGCATATACGCGTTCCTTCTAACTTATACGCACAAATACAGGGACGCGTACACGTATTGCACGTAGACGCGTAACACACACGCGTTTACACACAGCCCCAGATCAATACCTCAGGGCAGCGGCGCTGGACCCAGGTCCACCATCGCCAGAGCCTACTTTACATTTCCTCCCTCGGCCGAGCCGGCGAACCCCCGCCTCCCTCACGGTGCCGGCTATAGCACACAGCTCTCCTGCTCTACTACTTCGGCCTCTCTAACGTCAGCAGGATCGGATTAAGGGGAGGGCCGATGCCCGAGATGAAGACGGTTTTGGGATCGCTGTGAATGCAGTACCTATACAGTGTTCAGGTTTGTTTTGGGAGGTGTTTCACAAGAGATTAAATGCTTAATCTGCAGGTGAGAATCCTCCGAATCTCTCACCGCAGGAATGCGGAGGAACGGAAGTTGGAATAAAACGAATTTACATGTTTTTGATATTTTAATTTAAACAGATTCAGATGGAAATTTAAATTTAATCTACATAGATGATTCGTGGTATAAGGATTGTGTTTGAATTTTCTTGAATCGAAGGCGCCCTCTATATCTAGAAAGGCGCACACTACAGTTTCTTTGTTCGTCAGTGCATCCTGGATTTGATCTGTCAGTTCCACTAATGCAGTCTCAGTGGATTTGCCCATTTGGTAGGCGTGGCATGGTTGCCAGAATATCTATCCTGATATAATTATCTACCGCCTTTTCCACTGCTTTCAGAAGAAATGATGTCCGGCCGATAGGTCTTTGGGATATTGGATGTGTAGTATCCTTCTTCCCTACTTTTGGTATAAAAGTGACTTTGGCCCTTCTTCAAACTTCTGGTATGTATCCCAGTTCTAAACTACTCCGGCTTATGCGGATTATATGTGGTAAAATTACGTCCTGCCCTTTTTGAAGTAGAACTGGAAGAATCCCACGTACTCCTGGTGCCTTGAAAGGCTGAAAGGTGTTTATGACCCATTTCAGCTGTTCGTTACTACATATGTGCCTAGCCATTGTTGTGGCTTTCTTGGTAGATCCTATGTGTTCCTCATGTAGTTTGTTCTTCAGGAAATTGAGTATCTAGAAGGTGCAGAGCTCTTTCCTCTTCACTGTCAGTGAAACTTAAATCTGGTTTCCTTAGTGCCATTCATGTGTCCTTTGCTAATACCTTGTGCAATCTGGCAGCAGCAGGTGTTGAGTCGATATCCTCACAGAACATTCTGAAACTACCTCGTTTTATTTTTTTGATAGCTTTATTGTAGGAGGTAAGCTTCTCGGCATAGCTCTGCCGATGTCACTTGACCCTATTAAAGAGCCTCCGTGTATCGGATCTTAATATCGATAGATGACCATTCCACCAAGGTGCGTCCCTACAACGTTTATTCTGTTGAATAGGACAACTCGATTCATATGCATCCAGTATGGCCTTATTCACTTCTTTGTGATCATTCTCCAAATCTAGATGATGTCTAGCCCTTCTGGTTTCGATCTGCGATAGGTTGCTACTTAGGTTGGTTTTATATTTGTCCCAGTCTGTTTTTCGAGGATTCCTCCTGAGTGGTCGTTCTGGAGTCTCCGTCTCTAGTCTGAACAGAATTATCCTGTGGTCACAGAGAGAAGTTTCACTTGATACCCTCCAGTCTTTTAGCAAAACTTTCAGGTTCCATGTACTTAGTGTGATGTGTAACACTTCCTACGTTACTCTTGTTACAAAAGTAGAGGTATTCCCTACATTGTGTGCGGGAAGCTTGTTGCTAATAAAATATTCTAACAGTTTCTCACCCCTCTGATTGGTGTCCTTGCTTCCCCAAACAGTGTTGTGTGCGTTAGCGTCGCATCCTATAAGTAGTGGTGTCCTCTTCTTCTGGCAGTGTTCTACTAGCCTCTGCAGTTCAGGTGCTGGTACAAGCCCATCGAAATAGCAGGAGGTTATTGCGATTTCTTGGCGCTTCCCTTTGAATTCGAGGTATGCTCGAATTTTGGAGAACAATCATAATAAATATTGTCTTTAACTAGAATACAGGCCCTAGGAAAACTATCACTATTATCATATATTACTTACTACTGCATTTGCAGGGGAGTCCTCTTATCTGATTCCTAAATATCCAGGGTTCTTGGATTAACGCCGTACTAAGACGTTGTTTCGTGAACGTCCTGGAGACTACAGCTGGCGTGATGGACGTTCACTTATTCACGATATTGATGCCCGCCATCTCGCTGCTTCTTAATTATAGGTAAGGATGTCGTCCTTTACCAGTAAGGGTCTTGGCCCCTTCTTCCACGTCTTTAAGGGTTTTGTCCCCTTCTTTATTCTTGTTGAGCTCCTCGACCTCCATCGTTTCGGATGCAGATTCTCCGCGATACAGGTCTGAAATGCGTAGACCGTCAGTGCTCTCCACATTTCTGATTTGTCTTCCTTAGAAGTGCTAGGAATGGGTTCTTCGTCATGCTGCTTCTGCTGCTTCCTGAGCCCATGAATGGATATTTTCTCAAACCGATAGTGGATGTTGTACCCTTTGCTCTTGATGGTCTGGTAGAAAATTTGGTCAATTCCTACCCTCAAGAGAGAGACCTTCATCCTTTAGGCTAAGGATATTCCACAGGGTAGTCCTTAGCCCTTCATTCTGTGCTTCTGTAAGCGCTAAAAGCTTCTCTGGGGTTTGTCCCTGACTTCTACCAATAACAGAGCGATAGAAAGAAGTAGGATTAAGATTATACATGTAAACAACGCTTCTTATAAGAAATAGCCATGAAAATAAAAAAAAAATGCATATTCGTATTTGTGATAAGTGTTTGTAACTATGTCCAATTTGGCAAATAAGTATTCTATGTTTTTAAAAAATGTAATGACAAGTACTTTTTTAGCACAAGTGTATAATTCGTGATCGTAATATCAAAGGTAAACAGCTATGTTATTATATTAAATTAAATAATATCAGCTGATTTTATCCTTTAAATTGTAGATACACGTACAACAATGTTTTGAAAATTGAATAACGAGAACTACAGTGCGACCAAATAGATTCACCTGCGCACCCATTTTTTTTTACGTTTGACAGTGAAGTAGAATCCCTCTCGCTTGTTTACTAGTTGCTTGTTTGTGTTTGCTATTTATCTGGGATTTATCGCATTTTGATCGTTTTTTTCCCCCGTTTTTATATATTAAATAACAGCTTTTGTGAAGCCATCACGGTCAATCAATAATAGTGTGGCGGTGAGAAATGTATAATCTTACTTTTTATGCGTGTGCTCAATATATAAATTTCAGCTATACCAAAAGGATGGTGCTGGACAAAGGTGGATTATGGCTCATGCTGGAGGAAGTATGGCTTTCATCGCGGGATGTTTACTGCTATTTAAACCCAAAACTGAAAGTAGCAATTACCATGACGAAATGAATTCTGAAAACTTTGCAAAATGGTTTATGGTAGTTTTGATTCCAAACTGTGCTGCTTCAGATTTCAATTCTACTTGGTGGTACTTTAGTTTTAAATTGATTATAAAAAAAAAATACGGGCATGTCCAAATAAAATAGAATGGAATAAATGTATTGAATTTAAAAGAATATTTAATTATTACAAAAACGATCTTTCCATCTTATATCTAAATTATGTAAGGTATATTTTTATAATATGTATTATACGATTTTTCTTTTCCTCTAAATCCTATCCATTTCGTCCGTATCTGTTCCTCGCACTTTCTATGCAAAGCGTCGCCCTGGTCCGTTTTTCCCGGAATTTATCCGGCGTACGGTCCTGGCATAGTTAATCTAGTCCTGCCGTATATACGGAGACGTCCACCCTGAAGCGCGCACGTGTTGTACAAGGTCCCTCACACCACCGGCCGCCCCGAAGCTCCCCCGGACTCGTTAGGGATCGGGGGTGGTCCGGCCAGGTCCTTCCCTCGAAATTCTCTCCACTGCTCCCCCCTAGCCCCCAACCCCGCGTCCGCTCCGCCGATCTCCCCTTTTCACTGGCGCACGGCGCAGTCCTTAAACTCGGACATTTTCGCAAGCGACAATTTATTACTTATACATACATACGTACGCGCACCAGGATATACTCTGACGCACATCTAGGTGAAAATATACGCACACATACACCCTATACATACGTAAAGTGTGTGAGAGAGAGAGAGACAGACCCACGTTGGTGCTGGTTTTCCGCAACCCCTTACCGCGTCCCGGTGACTAATTACTTTAAATTAACGGGCCGTGGAAGGCTTCAGAATACCTCCCCCTCCCGTTTTAGCCATATTTTCGCTAAGTCCTCTTCGGACGTAAACACAGTCGATTTTTTTCTTAACTGGACGGTATCGTCGCGTAATATGGAGTGGTAGAAAAAGACGGGTAGATACGGGTGGGTGCTACGGTGTAGTGGAAAGAATGCGGCAAACGGTTTTGTGGACGTTCTTAGTATGCATATCGAGTTTTAAATTGCATTAGGAGGGAACGACGCACGGTTCGCGTCCCTTCCGAATATGTGGAGAAGGAGGACGCTTTTGGGGGGGAAAAGCATTCGGAAAACGCGTCGCGTATGCGACCATACTTCGCATATTTTTCGGCGGTTTAATAAATTTACGTTTCTGCTCGTGTTTTCGGACTGTACGTTATGACGTAAGGAAAAACTGACGTGCTTCCTTAGAGCCGGCGAAATCCAGAAAATGGCATAATTAGATAAATGACGATGCTTTGATATTATTAATATTTATTAAAAGAATTCCTATACTGTCATACTAGTTACGCTAAAAATGTACAGAAGTAGCTACATTGATGAGAGGTGGATTTTCTTATGGATTTTTTCCCGCTAATCTTGAAAATCATGATTAATTTTTTTGTAACCCCCGAGAAATAGTTTTAAATTTTTTTTTTTTGTCAAAGGCAATATTATTGGTAATAAATAAAGCCAACAAAACAGTTAGATACAGATTTTTTATTATTATAAACAACATAAAATATGTCATACAAAACATGTACCTACCAGAAAGTAAGTAAACCAAAAACACACGAAACAAAAATATTTATTACACAGTTTTTCAATACAATCTAAAGGCCACAATTTCTTCGTGAATAAATTCATGAAGTCATTCATGAATAAAATTGTTTATAATAAAACGGTTTGGGATTTCTTTTAGCAAATCGAATCGCGTCTAACTAGTCTGTGATTCTTCTATATGAACAGGTTTATTTAATTTAATACTTAGAGATCATAATTACATGGATACCGATATATGATACAATAATACAGCCGTTTGTGTTGTAACAACATGTACACTATGCCCAGGGCCGTAGCTGGGGAGGGGTTTTAGAGGTTCAAACCCCCTCCGAAATGAAGTGCAAATATACATAATCATTTTTCTGCGCACCAGGAATTGCCCTCAGATAAATTGCTCCAGGTCAAACCCTCCCCGAAATTTTTGTCCAGCTACGGCCCTGACTATGCCTTTTTTATCTATTTCTCTCATCGTTATTGAAATCACCAATAGTGCTATCTTTGTTGTACCCCGGAAGAGCCGAGTGTGTGCAATCAAGGCGTAGCGTATAAGATATATTAATTCGTTTTCAACTTAACGTGTCACACTTGACGTTCGTGTTTTCATGGTTAAATTTATAATCCAAACATGTCTCGGTTACGTCAATTTATAATTTGCGCTAAAGTCAATTTGGAGTTTGCGCTAAAGTCCATTTGACATTAACGGCTTATCTTGCCCAATAAGCATGCGATCCGCGATTTTTTTACGACAGTTTTAATCATATATGTAAGTATTACATACATGGTTTTAATGTTTGTTCCAATATGGCAGGTTAGAAATATCTTTGATTTGTCATCCTCACAACTGGACCTTAAAAAAAGACTTAATGTGAAACCCTTCACCAACTGACATTTATAAAAAAGTGCGGATGAAGAATATGTGGGATTTGTGTATCATCTACCCTTCCTATACTCCTGTTATTATCAATAATACTTTTTAACATACTTTTTGATTACCCTTGACAATGCTTCACCGTCACCAATCGAGATTTATTTTCCCCTAAATAGATTTAGAGCTAGAGCGTTCATAGTTGATGCCGTGTCCGCTATTTCCCAAGCGACATCTAAGCGCTAATCACCCACCATCAATACGGACGACGGACGGTTTGCGGTAACCGGCCAAGACTCTTTTCCGGTAGTCCGATCTCGACCCGCGTTAGCTCATCGCTCGCCGGCTTCGGACTTCGGATCGCCGGTAATGGTGCCGCTAAACACCGTACAATCTCTGGCAGCGACCGGCCCTTTTCTCCATTTATATTCGTTAGAAGACCGGGCAACGGCTAACGAAGCGCGTAAAAGTAGTAAGGAACGAGACGAGGTGCGATAGTCGATTTAATTATTTCCTTTCATTATTATCGGATTGGCGTGGGTTTGTTATTAAATCAAAAGGGCAGAAACGATGGAATAGTAACGTTGATAATACCATACACCGGGTGTCCAGCCTAAGATGCAACGGTCCCTAGCCGATCTATTATTGTCTTTTTGAAAAAATGTTTCAAATAAATGTTGCCTCGAATCATATTCTACACATGCTAAAATTAGTTTCAGAAATGGCGGACTTCCGGTTATACCGGAAGTAACTACTAACTTTATTATTTTAAATAGAACACCCTGTATATTATTGCACTTTTGGATTCCTTGTTAAATTTAAATAACAATACGTTAGGAATACATTGGGGATAAGTTGTACCGTTTCCGAATTACATGACGTTTTTTCGAAAAAAAAAAAAAATGACATTTGCGGTGTCTTCGGTGTTTGGAAATACCTCAGGAAATACGAAAGTTAGAAAGATGCGGTTTTCGGTTTTCGCTTAACCGTGGAACAGCACACGTCTTTTATTTTAAAATTGTTGCGTTTAAATTACAGCGTTATTAAATAGGGATCTGTAATTTTCGAACTCTAAAATCATGGATAACTTGATTTTTTTAAATCGAACGGTATAGCAATTTTACATAAATGGATGTAAAATTTAATTTTCTTTCGATTTTATATGAGTATCATTGTGTCTATCTCCAACGGTTTTGGAGATATTCGCAATTTTTCAGTTTCTCACGATATATAGATACGTATTGCGAAGCGCCGCCGGCCACCTTCCCCTCGCATTTCACCAGGCCTGGGACTGGCAGCAATAATACTGGCATGCTTAGAAAATTGCCAACAGAACACAATAGGACCACAAGAAACAAATAAAATGGTCTAAAAGATACTAGAGATGTTTAAAGCGGCATTCTCATGGGGTTTCATTAAAAATAAGGTTTATGAGACGCCACCAACAACCCCTGATGATATGCGCCATGGTATTTTAAGAGCGTTTGAAGAAGTCACACCAAAAATACTCAGAAACGCTCAAAACTGTTTGCAAGAGCGATTTCGATTATGTAGTGCCCAAAACGGACAGCATTTTGAACATTTAATATAATAGTGTTGTACAAATTCTCTGTACAATGACAACACTAGCGTTTAAGAGGCTACACCTTAAACGCTAGTGTTGCGAGCAAGACACTCGAAGTGTACGTACGCCATACATTGGATAGAGTAATGTAGTTTGAAAAATGTGCTGTGTGAGATAGACACAATGATACCCATATAAAATCGAAAGAAAATTAAATTTTACATCTATTTATGTAAAAATTGCTATACCGTTCAATTTAAAAAAATCAAGTTATCCATGATTTTAGAGTTCGAAATGTTCCCGGAGGACATCGCAGAATCGTCGTGCCAATAAGAGATTGGCCCGCTGGAAGTCGGGCCATCAGGCCCGTCAGTAAGAGTTGTCCCCCGTGATATGACAATTGACAGGTTTAGTAAAACATAAGAAAAAGGCTTCTTATAAACATGTGTCGAATTCTCAACTATTGTAGAGATATGCGCAGTCAAAATTGTCTTACATACATATGATATTTTCATAGTTTAAGTAGGTAATTACTCAAAATGTGTAAAATTCTCAGCTGCTAAAGTAATTTACATTTAAAATGCGTTAGCAAAGCTTTTATTTTAAAATCGCAATCAAAAATAAGAAATGTAATGCCATAAATATGTTTTATTATTGAATAATTTCGAACTATTATAAGTTAAAAACACTTTAATCATATCAATGAATGCATTACTTCTAACAACATTATCTATATCTCTTGAAAAGTCTTCAATAAAATTTATACCTTCTAATCATGGTTTGTCGCACGTTTGTCTGCATCGAATTCACTAACGCTGACTTACCTTGGCCTACCCTATATAATAATTTGGTGATGATACGCTGTGATTGAGCGTATTTGTAAAATATTAATAGAGATGGCGGTGGTTACATAATTAATTATTTGTCGTCAAACTTTAAGAACAAATAACATCGTCAGCTGTAGGATTTGATCGTAAGAGAAGAATTAACCGAAGACTCCTCGCGCTGCTGAATGACAAAGGATTCGAATTTTTGCTATTTTTATCCGCTGCCTAACCGAGTCGATGTTTGGGGAAAAGCAATAGGGGCGGGCGGTCGCTCTTACTATCGTCAAGTTGATTTGATCGTATATTCCAGTCAGGTAGTCGATGGACCTGTACGCTAAAAAATCGTTCGTGTGTGCTCGCCACGGTTCGTATTGCAAGTATACGGGGTGCAACTAAAAAGTAGTTCTCTATAATTGATTTTTGGTTGTTTTAAATATGATTTATGATAGTACGGAATTTAAGGTTACATATTTATTAAAATAATTTAAAATTTTTTATTTTTTTTTTATTAGTTGAAGTATGGCTTTTAAAAATTAAAGCAGATCATTTGAGTTAACTAGAGATCGGATTATCTGCAAAAAAAAAAACTGAAATATATGAGCGTATATCTGCATGGATTTTTCAAGAAATAAGCATAAATTTGCGCCATATATGCAAAAAGATTGCTAGAATATGCAAAAAATTTTACCTAAAATAAATAAAAGCAGAAATTTAAACATGAACTTTATTGCAGAAACTGGTAAACTCCGGACCATTCACCCAACCAATTAAATAGTCGTTTAACGACGTCCCAAACAGCAGATCGGCTAAACCGCACGACCATCCACTAACCCTCGTACACACATCTGTAGTTTAGAATCGTCGGTACACCCTGTATATTCCTTTTACTTAATTCCTGCCTTTCACTTGTAAAAAGACGCGACGCTTCGCGTCTCGCAGTCGTTGATTTGATAACAGATTACGACCCACCTCTGAAGATCCGCTAAACCCCTCCCACTGGTAAAAAGACTCGCAGTCGTTGGTTTGATTCCCATTACGACCCACCTCAGCAGACCCCCTATACCGCACCACCCTCCGCTAACTCCCGTCTACACCTGTGATTGGTTTGGCATATTTTAATTAAAAATTACACATACTGTATATATTGTAATAATTAAACGTGTAATTGTCACCCTGTATATTAATTTGTCTTAATTAGAAATTACACATACTGCATCATCATTATTTTCCGTTGTAACGCTGAAAAACAATCGGAGAAAACACAAAATTCTTATCTGTTTTAGATATGCGTCAGCTATCGATAATTTACATACTTGGTAATCGACGTCTTCCGAATAACGGTTACTGCATTAATTATAATGGTAATGTTTTACCATTTCTTCGATCCCCTTTGTGCTTATTTCACACCAAATTCGCCGTCGTTCGAGGTTTCGATGTTTTGATGTTCGGTGCACGACTACCTGCTGATCACAGGCAATATTACATAATCCGACCCTTCTCGCAGGCACGTGGGGATCGGTCTTGGGCATTGTCGGTCCGTTACCGAAAATCGTGAAAAATCGAAATTTCGGAAAAGATTTAGGCGTTTTCCCGCTTTTAACGACGAACGGGGATACCCCTAGTACCAGACGACCGACGATCTACGCCTCTTAAAAATACTCCGCCGCCTATTCGCAGTCTACGATCGGATCCCTTGTAACAAAATATACCGGCTAGAGGCGTCCACGCTACTAATAGCGCACTGCTTTTGGAAGCCTTTTAGTATTGTTATAAATTTTTACAACATATTTCTAAAACAATTTATAATTAAATGTTTTTCAAAATTGTGTAATTGGTACATTTTTAAACTTTGCAATGCGTTCTAAACTAAAATTGAAGACGAAATCATTTACTGTTTCACCTTTAAACATTTTATTAATATTGTTTAATTTTAAATACCCCTCATTTTTATTTATTACCTTTTTAAATTTTTCGTTTTTAAAATTATCGTTTGTACGTATTGTCACTTTCTTACATAGCATATCGAATTCTTCTACTATTTCGACTGATTCTGAGAGCGACATCCCTTGCCTTTCTAGTTTACGAATGGAACTTGAAACAAAGCTATAATTCGACTTAATATACAGAGAGTATTATTCGGCGTGCCTCGTAGACACTTTCTCTTTTAAACAGGCGCACATTTCAGAGTTGTGTTGCGAAAATATCGCGTGCTCCATCGAAGGAGATGGATCAGAAAAAAACCAGGCACGGCGCCGTCGAAACCCGACCTCCTCGTTAGCGAAGGGCACGTCCGAATTTGCGTTGATTTGGGTGAGCGAGCGACCGAATGCACACACACGCGGCCCTGGAAATGCACGCGTGACCAACTTTCCGCGCTAGTTTGAATGAAACGTCGGTACCTACGTGAAAGTTTTTTTATTTTATTTTCGCGTCACCGTGTACGGAGACAGACCTCCGTCTTTTTTCCACTCAATTATGTACGACGACCTTTTAAATTGACGCAAATAATTCAATCAGCCAATCGGTTGCAATTGTGTATCGCATGGAGTTTCGAGAAGAATAATGGGCCTATATAGAAACCTCGTGGTACTCCGTAGGAATAATTTTGTTAACGGTTAGGTAGAAAAAAGTAATGTGTTTGGCGATCCCTGTACACGTCTAGGCGTTGACAGAATCAGATGGTCGATGTCTGCTTGTGGCACCTCGTTCCAAGCGAGTTGAACTTTGTGGATTAACTGTGCCGGAATCGGTGGAGGATGGTACAAAGTGGACAGTCTCTTCCCTATCATGTCACAGACATGTTCGATGGGATTTAAATCCGGTGAACGGCGGGCCATGGCAAAACATTAACGCCTGCTTCTTGGAGAAAGTCCGTAGTACAACGAGCAATACGGGGACGTGCATTGTTTTGCTGAAAAAGGACTGCACATTTGTCTATGTCTATATTAATTTGCTGACATCAACGATATATTCTAAGTAAGATTTGTTTGTAATTCAATACAATCTGCAGTGCTAAAAACTTCTGTATAGATTTTTAAATCATCTGCATATGCCAATACTTCACAGTCCAAGGAGGTAATTAAGTCGTTTATGAAAGTATTGACGAGAAGAGAGCCAAGATTCGAACCTTGTCCTACGCCAGCACTGACCCTGAAGTTACTTGAGGTATATCCATTATATACTATGTAATTCAATCGATCCTTCAGATACGACAATAAGAATTTCACAAGATTGGAAGACAGGCCGAAAGAATGAAGTTTCTGTATTAACAGTGAATGATCAATGACGTCATTGATGCTTTTGACAGGTCCAAATAAATTGCATCAACTTGACTTCCGTTATCTAGCTTTTCACTGATATATTGAGTGATGTGAATTAAATTGGTTTAAGTCGATCTGCCCACCATAAAGCCATGTTGATTTTCGGATATTAGTGATCTTAGATTTCTAGAAATATGCGTACTTATATAAGATAAATTCTTAGAGTTTAGCAAAATTGGGCAATATGCATATTGGCCGATAATTTGAAATATTTGAGGTATCTCCTTTCTGGAATACTAGAGTGATTCTTCCAAACTTCCATAGTTGTGGGAAGGTGGACGTTTTCAGAGATAAATTAAAAAGTTGTGTGAGCGGTTGAACAAAGTGTGAAGCACATTTACGTTTAACATTACTTGGAATATCATCATGGCCTGCTGTCATTTTTAATTTTAAATGTGTAATACTATCTAAAACTTCAAGTTCTGTAAAATTTCTGACATCAAAGACATTGGTCTATTGGATAAATATATTATTATTATTATTAATATTAATAATAATAATAATACTGCCTTTATCGCGCGTTTATTGCCCAACAGAGTAACTCCAATAACAGGACAAACAGTGAGAGATAGCTAATAATAAGAGAAGGGCTGCTCAAAAAATCTTAACTAGAATAAACTTAATATAATAACTTAACTTACATAACATAAATTACACTAAAAAGTAAACACTAAGAGTGATATAATAGTGAATAACAATAAAAGTATAGTAACAGAAGTAAGATAATAACAAACAATAATAATAATCAAATGACAGAAAACTACATACTAAACAATTCAGTACACCTGCTCAGCAAATACGGCAAATGTGAAAAATTAATATCAGCAGTATTATCAACAATGTTGTTATAGTATGAGCATATTTTTAATTTTTGTGGTAAGGGATTTCTTCATTGTTTCTTTTGGATTCTTGTGATTATGAAGTAGGTTAAATAAGAATTTAATATCGTTATGGTTCCGGCGAAGTTCGAGAGGTTAAAGGTTGAATAAGTGTAGCAATGTGCTGGGATCGAAGCCTTGACGGGGGTACACCGCATTAAGTTTGAAATAAAGGTACTTCATGAATTTACGCTGAACTTTTTCAAGCATAATGGAATCGGTTTTGTAAAACGGTGTCCAAACAACGGAAGCATATTGAAGCTTTGAACGCGCAAAGGCAAAATAAAGTGGAAGTATCGACTCAACAGAAGAGAATTGTTTACTAGTTCTGATTATGAAACCCAAAGTTTGAAACGCGGTCGACATAGTGTTAGCGATGTGCTGGTTAAAATTAAGTTTAGTGTCAAATGTGACACCCAGATCTTTAACCTTTGGTACTAATTTTACATTGAGCAAATTAGCTTGCTTTTAAAGATGTTAATGATGAGATTAATGGTCACGGTTATCTGACCCTTATCAGCTCGCATAGTTAACATGTTAGACATGTTGAATTGTTGTTGTAAATACCTAACAGTGGGAGACATTCTTTTGCTAATGCAATGAATCACTTTTGATAAAACTCTGATTAAAGAAAAAAAACCCAAAGAACGATTCACCTCCTCAGAGATGCGTGATTTTGCTTTCTGCATTCAAAACCGGCCACCCCATTTTCCACTAGCCGCGTTTCTTCTGCCTCACATATAAATACGCGGGCGAGCACGGCTAAGGGGGCACACTACCCTGCCTACCCCCACCACCCAACAGCCTATCTCGAATCCGTTCGCATTACGCTATATCCAATATTCCACTCTAGCGGGTGAGATGCCCCGAGCATGCAAATGAAGTTAGTGTCGCCTGGAAATTGCGCGCGAGGTGCAGGGGGCAGGAGGGGGAGAAGCAGCCACCCCCGCAAGGAAAGGGGGGCGAACTAACGTACACACTTACACATAGTCTCACACACGCGCTATTGATTAAAGACGGCCGTGGTCCAGCGGGTAATTACCCCCCTTATCTTTACTGGCTGCTACCCCAGCCGGGCCTATATAGTACAACGTTGCAATGTTTTCGGGACGCTACATAGCGGAGCGGTTTATATGTGGAAATCTTCGGCAACTTTATGGGGTGCGAGAGATAAAATGTTACGTTGGATATGCGGGAGAGATGGAGGTGGGTCATCAATATCTCTAAGATTATGCTAGTGAAAGTGAATTTGCTTGACGACGTAGACGTTGCAATGTCTTAAAGTATTGAAAGGGGCAGAGGCTTTTCGAAGATATTTTGGTAGAAACATTTCGGCTACACAGCAACAAAAATTTATTAAAACAAAAAAATTAATAAACTTTGTTGTTCGAGAAAGAGTTGTGGGTGCTACATCAATAATACGGCAATTTGAACATGATACATTTTTAATTCCTTAAAACATTACACTAAGACTATTTCATATTTTAAAAGATATAGTTTATATCTAATCTAACTGTGTGTTCGTGCAATCATGTTGTGGTTTAATTACCAACCAGCTTTCCATTGCGTCCATGTCGATCCATATATCCATTATATCAAATGATAAAAAACTCTTTGGATTAGGGATGAACAATGATTTGACAAGCTATCGACATATTATTTATTTCAATGTTTTTTTGACATTTAATTGACAGCTTTGAAGTCAGCAGATTAATCACTCAAAACAACATAAAGTACACTCTAACGAAGATTTAGTCAAATTCATGTACGGTTTCGGGGCAATTATATTACCCCGAAACCGTACAGGGATTTTACTTGTGCGAGTAAAATTACTTTCATGTAAAAATACACCAAGGAAATTTACTACTAGTGTATGAAAATTACTAAGTAAAATGAAATTTACTGGGTAAATTTCTGGCTAAAAAAGGTCTCTTTAAAAAATTACGTTCATTTTTTTTATACAATATTAACAGCTCATATATATAGATCGACGCCAACGACAGAATTTCCAAGTCTTTAAAAATTTCACGGCAAGAGCTCCAACCATGCACCTAATTATTCGCTTTTGTAAAATGAACAAATTCTGCACACAACTCGCGGAATCCCAGAATACGATCCCATATCTCAGAGGAGATTCTACGTATGAAAAGTAAAAAAAAACAACTTAAGTGAATTACGGCGTTTCTCAAATTCCTAATTCCGTACAAAGCTGAACACAGTTTGCCACACAAATTTTTACAATGTTCCTCCCGTCCCAAATGAGGATCCAGCGACAACCCGAGGTAATTCACACTTTGCTTTTCAGGAAGAGATTTTCCATTATATTTAACATTTAAACTACTACCGCAACTTCTAGATGAGCATGCAAAGTGTATTAGGCCGGTCTTCGAACCATTCAGAATTAAATCATTATCCTCACACCAATTAGTCATTTGCTCTATAACGGCTGTAGTTAGTAGTGAGACCGTATCCCGATCGCTGTGTGCCACAACACAACCAGTATCATCAGCGTACTGAGACAAACGGCATGTGTGCAAGGAGGATTGTAGATCATTCACATAAATCATAAACAAAGTCGGACCTAAAATTGATCCGTGTGGAACCCCGGCCACACTATCCAACTTTGTTGAAAAATGCTTACTAGTTATATTATTTTTGGCTCCCTCAATACACACAAATGAACATCTATCAGAACTTAAAAACTTCAAACGCCTTCGTCAAGTCAAAGAATACCGAAACCACATTTTTCTTATCTACTTCAGAGTAGATCTGATGGTAAATTGCATCAGAGGTGGACTAACCGCTAACAAAATCAAACTGAGAGCCAGATATCAAATTATATTTATTTAGATAATCTAATACCCGTTTATATAAAATTTTTTCGAAAATTTTTGCAAATACTGAGCAATAGGCCTATAATTGTCTACGTCTACACGGCTGGCCTTTTTATGAACAGGTATCACCTTTGAAATCTTCAACCTATAGGGATAGCAACCCTCAGATAAACACTGATTTATTATCTTAGATGCGGGGTAAGCAATAGCATCTGAAGTTTTTGACTTATCCAATATTCGAGGTATTGGATTTGTTTGTCATAATATTATTTTTTTGTTTTTTCTACGAGTTGCTTATACTTTTGTTTCTTTATTTTATAAGCTTCTAATAGTGTTGGATGGCCATTCAATCTATACAAGTTAAACAAATTTTGCAATTCACCAGCTTCTCGTCTTAAATCATTATTATACCAGCAAACAGTCGTACTCTTAGCATTAATGGAATACTTTTTTAACGGAAAGCAGTTATCAAAATGATATTGAAATATATTCAAAAATAACTCAAATCTATTGTTAGCACTAACTTCTTCCTTGAACAATGTATCACTCCATCTTCCAGAATATATCCTGGAATATTTGCAATATTTCGGAACCTTCCAGATGTTGCCATTGGTTCCCTGGTCACTATAATTAATGACTCATTTGTGAAAGGTGTCTTTCCACAATGCCTTAAGACAGCTATTATCGTCCCTCTTCACAAAGGCGGTGATAAAGACGACCTCAATAATTACCGACCAATTGCCCTACTGCCTGCCTTATCCAAAATTATTGAGAGATTGATAAAAAAACAGCTAATGTCTTTTCTAAAAAAATTTAAAATTATCACCTCCCGGCAGTTTGGGTTCTTGTCCAATTCAAGTACTGCCGACGCCTTATTTTCGGTCTTCAAAGAAGTATTTAATAATATTAATAATAAACACTTCACTGCAACAGTGTTCTGGGACTTATCTAAAGCCTTTGACTGTGTCAGTCATGACATTCTGATAAAAAAACTATTTTACTATGGGATTCGTTGTACTCCTCTGGAATGGTTTAAATCGTATCTTTTCAATAGGAAACAGATAGTGAGAGGAAACAGTTCCTCCTCATCGTGTATGGGAATTGACTATGGCGTTCCGCAGGGCTCAGTGCTTGGTCCAATACTTTTCCTTCTTTTCATCAATGACATCACCGAGTTAAATATCAGTGGGAAATTTTGTCTCTTTGCAGATGACACCAGCATCACTTGGAGCAACCCTAATAGAGATGAGCTACAAAATATTATAGCTAAGGATCTAACCATCATCAAACATTGGTGTAACTCCAACCGCCTTTGTTATAACAAAGATAAAACAGTGGTTCTACCTTACAAAGATGCACTGCAGCAACCTTGTCTGTTCGATAACGACACCATCAATATGGTTCAATCTGTTAAATTCCTGGGACTTGTCGTTGACAATACCCTTAAATGGTCTCACTATATTGACACTCTCTCAAAAAAATTGTCCTCTGCGTGCTTTGCAATACGATCTGTAGCCAGGGAGCTCAATCCTTCCACTGCTCGCATTACTTATTTTGCCCTTTTTGAATCCCATCTACGCTACGCGCTGCCCTTTTGGGGCACCTGCAGTTTGTACAACTTTAATACAATCTTTAAATTGCAAAAAAGGGCAATTCGCTACACTTTTCAACTAGGGACCAGAGATCACTGCCGACCATACTTTTTAAAGTATAAAATCCTGACCCTCCCGGCACTCTACGTCCTGGAATCTGTCTCACTAATTCGAAAACATATTAGTGATTTACCGAAAAGGCCCCTTCATAACCACGTTACAAGACGGTTACAACATGACCTTTATTTACCTGTACCCAGTTCTGAGTTAACTAAAAACTCAATTTTTTACAATGCCATCAAGCTATACAACCTTCTTCCGATCCAACTGAAATCGATACCCACATACGTCCAGTTTCGCAGAAAGGTAAAATCTTACCTTCTTCAGCAACCTCTTTACGCTGTTAGCGATTTTTGCGGAGAGGGGTAACACTAAATTTCTTTCCTTCCAACTTTCATCTCCCCTATTCTTTCTTTATGCGGGCAGCACAATCTCCTGGTTTATTCATTAACGACTGACACTTTCAATCTTTGTTTACTGTATATGTACCTATTTTTAAGTTTTTTAATTACTGCTTTGTCCACAAAATTAATTTGTAATTTTTCTTGACAATAAAGCATATTTATTATTATTATCCTATTTTGAAATCGATATAAATATTGATGACTTAATATACATTAACAACAAGGGAATACAGCTTCAGAGCATGCCCGAACACTAGTCTAAATCCGCCAACCAGTTGTAGAAAAACTGCCACCTCCGCTGACCAAGAAGCCGCCGCCAGCCCAGGGCAACCCCGCTAAACCCCATCCTCGACCTCCGGCATCCTACTTTCCGGGCGGGTCATCTGTAAGACGTGACAATGCAGTGCCGGCAACATAAATTAAACTTTAGCACTTGCCACAGTGGCCGGTAGGGTGGACACAGCAGATAAGGCACGGCCATATATCAGGCCGAGAGATAGGGGATGCAAATTCTGACTATTCTTCAGAGCGAAGCGGCGGCGGTCTTCATCGTTTGGGCGGTAACCCGGCGTCCAAGATAGCGCCGCACGCACACAAGCGCGCCGATTCGCCGTAACTGGATAATGGATAGCTCAGATTTGCATCACTCTAACGAGTTTAACCGTTCCCTGAGCGCGGCCACCACCTTATATGTGTAGTTGCGTCCTTGTCTTTAAACCCCCTCACCTCCCCCCTTTTGCGCCCTTCCTGCATAGGGAGTAGTTCTGGTAATTACAGTTTGCTATTGTGTTGTATTCGGGAAGAGTCGCTGCTTTGCACTCGAGTGAATAAATGGAAAATTATGACTGCAACTTCCAATGATACAATTACCAGTTATAACCAACCATCGGGATTATCAGTTGTCTTCGATTAACCAAAGTAAAAAGAACTTCTAATCTTATGCCGAGTTGTATCACCCTGTTTGGATACTAAACTAAAGTCCCTGTAGCTACCGTCTTTGAGCCACCAATTCGACGAGAAAGCTCCTAAGTTTACGACACCCTTGGAGTGGGGGGGACTTTCTTAATTAAACAGCTACGGCTGTCCTCCGCTATTAGCCAAACGAGAAACACATCGCCCGGCATCGAAATGAAGATGTTGGCCGACCTCCCTAAGGCTCCCCTCCCGGGCAGTCGTGGGCCTGCGTTTTTTAATTAGTGCGGTAATTACTGAGAGAAGTTAGCACGGGTACAAACGGCATCAGCGCAGGGTGTAGCAAAGGAAAATTGGATTTACGTGTGAGGATTAGCAAAAATAAAACGCGTTGCAAATTGTTTCTTCCTTCCTGCGTGTAGGACGCGAGGTTCTCGCATTGGAAAATAATGATTTTTGCAATTATGTTGTAACGTAATGGGATTCAAAAACACGTTTCAGGTTGAGTTGAATCGATGCTCATTTGTCTCATATTTTTCCAGTCAGAATCTTATTAAATGGAGGCTTTATAAGGTCTTCCAAAGAGGTGAGATCCTTAGATAGTTAAGATTTCAGGTTGAGTTGAATCGATACTTATTTCTCTCATCTTTTGCAGTCAGAATCGTATTAAATGAAGTCTTTATAAGGTCTTCCAAGGAGGTGAGATCCTTAGATAGTTGAGATTTGATGTGATAAAGTCTTGTTCACTCATATCTTTTTCTGTTTTTCCAAGGAAGTGATAGACTTGAAGTACTCCGGAATCTTTTTCCATTCAGTTCTTCTCAAAAATTGATTCTGCGTAGATGTAAAACCAGAAGCAATTGAAGGCACGAATGGACGTTGGTTTTTTGTCAAAATTTATTTTATTTTACGAATGAAATTCAAATAAATGAATTTATAATCATTTTGTAAAGATATATGAATGGCCGGAAAGTTTCAAATTTGACTTGAATTTTCTGGAAATTCAATTTTCGTTACATAGTATCTTAAACCTACTCGCAGAAAAAGAACGTTCTGATATTTAATGAATCTAAAAATCATAGCGTCCGGTAAGCAGTGTCCCAGAATCAAACTTATAGGAGTTAGCTAGTTAGTAATATTTTGTATTGTTTTGGTGATTGTCAATCTGAAGGAACCATGAAATGCATAATTTCAAATATTTCAAAATAATTTTTCTTTTTTGATTTTAGGAATGAAAATTTTTCAAAAAAATACATAATATACTATGGTTCAATATCTAACAGATAGCGACAGCGCCGTTTTTCTAAAGAGAATAGTTTTCTAGGAAAGAAAAGTTAAAGATAGGTCTGTTTGGGGCACATTTTTCTGATTATTTCAAGGTCAGAGGGAAGTCGGGGAGTAAAATACCCCTATATTACCTTCTTATGACTTGTCAGTACCCATGCATAACTTTTTTCAAAAATCCATTCTGGGAGCCAGTTCACCATGCTTATTCGGCTAGACCCTTTTGCGATAGACCTTAAGTGATTATACCTCTAGGTAGTAACTTTCACTTGAGGATAAACTCCTACTTTGATAACTTTAAATTGGCTAAAAAAATTAAATATTTTTGGACCTCTGTTCATAATTATTAATTATAAATCGTGAAAAACTAAAGATCTTTGAAGCAAACGTCGAGAAATACTAAGTACATAAACAATATAATACCTTTTGAAATGTATGTCTAATATCAATTTCACAAAGCACATTTTTGAATAGTAATTTTCTTCTTTATAATTACAATAAATAACGTTTTATTTCCTCAATACATATTCGCATGAAACCGCTAAGGCAACACACCGAACTATTAAAAAGAAACTAAATAAATTGAGGTTAGTGATTAAAAAGTTAACAATGACGTCATTACTCATTATTCAAGCATAAATGATGTCATAATACGTTTTCGAACGTCAACAGTTTTGGCATTAACACATCACGCTGTATAGTTGGGAGATATCGAGTAACCAATACGAGACCTAGTATAAAATGACTTTTACCAGATCAATATTGACAATAGCACATTATAATCTGCCTGCAAAATTAACGATGCCTTAATTTTTGTTTCGAATTCTTGCGAATGCATTAAAATAAAAACTTTTAATATATAAAACGGCGACTTTGTTGAATTTAAGTTTAATTTCGGATTACAAACAACTTTCATGTAGATTTTTTTATTTAAAATAATAAAGATGGATATAATACTTTTTCCTTGAGGCAATTTTTCGCTTTATTTTTAATTAATTAACATCTTGTCCATTTGATCTGGGTTTGGAAAGCAGAATATTTCATATACAATAATTTTTCGTCATAAAATTAATAATTATGTATATGTGAAATGATATAAATACTTATTTAAAAAATAAAAGTAGTTTGTAAAATTACAACTATTAAACCTTGTACACGTACAACGCTTTCATCGTTTCCGTAGTGTAGTGGTTATCACGTGTGCTTCACACGCACAAGGTCCCCGGTTCGATCCCGGGCGGAAACACTTTTTTTTCTAAAAATGAAAATTTTTAGGAAAAAAACCCTTTTAGTATAAAATGTATATTTAAAAGATATAATATGGAAATCAGTGTTTGAAAAGAAAGTTTTATACTATTAAAGGAGTTTTTATAGGTCATTAGTTACCTATTACTATTACTTGAATGTTTTATTTTAATTATGAATACATAGTGCAAAAGGAGCAGTTTAAATTGTTTAAAGAAAATAAACAGTGGTAATATACGAACCGTTTGTTAAGACTTAAAGGTCATCAACTCATAAAGCGCCAGAAAAATGTAACAAAATTACTTTCATTCATTCAAATTTACGCAAATAAAACATCCTTATTACGAAATATATTCGCTTGTGTTTCGTCAGATATCTTTTATCATTTCAGCGACCCTTCCGCTTACTTAACGGAGGATGTATGCCTGGAGTGTGGGTAGGGCAACACAGTTGCCGCTACCTCGGTTCGGGAAGGGAGCGCGGCAAGACATTAGGTGCCTGATGCCCATCTCTCTTCTCCGGCGGGTCCGGACGACGACGGGGCACACGCAACAAGACGCGCAACCAAAAACTGGATGCGTAAGGTCAGGGATAAGAATCTGTGTTATTCGGCGGGGCCTCTCCGTGTGCCCGGGGACCATTAAGAAAAGGAGAAAACGCGGTTACGATGGTGGAGGAGTAGGAGAAGTGGGAGAGATGGGACGACGCGACTGCGGAAGGTCGGCCCGGGATCCGGAAGGAGGAATTAATGTAGCGGCAGCCGCTAGTGACGATACGGAGTATCGTCGATGCTCGCTTCTCTGATAAACATTCAACGATACTCTTAAGTGTATGCTTACACATAAGTAGGTAAAACTAATATATCTACTGAAAAATATATTTTATTCACAATCATACACTGAGAGAAATCCTTGTAGTAAAAACTTACATGGCGTAGTACTAACGATTTTGTAGAAATAAGTAATACAAACAAGTGGGCTCTAACGCACACGTTTATCATTTAATACTAGCCGTTATAGGAAAAGTTCACAGCTGTTTGTAGGATCAATTTTGTCTGGAATAGTAACACAATTGTGTTAAAATTTGTATATATTTGGAAGTAGCAAAAATTGATACTCTATTGTAGGAAAACTTAGCACACATTCTGTAATTATTTCCCAATGTCAGTATATATTTTTACAAGTACCTTACTGTGATATCTACCATTGCACAAAAATATGCCAATAAAGCCACAAGATCATACAATAAAAAAGACTATATGCTTAAAACCCATTCTATTTCGTACTTAAAAATATACATATCTATATGAGGCAATTATAATTCGTAATAAAAATAATCTTCTATACGCTTAATATACATACATATTAGAATGTCTGGTGAATAAATACTTGATACATTCTTTATTTTAATAAGTTCGACATTTTCGACAGTGTACGTTGAAACTAATAATTTATTTAATCAGGTTTTTTTTTTTTATGTTTATATTTGGAGAGATTGTAGTTGTTTTTAATTTGGGTATATATTCACATACAATATTTTCTATCATTAGTCGACATGGAATTGGTGTAAACAGATATAACGGGGATAGCGCTGTTTCTGCATCCCCAATTACATTTACATAACGCGCCAATTTGCATTGACATGCTCATCGACGATTGGCGTTCTCGATCACGCGACACTGAAATACACATGTGTAGTTCACTGCAATTATCCTCCCTTTTGGTTTTACCTGTGTTAGGTGCGGCTGTGAAGAATAGTGCTCTCTTGATGTTTTAATATATATACTTCCCAATTTATTTATTACAATCTTACTATATTACTGTGGTAGTTTCAGTTAATAAACCGCCTTCAGGCACTTACGTAGTGATGTAATAGTACCAATAGTCGATTGTCAATGGAAGAAAATTTTAAAATTACCGAAAGTAGAATGCAATTGTCGATTACAGTGTCGGAGAGGGTACGCCCGCGTTGCGGTAGCATCAATAGTGTAGTAAAATTATAATAAATAAATTAGGAAGTACTACAGAAGACTGCTGTTTTGTTTTAAATATTTGTGTTGTGTTGAAGTCTGTTCTTTGTGAATTTACTTAGTTTAAGAATATATGTTTCTAGTTTGTTAACATAGTGTATCTTTACTACCTACTTTGATCCTTTTAATAATGACATGAAACTTTAACGATGAATTATAGAATTAATGATAAAAATATTAGAAATGCTACAGTCGACTGAAACATTTTAAAACTGCAAGGTAGACATTTTACATACTAAATTAGATAAAATTTACAATAAGAATTAGTACAAATTATTGCAAATATATAGTAATTTGCATAAGTATATACTACATATATTAATACACAAGTTGAAACTTATCCACACAACAATGTAGTATTAAGTTATATATCTTTTGTGGATGTTTCAATAAAGGTAAGTAAAATTTATTATAAAATTATAATAATTTAAAATAATGAGTGGAATAAATATTACTACAACAGGTGTTAATTTATGCTCACCAGTATATCGAAAAGTCACACAAAATTATATACAATTTTACTACAGTAAATACTACTTTATCTTACAACGTTCTTGAAAGAAAACTAACTGTTCATTCTTGTTTTTCATACAAATTGTAAGAATTAATACTACAAACTTAGTGCTACAATTTGACAATGACAAATCCACGATAGCTTAGAAATCGAGTCAGTAGTTTGTTGACAGTGACAGTTTTAAGACAGTGAGCATACAGTGAGTTTGTAAAATAATGGATATTACTCGTGAAGATTTTCGTTGGATGATTTTTTACGATTATAGAAAAGGTCTAACTCCACAAGAATGCGCTATATCGCTTCGGTCAACTTTTGGTAATTAAGTACCATCAGAGAAGCGAGTTTACAATTGGTTTGCAGAATTTGGTCGTGGTCGTGCCTCAGCGAGTGATGAATCACATGAAGGTCGGCCAAAAACTGTTGTGATTCCAAAAAACATCGATGTTGTGCGGAAAATGATAGAGCACGATAGACATGTGACTTGCAGTGAGATAGAGGCATCTCTTACCATATCGCAGACTACAATACATTCGATTTTACATGAATATTTACTTGTAAAAAAGAAATAATGTTCCAGACGGACTCCACATAACTTGACCGAAGAACAGAAGGCAGCTCCTGTGAATCAAAAATTCGGCGCAGGAACAGCAAAATCCGTATACAACATTGCCACAGGTGACAAAACATGGATATATGCGTATGAGCCGTAAACCAAGCAACAATCTACTGTATGGGTGTTTTAAGACGAACCGAACCCCACAAAAGTTGTTCGTGCAAGGAGCACTTCTAAGAAAATGATCGCTGGTTTCTTCGGCCGTACAGGAGACATCGCAACAACTCCTTTAGGGGATCGAAGAACTGTTAAGGCTGAATGGTATACAGTAATTTGTTTGCCAAAAGTTATAGACGAAATCAGGAAGAACAACCGAAAACGTCGCATTATTCTTCATCACGACAATGCGAGTGCCCATACAGCACGTCTAACAGTTGACTATTTGAAGAAGAAAACTGTTGAAATAATGTCTCATGCGATACCCACTCTGTATAGCCTTCTATAAGATAAGAGAAGCATTTTGTTAGTCTTGCATTTTGCAATAATCTTTGGCATCTAATATGAATCCCGCACAAAGGGAAAAGCGGAGTGAAAACACCAAGAAAGCCGACTTAATACGTGAGATTTTTTACCGTTCGCGTTCCCCGCGATTCTCCAACGCCGAACGAGAAACACGGCATAAAACTGCCGTATCTCCGAACCAAAATTTATTACCCGCAATATTTTTATAACCTCTCCTCTGCCTTTTTTTTTCCTGAAATATCAGTGGCGTCGGCGGCCCTGTCTCACCTCCGGGACTTAATTTATTGTGTTCCAGGTTCCAGTCGTGTTGCGGCGCCGCGCTTGTGTGCGTTTGATCTTTCCTTTTTTCCAATTTTATTTGCTGTAGAACTATAGATAGAATCACCTTGAGTTTCTTTTTTTCGTTCTTTTTTGGTTTAGCGCATGATGCATTTGGAAAGGAGAAAAATCGCGACAAAAGCGTATACGAAGATATATGTCTAATTAATTTTTATTTTTATGGATTTTGGTATAATGTAATGTGTGACCAGTTTTATTTATTATATCTACATAACGAAGCTGGTTAAGATGGAACGATATCAGCTGATCAACTCGACAGATAGGCCTATAAAAATGACATCAGTTCCTAATAATTGGATTATAATGATTCGCTATTGTGCTTACCTGTAGGATTAGGTTATGTTATATTTTATATACAGTGTGGCAACCGTTCATAGCACGATGCATGTATTAGTAACTACTGGTCGACTATAAATGGGCGTGCCACCTTGAATTGCCACGCCTACTTAGCGGCACGCGGATGGCATTTACAAACGATAGCGGACGTATTATAAGTTACACGTATAAATGTATTGGGGCATATAGGCAAATCAAAGTCTTTTAGAGTTCTATGTTATAGCATAAGTGATTAATAACATTACATGTGGTAGAAAATACTATTCCTGAAAAATAAAAAGCACTGTTAGAGGTAGTGTGTTCCCGATATAAGTAAATATTTTTAGTTGTTTGAAGCATCAGATAATCACTGATAACATGTCAGTGAAGTAATTCACCACAGCCTCATAAATAACATAAAAAATCAAAAATAAATAATCAGGACTCCTAAACTTTAAAATAAAAACTAAAATAATATTGTTCAACAAGTATAAAATCTAAAAACGCAACTGTAATAAAATAATGGAAAATAAAATATTTAATTCTTAAAACAGAATTGTATTCAACATTGCAATAAACCTGCAATTAGCTAAAAGAGAATATTATTCTTAAACAATAATAAAATTTGAAGTAAATTAATTTATTAAGTGTTCAAATAAACCTCCCTCTTGATAAGAACAGTAACCCAACCGATCATAAAAATTCCAACGAACATTTGTTAACATATCTGCTTTGACAGTATTACTGATTTCAATAATTCTCGCCCGCAGTTCCTCTAGGTTTGATGGCCGTTGATCACCGTATCCGTATATTGTATTATGTAAAAAGGGCCATAAAAAGAAATCGATTGGAGCTAGATCAGGGGACCGCGCTGGCCATTTAATAGGGCCCGAGTTACCGATCCATCTGTTTTCAAAAACCGCGTTTATAAAGTTTGTTACAATGCGTGTATTGTGTGCTGGGCAACCATCTTGCTGAAACCAAACTTCATTTATATTAAATCGCTCCCGTATTGCCGGAATAATATTATTTTCAAGTAACTGTAGGTATCTATTTCCGTTTAAATTACCGTCAATGAAAAAAGGCCCAATTATATGATTTCCAATGATACCTGCCCATACATTTAGCTTCTGTGGATACTGCGTTCGCGTTGGTATATTTAAATGTAGATTTTTACGCGACCAGTAACGACAAATTGCGCGGTTATGATGCCCGTGTAGGTAAAATGTTTTTTCATCTGTGAACAATACGTTGTTAAAAAAAAATTGGTTATCGTGATATTTATTTATCATTCTTTCGAAAAATTCCATTCGGCGATAATAATCATCGGGAAGAAGTACTTGTGAACTTGTAAATTTGTACGAACGATATTTATTAGTACGTAAAATCTTATGAACCGTTGTTTTAGAGATACCTAATTCGCGAGCAATTTGTCGAGATGACATAGTGGGATTTACTTCAACTAAAGCACATACTCGAATTTCTATATCGCTTACATTCTTATCCGGAACAACTTTATTTTTATTATTTACTAAAGAAAATGTAGTTTCAAATCGATTAACGGTCCTACGAATGGTGCTTGCATTGGGAATTTGACTTTCGGGGAAATTAGCAAATAAATCCCGAGTTACTTCCGCGGAATTACCACCGTAAAAGTGTTTAATCATGAAGAGTTTTTGCTCCGGCGTATAGTACTCCATTTTTAAAATAACCGTTATCTACCTACCAACAACGCGTTTTATTAAATAGTACGAGCGAGTAGTTCTCCCGACGAAATATAAAATGCATCTGACACCACGTGAGCGACGGCTCATGTGCCTGTGCGGCGACAGCGTAGAAATGTGGATTTCTTGACAAATACGAGTGCATGATAACAATATGCTAATGTAATCCAGTCGAATATTCCGTATACTTCTTCACCGTTCTAATGCACGGATACCTCTGTGTATCTCACTTACACTGCAGGATCGCTATAATGCGGACGCAGGCGGACAATTGGTATATATTTAAATCAAACATGTTCCGTTTTTTAATTCAAGAAAATATATTTTCAAATAAAATTATTTAGATGATTAGATACAAACAAATATATCTTTGTCGCCATTTAACATTATAATTTTGTTGACTCAATGCAAATTTGTTTGACTCAAGAACTTTTGTTTTTCTGTGCAGAATATTGAGATTTGAATTTGGCGCCACAATACTGAGTATAATATTTTTTACATTCACCAATCCTCCTCATTCATATTACACTCTTTTTCCATGTTAGATGTAAGAATGTACAACATATTTTACCTAGTCATAACAGCCAGTTCCTCTTTACAAATGTGCGTTTTACATACAAATACATATATATAAATTATGCATGCACTATGTATTATACTACAAGTGAATGTTATGTACTACGTATGTATATAACAATGACATTGAACTTGTCGACGGAGTTCGCGTTTTTTTTAATTCGTTTGTTTTCGTCTCGGCTCCCTACCGAAAAAAAAAGTTAAAAAGGGCGTTGCGCCGCAGTACTGTGGCCCGCGAAAGCAGCCACGGAGTGTATAGAGAGGGCAGCGAGTGCAACAACATCCCGAAAAGAGTTATTTTTACTTCGCAAACCGGTCATATAACACGCGATGTGTAAACAGGGTGATAACAACAGCAACATCATATACATTAACAGTACGCAAATGTGTATGGTATTCTTGTTTTAATGATTGGTTTAATTTCTGTATTATTTTTAAGG
Source organism: Cetonia aurata (assembly GCA_949128085.1). Lineage (NCBI taxonomy): Eukaryota > Metazoa > Arthropoda > Insecta > Coleoptera > Scarabaeidae > Cetonia > Cetonia aurata. The sequence continues at coordinate 63,205,869 of OX421884.1, read as the reverse complement.
TTCTTACAAGGTGTTATTCGTTTGTTAAATTATATTCAACATTAAACTTATTATAAACAATATAAACGCAACAAATCTCTCAATCCACTTTATCATTTTAAAAGATTATTTTATTTATGCAGTTGAAATCCCGCATGTCATAAAGATAAATAATTGGGATTGTGAACCATCGAGGCTTCGATACTTGAAAGATAATTTCTAATAAGCTATATTTGTTTGTCTCTTAATAAAGGACGTTATTAAGAGACAAACAAATATAGCTTATTAGAAATTATCTTTCAAGTATCGAAGCCTCGATGGTTCACAATCCCAATTATTTATCTTTATGACATGCGGGATTTCAACTGCATAAACCTGTTCGTTATGGAAATTAATTACCCCTCTTCTTGTGAAACAAGCTTCATCCGTAAACAAAATAGTGTTCCCAAAGTTTAAATCTGCTTCTCTTTGCCCATTAACAATGCGACAAAAACCCAGACGCATTTCGGGATCATGTTCTAAAAGATCTTGAACTGCTATTTTATGGTATGGATATAGCAACTGTTCTCTAATTACTGCGTGAACGACATCTTTACATATTCCTACTTCCCTACCTATTCGTATAGTACTTATTTCTGGATCTTCTTCAACACGTTCTAAAATTGCTTCTTCAACTTTAAGAACCCTTACAAATCGCTGCCTTCCATAATCAGCGGTTGCAGGAGCAAAGCTACCGGTCTCCCGAAGTCGTCGCTCAACGGCAGCAAACGTTGGGTGACTTGGTATTCGACGATTTGGAAACCTTTTAGAATACACTCTAACACACTCTCGAGTATTTCCTTCACAAAATCCAAATACCAATAGCATATCATATATATTCTGCATTGGTGTATTGTAAGGCCATGATAAATCACGAAAAGTTAAGCTTTAAGGTATTTTAGATTTGGCACTATTATTATTTCATTTGTTTACGATAGAAATCATAGGTGACTGGATTACTTTTTGCTTTTTTCGAACGCACGACCATAAGCACTTTTTTTCGTTTTTCTCGAAAACGAATAAACATAAGAAAATTTTACAAGAGAGATAGTTTGATCGCTTTTGAATACTCTATTGAATAAAAATTATTTCGTGTCTTTACTATAGACAGCAAAAAAATTATGTTAATTTTCATAATGGTCGTGCGTGTTTCATTCACTTCCGGTATTAGTATTTTCTTGAAATTTTCTCAAAACATTTGTCCAATAATACTAACTGACCATGCCAAATCTTATTAAAATCGCATAAGCCGTTTTGAATTTATAATAAAAATACGATTTCAACATTTTAACTTCAAGGCCGCATAGCGCCCAAACTAAGCGACTTTGGACTAATGTAAATTTACTTAAATCGGCTTATTTTGGTCTAAGGAATATGTGGTAGGCGTGTGTAAAGATCTTTTACAGACACCTTGTATATCTTCGACGGTTTTAAAAATCCAAAAAACGAGAAAAGAAATATGTATTACTGCACGTTAATATCACTTTTCTTTACAATTTAACCAATGTTCAAATTTCTATGAGCAGCAATGTAAGTATGTACATATTTTGCATAATTGCACCTACAATTCAAATTATAGCGCAAAATAAATCTTGCTCCTGGTATTACTGTCGTCAAACGTGAATGAATAATCATTTTGGCGGGCGACCTATCGTAGTCGACGATTTACGAAACGCTCCACAGCATTGAATCAGCTAGCCTTCGCTAAACAGCGTTGCAGTCGTCGCGTCGCTCAGATGATGACGGGCAATCACCCACTCCGATTCTCCTGCAGACCGGGCTCGGCACAGTCGCCTCGCCGGCCGGTACATCGCGGTACAATCAACTCTAGTGTGTGCGAGTCGCTCGCGAAATAATTACACGGGACCCGAAACTAATTTCAATCAAAATAAGGATGACGCAAACGAAATGCGCGCTAGCCCAGTCCGCGTTGGTTCGGCGCTCGCTGCAGCTCTATGCATGCAGTCGCATAACACGCGAAGCAGAGGCAAAGCCGCTATATAATACCATACATAGGTAGTCTCAGAGGCAGCACAGCGACGACTATGCACATGCACGCCGTGTTTAAGCAAGGGCAAAAGTGCATTTACCTTTTCGTAGCACGCTGACATAGTGCTCTTGGTATAGTACGCTAATTAAACGAATGGCACTAATTCGTGACTGTGCATATGAGTGAATGATTAAGTAGGTGCCAACGCTTAGCATGTATAGTCCTTCTTGTATTCAAATTAATTAAACGAATTTGCTAGGGACGAAAGCACCTAAAGTTACATGTTTTTAATTATATCATAAACGAATTAATAAGTATTGTAATAAATAAATAAAACCAAGTTTGAAATATTCCCCAGGAATAAAACTAAAAGACTCTTGATTAAAATATAAAGACATTTAGAAGATTGCTCTACTTATCTTGTCATTACGGTTAAATTAAAAATAACTTGTTGGTAATGAATTGTTGCCGCCAAATCTTGTGATTCGGTGAAATGTATATTAAAGTGATAGATATTTTCAAGGAAATTACAAATATATCAGGTAAATTAAACACTTTATATTAAAATATAACAATTTCTCAGCAGTAATACATAAATATATCTGTAAATCGTGAATCAAACACAAGCAAAAACAGTAAAATCAACTCTTTTAACAAAGAAAAGGTGGACCTATAATTATTGAATTCGAGCTCTGTATAATTATACTACGTAAAATTAAGTTAATTGACCGTTTTAAACTTCTAGGTTCTAAACTGAATTAACTGGTAAAATCTGTTGGTTGTTAGGGCTTGTGGAATTAAAAATACAATTTCCAATAACGCAGTTTTATTAACACGATCTTATTACTGAGAACATCGACGAATAACTAACTAAAAAACTAACTCTGTTAGGTAAACCGTACGGGCAGGTATATTGGAGAGCGCGTGAGTCATAAGCTCCAACAAAGAAAATGCACTATCCTACGATTAGATCATCATCGATAGGGTTCTTACAAAGAAGTTGGTTTTTTTTTTTTTGTGTTACTATTTCCAATAAAATCAATTAAAATATCTTTTAAGAATTGTGTAAGCACTAAGCACATTTCCGCTTGATTGAGTTTTAAAATTTTTTAATTAAGACATTTATTCTGATATTAAAAAATTACTAACATATTTCTAGTTTCTTAGATAAATGTTTTTTTCTATTTTGCGTTCATAAAAACGCAATTGTAACACGCTTTTGCGTATCGAAAAGTGCTTCATTGTGATACGCCTTTTTTCATTTCTATAGGTTGGCTGTATTGAATACATTATGACAGAAAGCAAAATTGACGTTTAATGCATGTAAATTGTAAATACTTTAATCAAAAATTCTATACAAATTTAGTTTACATTGTTATTGTTATGAAACGTGGAATTACTGTATACATTTACACTGACGGAACAAGTATCTTGAGCATGTATTGTTATGCCAGGCAAATTCTTCGTAACAAAGTTTTGCTGAGTTATGTTATTGGCTTTAATGGTAGACTCTTGTGATTGAGAATCATTCGATGATATAACTCTAGAATGACCAGATGTACTTGGCCCTGATAAGTTGTGCGCTACAGCCACTTTACTTTTCATAGATGTTTCGATGTAACCCTCAGCTACCGCAGATGACTTCCATCCACCATGACGTTTTATAGTCAGCAAATCACTGCCTGCGTCTGCTAAGTGTGTAGCACTAGAACGTCTGAAGCAATGTCCAGTATAAAGCTCTGAATTGGGCAATTTTAGAAAATCAGCTATTAATTTAGGCATTTTGCCAATCGTATTAATTCCAATCGGGCACGATATACAATAACCATTGCGATATGTAAGGAAGAATCTTGAATGATTAATATTTTTTGGTCGCAGGGCGACATATTTTTTAATTAAAGTAATCCATCTTTCATCCGTAATTGCAAAAACTCTTACGATATTATTTTTTGTTTTAGGTACTGTCACCAAAATAATATCACTCTTAAATTCTAAATCATGTATGGACATATTTGTTAATTCATCTCGTCTACAGGCACCTGTGTAACCCATTATTAAAACGATCTAAAATTAAATCCATTACATAAAAAATTACATTTTGCAAATAATATCGTACCTTTATTGCTAAATACAATGCGTCAGAACCTTCTTCTATAAATTTATTAATATCTTCAATGCATAAAATTTTAGATTTCTTAGCCTCGTATCCCTCAGAGAATCGTTTTAAATAGGCTTGTAATTTCATATATTTTGATATGTCTGTATTTTTATAAATGGAAAAGCAAGAACGAAGCATGGAATACATAGACCATAAGGTAGAAGATTTCTTATTTTTACCTTGTAATTCAAAATATGCCAATAAAATGTTTTCAGATATTGTGTTGACATTATTCTGTACAGCCCATAGTTCAAATTGATGGTAGCATTTTTCATATACTGCTTTTGATTTTTTCGGTAATAAATTTATGACGGCGTTATCCGCAATTTCACGCAGTTGTGGTGGCGTACAAGATAAATTTGTCTCAGTATCACTCATTTTTTACAGTTTACAGAGACTATATTATGAAATATATTGTTTAAACAATTTAAATAGCCGAGTTTGAATTTTGAATTCGTCAAATGTCAATCGTATGTCAATGTGACCAACTTCATATAAAAATAAAACTCAACATTTTTAATGAGATTTTTATTAAGTATTTATTATCAATTTATAATGCAAAATAGAAAAAATAGTATAAAGGACTCGTTTCATAAGGCTTTTTGTCGCACTCGTTCATTAGAAAACTCGCCTGCGGCTCGTTTTCTAAACTTGAACTCGTGCGACAAAATCATGCCTTATGAAACTCGTACTTTAATATACTATTATTGTATTATTTCGTATTCACCGATATATGTACATATACGCTTTTCCAATAATTTTGACAGTTTATTTTATATACTGCTTATTAATAAAAGTTTTTCTCATTTGTTTCTTATTTACGTTAGATAACACCAGGAGATTTCTACAAGAGAGTTAACGCGAAAAAGCTTATTCTAAGTAGTACCTGGGATTAACGGTTTGAAAATGCCTGTCTACGTCAGTTGGTTTATTTAAGCCGCATTGTTCGAAACGAGTTCTTTATCCAAAACTACCAGAACAAGGAACTCTCAAATTATTCCACAGATTAAGAAACTTTCTTAACATATCTGCAATAAATACTAAGGCGATTACAGTTTAATTATATTTAATCAAACATTTTAAGATTAATACTTAGATAAATATGGGATTGTAACACTTTCTACAATACTGAAATTACAGATAAATTCCTAAATGTTTTTAGTGCAGTTTAAATTACTGTAGCCATGCACTATAATAATTAAAGAAATTTGACAATTAGTAAAGACGGTATGGTATTATAAAGGCTTATTCATACACAATTTCAGAATGGACTTAACTATTTATATTTAAACCGGATAAATATATTCGGAACCATAAAATTAAATACAGATTACTAAAATCGGTTCCTGGAATTTGATTAAATTTCATTTTCAGTTAACGATTATTAAATTAAATAGAATTTATCGGAAATTATTGGAAGATTATACATATAGCAACACTGATTAGAGTAATTACAATAGCATGAGAGAGACAAATATATAAAATAAAAATCTTGGTTTGGCAGTGAGTACTTCCTAATTTATTTTCTATATGTACTGTGGAGCTACCGGTTTCGACTTATGTCTTCATCAGGCTATACTGCCACAATAGTCAAAATTTTGAATATTTGTAAAACTACAATTGTTAGTGATGTAGAGGAAAATTATGATATATTCGGGTGCCCCAGGCGAACCTTCTCCGGCATCCCGACTTCACCGCGATGTATTACACAATAAAGCTGGTTTTACTGAAAATGGAATATTTAATTTCCACAACAATCATGTTTGGTGTCACGAGAATCCTCATGCTACCGTTGAAGCTCGGCACCAGCAACGTTTCTCTCTAAACATCTGGTTAGGCATGATAGGGGAACGGTTGTTAGGACCGATTGTTTTGCCACAACGCTTAACAGGTCCTGTATACCTCGAGTTCTTGGAAAATACTTTACCTGAACTTTTGGAAGATTCACCTATAAATCTAAGACTGAACCTCTGGTTTATGCAAGATGGAGCTCCACCGCACTTTACGCGTGCTGTTAGGGAACATCTTGACAATGAATTTCCTGGGAGATTGATAGGGTGAGCAGGTCCCATTGCTTGGCCTCCAAGGTCTCCCGATCTAAACCCGTTGGAGTTTAGTATCTGGGGTTATTTGAAAAGTTTAGTGTACGCAACACCGGTAAACGATCTTCCAGAGTTGCGCCAACAAATAGAACACTGTTGCCAGATAATACGAGAGAAACCCTTGTTTTTTGAAAGAGTGCGCGCTTCCTTTGAAAGCAGATGTAGATTCTGTGTCGAAATGGAAGGACGTCATTTTGAACATCTTCTTTAGTTATAATCTATTTTATGTTAAAATACAATAACATCTTAATAAAAACCGCTAAAGCAAACTTATTCTGCATTTGCGATAAAATCGCTGTTATCTCGTAAACAGTTAATTTGTGGACATATGTTTATTATGACTTTTAACCTTATTTTCGATCGTACTACATGCCCTTAAAATCTTTAAACGATGTTTCAAAACACCCTGTATATTGTGCATTCGAAATTTGGTAGAAGAAATCATTAATGTTACTAAGCGTATAATAGTTCTTCAGAAGTGGAGAAGATCACGAGAAGATGATCGAAACGTCAAGTAATTTAAACTTTCTACACGGCAGAGAACTCGAGAACCGAAGAGCAGCCAGCAACGACGGCCGTGAAAGCCTAAAGACTACTGAATGCTGAATACCTAGATTTAAGTAATGGACTATGAGGCATAAGTTATCTTTTTGAAAAATATTTAAAATTTCGAATTTAAAATGTTGTTAATTCGATGAAAAATTGTTTGTAGAGATTACGTTTGCAAACAAATTTCTTCTGTCAGACACAAGTCTTGTAACAACTACCAAACATTCTCAAACTTATCATCCGAATCCGATTATGCTGTTATCAAAAGTGATTGAGAATAACTTGCTTTAATAATATACCAGATGGTTGCTGTAGTGCCGAATTAAACAACCCCTATTGTGCTGTTAATTGTGATTTAATTTGTATGAGTTTTCATTATCTTAAGATTTGGCCACGCCTGGTGTAGACGAACAAGAATACAAAACAATCGCAAATGCAAATTATTTAATAATTCAAATGCATAACTGATAAAAATTAACATAATATTAACTCTAACAAAAGGTGTATCGAAGGTGCGGTTAAAACCGATGTTTTTCGTTTGCTTTTCAAACGATCACCTTTCAAACCGATCCCCGTACATCGCGGCGATTCATTTCTTTCGGACTCGACACCCAGACTGCGTAGACGCCACGCGATTCGGCCAAACAAACTCTAGAGACCCGCGGGCGACGTGGATGCACTCTCAAGGTGAGATTTCGTTCGCGTTTTCGGCGATCCAATAAACTCGGTTGAACCTCTCTACTATATACTTGTTTGTATGTGTGTAAGTAGGACCTATGCATCGCCGCCGCAGCGAACAAACAGGCATCAATTTACTACGCTGCGCTCCGGCTAGAGTCACTGAGTGAGTCCGACGGCGTCTTTCAAGGCCATTCCGCTGCAGCAGCCGCGGCGGCCGCTTTGTCTGATATTTCGTCGGAACTCGTCTCGCTTGGATTTCGGACGTCGAGACTGGATCGGTGCTTTATAGACGAGGTTATAATATATAGAGAGTCGACAGAAGGATGATAAATGTATGATTAAGTGATAAAGTGCTTATGTGGGTATATATTGGATAAGTGGATGATTGATAAAATTTCTATAAATATTATATAAATCAATAAAGAAAAATATATAATATGCTTAAATTGTTGCTTTATAATAATCACAGATTCTTAAAGTTATATTCATGGAAATCTTAATTTATAATTTAACCTATAAAATTATAAAAATTATGTAGGGTTTTCCATAGAAGTGGCTAGTTAGAACTTTTCGGGCTTAACGAAACTCAACAAATTTTAATCTGGAGTTTGTCAAAGTTTGGTTATTACTTTTTTTTTAAAATATATCCAAGTTTCTTATATTGCCGGTTAACCGGAAGTCGCCATGAACTTTGTTGTTTTAAACGAAATTCAGAAAACTTGAAACACTTAAAAAAAAAACTGGTAGTGTTAAAAGAACTGTGAATGAGGAAAATTTGATTAATGTTTTAGCGTATTTCGAAGCGCCCTGTAATTTAATATCTGCTTCTGAATATTTGGACCAAAACGTTTGTCCATAGAATTTTGAAATGCAATAAGATAAGCATTTATTTTGGACGGAGTCTTTCTGTACACCAACTTACCTGCTTTAGTAATCTTATAGCCCGTTTGTACACCAACCTTGAAGGGACGTCTTAATTATTGAACCTTTTTGTACACCAAAGTAAACACATAAATAGAAAATATTAGAATAAATAAGACATTTGAAATTTGCTGAAATATAAGTTTATTGGATAAAAATTGTGAGTCAAATAAATCTATTTTACAAGATACATTTGACTGTGTTAGATATTTACAATAATACATAAAAAAATTATGCCAAGTGCTTAATACATTTTAAATAGTCTATTCTACTTATTTCTCTATTTCGAAGTTTACTAGTTATTGAAACTATAGTCTTCAATTTTTGTTTTACAAACTTATCTTTAATTTTTTTACATAAATGTAAACTTTGAATTTTAACATATGTCTCAAGTTGGACTTGCTTTACAGCTTCAACAAAAATATATATAGAAGGATGTTGATTATAAAACAAGCCTCCAAATTTTGCGTGATATGATTCACAAGCGTTTGTTGTTTTAAATATTGTGTTCTCGGGTTCCATATTAGCCCAGATATGGGGTGGAAATTTTGCGTTTTCGTCATCAATGTAATTATCGACTAAATAATCCACATATTTATCGACTCTGTCATCTAGTGGCTTAGATGACATTAAGTCTTCTACAAAACATTCCCCCACTTTCTGTGGCTCCAAATAGCTTAAAGCAAAAGTTAACTTCAGCCATTGACCTATGGAAGAACTCTTATTTTGAAATTCTTCGCTCAAACCCAATCTTTGAATTGTTCTATGCCAAGATTGTCCTAAATGAAAACGGCAACCAACAATTCTAGTTGTTGGCCAAATCATAATTTATACTGAAATATTTGCATAATTTAAATCCATGGTTGTAAACATGTTTTGGTGTACAGTTGTGCCCTATAATAAACTGACCCTTGCCGCCATAAAACAAATTACCTGAACTTGGTGTACAGAAGGGACACGCCGTTTATTTTCAGTGCAACTTTTCGGCATTTTTTACTGAAAACAATTAAATTATTGTTGTTACTGTCAAAGGCATAGCCTACTACTCGTATCTAAAATACAATTCGACGATTTGCAAGCATTAATATAAATAAAACGACTATTTTAAAGAAAACTATTGAAGATAGTTTTCCAAGCAAATCGGTGTAAAATTTAATAAATTTATTTTTTTGCAAGAAAACTACGTACCAACTAATCCAATTAATAAATAATACAATGACAATATTAAAGGCAGGAACTTAAGAAATCACTAATGCCTAAGTTACAGCAATAATTAAGATTTGACACATTTGCCACTTTTTGTTTTTGTTTGTCAAAGCGTTCGCCCGATAGGTAGGTACACTAGATCGAATCGAAAACAAATAATTAGGGGTTTGTAATGAAAAATTGAAAATAACTTTGAAATTATCGAGTTTGGGTATAGGACATTATTAGTAAAAATTAAGTGTAATTAACGGGCCATTCCAAAAATTAAATAATGAAAAAATATTTTTTTTTCTAATCTAAAATCAAATTTTATACTATTAAATAAGCCATTAAATAAATGCTTTTCTACTATAACTGTAATTTTAATATGAGGAAATTTTTATATTAAACTATTATATTATTTTTTTAATATAAAAATTTCCTCATATTAAAATTACAGTTATAGCAGAAAAGCATTTATTTAATGATTTTATACTATAAGAAAATTGCAGTATTGCGTATTAAATAAGTACTTATATAATTCGCTATTATAGTTGTATATAAGATACTTTCTTTATTTTGTTTAGCAATTCATTCTCTATATTTAATTTTTCCATTCTTAAACAATTATCTAAAAGGAGTTGTAAAGAAGACAAGACAAGCTACAAAATTCTAAATATTTTGCGTGCTCAATTGAAAAGTTTTCATATACTTAGGCTTATATAACAAGATTTTAATCGGAACTCATACTTCCCCATCATAAGCGACCACCCCAATGCGAGGCAACCCTTAATTAACGTGATAAATAATAATTGTTTAATACAGATTTTGTTTTTTCTTTAGAGAATCGCATTTCTTCCATTGAAAAAATCTTTGAATCCCTTTAAATCCTGAATTATTTGCATATAATCTTTAATTAATAATATAATAATAGTGAATTCTGCAATCAAGGAAGTGAAGGATGAGATTGTTGATATTTTAGCATATTTAATATATTTATCTTTCACTAGTGGAATTTTTCCAACTGTGCTGAACACATCTATTATTGTGCCTATACATAAAAAAAGTGACACAAAATGTGTGTCTAACTATAGATCTATAGCGTTAGCTTCTGTTGTTTGTAAAATCGTGGAATATTGTATGTTGGATCGTCTGAATTCTTTTATAAAAAATATGACATCATTTCCCACAGCCAACATGGTTTCACGAAAGGAAAATCCACGTCCACGGCACTAATTGGGTATTATAATAAGATATTACAACACATAGAAAAACGTGCAGCACCTTTTGGGACTTTTTGTCTCTTATAGAAGACCTTTGATTGTGTTCAGCATAATAAGTTACTGGATAAATTATATACGTATGATATTAGAGGTAATGTTTATGAATGGTTTTCTCCGTATTTAAAAAATAGAGTACAGTTTGTAAAAATCACGTTTCTTAACCAAGATCGTAACCTACTATCGCAACATCTCATTGCCTACCAGTAGCACAGGGGTCTGTACTTGGACCAGTTTTGTTCAATATGTATATCAACGATATTGCCCTTTTCCTATCTGACGCATACCTTGTTATGTATGCCGATGATATTTCGTTATTGAGTACAACCCAGTATGAAGATACTACACAATTGGCAAACAATTTACTGGAAAGTTTGTACATGTGGTTTGCGGAAAATGATTTGGTTATGAGTCTTGGAAAAACTAAATTTTTGGTATTTCATACTCGGCAGAGGTATATCGAAAGACAATCTTTGCAGCTGCACGACTATTCCTTATCTCGGGGTGAATCTACTACATTTTTGGGCATTATACTAAATCAGAATCTCAGTTGGAAAGAATATTGTGATGCACTAGCCAAAAAAATTTCTGCCAAAACTTTTTTTTCGTAGCTTAAATCGTGTGTATCTACCAGTACATTAATAACCTTATATTATGCGATTTTTGCAAAATATGAAATGTTACCTCTGCCAAGTTTATATATCTCGGAAGTGTGTTGTTATATGTATAAAAATAGATTAAAACTTAAAACAAACGCTGACATACACACACATGATACCAAGACTAGAAAATTTAGGTATTAAAATTTTTAATAAAATCTGCGGGTTGATAAATATTGGCAATTTATATAGAGATTTTCGAACAACTATCTTGAAGCAGCATAATTTTTACTCTGTGAATGAATTCTTTAATTATTAGATTGGGTTTTGGTTTGTTTACTTTGTATTTCTTTTCCTTTATTGAATAATTTTTGTTAATTCTTAGTTAAATTAGTCATATTTTTCTGTTTATTTTTGTCTTCTTTTGTTGTATTTTTGTTGACTTGTTACATACACAAATGTGTCTCAGTAACTAATAAATTATTATTATTACTATTATTTATGATGCTAGATGCTCAGTTCCATTCGAGAATTAATTTATTTAATTCAACGCCATTGAGATATACAAAACTAAAAACCAATTTTTTCCCCTCCAACTGTTTTATTATCACTAATCAAGAATCCTCTGCGATTATTCGTTTTTACCTTGCCTCGACGCCTCAACGATCCTTTTTCACGCACACCCGTTAAATTGGCGCCCGCGTTTCCTATCCGCAATTCGCTCTCTCCGCAACTCTTTTTACGCGATCTTCGCTCACCGTGTCCGTATAGATAGACGAACGAACGCCCTCCGCACTACGAGATACACGAAATTTAATTAAAATAACTAACGCGGCCGGGCGCGCCTGTGGCTTTCCGGCGCGGTCTGAACGGAGCCCCGCCACGCAGAAGAAACACCTCGGCCGGGATCCGACGACACTTGCAAGTATAATAAAATTCCTGAGCACGCTTCGCGATATTGCCTTCCGCGTGCCCGGAACATCAGTCGGACAAGCCTCCAACTGAGAGCCGAGAGCTAGGGAAAGTTCCTGGTTACGTTGACGGGTCTGTCGGCTTTTACGATGTGATATGCTCACTATAAGTGCGGATGTCGTATAAGTCTCTAAGTGTAAGTGTTACGCATATTGTTGGTATATATTAGGTAGGAAAGGTATGATATGTTATGGGTTGTAGGTACTTGCAGGTAGATACACATAGGTCGTATTTTGTAAGGTATATAAGTAACTGTGGGATGCGAATATCAAGTGAGATAAAATGTAAATTGTATTGAAAATGGGATGAGACAAAACCAAATTTTAATATTAATAATGCGCTAGTCAAACTTCTCCGTTACTTCCTGATGAGTTTCCTGGTTTCGTGTGGTGTGACGGACATTAAATGAAAAGAAATTCTTCAAAAAAAATTTCTTTATTTTGACGTTTAGCTATGGTAAACTGAAATATTCAAAGAAAATTATTATTTTTTTTTTGAATAAAATTCGCATGATATTTTCATCCATTTTTTAATTTAAAATTAAAATTTGAAAAGGGCAGATGGATCTTGTGACTACTCATTCAAATAGTCTTAATTGTCTTTACGGTAATTAATCCAAAAATTTACGGAAACGGGCTCTGTATATAACAAAAAACATTTTCATCGGCTTGTCAACAATGAAAATCTAAGGTCAGGTCGCAGCGCTTGGAAATGCATCAAACAGAATACGATATTATTTTAATTAAATATTTTTCTTAAAATATGTTTTTTTTTAAAACAAGAAAGTGAATTCCTGTGATGGGTGGAGACTGTGGCTTGAAAACTATAACAAAAATCCCAAAAGAAAGGTGAAAAAATCCCTTACCACAAAATTAGATAACAAATCTAAATACGTATTTCGGCCATCTTCAGTAGAAACAAGTGAAGAGCAGTGTTAAACATAGTGTTTTCGGCTAAGGTAAACCTTGGAAGATAGGCTCTTCACCAAATCACTACTGGAATAACACTCAGTGTGGAATAACACAAAACTTTGAATGTTTAAACTTTTTATTGAGGAAAATAATAATAAATAATTGGTAAACGGTTTTCCCCAATTTTATAATTAATTCTTATGTAGGAACTTTTATTGTATGAATGTGAATGGTACAGTTATAAAATAAAAATGTATAAATACCCAGAGGTAAGCATGGAAATATTGTAAATATATAAATGCAATTAAATACGCATAGTAAATTAACGGAATTCCCTGTAATTCTAAGTGCTAGGAATAAATTAAAAGCGCATCTAAGTAAATAATTTGAAATTACAGAACAAACAAGGGAATTTCCTTAATGAACTAAGAGTATTAATATTAGAGGTATAACAAAAGAACTATTAAAGGCTTGAACAGAGATAAATTATAATAAATTCAGTAATGGTATTTATAAACTTCTAAAAGCAGATTTTGTATAAATAAATAGAATTTTCTTTCCCTAAAAAAATATTTAATTAATTGCAAACTTATTTAACACTAAAAGAAATCTATGAATCAATATATTGAGGGACAAAACCGATCTTAATTTAACAGTTTAGAGGGTGGTTTGCCATTAATAAAATATTTTTTTTACGGAAACAGACAATATATACTATTTTTATTAAAAAATAGAATTGTCTTTTAACAATTTGGGGGTAGGCTTACAAAGTAACCCCCAAATTGTAAAATGAAAACCGCTTTTACCTCTAAACATTTTTGAAAGTCAAATTCCCAATGCAAGCACCATTCGTAGGACCGTTAATCGATTTGAAACTACATTTTCTTTAGTAAATAATAAAAATAAAGTTGTTCCGGATAAGAATGTAAGCGATATAGAAATTCGAGTATGTGCTTTAGTTGAAGTAAATCCCACTATGTCATCTCGACAAATTGCTCGCGAATTAGGTATCTCTAAAACAACGGTTCATAAGATTTTACGTACTAATAAATATCGTTCATACAAATTTACAAGTTCACAAGTACTTCTTCCCGATGATTATTATCGCCGAATGGAATTTTGCGAAAGAATGATAAATAAATATCACGATAACCAATTTTTTTCTAACAACGTATTGTTCACAGATGGAAAAACATTTTACATACACTTAATAAATTAATTTACTTCAAATTTTATTTTAGAGTTTATTAGAATATAAGAATAATATTCTCTTTTAGATAATTGCAGGTTTATTGCAATGTTGAATACAATTCTGTTTTAAGAATTAAATATTTTATTTTCCATCATTTTATTATAGTTGCGTTTTTAGATTTTATACTTGTTGAACAATATTATTTTAGTTTTTATTTTAAAGTTTAGGAGTTCTGATTATTTATTTTTGATTTTTTATGTTGTTTATGAGGCTGTGATGAATTACTTCACTGACATGTTATCAGTGATTATCTGATGCTTCAAACAACTAAAAATATTTACTTATATCGGGAACACACTACCTCTAACAGTGCTTTTTATTTTTCAGGAATAGTATAACAAAAATCCCAAAAGGAAGGTGAAAAAATCCCTTACCACAAAATTAGATAACAAATCTAAATACGTATTTCGGCAACTAAGTTGCCATCTTCAGTAGAAACAAGTGAAAAGCAGTGTTAAACATAGTGTTTTCGGCTAAGGTAAACCTTGGAAGATATGCTGTTCACCAAATCACTAGTGGAATAACACTTTTCACCTTCCTTTTGGGATTTTTGTTATAGTTTTCAAGCCACAGTCTCCACCCATCACAGAATTCAGGAATAGTATTTTCTACCACATGTAATGTTATTAATCACTTATGCTATAACATAGAACTCTAAAAGACTTTGATTTGCCTATATGCCCCAATACATTTATACGTGTAACTTATAATACGTCCGCTATCGTTTGTAAATGCCATCCGCGTGCCGCTAAGTAGGCGTGGCAATTCAAGGTGGCACGCCCATTTATAGTCGACCAGTAGTTACTAATATATGCATCGTGCTATGAACGGTTGCCACACTGTATACTATTTTTATTAAAAAATAGAATTGTCTTTCAACAGCTTGCGAAATCACCCCCAACCTTTTAAATGAAAATTGTGTCTTACCTCTAAAAATGTTGATTTATAGATTTTTTTTTAATTACTTAATTCTTAATTGCAATGAAAAAAAGAACAAAAAGAAATATTAACAATGTCATTCCGCACATTTCGAAATAAGGCAGCGATCACTTTCACCTGTAATATTTTAATTTAGTTATAAAAGCTTTTGCGTTTGTTTTTAAATATGTTTTTGGATCGATATTAAATTTTTCATTATACAGCGCGTCTAATCACTTTAAATCTTTCAAAATATCTTTTCGCATTTCTAACGACGACGCGTCCAACAAAAGATGCGGCTTTTCATCTCCGCTCTTCATTATCCACCGATATATGAGTATCTCCACTGTATTTTATACGATCCACGAATGTTTTTAAGACGTTTCAACGGAGTCCGTCGTCCGAGAGTGGGCTCTCTCTTCTTTCCTTCCACGGTATCCCGACACATACGCGCGTCTCTAAACTTCTCTTTGTGTGCGTGCGGTGTTCAAAAATGCAGCATCCCCCGTGTCCGCGCCGCTCACGGCGCCCCTCGTTCACCGCTACCCCCTACCCCCCTCTCTAGTACGTATAGGAGAAGCAGCAGCGCCTTTGCGTCCAGGTTCGCACCCCTCTCTACCCCCGGAGAGTGCGGGGCACGCCGAAGAACGGAAAGGACTAGGAAGAACAGAGAGAAACAGCCACCCCTCGTGCACATTAAACGGCCACATGCTATTGGTCGGCGCTCGGACAGGCGGACTCAGTTTTGTTACCCGCGAAAACACGCACCTCAGCGTGGACCGCCGAATTTCGAAGGACCAGTCGCTTGTTGGCCGGTGAAAGGGAGCCGTTTAGTTGTAGATAGTTGTTTGCTGCCTGGCACAAGAGTTTACTTATATATATCTATATATATATAAATTGTGCGGTGCACAAAACCGGCATGGGATATTTATGCGTCATTACGATCTCGATCTTCGTTTGCAATTGTGTGTGCGTCTGTTAAATCGGTGTGCCGTCTTTGAGGAGAACTTACGAAAGTGAAACAACAGACATCGCGGTGTGTGATTTAATAATGAATAAGTGCGGTTTATTCATTACAACAGCTGATCTTCTTTCATTCGTCGAGTGAGTTAATTGGTAAAAACAAAAAGAACACTGCTTAAAATACTAGTGAGAAATAAATCTACACGAAAAAACGTACGATAACAACAACAGACAAAACAGAATCAGGCTTATACGTATTTATTTCTACAAGTTGTGAGTTTAACCATAGTGCGTTTTACGCGTCATTTCATTGTAATGGGATAAACTAATTACGTGACTATTAACTTTTTAATTTATTTATCCTTAAAGAAAGACTTGTTTATCCCGTATATGTGATATGTTATATCGCGATGTCGACGAAGTGTCTCTTACGATTTGCGCGTCTTTTAAATGGGTTCAGGACAATCTCGCGGTGATCTCGACAGTAGAAATTGATGAGATGTTATGACCGTAAAATAGTGTGGATTTTCTTTTTTTTTTATTATTTTAATTTATCGTTTTTCGATTATCACAGACGCTAATAATAAAAAAAGACAATTGTGTCCGTCTAACGTGCGATGGCAAGTAACAACGTGCAACAGCAGATTCCATCGCATTACCAATCAACGTCGTCAGCACAACAACAACAGCAGCAGCCGCAAGAGAACTCATCCGCTTACCATTGCAAAGAATGCGGCGTCTACTTGAACTCGGCCCAATCGCTCGACGTCCACGTGCGCTACCACAAAGAGAATCTGCTGAACAAATGGGCGACGCAAGCGGCCACTTCGCAACCCCATCCGGACCATCAGGAGACCAACAATAACACGAAGATCAAACGTGAGTTTATCGCTTCAAATAATACGATAGCCGCACCAGCGGATAGTTCAGAATCCCCGAACAATATGAAAAAGAGCCCGGATTACGCGAATAGATCCACGCCCGAGACGAATCAAGGCAGTAATAACAGTAGTAATAACAACACGACGGCTTTCGGACATCCCCCGACTCCTCAAAGTTACCACAGCGCCTCTTCCCCCTATCAGAATCCGGAAAATTCCTCTTTCTCGCCGGGATTTCAAAATTTCCAAATCAAACAGGAGCGCGCGTCGCCCACGCAGCACTTCCAACAGCAGAATTTCTACTCGGAGAATTTCTTCAACATGGATAACTCGCAAAATTCCAGCATGGGTTACAATCAGGATTACGCGATGCACAAAATGGGTTCGCAGAATTCCGCGTTCCGTTACCACCCCTACCAGCAGCATTACGACAGGGGTAATCAGCCGAATCAAGTTACCTCGTCGAGTCCGGCGTATCCCCCGCAACCCACCCCGTCCCCCAGTCCGAAGCAATGCGATAAATGCGGTTACGTCTGCGAATCTGCCGCGCAATTGATAGAACACCTGAACGTGGCTCATCCGCCGACGCCGGCGCCGAATTATCCGAATTTCATGTTCGTCAAGGTGGAGGAGGATAATCAAAGCGAGATTTTAGATTTGGATTCGCATAAGGTCCATCAGGTGTACTCCGAGGAGGAGAAGCGGCAAAACGGTGAGATGTCGCACAATCCGCATTCCGTGTCGGCGATGTTGAATCAGTGGCCGCCGCAGACGAACGCGCCGCACCAACAGCAGAAGATGTACGTGCAAGATCAGAGGATGTACGGCGGGATAGCGACGGAGCAGAAGATGTTCGCCAACGATTTTTTGCAGAATGGCGTGACGACGACTTCGCAAGACCCGCTGGGTCAATCGACGCAACAATCCTATAGACCTTTCGAGATGCCGCCGCAAACCCCTTCGGTGATCACCAGCACGCAAGTACCTCAAGGCCCCCCGCAGAACGCGCCACCCTCGAACACGAAAAGCGCGAATTGGAAGTCGAACGAGGCTAGGAGGCCGAAAACGTATAATTGCACCGCGTGCAATAAGTGGTTCACCAGTTCGGGGCACCTGAAGAGGCATTACAACACCACCCTCCATAAAAACGCGGTCAAATCCAGCGGACAGCCCGATCCGGCGACGCTGCCGATCAGCGCACACCACCACCCCGCTAGGGATCAGAACAATCGCGACGATCAATCGTCGAATAGTCCGCACGAGGATTCCCGCGACGATTCTCTAAGTCAGAGCTTCGAAAGACCGCCTTCGATACCCGGATTGCTGCAGCAGCCTCCCAACGGACCGTACGACCGGCAGCCCGCACCTAACATCCACCATACGATGGGACACATCGCCAATTTGCCAGGGAGTCCCCCAAACGGGGAGGCAGGCCCCTCAGCTACCGCCAACATGGATTCGAGGGGCCTGCTAGCGCTCAACAGTACAACGCCCACCAACAGCCCGCATGGTTTTATCCCGCCGCCAATGATGGCGCCCATGGAGAACAGCCAGTTCCAGATGTACCCAAACGGGGCTGCCCCCCACGTTATGCAGGTTACTACCAACAACCTCAATACTACTGGTGAGATGATCCACCAGCAGTACGGCACCGCCAGCACGACGAACATGGAGACCCAACAACCCTTGCCCAGTTTCGCGCAGTTCCAAGCGCATCGCTACGGGATGATTTTGGGTTATAATGGTGCCAATGCTAACGTGGGGGGCTCGGGGCCGGTAACTGCCCCTTACTCCTATTATAGTGATCCGTACGACACCCCGGAATCGAGGGCTCTTCTATTCCGACAAGAAGAAGACTATAAACTCACGATATTGACCGTGCCGGATCCTTCGATGGAAGGCGATCCGTACTCACCACACAACAATAACAACAACAACAATTTGGAATTGGCAGCTACGGACGGTGACCTGAAGATGGAATTGAAGTACGAAACGCCGGCTTCTCCCGAGAAGGCGCACATCAAACGCGATTACGAGGAAAACAGCAGTCCGCAGATCACCTCCACCGTGAACACCGTCAAACAGCAGGGACTGCACAAATGCTTCGACTGCGACAAGGTCTTCAACAAATCCTGCTATCTCACCCAGCACAATAAGACTTTCCACAGCGGGGATAAGCCGTTCAAGTGTTCGAGGTGCGGAAAACGGTTCTCGTGCGAGAATCAATATATGGAGCATCAGGGCAAGCACGCAGGTGAGAAACCGCACAAATGCGACCTCTGTCCGAAACAGTTCAATCACAAGACGGATTTGAGGAGGCACATGTGCCTGCACACCGGGCAAAAACCTTACGCTTGTGATACTTGCGGGAAAGGCTTCATCAGGAAGGATCACATGCTGAAACATTGCGATACTCACATTCGAAGACCACATTCCAAATTATCAGCGGTTCGTTGAAAAGTAATATTTAATTTCTTAAATTACGCAGGCACAGAATTACTTAAAATATGTTTATATCCTAATGGTGTATTTGCAATTATTTATAAAATTATATCATTAATATGCAAGTAGAATTTTTTTGTAAGTTAAGGTCAATGCTATTTATTTAATAATGTATATAATTATTTATTTTATTGGAAATAAGGCTGCAGAAATAAATAGTTAAATTATATAAAACATTTCGACTTTATTACAAAAAACTATCTAATAAAATCGAAGCGTTTTATATAATTTACCACCTTATTTCAAAAAAAAAAATTATATGCTTTAATAATACGATTAGTAGCCAAAAAAAATTTCTATCCACCCACGGTGAGACAAAAAAACAATAATGCATATCTGTATCATCACCAAGATTCAAATTGCAAATACACCATTGTCGATTTGATTTTGTACATATATTTTCGTTAATTTTCGCGACTGTATATTCACATTATATATAAATATAGAAAAAAATCAGAGTATATTTAAAAATGAACAAAATACTATTACTTGCTCAATATTATCAGTCAGAATCAACAATATAAAAAAAAAATGTAATATTTCAAAGCGTTTAAATTATCTTAATTATTATTATTAATAAGGAAAAAGAATTACTTCTACTACGGTAACTACTATACTATACCAATACATTAAAATATATTTAAATAAATAAATTAAAAAAAAAAAGATAAATAAAGACAGAACAGCAATACCTCAGTAATCTCAGTTATACTCATAGATTTATTATAAATAATTACTATAAATATATTATAATATTAATATTTATATCACAGATTATATTACTATTACTATTAATAATAATAAATTAATTAATGAAATAATATCAATGGATGTACAAAATAACTTTAAACTACTTTAGAGATGAAATGAATTAAATAAAGGTACAGACAAATTTTCCGTTTGAAACAGTCATCTTACCTTTCTATAATTGAAAGGTGTTTGGCAATGAATGCTCTTTATAAATATATATAGATATATATATATATAATAATCTTTAAGTAATAATTATATGCAATAAATACTATTACAAAACGAATGGAAATTTTTTAATATTTTTAGGTGAAAAAATGAAATTTGACTTGAATGATAACGAAAGGCATTTTCTGTATATAAATATAATGAATATATTTCTTTGATATACAATTATTCCTAGTTAATATAGTTATATTTTCCAATATGACAAAACTACCTCAGTTAAAAAAAAGAAAGAAAAAGTATGAGAAAGAAATTAGTGAAGTGAAGAAGTGAGAATTTCAATTGTGTGCCAATTTTTCTCTCAGTATTTTTACGCAAATGGGAAATAATTTGGTTATTAAATACTCTTAACGCCAGGATTATTTCCAAACTTTTGCGTATATTTACCATGTAAAGATTATTTACTGATGTGCCAAATTTTCCTTTGTATAAACATTTACATTTTATTAAAAAAAACAGTACAGTTAAAAATAACAAATGTATGTCATCTTCCCAAAGCAACAGAAATTTGATTAAATTTTAAGATAAAAATTATGGATAGCAATAATTTTTCTTCTTAAATATAGTTTGTAAAATAGAAATAAATAAGTGTTTATGTACGAATACATATACCCTATAGAATGTGACATACAAAATGTATCTTTTTTAACGGAATGTTTTAGTGTCTATTCCTGTATTGATATCGGGTTTATGATACTTGTGTTATTAATATTATTATAAAGGAAGGAAATTGTTTGTTAGTGCAATTATTATTAAAATTATAAATAATAATAAAAAACTAAACGGTGTGTTATATTATGATGAGAACACCCCGTTTATATTACATTGTTTTGTTATTAATTACTATAATTATTAATTATTTCTAATCGTAAATTTCAATGGAAGAAATTGTCTTATGTACGATGAGAATAATGAATGGCAGTTACCAATACTAGCGTGTTATGTTTTTTAATATCTAATGTCCGATCGATTCTTCTGTTGATGCATTTCTTTCTCTTGTTGGGTTATAGACTATTATAATAATACTTACACGTATGTTAGCGTTTTCGTATTATTTCCTTCGTTTTAGTCGAAATTGAACATTCCAAAAAAAACGCGAATTAAATTAACTAATTAAGTGTTTGTAACGAAAATTACGAAAAGGAACAATTTGCCTGAATGTCGTTCTGTCAATTTCGGAGTAATTGCGAATGTGCGCGAGAATGTGAAACTATTATTTTTCGCTCCTTTTCCATCTGTTTTCATTTCGATTGTATCCATTTGTTTTCTTTTTGTTTAAACAAAAAAAAATGCAATGTAACAAATGACGATATTGTGTATTATTTGTTAAGACTGATTGTAAATGTATAACTATTATTATTATTATTATATTATTATTACTGATAGTTATTATCGGAAGAATATTGTTCCCCATTATTTTTTTTTATTGTACATTGTTCTTTCACTCTTCCCCTTTGTCTATCGTCCGCCCTTTTCGGTAAACTAAGTGTTTTAAAGTATTTTCCTTATTATCATTCTCTATTTTATTAGTTTCTTAGTTTATAATATGAGATAAAATAAAAAAAAATATGTTAATTATGGATGAATAAATATTGATTATTAAATGTAAAAAATTGTGTTTTTATTTGCAAATACATAAAAGAAAATCAGTTAAAAGCAAAAGAGAGAAAAAAATCGTGCTGAACGAATGTTCCAAAAAGAAGAAATTTTCCAAAAGATTCACACCTGTCCCTCTTAAACTACAAATGTTGTACACAATATGGTAAGTATTCTGAAAGAAATAATTTTTATTCTTTTAATATCATATGTTACGAAAAATACGTTTTCAAGCACAATTACGAGTTTTAAAAACGGCATTTTTAATGAATTAGTGCCTCAAATATTATGAAACGTATTTTTTACGCTTTGTAATTAGTGCTTTTAATGTCTTTTTTTTTAATAATAATAAATAAAAACAAATTAATAATATAAGAAATTATATGTTATAGTAGCTAATAGTATCTTTAAATTTGATTTTTTTAATCTCTTCATTAAACGACAAATCCCTTGTCAAATTCTGTGTGACCAACCTAACATCGCTAAATGTTCCCTGAACTTTAGCACTTAGCACTTTTTTTATTTATATCTTTTTGGTATATATATAAAATATTTTTATTAAAAACGATAGTTTTAAAAATCTCCCAAATGATAACTAAATCTTAAATCAAGTTTTCTTTTTTTTCATATAAAATTCAAGAGTAAATAGAAATATTTAATAAATAACTTCGCCTTTTGCTTTACATGGAGGAAACAATAATTATAAAAAGAGAAAAGTTTATACCTAAATATTAACTATACGTGGTATAAAATATCTGTCCGTCAAAAGTGAATTTTATCAGTAAAAAAATCCAAAGTCTAAGATGACGCAAATCATTTTCAAAAAAAAAAAAAAGGACAGCTCGGCTGAGAGTAAATATTGTACCCACAAATTTACGGTTGGCAAGTTCCGAAAACATTGAATGTAATACCACAGGTAATACGTAATGAAAAGAGCATTCAATGTATTTTTTAAGTAATGATATAGCCGACTTGGTTAATGTACAAATAACGAATGAATGGAGGTATGTTCAGCTTAATAACATTCAAGGTTTAACTAAGATTGTAGCTATTACTAGCGCTTCTCCGCGCGAGTCTTTGTAGTGCAAACGATATGTGATAATGTCTTGTAGGTTATGGTGAAAAAAAAAACTTTCTCAGTTTTGCGCTTAAACTCCTAAAACAAATCAGGTAAACACAAGTTGTTTATAGACATTTAGTTAATTCTAGTTCCACATCTGATATTACTGGAGTCGATGAACAGTTAATGATATGACTTCATATCATTTTACAAACATTAGCCTGCGGTAAAATGATCAATCCCCAAAAATTTAAAAAATTTGTATTTGGAATTGGAGATATCATCCAGCGCTGTTTGAAATATATATACATACGCTATTGCTAACACTTATGACAAAATATTTAGCAACAACAGCATAAGTATGAGTTGTTTTAATACTCCTTTTTATAAGATTCCTTAAACTAAACAGGTGCAGTAAATCAATCTGCTTCGACTTTTATGTGACAAAGTAATTAACCTCAATATTTATATACATTTATTAGCAACGTCATTTTAAGATAGAAAAAATTTACCGATTTAGTACCTACCGATACAAGTGAAATTAAATTAATCATCCGAGAGATTAGTATTAAGCGTTCTGTAGGGATCGATGAAATTCCTTGTTCGCTTTTAAAGCATGTTTTTGACAGTGTTGCTGATCCTCTTGCACAGGTATTTAATAAGTGTTTAGTAGAAGGAACTTTCCCATGTATGTTAAAAACATCGAAAGTAATTTCAATTCATAAGAAGGGAAGTACAAAAGAAGTAAATAATTACAGACCGATAGCACTACCATTTGTATTCTCCAAAATCTTTGAAAAAATCATTAATAAAACGTTAATATCTTACTTAGAGAAATTTCAATTACTAGATGCCAGCCAATTCGGTTTCATACGTGAAAAGTCGACCTGTGACGCAGTATAGAATGTAGTAGACAATGGTTTTGAAAGTTTGGATCAGAAGCAGTGTGTTATTGGCTTGTTCTTTGATCTAAGAAAAACCATTCGACACACTTGATCACACCATTTTACTGGAAAAGTTATCACTGTATGGTCTAAGAGGAGTAACTTACAACTTATTTAAATTATTCTTGTCAGGTAGCAAATCGTTGGTATGTTTTTTGGAAGAAAGTGATACCGTATGCTACTACTCTCTTCCAAAAAGCATACCAACGATTGTCAAATTTTGGTTGTTGTTTTATTTGTGGAATCAGCTAATTAATTATCTATCAGTAGGCTATATATTTTGTGAAATCTCGGCATTGTCAATGTTTATAACATAAGGCAATAAATATTATTCTATTCTATTCTATTCATATATACCGACCAAAAGGGCATATAGATTTTATGAAAACTTTATTAATGATTTACAACCAGATAACTGCAAAGTTACTTTTGTGATTGCATTTCCATATATCGAAATCCTGGTGTTCTTTGGGAAATTGAAATGAAATTCAAAGTCTTATCTATCTATCTATCTATAATGTAGTCAAAACTTGATTTAGGCAAAATGATCTTAATGTGTTGGGTTTGCCTTCAAAAAGTTCTGATCTGACAATCAGAATCACTCTACAACTCTATTCCCAACATATTGGAAGAAACTAAACTTAAAAAGAAAGATACTCTGACCAGATATTAGTGTTTAATTGATTACTATTTATAGTTTCATAAAACATATTCTTTGGATCTTTCAATAAAATATTTTTAATCTCGTATTTCTGTAAGATATCATAGAGGGCAATCATATTAGTATTGCCACTAATTTGACATTGTTTGCATACCCTTTTTTTGCAATTGTATTTCTCTAAAGTGTCACTGAAGTCTGTTGCTTAATACAATCAACGACACTAACAATAAGGCTAATATTGCCAATAAAAAAATTGGTTCAAACTGCCGGACATTTTATGTCTATTTTTTTTGCATTCGACTATACAGTTAAACTGACGAATTTGGTCTACTTAATATAATGAATAGTTTATTACCTAATAAATTCTTTGGTCAAAATCTTTTCCATTTATTTGATGAATTCATTTCTTTGACCAATTATAATGCACTATTTCGTGTGAACAATAATTTTTTCCATTGATTCAGAATATCTAAGACACAACTCACACCAAACAATAAGATGTAGAATAAAATTTTATCAAATAATGAAATTGTTCACGTTTTAATTTATCCCATGGAACATTTTTAAAATGATTTGATTACATTCGCCCATTATACCTTTTTTATGCGGAAGTTTAAAACAGGACCACAGTTTACCTGCGTGTTAAATTGCACAATCGAAACCCTTTAAATAGCCGAATCAGGAATCAAATTGCTCTTTTCTCATTAAAATCTTGGATCGTTAAATACCCAAGTCATAATAAACCAAAATAAAACTCCTCCAACTTTACTGGCTCATATACTGTACAGATCTCCCACGCAGATTACCTATCCGGTCGAAAAACAAAACAAGTAGAGTTGGTAATAGCATTACCAATACCATCGAGCGACTTATCGAAATCCTCCATATTGCTAGGGTGATTAAAAAGTTAATTGACGCTGCGATTTTATTGTTCCATTTCATTGTGTCGATGGTTAGAACGGAGGGTCGACACCGGGGGGGTGGCGAGGGTGCAACGGGGCGTAGAACAGATCGCGCGCCACCTGTTCCAGCTCATTACTCCCACTTCCGGTGATAAATCAGTCGTCCACCTTTTGATCGGACGGGCAATGGATATGACGTTGCTGCGAAAGCTGGCAGGTTGAGTCCGCGCCCCAGTCATAAGCCTATATCGAAACCGAGGTTGCTGAGGTGAAAGGGGCAATAGGAATATTAGGAATAGGGTGTAGGGTAAATGAAGCAAAGATGAAAATAATTAAGAATATATCTTTAATAATGAAAAATTCTATATACAGTGAGTGACGAAAATTTTCATACAGTCATCAAATGCTAAAGAACTTCAAATCTAAACATTGTACAATGTTGCAATATTTTTATTTATTTAGAAGTAAGAGCAGTTAGAAAGTACTAGTTACATCATGAAAGCATCGTATTTAAATGGTAATCTAAAGTTAAACAATACTTTGTTGGACATCCTTCAGCTTTTTTTTACGGCCGCTAATCTTCTAGGGATGGGATAAACCAAATTTTCCATAAAATTTGCAGCAATTCCCCATTCCTCTTGTAATACTGCTTTCAGAGCTTCGCTATTGGTTATGTGACGATACCTAATTTTTCTTTCAAGATGGTCCCAAACATTCTCGATCAGATTTACATCCGGTGACTTGGGTGGTAAATGCAGTTGTTTGGGTATTAAATTTTGCATCAAAATGTATTACCGTTCCTCATACATATCATTTTCAAGTTATGAAGAGTTTTGATACATTTTAGACAAAATTTTAAAATTCTCTTAATATTAAACTATGCAAATGACAAACGTTCTTATTAATAACCGTCGCCATAGTCTGAAAAGTCACGATTTGTTGCGGCCACTGAAATGGATTTTGAAGGGCATTCAAACACAGATATCTTAAACTTATTTTATATTCATGGAGAATGTCACAGGATTATTGGAAGAACTTGCCGTGTGTTCACTGAAAGATACCCTCATTTGGCTGCAATGACAAGAGGAAAATTTAGACGGAAAGAATTGAATTTTTTAAAAAATGGAAAAGCGAAATACGCTAGTGTTCGTAAATCAATTACAAATGCAGAAATAAATGAATAATGTCCTGGCATACTTTAATGTCAATCCACAGCAGTCAATCCGATCGGCAGCCCAAGATTTGGATTTAACATTTTTTGCGGTTCAAGCAATTTTAAAGAAACATAAAATGCATAACTATTCGTTCACAAAAGTACAAGAACTCCACCCGGGGGATGATGTTAGAAGATTGGAATTTTGCGACAGGTTTTAATTCAAATACAGGAAGATCTACTGTTTCTGTCAAAAATTATCTGGACAGATGAATTAAATTTAACAGAGAGGGAATAATTAACAGAAGCAATTTACACTACTGGTCTACGGAAAATGCTCATTTAAAGCAAGATCGCGTTAGAACGACATTTCGACAGTTAAATCCTCATTACATTTACAAGGCTTGCACAAAAGAAGTTTCTTCAAGAATCCGTAGCTGCCAGCAGGTCAATGGGGGCCACATAGAGTGTTTATAGCTTTCTTAGATTTTGTGTTTTTATTAGCGGTTATTTTACTGTTTCTGTAATACAATACATTTTGATGTAAATTTAATAAGGTTTCATAATATTGAAAAAAATGGGGCATTCTATTTGAAAAAATCGGGTTTTGATTTTTAGAGGAAATTACAAAAGTTTCTGTGTAATTTCCTCTAAAATGTATCAAAAACCTTCATAACTTGAAAATGATTGCAGATATGTATGGGGAATGTTAATACATTTTGATGCAAATTTAATAAGATTTCAGAATATTGAAAAAAAAATGGGGCATTGTATTTAAAAAAATCGAGTTTTGATGGTCTGCAGTTGCACTAAAGGACAATTAAATTTTGGACAGCCTGTAGATAATGCAACAAATCTAAGAACTTCGACAGAAACGTCAGGAATTCTTCCATCAATATTCTTAATTTTAGCGTTCTCAATTAAAATTTCGCGACAGTACATAATGTTAAACATCGTAATGTAAATCCAAAAATTTTAAAAGAGTCGAAGAATCTCCAAAACGGCTGCACTTAGGTATGGGGAATACTAGTAAAAGTTTATCTAGAATAACGTTTAGATTTCAAAAGTGCAAAGAAAACTATACCATTCCATTTGAAATAAGAAAGTTGATGTCAATTTCCGGTGTTTCCGGTAGTGCCGCCATCTTGAAAATATTTTTAGGGCATAGATTTTATTACACTATCTACGTATGCAACTTTACAGAAATTAATTATTACTAGGAGGCCCAATCTTTCTAATGGACGGTCTCCATCAATCACCCTGTATAATAACTATTCTTTAACAATATGAGCATCAGTATGTTTCAGATCTTGGTCATGTTGGAAGATCCATAGCTCTCCAAACGATATTGTTTCATTAATAATTATTTCTAAACTGCCCACGCCAGCGGCCGCCATAGATCGCCAGACTATCAGGGATTCACCTCCATGTTTTACCGTTGATAGTAGTTTTTTTTTTTTAATCGTACGCTGTCTCCATATTTTTCCTCTGCCATCACATCCAAATATATTGAATTTGCTTTGATCTGTAAACAATACACTTCTTCAAAAACTCAGGTTTCTGTTTTTATATGATGGAAATATAGTCTGCCGCATAGGTCTTTCTAGAAGTGCATATTTGGGCAATTTTTAAAAAACTTATTAATATGAAACAGATGCAGACATTTATTTGCCCTTTTGGGAATCGTTGGTAGTCAAATTTTTTTCTAAATTTTTAAATTTCAAAGAAAAAAATATGCACAAGATACAGTTTTTGAGGTATATATCAAAATGTCTAAATATATTGGTTCATTATTTAAAAACATTACCCAATAGCGCATGAAAATTTTAAAATAATTTAAGGTATGTCTTAGAGCTCTAAGATATGGAACAAAATGAGAGAAGTCAAACCTCAAAGTAAATATTATTTAGATTATTGAGCTCAAAATTACATGAATTGCAAAAAATGTTGACCACCGGGCCTCTATGCATTTCAATTTTTTAACAAAGCTGGATTAGTATTAATTTCAACAATTCCTTTTTGTTTAATTCTTTTCTTCAAGTCAGTTAAATTGTCGTAGAGGTTTCAAAAATCCTGTGTCTTTTTTTTAATGTAAGGCCATAAAAGAAGTCCACATGGTGTCAAATTACATGAAAGTGCGGTCACAGAATTCGATCATCAAAAAATTGCCTTAGCAAGTCGAATGTTCCATCTGTACAATGGACCTCCGTCTTATTGAAAGTGGCAATTCTAGCTTTCAATATCATCCAGTTGTTGAACAAATTGTTCTAAAATTTCTGTTCGGTATTGTTCAGTATTTAGTCTAGCTAAAAGGAACTATTACGAGTATATTATTTGTTACCTTAACGAAATATTGCTCCAATTTCTTCTGTGACCAAATGCACTTATGCGTGGGCACCTATTTTTTCGTAGGGCTTTACATGGCTCGAAATTTTTGTGTATTGAGAATTGACAAAACCTGATAGGTGAAACCATGCTTTATCAGTCGAATTCATTCTTTGTAATAATTCCACATTATTGAGAATACTATTAACAACCCAGTTACACAACTCAAGACGTCGTTCATAATCAATTTCAATCCTTGTAGAGCTCCAAGTCTTTATATAAGTCTCAATTGGCAATGTTTTCGGTGCATCATCCATTGTTTGTTGAGCATTGGCAATAACTTCTTCAATGT
This sequence comes from Cetonia aurata, assembly GCA_949128085.1. Classification (NCBI taxonomy): domain Eukaryota; kingdom Metazoa; phylum Arthropoda; class Insecta; order Coleoptera; family Scarabaeidae; genus Cetonia; species Cetonia aurata. Next base: position 63,176,019 of record OX421884.1, on the reverse strand, counting down.
TATGTTTCGTCGGTAGTCCCAACTTTTCGTAGATATAGACCTACGGCTCTATATCTAAAGATTTTTCTTTTAAGCTCCATGTAGTTAACAGCAACATTTGGAAACTGCGCTTAAAATTCTTCTAAGTAATTTTGTACGGGATAAATCAATTCTTCGTCAACACGTGTGTCATTACGAATCTAATTCACCTAAGAAAGCTCTGAAAAAAAAAACGCAGTATAGTTGCAAGCTGTACGTTGAGATTACACCAACAATAATGCAATCAGTAATTTTCGTTCATTAACAAAAAAATAATGTAAGTCGTTTACATACAGATCACAATTAAAGATGAGCAAAAAATAAAATGTATGTACTTTGCAATAATCCATACTCTAGTAATTACAGAAGAATAATTTATAATCCAAATTCACTGACTCGTTTACAACGATAAATATTTCAATAGTTTCGTTCCAACGTGACTGGAATTCTTTTAAATAAGATAAAAAATGAAAAGAAGAACTCGTGGTCTGCATATATAGTCTTTCACTAACTCCCAGCAAACAAATCAATATACAAATATTGTATTAGCCCAATGTGTGTGTAAGTTCTGCTACCTTTCCCAGTTTCGTTCCACGTCTCTTTACGAACTCCCCAAATGAATGTTTACATTTCTCACAACCCCAAAAAAAAATCTCATATTGCTCCCGATGTAGGAAAAAATCAATTCGGTTATGCGCTTTTCGGTTAAAAAAAGCGAAAAATTCGATCAACCCCTTTGTTCCCTTTCACGAATCTTTTTCCCATGGTATTTATAGAAAAAGAAATATCGGAAAATATAATATATATAAAATAACATTGATTTACCAAAAAAGGAATATATATATATGTTTGTAGATATACAGAAGGGAATGACCCTTTTTCTATTTAGTTAAACGTGGTAAAAAACGCAGCGAAGGCATTAAAGGATGCTTTGAGCGCCGGTGAATTGTATAAGGGAAAGACGGAAGTCTTCCCGGTTTCTATATAGAGGGTTATGCCGTGGAAGGTGTCAAATGAGGAAGTATTAGTACGGAGATAGTTGTGGCGGTATTCCGGTAAATGGGGTGCTGCGTGAAGACACAAGGGTTGATCGTGGGAATGCAGGCGGTAAGGGGTTGCAGCATCCCACTTCACCTGGCAGCTGTTGAAACGTCTACTTTGATTCGTTGTCGTCTAGTACGAATGGTAGGATATTGTGAGATACAAAGGCTGTACGTACACCCACCTGATAGATAACGAACTTATAGAGTTTTATTTTTCGTACTGCAAGTACCCAAATCTCAAAATAGATTGAAGCGATGTAAGTCAGTTATTTCAAAATTATCAGAGCTGAATCTAAACAAATGCTGTCTACGATGATATTTGCATAATGGAAGAGATTGTACTTAGGTTAGTAATTTCGTAATTAATTTATTGTATGACACTTTTTATATCAACCACGTGATACATATTATTTTTTGGGCTCGTCAACTGCACTGAGGAAACAAGATGTGTTGAATCAACCAAAATTTGGTTAATTCAACCAAAATAGTATAGTTTAAATACAGGTAACCTAATTTTGCGTTTAAACTAACTAAATGACTTCGCTAAGAGAGGGGCTAGAACACCTTTTGTAGGGCCAGAACCTTTTTGCGGGATAAGGAGCAGCATAACACTGGAGAAACTGAAAAATGAAGTAGAGCAGAGAAAATCCAAATACTGGGAGAATCCCCAGGGAATGAGGCAAGCTAAAACTCTTCTGGGAACCTATAACCAGAAGAGATCCGCAGAATGCATCAACCTGAGTAAAAATAATATTCGCATATTGACAGGGATCCTTACAGGCCATTGTAAACTGAACGGACATCTAAGCAGGCTTGGAATAGCGAAGGAAGCCGAATGTAGATTTTGTGGGGAACAGGACGAAACGTCCACCCATCTACTCAAAAACTGCGCTGCACTATGCAACTCAAGGGCGCTGCACCTGGGAGCATGTGAAATCGAAGAGGGAGAGCTACCTAATCTGGGGCCTTCGGACATTCTGCACTTTTTAAAAGGAATCAGACTGGACGGCCAGCTGTAAATATAGCGAGAAGAGGGGACACAATAGATCTTTTAGGTCGCAGTATACTATCACCCTAATATCACACATACAACTAAATGACTTTTGTCAACAAATTTTGGTTAATGTAACAATATTGCACATGTTAAATCAACTGAACGGAATAGGTTGATTTAAACAAACACGCTTGTTATGTTGAAATTTTTTTTTTTTAGTTGTACTTACAAAACTGTTTTGTTAGTACAACCAAATCAGAGCGTTGATTTAACAATCTCGAATAATTGATCCAACATTTGTTTCCTTTCATTATACATGCTACTCTCGTTAAGTTAACAAAATGAAATTGTTGGTTTAACAAAACAAATTTGTTACGAGCACAAAAGTGTTTGGTGAAACTAACCAAACAATTTTGTTAACACCATGAAATACTTTCATTAATGTAACCATGAGAGTTTGTTGCTCCAACATATAATTTTGTTCGCTTAAACGCTGTGATTTTGTTGAATTAACCGAAAAGAAGTGTTGCTTTAACAACATTGAATTGTCAGTTTAACTAATGCCTGTGCTTGAATCAAACATAATTTTTTGTTGTTCTGAAATATAGTAATTTGATCAATTATATTCAAGTAAAAACTCCACATAAAGTTTACGAACAATTATGATATTGGGAATAATTTTAAATAAAAATAAAACTATATTCTTTTGCACTTTCTACATACGTAAACAGATAATTATACAGTCATATAGTAATTACATTGAAAAGGTAAAATTATGTGTAACTTTATATGTATAATTTCCAGCAAAATTTTGCGAGAAGTTATACCTGAAAGAATAAAATTGCTTCAAATTCCTGTAGTTTGAAAAAAAAAATACCTTCAAACCACACACAATTAGGATCACTATTTCCTTTATAAATCAGCGGCTCTGGTCATATAGGATTGTCTTCCGTATTGCAAAATGAACAGTTATCTTTCCTTCTAAGTGCATTAGCAACTAAAGCAGGATTTTAGACTAAAAGAAGATATCAAATTTTTAAAGTTTGTTATTTTATCAATATTTACACCACATTCAAACATAGTATTTCATACATAATAATATAAAACTTTCACGGGATTCGGCTGTAGACGGTTTCCAATGTTGACCCTTTTCTTCTAGCTATTCTTGACGTTGGTGGTATTAATAACGTTAGAATATAGAACTGGAGCAAAACCCGTGAATCTGAAAAATTCTTTAAACATAAACACACTACATGTGTACATATGTCCCTATGAAACATAACTGAAATGAGGTTGTTCCAGCACTTGCGGCCCTCTTTCCAAATGCAAACATAGGTGATCACCCTAATGCACATTTTTGGTTTCAACAAGATGGAGCTCCCCCCCATTTTGCCCATAATGTCCGCGATTATTTGAATGAAATTTTTCCGGGACGTTGAATCGGACGTAGAGGAGCAATCGAATGGCCAGCATGTTCGCCAGATCTCTCGCCATTAGATTTTTTCTTTTGGGGTCACATGAAATGTCAAGTGTACAAAAATCGTCCCCATAATCTTGAACAATTGGAAGAGAGAATAGTTCAAGAAGCCAATCGCATCACTCCAGAACAAATATAAAATTCAATAAGAAATTTTACTGACCGTTTACATTTTTGTCAAATTGTAAATGGAGAGCATTTTGAACAATTATTGTAATCGCAACCTGAATAGACAGGTATCTTGATTTTTCTGTATTAGGACACTTTTTTAATTTTTTAACTGTTGTGAATAAAAATAAACATCTTAATACTTCCTGAACGTAGTTTTTTATTTTGCATTCAAAAGTGTTAAAAAAATCTGGGCGTTCCATTTAAAAAAAAAAAAGTTGGACGTATTGCCGATTAAACCGGAAGTGAAAAAAATATTAACTGTATTGCATAAAATGCATTTATATTAACTATACCCCCATACCAAATTTCAGAAATCATAATTTTCAAATAACAAAGTTATTCGACCGTTCCGGGACTTTTTACTAACCCTGTATATTAAATCCACCGAGTTAATGTAAACATAAGTAGATACTTTGTAAAATAGACTATTCTTCTTGTTTATATTGAATTTGTGTTTTGTTAAAACAATGGCATATACATTTTCCTTTCAACAATTTTATTTTAGCTCAGGGAACAACCACAATTTGTTAACAGGCCGCATCTCATTTGTTTAACTTCTTGTTTAACGTTTTCAACTTGTTAATTCAACAAAAAAATGTTAACAAAAATTTTTAGTTCATGCCACCTAGTTCCGGTTTTAAAATTTATATGAAACATACCTACTTTGAAAGAAAAAATCTGCAGATGACTTCATCATGCGTAGAATAACACGCCGATTCGAAAAATGTAAAAAAAACACCAAGTGTTCCATTTGAAAATCAAAAGTTGGAAACGCTTACGGTCAAACCGGAGGTAAGTTACACCTTCAAAGTTATTGCAAAAACTCATAACGTAATCTACTATAAGCCCTCCAAAGTTTAAACTTTATCTGAAATTATCTAGTCTACAAACAAAAGTATGATTATAATTGCAGAACAAGAATACGCAGTGATATAATGGAAGTACACGGGAACTGGCTAAACCTAATACTTCTTCTACGGCGTCTTATTGTTGTCGGTGAATCGCACACTCACACATACTCATCGGTACGTCACACACACACATTGACGCAAACAAAGCCGGAGATCCTCTCACGCATAGCTTCGTCTGATCTATACATGCATACAAGCACAGAACCCACCTGGCGGGTCTTTACTGTCCCCGAATAATACCTAAGGTAATTTCATACCGTTCTGCTCATTGTACGCGTCTTCTGTTCGATTCCGTCAGTCGCGCAAGCGAGACGGAAGAGGAATGAACGAATTACGTGCAATAGATAAGACGCGACGAAGGCTAGAGTGTCTCGTGGACGAATGGATGGATAAACAACTTGTTCAAATAACGATTCCCCGTTTATAGACATGCTGCGAGCGGCTATTACCCGTGTTTTTCTAGTTGCGCTTACACTAGGTCGGGTATAGTATAGATAGCAGCGTTGGCCGTGGCTGTTATTGATTAATTTTTTATTCGAATAATTATTTCAATTAAATTTTTAGGTGTCATTCTTTATTCAGGTTAAATTAATGAAATAATTGTTTCAGAATGCACATCTTTATTTAAGAATTACCGTAATAAATTTACTTCAGAACAGTAACTATCACACTGACAAAAGTCAATGCTAGGTTTTCCACTATCACCAAACAACAATGCACAATCTCTCGACGCGCGTTTCGCTAACCAAGTTAGCATCATCAGGAGATGATTAACGTCGAGAGATTGTGTATTGTTGTTTGGTGATAGTGGAAAACCTAGCATTGACTTTTGTCAGTGTGATAGTTATTGTTACACCATAGGTTCCAAAACCCAATTACTGGATTCAGAACAGTGTTGAACATTAAATAGTCTTATATTGTATTTTAGTTTAATACGAATTTTAACATATGCTACATTTTGTTAGCTTGTTAGTATTTATTTATTATAATTTGAAGTAGGTACACTGACAAAAAAATTCTTTAAAACAAATAAATATCTCTTTGACGGTATTTTTTAAAACAGCCGTTTTAAGTTTTAAGTTTCAGTTAATCCATATTTCTTTGTATTCAAAAATTTTTTCTCTCAGTATTACAATATTGTACTTAAATAATATACCTATGTTATGCAAGTCCGTGTAAACAAAATTTATTTGTATTAATTATTAAAATACACTCCGCCAAAAAAGTATCGCATAATTTAGTTTTGAATCATAAAAGTATCGCATAATCTTTGTTTGTAGCATAAAGTTGTAAATATACTTTAATGCGCTCTAAGATATAATTTCTATGATTGTTTAAATAAAATACAGGCCAAATAAAAACAAGAACTCATACTTGAGATTTTTATTAAAACAAGAAATTATAATTTTGGAAAGAAAAATGTCATAACGGTAGCTTTTAATACTGAATATTGCCACCTCTGGCTCTTATGACCGCTCGCATACGGTTTGGCAGAGATTCGATTAACCTCCGTATATAAGCCTGATCCAAATTCTCCCACTCGTCACGGAGAGCATTTGCTAGTCCATGCAGGTCCGCTGGGGCAACATTTTGGGTTCGTATCCGTCTGTGAAGGAGGTCCCACACGTGCTCGATAGGGTTCATGTCCGGACTTACCGCAGGCCAATCTAAAACTGGAATACCAACATCGTTAAGGTATTCCTGGACGATTATTGCAACATGCGGTCGTGCATTAACATGAATTCGTTTCCTATAATTGGCGCATATGGTACTACATGTTCTTCTAAAATGTCCGTTATATACCTGTGGGCAGTCAGTGTACCTCTGTCTACTGGTACTAACTCTGTACGACCTGTTAAACAGATGCCTCCCCAAACCATAATAGAGCCACCAGCGAAATTAGGTCTAGGTCTGATATTACACTGCGAATAGCGCTCACCGTCTCGTCTGTACACTGAGATACGCTTATCTGAGGTGTAAAGACCAAATCTTGACTCATCTGTGAAGAGTATATTGGCCCAGTCATTAATGTTCCAATTTACATGTTCTCTGGCAAACCTTAAGCGAGCCACTCGGTGGTTCCTAGTGAGACGAGGGGCTGTTACAGCTACTCTAGCTCTTAATCCACTCTGTCGTAACCTATTCCGAATAGTTTGAGTACTCACACGAGTATTTCTGACTCTAGCCAAGTCGTTCTGCAATTGTCTCGCAGTTACATGTCTTCGACGTAATGCTTGTAGTAGTAAATAGCGGTCATCTTGGCGAATAGAACATCTTGGACGACCTGGTACAGGTCTTCTACTGTAAATGCCTGTTTCTCTATATCTGGCTACGGCTCTAGAAACACTTGACTGATTGATGTTCATCAAATTAGCAACGTATGCTTGAGATCGTCCATCTTCGATTAAAGCAACTATAGCAGCCACTTGTTCTGAAGTTAAATTGCTCATTTTAGTTTTAAAAGCGTTGGTACAGAACTCTGACTTCGCACTTTAAAATTTGTCCGTATAGGAAGACTTTCAATAAAGAACTGAGCAAACCTTACACATATGCATTTTTCTAAATGTGTTCTTTTAGGAAAAAAATAAAGTAAAAACGCTAAGTTCCATTATTTTGTTAGTGTTTTTATAGTTCACATACACGAGGCAAACTTTTTGTGAACGTATAAAAATATCTTGGTTCATAAATGCCCTTTTTTAGTTTATGCGATACTTTTTTGGCGGAGTGTATATTCTAAATTCTGATCTGTGAACTGAGTCCGCTTGCTTGTCAGTATGTCTTTAGATACAGAAAAACTTCTTTCTGCATGACAACTAGTGAAAGGTGCATATTTAAAGTATATTTCAAAGTTACTATACATTGCATTGTCTTCGGAACAGACATTTTTTATTATGTTTAAATCCGGATTACGGTTCAAAACTGCGTTAATTTTTTTGCCCAAACGCTCTCCAAACTCACCGGGAAGGTAGATTTATGTAGGGTAGTATTTAGGATTTCCATACCTTCTTTTGGTTTTAAACATTGAATTTGCAAATGTTTTATAGTATTAGTTATTGGTATTAGTTAATACTTTAAAGTTACTATTTATAAAATCTGAACTGCTTTGTAAAGTTGCATCTTTTGTTGCTATTTTATTCATGACTTTTGTATACACTTTCGGTAAATACAACTTCCGAAGAGTTGACTCATCGGAAATATGCTAATGTGTGTATGTTTCATGAAACTTTTTGAAAATTGGGTTATTTAACTTTTTAACGGGAATGTTAAAAATCATAAGGTAACCTAGATTGCTCACGATGTGCTTTCTTTTGCAGATGCTCTGTCAATCTATGCTTTTTCGCACATTTTAAAGTAATTTTACAAGGCTGCAAGCTTATCTTCACATACAACTAGAAAGCTACTTATGATGCAATAGTAAAGCGGTATGAAAAGTGTTTAGAAGTTCAAGGAAAGCATTGTGAACATTTATTAAATTAATTACTATCTAATATTTTCTTTGCTATATTGGTTAATCTAAATTGTAGCTCAGATTGGTTTTCATTTCTCACTGCTGGCAAAAAGTTCCTTTTTTGGATTGTACCTCTGACTAAAACACAGAGTCTTTAAGATTTTGTACTATGCATTTCTCAGCGTTTGCGGACAGTATCTGTCGAGCGAAAGTGTCACATGTTTTTGATATAACCTTTTACATTCTCCATCGATAATAATAGTATATTACATACCGAGCAAGGAAAAGCTTCATTACAGCTGAGGATTAGTTAAGACGCATTTTTTCCCAAAACGCAAATAAAATGGTTTTTAATTGTCGTTACTTTCAATTTCTTTTAACTCATAATCATAACTGTCAAATTGAGCATTGTTCCGTGTCAATTTTCTTATAATGGGTGGACAAAAGATTTTTTATTGTACTTCGCCAGAATTGAGACAAACTGCTCAATATTTTGAAGAATATTTACGCCATTTTGATATGAATCAGTTATAATAAGAATTTTAAATGTCGGTGCCAGAATAAATCTATGCAATATTTCGGAAAATGTCATACTTGCATATCTAGCGCCCTCTTATAATTTTAGCTTGTATTAAGTGCAGGTAAGAAATAATTTTTAAGGCCAGTGCAGTAATGACCTACTTCCTAACCACTCATATGATCATTACAACTATGATTGTGAATAAATAAATTTAAATGGTTGTTTGTATAGTTAAGACGCGTTGGTATTTCCGTGTACACGATATTGACAGTTGTATAGGGTAATTTTTTTGTGTCATCTCTGTCATGGCTAACTTGACCCATTTTTTAAAACGTAGAGAAAGTATTTTTCTTTCAAATAAATCGAAAACGTTTATCTTATTTAATATAAGATACATTTTAATTATTATGCATCACCTTGATGCATTTACCTTCAGTCTACTACTACTAGTATCTCAGTCTCAGGTAAATTTAAGAAATTCAGAAACGAACATGAGACAATTTTATTTATTTATTTAAAGGCTTGTATCTGTCACTTTTTCGCAAAGAATCGAAATATCTGGAAAACAAATGAATTTATGTACAAGGATGGTTCCATATAAATTTACAAATTACTTTTAAATACTTTACACAAACATTTGCTGATAAGGTAATTCCAAAAACTTTCCTTTCGAATTACTACTAATAAATCTGGGATTAGTACAAAGAATAAGCCGACAATTTGAGTTTACAATCCATGGGGGTATAAAGATTTTACAAAAACCTAAATTGCCCCTCAGATTCTTAATATACCCTTTCTTCTCTCCCAGGAAAATTACGTCTGTGACTGCATAAAGTAAATAGTCACGGAGTTATATGTGTATACAATTTTACAACTGGCGATAGCAAGTCGTAAAACAATAAAATTCATATTTCCTGTCGAACGGACCTCGCAGCGTTGTAAATGGCATATTTTGCCAAAATATTATTGATGACGTCGAATTGTCACTGCTATAGTATCCACCCCTCTCTAATAAAATAAGGAGACCGCCGGCGAAGATCAAAGGAGGCTGTGTTGGCAAACCGCAAGGTCCCAAGACATTTATGGAGCCGGTCGATTCATGCAATTATCCCTTATTTGTGAAAATAATTTTATTATTTATTGGAGTCACGGTTGGTTACTAGTACCTTATCGTAAAAGCTAGAACACATTCTTATCGCTAACGGTATTGGAAAAAAAATGTATTTTATTTTATTAGTTTATAGGTATTTTAAGCGACGAAAGTTGTTAAAACACGATATCATCAACACTCACAATAATAAGAGTGTCAACAACCTTGCTACACATTATAATACAGACAAAAAAAAAAACAAAAACATGCCAACACCGATATCTCCTCATACAGCGTTAGGACGCAACTTGTTGCTCGCAATCTCTACTCGCTGTGGTGGTAGAAAAACAGTCTGTGTCGAGGTTTTTTTTTCTGCTGATCTTCCTGTGATGCGTTTTGCCACCCCGGGACCACAGGGCCCTCACATCACAAGCCGCTAGTGGCGGTGCTACGTATGTACAACATTACGCGACACCCAACGAGAGATTGGCCTACTGAGAAAAAGGGTAAAAATAACATGTGTACGAATGTGCGTCTGTTTTCATCAAATGGATGAAGCGGTGTCGTGCGCAGGTCAAGGTCCTTCCTAATTTGTAGGTGACGAAAGTTGGTGTGATAAAGGAGCGAAGTTATCCGTGTATGATAAAGAAATATCAGGGTTGTATTAAAATTAAAAAAACTACCCAAGGTTGTTACCGAAAAGTTTTATACTTTGCTAAAGGTTAACCATTTCGTTTTTTGGTCGGAGCAGCTTGTAAAATTCACTTTTTTCTGTCAAAATATATATACAGGGTGGCTTATTAGTGTGGGGAAACTCAATATATTCGATATTATAAAAGTTACCAAAAAAATTATTAAGAAACGGTTTAGGTATTCTTAAGCTTCATATTCTAAAATTAGTTACACATATACAGGATGTTCAATAACGCCGTGCCAGGCCTAACTTATATATTTTTTAAATCCTCATATACGATTTGCCACATCTCTTCCGAGTGTTTAAAAAGTTATGACCATTTTTACGACTAAATTAAGGTGTATTAAGAGAGTTAGTTCCGGTTGGAAAAAAATATATATAATAGGACTTTTTTCGCCCGATTACTTGGTTTGGGTACGTCTTCTATTTTTACTGATGCGAGAATTTAACAAAAAAAATTTCTTGTATACAAGGTGAGTCAAAACTCGGATCCTTAAGTTTCTCATTAAACTTAAATAGAACACTCTATATTTTTTCTCTTTTATTTTTGTTAGCACGCGTCATAGAAAATCAACGTGAAATTTCGTAGCAACAAAATATTAGCCGAAGGGTCGTTCAAAGAATACTAAAAAGCATAAATACCGTCCATACTACATTGAGTTACACTAAGAGTTGCTGCAAGTTGCGTCTTGCGGATGGGCTCAAGAACAAATTCATGATCGGGTAGATTTCGTTAAATGTCTTCTTTTTTGAAGATGAAACAACATTTCATATAAATGGAAACGTGAATAAATACAACTTTAATTACTATTCTACCGACAATCCCCATATCACACAAGTCCATAGCGAAACTAGGTGGTCTTTGAATGTTTTGGGTAGCATAGTTGGAAATTTCGTTATTGGGCCACATTTCTTTCCAGTAATTGGGTTTTGGAACCTTTGGTGTAACAATAACTATCACACTGACAAAAGTCAATGCTAGGTTTTTCCACTATCACCAAACAAAGTTTGGTGATAGTGGAAAAACCACCACTATCACCAAACAAAGATCACATTTCTTTGGTGAATGAGTAAATGGTCTAGTTTATTTGGACTTTCTTCAGAACATTTTACATTATATTTGGAAAATGTACCTCTGAACATATGTCAAAGGATGTGGTTTTTCTACGATGGGGTTCCGGTGCATAACATTGCATTAATCCATAACCAATTAACCACCTCCATACAACGTTTCTTAACAGATGCGTATGGCCAGCTCGATTCCCGGACTTGACCAAAAAAATTTTTTTCTTGTGGGGCTGCATAAAAGATTGTGTGCATTAAGTATCGGTAACAACACGAGAAGATATGATGGAAAGAAGAGAAGCCTTTTGGACTATTGATATAGAAATCTTAAGAAAAGTCAACATTTTGAAAATTTTGTTAACATTCTTTTTATTTTATCGATAACGCACAGTGTGTAACTTGTTAATTAATAAAATATCAAAAATCTGGGTTCATTTGCCTCGTATATTTTTAAATGAGTTTTGTCAGGGATTTCCAAATTTCGACATAATGGAACGAGATGCTTTTCGGCAAATTCAATGAACTGTGGCCAATTTTGAAGAAACTGGTAACATAAGAGCCAGAATTTGATCTGGAAGAAGACGGGTTAGAAATGACGATAATATTGATCAGGTTAGACAACGTATGGAGAAAAACCCTACCTTATCCATACGGGTATTGACACAGGAAAACAATTTATGGGACGTTTAGGAATGCTTTGACACATTCCTAAATATGACTTGAATATGTTTCTCTATAAAATGCAGATCTATCCAGAGTTACTGCCACCAGATCTTTTAACTTGAGCTTTTAATAATATGGGCCGATGTGTTAACCTGTGTATTGAAGAAGAGAGATGAAACTTTCCACATCTTTTATAATATTTTATGCCTGCCTGAACGTTATAGATTTAGTTTTTTTTTTTTGCTGTAATGGACATCATTATTATGATTAGTTATTAAAGGGAAATTTGGAAATTTGTATACTGTATTTTCTCTGTAAATGTTAACGAATAATACAAAAAAGGACTAATTATCATAACTTAAAACAGATTTTATTGTGTGCTAATGTCATTAGCTTGACATTGGGGGGAAGCTACGAGCAGGCCCGTTTCTGGATATCTCGCCGCCTTGGTGCGAACAATTATTTGCCGCCCCGTAACTTATATGCAATTAATGTAAGAAATATTTTTTGTGAAAGAGAAAAAAGAATTATAAAATATTGCTAAACTTGTTAATTCTTTCTTAATGAGATAGATACAGTCTAAGCATTGGTTTGCTTGTCAGGCGGCTAGTCATAATGTCAAATATATTTATCTATATTTCCATTCAAATTCTACCTATCTTCTAAGTATAAGTATATCCTACATTTGTCAACAATATAAAGAACAATATAGATAATAGTTATTTATGTATTAAGAACGTAAGTTGCATTTATGACCCAAATTTTAGAAATACGTTGAGGGCCATAACAGCAAGTTAAGGCTGTGGTACACACATCGCTTTATGCACAAATGCCAATTTTTTAATTTAAAATGAAAATACTTATAAAATACATTGAATTTTCCAAAGTTGCTTTTGACTAAATTTGAAAATTCCAACTTGATGTGCAGTTACATTGGGGGGTATCTGCGAATATTAATATGGATAAGATATTCGAATTGTGTTGTTAACATATGTATGTATGTTACCTACAAAAAATGTTCAATAGAAAGTACAATTTTTGGTTTCTAATGAAACCTCTCAATTTTGTAATGGTTTAAAGTATTTCTATCAGGTGTAATGTCGTTGTTTGACGTTTCATCATAGCCCTAAGGAATAAAGACGTTCCTCGTGCGCTAGTGTTACAAAAAGACGTTTATGGCATATAAATTCGTGTATAATTGCCAATTTTTGACATATCTGTGCATAAGTAAAATATTATACATGTATTATATATTTTTATTTTTCATAATCAATTAAATTTTCTAAATTAAAAAAAATTACCTTTTTCTTTTTAAGTGTATCAAGAAATCTTTTTGTTTTTACTATCAGAATATAATATAATATATAAGGTGTTCCATTTAAATTTTCATAACCTTGGTGTGTATTTCTTTTAGGTCGCTCTCTATATTTCGAAACAATTTTAAAACGTGCTCCTTATGAATCTATATAAATCTCCATAAAAATATTTTTAAAATAGATTATAAAAGATATAAACGAACATAACACATCAAAATGATTGCTGGCAATATCAATTATATAATAAATAAACTAAAACTTATAGCTTATTAAAAGAAGCTTCTCTCTCTCTCTCGATTTGTATCATGATTTGATGTGTACCCATTAAGAACGATATCTTTTCGATCTTGTACGTGGTCGTTGTTTATAACAATAAGTACAATAACTATAAATAAAGCACTCGCTCGTTTGTGATCCAGTGCCGGCGTTTATATTAAATTATTTTGCTAATAGTCGTCTTATATCATGATTAAGAGTGCACATTTTACATTTCATTATTTAAAATATGTAATTACTTGTTGCTTTTTGCCGCCCTTTTCTATGTGCAGCCCTGGTGCCGTGCACCACTTGCACCACCGAGTTGGAACGGGCCTGGCTACGAGCAGTAGAAGTAAATTCTTCTATAGATGGTTTTACATTCCACGACTATCGCGATCCAAAGACTTTTTGATCTTATATATTCACATATGTATACGTTTAGGTCATGAAGGCCAAACTTGATAATTTACTTCATTCCTTCTCCCGCTTATAAGGGATTGATGAGATTTCCCTTTATTCTCTATTCTGCGTCGATGTCTCTTTTAAAACTTACAATATTACAAACAATTATGACTTTCCAGTTCTAATTCGAACTTTTGATTTACCTTGGTCGCCCACCAACATTAAAATTTCCCACATACTGCACGAAGAAAACCTAAATCACACTATGACGTCTTCATGGTGACGAAACCTTACGCCTTACGGTGTTGTATCCTTATATCGCGGTCAACTGCACGTTATCCAGCGCGACTAAAGCCGGTTTCCGAAGCGCAGATCGGATGCTCGAAACCCGAAAAAGGAATCAACAGGGTGAAAAAAAAAAACCACACACATACGCAGACGTACAAAACAGTCAACCTGATGCAACCTGCAGGCACGTGTCCTTTTCGATATGGGGACGACCGGTGTTGAAATATATATATATAAAAAAAGGAGAGAAATCAAGCGGCACATTATCATATTTCAGGAAGGGGTTAAAAGGATGACCAGTGGCCGGCGTTGGGGTAGGTTGTTGCGTGTGTTATGCTTGAGTGTGGTGTACGAGGGCCGGTGGTCAGTTTTGGGATAGGTCAGGGGTCAGGTGCGTTTCGGTTTTTGGCAGGTCCCCTTTTTGGTTGAAGGAGGGCAACCCGTACACCTGCACCCAGCTGTATATACACGAACAAACGTATCACATCCGGTTCTACACCTATTGCATGGGGAAGAAAAGAATATTTTGCAAGTTTCTGTTGTTAAAGTATTGTAAGAAATATACATTGAAATATATTGGTTTGTTTTCGTACTCGCAATTGATTTGCCGAAGTTTCTCTTTTAAATAAACGATAAATAAAGATAAAACTAGCTGTTCTTCACGATATATTAAATGTAAAAGCAAAAGACATTCTGGGGAAAACTCATCTAAAAGATTGACTTCTTTAAAAAATTGTGATATAAATTAAAAAAAAAAACCTAATCTATCAAATTTGCAGTTCTTGAACATTTAATTTTTTTTCAGCAGTGTCAGACCTATTGTTACGTTATCAAAGAAAAATTTTGAAAAAAATTTGGGAAGTAATGAATCATATTAAAACCTGTAATTACTTCTCGAATGCACCATTTACATTATTAATTTTTTCCTGCAAATTTTTCTTCTGAAATTTCATATAACGCAGTGTGAGCCTTATTAAAATTTATCTCTTGTCCATTGTAACAGTTATTAATTATCTTTACGTAAAAAAATCTCTGAATTAATTTACAGTAAAAATTAGAATCTCTAAAGTCAAGGAAACTAAAATATCACTTTTTTATTTTTATTCCCCCATAAAGATAATAAAGAAAATATGTTTAGCAACAAGGATAATTAACGACATATTTTCAACAATGAGGCACTAAATTTTCGAAATGTATTACGTAAAAAATTCTTGATTAGGGTTGGTAAAGTTTTTCAAATATCTAAAGACCTTTGTTTACTTTGAACACTACGGGATTTTCGTTATACCAAAAAATTAATTCGATTGTCAGTATAGTGTAGAAAATATCTATAAATTACACTACATCAGCTGCAGTTTCCCATAAATTATGAAGAAAAAACGCAGAGTATGTTCAGAAAATCCGAAAGAAACATCCAAATAAAAGAAGGTATAATTATTAATGTTTTTGCAGAAAATTGTAGAACATGGCGTTCTATAAGCAAGGATGATATAAAAATGCTTTTGCTCTATAAAAATTCTGTAAGATATTGTCAAAACACCAGATTTGCAATTGGTTAAAATACCCTTTGAAACGCATTTTGTTTAAGAAAAAAGAAAAACAGCGAAGTGAAACAAAATTTACATTTTTCAACTGCTTAGTATACAGACGCCTACCTTCATCCAAAACTACATAAAATTTGGCCAGTGCATGAAAATTTGCTTATAAAATTTCGTTATGTTTTCGAAAAGATATTAGTATGGCCGAGAGTTGAATTCAGCACAATTCATTGAAGAGAGCAAGATTTCTGATTAAAAGTTATTTGCCGGGTAAGTCGTAGAGTGGTTGTGATTGGAACAATATTGCTTAACAAGATAAATCACTATAATCGGGCTGGAGAAGTACGTCTGAAAGCGGACGACACTTCAATCATCGTCAAAGCGGAGGAACCGAATGAATTAGAAAATCTGACATGATACGAAATAAAAGATGCTGAGATTGATTTGAGGGCAATAGGCTGAAACTGAACCCAAGTGACGTACAGAAGATAAGGGCTGCGATGACAATCGGAGACGAAACTCCACCAGTAAAATTCTTGGGATTAACCATCGATTGTAGTTTGAATTGGATCGCGCATGTAAACCAAGCATTGAGGAAATCAGTTTCAGCAAGCTATCAGAAGACTGATTGAAGTAACTAATCATAAGACAGTTAAAGCAGCTCACTGAGTGCTTTGGCATCTAACGTATGGTTTGTTCTTCTGAAAGGTGGCAGCGGATGCAAAAAAAGTTTTTATTTAGCAAAAAAGGCATTACGGTCCCCGTGCGGCCTAAGAATCAATGAGACATGCAGAGAGTGGTTTAAAAAAACCTTAAATCAGTAAGCAAAAAGTGCATAATTTGCAACATCTATAATAAAATACGATTAAATTAAAATGGTTTGGACTTTCCTTTAATTAAATGTTCAAAATGATGACCATTAAGCTTGCTTCAAATGCTCTTCTGACATCTCGCAACATTTCTGGACTTATTCGTCGGCATTCTTCAACAATTTTACAAGACCTTTTGAATAAATGGTCACAAGACCCACTTTCCCTATCCAAATTTTAAAGGTGGGAGCTGCTGCGCCCCCATAAAAGTTGCCCCTTTGACATATCAAAGGGGATTACAAATTGTCATAACAATTGGCAGGTTTCGGAATTTTATATAACACACAGATAGTTATTTGGGGTGGGTCGCTTCAATTGCAATGCCCCGTACATACTTGCCCGAAGATATAAAAGCATTT
Organism: Cetonia aurata; assembly: GCA_949128085.1. Classification (NCBI taxonomy): domain Eukaryota; kingdom Metazoa; phylum Arthropoda; class Insecta; order Coleoptera; family Scarabaeidae; genus Cetonia; species Cetonia aurata. Next base: position 63,158,895 of record OX421884.1, on the reverse strand, counting down.
CCATCAGCCACTTTCAAGCAAAAGGTAAAAAAATGCTAATGAACAAGGAGTGCTACATATACTATTGAGGATTTCATTGATGTAGTAATAGTACAGAAAAAAAGCTTTGATTCCGAATGCATACTACTATTAATAGTAACGAAAAATGTGGAAAATTTTGTGAACTCTAAGTTAAGTCAAAAGTCCTTAGATAAAATGCTAACTAAAAATTTGTAATTTGAAAATTGTATTAATTAGATGCTCTAGATTGTTATTTACAATCCACAAGCTTACCCGTCTATTAGCAAAAAGAATTAAAATTTTCCAAAATGAAAATTTCTAGATCTGATCCTAGAATCGTATTTCTTTGCCCCCATCACCGAATCCCATAGATATTTATCATTCCTCGTGATACCAGCGTGTTCTTATACGGATAGGTGCACCTCAAATACCGCACGGCAATAGTCAGCTGCCATTTCTGATGGCGTCGAGCGATCTTCCCCGAATCGCACAAGGGATCGGCGATGTTGTTCATGACGATTCCCGCAACCCTTTTTCCCACGGTCCCAATCCATAAGCGAACAGATGATCCGCGTCTCCAGCATGCTGTTAAGTCGAGAAGAAGACAGAGATACACTCACTTATATACCGTAAATAGATGTGGCGGAGAAAATCTGCCACATTTGAAGCGCGTATTGCAAGTCACGCCCGAAGGGCAGATGTTCACTTGTTTCATCGTTCGACAAACAATTGCAGCGCGGTGCAACGTTGTCGGCTGTGCCATCCGGTCGAATGTCAGTTGTTTTGTTCTTTTAAAATGAAAAAAGGAAAGTTTTTTTTTTTTGAGGGATTTTTCATTTAAAATCTGCCTTTTTATGTATTTTTTTTATGATTTATCATTCATCAGTATTATTATTATTATTAAAAGTATGCTCGATTAGATAACTCTAGGCATTGACAATGAGAAATAGGCGGATCGTAAACAGACTGGAACACAATAAGCTTCGCTATGGGCGTACAATCCAAGTAAGTTTCCTCTATGCAGTCTTGACCATTATACTAATACATAATACTCTGAAAGCATAGCACAAATCAGACGACGAGAATGTCTTGAGATCGTAGCAGGCATTGGTGTGATAAAGAGAGGTAGATTCACCGCTGACATTGTGTCAACAGTGATCGGAGTCCAGGTGCGCCAACGCTGCAGTTGGTCTCGCATTTATTGTCGTTAATGGCTCAACTGTGCGATGCTGCTCTAAGGAATGCGAAGAAAGTAAGAGAGGCCGATGACTATGAGGTATACTTGCAAAGATTGTGTATATACAATGATCTAGTAATTCAATTTATATAAATTAATGAATATTAAATTGTCATATTTGGAGGGAAAATTATACCAATTTTCGAATTTAATTTGCTTGTTAAAGCGATTTTTTGATATATTCGGAATCTTATTTATACATTATTTGGACCTTGACTCCAAACGATACAATGTTTGGTAATTCAACTTATACACTCCGCCAAAAAAGTATCGCATAAACTAAAAAAAGGCATTTATGAACCAAGATACGTTCACAAAAAGTTTGCCTCGTGTATGTGAACTATAAAAACACTAACAAAATAATGGAACTTTTTTTTGTTTTTACTTTATTTTTTTCCTAAAAGAACACATTTAGAAAAATGCATATGTGTAAGGTTTGCTCAGTTGTTTATTGAAAGTCTTCCTATACGGACAAATTTTAAAGTGCGAAGTCAGAGTTCTGTACCAACGCTTTTAAAACTAAAATGAGCAATTTAACTTCAGAACAAGTGGCTGCTATAGTTGCTTTAATCGAAGATGAACGATCTCAAGCATACGTTGCTAATTTGATGAACATCAATCAGTCAAGTGTTTCTAGAGCCGTAGTCAGATATAGGGAAACAGGCATTTACAGTGGAAGACCTGTACCAGGTCGTCCAAGATGTTCTACTCGCCAAGATGACCGCTATTTACTACTACAAGCATTACGTCGAAGACATGTAACTGCGAGACAATTGCAGAACGACTTGGCTAGAGTCAGAAATACTCGTGTGAGTACTCAAACTATTCGGAATAGGTTACGACAGAGTGGATTAAGAGCTAGAGTAGCTGTAACAGCCCCTCGTCTCACTAGGAACCACCGAGTGGCTCGCTTAAGGTTTGCCAGAGAACATGTAAATTGGAACATTAATGACTGGGCCAATATACTCTTCACAGATGAGTCAAGATTTGGTCTTTACACCTCAGATAGGCGTATCTCAGTGTACAGACGAGACGGTGAGCGCTATTCGCAGTGTAATATCAGACCTAGACCTAATTTCGCTGGTGGCTCTATTATGGTTTGGGGAGGCATCTGTTTAACAGGTCGTACAGAGTTAGTAAGAGTAGACAGAGGTACACTGACTGCCCACAGGTATATAACGGACATTTTAGAAGAACATGTAGTACCATATGCGCCAATTATAGGAAACGAATTCATGTTAATGCACGATAATGCACGACCGCATGTTGCAATAATCGTCCAGGAATACCTTAACGATGTTGGTATTCCAGTTTTAGATTGGCCTGCGGTAAGTCCGGACATGAACCCTATCGAGCACGTGTGGGACCTCCTTCACAGACGGATACGAACCCAAAATGTTGCCCCAGCGGACCTGCATGGACTAGCAAATGCTCTCCGTGACGAGTGGGAGAATTTGGATCAGGCTTATATACGGAGGTTAATCGAATCTCTGCCAAACCGTATGCGAGCGGTCATAAGAGCCAGAGGTGGCAATACTCAGTATTAAAAGCTACTGTTATGACATTTTTCTTTCCAAAATTATAATTTCTTGTTTTAATAAAAATCTCAAGTATGAGTTCTTGTTTTTATTTGGCCTGTATTTTATTTAAACAATCATAGAAATTATATCTTAGAGCGCATTAAAGTATATTTACAACTTTATGCTACAAACAAAGATTATGCGATGCTTTTATGATTCAAAACTAAATTATGCGATACTTTTTTGGCGGAGTGTAGTTCGTGAGATATTGGTCTCATCTCCGTTCGATAATTTCGATTAGACGTATAAATGGGATTTAGTTATTTTAAAATCACCCGGTATATTTTCACATCACATACGCGCAAGCAGTAGAAAAACACATGTTCGCTTCAAACAATAAATATACAAGAACACAGCAACAATGAAAAAAATCCACTTTACAGACAGAACCTGCGACAGGAAACCGAGTTTTTCTGTGGAGTAGCACAGGAAGTACCAATGTTCACTTGGCACATATCTAGAAGAAAGAAAAGGCCACAAGCAGTAGGGCGACTACACTTGTTCTAGATTGAATTTCACTTCCTCCGGATCTTTTTACTCCCCTTAATTCTCAAGAGTTTCCCGAAGGAGCAAACGCTAAAATTAAATCGTAATAACCGATACCTGCTAATGGATGTGATAGCATTAGTTGTACGATAAGTGTGATGATGATATATATTCTAACAATATTTTATAAGGGAATTTCATTTAAGCTGTTGGTTTCGCAAATATCGACGGATAGAAATCGCGCCAAAAGTATATCTTTAGCCTGTACATTTATATATCTACGTATATTCGATTCGTCTGATTAGTTACAAGTTGTTATCTCCCAACGGGGGGTCGGTAACAGCGTTCGAACGTCACGTGAGACGATTCGACCGTCCCTGGACAGTACAGTCGGCCAATACAGTATTGACTGTTCTTCTTTTGTCGAAGGAAACTTAGACGAAGAGTAACACGTAGGGCGGACGATCGGGCGCAGCTTGAAGTCCCCAGGCTGCATTTTGAGGAAACTATTGTGCCTGTCAAACGCTGAAATATTGCGGAATATGCAGTTTCTCTCTTTTGTGTGAATTTCCTTTTGTTCTACGCTTCGAGTGATGCGTTTCTTCTTGCGTATAATATTTGCCATGAAGTATAGTATAGTGAATGTGGTGGCTTCCAATTCAAAAATTTTAAAATGTGTTTTTATAGTTCACATACACGAGGCAAACTTTTTGTGAACGTATAAAAATATCTTGGTTCATAAATGCCCTTTTTTAGTTTATGCGATACTTTTTTGGCGGAGTGTATAATAGCACATAATTTGCTAAAGTTTGGCACACGATTGAAATTTCATACAATAAATGTAACCCGTTAACAGACATTCATTTACTCCTAATTGATTGGAAAGAAAATATGAAAAAAAAATTACTTAAATGCGATGGTGCGACATTATTTCTTTTTTCAATTTTGCTGTAGAATTAAAGTATGATACTAGCGAAAATCTACGTCTAATACGTATGGAGGTAATTTTCAAATAATTTAGTTTGCAATAACTACACTTCATGTAAATTCTGTAAAAATACTTCTATTTATTCTGATAACCACCATAGAATTCTAATGTCTGCGCGAAGTTCCTCTGCATTTCACCCTGTCGACCTGATAACGTTTTTTAATTAGATTTCTCTATCGGGCAGTGCGAGCAAGAGGAGTCCTTTGTAACCGGAGCATCGGGATCAACAGGTAAAAATACTTTTTTTTTCATAGGGTCTCCTAACGGTACATTAGCCCTGATGTTCTTCTGTTCTTTATTATTCAACCCTTCACCTTGTCTTATAGAACGTTTTATCTGACCTCGATCGAAATCGCATCTGTTCCACCTTATCATCGTCTCTCTTCTTATTATTTCCCGTTTTGCGCGCATTTCCCCCTTGGTAAAGAGAGAAAGAGAAGATGGTAGGACGCCGCTTTTAAATTGTATAAGAAAACGCATATCGGCGCGGTGGAGGTAATTACTTGCTGGAGATTTATTTAAACGACTCGCAGTCGTGGAATAACTGTTAAGTGGTTGATTTGAGAGAAGGCAAGGTTCTGCGTAGGATGCCGGGATGCGTTGGGGGTTTAAATAAGTGTCCGATTTAATAAAAGAGGTTAAAAATAATGCAACAAAAGGGTAGGTAGTCTCACTTGCAGGTGGATTAATAAAAAGTCTCTAATAGTTTTAAGACCGCACTCAAAAAACCACGTCGGAATCACCTCTCTTGAAAAAACTATCGTAACAGTTACTATACATAATTGTAAAAGATACTTCCAATGCTATGTATGCCTGATATATTGTGAAATCACATTAACAAATGGGATTTATAAAGTAATTGTTATAGATATCTAAGCATCCAACAAGGTTAAAATATTGAAATTGAAATTAATCATAATATTCGAAAATGTGTACAAATAATGGAAAAGAAAAATCCTAAATTCATAATATAAAATGCTCTAATAATGTCTAAGTTTGTAAAAATAATAAATAGAAATTAACTAAAATACGAAGTGTCAAAGAGTGGCGACATCTATCTCCGAATATTTAAGTTAATAAAAGTATCTAAACGTCAAATAGAAATTATTAAAAGCTGGACAACAAGATGCTTGTCGCAGCAGAATATTCCTTTGTGCCCTTTCGAGCATCTGAGTGTATTTACAGAAATTTAGGGTAGAATACCAGACCGGAGCTCCATACAGAATAATGTTGTTCATAGCACTGGTCAAGACGGCCCTCTTCCCAATGCTAGGCCCATCCAGATTCGGCAGGATTCTCGAGAGTCGTGCCACCCGATCGACGGCCCTCTTCGTTGCATTTGCAATGTGCCCTTTGAAGGTGTCAATATTAACCCCCAGGCACCTCATATTTTTCTGAGCGAAAGGATGTCGCCCTCAAGGTTGAAGAAGATGACATCTCTGTCTCTTCTGCTGCTCAGGATAACTGCCTCCGTCTTGGAGGGTGCCAAGGCCAGATAGTGCTCCGCCATCCGCGTACTTATTAACGCAAGGCAATCGTTTGTGTTTGCCATCAATGCTCTGCCACTCTCCGCACCCGCCACAAGCCCCAGGTCGTCGGCAAAACCGATGGTCACCGCATCCCTGGTGAGCTGCAGGCCCAATACTCCGTCATATAGGACATTCTATTAGTTTAGAAAACAAAGTTTTTCAAAATTTATTAATCAAATCCGATTTTGCATTTCAAACAATACTAAGGGCCGGTATTTCAATCTTTCAATAAAACTAAATAAAAACTAGTTTTTTTACTACTCCTACCCTAACCTACATATATAACGTTCATTGGATACATAGCACATCTTCCAATAAAGTTCATAATAAAAGTTATTAGCTGAATAACTGAAATAACCTTACATTTTTTGCTATACTTATTAGCTGAATTGTTATTAGTAGAGGCCGGATTATATGAAAGTGCATATATTTTGATTTTTTGCATATCTTTAAGTAAAGTCTATATGTCCACGTATTGCACTGATTAAAGTTCAACAAAACAAGCAAAGGACGTCTAGAAAAAAAGGAAAAAACGTCAATTGTCAGTTCATAGTTGCAAGAATTGAAGGAAGCCAAGGAAAAACGCGATATTAAAGAGGCTAACAAAGTAGAGCGGGCAAAAAGAAAATTATCATTGGAGAAAGAGAAGAATGTCATAAAAAAGAAGTAAAAAAATATATTAAATAAGGGTGCCAAAAACGAAAATGTGTAGATCTAGAAGAGAATCTGATTCTTCCGATACAGATAATGAACAGGATGCAGAATGCTTATATTGTCTGGACTTCTACTCAAAGTCTACTGAAGGATGGATATCCTGTTCATCCTGTCACAAGTGGGCACATAATTCCTGTGCCGATGTAGACAGTGACGACAATGAAGCTGTTTTTATGTGTGAACAGTGTGTAAATTAGCAACATACTATATTGTAATAAATATGTTTCATTACCTACTGTTTATTTAACACTACTAAGCCATTTGGTATATGAATTATGTGTCACTTAGTTAGGAAACATTATAAATATATTTTTTCTTACTGTTTATATTATTTACAACTATTAATTCACTTTATCAACATACAACTCATTCCGCTCCACATGCGGGGTGGAATGAAAAAATTGGAATATTTTAAATACCTAAAATTTTCTTTCATATTTTGCTATTCTTTCTATGTTGCATAACATCATCTATGGACTACTCGGTCTTTTTAATTTATTCTTGGTTTTTAATATTTTTAACACAAGTTTGAAGTTAGCAGTCTCATTCTGTTCCGCCTTCCCTTATTCTGATAGAAGACTAAACTTTCTTTTACACAATTTTGAAAAAGATTTAATTATAAATTGCTTTAGAAATATGTTGTAAAAAATGTTTCATATTTAAATTTCTGCTTTTATTTATTTTAGGAAAAAAATTTCGGCCTATATTCGCATTTTTTTTTTTTGCATATATGGCCCAAATTTATGCATATGTATATCCTGAAAAATCCATGCATATATGAGCGCATATATTCCAGTTTTTCTTTGCATATAATCCGGTCTTTAGTGATGACAGTCTTATCCTGCTTCGGAGCTCATTAGTTCTTTGTTCGAACAGGAAGACAGAACAATTAAGCATAAGTGAAGGACTTGGTGTCATGATTTAAATATATTTAAGACGTTTTTTTCTTGCATTATGGAAGTTTTTTCTTTACACCAATTTCAATTCCCGGAAGAGGTAAATAAAATTATAAAGATGAAATCCATTGAAACACATCGAAAGGTACACTTTTCCCATAACCTGTCGCACAAGATAATAAATAACTCGGCAACGTTGCAACAGTCGAATCGACTGCCAACGTTAACAGCGCACAAATAATAAATTTCAGGTTGTTCAGGGTGAATTCGCCGCTCTCTAGCAGCCGTAACGGCAGAAAATAATATAAATGATGGATCTGTACAATGGTCCCTAAATGGTTTCTCGGAAACGGAGCCGGCATTCGTGTTGTAAACACAAGACTGCAGTCGGGCAGATATACTTACTTAGAGGTAGTACAACGCTTTATAGCTTTGAATAACAAGTATTGAAATATGTATGTAGGTGTTTCTCTTGGCACGTGAGAATTTTACTGTTTTCATTTGGATATTCTCTGCATTAAACAAAAACATAATAATCAGCGTCTAACAAAATATACAAATTCGATGCTCATTTCATCAAGGTATACTTTCGTTTGTCATCGATGGCGAATGAGGGCTAAAAACGTTAAGGACGCCAGTCGTTGCGTTGCTAAAACTTGTACGTGCTCCGAAGTCCCAGTGGGAGATTTTTGTTTGTTTGCCCCGGGTCCATAGTAGAGACAGTCTTGTGGTTTTATGAACGGGTGTTCGGCATGTCCTTAAGAATGAACCGAGGATTTTGAATAAATAATTATGACGAAACGCTTTTAGATGGTATTACTGGAGTTGTTGGTGTACACACAGCTTGAAGTCTCTTTATTTGTGTGCCCTTGTATTAAGAACAGCAAGGGCACGATCAAAAGACAAGAATGGATTTCGTGTGTGTAGTGATGAGACTTACGTATATATATATATAGGATAAACTATTTTAAGTTGGATTCCCTCATTTGCAATTTGACTATACATGATTTTCAAAGAGCTGTTGCAAAACTCCCATCATTAACATTCTTTAAAAAGAATTGCTTATTCAATATAGTAATAATACTAAATTTATATTTTATTAAACAATTACGCAAATACATTAAAATAATATATGCAACAAAAATAAATATTTTTAAATCAGCCACTATTAAAGTAAAGTAAAGTACACTATATTCACGCAAAAACTGACCCCTTTGAGATATTTTCAAAAAGGAGAAACTACTTTCCGCCAATTTTTTCTCTAGTTTTTTAATATGCGAAAACAATTATCTATAGCTCATCATTACAGGGCGTCACATATTTTTTTTTTCTCAAACTATGCCACACCCTCTATTTATTAAAAAATCGTAATAGATGCAGTTTCTTATCCTGGATCCAAATATATGTATATGCCAAGGCTGTTCCAAATCTAACCTGTTAAAATATCGACAAACTTCCAGATTATAAATCTTTTCATTCCATTAGATGGTTGTGACAATAAGTACTAAAATTTAAGAAGTAGAACATGTTTTCGGCACCATTTTTTCCGTAGAATTCGAATTTGGATCATACTTTATATTTAGAAGGTTGTGCTGTCACATTTTTTCTTTCTGATATGCGCTATAGGTTTACTTGTGTATGATACCTCAAAAGCGCCAGAAATCAGAGAGCACATAAAAGTAATGAACAGGAAATATTCATATATTTTTCAAATAATATTTCAATGTGCGAACTATCAAAAAGTAATGGTAGGTGGACAGCAATTCGTAAAAAAATCATTTACATCGTCGAATCATTATTTCAAGGTTTTTCTTTTTTCTTTACATCTACCTGTAACTATATAGGAATACCACAGGGATCTGTCCTCGGTCCTATTCTGTTTATTACTTTTATTCATGATATTGCCAACTTTATTAATTTTTTTATTTGGCCACTGAATTAACGGAATATCTCTAAAACACTGCATCAAATCAAAAAAAGAACTTAATGAGATTTGTTATAATATAGGGGGCTTACTCAATGGTGCCGAACTCGACCCTCCCCCCTCCCTCCCCCAGGGTGGGAGGGAGGACAACTTTGAGATCTTAAATGCCAACCCCCATTTTGTATTGCAGATTCGGATTCTACGCCATCAAGTATGTAGTTTTTGTTTCAAATTTTTTTTTTGATTCGTAACAGATTTTGAACGTCTAGAAAAAATACACAAAAAAGAGAAGCAAGCAAACATGATTTTGTGTTTTCTTTATTATACATCGTCTTTCACAAAATGGGGTTTTCTTTTTATCAGGCAAACAGTCCAAGTTCTCTAATTTGTATTCTCATCGGTTCATCATCAATTGAAAATTTCCTTCGAACACTTTTTGTATCAACTGGTATGTATGTATGTTGTTTTGCTGGGCGAAGCTTCCGGTTGTGGAATACACCTTGACACTTCTAAGCACTGACATCTATTTGACGTATTGTACCAACCTCACTGCAATTTTGCCGAACGCGAAAGAGTTCCAACCTCCGGTAAGGATTTTTTACGTGCTAAACATTGCACTGACACGGGACTTACAGATTTACTTCCTATCCGAGAAGAAGACATGTTCTGATTTTTATCCACAATTAAAAATCACCGCCTCAGCCTGGGATCGAACCAGCACCTGTGGGGTGAAGGGCGATCACACAAGCCATTCAGCCACCGAGAAGGCTGTATCAACTGGTACGCAGCATTCAAATACGGATCTCAATAGTTACAGCCTTAATTATTTTGCACTCACGAATTACAAACAGATAGAAGCAGTTTCAAATGATTACAAACGGAACAAATTGAAACATGGCGGATATGTACAGTAACCTCAGGAACTGACGACTCGATGTCGTTGACGACGGATCGTAATGCGTTAATTTGATTGGTCAAAAAATCGATGCTAGCGCCAAACCGTTGGTCGGCAAGTACTGAACTATGCCTTGAAAATTCAATCCAAAGTAAACAGGCGTGATAGCAACGAACACAATGACAATTATTCACCTGTCAATAATTTAAGGAACTGTCACAGTCACACTGTTTCAATTTTACTTAAGCCACCTATGTTTTAAGCCAACTAAACTTAAAAGAATGATTTTGTGACATTTTAGAACGTCTAGGATTGGAATCCGTCAGATGTATTATCTATTTCATATTAAATATACAAATACTTTTTGACATACGCTGTATAATAACTAAAATGTGTGTAAAATGCATTAGAAATTATCATATTCAAACAGCAATATGCATTTATAGTTTCGTATGTAAAACGTTACATTGTTACGTTACTCCATACCAAAAGAAAAAAATACGAGTCAACCGCTAAATACAATGATAAAATTAAATCGCACACGCAGCGTTTTTTTCTACAGTCACACCTTCATTCAACTTGCCACATCCTTTCGTATGTAAGCACAATAAAGAAAATTACACCTAAACAATAAACGCGACCCCCACAATGTTCGAACGGCGAATGCCGCTAACAAAAGCCCGCGCTAGAACACACAGAACGAACGCGCGCAGGAAAGAAAGGAAGAAAAAAGAAAGTCGTTACATTCCACCCCTGTCGTTTATCGCGGTTTCATTCAATTAAACACCGCACACAGCGAAACAAGCAAATAATATCGAATCAAGTAGGCGTCACATCGACTGTCAAACTCCATTAAGCGGGCCGATTTTGAAATTACACCCCTTTAGGGCCCGCGGGAGTTACCGCAAAAACGCCGTTGAAAGGCGACTAGGTGTATGATTTGATTTCGAACAAACGCGCAGGGGTCCCATTCGCGAAGTAACAAACTCGCGAGAGTAGAAATATGATGGGGAGATGAAAGGCTGTTGAATCTTTGAATCGTTAAGGAAATACATACATACATAGATATGTATAATATGAAACACAACAATATCAATCCCAACTGTCTTAATCCTAAAGCATATTCTAGTAGTGACATAATCAGAAATTTTGCGTGAATCAGGAAGTAGATATCCTGAGACTAACCGCAATATAAAGACGAGATGACAGGTACGGATTATGGGCGAAGAACCCTCGTAAAATCAACGGAACACTCCTATAATCACAACTGTCCAGTGTTTTCATTTACAACACAACCTGTAGGGTTGCACCTATACTTTACCCTAGATAAAGTAGATCCGAATGTGATTGCTATTTAATTACATGATAGTATTCCTTTACTACGTGATTACAAGATTACACCTATGTATATATAATAAATAGTTTCTTCTGTATTTATCGTTACTATAGTTTAGGAGAGGTCAAAACGCGTTTAGATAAAGAAGAAAACCGATTCAATTTTAAGTGAACGTAACATATTTACCTTCTAAAAATATCCCGTTTGTATTGTTGTTTATATGTATTTCTTCAAAAATTAAAACAAATACAAAACCACTATAGAACTTTCTAGACGGTATACCTAATCCAAAACGTCAATTTAGGTTAGAGTTGTCAATTATTGAATACTTTTCAAGAATAAAAACTGCGTGATGAGAAACGTCAATTTAGGTTAAAGGCATCTTAGAGGGCTCAATTAGGTATATACTATAGGAATACAATTAGATTAGAGCAGTGGATTGTTTAATTAATATTATTCCGTATAAAGAAATTAATATAATATTTCTACTGTTAAAAAATAAATAATATAAATAATCACATATTAACATTATTTCCCATCTCTAAAGAAAGCAAACAATCCCAACGAAAGTACTTAAAAATGAGATTGGCAGTATCAGTACCAAGTCAAATTAATTTATTACAGGCAAAATTATATTGCATATGCATATATATGCATTTAATTACATCAACAGTTTAATTAATTAATTCTTGCCAATACTACAGACTACCAAATATGATTATTGTGGCTGAATGCAGTTTGAATTGCAGCTACGGAACGTGCGGGGCTGAATGACAGTAAAAATTTATAATGGCCGCGTAAAAAGTGCTACGTAAAAATTCCCTTGTAATTTGCACGAAATCGGGTGAAATAGTTAATCGAAATGTGTGAAATATGTGTAAACTTAATAATTATAAAGTATAAAGACCATCGCGTATACTATTAAAATCGTGTGATGGAAAATGTGTATTGTGTATTTATTATAAGTGTAAATATTCCGTTTCCTGTGGAAGGACAGTGGAGTTTTATGAAATTATGCAGGGATAGAAGGATTTTCAAATATGACTAAAGGTAGGTGTGTACTTTTAGAGTTTTATTTAGTTTTTAATAGTATGCGTATTTAAAATAATTTGAGGTTATTGCTTGATTTGCATTTCATATTATTCAAGCTCTAAACTATGTCACTTGAAGTACAACTCAAATGGAAACACCGATAAAATCGATATTTAATTTTACAATTTAACTTGACCTAACAAAAAGAGGAATTCTGTTAAAACTATCTTTAACAGTAAAATATTTGCAATTAATAGTGAATTTACTTTAGAATAGTAGTAGGTAGTTTCAGATGATACCTATGTATGTACGTTTTAAGGCACGAATTCATTTCCTTGAATCTTTATTACTTTAATGTCTCAAGAACTACCTATTATTTTTGTAGTTAGCGTTGAAACTTAAATTTAGGGATATTTCTGGCGATTACCTACTAACGTTTATAAATTTTAATTAAACAAAGTAGATATTATACATATAGTTATAATAATAATAATAGTTTATTGTCTGTTATACCAGTAGGTATAAGACAAGTAATACATGTAATTCACTAATTTTAACTTTTGATTTAGTTGATTAAATGAACGTGACATTTTATTGTAACTTCATTATAAAATAAATACACATTTGTGTAGGTTTAATATAATAAAATAACTGTTGACAGTATATTATTGAATCATAACATTCATAACCTCAAACTGTCACATTCATTTCTCAGTTAATAAGCCAAATTGTATATCCTGTGAAGTAATAATCATTATAAATACAATAATGAGTTTGAAATCAGGTGAAGTGCATAATAATTAAGAGATTTACATTTCTTAATACAAAATAAGCGCCAGAAAATAATAGGTAATACATAATCTAGTAAGTAATGGAGGATTTTATAATTTATATATGAATATTTTAGTGATTCAGAATTGATCTGACTTTAGATTTTCTTGGAATATCTCGAGTTAATTATAAGTCTGTGTAGTGACCTTGATAATTAATTAATACGGTAATTTCCAAATTTGATGATTAATCAGTTTTTTCTTTACGTTTAAACTTTGTTTGTCCCGTACATATATTGGCATGTAAAATTTATGTGAAATGGGTGTCACAAGTGCTTGCACTGAAAGAAATAGAGTGGAATGTTTGATTGTTTTATTTTTATTAGAATTTTTTTACTAAATTTCATGTCAAGTTGATAAAGGTAGTTATTTTAATTTTGGTTAAATCCCATATGTTTGTGGTAAATAGGGATGTTAATTATAATATTTTACCAAAGTTACAAGCGGAAATATAGCGAATAAATAGCAAGACAGCAGAGTTGTAGAAGAGAAAGAGATGCTTATACAATAACATCGAAACTAAATCAACTTTTTTCGAAAGTACTGTACACACGCACACAAATTGTAAATCTCCAAATCCGAAAGCTGGTTTTGTGCAGTTGCTTTTACTACCACCGCCGCATCCCGGCATTCGGAACAGCATAACAACACTGCACACAACAACAACGGTGCCAGTTGCAGCGTACAGGAACGTTGTTTGCGTTACCAAAAGACGAAGAATACCGCTCGAATAAGAAAGGGAGAGAGACAGAACCACCCCCTCGGCTCCTCTCCTAAGATGCGCCCACCCTCTCGGGCCCCTCGAGGGGTACACGAGGGGGCGCTGACGTCACCATTAGCGCCACGTGATCATCAAAGGTATATTATTATTAAAGGTGGACTCTAGAGGTGCCTATGCGATGCATCTAGGTCGCCGGCGAGTTTCGGATGCGTTTTTCGAACGCTCTTAGATGCGGCGAGGGTAGAAGGGCGGTGCGGGGGGAAAAATTGGCGGGGTGATGTTGCCCTCGGGCCGAATGAGGCGAGGACGCGACGCGGACCTGTTGCTCTATAAAATTACGCGGAGAAAGAAACCAGATCTACGCGTTATATCTGCCGAAATTAATAGGTGGTTGATTTTTTGCTCTGCTTGTTCTTCTTTCGGTGTTTCGAGTTGGAGATTTAGATCTGACGGTTTTTGATGTGTGTAGATATGACAGGTGGTAGAAAAAATCGAAAGAATTGAATGAAATAAGTAGAAATATGCAATACAGAAAGAAAAGAAATAGTTAAACGCATTAATTATATTAATTATAAACATGAGAAGTTCTTAAGAAAATGAATTTGTGAAGCCCATGGGAGGTACAACGCCCTCTGTTATTGGTATAAGCACCTAAGAGAAGTATATTAAAAATCTGCACCTGCTTTAACCATATTAACGATCAATACCATTATGAATTTGATAAACCTTTTACTGGTGACGTGGTGCCTTCTGCACCCCAAGTGATTTTCGGTATTTTTTAGCTGTTTTACTTCACTCAGCACTTCATCAAGTGTAGGAACTTCATTTTTATAAAGAAAAACTTATGAATTAATTGCCTTATAGAATTCTTGACAATTTCATAGTAATTAGCAATTAAAGAACGCCTTCCAGAAGATCGCATAGGCGGGGCGAATTTTTCCTTTCTCCTTGTATTCTTTTATGGTACGATAGATACTAGACTGTGCCACTCTTCAAAATAAGATAACATAATATATGCATAATGATGGTAATCTATTATAGCACCAATGAACCTATCATGCTTGATATTCTTGCAACAATAGCAGGAATTCTCAATCTGGGGTTATCAGTTGGAAGTTTTTTGAATATATTCAATATATTCTGCTTCTCTATCAAAGATAGATGTTCTAAGCTCACAAATGTTTGATTTCTCGGCTGAGATATTTGAGTTCCAGAAGTGGTTGCCACTTCATCCATCTCCATATTAACAAGAAACGCTGTGAACATGTTTAATAATTAGGTGGAATAATTAGTTAGAATAGGGAAATTTGAAATGTTATGGAAATAATTGAATACTTAGAACAGGTAACCCAGTGTAGTACCTTTTAGGTGGAGCACTGGGTTTTTAGGATGATTTGTAATATTTAACTTTTCTTAAATAAAGTGCGAACATGTTTTACACGGAAAATATGTTTGCCGATTAGTTCTCAGAAAAACTTTTTTTTATTATTACAACGCAAATTTAAGGAGAAAATATAAATACAAGCGCACTCAGAAAAATACAAGATTTAAACGTGAATCAGCTGTTGTAACAATATGGCGGCCGGCAATATATCAAATTTCGCTAGTGTGATTTTTACCGAAAACTGACCAATAGCAACCCTACTTTTTAGCACTTTAAAAACTCGTTCTTATTAAAAAATAGATTTATAGTTTCTTGAAAAACTGTCCTTATAATAGAACTATGGTCTTTTAATATACTGTTTACTTTTAAAATTTATAATGGAAATGTCTAAAACACAATAATTATATTTTAAAATCGATTACAATGGAATCTACTTTAGCGCGATTATCAATTGATTGCATCCCTTAAAATGGTTACCAAAGAGCCTCCGAGCAGCTGTTTTTAAAACTTTCAATTTAAGACCTCCCAACTTCGCCACGTAAAATCGAATTAATGCCGGTTATATTTCGGTTTACTCGGCGCTCTCCTTTTCTCAGCTTCGCCACCCTTTTTAGAGTCGCGTGGAAAGCGCGAAATTATCTTGGGGGAGAAAGCAACCGTTCCCAAGTAGGTCATGAGACATCTCGCGCGCACCGCCGCCTACTTAGAACTTTCACCGCGATATCCATATATATATATATATGTATACAAAACGCGCGAGAAAAGAAACAGAAGCCGGGCGAGACCGATTTTTTCACGCCGGCTAGTATTTTCAACCCTCAGCGAGCGACCTTGAATGCAAGATGTGCTTCTACGGGGTTGCAGAAGCAGTCCGAACTCACCGAAAACGAGATGACGGAATAAAATGTGAGCGAGACGGACGGCCGACTGTATACGCAGATGTCGGTGCGAGCGAGACGAGGGAATTTTGGAATTTTTCACGCTACCCGCTCTCGCCTCTCCCCGGCCCCCGCGGGCGTATAGTTGCCGTTAAAATAAAATTCGTCCGTGAAGTTTTATGTCCGAAATTCTATTTTATTATTTTTTTCTTCTTCTGCGATCCTCCGATTCTTCCCGTCCGTGTATGCGAGAACGTATAAGTATGAAGTGTGCGTTGGTGCGTTGGGGTATTTTGTATTCGTAATGCAATATAGAATTTCGCGTTGTTATTTTTGGGGTTTTGAGGGCGCCGGGGGTTGGAGGGGAAGCCGGCTTTTATTTTCCCTATTTTATTATCGGGACGCCGTGGAAAATCGCGCTAGTGGACTGTTGCTTTTTCTGCATTCGATTCCATGCCTATTACATATCTGGCGTGTCATTTCTTTATAAAATTTGCCTTCTTATTGTGATAATAAAAGTTATCGCATGCAATAATAGAGGGTAAGAAGTAAATTTGTTATAGGTATCGACGCATTTATAGTATTATATAGTATTTATCGAATCAAAAATAGGTAAATCATTTTTCTTAGAAATTGGGGATTAAAAACAGAAGACATTAGAAATTGGCGGTTTGTAAGAAGAATGATTGTTCTATAACTGCTTCTAATTTTATGAAAATTAATTTTTATTTTACTGGAACAATTTGTATCCACGATGCAACATGCATTTACTATACGTTCTTCCATTTCCCCCAAGATTTTACGTTAATTTGTCTTAGTTTTGCGTTTGTGATTGATTTAACTTCTATATTCAATAAAAAGAGAGTTTAAGCAAACTTTACGGTCAACACTAACGCTAAATTTGACGTCACTGCGCAAGCGCGTAATTTAATCTGCGCTAAAGTTTAACGTACGCACGCTAAACTACGGTAACCAATAGCAACGTTTGTGTGGATTTTGACACATAATGAACATAATCCTAAATCCGTTTGCGGTTATATCTGATTTGTTTTTACGACTCTTTTTTGCCAAAATAGAAAGCTAGGTAACTTTAAATGCCTCTAAAAAAAGGTCGAATAAGATTTGACATGCAGGACGATATTACTCTCCTAAAGGAAGTTGTAGCTAAGAACCCTTTACGTAGGTACTAAAAACGAGTGTCACAATGACGTTTATTATGATAAAAGTCATTGTGACACGAGTTTTTTACAATATTTTTTCTAATTTGCATATTAATCGCCAATATTACATTCCGGCAAGAGTCCCACTAGTGCGTTAATATCTCATTACCGCACTGCGTCGTTGTTTGTTTTAGCTTTCTTGTAACACCCAATTAGAAAAATAGTTTTACAAAGTGCTACTTGAACAAGGAGAATTTTTTTTCAGAACGCTCACTATGGAACCATATATATAGATCATTTAATTAAATTATTTATTTTCTTAGAAACGAACTAAAAGGTAAAGCAAACATATGGATATTGATAAATGGGGGTGCTCTTGTGGTTTTTCATTTTAACCATAAAATAACCACATTTCGAATTCCTAATTCCCATTTTATTTGCTTGTTGCAATTAATTTGGCGTTTTGAAAAACTAAGTTAAGGTATTTCTGTTTGTCTCAAATAATGCCGCACTGAAACTTTTCACGTCAGGATCAGATCTAGTATATAATAAAACAAATAGTAGGTATATTATGTTACTAGGAGTAGAAAGCGCATTTTTTTGGCTAAGCGCAGAAGGTATTTAGGTGATTGCCGAAGATCAACATGCAAAATGTAAAGAAGTAAAGATTTTTCTACGCAAAATAAATACCGTTCGAAAGAGATTCGGAAGCAACTTTCGAAACGTGCAACAGGCTTGCGAAGCCTACATTCCATACATTTCCAACTGTCTAAATTTAGTTTTGACATATATGTAATGAAAACAATGACGGGGGGCGCCACCACTTGTGATGCTTTCTGTTATTGTACTAGTAACGAAATGGAGTAGTTCTATTTGGTGTGTTCAGTAACAAAATGTTAGAATTTTAATCTTTTAAGTAGCAAGTATATAGACCGTCCTTATGGTGTTATTTTTAGGATGGGGTTATAGAACAATTATTCAATGTAGTTGTTATTTACCTTATATGCACAATTTTTCAGGAAGTTTTTGAGTTTTGAGCACTGTGGGGAAAGTGGGTCTTTTAGAAATTTTTTAATTGGTATTTTTTTACCCAAGAGTGTGGGGGTAGGGAGATAATTTTTTTAAGCGATTTCATTAATCCTTTTTCGCCACAACAATACAACAGCGAAGGAAGTTTAAATATAATTTAGAAGATTTTGATTTTTTCCCTCTTATATCAGTGTTGTAAAAAAAAAGACTAATTTGATAATTTCCAAGAAAAATAAACATGCGTCACCCGCCCATCTTGGTGTTTAAAAGACAATTTTGTCATTTAAAACATCCTTAATGCTTCCTTTCTGCTCGATGTAAAAAAATAATTTACTCATTTAACAGAAATTAACTTTCCCACACCACCACCTCCGCGTTAAAAAAAAGTATCATTCACCAATTCGACAAATAAATGGAAATAGGCCATCAAAACATGAAATAACATACATAGGTTCTCCGTAAAAAGAATGACCAATGACGTCATCACTACATGGATCACACTATATGTTCAGATACTACATCAAAAAACGTAGACTCAAAAATAAAATTTGACCCTCTTTTCCAAAAAAATCTATATTTACCTCCTTCCATTTTGGTCGATGTATTTAGCATACCTTAAATATCTGCTTAAACTCTTTTTTTCGACTGACTTACGATATTCAATAATCTACGTTAAATTTAGCGTTGACTTTAGCGTATTGCTGTGGTCTGGCACCCCGGTTTTTGTAAATTCAGGTTTTTGTTTATTCCGTAAAGCGTTTGTCAATGTTGCGAGAAATTTCAAATTGTTTTATTTTCAAATAAGATTTAGTTAGGATTGTTTAATTTGTTTATTTTATTGTTCAGTTGTTTATATTAATTTCAGTCAGGTGTACATTTTGCGTTCACTGGTATTGTATATATATTGTTTTGTTTTTGCGAGTTCGTCCGTTTGCGGACAGATCTGTGTGCGGTGCATCGCACGCATCGGAGATTTTTATACTTATACGATTGTTTAACCTTGTGAGTTCAGTTCCTTGATCGATACGAAAGTAAGTAGATATATAAAGCTGTATTTCTTTGCTGACATTTTGTGATTATTGATTTCAAGTTTTGAATTCATGTTTCTGATTTTATTTCATTCATCACGGAACTCATTTAATAATTATTGATATTGTATTTTTGTGTACACAATGAGATGATATATGTCTAAAATCTAAAATATTTTTAATGCCTCTCTTATACTCGGTGTTGTAAAAATTGAATTTTTAAAAGGGATTTACCGCTCTCGTATTAAAAAAAATAATAATTTAATTATTTAAAATAATTGTAATGTTTTCTCTCTCTGCAAAAAAAATAATTTAATCTTAAAGAAGAGAGACGTCTTCTTTACCTTGGTGTTTAAAAAAGACGACTTTATCATTTACATTTTTAATTGACCCTGCTCTGTTAATTAATAATCTAACACCCCTCCCACGGAGTTAAAAAAGTTAATCCTGTAAAACAGTCTTTTCTTTCTTTGCTACAATCTATTGTGTATTGTGTAATAACATTCATATGTATGTCCTTTTTAAAGGTGAACATATAGGCAAAGAATATTTCTTCAAGAAAAGATGAAACAATTTCTTTCTATAATTCTTTATTTAAATTGTAATGTAGACTGAAACTTAGGATTGCAATTACAATTCTTAGCTTTTACTTAAATACTCCTACATGTATTTAATTACAGTTCCTTTAAAAAAAACTGGCAGTTTATTTCACTTTCAGCATTTATATCCCACCTTCAATTTACCGGCTTAACACCGTCTGCTCGACCCAACAAAAATACACAATCCTCCATCGTAGATATCAATTATCGGATTCACGCCATGTATAATCTACCACTAACACACGTATATAGAACATCCGTGAATCGAAGTAAACAAACGCCTAACGTGTTAGCTAGGGAATGAGTATACGGGTAAGTGGTAGTTGGACTTCGCTGAGCAAATAGCGCATCATCACAAAAGGTCCACGGACCGGAAATCCAGGAAACTTATCTGAGTGGAACGTTTTTAATCTGTCCCATTGAATACCCCTCCCCTCTTGCCTCACCTCATCGCGCGCCTTCACCCACACCTCTATACGTATAAGAGTCGGTAGATACCCCCAATTCGCCTCTATAGGGGAGTTCTCCAGGAATCTCGACATATTAGATGCCGATGATGAGAGTTCAGAATACGTTTCGGTCGGAATTCGATGAATCAGAACTAGCATGTCGCTTCCCTATTGGGAAAACCTGCAAGTGGATGCGTATTATTGAGGTGCCATCAGATGTTGTTCACCTCTTTCGCGATGCGTAAGACGTTGTACACGCTGGCATTCCTACTATGAGAGTTGTAAGCGTGATTGCTTGCTTAGTCATCATACTGCTGCTGGTGGATTTTAAATTTTACTCATAGAGTAAGAATTTTGTAAATACCAACTCTTGTATGGATTATCACAGAAGGTATTTTGTCTTTATAATGATTGTTTGATAATATTACCTATTTATAGTGTCTAATTTTTAAGTTACCACACTCTTTTTTTTACATTCAGGAAATACTGTTTTTAAAACTCTAAGTGAGTACAAAACCACTGGAGAGCAGAGTAATGTACAGCTACACTGAGAAAAATAGATAGTAAGAATAGGGACAACTAACTTTATAGTTGGTTGTATTATAATTATATTAGAGCGTACCATCTTCCTAATAAGCAGCAATACATGGATGAATACTGGGTACTAGATAACGTATTGTTGTCCTTGAGTTAATATCATTAATTATATTTATAATACGTGGTAACATCTTTTTTTCTCCGTGTAGGCTTTAATTAATTACTGGCTTTGATAAATATGTGAAAAATGCTGCAATTAGAATAGTGGATGGTGTCTTTTTTAAAAACGAAGCAGCTAGGTACTCTAAATAAAATACATGCTGAGGCCAAGAACCATTCTAATGGACTACATATGAATCGCTCTTTATTGTGTTTAGGGCACTTCGCGTTATCGAAAGAACGCAGGAATTGAATCATATGATTCAAAAGAAGAGTTGTTAAGTTTGATAAAAAAAAAATGGAAATCCTCGAACTGTCCGAACCCCCTTAATGAGACCAACGGATATTTTCAACAAGAACACTTTTCTTTTCTACTTCTTTGCGGTTTTTGTGTCACATTTAAATATTTTAGAATTTTTTGAAACGTTAAGGCGCTCTTATTTATTTTAGTTAGTAGATATGCACCGGTTTCGACACAACGATTTTAAACGTGCATATAATGATTAAAATACAGTAGTACCCCGTTATCCGCTGACTCCGTATCCGCGGTTTCAGTCATCCGCGATGTACCTATGATGAGCAGAAAACGCGTTATATCAATAAATACAGAAACAAATAAAGACATTCGAGCCTTATTAAAAGTTATAGGAGCATTTGTCGATATAACGTCGTATATATGAGTCATCCCCTGAAGTCGACGCTCTCTTATGATAAGTTAAATAAGTTGGAACGTGCTTATATATAATATAATATATATATATAAACGCTCCTGTTAACTATGAGTTTAGTACTATTCGAATTGTCGGACAAGACAATCTTCTCCAGAAGCGAGTGACGATGAGGATGAGGGTCAACAAGAACCGCCAGCATGGACGCTTGAAAAATTTTCAGCGATATTTCGAACTGCTCAAAAATTAAAAGAACAGATAGTAGAATATGATCCAATAATGGAACGCAGTATGAAAATTACTCGCACTATAACAGACGCCTTGAAACCTTTGGAGGATTTGTTTATTGAAATGAAAAGACAAAAACGACAACTACCAATAACAATGTTCTTTGAAAAAGTCGACAAAACTATCGATAATGCACAGCCATCAACATCGTTTGCTTCGGATCTAGGTAAACAATCGACTGCTAATTTGGACTTGGAGGAAGATGAATGAATATACGATGATAAAGTTTTTCTTATTGTGTATGTAAATATGTACTATATGTACATATGTATGAACTTATATATTTATTAAACTTAAATTCTATTTGTGCCACAGCACAAGAATATTTATTTATTTATTGTTTATTTATTTTAAATAAATATATAACTTATTTTTTCTTGTTTCATTGTTTTAACTTCATATTTCATATTGTATTCGGAAATAAAGCGTTCGCTACTATCCGCGGTTTTCAGTATCCGCGGAAGAGCACAGAACCAAACCCCCGCGGATATGGGGGTACTACTGTACTCTATTTGCACGCGTTACAATTTCTCACGCTAAAAAAAAGACGCTTTCCCTAAGAGAACAAAAAAAAGCAGATCGTATTTCAAATGCCACAACAGCACCCATTAATCCTATAAAATAAATCTGCGTCCAACAATATCCCATTCAATCCTCACCGCTCACCGTTGGGACAATGTTAATATCCGCAACTTTTAACACATACCCGCACGTAAACACGGAAAGCGGAAGGTAGCTTGAGGTCAACGGCGCATCCCATATATACACGTCCGCACAAATATATAGATTTTGACTTTTTCCTCTTTCATTCGTGCGGTTTTTTTTGCGGTCCGCACATTTACCCGGTGTATTACTTAATAGAGGGGACACAGAACACGGTATTCGGTCGGGATTAACAAGTGTTGCGTTATGTTTGGGTGTCACTCGGAAAACGGTAACGTGTCGGGTTCGAGATATCCTGCGTTTTTTTTTTTTATTCGCAGTCTTTTTTTCCTGTTCTCCGTTCTGTGGTCCGTATATTCGGTCTTCTTTCCTGGAATCTGCCACGCGAATAAACACACGGGCGACACAAAAGTCGATCGCTTCTTTCTTACGCCAATCTTCGCATCTTCGTGCATTTGCATAACGGCCGGTGAGGGGACACTAATACTGATTTCTCAGCGATTTGAACCTCAAGAGAATTGGACAGATGTTGTAGGTTATTAATATATTATATTATGGCGTTTTTTTTTTTATTTTGAGATGAAGTTTCTATGGTTTGCTCTTAAACAGAATAGACGCTGTGGATTTATTGATATACATAGAATTTCGAATAGGGTGTAACGGATATTTTTCGCTACAATGGGGTGTGAAAATCGCTTGAATGGTTGGCGTAATTCGAAGATTTATCCGGTAATGATTTTGTGTTAAAATATGTAGAATGAATAAGTCGTTTATGGAGTGTGATAACCACTTATTGGATAAAATTATTTTTCATGTTATCGGAGAGCTTTGTGAAAAATGCTCGAACACGGCAATTTTTAATTTTAAAGGTACGCCTTCTGAGCGAAATTTGATATATACAGGATGATTCATGTAAGTCCAGCACAACAAATTAAACACTAGGGCAGCGTTTCTCAACCTTTTTGCATTTCCGACCCAATTTTCAATCATAATTCTCATCGCGCCCCCTCTTCTCATTTCACTGAAATCGTAATTGTAATCTTAGTTTCTATTTAATTTAATTATATTTTGACGCTAAAGCCATCCTACGATCTTGTTAAACCTTAAAAATTACCACAAATGGGTAAATTTATTGATATTTGGCAACACCGATCCGCTGCATTGATAAAATCAGAATCGATTGCTCTCTGTCTCACGTACACCATATCGGACATCCTCGCTGCTTCGCGAGAAGTTCCGATTTGTCTCGAACATTCTAGACTGCCTGCGCGGCGTGCATAAAGCTATATCTCGTTCCACCCAATCTCAGTCGAGTCGATTCTTCTATCTGTACCTCTACCGTGAATGTGCATGTTGTAATTTGCGTGTTATCTGCAATTTAGGATATTCAAGTAGCTGTAGAATTATATACTGTATAAATGCCTATCATGGATAAATTTTTAAGTGGGCATAAGCGAGCATTAGACGATAGTGAAGCATCAACAAGTGCACAGACGAAAATGGTTCCGAAGATAAAATCAAGAAAATATTCTCAAGAATATTTAAATTTTGGGTTTATCAGCACTGAAGTAAATGAAGAAGAAAGGCCCCTGTGTGTCATTTGCTCAAAAATTTTGGCAGCAGACAGCATGAAACCGAACAAACTTAAACGACATTTGGAAACGCTTCATAGTGAGTACGTTGGCAAACCTCGAGAATTCTTCGAATTAAAATTAAAATCGTATGAAAAGCAAAAATTATTTTTAAAAAAACTTTGTCTGTAAATGAAAAAGCTTTACTTGCCTCTTACAAAGTTTCATATCAGATAGCCAGAAGCAAAAAAGCTCACACTATTGGTGAAGAGGTTATCCTACCAGCTGCAATTGAGATTGTAGAAACTATGTTTGGAGATAGTTTTGCCAAACAATTGCAGTCCATACCTCTATCAAATGATACTGTTGCCCGTCGAATTGATAATATAGCTGGAGATGTGCAACACCAGCTTTTTGGGAAATTACGTGACAAACTTTTTTCAATTCAGCTTGATGAGGCCACAGATAGCAATAAAGACGCTCATTTAATTGCCTATGTTCGATTTTGTGATGGTATGTCAGTAGCGGAAGAACTATTATTCTGCAAACCAATAGAACTCAAAGCAACAGCACTTGCATTATTTTCTATCTCAAATGATTTCCTAAATGAGGCAAACATAGAGTGGAAAAATTGCGTCGGAATATGCACTGATGGTGCTCGTACAATGTCTGGAAGATTCCAAAGTGTACAAGCACTTGTGAAACAGAAATCTCCGGAGTGTATCTGGACACATTGCATGATCCACAGAGAAGCTCTGGCTTCTAAAGAAATGAGTCCTGGTCTGAATTTTGTGCTAACAACAGTGGTAACCGTAGTAAATTATATAAAAATGAGACCACTAAAATCAAGAATCTTTTCTGCACTTTGTAAAGACATGGGTGCAGTACATTCAGCGTTACTGTTTTATTGCGAGGCAAGATGGTTATCACGTGGGGCATTTTTGCAACGAGTTTATGAATTAAGAGATGAAATCGCAATTTTTCTAGAAGAGGAAAACCGACCGGAAGCCGAGAACTTTCGGGATGATTTATTTGTGATGAAATTGAGCTATTTGGTCGACATATTCGAGAAATTAAATACCTTGAATCTTGAACTCCAAGGAGCAAACACACATGCGTTGGATACGAGTGACAAAGTTAATGCTTTTTGTAGAAAACTAGAATTGTGGAGTAGAAATGTAAAGCAAAAAAACCTAGAAATGTTTGCAAATTTTGATGAATGTGTCAAAACTTACAAGGCTGGAGAGCAACATATAGCAGGTATTTTGGTAACCATTGAAAATCATGCAACCATGCTGGCAAAGAATTTTAAAAAGTATTTTCTTGCTGACCTCAACTTGATAGCAAGTTACGAGTGGGTTAGGGACCCATTTCAAAATACTCCCGGAGGTCTCTCAACTGCCGAAGAAGAAATCTTTATAGACTTCACGGCAAGTGGCGAAATAAAAAGACAGTTTCGTAATAAATCATTCTTTGAATTTTGGGCAGGGTTGGATGATGATTTTTCTGCACTAAAATCAAGAGCACTGCGTATACTATTACCATTTTCCACATCCTACCTTTGCGAAACCGGATTTTCTGCGGTGACTGCTTTGAAGACAAAATATAGATCACAGCTAAATATAGAAAAAGAGCTTAGAGTGTCAATTTCTTGACGTGGCGTGCCTAGAATTTGCCAAAACGAACTCCGTAACTGTTGTCCAACGACATTTTCGAACACGTTTTGGAAAACCACGACCTACTGGACAGTCGATCTACGATTGGTACAATATAACATTTGAAACGACAGGCTGTTTATGTAAAGGCAAAAGTCCGGGAAGACCTGGTGTGTCAGAAGAAACAGTGGAACGTGTTCGTGCTGTTTACCAACCAAGTCCACAAAAGTCAACAACACGTGCAAGTTTGGAACTACAAATTCCGCAATCAACTGTGTGAAAAACTTTACGTAAACGACTGAAACTGACGCCTTACAGATTGCAGTTGGTACAGCATCTATACGTGAAGATGACAAGCTTAAACGTCAAGATTTCTGCAATGAAATGCTGCAACGTAATGAAGACGAGTTTTGCGAGCGGATGATTTTCAGTGACGAGTCAATGTTCCACATAAGTGGCAAGGTGAATAAACACAACGTCCGAATATGGGAGACTGAACCTTCGAGAGTGTTGGTGGAGCATTTGCGTGATTCTTCAAAAGTGAATATGTTGGTCCTTCCTTTTTTAAAGAAAACACAGTAACTGGAGCTACATATCATTAAATGTCGATCAATTGTTTGATGCCTCAACTGCATGAGGACGGAGGGAACTTTATCTTCCAACAGGATGGAGCACCTCCTCACTGACACCGTGTCGTTAGAAATTATCTGGACGAAACACTTCAACAGCGCTGGGTAGGCCGTGCAACAGCCGACAATCGCGTTCTCCGTGCTTACACCGTGCGATTTTTTTCTATGGGGGTTTGTGAAAGGCCTGATTTACGTCCGTCCGCTTCCTAATGATTTAGATGAGTTAAAACAACGCATCACGAGGGCTGTGGAAAGTGTCGATGCAGATATGTCACATCGGGTTTGGAATGAACTAGACTATCGCCTTGATGTGTGCCGTGTGACAGGAGGAGCCCATATTGAGCACCTATGAGTTCCCAATGTAAACTTTAAGAATCACTTTATAAAATAGTTTAAACGAATTCATAATAACGTTATTAGTTTTGGATTCATAAAACATTGAAAGTGTCTATTTCTTTCGTAGTAACCTTGTATTCCGAACATACACCAAGCTACTAGTGAATACTGACATTCACCGTTGATAGTCGACATTTGCCAGATTTCTGCGATTTCGATATTTCACAGTAACAATTATAAGTACTTAATTGTTGCCATTGATCAACCCACTCATTAAAAACAAGAATTGAAACAAGAAACCCTGTGAAATTATTATGTCTGTAACGTGCGTACACACATCATTTAGGTAAAGATATAACATATATCTGCCGTTCTCTCTTCATTGTGCAGGTAAAATGTGCGTTCAGATTTCAAGAGATATCAACGTACCATTTCCATTGTTTGGTGGAAATATGACACTAGATGCTTTTATCTATCTATATCTTTTTTTTAAGTTCAAAGTGACATTTCCATTTGCGTCAATCCTAAGACTACATTGTCTGTTAAATTTTACTTAAAAGTAGATTGATGTTCTTGCGGTAAAAGATTGAATTCTTCCATAGTTTATCAGCATTTTTTTTTCCAATTTCATTCGCAGTTCTATTACTTAAATAATTCCTATATGTAATGGGATATAGTTGCTATCCTAAATTAATAAAGACACCTGTATATAGCTCATATGTTGTAAGTAATATAAACATAGCGGAACGTGATTCAGTTCAGTCTGTGTGCGGACTCTTAATGAAAAACAAACGAAGATCAGTGGTATACTACCGCTTGGTAGTATAGCAGGACGGCAGCCCATCGGCAATGGTAAGCACATAAGTAGCAGTAGCGAAGGCCCATTATGTATACCCACACATACATGCGTACATTCGGGAAACGAGAAGTGTAAAAAGCAAGCGGAGGCTCCACACGTTACAAGTGATTGAGTCAATAATTGCCTTGAAAATATCACGGCCCTCGTAAAACAGTCCCGTAAAAGTTACGTTAGTATATTATGTACAGAGGCGTTATAGACTTGCTTATAGTTGGATACTATATGAATAATTATTAAATAATTGATGCAAACAATTTAAATCTCTGGAATATGGCATAGTTTTATCGATATACTTACACTACCGCCCACTGGAGTTTATTAAACTAATAATAACAAAAAAATTAATTTATAAAAGAATAACTAAAGGATAAAAACTATTACAATTTAACGAAAACTGTATTTTTCAATATTATTTTTCAAAAATCAAATTTGCATTGGTGATTGCTCGTACAACTCGTCACATCTTTCTGATTAATTCTCTTAATGTGTCGCCTGGGATATTATTCCAGTCTTGCAGAACATTCCAGAATTGTTCCTTTGAAGTAGGTAGGACCAACAATTTGCACCCTCCTGTCAAGCTCATCTCACAATATTTTTTTTTATTTATTTCTTCGTTCCATTATTTACAAAAAAGTACGGAAAGCGTCAATACGATATTAAAATGTAAATATGTACCTAAATAGTACAAAAAAACAGAAGCAAAAAAATAGACAGAAAAACATAGTCAAAATGAAAAAAAAAAAACAGGAAACAATCATGTACAAATAAACAAACAGGTACAGAATCAAAATTGAATTGAAAAGAAATCTTCGTAACTATATAAAACATTCAGCGCAATGATCTGTTGAGTTTTTTCTTGAAAACGTTCATTGGCAGGCACTTTATACTTCCGGGAATGTGATTATAAAGCCGTATAATATTATGTTTAGCACTTTTTTTTTGACTCTCGATAACTTTGTTTGTGGTGGATTAAGATTCTGTTCCTCTGGTTTTATAATTGTGTACAAGTTCATACTGTTGAAAGAACTCTTCGCAGTGGCGCTTAGCGAACACCACACACTCCAAAAGAAACTGTCCAAACACGGTAACTAGTTTATGTTGTTTAAAGATGTTCCTGCATGTATCTCGGGGTTTCAGGTTGAAGATGCTGCTAGCTCAATGGGGTTGCGATTAGGACACTGTATATCAATGGTTTACGAGCTGCCAGGCGGCCGTGTAAATTTCCTTCCGCTAGCCGGCGTTTGACCGTGCTCACTGAAATCGGATGCTGACTTCTGCAATTGAATTCGCTCGCTATTTCTGGTGCTGGTTTTCTGTGATTTGGTTTGCTTATTGATTGTGTGACTGGAGTGGTTATTCGTGACGGAGCCCAAAGCGTCTATTGCTTGATATCGACTAATTTATTGTAGATAATCTTTTACCAATTTGTCCAACAAATAACTTGGTTTCTGAAAATAAATAACTTTATAGGAAAAGATGGTAGCAGAAAATTCAGCTCTGGCAAACATATTTAACCAACCAGCCCAATCCTAGTGTATGAGAGATTCGGTTACATTTACGTATCCCATAAATAAATCTAAGACACGAATTTTGCAAACACTGAAGTCTAGTTCTGCCAATGGTGTCCAAGCAGTAATAATAAACGCTTATGCAAAAATTAAATCTTGAAAGGACCAAAGATTCGCATAAGGCCTTACGCAAACCGACATTCAAACAGTCTTTACTACCATATAAAACCTTCAAACTACTGTAACCCAATCTAATTAAATGTGAAACGTGTTCTTTAAAACGAAGTTTAGTGTCAAGGAAAAGGCCCAAATTACGCACACAATCAGATACAATGAAAACTTCATCTTTGATTTTAATTTCAATATCTTTCAAAATCGCAGCTCTGGTTTTTTCACGGCCAAAAACCAAAACAATTTGTTTATTTTTGTTAACAAACGTAAACGTTTTCTGTTTCAAGAATATCGTGGAAAAAAATGATTATCGAATCAAGATAATATCCTACACCAAGGAATAATCGCAACACGTACTAGGATTTAAAAAGCAGTTAACCAGCTCGAATGCAAAACATCCGAATAAACAAAAAAAGAAAGAAAAAAAACAAAAAAAAAAACAGATTTACCACCATCAGAACGAAAACAAGACACGATCGCCGGCCGCGAACGGCCAAACTAGCGGCGATTCGCTTCTCGGAAAGCGCCTTATTAAAATAATAATTAATGTTCTGTAGAGGAGAGCAGCAGAAACCGAATTCAGAAACCGTCAAGTGTTGTTCTTGTCGGTGCATTCGCCGCTGTCAAAATTCTTATTCTTCGCCCGTTTCTTCGTCGTTTTTCACCTTTTTTTCGGCGCTTCGGCGGTTTCTCCTATTAATAGTCGTTTTCCTTTTGTTCTCCTCCATTGGCTCGACTTAATTTGAATGCAATTCTCGAGGATGGAAGAGGAATGCCTTTGTTTCTGGGAGGTTGCGGAGATTACGTCATCGTAAGTAAAGTTAATGTTCGTATTTGATAAAAATGAAATGTTCTATATATAGGAAAATTAAATAATAGATACCGGTCAAAAAGTTATCCGTCATATTATTTAATTTCTCAAGATTAATTTCGATATCTCGAAAATCTACCGAACCTATGTATTTAGTAATAAATAGACTACAGTCCACCAGCCTATCGCCATTCGAGAACGTTAGATTGGGATTTAGTGAATATATAATACTTGCAGCGCAGTTCTTCGATGTAGTATACCAACGCCACCTATATAGAAAAGCCCGATCCTTGATGGAGCGAACGCGTCCGAAGGAAAGCGACAGTGTTTTAAATATAGCACCAGTCGGTCGAAGAGCGAAAGTAATGTGCGCTATCGCCTGCTCCGGTGAAATACTTTTGATTTCATCGCGAGTCCAGGACGCGTACTACTTTTTAATGGAGTAATCTAAGGTGCCGTATACAGAGTGGTAACCGCTTACGGCATGAAATTATTTTTCTTGTTATCGTAGAGTTTTATGAAAAATGCTCGAACAATTTTTAATTTTAAAGTTAGGCTTTCTGATCATAGAGATGATAGAGTGCTGATATTGAACTCAAAACTGCCATCAATTGAAATGCGCCATATTGGAACACAAACGTCATCAATGACGTCGATACCATGGCGGATATTCAAATAAATAAAGTTAAGGATATATGGGATATAGGATGGCACGACTTTACTTATAACAAATAAAAACAATGATAATGTTGTAAAAATTGCCAACGCTTCACTGAAGAATATAAACTCGTATTTTCAAACAAGTAAATTGTATTTAAACACTAATAAAACTGCTTTTGTAGACTTCCGTACTACTAACTGTGTAAAAGATTTCTCCCATTACACCAAAATTAATAATGCCAGTATTAAACAACTCGACAATCTCAAATTTTTAGGAGTAACTAGTCACTCAATTTGGAAACCACATGTAGATACTTTACGTAAACACTTAAGTTGCTCTACTCCTTTCAGATTGAGAAAACAACTTAACATGGATACTCTAAAAACTTACTATTTTGCTCACTTTCATTCATTGATCTCATATGCACTTATTGCCTGGGGTATCGCATCCGATTCAGATATTATTTTCAAACTTCAAAAGAAGGCCATACGTAGGTTTATGTGTGGCGTTGCATCTCGTACAGGTTGCAGACCTTAATTCAGGGAATTGCAAACTATGCCTTTACCGCGTGTATTTTTATTTATAAGTTATGCACATTTGTTGAAAATAATTATCAGGAATTCACTAATATCACTCATCACCACAATTATAACCCTAGAGTTTCCTCGGCACAGACTAGCCTTTTTTGAACGTAAATCCAAATATGTGGCAATTAAAGCTATAATAAAAAATTGCCGAATAGTTACAAGGAAATGCCACTGTCGTTATTTAAAAAAGGATTAAGCAGCTTTGCCTCTCTTGTTTGCATCATTCTTTTAATGATTTTCTAAATGACTCTGAAATTATGTAGTATTTTTATGTTATGTTTTTTGAATTTATTTTAGTGTATTGGAACCACTGACTGTATTTTATATATTGTATTTATTTGTGTACCTGACATCTTCTATGCAACACTGATGTCTCTAGAAATAAATATATATTATTTTAATATTATACCCAGGATGAGGTCGCCAAATTCGAACCACGTTTTAAAATGGATCACCGTAATATGTCCAAAACTAGAAAAGGTAATATGTGCGCCATCTATTAAAGAGGTGCCCTTCTACATCAAGGTCTAAGGGAGTAATATGCAAGGGGTGCTACTGTGGCTACTCAGCCAATCATGCGCAATAATGTTGCTTATAATTTTCTATCTTTGAACCTTCTCTTGTAGCAGTAGCCTGTATAATGGAACACTGCTGCTATGCCTAAACTGAATCGGTCCATTCTGAGAAATTTTAATGTGGTTATGATCTAAAATTGACTTCTGGACTGTTTCTCTCCTTCGTCACTATATTCTTGGGTATCTTTTGTCGATTTAGAATGAAATTTTAACTGAAATGTTAACTGGATACCTGTCTAAAGCTGTGAAAAGGATTTTTGAATTTGACTTCACTTGTTGTTCTTTCATTTTTTACTACCCTACCCTCAAAAAATATTGTAGAATTATTAATTGTCTAAAACTACTGAAAGACGAGATTTTGAAAAATGTAAAGCAAAAGCAAATACATAATTCCAAATATGGAAGATATTTATTCTTCTGTTTCGTATTACAAGAATTCTTTTAACGCAGCCATGTTTTTGGCGATCATCATTTTGCAGCTGCCGATAATGTCGTCGCTGACGAAGAATATGAGAAGACAACAAGAAGAAGAAAATAACGAAAAATACACCGACAGTAATAAAGAGATATATGAAAATGAAGACACTCAGGTGGCAAAAAGAAAACTTTAGGGCATATCTCCTAAACCAAAAGGTCTTGAACGAGCATTACAAACGGTACAAAAGCAGGCTGCTGAAATTGCTGTAGGGGGGAATACAGTTAAGAACTAACAATAAAAAGACGAAAAAAGAAAAATAACAACCTTAAGAAAACTCATTAAAATAAACAAGCAAAGAAACAAAAAAGAATAAAAAAAAACTGGAATAACTGAACACGGATGGTTTTGTACCATTTATTAGGAAAACGACCATAAAGAGACATGAACCAGTGCATGTGATGCAGGTGCTGGGTACATCCAGACTATGCAAATGTCAGTCCTACTACAAAAACCATAATTGCCCTGCATGCTCGATAACAGTTTAAGAAAAAACACGTTTCTACATCAATTTTTGATCATGGGTCAATTGAGGACCCCATTGGTCCATTTTAGGCAACGGTTTTCTTAAACTGGACCTTTTCAAAGATTACTTAAATTTCACTTTTTGTAATAAAAGTTGTATTCTTTTTTAAAACTGTGCGCTTAAAAGTCTCTTAAATTAAATTTTGCATTTCTTAATCTATCTTTCTTTTCTCTGCCTGCACCATACACTGAAAGTGGTCCAATTGTAAATAACCCTCTCCTATTTCGAGAACTGAATAGTCTGGCAGATAGCAAAAAGGTTTCTTTACTGTCCGAACATTCGGAAATCGAAGAAAACGAAAAAGTGAACAAGTTGGCTTCACTGATTGTCCTAGAACCTGTTGTAGGATTGTCCAAAACACAGTGCATGAGTAGGTAAGAAATTGGATGCAAGAGAAACATAAATAACCCTGGAAGAACGCATCCAGGCAAACTCATGGAACGACCTTTATTAAGAAGGAGTGTGAAGCACTACTAAAGCTAGAAGGAATTATCTTCGCATGGAAGGTTTCCTAACAAGACATTGTGCATTGAAACAGATACCTAATGCAGACTGTGTATTGGAATGACAAAAACCGCATACTACATCCTATGTGAATGCGAGGCTCTAGACACAAAAAAAAACATGCAATTTTTGACAAGCTAAAGACAAAGCAAGAGGATCTTCTTCGATTCAGTAACCAGAGACCTGCACAGGGCATCAGGATTTTGACTGGCTGGTTTAATTTAATATGCAAAGGAAATGGATGATATGATGCAAATAGCTAAGATGCTGCAGTGTTTCCGAAGACTTTACGTCATAGAATTCCCACAACAACAACAAAAAAAGGACCTATATCAATCAATACAACAAAATAGATTCTTAAACAAAGAACATTCTAAATATGCTGTAAACATCTTTTTATATTTGGCATACAAATATGTACATTAATTATTAAAGACTCGCCATCGACAAAGAATGCCAATCTCCGTCATTGAAAATATTATCTTTTAATAAACCGCGAATCAGTTCGGATAATTATTTTTGTTTACCTCCAAACTTAGCACTTTTTCCCACACGATATGTGCTGCGAAATCTTCCGTCGCTCGACTCTCTTTGTTTATGATGAAAGGATCGCTCCTATGACGCAAAATCATATTTTTAGGAGTAGCTCCTTTGTACCGTCGAACAAATCGATAGCTTCTCCAACGGCGACTAAAACTGAAGCGCGCGGTTTTGGGATGGACTGGACAGAGACGAGCGGACTAGAAGAAGACGCGTTCAACCTTGAACGGTCCAGATTTAATTTATATGTGAAGTTCAAACGGAATTGCGATCCATTCCTGCGGTTTCTGTACCGAGGAGGAACGGCGCAGGTGGCGGCATGTCAGTGAAGCCAAGCGCGTACAAGCAAGAGTGTAGGTGGGCCGCCTCTGATGGCCGTGACAAAGAACGGCGATTTAATCGTTAAAAACCGAGAATTTGTCCACAAAAAAGTCTTGAGAATTACATATCTGTTGTTTTGTTTATTTATATGCAAATTTTGTGGCTTCAAACTAAAAGTGGATGACTCAAAATGCTCCAATCAATCAAGATATTCGCTTTAATGGTAAATTAAAAGACATAAAAAGATCAACTTCTTCCTAATTAAATTTGAGTGCAAAGTCTATTATGCAGGCTCACTAATTTCGGCTTTTAACGTCATTATCAGTGCTATAAGGTAAATTAAAAAACAGAATCTATCAATTATGTAATTATAGTACATAGAGGAAAGGCTGGTGTACCTCAAGACTCTGTTCTTGGACCTATTCTGTGGAACATATAGTTTAATTATATATTTGAAATCCAACTGACTGTACAGTTCTATTCGATAGGTTATTCGAATGATTTGCTGCTGAGGATAGGTATAAACTTATGGATAGAGATAATGAAAATCTTGGTAAAATTAACACCTGACTGATGGAAAATAAATTGCAATTGGCACCCGAAGAAACTGATACATTAACCCTGAAAGATATGCGCAAGAGCGATAGCATTTGTTTTTCGGAGAAACCACTGTAATGCCAGAGAAAACCCTCAAATAGTAAGGAAATCACAGAATGTGCCTTCATGGATCTATCAAAGGTGTTCGACAGTATGTATGATCAGGTGTTAAGTACTTTTAGGGGTGTAACCCTCGAACTTATAAGATCGTACTTGATAGATCGCAAACAGTACGTAATGGTTTACGATGTATCCGGCAATGTGATATTTTCACCATGGCAAAATGATACGTTTGGAGTTCCACAAGGCGCCATCCTAGGGCCGCTTCTTTTTATATGGTATGTCAATGATTTACCAGACATCATTGACAATCTGGCTGTTTTATATGCTGATGACACCTCCTGTATTGTTCGACAGCAAAACAAAACTTGAAAATTAGTATGGGACACATCTTAGAACGTTGGTTTACCAGCAACAATTTAAAATTAAAGGTTTCAGAAACACATATCTTACCGCTTGATATTTCACCTGAAGAATTAAAGATGAAGCACAAGAACGATGTAATAAATTTTGCGTCGAGCTCGCTATCTTAGAGTCACAGTTGATAATTTCTTATCGTGGATACCACACATCCAAGACCTTGCAGGAGGTTTCAGTAATCTGTGTTATGGTCTGCGGATCATATCGCGCAGTATTAGTGTTGAGACAGCCTCAAGTGTGTTCAATCTCAACTAAAATATGGTGTCATCTTCTGGGGAAGGTCTACCAGTCTCAACAGAATTTTTATGCCGCAAGAGGCCTGTTTTCGTGCAGTTTTTCAATTACATAGTAGAGATTCCTATGAACCTGTTTTTAGAGACAATAGTATGCTTACCCTACCAGCCGTGTAGAGAGATAGTGAAGGGCATACTTAAAAAATCAAATGTTTTGGGTTTGTTTGTTGACTACAGTGGCGCCTTTGATAGTGTACATCAGAGCTGTATAACATTCGAAAATATGATCGCAGAGATGGTGAGATCTGAAAAGAAGTGGAAGATTATTCATATCTGGTTAAGGGAACTGATAGCAACTAAGGAATTGGGGAAGTGGGAAAGACAAGCCGGTATCGATATCCGCGAAAAATATAGCTTTCCCAGTGTGTTTATGGTACGTGCCGATGGGCACACAAACCGTTGCGAAACAGAGAAGGATTAGTGGGTAGGTTCGTGATTGCATACACCTCATACTACATACTAGAGACTTTATAATATATCCCTTAATAACATAAAATTCACTAAAAGACGATCTAAGCTATCTGTCTAGCTGTGTAAGCTATCTAGGCCATCTGTCTACCTGTCTAAGTCGTTTGTCTACCTGTTTAAGCCGTTATTTATATTAGCCTTATTTTTTTTAGACATATCACCTGAAATTTATTTCTCATACTTTTATTATAATACCTTCATTTGTTTTAAGAGCATTTTTCAAATATAAAGCTCTTAATTTACAAGATGTACATATATGAGTTGCGAATCTAAATTTCTTGGAATTCTCATTTAATTAGAAGCAGATCGTAGGTTTTATCGATTCTAATTTACTATTAAACATCAACACAATGAGACACAACTATGTTTACCTCACTTTGCTTACGATTAATATCCTATACCGTCAAAAAAAAAACCCTCGTTTACTAATAGTATATCTGCTAGTGCTTAAATAGGAGTTCATTTACTTCCTCCCCTCTTGATTCTGTGTTGTGTGCGTGCATCGTGTAATTAGAGCGACTCTTTTCGGCGAAGTATAATATCACTGACCGGGTAACCTTCTTCGCCCGCAACACGACCGGCCAACGCCAGCAGATCGTGGCGCAACTCCCGAAACCCGTTAGCTCTTTTTAATTCTTATTTCCCATCGGCCGATTTCGCCGGCGCGGTGCTGAGATGAATGCCGTCGCGACTCTGAGCAGCGCTGTACGATGCGTTTGTTTGGGCGATGATGGTTTGGTGTTCGACTGCCAATATTGCATGCAGATGAATTCCGATCTTCGATAGTTCATTCGCTGTCGAAGTGAGACGCTTCACTTAAACGGTAAATATAGTGGCTGACTATTGTCTGAACGCACCACTCAACTTGTTTTTTTTTTTTTTTTTGAAGCGTTTATTTAGTGGGAATTAAGATTTTTAATATTTTAATTTTAATATGTGAAGTAATTGGGATCTTTTCATTGAAGATGCTTCAAATAAAGTTTTATGCGACAGCGATTTCAATTTCGAAAGTGGTCTTTCAGGGTTTTTTTTTTTTAATTGAATATCATGTTTATTTTTATACAAACAGAAGAAATTATTTTTTAAAAAAACAAGATACAACTTTTCTCATTGTTTTAATTATTATACAGAGTGAGCAACGGAATGTGACCATCACGTGACCACGAACGTCACAAAAAAAGTATATTTTTTTTGATTGTTTACGTTCTGTCATCTCAAAATATTTACCAAAGTATTTTTGTTTTAAATGTGATCTAAAAAGCAATTTATTCTTGAACATATAGAAATAAATATAGGACACGTCTCTTGCTTTAAGGTTAAATTGTAAACACATTAACAAATCAGTAATGTGACATATCTTGTACTACCAACTTAACAATGTTACCATTAGAGTAACTGTATTATCATCCTAACGAATTCTCTGAACATATAATGTTTACCAGGGAGTTTAAACAATTTTTTTTTTGAAAGACCAATAAATAATGTTTTTCTTGGAATATTGAGGAGGGGTTTTTTAAATATGGCCGACTAGGACTGGGAGAGGTGAATGATTTTTTTTTATTGTTTAAATTGATTGAAATGAATGATTTGAATGAATTTTTTCTTAACATCGGGGAGTGAAGGACAATTAAAAATGTTTCAAATTATTAAATTTGTATTTTTTTTATTAAAAAAAATAAATTTAATTTAAAAAGAGAGTGAATTAAATGATTAAATTATTTAATAGAATTAAAAATAATCTGAATGATTAATTTTATGTATTTTGGAACACCGGGGGTGGAGGAGACGAATTAATTCTTTTTACTGATTAAATTCTTTTCTTTATATATAAAGCCGTGGGGAATGAGCCGATTTCAACAGTGAGAAATGTAGTTCTCTCAGGGCACCTTTTCTTTGAACACACTATCTGTCACTTGGAAATATTGCCCGATATGCCGAACGTATGACTTGAACAGTGGTTTGCTAAGTTCAATGCTTAGATTTGGAATTTGAATTAATGGTACCATAATATTTTGTAGTATCACCTTCTTTGCGAATTGCCTCACGTAGTACCCACATAGGAGTGAATGGCACTTTATTTGCGTTTTTATTACACTAGCCATTACATAAACTTATCCCCTGTATATCGGCATGACGCAAACGCGAGGTAATGTACTTGCTAAACGAGTGATCATGAACAGGAATGTATGACTAAGTCGCGGATAAAGACCAAGAGATCCTGGGAACGACCTTGAGCGTGTCCACTAAGCGAGCATCGCACCACACATGTATGCCCCGGTATGTCTGCGGCATTCGCAAACGGAAATCGAACCGTTTTTTTTTCGGGCCCAGCGTCAGGAAATACCGCTTCCAAAGCATCAGCTAGCTGCTCAAAGCGAATGATATTAGACCGGTCGACAGCCGGACTCTCCATTATTACGTGGTTGATGTTGAAAATCTGGCATCCTGTAATTCCTTTGTCCGCCCTTTCGTTCGACGGCGCCTCTTATACCAAGTGAACGTGCGCGAGCTGGCGATGGGTGAAGTGAAGAGCGCAGAAAAAGGCTGGCTGATTTCTGTTAGAACAGGAAAATAATATACTTGTTGCGTCTTTACCTTACATATAGGTACATATATGCAGAATCTTGTTTGACACATTAGACTTCTTATAGCGTCAACGAACGAGGACGTACACCTCCGCCCTTATTCGTTTCGTCACCACACTGTTTTTACCGCATATCGGGACGGTCATTTCATTTGGATTCACATTGTCTAGTCGTCCATTATCTCATCTCACTCATTGACACAATAAACCAGATTGTGATATGGGTAATGGTGACAGTCAATTTAAAAATGCATAATACGACGCAATTTTGCAATGACAATTCCGTCGACTAACTAGAGATTTATTTGTATTTAACTACCTTGAAGGCAGACGTTCATCCGCAGAGCCTAAAGCATATAGGCCCATTAGAGAGAAGAGAAGAGAATGGAGAAAGCGTTAGATCAATATCTTAGGAATGATGTATTGACAACAAACCTACTTCATCCTAACCAACACGTCTACAACAAGGCAAAATAAACGATATTGGTCCTTTACCACACCACAAGTAAATGGAAAGAGTCACTTATGGCAAAAGAAATAGCCCTATGCTTTCTTGGATGTAGAGGGTGCTTTCGGGTACGCGGATGACCTGGTATATCGTGCCTTTTACAAGGAGAAGAAAGGTCTGTCTTGAACCTGCCTTCATAGAGAGATACAATATTAGCTTTTTATATTATGTTTTATGTTAATTAATTACGGAGAAAAGCTGTGAAGTCATCGCTAGTGTGCCGAACACTGCTCGGTTAGTTCTGGGGTCTCAAATGAACTTATGGTCATACACGGCAAAAATTACACCCACAATCACCTATGCTGCTCTGGTTTGGTGGCCAAAAACAACACCGAATACTGCACAACAACAACTTCAAGAAATTTAGAGACTTACTTGTCTAAATATTACAGGAATGATTCGTACCTGTCCCACAGCAGCGGTAGAAGTCCTGCTGGAAATCACACCATTGCACATCTTCATTCAAAAACAAGCTATATCAAGTGCCCTATCTCTCAGTAGACTTAAGGGATTAAAGTCTGGAGACATTAGAGGACACCTTAAAATGCTTGAATCTCCCAATATCAACTATCTGATTCACATTCCAAAGGACATGATCCCTATGCAATACCATTTTGATGAACCTTACAAAGTGGTCATCGAATGGGCACCGGATGCCCACGTAGTACCGTTACTCTTCAGTGGGTCTTAGGCAATCAAGGAATTGAAGGGGACGAAAACTCAGATAAGCTTGTCAAAGAAGCAGCGAAAATGCCTTTTATCGGACCTTGATTTCTCTTGTGGTCTACAAAAGAGCCACATAAAACAAGCAATTAAAAAATGGGAAAGACCTCCCACTGGCAGAACACGCCAGGATAAAATCAGGCCAAGACAATTTTATCAGGGCCGTTAAAGATAGGAAAAATGGTGCTATTTTTTTTAGCAAAGCGGACCTTGGACTGCTGGTAGGATTTTTGACAGGTCATGCAGCTCTAAGATACCATCTATAAAAACTAGGAAAAGCTGAAGATCACCTACACCTACAGACAACACAACACATCCTGTGTGAAGGTGTTGCTGTCAACTTTAGTAGGCTATTTCTGACGCCTATTGAAATCCAGAAAGAAAATCCTAGATTCATTTTCAAGTTCATTAAAAGCTTATTCAAAAGAGCAACGTTACAATAGATCTATTTAGGTCGCAGTGAGAAAAGGCAACAATTCGAATTCTACCCTTGAGGGCAATGTTCTTAGCCCAAGTACAATCCGTAACACGCCGTTGTGAAGCAACATTTTCTTTAATAAATAGCAAAAACAAAATTATTCCAGATATAAGAAGTATATAGGTGGTTTAGAAATTAAAATACATATTTGCTATGCTATCTCGAAAAATTCCTCACTAATTTGACATCGACTACAAAGATTTGAAAGATTTTACGTAATAATAAATACCGATCTTAGAAAATTACGACTGCACATCTCTAGGAAAAGACTTCACTAATCTAACAAATATTTATTGCGAATGACCTTTGCCCTTCCTACTCATAGTCTCTGAACATTACTAATATATCCATTGATATAGATAGGTCGATTGTGTGCACACTGTATGCCTGAATTGGGGTTTAAGTAAACTTTGTGCCTGAAGATTTGAAACCTGTTTTCGTCCATATAAATATTAATTCTCAAACGAGGACCAATTTCTCACCCGGCGATATGAAACGCTATTTGTAGCTTATTTGCATTTGATCACTCATGTCAGTATATACATATTGTCTTTCATAATGCCTCTCCTCTCAATTATTTTTTATATTTATCTTTCCTCCACACTCCAGCTGTCATTAATAAAGTAATTTAGCGAGGGCATTCGCACAATGGAACCCACCTACAAGTGAGACATGGCTATCGATATTGGGAGCGGCGACTTGTATCTTGGGTTCCTGCTGCAACCTGTTGTGTTGTAGCTTTTCGCGGCGGGAAGAAATCCGCTAAGACGCCGCTAAGTCCCGGAAAATTAATGATCCGACCCGAATCGAGACATGGCCGTAAGGCGATCCTACAACCTCGCGCGGTGATGAGTAGGTGCAAGAATGCCAGTAAAGATTTGGGATTCCTAGAAATTGTAGCGTTGGATGATACGTCAGAAACAAAAAAAAATTACCAGTTACTG
The DNA here is from genome assembly GCA_949128085.1 of Cetonia aurata. Taxonomy (NCBI): domain Eukaryota; kingdom Metazoa; phylum Arthropoda; class Insecta; order Coleoptera; family Scarabaeidae; genus Cetonia; species Cetonia aurata. The sequence continues at coordinate 63,117,081 of OX421884.1, read as the reverse complement.
TTGACAACATAAATTTAATATTTTTGATGAACTGCTGATCTAATTGTCACTTCACATGGATTAATTTGATTGAATTTTTATGTTTATAAGTGTGAATTATTTCAAGTACATTTCGTTTTATTAAACTTTGTTCTTTTTTTAAATTAATATATAATATAAGATCAAGTTTTTCAGGTCTTTTTTAAAACTGTAAGATTTTTGTTATATTTTTTTTATTCTTTTTTTTTTGAATATTGCATAGTTTCATCGTTACATTATTACAGTTTGTAAGCACCAAATGACACAGACAGTCTGAGCCATCTGTCTACCTGTCTAAGCCGTCTGTCTACCTGTCACCTCATGTCTGTCTGAAATAAAGTACTTTCGTTACAGAACTCTCCTAATAGCTATACTACTCACATACTTACCCTTTCTTTGTGTAGTGTAAACCCTTGGGATTCACTCCTTTTACTAAATTATGTTAATAAAGTGTAGCAATACAAAAGTTTATTCAAATAATGGTAAACTATCTAAACTTTTTCTTTGATATAAACACAAAACGCCATTTTATAATTAAACTTTATCAAGTTCAGTTAAACTATAGTTTTATTATATAAACATACTTAGAGCATTACCAGTTTTTAGCATATAAGATACCTTCCATCTGTAACAAAAGTCGTTAATCTAAAAAAATTGTTTTGGCAGTTCTTTACTTGATATTACGTGGGATGTTTGTTAGGGGGTGGAGAATTCTGGCGAAGAAAATACAAATATATTTTTTGAATTCATATTTTCCACTTAAATTGATAAATGGTGATGAAATAAAAAAAAATAAGTGTTGTTCTGTCCAAACCGTATTTAAAAATTTGTCGGATACATGTTTCGGGCTCTTAGACCCATCTTCAAGCTCTTAATGTCAAATTATAATAAAGATAAAAAATTGTCAAATGTGGAGAAAAAAGGGTACCTATAACCACACTGTAACTATAACTAAACACCACGAAAAGATAATTAATATTAATAAGAATAATAAGGATCTCAGATTGCTTTTATTTCATCCAGATGTACCAGTTTACATCTTTTCTAATTTTCATTTAATTTTTGACCTAGTAGCGCCATCTAGTTTCAGTTATTCTTAGTGTTTCTGGATTTCAATGTGACTTGCAATTAGATATACTTTAGCTAAGTGTGCGCTTCGTTCTATTAAACTTTGATTAGTAGTAATTTCTCTGTCATCTAAAGGCAAATTGTATTATAGTTTTCATTTCTGTTTTTTTTTTCTGAAAAAAGCAATTTCATGCAGAAAAAAAGTTGAAAACATGTAACTTACTAGCGCTAAAACGTGCAATTTCTGGTTACAGGAAACTCCTCGAATTTCAATGTCGATTTCATTCATTTCAAAGCTAGCAAGAGAAAGTTGCATCAGCTCGGGAATCATCTTTGCGCATTTTTAAAGACTTCTAGGAAAATAAAGTTTCTTGTAAAATGTCATTAGTTATATTATGTTTATACTGCATTAGCAAGTAAATTTGTGTTCATAACTCCTTAATAAATTCACCGTATAGCAACCCACCGTGTCGAGCCGGTAAAACTGTCACCTAATCGACCCGAACTGACCCCCCGAACCTCCCTCCCTGCTATTTACTCCTCCTTACCGCAGAGCAACTCCGCACCGCTCATTCAGAACAGTATTTCATAATTTCCACACCGGTGTGGGGTTAAGCGTGAAGGACCAAGGATAATTCTGCGAAGGCAACGTCGCCGTCCACCGGCGCGGCGACGTGAAATATTTACGCCCTCGCCAACCGACGCCATAAATTACGACAGGACCATTAGTCAAAGAGGAGCCCTCTCCTAATTATGAAAAGGTGTCTCTTCGGGGCCGCGGCCGCAGGTCCGTTTAACACCTTCTAATCAGGACGACGACGGCCGGATACCGGAGGCGGGCCACCTACCTACCTAGCTGCCTCCCGGGAACCATCCGTCCGACGACTCCGGCACGTTTTCCGGGTACGTCGACACTCAAATTGGACAATTGCGTCGTCAAATTGCCACGTGGGCCTGCGATATGTACGCCGGACGATTAGCAACGGAAGCGCGGAGATGGGCGGAGGGAGGGGGGAGGTGTCCAGGTCATAAATTCGCATTTAATTTTCGGATGGCGCAATGGGGGGGGGGGGGGACTTAAATATTTAACTTAGTTGTCGGACAACGGCGCTGGTGCGACCGCGGGAAAGTTTTGGGAAGTGTTAATTGCTTGATGGAGCTTCGCTGTCGTTGGTGAACTCGGCCGAAATGGGGGAAACGAGTTTTGGGTGATTTTTCGGACAGAAACTTTATTTTACTTCTGGGATTAGAACAGAGAGGGCGTACGCAGGATTTCTAAGCGGTATATATGTATGAACTAGCTAGCACGCGTTCCGCCTGGAACGCACCCTACTGAGAAAGTTGGTACGCCTACCCCGCGATCCACCATGGGCCGCGTTCACTATAGAAGATAAATACCCCTCAGGTAGCAACCAGCCCTTTAATCGCGTAGAATAGATATGGGAATTTAGGATGAAGTTGTAATCTATTAATTTATTTTCTGTAAATTTTCTTTCATTTTTTAATGCTTTCAAATTTTTTAATTTCAATTTTTTTAAGTGTGTCTCTCTTCGAAAAATTCGACGCTACGCAGTTTAACTTTGGAAAACTCGCTGGAAATATATTTAATTTTTTCATTTTTCTTAATCTTTTCATTTGTTTAATTTCAATTTTCTTTTTCAAATGCCTCTCACTTTTAAAAAGACTCGACGCTTCGCGTCTCGTCTTGGGAAACACGACGCTAAGCGTCTCGTTGAAAGATATATGTAATTTCTTAATTTTTGAATTGTTTATTATTTTTTGGTTTTTTCTTTAAACGCGGTTTAACTTTGGAAAACTCCTAGCGGTAAATATATGATATTTAATTTTTTCATTTTTCTTCATCTTTTCATTTTTTTTTTAATTTCAATTTTCTTTTTCAAATGTCTCACTTTTATAAGGACTTGCCGCTCCGCGTTTCGGCTTAGAGAACTCGTTTTGGGTGATTTTTCGGACAGAAACTTTATTTTACTTCTGGGATTAGAACAAAGAGGGCGTACGCAGGATTTCTGAGCTGTATTATGTGTATGAAAGATAAGGGCGATGATACACTACCACCTGAAAGATCTATCGTGTCCTTTATTCTTGCTGGTTTATAGCTGACCGTCTAATCTGATTCCTATTAAAGGATGCAGAATCTCAGAAGACCCCAAGTTAGGTTTACAAATTTACATGTTCCCAGGTGCAGGGCTCTTGAATTGCACAGTGCAGCGCAACTGTAAGAGGACGTGGATGGATGTTTTATCCTGTTCCACAGAAGAACTATATTCAGCTTCCTCTGCTATTCCAACTCAGATGTCCTTTCAGTTTACAATGACCTGATATGATCTCCACCAAAATGCGAATATTATTTTAACTTAGGTTGATGCATTCTATGGATCTCGATGGATCTATGGATGGCGCCCAGAAGAGCTTTAGTTTACCTCATTTCCCGGAGATTCCCCCAGTATTCGGATTTCATCTGCTCTGCTTCACTTTTGATTTTTTTCAGTATTGTACTGCTACTTATCCAGCAAAAAGGTTCTACAATTTATGCAATTCTTATCTGCACAGTTTTTATCACCACCTTGGCGGGTTCTAGAGAATATCGGGTAAAGTGCAATTCTATTTGTTAAACAGCCTTTATTGTCAGCGTCTTCCTTAAAAAAATTTAACGTGAAAAACTTGCTTCATTACCTCTCCAAGCTAGTGAAGTTGCAAGTGCAGTTATATACTTTCTAGGGATTTTATTCTACTGCCCTGGTAAATATTCCTCTGGCAACTCCGAATCTTTTGAGACCAAGTCTTTAATTTGTCGGAAAAAGGAAATTTAGAGAACGGTTACTACTAATCGAATGTATTTATTTTCTTTAAGGAGAGAGCACCGCGACCTACCTCAATTGGACATCTCAGTTGTCATCGCCTCCTAGATCGCGAGGCACGTTTCATAAGATACCTCTATTTGTCACACGAGAGCACGGCAACTGTATATAAAAGAAACCGCTCTGAGTTCTGACGCGCGCGGCATGACGTCGCTTCAGGTTCTTTGGGTCTGTGGGTCTCTGTGTCAAGCTCGCGTGGAATATCATCATGCTATTCATAGATACAAACCCTAATATACAGGTTTGTTTAGACTTTTGTATCTGGAGCAGTTACGTCAATATTGAATTTATACACGTTTGTCTTACAATTACATATATAGTTTTACTAACATAAGACCGTTCTCTCAGTGCACTTTGTGTTAAGTATTACTATTTAGTCGGTGTAAAAGTTACTAAAACCCATACCATAGGTGTAACAGTGACACTAAACTGGTGAAGTTTACACATTGCAGTGTCACGTCAATAGATACGTGTAAATCATCACACTTAATAGTGTTGCTTCACGGTATTGTTTTTGTACTTTTTATTGTATTAGTTATCTAATCCTTAATGCGATAGTTACGTATTTTATCCAGTGTCACTTAACTTGCATAAATTATTCCCGTATCATATGGGTCTATTTTCCCTTTGCTGTATATACTACTACTCCACAGGGAAGCAAGTTAAAGATGACAAAATTTTTCAAATACTCTATTTGCTGAACAATTTAATGAATATTATCAAAGAAGGAAATAATGTTTTTCTGCTACCACTGTAATTAAATCAAGAGACAATCTTTATGTGAAAAATTGATCATGGTTTTGTACTGTAGGAAGTGGACAAACTGCACAATATATGTAAATGTATTGCTACGAAACTCGTAGACAATATTCTTTAATTTGAATTAAACTTTACAGGATTTATATAACTGTTTAAATTAATTAAATACCACCCAGAGTCACCTGTGATACTCTTTAACACATTCACTAATAAATCAAACCTCGATTTACAGGTGGCTCCGGCTATAAACTTTCCCCATCTCAATTGATTTCGCTCTCCTACTTGGTTATTTCTTTTATTGCAATATGGAAAATAATTTATTATTTTATGATGCTGGGATCTAATACCAGTGTTTATCAAATTATGCCTCTTTAACATTACTTCTATATAAAGAGCAGATTTCTTCAGTTATATAAACGCTTTAAAAAATGTAATATTTCCTAAATTTTCAACGCTAATAGAGCCCGCACATACGCATACGATATTCGGAATTGAAAACTCCAGCGAGCGTTACATAATAATCTCGTTCGTTGGGAAATACAAAAATCACCAGCACGATTATCTAGGAAACGATAAAAATAACACAACCACCTCGAAAGGCCTTTTAATTACCTCAATTCACACGTTTCGACCACCACCGGTCGACGAACGATGTAAACGTGTGGCCCTCGTGGGCAGGAGACGCAGAGGTGATGTGGAGGGGTTGCCAAACCGATTCGGCAAAACGGGAAACGAACACACGCACCTGTGTGTTCGCAAGTAGTAATCGCGATACGACGGTACTCGGTTTATCGCTATGAAAAAGCAGAAACAAAAAAAAAACAATAACGAATCGATAATCATAAAAGCGAGCGCGTTTGTCATTTGTTTTTTTTTTGTTTTGCGTTGTTGTGTTTTTTTTTTTGTGGACAGGTAAAGATAGGAGTGATGTGTACTTGGTTATCATGGGGTTCAGAAATCATGGCTCGGTGAAGCATTTATATTGAGGAAAATTTGAAAAACGATTATTTGGCATCTCTTATCTTGTGCACTGATACAAATTCTTTAAATGTAAATGTTTTTTCCAAGCATACAGCTCCAAAGCATTTGAACAAAATAACATAATTACAAAACGTCATGGTACAAATAAATATTCCATTCAAAATGAATGAAATCTGATCTAATTTTTTATAAAGAGAAAGAAACCTATATATGTTGATATCGTTACGGAATGAACTGGCAGATAGAGCGATTGTCTTGGAAAGACTGATTTGAAGACCTAGCTCAAGCAGACGTAAATTATTGATGCTCAAAATGCTTTTATACATGATGTTGAGGTGTAGGCAGATAATATTCGCAAGGATAAATACAGGAAGAGGCTGGCAAAAGTGCAGTGGAAACTGGCTTCCCCATACCGCACTGTTTCCGAGTCTCTGGCTTTGCTGGATGGCTGAATTCACCCCAACTTTTAATAGTAGAACATAAGTGACTGTATTTCATAAAGAAGCCAAAATAACTTCTTATGATAGTGAACCCTCTCGTATTGCAAAACGAGTGGAGGGGGGAGGGCGCACGAGTAGGTCGATTGATGGATAGACTTATTCCAAATACAAAATTTCGGATCGAAAGGGAACAAGATGAGGTACACTTTTATCTAACACAGTTCTTTATCTGGCCACGGATACTTTCGACCTGTTTGAGGATGATTCTTTTCACGCATTTCTGAATATGAGCATTGAATGCCATAAAGGCTGGACTTAGAACAAGAGACTGTTTTTTTCTCGTCTGAGAACATTATTAGAAATTCGCTGAGGAGTGATGTTGCGTTGAAGATATTTGACAAAGAACTTTTATAAATATAACCCCACTACGCTATAAAAGATTGACGAAGATATAATTAGCTTGAAGCAATGCTGTGATTTGTTTAAAATATTATGTTTGTTAATGAAATGTCTCCAAAAAGCTAGAAGGAACAGCGAGGGAATACTGTCTAATTATCAACAACGAGAAAACAAAATATATGGAATTAAGACATGAGCCACAATACAATGCAAGCAGTAGCACGTTCGAGGGAAAAGATAGTGTGTATACGTTTGAGAAAGTTAGTCAATTCGATTATCTTGGAGTAACCCTGACCAGCTACAATGAAGAAATTGTGGAAATTGATAAACGTATAGCCAAAGGGAATAAAGCAATAGGAGCGCTAAGAAATATTCTGAGAGCGAAAGCAGTATCAAGAACAGCCAAGTTTCGAATTTATAGATCAGTAATTAGACCAACGGTGCTCTACGGTTGTGAAATCTGGACACTAACGAGGAAGAATGAAGCAAGATTGGAGATATGGGAACGGAGGGCTACCAGAAAAATCCTAGGTGGAGTAAAAATTGAAGAGGGATACTGGAGAAGACGAACCAACCAGGAAATAAGTGACCTATACAGACACCCTGACATAATCACTATATTAAAGCCCAGAGAGTGAGGTGGTTGGGACATATCTATCGAATGCCACAGTATAGACACACCAGAAGGGCACTTGTTGAAGGCGACGGAGGGAAACGTAAAAGAGGAAGAACAAAAAGAAGTGGGTAGAGGAGGTGAAAAATGACATGAAGAGGATAGGCATCGAACGACTGGATGAAAATCGCACTTGATAAAATGAAATGGAGAAGATTAACAAAGAGGATAGAAGAAATGAAATAGTAGTACAGATAGCCTAAGTCATGGGCATCTATGGCCCGTAGTGTAATATATATATGTATATATAATGAAATGTAAAATGTGTAGATAGCAGCTCAAGATACTCATTATAAATAACTAGAAATTTTCTATATATGCTTGACACGAATAAAATCAGAATTTATACTTTGCTGGCGTATCACTAAAGTGGTTCTACTCGGATGAGACACACCTTAGTTTATCACACCTGATTAATTTATTAACGTTAGAAATAATTATTTGGCACAGATATTGAAAGTTTTAAACAAAATAGAAATTGAAGCCGCTATCTCATGAAGAAACTTCATTATTGATGAATAAAAGTTTTTAACTGAAAATTATGTTTTTTTTTTTTTTTCGCTGAATGAACTTTTGATTTTTTTTTTTCAAAATGTTTATAAGTTCTTAAGATTATGTGTTTGAAGTAAAAACTTCCTCGTAATAATTTAAGTTACAATTGATTACTCTCGAATTCAAACAAATTCTTAGAGTTGTAAACAAGAAAAATATTTCTTTGTCTGGAAATGTATGAATTTATTCAAAATTACTATTTCATTGAGGCAAAATAAATTATTTTGAATGAAAAAACTCTTCTAGCAATGCAGAAGGGTAATCTAAGTCTGATTGTAGATTTAATACCTTTATTTCCATAAAATAGTTGAAAGATTAGAAGTGAATTATAAAGATTTCGTCTTTGTCAACACCCTACAATAATATTAAGGAATTTGAACTGATTCAAAATCAGAATCAGATTTTTTTTTCATTAAATATAAACAGTGACCACCTGTTCCCACAAACTCGGCGACACTGGATTCCCGATGTAAAATCGCAGCTATAATAATAAAAATTCATAATCTTACTATTTTTTTTTAATGCAACAATAAAAATAACTATACACTCATATCGTATAAAAATCTAATAAACTTATTACCGCTAAATATATTCCATCAACTTATATAAATAAACTTAAAGATAAAGAGATATCTAATTTAAATATCGTCGTTTCGGTCTTTCAAAGTCAATCGCCTACACATAAAGTTCACCTCATTTTCGCTGAGCTCAGCGCAAAGTGATGCTTTCCGATGCTTGCTTTCCTTCACCTCTTTTTCTTTAAGTATCTTCATTCCACAGCCCTTGCTGCAATCTGAGATGTTGCTCTCTGATGTCCTGTTCGTGTCTAACGCTCCATCTTCCAGCGACAAATTTGAAGTCACGTCCACTCTGATCACTTGCAAAGTTTGTGGAGTCCCCGGTTTGGATAAATCGAATTTGATTGTCTTCGATGTTTTAGTTTTGCCCTTGTCGTCTGAGTTTTTTTCTTTCTTCTTTTGTTTTTTACGCTTCTTTTCATTTTTCCTGTGGTCTTCTTCATTGGTGATACCGTCATGCTCACCTTCTGTGGAGGATAAGATCAATTTCTGAATGTCAGGATCTATTTCTTCCTCGACGTTAATGGTGGATTTGATTTCCTCTATCAATTCTTCCGATTCTTTGGATAATTGGTGCGGGAGCAGGGATATGTTGAGGTCGTCTTCGTCGGTTTCCAATTCTTCGTCTTTCATCTTCGGCAAGACGTCGATTGATTCCTGCTTAGGCGCTTTCTTTAGCCATTGTTTCGTGGGGCAATCGTTCGATTTCGCCAGATCTTCCGGGAAGATTATATCATTGATCGTGAGGTATTGGGGGTTATTGCAAGAATAATGGCGCTTCTTCGGCTTGTCCCAACGAAACGTGTAACTGTAAAGAGAACAGAAATTGTAATATTAATATTAATATTATATATATATATATATATACATAATATTACTGCGTCCTACTACTTAAACGTGTAATAAAAGTGTAATTTTCTCAGTGTCCTGGCGTGTTAAAATGCTTTGAAACTTTCGTATAGTTCGCTCACTTTCAAAGTTTCAAAACTTTGTCGACTTAATTACCGCTTTCATTAGAACTTCGTAAGTATGGTGGGTGAAACGCAAGTAGTAAATTTTGCCGGAATTACTGCCGTAAATGATTGTCCTACGTGCAGTTTTGTGGCTCGTTCGTTGATATTCTTTATCGAAGTTTATTTCTAGCATATTGGACTAAGTAGCAATTAAATTAAACGAGAAAGTACTAGAATTATAGAATCAATTCTGACTGGGTGAAATGCATTTTTGAAAATGGGAAAATTGCCTATGCGCGTTACTCGCTAACGATATGAGCTAGAGAAAAGGTTTTAAATCAAAAATTGTTTTTTGAATGAGCTTTAATAAGTTATTATTATATTCGAAAAAAGGTAATCATTAATTTTTCTGTAAATTCCAGTATGACCTACCGCCTTTCGTCCATAAATTTTTTTCTATAAATCTTTTCTGTTTTTAGGGTTTTGGGGTAGTGTTGTTAGTATGTTTGATCCATTCCATAAATACACCAGCGATGTGCTGCAGGTCGTTATCTTGTTAGAAAGTGAAGTCAAAATTTCGGGTACTTGCGTTTAGGTGTTCTCTTAAAATATTCGCGTACACCCACTATTCCATACTTGGCCAAATTGCTGCTATCCTAGATCTTCAATGCGGCTCTACCCAATGCCGAAACAAATTTAAATATGGTTTAATTTAACTTTAAGATTTATACAGCGCTATGTGCTCAGCAGAATTTATTGTCGTCATTTGTTAAAGAACATGATAGTGGGACCGTGGCCACTTTTGCCATATCTTCGAATATTGCACGCGCTAAACGCCCATATACAAAGCGGGAATATCTAAAGAAGAATATTGAGCAAGTTGTAAAGATTTTGGATCCCAGTAATACAAAACTCTTAAGATTAATATCCCAAATTCTCATTTCACGTCATACAATTGAACGACGCATTACAGAAATCAGGAAAGACTGTGCAGAACAACTGATACAAAACATAAAAAGGAGTGTAGGATTCAGTTTAGCTCTTGACGGATCTACGAATATTCAAAATATTCCGTAATTAATCGTATTTATTCGATATGTGTCTGCAGATCTGTCAGTTAATGAAGAATTATTAGATTTAGTACCACTTAAAGATACCACTCGCGGTATCGATATCAAAAATGCACTTGATTTAATTATAGAGAGAACTGGCATACCTTTAAAGAATCTTGTAAGTGTGGCAACCGATGGAGCACCTGCGATGTAGGGTAAAAATGTAGAATGTCTTGTACGTCTTCTAAAAGCGGATCCCAAAATCCCAGATTTTTTGCGATGTATAATACAGTGAATAGGTACTGTATTATACATCGCGAAAATTTGTTAGCGAAATTCTTTAAATATGAAAATGTCATGATAATCGTTTTACAAATAGTGAATTATATTCGAACAAGCTCAAAAAATCATCGTCAATTTAAAAACTTTCTTGAAGAACTGGATCTCGAAGATCATCCCAATGACTTACCATTTTATTATCCACCTATAATGTATTAAGTCAACTTAATCGGCCCTTTTACTAATTTTCTAAAAGAAAAGGAAAGCACTATCCACAGTTAGAAGATAACCACTGGAATCAAGATTTAATTAAGTGATATAATGGAACATTTACAATCACTTAACTTAGAATTAAGGGTAAACAAAAAACTGTTATTGATCTTACTCAAACAATTTTCAGTTTCCAAAACAAAATGCTACTACTTGAACACGATTTGATGACGAAAACGTTTAATCTTTCCTCGGCTAAAAAGTAAAAATTCACAACTCGAAGATATCAAGCCAAAATTACAGGAATTGATGGAAAATTTCAAACTAAGATTTGCAGATTTAAACAATTTTAAATCTTGTATCAATTTTTTTGTAAATCCATTTGAAATTTACATAATTAGTGACGACTTCACACTGCCCAAGTATTTATTCCCTGATAAACCAGCTGGCGAGATGGAATTAATGGAAATCCAGGAGGACTTGGCATTGGAAATGTACCATAAATCATTACAACCCCCAATAGAATTTTGGAAATTGGTTTCTTAAGAATGCAGCATGTAAATTGATTTCGATATTTGGTAGAACGTATTGCTGCGAATCTCTTAACTCAACAATGAAATTTATTAAATCAAAGCAGCGTTCCCAGCTGACAAATGAACATTTGCCTGATCTTATTCGTACGGCACTAACAACTTATGAACCAGATTTTCAATGATCCGCACTATCCGCAGCCAAAATACAAACACATACACCAATTGCATCTACCTGTAAAGAATAAAAAAAATTTCTATAAGTACTTATATTTATTGTATCATACCTCAATGTGTTTCTTAAAATATTTTATATATGAAAATAAAGACCGTGAAATTTAAATACTACATAATTATCTTTACGGCTCGCAAAATTCTGAGTTAAAGATTTTTGGCTCTTGGCAGGATAAAGTCTGGCCACCCCTGCACTATTCCATCAATTATATGGTAAGTGCCCACTAAAGTGTTAGTTTTTAAAATTAATTTCGACACTGTAACTACAGGTTTGTTACACAATCAACCAATCCCTCCATTATTTATTATTAATCCCAAATATGATCATCTGTCGAAAAAATATATGTACATATGAATGTTAATATGTTGAACTTATTCAAGCAAATAGTGTTGGGATGAACGTAACTTTCTATATATACAGTCACGGACAGAATTGAGTGAACACTACGCGATTTTTAATTAAACTATAAATTTTACTCATACTTATTTAATGATATACAAAATCATATGCTATTCTAGCAGATCAAATTAAACATGTCCAAAAGCATACTAATATTACAAAACAAATACATTAATAATAAAATATAATACTATGTCCACTCAATTCTGTCGGTGACTGTACTATCCTCTTGGTATTTTAATTTTTAGTCATTTACATAAAATGTGTATAATTGATAAAAATGAAATATTTGACATGTAAAACTTTAAAAATGTTTTAAAAACATTTTGTGTTGGTCACGACATGGAATGCCATTTCTATGGGAAAAACTTTTTTTAATCGCCCAATATCTTCATTTAATTATCTTAATGATCGAACTCAAAATGCATCTGGTAATTTAACACGATCCACCGAACATCTTCGGCACACAAACCTCATTATCTCGCTTCGAACTCGTATCCGAAATACCTGTGGTAGTAATCGCTTTTCGTAAGCAACTTCTCCTCGAATGTGGCCGACTTGCTCCTCGTCGGCGTCTTCACTTCCTTTAGCAAATCCCGCCTGTCCGCCAACTTGATGGAAGAACAAAGCATCCTTGCGAAGATCTGCGAACAAACAGCGACAACGACCTTGAACTACTACAACGCTCTAAAATGAATTATAAAATGAACAAAATAAAAACAGGGGCGTATTATATTTTTGAAATGACACGTGCATTAGATCTATTCTTAACCAGAAAGTTTATAATTTCGTCTGACGCCGAATCATCATCATTAAGGTGCGATTGTCCGAACGCCAGCGCTATTAAATGCCGAATCTGCAATGAACTGTGATGAGTCCTATATACGTTGCACTGATGGGGTCTGCTGCAATTATCAACGCGAAGCGCTGACCCTCTGTTAAAATCCAATTGTTTTTCGATTAGTGGCCCGTATGGTATTGTTAGCCGAATTTAATTGCTTAACCTTGTTCTTTAACGTTGTTGCAGTTTATTGGCTGTAGAGTCTAGACGGAATATTGGCTGCTTTGTTGTTTCTTACAAGGAACGATTCCAAACCCGTAAATTCAAACAATTCGCAAACGTTGAGAACATGCAGATTTAAAATTGGAAATTTTTCAGTATGTTTTTATATGACTTTTTAAAATATATAATTTTAGACTTTCATTGCATATAAAATTGTAACTCTTGTTTTGGATTTATTTTATGTGACCATGTGGTCATTAAAAGGTATTTATAATAAACGAATTGGAATAGGCTTTTGTTCTTTTTCTTCTTCATACTTTTAACTAGATTAATAACCATTCAGAAGGATATCATGAATAGTTTTATTCATATATAGTTATTTTTCAATTATATTTCTAATCAATACGAACACATTAAACCTCATCACCCCTAGTACCCACCGAACACAATATGTTATTTTTCCCTTATTTCCAAAATATATATAATATCGCTGAGTAATCCTTTATCCTTTCATATATGTATTTTTCTGGTCGTATAAAGTTACAATTTTGGCAAACAAGATCACAATGGGGCACCGGCAACCCCCGGGGCGCCCCGCCACGTCTAACGCACCAGGACGGCCAATCCGTCAAAGTGGAAAAAACGCGTAAAAGTTCCTTTGTCGAACACCTACGCGGTGGGTTGGGACGATTTCCTTTTTCTCACGCGCGCCTAACACAAACTGTTTTTATGCTCGAGTGAATAAACAACACAATGCTGTTCATGTATGCGTGTTGGTAACCAAGGCATAGCTAGTTTGCATGAGTACCATAGAACTTAATTTGAATATACATATGTATAAATTGCAGTTATGTACACTAATTTACAGTGTGAAATCATTTTAGGAAATAATGCATTTCTGCCATCACCGTATATTGAATTAAGAGGCAATTTTATATGAAAAATTTTACTAGGATTTGAACCTGACATCTTTCGCTTACGGGACGAGCACTCTGCCAGTTGAGCTAACGAGGTCGACAGGTTCGTACGATTTGAATCACATCAATTACAGTTCTTAGAAGGCCCACAGTACCACAATTATGCAGTTATGTGCCCTTCTTTACAGTGTGAAATCATTATAGGAAATAATGCTTTTCTGCTATCAGCACCAAAATGAAAACAACGTAGGCAACAAAACAATAAAATAAAAATCATTATGACATTATCATCTATAGGAACAGAAACATTTTACTAAATTATCTCTTTTTGAAAGACATTCTGTCCTTAAGTGAAAGTTGCTGATATGTTTAATCAGAAGTATCGTGAAGGCCAACAAGTAAATTTTTGGAAAGATCATAACAAAAAAAAATCTCAAATGGTGCTTATTTTTTGACTGAATTTCTGATATGATAGAATAGATAATTTTATTGTCAGAGATCTTACGATATTGACATTGTCATGGTTACAACAAAGGTTATATAAAAGTAGTAATTTTTTTGTGATAATAATGATAGGAACAATGCAAACAAAACTATGGAAATAATGGAACAATGCGACATTCAACAAATTGAAAGCCGATTGATGGTCCCAGTGACTGAGGGAAATGCAGAATCTACTGGTGAGCGTTAGTTTAAATTATTTGTTAAAAATTACAAGAAATTCAATAATAGCGTACACGCAGATAATAATAATGAAAACAATAGTAGTAGTAAAAATAACAATATTTAACAAATCGATTAGTGAGCACCAAGTCTAGATTATTTGTCAACGATTACAAGAAATTCATCAATTTTGAATAACCTTCAAATCGCTTGAAAGCACGTTGAACAGCCGGGTACCCATTGCCCGATGGCCACGCTGAGTCAAAGACAGTTTATTGCAAGAAGTCCTAAGCAGGTGGTTATACCTAGTATTGTATGTATGGTATGTAGTCTGAATTTTTTGGGATCTTATACCGGATTGAGTGAATGTACGAGAGAAGCTCCAGAATGTAAATACTTGGTAAAGGTAAAATCTTAAATTTGGCAAAGAACGGCCGACAAGACTCGGTAGAATTTATATTAGCAATACAGCGAATGATGCGTTTTTGGCTGATAAATACTCTGGAAGAGAAACTCGAGGAGCCCCAGAATATGATACCATAAGAAAGTCTGGAATGAGCTTCGGCGTAATAGAAAGACAAGACAAGTTCGATACGCAGAATGTATTTTAGATTTCTAATTTGAAAACATATTTGATTGAGCCTAGATACAAGATGATTACAATGCTCTACCCAAGTTAACTTTTCGTCGACATGCACGCCCAGAAAGCGCACAGACGACTTCTGAGCAACCTGTACGCTATTAAGATCAGCATCAAAAGCCTCCATCCTCGATCGGGCAGCACGAAATACTATAAAGCCCGTCTTGGCAATATTCATATGACGCCCATTGCACCCAAAGCAAGCCCATTGCACCCGAACCAAATATATATGCATTTCATCAAAATAAAATTGGTTATTTTCAAAGTTACTTTTGTTTTTCATGGACTTTCTTTTGGTTTTTTAACAAAATGACATTTGATTTTTTTTTGTCAGGTGTATTTAAGCTTCTGAAATATGTTAAATATGTTCTTCTATTTAAAACTGCCTTTTTTTGTATGTGCAAATTATTGAAGATGAATCGTAGTTCACTAAAATATTTTCATCAATGCAGTGTTGCCGTTTCTACCTAAAGCTGATAGCAACTTTGTTAATTTGAATGGAACAATCTGTATTTCTTTTCATATATTCCTTATTAGATTTCATAAAACTCATAAAGCATTTATTTAAAAGTTGTTCTAGTTTATTTTTTATTTGTGACACATATTCTCACGTGCTTTACTAGTAATTTATGGTATCTTACCAAGTAGCAATATGGCCGAAAAATAATAAAATTAAGTAGGTATATTTTTCAAGAGGTAATAACAGTTCGTTTCAGATAATGATTCATAAAAATTTAAATTTTTTAAGAATGATCCAAAATTAATAAAGTTTCTTTGTCGCCTTCAAATTTTTTTCTTGTTCATATACTTCTAATAGGCCATCCATCTTGATATACCTGTTATATCCTTGAATATTTTTTTTTGTATAAACTGCTACCAGATTCTTACTGAACTCACCTAAGCCAAATTGAATTTGTTATATAATTTAATTTCCAATGGATGTTGGTGCGACTCAGCAATGCAGCTCCCACTTTTCAGCACACATTTACACATGTAGCAACAACACAAGTGTTTAATAAATAAAAAATAAATTTCTATCGGCAAGGAAGGATATTTTCCGTACATGAACTTCTGCAAAATTCACCGCTTTTATCGGTGTTTATTAGCGAACTAAATCGGGGGTTGTATCAACCGGGACGAGGTAATCCGCGAGCGTTGCTCTTTTTCGGGGGCGCTTGGTTGACGTTCGACGCCTGCCTACTTCCAACACGCAACCACGAACACGCGGCAGCTTAAACGAATGCCGGAGCAACGCGCGGTACGCCAGAACAGCGCAACGTCTCCGTGACCGATTAACGTCTGGATGACTAGGTAAGTAATGTTGCGCCTGCATTCTGCCACGTGGGATTTTCGTGTGCATTAATTGAACGCGCCCGTCAGAAATGTTGCGCGAAAATTGCCTCTGTTTACTTACTTACTGTATACTCTAGGGTTTTGAGGAAACTTTTCGACAGATTGAGGACGCAGATACACGCGAAGAGACGGTATTATTATATGGATATTATACGCTAAATAAAATTCTTTTCTATATACACATTTTACAATTTCATGATTATATACCTACAGCGTTTGAAAGAAAACTTTAGCGGTATATCAATCAAATCGTATAACTTAAAAATGAAACGGTATATATACAAACAATAACTTCGAAACTTACTTCACTTTCATACCTTTTCCTCGAATTTTTCGCACGTAACTCGGAAACTTCGGCCGGTATCTCTTTCAGAATTTCCTATTTTTAGGGAATTCGATACGTACATACATAGAAAACTGTTACCGAGAACGTTCGCTATAGCGCCCCAGTAGGAACCGGAATAAATCATATCTGGAATTGACAAAATCGCGACATAACACGAATTCAACCCGGCTCTTTCGCATGTGAATTCGAAACGATAATAGTTTTCGAGACTACCAGGTTGAGACACGAATTTTAGACATATTTATCTGGCACGTAAGTATAATAGTTTTCCGAGTTTGTGGGTAATTAAAATTGGGCTAGAATAGCTTTTGTTAATGTTATGTGATTCCTGTGACTATGTTTGTTTAATTAGGGGATCATTTTAAGATTGAAGGTAGTTTGTTATTGAATGAATAATAAATTATATTATTAAATGTAGGTGTTTAGAATTAGAATTAATATTGAGGTGTTCTTTGGTGTATTGCCAACCTGTTATTCTTATATAGAAAGAACACTATTTAGTCTCATCTTCTTGTTGACTGTTGTTATCCTTGAGAACGCTTTTACATTATAAATCATTTTCATCAATGGATAATATTTGTTATAGTAACTATTTTATCATGTAGATATAAATGAAAAAAATGCAACGCCATCTACTCGTGACGGTAAGATGTCTGATAGCCTACACAGCAGTAGTGGAGTACAGGCACAGCTATCGCTCACCAGAGTGCACCACACACAATTTGCTCCAGGAGATCGTACCTCATGGCTGTACTTTGAATCCTCTATTATTTAATTTGTTTTTATATGATTAATCAGACATCAGTATAATGTAACTCATGGCATGAAGTTGCTGACGATAAGTTGGTAGTTTTCAGCTATTTCCATCGCCTACAGTATTATATGAATCCAACGTTTTGATAGTGGTCCTACTGCCGTCATTAGGGTAACTCTAAATTGTGAGATGAATGTACACATATCTCTGAATAATCCTTTTATAAAAGAGCATTAAAAATTTTGTGTAGACTTGCACGTGGTGACCTTCTTTCTTAAATTCTGCTTATCTTAATTGAGAAATCTTTTATCTTACTTCCTGCGTCGACATGATGTCTGGAAATTTCAACATTCAATTAGTTAATATAACTTTTGATTCAACCCTTGTTGTTAAAAGGGGCCGAAGAAAGTAAAGTATTATAAATACATTTGCCGGCTTTATTTAAGAGTTGGAAAGGAACACAAACAACAAATTTAAATAATTTACAAAAAGTAGAACAGCTAAAGGCTTCAAAACGCTACCCTGCGGCGTCCCCATATTAGTATTGAATTCCGTTGATCTGACACCTTCCACTCTTATAGTCAGTCTTCTCTGACGCAAAAAAGATATCACCCAATCATTAATTCTATACCCCTTATACCCAGATTAAACAATTTAGTCGCAATAAAAGAAATATTAACAGAATCAGTTCCGGATAATTATCAACGAGTGACTTTTGTATCTATACGCCTCACATCATGGTAAAATTGTTGTATAATTTTTTAAATATATTTCACGCATATTTTTTACAACTAAAACTAAACATATAGTACTTATAATTATTCGCTCATTTGATATCAATTTCACATTAAAAATTCCATGCAGACATCTGCCTAATGATGAGCGAATTAACGCTAAATTGTATATAATTGCAACTCATTAGCGGTGCCAGCACGTGAAAGGTAAAATTCGCAGCAAATTTTAGCATTTACGGAATAGATACTAAAGGCGATGATCGATAACCTAGAAAACCCTTTTCCTCGTTTATTTTTCACTTTTTCAGTTGAAAATAATTATTTTTCTCAATAACCAAAACCCATAAGAGATACTTATGGTATTAAATATATATAGAAGATGAGGAAAACACCATTGAATATTATGCTAATTATATTTACTGCAATATCACTCTCAAATATATTATCAGTATTAATAGGAACAATTTGCGAGTTTTAATACCAAGCAATTTATAAGATTCTAGTTATAGTTAGTTAAATCTTAAAGTAAACAGTTTTAGGCAAAGTTTTTGACGGTTTCATTAATTTAAGCTAAGCTATTGTATCACGCAATACTACCACTTGCAGAGTTGCTATTAGAACATTTATGATAACCTCAAGAAATTTTCGGTACACTTGGAATTAATTACGATAGCAACTATACAGGGTGTTATAAAAAATAATGTTTGGTATAATTTAATATCATATTTAATTTTTCAAACGGAAGCTTCGTATACTCGCATTAGCGCATTCTTCTCCTATACATTAAGGTCTTTATTCTGGCTTCCGATGTTCCGGGAATTAAATGAAAAGAAACTAGGTTAACCAAATCTAACCCTCCTCCTCTACGCCGTCACTGCTTTTTGCCAGTGACGTACGTTCTAGGGCACTAACGGAATATTATTATTAGCCGAGATTTAAGCGCGAATCCTAGACACGCAGTCACGAGCGCGTTCAACCGTCCATATAACTGATTGACTTCTCAAAGTGGCTGCACGCTATCAGAACCTGCAGCGCACATCGCACGGCACATCGGAACAATTTAGAAGCACGCGAGGTAGGCGAAACGTGATGTTGTACACCTAGTTACGATGCACGCATGCAAGATAGTGAATCCCTAGAATAGGTATAGCTCTACTGACACAGAGTGACTGACAACTGGACGGGTTGAAAACGTCTAGCTTTGAACTGGTTAGTTATATCATTTGATTAAAAAATACTTGCGGAAATTGAAAACATAACTGAAATACATTGTGATAATCACATGAAGCTCAGAAAATCAAATTACAAAAGCAATCGTTTCACAATCAATCATTCTAAAAAAATTGACAATTCTTCCTCATTCCGAGAGGATGAATCTTTACATTTCAATGTACACAAAGCAAATGAATTAATATCCTACTTTTAAAAAAGGTCTCAAACAGCCATTTAATTGTTCTTAAAAATCTTTTAAATACATGAAATTCCAAGACCAGCTCCAAGAAACGTTAACTGTCATAGTTGCTTCGCCTCGATAAGAATTTCATCTACGAGATAAGAAAATGAGTGTAAATCAGTAAAATAAGAAAAATTGTACCTCTAGTTAAGAATTACATCCAATTGTAACAACCATTGTAATTTCCAAGGAAGGATTTGTGACATCAAAGGTGTATTTCAGCAAAAATTCCAATAATGTTTAAAACCAAACCAACATGTTTCAGTATACATAAGATAGCTCAAATTAATCCAGACAATGTTAGAAAAAAGATCCAGACATCAAAATACTTTAAAATAAGCATTTTCTAACAGAATTTTACAAAAGCATCATCATAATTTCGAATCTAGAAAGAAACAGAATTAATTTACCAAAATTGGTATTTAGACTAACAAACGTACGAGGAATCTGAATTTCCACATCATTTCCTTATTCAAAAAAGGATTTTCGAATTAATTTTCGAAGTTTGACATAAAAAAAAAACGAATTTCATTTATTTTTCAAACGTCGTTCAAATTCCACCAATGGACTTTCAAGAATTTGAATTTTTCCGAGGAAACATCGCAACAAAAGAACGGGATTCTTGTATAATCCATCGAAGCGTAAACACGTTAAAATTGTCGCGCTGTTCGAGAGTAAACATAACCTAAAAAAAAAAAAAACCAAGAATTACAAACCATCTGTCAAAATAACAAGTCGTGATCACTGAAATACTATTACCTGTCAAGAAATTCATTCACCTACCTGTTACGACAAGGACCATTCTCCTGATTCCCCAATCGATTCAAGATCTCAACAAGGAAGAGGTATCCCGTACGACCCAAAAATCCTACTCCGAACCTATTGCGTACGAACGTACAAACGGATAAGGTCACTCCCAGAATAATTATCCCTCCGGAGACAAAAATAAAGTTAATAGCGTTCTAATTCATTTATTATTTACCCATATTTTTCTAACAGTACATACCTGTTATAGTTTTCACCGTTACATGTGGTTTAATGTGAGCTGATTTATACTTTACGCGGTAACATTCAAAAAGACGTTAATTTTTTTTAAACATTTATCTATTTATTAATTTTTGGCTTAGTATTAATTAGAACCATTTGGTTTTTTTTTTTTTTTTTGGAAATTAAATTTATCCATCGGTAAGGTTAACGATCGAGGAGTAAATCAATTGGAAAAAAAAAAAAGATACAAACGCTTAATTTTGGCTGAAACAAAGCGACATCTAAGGTTAAGAACCTGAACAAATCCACTAATCCTTCTTTGCCGACAGTAATCTTTTAATATTAAATAAAACTGTTTTGATTATTTAAAAAAAAGCTTATTTATTTCAACAACATAAAAAGATACATAAAAAAAAAAAGAAACAAAGAGACCTACTTAAACCCTGAGAATAGAGCATAAATACCGGTAAGTGATTATAAAATTCAAAACAACATTTAAACCAAGCAATTTATTATTTAATACAACATGTTACTGACAATTTTCTAAAAAAAATGCTGAAATGCAGACACATCCACTATGATAAACACTCTCGCCTTAAATATGATGTGTATGTCCTATTAATACTGCTCCTTCATAAGATACGGTTAAGAGCTCGAGTCAGCCGTTCGAAAAGGTAGACGAAATGCATAGTCTCGGTCGAAAAGGTCGAAGAAATGACTATTCTCGTTCGAAAAGGTCGAAGAAATACTTAGTTTCGGTCGAAAAGGTCGAGGAAATGCATAGTCTCGTTCGAAAAGGTCGAAGAAATGCTTAGTCTCGGCCGAAAGGTCTGCTTTTCTTAGCGTCATCTGCTTTCTTTCATGCCATCGAATCAACTGATAGAAGGATTGAACGCAATGGATCGCCTGATCTGAATGCATGTGATTATTTTCTGTGGGGTTTTATGAAGCAACTAGTGTATAATGAACCGGTAGATAATGTTGCAGATGTAACAAAACGAGTAAATAATGTTGTGCATATGACATTTCTTCTATAATTTTTTGAGTTTTATAACATTTTATATGTATTTATTTCATTAAAATTTTGTAAGACTTTCTTTTAAAACATTAATACACAAAGAAAGCCATGCGATTTGAATGGTAGATAGTATACAGCAGTGCTTCAACAATACATCCACCTTACAATAATAAACCTATTCCGCAAGCAAGTCAAGTGTGTGCGCGCGTATAGAAAAAGCGGTAACCGTCTGTGATTGTTACGTATTCACCAACCACCAAACCGGTAGGCGGAAGATGTGGAAAACGTGTGGGAAATTAACAAGTGCATTGTGGTGGTTGCGGCGGGCTGCCCTAGATAGCGTTGCTGTCGGCGCCCCTGGGACGATACCAAAATATACAGTAACTCTCAACTGTCCTTAATTAATCAAATATAAATTACCCGAGTCGCTTAGCGCAGCAACGGTTTCTAATCGGGCTGTAATTATTGAAGACTAACGTTGCATTTACTTGCATGATTAGGTTTTAATTAATACGGTAAAAATAATGCGTTAGATTAATTAAAATCGTTTAGTAGTCATAATTGAATGTTAGATTGACATTTTCACAAGAAAAACCTACACAAATTATTAGTTTACGTATTGAAACTGACTGCTTTCAATTTTAACATTTAAGGCAATAAAATAAACTAACTTTATTACACTAAAGTAAAATTGATAAATAAAAACTTCATATTATGCCTGTCTATGTACCCTCGGTTATCGCACATATTAATAAAAACTAAAACAACATACAATATGGAACCTGACAAAATCGGACATCGTACGGCAAAGTGCTTAGGACCAATAAGCTATGATTCATGATGAGGGATAGGGATATAATGGACTAGGTATTGGTATATATAATATGCATACTAGGCAGAAGTTTTAACAGAGACAGCACTCCATGAGCTTGTGAGCCTAATGGAGGACACATTACGGAACAGAGAGATGATGCTGGGGGCCTTCCTCGATGTCGAGGGAGCTTTCAGTAAAACATGCTTTGATCCTATTGCTAGATCTCTCACAAGCAGGGGAGTGGATGGCACTTACTCTATCTTCATATGCTCCATGCTTAGGAACAGGCTGGTGGAAGCGAGGCTCTCTCGGCTAGGGGTTGCCCACAGAGAGGACTCTTGTCTCCGCTCTTGTGGTGACTCTGGCATAGACAACACGATAGTCACAGATCGAATGCAAGAGGCTCTGAACACGGTAACGAGATGGACAGAATTGGAAAGACTGAGTATCAGCTCTGACAAGACCAACATCATGGCATATGATACTGACGATGACGGATCTGAGACTGGTAATGGTGCCGAGGAGGGGATGTACTCTCGAAATGAGGGTCACATCTACGCACTTGGGACGTATGTCTCTGTGTTTCGGGCAGAGAGCTATGCGATCCTGCAGTGCGCCAAAAGAATGAATGAGCTGGTGATGGATCGCCTAGATGAGCTGATAGAACTGTCTGACCGGAACAGTGTAAGTCTAATCTGGGTACCAGGGCATCAGGAAATGGAGGGTAATGAAAAAGCTGACGAACTCGCTAAGAAAGAGTCAGAGACAAAAATGTACCGACCAGAACGGTTTTTTTGGAATAACAAAACAAATTGCTCGAAATCATATAGTAGACTGGGTAGGGACGAAACAAAAACAACATGAACACTGCAGGAATACTTTTGGTAAAACTTTTATCGGGAATCCATGCGGAAAGCGAGCTGGAGAACTGCTACAGTTGAGCAGGAAACAGCTCGGTAGGATCACCTGTATAAAATTGGGGAACTCAAACTGAAAACTCTGTGGGAGAGAACCAGAAACAGCCAAGCATATACTATGTGGGTGAGACAAGATTTATTTGAAAAACGGAAAGGGGACCCAGAGATGTACCGCACCTACTCGGTGAAGGACTTGCACAAATTAGTAGAGGATACCACCATTTTGTAGTGGGTTGTATGAAATACGGACATAACACAATAAGCCTTTAGACTGCAATTCTTTTCGGGGATCATGAGTTGAACGAGTCCGGATTGACGGGAAAAAATATTTACATTCTGGCTATAAACCTATATTAAACCTCTTATACGAATTCAAATTTATTTGTTGTTTTTTTTTTTTAATCATCCAAACACTGAAAATAAATAATAAATTTAGTCTTACAAATCAAGTGTAGCTGCGTGATGCAGTTTATGTGTGAAATTCTCTACCTGCCTATTCTGGGATGCAATTTCAACCGACCGCTAATATTGATAAGTAAGAACACCACCCAGTGCAAAAAAGAAGAAGAAATTAAAGAAACACACTATTTAAGATTACACTTTCTTTTGAGTCAAATAGACCCGTGCAGTACAGCAGGGCTAAAACTTTGTGTAAAGAATCGTATACAACAATCTAATGTAATTTACGCATGAACGATGAGACTACGTGAAAATATTTGCGGTCTTAATATGTTCGGGCAAACTCGGAATGAATGAGGGGAAAAGAAGACGCCAAGAACCGGATATAGGCCAATTCCGCCACGCACAATAACTTCTCAGACAGGTTAACTAATTGTAACTGGGTCAAGAAGCGCACCCGATCGGTTATGATTAGGAGGGCGACCCTTTTTCCCCCGCAAAAAAAAGAAAGAATCACGCCGCCGTCCCAGACATTATCCGTCCGTTGCGCGTCTTGGGGAGGGTCTCGACCGACGCACCCCCGCACCCCACGGGCAACCCCGATCCGTCGACAAACCAGACCGAGAGCCATATCCTCCTGACATATCTCATTTCTAAAAGTTTCCATGTTTTCCCATTGCGTCTGAACCCCGACCTACCCCTACTAATATCCTTCCTAACTTGAGGAAGTTCCGAACCCTGCTACGCCACCTCCACACCCCCAAGCCCCTCGCGTCGCCTGCCGCTCTCATTCGCCGCCCGCCTTCATAAATCATTTTCGCATTGCCGTACGGAAGTTTTATACGCGTTTATGCCGCGAACGGTTGGCGTCGCTCGCGGATGAGGGCGCCGCGGTCGCGAGTTGACGCGGAAACAACAGGTGAAGCGCAGAGAAGCGGAGGAGGAGGACACTTCGTAAGGATCTGGTGGCGGAACGGCAACAAAGTTCCATTAATAAACTACTTTCATTGTAAGTAGTCTATATTATGCCGGTTTCAGACCACATAATTTTGAACGCACAAATTCGGAAATATTTATTGATTTTACAGCACATTTTACATAAATTCTAGTCATCATTGTCATTATTTTAACACATTTATATCAAAAACCAAGTTTTTATCAATTTTTGCTCGTACAAACCAAAAATCAACATAAAAATTCAATTTTCTGAGTCCCCACTAAATTGTGAACCACTAAAAATATCCATATTTTCTAAATCTGCAGTGCTTTTGGGCTTAACGTTCACACCTTCTTTAAATTGGAATAATCACTGCCAATCACTAATATCCACTTTAAATAAATCTATCTTTAAGCTCAGATCCCTAAGAAATATAATTGATCCAGGTGTTCTAAAACAAGTGTATTATGCAGAGTTTCACTCACACTTATTATAAGGGCTGTTGTTATGGGGGTCTTCTCCCGCAGCTAAAGATGTATTTCTCAAACAAAAAGCTGCCATAAGATGCATTGCAGGTATCACACAGTTAACTTCTTGTAGACAATACTTTATTACACATAAAATATTAACATTAGCTGAACTGTATATGCTAGAATGTAGCTGTTATATACACAAACATAGAAATTACTTTATAATTAAAAACAACAACGATCATACCTACAACCTTAGAAATCCACAAATTCACCTTATGAGACATCGTTTAAAGTCAACTACTCAGAGTCCAGATATTTTAGGTATAAAAATTTATAACCATTTGCCTAACAGTTGGAAAATACTTAGTTTACTGAAATTCAAAAAAACTGTTAAATCGTGGCTACAGTCACAATGTTTCTATAGTGTTAATGAGTTTTTTGCGCTTGCCTGCGAGCAATAGTATGTTTGTGTTTTTGTGTACCTTTATACATAAGTATGTATCACTTTATTGTATTTCTTCTATTGTATTTCTTTTTATGACGCTCTTTATACTTTGGTCCTTGAATAAAGTTTCTATTATTATTATTATTAAATTTAGTGTTGTTTATCCTCATTTTGAATACCTTTACCTCAAAACGCTCATTTTCACTCATTCAAACCTCAAAATTACATGAAAAATTCAATTTTTGAAATACCACGAAATTGTGTACCTCTAAAAATAATTATATTTTCTAGTTTTACTGCTGTTTTTACTAATTTCTATCACTATTTATGAAAAATCATTAATATTGTTTACCAATTTTTTGAGGGTGGCTCTCAAGTCCACACCTGAGGGTATCTGCTATAGACCCCTTCAAATATTCAAAACTTATTTTATCATAATCAATATGTCTTTGTGAATATAAACATGTATAGTTCTTTTCAAGATAGAAGAAAGTAACATTTTAAGCCTGTAATGATTTTATTGCATCTTATGTGGGGATAATTACCTGCCCGCCTCACTGAAAGGGTACGGGTTGCCTGCTTGCAGCATATGAATGCAGGGGCCGGATTGAGTATAAATTACGGCACTATAAGGTAATAGTAAAACGCAATTTTAATTTTAAATATATATAATAAATAATATACATTAGGTTTATTTACAAAAAATAATAAGTTAGATATATGAAGCTTAACAATTAGTTGGTAATGCACAATAAAATTGTAAGTCATGTTTATATAAACTGAGACCGTGGCAGTATTATACAATATACTTAATATACACCGTATTATATAAATTTTTTTATAATGCTGAAATTTAATTTCTCTTTCAAGTACAGATTTTTACTGTAATCTGGTCAGTAAAGCCAATGTTACCATTTCAAAACACATTGTTGTATGAGTTACGATGTTAGATAATCACGTCTGGATGCACATCTTACAAATAAGTTTTCTTTTCTTAACAATCTTCTGTTTTATTATAAAACTGTAATACTACAAAAAAAGACAAATTTCTTAAGTTATGTATGTATGTATATATTTTCTTAGTTTTGTAGGGAATATTGAGGCAAGTTATTACTCATTTTCTAAATATTTCAATAATCATATTATATTTCTTTCGGTCGCAGTTTACTTCGAATTTTAAATTCCTTTCTGATTGCTATTCTAAACGTAAGGTCATATCGATAAGTCTATTGTAAACTTTTGTTACTGCTTTAATCCCGTTTTCCTTAGAAAGTGAGGATTATTTTAAATGTCGGAATTGTTAAACTAGCAAATTACTCAAGATTTATAATAATACCTTTCTATGAATCATTTTGTAAATTGTTATTTGTACGTTAAATATTTTAATACTATTCATTATAAACATATTATAAAACTATATTTGTGTATTAGTCGATATTGAACAAACTTTACCAACTATATAAATACTGTAAGAAATCGAATATGCAGTTATTATTCCTTCGACTTTAGACAAGAACTGTTGTTATTTTATTTGCTCGTGATAAAAACAATCACATATTTTGTGCTTAAAAAATTATGGAAAAATACGAGAGGTATAGAAGATTTAAATTTAGTAAGGTTTTCGACAGCATGAGGAATACAGTTGCATTTGACAATTTATATATCCGTTGTAACGGTGGTGATATTGAAAATGTAACAATTGTCCACCACCGAACAGGTAGTTTTCTTCATATCCATAGATACGATCCAACAATAATGGCGTCATGTATATATCTGAACAGCATGACTATTAATTCCCAAGTAGAAGGGGAAGTAATACTAAATGGAACTATCGGTGAGGTACGAATAATTTTTAGTACTCCGGAACAGAAATTATTTTTTTTAAACGAAATAGAAAGGTATGTATTAATAAATAATTATTACATTGATGCTTAATATAATGTAACCTGTTACAGCGATAGTTCTTCGTCGGACTCCGGAGCTAATTCGGACATATAATATATAAAGATTTAATTGTAATCATTCATTCTTCTGCAATAAATATTTATTTTTAAAAATTCTTTTAATTTTGTTGATATAAATGAGCTTTACAATTAAGAAAGGCTCATCGATAATTCTCCAAGATGAATCGAAGATAGTTGCAGGAGGTAAAATAAATGGTGGTTTTATAAACTGTTTAATTCCAATACTAGCTGCAGCAGCTGGACCGGTCTTAGCAAATATTTTAAATAAGGTTGTTGACACAATAGATGATAAAATAAAAGGTAGGTCATTAACTTTAGAACTTCCTAATCAACCTCCAATTCCTTTAAAGAAAACATTGTCTCAAAAAGATAAAGACACAATTGAAAAAAATATTAGAGCTCTTATGAATATAACTAGCAAACAAGATTCAGATTGTGAAGATGATATACCATTACTGTGTTTTGATAAAAGTAAACAAGTTGATAATATTAATCCAACAGACGAAATTAAGAAATTATTAAATATACAAGATCCTCGTTTATTTGAAACAAAATCATAAATGTTTTATCTCTGACGTTAAG
Source organism: Cetonia aurata (assembly GCA_949128085.1). Lineage (NCBI taxonomy): Eukaryota > Metazoa > Arthropoda > Insecta > Coleoptera > Scarabaeidae > Cetonia > Cetonia aurata. The sequence continues at coordinate 63,088,677 of OX421884.1, read as the reverse complement.
TAACATACATATAAAAATAATAAACTCCACCAACCACAATTTACATCCTTAGAATTTTGGAATTTATAATTATTATGAGTTACTATATAACTTTTTGGAATTATAAATTTTTCTGGTAATGAATTACCAAATGAATCAAAGAAATTCACTAATTTATTAGTATTATCTATATACATAGCAATCCAATGTGTACCACCAGTATTCCAATCTAAATTAAAAATATTATACTTATTTAAATTATCTATTCCGTATGTTAACAATTTATCTGAACTTATGTTTATTTCCTGGTTTGTAATTAATTTAAAAATATTTTCCAAGTCAATATTTGATAATGCTATCTTATTATCATTTTTACATTTATCAAATAAATATTTCAAAATAATATTCTTCATTTATAATACTTTGAATAATTGTTGAATATAAGTATCACTTATAACATCTGTTTTTTTAGCACCATCTGCTCCTGCATTTTTATATGCTTTATAAATAACATCTGTATTCCTAATATGTATTATTTTTATCTCTATCCTGTGTCTATTTCCATATTTAATTTAACATTTTCTATTTCTATGTTAACTTTTATCGCCGAATCTTTATCATTCGAAATTACAGTAAACAAATTTGCAGATATATCTGAATCATTAACATTTGACTCATTTACAGCATTTGACTTTACATTTTCATTAGTTAAATAATTTTGTCTTTTATTTACAACTTTGAAATTTTTGTTTATTTTACAAACATATTTTAAATGTCCTTTCTTACCGCAATTATCGCAAACGGAATTTCGCTAAAAACATTGACTGCTGTGATGATTTCCTCTTCCACAAACTCGGCAACAATGTTTGGTTTCCTTCTCCATTTTCTCCTTGTCTGTGTAGTTCGCTCTTCTACCGGAAGTTGATCCACGCCATTCCGCTGCTTCTTTCCCAGATGACCTTGTTCTCCCGGAACCGGAAAATGGGCGACCTTGATGGCGCATGTTGAGCACGTGGTACGGACCATCCATATCCGCTACATTTTTCTCGGCTGCTTCCATGTCTCTTGCTAAATTATATGCTGATACACAATTTAGCTTCTTTTCGGAGAATAATCGTTGCTTAATAACTTCATTATGTAGCCCAGACACAAACTGATCTCTTAAATTGTCATCCAATGTTTCTTTAAATTCACACGTTTTTGCCAAATTTCGCAATACCACCATATACTGCGTAACAGATTCTCCTTTTTCTTGCCGCCGAAGTCGGAATTTATGCCTTTCCGATATTACGGATGGTGCCGGCTGCAAATGTTCTTGCACAATTTCTACCGATTCTTTATATGTTCTCCCATTAATTCAAAAGTTTCGTTCCCAACTACCGTTAATAGCGTGGCAACTTTTAAATCTTCTTCAATTTTATTTACTATGAAATATTGTTCTAAACGTCCAATATATGTGCTCCATTTCTTTGATGCGGGATCAAACTCACTTATTCTTCCCACCGACATTTCCACGTAATTTAATTTTTTTTTACACTACTTTAACTATTTTATATTTCACTATTAATTTTCCTCGTCGCCAATATTGTTGTTATTTAAACGAAGGTTCGACCCAGACAATCTTTATTCTAGAAATATACACATACATACGAGCGTACAACATGTTACAACAAAAACGGTCCTAGGTAAAAAGTAAATATATACACCACTAGCGAAAAGTAAATATATACAGCACTAGCGAAAAGTTAATACACTCAATTTACCACAAAAGATAATAAAATTAATGTGTTAGAAAAAGAATTAAAAGATGTAAATCATTATGATGAAGATAAAATTAATAATTTATTAAATAAGCAACCAATCATTAGATATGTTGACAGACAAAGAGCAAAAAGACGGTTGTCAAGTACTCTTTCAATCACCAATAAATGATTACAAATGAATTATTGAATGATGCAAATTCAAATTAATTGAAGATTTACTATTATTTTTATTAAAACTAAATGTTAACCTTTGTGATCTATTCATTGATATTTGTATTTACTAATTAAAGATAATACTGATTTTTTAAGTTCTGCATGTTCATCTGGAATGGAATTATAAATATCAATTAAATGATCAAAAGTATAATTTTTTGATTTAAAAAGATCTTTTATTTTTTGAACAAAGTCTGGTAATTTTGTTAAATCAAATTTTATATTTTTTAAGAATGGAAATATGTAATCAGATATTATTCCTTCTCCAATTGTAATATTTTTATGATTATATAGTAATTCAAATAATTCTTTGTGATTATTTTCAAAACTTGTATCAATCATTTACTTCGATGAAATTATATCCATATGGAACAGTATTAATATTATCAATTAAATATCTTTTATCGTCATATGGTGATAGTGCAGTCTTAAATAAGTGCATATTTTCTAAATTCTAGTTATAAAATACATTCAATACCTTTCCTGTGGTAATGTCTTCAATCTCACTAGGCTAATTTTCAAACTTTTATATAATAATTAGCTCAAAACTACATGATAAAAACAAACCAATCTTAAAAAAGTACATTTTACATATATAGATATCCACATCATATTACGCATTTGTACGCATCCAGCATATACAAAAAAAAAAAGCAAAAAAAAAGACCTCGTGACAGACACTCCATTTACAAATCTACGAATCCACAGTGCCACCGCCACCGGTTCAACGCGTTGTGACGCGACCCGCAACAGTAGTCGAGAGAAGAGGGACGGAAAAAAAAGACTAATAGGATGTTGACACACCGCGCGCGACATCATCAATATATATCCCGGGCGTCCTCCGTATTACCGGGTCAAACAAAAACATATCAAAAACAAAACAATAACATCGGTATCAATCAAAGTCGCCGATCACGCTCACAATATAGCCGTGTTCCACGCACTATAGGGCGAGTGATGATGTTGCCGACGGCGCTGGAGAACACGCCGCCGAAGTTGTAAAGAGCGTGTGCTTGTATCCTGAGGATAACGGAACGGGTCCTCACAGGATTCCGGACGCATTCCGGGTAACAGGAGCGCATGAGAGAATGGGGAAAATCTAAATCCTTACTAGAAGGGGTATATGTCGCGTGAAAAACGGAAAGCCTTTATTTTCCAGATTCCAAGTATATTAGAAGCAAATACAAGTGGAATATAATATTGGCATATTATGCAGGATTAGTTAAAAGTATGGAGATGGCGATTTATTGTTGTTAATATTTATTTTAGGAAATTATGTTCAATGTAAAAGTTTATTAAGAAATTTTTATCTACATTTCTAAATATTAGAATTTTTATTCCTTCGTTACGCCTTTCCGCATAATTTTTTTTAAAAAGGAACTTGTACATATTTCTCTGCCATTCGATAGAGCAAGAAATGCTCTCTTTAATAATATTTTTGTTTGTTTCTTTTTGCGAAAAGCGATGAAAATTATATGATTTAACTTCTGCATGAGTTAAACAGAAGATTATTTTGATAGGAGATTATAACTTTGTCATGAAATTTTTCAATAATAATCACAATTTTGACAACAAATTCTTTGCTCTGACAAAGTTACTTTTTTGCATTACTGGTGCAGTGAACAAATATAACTGCAGATACCGATCATCTAAAAATCCTTCATGGTTTTTAAAGCACCATACGCAGTTCCCCCCAAAAGATTAAAATTTGGCATCTTGGGAGTTTTATTGTAGGTGCGTTTTCAATCAGTAGCAATTTAAATTTAACTTCGTCCATGTAAGTATTTGCAGTTATTGCAAAATGAAATTAGAATTACCTGCTTGTCCTACACTCCATACAGATGAAAACATTCCCAATAATAGTATCTGGTTCCAACAAGATGGCGCCCCACAACATTATGGTGTAAATGTTCGTTAATATTTGGCCATCCTGACAGATGGATTTGGAGACGAGGAAATATTGAATGGTCAGCCCGTTCGTCAATTTTAAACCCTTTAAATTGGAGATACTAAAAAAAAAAATTTAATTGGAATTTAGAATTGCAAAAATTGTTTGAATATCAACGATATTTAGAGAGTTTACTTCAGTTGAGCTACTAAACCCGAAAAAAATGAAAATATGTAATTTATTTAAAAAATACTTGGAAAAAAGTGTTTGTTTAAATATGATAATAATAAAAATTTAGTTCTAAGCAACTTCTTCTGTATTAATACATTCAGCAAGTTTGTAAGTTGAGATTCAAAATCAGAGAAACAACAAAATTCACTCTTTTAAGAAAACAATAGTCGACTTAACCTATAATTATTGTTCGAGCTCTGATTAAAACGTATACCTAAGTAAAATTTACGACAATTTACCGGTGCAATCCTTCTAGGTTCTGAACAAATGAATATAATGAAAGTCTGAATAATCTTAACTGGTATTTTCGATTAATAAATTTGACGTAACGTAAAATCTTATCTTATGGCTACATAGCTTTTACAGAAGGAATAATGAGATCCTTACGTTCCGACAGGTAAAATACCTCATTATAAATAGTGTATGCGCTATTCACAAGTTGTTTTTTCACGTCATAAATCGTAGTTGAGCTTGAATCGCGTTGTAGTTTAATAAAATTCTGTTGCTAACCTGGTATCATGATAGAAAATTCTTCTCTGTTGGATTCGGCCGTTTTTCGATGTCTAGGTTCGAATTGTGGCTCCGGCGGTCTCTTGGTGATGAGATCTGCTTTACTGGATATTAATAATCTTCCAAATTTATTTCGATTAGGGGTAAGAATCGATGCTGGGAATAAATACTGTCACTTGCAGCTGAGTTATCTTTACTAAATTAATTTACATGTAGGTAATAGACTTTTCCTGTTAAAACATTTATCTTAACTTTGAATGACACCAACTTTCACGCGTCCATCTCAAATTCTTCGACAAATTCTTTTCTTTTTCCCATAGGTTACTAAGACTTACATTGCAAACAATTTTATGCCGTTGGATTGCGTTGAAAACTGAATCTCTTCTTCTCCGAAGGACCTGTATGAAGTCGGTTGAATAGACTTCATACAGGTCCTTCGGAGAATCTTCCGGTGTAACACAACGCAATTAAACTGTTCATTTCGTTCAATTATTGTTCCTCTTACATTTATAAGTTTTAAATAATCGATTAAATACAATATTTTTGACAATCCAACTTATAGATTTCTATGCTAAATGATAAGAGTTAATTTTTCTGTTTTTTTTCGTTAGGTGTCAGCAACTTGGGAGATATATTTTAAAATTAATTTTAAATTCTTGGATCTTTTAAAATTGTTATCTGAATGTAACGAAAAAATGTTTTAATAAAATGATTCACAATTTTGCTTGATTGTGTTGGGATTGATTATTGAGATTTGATTTTTAAAATTAATTATTTGTTTTATGTTTGTAATGACCTGTGAGATAATTATGTCACAATATCATATAAGCTCGATTTTCTGTCGCTGTTAATATTAACATGTATATTAAAAACTACTTTAAATAAAGAACGTTTAAAAAAAAATTGAACCGATGTATTTTTAAGAAACTATAAAATATAAGCCGAAAAGGAAGTATTAAAAATTCTCGAGATATCCAAATCTATATTCCAAGACATTATATTATCAATAAAACAAAAAGAAAATATCTTACAAACACGAAACGCAATGTTATAAATAAAACCTTATTTTCAGCTTACACAGCCAAGGACATTATCGACGCGTTCGCACTAAATAGAAATAATGAGTCTTCTCGCCAGGAAAATAGACGTAAACAGATTATATATCTTCGGAAGGGAGGAAATCACCCTGAAACGACAAAATCTAGAATGTCTCTGGACAGGACGGGCGGGTAGAGGCGCTCTTATCAACTGACTTATGCAAGACCAATCTTTGTGTGTGGATATTTTCGCATAGTAAGCAGGGCGAAAGGTGGCCGCTGCCGGTGGGCGGCTGGTCCCCCGTGAAAACCGGCCGTAAGGGAGGACAGCGGGGCGGAGGCGGCGGCGGTGGCGACGAGACGCCAGGGGGGAGTGTATAGGCAGAGAGAGGAACATGGTCCGGGCACGAATATCTAATCCGGTGATGTAGCGGCAGTGTCAAGTCCAAGTATAAGCCACCGCTGGACGCCTAGTGGAGGTATTGATCTTTGAGAAGCGAAAGTTTACAGCGCCGTCCACTCCCCGCACCACCCCCTCTGCCTCGGTGCCCCCCTCGCGCAGCGGCACCCCCCCGTGAAGTTTAGAAGCCTACGGCCGCTGGTCATTCCGGCCAGGGAAGGCTCGTCACTTCGTTTGCATATCCTGTGCGTGGACGCACCCAGGGTTATTCTCCCTGTATAGATGGGATAGGGATTAATGATAATAGGGAAAAGAGGAAAAATCACTTATTTTCGGGACGAAAGAGTTGATGGAGTTCGTGCGGATCTGTTGATTGAAGATTAGATCCAATTATGTCTCACTTATTCTCGTAGAAAGATTTATATATTTCCACTGGCTGTGCTTGCTCGAAAAAGCTTCCAAGCAAAAATAAATGGGAATATTCACAATATTTTTTATATTTTAACCAACAACTCTTGATAACCTTACATGGATATACTTAATATGCTGAATAGTAGAAATACTTGGAATGGATATTTAAATTTACAATAAATGAAATAAAATTAAAACATAAGACAAAATAATATAAATTTATACTTAAAGCAAATTTAATGTTAAAGAAGAAGATCCTAAATCAATTTGTTCATCTAAAATAATGTTAGAATTCAATAATAAACCTTCTTTTATGGCATTTATTACTTTTATATAAATATCTGAATTATCAAAAATATTTGAATGTTCTGTCTAAAGAAATGTATAACCAAAATATCTTAAATACAATATCTCGTAGTCCAAATTTAACAAATATAATATTCATAAAATGAACTGTAATGATTGTAATAAATCGGTCAAATCTGACAAATTTTGAAAGATTATTCATGAATTCAAAAGTACCTTTACCACTTCCGAAAAATTTGTTCATCTTGATAAAAGCAATTTCTTTTATGTAATCTTATTACGTGCCCATTTGGTGTGATTTGCTATCGTAGAATAACTTGTAGAAAAACATAATTCCAAATATCAGCAACTTTAACAATATTTTTAACTTCCTTTTCTATCTACCCGATCGGTTTGAGATATTGCACAAATATTTCTCTCTCTGGGGTGGTCTTAAAAAGAAATTGGTGGGTTATACTCAATCTGAATATATTCACGAAATGGTGAAATTGGTCGAGAGCATCTACCAGAGAAATTATTTTTGCGAAATTTTAAATTGACTGGTAAAAAAGAAACGGAGATAAAAAGGTGGTTGAATCTACAGAGGTTGTTGGGGATTGAAATTTTATCTTTATATTGACAAAACCCAATCTTTGTTTAATTTTTTTTTTATATCTAAAAGTGTTTTTCAATTGCTCACTTTGCTACGTTCTTTACCTAAGAGAGGATTGAAAATTCCTAACTTATAAAAAGGCGTAGCATCCATGAAACGCATTCTAAGTGTACTTTTTTTTTGTTTTTCTTCTTTTCCTTCGGCATATCCTCCTTTTCATGCTTTTACATCAGGTTATTGATCTGTGTTAGCCATCTGAGGCAATACCCAATCTTTGTGGAATCTACTAGTGAATGTAGAATCAAAATGAAGGGTTGTTAATTGACGATGTGTCAGACGTTAGAGTATGAGTACACGATGGAAAAAATACTACTTCAAAGGAGGCTCTTTGAATTAGCATAAGTTTACTTTAATCCAGGGTTCTTAAGGCATAATATTGCATACTACTTTCCAGATTTTTATCTTCCTCTTGTGAGCACCAAATATCAATATTATTTTTTGCACACCAAGATTAAGTACTTTGGTTCAATTCAACACAGATAGAAGAGAGCAGAAAAGGACATTATTATTATTCAGCAAAGTATTAATTATAAACATTTTCTTTGCAGATTTAAAAGGCAAAAGGAATTTCACCCATGAAACATCTTGACCATCATACCAATTTTGGTTTAATAGATGTTTCTATTCAATTCAAATCTATATTTAATCTTTTTATTACTTGTTCATATTTATTTTTGTTGCACATACTTATTTGTCATTTATATGTACTTGAAATCCAGGAGCATATGAACATTTTGCTAAATACTAAATTGTGTTTACATTTTTTTTTTTTTTAATTAGTTGTTGCTCAAAGTTGTCGATTTCCACTGGAAAGTTTGACATTTTTGGAGAGCCTTCATCAGCTGTTCTTTGAGCGCGATTTGTGTTGTTTACAGTACTTGGAAATTATGTCTCAGCGAAAAAATTTAATTAACTCGTAAAAATTTTCGTGCAATGATTTATTACGAGTTTCGACGTGGATTATCAAGACTTCCACTTTTATGAAGCCCCATAGCCCAATCGTTTATAACTGTGAAACGCTAGTATAACGCATGGTCGTCCAAAATCAGTTGTCTGGAAAACCATTAATGTTGTACAAAAACTAATAATGCAAGATCATGTGACATACTGTAAAATTGAGGCAATTTTAGGCAATAGTTCCACTAGCATATATAAAATATTGCATGATCATTCAGTCATGATAAAGGTTTGTTCTCGTTGGATCCCACATAATCTGACGAAATCTCAAAAAGATGCTCGTGTCGATTGGGGCAAACAAATGCTGCTTAAGAAATACAATGGCGGTGCTTCAAAAGCCTGTATGGGTGTTTCAAGATGAACCAAATTCTACAAAAGTGCGCTCGAAGTGCTTCGAAACAAATGGTCGCCTGTTTTTTTCTAAAAAAGAGGTCTTGTAGCAATAGTACCTCTAGAGGAACGTAGAACGGTCAATTCTGAATGATACACAGTCATTTGTTTGCCCGAAGTCGTTTTGTGAAATGAGGAAACCAAAGAAGCGAAGACAATGCCAGCTGTCACACATTTCGTCTAACAACCGACTATGTGCACACTCAAAAAAATCCGCCGTACAGATAATTTGGCACCAAATGACTTCTTTTTGTTCCCGAACGTCAAGAATTAGTTCCGTGGACAGCGATTTTCGTCGGCAGAAGAAGCCGTTGGTGCATTCAAAATCAAAGTTTTGGAGATATCTTAAGCGGAATGGAAAAAATGCTTTGACATGTGATTCGAGCGAATGCACAAGTATATGGATCACAAAGGAAAGTATTTCGTAAAACAAAAAATGAAAAATTACTGCTTTTGTATTAGGTGGAAAATATAAATAGTGACCTACAACAAATGTAGCAATGTCATAATGTGAAAACAAAACAAGTACCTCGGAGGATAATGTTGTTTAAATTGTCTGTAAGGACGATATTACTGGAAAGGTAATTTCACAATCATTCGATTTCAATTTACCACCCCCCAAATGCGATTTTATTTTTAATCTCGATCCCACCCCAAACACTTAACAATACATCCCCCGATTTAATAATAACGAAGGACTAGAGAAGGGTGCATTGCGCTGCGAGAATCCGGGCGGCACGCCTCTGTCCTGCGGAGAGAGCGGAGAAAGTCCTGCGTCCGGACGGAGAGTGAAAGTCCTGCGGGAAGTGTAAAGTGCGCGCGGGACGGACAGGAGGGCGGGCGGGGAGGAGGGCAGGCGGAGGACGAAAGGCTCTATCGATCCCGGCCACCCTCTTACTACGCTCGCCCTCCCCCGCCCTCTTAGGCTACCCCGCGGACACTCGGCCACTTGCTTAGGTATTCATATGCCATGGAGAAACTACTGCGTACCTACCTATCTCCCATCTCCTTCTAATCCCGGCGATTCCACTACGGTTTCTTTATACGTCCGTCTTTGTCCCACCGTATCCAATTTGCATGTGCGTGTATGTGTCCCCTGGTCCCCCGCCCCTCGCCGGTCCCCTTTCGCCCGCTAGTCCACCGCCTCCGGGCCTCGTCCTTCTTCTTGCGTGTGTGTGCTCTCTCCTTTCAACAGCGTCCTCCTGTCGATGTCCTGGCGTCCGTACGTCGCACCGTTTCTTCGTTGCAATATAGCGACGTGTTATACAACCCTCTATACATTATATGTCCCGGCGAGTATTAACCCTTATTGTGTGTCATCTGGTCAGAAAACTATTGACACACACAGTGGCACGGTTTCCGGGTCTCGCACGACCTCGAAAAGAAAGCGAAATTCAACCAGCGCCGAGGCTTCGCAGTGGGGCTTTTGTGTTCGTCCACGCGGATAGGATTCTGCGGCTTAATTGGAAATATTCTAGCTTCTGCGGTGGAGGGTATAATATCGCCTGATTCGTAAATGCGTTAAAACGAAACATCTCTTCTATATACAGTGGAATTGCGTGTGTCCGGCTCCGAATTGCATATTATCCGGCTTTCATTTTGCATTGGAGTGGGTAGTGAGTGATAAGAACAAATACAAGACATATACATGTTTCATTTATTACTACGCAGAGAGATTAAATCATAACGGATCTTATAGACACGTTTACGTATCTCATCATGAGTAACAAACGAAAAAAGCTAGTAGTCACACGCAATGAGCAAAAATTTGAAGCTTTGAAACGAATAAAAATAACTCGGAGTCAGGAGTCGATAAGAGCACTGTATAAGATTAGAGAAAGAACCATACGAAATAAAAAAAAAAATAGTCTGCCCACCAAGATAATGCTAGTGTAATTAAGTTGAGAAGAATAATGCGAAAGGACAAACATTTTGATGTTTAAGAAGCTCTGTTTTTGTGGCTAGGAAAAGCAGACCTTTTGCTTCAAGTCAAATTTGAGTAGTTCCTTGGTTCTGACATGATTATACGAAATGCACTTTTTCGCATGTACCAGCCCAGGATAGGTGTTCCAGTGTTGTTGGAGCACTTTTTAATTTGTCCATTTACAGACGGTTTGTTTAAAGAAAAACCATAGTATCGCTAATTGATAATTACTAATCAATGATGAATCACTCCCCACAGATACAAATGCTGTACTTGGTTTTCAAGCACACTTTTCCGGCGTCCTTGAGCAGAAAAATATCATCCTGTGAGAGTTATACAACTACAATGAGATTTGAATAATTATAAAATGTTGCAAACAAGAACTCTGTCAAAAAAGAAGAAGTTGTAGATGCAGGCTACAAAGAAAAACAAAGAACGCTTTAGTATCATAGCCAGCAGTAGCGCAACTAATAGTCACAAGCTTAGATTGATCTTAATTGACAAATCCAAAAAGCCGAGGGCGCTTGAAAAACTAAAAAAATCCAGTTTATCTACGCTTATGATATATACATCAGGCCAAAGCTTGGATGAATTCGGCAATTTAAAAAAGTGTGGTTCCAAAATATTCTCGATAATGCTCCACCCCATCCATGGATCCAATGATTAACTGTGACAAAATGCTTGAATGCTGGATGAATAGCCGAAGGATGGGGGCATATACCATCAATGACCTTCGAACGATCATGGAAAAACTTATTGGCTGATGAAACTAACATGGACAAGGTTCTCTCGAATTGCGGAGCACTGCACAAATCAAGGGCGCTATATCTGAAAACATAGTAAATTGAAGAGGAAGATCTATCTAATTTAGGGGCTTCTCACATCCAGCACTTTTTAAAAGAATTATGTTTAGACGGCCAACTGTAATTGCTGCAAGAATAGGAGACACAATAGATCATTTAGGGCGCAGCCCTACCTTATCATCATCATGGAAGATATAATGTCGTTAAAGTATTCGTCAAAGAAAACACTGTACTTCTATTTAGGGGCCTAAGAAATATATGGCTGACCATCTGTGGCTAATATTGCATAGAAGTCTTACAAGAGATCCGTATTACTAAATGATTATGCCAGGACCAAAACTGTATTGAAATCTTTTAGGCCTGCTTTTTTATTGCCACATTCTTTAGTCAAAATATGAGAAATTTTCTTAAAACCGCTTCAGAATGATATTCATAATGACGTATGCTAAGATTTGATCTACCTTTTCAAGAATTTTCAAAAAAGATTTGTATCTGCAAATTCGCTGGAAACAACTCATATATTAAGTTTATTCACTGGACATATCTTTACCTGAAAATAAACGCTTCTTTTATCAAAACTGAAATTTTATATTACCTCCAGACGGAAAGATTTCAAATGTATGCGCATCTATTTATGCAGAAATATGTGTATATACCGTGGCATTTGCACTATGCTACCCTTCTGGCTAAGTGAAATTCCACTTGCTGCCCTCCAGTTAAGGAGGTCACTCATACAAGCGCGCAGATATACGCAAGGGAGTGTAGACGTGCTAGCTTCCGAACGGAGTGGTTTCAGATGTTCCCTCTACTCGTCTAGAGAATCGAGTTAAACACGTCTTTACCTCATCCATGTCCTCTTCCGGTTTTCACCGGTCTGCTAGGTGTTATCTATGCTTTATGTGGAATACTCTATCGGATAGATACTTTATAACTACGGTGTTCTATTCCTATTTTTATCATGATTAATTTTAATCTAGCTTTCTGTGAACTTCAGAGATTTTTCTTGGCTCACCTATGAGTTCTGCGTAGCCGTGTCGTTTAGGAAACGTTAGAATGCAAATTGCTACGCTTCCCAACCTTACGTTTTTTGTCTCATCTCCTATTCCCAAACGGTTGACTTGCGTCCCTGCAGGACGCGTTGAAAATAGTTTGATGTGCTTCCTGAATATTTTAAGGGAAACTTGCTTTACAGATTTTCGAATAGCACGGTGTTTAAATTTTCATAGTACTTTCTATATTCCCATCTCTTTAATATTGTTATCATTTGATGATTTTTTTTTCGTATAAATACAAATTAATGATTTGGCAAAACATCCGCGCTCAATTTGGGTGTTAAAACAGGGTAAAATAGTGACTTAAGTAGCCGAATACCGACGAAACAGCTAATTACCTTCTGTTTGTTTAGTGTGGGCATTATTACAAAGATTTGTTTTTAAGTTGATATACCATTTTTGGATATAATGTCTGATATGACGGTAATCAAGTTATTGTCACCAATGGAATCGCAATATGGATTTAAGCGACAATACTGACTACAAAAGCTAATCAAGTCACAAAATTAAAGGATTAGGAAAATTTTAAATCACTGACGATTGAAGTCACTCATAATTGATCCTATGCGCAGCAGAAGTGAAACCTCTATTAACTTATTGCTACCTAGGTTGGAAGCGAAATTCAGGAAGATTCTGAAATTTGCTTGTTTCTATAGGTCTGGAGTAGGTTCTAAATTCAACCTACCCCCGAAATAGGGCAAGGAGTTGCCAGAATATTGCCCAAACACAAATGGGTATATGTGAAATTCACATATACCCATTTTCAAGCAATTCTGGTACTTCTTGTTAAACAAGTTACTTGCGACCAACGCTTGAAGGTTGCTCTTGTTTTGGATTGATTGGAGAATTAAACAGAAACTTGGAATTCGGAACCAAAACTAGTATGTAAATGAATCAAAACGAGGCATAGAATCTAGGGCTGGTTTACCAGAAGAAACCCTGAATAGCACGCGTCTCTAGTCTATAGGGCACTGAAAAGCCAACCTTAGGGTACTAATTAATTGATCAGGGTGCTAATATGCTATCAGGTAGCCTACAAACCACTTTGGGAAAGCCTGCGAGATCTAAGAGCCCTGACTAAATACAACAAAGTTACTTCGATGTGAGTGGCTTGGTGTAAGGGCACAGCGGACAATCAACTTGCAAACTAAGCAATATAAAACAATATAATTTCTTTAGAATACATCTCATTCATATACAAGGTGACATAGAAAAAACTGCAATGCATAGCACCACGAAATAGAGGATCGAAAAGTAACAAAAAAGTTCCTATACACTAATGTCCGATTGCTTTTTGTTTTGAAGTTACAAACTGTTTTTTATGTAGTTCTTGTATTTTAGTATTACCTAGGCAATAAAAATATTTTAAGGTACGCTGTGATTTCATGAAACAAAACATTTGGTAAATATCAAACCAATATTAGTATAGTGTCTTGAAAGTTTTATTTCAAAATGATGGGCTATACTTTTGTAGAATACAGGGACATGATTATGTGTTACGGCGAAGCTGGTTCAAATTCTTCCGAAGCTTAAGGCAAGTTTCTAATGTTAGGACATTTATTGACGTTTGGGAGAAGAAGATGGTTGCTTTAAAAAACCAAAATTTGATTCTCGGGTTAGCAGAACTCGTCGTACTGTTGCAAATGAGGAAGCTATTTTGCAAATAGTAGAAGACAATCCTAGAATAAGCATAAGAAGAATAAGTGCAGCTGTATCGAATGTCAATCGTGAATCTGCTAGGGAAGTCCTCAAAGAACAAGTTGCTGGTTGTATCGATGTCGTATTTCAAGCACTGCGATCTGACCTAAGACTTCGACGTTAATATCAAAATTCCTTATTGACAACTCAATGAAAATGTTTTTTTTTTGTTATGTACAGAGCCCATTTTCGTAAATTTTTGGATTAATTCGAGAATTAATTAATTAATTTCCAGAATAACCTTGCAATGTTTTATGTATGATGCCATGATTGCCATTTCGCGGCTTCGACCTTAGTGTCATACATTTCTGTCTGAGTATTCCAATTTTCTGTCTTTTACTAAACCAAAGAAAGACGAGATATCATCCATCACGTTGCGATTTTAGTAAATAATCTCCATTAAGATACCCCCCCCCCTCCAAATAAAATCCAATCTTCTCCGCTTCCTCCTCCCCCCCACACCCTGTTAGCTTTTCCCCGTTCCGAATTCTCACTTCTCTCCCCTATTAATTTTTAACCGGAGACGAAGTTCGAGATTCTGGCCGACGAAGAGACACTGGGAGGTCTGTTTCCAAACGGAATGACAGCCGTCAGTCGTAGGAAGGGCGAAATTGTCGCGCGACGAGTCCGAGTAGGGCGAAGGAACGGGAAGCGAAAAAAAAAAACAAAAGACGACTGCGAGTGTAAATAAATAAAGGAGCCCGCTGAACTGCCGCCCCGTACGTTCCACCGCTCACTTTGGAATGGCATCCGCTAATGGAGCGGAATTTTTTTTTTTTGACCGCCACGGACGTTTGGTGCGGGGAGGTTTTGGTAATAAAAAAAAAGGCAAGGCGAAAGTACGATGGGTGGGCGACGGGGGCAAAAACGTGGATGTTAATGGGCATCTCTTCGGCGTCCCAATTATCCAGATTGTAGATCTCGGCCTGCTTCGTGTACCTATCAAAATTATTCATCATCGGTGACGCGGCGGATTGCGGTTTAGGGGAGATTATGTTTCGCTTTTTAATGTATTTGCGGCATTACTTTGTTGCAGTAATTATTTTTTATTTGGCGAGTAGTTTGGCATCGTGTTAAAGATTAAATTATGGTAATCGAAAGGCAATAAGATGCACAAGATATTTTTTGTGTTCAGCTTGGAGTTCTTTCTTTATTTCGTAACCGTTCCACGAATAATCTTAGTAATTCGGGCATATTGTGACGTTAGCAAAGAATTCGATTGTATTGAGTATCGTATTTTGTCTACATGGCGAATTAGCTGTATACTTTTGGCAGTATGGACATGATTTACTCATGATCAAATCACTAGTGAATAGTGTCGGTCAGTGGGGCTGAGCATCAACTCAGCGAAAACCACCAAATTGTACCTTTCACTAGGAAGAGGAAAATTTCGAACATGAAAGATGTTCGTCTGGATGCAACAGTGATCGAATGTAAAACAGAAGTCAAATATCTAGGGAGAATAACCTTAGACCAAAAACCTCTGTGGAACAAGCACATTTAATTAACAATGAATAATGGAACAAGAGGCTTAATGATATGCCGGAACCTAGCAGGCAAAACATGGGGCTGCAACTCAAACATACTGCGATGACTGTACATCGGCATAGTTAGACCTATGGTAACCTACGGGGCGATAACCTGGTTCCAGAAGGTCACACAGGTCACAATAAGGAATGCCCTTGACAAGCTGCAAATGTTAGCATGCGTATGGATCACCGGAGCTATGAGAACATGCCCAACCGCGGCCACACACATAGTGGGAGCGGCCCATGCCGCAATGCATAGACTAGTTAGAATGGGGACTGGAGGGGACGAGACCCCGTGCCAGCGGACTTGGTCACCTCGAGCAGGACTCTCCCCACTTCTAAGTCTACCGAATGACGAAATGGTTAGAAAATTTAGCTTCGAAAAGAATTTTCTTACTTTCTTTCTTCTGTCTACTCCCTAAAGGCAAATAATTAAATGGTACGTGAGTGGTTCAAAAACTGATAAAGGAATAGGTGCAGGGGTATTCGGGCCAGGAACCAAATACGCAGAACCAATGGGAACATGAACCCAGTGTTTTCCAAGCAATTGGAAGATGTGTTCATTTGAACTTTGACAGGAACTATCGGAAGCAGAGCATTGCAATTTTCTCCGATAGCCAAGCAGCCATAATGGTACTGAGCTCTAATACTTTCAGTTCGAAATTAATCTGAGAATGTCTCGGAAGACTAAATAACCTAGGCAAAGAAAACAAAGTTGCACTATGTTGGGTACCAGGACATACTGGAATCAGCGGTAACGAGGAAACTAATCTATTAGCAAGGAGGGCCGCCGCAACTTCGTTTGTGGGGCCAGAGCCGTTCTGCGGCATAGGGATGAGCACCTACAAAAAAGAACTCAAAGACAGGGAGGAGAAGTTCAGAGCTTCCCTCTGGGAGAATCTTCCTGGTCTGAGACATTCCAAGATATTCCTTGGAAATTACAATAAGAAAGGAGCAGAAACAGACTATGTATCCTTACATATTTTCTTACAGAGCATTGTCAACTTGGGAAACATCTGACAAGGATAGATCTGTAACAGAATAGCGCTTGCAGGTTTTGTAGGGCGAAAAGTGAAAGTCCAGAACAATATCCAACTGCACTGCTATCATAGAAACTCGTACTAACCGTCTTGTCAAAGATGTCATAGACGAGGGAGAAATACCTTCTCTGAAATCATTATAGGTATTGCAATTTATTAAACCTCTCATACTGGATTGGGAGCTATAAGTGCGGGCAAACCTTAGGAGCTTACAGTTGATGTAAGGGGGCACAATAGATCAATAGGTCGCGGTGTGCACATGTTGCCGTGAAGAGAATTAAAAAACCGTTTGATTGAATTGTCACGAGACCCATCTTCGTTTTGAATCGTCCAATTATCCATCTTGTTATGACAACTGACAGGTTTCGGAATTTTATATAAATCGTTGCAGGTAAAGTATGGGTAAATAAAGTTCTTTTCAGATATTTTAGTCCGCTAATTTAAATTGCATTACCTATCCAAATGTGAATATGAAATTACGAAGTGAAAACCCCCCAAGTGAAGTTTTCTCTATTCACCACCCATTCCTTCCTAAATATTGTCAAAAGCAGGTGAAAAAGAGCAGACGCAGTGCAGGCATACACATCGTCGCCAAAAGTTTATCCTTTCACCTCTTGCCGAATAAATTCCGCTTTAAATGAAGTGATCATGCGAAAATTATACTTGTATCTTCTACCAAAGTGATTTCGCTCGCTTCTTCGAAACCCTTCCTCCCCCTCCCCCTCTTGCCATCCGTTCCCGTTACCCCCTTCCTGTTCGCTTTGCGTCCCTTGCAGAATCAAAAGCATCACGGCGGCAAGACTCGTGACGTGGTAGAGTAGCGGCTCTCCAACGGAGAGGAGATTTTCCAACGAAAAGTGAAATTAAATCGATAAATTCTAGATGTTATGACCGTGCACTAGGTTTAAAGCCGCCCCTCTGGACGCCCGCTTTAACGAGCACGCCGTACGAGAGAGCACAGAGCACTTTCCAACGCCGCGTTCGGTCGTCGCCGGCGCTGCTACCGAACCGGTAGCTGTGCTATAAACGGAGGCGCGCTTAAGCTCTCCGAGGTATATTGCGATGCGTTAATTTTATCGGCGTCTCCTAAATGATACCGGAGCGCGTTGCCGCTGAAGGGATAGACCGATTTTGTTATGTCTATTTTGTAACGTTAAATAACGTTTGTAAAGCGTGGGATTGAAAGCGGAAGTTTTTTTTTTAAAAAAACAGTGTTGAGAACGAAGCCTTCACCATCATTCACGGTAAATCGTTCGTCTCATAATATGGCTTCAAGCACTGTATTTCTTTCATTATCCGAATGATGAACATTCACCGTGAGTCATCGTGTATTTACATGAATGAAATAAATCCTTGACATTACTTTCACGAAGCTATACGCGTAGCGTTTACCTTAAATGGAAAGAAAATTTCATTCTCTTCCCGTTTAAGATCTTTTTGTTGCTTATTCCTAACTTTAATTACTTAATATTTTTTTAAATATTATTGTTTACTCATGATAATTAAGCAGTATCATTTATGCTTAATCACCACTTAAAAATAAAAAACTAAAAACTGCAAATTTTTTTTGACATTAAAGGAGAACGATGTAATAGCGCTCACCGTTCTTAAAGTATAAAGTAACAGATATTACAAACTAGTATGTGTTCTGCCATCTATATATGCATTTAATGATCGTACATCAGTGGGACAACTGGATTTTTAGTATACCTACGTGAAATTAAGCGGTTTCGAATACATTTGCCTGGTGTCAAGTATCAATTTATCAGCGGTAGTAAATGGTAAGTAACATGGCAAATATAAGTAACGTTTCGCTATATCTGGTAATACCAAGAAGCCGGTAGACGTTATATACACCGATATTAGTAAAGCTTTCGATCGTGTTCAACATAATATCATTGTCTCCAAATTAGAAGCTTTTGGGTTTGATCCAAGTTTATTAGCTTTATTAAAAAATTCCTTGATCGATCGTCAGCTCTACGTTGAATATGTAGGGATTGGATTCATTGTTTATACTGCGTACAGTGGGGTTCCTCAGAGATCAAACCTTGGTCCTCTTTTATTCGTGATTTTTATAAATGGCGGTAACGTTGCTACCGCATGTTATTTTATTTCGAGTTTTTATTTAGTTAATTTTGTTTAGGACGCGGATGTCGTCCCCGCCGACGGTGCCCGATTCATGCATGTCCAAATCCTACCATCGCGACCGCGTGGGGGGAACCGCAAGTGTATTTAAGCGGCGCTTTTAACGCAAGCAGCCAGTTCAGTCCGGTCCCCGAGTCCCTCCTAGTCCGCTCCGATTGGCGTGTCGGTAGGCTATGCCGACGATTATAAAAGGTTATCTGATACTCGTCGAGCTTCTTAATCCCAGTCTCATTGTAGCGTTGACAAAGCTCACTGACGTAACACAAACATCTTATCTTTCCCGTCAGCTCCGATTGGCGTGTCGGCATAGCTTCTGATACCCGTCGAGCTTCTTAATCTCGGTCTGATTGTAGCGCTGGCAATGGCCACTTGCGTAACGTAGGCATTTTACCGATTTTTCTCCATTCTAGCCGTTGCGCCGGCATTGTTTCTGATGCTCCCAGAGGGTTACTTACAGTCATTATCGTACCGCCGCATTTAGCACCGTCACCATCATCTGACCGTCGTAGCCCGCAAAAACCGATCGCGCACTTATTGACCCCCGTAGATAGATTGTCGCCTTACGTTATTAACCAAAACATAGCTATTAGATTCCTGGTTCAATTTTCAAAAGCATTACCGAATCCCCGTAATTGTTTTATACTTCACCATGGTACATATTTATGTAGGCTTGCGAGTGTATATGTTTTGTTTACTTATCTTTTTTTGCTGTATATATTCCATGTCTTTTACACTTGTTATATAGAAATAAACGTTTAATTTATGATGCACTTTCGCTCTTTCGTTGCGTAGACCGAACCCTGAACTTTCTTCAACTCGTTGTTACCACTTTAAGGTTTACACTTTGTTGTAACGACGTAGATATTACGCAACACCGTTTAAACCGGAACGAGGTTGTAATTGACCGTTTGACAACTGGCATGTAACTAATCGAAAGCCCACAAGCAAGGCTTTAAAGAATAAACGGTAAATATACGGTAAATATCAGCACGGAATCAGAGAAACTCGGAAAACAGCAAACAAAACAAACATCGTCGTCGTTACAAGCTTTGCATTACTAATCAAATTCTGTTATAAAAGAAAATTGTAACCTGAAGCCATTTTAAAATCTTGTGAAAAATGTTTAATAGTTTTCTATATAGATATACTCTACCCGTTCCGTAAATGCTTTAAAAGTAATGACAGGATCAAAGCAATTTAAGAAAAGTAGATTAAGGTATGAAATGTTTGATTGAAGTATTCTCAATATTTTAATGTCTTCCATTCTGTAACAATTAATCTTACTATAGACATGTTCCCCTTTATATCTAACGATGTTACAGTAACACATCCACAATACGTAATTTCCTCTTTTGTCTTCGAAAATCGGAAACAACCTATCCCCACTAATTGTTTTATACATTTCGTTAAACAGCAACGCAATCAGCAATCATCCCCATATCATCAGCTCCTATACATACCCTAAATTTAAACACAACATCATCACAAGAGGGGATCGGACAAATTAATGTTGGAGCATACCCCTTTCATTACGCCAACAATATATATCAAAATAAACATCTCCAAGTTACGTAACGTCCTGTATGCGAAATGACGCGAGGCACACGACAGTCTCGCGCAATATGTCACGGGTAAGGGATTAATGTATGCAATACTGGACCAGTTTGGACTGGCGAAGACGGGAGGTGGCATTACGGAGTCGCGGGAGGGCACAACAAACTTAATCACTTAGCCCAGAAGTTTGTCTCATCCCGAACTTGATGCTCTCCTCTTGGCCACGACTGTGAGTTTACAGGGCTACCGTGGCGTCACTTACGAAGGCAAATGTGCTGCTGTTAGAGTGTCGGAACGGATCGGAGATAAAGACGCGCACAGAGAGGGAGACTTGATCAAAAGGCAGACGAATCTTATAAGCGAAATGGGCGGATGTAGTTCTAGTATTGAATTTATGCTGTGAAATTAGGCGGATGTGATTCTGTAATATGTCGTATTTCTAGTAGTGGTTTAAAGAGCTATCCTGCGGGTTACAGAAAATTGAAGTGAAGATTTCAATATTTTAATATAATTTCGCCTCTGGTAAGGTTCCGCGCGTTGGCTCTTACTTATCTTCCTCGTCTATAATTAATAAATGTCTTTTTGATCGCACCACAAAATAGCTTCGTTCGCAAACAAGGAAAAAAAAAACAAAACTGAAGAAAATATTGTAAATCAAGACAACTCTGGTATAGTGGAAGATCCTGCTGAACTGGTGGACTTATTTAGAAAACATTTCTGTTCAGTCGCAGCTCTTCCAAATCAGAATAATTTTCCTACAACTATAAGTTCAAATGACAGCTTGTTTTTATTTCCAACCAACTGACAACTCTGAGATTTTAAATATTATTAGTGAATACTTGAGCTTTATTTGGACTATTTCCGTCGTTTGTTGGATTTTGATGATCCCCTGTGAAGGGCTGTTTCTTGCCAAACTCATTGTTGCAATTTATTTGACAAATAGGTATGTCAGGGAACCAATTTTTTGCCTTTTGCTGCCTCGTGTGGGATTTGAACCCGGCCTCGAAATTCCGAATGTTTACCAATCCAATATAATTAACCACCCAGCCAATTGGGGGGACACAATGGGCTGAGTGATTAAGTAAGTGCCTAAATGATCTTTCTTGTATATCGGTAGAATTCTTCCTACTTTTAATGGATTTGGAAAGACTCCTTGCGCCATACACTTGTTAAAGATGTTCGTTATGGGTTCACATATCTCTTTTTGGATCTGTTTTAATGTACGTAAGTCGACAAGCCGTACACATCTTCCGTATGCTTACTTTTCATTTGCTATATGATATGTTGTATTTCTTCGAAAGTGATGGGAATTAAGCAAAAGGATTTTGTGTTTTCCAATTTATAATTATGCAGCAGGATCTGGGGTGACTGTATCTGATTGGCTATATTGGGAATAAAAAGAAATTCAGCTGTTTAATTTGGTGCATTTTCGACATGGTCATGTTCAATCCGCTAAACCAGAAAACGATAATTTTCCAGTTTCCTTCAAAAAAGACGGGTGTACGCGGGAAACAGCTCAACTAACTAGAGGATGTGAACTTTTTTTCTCGAGCCTTCTCTCCTGTACATCCCATACACCTACATAATCGGTCCGAATCGCCACGGCCGTCCGTTCGTACGTGAGAAACTGCTCCTCTTCCACGGCGCGTAGTCGTTATCCGCGCCACGGCCGACGATAACCCCTCACGCATCTGGAGAACGTCTAGTGAGGCGGTAATGTAGTCAGTAGTAGTGGTCCTGGATACCGGGGTGGTATTGATTGAGCTCGGGCGATGTCCATTCCGGCAACCGCGCGTCTAAATTATGCGTGAGCTGAGTGTATGCTGCCGAGCGGCGTAGCGTCAATCCGACGGGGGAGCGGAGGAGACCGGTGCTCTGTGTGTGCGTGTGCAAAGTAGAAAGAGAAGAGGTGGAGGCGGTGGAAATGGAGGAGGAAGAGGACGCCTATGCTACTGCTGGTGCTGCCGCCATGTCTTGAGCCTGAGGGACTTTGATGTTCGTTCGTTTCGGTTCCTCCCCAACGAAGCTGTGTGCTTCCCCGCATCTCCCCGCGGCCCCCTGTCCGCTCTGGACTGGCCACCCGCCCCCGTCCTCCTCGTCCATGCATGATTGAGAGCGCGTATTGAAATTGAATTCTCGCTACTGTTAACAGCCGCTACCACCGGCGAGGCAATTCCTGTAGCAACTCTAGTAACATTTCATGTTACAGTGAAGTGAAGCAAACGACTGTCAAAAAAAAATCATTTAGGAACAAATGTTATTTTTTTATCTAAATCCATATATGAACTGATATATAATAAAAAGCTAAATAACAAACAAAAACGGAAAGGTTTATGTCTTACTCTATTAGTACTACAAGGAGCATTTGGTCCCCCAAAATTTTTGATTACATTTTTCAGTATAGCAAGCTGTAAAAAATAAAAAAATAGGTATAAAAGTACCCTCGCCAAATTCAAAAAAAGATTAGTCAATATACAAAATTAAAATAAAACTCTAAAAACAATTTACTGAGAATTACAGATATCTCCAACAAAAAAACAACATAGACAAAACGCTAAGGTAATTATTTTCTCTTAGCTAGCAAGAGGTCTGTAGTATCCACTAAATAATACTCCTACATGCTATATATGGAATGGGTAATAATTACAACAAACTTTTAAAATGTTTGTGTTATTAATGCTTTTATTTTTAAATTTGATAGATACATAATACATTAATTAGAGCGTTTGCTTTCTTAATAAAAAAAAGAACAAATTTTTCCAAAGTAAAAATAACGGCTAAATATTCCTTTGAAAATAAATTCTAAGAATTATCACATCAGAATAAATATAGATTATTAATGGAGAAAAACACTATGAATTAGCGAACAGTGAAATGTTATTGATGTCATATTGTGAGTATCTAATAAATGATATAGCCTTGTAGAAAAAAATATCTATTTTTTTTTAGCATACGCCTAATAACAATTCTATAACCAATTACGCATTCATTGTGAAATATGTCCCAAAATGAGCTTAGGAAATCACATAAACCTAATCGGCTAATGCACAAAGTAAGGCTGTGTGCATTAGATGACAGCTGTCATTTAAGATGCCGTTAGCTCTTAACGATATTAAATTTTGTAAAAACAACCTTTGTTACGGTTTGTTACCTACATAAATTAGAATGGGAAATAATGAACGATGAATAATGAAATCGACGAGATATCTGGCGTCCTTAAACAAGCATATCGCACCGCTGATTTCCTATTGGGGTATGCGGATTCCCTAGATGTAAGTAAGTGTCTATCAGCTATCGCGTTTGTGTGGACTTCATTAGGTAACCTATTTATTTAATTCACAACATAAAGTAGGTAAATATTTGTCTAGCAGGTTGTAAGTGAGAAAAAAATTCCGAAAGCGGAATCGTCGAAATTACTTACGGATCCCGTCCTACGGTTGGGAAAGAGATGCTACGAAAAACGGAGGGACGCGGTGATCGCTTGCTATAGGAAATATCCCGGATGGAGTATCTGCTGCTCCGCGAAAGTCAAGGCGATGACGCAGTGCGTACAAGATATCAAAGATTACGTGGAAAATCTCGATGTAAATACACCTTGACCTATATGATCAAAAAACAACTTATTTTATAGAAAAATTCCTAGTTCTAAAATGCACATTACGTAAGCTTTCACACGAATAAATACTTGCGCAACATTATTGTTATTATTATCATTATTAAATGTAGCTAATAAACGGCGAATGGAAATATTTACTACTACGAGTCAAGCCTGATGTGAGTTACGCATGCAGGGTGGGTAAAATTTCCGATGTCAGTGAACGGTGTGGCGATGCTTCCTAACACATATTTGGTACACCAATGGAAAATTCCTAAGAGCCCGGAGAGGGGCAATATGCGCTCTGAGTACAGGAATATACGAGAAATCAGAAACTGGGATTAATCGCGTTCCAACCTTTACCTTATCGCTTGTGCTTTTTTTTTGTTTAGTTTTTAGTGCAGAACAATAGTTCAACAGCCTCTAAGAAAAAGGGTTGTACGTGGAGAATGTTTAAGTGCTACTAGCTGTAATAATATTTATTGTATTCCTACGAACACTGTGGTGAGTTGATCTTACTAAATTTATTTCGCGACTTTTTTATCTTTGCAGAAAGTGTTTTAAAATGTTTTGTTGTTTGTGTAAATTTATATTTAATTTGTGCATTAATAATATTAAATAAAGGAAGATGTATATAAATAGCATATAATGTTATAAATGCTATAGAAACCAAACATCTCTGATAAGGGGAAGTATCCAGACTGTCAGACGCCAGTTTGAGTGAAACTTAGCGTACACTATAAACACATTTCTGTAAATTCACAGAATGCCACATGGGTTATGTGTGGCCATAGTGGATTGAGTAAAATTAAATTCATGTAATGTAAATTTACAGAGTATTATGTAAAGTTACAGATCTTATTTTACTTTACCTATTTAGGAAATTTTATGGAGAAATAGGTGAAAACTCAAGTATATTTACATCAATTTTCCTCAACGGCCTTAGTATAATATGAAATTTTAACTGTAAGAATCTGCGAATTAAATGTACTAGTACACATCACGTAGTAGTAACCGCTATTTAAATTTGCTGCGGTTTGATATACTAATACATTACATATAATGTGAATTTAGGCATTGCAATTACTAAAATAACTACATTTGTTCTGTAATATTATGCGTATCTTTCTCTCGTATAGAATGTGTAATTGAAATAATATACAGTGAAGCAAGAAACAATTATCACAAGTCATATACCTACCTATGTAACGTAAGTCCTGCAATCATTGAATATTACCAGATGTACATTCGTGAAAAAGTGTTCTCTACAATTGAAATTTTATGAAAACTATTTTAAATATAGTGTTTGGAAATAAAACAAATATATAGAGCCCGAAAGTATAATTTAGCACACCAGAATAATAAATTAATGTTTTTGTACCTTCCATGTTCTCTCTTTGTCATCATGTGTCGTATAGATATTATATACCTATACAGAGGTTACGAAATTCGCGGACACGGACTATGGGAGGACATTTAGCATCAAAAACTAAAACAAACGTTGCTTTTTGCCATATTTTACTCTAACCAAAACCTTTTTTTTTTTTTTATTTAAACTACACTTTGAATTCACGTATTAACATTAACGACATATACGACGCTTCAAATATATAATGAGTCTCTTGATGCACTGTGCATGCGCACGACAAAAACTGCGCGCAATTACATAAATGGTAGTCTAAGTTTACCGCAATTATGTGATCTTAAGGAAACCAACGAGAAATTATGTGATTTTATGGAAATATCGTAAAAGTCGTATTAAATTTCTTTTATTTCTTTTTTTATGTACGTAGTAATATACCCATTGAATATTGTAAAACATCACTTTCCGTTTAAGGGGCCAAATCTACCTTTGATATTTCGATAATTTTCAGATTTTTCTTTTGCAATTTACACCAGTGTTATTAAGAAACGAAAATTAAATTATATATCACCAAATTTGTTTTTTTTTTAAGTTTATTCTACGAGAGATGAGATATTTATGACCTCGTTCCAGCTAACTCCCACCCCATTACCGAAAAGGGTTTGAACGGAAACTCGTTCTCCGTGTTTGAAAGTTTGGATGACTTCCTGGTGCTAGAGGAAAAGATTGTAATATGCACGATTTTACAAATTATTTTTAAATAACACCAACAAATATCCCAAAAATATGCGAAAAGCAGGAATGCTAATTTTATTCAACTATCAACAATATTATTCGAAAAATGAAAGACCACTGATTTAAGCCATTGCAGTAAATGTTCTTAAAACCTAGTCATCATTTTGCTAAAAAAAAGAAGTCTAATTAAATGAATTTATTCTCATTAATATATTTTTTTTAAACGCTATTGGATTGACATACTTTCACGCCTTTTATCTTCTAGTAAAGGTTATAAATAAGATAAAATCAGTTCTCACCACTTGGTATATTTATAGAATTGTTCATCTAAAACTTTTTATTTCTCTTAAGTCTGTCTCATTTTGTTTTTTTTTTGCGATTCTTTTTAGATATTTTGCCTCCAGGACGTTTATCTTGGCTTCTTTCCTTCCGCATTGTTAAGTTTTTAGTGATATACGTTTTTTTTTTTTTTTTTATTACACCGGCTTTATTTAGTTTCCTGAATATTTCTAATATTTAATAGTGTTTAAGCGTTGTTTATATATTGTCTTAAGAGTTTTTAATATTTAGTGGTGGCAGCATTCATTTCTATTGCATTTATCAGTCTTCTGTTCACCAATACAACTGCATTTCTTACGTGTTCTTCGTGCATAGGTTATACCTAAGCCTGCTGAATCGCTCTTCAGAATTTTTACCTATTTATGGGAACCATATTCCATGAACGAATTTTCTCCAGCATTAAACGCCATACATTTTCAACAGGATTTAGGTCTGGGCTACGCGAAGGTTATTTGGCCACCACTATCCTGCTAGTATGAATGGGACAATCGTCCTGCTAAAAGATGAAATTTCCATCGATAAACCTTTCTGTTACGTTTGGTAACATCACGTTTCCTAGAATGTCTCTATAAACTACACTAGTCAGCCTTTTGTTAATTTTGAAGCATGTGCCCTGGCCATCCGCGCTAATCCAGGTCCACACGTTTACTGAGAATTTCTCACTGGTGTGCATTTTGTGTGTATATCCTTCACTATATCTTTAATTTCTTGGTCTATTACACACAGATTCTACCATCATAGCAAGACTTGAAGACTTTTTCGTAAAAAAAACACAACTTTGTTCCAAAAGTCGGGACCTTCGTTCAAATGTGTTAAGCGCAAACCCAACCCTGTTTTCTTAAAGTGTTACTGTAAAAAGAAGGCTTTCCGGCAGCACTCTTATTTTTCTTCGAGCAGTTCTTATTGTACCAGCGCATTTTGCAATTTGGTGGACCTCCACAGCGTTAGGAAACGGATTATGGATGATGTGGTCAACAAAATCTGCATCTTCTTCGTTATTTTTTACTTTAGGACATCCTGGCGTGTGCAACTGTGTGATAGAGCGTCCATTTCTTTTTTATTTTGGAAATGCAACTTTGGTTTACATTTAGGTTTGCATTCCAGTTTGTTGATTGCCCGAATTTTTTAAGTTTCTGCCTAGCTGCCAATCTCTGGGCATATTTTACGACAATATATCTCTGATTAGACTGTGCATTATACCTCTCATTTTTTCCCCTCTATTTTTTACCATTTTATTATAAATTTTCGTCCTGTTGCTTTTCAGTGTTTTAGGTTTTCTATTATTTCGTCCAATCCGAATCTGTTGGTTCTTCAAGTTCTACTAAGTTATCATTTATGTATTCTTCATCCTTTTCCTTTTCGTAATTTTTTGACTCTCATGCCTCCTTTTTTATAGTTACTATTTTCCTCTACCGTGATTGCTTATGTGTTGGTTTAGTTTTATTTTATTTTTGTCGGCATTCTCAATTTCCAACATAATTTCCTCCATCCATTTTGTCTTTTCACTTATCAACTCACCAAATACTTATTTCAATTCAGTAAGCTCGCACAATCACATCATAAATTGCGCCAGTAATCTATAATTCATTTGGACGAACTATTTCCGGGCGCGAAAGACACAAAACGCCTACCTCCCACCGCGCACTATTCCTTTCATTCCTCTACTAGGAACGTTGATTGCAAATTAGGCGTGTGATTGACTGACTCATGACTTTTTCAAGAGGAGAATGCACGGTCCACGTCCAGCCGTCGCTGAATAATTGAAAAGGCTTGACGTTTGTGCGTAGAAGAGGCTGCTCGGTGTATATTCCCTATACGAAGTACCTAGAATACGTACGTACGTGGAATATACCCACGTATTCAGAAGTAATACGTTAAAAATTGACGGACAGAAAGGCGTGGGTGCCATGGGAGTTTGTCTGGAAAGTTGGCTGCGTGTGAACGCTGCGATTTCCTTGTTTCGCGTGTCGAAGTATCTGAAACACTGTCATAGTTGGTGTAGTGTATGATAATATAGGTACCTGAATTTCCGGTATTACACTGTTATTTTTTCCGAACCACTCGCTATTATCTTTAATTCAGCCATAGGTACGCCAGTGTGTTTCCTAAGCTTCAGAAAATAACTAAGCTAACCCTTGTTTTTAAGAAGGCAGACAAACTTGATATGTGTAATTATATGCCCATAAATGTGGTATTTTACTCTATTAAAATTTTTAAAATTATTATATATGCAAGCAGATATTTTTTATGATGAAAACATCTCTATCAATATACAAACACAACTGCTTTAATTGAAGTAACACAGGTTATAAGACGGGACTCTGTGTAAAATTATCAACAAGTCAATGTTATTCATACAAATTTTACAAAAGCGTTTGACACCGTTAGTTATACCTTGTTGACTGTAGAGTTATCAAACTATGACTTTGTATATACACTCCAAGTCACGAATTTTGTAGATTTGTATTAGGCTTGTCCTTGGTGCAATCAAACTAATCACAAACTAGTCATTTCTGTTGGACCATTTCAGTTATGTAAAGAATCATGAATTAGGCAACCATGAGTATTTCACTGCTGAAACGAAATGACTAGTAAGAAACTGTCAGGGACTGGCACCGCGAACAATGCTATTTATTTGATGGCACGTGCTGCGTTTGTTGCTACTGCAGGTGTTCCGCACGGATCCCATCTAGGACCCTTTTTATTTAATATTTAGATAGATATAGTTTTATTTCCTTAGTGTGCAGAAGGATTAGTACTGGTGTTGGATTTTTGGAGCAATTAGTTCATAATGATGTCGATTGTTCTGCAAATGCTTTCATAAATTAATTTTGCCTTACCTGTGCCTAATATCAGCTGCTTTAGTAACATTAAGATACCCTTTGCCCAGTCCAAATGTCCTCAGGCCAGCTCCTCTTACACATGTAGCAAGTGGATATTTTGCAACCTCCCTAGCAGTTTCTCTTATTGACGTGCATGGGACATGGGTCACTTAGTGATGGCTTCTTGGGACGTTAGCATGAATGTTTTACTTCAGGAAAGTTCAAGTCAGAATATTCAACATCATCTTTGAGCGTTTCAATCTTGTGTTTTATGTGATCGCTGCCACAGGGTATGGCCGTACCTCGTTGACTTTGATTGATACAATTTTTATGGGTGGTTCAATGTGCGGATGCTTTTGTTCGTCTGTTCGCAAAGGTTTTGTGATCATTGGCATCTTGATATAGGTGGATGTTCTTTAAGGAATCATTTGGGATGATTGGAGGTATACACTTGTGGTTTTTTTGTGTTCTTTTATGTGTTCTATGACATATCTTTTGCATTACTTTAACTTAGCGCAAAGTTGAGTGGTATACTGCCGAATTAGCTTATAATCAAAAGGCGGATAGCGGCAGGCACTATAAGCGCGTTATATATACCGAGTGTTGTTATACATACGTCGTTGTGTGACAGTAGCGCAGACAAATATACTTTAATACGAATTTTAACATATGCTACATTTTGTTTAATAAATTTGAAGTAGATATTCGTTTATAAAAAAGATTCTTTAAAACAAATATTTCTTTGACGGTATTTTTTAAAGCAGCCGTTTCATTCAGTTAATCCATTTTTCTTTCATTGAAATATCATTTTTCCACAGTAATACATACTAACTGAAGGAAATCATTCTTTTAAGTTGTCTTTCTATTAAAGAATCTTTCCTCTCAGTGTGACAATATTGTACTTAAATATACCTATGCAATGCAAGTCCGTGTAAAGAAAATTTATTTGCATTAATTATTAAAATATATTCTAAATTCTGATCTGTAAACTGAGTCCGTTTGCTTGTCAGTATGTCTTTAAATACAGAAATACTTGTTTCTACATCACAACTAGTGAGAGGTGCATATTTAAAGTATATTTTAAAATTACTATACATTCCATTGTCTTCGGAACAGACATTTTTTAATATGTTTAAATCCGTATTATCGTTAAAAACTGCGTCAATTTTTTTGCCCAAACGCCCTCCAAAATCTCCGGGAATATTTTTAAGTTTATGTAAGGTAGTATTTAGGATTTCGATACCTTCTTCTAGTTTTAAACTTTGAGTTTCTAAATATTTTATAGTATTAGCTAATACTTTAATGTTATTTTTAACTAAATACTGCATTGTGGAGACAAATACTGAAATTTACAAAGAAGATAAATACACGGGACGCTGAATAAAGAGATATTTTGTGCGATCGCTCTTCACTTTTGTAGACTGTAGACTAATTCCGTATCTAGCGCGCCTAGTCGTTCAACATTGTGTACCGTACTGTGATGTGATGAATAATAGTCTATAGTGCCTGTGACTATCCGCACTTTACTTATAATACACTACATCTTTAAGATTTATATAAGTTGTATAAATATGTATGCACATGCTTTTGTTTCCATAAAACATTTATCTTATTATTTTTTAGACAACTTGAATGTTATATTTACATTTCATCACAATAAAATATATTATGTATTATTATAATTGCATGTATAGCGATTTTGCAACACGAATTTCACGTTTTGCTACGCCAAAAAACCCAGCGTGTAATATCTACAAATATATATAAACATCGGAGCGATATTTTTCTAAGCTGCGAAGTCAACACGACTTCCAGCGCGTAGTGCGTCTTCTCGTACCGTCGTCGGCCGCCCTACTATAAAGCTTGTACTCCACTGGATGCGTACTGGTAGATGCGATGTCACGTAATTGTTATACAACATCGGAGCCATCTCGCGCGCGATGTATATTAAGCGGAGAAGGTCGTAAAATTCCGCGACGAACTACGGTCGACCTCTATCCAACACGGCCGCTCCGCGCAACCGCTCGTATAAAGTACATTCTCTCCGGCTACGCACGCTAGAGCAACGCTGTACTCATGGATGTTGCATATATACCTATAAGTTGTACCTCCACATACAGGCATATGCAAAATTAGAATACCTGCTATATGTCAAATGTCAACTTTTGGTACTTGACCTATTTTCTTTTAAATGAAAATTTAGAGTTTAAATTTTAATATAAAATACCTAGCAGTTATGGAAAATGTTTGTTCAAGAGTTCTTCAAGAATGAAAACGAATTTAGGCTTGGTTTATATAAACAAACATTGCAAAAGGCTAAAGGAAGAACATTGAAAGATGATTTAGTCTTTTTGGCCAATTTATTATATGTTCTTATATATAATTGAGTCAATAAATGAGTATGAAGATGAAGATGAAGTATGGGAAAATCTTGTCCTTTTAATAACAGTCTAACACAATATCATTAATAATTGAAGAATTGTTAAAAAAAAAAATAATAAAGAACAGAAAGTAAAACTAGGTCATGAGTATAGACTTTCTTATTTTTCTATTTTCTTTACGACGTTCTGTTACTTTCTTGATTGACGTTAGCATTATGATGAGTGTTGATCAGTTGTTGTTACACAACCTTGCAACAGGATATTTTTTGACGCGTCGATGGAAAATTATGCTTGACGTTTCACGCACACGATTTTCAGATATCAAACTTTTAAAAAAATCGCCGTCGTGTCTCAAAGGTCAACACATACGACAATCCAAATTACGTACGTCTACGCACTGACGGTGAAATTACGCCACCTTAGATTTAGGCAGGTAGGCGAAGGCTTAAGCAGGCATACATTCAGGTAGAAAATGTGTTAAGAAGGCATACAGACAGGTAGACCATGATCTAAAATCTGAACAGGTATATAAACAGATAGACAGCGTTTTAGATAGGTAGACGACAGTCTAGACAGTTAGATGTCAAAAAAACCTGAGCTCTCCTTTTAATGCTTTTGCTGGTATGATTCCAGGAATAAACCAAAAACTTCCATTATGATAGGGGTTATAATGGATTTTTTTGGTTTACCCTGCTACAGACACACAGACTACAGTACAGGGAGACTACAACGTCAAGAGAAATACAGACAGGTAGACGACAACTTAGATATTTACGCAAGCAGGTAGACGACGTCTTAGATGAGTATTCAGACAGGTAGACTACGGCAGTGACAAGTATATAAACAGATAGATATCGTCTTTGCGAACTATACAGGGTTGTTTATGGTCTTGTGGTTTCATTTTCAAACGGTGATTAAACATCTTAAAATAAGGTCATTAACGTAAAAATAACGGGGAGATATTAATGTTATAAAAAGAAAATGTTTTTAAGTGGTGATTAAGTATATTAAATTAAACAATTTTTTATGTTTTTCTTCAACTGAATCAATTATGTTTTTGGTGTATACCATGGCCTTCTTAACGCCCCATAAGTAAAAATCAAGGGGGGTTAAAGTCGGGAAACCACAATCGGTGACTCAGTTGTGTGACACGACCCTACCACGTCCCGAGGCGGACTGGTTTGCGGTGTACCTAAAACCCTGTGGTGCCGTGTAAATTTACTGTTCATGCCATCTAACATATGGGTTGTAGCATATCTATGGAATTAATGAGAATATAGAGAATATAATAGATGACGCTGACTGTATGAAAGGAGAATAAAAACAGTGTTGACTTAGTTTAAAAATTCAATAAAAATTATAAAGAATTACCTACAAGTTTCATAGCAATATATAGACGATACCATAGCTTAATTAATTGTCTAGACAGTGGTCTACGTGTCTGTATACTTGTATCGAAGTGGGTAGTGGAGAGAATAAAATTTTAATTTGAACTTTTATATTAAAGCATATGGGATTTTGCGCCAGAATTCCCATGTATTCACTGTTCACTGTCAGATGATTTTAGGAGCAAAACTCTGCATAGAGTGTAGGTGATGGTTAAGAAGTCTATTAAGATAAACTTTTACAAATACATCATAATTAAAATCTTTCTTACGTACCCAAATAATTCTGTTTGTTACTTTGCTTGCTATTGCGAATATTTAAATTTGACCCAGCCTGTATACCCAACAACGCACCCCCACCCCGCCTCCTCTCTAAACTCGACGTTCCTCTTCCTAGACGCTCCACTAACTGGAGCGTTAGCGTTCCACTCGCTCCTTTTCCATGTGTGCGTACGTGCGTGGGCCGTTCGTTCCGTTGATATGAGTCCTAAAGGGTCACGTGCTTAAGCTGTTACGGCGATATACTGCAAAGTGAACCGCTACCGCCGCGGACCATGTATGATGGCCGCCCAGATATAATGTATAATACCCGAGGGAGGCGAGCAGGCTTAGGGTCGCTCGACCTCCGCCTAGGATGGGGGGTCACCGTGCGAGAGGAAGGAAGGAAGCGAGGCGGCGGGTGGGGCGACCGACTTGACGGACGGCTTTCCTTCGACTTCCTTATTATATCCGTCCAGGACGAAATTACCGGGGCACCCGGAGCACTAAATTCGAAAGTGGATTAAAAGTGAAACTGGGTATATGGGCTCCGACGATACACGCATGTAAGTGGTAGCGTGCAACGGCATGTGTAGGCATATGTAAGTAGTTTACTTCGGAGAAATTGCCTGTACGCCGATAGGGAGGCATAAATAAATAGTTAGATGGCGATTCGGGGCTAAGACGAATGAAAATTGAGAGCAGGATGTGAAAGAGTTGGAGTGCTAGACATTGAGGAATTTTAACGGGTTCGAAAATCATTTTATTGTGATGGAGATATGCAATTTCTTTCTCAGGCATTGCATTAGCGTAAAGTTTCTTTAACAGCTATAGTTACATATGTATTTAAAGAAAATTCTGATAACATCGACATGATTGCATTTGGCGATAGAAAACTACAGTAAAATTCACCTGAGTTATTCCCCCACTCAGATGCGCGATAGCAAGAGGGCGTGCTGAATGAAGTGTGACAACATCGAAGCAAGAAAGAGCATCGGTATAATTTACACGCGAGAAGATAGCCAACCCCACTATTTTCGCGATTCGTACAAAAATCATAATTTAGTATGTATTGTGCGCCGTCCATCCACTATAGACTACACACTAAAAAATATTACACTTTTCCTACGAAAAATTCCTGTAATATATAGAGAGTGCAGATACCAAACAATAGAGCTATACTTCAACTTGGACAGCTCAAATGCAAGAAAGAGCACTTTGAGTGTTAAAATATTAGCGGAATCCCTACAAGAGAGTATAGGGAAAGTTAGAGATTCAGAAGCAGACGAACACAAAGAGGGACAAAAGTTAAGTGTTGATCGAAAATTACACCAAGATTTTGAAATTGTGTAACCCCAGGTAGCTCCAACTGTTGTGCCCAGTACAATGAAAATGTGGAGGTTAACTATCGCACACTTGCTTATATTTAAGCACAATTATGCTGTACGCCAATCCTCGATAATGTCTCAATTCCTGCAGAGCCAAGGAATCAATTGTAGATGTTACGCGACTATAGATTTTAAGGTAATCCACATAACCCAACGATTTTTACGATCCAATACATCCAGAAGGTCATTAATATGTATATATAATAAAAAGTAGTGGCCCTAAGTTGGATCCTTGTGGTACTCCAGATGAGATTTCAAGTGAAGTAGGTGTAAAGCTATTAAATTGAATTGAATTAAGTACGATTCTATGAATGATATATAATTTACGGAGAAAGACAAGATAATTTACAGATAAGTAATGAATGATTCATTGTGTCAAAGGCTTTAATGAAATCAGAATAGGCGACACCAACTCGGTGCTTATCATCAAAACACTTACTTATAAATTGTGTAATTATTTGATTGTTTACAGAAGAAACCATGTTGATAACTTGACAGATAAGGGTTTGACACAAGCAAGTATTTTAGTGTGTAGCAGGATTTCAAATGCTTTGCTGCATATTATAAGGATGGTAATAGGCCTATAATTTTCTATGCAGCTACGGTCTTCTTTCTTAAGCACAACGCCGGCTGTGTTGTAACGAATAAATAATGGTCATGGTCGAACTTTACGCTGATAATTGAAAAAGTTTCTCTTAAATATGTATGTGACGGTAAAAATTGAATTAAGTCAATGCACTGGTCAATTTGTAAAATTCGTCAAAATCCTATTACATTTGCATAAAATTCGTCAGATAGACAAAAACTTTCCCACAGCATGTGCGATTTCCGTTTCTCGAAAAATTCACCAAGACATTCAAACAATTTTATAATGGACCTCGGCAAACGGCCGTTGACAGACATCACCGCAATAATCATAATCTCCCGGCGGAATTCTGACTGACCTCTGGCACGTCCGCGACGCGGTTCATATTAAAATGCCCGTCGCTTTTCCGGTCCTTTCCTTCTGGGCCCAGCAGCGCCGCGGTCGCATTCAAATTAGACCGCACGCCGCCATTAGGTATTATTAAAAAGTGCCCATACATTTAAAAAGCAGGCACGCGGTACGAGTGGCGGCGATCCGCCCGCGGTACCGCACCGTTCCGGAAGCGGAAACGTACATATCTTTCGCTCGGCCTGTTGGAAACAATTTTCGTTTGGCGCCCTGGCGGTCGGCCCAGGGAATTTGACCGAACGTCCGACGTTGCTAGAGTACCATTAGGGGTTGGAGCAATTACGATCTCACGTCGGTGAGTTTATTGTGTCGAAATGTCGCTCGGTTTTAAAATAAAACGCGAAAAGGAATGAAGTGTGCGGGGAGGCCGGCTTCATCCATAGGCTGCTTTTGTTTCAAGTTTATACAGGGTATTATAGATTTCAAACGAATAGTTTAAATAACAATCGTATTTTGTATTCTCCATGAAAACACTTTCTTTGAAACTTTTATTTTCAATCTTTATTGTCCAACAGTGCAACAGTAAATTAAGGACAACTTATACAGGTTAATACACGGAAGGCCATGATCTGCCACCATTTTGACCAGATTTTGACATCGTACTATTTACGTCAGATTAATTTTGAAAGTCGTGCAGTATACAGGGTGATTGATTGAGACCGGCCATTAGAAAGATTGGGCCTCCTAGTAATAATTAATTTCTGTAAAGTTGCATACGTACATAGTGTAATAAAATCTATGCCCTGAAAATATTTTCAAGATGGCGGTACTTCGGGAAACACCGGAAGTTGACATCAATTTTCTTATTTCAAATGGAATGGTATAGTTTTCTTTCCACTTTTGAAATCTAAACGTTATTCTAGAGTAACTTTTACTAGTATTCCCTATACCTAACTGCAGCCGTTTTGGAGATTTTTCGACTTTTTGAAAATTTTTGGATTTACATCACGATGTTTAACATTATGTCCTGTCGCGAAATTTTAATCGAGAACGCTAAAATTAAGACTATCGATGGAAGAAACCCTGACGTTTCTGTCGAAGTTTTTAGATTTGTTGCATTATCTACAGGGTGTCCAAAATTTAATTGTCCTTTAGTGCAACTGCAGACCTTCACCACTCAATTTTGTCAAATACAATGCCCCATTTTTTTTTCAATATTCTGAAATCTTATTAAATTTTGCATCAAAATGTATTAACGTTCCCCATACATATCTGCAATAATTTTTAAGTTATGAAGGTTTTTGATACATTTTAGAGGAAATTACAAAATGTTCAATAAAAATCCGATTTTTTTAAATATAATGCCCAATTTTTTTTCAATATTCTGAAACCTCATTAAATTTGCATCAAAATGTATTACCATTCCTCATACATATCGGCAATAATTTTCAAGTTATGAAGGTTTTTCATACATTTTAGAGGAAATTTTAAAATTTTCTTAATAGTTAAGCTATGCAAATGACAAATGTTCTTATTAATAACCAAATAACTGTCGCCATAGTCTGTTAAGTCACGATTTGCTGTTGCGGCCACTGAAATGGATTTTGAAGGGTATTCAAACACAGATATCTTAAACTTATTTTATATTCATGGAGAATGCCACAGAATTATTGAAAGAACTTGCCGTGTGTTCAATGAAAGATACCCTCATTTGGCTGCAATGACAAGAGGAAAATTTAAACGCATAGAATTGAATTTTTTAAAAAATGGAAAAGTGAAATACGCTGGTGTTCGACGTAAACCAATTACAAATGCAGAAATAAATGAAATTAATGTCCTGGCATACTTTAATGTCAATCCACAGCAGTCAATCCGATCGGCAGCCCAAGATTTGGATTTAACATTTTTTGCGGTTCAAGCAATTTTGAAGAAACATAAAATGCATAACTATTCGTTCACAAAAGTACAAGAACTCCACCCGGGGGATGATGTTAGAAGATTGGAATTTTGCCAACAGGTTTTAATTCAAGTGCAGGAAGATCCACTGTTTCTGTCAAAAATTATCTAGACAGATGAAGCAAAATTTAGCAGAGACGGAATAATTAACAGGCGCAATTTACACTACTGCTCTACGGAAAATCCTGATTTAAAGCAAGATGTTCACTTTCAAACTAAATTCAGTTTTAACGTTTTTTGTTTCATAATGAATAATCAATATCGCTTTATAATTTATGATGATAAATTAACCGCCCAATCTTTCTACGGTCTCGATCAATCACCCTGTATATGTTCAAGTTTCATTATGTATCGATACTCACCACCGCAACCTGCAGAAATTGTAATTTTATTCATTAAGAAGAAATTATCCATGCCACCTGACTCAAACTCCAAAGACAATACGTCTTTTTGGCCAACAATTTCGAATCCGTGGCACAACAACTGATGCAAAGCACGAAGTTTTATTGAGGAGAATTTTGAGATTACCTTTGTATCCTTTTCCATACAAGATCGAGATGGTACAGGCGATACAAGTCATGCATTCCCTTTACCAACAGCGGCAAACGACTTCCTAAATGATGCTTGCAATATTTATTGTTACATTAATAATACATTTTTAATACACCTAATTAAAATTGCCAAAATTCCCCCATAGCGGTGACTTATTGCTATTAATAGCCGAGTACCTATCTAAGTAAACCGTGTTTCGCAAACTCCATGCTACTCCAGTCTCGAATACGGTTTACTCGCAAGAAAGAATCCTATATAAGAAGAAGGATCGCAATAAATCGATAAATAATGTAAAACAAGTGATATTAACGCGGACCCGGGTTCATTGCCAATAACCTCCCGCTGAACGGTCTCCATTATCCTTTATAACGAGTTCACTAACTTTGACCCAGATATTCGATCTGCGTCCCTCGCAGTATCTCCTTCTCCGTCACTCCAGCGGTCTCCTCGGGCATGTGTCGGCCCGTTTACGCGAGCGCCGAGATAAAAATCGTCTGGTCCTTTGCCCTCGCGCCACGCCAACGCGATCCTTCGCCTAGGTATGTGTTATGCCGCTTCTCAAACGACGCGCAGATACCTAGGCTGAAATATAATTTTCCCTTTTTCGATTAATAAAGATTTAACTGTATCAGAACGGATGTAGTTATCCAAGTCCAACTGATAGAATAGCAAAGCACCGTGTCGATAGAATGTAGGTATCTCGAAATCAGGAACCGGAAGAACTCTTTACCGCTTACCCGGAACTCTATCCGGGCGAGAGATAGGCGAAATAGAAACCGCCGCGCCGGACTTGCAAGTTCGTCGGTAACAAACACACACGGACGTACTATTATAGTATCTAGAGAGGCAAAGGTTAACGCTATATACATATACATATACATATATGCGTGTATATGTAGGTAAAACGTACATACTTCGGAGTGAAATTCCCTTTCGCGTTCGGGTGGTCCCGCATGCACGCTAAACGCTGCGTAGGGGCTACTAGATTGAATTTTCTTATTTTATTTTTACACACTGCCACCCTCCAGTCGTCCCACCACCCGCTCCTTGCCTCCCCGTTTCGGTCGTGGATACGAACACCTAAAGATAAAAATAGGACGGTGTTAGACAATGTGGGGGATGAGAAAAAAATGCGTGACGTAAGTACCGTTTACGTGATTTTAATTATGGTTGTAAGTACTGTAAATTTGTAAACGCAGAGAGATGAACACTGCCTGAAGCTTGATTATACCGGATGTGTCATTTATCTAGCATCGATCGATCATGCTTTATTCGATCACTCAATGGAGAAATTTCCGTTTTCGTTGGCGCGACTAGCGGTTGTATTTCAAGTAAGTCGCGTAGCGACTGCGACTTGACTGCTACAAGAACAGTGTAGTTGCAGTCGCGACGGGTCAAATTTTTGTTGTAGCGAAAATGTCTGCATTTTATAAATTTTTGTTGAGTTTGCCATTCTTCATCCGCATACTCCTTCAATTACCTTTAGTCAATAAATATGAAACATATGAAGAATATTATATAATATAATATGATATTGATCCCTAGGAAATAAAATTTTCATCAACAAGAAAATGGATGCTTACGAGTAATATAACAAGAATTTCTATTTATTTTTTAATGAGGAGAATATGTTTCCGTTTGCATACACTGGAATTTGGAATAATTGTAGAATTGAAAAAATTCGAAAAATCAAATTTAAATATTAAATTTTCAAATCTAGACGCGTAGCGTCAAGTTCTTCTCTTCTTTCTCGAGTTTAAAAAAGAAATTAGAAAATGAAAAATTCAAAGATTGAAAAATCGTAACATTGAAAATTTTAAAATTGAAAAATTTGGAAAAATAGAAAAATTGCGATATTCGAAAATTTGGAATAATTGAAGAATTGGAAAATTCTAAAACATTGGAATAGGGAATTTCCAGGTCGAGTTTTTCTAAAGATAGACAGGAAGCTTCGAATTATCCGAAACGAAACGCGTTAAAAAGAATAAACGTTAGGAAATCAAAAAAAAGGTCGAGTTTTCGAAAACGAGATGCGTTTAAAAAAAATTTAAAAATTAAGAAAATTAAAAAAATAAGGATTTAAAAACAATTCTAGAGAGACACGTTGCGTCAAGTTTACCAACGCGAAACCGATTTCAAAAATTAAAAAACAGAAAATCAAGAGAAATTTAAAATCTCAAAACTTTTTCAGCGAGACGCCTAACATAAAAAATTAAAAAAATAAATAAAATTTAAGAGGGAGCGAGTAAAAGAGGCCTATCCACTTTTTTTTAGAGCGGTGTATTGCAGGTGGAATGCGGGCTCTCTAGTTGTATTACTAATTATAGAAATTATATTTATTCATAGAAAATAAAATTTTACCACCCAAAAACGGATATTAGAATAAAAATTTCTATTTAATTTTTAATTAGAAGAATATGTTTGCGTTTTACATACACTGGAATTTGGAATAATGAAGAATTGAGAAATTAAATAAATTGGAATATAGAATTTTGAAATCGAGTCGCGTAGTTCTCTTCTTTTTCGAGTTTTCAAAAAAGAAAAATTGAAAATACTCAAAAAATGAAAAATCGTAACAGTGACAAATTTTGAAAAATAGAAAAATTGCAAAATTTAAATATTCGCGAATTTGGAATAATTGAATTTAAAAATTCGAAAAAATTGTAATATTGAATTTTGAAAACGAGACGCCTAGCATCGAGTTCTTTTCTTTCTCGAGTTTTCAAAAAAGAAAAATTAAAAAAATTTAAAATTGAAAAAACTCAAAAATCGAAAAATCGTGACATTAAAAAATTTGGAAAAATAGAAAAATTGCAAAATTGAAATATTCGAAAATTTGGAATAATTAAAGAATTGTAAAATTAAAAAAAATTGGAATATTGAATTTCCAAGTCGAGTTTTTCTAAAGATAAACGACTAGCGTTGGATTATCCGAAACAAAACACGATAAAAAGAATAATTTACAAAGCGAAATGCGTTTAAAAAAATAACAATTAAAACAATCAACAAAAATTCAAACATTCAAAAATTTTCTCAGCGAGACGCGTTCAAAAAAATAAGAAATTAAACTAATAAAAATTAAAAACATTGAAACTCGAAGGTCGGAACTTCTCATCTAAGGTGGTAAATCTGGGGAACCTTCATCTCTGACAGAGCGGCACGATCAAGCCGCGGGATGTGAAAAGAAAAGTTTGTAATTAAATTACACTGGTGTTGGATGATCGTTTAAGTTCGAAAAATTGAAATTAATGAATAATTTCGTCTCATTTGAATTGAAACTCCATTTTAGATTCCCATACCTACCCTCAAATCGCGATTTAAGAGAGAGCGAGTAAAAGAGCTCCCTCTTTAGAGCGGTGTATTCCAAGTGGAACGCGGGCTCTCTAGTTGTATTACTAATTAGAAAAATCAAGTGGCCATTATATCCCATCTTGCAATTTTAAATAACGTAAACCAGGAAAGACGGTACTTTAAATACATACAAATAAAGATGGTTTACATCTAGCATTTTAAATGAATTAATTATCCCCATCCAAGAGCAGTGCAGCTGCCAATTTTCGCTTTCTATGAATAAATCACTAATGTTTGCACTACTACTTCTTATGTCGATTTAAAAGAAAAATATAACTGCCATCTCGGTTTCATCGGAACGAGAAAGAAAGTCTATGCCAGCATGGTTCTGATGGACGACGAACCAAATGTAACCTCATTATTGATCACAAATGTGTATCTCAAAAACACAAAAAAAAAATACCAGGCTATATTTCAGAATGTTTATTTTATTTCAATATGCAATACATGATTGACATTTTCGCGAATCAACTGCGGCAATTGCCGAACATTAAATAATAAAAAATATATTACAGTTTGTTTCGAATCTATTCACAAAAAAAAGGACAAACCAAAAACAAAAAAATTACACCGCCCTAATATTTTACCTCCGAATTGATATTAAATTACTCATAAATTTTAGGCCAGCGTTGTAATTAATCCATAAAACCGCCACGAGAAACGACGAGGGCCACGACCAGAACTATTAAATTTTAAATTTAATCATTCATTATATACGCGCCGGAGACGCAACTCAACTCTTCTGGCACGCAGCGATTTCCGCTCGACGCGGTCCATCCTTACTGTCTGACGCCGTCCCATCGGCCCTGTTAACCCAATAGCAATCCAACGCGCGCGCGGGCCCGGTACTAAAACACAGTCATAAAAACACACAAACCAATTTAGCCGGGTAGTAGTAGTACAGTCTGTTGCCGGAGAAAGAGAAGTTCGGCCCGTCCCCCCGTCGGCCTGTTGAGGGGGGTGGAGGCGACAGATCCCGTCACCTGCTGCTGCAACCGCCCCCTACAGATTGGCCGATTTAATTTCGCCGGCCCGGGGCTCGTCAATCTTACAGCGACGATACCACCGCCCGGCAGAAGAGAGAATCTCTTCCTCAGAAGTATTCTCCGATATGTCTTGAGTAAATACGCGGCGGTTTTCTTTTTGTGCGAGTGGAAAAAGTAACGAGACCTCATTAAGCCAACATAGGAAAGAAGAAAGCGTGCCACCGAAGAGGGATAAGCGAATTTTCCAGGTATACCAACCGGAAACCTTTTAAGCGTGCGGAAGAGCTGTCGTCCCCAACCAACACCCATGTTTGTTTCTCTAAATTCACTTTTACGAAAAGAAAAATTGGATTAAAATGGAAAAATGGCAGAGGTGCCCTTTAAGGCGATTGTTTTGGAACAAGGAAAGACACCACCAAGACTTTACTAGATTAACAAAAGAAAGAGAAAGAAAACTTTAGTATGTATTGAACAGATCAATTGAATTGAAGTGTATACAGCAGACGCCACTCTAAATGCGAACAACGAACGAATTCGAAACGCGCTCACTCTTAAAACAAAAATCTTAAAACAAAATTATTAATCCTCGACACCGAATTTTACTTCGTCAAAAAAAAACATAGTGACATACTTATTGTCACTACAGTATAAAGAATTGATTCTCATCTTTGTTCCATCATTTTGGCATTTTGATTTTTGATTTGGTCACTTTTGTATACATCTATATAATATTTGATATATTTTTTAAAATATGGCAACACTTGGAATTGCGTCACAACAGACACAGTAGGTAGTACTTATATTATTTTATACGGAGGAAAAGTAATACTTTACATACCAAAGTGTGTCTGCTCTGCTAATAGAGGCAAGCTTTGAAAAGTACTTTTCTTCCAAATAAAATATGCTATTTTTTCTTCAAACGTTGGCAAATTTATATAAGAACAAAGAACATCTATTTTCAATTGAGGATAAGCGGATTTACAAGGAGGTTTGAACTTTTGAACGGGTGAAAAAGTACGGG
Organism: Cetonia aurata; assembly: GCA_949128085.1. NCBI lineage: Eukaryota > Metazoa > Arthropoda > Insecta > Coleoptera > Scarabaeidae > Cetonia > Cetonia aurata. The sequence continues at coordinate 63,045,129 of OX421884.1, read as the reverse complement.
TTCCTTCCATAGTAACGCGTTATAATGCTGTCAAGTGAACACTGCCAACATTGAAATTGTTTTTAATATTACGTTGAAATAGGTGTTTAATTAGGCGATCTTGGTAAGCAATTAGTAAGTTATAATGAAAAGTTTGTTCCTAAATAGTGATTTTTAGAAATGCAGTACACACAAAAAATAAGAAACCCACTTAAAACTAAAAAGAAAATTCTCGCGGCCAGAAATATCACAAACGATTTCTTAGCAATCGCGAAAAGGCAATTCAAATAATTTTAGACTAGCGTCTAATCTCTGGTAGAGAAAGCAGAAATTATATGTAGGTTTTGCTGCGAAAGCAATTATGCAGTCGTCTCTCGACAATTAAAAGAAATGATATTTGATCAATAGTCCAAGTTAGTTATTATTTATTATTAATTTTTTTTTTTCGACAAAAGTAAAGAAAAATCTGCCAAAGACATCTGCGGCATGTTAACAGAGTGCCGAATCTTTACCAGCCAAAAAAATCATCACGAATGTCTCACGGTGAGCTACTCGGAATTGCGTTAACAACACTTCAAGTCGCTTGGTCAGAGGTTGTTAGCAAGACAATCATACCACAGCTGGTCACCAACCTTTCATCCGCTCGTTCCTTTGCAGTCAGAATGCTTCTAGTTAGACGATCAATTTTTTGCCAGTTTTCGATAGAGACTATGCTTTAGGCTCTTGCATTTTCTGCCTTTGAGTATTCCACCTCCAGCATTTAAAAAATGTATGCTCCACTAACAATAAGTTTAGTTCTTCACAATAGGAGCAGAGAATTGTGGTAACACAAAACATAAGATATTGTTATCCAGTTTGTTTGTCACTTGTCATTTATGCTTTGTGAAAGTTATTATTGCATAATATTAGTTGTATACAGAGATATTTATAACTAGATAAATGGATTATTACATATAAATTTTTACGTACGTTAGGAGAAATACATTTATGATTCCATCTCTTTTAGTTAGATAAACATAACATTAAAAGTATTTGTTTTCCTTCTTTAAACGCCGGCGCATGCGAATATTACTAAAATAACATAGCACAAACGTATGTCTGTGCTATTTGCTATTTCTTGCTTGAGTTGCTCCCAGTGCTCCTAACCTTAACTTTTTACCTATAAGACAACGTAAACGCGTATTGATGAAATTGTGATATTATCATGCACAATTATTTGTTTTATTATTAAATTATTATTAAACAAGCCTGATGTTAATATGTCACTTTTAAACAATTAACGTATGTAAACATTGCAAAATAATTAGTTGTACATTATTCAGCAATTTATTTTCAAGATATGCCTGTTGTTCTCTTTATACTTCCTCTTGTTGAACTAATACATGTTTAAACTGCTGTTTGACGGTAAGATTTCCAACAATACGGTCATTTCCAGCTTTTATAATCTAGACAAGATATACATTGATGTCAGAACGTGTATATGCTAAACAAAGTAAACCGACTTCCAATCAGTTTAGAATTACTTCATACATGTTAACCCACAGTTGATGCTTTATATCCCTTTATTTAGTTATAAATATTTATGGTTTTGTATAACATTCGCACCATTTCGTCTACTATAATTTGTTTAATTTTTTCTCAGAATCATCATAGCGTATTAAATATACTTATAAGTGATATAAAAAACGTCTTTTTTCTAAAATGAAAAAAAAAAAACATGAAACGAAACACGTTTCTTATGTGGAAAAAACATTTTACTGTTTTTTACCAGTAGGCAAGCAAGGTGCATTAAACAAACATTCATTGTCCGAACTAAAAATATCTTTAGACGAATAGTAGTTTTTAACAGCCTATATTTACCATGGAAAAACTGAAAAAGTACTATTATTACTAAGTTTAACGTCACGTAACTTAGCGAAAGGGATACATACTCGTGTTTTCAGGAAAGCCGGTAAGCAATACGAATCCCTTCTCCCGAGACGAATAAACACGAGCATATCTGCTCCTCGCTAACGATAGTTATTTTGCCTTACCGTGCGCAACACTAATATTAACTTTTTCGGCTACCACATCTGAAAGTACAACCTTACTACACTCAAACGGTTGTCAAAACAGCTGTCAAACAATCTGTCATTCATCAATATGAGACATCTGTATTCTGAACACTACAAATGCAAGTAATCAAGCAATCTTCAAATTCGTTAGACAAAACGTCACTTTTTGATACGTAAATAACTATTAAAAAAACAGCTTATTAGTATGTTTTTGTTTTTCTCCATGTTATTAATAAACTTTAATTTTCGGGAAATACTATGTTGCAATGAGATAACAACAGAACTACAAAAAAACATTTTTTCTTTATTATAAAATTTGTTAAATCGACTAAAAAGACTATTATAAATTCTATTACCTGCTTTTATATCTTGTTGAAATAAATAGTTCCCAGTAGGCTAAAATTTAATAATTTCAAAGTGAAGAAAAATCTTTTGAAAAAGAAAAACGCAACCCTCACTTATTTTTCTTTTTAAAGATCGTGTATTTAAAGAAAAAAACCACTTTTTTTTCGGTCCCATCACTACTTATTCAAATTTGGAGACAAATATTTATTAATAATAATAGATTAAAACTCAACTTGTAGGATGTAAAATGCATGCGCATTATGAATGTTTACAATGTGTTTTAGATTGTTCATGTTTGAGTTGCCAATGCGAGTAATATGTAGGTATTATACTTGAACGATTTATAGTTAACATTGAACAATTATTGGAGTGTCTGCCTTTGTTATCATGTACTTACCTTACGCGATAAAATAAAATATTGTATAAATAAAATCAATTATTTGAATTTGTCACTTCAATATACGATAATTAGACAAGATTTATAAAATATATTACGTTTTTTTTTTCATTACCTTATTTATTAATTTATTTAATTTAAATATATCGCTTTTTCATTTTAATCCACAGCAATAATATCTATAGCGCCATCCAAGTATCAAATTTTAGAAGCTAATTTAAATAGATCGCTTTTTCATTTTAATTCACAGCAATAATATCTATAGCGCCATCCAAGTATCAAAGTTTAGAAGCTTTTTCATTTTAATTCACAGCAATAATATCTATAGCGCCATCCAAGTACCAAATTCTTGAAGCTTACCACAATATCGCTAGTAATTAGTAGATGGCGCTACAATCTTATACAGAATACTGTACCAACTGCTAGTGAATATTACAAATATATATAATCCAAAATATTACATTAATAACTAGATGTCGCCCTAAGTTAGGTTTGCCAAATTGATTAAAATGATAGCTATAAATATTTTGTTTCGTTTCTTTTTTAGGCTTATTACGAATGTAAGTCTAAGTTAAACCACAGACAAAAGAATATACAGACTGTCAGCTAAATGTAATTTTTTGGAAGCATAAAAGGAAGCAGGATATTTGCCGCTGCTTCCCTGTGCTATATATATATAGACCCTAACTTGAACTAATCGGCATGCGATGGCGCCGCTAAAATACAGGAATTATGTGCGACGTTGTCAATAATTTTGATTCATTTTCACATAAGAAAACGTAATTAAAAAGTATGAAATATACACGGTATTCGTGTGTATTTAAGATATTTAATGATATTATATCATGATGTAGTCAGAAATGCATAAATATGAAAACTAATTGCTATAATTTGATTTTAAATTAATTAATGTATGTACATATAATTACGATCTACAAACAACAAGCTAATAAACATTCTATTAATATTTGTAGGTTATTAGGAATAAATAAGGAATAAGTAATACCAAAATTTTATTTTCACTATAAAAATAAATAAAGGAATCATCCAGAATGTCAGAAAGAAGCAAGAACACAATAAAATAGTATGCACTACCTTAATTTTAAAAACCACACGCTTGCGATCACAGCGGAACTAAATGTTGTCCTTAATTTAAAAAATGGGAAAATAACGACCAAACATCTTTGTGTAACATGCATAGCAATGCATTTTCTAACGTTAGCGGGAACTTTTGTATTAATATTAGCCGCCATTTTTTAAGGACATTGGAAGTTGTGGAAAAAAAAATAAATGTGATTTTCGTAAGTTTGAGAGTTTGGTTAGAGCAGTGGCAACATTGTACTGTGTCCGGGCTTGATGCTGTTCGCGCTCTTTTAGCGATATATAAAATTATGTACAGACGTTACTTATAGTGACATCTAGTATCAGTCCTGTGAACAATTCTAGTCGCCCTATCTAGCTGATGGTTTGTTATGTTCTCTTGTCTGTGGTTAAACTAAATCTTGAAAATACAATGAATAGTTAGGTTAATATACAGGATTATTCGAAATAAAACAATGGTATTTTTTTTGGAACATATATTTTTTTATATTATATATAATAATATACACCTTAACAATTATATTAGCACTTTGTAAGTATTCATAATATAATTCATTTACATATATTATACAAAATATGTGTATCATCTTCTTTTGTTTATTTATTCAGTTTTTATCATTTTGTCTCAATATATAGATTATATAAAAAATAAAACGGTTAGAATATAAAAAGGATAGAATCTATTTTATCCTTCGCTCTCGGTAACAAAGAGCGATACGGATGGCTCTTCAGCGTTAGGAGTAGTGGGGGTAATTGTCTTTTTTTTTTAATAAGAAAAAGAACAACGTTAAATAAAAAAGATTGTATGAGTCGTTAAAACATTTTATGATATCTTATGTACTATTAATGTTAATTAATAATAATCGGTTTTTCCTGGTAATCGTGGTGCCTTGAAAATGAAACTTAATAATAAGATTGGCTTGATAAACAAAAAAACTTTAACATTAATAACAATCATAGATATATATATAATATATAAAGTTTGGGAAAATAATTTCTCTTTACAATAACAGATCAATAAAAAAAATATTTATAATAAATATCTAAAATGTTATAACAACATTCACCCAGCTGCGTCTTCTTCTCTGTACATTTCACATAATTATTATTAATAAGAACTTATACGTCTATATATCAGTGACATATATTATATATGTAAAAAAAAAAGTAATAAATTAAAATATTGCTAGGCTTAATAAAATCGTTTGGAACTTTTTTGTACGGTTCAATTTAAAATAATTACATTTAGAAGGAAATTATAATATTGTACTGGTCATTCGTGAGTTGTTACGTTTATGTAGATACATACATAATATATGTATGAGGAATAAAGGAACGATTAAACAATAACGGTAATTTTGAGCAGAAACTTTCTCTCATCTCGTCAAATTCAACGTCAAGTTTGTAGATAGTTTCTTCCTCTTTGCATTGTCGCATGCGCACATCATGCTTGATGCGTCAAATATATATATATATATAAAAAAAAGAATTATGACAAAAACTACAACGATCAACATTGATTAAAAATTAAAATAACACTATACAACTTACTTATAATAATTAAACAGAAAAAAAAATGCTTAATACTCGATGTTCTTGCGTAACAGCGGAAGGAACAACGAATTAAATTCGTTAGTCTTTTTTTTTACCCGGTTTATATGTATATTATTTGAGAAATTTGCTCGATTGTTAGAATTGACCTTCGGTATCTTTTTCTAGATGTATCCTACATATACGAATGATGTGGATGGTTACTGTTAGCAAGTGTGATACGAGATGAATTATGGACCATCCGCTCTCCTGGTAGGAATCTCCTCTAATCTAAACAAACACACCGGGATGAAAGGAGGAGCACACAACAACTCCCAACACACAGAACGTATAGAGAGGTTGGGTACCACCTCAAGCTGCCTTGTATGTATAACTTCCTTGCCAGCACGCACTATTTTTTTTTTTTATTTTTGCGAAAGGAACACACTGACAGGGTTACAGGATGCGACGTCATACAACACGATACAATGATGAGATATAAAAGGGCACGAGGCGAGGGTTTTTTTTTTGTTATAATTTGTGTGGCGTTTTTATTTTTCGATTATGAACATATGATGACCTCCACCAAATCAAATGTGATTATACTGAAAAAAACAATAAACTAGATTAGTGATAATAGGACCTCCCAAAACGATACAAACAAAATTAATCGGTTATTAATAGTAATGATAGAAGCAGACAAAGTAAAATATTAGTTTCTAATCGCATGCAAAATACAAATGGGTAAATATGAAATAATATAATCACTAAAAACTATAAATGATAATACTAAAATTCATTAATTATAACAATCATTATAATATATAGATGATAAAGTGTTATAACAACATAAAAAAATACAGAAAATATAATAAAAAATAACACAAAAGTTTTTAAAAATATATATAGAAAGTAAAAAAGAACCGTTTTTTAGAAACTCATATTTATCTAGTAGTAGGGAAATTTAATAACGAGGGCACCAACTATATGCATGAAACCAAATTAAATTCCCCAGTCTGTAAACACACCATCATATAATATCAACCAATAGCTTGCTTTATACAAGGGTTATTCTAAATTATATCGATTCAATAAGAAAAATACCAATTACAATAAAAATAAAGCTAGGAGGCTTTCTATATACAGATTGGTTGAAAAATTTGGGCACTTTGACAAATATTCGATAATAAAGTTAATTAACATTCTTTTTAAAGTTTGTTTCTTCATAAAATTACTTCCTTTTCCAAATTAAACAACGTTTGCAAATAAAACTGCGGTATAAGGGGCGCATAAAGTTTGATATCAAGTGAAACAGTATGCAAATGACAAAACATTCAGGCCACCTTTTGCCTGATGTCCATAAATAAATTTGTTTTACAGATGAGCTTCTAATGAATGTTAAATACGTTCTGCTCGAATGATTGGTCTCACATTCCTCATCCTGGCGTCTAAATTATGCAATGTTGTTGTGGTATTTAATATGCGACAAACTTTTCAAAAGTCCACAAAAGGAAAGGTGCTCATAATTCGGGCCATATCTTACCTCTTGGTCTGACAAGCAAGGGCACCCAAGTGCCCATCTTCGATTTTGATAGAATTTGGTAGGGACACAGAATACGGAAAAATATTTGACATGTATTTTTCTTTAGCGTCCCGTTTTTGGTTTTAGGGGGTGTAATGGGAGCTCAAAGTTACCGCCAACACGAGAAGAGATATCGAAATCGGATAAAGACGAGGTTGTTCCTTGTTAGTAACCCTACATTTTAGGTTGAAAAAAATTATTCAGCTCCCTTTTGTGTAGATGCAGGTGTACCGTGGTAATGGTTATTTATTAAACTTGTTAATAATGTCGAGTCGTTCAGTGTATTTAACGCAAAATATGCCATTCTACGTCACAATTATCTTTAATAATAAGTATTTGATAACTAATTGTATACACTCTTATATACATAAAGAAATATGTATTTAAATTGGCAAAAAAATGTATTGTATGTATCATATTACTTTTTTCATTTTAAAACAAACAAACAAACAACTTTTAGTTTAAATGCAATGCGGAAATGAATTTTATTCTAAGAATCGGAAGAAAAATAGTCTACGGTAGACGACATCTTCCCTAAAATTGACATTTAGTAAAAAATCCAGAAACACGTAACTTTTTTCATATAATTTAAAGATAAAAAGAGAAAAAGTAAGTTCATAATATACAAGGCCAGGGGGGAGAAAAAAAATTATATTTTTTGAATCCCCTAACGACCTCACGGGTGCGCCACTGTGCCTTTTCAACCTAAACTGTAGGGTTACAAAAAAAGAACATCGTCGTCTTTATCCGATCTCTCCTCGTTTCCGAAATATTACGGAAAATGTATTTTTCTAATTGGTTGTTACAATAAAGCTAAAACAAACAAACACACTGTGCTGTAATGAGATGTTAACGCACTGGTAGGACTTTTGCCGAAACGTAATATCGGCGATTAATGTGCAAATTAGAAAAAATACCGTGAAAAACTCGTTTCACAATAACTATGTAATGCTCGTACATTGAATCGCTCGCCGCTACGCAGCTCGTCGATTCATTACGCATTACATAAACGTCATTATAGCGCTTGTGTTTTAAAATACTATTTTGGCGGTAACTTTGAGCCCTCATTCCACCCCCCAAAACCAAAAACGCGACGCTAAAAAAAATACGTGTCAAATACTTTTCGGTATTCTATGTTCCTACCAAATTTGATCAAAATCGGAGGTGGACACTCTGGTGCCTTTGCTTATAAGTGTAAATAACTACGAACAAAATGGCGCGACCTCCATTTTAGAAACGAAATATTTGTATGCGCAATTTGTGAATTTACCATATTATGTGCTATTTCTCATTTCATTTATTCTATTTTATTTTGTGTTGGCGGGAACCCCGCCCTAACGTACATCTTACGTCAGCAGCTCGAAAAGGCGGGAGGAGCTCATCGAACGAACAGCGCACAGTACTGCACATACTAATATGTAATTACAATAAAAACTGCATTTCGTGTTTTGTACGAATCGCAAAGATGTGAAGTGGGAACTCCCCAACGTGCCCCCATTTTTCTGTGTCTCACTCCATTGAGACGCTCTCTTGCTATCGCCAGTTGAAAGTGCATGGACTGTAGGACTCTGTGTACAGAGAATGCAACAATTATGTTTGCATCCACTTATTATATTTAGCCAGGACTCTTAGGTACTGCAGGCATTTCCAAACTACGAGCCTCCCCCCGCATCAGTAAACGCTAAGATTTCACTTATTCACATACGTATTTATCCTGTAAATGTCAGAATAAATAATGAGAAAAATTGTTCTTCCTATGCTATATTATTTTGAACTTCTCTGTATAAAATAACTTTTTTTTTTTAATAATATTTATATCATTTATATGGGCTTAAAATTCGACTAATTTAGGTTAATATGGGATAAATATTTTTGGTTCATTTTATAAAAATATTTCGATAATTAAATGGGCCATTGAACTGACAAATAGGATTTTCATTAAAAAAAAAAAAACAGAAGCAATGACGTTATTACACTTAAATGAATTACCTTGTATATTCAAAAACTGTGCTAAAAAACGAAGAATTGAAAATAAAAATGGATGCGGTTCTAAAATTTTCGAACAAATCAATATTATGTCTTTTTATAGAATTTATTTTTTTACGTTTTTCTCACAAAAATGCGTGTATACAACGCATTTTTTCCTTTTAAACAAAATTAAATTTAATTCTGTAAATACCCGGCAAAATATTATAATAATAATCGAATAAATAACGAAAAAAAATTTTTTGTCCCACTTATTTTGAACCTCTCTGTATAAATAGTATTTTTTAATATGATGGATTAATTTTTTGAAATATTTGACCAATTCAGAATAACCTCTATAATAATCTCATCTTTTCACCGACAAAGAATATTTGAAAAAACAAAAGAAATTATATAATAATATATTATATAATATATACCAAAATTATATGTACATTTCCTTATTTATTACTTGATAAAATCGATACACATGCCCATACTCATACAATCTGTGCTGCGATATTAAAAAATTATTTACAATTTTATTTTTTCTCTTTTCCTCGAATGATTCAGTTAAAATTATTACCTTGATCGAAACAGCTCGGGTTTATGATGTTCATCAACTCATTCTCGCTCATAGTCGTCAACGATGGCGGTATCATCCTGTCTTCGTTCTTTTTCGCCTCCTGGCTGGCCTGGAATTCGTTCTCCTTCGTACTCATTACGGAACACACAGTGGAGGAAGGATTAGTCGCAGTGGAGTATTGAGGTATGAAGTTATTTTCCGCTTGCATCTGGATCATGGGTTGAGGATCCAGAAGATTATTTGCGGGACTGCTCTGTGTTGTCAGGATATTGGTCAGCTTCTTCTGGGTCTCTAACAGATCGACTGCGGCGTTGAAAATGATCGCTTTTTCTGGTTCAGGGAGGCTGAGCATGGGTCTTTGGATCGTATTCATCTGTTCGGGTTGCAATTGCGAAGGATTCGGCGATAGATGAGGCGTGGTTTGCGCCGTCACGGGTGGTAGTAGAGTGGGGGCGCCGTGCATCACATTGTCGACGTTTTGCGCTGGTGGATGGCACAGATTATTCAAATTTCCCGGCAGCATATTCTCCTGAGTCATCGCGGACGAGTTACGGCACATTAGGGTGGGGGAAATCTGAGAATTCAATATCACCTCTGGAGATATGTTCGGGGAAGTACCGGATGCTGTTTGCGGCAAATTCGGCGACGTTATATTATTAGTGGTTATCACCGGCGGTACTATAAGCGGATTTTGAGCGTTCAACATGACGTCTTGGGTCGTCAACAGCACGTTGGGATTACTCGGAGTGCGAGTCAACTTATTCGGCGATTGTTGCATGTGCGTATCCGCAGCGCAGTTGATTATAGCGTCTAGTTTCTCAGTCAAAGCCGTCGGTAATACGCTACTTTCCATGGTGGTCGCGATCGTAGTGGTTATAGTTTGTTCGTTCAATTGCTCGCCGATAGCGGCCGCTTCGCTTTTCGCGACCATACTCAAGACATCGGGTTGATGCGTCGCATTGGCCATTGGCCTATCGTTGATCGCGGGACATTGGATGTGCGATTGCACCGGCATCACTTGCGACATCTTCTGCACGTACAGATTGTGCTCTGTCGTCTTCAGTAACTGAGAAATTTTTATCTCGTTTTTCATCGCTAAATCGCGCACGCTTTCGATCAACGCGCGACCTTGGGCTTGCATCTTATTCGTCTCGAGATTAGTCAAGAAGCTTTCGACGCTATGCCCGGATTGCGCCGGCAGCGGCGCGCTAGAAGCTTCCGTCACCCCGAAACTCTGAAGCGTGGCCAGAGACGGCGCCGTCGTATTCACCAAATCAGCCACTGTAGCCATCGGCAACTTCATGCGTAGATCCATTACCTTCAACTCGTCCGCGGATGCGGTCGACATTTCAGGATGTATAGTGCTGAGGAGGCCCTGCGAGAATACCCGACTATCGCTTAGATGGTGGACGGTCGTATTGCAAGTCGATTCGTCCGCGATCGACATGTTCGAGTTGGAGACGTTGACGTCCATGGAGCTTTCGCAGATCGGCACCGGTCTGCCGCTCAACGAATTCCTGCGCAATCCAATCATCTCGACGCTGTTCTCGTTGACGATGCTCAGATTGGAGTTCTCATTGATGTTCGGGTTTTGGCGCATGATATCTATGGAGTTTTCGTTGATCATCGACATGTTCGAATCGCCCGGATGCACGTCCAAGCTGCTCTCGGAGATGTGCCTGTATCGGCCCGATCTTAATTCGGTCTGGTCCAAGATTGAATTCTGGCTGTTCTCGTCCATGAGCTCTTGCTTCATGGTGCGTAAAGGTGGCGAGGTGGAGTCTGACGTCATGGCGACGTTCGTCGAGGAACGTCTCTGGGATAAAGGCACTAGGCTAGTTCCTGGCGGCGGCATCATTCCGACGTCCTGTTCCTGTTTACTCATAGAAGGCCACATCATAGCGTTTAAGAAGGAGGTGCTAGTGGTCGCCTGATTGGATACGGGCGGTGGGGGTTCCACGCTGCGCACTGTAAAACACATAAAGCCGTGGTTAGACATCGTTTTCCCGTACTATAAGCGCTTAATTAGATTTGCTGCCGTCAAACCACTGTAAGAGAAAGGGTGGACTGCCACTCAAGCCAATTCTATTGCACGATTTTTCTTTTAAACCTTGCAGATGAGAGCGATTTCCAAAATTCTACTTGAATACAATTGATTAATATTTTCACATCGGCTTGATAGACATGACCCACAATGTTAACGCCTCAGTCGCTCGAGTTTCAATCAAGTCTTTCATACCATTCACTCTTCGTCTGGCATACGTCTAAGTTGTGGCCCTAACGTAAAGGATTTGTAGGATTTATGATGTATAAGATGATATTTATTCAAATACTTCAGGCTAAATCTTTATAAAAACAAAACTGTAAAGCTTTAAATATAAACTTAAAAGTATATTATAATATATCGGATAAATGTGTAAAAAGTTTGTTTAAAAAAAAAAATATATATAATAAGAAACCTCTCTACCACCAAATATAACAGCATAAAATTCTTAGGGAGTCATTCCTTCCTGTGTGCTTTTGCTTATTTCGCTCGCATTGCCAATTAGCAACAATAAATAAAATTACTTCTTAAAATACTCACGCTTTTCAATGTTCTAAAAGCTATTTTAATCACTATATAGTACAAATCACTGTGATAAACCAATAAAGAAGTTACTAACTACAAAAAAAAAATATAGAGAGAGTAACAATTATTGAAGCGTCCTGTTTACATAGATAGAACGAGATAATTGATGAACTTGCTAAAAGTGCAGTTACCGAGTGGACACTCTGTAGTGCAACTTAGGCTGGAATAATCTACTAGCGATTAGTAAGAAAGAAATTTACATAGAATGGCAAAATCGATGGCAGCGGGTTAACGACGAATGACCAACTCAATATGGATTAACTCATCCTAACATAAATAACAGAACATGGTACTCGAAACATTCAATTTCCAAATGGTTTTATTCTATCATTGCTCAGCTAAAATTTGGACATTTCCAGTTTTCGGCACATGTTTATAGGTTACCCGTGAAAATGGCAAATGGAGAAATCAACCCTTTGATGTTAGAATGTGGCAACTGTACTAACGTCAGAAAGGAAATGCTAAGAGAACTGACGCAGCTGAAGGTTCAGCAACCGACGAATATGGTGCAAATTTTGAGAGAGGATACCTTCTATGCATACAGAGCATTAATGAAATACATCAAAGCCACGAAAGTAATTATTTAGCTATCCTTTGTTTGTTCCTATGTGGATTTTTCATGTCTTTCCGATGGCCTAATTTGTGTTTGTCTGTTTCGATAAAGCCGTTTCGACAGGCCCCGAAACGTAAAGCAGCGTCCATGTTTCACCCAAGGTTATGAGAGGTCTTAATTTATATGTTATTTCACAGACGGCTTGTGGGAACTTATCCCGAAAAGAAAAAAAAAATTATTACAATTCTAAATTGATGCCGAAAAAATTGAATGTATATTTTCTTGATTGATTTGCAAACTTCAATCGTTACTACTCGCTCTGTATAAATCTTTTGATTTGTGTATATCAAAAATTTGTGTCAATAACAATATTATTACCTTTTTCTCTTCATAATTTGCAATATTAAATTACAAGCACTAGCAGACATTATAAATCTGATAACTTCGAAAAAAAAAAATTATTGACGTTTTCGTATTTGTAAAAACATCAATAATCTTCATGAATATTTGACAAAATCATTCTTTAGAATGACTCCCTAAGATCCATTAAAACAAGAACTTGCGCAAAAATTCCACCACCTATAATAAATATGTAAAAATTAGATAAATCAAAACTATCATAGAAATTTCAAAAACCACTTCTTTTTAAACGAGAAAAAAAAAACTCCCGCCATATTTTAATAGCCTGAAATAGTTTTAGAACGTGTGACACAGCAACATAGCAACAGCAGCATGTTTCATCATATTATATGAAAATAGAAAAAAAAAAATATTATGGAGATATGATGTGAAACGTTATGTGAAGCTTGAAGATGCAATAAAGATGATTATACGATAGATTTTTCTGAGATGAAATAAAAAAGTCGCGCAAAATTTTAAAATTAATAAATTTTGTAAATTAAAAAATATTTTTGCGCGATTTTTTTTTAATATGCCATCGTTTGATAGAATGAAAATACGTATGCAACAACAGTCTGCAAGCAGCACTCTCCAAACAAGGTGAAAATAGTCATGCGGTCACGAGAAACAATAATCTATTAAATTTCCGTTTTAAAATTTCCCATTTTGCAGCCAATAAACAAGGTATACACTATTGCAAAGCAAACAACTGACTATTTTCATTATATTTTTGCGTAGATAGATGCATTCTTATTCGCTATATATAATAAATAAATACAACAATGATATCTGTATGAACGAGAAATAGAAAAAGATAATATTATAATAATTGATAAAATCATTCAAGCACTAAATAGATAAATACAAGTTTAAAATTTCATGTTTTATCTTAGAAAATAAAAAAAGAAGGAGACTGAATCGCTGAATGCAAATTCGGAAGCAAGATTGTATGGAATACGAGCTTCTTAGATGCGTAATCAACTGTTATAAACTAAAATATTATGCAGTAATTGTTTAAATAGGGAATTGATGTAGATTTAAGAGCTTCAGATCTATGACTACCATCGTCTGTTTTTATTTTCTCAATGCTATAACACCAAATTTTATTTATTAAGAAATATAGTAAAAGAATTATTCTTTTGGGCAACATAAAAGAATTTAATATTTATGATTTATAATGATTTAAAGCAACTTTATTCATGAGCAAATTGAAAACAGATATAGAAAATAGACAGAATATTACCCTACGATCATGAATAGAGCAAAGTTTACTAGAAAACGAACGCCCACACATAGGAACATGAAAATTATAAAAGATAGGAGCAATCTCAATTCATGGCAAAGATAACATGGTAACCAAACAATCCCAGGATACTAAAGGCAGCTAAAAATGATATGCCTTAAGTATAGAACGATCAGACAAATAGTGTGAGGATCTCAGAGTGAGGAGAAAAGGAGAGACAAGTGTTAAATAATATACCGAAACCTTCGACTTTTATCAAACTTTTCAAGAGTGACGTTGTTAATTGTATAACATGAGGGAAAGAGCTCGCGCTTTTGAAAATAACACCAACCACCGTATTTGCTAATATTATTAATTTAAGCATACTGCAACGAATCAGTATCCTCAGCAGAATCCACAACTCCATACAATTTAATATCATCTGCATAAGCTAAAACTGAACAACGAAGAATACTAAGTAGATCATTAATATAAGGAACGAAAAGTAGGGGACCCAGATTAGACCCTTGAGGAACTTCCGAACGAGAAATAAATTCGTACCACTTAAAGCAACTGAAGTAGTAGTACGATGACATCAAGCGACTGAATGCAAGACTGATTCCAAAAAAAAAAAAAATATCGTGTAATAGTGATAAGATTGTAAGATTATTTAACTGAAATGAGTGACCCTTCTTAAAGACAGGATTCACTCTGTTTCGCTTCCATAATTCTGGAAAGATAGAAATTCTAAAACACAAACTAATTATAGTCGTCAAGGACTTGGTCAGTGCATAGCGCCACGAATAAAAAAAAAACTTGAAATAGAATTATCGCCGGCAGTGAGCTTGGACGGGAAAGCAGAAGTTCTTCTTAGTGCCACATAAAAACGACAATAAGTTTGCGAAAGTATCAGAAGATTCAACAAAATAATTTGGAGTCTGAGTACCAGAAAGGAATTTGTCAATACATTAACAGTATCTTCGGGTGATTCAAGTAAGTTGGCATTGTAATGTGGTTTTCTGGGAATCCTAGTTCTTTCTGTTCTACAGTTCATGACCCTCTGCATGAAGTGCCCCATTTTGTGCAGGCAGTTGGCAGGCTATCTCAGTTATTAATAAAGATAGAGAGTTGCGGTTTTCGTGACAGTTCGCTACGTTTTTTTGTGAGACAAAAGATGCCACAAACAGAATTTTTCTAGTCCCCATAGTTTTTAAGATACATGGTGAAGTTGAAAATTTCGAATCTCAATTCCTGCTATGGAAGTTGGTAGAAAAGTAAAAATGGAATGTTATCCAGTTTTTTTTACGAAAAATTCAGTGGTGTAGGCATATATATCTACATCAAACAAGGCAGGGAAAATAAAGAAATAGATGTGTTATCCTACACAGAAGCCACGGATTCGAACTACTGCACAAAAAATATCAGTAGCAAAATCTGACTCCCTAAGAATTCTAAAAAAATTCAAATAGTGCGGTTATACTTGTGATTGCTATTACTGTTAAAAATAGATGTAAAATATAAAAATATCAAATTTTTAACTTGTTTGTGAAAAACCATATATTTTTGAAATCCCCAAATAATGATTAATCGAAATAGAAAATAATATTCAGGGTGATATCCATCTAAACAAGCATAAGTCCGATTCATGCCTCAAAAACTATTAACCAGAAAAAAGTTAACTATGCCACTGGATTTTCCTAAAAAGTGGGACAACGTTCCATTTTTACTTTTTCACTAACTTCCATAGCAGCTGAGATACTAGAAGCGTCCAAAAATTAAAAAAAATCAATTTCAGCCAGTATCTTAAAAAATAAGGCGGCTAGGGAAATTCTGTTTACGGCATCTTTTGTTTCATAAGAAAAATAGGACGCTGTCACGAAAACCGGCACTCTCTATCTTTATTAATAACTGAGACACCATGCTAAAGTGCCTAAAATGGGACAGCCTGTGCTTAAATAAATCCTTTGGGTTTTAGGCAAAATTGCAGCAGTAATTTGCTTCTTACACAGGGTGGAGATGAAATGTTAAAAAAAAAGTACAAATTGGTAATAAGGAAAATTAAATGAAGTCGTGTAAGCTTTGTTTATTATTTGTTTTCCTAGGATATTTAACATTGAAGAAAAAAACTTTCGGTAAAATTAATATTTTCTTCATGTAAGTTCGAGATGTAATAAAAATGCAAAGAAACAAATACTTGGAAAGATATGTATAATCTTGTATCCGTTACTAAAATTTATTAGTGATGAAATAATCAGAGAAGGCTCGAATATGCAACCTTTAACAACGACAATAGGGAAGTAGAAAATGAAATAGTTTGGTCATTTAATGAGAATAGAAAAGAAGAAACCCGTGGAGAGGGAAGCCAAAAAATCGCAGAATAATACAATAAAGAATGTAAATTTTAATTTTTAAGCGACTAATTTGCATAATATAATAGATTTTCTACTCGCTGTAATTTTTTTTTACTAAACCAAACTAGAAACAAAGCTGATTTCTCCATCTAAACAAGATCGTATTCATTCGTAACATCTACTTCAAAATAAATTATCCGTAATAACAATACATATTAATCAAAATACGTAATAACAATAACAATAATAGTAGTATGCACAGAGCATTCTTCGTAGAGAGGGTTCTTAGAGAATTCGAGAGAACATTGAACAACAGGATCGTCGATTAAAGTGTGGAATAATCATGGTCAAAGGATTAAAATAACCTAACCGCACGCACATCCGCAATCACACTGCCATTCACTCGCCGCGCGAACATTGTCGGTCTTCTTTCAGGGTGAGTGTCGCCGTTGGTATCCCTGCAAGAGAAAGAAAACTCCACAATCGACCACGGCCTATCAAAAAAAAAGAGCTGCAAGAAAATCGCTTTTCATCAAAACAATTTTTATTTCAATTTGGTGCTAGTTTTTTTGTTTAATATTTTATTTTTTTTTATTGATCGTCGAAGGATTAGAGAAGATTGGAGATCAAATGAAATAAAAAAAAAAAGAAACAAGAATCGGAGATTAAAAGAAGAGATTAGGAAATAAAAAGTATCTGGTGGAAGATATTTGATTCTCTTTGTATGTCGCTTATCTATTATAAATAGTGTTATATTCGCTTTTTTATTTTTATCAAAATCTGTTAAATATATATTATATTTCAGCGATTTTTCCATTAATATGAAAACAAAAAAAAACATTTATATAACAATTATATACATATAAATTTTCGTTAGATAATATATAATTATACTCTACGCTGGTATAATTAATATATATGCTATATCTATATAAAAAAAAAGTAGATGAAGGATGTGTTACGTTTGTTACACATTGGAACAATAACAATAAATGAGAATAAACAAATTAATATATATCAAGATCCATGAAAAACATCAACGCACATACATATAACATGACTGGCGAATCAATTAAGCTTGTCATAAAACTTATAAATATAAGTTATAATTATAAGAATAATAAATATGCATGTATATGTTTATGAACAAAATAATAATAATATATTATCATGTAACAAGTTATGAGTATGCACCCTTGTGTCTGTGTAATTGTGTGTGATGTCTAGTGTTTGTTGTGTGTAGTTTGTCTTTTAGTATCGTTTAGTTTTACTCTATGTCAATTTACTAAAATTTCGGTTTTGTCTCAAAGACTACAACCGGATGAGCTATAGTGAAATTTTCTGTGATTTTTTGTTAAAGTAGCTTTAGATATATGTAACATTAAATTTTGTAAAATTATGGTTTTTGGAATAAATAATTTTTGAACAAAAATTAAAAAAGAATCATTTTTTCTACCCTATATTTAATTGTATGAATTCGCAGTATATTATTGTGATCCAGACTTGTCAATTCTGGATTTTTTTGTATGGAGCACAATAAAGAATCTAGTTTATTTCATTCCACTAACCACCAAGGGGGTTTGTATGCTTAAAGTAAAACATGCATTTGAAAAGTTTGAACCAGCAATTAATTAGAAAGGCTACCCATGAAGAACTAATTTAGAGATGCGAAAACTGCCTGGAAGTTCAAAGATGTAATTTTGAACATTTATTAATATAAATTGCACCTTTCTTGCTGTTTATTATCTTTTTTGCAATTGAAATATGCTGTCTTACGGTTTAACTATGAAGTATTCTAAATAAGTTTCTGTGTTTGCATTATTAACAATAGGTTTGTGCTTTTGAATTTTGTCTTTGACCAATCCGAAGTTTTTAAAACTCTGTATTATTCGTTTAACTGTGTTTGGTGACAGCTTCTGCTATTGAGGATACCAAGAGGCAAAGGTATCACATCTTTTTGATATCACTTTATTGCATTCTCCATAAATAATAAACAAACTTAAATAATCTTCGCATGTATAATTCAAACGTGCCGGCATTGTTTATAATTGAAAACTAAGTGGCATTTCATCAATGCTGGATTGTTTCTTTAATGGTCATGACTATCTTAGATCTATCACAGCAGGATGACATTTTACTAATTATCTTAGAGTATCCATGTTAGATGCATAATGAAAATTTGAGCTTTTGCATTTTTGTAAGGGCAGTTTGATGAAAAAAATTAGTTTTGACACAATTTTTGGACACGCTGTATAATGATTTCGAAAAATTCATTCGGTTTCGAATGCTACCCTATACGGTCAACAGTTCTGAAAATTTTCAATTTTTCAAGTTAAATATTTTGAGAGTTACAGAAGTTCAGATGCAATCGTCCATCTGTCAAACATTTAAAAAAAAATGCAAATATTTAAAAAATTGTTGAAAATAACAACTTAGTTGTTTTATCAAACTTACTTTAAAATTGAACGAGGAATTAAAAAACATAATATATGTATATTATGGTGCAGGCCAAGATATTTATCAGTACCTACATTTATGTATAAATACCATTACTGAAAATATGTTTTTATCATCCATTTTCCACCAATTGTATTGATTCGGTATTTCCGTATGTAAACTGGATGATATATCAACAATAAACACATTAACAAAACGCACACAAAAATCGTGTTCACCATTTCTGCTAGTATTTTTCACGCATTTCTAAGATTTCTTACACTAACGAAAAAAAATATTATATCAAAAATTATTTTCGCAAAAACAAAATCTAAACTTTGAAAATCTTAATGTTATATATAAAGCTACCTTAAAAACAATTGGCCAAATCAATGCAAGAGTCGATTTCACTTCCTTCTCCGGTTGTAGACCTTAAGAACTATTAGAAACAGTTGCAATATTCTAGGTTTTATATATTTATTATACAGAATATGTAAACAATATCAAACATAAGCTAATTAATAACTTTGTAAATATAACCAACAGAGAAGAATACTATCAGTGATAATAAAAACAATATAGTTGCTGTTATAAAAAACAAGTGATACTAGTTGCCATGACAACAAAATAAAGAAAATAGTAACAACACAAAAGTATCACAGTTTATTTCAGAATAAACTTCATATTATAATGTATCTCCGTAGAGAGTAACTATTTAATATTTTATGTGTAAAAAATACCATCTTTAATTGCAAAAATTAACACTTCCAGACGAAAGGAATCGTTGCTTTTGGAATAATCTAATAATTGAGTGATGCCCTGCAAAATATCTCAGTAATATTCAGAAAATCCGAGTTCAGAGTTCAAGATATATGACGACAGAGAATAAAATATATCCGCCAGAATTTTGCAACTCCCAAAAAGCAATAAACAAAGATAAAGACAGCAGTGCCGTACTCTGCTGGTGATCCATAGTTCACCGAGACGATGAAAATAGATTTTCGCGACAAAATTGATAATTTCGTCTCTGCGGTGACGAACACACAGCAGAGAAATGTAGCATACGCTGTGTGTCTTACTTGTGTACTGTTGAGTGTGTGCGTGTGATTCGTGTGTTTTTGTATAAGATATATGAGGTGTGTTTGTTTTTTTTAAGTACCCGTGATGCAAGAGAACCTGAATGACGCGGACTTCCCCGAAGGTTAGGCCCCGCAGGCTGAGAGAAGTCGTCGGCACGCTGCACCTCTGCGTATACAGAGCCTGTATGCTGTATGAGACAAAGTGGAAAGCAAACGCAATTGAGAAAGTTCATATACTTTGTATCTCATACATTGTAAAATTAAAAAAATAAAAAAAAAATAATAAAATTCGGCGGATCAAAGCCGCTAAATTTTCTTTTTTGTAAAATTTCTTGATCGGTAATTCCCCGCCAACGTTTTTATCCAATTCACCCCATAGATACAATTGTTTTTTTTTTATGGTTGCCGTATGTGTCGAAAATGGCAAGATTTTTTTTTTCTTTCTTATTTTGGATCTACTTAAACAAATTGATTTAATTAAAAGCATTGATGTGGCAAATATTGATAAGATAAGAAGATTCTATAAGATTTATCAAATAAAAAGAATATATAAACTCTAAACATGTGAGAAAAGAAGAATAGAAATAAACATTATTTTCATAAAACAGATGCATTCACTGCACTTCACCTAGCATTTGGAAAAAAAAGCATTTCTTATAGGAATTTTTATTGCCGTGAGCCCCAACATAAAAATAACCTGGACAACGAAACAATATGACATTTTAAAAACATTTTAGTAAATTATCTCTTTTTGAAACACATTCTGTCCTAAATAAACAATGCGATATTTAACAGAAAGTCATGGTATAGAAATTTTGATGATGATCGGTTACGGAGTCAAGTGGAAGTTGCTCAGTGTTGTCCTTAATCAGAAGTATCCCAATATTTCGCAAGGAACCGTTTTCAAAATTCATTTACAGTTTAGAGAACCTGGACATGTCCGCCCGATAAAAAGAAAACCTCATTTTGTGGCAGACGATGTGAAAGTAGACATTTTATTAAGTGTTGCAGAGAATCCATCATAAATTCACGCGAAATTGCTCGAGAAAATTACGTTAGCCATCCAACTGTTTTAAAATGTTTCCATCAATAAAAACTTCATTCCTATAAGATGATATTTCCACAAGAATTAACCCAAGACGATCCACCAGATCGTAGAATACAGTTCTGCGAAGAATTAATGAATAAACTGAAGAGAAATGAGATAACCCTTGATTATATCCATTTTTCGGATGAATCAACTTTCATGTTGAACGGAGAAGTAAATGTTCAGCTGAGAATCCTCATTAGATGTGTGAGACACATACGTAATATCCTGAAAAGATGAACGTCTAGGCTAGTATCATCGGTAACTATATAATTGGTCCAATTTTTATTGATGGGAATTTGACAGCGGTAAAATATTTTGAATCTCATTAGAAATGACGTCGTTCCTGTTCTAGCAAATCTGTTTACAATTTGCAAGAACTTCACAATTCGGAAAAACAGGGATAAAATTAAAGGGACATTAAATTCGAACATTTCTAAGTTAAAACGAATTCGAAAACCAGTTAACAAGGAAGTTGATCAAGCATTACTTCAGTGGTTTAAGCAAAAAAGGACTCAGAATGTGCCAATAAGTGGGTGGGCCAATACTACAGGAAAAAGCAAAAGAATTTTCCAAAATATTATCCCCGAATAAAGAAACATCTTTTTGTTCAAAAAGCTGGATAGACCGTTTTAAGAAGAGGTACCATATTTCATCCAGTAAAATCCACGGAGAAGGCCCTGGTGTTTCTGCTGGAACAACAAAAGACTTGACAACGTTTAGCCCGAGATAAGGAGAGGTTATTCCGACAGCGATATTTTTAACGGGGACGAAATTGGCCTCTTTTATAAATAAAATTATGCCAAACCAAACACTGAGGTTCTCAAAAATCAAGGAGGCAAAAAAAGCAAAGACAGAATTACTGTTTTTGTCTGCGCTAATATGGCGAGTACCGAAAAGAGGAAGTTTCTTGTCATTGGGGAAACAAAATCACCCCAGTGTTTTAAGACTTGCAAAGTGTTGCCGGTTAATTATACCGCTAATGAGAAAGCATGGGTAGATCAGAGATTTTCGAAAGAGAAATAAGAAACTGGGACCATGATCTACAAAAACAAAAAAGAAACATACTGTTAATGGTCGACAATTGCTGGATGGGGTGGGAATTGAAAACCTACGTGCCATAAAGTTAGTTTTTCTTCCACCCAATATAACGGCAGCACTACAACCCATGGATCAAGGTATTATTGCCTATCTCAAACAACATTATAAAAAAATGGTTTTATGTAAGATGATTTCTTGTTTGGATGAAGTTCAGGATAAGATTACTTGCAAATTGCCGTTAATTAAATCAAAGTGGTTTTTTATTCATATTCTAAAATTATTTTGTTTTTTTTTTAAGACTTGCCTTAATCGAACATGTGACTTTTTTTTTTAAATTTTCAGCCACGTCGTCAAAAAATTTTACAAGTACATAATCATCATGAAGGTCCAATGTAAAAAAAATGTAGCTTTGGTAATTAAATTAATTTTTTTTTAATTAATAACAAAATTTAAGATGTGCTTCTTTTCCATCACATTACTAAAATAAATAATAATTAAATTTGAATGGTTACAATCACTATTACTTTTTACAATAATAATAGTTAAATAACAAGAAAACAAAAAGACAGAGAATACTCTTTTACAAAGAACATATATAACAACAAGACTGGACATCTTTTTTTTTGTAATTTTTTTTGACCTTAAATAGTACATTGCATATTTTCGTTGTACAAAAATAAAAAAATATACAAAATACAATAATAACAAATTTGTACTTCAATGATGACATACTGAAGGCACCTATAGAGAAACACAAGAAAAAAATACAAAATCAAACTGGTTTTTCTCAGATTCCAAAGCTATATATGGTATAAGGAAATCCCATTTTGTTCCAAATTGAATCAAAATATGCGTTAATGTATATTTTGCGCATAATGTTTTGCAAAATCTTCAAAAAAAGATCAAAAAGAGGGAGAAATTAAAGCATTTCTGTCAAAAAGGAAAAGAAAATGGAATTTCCAGAATTATATTGGGGCAAATGATATACTACTGTATCATCTATTCATTCCAGGCGTACAGTTTTGACCGTGCATACTTAACCATCCGAGAGCCTATCACCCGATTTCCACACTTTCAACCGGCAATTCACACTTTTAGTATACATTTGCCGCCAGAAGTTATTAGAATTGTCTGTGTGCGGGTGTATTTGTTAAAAAAAGGTTTGGATCCTCCGAGAGGATGGAATACTTACATGTAATGATGATAGAGGGTGTATAACAACTTCCCCTCTTGCATTTTCTAACATTAACTAAGGAAATTAAAATGGTCAAAACACGAACGAAATTAAAAACGATTTTTCAACAATACACCCTTAAACAGCGAAGACATGTTACTTTCCACATTAGAATTTGACCGTTGTATTGAATGTCTCCCTAAATCATTTGTTCAATTCAAAAAAGGTGTAATTTTAACATGTCTTCACATCACATTTATGTTGTTAGTAATCATGCAATTTGCATGCAAAGCGAAAGGATGAAGTTAACTCTATATTTTGTCATTATTTTACGTTCGTATCAACTTCAGCGTCAAACAACATCATAGATCATAAACACTGCGCCTATTTTGGTAAAAAAAATCTTGAGTTTATCATGCGATCCGTGATATCCGTAAAATAATAACGTCGGAGTTAGCTTCACGTCTGAACAGACTTAAGTAGAATTAACGCGAGCTTACCACTGGGGACTGCCCCGTTAACGGGCGTATATACAAACTGCTGAGCTTCGCTTGTTTTGCCGCTGGAGACCACGTATAACCTTACCGTTACTGGCTCAGTTATATTGGGTTGTGCGTAAGGCGGGACTACGCACACGAAATGAGTCTGAAAATGACGAAAAAAATCTGTTTTCCTTTTTTTTTTCAAAACAAATCTACAATGTATATGTATGCCCCACGTTGGGCGCTAGTAATAAATATTATGAGTGTCTCCCTGTGTATGTTCAGGGCTATAGTGGACACCTGTATACAATTACATCGATTTTAATTTCAATGTTGAATCAGACTAAGTATGTATGTATGATATTTAAAATATGAATGTCTAAAACAAATGCAAATATAAACCACACGCCGCCTTAACCGATGCATCGGGACCACTTTTGACAAAAGAGTAAATAACAATGTTGTTATTAAAGATAGACATATAGTGGTTTATATGAAGGCATGTTATTTTTCTGCGTAGATTCGAAAAATTAAATAATATATAGGGTGTTCCATTTAAAATAACGAAGTAAGTGTCCGTTTGTTTACTTCTGGGACACTCTGTATAGTCAACAATATTTTTAGGTGATGCAGCATTGGATTCTATAACATTCTTGTAGAAAAGCTTTCTTTCTAAAATGACAAATAGAGCTGTAATCCAAGACCCAGTCTTCGGTGGGACAGCCCGTATTTACGACCAAGTTATTTTTCAAAATGAATAGGCTATATTTAATATTAGCATTTAATCTAGTATGATATTTGATCAATAAAATAATTCTGCAGTGTTTTCTATATTTAATTAATAAGTTATTTATTTTTGTAATGAATATGTAATTAATTACATAACCACAACTTATAAAAATATATAAAAGCCTAGCTAGTTTTAAAACTGCCGCCAAAAAGGAGCTATGGAAAATTTCATTGTGTAAACGCGTTTTTTTTCATGTTGCTTCTCTCACTTAAAAAAAAAAATCACTCTTGAACTTACTCCTAAAATATCTACAAGTTTCAATTATGATTTCAAAATCGGTGATTACGATTTAAAAACAGTTACAAACTTTTTTGCAAACATCAAGAAAAGCGTTGGTCAAATTAGTACATACTTGGTTACGCACTAGATTGACAATACATTCTTCAGATATAAAAACAACAAAAAAAAATAGATATGCCCTCAGTCAACATATCAGGACCAATAAACCCACCACTCCAGGTTTAAACAACACTGAAATTATACAATTTCAAAGGGACAAGTAAGCTAGAAAGTTTTTAGAGAGGATTCGAATTAAAAATTGTGAAAATTCTATGACCTTTAAGTCAGGCACAGATAATTTACGTATATTTATTCTTTCTTATTAACTTTAAATAAAAAAAGGTGAAAAAATCATTCATAAAATTTTTAACAATCATTTTTATGTTTTTAAAATTTGATAATTTTTAACAAAATTTAAATTTTAATAAAAAAAGAAAAAACAAAACAATAATTATTGATAATTTAAAACAATTTTGATCACTCCGATGTTGTCAGAAATTTAGTTTTATCATAATTATTCAAACAACGCTTCCCTCCTCAGTTATAAATAAAGTCATTACATCCTTGAAAACATTTTTAATTCTCCATTGTATATTCTACAATTCGTCTAATTATTGCAAAAACACAATGCCCATAGACACAGCAGCTTCTCCTGCTACGAGAGTCATTCCGACGAACATCCCTCATACCCCAAAACACGCATTTATAGTCATCAGAAAGTTTCCATTACAAAACAAGACATTTTACCAGCGAAAACAGGTTAAAACTTAAAGAATTCTACAAAACAATCTTACCTGTTGTAGATACTCCTTATCTGGTACTACCGCTTGGTCCCAGCGTACGTGATCATCGTCCATCTGTTGGAAATGTACCGTAGTATCTTTCAAGAAGTTCTTTCCGAGAACGAACAATTCCAACCCACCAGTGGCGGGGCAAGAGGTCAACGATTTTTTGCAAATTTCCGGTATACCGGGTGGTTGAGCTATTGTGAAAAAAAAGAAGACGAAAATAAGATCCCAAGATCTAGTTTCGAGCGATTATCCGCGACTTACTGCACACTATGGGATGAGAGCACACCTGCAAAGTCTCTTGGTTGCCATCCTCGTGGGTGATCGTCGCCCGGAACACCATCCTGCACCTGGTCGACTTCTTTTTACTCCTGCTACCTTGCTGGTCGGGGAATCTATGTTCCACGTCGACGTTTCTCTCCTTAAGGATGCCCACGCAGTCGCAAGTGGCCGTCATATCTTTGGCGGGATCCATGACGAGTTCTATGACAATCGTGCCGTCGATTTTACGTTCGGTGCAGGGCGTGGAATTCTTCCCACTGACCCGACAGGCTTGATAAAACATATGTGGCGTGACTTTACCCATATCCGTACCGATGAACACCTAGCAAAAAAAAAAACAGGATTGATCAGTTTGTGATTTTGGGGATTTCATAAGAATGTTCTAACCTGCAGAGTTACTGCTTTATTGTACCCTGATAATTTCACCATTGGGAAGCCGTTTCCGCTTCTATCTTTAACAGCTCCGCGGCTACCTTCCGTTTGATATCTAGCTCTATGCTGCTGTTCCGGTTGGCAGATTATGCTTAATGTGATGTCTCCTAAATGATTAAGAATATATATTTTTTTAGCAAAAACGATTCAAGATGAATTTACCATATTTAGACGAACTGGATAATTGTGTCGTCAACGTAATGGGAGAAGTGGAAGAATTACGATTCACCAGAGGTAAGCATCTGGGCATAGCCCGGCCAGAGGAAGTACTTTGACCGTTACTGATGCTAAGCGACGGTACGCTACTAGATGGTGCTGTCCTAATCAATCTGAAAGACGCAAGCCACAGATATATATATAATGTAAGTCCCGAAAACAAAATTAAATATTTATTACGTGGTGTTTTCTTTACAGCTATTGTGTATGTTGATATTCTCTGGGAAACCGTAATTTTCATTCGCCTCTTCGTTTTCCAATTTGACGTCTATTCTAGGTCTCTTCGCTTCCGCCCTTTCGTCTGACCAGTGTAATCTTTCCGCTAGCGCGATCGAGTGTGGGTCCATGTGATGATCAAATCTAGATTTCGGACAGAAATGTAATCTCCGTAAATAATTTAAATTGGTGAAGATCCGTGGAAGATTAAAAACGTTACGATTTTGGCAGTCGATAATGTTAGGTGTTATAAAGATTCAGAGAAAGCAATTTCACAATTTTAATTACATTCTGTGGGTGAAGCGTGGGATAATTTGGAGATCCAAGGGTATTAAAAAAAAAGTACGACTTTCAATGTTTATCATAAAATTGTATAAGCATCATGGGAATCAAGTTCAAATTTATATCTGCAGCATTTCTAACTTATAGAATACTAATTGTTCCTATATTTGTTTTTTTTTTTTATTAGTTATATTCAACTAGAAATACTTTAAACAGATTAAATGTTATAATTGTGGTAAGCTGATACAGAAAAAAATGTGTTTGTTGTTTTATTTTTGAGATAGAATGCTACAACTTCATATTTTAGTATATTGATTAATTTGGAAAAACTTTTCTTAATAACATTTTTCTCTTTTTGGAAAAATACCCTTCACTTTCAAGCCTTTTTCATTTTTAAGTAGAAGATAAATTGCGTTTAAAAAGTCTCAAGTTGATTTTAAAAGATGCTCAAAAATTCCTTGCATCGTTACAATTTTTTAATAGTCCAGAACAGAAAAATCACATATGGTGCCTACTTTTTGACATACATTGTGGTTGCAATGTAAGGTTTTTAAATGATTAAAATAAGCCATCTGTTTTATTTAAATTGATATATTCCAAAAGCAAAATATGTAAAAAATACTTAACTAAGAGAAATTGAGAAGTAACTTCACTAAATGGCAACACTGTATTTTTTAAAACATAATTTGGAAAATCTAAAAATTTTCAATAAAAGCTGTTATACGTATTTATTTTTGCCGTACCAATTATTTTAGAGCAATTGTTAAAAAAAAACGGCTAAAAATAATCAGCAATGTTATCAGCTAATGTAGCAGCAGTAGGCCTTGGAAAATAAACAAAAATTGTATGTAGGCAACAAGCTGTCATTGTATTATTTGATAGAAACAGCGTTTTGAATAGAAAAATATGAATTTCAAATAGAACTTTCAGAAACAGACAATTAATATATTCGACAGATAAATGTGAACCATAAAATAAATAAATTTCTATGAACTAAAACTTAAATCATAGATAAACAGAATTCTTCACCTAAAATTATTAATCAGGTGAATAGTCTTCTTTAAATTGAAAATTCCTTGCTTCTCGTTTGTCGTTCGAAAGCTTTTTCTTACGTGAGTTAAACACCTACATCATCTTTAGGGTTCCCTGAGATTAGAGAACCAAATCAAAGTATGAATGAAAACGTTCGTAATGAATTTAAGAGGCCATAGACGTTGAAATGTTCAAATTTTAAAATTCTGATTTTCCACGTAACTCAAATTTCTAGTTTTCTTGTTTAAACAAATACTAACATGTATCTGTTTGATTTCTTTTAACCAAAATTAAGACATTCAAGGAAAAATTCTGTTCACAATGCTTCTGAATCTTAGCCATTTCTTTTTTTTTTTTGTTTTTTGTAAAATGTTAAAAGTTTTTGATTCTGAAAATTATATATATTTTCTACTCGGATTTTTTATAAAATAAATTATGGCCGTACAACCACAGCATTCGTACAAGACAGAATAGCCGCATACACTTTAAGGCTTACTGAATTATATTAGTTGAAAGGGAAAGACTACTGACGCAGTTACCATATAAGAAGTTTTAATGTGAATTTGATTATTAACATGAAGGCAAAATTATATTAATGATATTAGTAACATAGTATTATTTAATAAATTTCAATGAATATGACCCGAATGCTATACAAGATTTCTTTCACAAATGATGTGCTGTTTAAAAACAAACTTTCTAAACACGACCAACACTCACATCTGCACCAAATGTACCGATTCAAATCTGATAATATATGAACTCTCGGGACAGAGATTTTGCAATAAAAACACTACCATAAAATTAAAATAGTTTTATTGTTAATAACAGTAAAATAAATTCTGTAAAAACATACACGTATTCACTGGTGAGTCACAATTAATGAAATCTAAGAAATTATATCGACTATTAACAGAGCTGTAACGATATTTTTCCTTTATTTATTTATCTTATGACTCGCCAATGGCTCACGCGGCTAATTAACATTATCTAATCAACGCTTACCCTAGTCCGCTGTCATTCGAGTTATCACAAGGATCGAGGCTTCGTCTCGCGGTACTCCTGATCTTACAGGGAAAATTGCGAGCCATGGCGAGCCGCTTTCCGCTAGGGGGACGACCTGGCCTGCGCGCCTGGGTCCTAGAGACCATCGTGGGCGCAGTGCACATCGTCATTTTCATACTATCACCTGAAACAATAACGAATAGCAAGGATAAATCACAACAGCTCGGACGAGAGATTCAAATCGCGCGAGCCGCACGTGACTCGGCATACTAAAATTTATTAGCTTTTAGCGGGCCGAAGTGCGAAGTTTAAGCAATAATCGCGAGCTGTCGTAGAAGAGTGTTATATTATTTTATGGCTGTATTTGAATTCATCGAGTACGCACGCATTACCATATATGTATGACTCACATAAGAGTGTTCAATAGTTTTTGGTAACAAAGGTTTTGGGTAGCGAATAAACACAATGACACTGAAATCATCACCACCTAATAAACTATTATACGTCTAATTTTGCAGTCTGTGGAGCTTGAGCAGTAATTATTTTCTGGAAAGTATTAGCACTTTTCAATGCTACAGGAATTGTTAATACTTATATTAGTAAAATCATCAATGACTGCGATTCATTAATGTAAGAATATTTATGTTTAAATTTAATTTTTATTATATTTATTTCATTTTTTTACCACACCTTTTCTGGTTAAAGTTTAAGTATGGTAGTGAATTGATCTACAGTTCTATTAAATCCTACAGAAATATATTTGCTATAAGATGTGACTTGTACTTAAGAAAAAATAAACGTTTCTTTTAAAATTAAAATGGGACTTCTTATTGGAAAACCTTTTCGTTTCGTTAAATATACAGGATGATTCTATATACAGAGTATTCCACCGAACTGGGTCATTAGAATTTATCGATTGACTATAGGCTGATTCCTTGTGTTATTATGAAGTAATATGTCCTAACGGCTTAGTTTTAAAGTTGCAGACTGTTTAATAGTAAATTAAAAGTTCGTACAATTAAACGTAAAATATAAATGGAAACCATATTGATGATTAACTAATAGCAAGACGATGAGAGAAAATAATCAATAACGGGAGATCATATACAGATCGTTGCATCGCAAGTGCCGTCAAAATATTATATCGATAGTTGAACGGTATGTCTTAGTGAAGTCCATATGCCGCGCCGGCGCCGATACATGTTGCAGAGAATACGTATGCAGTCTCCAGTTAGGCATTGTAGAAGATAGTTGTCTCATATGTTCTAGCGCTTTACGATATTTTATTACATTTTCATTTTTTTATTATTCTTGGTGAAACAATATTCTTTTCATTTGCATTTTCTTATTATATCCTAATCTGTTAATTGTCTCATTCTTCAAGCATTTTTGCTAAACATATTCGTTTAGTTAGTGTTTTGTCGTCGTTTCTATTAGGTTTTCTGCAGAGTTTAGTGTAAGATACATACATAAGTATTTATTTAGTTTATTAGTTTGGTATTTATATGTTATAAAAATAATGGATGTTTATAATTTAGTTCAAAGAAAACAAATTATTAAGTGGTATCATCAGGAAATACCCTTAAGGCAAATAATAGAGCGCTTTTATGAGAATTATCAATCACGACCCGCTCTAAAAACAATTCAGCAAATAATAAATAATTTTGAAAGATTGGGCTGTATTATGCCGAACAAGCACAAACGTAATAGGCAGCCATTTGTTCGCCATGACGAAAGAAATGTTTTAATTTGTGCCAGTGTCGAACAGAACCCGAAAATATCTTCATTGGGTATTAGTGAGCAGCTGGATATTTCTAAAACCACAGTATGCCGTGTGTTAAAGAAAAATAAATACCATGCCTACAGATTACAGAAAACAAATGAAATATTTCCCGAAGATGAAGAACAGAGAATGGAATTTTGCGAAAATATGATGCATATTTGCAATCAAAACGCAAATTTTATTGCAAATATATCATTTACGGACGAAAGCACTTTTCCGTTGCACGGAAGACATAATCCCGCTGTACCTCGACACTGGGCAAGAGAAAACCCGCACCTAACATACAATGCTAGAACTCAGTATCCCCAAAAATTAAACGTTTGGGCGGGATTACTGGGAGAGCATAAAATTGGACCATTTTTTATAGATGGCAATTTAACAGGCGTGAAGTATCTTAACTTGCTCCAGAATCGAATTATCCCACGCCTCCACGAATTGGCGCTCAACTTGGATAACATATGGTTTCAACAGGATGGGTATCCCGCTCATAATAGTAGAGTTGCACGGGAATATCTTCATAATGTATTTCCAAACCGTGTTCTAAGTACCTGGGGAACTATTCGCTGGCCACCTAGATCACCAGATCTCTCCCCTAATGACTTTTTCTTATGGGGATACATGAAAACTAAGATCTATACATTTGAAAACGATAGACCAAACAATTTGGCAGAATTGCAACAAAAAATTTATTAACACTTTTGATGACATTCCTCCAGCAATTTTACAGAATGCGCAACGAGGCTTCTACGATCGTTTAGCATATTGCTTTGAGGCGACCGGAAGACGTTTCGAGCATTTAATGCATTAGAAAAGTGGTCGCTTTTATGTTAACTTATAAAATAATAATTTCTGACTAATAATAGATTCCTTCTGTTGTAACATATGCATATTTTTTTAACGTTTATTCCTGCAAATATGAGAATATTCATTTTTTATTTAGCTACTAATTACAGAATTTAAATTTCATTATTTTACTGTGAATTGTTGTAATAATACATAGTATTACTATTCTCCACATAGCTTTAATATTTTACATTTTTCATTCGTCATAAACATCTTCTTACAATACATATTCTCTGCACAAGTTTGCTATTCTTGTTATAACTACATATTTAGTTTTTAAGAGGATAAAAACAGCGGGCACATTGTCCACGTTAAAGAAAATTTTATCATATGAGTCTACCTACATTACGTATAATTCATACCATCGGCGCAGCATGCACGTACATACATACTACAACGCTAAGACCTGCTCAACGAAGTAACACGTCAATCGCAGCGAGCGTTTGACGGCACTTGCGATGCAACGATCTGTATAGGTGCCAATGCTGATACAGATCATGTTTTAATACTAGCAAACATAAAAATGAAGATATCCCAACATGACATTTTATAGATGGCAGATGAAAAATATCAAAATAAGTACAGCAAAGTTACGTAGAAGTATTGGAAGAGAAACTTAAGGCAGATAGCGAAAATAATATAGAACTAAAACAATATTTGGAAGGGAACAAAGCAAGCAAACGAAGAACTGGTTCGATGAGGATTATAAAAGAAAAAATTTCAAAGACAGTTCTAAATAGAATCTACAAGTTTATCACCAAAATATGACAACAGACTGGAGAGAGGTACTAATATCAACAATTCAAAAAAAAAAAAAGAAGCCCAACTGATCGCTGCAATTACAAAGGAATCATGCTATTAAACTCTACATACATATTGTTTACATTAATTAGGCGAAGACTAGAAAGGCACACTGAACAAATCATAGGACAATACAAACAAGGCTTTAGAAAATGGACGAACGATGCGATTCCCATACTGATACAAATAATTGGAAAATGATATGAGTACGGTATAGACCTGCATATCCCATTCATAGATTTCAAGGAAGCTTTTGACGGCGTGGACAAAAAAACACCTATTACAAGAAATAAGAAGGCTGAAAATACCAGCTAAGCTAATAAGACTCAAGAATGATAATGGCAGAATCACGAGCAAGAATATTAACAAGCAATTGCACAACAAAGGATATAAAAATAGAGATAGGGATCCGACAAGGTGACGCATTGTCAACAACACTCTTTAATGTGGCCCTAGAAGGTGTGATCAGAGCAGCAAACGTTGGAACAACCATAACAAAAGATATGAATGACACAACTGATGTTGCTTTATCAGCTCGCGATAAAAAAAAAAGTTCAGAAAAAAAAATATTAGTAACATACATATACAAGAGAGAACAGGAAACACCGATACGAAAATATAACAGAGTGGAAACCGCAGGGAAACAGACCAAGAGGAAGGCCGAAGAGCCAGTGGGAAAGGCATGTGCAAGAGGACATTATTGTAACTTGGAATCAAGAGTTGGGGTCGTGGAACATTCGAAATCGTGTAAAGTGGAACGAAATCATCAACAAAGCAAGAACATGCGACGACTGGTAATGAAAACTGCAGTGACACCTAGAAGTATATTATTCCTCGCTTTAACCGAATCCAAAGAGTTCCTACAGGAACGGCTTATATTCTGCAGAAGAATGGCAGGCCGTATATATAATACAACAAAATTATCTTATAGAAATTGATGGAAATGACCACCTTCAACTGCAATGCAAGCTTCTATCCTCCGTTGCATTGATTGGTGAATGCATTCAAGAAGATGGATGTTTCGAATTGTTTCAAATGCAGCTCAACAATACGATTTCTCAGATGATTAATATTTTCAATGAGAATCGTATAAACTAGTGATTTAAGGTGACCCCAGAGAAAAGAATATAGAGAATTTAAGTCTGGAAGATCGAAGAGGCCACGCAAATCTTTGCGGGAAATCTGCTGGCAAAAGTGTCTATACTCGTTGTATGTGATGTGGATACAACAGATGATTTTTCAATATCTTCCAAACTGTGGTCTGGGACTTTGCCTTAAACATAAGTATGTTTAAGGCGAAAGCAATTTTTCTTATTCTTCAATTTCGTTTAACACCTTGACCGCAATCAAACGTACGTTTTTAAATCTTCCCGCTTCACTAAGACTTTGGTGAAGATGGGCAACTATCAAATGATGCTGGATCACACTATTAAACAGTCTGCACCTTTAAAACTAAGCCGTGAGGACATACATCGATATGCATTTTTACGATCATAATAACCCTAGGAATGAGCCCATAGAATTTTTCGCACATCTGAGACCATTAATTGCAAAATTCGCTAATTAACAACATTTCAGAAAAACGTTTTTTTAGCTGTGTTTATTTAATTTTAAAAACGGGATTGAATGGTCTCGTATGTTACCAAAGCTTTCCCTATAGCTGTCTACAAAATAAAAGTTATCACTCTCTTTTTTCGATTCTCATAAAAATGATTTCGAGCAAATAGCAAGTTTTGCAAATGATAGCCTCTTATATAGAACCAGCCTGTATATTAATGAGCAATCAGATTTTTAGAATCGTCGTTTTTACATCGTCTAATCCATGTAAAGACTAATAATTAGATTAAAAGCACCCGAACAAATTCTACTTCTACGTCCTTTCTTAAGACGCAACGACAAAATATAATCTCTGCTGCCTGAACGCGATATTTGTGCTCAAATATTTTCGTTGCAATAAAAATACTTTATATATACACAACATATCCAAGTTTATCACAAATAAACAATCACTTATACCCTTCACGCAAATATTGGTCCTAATAAAGTGACATCATGTGAGAGCAAATCGCAAAAGCCGCTGCCCATAATGCAAAGACTTATTGCGCATCGTATCTTCAACTTCGACTTTAACTTCTCTAACGTGATAAAGGCCTATTAGCACAATTACCATCCTAACTCTAACGAAGCTTAATTGAATATCCATTAATTTTACATAACGATTTTGACATTTATTTAGCGTACGATTCATTCTTGGAAATCCATCTACAATTTACTAGATATTACAAGCGATCGTAAGGTTCAAGATGAAGTATTTTATGCTAAAAATGTGGTTACGTTAAAGTGACTAAGCTTTGAATTATTATGAGATGAATTGAAACTATTATTTCCACATACATAAGTAATTCAGACTCATAAACAAAATTATGTATTTTGAAGGCCAACCGGTGTTATTCGCGTGTTATGTTCTTACGAAAATTATATTATACAATTGCTCTTGTTTGTTGTTAGAGCAGCCTTGCATGTAATACAACAGCACCAAAGGTGAGACATCTATGTCGTGGTATGGTTGGCAGTTGTTACTACAATGTAGTGTTGGGTCCGGCGTGTTCACGAGCGCGTACATTCTTCACGTGCTACTAAAAATAAGGACTCTGTAAGACAAAGCGTAAGGTTCTTTTGTTGTGGTTATTTTATTTCGAGGAATAACTACAATAAAAGAACTTTTTTGGAAGCATTGAAACTTAAATACAAAATAACAAAGTTATTTTACAATAATAATATATATAAATAAACGTTAAAATCAAAATATAACGTACGTACGACCCTGTACTTTGTGGTTTATCTATTTGCCTATTTTTCATAATTTTAAAAAAAATCATCTTATACAATTTTTTCCATCCGCATATTATTCAATTAAATTTTCATTAATTTTTCAAATTATTCAATTGTCCGTTGTTTTGGTTTCTTAAATGAATATCCTTACAATGTCATCATCTTTTCTGCGAAGTTATATGTCAACCTATTTAACTAAAACAAGTAAACTACATTATTTAATGAAAATGTTAATTTACAATGTTAACGTTACAATGTATAAGTGAATTATTATGTTTATTTTTTTTTTTTGTTGAATTGTAAAATTCTCAGGTAAATTTCTTTAGTATAAAATAATTTCAAGCGTATATAATAATTACAATTTAAATTTGACAGTTTATTTTTATAGTTCTGAAAGTCATATCCTTGAAAAATTGTACCCACTCGTGAACGCGATGGACCCAACACTAACACAATGACTCCATGACGTCATGGAACTTGATAGGAATGCCAATTTTACCTGTTTTTTTGTCACGAATGTGTGTATAATGCTTTTATGTTTCTTATTTAGAAAAAAATGCATAATTAAAATAATTCCATATCAAGCTTTCCTAAATTAATAATAATAAAGCCGCTGTATTGTACAATGGTACACTTTTATTATCTCTGCCGCGGGTTGTCATGTTTTTGTAAATGTCTGAGTTCCTTTTAAAATTCTGTTCATTATTTTTTAAAAACACTAATATTTCATATATGTACAAGGAGGCTAACGGCAGAATACCAAGTTGTTCAAATAGTAAACGGCAAGAAACAAACGAAGACACACCCAACATACAACGAATATTTTTTTTTTGAAAGAGA
This sequence comes from Cetonia aurata, assembly GCA_949128085.1. Lineage (NCBI taxonomy): Eukaryota > Metazoa > Arthropoda > Insecta > Coleoptera > Scarabaeidae > Cetonia > Cetonia aurata. The sequence goes on along the minus strand of OX421884.1, from coordinate 63,008,716 downwards.
AAAACCTTTCTTGAACCAGCCGCTGCGCCCCAAAAAATAAGTCCATACCGAAGACGAGACTCCACATACGCAAAATAAAATTGTCGGAGCGAACTTAGACTAACGGTGTTTCTCAAGCATCTAAGCCCGTAAAGTGCTGAAGTGAGTTTACTTATTAACATTTTGCAATGATCATGGAATTTTAAATTGTTATCCACTATCAGACCTAGAAATGTTAACATTCTGTCTTTCAGGTATGGATCTACTATCACAAGGCACATATAAACTACACCCGCCCTCTCTGACTGTTACCGAGAATGTTAAAATGCATGTCTTTTCTCCGTTCAATACTAACTAGGTCGTTATCACTACACCAGTACTCATGTCATTCACTAATTTTGCGGCTAAACGTGAAGCGTTTTCAGTTGAAGATGACTTTAGTATGCAACTAGTATCGTCAACATATTGTGCCAACGTACAGTTAATATAACGTTCAGCCTAAATCATTAACATATATAATGAAAAGAGTTGGACCTAGTATTGAACCCTGAGGAATGCCACAATCCAAATTTATGACCGAAGAGTGGTGATTCCTGGTCACATTTGTGCTATCTCTCCCTTTAACATTTACTACCGCTTTTCTATTATCTAAAAATGAATGAAATAGGTCATAAGCAACACCGTAAATCTCAAATGATTTTAATTTTTCTAGAAGTAACGAATGATTTACCATATCGAAGGCTTTTGACAGGTCAAATAAAACACCAGTAACCAGACTCCTCCTATCCAAACCCTCATAAACACTTTTTAACGCATGCTCTATCGCACAGGATGTATTCTTTCCACCAACAAAACCAAATTGACTCTTAACAGTTGAATTAATTTAATTGAAGCAACGTTGAGTACTAACACAATGTTCGTAATATCCTATTGTGTGTAAAAAGAAATTAAAATGTAAACAACGTCACCGGTTACTACTTAAACACGTTTAAAAAAACAATATAAATTGTTTTGTATGGTTAAATTGATTCAACCCGCGAATAATTAAAGGCATGTTAATGTTATTTGTTTGTTTTCATACGGCAAATACTACATTGCCAAAAATAAAACGGACTTTCGACTCGCGATACTTCAATTGTAAACACTGTAATTTTGAAACTGTCGGTTCGTAATCAGCAGGCGATGTTCAATAATTTATAAAAGTTAGAGGTTTCACGCAGAAAAAAAAATAGACTCAAAGGAAACAATTTTTTTTTGCAGTCTTATGTTAATTATTTTTATAAGGAGATTTGTAAGTATACACTATCGCTCAATAAGTATGGAAGCCCATTTTGTAGTCGAACGGGCAAAGAAGCACATTGTTAACACCGCTTTTAATAAGTAAATTTGACAGTAAAGTATAGGGCAAACATGAAAAAAATATGTTTTCTTTTAACTACAAATCGATGCATTTTTTCCATGGTCTTCTCTTATTCAGAAATTTCTTGGTGACGTATATTATAAGTTTTGAGTGTGTTCTGATGCAGTCCAAATGTTGCCAAATTCAAATATTTCCAAATTTCCATTATAGATGATGGTCAAGTTCATTGTCTGTGATCATATGAGATTATCCTGTGCTCAAAAATCATACATTTCAGTAACATCTTATTTTTCACAAACTTAAGTTTGTGAAAAATAAGATGTTTTCTTCATTTAATATGAATTTTCACCAAGTATCGACCTCCTCAATACAATTATTTCAGTAACAAGTTGAAACAAAGAAACATCAGCAAAATCTAAATACTGGCAAATATGAAAATTAACAAAAATAGAAAATTCCATTTTTGCAAGCTTTCCCGGAAGCAGCGCATCATTGGAATTATCGACCCTACGAAAATATGTAGCAAATACACACTATGGTAGAGTGATATATTTGATAAGAAGATATTAATAAGAAAAAACTATATATATTGGAGCCAGCCTTGCGAATCGCTGTTTATAAAAATGAAACTCCAAACCTTGTTTGTCACAAAAACCTGTAGTTAGTACTTATTCATTGTGAGCCGTGGTTGCAAGTGTCTTTTTTTATTCTATGTCAAACATCTCAACAAAATCAAGGACGTTATTTTATCATTATTTGCAGTGCAGGGCAATAATACAACTTACTACTTGCAAGACCGAATGGAGACCATAAAATGGGGTGACTTGATAAGATAATCAACTTTTATATTTCTTTAGGATGCCGTAATGAAGCAAAATCTTCTATGTGGTGATTTGAGAAACATTTTAAACATTAAAAATATATGCAGCGTTTTCAGTCTTGCAGCAGGTACTGATTAACATAAAGTTTTCAGTAAATATAAAATAGTTAGGCTTCTTCTCAAGTGCTAAAGCTACACACAGTCAAAACTTTCATTAATTCTATGCAGTTTGCATGTAATATTTAACAAATTTAATTCCCTATAGATTCGATATAGTTCCGTCACAACCTACCGTAGATTAACAAAAGATGTCGCGTGCGTATTAAAGTTTTGTTCACAGATATTTTCATGTCACTCTTTCAATTTTGTTTACCCAAAAGCAACTGTTAATTGAATATTTGGAATAACAGGAACGGGCGATTAAAGAATTAGAAACTCGAAAATACCCGAAAGTTGCTGCTTCATAACAACACTTGAATCTACAAAGCCTCGCCAAGTCCAGAATATAATCAACGACTGGTATTTTATTAAGGTGAGATAGAGGAACAGATTATATCTTCTCTAAATTAAAGAAAAAAAATTCTTGAGAAAACGACCTTCTTTGAATGAAGTTTAAGAGCGAAGGTGGAATTTTTCCTTTTGTTTTGATAGACCTACTGATTTATTTAATTTTTCTTTCAGAGTGTACAGATTTATTTAAAAAAAAAAAACATTGAAATAGGTGCATTACCTTTATTTTTGTACATGACCAGGTAGATTATATAAAAATCTGCCTTCATCAAATATCAATTCAGAATTAAAATAAAATACAAAATAATTTATTAAATCAATTTATATTATTACTTATTGTACTGCTCCATCTGTCGTGCGAGCGTGCAAGCACTGAGTCTGCACTGAGACGGCGTTACAAATAACCGGCAATTCTTCAAATCTTAATCCGAAATAGGCTTATCGGGACAATAACGAATATTGACCACCGCGAAAAAATGCATCCGTTATCATAAAATAAAAAGACTAGATTCAGTTATCGTACTTTCGTATTCTTAATGATAGCAATTTATGTGTGAAGTGCTATTAAAAATTAGCAAATAAAAGGATCCAAACAAATAAACAAGAGCACTTCCGGATATAACCGCTGAAAAGTTGAATTACATGTTTGCACGGTTAAATATCGCACACGGAAACTTGATCTTCATGGTCGAATAACAATGAAAAAATAGACAAAACTGCAGTGTGTCCCGGAACATCAGGATTGGATGGTAAAAACCAAGTTGCCAATTCATAAAATAGTATATCATTTTATACGGAGGTAAAGTTACTTTTCCTTCAATGCTTTCCCTTCCAATATTTAAAGAATATTTAAAATAATATGTATATGTATTTATTTACTTTACTGTCGATTTTCTTTACGATTCGTGGGCAAAAACTTTTGAGCAATAGTGTAGCATCTCAAATTCACTTCATTCTCTCGTTTCACAAAACGATCGTTTAAGACGACTATGCAAAATACACAGATACGAACCATTGAAATCTGGTATAAACAAGAATATATGTACATATTTCGAAAGAGGAATTTGGTCGAAGAATTTCATATCGATAAATACCACGAGTCCGAGCATATACGAGCAGATAGCACGAAATTCGTGGATAGAGACGGAAATACGTAAGAACGGAGATGCCATGGTCCATCGGCCGGCGAAAAATAAAAAGAAAATCTACTTGCGTAAGCGGAGCTCACGAGTCAAAAGCGTGACTAGGTTGGAATCCGTATAGTAAAAGACACATTTATATATACATACGAGAGAACGGTTTTTATAAATAGACCTACTGCTGAGACCATTGAAAAACTGGGCGTACGTAGCGTCTCGTTGACTTGTTTTTCATTTCAATATAAATAATGTGTGTGCCATGTATTACTACGCCACCACGTGCATTCGCAACTGAACCCTGGCTGCCTGTGATATAGTCGAGACAAAATCGAGGTGTGTCCTTCTTGAGTTAGGTCATGTTTGTTGAAGCACGCGATCGATAAAAAAAATTTCCTAAATGAAAAACGCTCTATGATCAGCACGTATTTAAATAAAACGCTACACAGGAAGAACAAGTTAGCAAGGCTTCCTGTGTACAGGTTTATTATATAGCGATCGTTTTTACATTATAAAAGACGCCTAAATATATTTAGAATGTTGTTTTAAGACGACATCCAAAAAATATTTCATGCAGAACAATAAAGGCAGCAAATATATGAAGCATGCCAAAAATAAATGGCAAAAATTAATCCAGATGATAGATGTGATGCAGCCAAATTAGTGCTGGTTACATTTAGATGTGGAAAAGTCATTATTCTACTAGTGAAAAACATTATAGGTTCTCTTTAATGCAAGTGGCATCTTCAGGGACCAGAAATTAAACACAACATTTAGAAATCAGACAAATACCAAAGGAAACCTTGTAAGATTTAAGAAATAAAAGGAAAATTCATTTTCAACATATGTATGTTTTCTTAATGATTACCAGGCAATGGTGAAAATAATGGCAACGAATTCACATAGACGTAGCGGATAGTGGGTGTGACACTATCGCTGTTCGCCCAGTTATACCGAGTGATTCAGTTTGGTATTTGCCCACCTGTAACCTTTCTGCTTTTGGGAAAAAGTATAACAAACCATATAAATTCGTAAATGCGATGACAAAACCTATTGGATGGCATCATCGATTTCTATTTGCGATGACATCTGTCAAAACAGCGACTGCGCGTAAATTACCAAACCTTTAATTCTTTTCATAGGTATAGTCCCAAATATAATATGAAAATAGCAGCATTTTTCTTAATAACAAAAGGAAATTTCCTCAGCCTCAACCCAACAGGTGATTAACGCCACTTGTAGCATTCTATATACCTTTCGTTAGAATGAGAATGGAATATTTGGTACCAGCCACTATCCAAGGGGTGAAAACTGAATTTGCAGATAATGTAAAATATCTAGGCGTCTTAATTGATAATTCGGTATCCACATGTAGAAAAGAAGATCTTTATGGCTCTGCCGAAGAAGATGTGGAAAATGTTGGGGGATATCTCCAAAAATAACCCATTGGCTTTATATGATGGTAGTATGTCCAATCATAACCCATTGCCCCGTATGCCATTGAAATGTGTGCTAGGGCAAAAAACCGGTAAATTTTATTTTTTGATTTAGTTTATGGATGAGAACAGAAATATATGAATTCTCATTTACATTATCAGTGGGTTAAAAATTTTTCTTGGTTTAACCCCCTACCACCCCCATTATGCACCACTGATCTTATTAAATCAAAATTTCCGAATTGTCAAGAAGAACATTTTCCTTCTTAGTTCAGTTCGGTATCTCTTCTAGTTCCCAAAAACAGCGTCGTGAAGATGCTTCAATAGTGTTTGGCGATGCTTCATCGCAATAAAGCCGAGTTTTTACGTCGATTCGTAACCATGGATGAGACATGGGTCCACCACTTCACACCTGAGTCAAAGGAACAGTCAAAGCAGTGGACTGGAATCGGAGAATCGTGTCCAAAGAAGGCGAAGACAGTTCCATCTGCAGGCAAGGTCATGGCGTCTGTTTTTTTGGAATGCGCGTGAGATAATTTTTATTGATTATCTTCATAAAGGAAATACAATCAATGGTGAGTATTATGCTAACTTATTCCAGCGTTTAAATGATCAAATTAAGGAAAAAAGGTTGCATTTTGGCGAAAAAGAAAGTGTTGTTTCTTCAAGACAATGCACCAGTTCACATATCCACTATTGCGATGGCCAAAATCAATGAATTAAGGTTCGAATTGCTTCATCACGCACCTTATTCGCCAGATTTAGGTCCCTCGGATTATTTTCTATTTCTAAACTTGAAAGAATGGCTCGGTGGTAAAGATTTGCCAACAATGAAGAGATGGAGAGATAAATAGGGTATCGAAAAGTGTATCGAGCTAAAAGGAGATTATGTTGAGAAACAAAGAAAATCTTTCTCAAGTTTGTGTTTTCTTTGTTAGGTCGATTAATTTTGGGACCGCCAAGTACAAAACAACGCAACAAAAAAACATACTTCCCAACACCTCAAAAGCCAAGAATTTTGAAGCCATCACAGGAAATGTTTGCTCTGAATCGATCTTTAAGGTTACAATTTTGTCATAGATCAAAAACAAATTTAAAAAATTCTTCCAAGCTTTATGTGCCCCAATCTACTGACGATAAGGAAAGTATTAGGAATTGAACAACCTTCATTCGAACACAGAAAGGTTATTAAAAATTAATTAAAAAGCAATTCTCTTTTGATAAATAAGGTAATGTAGACGTTACAATCACTAGTCATATGATATAATATCGTTCTCGAAAGTACAACGAACCTATGATAACAGAGAGCAACTATCTCTCAGCACTTGTGTTTTTTTTATTTTTCGTTACGTAAGGTGTTATATTCTATTCTATTGCAGCTGACACATCAAATAGATTAAAATCACATAGGATATGTGTTATGTAATAAAAAGTTTATATACCAATGGACATTCGTTCATTCAACTACTTTTAATCGGATTAATCGGCAAAATATATCCAGGTGTAGTAGTGAATTGTGTCTACTACATAACAAGTTTTTTTTTAATATTTATGTTTAAATAGAGGATTAATTAGGCCATATTTAAATTATTCATCGTATAGAACGAATTTTGAGCCAAAAGTTTCGGAGAAAGGAAATTGACATCATACAGAAAGGATTAGAGATGAAATACTTGGGAAAAATAGGTCTCCGATTGTGAGGCGGAATAGACAATAAGCAACAGGTCGACGCATATCAAAATATAGTACAAAAATTTCGCTGTTATCGGGATGAAAAATCTGCCAAGGTTAAGTCGGATAGCATTAGTAACAATCGAGATAAGAAAGATCTAATTTTTACGCGATAATGGGAATGCGAATATCTTGACACTCTTATCTGCATACGTATAATCACTAACACGATTTGATGCATGGCTTTCTCTATTAAGAGCAGCAAATTAGGATATAGTAAATATATTATCAGTTCTATACTGGCAAATGAATTTTGCAACGCTTCTGATGTAAATTTATTATTGTTTTGGTTTTATCTAAAGCTGAAAAATAATTAAACAGTTTATGAAATGATATAAATGGATCATCGTAACCTTCGATATTCTTCTAATCAAATAAAGACGCTTTGTAAGACGCACCCGAAATATCAACTGGACTTGACTTTATCACATCTACATCGGCTCTCTTCATAATTGCCTCTTTTTATTCTTATATGTAAATTACAAGGCACTTTGGCAATTATATAAGCAGAAAATATAAATAATCATACATTAATTATCTGGATAATTAAGCCGTGTTTACGACAAAATGAATAATCGAAGGCTCTGGTGGTTAATCTAGGATTTGTTTACTGTTTATCATTTTATCTCCTTCTATCCTCTCCTGCTATATTCTGTTTTATTATTGCGTGGGTGTGGTACGGTTCAGCAAGCTATGACGCACTTTCGTGAAAGGTATTAAATGTTCTTATAAACGCCTAAGTTTAAATTTTTAGAAAAAAAATATATAAAAATTACATTATTGTATTGTAATAAGTAAAGAAGGGATTATATGCAAAGAAAAACTGAAATATATGCATCGATTTTTCAAGAAATATGCATAAATTTAGGCCATATATGCAAAAAAAAAAAATTGCGAGAATATGCAAAAAAATTTACCTAAAATAAATAAAAGCAGAAATTCATATACGGAGGGTTTTATGGCAATTCTGTTGATGTTATTATCTTTTTATAATTTTCTAGAGAATTACAACAATCAATAATTTCAAGAATTACATTTTTGATTCCTTCAAAATTTTTGGCGTAGAACTCTAACCATGTACCCCATTTCGTCATAATCGGTTCAGGAGGCAACTGAACACCAGGAAGTCGCTCCTTATAAAATTGGATTCGCAAAGGTGCTTTTAAAAATACTTTTTTGACATTGCTAATTAAATCATTCACCCCAAAGGGAATTGATTCCTAATGTCTTCGGCCACACGGTTGACCCCATGAGCTAAGCAAGTGGTTTGAATAATGTTACTAGGGTAAGGACGACAATAGTTGGCAGATAGATAGTCATTGGCACATGATCAGATTTTTATCTATAATGTGTTACAACTGATATTTTCTGCGTTACGATTTTATTCAAACCAAGGTTGACTCTTTTATGCCCGTTTGCACCGACACGTTAAGCTTGGTTTAACTTTAACTAACGCTTTGATTGTGATATTTCCAATTTAAAACATAGAGGGAGTGTCACATTCTAAGTATGACTTAAAGTTAAATCCAGATTAACGTTACGGTGCAAATGCCCATTAGTATTATAATTCATTACACTTCTCTGTAGAGTTGGTATCCGATATTTACGGGTGCCTGACGAGCTGTCGATGACAGTGTCATACTGTCAGATACACTTGTTTTCACGGTAGATCAGTGTCCGAGAAATTTTTATTGTAGATGTTCACCATGGATGTTTATTAGTGTATCCACCATATACTACTATAAAATGCAAATTTCATTGATTGGCATATGGATGCCAATAAATGTTTCATGACTCTTTCGCAGTAAGTCAATGGTTGGCAAAATGATTAAAATTGAATAATTTGACGTTTCCTGTCTATAGCCTGGGGGGCTAACCGGGGGTAGATGTAAATTCGGCCGATTATAACATTTTAATCCGTATTTTCAACAAGGACGATCTAAGTACACATGTAAACTTGAACGTTCTGAAAAAATTAAAACTCGGCCGTATTATAGCGACACCTGTTGGTAGCGTCTGAAATCACGCGTTTGATCATATGCACAGCACATATAACCTAACCATATCATATTAACATGTAGTGTTTGTAGTTTGTACCTAATACAATTACGTGTAAGTGGTGCGAACGGGTCGGGCCGGGCCGGCCCGAGAAATTACAGATGCTTGCCGGGCCGAGCTTTTTTACAATGAAAATTAAAATCTGACACACAACCATTTTATACTTAGAAAATTGCATTTTTTGTATATTTTTGTATATATTGAAATTTGTACTTCTTACAAAATCTATATTTTGGCAAACATAGTGAATATGAATATCTATTATATGTCAAATTCATATGCTTATTGGTAATGACAACTATTATGTAAATTCTTCCAAATTTTCTTGACTTTTTATATATGAATAGTTAAACACTATTATTATAATAGTGTTTAACTATCCGACTGTTAAATACCAAGAAGATTTACAAATATATTTATTATGTAAATTGTCTATCCTATTCTACTATTAAGCCACCACTAGCTGCTAAAGTTTATTATTGATATTTGCAGTTACAGTTGCATTTGCAGCGTCGGACAACATTAGTAAAATTTTTTCAGAAGGTACACTTTCAGATAAAAAAAGCTGATAACCCTTCTTGAACGAATTGGGCAATTGTTATATTATTTGTTTTTTGAAGTTGTTTAAAAAACAAAAAAAAAATAGCTGCATAATGAAAGAAAGGGATATCTGTGATGACCTAATCTAAGAATTATACTGCCTGAGTAAACATTTTCCAATAAAATAAATTAATAATTGTACCCTTCTGTCAAGGTCTGGTGGCAATACCGTAAAATATCATCGTGTTCGTAAAAAAGAATGTTTAGAATTTTTTTTTTTAATCTTGAAATTATGATTCTCTACTGATATGTGTATTACTTTTAATTCTTATATCACAATTTACTATTTTATAAGACGATTCAATAATACTTTAGGGTTTTAAAATGTGCACAGATTAAGTTATTATTATTACACATCAAAATGGGTTTTTTTTCTGCTTCAAAAGGGTAGCGAATTTTTTAAAGCATATTATAAAAAAACAGTGCTTTATAAAGGATGCTTGGATGTGGATTACTTGCAGAATGTTGCAGCTGAAAAAGACAACTATTCGCGATGATCCAAATCTGTCTGTTAGACCTTATGCATTTATGAACTCGGACAACTTCATATAATGATTTTGTATATACTATACTATTTATTGACAATATTACAAGCCAGTAATAATATCCACATTGTCAAAAGGACTGCATCACCTATGGGTGTTCTTCCTGTAGCCCTGGTGTTTCGACTGGTCTTCACTCTTCGTGGTCATTATAAGGTGTTAGAGGCTTGAGTCGTTACCATTTTACAATTTAGATTTCAGACCAAATTACATAATATTTATTACTAAGAATTTTGATGACACATGAGTTATGGCATATATTACGTTGTCACGATCTTTAAGAATGCTTTTCCAATAAAAAAAAAAATGTTTTATGCGTCGTTTAAATATTTTAGAACAATCGACAGACCATAATTTACATGGTCAATACAACAACGCGTTCAAATTGTTGAATTATTTTATGAATGTAAAGCGTTTTTAGAAAATTCCTTGAATTTTATGGTTTACATGATCGTCCATCTAAAAAAAACTATTAGCCGAATTATTAGAAAATTTCCAGAGACCGGTTCGGTGGAAGATTCTTCCGATTACATTGACTTAACGTGCGGAGTTCCGCAAGGTTCAATATTAGGTCCCACCCTATTTTTAATTTATGTCAACGATTTACAGTCGACACTTGATTATTGCAGACTAGCACAGTATGCTGACGATACAAGTTGTATTATAACGACTGATACTATTGAATCGGCATCTAATTTAACATCCAAGTTGGTCCGGGACATGATCAGATGGTGTGATGCTAACAATTTAGTACTTAACCACGATAAGATGGGTCTGATGCAATTTTCGCTGACAACGGTGGAGGGCGGTAGCAGCCTGTATGTGTCGTGTAATAATAAGTCCGTACCGCAGAGTGATAATGTTAACTTTTTGGGTTTGACAGTGGATTTTAGATTAGAATTTGACCAACTACTGTACCACACTGTCGCGTAAGTTGGCGACTGCTCTCTATGGACTGCGATGTCTTAGGGGTGCTGTAAGCATTGATTCCCTTAGGGAATTCCTTTAGGCGTTCAATTTGAGAGACCCAAACTTTTAATAAATGTGATATCTGCCACAAAGAAAACTTATTGTAGGTTGAAGTAATAATTAGAACTAAATACTTTGCTTGTTTCAATAAAATATGATATTTGGTTTTGAGTTTTGTCAAGACACAGACTCACTCCAAAAACGAAAGTGTCGAACCAAACGCAGTGTAATGTTTAATTTTAATGTAAGTAAATATTTGGACTAAATGAATCAAACTACAAATTCGAATTATTAACAGCTGCGATATATTTATCACCTACTTTTATGTTAATAATATGACGTTGTGTAGAATATTTTTATTACGGATTCGCTGCGGTCAAAAGCCACCGCCGGGGGTGCGACAGAATTCGCAAGTTTTAATGATCACACCTTGTACTAGATGGTTGCACTAAAAAAATATTTATAAAGTTGTCTGCAGGATATATAATTTACGCGGGATATGGATTATTACAAGTGTGAAATAAGAGCTCCATTAATAACGCCCCATTCTTACGATTATTTATGATTACAAAAATATACTTGGCAAATAAAATCGGGTAACCGCAAGTTATTCTTTACGGCAAAACAGTAATGACCATGGATAATCAAAAACAATAATGGACTCAGAACTGACCCTTGGGGAACACCTATATTAATGTCGTATTCCGGTGATTGTTGACTTTCCCACTGCACAACTAGCTTTTTACATTCCGAAAATGACAATAACCAATCTAATGAAAGCCGTCTAAATCTGATACTACAAAGTTTCTGTGTTAAAATGTCACTATCTACACGTGTTAGATCAAAAAAAAAAAAAAAACACCAATTACATAATGATTTGAATCTAACTCGTCGTAAATACATTCTGAACCATTACAAAGTATGCTAACTAATAATAGTCATTTTACATAATAATAATTTGCACAAAAATATTCATCAATGTTAGAGAAACTGTATTAACTGAATGTTGCCTTACCTGTATATGATGTATGTATGTATATGTATACAAAAAATCTAGTTCATTAGAATTCATTTGACGTAATGGTGAAATCATTATCTGTTAAAACGTTAAATCTTTCATCTTATAAATTTCAAATTAATTGATCTAATCTTTCTAACATTCCACTCTTGAAAATGGGGAAAAACCTTTTGTCAATTAATCATGCTATACAGGTTCGTCAATTCAAGACGTGACCGTAAGATTAAAATAATATCGTTTTCAAAACACGTTTTAATAAAAATAGTTTTTGTTCAACTTTGACTTTTATTTTAATTGTTGATTTAGTATATTGTAGCTATTAAAATTGAAGTGACATATGTTTGAGAACAACAATATAATAGAAATGCTAATTTATGTGATAAGATTAGTCAATTATAATTGGAACTGGTATTAGCATATTTTATTGATATTTGCGTTGGATAATGAACGAGGATACAAAAGCAATAAGATTACTGAAAATTTAACAACCTGTTACTCGAAGAGAAAGCGTATTTTAGCAGTTCACGATATTTGGTGTTAAAAGTTTATATATAATAAATCGTAGTCTTACCTAATATCACAGTGTTTGATTTTTCTTTGCGCCCTTACAATCTAAGCTTGTAATTTTTCGAGTAGATACAATTATCACAGATTAATACGCGAATCACAATTTACCGACTAGAAACAAAGTACTTATACTCTAAGCATTGAACACAAGTTTCATCGAGGATGGTTTTTTTTTTTTTGAGAAAATGAAATAATTATCAATACGGATGAGATAAACTAAACAGTCTATTGAGTTCTACTCAACGCTGAACTTCGCCGACTTGGTTAGGACTCAACAGACGGGTTGGTTTGGATCCTGTCTGTTGTCTCTACGCGGCGTGGCAACTCTTCCACATCTTGGCTAACGTTAGCTTGGACGTACGGGAACGAAAAACGGTGAACCGCTCAACATGAGAACTAATCACAAACTGGAGATACGGCGCGTGAGATCGGCGAACTATAACCGGCGCCCTGGGGCAGAGAGATTGCGCGGTGATGGTCCAATCCGCGAGCGCCGATCGCTTTTCCGAAATGTCGGTGTCACAACGCCCCCTAGTGGGGCGATTCGGCCCGACGCGATTTTTCCGCTCTTTCGCAGGGTAGAGTCGGCAGATGTCTCTTGGAAAGGGTAGGACCAATGATGGTTGTTCCTCCTCTTTTACCTTGGAGTTCTTCGTCGTCAAAAACAACAACAATTTAATGTTCTTAATATTTCCTTTCCGTGATAACAAAAAGAAGAACTAGTCGTTGCAATTGATACAATTTTAATTAAAGCACAGAGTGACGGCATACGGTGCACAGTGGGTTCAGGGCCGGCAAAAAATTAATTTGGGAAGGTGACGAGTTTGATTTTGTGTTTACTTTAAATAATTAGTTAAAAGATGAAATTTTATAAAAAAAAAACAAAATTTCGTTGAGTATATTCTTGGTTAAATATAAAATACTGCCATCCAAAGTCCGAAATCATGGTTTATTCTTCTCAAATTTAATTATTTGTTTTGTGGGGTATTGCTATTTAAATTGAAATTTAATATAATGTACATGCAATCGTCCATAAAATAAAATTCTTCCAAACTTTTAACATCTAGCTCCGGCTGCCTTCGCACCCATAATTGGTGTATATACTGTCTATAATCTCCATTATTATGTTTACAAATTTTAGCTGCCACTTTTTGTTACTTTAGGAGACAATGAGTTGGGCGCTATTATTTCCAACCGGACTAAGTACTTGATTTAATGGAAAATGTGGCGCTCCAGAGTTCGTTGAAGATGTGGTAATCTGTTGCCAATTATTATTTTGATCCATTCCCCATAAAAGTCTTATAAATTTCTGACGTCTGTTGATACAAATGTTAGCAAATTTAGCTGGAGCCTAGTAGGTAGAACCATCACTATGTAAACTTTAAATTGAAACATTGATCCCCACAGGAAATAAAAAGAAATATATATTATACATTTTATATTTCTTCGCTGCTAAAGAGCCATTTGTTTCAATTAATGCATATTACCTACACGGAAAATAATATTATTTGAATGAAAGGAATATGTTTTGACTGAAAAAATCGTTCTTTTAAATAGCCGTAAAAATTTCTTTGTTTTAAAGAATTCTGTTCTCGGTGTGGGTCCATACCGGTTCCAAGACATAGAACAACACTATATGAAAAAAACCCTAGGTTTATATGTATTAAAATCTATAATAAACTCCCTAAAAACTTAACAAATTTAAACATTGTTAAATTTAAAATATCATTAGAACGATTTTTAGCTGACAAGTGTTACTACTAGGGCTGGCCGATACCTATGATTTTGGTATCGGTATTCGATACTTGTCTTGGTATCGATACTTGCCGATGTATCGATTCTACTCTAGGTATCGTTACCCAGTACTAGTACTAGTACTACTAGTACTAGTAGTACTAATAGTCCTATAAGTTTTATTTCATAGGAGCGACAAACTTTACTCCAGCATTTAGTGGACGACATCAGTGGAAGAGTGAAGTGAAAGACTGCTATTGAGTGAAAATCATAATGGTTCTCAACAAAAAATTCCGTAAAACAAATTCATTAGCTTTCTTTATTCCATGATCAGTTTATTCTTTGAATTTAGTTGTACTAGTACTGGGAATCGATACGAAGTGTAGAATTGATACCTCAGCAAGTAGCGATACTAACAATAAGACAAGTATTGTATACGACACCAAAATTGTAGGTATCGTCCAGCTGGATACCTCGATTCGATACCACGGAATCGATACTCTATACTAGTACTAGAACCAGTACTAGTACGAGTATCGATACATCGATACCTTTGCTAATCACGGTATCGAAGAATCGATACCATTAATGGAATCGAATACTTGTCGATGTATCGATATTTTGCCCAGCCCTAGTTACTACACTGTCTGGGAGTTTTTGACTGAGCCGATTCGTAATTATTGAGTGTTTTCTTGTCGGTTATATTGTGTTTTGTATCTTATAGTAGTAGTATTCTCATTTAATAAAGTACAATACAATACAAAAGAGCTCAGGATTAGATAAATTTAAATAAGTAGCAATATTTTATGATGCTTTTGCTATAGTATTAATACCAATACAATCATTTACATATTGCAGGAAGAAGCGTTTAGGTATAACACGACTGGGACAAAGTGAATATTTTTTAACCAAATCAATCCATAATCTTTGTGTTATAATAATTGTCTTGGAATATAAGTTTTAGTCTTTGACAGTCCAACCAGTATGAGATAATATTTAATCTGTATATCATCAAAAAATTATGTTTGTTATTCCTTTACAACAAGCTCCATTATGACCCATTATAATTGAAACACCATTTTTAAATAAATAAAATTTTCATCAGTTGCAACGACTACTTCAGTTGTGACTATAACTACTTCCTTAACAACCACGTCATATTTAGTACAACAACAAAATAATCGTAATAAAAAAATGTTCGCTATCTTGCTGCGACAGGTATATAAAAGTATTTTTTAAATCGTAGGAATCCATCACGTGAGTTTGTAAGAAGGCGCATTAAACATTTGCGAAAACAATGGCAGTAAACGTTATATATGTATTTCTCTTGCTTTAAGATTTCGGTTTATTGAATGACCTTGGGATGATTGTAAACAACTTTAAAGTGTAAGGTTAAGATAGAAAGTTGTCCGAAATGTATACATATAAAAAGAAATATTTTAATCCGGATAAGTTTAATTCGTAACTAAACTTACAAGCCATATAAGTTTTGGTACTAGAACGAAAAATCCCTAAATATCTTATAGATGCGTAATAGATATTTTTAAACTAATTTTATTGCATATTGAATGTTTCGCTTCCTCTAAATACAACGGCATTTCTGATCGATTCTCGTAAAAAATTGGTTTATCATCTCAAGGATTCAATATACCATCCATCCTTCAATACTCCTCTATTTTCGTCCACACAGTCACGTGGTGAACAATATTTTTTTCTGGTAGTTAAATCTTATTCATCTTAATATTATTGCATTCCATCATATAAAATCTGCTGTAATGAAATGAACTTTGGACTCTTAGAACGAAAAAACAAAATATGCGCATATCAAGGCATAAAGAATGCATACATAGGAAATTCAAGATCCAATTTGTAAAATTTCAAGTTAATGTGATTCTGTTTCACCAGCATTTAAAACCTTTTGTGGCCATTTAAGACTTTTTATAAGCTTATAAAAGCACCCACTGAGGGTACGTTTATTTTCCTTAAAACACTAGTGCTATAATAATTGCATTTGCAGATCGCATTACCAATAAAATTATTATTAACTGCAGAAAAGATTTACTTGACTTTAGATTGGTCACCCAGGATGAATAGGCATTGGGGTTATAACAGGACTGTTAAAAAAAAATATTAGAAAAGTATAACTGAATATGAGACTTTTCCAGAAGTAATTTTTTGAGGATGTTCTCGGCAATTTGCCGTATATTTCAACTGGGCTACATCATATATGTATGTTCAAAACTGATTTTGTATAAAATAAAATGGCTTGTCAACAATGTAAAAAAGAATTTTTAATTTAAAAATATAAAGAAAAAGAATTATTTACTTGGTTACCTGCAACTGCAATAATCCTCGTATTCAATGAAAGAATTGGCAAATCCTAAACTGATAAACTAAAGAAACATCCCATTAGCTTAAAAAAAGTTCTACACCTGATACAATAATTCATAATGACAAGCTCGCAATACCTTGTAAATAAACAGGTGAACTAACTGAGTTGCTTAAATTAAATTTATTAAATACATACAAGTTTTAATTTCAAATGTTCAAGTATATTGGAGATGTTAGATAATATCGATTCCACTGTGTTACTGATAAGACTGGCAGCTCATTTGGTATTTATGTATGACAAATAAAAATAAAAATAATTTCATTAATATGTCAATACGGGAAGAAATATCGTTAAAGTGACAACTTAAGCTTTGAAAACTATTCCAGAGAACCCATCTTTGTCGACAATAGATTTTTGGTAGCCTTTACTACAAATTAGAACTATAGTCGTTTTTTAAACAAATGTACTTTTCGTTAACTTACTTGTTGTGCAATGAACTCATTTGCCAATAATGACTTCATTGCAGTATTGCCGGATATCTCCCTAGTTAATAAACATGTGTTTTTGTAAATGGCAACACTGTATTTTATCAACATAATTTTGCAATGAAAAATGTTATACGAATTTCTTTTTGGCATAGAAACCATTTTAGATCAATTGGTAAAAAAGGCTAAAATAATCAGCCATGTTAATGAACTAATGTAACAGCAGTAGGCATTGGGAAATAAACAAAAATTGTATGTAGGCAGCGAGCTGTCATTTGACAGAAACTGTTATGTTTGAGACTTATTTAAAATAACATGATTATTCATTTGCTGGAAAGAATCGAATTACACCACAAGAAAGAGTGGAATTATTTTTTTCCATATTGGTTGCTTAAGTCTACGTGCGCTGAATTCCATGCAAGGCATTCAGATAAGCCTCTTTCACCAAATTCGGAATTTTGAAGGTGCAATTTAGAAAAACCGTAAGCAACAGGTGACGTATATCCAAGTATTCGTAAAAGAGAAAAAATTGCGGCCGTTGAAGAAAATATTCTTATTTATACTGTGGAAAATCCTCATAAATCCATATACAAAATTGCACACAAACTAGCTGGTCTCAGTCAAAGGTACACAAAACACTTGAAGGAAATAATTTTTACCAATACAAAATGATAAGCGTTCAGAAATTACATGATGAAGATTGTGATAGGAAACTAGAATTTTGAGAGCTCTTTTTTTTTTTTTTAAAAGAAAAACGAGGAAGCCTGATGAAATGAATATTTTTTTGTAGTGGTGAAGCAAGTTTTTATCTAAACGGTATGGTCAATTGGCAAATTAGATAGATATCGATCTGATCTGATTAATGAAGATATGGTGCGGGATTTACAATAAAAAATCATAGAACCTTATCTTTCTACAACAAACATAAATCGTGAAGCTTATTTCAAATTGTTATGCAATCAATTTAGGCCGTTTATTCCTAAACTACCATTAACAGAAAGTAGGTCATTCTACCTCCAACACGACGGGGCACCGCCTCATTTTGCACGAAATGTAAGGAATTATCTCAATAAGGTGCTGCCAGGAAAGTGAATAGATAGAAGGAGTCCAATTGAATGGTCTGATAGACTTTTTTGTGAGTTTTTCGTTTTTTAAAAGCTAAAGTTTAACAAAGTTGATGACTTAAAACAATCCGTTAGGCGAGAAATTAAGAACATTACACCCGACATGTTAGAAAATGTTAATAATAAATTCTATTGTGAAGTGGATTTAGTTTTGTAGACCACAAAGAGAACACCAATTTGAACATTTAATGAAGAACAGCTGATTTTCCAACAACATTGGTTACAGTAGCTTTTACAACGAAACGTGTTATTATTACTTACTGAAAAATTATTAATTTAATAATTTTAGCTCTGTTTCATCAGTTACCCATCCACATACTTTGTATGTTAGATACCGCAGGTAAGAGATCCTTCAAAGCTTCTTAGAAGAAGACTATATAATTGCTGCCGTAGAAGATGCAGGCGGATTATCGCGTTGTCAGTTTGGATTTCGTCAAGTAAGAAGATCTGCCATTGTTGCTATTCAAGAAGTTTCTGAGGCGGTAAAGAGGGCAAAAATTTTCAATAATTTGTCACGTTGGATTGTTGTTCTTTTAACATTAAACGTTAAAAATGCATTCATCTTGCATCCAGTTAGCCACTGGATGAATATTCTTTTCGCACACAAGGGCAGTTATTTCGGGTTCCGCAATACCTCTTACGCATCTTCGATAATTATCTTAAAAATCGCTCGAAAATCTATGATTCCAATCAGGGGCACTGTCATTTGAAGGCAACGCCCCAAGTTGCGCGAGGATCCATCTTGTGACCGGATTAATGGAATATTCTATATGGCGGACTATTGAGATTCCAATTTCAGTTGGATATGCCGATGATATTGCACGAAATAACTCAGGTCAAACTGTCAAACTTCAGTTGCCCAACAGAGAACATCCAATTGTAGGACAACAGCAAATTAAAATCACTTTTTGTAATTTGTCACTTAAAACAATTTTTTATCCAAGTAAATAGTATCTAGTTTCACAACAAAAGCTTATCATTAGATATACGAACGATTCGAATCTAATTGATAGGATTGTTCCTTAATTTTCGCTATTACTAGTACTACACCGGTATAAACCAGTTTTTGAGGTAAGCACAACACTTGATAGAACGATTCTCTAAAAAATAATTCCTCAGAAGTACCGTCCCATATTGCGCAGTAAATTTAACGTTAGCTCATGTTTAAAAGTAAACCAATGATTCCACTGGATAATTATTACAATATTTAGAACATATTATTTTTTTTATTATTTTGCATAAACCTAAAATTACACACATTACTTTTTACGACTGTACATTCACGTGATGTAAATGACTCACACGTGTGTTTGTTTAATTTACACGCCCGTTAAACAAGAAGAAACCAACGCATCGCATTCATGTCTTTATTAAATCGATATCTTATAGTTTTATATACAGGGTTTTCCACGGTAGCCGTTCGTTAGAAGTTTCCGAGGTTAGAAAAAACCTGGAACTCTGCATTTTTGGAATCCGGGGCTATTCAAGATTCTCTTTCATTTTAAAATATTTTCAGGGTCTTATCACTTCTGGTTATACCGGAAGTCGCCATAAACTTTCTTACTACGTTTCAAATTTTCTTATGTTCATGTTTTGTTTCCATTTTCTAATTAAAATGAAACACATACGATGTTTCAGTTTTTGTCAAAAATTACATTAAAATAGAAAATATTGACATAACAAGAAAACCGTTGTAAATAGGTATAGGGAAAGTCATAGCGAATCGATGCAGAATTAAATTCTGCATCTGATCATCCAATAATATACAGGGTGGTCCATTTAAGAAAAAGAACTTTTTCAACTTTGAAGATTTTGTAATTGGTCATGCAGTTTTGGACAGCCTGTATGCGACAAATCAATTGTCAATGTAGATTTCGAAAGTGTCATTCTTGTGCTTCCATCTACCCTAGAAGTGTTTATTACCAGTCGAAAATGGGCAAAAGATACTGTGTTGCAAATAACGCTACATCTTTCAAAATTTTCAAAAAAAATCAAGATATCTAAGTAGCAGTTGAAAATAGGTATAGGGAAACCTATTAGGACTCATCATAAAATTTTCTCAGGAATTTAAAAATGAAATAATATACAGGGTGTTCCATTTAAAATAAGAAAGTTTATGGCGACTTCCGGTATAACCGGAAGTGGTAAGACCCTGAAAATATTTTAAAATGAAAGAGAATCTTGAATAGCCCCGGATTCCAAAAATTCAGAGTTCCAGGTTTTTCCTAACCTCGGAAACTTCTAACGAACGGCTACCGTGGAAAACCCTGTATATAATATAATATATTCGTGGTTTGACTGAATGTCATGACAATAATTCATTTTATGTTAGTTATGTGTAAAACGAACATCGATAGCGTTAAATGTCTTAACAAACAATACTAATATTTTGTGTTTGTGTGTGTGTGTTTGTCACGTCCAAAGTTCCAAGAATGTAAAGGCCAAAATTTAAACTACATTGGAGTTTAATAAACTCGTTTTCGTGATAGTATTCCCCGCATAAATATCTGCGCCTTTTATATACAATACATATGTATAGACTCTGTTATAGTGGAAGCCAGTGATCTGTTACCAACTAATATAGCATCGTATCATTCATACATATATCCTTGTTACAAAACATAAAAGCAAGAAAATTTCGAATACGATAGTGTTTGAGCAGAGATCGTTGTATAACAACGATATAATTTTATAAATAAACAAATAAATGTAGCCTGCAGACTAAACATTCGTATTGTGGATTTAATAGAAATGTGTGAGTGCCGAATTCTAAATTTGTGTATATACAGGACTGTCCCAACGAAGGCTTTGATTACTAGTTTAAAATAAAAAATATTTTCTCCAAAAGTTTTATAAATTGCAATGTTGCATAAACTAAAAATATTTTTTATAGAATGACAAATTCGATGATGATTGATTTAACAAACTGCAGCAAAACAAGTTTTTCTATGCGGAATTCTGTTGATATACGCAACACTCTTGTCTATTTAGCAAAATTATCCAGAAAATTAGTAATATACAGAAAGCCTTTGTTAATGCAACAACTAGCATTCTTCGTTTAATTTTACTGAGAACAATGGTCCAAATGGACAATATATTTAGCATTTTACATTACTGAGAATAGTTTTTTTTTAATAAGTATAATTACTTAGTTAGTTCTAATTAACGGTAAGGTTTCTAACACTGCGAAATAATCTCAAATACTAAAACATATTAATAGGCATTAACTATTTTATATTCAACTCACAAAACATATTTACACCTATTAAACTGGGTCATTTGCAACACCGTTAGTTATTGCAAATAATAACATTAATAAGTATAAATAAAAAGTAACTAAAGGGCAATAGTCAGTGAGTTGGGATAATTACCAAAATTTTCAATCGCAAATGTTCGGATATGGTCGATTAAGATCGGCGCCATTTTTCGCGTGTTGTTTATGCGTTGCGTTGGTTATAGGTTATAGACTTGTCCATACGCGCTTAACGATTCTAATGATAGTGGTTGATGAATATGTAGTGAAGGTTTTTTTATATTTTGAAGTATAGAATATTTATCCTTAGAGGCGTGGGGATTGGGCGATTATTCTTCTATATATATACCTTACGTACAGTTTTACATATTAAGTACAAAAGAATCGCATATTATGGTATGCAACTGATTCTAAGATCTTATTGTTTTAACATTATCTATTTATATGGTATTACAATTATTGCATTTGTATAACATTTTACTTAGTTTTTTAACAGTACAGTATCAATGACTGCAGATAACCAGTTACTGCAAATAACCACAATGTGGTAAGTAGGTAAGCATAATTCTTAAAACCTAAATACATTGTGAGACTACAACATTGTTGAAATTTCTGAAACGTTGTGAAGTATGCCTTAATTTACAGATATATTTTACGGAAATCCTGTGTAATTTAATTTTTTTAAATGTGTACTTAATAAAACATGTTATTATTCGATATAGCTATTTTGTATTTGTTTTGTAATTTCACATAACATAATATCCATCACAAATCCTTAATCTCAGTAAGTTTACTATTATGGTAAACTCCATCTGGTGCGCGTAAAAGTTCTAATAATTCTTCTTGTTAATGTACTTATTGGCTTGTATATATACATATTTTTGTGTGATCAAATATCAATCCATTTGAGATAAAATAAAACAATTATTAATTAAGATACACACACAGTATATACAGTATTCTGTAATAAGTTAACAATTATTGTTGTGTGTGATTTCAAGTGGACCAGTATTGGATAAAAATGATTTAAGCCTACTAAAGTCAATAACGATAACTATACAAAAATATACCTTCAAATATATAATTTATTTGAAGTAAGTGCCATTCTTATTATAGCAGTTACACAGTTTAATTATGATAAGTAAAGTCAATTATGTAACAGTGTAAGACAAACTATTAACTCTAAGTAATATGGATATTTAGTGCAATTAATATACAGTAACTAGTATTAGCAAAGCAAATACTAACTCTAAATAATGCAAAACATCTGGAATAATGCTTTTCATTTACCAGAAAACCTAGTTATTTATCCTTAGTCATAATTGTTAGAAACACGACTTTACTTGCTGTAAGTAGTTTGATCATTTGTCACATATACAAATAATTTTTTTAGTTGCCATAATACTAAATTTTCACTTACAATTACTAAAAATTTTTCTCTGTGTTTTATAGTTTGTATACCTACTCTGATTTTAACATGCGCCTAACGAAATACGTACATTTTTATGAGCCAACAGTACTTTACTTGTTTCGTGTCCATTCGTGCAAGGACTTGTTCTGTGAGGGAATATTCAGTCCTTCCAAGTAAAAATTATCCTTAAATACGTGCAAGATTTAGAGCTTATTCAACGAAAATCTCGACTCACGATCACATACAATTTTCTTCTTTTTTTTGTTTAATCAAAAAGGGTGGTTTTATCACTACACTGTGCAACACAACATTTCTACTTAAACCAATTTTAAAAACTACTCACCATGTAACGTAAAACAATACATGCAGTACTCCCAATGATATCCCAGGTATTCACAAATTTTCTCTGTTACGATTTCGATGGAACTCATCTGAATTGCATCATTTGCCTATGCAACAGCATCTTTATATATCTTTCGCGTAATCCCTTGTTTATGTTCTCCTAGATTTATGGGGCAATATAATAGTAAAACAATGCGAAAAAATTGGACTAGATAGCAAAATATTCTTTTCTCTAGGATTTGTTAAATTTCGTAAAATTGCATTATCTACGTTCGCGTTTGGTTGGATAAATAGACAAAGTATTATCACGCGAAAATGTATTCGTAAGTCTTAAAACTTCACTGCTCTATAAAAATGCTAGATTATCTTCCAACGCACACATGTATCACAAATGAATTCAGTATGGTGGATAAACGAATCCAGGCTTAAGCAGGTGAAAGAGTTTGGAATAAAGGAATGAAAGTTTGAATTTCCAAGGAAGCTAATTGATGAGTAAAATTATACTGCGAGTACTAGTGTACCTGTAGATTAAATAGGCGTATTCAATTTTTCATTTATTCGTTGCCTGTAACTGACTTCTATTCAAAGTCTAAACTCAAAAGTTACATATCTATACTTTTTTATTTGCTACTGTCTATATTCCTACAGTATGCAAGTAGATTTATGAATTAATAAAACTTTGTTGTACTTAAATCTTGCCCCATATTACACATATAACAAATTCTTGTATTCTATCTATTACTTTTTCTGCTCATGGGAAACAAGCTATCGTTATTTCCATTCCTAAAAAAATCCTCAACATTTCTCAGATCTGCGATCGGTTTGTTTCCTGCTCTGTCCAAAGTTTTGGAGACAGTCCTTAACTTCCAACTGCGATCTCATATAACAACACTTCACCAGATATCCAATCCGGATTTCGCCGAGGACATAGTTGAACAACTTGTCTATTGAAGATTACTGACGGCTTAATATCCGCACGTGACTTTGTTTTGGTCTTGCTGGATTTCAGCTCTTGCCACATTGGATGGACATAATATTCTCTTGCCAATTTTGAGCTATAATATATATTTATTCAGAATGCCAATCTAACATTGGTTTGAATCGTCATATAAAAACAAAAACATATAAAGCAATTGTATAAAAAGTCATTTAAAACACATAATATATCACAAATATAAAAATAACTACACAAAAATAAACACAAAGTCTATTCATTTACGTATTCGCTAATGGTATAGAATGCCCTCTCCAATAACATCTGTTTCACGCACTGTTTAAAATGTTTAGAGCAACCAATTGACCGTACCTCGCCTGGAAGACTATTATAGAGTTTTAGACTCATTAATGCCGGAGATTTTTTTGTTAATGTTAATTTGTGTTGTGGAATTGTCATAATATTTAATTGTCTAGTTTTGTGCGAATGTATTCATAATAAAAAATATTAAGATAATTCTCTAAAAACTTTTTGTTTTATTTACAATTTACATCGTGCGT
Source organism: Cetonia aurata (assembly GCA_949128085.1). Taxonomy (NCBI): domain Eukaryota; kingdom Metazoa; phylum Arthropoda; class Insecta; order Coleoptera; family Scarabaeidae; genus Cetonia; species Cetonia aurata. Next base: position 62,983,815 of record OX421884.1, on the reverse strand, counting down.
TTTGGTTGGACCATCCTTTATATATTTAAAAATCTCACTGAATACTTTTAAATTGCTTCTGCGGTGATGTTCTATAATACTGCCTGAAGATGGCCAAGCTAGGCCGAAACATGTAAGTTGCCTCTAAAGATATGACTATAATAAACTAGAATGGAATGAACTATATTCTTATTTACTTTATCAAAAACACTATCATCCATTTTAAATACAAAACAACGATATAACGAGTAAATGTTCTCATTTGTTGATCAGACCTCGTACGGTCAGCCCAATCCTCATCCATCCAGCACCTTAATATTTCACTTGTAGGTATCTGGTATTGGGCACCGCAGGTTCAAGCCTTGGTTTGGCCAATCATGATAACCCGATTTTTCTGCTGATTAGAAGGCAATTTTGAGATAACGAAGATAACTGACAGTTCAACTATCTACCCCTCTAAAAAAACTCATAGCATCCTAAAGAAAATCATTCTCTAATTCCACATTTCATCACGCAAAACCATACATATGTTAAATAAAGAAAAATTAATGTTGTCAAATTTAGAATATTAATTTCTAAAGAATAGGTATGGAAACGAAAATGATATATGTATATTTTGGTATAATTTACGACATCTGAATGTTTGTGTGCGCACCACCAATGTGACGGCCTCGAATTGCCACCGCCGACTAAACAACCCCTTGTCCAAACAGCCATTATTGGAGGAATGTCCTCCGCTCCTGTTTTATGTGTTTGCAAAGGCCGACCGATAACGTCGAAGCCGAGAAAATGATCTCTGGTCTATTTGCACAACGGTTCAATGCCTCTGACAAGTGCTTCTGTATTTACGCAAATACAATATCGTCTAAATGATTCGGGGCACTAATATATTTTTACAATTCATTTAAGATTTAGTACTGCTTATTACACATAATATAGTCCAAATGTCTGTCTACGCTTCTTGCAGTGTTGCTGGTTGTTAGAAACGTATCTATTTAACGTGAATGATCAATTAGCTAACTAGTTTAGCTATAGTGGTTGTATTAACAACGAGTTGAAAGTCTCAACGATAAACTTTCTATTCTCATAAATTTTTTGATGTTATAACCAGTCATAAAATGTTTCAAACAGCATCTGCAAAAAAGAAAGCATTTTTCATTGCGTTCTGTTGCTCCTTTATTGGTTCAACAGTTAACGGAGCTAATTAATTTATCGTCTTGCCTAATGTCTTAGAAACACGATTAATCCCATTCCAATAAAAATTGCGAGTAGATGCAATGTTGCCAATTATGGTTCAATTTCTATAGATTGGTATTTTTCAAAGAAATTCGAATACGTTACAGTGGCTACTATTGATTATATATTTTTTTGCAAAATTGCTTTATTTTAGTATATAACCGATGCTTAAACATTATTTTAGTATATAATAAACGCTACTTATTTTATTAAAAATAATAGGGGAGGCTTAGCCTCCGTAGCCTCCCCTGACGAACAGCCACTGATACGTTACGCTATAGATCAAATAATCTACATAATCTTAATCAAGGACACTATTACTGCTATCTATTAGTTTGTGAACGAGGTTGTTGATTGCTTGGAAATTGCGTGGATATCCTGCAAGAGTTTTTCATAACTGAACACGGGCTCTAGACTGCATTGATCATAAAATATTAAATCAAAAATTTTAATGTTGCGACGTAAGGCATGTTCCGCAGAACTTCTGCAATGTAAAGGCAACTTGTTATGATGCCTTGTAAGTGGGTTCTCTTACTCCGTACGTGCTTGGAACACCGTGCCTCAAGGTTCGATTGTAGGACCAATGCCATTCTTATTAGTAACGTATGGACTTGTCCCTCACCACCATTTTCTATAGTAATTTCAGTTTTTCCAAATTATGTTAAAAAAATACGGTGTTGCCATTACAAAACCACCTGTTTAGTCACTACCGGGTTATCAGACAACAAAAAAATCACCATATTTTAATAATAAAAAAATTCCACATATGTGGCAATATTTATGTATGCCGTACCGTATCATGAGGAACGTCGATTTGACAAATCAATTCAAGATATCCTTTTTTTAATATTTACGTTGATGATTTCTAAGATTAATCCTATTAATGCATAGATACTTCATGTTAATATTTAGTTTTAGAAGCAATTTTAATAAACTGCCATCTTTTTTTGCATGCTATAGCTTTCTCTATCTATAGTATCGGTTTTATTTTTGAATTAGTAGCACACACGCTAATATACCTGAAAATACCCTTTTCTTGAATAATATTAACCTACACGAAGGTCGTTATCAAAACAATTTAAGCAATCTATGCCAAACACTCTCATAAATAACTTTAAATTCGATGGAATTCTGTTTATATCATCGGGCTTCGTTGTAAACTCCACAATCGATTCGCCGCTAATAATTCGGGCTGAATTTTCGAAAAACAATTGAACTTTGCCTTCGCTGAGACGCGAACGTTTAATAGAGTGAAGAGTCCGGGTTCCGTCTTATTTTTTACAATACCTAATAAGCTGTTGCTATTCGGTTGTGTTTATAGCCGTAGTGTACGCATAAACCCGTAAGCGTTAACGATAACTACACTGACTGCTCAACTATTTCGTAATAGTTTTGTAATCAGATAAAACCGTTGATAAAATATCAAATGGATTCGTCCTTCGCCTAGATATTAAAGTCCTAGATTCGATGTTTCTGATATTGCAGGCGCGGACATATGTACATAAATTTGTCAAAAATTGTGTTTTATAATTGGGGTGATATATAAAAATTCTAAAACTTATTTTATAACCAATTTCTAATATGCATTTCCGAACAGTATTTTTAATAAGTAATAATTTAAAAAATATTAGCAGCACTGAAAATATTTTATTTTAAAACCACAATTGCATAATTTTATACATGATATGATTCCATTTGAAACGAGGCATCTCAAATAAATCTTTACCTGGCTATGATTTATGTAAAATTTTTGTCTTAAACAATTTTTTGGCGTAACTTTTGTGAGGAAGCTGAACGCGAACGAAAACTGAGGGAAACTTCGTCAATTACTTTTGTTGCTCCAGGTAAACAAAAATTTTTAACCTTTAACAAAGTATAAAGTTTTTCGGTAGTTTTCTTGTTACATCAACAATTTTTTTGTGGACCTTCTGGAACAACAAACTTTGTTAATTTTAACAAAATTTTTTTGCTGTGCTCCTCTACAATTTTTTTTTTCCCTAAAAAGGCTAAAACAAAAATTCACGTAAGTAATTCGATCTTTTTCGCTATCATTATTTACGATTCGCGAAAAATAAAAATTTGTTATCTGAACATCATTTGACTAATAAACATCTCTTCCATTTTCAACACCACGAGAATGACAATCCAATGACCTCAGCATTTTTGAAAAACACTTACATATCTATTACACAACTCGTACACGTTCCAACTGTGAGCTGGAGTATAATGTCACCTAATTGTCGACAAATAGTCTTGATAGTTAGTACCAATTTAAGTCCCCACTACGATATGCCTACGCAACAAATAACTATAAAGGTGCTTCGCTATTGTGTGGCAGCTCCAATTTCCACTGAACGTCATTGGATGAAATATATGTACGGTAAACAAAATATCTAATGTCTCTTCCTCGGATCTATGATTCAATACTTTCTTCCACGTGCAGTTGAAGCGCAGCTTCGGTTGCTTTTGGAAACATACATAATACTTATATTTTGTTTAGTTTACATATCTGTTAGTTCACCCGCTTAAAATGCCAATCGACCGGGTTTGGTGCTAAAGCAAGTGAAAAATAATCAATTACGGACCACTGTGTCAATATCAGAATGTTCACAAAAATCGTAATATCATATAGAAACAGTTGAACTATTGTGTAATTTTTTTGAGTGACTCTGTATATTTCCATACAATTTTAAACCGTGCTCCTTATGAATCTATGTAACCCCTAATAAAATATTTTGAAAATATTATACCACTTTTCGTATACAATATATGCGACAAAATTTAAGAGCTGATTCCTGAAATTCTTTTGATCATTAAAGTTCATATGAGTATATGTCCAAAACGGTTTGCTTTAAAAGTTATTGAGTGTTTAATAATAAATTATGAACTATGGCTAACACGATATAATATCACAATTGGTTCTTCAAAATCAATTGTGTTGAGAGGGAATTGTTTGTCATTTCAATATTTGACAGTAGTTGTCATTCAGTCAGTACATACAGTAGTCGTACAGTAGTATTCATTCAGTTTATTGTCAGTTTCTGTTTTCTAAAATGAATTACACGAATGCTGAGATGGGTGATATGCATTTTGTTTACGGTCTTGCCAATGGAAATTCGCGTGCTGCTAGACGTCTTTATGAAGAACGATACCCGTATCATACCGCATCATTCAATATTTGCCCGTCTTCACCAACGTCTTAGTGAAATGGGAAGTTTTAAAAAACAGACGACTGATAACGGGCACCCATTTACAGTGAGAACTCCACAAGTTGAAGAAATGATACTAAATGAAATTGAGGAACATCCTACTAGAAACACCAGAAAAATTGCGTTTCCTTCAAACATTAGTCAGGCCACAGTTTGGAGAATATTGAAAGATCAACTGTTGTATCCATATCACACTCAACAGGTGCAGGCACTTTTTCTAGCAGATTTTCCGCAAAGAGTGGCTTTTTGTCAATGGGTGCAACACAAAATCGCACAAATTCCTGACTATTTGGCTCAAATATTCTTCACCGACGAAGCTACTTTCTCTAGAAACGCGATTATTAATTTTCATAATAATCACATATGGGCCCCGAAGAAAATCCGCACGAAATAGTGAATGCCCGTTATCAACATCAATTCTCTGTCAGTGTGTGGGCCGGAAATGTTGGAGATCACTTGATAGGTGCACATTTTTTATCGATGCGGTTAAATGGCGAGGTATACCGCAATTTTCTTGAAGAGGAGCTACCACTATTGCTGCAAGAAGTTCCCTTACAATTAAGATTACAAATGTATTTTATGCATGACGGTGCTTCAGCGCATTTTAGTTTAGTTGCTCGCGAGTTTTTGAACAATACGTATCCAAATCGGTGGATAGGACGGGGAGCTCCACAACCGTGGCCTCCTCGGTCTCCAGACTTCAAATAGTTTGGACTTCTTTCTCTGGGGTCACCTTAAATCTTTAGTTTATACGACTCCCATTGAAAATGTCGATGAACTGAGAAATCGTATTATCGCAGCTTTTCAAACAATTCGAAATATCCCTGGTATTTTCGAACGGACTCTCCAGCCAATACAACGGAGGATAGAAGCTTGTATTGCAGTTGGGGGCGGTCATTTTCAACAGTTACTATAAGTTAATTTTGTTTTACTAATTATTTTGTTAATTTATAATAAAAACATTAATTATGTTAACTTACTATTAAACATTGTAGATCTTTAGAAATAAGCAGTTTGGGACATATGTTCTTATGAACTTTTATGATCAAAATAACGTCAGGAATCAGCTCCTAAAGTTTGTCGCATATATTGTGATTCACGCTGTATATACCGACACGAATATGCATGAACGTGCGCCACCTGTATATTATATACACTACCGGCCAAAAATGAAGGATCACTGCGGAAATTATAAAAAAAAGTGCTACATGTTTTGTGAAACTAAAGAAAACATATTTTTTTTATAAAACAAACATTTGTTTTTTATAAAATAGAAGAATATTTATAATAAAAACATAGAACAAATAATATTTATTATTTTATTATTCTTGAAAGTAACCACCTTTGCACTGCATAATTTTTTTGCAAATTTTTAGCAATCTTAAGACTAGTTTCTGGAGGATATCTACTGGTATAGTTTGCCAAGCATTCACTAATTGTTCCCAAAGTTGCTTCTGGGATATTGGACAACGGTTTCGTGCATTTCTGTAACTAATGGGTCTAACGGGATTAATGTCGGGCGATTGCGGCGGCCAAACCATATTTATGAGGACACCTTCTCTCCCCCACATAAGCACAAAACTACCTCCATGCGTAACAGTTGGTGCAACACATTCAGGCAGCATCTTTTCGCCAGCTCTCCTTCTAGCAAAAGTGCGCCGATTACTACCGAATACTTGAAATTTGCTTTCATCCGTCCATAGCACCTTAGATCACATATCCATGTCTCAATCTTTATGCTGTTTAGCCCATTCCAAAGGTACAACCTCAAAACTGTAAAAAACGATAAGAATGGGCCAAACAAAATAATAAATATTATTGGTTTCTATGTTTTTATTATAAATATTCTTGAATTTTATAAAAAAACAAATGTTTGTTTTATGAAAAAAAGATGTTTTCGTTTGAATATAACTTTAGTTTCACAAAACATGGGATCCCTCATTTTTGGCCAGTAGTGTACATATACATATGTATATATATATATATATATAATATTGTCAATAAAAATGGAATTATTATTATTATTAAACATTGTTTAATAAATTTCCAATTTTATTGAACTATAAATTTTATCAATATAATAAGACAATATACAGCAAATTTTTAACTCAACATGCATTATAAATACTTTTGTGTTTGTCTTCCTAAAAAATAACGACTCTAGATAAATTTACACATGACGATTCCAAACATTTTCCGATACAACAGACAAAATAATTACCAGGAAGTGGGGCATGATTATATGCCCCACGTTGGGCGCAAAACTGTGAAAGATAAAACTTGATCGATCACAGCTACGAAGCGGTCAGTTCCCCTGAGGGCGAAGTTACACAGATAAAAATAAAAAAAAAGCAAAAGAAACATCTACTACTAGGATAGTGATGTTTGTTCAAACGTTTATATCAAAAAATATTCAATAAAAATATTGTTTAATACATTTCAAATTTTGCTTATATTGAGAAGTTTATTAAAATGAGACATCATTAGATTTGCACTCACTTCAACGTATCGTAATATGGTCTTTCAAATGTATTTGAATAGAATGAACAACAAAAGGTCCTTTGTACTCTGCTAAACAAGAATCTGATATTAGGAATTTTGAACGTAATGATTTTTAGTTAATTTTATCGATATTTAAATAGAAATTTTAGAATTTCCAGAGACAAACAGATTATGACATTGCTCTTGTATTGACTTGTGAGCTTCATAAAATCATGTTAATGTGATTCTGTCACAATATATCTCAAAAGCATTCATCAATTTCATCATCCATTATACCACACTTTTTCGTTTGCCTTCATAAATATAACGGCTCTAGACATATTTCTACATCCAGAACCCAAATATCTTTTGTTAATTTGTCACAACAGATAAATAAATAAAAGTGTGAATATATTAAAGGTATATATTCCAAACAAACTCTGCAAAAAAAAAATGTATTTATCAATATCAGAGTTGCTTTATTTTCGTTTGTAATTAGTGTCATGTCAGGTATACTTACTATCCATTATTATTAACTTAGTAAATTTTCAGACTTATTATCACGGTAGGGTTAGTGAGAATGAGGTGCTAATAAAAATTAGTACTGCATACTATCACGCATGATCTGGTCCTTAATGTTATTGTATTCTAGACGAATAGATATATAATTATTGTGTACAGGATGTTTACGGTTTGTTTATATTCTTCCATAGAATTTCTGGTTAGCAGTACAACTTTAACTCTTTTAGCGTTCGAAATTCTCTTTTGCAAATAACTCAATTCAAAGAATCAAACAAAAAACTTTGTTTCCTATATTCGCAGCACTCAGTTGAAAGAAAAATTTGGCAAACATTTGGCAATACTGTTGAAACTTAGTATTTCGAAGCAGTAAAATTTATAACCGGCATTTCTAACCCCTCATTCATCTAGGAATTGTCAACTTACTTTGGTCCATATAAATAATATGGGTATAGAAAATAATTCTTTATTTATAGCCTACTCATAAATATTCCAGTGAATAACCAATACAGTTATGGAATAATACTCTCAGGAAAATGCATGTGATGATTGCATTTGCACTTACATAAATATTTTTTACTATATACGATGTCCACTCAATTTCTGTCTGTGACTGTACATGTATTTCTGTTTCTTCATCTACCTCATCTATTTTCTTTTCGGTGCACTGTAGATTTAAACGCCTTCTGCACATTACAGATTTGTATTTAGGCATTTCAGCTATTGGCCTTGTCAGAACGCAGGTGTTCTGATATATTTGCCCAACTCTGTATATGTCTCGAACTTTGCTATCATCGACTTGTTTGTTGTTTCATAACCTGCAGGAGCAACTTTCATAACATTCACAAACAGGTACTAATTACTAATTATGGTCATTTACACCAATAGCCTGCTTTATTTAACATCATTAACCATTTTTTTCTCTTTGTCTCCAAGTCGACGATTTTGAACAAAACGCAAGATGCGATACGGTTTAAAATTTTAAAAATTAGTCGTTGGAATCTAAGTTAGTAAGGATTAATTTAGAATTGCTATTTAAGTATTTATTGTACACGAGATTTATTATTTTACCTTTGGTAGGGGTACTGTGATACGAACATATTATTAAACTTGATTGTGACGGAATATTTACAGATATTTATAAAATAGAAATAATATGATTCTTGGAAATTATAAAATTAATTTTATACCTCGATTAATCGATCTAATTTGTAGTTATTATGTATCATATTAGAGTTTCAACGATGTTTATTCATTATCTTTTATCGCTCAAAATAATAAAATATGCTTCTCATGTTCAATAAAATACTTTTAGTATACCAATTCACCGCCTGGGTCCGCATTATAGCGATCCTGTAGTGTAAGCGAGATACACAGAGGTATCCGTGCATTAGAACGGTAAAGAAGTATACGGAATATTCGACTGGATTACATTAGCATATTGCTATGATGCACTCGTATTTGCCAAGAAATCCACATTTCTACGCTGTCGCCGCACAGGCGCGTGAGCCGTCGCACACGTGCGTGTCAGATGCATTTTATATTTCGTCGGGAGAACTACTCGCTCGTACTATTTAATAAAACGCGTTGTTGGTAGGTAGATAACGGTTATTTTAAAAATGGAATACTATACGCCGGAGCAAAAACTCTTCATGATTAAACACTTTTACGGTGGTAATTCCGCGGAAGTAACTCGGGATTTATTTGCAGCTAATTTCCCCGAAAGTCAAATTCCCAATGCAAGCACCATTCGTAGGACCGTTAATCGATTTGAAACTACATTTTCTTTAGTAAATAATAAAAATAAAGTTGTTCCGGATAAGAATGTAAGCGATATAGAAATTCGAGTATGTGCTTTAGTTGAAGTAAATCCCACTATGTCATCTCGAGAAATTGCCCGCGAATTAGGTATCTCTAAAACAACGGTTCATAAGATTTTACGTACTAATAAATATCGTTCATACAAATTTACAAGTTCACAAGTACTTCTTCCCGATGATTATTATCGCCGAATGGAATTTTGCGAAAGAATGATAAATAAATATCACGATAACCAATTTTTTTTTAACAACGTATTGTTCACAGATGAAAAAACATTTTACCTACACGGACATCATAACCGCGCAGTTTGTCGTTACTGGTCGCGTAAAAATCTACATTTAAATATACCAACGCGAACGCAGTATCCACAGAAGCTAAATGTATGGGCAGGTATCATTGGAAATCATATAATTGGGCCTTTTTTCATTGACGGTAATTTAAACGGAAATAGATACCTACAGTTATTTGAAAATAATATTATTCCGGCAATACGGGAGCGATTCAGCAAGATGGTTGCCCAGCACACAATACACGCATTGTAACAAACTTTATAAACGCGGTTTTTGAAAACAGATGGATCGGTAACTCGGGCCCTATTAAATGGCCAGCGCGGTCCCCTGATCTAGCTCCAATCGATTTCTTTTTATGGCCCTTTTTACATAATACAATATACGGATACGGTGATCAACGGCCATCAAACCTAGAGGAACTGCGCGCGAGAATTATTGAAATCAGTAATACTGTCACAGCAGATATGTTAACAAATGTTCGTCGGAATTTTTATGATGGGTTGGGTTACTGTTCTTATCAAGAGGGAGGTTTATTTGAACACTTAATAAATTAATTTACTTCAAATTTTATTATTGTTTAAGAATAATATTCTCTTTTAGCTAATTGCAGGTTTATTGCAACATTGAATACAATTCTGTTTTAAGAATTAAATATTTTATTTTCCATTATTTTATTATAGTTGCGTTTTTAGATTTTATACTTGTTGAACAATATTATTTTAGTTTTTATTTTAAAGTTCAGGAGTTCTGATTATTTATTTTTGATTTTTTATGCTACCCTTTATTATTGGCACTTTTATTTATATATTATAAAACTTAAATATTTGATTTATTTTTTCAGATATGTAGATGTTTATAATTATCTGATTATTTTTTATTTTTCTGGATTTATTATAAAATCGGAATATTTTTCGTTCGATATTTTATCCATAAGATAATTTGGGTAATTATTTCGTTTTAGAATAATTTTTGCTCTATTAATAGTATCAGATTGAAAAATTGAACTTATTAAAGTTATTATTCTGTCAGCTAAACTAATAATAACATTAATTTTTTGGTGAAATTGGTTGTGATGATTTACAATTGAAATAACCTTCGGATCATTTACACTTACGTAGTATACTTTTATCAAAGATTCGGGAAATAAAGACGCGATACCATAGTATATTTTTTAATTAGAAGGATTAGTATATCTTTACATTAAAATAAAAAAAATTCTGTCAAATATATTTTTATAATTTTGTAGAGAATGTAATGGAATAAAGTTTATTCAAAACTGAAAACATCTACATTATCATTTTCGTTGTTATTATTTTTAGACAGACCTAAAAACTAGAAATATATTAACAAATAATAAGTACATCTTTTAAAACATTGAACATTATTTTTTATAAAAATCAGAAAACAATCAATTTTTAATTTAACCCACTACTATAACTGAAGCAACTTTATCAATTAAATACAATTATTTTATTACGACAGGAATGTATAAAAAGATAAGCGAATATGATTTCTTTGTGGACTTAACCTAATTTTAAATCATGTGCAATCCTCCAAGATAATAACGTTGAAAAACAGATTTAAAAGAGAGAAAAAAACACAGGCATAGAGCAATGCAACAACGTGAAACTTACGTATCCGCTTAACAAACCAATAATTGTCGAACGGCCAACATTCGCATCATTCCGCTGCGAGATTTAGACTGATCCCCAAAACGCTTGTGCGAATCGAACGAATCACATAGAAACGAAGGAAAAAAAAACCAACCAACCACCGCTATAGAAGAGAGTTTATAGTTTCCAATCCTTTTAATGCAATTACCTGCTTTAGGTGACTACTAATTGTAGATGCGTGAAAGAAAAATATATTCAAAATAAATCTCAATTTGTCCGGAGGAACTCGAATTAAGCTTAATCCATTAAGACTGGAAAAATCGTGGAACGACACGGGTACAAGTGGAATTAGTTAAGGCGAATCCTTGATGATAATACCATATATGTGGGTGTTGTGTTACCTTCGCCTGATTAAGTGTAATTTCTCCAACGATTAGGGGTTTAATTCAGGATTGGGTAGTGTTTAGTTAAATGTCCACTTTCGATCAAATTGAGGATGGTTATTAATGCGATAAGGAATTCCATTGCGAGGACAAATAATTGAAATAAATAAATGGTGTATAAATTTGTTTGCGATTGAATTTATTGATGTGACTAACATTTAAAATTATTTATCGCTTGAAATTATCGTCAAATATATTTGTTTTAATTAGTGTTTTATCTAAATTGCGATCAAAAATGTGTAATGTTTATGTTTTAATTCTTCTCCTTACGATAAGCAAATATGTTTTAGGGCATCAGAACAAATTCAAATTAGATACAGTACTTATTGTAGGGCAAGTGTCTTTGAATTAAATTTTGCATAAAAAACATATATTTTATAATTTCTGTATTACTTACCAATTATAAAACGCAAACAGTTTCGACATTCTCAAAGATGCTAATTAATTTTCTTTCTATGATATAAAATATAATTTACGGAGAATATTTAAAATACTTTATTCGTATAACTTCGAAATCGTATGAATCAAGTTCGCATAAAAGCCGACTCCACTGTATACACACATAAAAATTTTACGGAGTTAAATTAAACGGAGTCGTAGCTTTCCTGAAAACAGTTAAATTGTCACTAAAAATTTGTTAAAATAACATTAAAAAGACATATTTTACACTTTTCGGAAATGTTTCTAACTACACCTCATGTAGTTAGAAATTTCCAACTCCAAAAAGCAGAAATATAATATCTTTGGACGGTGTTACTCTTTGTTTAACATCAGACTCAGATAATAATAACACCAACCGGAAAAAATGTAACAACTTTTGGCGCTGATAAACGATTTAGCAACAGCCGAGAGTTAACGTAACACCAAAATGCGAATTAATAAATCATTATATTGAGATTTCAATTTCGTAAGGTTGTTAGAAGAATTCCGAAAGGAGAAAATTAATTCCTTAAAGTTGTTAAAAACGGAGAAGTTTATGTAAGGTAAAATTGAGGGATGTTCGGTACTTTCAGTGCTTTTAGGTGAGGTGGGATCGCAGCTAGCGCAAGTGCCTTGTATTTGCCTGTAGCAATCAGTGTAGAAAGTATTTACATACGTGACGTACTAGGTAACAATGCAAAATACATTATTTGTGAGGGTGAAATACCAAAACTTGAGAAAGTGGATGAAGATAATAGACGTAAACATAGATGTTAATGCTATTAACAAAACAGGTAAGTGTTCTCCAACTGTTATAGTATCCTTATGGTATTAGTAAATATGCTGCACATATGCATGCCTATAGGAGCAGGTTTTATGCGTCGCGGACAACGCAAAACGCCTAGTTCATTGCGCCGTTCACCCAATTCAGTAAAATAGTTGGTGTCGTGCGCCAACTATTTAATTGGGCTGACTGGACGGTATACTACTCTAAGCGTTTTGTGTTGTACGCAACGCATAAAACCTGCTCTTAAGCTGGATTTTCCTACGAGCTGCAGCAACATGCAAAAGCACAAAGAAATTGAGATTGTTTCTGGCGCAAGGTTTAATTTCAGAATTAATAATTGCTTAATAGTCAGCTTAGTAATTTGTAGTGTATGTTTCTTGTAGTTGCTGATAAATTTGGCATACCATAATTTTTATATTTTGATGAAGCTTGTTACTTTTAGTCCATTTTATATGTAACAAAAATCCCAAAAGAAAGGTGAAAAAATCCCTTACCACAAAATTAGATAACAAATCTAAATACGTATTTCGGCAACTAAGTTGCCATCTTCAGTAGAAACAAGCGTAGAGCAGTGTTAAACATAGTGTTTTCGGCTAAGGTAAACCTTGGAAGATATGCTCTTCACCAAATCACTAGTGGAATAACACTGAGAGTGTTATTTATTATATAAAACACTATGTTTAACACTGCTCTACGCTTGTTTCTACTGAAGATGGCAACTTAGTTGCCGAAATACGTATTTAGATTTGTTATCTAATTTTGTGGTAAGGGACTTTTTCACCTTTCTTTTGGGATTTTTGTTATAGTTTTCAAGCCACAGTCTCCACCCATCACACCATTTTATATGGTTTAGTCAACGTGGCGTTACATTAGTTGTAAAATTAGAGGGAGAAGAAGTTGCTAATTTGATGCCATTACTATTTTTTGCTAATCGGATGTTACAATAAAGCTAAAACAAACGACGACGAAATGCTTATTACCGCACTGATAAGACGCTTACCGGAATGTAATATGGGCGATTAATGTGCAAACTAGAAAAAATACTGTAAAAAACTCGTGTCACAATGACTTTGTAATGCTCCTTCATTGAATCACTCGCCGCTCCGCGACTCGTTATTATATTATTATATACTTGTACTCACATTACATAAACGTCATTGTGACACTTGTGTTTTAAAATACTATTACCATACATATCTGTATGTATATAAACTAAAATTTGTTTTGTATTTTAAGTACATATTGAAATACATATTTATGTCTTTAGTAGAAACTTTGTTTTTTATGTTCTACTTTACCTTTCCCATTTTAAGCATTTCTTTTTTTTTCAGTTTATAAAATCAATTTTTTATTAATCTTTTTGGATTACATAAAATAGTGATCCTCACTCCATAAAACAGTAGTATGAATCTTAGCGGAATCTAGTTAACACCGAAGTACATTTAACTCCGTAACCTAACACTGTGAGGTGTTGACGCAGCACCGCAACTGGGTTCATGTAACTCCGACACGGAGTTCACGTTACATCATAACGGAGTGCTTGTAACTCCATAAAAAAATTTATCCAACTCTGTAACGGAGTTCTGCTAACACAAAATAAGGGTATCTTAACTCTGCAACAGAGTAACGATCACACCGCCTCGGGTTAAAGCCAACTCCAAAATCAAATAATTTCAACTCCATTAGGAATATCAACCAACTCCGCACAGAAGAAATTTTACACCGTAAAGTGAAACTTTAGCTACGTAAAAGTGTGATTTAACTCCGAAGCACTAATATTAGTATTAAATTACCCAACTCCGTCACGTTTAACTACTTGTGCATTTGGTGTGTATGAAATACGTACAGGGTCATACGTAAAGTAAGGGAACAGGGGCCAAAGGGGCATGTTATATATAATGTCTATTGAAATTTAGAAAAATTAGTTTTCATTTTATCGCAAGAAATATACAAATATAACCGCATTTTGTTCGAACTTATTTATTTTCAAAAGAAAAGTTTCATTTTTCACCATTTTGCCCCGTATATGGAGCAAAATGATGATTACCTTGGGGTAATAACGGCATCATTAAACTTTACTGTTACAACATTTACAGTTATAAACCAACACAGTACCGTTTTCTTCACACATGTGCACAGAAATTATCAGACAATTTCTAACATACAGAACAACTAATCCAGCATTCATTATATTCATCTTCTGTTTTGGCTGTACAACTATCTGGACCTTGTTTGCGCTTTTTCGATTTTTTAAATTTTGTAAGAGAGAATTTTCTTTTTCCTTTGCTTGTCCTGGAGAACACTACAAACTTTTCAACCATTTTACCAAAATTTCGTGATTTCGTTTTCTTTTAATTACGCAATTAATGGGGAAATCTTGGGAAGAGCTTCTGAAACAAGAGATCTGGGTGTGCTTTTAGATTCTTGTTTGCTATTTGATAAGTAAATAGAGAGTATGTGTTCGTCGGCTTCTCGTACTCTAAGTTTCACTTTTCGTTCCTCCATTTTTCGTTCCTTCCTTTTAACAATCTACAAGTTATTGGGCCGTGGTTGGTGGGAATATCTTCCGGACGCTTCCCACCGACCACGGCCCAATAGCCCGGAAAATACCTTCTTATATGACACCGGCCGTGAAGGCCTACATTCTCTGATTAATCTACAAGTTATTAAAACTTTATATTTTGCGTTTGTGGTCAGTAAATTAGAATATGGATCAAACATTTGGTATCCATTCTATAGTACTTATAACACCGTTATTGAGCGTGTACCAATTGAAAATTTTTATCTTTTAAAAAATCTGGAAATTATCTTAACTGGAATACGAATTATAATATGTTGTTAAATGAACACAATATGCAATCCTTGGCTCAACGTAGAACATTTCATCATGCACGGTTCTTGCATAGACTTGTGAATGGTAATGTTGATTGTTCATACCTGTTGTCTAATGTTAACTTTAATGTTCCTACAGGGTCATCACGCTTTGTGCCAAGATTTACATATGCCACCCCTAGAACTAATCTATTTCTTAGAGCTCCACTCACATGGCACAGAATGCAAATTTGTTTTATGCAGATATTTTCACAGGTAGCATTAGCAATTAATTTCTATTAGTTTTTAGTTTTTACATTATTATTTTTTTGTAACGGTAATGGTTCATAAAATTCTATGGATTTTATTATTATTCTTAGCTAATTGTAGTTTGATATTTGTATTTCGTACTTCTTTGCTTGTCCAGTAATTAGGGCTTGGCCTGTTAGGCAAATAAACGGATATTATGATGATTATTAGTATTATTAAATTTAATGAGACTAATTTGAAGTAACAATGCGTAATAAATGCGTCTCTTGGGAAACTTGTCTTAACAAATAAAACTTGGCGAGAGCAGTTCCCAAAACTTTCAAAATTACAAAAACAAGATGAAGATTTGGTTTTGTTTGTCAACATGTAACGGTTCTTCATTCTGACTTAAAAAGGAACAATCCCGAAAATTCAAAAAATTATGATTATTCCGCAGATCAGTTATATAGTACGCAGTTTTCCTTTTTGCGGAAAAGCACTTCGAATAGGTGAAATGAATGTTTGAAAATTGAACGTGCATTTAGCACAGTTACGAATGTTACTCACAAATATTCAGCCGAATATAAGTTATATTATATCATCGGATCAGGCAAATCCATCTCATTAATAATATTTGAAAAGAAAATGAATGTAAAGCCCTGACCTTGTCCGAGGTACCAGGGTTTTGCTGTGAAAATGGGTCTACAGACATAATAAGTTTGGGAACTACTGCTTTAAAGTAACTCATGTCTATTCGACAAGTTCTCTCAAATTTGTCGCAGAGATTTATACAATTCCCAAACAGGGTCGAACATCGGTATAAACTCTTCAACCAACATTCGAAAAACAAGTAAAGACAGCTTCATTTCTGCGGAAAGTATAATACATTTATTGCTTATCTATGTGTTTGAAATCTCAAGAGGTTTTCATCATTAAACCTATATTTTAATTTCAAATTACAGTGTTGCAAAGTGAATAATTTCCGTTCGTGCATGTAATAATGCAAAATACATCCCATATCATAACGTGCAACCCCCTCGTATATATCAACTTAAGTTAACAACGTCATGAAAATTAGATAAATCATTAAAAATGTATGTTTGTTTAATACCAAATTACCCATTACGGAGATCAGTGTTATAATTTTTTATCGTACAATATACTCTGCTTCTTCTGCAGTTTCTTCAATGACTACATCTTTGGGAGATCATGCGACGCATGCATAGCACCATCAAGACCAGAAAGGACAGACATTTTTATTTAGTTGACAATATTTTGTCATTTCCTGATGTCTATCGCGGCAACCAGCAAAACGTTTAGAAGAAATTCTTGCGCTATAGAGTCCTTAAACCCGAAAAGTTTGACATTATTATAATCTGATTCTGGAAGCTTATAGACAGTTAGACACTTCAATCATAAGACGATTCAAAGATGTTTGTGCGAATCTAGATAAATAATAAATATTTTCATATACTTGATTTGTAGTTTTCTTCCAGAGATTATTTTTTTGAACATCTTTTCATTATAAAGCATTTAGCAAGAATTGAGGAGTATTCTTTGTGATTTAAATAGTCTTCTTTATCAAGAGATGGGGCAATATATTCCTTTAATACGAGAGTCACACACCGTCTTTCTAAGTCTTTCTAATATGGCGTTATAAGCTCACCAACGATACATATATTATAAAAATCCATCATTAACAAAAATCATGGAAAAAATGTTAATTTTATTTGAAGATAGGTTTAATATTAAACACACCATATTTATTATGAAAAGAAAACGCATTACAATCTTACCGCATCCATTATATTTGTAGATTTCTGGTGTGTATGTGTCAAATTCCCTAAACAGCACCATGGTGAGTTTATAGATCTTCTAGCAGTCTTAACAACTGAATTGTATTATCATATATTTACGTGTGGAATTTTATTTGTATTATAATACGAAAATAAATATGTTTTGTTCCTCAATGTTTAAGCATACGCGACATATTCTGACGTTGAAAAGTCACGACCAATCACAACAACCACCACCACAGAACCGCAGATTCAGTCGAACGCGCTATTTATTAGTCCCACTGATCGAGGTGGCCGTTCAAATAAACGAAAGCACATCGCTACTGGACAACGTATCAATAGCAACTAGTCCCAACTGGCGATACAGCAACGAGGACTCTGGCCAGATTGAATTGTTTTGAATGACTGGTTGTTGATAGTGTGCGTATAGTAAAAATTACTAGCGAGAGAAAGAGAGACAGCGATTCTAACGATGGCCACTATGGGACGTGGATGAAATAAGATCGGATGCTAGAGAGCTGGACCGGGCGCGTCCCGACGTCGACAGAGGATCGCATCTCGTCCAATTGCCGCACACTTCCATTTCCCGCGGAATTTTCCTTTATCGGTGATGATCATGATCGAATGCCGCGACAGAAAAAGGACAGAAACGTAATTTACACATGTATTGATAAACTCGTTTGCGATATTCAATTAGTATCTACCACTTACATACGCGTTTGTTATATATCTCTAATACATAAACATGTACTATGGTCATGACTAAAAGACCGGATTCCCGTGCAGTTGTAATATTTTCTTGTTACCTTTGAAATTAATGAAATCCAGACCGAAATTCGGGACGTGGAAAATGGCTTCTTTTAACACGGAATTCCCATATTTTCCCTTTTCCCTCTCTTGACTCATGGTTTCAAGTAAAATTGTAAAATTAATACATTTCTGCATGTACGTGTATTCTACCACACGTCTCAAATACTTTTACAATCACCTCAGGAGTTTCACAAGCTTCAAATCTGAGAAAAATCTGAGTACCTATTCCTTGGTCAAAAATAAGAAAAAAAACTTCTCATGACGGGTAATTCTCGACGATGGGTTTAGAACAAGAATTGTGGAGTTGGTGTTGATTGGGACTGTTTTCCATCATCTTTCAGCAGTGGTTACTACTGCCATCATTAGGATAGCCCTGATAAGGACTAGCAGATTGCTAATTCCATGGTTGGCTGTGGAATTGTAGGTACTCTCATTGGGGTGAATTGCCTTATGCGTATTTTGCTTCTGTAATATAGTGTACACACTGCTATATAATGCGATCGTATACTGACTTCTCCGAGGATGGGTATACAGGGTGAATCACAATATATGCGACAAACTTTTGGAGCTGATTTCTGAGGTTATTTTGATCATAAAAGTTCATAAGAACATATGTCCCAAACTGCTTATTTCTAAAGTTATACAATGTATAATAGTAAGTTAACATAATTAATGTTTAAATTATAAATTAACAAAATAATTAGTAAAACAAAATTAACTTATAGTAACTGTTGAAAATGACCGCCCCCAACTGTAATACAACCTTCTATCCGCCGTTGTATTCACTGGCGAGTCCGTTCGAAAATACCAGGGATATTTCGAATTGTTTGAAAAGCTGCGGTAACGATTTCTCAGTTCATCGACATTTTCAATGAGAATCGTATAAACTAAAGATTTAAGGTGACTCCAGAGAAAAAAGTCCAAAAGTATTTAAGTATGGAGACCGAGTAGGCCACGGTTGTGGAGCTCCCCGTCCTATCCACCGATTTGGATACGTATTGTTCAAAAACTCGCGAGCAACTAAACTAAAATGCGCTGGAGCACCGTCATGCATAAAATGCATTTGTAATTTTAATTGTTAGGGGACTTCTTGCAGCAGTAGTGGTAGCTCCTGTTCAAGAAAATTGCGGTATACCTCGCCATTTAACCGCATCGATAAAAAATGTATACCTATCAAGTGATCTCCAACAATTCCGGCCCACAAATTGACAGAGAATTGATGTTGATAACGGGCATTCACTAGTTCCTGCGGATTTTCTTCGGCCCATATGTGATTATTATGAAAATTAATAACCGCGCTTCTAGAGAAAGTAGCCTCGTCGGTGAAGAATATTTGACCCAAATAGTCAGGAATTTGTGCGATTTTCTGTTGCACCCATTGACAAAAAGCCACTCTTTGCGGAAACTCTGCTAGCAAAAGTGCCTGCACCTGTTGAGTGTGATATGGATAGAACAGTTGATCTTTCAATATTCTCCAAACTGTGGCCTGACTAATGTTTGAAGGAAACGCAATTTTTCTGGTGCTTGTAGTAGGATGTTCCTCAATTTCATTTAGTACCATTTCTTCAACTTGTGGAGTTCTCACTGTAAATGGGTGCCCGTTATCAGTCGTCTGTTTTTTAAAACTTCCCATTTCACTAAGACGTTGGTAAAGACAAATATTGAATGATACGGTATGATATAGATAAGTATGCAAAAAATAAAAAATAAGAGCGTGGAAATAGTTCTGGATAGTTTTGTCACATTGTTTTGTTCCTTTGGGTACGATCTCGCAGCTTTGTTAGCATATTCTTGTTCCGTAAACTGAAATGACATTTTTAGAAATGTCAAGGCAGGCACACATTTCAATAACCATGAAAATATGAGATTTGTCACAAAAACGCTACTCGATTCTAATAGCGAATCGCGCAAACAGATGTGGCAACGATGTTCCTTTTTCTTATTGCAGGTTGCAAATTTAAAATAAAAGTTTTTGGAAAGGCAATTTAGTAGCAGCTTTCACAGACATTAGAATAATAAAAAATATAATAAAATTTGTTCAATTGCATATCATAAAAAAATAGATAATTATTCCAATCACTATTTAAAGATCTCTCGTAACATACGCTGCAATCGTATGGCGTCTCCAATTTTCCTATAGTATATTATTATACATCGTAGTGCGTACTGCTAGAACCGCAACAAGAGTGTAGTAGCAGAGTTGTAATATATTGTAGTAGTAAAAACTATAGTATTACCGGACGCTCTACTAGCGTCCTTGAAGGTCGTTACGACCTGGGGCAACACGCACGCCATCACATCGGAAGGAACGATGAAGCAGCCTGGATTTGGGAGAAAGGCACCGGTTGCGGTTATACGAGTGGCTGATTCGACCTTCGCTTATAGTGACGAGTCAACAGGCGAATATTCATTATGGAATATGTTTCAGTGTGTTTGTTTGGGTATACCCTCGAGAAAAACGCACGACGTGGAACGATTATTCGGGGTTTCGGCGATTAAATTACCGTAAACACGGAAGTGTTTCCTCCAAAATCCAGAAACGATTAGAGGAAATAGTATGTGAATTCTTAATACAGAAAGAAACGAATAAAATATCATATCTATGTATGTGGTAATCATAAAATAAAGATAAATGAGCAGATAAAGTTTTATATCAAGCATGTGTAATTAATTAATTACACAGAAGGGAAAAAACACAATTTGAATAATAATAACAATACAATTTTGCATGATAAAATCATAACATCGAATGTGATTATCGCGAAACATGGCAGCGAATACATTGCATAAATTCCTTCGATTTAGACGAAAACAAAGAATGTGCATGTATTCTCACAACATATGTAATACGTTAATATGATAAAAAATATTCGTTCAACCTATTAATAGCTTCTCTTTTTCAATGATGTTAAGAAAGATTTTTATTTTATCTAACAAGACATGATTACAGATTTAGGAAGCAAAGAAGTTATTTTCCACTCATAGTTTATGCCCTCCGAAAGCGAAATCTTTCGGTAGCATCACTATCTTCATTTTATTCATCATTCTTCTTGTTCAACCTTCATCCCAAGCAAAACGCGGTGCCCTCGCGTGTTTTTGCTTTTTTTTTATTTAGGAAAAAGATATGTGAAAATAAAGATAAATGTGAAATTGACTTAAATAAATGTCATAGACTTATATAATAATAACAAACATAGTAATAATACCAATAAGGTGACATTAAGTTGAATAGTCGAGACATGGAAACAATTGGAGAAAACAATGAATGAATTTATAGAAAGCAAGACTCTGCCTGGAGGAAGGACGAGGCACCAGGAACTGAAGCTGGGAAAAGAGATGGGGTATAGTCAATCTTGTAATGCACCAAGTTATACATAAATTTAATAGAGCCATTTAATAGAGCCCGAGTTACCGATCCATCTGTTTTCAAAAACCGCGTTTATAAAGTTTGTTACAATGCGTGTATTGTGTGCTGGGCAACCATCTTGCTGAATCGCTCCCGTATTGCCGGAATAATATTATTTTCAAGTAACTGTAGGTATCTATTTCCGTTTAACTTACCGTCAATGAAAAAAGGCCCAATTATATGATTTCCAATGATACCTGCCCATACATTTAGCTTCTGTGGATACTGCGTTCGCGTTGGTATATTTAAATGTAGATTTTTACGCGACCAGTAACGACAAACTGCGCGGTTATGATTCCCGTGTAGGTAAAATGTTTTTTCATCTGTGAACAATACGTTGTTAAAAAAAAATTGGTTATCGTGATATTTATTTATCATTCTTTCGCAAAATTTCATTCGGCGATAATAATCATCGGGAAGAAGTACTTCTGAACTTGTAAATTTGTATGAACGATATTTATTACTACGTAAAATCTTATGAACCGTTGTTTTAGAGATACCTAATTCGCGAGCAATTTGTCGAGATGACATAGTGGGATTTACTTCAACTAAAGCACATACTCGAATTTCTATATCGCTTACATTCTTATCTGGAACAACTTTATTTTTATTATTTACTAAAGAAAATGTAGTTTCAAATCGATTAACGGTCCTACGAATGGTGCTTGCATTGGGAATTTGACTTTCGGGGAAATTAGCTGCAAATAAATCCCGAGTTACTTCCGCGGAATTACCACCGTAAAAGTGTTTAATCATGAAGAGTTTTTGCTCCGGCGTATAGTACTCCATTTTTAAAATAACCGTTATCTACCTACCAACAACGCGTTGTATTAAATAGTACGAGCGAGTAGTTCTCCAGACGAAATATAAAATGCATCTGACACGCACGTGTGCGACGGCTCATGCGCCTGTGCGGCGACAGCGTAGAAATGTGGATTTCTTGGCAAATACGAGTGCATCATAGCAATATGCTAATGTAATCCAGTCGAATATTCCGTATACTTCTTTACCGTTCTAATGCACGGATACCTCTGTGTATCTCGCTTACACTACAGGATCGCTATAACGCGGACGCAAGGCGGACAATTGGTATATTTTTATATAATTTGTATGGCAAAACAAACCACGGTGTTATATATGCACGCATTACTATAGAATCGATAATAAAGAAAACGTATCTAAACATTTATCTCCTGTTTACTTTCTACTACATGGCTAGGTGATTGACCCTTGCAATTATCTTCGACAAACACACGTAATAGATTATATAATTTAACGCTACACATAAACTTACAAAATCCCCATAGTAAACTTTAGTTCTCATTGGTATATATGTATATAAATTATCCCCACGCGCGTGCATTGTATTTATTGGGATTATTAGAACATATTTGAATAAATATTTTTAGTCGTGACGTACTTAAAAGTTTATGTACCAAAACAACTTTACCTTGTTTAGATTATATTAACTCCTTACAGTATTAAAAAAAAAATCCGGATGGTAATAATGAAGCTCTAGAATAATTTTGTTTTTAGTAATTAAACTTTTTTCTTAAATTTCCTGTCTAAGCCATATTTTTATTCGTTCAAAAAATATTGATTTGCAAACATCACATAAAAAATCTTATTTTAGGAATTCTAATAATACTTAACTGTTTGCATATGTTTAAGTGACTGATTCCAGGTCACTAAACACGACTACAACAAAAAAAAACTGTTTACTACGATTCAGTTTTCGTCCCTGCTGTACAGAATTAATCACTAATTACTATGAAGAAAACAAGAGAGACGGTAAACAAGAAAGACAAAAAAAGATTCTACGCATTAGCAATCGTGTTGAACGATCCAAGAAATTCGAAGGACGTTACATATGATTAAATTTGAAACGTCATGGCAAGGTTTGTTCTTAATTTTTGCCGATAATGAAGAACAAACATGCGTTAAATACATAATTATTTAAAAAATCGTCCAATAATACGAGATTTTGCCTTAGTTAGAATGCACCCAATCTACTAATAGAAAATATTCATGGATGAGCTAATAGATCGATTAACTAGGCCTTGGAGAAACATATTTTAATCTAATTATGAAGTTGGTGCAAAACTTAAACATTGTCTATTACAGTACACGTTTTTGACATATTTCATCTGTAATTAGCACAATAACAGAATTATTCATATTTCTTGGCAGTTATCTCCATTGCTTTTCTTTAGGTATATTTAAATCAGTGTAAACCTCAGATAGTTACAACATTGGCAGATGAGATTATGTTGTTTTGACAGACAAATAAGTGCCCAAACATTTCAACTGCCATCGTCAGGGTAGCCCCAAGAACGACGGTCAATTCCATATCTGAATTTTTTATCCAACCCTTGCCGTCAAACGAAGTTGCACGATTGTAGACAAACGTACCTGACATAGAGTTACTTAGATTAGATTAGATGGGTTTATTAAATTTGATTCATCTGTTCATAAAATGAATCGCAAATACTGTCTTCCCGCATTTAACAACCAATCGCAAACGATCCAGTGGCTTATATTTATCAACTGTGTTGGTTGGTGTTAATGATATAAAGTAGTCAAAAGCCACCGCCGGTGCACAGTGGGATAGACCGACGAAAATCGTCTTAAAAATCTATAATTTTTTTATTTATTGATCTAGATTAGTGAAATTTGGTGTGTATACTAAGGAAGGTTTGCTATTTAAGATAGGGTGTGAAAATTTAGAAAATGTAATGTACGTCTATATTTATTAGCTGACAAATGTACACAAAAATTAAGGTAAACTATTTTGTCAGAGGAATATGGAAAGAGATTGATTTATTGCACCTGTTTAGTTCAAGGAATCTTTTAAAGAGAAGTATTAAAACAATTCCTGTAATACTGTTGTTAAATGTTTTCTTTAGGGTGTCATTAGCGTAAGAGATGTAATAAAGACATTCAGGTAAGTAGTAACATGTTTATTAATTTACCTACTAATAACAAAAGTTGAAATAGACTATTATTAATTCATGGATAGTATAAAATTTCAATTACGAAGAGATCAATAAACAAGAAACATTGTTCTAGCAACTGTTCTGCTTCATCGTGAAGCTCTATAACTTTGTTTAGTGAGGGAATACTCAAACTGGATATGTATAGATCCGAAGTATAAAATAGTGTATGAAATACATCTTCATTTGTACGAGTACTTGCACATTTTCGGGCATGATGCAGTTTATACCGCCGATAATTTTTAGTTCGTGATTCCTGGGCTTCTTCAGAAAGTTGTCCAATGAGCAAAATTGAATTATAACGTATAATATTTGCACAATGAATTAGTATCTTGTGAACAGACGATGGCATATAATACCAATTATTTTGTCGATATCTGTTTTTCAAGTTTTAATCATTATGTCATAGAAGACACCACTACATACAGTTTGCGCAAAGAGAATCCGATGCGAAACTTCCTGATATTAATTAAAACCTTAGCTAAACCCTGCAGAAGATGCTAATTCTTCCATGGATTGGCCAACTTTGAACGGCGATTTTGCAGTATTCCAAAAAAAGTCATCCCTAACAGACACAATCTCAATGCATTACTCGACACAAAACGAAACGGGAACGTTCCAGCAGTCCTATTTATAATGAAGTAGCAATTAATCTCCGAGTATAAATAAATATTAGTTGAAAACAAACGCGAAGATAACCAGACAAATAAAGATGCGAGACAACGATCGCCCAGTTATTTGTTATTATCCCAAAGTCCTTTGTTCTTTCTGTGTGATGAACTGACGACAAGTCTCGATATCTGCCCCAATGCATTGCATGTATGTATTTGTTTGTCGCATACACGCACAAGATTATCTGCCAACGGACGGTGATAGTTCACGTTTCGTATGGAAGAGTGGACAAAGGTCATTTTGGTGTGTTGAACTCCACGGACGGCTACTGGTGGATATGTGTGGAAATACAAGCGGGGCAATGCACAAAAACATCTAGTATGTCACTGGTTGGCTTCTTCCCGTGTCACTGACTGATGCGGTTTAAATTGGTACGCAACTTGTTGCATAAGGTCTTGTCGGAAAGTTTTATAATATTATTTTGTGTTTTTTAACAATCTCTTCGTCAAAATACGGAAGAACACTTGAGTTTTTAAAGCAATTTAGATATTTGTGCACATAAACAAATTATTTTCTAGAAAACGTTGAACTAATTGGTCCAAACATCTTCATATTACATTTTTCTAAACTAAATTTAAGGACCAATTAAATCGTTGAACAATAATAGAAAGAGCAAATATCTTATCATCGCCATTGGTGAATTTCAATAAAATTGCTAGTAACTTCGCTTAATACAAACTAAGAATTTTCTTTAGTACTACCATGCCACACTATTTGGGGCGTTACAAATTTTTCTCCATAATGCTGCACTAGCTAAGTTGATTCTCTTGCAATGGTATCTCAGAGAACATTAACTGGTCTAACGTCTTCATTGCCATAAATTATTTCTTTTAAATAACCCAGGTAACAGAAATCGAGGGGAGATAAATCTGGTGGCCATTTGATATTTTCAGAATGAGTTCCGATCCACCGGTTAGGAAACTGTTGACTTAAATAGTTTCGGACAGCCACTGCATTATGTACAGGGCAACCATCTTGCTGAAAGTAGATGTTTTGCATATTTATGTCGGGAAGTTGCTGTACAGTAGGTGGAATGTGGGTGTTCAGTAATTCTAAATATGCATTTGCGTTCAAATTGCCATTTATAAAAAAAGGCCCAATAATATGGTTGTTTAACAAACCTGCCCAAACATTTACTTTTTGCTGTTGCTGACTAGATGAACTTAAATATCTGTGCTCGTTTTGCTTGGCCCAGTATGTTGTCACAGATAAATTATGACTTCTAACCAAAGGAAAAGAAGATTCATCGGTAAAGATAATATTGTTTACCAAATTAGCATCTCGGTTAATTAAATCACTTAACTTTTCACAAAGTACTATACGCTTAAATGAGTCGCCGTGAACTAATTGTTAGTGTTTAGAATATTTAAAATTGTGATACCCGTTTGCTTTGAGTATTCGCTGAACGGAAGAACGGGATATGGCTAAATCATTGGAAATTGTGCCAGATGACATATTCGAATTTATTTCAACTGCAGCACATACTAAAACGGACGTATTATTAGAAATTCTCCGAGTTAGAAGTGATGTTTTTTAGTTTTCGACCGAACCGGTATTGTCGGTTTTATTTTTTAATTTAAAAATTGTGGCTTTATTTGGAATAGGCCTGTTGGGGTATTTAGCTGCAAACACGTCACATACCCTTTGAAAAGAATTGCCAGCGTGATACCACCGCATCATCTCAGCTCTCTCCTCCACAGTATAACGCGGCATTTTGCGCAAAAATATATATTTAAAACTTAGACGACCAACTTATTTGAACTGACTAATAATACTGATCCCTGATCAGTGATCAGTCTACACGTGCTATTATCGTACTACAGACCGACGGTATTCCAGGCAGAGGTATTCGCCCTTGCAGCCTGCGCAGAAATGATCGCAAAGGGGGGCTGCATGAGGAGGAAAACAAGTATATTGACTGATAGCCAGGCTGCTATCAGGGCAGTCTCGAGCCCTGTAACTAGGTCAAAACTAGGTAGAGACTGCAAACAATCCCTCAACTCACTGGCACAGGATCACACGGTGTCGCTGATTTGGGTGCCGGGACACGAGGATATAAAAGGCAACATAATAGATGACGAACTAGCCAAGGAGGGCTCCAAGAGCCACTTCATAAGTCCAGAGCCCGTATGTGGGATTACAAGGGATTCTGCTAAAAGGGAGATCTGGACCTGGTTGGACAATGCAAGCACAAACAAATGGAGGACGACAGAAGGTCAACTCCAAGTTAAAGGGCTAATAGGGGATGGGGATGCCAAGTTCTCTGATAACCTACTTAGACGCAGCAAGAAAGAAGTTAAAACCATTACTGGGTTGGTAACTGGACACTGTCCCCTGAAGAAGCATCTTTGAAACACAGGCCGAGTAAGCGAACCGTGGTGCAGAAGATGTGAGCTACAGGAGGAAACGAGTTTACATGTAATCTGCACATGTGAGGAGTTGAAAACACTCCGGCAGGAACATTTCGAGAAGGGTCTATTGGAGCCCTCGAAGGTTCTCAAGTTCCCACTGGGCAAGATACTGGGCTTTATAGAGAACACCAAGCTGCTCGAGTGGAAGTAAGAGATTTAATAGGGACGGTACAATGAGCACCCAGCTCAAGTGCCTGGACTAAAGGTGTCCCCCTAACTTTATGAATGAATGAATGAATATCGTACTACAGCACCACACCTCGCTGTTAGGTAGAGTGGGAGACGGTGGGTGTATATGTACTTCCCCGCCGGCGCCGTTTACTTTGCAAAGATGCAGGCTGTATTAGTTAGACACCACCAGATTCGATTCAATATTGGTTATTAGCGCATATATGCACTTCACATCGCTTTCTTGTGGTTTTCCTAAGCACAGACATCTAATGGCAAATGTTTTTACCTAAAAAAAATAGTTAGGATTTCCGTCGAAGCTATTGACAATTCGGACCAAAACCAACTCCCACCTCTTGTCGTTCCATCAAACATATTTCCTCAAACAACCTTTTATAATAATTATCTTTCATTAAAGTAAAGCTTAAGTATGATTGTTGTCTAACTCGTTACTTATAACTGAATAATTTACCACTCAAAATGTTAAAGACATGTTTCACTTCATTAACGTTCTGGTAGTTACAAAATGATTGCTTCTATCTCATAAACTTGCTCCAAGATAAATCCGAAATCCCTTACTCAGACATTCATTACCATATCAAACATCATACTGGAGTCTGCTTAGCATCTAAAGCTCTTTAAATAAATGGATCACGTTCCAGACGTAACTACATTAGACTCGACAAAAATAAAATCGAGCAAACTTCTTCTGAAGATTATTCGTTAAGCTGATGATAAAAAGAATCACTTGCGCCATTCTCAACATCAAATTTATCTAATGAAAGTTAAAATATATTATACAGGGTCATTCAAAAAAAAAAAAATGGACCCAATTTAATTGTATTTGGGCAGGTGGTGATAGTTGCGTAAACAGCCGCTAGAGTGCTCGCGTCGATAAGCAGGCATTTCGCGTCAATGTACAGCGTCGGGTTTTCTGCGTTCTTGAATTTGCAAGAAATGAGTTGCCAATTACAGTGCAGCGGGCATTTCGTCTTTGTTTCGGCATTGAATCTCCAACTAGGAAATGCATAAGTCGTTTAGTTAAAGAATCTCAATAAATTGGTTGTCTTTCAAAAGAGTAAGCGTGGCTCGACTTCTCATAGAGGATGTCAGACGAATAGAAGGCAGTTTTAAACACCCAGTATGTATTTTTACGCCACACAACCTTGAAACATATAAAGTGTTAACCACCTCGACCAATCCACTTATTTTCAAACACATCTAAATGCTGTCGAACTAAACGATTAAAATGCGGTCGTGCAGCATCCCGAAGAAACCACATTTGTCGACGTACATTCAAAGGAACTTCTCCCAGTAGTTCCATTAAATGATTTTGCAAAAACAAGAGATGATCATATCCATATCCATCGATCTGGCAACACAAATGGGCCAATAAGTTGTCCGTTGACCAAACGTTTATCGAAAATCTGTGCTGGATAATCATTTCCACGACGAACAGCATGTGAATTCGCCACAATCCAAATATGAGTATTAAGACAGTTATTTATGCCATTACGTGCAAACGTTGCTTCATCAGTCCCCAATGAAGAAAAGTTTGGAATATCTGCATGTGAAACCATCGGCAAAATTGCAGACGTAAAGGATGATCTTCAAGTTATAAAGTCTGTACTTTTTGCAAATGGAGAGGATACAATTGATTCTCGTGAAGTGTTCGCCAAACAATTCGATTTGATACATTTACTTGGCGAAATATTTTTCGAGTACTACTAGAAAGATCTTCTTCGACAATATGTAAGACTTTTATAGGTGTTGGCCTGTTAGGAAACCGCTCAGCGTACACACATAAAAATCAATTCTTAAATTAAACATGTGTATTTATTTGTAATCATATATTTCATTCAAAAATTAAAAGTTTGAGTAGAAAATACATTATTTGTAAGTAGCATATTTGTTCATTTATATAGAATTTAAGATATGTTTAAATAATATTTTAAACGTGAATATTATTTTGTTAAAACAAACTTTACAATAGTTAATTTAAACAAAGGAATTGTATCAAAAAGAACTTTTTCAATGTTCAAAGTAAAGATACCCATAATCTCATTGTAATAATAAACAATCTCATTGATTTGAAGAAGAATATATCATGAGTTTAAATTTAAGCATATATTCATTTCAAAGATTTATATTTAAGGGTAATTTTAAATTAAGAAGTTTTTTTTTGTTTTAAAAGCCTTTCGGGATCTAAGCCCATTGGCCACAATAACCTAACAACTAATGAAAAAACAAGAGGATAGACAAGGGACGCACTTTTCACGTTTCAGGGCCTATCGAAACGACTTCATAAAGACAAGCAAGAATCGGCCAACGGATAAAAGGTAACCCCACACAGAAAAAAGAAACATAGGAAACGACGAGAAGCTATTAAATAGTAATACCGGCCTCCTTCCTAAATCTAATGATACCTTCGTACACTTTAAAGTTGTTGGAACCAAGTAAGGTCACTACATTAGTTGGAAGTGGAATTTGCATTTTTGTTAACTCTTCCATGAATTTCTTTCTGGGCTCCTGATGTTCCACGCAGGCAAGGATGATGTGATCTATGTCAGCCGTATCATATCCACACTTACAAGTGGCCTCGTCAATAATACCCAATTTCTTAAGGTGAGCAGGAAAAATACCATGGCCGAACTTTAACCGGGCAATTGCAGTATAGCAAAAACGTGATACCATTCTCTGGTGATGCCATCGATGAAAGGAAATGGAAGGATGAATAACGGCATACTGTGTCATTCTTGTACGATAGTACGTTTGCCATCGCGCGTATTCCGGAGTGACCTTTTATCCAAAAAAACTTGACTGCGATAACGTTTGAAGCTAACGTGTTAAACAGCGTGATGATATCCCATATCACAGGATGACATCTATGTGGCTGACTGCCTTTCAAAGCTTCCAAAAGACTCCTAGAGTCACTCATAATTACAGTACTCTTCAGTTTTTGCCGTTCTATATAATTTAGCGCTTCCAAAATAGCCATCGCCTCCGCCGTGAAAATAGATACAACATTATTTAGTTTAAATGTTTGGCTGAAGTTGTTAGTTACGTCAAAAAAAGGCACACCCACACCCATCATTTGACTTCGAAGCATCTGTATAAATAAAATCTGCCGGAGATAAACTTTCAATTAGAGCTTTGTGAATAAGACAGTTCACTGTCGGCACTCCGCCATACTTTGGGAAGTAAATTGGGAGGGGCTGAAGGCTGTCGAAGAAGTTACTCACTGACACTTGAATTCTGGCGGTAGCAACCTTAAACGGCGTTATAAAATTATGTGCAGTAACCAGCAAAGGGGTTTTCTTTCTGGTCCAATACGAGGATGCTGAGCAATATAAAGCCAAACTTCGTATGTTCTGTATAATATGTCGGAAAGCATCAGACTGCAAATTTAGGCCATAATTAGTTGCCAGGAAATGATACCTCAACTTTAATGGTGGCTCCTGTGCCTCTCTATATATAACGCTTCCACCGGTGTGGACTTCATGGCACCAACACACATACGCAAAGAATTAAGAAGTTTTTTTTTTTTTTTTTTTTTTAATTTGCCTTCCGGGATCTAAGCCCATTGGCCACAATAACCTAACAACTAATGAAAAAACAAGAGGATAGACAAGGGACACACTTTTCACGTTTCGGGGCCTATCGAAACGACTTCATAAGACAAACAAGAATCGGCCAACGGATAAAAGGTAACCCCACACAGGAAAAAAAAACATAGGAAACGACGAGAAGCTATTAAATAGTAATATCGGCCTCCTTCATAAATCTAATGATACCTTCGTACACATTAAAGTTGTTGGAACCAAGTAAGGTCACTACATTAGTTGGAAGTGGAATTGACATTTTTTGTTAACTCTTCCATGAATTTCTTTCTGGGCTCCTGATGTTCCACGCAGGCAAGGATGATGTGATCTAAGTCAGCCGTATCATATCCACACTTACAAGTGGCCTCGTCAATAATACCCAATTTCTTCAGGTGAGCTGGAAAAATACCATGGCCGAACTTTAACCGGGCAATTGCAGTATAGCAAAAACGTGATACCATTCTCTGGTGATGCCATCGATGAAAGGAAATGGAAGGATGAATAACGGCATACTGTGTCATTCTTGTACGATAGTGAGTTTGCCATCGCTCTTCCCATTTGTCCACAAGAAAATGCTTGCGCGCCACACAAAGAACATCCTGCGCGTACACTTTATTGGATGCAGCAACTGGCAAATCAATAGCTGATTTTGCCAGAAGGTCTACCCGTTCATTGGGCTGTATTCCGGAGTGGGCTTTTATCCAAAAAAACTTGACTACGATAACGTTTGAAGCTAACTTGTTAAACAGCGTGATGATATCCCATATCACAGGATGACATCTATGTGGCTGACTGCCTTTCAAAGCCTCCAAAACACTCCTAGAGTCACTCATAATTACAGTATTCTTCAGTTTTTGCCGTTCTATATACTTAAGCGCTTCCAAAATAGCCATCGCCTCCGCCGGAATTAAGAAGTTGTAAATGTTATTTTTGCAATACAAAAAATAGGTGAGCTGTGATTGATGGATTCTAGGTTATACTGGCGGACGTGACTGTGCCTGTCTATAAAGAGATGGAATTGAGTGGGAAGGGGATTTGCATTTACAATTTATCTAGTTTTGGCCACGTTTTGCCATTGCGTTGTATTTTACATGTCGGTTTGGTTAAGTGTGTTTGCAATTCAGAATTTGACAAAATGGAAAACGTTTCAGAGGTTTTATGAGAGGTTTATTATGAATTTCTTAATCTAAAGATTCCGTTTTTTTTTAATTTAAATATTTCATATAGGTAGTAAACTGAAACAACGATTGTTGAATTTTTCAAACAAATCTTTTATTCCTATTGATGATTAATTTTTTTTAACATTAATATCTTTCTTATTACGCAACTTTTGTTCAGATATTTTTATGTTAACGATCTTATTTTAAGATGTTTAATCACCCTTCAAAAATAAAATCACAAGACTAATAGCGTACCCGGTATACTGCATCCTATAAGATTGGGTGTATGATGTGCTAAATTTTTGGCAATTCATTGAAGTGACTTGAAGGACGAACGAGTTGAGCTGACAATCCACTTTGCAAACATGGTCTGATTAATGTTATTATTATTATTAAGGAAGTGCCTATCAAAGGTCGTTCCATTGCGTTAAAAAAGAATATAAGTACGCACATAACTCAGGACCAAGAAGTCGATATTCTCTCATCAAAATAGTTTTTTAACGTTGATTTTGAAAAGAATTTTAGGCATTCAGGATTCAAAAGGTTTTAATACGTCAATTTGTAAATCCTAATTAAGGATACTTCTTCTTCTTAATAATACACCAAACATTTCTAAAGAAATTTTGCAAAATTTAAACCAAAAAAAAGAAGACATTCATGTGCAGGTGGTACCGCATATTACAACTTACAACTTAATTACTAGATACCTTCTATACTTATTACAAGTGTTAAACTTGCAACTCTTGTTTTAATTTATTCTTATCTCGTCCGTTAACGATGTAGGTATAGGGATCTCTAAGTTTATAAGCGCTGATAAGGTCGTATGGACAGATTAGTGTCACACAATCCTCAGGTAGATAGACGAGGTAAATCCATCATGAACACGTATATGGACACATCTTCATTTTATGCGGCGACTGTACGATCTGATGGCACTTATCTTACGGCGCATTGTTATCGCGACAAAACACGGTTGACCTATTGAATCAGTTAATATCAATTTAATGTTGTTGGCAACGGAGAACTAGTTGTTGATGCGTTAAATAAATAACGCATCAGGTCCGAGTAGTTATATCAAGATATATCTGCAAAAATAATACGTACTTGCTGCCAGAACTGGACGAAAATGTATTTGAATAAATTCATGAATAAAGTTAATTTATCTATTCATTCGTAATAAGCGTATTTTAGTGATTTAGAAGCTTTCGAATCAAGAATTTTATTTCTGTAAACTCGAAGCTGCCTACATACACTCCGCCAAAAAAGTATCGCATAAACTAAAAAAGGGCATTTATGAACCAAGATATTTTTATACGTTCACAAAAAGTTTGCCTCGTGTATGTGAACTATAAAAACACTAACAAAATAATGGAATTTAGCGTTTTTACTTTATTTTTTTCCTAAAAGAACACATTTAGAAAAATGCATATGTGTAAGGTTTGTTCAGTTGTTTATTGAAAGTCTTCCTATACGGACAAATTTTAAAGTGCGAAGTCAGAGTTCTGTACCAACGCTTTTAAAACTAAAATGAGCAATTTAACTTCAGAACAAGTGGCTGCTATAGTTGCTTTAACCGAAGATGGACGATCTCAAGCATACGTTGCTAATTTGATGAACATCAATCAGTCAAGTGTTTCTAGAGCCGTAGCCAGATATAGGGAAACAGGCACTTACAGTAGAAGACCTGTACCAGGTCGTCCAAGATGTTCTACTCGCCAAGATGACCGCTATTTACTACTACAAGCATTACGTCGAAGACATGTAACTGCGAGACAATTGCAGAACGACTTGGCTAGAGTCAGAAATACTCGTGTGAGTACTCAAACTATTCGGAATAGGTTACGACAGAGTGGATTAAGAGCATAGAGTAGCTGTAACAGCCCCTCGTCTCACTAGGAACCACCGAGTGGCTCGCTTAAGGTTTGCCAGAGAACATGTAAATTGGAACATTAATGACTGGGCCAATATACTCTTCACAGATGAGTCAAGATTCGGTCTTTACACCTCAAATAGGCGTATCTCAGTGTACAGACGAGACGGTGAGCGCTATTCGCAGTGTAATATCAGACCTAGACCTAATTTCGCTGGTGGCTCTATTATGGTTTGGGGAGGCATCTGTTTAACAGGTCGTACAGAGTTAGTACCAGTAGACAGAGGTACACTGACTGCCCACAGGTATATAACGGACATTTTAGAAGAACATGTAGTACCATATGCGCCAATTATAGGAAACGAATTCATGTTAATGCACGATAATGCACGACCGCATGTTGCAATAATCGTCCAGGAATACCTTAACGATGTTGGTATTCCAGTTTTAGATTGGCCTGCGGTAAGTCCGGACATGAACCCTATCGAGCACGTGTGGGACCTCCTTCACAGACGGATACGAACCCAAAATGTTGCCCCAGCGGACCTGCATGGACTAGCAAATGCTCTCCGTGACGAGTGGGAGAATTTGGATCAGGCTTATATACGGAGGTTAATCGAATCTCTGCCAAACCGTATGCGAGCGGTCATAAGAGCCAGAGGTGGCAATACTCAGTATTAAAAGCTACTGTTATGACATTTTTCTTTCCAAAATTATAATTTCTTGTTTTAATAAAAATCTCAAGTATGAGTTCTTGTTTCTATTTGGCCTGTATTTTATTTAAACAATCATAGAAATTATATCTTAGAGCGCATTAAAGTATATTTTCAACTTTATGCTACAAACAAAGATTATGCGATACTTTTATGATTCAAAACTAAATTATGCGATACTTTTTTGGCGGAGTGTATAAACTGTGAGTTAAAGTTTGTAATAAAACACCATATAATTTCAATAATACTGTCAACCAGAAGACATCTATTTTCTCGAATCCAATTTGACAGAATCGGATGTTAACAATTTTAGCTAAAAACATTAAAAAACGGACATTTGTATCCGATTCGATGGGATTCTTGCAATAATTCTAAAGAAGGTTGCAAATGCCATTGCAGATCCACTACAATATTTAATAAAACTCTCATTTGCTGAGGGAGCTTTTCCGATCGGTCTGAAAAAATGTAAAATAATACCAATTTACAAACGAGGGGGTTCCCAGAATATTGACAGCCCGATCGCTATTACTTCAGTGTTTCCAAAGATTTTTAAATATGCTTTTTTGTTTCGACTGTTAAAATTTTTGTATAACTTTAATATTATTAGCGAGAATCAAAATGGTTTTGTTGGCGGAAGATCAACTTTTGAGACGTTTCATCGGAACGTTTTGCAGTATCAAGGCAGGGGTGAGTGCCTGGTGGCAATCCTTTCGACTGCGTCAATCACGATATTCTGATTAGGAGATTGTGCATAGAAGGTTTAACACATAAAGTTACACAACATTTCAAACCTTTTAATACCATACAAATTGCGAGGTATAACGTGTTGACAATTGGTATGATTTTTACTAAGATTAATGATAAAACTCCTGTTCTCCATTAGAAGGATGTGGTATGTAGCATTTCTTGTAGCGATTGCCAAGGATGTTAACTTAACATAAGAGCAATGCTCACATCGGAAAGCGCTCATGTGCTTTATCTCTCCATGCCCAAGATAAAAAAAACATAACTTTGATTGTGATGGTATTACCATCCTTGAAATGGAATCAAATTACAAGAAACGATCATTTTTGGAAATGGTACATATTAATAATTGTAATAACTTCATAAATTTCAAAAATGATACACATCAGTTAAGTAGTATTTATTGTAATATTTTGCGGCGATAATTTTTGAACTTTTATCTTGTGATCACAGTATTTCAACTTTAAAATATCTTATTGTATTTTATAATATACCATTTTAACGTATTTATCAATTCGCAATTGTAACCAGGAAAAGAAAATATTTATTACATTATGTAAGTACTTTACGTAATGAATGCCCCAGATTCAAATCATAAAATTTCAATTCTGTCGACATTTTTACGTCTTTCGTACAGATATGCATACGCTCATATGCCGACCTCCCAAAATGATGATTGCTCTCTTAAAGAAAAAAATTAATAGGTGCATGCCCCTCTCAAAATCTGCCAAAGTATTATACACAATCATACGATAGTGGCACAAAAAAACATACAGGTTTATTGACCCCAAAAGTTACCAATCCGCTTTTATTCGACATTTCATACTAATTGGTGTCGACTCGCAATGAGATATCTACAGAGGTTGAGTGTCCAGTCGTTAATTGCATGTATTATAGCTCATTTTACAATGTGAGTGTTACAGATGATTGGAAAATTAAATCTAAACCAGTCAGGATAGGGTAATAACTGCGTTTAAAAGTTAAAATATGTACAATACATATGTAAGACAATCACCGGTTCTTCAGTATTGAAACGATATCTTAATTGGTCGTTTGTGTATTTTCGGAAAATCTCCATCGTATTTTGAGGTTGTTACCTTTCAGAATTGTTTTGTATGCATATATACCAATTGTCCGCCTACATCCGCATTATAGCGATCCTGTAGTGTAAGCGAGATGAGGTATCCGTGCATTAGAACGGTAAAGAAGTATACGGAATATTCGACTGGATTACATTAGCATATTGCTATGATGCACTCGTATTTGCCAAGAAATCCACATTTCTACGCTGTCGCCGCACAGGCGCATTTTATATTTCGTCGAGAGAACTACTCGCTCGTACTATTTAATAAAACGCGTTGTTGGTAGGTAGATAACGGTTATTTTAAAAGTGGAGTACTATACGCCGGAGCAAAAACTCTTCATGATTAAACACTTTTACGGTGGCAATTCCGCGGAAGTAACTCGGGATTTATTTGCAGCTAATTTCCCCGAAAGTCAAATTCCCAATGCAAGCACCATTCGTAGGACCGTTAATCGATTTGAAACTATATTTTCTTTAGTAAATAATAAAAATAAAGTTGTTCCGGATAAGAATGTAAGCGATATAGAAATTCGAGTATGTGCTTTAGTTGAAGTAAATCCCACTATGTCATCTCGACAAATTGCTCGCGAATTAGGTATCTCTAAAACAACGGTTCATAAGATTTTACGTAGTAATAAATATCGTTCATACAAATTTACAAGTTCACAAGTACTTCTTCCCGATGCTTATTATCGCCGAATGGAATTTTGCGAAAGAATGATAAATAAATATCACGATAACCAATTTTTTTTTAACAGCGTATTGTTCACAGATGAAAAAACATTTTACCTACACGGGCATCATAACCGCGCAGTTTGTCGTTACTGGTGGCGTAAAAATCTACATTTAAATATACCAACGCCAACGCAGTATCCACAGAAGCTAAATGTATGGGTAGGTATCATTGGAAATCATATAATTGGGCCTTTTTTCATTGACGGTAATTTAAACGGAAATAGATACCTACAGTTACTTGAAAATAATATTATTCCGCCAATACGGGAGCGATTTAATATAAATGAAGTTTGGTTTCAGCAAGATGGTTGCCCAGCAAACAATACACGCATTGTAACAAACTTTATAAACGCGGTTTTTGAAAACAGATGGATCGGTAACTCGGGCCCTATTAAATGGCCAGCGCGGTCCCCAATCGATTTCTTTTTATGGCCCTTTTTACACAATACAATATACGGATACGGTGATCAACGGCCATCAAACCTAGAGGAACTGCGCGCGAGAATTATTGAAATCAGTAATACTGTCACAGCAGATATGTTAACAAATGTTCGTCGGAATTTTTATGATCGGTTGGGTTACTGTTCTTATCAAGAGGGAGGTTTATTTGAACACTTAATACATTAATTTACTTCAAATTTTATTATTGTTTAAGAATAATATTTCTTTTAGCTAATTGCAGGT
The DNA here is from genome assembly GCA_949128085.1 of Cetonia aurata. Lineage (NCBI taxonomy): Eukaryota > Metazoa > Arthropoda > Insecta > Coleoptera > Scarabaeidae > Cetonia > Cetonia aurata. The sequence goes on along the minus strand of OX421884.1, from coordinate 62,945,109 downwards.
TTATTGCAATGTTGAATACAATTCTGTTTTAAGAATTAAATATTTTATTTTCCATTATTTTATTATAGTTGCGTTTTTAGATTTTATACTTGTTGAACAATATTATTTTAGTTTTTATTTTAAAGTTTAGGAGTTCTGATTATTTATTTTTGATTTTTTATGTTGTTTATGAGGCTGTGATGAATTACTTCACTGACATGTTATCAGTTATCTGATGCTTCAAACAACTAAAAATATTTACTTATATCGGGAACACACTACCTCTAACAGTGCTTTTTATTTTTCAGGAATAGTATTTTCTACCATGTAATGTTATTACTCACTTATGCTATAACATAGAACTCTAAAAGGCTTTGATTTGCCTATATGCCCCAATACATTTATACGTGTAACTTATAATACGTCCGCTATCGTTTGTAAATGCCATCCGCGTGCCGCTAAGTATCTAATCGTGGCAATTCAAGGTGGCACGCCCATTTATAGTCGACTAGTAGTTACTAATACATGCATCGTGCTATGAACGGTTGCCACACTGTATATATACCTACATATTCCATAGTAGATGAATTGGGACGATGAGAATGCTGTCAAATAAACAAATTTATATTTTGGAAAATATTGCGCCATCATTTGAAATCGTCAAAATGATTTTGCCAAGTCGAAAATTCCAGAATATCGTTTCAATGAATTCTTTTATTCCGAAAGAGTGAGCACGCTCTTCATGAAAACATGAGGGATGTAATTGCTACGACTTAAAGGAATGATGCGACACAAACACACACTAGCTTGTGTGCTAATACTTATTCGTTAATCCCGTTATAATTGCATTAAGCGTGCCTGAATTGCACTGATGATATTGCTATCGTTAATAAGCCAGCGTCTACATTTTTTTTTTGCTCTCTGACGACAATCAAACACTAGATTATTAATCCAATTTATCTAAGACTTATTTTTTATATCATTAGCATCATTATCTAGTCGTAAATTTTAAATGTGTGTGCCTCCGTGTGTACAATGGATGTAATTTGTGTAGAGCGTTTGTGTTTAAGATCTACTGATAATCGTGAATGGATTATAATGAAGGTGCGTATGGCTTCAGTGTGCATTTAAGGAAAACTTCTTGTATTTAAAATAATTCTGTCGTCTTAATGACACCTCACAAAGATTCTTTGACCTAAATAAAACTATTATCAGTAACACAGAGAATATATTCATATAAAAGCAAACCGAGTAGTACAAACCAACAATAATTCCTTAGATTTCTCGTGTAAAAGAACAACACAATTGGTTGGTAGGTATTCATTTTTAAGGAAACATTACATACAACATATATTTTAAATACCTCCTTCCCTTATGAAACTGTAAATATCAAAATGAATATTTTCTACCACAATATTAAACCACAATAAAATAATTGGTACCCGCCCTGTTTTCAATAGTATAGAATTTAAATAGGACAATAGAGTACTGAAACTAAACTACAATTACTGTTATTCTGCGTACAAAAATATTTATCTCCGTGTGTGTGGTAGGCCTGTCACGATTATATTTGTAATGTATACCTTGGGGAGTTCGTTTAATGGATAAATGCTCAGGTTAGCGACAGCACATCCTATTTAAGACTGGTAAATAGTGAATAATAAACATATGACTTAGGCCTAAGGTGAGGCAAAAACAAGTACACGAAAAACTACTAAAAAGTCTTACACCTAAAATAGCCTCTACTTTTATAATATTTCTTTTGTTTCTCATGTACATTTCTTATTCTATTACATAAATTAGTATCAGGTTTATAGCTAAAATGTGTTCGTAAATGTCGATTAACCATTAGCATAGCAGAACTTTTCCCTGTTGAACAATGCACTGAGTTGCCGTAGTCAAAGAGGAAATTTGATTAAATTAAAATTAGCACTCCCTGTTGCGATTTTAATAGCATTCTGAATTAATTTAACACTGTTATTACGTTTTTCTTGAAAAACGCACTAAATTCTTCACCCACAAATTGTGCAGCATTGTCAGAGACTAACTGTGTAACCCAAATTGATGATATGATTTATCATTAATTTTGTGCTTTAGCATTACATCTGTGGCAGTTAATTTAAGTGTTTAGGTATTCGTTTTTATAACTTTACAACAGTTTTTATAGATAACGTATGTCACATAAGTTTTGGGAAAATTTTCGTCGGCGTAAAAATAACTGTAAATAACTTGCAATCTAGTAACCATGATAAACATATGTTCATTAATACTCAAACTTGTTATGACATTTCATAGATGTCAAATAATTTGTCCAATTATGTCGTACAAACTTGAAATACGGAAAAGCATTTACAGCCTGGTTGGACATGTACCCAAGCAAGAAATTGTAAACATATTTTGGAACCAAAATATTTCAAAGACAACCATTTATAGAACAGATGCAGAATGTGAACAAGGTATACCATACCTCAATTTACCAAAAAGCGGACGTCCCGGAATGTTGACCGAAAATCGCGCCAACCGAATCTGTGAAAGTGCAAAAGACCGCGTTGGAACGTCATGCCGAAAGTTATCCAGAAGATTTAATGTTTCTCATGAAACTGTAAGAAGGGTATTGAAAAAAAAGGCCTAAAGTTTCGTAAAAGACGTAAATGTCCACGTTATACAGAGGACCAGTTACGAAGAATTCCAATGTGTTGTCGTAGATTACGCCGAACTCATTTTGCAAACAATAAAGTGATCATCTTGGACGATGAAAAATATTTTACGTTCTCTCACTCAGAAATGAAAGGCAATGATGGTTTTTATACCGATAATGTAGAAAATTGTGCAGATAATGTTAAATACAAAACCAAAAAAAAATTTGAAGATAAAATTCTAGTTTGGTGTGCCATATCGGAGAGAGGAGTTTCACGACCTTATGTTGGGCATGTGAGGGGTGAGGCAGTTAATGCCAACATTTATACCGAAAGATGCCTACCGAAGTTGCTACAGTTTATTACTACGACTCATCCACGTGAAGAAATAATGTTTTGGCCGGACTTCAAGTTGCCATTATGCAAGAACGACTAGAACATGGTTAAAAGCTCACAACATACTCTTTGTGCCAAGAGCAGACAATCCGCCAAATGTACCACAAGCTCGACCCATCGAAGATTTTTGGGGAATATTGACCAGAAAAGTATATGATAATGGGTGGGAAGCTCAAAATGAAGCTCAACTAAGGCGAAGAATATATCGAAACATAAGAGAAATTGATATAAACATCGTCCACAACATGATGGGACAAGTTAGACAAAAACTGCGTGCCGGTGAGGACCATGGCCCTTTGTCATTATTTTAATTGTAGTTTTAATTAATTTAAATATAAGGTAAAATGTTGGTAAAGTGGTCATTTGAATAAATTACGTTACACTTACTTTAAAGAATTTAATTATTTTTCCCAAAACTTGTGTGACATACGTTATATCCACATAGAGAGTAATTTGATTTGAGTTCTATAATACATTTCGAAATAAATCTTTAGTGTCATAGTGAAATTCAAAGGTTTTTCTTATGAGGCAAATATCTCATATTTGAAAGAAGCAGATCAGACATTAGTATAGTAGCATATGCATAATGTCCTCATTTGCATCACTTTACGAAAATTTATGCTGAACGGCTACTCAAGATTTTATGCGACAAGTTGAAGTACACAAAAAGAAGTAAAATATAGAAACTAAAAGAACAACGATGAACCTCTCCGCGAGGTATCAATACAATTACAATGACAGTTATTTAAAAAGAAATTACTTAAGACTCTACGATACTGTTAAAAGTTTACGTTTAACTTATCAATACAAGAATTATTCGGTGGCGTAAAGTCGCAATTGAAACATTCAACTATTATGCAAATTACAACAAAAAAAAATGAAATATGTGCTAAATGAAATCCACATGCAACACTATTCCCACCTTAAAAGTTTGAAATAAACTTCTTTTCATTAAATTCCACAAATTGATATAGTCCATGTTTTATTAGCATAAATGTTTCTGTGTTGTCTATTCAAATTTGCTTGAATAATATCATTTCATGGCAAATGAAAAAGTTGATTGAATTGTTACCCAGAGGAATTAGTTCCGTCTTTTGATTAAGTACTTAAATCTAATAGAAAAGGATTATAGAAACAAAAGACTAGCTAAGTACACAAATTCAATTTAATCGTATTAAGAGTATTGTTTTTTAAACAAGTACGTAATTATTGTAAACGAAAATGATAATTTTATCTACGATACACAGATTAGATAATGTTGACTCCACTCCGACTATACAACCAAATCATAAATGAAACAAATCTACCGCTACTAAAAATACTCTTATTTTCAAACCACACACGAGCTCCATTCAAAAATCAGGCTCACCACCGGCTCGTAAAAAAGCTACTATTAAATAACATAATGGCCACTAACTATTTATGCAATAGACGCAACGCTATCTCTATATTATTATTACATTTTTTTCTCTCACAGTAGTTGTTTTTGCTCCACAAGCGACTCCATACTGCCTCGGTAAACATGTCCCGATAATGTTTACGTATTTCGCACGAGATCTCAACTTTAAGTACGCCAATATTATCGGAACTAATTACAGGATCCGTTTTAATTGACACAAGGGATATAAAAGGTCGTCTCTTTTTTTTTTAACTAATTAGCACAACGGCAGATTAACACCTAGTGTCTGAGCACTTTGTACGTGGCATCAGTTAGCATATATAATATACATATGTTACCTAACTGTAGGAATGGTATTTTAGTTTGATGATCGTTTAATAATAATAATAATAATAATAATGCATCTTTATTTTTACTGTAATGCACAAGCAGAAACAACGTCAAAACAAGAATAGGAGTACCTACATTTTAGTTTTTATAAACATTGTTAATTAAATAAAGTTAAGAAATTCAGTAACATTATAAGGTTCTATATTACATATACAGGGTGTCTCTGAAATAAGAGTACAAAATATTAAAAATGGGAAACCCAAATTATACTGAATAAGTATCCAAAAATTCGTACGCCAATTGCAATATCGAATATACAATTAAAAACTCATTGAAACGTCACGAATGTGCCGCCCATGGATCCACTATCTGTGTTTATACTATATCTTAAGGTCATTTGTAAATACAGCTGATACGAGTCAACGACTCCAATATTATTACGTACGCGAAATTTAAAGCAAATTTCAAAGAAGATATTGAAAGTAAAATGTGGAATCTATTAATGAATAACTCTATTCACTTGTGCGTAATCTGATCAATGACAGCTGTCTGAAATAAACATCATTGCGGTGTGCCGTACTGCGTGACACCCCCACTTGCCCTGCAGCATCACGTGTACTTACACCTGCATTTCTGTTCACAATATCCAGCAATTCTTCTTCGGCTCGTAAAATTCGACGTGGTCTTTCACGCCCGCGACCTTCGTAATTTGATAGCAATCGACCAGTTTCTCTTAATCTAAACACGGTATCCTTTATACACGTGTAAGACGGGGTTCTACGATTGGGGTATCGCTGCCGGTAGATACGTAGAGTTCTTTGACAACTTCCTCCTGCTTCGCCGTAGACATAAATCATATCGAACAACTCGCGTGTGGTAAAAGCCATATCCGATGTGTTCATGCGTAAGGATCCAGACAGACTGAGACTCAGAGCGTAGTTATACGTCGCGTTGCCTGCCCTACCTTCGTTGGTTAGAAGTGTAGTGTCTCAAATACCAGTGGCGTGACGGATATTTAATAAATATCTTTGCCATTTTTTTCCTCACGTATGCGTGGGAATTTTGGAAAAATTAATTTAGATAAAAGGTGTAATAAAATTAGGGCTTCCCATTTTTAATACGTTGTACTCTTATTTCAGGGACACCCTGTATAAGAATATGTCGCTCTTTTAAATGTTGCAAAGTCATTTTCTAATTTTATATTTAACGGTAATTTATTGAAAAAACGAATACTATTAATAGATAGATTTTATTACACTATGTACGTATGCAACTTTACACAAAATTAATTATTACTAGGAGGCCCATAATCTTTCTAATGGACGGTCTCGATCAATCACCCTGTATACTACATTCCAAGTCGCAAAAGGGAATTTAAAAGCCAGAGAAAACTTAATTTTAACATAAATATGCAATTATCGTAATTTAATTACAAACGCGATATTCTTTTCATTATCTATATCTATATAATCAATTGTTTCTAATATCTAATTTTATCTCAAAAATAACTAATCAACAAAAAAAACATTTTAGGCGACAATCCAATCGACTGCTTGATTAGACAAATATGTACGCTACCGGTGATGTAAACAGCACTCGAATAAAATCATCTTACAATAAACTAGATTTACATACAATTCCGTTTCAAAGACGATAACAAGATTTCAAAATTATTTTGAGTTCTATTATCGAAAATGACCTGAGGAGTCAAACTGCGATAATATTAACAACAATAATAATGTCGATGGATAGGTAAATAAATCTATTTTTCTACTGCTAAACAAATATTTATTTTACACATGTGTATGTACAATTTATTAATCTAATTATGCAAGGAATAATTAATTATATTCACTCTTAAAAATAAAAACATTATGTTTTATGACGTCTAGTATTCTGTAGTTCTTTTTTTTTTGTTTCCTTGGGTGTTTGTTCAACGTCTATTTTTAAAAAGAGGAGCTGTTAAACGCTGATAACCCCATGTGGTGTTAAAAATATAATAAACAATTAACCAATAACACTAGAAACTGTAAATTGTATATATCATTCATTTAATTATCGGTTGTAATAGCTGCAATAAAATTATTTTTAAATATTTTGCACATTACATCCGTATCGCTAACACAGATATAGCAGATTATGTATGAAACTTATTATGTCGATGTGTTTGTTACTAATACTACGTGATAGAGATGGGTCGTATCCGTATGATTCATATCTTTGGTACGAATCTTGCTTGGGCGTCAGTTGCTACGAATCCCAACTGATAAAAGTTTCCGTATTTCGTACCGACCTTCTCGTATCGGCTTTTTATTGTAATAACAAGTTTTTGTCCGCATTTCCGTCAATTCTGTGCATTTGATTTGTGAGTCGCATGAAATTTTTTGTATATCAAATAGAGGTTCTGTAATATGTATTATTTTGTACATATTTAGGAGCATACATAAAGTTTTCTGTTTTGATATCTGCCGTCGGTAACTTATGTTCATATTGTATTAATATTCGGTCTATTAACTTGCGTGGTTTCTGAATCAAGACATATAGGGTCTGCAGTTTCGGCCAAAGCCTGCAGTAGAAACTAATTGCGTTTTTTCTTTGGAAATTTGAACATTATAAAAAATAAAATATAATCGAAAATTTCAACTGATTATTACTTCGTTTGATTATTGAGTCTAAGAAATTAATACTTTTTTATTTGTCTCTTTTTCTTCTTGTGATATTTATGTTTTTATGCAGTGAGTTAATAAAATCCAAGAACATTTTAAGTCGTTTATCCGTACCTGTGTAACAAAAAAAATTTCTATATACGATAAAGACTCACACACAGACACAACTATACATAATAAATCAAATCACCCTATACAACATAAATTATAGCATTAGCTATTCGTTTTCTTTAAGATTTAACATTATGGCTTTATGTATAGCACAGTAGAGGATGTTCAGTTAAGTTGAATTTTTATGTTACTTTACAATGGAATGAGAATACCGTAAAAGATAATGATTAAAAATTGTGTAGGATATTAAATTACAGTGTCTACTGACTGTAATAAACCGATGTTATTTTGCTAATAAAAATAATTCGAAGGATCACATAAGATTGGGCCAGCGTGAAAGGGAGAGGGTAGTACTCTCCTCCGTAAGTGTGGTTTGTGTTGCCTACGTGTTAGTGGACTGTCCACATACATAATTCCCTAACTGTACGTATGTTTAGTTTTAGTTTATTGTATATTTTCTGACGATGCCGTTGTACGGCGAAACAACTGTCATTTTAACATCTTTAACAATAAAGTGTAAATCTCACAACTAGTTATTGTCTATTAATTACAATACTATAAATTTTAGCAAATGCTTTTGTGTCATCATTTTATTATTACAATCGTAACATCCTTAATTTATAATATGTATACGCATATTTACATCAGTATTTCGTTTACAGCACAAATGTCAATAGGTTATCTGAATTACACACTTAACATACGCCTAGGATAAGATCCGTTAGTGTAAAATCTATTCTTAATCGTTCTTTATTACACTTCTTAAATATCGTATAACTAATATCCCTATAATTACAAAGATAATTTGAAATTAATCAATAATAAATTTTGGGTATTTGTCGATTAATTGGATTCATTACGAAATTGTGTTTCAGGCACTTTTCTTTATTTTATTAAATAAATCTCTAAGTGGGGTATTACCTATTTTGGAAGCATTAAACAGAGATGCAGCAGCATAATTGTGTTTTTAAATACATACTCTGATATTGTTTATTTAATTCTGGCTTTGTAAATATGTAATAATATTTGCGGTTTAGATTAGTGAGGTAGATTAAACTGCAAGGGCTTTATGATAATCGCTGTTCGTTGTAAATAAGCTAATAATAGATGCAGGCCTGTTGAGTATGAATGCAGTTTGCTTTTACACATTATGTACAGCTGTTCCATCTATAGGGCTAGTTCCACATATTTCATATTAGGAGTAAAATTTATAGATTTATAAATACCTACAGAAATAAATACTACATAGGTAGATCTTTTTGCCATACCAAGTTAATGCTCGGACGCTGACATGTGTATAAAGGAGCAATTTTCTTTTTACCTGATTTTACGTGTATATAAAATTACTTTGCTTTTGTAAAATTTCATAGTAAATAATGAGTTAACGGTTTATCTTAATTTTCTATGTAAATTTACCAAATCCTTTTTATAGTGTACAGCACTCTAATGTAAATAACTATTAATGCTTCCTCTCTTCGAGGTATTCTAAAATAACAAATTCAATGTAATGACTAAAACAAATTACCGTCCTTTTCCGATCTCTCGCTGGATTAAAAAAATTATAAAATCATGTAAAAAATTACTACTACGGGGTTGTTATTAGAAAGAATTATTTTTATCCGTAATGCTTCCTGCTGCCCTATTTTACATTTAAAGAATGCTTTCCTCTTTCACATCTTGGTGTTAAAAAATAATTTGAACATTTAAAACATCTTTAATGCACCCTCTCCCGCCAGTGTTGTGAAAAAAAATAAATAGGAATAAAAAATAATTTAATTATTTAAAAAAACAGTCTCCTCCCTCCTTCTATATTAAAAAAAAAAACATCATTTGAAAAGAAAATCACCTCCATCCCTTCTTGATGTTAAAAAAATTGTAATTATTTATTTGAAACAGTTCTGCACTATCAAAAAAAGAAATAAAGTTTACAAAAGAAACACATGTCGCGTGAATGAAGTTTTACAAGTTAGGGGTATGTGTTCTTATTTCACATACAGTGTGGCAACCGTTCATAGCACGATGCACGTATTAGTAACTACTGGTCGACTATAAATGGGCGTGCCACCTTGAATTGCCACGCCTACTTAGCGGCACGCGGATGGCATTTACAAACGATAGCGGACATATTATAAGTACGTATAAATGTATTGGGGCATATAGGCAAATCAAAGTCTTTTAGAGTTCTATGTTATAGCATAAGTGATTAATAACATTACATGTGGTAGAAAATACTATTCCTGAAAAATAAAAAGCACTGTTAGAGGTAGTGTGTTCCCGATATAAGTAAATATTTTTAGTTGTTTGAAGCATCAGATAATCACTGATAACATGTCAGTGAAGTAATTCATCACAGCCTCATAAACAACATAAAAAAATCAAAAATAAATAATCAGAACTCCTAAACTTTAAAATAAAAACTAAAATAATATTGTTCAACAAGTATAAAATCTAAAAACGCAACTATAATAAAATAATGGAAAATAAAATATTTAATTCTTAAAACAGAATTGTATTCAACATTGCAATAAACCTGCAATTAGCTAAAAGAGAATATTATTCTTAAACAATAATAAAATTTGAGGTAAATTAATTTATTAAGTGTTCAAATAAACCTCCCTCTTGATAAGAACAGTAACCCAACCGATCATAAAAACTCCGACGAACATTTGTTAACATATCTGCTGTGACAGTATTACTGATTTCAATAATTCTCGCGCGCAGTTCCTCTAGGTTTGATGGCCGTTGATCACCGTATCCGTATATTGTATTATGTAAAAAGGGCCATAAAAAGAAATCGATTGGAGCTAGATCAGGGGACCGCGCTGGTCATTTAATAGGGCCCGAGTTACCGATCCATCTGTTTTCAAAAACCGCGTTTATAAAGTTTCTTACAATGCGTGTATTGTGTGCTGGGTAACCATCTTGCTGAAACCAAACTTCATTTATATTAAATCGCTCCCGTATTGCCGGAATACTATTATTTTCAAGTAACTGTAGGTATCTATTTCCGTTTAAATTACCGTCAATGAAAAAAGGCCCAATTATATGATTTCCAATGATACCTACCCATACATTTAGCTTCTGTGGATACTGCGTTCGCGTTGGTATATTTAAATGTAGATTTTTACGCGACCAGTAACGACAAACTGCGCGGTTATGATGCCCGTGTAGGTAAAATGTTTTTTCATCTGTGAACAATACGTTGTTAAAAAAAATTGGTTATCGTGATATTTATTTATCATTCTTTCGCAAAATTCCATTCGGCGATAATAATCATCGGGAAGAAGTACTTGTGAACTTGTAAATTTGTATGAACGATATTTATTAGTACGTAAAATCTTATGAACCGTTGTTTTAGAGATACATAATTCGCGAGCAATTTGTCGAGATGACATAGTGGGATTTACTTCAACTAAAGCACATACTCGAATTTCTATATCGCTTACATTCTTATCCGGAACAACTTTATTTTTATTATTTACTAAAGAAAATGTAGTTTCAAATCGATTAACGGTCCTACGAATGGTGCTTGCATTGGGAATTTGACTTTCGGGGAAATTAGCTGCAAATAAATTCTCGATTTACTTCCGCGGAATTACCACCGTAAAAGTGTTTAATCATGAAGAGTTTTTGCTCCGGCGTATAGTACTCCATTTTTAAAATAACCGTTATCTACCTACCAACAACGCGTTTTATTAAATAGTACGAGCGAGTAGTTCTCCCGACGAAATATAAAATGCATCTGACAGGCACGTGTGCGACGGCTCATGCGCCTGTGCGGCGACAGCGTAGAAATGTGGATTTCTTGGCAAATACGAGTGCATCATAGTAATATGCTAATGTAATCCAGTCGAATATTCCGTATACTTCTTTACCGTTCTAATGCACGGATACCTCTGTGTATCTCGCTTACACTACAGGATCGCTATAATGCGGACGCAGGCGGACAATTGATATATGCCCATGTGGCATTCTGTGAATTTACAGAAATGTGTATATAGTGTAATGCTCTCTACAGCACTCCTTCTACGTAAGTACGTAAAAATCAAAAAGGATGTATTTTAATATTTTGCAAGTTTTTATTTTATTGTATACATACTCTGTAATGCAATTAATTAATGCAATATTAAAACCGAATATAGGAATATGTTACTATTGTATATTCAGAATTAAAAAAACACTTAATGGTTATAGGTATATTTTACATAAAAAGAAATTCTCAATGCTCAATCCTTATATAACCTTACTTCACTCTAATAAGACACTTTAACTATTCTTCAAAACCATACAGAATTATTTTACAAGTTATCGAAGAAATAAAAGACCTCTTATTCACATCATGTATATGTATATATTATATTAACCCGCGCATCGATCTATATTAAACGAATATTATTATTTAAAATATTCCATTAAGGTCCACGGAAACTTTCCTCGATTTGAATACTATACAGAGTCCATCCAGTCAGCCAGTCTACTAGGATATAAATAACTGATACAGAGAGAGTGAATTGGAACGAATTAACCTCAAAATATGGATAACTTCTGATACCCTAATTAGTATTGCCACCGAGTTAGCGTCTGTACCATCGAAAAGCAGTACGTACACCTATGATATATTCCTGTTAATTGTATATTATAATATATGTGTATGGAGTCCGGAACAATACCCCCTCATTAGACGTAATGTCCGAACGAAGTTGCGGAAATATTTTCATTCAGTCACGTTTTTGCTTATCGCACAGATAAATGCGATCGTAATTGTATGATGCGTACAGTGTCTATGTTTGGTTCTGTCTAGTCGACTTAATGAATACATCAACTATAGGATTAGTATATTTGTAGTTTTGTGACATTCCTTCCTGATTATAAATTGGTATCGCTATAATAATAATCCCGAAATGGGAATTATATTTTATTTTATTAGTTATTTACGCATAAACATTACACATAAACTTTCTACGAAATCACTGACATATGGCAAGCCTGTTTTTATATTTAAATATAAAGAATCGCAACAGAAAACCAACGTGGACTTTGCCAGAAGTGAAGGCATTTTCATTCTGAAAGTCACAATATTATTTCAATTATGTATCGTTCGCGAGTTGTTATTGTAATAACGGTTTATTTAAAACGAATCCTGCATACAAATTAATGTTTATAACTTAACCACGATTTACACGCATTCTAGTATGGAATTAGGAATAACCCATATGAAGAATCATTCATGAACGGTAGAAAAACACTTGCTGATCCCAATGGAAAATGATACTAAATCATTTATAATGACCTCTCTGCGGTTTACAGTTACTTAATATGTACCATGTATGTATATTTATTTTTTTTACCGCTTGAATATAGCAAGTGAACGCACACGAGCTGGTGATGCATAAAAAACCAAAGTAAGAGCGCAAATTAATTAATCTGTGCAGAATAGTATCGTAATAATAGACTGTTGTTATCTCACTTCAATTAAATTAGAGAAATAATAATTATAATTAATAATAATTTAACATACTGCTGTATTACAAGTAATCTAATCTTTCATGAGTAGGTTAAAACCTGGAGACCAAGCGAGCACCATAAATTAAAAGAGTAATTTATTTCGAATCAAAATAAAACAACAGAAATAACACATTATCCCTTGAACAGATGATGCTAAGAGCGAAAAAACAAGAAAAACGCCCGATAAAAATCCTTTACACTCGGCGAGCATAAAGATAACGCTATTCACAAAATAATTATGTGAAAAATTTAAATAAATTTCTTATTCTTAGATTTTAATTTAGATAAAAAAAAACTATACGTTAAAATTTAGCAGATGCATGCTAGAAATTCTTGTGTATATTTTGAAACATAAAGAACATACCGCAAAAAAATACGTAAACAAAGACTTTAGGATTCTTTTTTTTTTTTCGATAAATAGAGCCAGATAACATTAAATTCTTCTAAAAAAAAGCCAACTAAGTTTTGACATACAGGATGATATTACTCTCCTAAGGAAGTTGGAGTTATAGGAACCTTTTCCACACTGAAAGCGGAAAGAAATTTGTAAAGTGCTATTATAATTAAACCATTCATTTTCGTAGAAACGAACTAAAAGGTAAAGGAAGCATGTTTATATATTGGTAAATTAATTTTAAAATAAAACATCCGTTACCCCACCCTGGTATTCAAAAAAACAATTTTGTCATTTAGAACATTTTTACTGCTAAACTGCTAAACTATTTTTTGGCAACTGATTTAGGGTATTCAATAACATGCCTTGTTAACGTTGACTTGCATAACGTACGCTAAAGTCCTCTATTCACATTATCTTGTCGTTCGCTCCTCCGTCACTTTTTTTAATAAAACCGCGTTCTGGGTGGATAACGGTCAATTTTAAAATGGATTATTATATAACAGAGCAAAAACTATTTATGATAAAGCCATTTTATGGTGATAATTTCGCAGAAATAACTAAAGAACTATTCTCAGTTAATTATCCCGCCAGCCCAAATATACTTAGGCAAAAAAAAAAAACAAGCCTGCTAGACCCTTAAATCCGAAGCTGCCCGAGTGAATCATTTCTATAAGCAACTGCAGCGTGTGGATTTAAAGCAGAGGCTCCCAAACTTTTTTTCCTCATAGACCACTTTGAAAGTTTTTGCTGGTTCCGGTGGACCCCCTGCAGCTACATTTCTACCATATTCCCCAAACTCGACAAAAAATGTGAAGATTAGATCTAACTATGTGTATTAATTGATTGTGCTATGAGTGGATGTCAAAAAAGTAAAGTTAACCAATCAAAAACGTGATTCCATCCAACTTTACTCCTTTGACATCTACTCATAGCACAAGAAACCAATCAATTCTCTCATATTTTATTTAGAAAACTCCCCATTCGGAGTGGTAAAAATAAAAAGAAAAATAGTATATTTCCTTGTGCTGTATTTATTCAAATATGTAATCATTACACTATTAATTATTATTGTTATCATATTACATTGTAATATGATAACAGTCGTAATATAATTAAAATTAAATATTAATAACGTAACGTAACTTCTACAATGACAATCACAAAATAGTCATAATTTTAGTGGGAGGGATGTACTTGATTGATTGACAGCAAATTATCAATATTTGGCTTCAGTTTTGTTAGGAATAACCGCAAATCTCCCCGTTCCGTAATATTCAATCTGCTCCTTTTTTTTTGTTAAAAGGTTTGTAACGACACTAAAACTTTTCTCGACAAGATATGACGAGGGAAATGCTATCAAAAGCTTTCTCACAATTCCCCACAGTCCAGGATATTTTTCGGGTATTTCCGCCTGCAGCCAAAATGTTTGATACCGTCTTTTAAATTTCACCCTTAGTTCCTCATTAGTGCTAAGCTCGAGTAGCTCCTCTTGTAATATCACATTCTCCACTTCCGTTTCATCAAGTGGATTTATGATCCATGGTGGTATTTCCATCATCAGAATATCTTCAAATCTGATTTTAAAGTCATCATGCAGGGCAATTAAATGTTGAACGTATGTGTGTGAATATCCTCATCAAAGCATTCTACCTGTGACAAGTTTGGAAACTGGGAAAATTCGCGCCGACTAATATTTTGCTTTATAAATTTCAATTTTCCAAGAAAAGCTGAAATTACACCCTTTGTTTTTATTAAATAGAGGCTGTCCCCTTGTAATTGTAAGTTAATGTCATTAAATTTTTTGAACAAATCTGTCAAATACGCGATGTCTGCTTTCAAATTGATCAGGTTTTCTTTTAAATCTGGATCTTTACTTTCCAGAAACTCTAAAACTGATTCAAAAAGTGAGGAAAATCTTGTTAAACATGCACCTTTCGACAACCAGCGTACTTCAGTATGTAAGAGCAATCGTTGAAAGTCTTCATCATTTTCCTCGCACAATTGTGCAAATAAACGCGTATTCAATGCATTGCTTCTTATTTTGTTAACTGCATTAATCACAAATTGAAGCGATTGGTGCAATTTAGCACTCAAATTTTTCGCTACTAGGTGTTGTCGGTGGATGACACAGTGAATTGCAGTTACCTCTGGTATAATTCTTTTAAGATGGCTTATAAACTCACGACATCGTCCGGCCATGGCAGGAGCTCCGTCTGTTGCCACCGAAATAACGTTTGTGAATGGAATCGATTTTTCCTTAAAAAATCACTCAGGATATTAAATATTGATTCACCTTTAGTGCGCGTCTCCAAAGTTTTCGCGAATAGTAGCTCTTCATGAATTTCTTCGTCCATAACAAATCGAACATATGCCAATAATAATGCTTCATTACTAGGTACTGAATATGGAATATGAAAGTTTTTACAAGTAACAGTCGCTGAGCTTCTTAAAATATCTGCCTACATTGATAAGTGAACTCAAGCCAACATTTTAGTTCTTCACTATCGGAACCAGATAAATTTTCGTGAACCCCCGCTCACGAATTGTAAACCCCCATTCTTTTGTCACGCCAACGTAGACCCCCGTCGAGTCTCCCGTGGACTCCTGGGGGTCCACTTGGGGGAATCACTGATTTAAAGTATCGTAATACTTAATTGTAAATATGCAAAGATAGTGCTCTTTTATTTTAGTATAACTTAAACTAGAAAATGACTATAAAATTTTAAACGAATTTGTCCTCACTCAAACTGGCACGCTTGTTTTTTCCGTAGCTGTACTATTCATAACACGGTTCGACGTTATAGAAGCAACATTTGTTTTTTTTTTTTCATAAATAGTAAAAACAAAATTGTTCCAGAAAAGAAAGAAAGTGATTTATTGAAATATAAGCTATGGTAAAATAGAATCCTTCTAATGCATCTTGACACATTGCTGGGCAAGAATCAATGCAGCAACAGTTTAAAAAAATTTCTTATAGTAACGTATGTCACATAAGTTTTGGGAAAATTTTCGTCGGCGTAAAAATAACTGTAAATAACTTGCAATCTAGTAACCATGATAAACATATGTTCATTAATACTCAAACTTGCATTTACATTTCATAGATGTCAAATAATTTGTCCAATTATGTCGTACAAACTTGAAATACGGAAAAGCATTTACAGCCTGGTTGGACATGTACCCAAGCAAGAAATTGTAAACATATTTTGGAATCAAAATATTTCAAAGACAACCATTTATAGAACAATTGCAGAATGTGAACAAGGTATACCATGCCTCAATTTACCAAAAAGCGGACGTCCCGGAATGTTGACCGAAAATCGCGCCAACCGAATCTGTGAAAGTGCAAAAGATCGCGTTGGAACGTCATGCCGAAAGTTATCCAGAAGATTTAATGTTTCTCATGAAACTGTAAGAAGGGTATTGAAAAAAAAGGCCTAAAGTTTCGTAAAAGACGTAAATGTCCACGTTACACAGAGGACCAGTTACGAAGAATTCCAATGTGTTGTCGTAGATTACGCCGAACTCATTTTGCAAACAATAAAATGATCATCTTGGACGATGAAAAATATTTTACGTTCTCTCACTCAGAAAGGAAAGGCAATGATGGTTTTTATACCGATAATATAGAAAATTGTGCAGATAATGTTAAATACAAAACCAAAAAAAAAATTTAAAATTCTAGTTTGGTGTGCCATATCGGAGGGAGGAGTTTTACGACCTTATGTTGGGCATGTGAGGGGTGAGGCAGTTAATGCCAACATTTATACCGAAAGATGCCTACCGAACTTGCTACAGTTTATTACTACGACTCATCCACGTGAAGAAATAATGTTTTGGCCGGACTTAGCAAGTTGCCATTATGCAAGAACTACTAGAACATGGTTAGAAGCTCACAACACACCCTTTGTGCCAAGAGCAGACAATCCGCCAAATGTGCCACAAGCTCGACCCATCGAAGATTTTTGGGGACTATTGACCAGAAAAGTGTATGATAATGGGTGGGAAGCTCAAAATGAAGCTCAACTAAGGCGAAGAATATATCAAAAGATAAGAGAAATTGATATAAACATCGTCCAAAACATGATGGGACAAGTTAGACAAAAACTGCGTGCCATTGAGGACCATGGCCCTTTGTCATTATTTTAATTGTAGTTTTAATTAATTTAAATATAAGGTTGTGAGTTCGAATCTCCATGGTATTTCATGTTTTTCTTTTCATTTAAAGTTGTCAGATAAAAAATATGTAAGTATATGTAATCCATCATCGAACGTATCCTACTTATACTAAAGGAGTTTCCTTATCAGAAACCACATTTTTGTGTCACGTGTGTCATTAAACGCCCATTAAAACATTTATAATATACTTAGGTAGATATTTATAGAACTTTGAAATGATTATTTAACACTTAGTACTTACCTGAGTTTTTGTTAGTCGACGATGAGGCTTCTCCCGTCGAAGCAACTTGTGTTTTCTTTGTAGCTGTAAACAGGAAAAATGGAATTAAAATAAAAAGAAATACTATAACCGCTGTGTTATTAATAGAGAACGGCGATTTTAACGGCGCAAAAACGCTTAGGCAGCGCACGTAAGACCAAATTATCAATTTATATGACGATAAAAAAATGTAAAATAGAATTTGATATGATTTCTGATCAGAAATGGTGATCTAAAATCATGAACTTCTTCTTTTGGGACCGCTAAAACAAATAGTATATTCAAATAGGATTCCAAATGATGTAGAGGTGTTAAAGAATCGCATTAAAGATGCCGAATTTCTTGTATAATTAAACTAAACATTATTATCATTTTAAACAAAATGTTTTATCTATAGATATTATGTACGACTATTATGTTAATAGTCGTTATTGAATCTATGCCCATTATTTTCGCCGGCTTCTGGTTAGTGAGTAAATCGAATGCGTGACGTGACTTAAGATTCAAGTAATTTTTTTTTCCTTCTTATTACTATGCTACAACATTTTTCGTGAGGTGTTTGTCCGAAGATTGAATGAATGTAACGCGTGACAATTACTAACAAGTATAAGCCATACTAAATAATGGGTGATTCAAAACTGTTTTATAATAGCTACACATAGGTCTTTGTAACGTACCCATAATACATAATAAATACATTATATATACACATATGTTACATTGTTGGGAATACATTAATGGGAAACTTGATCATCGTCGAATTCAATCAATTTCCATTTGCATGCGTAATCAGAGGCAATTTTATACTTGTCATTCATAATAATGCTTTAATAAATCAACGCCAATATCTAAGATGTACAAAGATCGACGTATTTATTAGATATATTATGTATGGCCGTAGTAGAGTATTCTAATAATGAATTGTTCAAAAAATAGTTCATCAAAGATATGACGAAAATACGGAAACAGGAATTCGAGTAAAGAAAACCTATTGACAATGGAAACTATTAGATTGTTTAACGCACCTTCTGATAACTGTAAGTCCATTCCCAATGTTAAACTTTTTAAAAAATACGTGGTTTAAGGTTTAACTCTTTACGCGGAACAAGGATTACGGCTGAATGCTTTGGCAAAAGACTCATTTCTCAAACTATTAGCCCAGTTGTAAAACAAGCTGCAAATGGACAACAAAGGAAAAACAACCAAATTTCTGGTTTCGAAAAATCAGGACTTTATCCTGTCAACGCAAATCGCCCTTGCTGGGTACCATGAGAAAAATTCAAACGAAGGAATTGCTGAGATAGTTGTAGATATGCTTAAAAGTTTGTGCCATGGTGCTGTTACAATTACTACCAAAACAAGACGTAAACCACTTGTTGTAGAACAGGGAAAAAGTGTACTAGCAGAAGATTTTGACACACAATCAAGTACAAGTAATGCAGCAAACATTGCAACAGAAATAACCAAACGCTAGGTCGCTCATAAACTTCTTTTTGCCCCCTTCCATATGAGCTAAGGGTGTGATTTTTATGTTCAATTATAGATACTACCCATGACCGTCACGCAAGATATAATTTTCATAGTTATGGCCTTTTTGAGAGAAGCCACACTAAATTTGTTAAAAAAAAATGGCTCAATTAACCCCGTTCTACAGTAGAGCAAATGCAGGTAGCATTTGAAGCACGCATCGGTTTTTGTTTTTTTTAACTTATCTATTAAACATTCATCTTCATGTTCTTGTTTCTCGTTGAAGAACAACGAATGCACTTGTTTTGGATTAATTGGACTCCCTAAATTGATTCATAAGAATCAACTCAAAACAAATCGCGAATGTTTGAATGCACGAATCACCACTTGTTTATCAAATGACTTACCTGTTACAGGATATCTTCTATACCGCTTGCATTTCTGCAAAGTAAACGGCGGGGAAATACATATACTCCCACCGTATCCCACTCTACCTGAGAGCGAGGTGTGGCGCTGTAGTACGATAATAGCACGTGTAGACTGATCAGCTATCAGTATTATTAATCAGTTCAAGTAAGTTGGTTGTCTAAGTTTTAAATACATATGTTTGCGCAAAATGCCGCGTTATACTGTGGAGGAGAGAGCTGAGATGATGCGGTGGTAACACGTTGGCAATTCTTTTCAAAGGGTATGCGACGTGTTTGCAGCTAAATACCCCAACAGGCCTATTCCAAATAAAGCCACAATTTTTAAATTAGCAAAATAAAACCGGCAATACTGGTTCGGTCGAAAATTTAAAAACAACACTTCCAACTCGCAGAATTTCTAATAATACGTCCGTTTTAGTATGTGCTGCAGTTGAAATAAATTCGAATATGTCATCTGGCACTATTTCCAATGATTTAGACATATCCCGTTCTTCCGTTCAGCGAATACTCAAAGCAAATGGATATCACAATTTTAAATATTCTAAACACTAACAATTATTTCACGGCGACGCATTTAAGCGTATGGTATTCTGTGAAAAGTTAAGTGATTTAATTAACCGAGATGCTAATTTGGTAAACAATATTATCTTTACCGATGGCAATCTTCTTTTCCTTTGGTTAGAAGTCCCAATTTATCTGTGACAACATACTGGGCCAAGCAAAACGAGCACAGATATTTAAGTTCATCTAGTCAGCAACAGCAAAAAGTAAATGTTTGGGCAGGTTTGTTAAACAACCATATTATTGGGCCTTTTTTTATCAATGTCAATTTGAACGCAAATGCATATTTAGAATTACTGAACACCCACATTCTACCTACTGTACGGCACCTTCCCGACATAAATATGCAAAACATCTACTTTCAGCGAGATGATTGCCCTGCACATAATGCAGTGGCTGTCCGAAACTATTTAAGTGAACAGTTTCCTAACCGGTGGATCGGAACTCATTATGAAAATATCAAATGGCCGCCACGTTCACCAGATTTATCTCCCCCCGATTTCTTTTACTGGGGTTATTTAAAAGAAATAATTTATGGCAATGAAGACGTTAGACCAGTTAATGTAGAGTAGTTGCGCAATAAAATTGTTCAAACGTCAAACAATATTAGCCCAGAAATCTTGGAGAATGTTAGAATGAATTTCTACAACACATTAGGATATTGTTTAGCCAAGGATGGGGGCATACTTGAACTTCGAAGATTCAATAATTTTTAAAAAATTAATGTTTATTCCATCTTATTATTAGGGCTTATTTTAGTTTTCTATTTTTTAAATTTATTTACCCAGAATTAATTTTTATTTGTCCTTCATTAAATTTACTATTTCTTTTTGAGGGTTTTGCCCTAAATTCATTAGAATGTCTTTGATTTCCCTGTCATGAACAAACCCTAATTTTATATTTCTTTATTTATTACTACTACGAATAGAATAGTAACCGAGCTGGTGTTAAAGTTTATTTAATTTATTATTTGTTTACTTTTAAGTTTTCATTTTTTAAAATTATTTACTCAGAATTAAGTTTTATTTTTCTTTCGTTAAATTTATTATTTCTTTATGAGGGTTTTGTTCTTCGTTCATTAGAATTACTTTAATTTTCTTGTCATGAGCAAAGACTATTTTTAAGTACATAATAGATACTATAAATTACTGTTTTACGCTTTCATTACATCTTTTGAGTTTATTAAGTACGTCTGTCCAAAGCAATACATATTGCAATTTATTCATTTTCATAATAAAAATGTAATACGTTTCACGGTCACTAAAAATTAACACATTCCTGCGTGTAGATTGAATAGCAAAGCAACCGCTGCGCTCGCGCCAGTATTCGTTGTGAGCTATGAGTGGCTATGATGAATGACTGAATGTAGGGGAATACCTACTGCAGTAAGAAGAATGAGCGGGAGACGCACATGCGTGGTATAACCGTTGACTTTGCGGAGATGCAGGCGGTATAAGAAAGAACTATGATATGACTCAATAGATCAACACCAGAAAATAGAAATATTTTCTTTTTCTAATCCTCATGCAAAACATTTAAACTACATTTAAAAAACATACAAACATTTTGACACCACAATATTAACATTAAGAGCCATAGAAGAATATGAGTTGATGTTAATTGGACTGTTTCCATCGTCTCTTGTCTAATCCATCGTCAAGAATTACACGTCATGAATTAAAAGCCATTATTACTATATTACTTAATATAGGAGGGAGAAACTTTGAAAAACGATAAAGGCCAATCCGAAGCACCAAATGACGTCAACACGTCTCATCTTTCCCATCTTAAACATCCGAATTCCGGCGCTTTGGTCACATATTAAATATAACTAAATGTTTTCGACTATTCCGATTTATTATTGGAGATTAGCTAATAATGTAGGCATGTAATCCTATTTTAATTATTAACTTTAACGATTGTGCGTGACCAGATACATAAAAAAACGGCCGATAATAGCACTACCATCTCGACTATACAATAAAATGAAATAAGGAGGGTCAGAAAAGATATAGGTAATCAAAAATTTTCGTTTCTTTTAATGCGCCGGGACATAAAATATTAAAAGCAGTTAAGCGTTTTTATGTCACACCCGAAGGTTAATAGTTGCAAAACGCGTCCGTCCTGTGGGATTAAGTAGGTTATAATAAAAATATGATATTTGTAAAATGTGATTAGAGTCTAAAGACGTTTCCAGTGGCAATAAAACATCCATACATCTTTTATTGGGAATTTCAAGGTTGCAGTAGTAAAATTGGAATCATTTCCGCGAAGACATGAAGTATAGTATTATTAATTCGTAGGTATACAATACGACAGTTACAAGGGGAGGTCGCCAGATGTTAACCCCAGTTTAGATCCGTCGAAAAACTTCCCAGTTAGGGTGGGGAGCCTGGGATCCTATACCCTTTCGTCTCTGATAGAGCGATACGATCAAGCCGCGGGGTGTGTATGAAAAAGTTAGTAATTAAATTACTCTGATACTCTGGGGGTTGGACGATCGTCTTTGTATCGAAAAATAAATTAAATAAATAATTTCATTTCATTGGAGTACTTTTGTAAAATATTAACCATAGATGGGGCCAGGCGTTTTGTTTTTTTTTTTCGTTTTTTTTTATGTTTACAGTGAGTGATAGTCTTGCTTAAGTACATTCGAATCGAGATAGGTTTACAAGCTTCTAGTGGGGTAGTGGTGAGCCCACTGTTGTTAGTATGCGGAAGGACCATGGTTCGAACCCCGAGTCGATGCTTTCTTTTTTATTTTTTCATTTATTTTCTTTTTTAATCGTTTCAAGTTAATTCATTCAATTTCATTCTAATATTTAACTTGAAACGATTAAAAAAATAAATGAAAAAAATTAAAAAGAAAGCATCGAGATTGTCAACTATTGTAAAATTTAAAAAAATCGTGAAAAATAAACGCCTGGCCATCTCTGGCTGGCTAATATTTTACAAAAGTACTCCAAGGGGTTCCCATTACCCACTGACAAAGCTTAGATCAAAACTGGGATTAATATTTTAAGAAGCTCAGCGACTGTTACTTGTAAAAACTTGCAAACAACTCATTTTTCTATTCAACTGGACGAGTCAACTTTACCTGGCAATGAAGCATTATTATTGGCATATGTTCGATTTGTTATGGACGAAGAAATTCATGAAGAGCGAAAACTTTGGGGACGGACACTAAAGGTGAATCAATATTTAATGTCCTGAGTGATTTTTTTAAGAAAAACTCGATTCTATTCAGAAACGTTATTTCGGTGGCAACAGATGGAGCTCCTACCCTGGCCGGGCGATGTCGTGGGTTTATAAGCCATCTTAAAAGAATTATACCAGAGGTAACTGCAATTCACTGTGTCATCCACCGACAACATCTATTAGCGAAAAATTTGAGTGCTAAATTGCACCAATCGCTTCAAATTGTGATTAATGCAGTTAACAAAATAAGAAGCAATGCATTGAATACGCGTTTATTTGCACAATTGTGCGATGAAAATGATGAAGACTTCCAACGATAGCTCTTACATACTGAAGTACGCTGGTTGTCGAAAGGTGCATGTTTAACAAGATTTTCCTCACTTTTTGAATCAGTTTTAGAGTTTCTGGAAAGTAAAGATCCAGATTTAAAAGAAAACCTGAACATTAACTTACAATTACAAGGGGACAGCCTCAATTTAATAAAAACAAAGGGTGTAATTTCAGCTTTTCTTGGAAAATTGAAATTTATGAAGTAAAATATTAGTCGGCGCGAATTTTCCCAGTTTCCAAACTTGTGACAGGTAGAATGCCTTGATGAGGATATTCACACATACGTTTAACATTTAATTGCCCTGCATGATGACTTTAAAATCAGATTTGATGATATTCTGACGATGGAAATACCACCATCGATCATAAATCCACTTGATGAAACGGAAGCGGAGAATGTGATATTACAAATATTTTGGCTGCAGGCATAAATACCCGAAAAATATCCAGGACTGTGGGGAATTGCGAGAAAGCTTTTGATAGCGTTTCCCTCGTCATATCTTGTCGAGAAAAGTTTTAGTGCCGTTACAAACCTTTTAACAAAAAAAAAAGGAGCAGATTGAATATCACAGAACGGGGAAATTTGCGGTTATTCCTAACAAAACTGAAGCCAACTATTGATAATTTGCTGTCATTCCATCAAGTATTACAATGTAATATGATAATATGATATATATAACACAATAAAATATACTATTCTTCTTTTGATTTTTACCACTCCGAATGGGGAGTTTTCTAAATAAAATATGTGAGAATTGATTGGTTCCTTGTGCTGTGAGTAGATGTCAAAGGAGTAAAGTTGGATGGAATCACTTTTTTGATTGGCTAACTTTACTTTTTCGACATTCACTCACAGCACAATCAATTAATTAATTAACCATAACTCAGCCGCAACGCAAATTTCCATAGTTAGATCTAATCCTCACATTTTTTGTCAAGTTTTCGGAATATGGTAGAAATGTAGCTAGTCTATGAGAAAAAAAAGTTTGGGAGCCTCTGGTCTAAAATGATCATATTCACAGAAATATTCACATTTTAGATTGATAGGAGGGATGCATGAGTTTGTATTATTACGCCTCAGAGTTTGTCAACAATTTATTCGAATAATCCCAGGGATAAAGATATTTTATTTATTATTCGTAGGTGACAAATATCTACAAACGAATTGCGTATTTTTCATGAAAGTGATTAATAGGTTATACCAAGAAAAGAAGATACATTATAAACTCATATAAATAGCTATTGTTGAATGCAAGTTTTTATACGAGGATTTTAAGTTTCAAATAAATTTGGATTTGATGTAAGTCCTAGTTAATCCATAATAAAGAATACGTATTTTATCGATAACTGGAGGATAAATCCTAAATACAGTGCTCAACAATTGCTAAAGAGACGAAAGTAATATTATGGGTTAGTTTTCGTTGAAATAAAATAAATTTATCTACACGATTTAACGATAAAGTTGTTTTTGTGGCTATTTCCTGTTTTTTGGGTATTTTTATAAACTCCAGCCAAAAAGTTTCAAATCCATTTCTGATATCTTCTTTCTTTATACTATTAGTTCTGGTTCCTTAATCTTAAAATTTAAAAATATGCTTCGAAGACGATATGCAACAAATTATACAATGCATCAACGAATGGCTAATGCAGCGTGAAGCAACTCAACGTTTAGGTTTTTTAGTGGTGTAAATCGGGCTTAGAATCGCTATCTGACAAATGGTACAGCGTCATATCTTCCTAGCAGAGGGCGGCAATGCTGTACAACTCCAGCCAAATCATTTTCAACGAAACAGTAAGAAAATTAGACTTGATCGGTTTGCATGCAATAAGACATTCACCATATTCCCAATTAACTAGGGACAGAAGAATACAACAACTGGACAATCAACGAATGGAGAAATTATTTATTTATTTACGGATGATTCCAGATTCCGAATGATTGGATATCTTGTATGTCTAGATAAAAATGCAGACATATAAAATTATTTATTTTAAAAAGTTTAATATTTATTTTACATTTTATCTTACATGTTTTAAAAACATTTATTTTTATATAATGTGCATTCACTTTCGGTTTGCACTATATTTTACTCTAGTTGCCTATATTCTCTTTATTTTCCAGCCGTCTACAAACGACCCTAAAAACGATACAAATATTACGAATGTAAACAAAAATTCTTGCTGGATTACCTATGAAATGACCTTCCACTTCGACGATCACTTTTAATGAATTTGTGTCCCAATCGGTTTGCGTATAATATTCCCTATATATGTATCGATATTGAGCGATATCCAATTAAAAATCTCCATTATTTAATTAACACATGAAACATGATCCCCACGTGCGTTACAAATCGCTTAATATTAGTAATAGTGAAATTACAGTTTCCATTTCTTTTTTTTTTCTTCTCTGAAATAATATGTAATTAATGCATTACGTGCAATTAGAATTAACTAGAATAATGGATTTGTTTACTAGAACTTGAAAAACGTGAGCTAATTTTGAGTAGTTAACTTGAATGACTGCCAGTTCATTTGATGTTTTTTTTTTGAAGATGTTACTCTGATTCATAGTATGTACACATATCACATAGATATTTGATTTATGAGTTACTATGAAGTTAATAATCCTATTATATTGGCAATATAATTGAGGAAAATGCAGTCGGGTACTAATAATTACAGATATTTGCACTCGGTTTATGATTAGTTGTCGCCTTGTAAATGACACCTACCTCACTCTAATGTAAATAACTATTGTTTCTATCCTCCTATGCCCTATGATTTTGAAGTAAATTGTGAAAAATAAAACTTCTTCCAACAACAAATGGTTTTATACGGGCTGTTTCATTTGAAATAGTAAATTTAACTGACTTAAATCACCTACCAAACGAAGATAACTTAAAAACCAGTTGAGATAAACATATGAGGTGTGCTTATACTGGTTTAAAGACCATAAAATACCCATTCTATTAATACCATTTAACCGTTACAACCATAGTTATGGGTGTAAAAATGCAAAGCATTGACGTTATCAGTATTATAGTAAATTAATTGCATATAATTTAATTTAATTAGACAATTAACTTGACAGGTACTATAATATAGAAGATTTATAGCTTTTCACAGCGCCATTTAAATTTAATATAAATTTTTATTTTTCTACCTGCGTCTTAGAATACTTTGTTCTTCAAAATATTTCGGGGATGTCAAAATCTGTTTTTGCAAAGTAATTCGTAGTTACCTACCAGCAGTCATTAAGAAGTGCTACATCTGAATTTTCATCACAATGTATGACGCATAAAAAAAGGATTATTCTCAATTTATGTACTCACAACACACAACATTTTTATAATGCAATTAACGTTCTAAAATCTCCACAAAGTACATGCTTCAATGTGCATCGTAAACTCGTTCGATAAAAGCAAGTAAATAGGAAATGATCTGGGAGAAAGACATTGTCTACGCAGTAAAAATATCCGAACCGTATCGTCTAGCCAATGGAAACGATCGGCAAAATAATTACCTTTAAAAGCTCAACAATTAGCAGAGCAAAATAACTCGATGTCTTTTAAATATAAAAATAAACTCAAGTATGATGTTGACGTCAATGCAAGTCGCATTCGGGTAAATTTCCAAAAGGATCTTTGGGACTGATTCGCACTTGTTTACAGGTGAAATTTATCATATATATTTATTGATTATTGGAAACTGCGTTTGTAAGTTTTTTTACTTCCACTATATTGCGCCACATATACCGTTTTTTGTCGTACATTTGCTGCCCGTTTTGTCAACCTCGTAAGCCCAGTGGTGTTCCTATATTTTTATATACATTCACCAAAATTGTAACAAATTTTCTAATGTGCATTAACCCTTTACGATGTTCCGTTAACCGGAACAAGACATCGATTCAGAACAAGAAGTCCTCATTACGGATTCTGCCGAAGATGAAGAAACAAAGGATAATAAAATTTTTGGGAGGGATAAAAGTATTCAATGGTCAAAACTAACCCCAAAGAAAAATAGACGCGCTGCAAAGCGTAATATTGTCGCGGAATTGTCAGGTGTAAAAAGTGTTGCCAAAAACAGTAAAATTCCTCTTTCTCGTTGGCCCTTATTTTTGACAGACGATGTTCTTGAAGAAATTGTTCGCTGTACAAATCACCAAATTAGCCTAGGCAAAATAAGTTATTCAAGAGAACGAGACGCTTCAAACACCGATTTGACAGATATCAAGGCACTGCTCGGAGTATTATATTATATGGGCATAAAAAATATTAGCCGTGTAAACAGCAGACGTGTTTGAACTCCAAATATAACAGGGGATAATTTTTGTAGGTCTGTTATGTCCGCAAATCGCTTTAGTTTTCTAATGCGTCATATTCGTGTTGATTATAAACTTAAAAGGTCAGGAAGATCTATCGAGAGGCTTGCACCACAGACCTGATAGACTGCCAATGAACCGTATGCGCATCGCTACGGCGCACAATCAAAAGACTGAAGGACATCTTGAAACACAGGTAGCGTCATGCTTACGTTAGTTTTCCTTATGAGGTATTTGCGTTAAGTCACGTTAAGTTTTTTGCAAGTTGACAAGGGTTACTGATGTTACCTAACCTTGCAGTTTGATTGTTTTATTTAATTTCTTTGCTTTATTCTTTCACGGACTGTTTCGAATATTATATATTATTCACCCGATATTTTTGTTTTACGTGTAAGGCAGTAGTGTAAGTATACAAATTATAGCATTAACAATTGGGCTTGTATGACAATTAATCCAGGTAGTTTTCCTAAAGAAAAGTGATGCCATCGTGTCGTGTAAAATCCTGCAAAAGCAATAGTTACAAAGATGACGGAGAATTAACTTTTCATATGTAAGTTGCAGAATAATGCCATAGCTTAAAAATATTCTGAAATTATGATAATCCATAGTGTTTCTATGTGAAATAATTTTTTGTAGATTGCCCAAACATTGTTGCGTGGATTACTGTTACCACAAATCCCTGCAAAAGTAAGCGTGCATATGTTCACTACATTTCCTGGAAAATGATTTTGATAGAACGGGAAAGATTGTGCGAATTAAAGAGGGAGTTATTCCAACATGGTCTTGACAGGACACAAGATTCCACAAGATTCCACAAGAAGAAAACTTCCTAACGACTTTTGTTTATTTACTATAGTCATGTTCCCCAAAACATTTTTTCTAGTTTATCCCATCATTTGTTGATATGTCACCTCTGGAAGAAACTCCTGTTTCAATTTTAAGTAAAACCATAATATCGTCTTATAGCAAAATTAGATTTCATAATTTAGCGAAGAAGTTTACAGAAAAAATACAAGGAAAATCAATAAGGAAGGAATTAAGTAAACTAATATTATTTAATCATCAATAAATTATACAACTACTGCAGTATATTATTTACTCCTAAAGACAACATACAATGGTGGATTGTTATGACAAGTCGTGAAGATCTCATGAAACTTGTATTAGATTTTTCCTAGGTATTTTTATATGGCGTTGGAAGAAATTTTTTCTTTTCTCTCTTATTAAACCTGAGCACGAATAAAGTATATGTTACCAGTCATCGTAAATTTAGAAACTGTCTATAGTTCTAAGTTGTCCCCAACTTTAATAAAAAAAAAACAATGCCATATAAAATACATAGGATAAAAGCTAACATATGCTACTAATTATCATTACAAAGTGCTATTAAAATTTATTGGTATCCTTAACTTTATTTATTTGAATATCCGCCATGGTACCGACGTCATTGATGACGTCTGTGTTCCAATATGGCGCATTTCAATTGATGGCAGTTTTGAGTTCAATATCAGCACTCTATAGCTCTCTATGGCTCTATGGCTTGCCCCGATCAGAAATATTTTCGAAAAATTTCTTGACAATTGCAAAAATTATTACACCGTAGGCGCATATGCAACTATTGATGAAAACTTGGAGGCATTTAGAGGAAGGTGTTCATTTAGACAGTATATACCTTCAAAACCAGCTAAATACGGAGTGAAAATGTTTACATTGCAATCAAACAAACGTGAAATACCTCCAGCTTTTGTGGTAGTGAAGAAAAGGCCATTACATTCAAGCATGTTTGCCTCTGATGAGACTAAGACACTTGTGTCGTACAAAGCCAAACCAAACAAAGTTGTTCTGCTGTTATCAACGATGCACCACGACCATAATATAAACAATTCAAGTGAAAAAGAAAAACCGAAAATTGTTACGTTTTACAACTTCACTAATTCTGGAGTTGATTTAGTAGACGTGGGATAAATGCGAGCATAATTTATAATAGCAACGGATGCACGGAATATGATACTCGGGAAATATTTTTGAAGTCTCTAAGTTTTTAGTTCGCGATCAAGTAAGGCGAAGATATTATTCGTTTCATATTCCAAAAGATGTTATATTGATGGAAAATTTTTGGAATCTAAAACTTGAAACCGATATCGAAAATGAAACATCGATAGCAAATAAAAGAAAATGCTGCACGTACTGCGATTCAGAAATGAAAACAAAATATTTATGCAAAATATGTAAAAACTACATACAGGGCGTTTTGAAACATCGTTTAAAGATTTTAAGGGCATGTAGTACGATCGAAAATAAGGTTAAAAGTCATAATAAACATATGTCCACAAATTAACTGTTTACGAGATAACAGCGATTTTATTATAAGGGTTTTTCCCGTATTATCTGGCAACAGTGTTCTATTCGTTGGCGCAACTCTGGAAGATCGTTTACCGGTGTTGCGTACACTAAACTTTTCAAATAAACCGAGATACTAAAGTCCAACGGGTTTATATCGGGAGACCTTGGAGGCCAAGCAATGGGACCTGCTCGCCCTATCCATCTCCCAGGAAATTCATTGTTAAGATGTTCCCTAACAGCACGAGTAAAGTGCGGTGGAGCTCCATCTTGCATAAACTAGAGGTTCAGTCTTAGATTTATAGGTAAATATTCCAAAAGTTCAGGTAAAGTATTTTCCAAGAACTCGAGGTATGCAGGACCTGTTAAGCGTTGTGGCAAAACAATCGGTCCTAACAACCGTTCCCCTATCATGCCTAACCAGATGTTTAGAGAGAAACGTTCTATCTGTGGAGTACATGCTAATCTCTGCCGTCCAGTATCAGAAGACCGCTTCTCAAACGAACTAGTTTCTCTTAGTCGTTGAAACACCGTCTGAAACATCACATGCGAAGGCAGTTGGCGATCAGGAAACGTTTCAGCATAGAAGCGACGTGCTTGTAAAGAATTCGCATTAGCACAACCGTACATGAACACCATATCGCTCATTTCAGCATTAGAAAACGCAACCATTGTAATTGCTACAAATTGCACAAAACGTCAAATTAAACTGTCATAAAACAATAGCTGATAAGCACCTGTTTACTGGGATATGTTATATCCATGTACTACTAGTAACACTCGCTGTTATCTCGTAAACGGTTGATTTGTGAACATATGTTTATTTTGACTTTTAACCTTATTTTCGATCGTACTACATGCCCTTAAAATCTTTAAACGATGTTTCAAAACACCCTGTATGTATATCTTGTCTTGCTGATTATTCCATATACATTTGTAAAAAATCTTACGCAAAAGAATTAGCGAAGGACAAATTGGTATCACAGGAAAATGATGATTCAGCGTAATATTTTATAGTTGATAAAGCCTTTATATTATTTATGTTGAAAAGTTCATACTATGAGCAATTTTATGAATAATTTGTCTTCGACTTCGACTAACTGGATAATCAAAACAAACATCATATCACTTATGACAAGTAACAATATACATATAACTCCTGAAATAGGAAAGATGCCAGTACCAAAGAAAACCCGCATGTTTCAGCATTGGAATTAAATGCTAAACTTAAATCAGCATATTCAGGATAAATCGAATCGGACGTGATGACTAGAGGCTTTAGTACCTCAACCCTATTACAATTCAATACCGTCCTTGATGAAAACAGCAAAAAGAAACACCTTTCACTCAGGTATTACCTGATATTCTTATGAGCCATTTAACAAGAAATGGATTTTCCCATACATTGATCTTATTAAAAGATATATGTATAATACAATATACTACTAATTAACACAGGCGCACATTGAATGACCAAAACAAGTTTGTACTAAACCGAGACAATAATTACCACCACAGCAAAATAACATGTGTAAATTATTTTAGCTCTGAGACATATTTTGTTTTTGCCGTTGCTTGCAAATTAATGCATTCCACTTCTTTTTTATTTTGACTACACTAACGTATTTTCCATTTACGTTAGCAAAATATATGTACATACATATATAGGTGGTAGACACCTAATAAAAACATGCGATATATAAAAAAGGAAGGCTTGGGGGGGAAGGTGGATTATAAGAAGTTTTCCATTAAGTGCCATTTTAAATTTGATATGATTTGATTTAATATTCGATTTAAGAAAATAGCACCATACACGTTCCAACAATACGCACAGAAATAGTGAAAATTCATAATAGTCACAGTCAAAATTCCCCCGAGAAAATTGTTTTTTGTGGATAAGAATCACCGTCCCTGTAACAGTAATCCACACAACAATGTTTGGGCATTCTACAAAAAATTATTTCACATAGAAACACTAAGTATTATTCTCATTTCAGAATATTTTTAAGTTATGGCATTATTCTGCAACTTATATATGAAAAGTTAGTTCTCCGTCATCTTTGTAACTATTGCTTTTGCAAGATTTTACACGACACGACGGCATCACTTTTCTTTAGGAAAAACTACCTGGATTAATTGCCATATAAGCCCAATTTTTAGTGCTATAATATGCATACTTACACCACAGCCTTACACGTATAACAAAAATGTCGGGTAAATAATATATAATATTCGAAACAGTCCGTGAAAGAATAAAGCAAAGAAAGTAAATAAAACAATCAAACTGCAAGGTTAGGTAACATCAGTAACACTTGTCAACTTGCAAAAAACTTAACGTGACTTAACGCAAATACTTCCTAAAGAAAACTAACGTAAGCATGACGCTACATGAAACATGACGCATATAATGACGCCTGTGTTCCAAGATGTCCTTTAGTCTTTTGATGGTACGCCGCACAGTGGATCGAAGTTGGTTAAAAATCGGACATAGCGTAAAAAAGCCAATCTTCCAGAATCATAATAAAATGTGTATAAGTGTATAGTAAAATAAGCATTAGATATGGAAATCACAATACAAACAAGTAGATTGACGGAATATCGAACAGAAGCAAGCCTGAAAGTACATGTTCGGAGATGTTACGCTAAGAGTGTAGTTCGACCGTCCTCTTCAACTACTCAAATCTTTGGAATTAGAAACGATATGAAACTGCAATTTGCTCAGAATATACACTAACTATGTGTAATTCAACCTGCAAAATATTAGCAAATCATATTTGTAACTAACTATACAATTCCCATTTCTTGAAGATGGTGTTCTATGACTCTAAATTTTAACGTCTATTAGCTTTTAAAAAAAATGCCCAAATTTGCCCAGAAAAAGGAAAACTGTTTTGTCATCTAGGATCCTTCTAGTACTTGCTCCAGCGATTTCAGCTGCTACTTCGCGCAACTTTTTGAAAAAAGACGTTTTGTTTATCGCATTACCGTTTCTAGCATTCTCATAAATGCATGTTAATTAATATTTCTACAAAAAAATTGTTAAGTTATGCCATTTCAGTGACTAACATTCGATGTATGTTTCATAATCTCTTAGTTCTCGGATTAAACCAATTAGCATAATTATGAATGTCGGTCATATACCTACATTATCAGATCAAATATGCTATTTCTTTAATATGCACTGCATTTATTGTATCGTTGACATTGTGTTATAATATTAAGTTAGAATTGTGAAATGTGCTGTGTTAGTTTATAATGATCGATCAATAGAAGATAAATAAAAAATTATTTATATCATTATCATAAATGTATCAATGTACCTACTGGTTAAAGGGAATAAAAATATCACAGAAAATTAACACATCTACTCGCATAGTAAAAATATGTGGAGGAACAATACAAAATATTGTAAATGAATTGACATTTGTCTCAAAATGGTGATTTGACGGTAGTTCTGGGCTAAATCCATATAAACAAACATTTAAAAATACTTTCTGTGACAAACGATACAAGCATGTTTATATTCAGCTATAACAGCTTAAATAACCATCCTAGATGCAAATGTAATCAGAAGATTCGCGATAATCTTACAAGTGATTACTACAGGGAAAGAAATTGATTGCGAGAAGGAACAGCTGAAAAATTTATAAATGTATATGGTTTGTACTATATGCTAGCCCACATACATAAAATTCTATTGCATGGCGCAGATATCATTCAATATGTTACTTCCTATAGGCAAACTTTCAGAAGAAACTGCTGAAGCTCGAAATAAAGATCTTAGAAGCTTCAGGGTAAAAATAGCAGAAAATGCAGCCGTTCAACTACTAACGAAGATATTTTGAAACGACTACTTATCACATTGGATCCATATATTTCCTATTCAAGACGAACATTAAACGAACATACAAGAAGTGAGTTATTACCAGAAGCTGTAGAATTATTAATTCTTCACCAGCAAAATTGAAAATTGTGTTAAGTGTAAAGTAGGTAATGCCACAGTTTATCAACGACCTGTTATCAACAGAAGTAAGCGAATTGTTTTACTATATACAAAAACGTTTACAACACTGTTTAAAAGAAATTTCTATTAAAAACAGAGATACATAATTTTACATTATATATGCTCTTTATCTGTGCTGTAATAGTGTCGACATATTTAATCTATTAAGATACCAAAGCACATGTTTCTATCTTAAATGTATTTAGTGATCACAATATTTTTCTGTTGCATAATATTGTAGTCTACATTATAAGTTCCATCACACAGAAACAGCTACCAAACTTATATCTATATCAACAAATACGCTATTTCTTCGATTATGCAGTCTGAAATACTATATACTTTTAGCTTTATTTTCATAAACAAGTAGTGACGGTACAACAATATTTTTTTTACTCGATGTAATATACAACCTTACCTATTCGACAAAATTTTCTTTCGTTGATCAACATTAATTTTTAAGCAAGTTATTACCATTTCAGTCAATGTCCGCTTTTTACCGCCTTTCGATCCACTGTGCGCCGTAGCGATGCGCATACGGTTCATTGGCAGTCTATCAGGTCTGTGTATTTACCGCATTCTACATTAAAGCAGCGTATGTATAGCTCTAGAAATTTATAAACAGAAATGTTGGCACTTTTTCTATAATTTTAAAACCAGAAAAAAATGCAAATCAACCTTTTTAAATTTGAAACAAAAAAAAAAGTTTTTGAAACAAAAGGAAATTCCCTTGTAAAAAGAAGTATGACTCCAAGATTGATTCTAACGCAGATCATTCAATAGTACAAGAAAAACATACTTTAGGTCATAAAAAGCGAAAAAAAGAGCAAATCGATTAACGACACAGTTTTACGACCTTTAGCAAATGCTATTTTTTATTGTCTCCATTATTGCAAATTTTAGAGCTTTTCTTATGTACACAGTCCAAGAATAATGGTATCTAATTTCAGAACGGTTTATGACAGTCGTACAAATAGATTTAACTTGTCGAACTATTTGAAAATGCTAAAGAAAAATCATTCTCTCAAGATGTTTTCTTCTTTTTAAAGTTTACGATTTGGTTCATTTGAAAAGTAAACACTAGTAATATAGTATATATACTAGTTGTTTTGTAGAGACTAGTAATTACAGTCAAATCCCAATTATAAAGAGGTATAATAAAACAAAAGAATAACTAGGTTTATAGTACCTATACAACTTTACAACTGGAATAATTATCGGTTTCATTCTGCGGTTAGGAGAACACCACAAGTCAGTGAATGCATCATTTCAATAATATATACGGATTGATACGAAGAAAAAAGTGTTTTTTTTTTTTCACATTGAAATCAGTGAATATTCCGAAAACGGATAGTAATAATTACGGTGCGGTTCAAAAAAAGCTGTATTTGCTGAGGAATATAAAAATGTGCATATATGAATTAATCTTATGACCATCATTAGTATGCATAATCTTTCATAATAAATCATGATTTTTTTTTCTTTTTTCTCTTAAAGATATTTGTGGGAAAAATGTTCAGCCCATTCATAAACGTGAATGGTTAGATTTCTTTTTCTCATATTGTATACCGCTAGTCAAAGTTTGAATAGTGATAGAATTCTGTTTTTTTTTTGCCTCGGTATTATTACCATTAACCACGTCAGAATAGCATTTAATCTAAGACGACACTTCCATAAGAAAAAAATGATTTCATCCAAAATTTCTTTTTGTTTAAAGATAATAAAAATGTTACACTGATGGGGAACTTTACAATGTGTGATTTAATACTTGAAAAGAAAATTTGCGGTAACTCTCAAATTTACTGCAAGACAGTATTATATGATAGATTGTCACACGAAAATTCAGACTTCTCTAACACTCCAATTCTAAACAGATGTTTGGGCGTACAGTTATGTCCAATCCCAAAGTCGGGATATAGTGGAAGAATAAAATCTCGATACAGCATAATCTTGAAGATATGGTATTCTCCTTGGCAACTTTGGATGTATTAGCGCACACGTATTGTGTGATGTACTGACATACTTGTCCCTTTCAGTCTCCCACTATCTTCGCATATCTATTCTGAACTGTGGAATCATATCGGAGTATGGTAAAAGATGTTTTGTCATATCTTTCAATGGATTGTTAGCATATTATTACATTGCCTTCTATATTAAAATGTGCTTTTACCCAAACTAATCGCACATTAATACCATGTGTTCTTAAACTGTGAATACTAGATATGATGTTAGCTATTATGAAGTTGTTGTTTCCAGAAAAGTTGAAATTTTTAATCGTTGTCAGGACAGACTTGGAATCAGACAATATATTTACAGATTTACATGTGTTATTTAATCTTACATGCTCTAGTGTTTTCCAGATGGCAAAGGCTTCCCCAGTATATACGGATGATAAAGGGGTTCGGAATGTAAGACTCATTTTGCGCACATTTCTTTCCTCCAAAGCAATACCACACAGATAGCTCAGTGTAGCAGAATCGGCCAAATCACGCGGGCTGCATAAATCATAGGTGCAATATTTCGAGCTGTTATTTATCTAGAATAGGAAATTGGAAGTTTATACCTCCTGGAATATGGATTGCTGACGCTCTTATTTAGAATGTAAACATTCTCTATAGATTGTTCAGAACTTCCAGTTTAATGTATTCGTATGTCTCATAAGAAAATATTTTATGGTTGAAGTTTTTGAACACTGCGTCTCTATTTCTTGGATTTTAAAAGCTTTAGCAGCAAAAATTTAAGAAAAAAATCGATAAGACCCACCCAAGTTACATTTGAAAAAAGTTAGTTTTTAAGAAAAAACTATGTTTTGAAATTTTGAAGAAAAATATCTAACTAAGGAGAGATGGAAAAAACATCAAATTTGAATTATTTCTCATGATAACAATGCGAAAGAAAAGCAATTTATGAGTCACAGCCACCTAGTTCCGGTTTTAAAATTTATGTGAAACATACCTACTTTGAAAGAAAAAAATAAGCACATGACTTCACCATGCGTAGAATAACATGCCGATTGGAAAAATATCAAACAATACAGTCCCATTTAAAAATCAAAAGTTGGGAACGCTTCCGGTCAAACAGAGGGTAACTGGGCCATTCGAAGTTATTGCAAAAACTATAAGCCCTCGAACATTTACATTTTTATCTGAAATAATAAAAAAGTTACGGAGTGTATCCACACTTCCCATTGTCACCTGGTATATTCAGTAGGACGATAGTATTCTTGAATGGCCTCGAAATAATATGCAGGGCATTCAAAGAATGAACGATTTACAATTGAAATGGTTTCATTTTTTGCCATCAAAGAAAACAACAATGACATTCCGATTACGATTTGAGTCCTAAAAATACAGCGAATAGAGAATAACATAAAAACAACAACACATTACGCGTCGGTGTTCTGCGTCAATGGGCCATCCGGTCAGGTGGAAACGACATGAACAACTATGTCGCGAAGGATACCGTCTAGGTAAACACGGGGAGGGATATGCGGTTTGCGAAAAGACGGTGCACAAATTCGGGAAAATTCCGTGTCGAATGTTTTTGCGAGTTCATATGAATGGACACGGATTCTGTTCGGGTCGGTAAAACAGGTTATGTGAAGGTAAATTACCATGTAGAAGATTACAGTGTCGCGGAAATCGAGAAGCCTTCAATACAATTTCTGCATTTCTCATTTACTGCATTGCGACTTGGGAATATAAAATAAAATAATAAAAATACCGTATTTGCAAAAATCCACTATTGTCCCCGATTTTTACCCGTTTAATAGAGTTCTTAATTTTATTCTAACGTAAGACAATCGTATGCCTGCAGGATAAAATTTAAATTTGATATGTAACGTAATGGACATAAATTAAACATATGTTATCGCATATTCATTGTTTTATATCTAAGATAAATTGTATAAACCGTAAAAATAGTAGGGAAGTGTTGACTAAGACGAGGTAGGCAGGTTCAAATTCATATCCTTAAAAACTAGTCCCCTAGTAAATTTTCCTGTCATATTATTACAGGTGTCCAAAAATTAGGGATATATCAAAGAAACTTTAAAGTTGTAAAACAATTTTTTCAAATATAATATCCGGTATGTTTTTACATTGTTTGGTGTAAAATTAAATTCTACAGGAATTTGCTGTAACATTTTCTGTTCTGATCCTTCAACAGTTTTCTTTAAAATATTCGTTTGAGTTATTGCTTATTGCTTTCAAATAGTCGAATCTTAATATTTTAGCTAGTAGTTATTGATTTTGATACTGCAATAAATTTCTGAGAGCGAATTGCGCTGGTTCCGTCGTTGGGGCATTTTTACTTCAAATATTTCTCGAACACCACTACTCGATTACTACACCTATGGTGTTAAGAATCAGAAATATTTTTCTTAAATGAATTCTGACTCGACAAGTTCGGAAGGACGCGTGCGTTTTTTGGTAAAAAAAAACACGGCCTGGATGAAGTTTACTTGGTATATGCATATGAAATCCTGAATCTTGACTCAATCAAATAAATGGCTTTTCTCGAATGGTTTTAATATATCCATAGAAAAAACGAACATAGTTTTTTTTCCCGCCATAGAAACCTTCCAAATGACCATATTAAGTTAGATAACACAGTGATAGCCGTTAAGATTTTTTCATTACTGTACCTACATAATCATTAACTTTTATATATTTATTTTTTTCCTATTTTAGTCAACTAAAATCGGTTACCTTGAAAATGTCAATCACTGATTGACAAAACGTCGTTTAAAATAATAAGTATCAAATGAAGAAAGGATAATAAATTAGCTTTATTCAAAATCAAGACCTATAAACCTAAAATAAATAAAAACACTACCAGACTTTATATATAACACGTAATGACGCATTTCTTGCTCATGGTTGTAGGTACTGTTATTGTTCGGACTCGCATTTTGCGAGCAGAAATAAAATATTATTTATTATTATTTCATCACACGGCACCACATATATACACTCCGCCAAAAAAGTATCGCATAAACTAAAAAAGGGTATTTATGAACCAAGATATTTTTATACGTTCACAAAAAGTTTGTCTCGTGTATGTGAACTATAAAAACACTAACAAAATAATGGAACTTAGCGTTTTTAAAACTAAAATGAGCAATTTAACTTCAGAACAAGTGGCTGCTATAGTTGCTTTAATCGAAGATGGACCATCTCAAGCATACGTTGCTAATTTGATGAACATCAATCAGTCAAGTGTTTCTAGAGCCGTAGCCAGATATAGGGAAACAGGCATTTACAGTAGAAGACCTGTACCAGGTCGTCCAAGATGTTCTACTCGCCAAGATGACCGCTATTTACTACTACAAGCATTACGTCGAAGACATGTAACTGCGAGACAATTGCAGAACGACTTGGCTAGAGTCAGAAATACTCGTGTGAGTACTCAAACTATTCGGAATAGGTTACGACAGAGTGGATTAAGAGCTAGAGTAGCTGTAACAGCCCCTCGTCTCACTAGGAACCACCGAGTGGCTCGCTTAAGGTTTGCCAGAGAACATGTAAATTGGAACATTAATGACTGGGCCAATATACTCTTCACAGATGAGTCAAGATTTGGTCTTTACACCTCAGATAGGCGTATCTCAGTGTACAGACGAGACGGTGAGCGCTATTTGCAGTGTAATATCAGACCTAGACCTAATTTCGCTGGTGGCTCTATTATGGTTTGGGGAGGCATCTGTTTAACAGGTCGTACAGAGTTAGTACCAGTAGACAGAGGTACACTGACTGCCCACAGGTATATAACGGACATTTTAGAAGAACATGTAGTACCATATGCGCCAATTATAGGAAACGAATTCATGTTAATGCACGATAATGCACGACCGCATGTTGCAATAATCGTCCAGGAATACCTTAACGATGTTGGTATTCCAGTTTTAGATTGGCCTGCGGTAAGTCCGGACATAAACCCTATCGAGCACGTGTGGGACCTCCTTCACAGACGGATACGAACTCAAAATGTTGCCCCAGCGGACCTGCATGGACTAGCAAATGCTCTCCGTGACGAGTGGGAGAATTTGGATCAGGCTTATATACGGAGGTTAATCGAATCTCTGCCAAACCGTATGCGAGCGGTCATAAGAGCCAGAGGTGGCAATACTCAGTATTAAAAGCTACTGTTATGACATTTTTCTTTCCAAAATTATAATTTCTTGTTTTAATAAAAATCTCAAGTATGAGTTGTTGTTTTTATTTGGCCTGTATTTTATTTAAACAATCATAGAAATTATATCTTAGAGCGCATTAAAGTATATTTACAACTTTATACTACAAACAAAAATTATGCGATACTTTTATGATTCAAAACTAAATTATGCGATACTTTTTTGGCGGAGTGTATATATATAAACTTAACTCTAAAGTAATAAACCACTGCTTTTTCCGTATTTATTTCAGAATCATAATTACTCATTTCAGAATTTACGTATAATGGATTAAAGTTAATTGAAGCCTGGCATTTTCTCAGTCCAGGCTTATAGAACATACAATGAAATACTAATGTAAACGTAATAGAATTATAAAACAAACGGAGCACAAAAAAGCGGGAATGATCCTTGGTACATACATAAATACAAATCCTAGTAATAACGATGTAAAAAAAAAAAGAAAATATAAAAATCAAATTACGCAATATATCAACCTTGAAACGGTAATTAATTCGACCATAAAAAATCTTATCACTGTTTTTAAAAAATATATATACGAGTATTAAGCGTCCTTTTTTTATTACTGCCATACACTTCAAAAGATTTGCGCAAATACAACAATAAATTTCTTACCCTTAATAATTAAATTAAGCAATAAAAAAGATCGAACAACTCCACAAACACAATATTTTTATAATATAAGCTCGGTTACATGAGAGGCAATAAAAATTTTAGTCACGCGACATATTTTCGCTCTTTTTATTATCCGAGCTATCGTTAAACGGTACATACAGCCGAGTAACTGCGCGATTACCGGAAGAATTTGATTTAATAAATATAATTACGAACGTGTCAAACAAAATACGGCGGCAGAACTGCATCGTAAAATTACAGACGCGAAATGCACAGATTGTTATGACTATATAGATGTAAACTAACGTCATATCGATGCAAAGAACAGATAAATATGTTTATGCAAGAAATATTTTTTAATTTCCCTCGCCGTTTCTAAAAACACAACACGTAGAAGTTATTGATAACGAGGAACGGAATGTTGCAGAAATATTCGATGAATAAAAACGAAATTAGCACACTCATTTCCAAAAATAGGGTAGAAACACCAGTGAATGAACTGCACCAGTAAACGAACAATTCTGAACTGATTTCCCATTTATAAGAACTCTTTGTACTTGTTTCAAAATGTTTAATGTTAATAAAGTCGTCAAGTACTTAGGGATGTGGTTAGATAGTAAATTGTTATGGAGATCACATATAGTTGAAACTGTGAAAAAAACACAAAAGTCTATCGATGTCTTACGAGTTATCAGTAAAGTTTCTTTTGGGGCTGATCTACAGAGTGAGCAACCGGATGTGACCACCACGTGACCTCAAATTTTGAGGTGGCACCATTGTTAAGTTGGTAGTACAAGATATCCCACATTATTGATTTGCCAGATATTTTTATAACTTAACCTTAAATTAAAAGACGTGTCATATTTTCTTTAGTATCAATAAATTGCTTTTTAGATCAGATTTGAAACAAAAATACTTTGGTAAATTATTTTTATTAAACTATTTTTACAAAATAGAAATATTTACAATAAATGCTCGAAATGGCCACCATCATTTTGTAAACACAAATTTATTCTTCGTTGCATATTTTGGAACACATTGTTCAAAACTTCTTCATTAATATCATTTACTGCTGCAGTTATGGCATTTCTCAGTTCATGAAGAGTATGAAGAGGGTTTCGGAACACTACATTCTTTAAATGGCCAAACAAGAAAAAATCTAATGGTATTAGATCGGGTGAATGTGCCGGCCATCGCCCTCTACTTATTAAACGATTGCCAAAATATTCTTCAAGGTACGCTATTGTAGCGTCAGCTGTATGTGGGGTAGCACCGTCTTGTTGGAAATACCCATTCTGAAGTTCATCATCATGGAGTTCATTAATGAATGGTTCTAAAATATTCTGTCTATAACGAGCACCATTAACTGTATCGTCAAAAAATATTGGTGTCATAATGCGTCTACGTGACATGGCAATCCACACACCAGTTTTAATGGGATGTAACGTCGTTTCTTTGTAAACATGTGGGTTTTCTGTACCCCAGGTACGATAATTTTGGCTATTTATATAACCCGAAAGGTGAAACCAAGCTTCATCTGAGAAGAAAGTTATGTTTAATTGCTGCTCATTTAAATGTTCATTAAACCATAAGCAATAATTCCATCTTTGTTCGAAATCCCGAGGAAACAACTGTTGATGTACAGTGACTTTATATGGTAACATATGCAAATGTTTCTTTAAGGCTGTGCGACAGCTCCCATATGATATTCCTATAAGAAAGAAATTTAAATAGGTATGTTGTCAATTATTTAGTAAGTACATACCTGTTTGAGCAGATAATTTTCTAACCGATTTATTGGGACTATTTGTCATACGATCAGAAATATCATTTACTGTTTCCTCAGTTAACACTCGTGGTGCGCCAACTGGTTTACGCTTTGCAACGCTACCAGTCTCCATAAATCGCTGTACCAGCCTGTTGCGATGTCGAACAAATCGGTCATATTCAATGACTTCGTTTGGATATTCCAAT
The DNA here is from genome assembly GCA_949128085.1 of Cetonia aurata. Lineage (NCBI taxonomy): Eukaryota > Metazoa > Arthropoda > Insecta > Coleoptera > Scarabaeidae > Cetonia > Cetonia aurata. Next base: position 62,901,819 of record OX421884.1, on the reverse strand, counting down.
GTAAATTGTTGTATGCAGGATTGTAGTGAATATGACCAAGACCCGTCTTGTGCCTGTGTAGCACTTCGAAAATGCGCCATTACAATAAACCTGTCTTGTTCATCCGTGAATACCATTTTCACTGCGCAATTATTGAGCGTTCTGTTCAGTAGTCTTTAAAAAGACAGTTACTATGCAGTAAATGCTATATTTACGAAAAGTCACAAGAAAATCGCAAGAAACGTAAAAACTAGCAGTTTCAAACACGTTAGATGTCAGATGACAGAACGTAAACAATAAGCAGGACAGTAAACAGTGAAACGAAAAAATTCACTTTTTCTGTGACGTTTGTGGTCACGTGGTGGTCACATCCGGTTGCTCACTCTGTACATACTTCTAGTTTGGTTTATAGAGCAATGGTTAGATCCGTAATAGATTATGGATGTTTCCTATACAGCCCAGCTAGCAAGTCTCTACTGAAAAAGTTAGATGTTGTCAACAACAGGGCTATTCGGTTATGTTTAGGAACAATGACTTCCACGCCGATAGATGCAATGTATGTAGAAATGAATGAATTTCCTATTGCTCTCAGACGAAAGCTTCTAAGCACCAAATTTCTATTAAAAAATAGAGCAAAGAATATGAGTATTATATCCAAATGTAATAAATTAAACATTCATAATCTTACGTGTTCATATTCTATCTAAGTATATTTACAAACTAAAAATGCATAGTTTACCAAGAATTTTGACTAATTTCTATAACTTAGTTAATGTCGACCTTACTAACAAATATTGGGAAAAGAAAAGATCCCCCATTTTAGCTGAAGCTTTCGTCAGAACGACAGATTTCGTTTCCCGAATTTATAAAGAATTGAGTTATGTTTACAATCACGCAATACATGTCCGATTTTCACCTTATATTGGTCAACCAGAACATGACAAATGTTTGGCTGCATCGATCATACGAAGACATCAGAAATCTTTGATTACACTGGGCAACAAATTTTCGAAAAGTTCATGCTTCCATGCTGAAAATAGTCATTTCAATGAATTCAATGTGCTGAACACGAAAATGACTAAGAAAAAGCTGAATTGGCTACGGGTCTTCTGTAATATGTACGCATATTTCAGAAAAAGTGTACTTATGTCAATATTATAATACATGGTAAGAAAACATTTACGCATATTTCAGAAAAAGTGTACTTATGTCAATATTATAATACATGGTAAGAAAACATTAGTCTGCTTCTGGCTTTCGACTTCTTTTGGCCTGCCGTTTGTAGTGGACTTGTGGAGCATCTCTACTGATTGTCCAACAATAGTCAGTTAGCATTGACGTAGACCATTTGCCTTGGTACCGTTGCTCCATGGTGGCAATGTCCTGATGAAAGCGTTCGCCGTGCTCATCGCTGACCTGCCCGCAGTTATCAGGAAAGAAATCTAAGTGGGAATCAAGAAAGTGGATCTTTAAGGACATATTGCAGCCGAATTCATGAAACAAAGCCAACATATCCTCAACCAGACGCAAAATTTCGTAATTTCTCACTAAATTGCATTACATTATGCAATAGCATCTATACAATGGACAAAACGTCAATATCTCTGGAACGTGAGCCCATCAACTTTTTTCAATGTGATATTCGTGTTCAGCACGTTGAATTCATTCAGGGTTGGGTACTTTCACCTAAGAAGCAATTTCATTGTTAACCAGTGTTATCTTCACAGATGGCTCCAAAAGCGTGCTCGGTTGTGGAAGCGCTTTTTATTCTCACAACACCTCAGTGAGTTTCTCATTGAAATTGGATTCCGTGGCAAATGTTTTTACAGCCGAAGCAGTTGCAATCTTAGAAGCACTAATTTATGTTAAATAACTTGGGAAAGGTTGTCATAATGACAGACTCTGCTAGCGTTTTAAAAGCTATTCACCATCGAAAGCATATTTCTAAAGTTAATCCGATTGTTATTGACATCATTAAGATAATATGTGAAAAAAACTTTGAAACGGAATTATTCTGGGTAAAAGGACAGTGTGGGATAGAGTCAAATGATATTGTTGATGAAATAGCTAAAGAAAGTTATATCAGGGGTACCCGATATAGACCTGTACTTAGTAACAACAGATTTTAGAATAGAGTGGAATGCCTACTGATCTTCATATAAAATTAAAATGATATATATATCCTGAAATATTGTAGCATCTCCAGGGTTTGTCGTTCCACCCTTGCTAGAATGAAGTTTAACCGTGAAGATTCCCTGGACATTTATTTCGACTAGGCTTAATTGGGTCGACGGAATGTTCATGTGGCTACGAGCTGGCGGATATTAACCACATAATTTCGGCATGTCCATCCTATAAAAGTGTAATCAACAGACTCTATGATGTACTGATTCTATATAAGACACCACTTCCAACCAATGTTACCGTGCTTCTTAGTTATAATGACGAAACTATTTGCAAACTACATAATAAAGTAGATAGCTGGAGATATACAGTAACTATGCCAGAAGTTGCGATAATGCCTCCAACCATTATCACATCAGCAGCATTTTATGAATACATTGCTAATATCTTTTTTCCGTGGCTTGTGGAAAATATCGTAAAGCTTCCAATTATATTATTAGACGACCATATTGTTAGACGACCATAAATTTCATATAAATATGGATTTATGTAATTTTAAATTCAGAACAAAATTATTTTATATCGTCTGTTGCCAAACGCAACACACACTTATCGTTTTTTTAAATCATTGAAATCACACTGTAAAAAAACTACCTTAGAATTTAAACAGAAAACGACTAAATCTGTAACTAGCAATTTGGAAGCAACCCACACACGTTACTTTTTCAACGCATTACAGGAGGTAGAAAAAATTATTATGCTAATCATTGTAATGTACTTGGGAGTAATAAAAAGTAGGAAAAAAAAAACTCAAAAAATCTCATAAAATTCCAAATTGTTAAATCAAAATTTCCTAATAATTATAACCCCTCCTTTACTGCACCAACACGAATACCCCGTTTAACACCGGCTAATTACTTGGGAAAATTCACCTAATAAAGATGCAATAAAAACTTGAGGAACGAATGACCTTGAACTGAAACGATGTAAACAATGTACTCTCAACCAGGTGTATAATCTAACTCAAGGTCATTGAGTGCAAAATAAAATATATACGTATATGTATACAATATGAGTTTCTTCTAAGGATAATCTGTGTTTAGGCTATTTATAAGCTGCAATATATGTAATTGGATATAGGAAATATTGGGATATCGATGGAAGAACATGCTGGAATCTACAAACAAGGATACTAAAGTTTCTTAGTGTTTCCCATTGACGTAAAACTCTACTATTAAACTAACTGATTTATAAGTAGTAACAACAACGTAAAAATGAAACAGCAAAAAACTGCTCAATATACATTAACAGGTAATTTAAACATTAATAAACTGATTTATCAGATATGTGATTATCATTATTTTTTTTGTATGTGTGCTAATTAATGTTTTGATGATCGTATAGCTGTGAACTGGAAACAAGTTTTTTGCTTTGATATTTCATAACAGTAACGTGATAGATCAAAACTCCAGGATTATAACTTTGGGGAATTTTGTTAATAAAAAAAATGCAAGGTATTTACTATTAGATATGTAAATCTTTTAAACCGCACTTGTTTCAATTTCTAAATAACTTACATTCTTATCACAAGCAATTTTGCTTTTACCATCTATTAATTACAGAAAATGTTGCTTTCGAAACGTCGAACCGTGTTACAAACACTATTTATAATTAGACTAGGCACATGAGTTGACTGAAAACAAATCGAAAGAAAAAAATGTCCGGTACATCGATGTGAAAGATGGATAGAACAAGACAAAAAATCGCACAGTGATGGAGTAGTAACGCATATACTTTTTTCCTGTTTATTGTTATACTATATATAATCGTTCATCGAGCAGTTCATTAAAATCTCTTTTGGGTAACACTAAAGATAAAATTGAGGTAGATCAAAAATCTGGGATTTATGAAATAAGTTGTAGAGATTGTAATCAAAAATATGTTGGGCAAACTAGGCGCTCAATTTCAACTCGTTATAAAGAACATATTGCACATTTCAAATACAACAGACCAGATAAATCTAGCGTTGCTCGACATATTTTAGACACAGGTCACGGTATGCCTACAGATAGCCTTAGGCTAGTTAAAACTGTAAATAATTTTAGAGAATTAGATAGTTACGAAAGTATTTATATAGTTAAAAACAAATGTAAATTAGTGAATTCCGACAAAGGACCGATAGCCGAGTCCAGCTTATACGAATAATTGTTAACTTAACTGCTAGTTCGTCATGTTCCATTAGATTTAGATAGTATGTAAGCCTTGTTGTTTGTAAAGGATGTCAGTGTTATTCCACTAGTGATTTGGTGAAGAGCTTATCTTCCAAGGTTTACCTTAGCCGAAAACACTACGTTTAACACTGCTCTTCACTTGTTTTCTACTGAAGATGGCAACTGAGTTGCCGAAATACGTATTTAGATTGGTATCTTTTAATTTTTGTGGTAAGGGATTTTTTCACTTTTTCTTTTGGATTTTTGTTATAGTTTTCAAGCCACAGTCTCCACCCATCACAGGATTGAACATCCTGTATGTCATAAACGAACAAATCCTCATTCAACTTCCCATTCTTAACGACTCACACTATATTTAGGGCAATACAGTAATAGTCACGTAATATTACAATCCCAGCTATGTAAAAACAGCTGTAACTTTACACTCATTTTTATCAGAAATAATATGAACAGAGCTTGTGAAGTTGTAATTTAAAAGAAAGAAAATTTCCAAAAGATACTCCACAAATAATTTAATTTAATATTTTAAATATGTGTAACCTATATTTCCGTGTGCAGTCCGCACATCATCAACACTTACCAACATTAAATGTTGGTTTTTATTGGTTTTTAATTTTTGTCAGTATATAAAAACATATTTATCTAATTCATAGAATGATTAGATGAGCCGTCTCACATGTAATGCGTCTCTCTCTCTCTCAGATAATAACTATCCTATTAGAGCGATTATATGTATGCAAAGTCCTGAAAACATCGGAAGTATAGGTAGATAACAAATTGTGATTGTAAACTATGATGAATATTATCTCATATGTAATTGCAATATTCGAGTTAGTGTTTAATTGAACAGATAAAATTAGCTACTGTAGTGTGTATTTGTTTAAAACGCAAAAAAATATAAATAGGACAAAAAAAGTTACAAAACACTGACTTACATAACACAGCAAGCGAGATCACAATCCTGTGTTGTTGATCAACGCTTGTCGAAGGTCGTCAATTTCTACTGACATTCTAATGGTCGAGGAATAACTTCATGTACAGGTTGAAATATTTCGGGTTTTAAGAATTAAATAAAAGAAATATTGCATCCACGTTTCTTCGTTTTGTATGCGTTGTAATTTGCCTTCATACAAGACGGTACTACACAGCCCGTGAAAAAAACGAAAAGGGTCTAATTGATACTTCTGAATTTTCTTCCAAGAAGGGTTGTACTCTTGCTTAATGTCAATATGCACATATATCTTTGTAACCGGTCGATGTAGCAAAAACTTTTCTTAAAAAAAAAATAATCCTCTAGTAATGCAAACAATAAAAAAAAACTTTTTAGGAAAGAAGCATATTAAAAATTAGAACGTTGCTGTAAGTGTTTAATGTCAGATTCTTTAATGATATTGTAATAACGAGAATATGGAAATAGTATTTTAAAACACAAGTGTTACAATGTACGAGTAGTGAGAGAGTAAGTGATCATAAGTGTGTTTCCTGGTTAGTATAATCCCAGAAAAAGAAATCTAAAGGGGGCGATCTGGGGATCTTGGTGGCCATGTAATTGTACCACCAGAACTAATTACGCGATTCGGAAATGTTTGGTGGAGATAGTGTTGCACGATTGTTGCAGTATGAGCAGCACAGTTATCTTGTTAAAACCAGACGTCATCAAAGTTTACATTGAGAGCTCGAATAGCTGGTACGATTTCGGTTATTCGATATTTTGCTCTGATATTTGAGGTGACGAACACGGTTCGCTGTGCTCAACTGGCACTGCAGACAGTTCTTTTTGTTCTCCTTGCCCATTTACTACTCGTGCACGAAGTTCTTTGGACATATTAATGCATTCTTTACAATTCGCAACGCACGCATAATATTTAATACCGTTCGAACTGTAGGTCTGTTCTCAAAGCAAAAGATGAAACGGCTGACTACTTCCTGTGCGGTACTTCCAGAGTAATACTATTTAATTATCTGGACCCGTTCCTCTTTAGTGAAAATCATTCTTTTAAATAATTATGACAAATCTTAATAGATTTCAAAAGTGATAATGCAAATAGAAAGATAAAAAGTATTGCAGTAAATCAAATTTATAAATTCCAAGAAGGTAACGCCAACATAAAATATTTTTTCAAATAATATTAACCTCACTCCTTCATACGGTAATAATACTCAATAATAACATGCGCGAATCAACGTTGTTACGACCATACTAAGCTATTACAACTCTGTATTCTGTACGCCCCAGTAACGCGCAGCGTAATTTCCCCCGTTTACATCGGTTAGCTATGGCATCGCTGCTTGATGAAATACATTACTTATAGACAGTTTTAAAGTTTGGAAGTGGCCGCTGTATATTTATTGTTAGTTTAAAAAAAAAAGAATTTTTAATAACAATTTTGTTAAGGAGCAGAATGAAAGTCCTTAAACTCACAGTGTTGAAATTTTACTGATGACATTCAGTTCAGTGTCCCTGCTGATGATAACTTTGCTATTGAAACGTGCATCCAGTGTAGTGACATTTGTGATAAGATGTTTGAAAGTGTGTAGTAAAAAAATGGTATTTGATTTTGTGGCCCAAGTAGGGTTTATGAAATTAATAAATAACCCCCCTATTCTATAAACTTCGATAAATAACGAACGTTATTCAACGAATTTTGTTAAGGTACAGATTTTCTAACGACGTTCGTTGTTTTTCAATTCTATAAGTCTTACGTTACGGCCTGTGTTAGCGTAACGAATGACTAATATTTTCAAGTGCGGCAATACATCTGTAACTAATGTGAGTATGATGTCAATAATGTCATCTGACATGTTCCATATAACAGAATCGTGGACTGGCCCTGGATATCTAGCATTGATATTTATTATATCAAGATCACTATCACATATAATTTGACAGTTTAAACTATCTAAAAAACAATATTGCTGCAGCTTCTGGATGGTTTGCTGGAGGAGACTTGATTGCTATGTGTGTACAATCAATTTAATTCAATCAACACCTACCACCCTAGGAAAATTAAATTTTTGATAAAATCCTTCTTTAACCCTTTGCATTTGCTATTGTGTGCTTCGATATTGAATATATCTTTGTAGAAAATTATTATTCACTACATCAGAAATTTCGGTGACGGCACGACTGACAGCAGATTAACTCATGGAACAGTGGTAGTCTTTACTTACCTACAGATTTCTGATAACTTCCATGGGGGAAGAAATGTATGGCATTTAAAAATCGAAGCACCTTTGAAATTTTGGTTGTCCTCACACTGTCTGTCATCAGTAGTGTTAACTCCAAGAAAAGTTCTCTGGTAGTTTCAGGCGAAAATCTATATAATGCCCTAATATGTTTTTAGATTCCAATATCTATTCTACGCGATTAAAGGGCGGGCTGCTACCTGAGCGGTATTTATCTTCTATAGTAAGCGCGCACCTAGGTGGATCGCGGGCTAGGCGTACCAACTTTTTCAATAGGGTGCGTTCCAGGTGGAACGCGGACTTCCTGCTTTCTGCCGAGTTGGGGGGCGATCATCAAACGACTATTTAATTGGTTGGGTGCACGGGCCCGGCTTTCTAGTTATATTATAATATGCTGAGACACGAAATTATTTGAATAGGTACCAAATAATTGAAAAATTCAGATACAAATTCATAAATGTTTGTGCATAACTAATTTAATATCCAGCTAACGGTGACCCGGCAGCATTCGTTAAATATCGATCGTATAATTACGACTTCTGTTGCGGATTTATCTTATGGAATACAAAAACTAACGATTTTCGTATATTAACGTTCGGTGCGCGGTAACCAAGTCTTACAGAATAGGGGTGTAAATATCATTGCTAATGGTAATTATTCCTTTTCGTCGTAGAGTTACTAATGAAGATTTTATTCCTCTTGTTAACTGGTAATAAATCGAAATACAAACACATATATCTAAATTTATGATGCCTAATGGTATATGTATTTCAAAATATTTCTTATTTATTTAGGAGTAATAAGATGCCTACATTAAAGAATGTTGCGCATTTAAGGTTATTATATGCATAACAACAGTTTGATAATCACCTAGTGAAAAACGTGTAGCCAATCCTATGCTAATACTACACAAAATGGCAATTTACATTGCTCAGTGTATGTCAATGCTTTTCGAAATTCTAAGAAGAGTTTACAGCTATTATGTTTACTTGCACAGATACACATTTTTGCTTTGCATTTACAATAAACATACATAGATCCATGTATAACGTCCCATTTTTTGTTTTATTTAAATAGGTAAGTTAGATAAATATAACACAATAGCTAAGCTTACTCCTAGATGCATGATGTTATGAGGTATCTGATTTAAATAGGGGCTCCATAAAGTAGGAAAACAAATATAAATCAAGCTCTATTATAGGTATATTATATTACGAATTATTCTACGTAACAAGATTATATATAACATGTAAAATTCCTAGAATAAGATTTAACTATTATTCTAGACATACGATTGTAAATTTTCTATAAGGAGTTGATTTTCACAAATTCCCTAAAATATTTAACTTGTTATTCCTTAAATGAAAGTAAAAGTATTTATTGTAGTGCCACCAGAGTTCACTCTTGGTCCCTCCTTATTTTACGCAAATTATCGCCAAAATTTGCAAGAAAATACTCCATAGTGCTGCATTAATCGCTCCACTACGTCTGATAACTGTCGCCCAACAAATAATTGCGACAAAAATCGTCTATGTAAAAGCACCTTTAGATCTAGCGAGCGTGTATCAATGAGAAATATCGGTGACATATATTCCAATTTATCGTGCGTTCAGGGACGCATAAGGAAGAAATATAAGCAGGAAAATACATCGCATTCACCTGATTATGATGGCGCATTGTTTACTAGATATAGTGCGGTTTGTACGCCGGAAATTATTAAAATACCACCGCGCAAAAAAAAAATAATTATGAAGGCAATTCAAGAAACCTGTTCTTAATACATAATGTATATGTTTTGTATTTCAAAGGTGACCAATATGCAGATAGGACGATGTTTTAGACAAATAATTACCTAATAAAAATTTTTTAATTAATTTGGTTATTTTTTTTTAACAAATAGATATAATGGTAGGAATGCTCATATATTTATAAAACTCCATTATGGTTTGTAGATATACTAAATGACGCGTTTTCTAAGGAAGGTTTTGCAAACTTTAGTGGAATTTCTTTATCTTTTAAAAAATATGAAACGTAAAAACGCGAAACTATCATCAAAAAGTTAAGCTAACCTCAATTACATGACAAAAGAAATCTCTTTTGATCAGGTTTGAGTTTTGCAAAGGTGTTTCCAGGATTTGCAAAAATAAAAATCCACGGATTTGTAGGAAACTCTGGATCTGTCAAATTCAGTGGCGGCTCGTGACGTTCTCAGTCAATAAATTATATTTTTATAGTTATTATTGTAGCATTGTAAGTGTAGAATAAAAATTGAAAAAAAATTAGATTAAAATAAAATACAAATTATTGTCTAGCAAGAACCAGGTAGAGGAGAGTGGAATCTTGCCTGAATAGGAAACTGGATGAGGTGATAGGTAAAAAGGGCATAAAAACGTAAAAATAAACTCTTGATAAACGTAATAATAAACCAAAAATAAACTCTAAAAACAATAACAATTAAATTAGAAAAGAAAAAGGCATGAGCATGACAATGTACAAAAAGAGCTAGAGGTGCAATTGTTTTTATTTTACTTTGTAAACTATTTAAATGCCCTGCCATCACAGATGCACCATCATATGTTTGAGCGACTAATTTTTTTTATCGACCGGATGATACGTCAAAAAACTCCAAAAATCTTTCAATAACTTCACCGCTCTTGACATAACGTAATATGATTGATAATTCAGACTTACAGTAAATATCTGTGGTTTCATCTACTTGTCAAGAAAAAAACGGAGCTTCTTTAATTTCTATATCTATTTCTTGTTTTAATACAAAAGAAATACAATCTATTAAATCATTTTGTATAGATTTAGATGTACCCGAATAAATATTACTACTAGCAAATTTATTAAAACTAGGTTCATATTTACTAAAGAGTTCGAGTAATTCTTTACAATTTCCACGATTAAAAGAATCTGAAGTCTCATTGTGTCCCCGAAAAGCTAAATCTTGTGATGCTAAAAATATTGTTACGTCTATTAATTTTCTTAAATTTTTGCGGTTTCCTCTAACTTCATTATTATAGGCAATAATTGCATCTTTGCGCGCAGCAGCAATATTTTGTTTTCCAAATAATTTAAATTTGCTCAACCATGAAATGTGTTCTTTAGACTTAGAATGCCGTTCAATAGCGCGCGGTAGATTTTTTAAATCTGTATAACCTAATTTCGATCACGTTTCGGTTTGGTTGCAAAGTAGACATGGCCAACAAAATAATCTTTCACGTTTAATTGAACCAGTTAACCACATTTAGTGTACCATAATGAACTAAAACCACGATTTTGCCGGTTGCCGTCGTTAGATACTACAGATAAATTAGGCCGTGGTTTCTCAATGTTCTGTACGATGTGTAATTTCGTCTCTATGTTTAAACAACTAAAAGAATTTCTTATCAACCAGTGAACAATATCTTGGCAAATTCTAATTTCGTTCATTTTATCCATTTTGTGTGCATAACCTAACAAAACTCACCCAGCGCTTCTTAAGTTATTATTACTGGGAGCTGGGAGTCGCATGGGCAGTTGCGTAGCAACGTTCTACGACCGATAACGCACGATAACATGCCGATCGGGAAGGATCTCACCGCGGCGGCAAGCCTCCAACCGTACGTATTCGCCGTATAAAGTGCACATGCATTCACGGAGACACATTGCTTTCAGCCATGGCATTAATCATCGGCGCGGAGCCAAATCTATGGCTAGCCTCCTCGCTTGCTATTGTAGTGCGTACAGTAAAATTTCGCGCATTATTGGAAATTTGTTTGCATTTTTAAATTAAGGAATGAATAAATATACTAGTGATTATATTTTTTTTGCAAAATTGCTTTATTTTAGTATATAGCCGATGCTTAAACATTATTTGAATACATGCTACTTATTTTATTAAAAATAATAGGGGAGGCTTAGCCTCCGTAGCCTCCCCTGACGAGCCGCCACTGGTCAAATTGATCGTTAAAAGCATGACTGTTAACAATACCGTCCACCTCGTTCTAAACTACCTCAGAATGTTCCTCTTAACACGCTGCAGATTTTAAAATCACTCCCAGCTCGATGATTGTATCCATTTTATGCGAGTTAGGACCAGAGTTGGGCAGTATTCGAATAAAATTGTTCAAGTACATTATTTAAATAACAAAGTTATCTAGATCCCTTTTATTCATAAATAAAATTATCTAGATAAATACTTGAAAATTATTCGTTGATAATTTTCACTTCAGATGATTTTAACTGTAAATAATTTTAACTATAAATAATTTCAAACTAGAAGATTTTAAGTAAAGATAATTTCAACTAGATAATTTTAACTAAAGATAATCTCAACTAGATAATTTTAACTGTAGAAGATAGTTAAATTATCTTTATCCAATACCTTATTTAAATAGATTTTTGCCCAACTTTGATTATGATCGAAACTTGGAAAAATGTCTGTTTATCATCATTGCTTATAAATTTCTTATAATACGAAGTATTAATACGGAGTACAAAAATAAGAAAAAATATCTGAATCACCTTTTCTTATATTATCTATGTACTTTGTTTGCTATGCAAATATTATATTTTTACTATTATTTAACCTTGTGTACCGAAGTGTTGCTTTTCGGTTTTTCGCTCTGAACAACTGATTTACTACATAGTGCATTCTTCTTCCATGAAATTGTTTTCTCTCCTATGACAACAGCAAGATAGTCGCTATCCTTTTGACGCGATTTACTTCATCATATATCACCAACATAATTTATGAATAAAATGTGTTTAAACTTCAACATTGTTAGATATTACATATGTGTAAACGTGGGCATACACATAATCTGCAAAAATGTTCGAAGGTATGCGAAAACTATTTCATTAACTAGATATCAAATTTTAGATACTTATACACTACCGTCCACGGAAGTTCGGCCAAGTAATAAATGTTCAAAAAATAAAAAAAAATCAAAATGCAACTAATACTAAAAGAAAATAAATTTTATTACTCTATAGGATAAAAACTGTCGCAATCTAACGAAAATTATTTCTTAAATATTTTCTTATAAAAAAAACCAGCCTTTGCGTTGATGAATGCTCGCGTAACTCGCGGCATCCTCATATGCCATTAATTTTCTAAACGTGTTCCGTTCTTGTTGCAGAACTTTCCTGTTGCTCATTTGAAATAGGACCAACAATTCACACCCTTCTGTCAAGCTCATCCCACAATAGTTCAATAGATTCGTAATATATTGTTGTGATACTGAGGTTCATAATTTAAATTTTAGATTTAAGGGTCTGATCACACCACCGCTGCATAGAACCGCTCTTTCTTTTGGCATATATAGAATATACAATGCTATACCTGCCTATTATATCAAGAGCAAGCCTCTGTCTAATTAAAAAGAAAATCTGTATATTTATATTTATATCTATATTTGGTTTAATATAAATTTTGCATTATAAAACTGCTTCTACAGATCAAATTAAATAATTTATAAAAGATTTATTACCCCGCTATTATAACTTGAAAAACCTAACGACTAACAATTGACCACCCATATCTTGAACATGAAAATATTTGACAATGTATAAAAGTATAAGATTGCGAGTACAATAACCGACATACCTACCTGTTATTTATTTTCTTACTGTTTTCCTTGCTGCACGGCTCACAATACGAAATAACTCTGTGATCATACAACCACGATAAGAAAAATGCAGCGAAGAACACCTGCGTTCGCAGCCGTGGCAGTTTTTAGGAATATTTTTTACGAAGAAGAGTACGTGAGTGTAATTGAAATCTGGCAGAGATATTTGCGACCAGTTCTAAAAGATGTTACAATATGAACTGGTTGTAGTAAGAACACCGTATTCAAGTGGAGTATGAAAAAAAATAGGGTTGTAGTCATAGAGATGATAGAGTGCTGATATTGAACTCAAAACTGCCATCAATTGAAATGCGGCCATATTGGAACACAAACGTCGATACCGTGGCGGATATTCAAATAAATAAAGTTAAGGATATCAATAAATTTTAATAGCACTTGCAATTTGTAATGATAATTAGTAGCATATGTTAGATTTTATCCTATGTATTTTGTACACCATTGTTTTTTTTTTATCAAAGTTGTGGACAACTTAGAACTATAGACAGTTTCTAAACTTACGATGAACTGGTAACATATACTTCATTCGTTCTCAGGTTTAATAAGAGAGAACAGAAAAAAATTCTTTCAACGCCATATAAAAGTACGTAGAAAAAATCTGATACAAGTTTCATGAGATCTTCACGACTTGTCATAACAATCCAATATTGTATGTTGTCTTTAGGAGTAAATAAAATACTGTATAAATATTTCAAAACAATTTTTAAACGTGCTCCTTACGAATCTATACAACTCTTAATAAAAATACTTTGAAAATATACCGCTTTTCGTAGGTATATATAAACCGACGCAAATTTGGTGCGCCACCTGTATATAAATATAAATTGAACGACTTCTTTGCTGACGTCAAACGCGAATGCGGGACCTTCGCCTGGCGAATCTGACGTTTGCCGATAGCCCGACCTTCGACTTGAAACCGCCTCCACTCTTTTCCCTACTGCGCTGTTCCAGCGCCTCTCCACCGGGACCATTCAACCCGGCACAAAAAATTGTTTACTCAAAATCCGGGCGATAACATCTCACCTGTTAAATATTCTTTTTCTTGGTATTTTTCGTGGGTAAAAGTAACTGATCCAAATGCATAAAAATAACTGACTATATACAGGTGTCCCCACGTTGGGTTGCATCACTTCATAGGGTTATTTCTTGTATCAAAATTAACAAAACACTTCTAGTCAGCCTAGGTTCAAAAGCGCTGAAAGTCACTAGTTAGGGTAACTAATTTAGACGAATCATAGACGCATTTGGCTCGAATTTCGGCATGAAATGGTTGCTAAGGAACAATTCACTTAAAGTATATTCTTACTTCCACAGTAATGAGCAGAAATTGTTTTAATGATTTTAATAAACAAGCAATGCTGTAAACATTTAAAGCTGCTCAAAATGGCGACCCTGGACTACCAAACACAACTCTGCTCTTTGACTCAGTCCTCCTATCCAGTTGACATTTTCCATATTTCCACGAACTCCTGAAATGCTCGTTGGATTTTATCTACCAGTTCTTCTTTGGTAGCCGGCTTCTCTTGTCCATAAACGACGGTCTTAACATGGCCCGAGAGCAAAAAGTCGATAGGCGTCAGGTCCGGAGAGGGCGGGGGCCATGCGACAGCTCCATTCCGCCCTATCCAGCGGTTTGGAAACGCAGTGTTCAAAAAGTCGATTACCACTCTTCCATAGTGTGCCGGACACCCGTTATGTACAAACCACATCCTATTACGGACGTTCAAGAGGATATCTTTAAGAAGAATGGGAAGCTCTTCTTCTAGGAATCCCCTGTAGATATGGCTAGTCAATGTTCCATCAAAAATTTTCGGTGCTAGGATAACATTTCCAATGATTCCTACCCACACATTAACCGAAAATCGGTGCTGAAATCTACTTTCTGACAAAGCATGGGGATTTTCGTCGCTCCAGATGTGCTCGTTATGTGAGTTGTTAATCTCATCACGAGTGAAGGTGAACTCATCAGCGAACAAAGCAATTGGGAGGAGATCCTGGCTCTCTAGGATCCACGAGCAAAATTCTTCCCGTTTTGCATAGTCGGCAGGTAAGAGATTTTGTACTTGTTGTACGTGGTATGGATGTAGCCCATTTTCACGTAAAGTCCTGTGAATCGACGCTCTTTTCTATCCTGTGGTGGCAGCAATTCTTCTTATGCTGGTTCTCCGATTCTCAGAAACTTCATGAAGAACAGCTTCAGTGTGGTTTCTTCGCGCAGGCTCTCGCCCATTAGTCTTTTTCGGGAAGGATCCTGTTTGCCGGAGCGATATGAAACAGTTCGTGATGGTTGTCCGACAAGGATGTCTTCGGTTCGGGTAGCGTTCTGCGTACTCTCTTGCCGCTGCTGAAGCGTTTCCTCCACAATAGCCATACAAAAATATCATGTCGGCGTACTCTTCCTTCGTAAAAAGAGGCATTTTTAAATGTTCTGCGAGCGAAATCCCAAACTGTCAAAAATACAACAAAACTGCTTACATGACAACTGGTCAAAAGCCTACGTCAAGTGCATTGGATCCAAGTTACCAGTCGAGCCAACCGTGTCCATGATTCATCTAAATTAGTTACCGTAACTAGTAATTTTCAACGCTTTTGACCACCCATATCTCGAAAACGGTTGAGAATTGGACCTATGCTGACTGGAAGTGTTTTGCTAATTTTGATACAAGGAATAACCCTATGAAGTTATGCAACTCAACGAGGAGACAGCCTGTATAATACTTTTGACAGGAAAAAAAATGCTAAAATAGCTCATAAAAAGAAAACGAAAAATTCAGTTCAAAAGGAAAGCTTAAAATTAAAAAGTGGTTTATTTTTTCAAATTCTCCTCTTGAAATTGTCCAAATTTCAACATTGCGACGCCACTTTCTCGTATTAAGGACAGCTGCTAGGCGGAGGTTTTCCATTTCGGACGGTGCATAAAAATAACGCGGCCACCAATCCAACACGAAGCAGAGCAACAGGTTATGCTCACGCTACACAGTCGCGTTTGGAAAGTCCCAAGTCGATGTTTTTATATATATTATAATGCCCACAGACACGGATGCATATTCCGAGAACGGTTGCAGGTAAGTAAATGCACTCGGAGTTAATGAGTTCGTACAAGTGTAGCGTAACCGTTTTTATGAATCGAGTCATAAATTTAGCGAGAGCGCGCGCACTTTATTCACGTATCAAATTGTATTTTAAAATTAGAATAAACCGCTAACGTGTATACTTGCTTATTGATTAAAGATAGGTAAACATAAATGTCATTATAACAATAACAGGAATACTTTCTTCTTGGTTATACGACTTTAATCAATTTCAGAAACTTATTTGATAAAAAAAATTACTCCCTCCGTCCAGAAATAAGTGTCCGTTTTGATTTTTTTGCTTGTCCAGAAATAAGTGTCCGATTTCTTTTAAAGTTGTATTTTATTGAAACTTAACTACAAATATTGTTACTAACAAACTTTTAGGAATAATTTGAGTTATTTAAGCTTAATTAGTAATATCTTGTACATGTTGATAAAGCTCAAAATCGAAATTTATAGAAACTGGAAGCCTACCAAGTCTTTGTAAATGGTCTTTTCTCATATGAGGTACTTTATAGTTGTTACCACCACTTATTTTCATAATTTCTACCATGCACGCACTGCTGGTGAGTAAGAAAAATCTTATTTAAAGTATCAGGAGTTAATGCAAAAAAAGCGTTTTCAACAGCACGGATCAATTCGTCTATAGTTTTGCAAGCCGATTGTTGCTGCAATGACTGGATTGCACTGAAAAAGCCTAAATCCAAGACGTTGGTGTCGGGACTATTAGGTGGCTGGCATATTATTTTGATTTCAAATCTAGTTCTATTCGCAGCTTCATTAAACTCAATGTCATCAGGAAGAATGTGTGGTTTAGCGTTATCTTGTTGAATGCAAATTCTTTTGCGTGAAGCGCTTCTTGGCCATTTTTGTTGAATGACGGGTAATAATTTTTCAATAATCATACTCCTGTATTCTTTTCTAGTAACATTAGTAATCACTTTCGTTTCAATCGTTCCAGCTGCGCGATTTTTACTGCTCCGTTTAGCAGGTTCTGAAAAAACAAATGGCCAAATACCAAGTTTTCCATCGAAATTCTTATTTTCGGTATGATTCCAACGTGGACGAGCAACAGCGACTAAAAACATCACCTTTGTGAGGAAACGTTTACTTTTACAGGTCCTGAACGGTTCTTCTTCGTCTTCTACAAGGTAGTATGTGTTAGTTGTTTTGCTAATGTAAAACCATGTAGTTTCAAACATTGTCAAATTAACTGAAAACTTTTCATTGGCTGACTATGTTATTATCCAGGCAGGTTCTAACGATGTATTAAAAGGAAAACCATTTAGAAGTGACATGGTGCTGGAAACGATTCGAAGACTGGATCACACTAATGTATTATTTCTGAGTGTGCCATATTGGAATGGCCGTCAAATATTAAATAACATTATCTACAAGTACAATTGTAATCTTTATAATGCTGTTAAATTGTGTAAATCAAATGTTTCTTTCACTGAAATAAATAGTTTGTTGTGTGCTGGTGCTAAATGTAGAGATGGCTTTCATAGTAACACAAAGGGTAAGAAAGGAATATTCGGATATATTGCTAACTATATAGTCCGGGGCACCTGCATACCTGATGGTAATGCATGTGCGTCGGTGAATATTAATTATGATAATTTGATCTATGTAAGCGTGAGTGATTCTGGTGGGGTTGGCACGAATTCGAATTTTTGAAAACCAACGCCGATGCTACTACCTATGTCAAATATACCCGTAAATCAGATAATGTATTTGAGATATTCCATCTGAACATTCGCAGCTTACGTAACAAGGTTGCTCCGTTTGAGGGTTTGTTACATGATTTGGGGTTTCCTGGTGTTGTTTGCATATCGGAGCACTGGCTATCGGATATAGAAATTAAAGTAGTGGCCTTAAATAATTACAACCTTATTAGTAGTTTTTGTCGCACTGATTTTAGAGCTGGCGGTGTAGCAATTTATTTACTACCAAAATGTCAAAATGTGAGTCCACTTAAATCGAATGTTATTGCTATTGAAAAGGACTTTGAATATTGTGGAGCAGTCGTTGGTACTGGTAATAGTAGAAAAATAATACTCTGTGTCTATAGATCACCCACTGGAGATTTGAACATATTTTTAGAAAATATGTTTCATGTGTTAGATGATGTGTGTGTGGATGTGGTTGATGTAATTGTATGTGTGGATTTTAATATTAATTTTAATGAAAAAAGTAGCGCTGTGGATGGTGTATTAGATGTATTTGCATGTTTTAACCTTGTGCCTTGTATAAAGGGAGATACGCGTGTGGGTCATGCATCTGGAACTCGAATAGATAATATATTTGCTACAAAAAATTATCAACATTATAGTACAACCGGTGAGTCATTATTGTCAGATCATAGATATCTCTTAATGGATGTAACTCACAAATATGACGTGCCTCCTAAATTTATCTATAAACGCCGGTTTTCAGAGCAGTCTATAATACACTTTAAAAATTCTATAAGTAGTGAAACATGGCAAGACGTTTACTCCGACAATTTAGATTGTAATGAGGCATTTGATGCTTTCTATGATATCTTTTATTATTACTTTGACATAAGTTTCCCGCGGAAAAAGTATCTAATTAATCCTAAGAATGACAAATGCTGGTACAATGATGAACTTCGACAATACGGCAGGTATGTGCGTGACTTATATGACTGGTATAGGAGTAGTCGTGACTTGCAAGTTTTCCAGTTGTATAAGTCAGCCAATAAAAAATATAAACAACTGGTCGAAACAACAAAAAAGAAATTTTATGACAATTTAATTTTAAATTCGCAAAATAAATCAAAAACCTCGTGGCGTATTATTAATAAATTAACAAAAGCTACCAGTAGTGGCGTCGACTATCTAATTCTCACTAATGGCTCGGGTGATAGAGTTGACAATCCCAATGAGGTTGCAGCGCTTTTTAAACAACAATTTACAGTCACCAATAAAAACAAAAATAAAATCGAAACCGAATTACCTGCTGTAGCTAACGCCAAAGGTTTATATCTACTGCCAACAAACAAATGTGAATTAGAAAATGTTCTTAAAGATATAGCTAAAAAACATTCAGCAGGCTTTGATGACGTGCCATGTTTTATCCCACTACAGGTACAAAATTACTTGACAGGTCCCTTAGAATATTTAATTAATAGATGTATATCTGAAGGTTGGTATCCGGATAAGTTAAAGTTTAATAAAATCATTCCTATTCATAAGAAAGGTGATGCACTAGATGTAGGAAATTATAGACCAATATCCCTGCCCTCGGCATTTGCTAAAATATATGAGAAGGTGATAAATATCAGATTAGTTGATTATTTAACCTGCTCTAAAATATTGTCACCAGCGCAGTTCGGTTTTGTTTCTGGAAAGAACACCAGTGCTGCGATTGAACATGCTTTGTACAACGTCTATGAGGGCTTGGATAAGAGAAATGTTGTCACCGGTGTATTCTTTGACTTATCCAAAGCATTCGATATGGTAGACCACTCGCTTTTGTTAAGAAAATTAGAGTCGGTTGGTATATACGGGGTGGCCTACGATTTGTTTCATTCATACCTGATTGGTAGGAAGGCTGTAGTCAGTGTTAGGGGCGTTCAGGATGATATGATAATGACATATAGTTCCGGTTACATTGACTTGACATGCGGTGTTCCGCAAGGTTCGATATTAGGTCCCACCCTATTTTTAATTTATGTCAACGATTTACGGTCGACACTTGATTATTGTAGACTAGCACAGTATGCTGATGATACTAGTTGTATTATAACGACTGATACTGTTGAATCGGCCTCTAATTTAACATCCAAGTTGGTCAGGGACATGATGAGATGGTGTGATGCTAACAATTTGGTACTTAACCACGGTAAGATGGGTCTGATGCGATTTTCGCTGACGACGGTGGAGGGTGGTAGCAGCCTGTATGTATCGTGTAATGGTAAGTCCGTACCGCAGAGTGATAATGTTAACTTTTTGGGTTTGACAGTGGATTTTAGATTAAAATTTGAACTCCACTGTACCACACTGTCGCGTAAGTTGGCGACTGCTCTTTATGGACTGCGATGTCTTAGGGGTGCTGTAAGCATTGATTCGCTGAGAATTTTTTATTTCGCGTATGTGGAGTCACGATTGCGGTATGGCATTATCTTCTGGGGCGCCACACCTAGTTTTAAAAAAATTTTTACGTTGCAAAAAAAAATTCTACGTTGCATGTTGTGTAAGTCCTTTGACGTTTCTTGTCGTCCTTTATTTAGGCAACTGAATATTCTCCCCGTGGCGTGTTTGTATATCTATGAAATTTTGATGAACTTGAAAAATAATGAAAATACCTTTTTAAGAAATTCTGATATATATAGTACTATGACGACACGCAATGGAATAAACAAAAGTATACCTATACATAGTACGAAAGCATTTGAATTTAGCCCGGCATACAAAGGAATAATATTCTTCAATAAACTACCAGAAGATATAAAAACTTGTAGTAACAAATTCCATTTCAAAACTAAATTAAAAACTTTTTTGTATAAACATAGCTTCTATTCTATTGAAGAATATTTAACATGTACCTATTAATAATGACGTGCCCTGTGGATTTTTGTATCAATGTAATGTTATGGACAATGTCTATGTTCTTTTAACAGAACGATGACAATAAAATAAAAAAAAAAAAAAAAAAAAAAATTTTTCGTCTACATGAATCCGATCATACATGTCGATGAATTCGGATGATTGAACATATAAACCTTCAGGTTTCAGAATTGACAAACAATACTTGAGTCTTTCAATTTTGTTGGCGTCTGTGAGATAAGGTTTAACTGCATTTGAGTGTCGCCGTAATTTTCCTGACTTGAGTCTATTATGAACTGTAGATTTTGATAAGTTAATAGAGGTAGCCAACGAACGAATTGTACGACGATTATTGAGTGGTAGTGACTTTATTAGCTCTGGGTCGAAACTTTTTTGGTTTTCGACCAACGCGTCCTTTCTTACGTGCCCTGACATCTGCTACTTCAGCACTATCGGCTAATGATTTTCGTCCTTGATGCCATTCGGCTTATAGTTTTCACAGAAATTTTGAATTTATTGGCTGTCGCCTTGATTGAACCTTGCTTCAGTTTATTATTGTCGCTCAATTCAAGTAATGCATGGTAAACCGCTTGCCTTGTGTTTAGAGTCAAATTAGGTCTCTTACCATGATTTCTCGCCAAAATGTTTACCGCATCTGCCATATTTTATTTAAGCCGGAGATTTATATCAAGTCTTGGGAAAATCTTGTTTTTTGATTGAAAACATAAATTCTTGAAAAACTACAAAACTTTCAAACTGCTGTAAAAAACTTGACATATAAAAATTGTTTTCAAAATGGCAGTTAATTTTTTCAATTTCTTTAATTTTTAAAAACAATGAAAATCGGACAATTATTTCTGGACAGAGGGAGTAGTAATTTGATGTTTGGATATTGTAGATTCTCAACGTTGCATTGACGACGCACCTTCACTCTTTCTTGCACGCTTCATACAAATGTGTTGCGTTCACGACATAGCTTTTTTATCACGGTTAAATGAGAACTGATGTTTTCACAATATTTTTTATGTATATACACTACCGTTCAAAAGTATTTGGGCATCCAAGGTTTTAGGAAAAATTATTGAAAAGGCGAATTAAAATCCGAACATATATTTTTTAATAATAAGTGTTTTGTTCATAAAACTGCCACTTTCTCGGTACTTTTTAACGGTGGTGTTGTTCAACTTCAATTCTTTCGCTATTTGGCGATTGCTTTTTCCAGTCCGGTGATGCGCAATTACAAGAGCACGTGTTTCCATATATAACTCTTTCCGTTTCGGCATGTCTAACAGTCTTTACAGCAATAATAGCACAGGATGATTTCACAACGAATACAGAAACGTAACTGAGAGCAATTTCGAAAATCTACCTTCAAACATAATTAAAATATCATAACTAAAAGTACCTATCCTTAACAGGAAGACAACCATGTAGTGCTAATAACCTATTTCGGTTTATTGCAAGTAATAAAATTATTTATATAATGTTTATTATCCAGCTTTTGTAAATTTATTGTTTTCTCTATAATTATCCAATTTTGCAAAAATTAATTTCCTAGAAGCCATGTTATATAAATTGTTTCATAAAATATTCGTACCCAAATACCTATGAACGGTAGTGCATATTTTTATCAAATAAACCAAGAAGAATAGTGAACGAAAAAAAAAAACCCTAAAAAATAATAGCAAGAATATCTGATTAATTTCTCCCAATTATGTCTTAAAAACCAAAATGTTTAAAATTTAAGATCAAAACGTACCCGATTAAAAACACATTAAACAAATAATTGCCTAGATTAGCCATTGTATATTTGTCAATAAATCAAAATGCGACTACTAACGACAAAATCTAGGACGGTATATAAATAGAATTGATAATTATATTTGATAACAGATGTATTTTATTGGCAAGCAAAAACAAATCGATCAAAAAATACTAAATGAATACAGGCGAGCTGGAGATGAGCAATGTAAGTTATTTAGATATTCAAATATGTGCTTTGGTAAAATTAAATCCCACTATACCAGCTTGATAAATTACTTGCTAATTTGACATGAAATATTGTAAAAATCACTAATAAAGTTACTTTTTTTGTAAAATCAGAAAGAAGATATTCTACCATTCAGAAACATATGAATATATTAATTTTAACTGCCTAGGACTTGAATTTCATTACTAATACCGCCATACATCAACAGGTCGACCGCGAGCACACTGTATAACTAGATATTACTATAAATCTATTGAAGAATGTCATTATGTAAACAGAACGTTTCAATTAAATTACGAAACGGAATTGTAAGAAAATTAAATTTCATTGAAATTCAAATTTTTAAATGTTCACGTAATCAATCCTATAGATCCAATCGAAAATATTAATCAGTAGTAAACAATCATAAAGGCGATTTTGTATCGGTTCAAAATTGAAGCTGTCACTGCAAATGATATGCTTAAATAATTTACATATAATGACTCATTTGCATTTATGGGAGCAAAACGATTTATTCATATTATAAATCAAGCGCTATGGCATTCAAATTAGTATTAACGAATCCATTTGCGGTCGATGCAAAATATTTGCCAACGAAATTTATAGTTTCTGGCGCTTGGAAGGCTGCCTACGAATAAACAAAACAAACATATTCAAGCGCTGTCATTTACTAACAATTTAAGACATCAAAAATGTTAAGCAATTCATCATTCGCTGTCGCAGAAACGATAACACGAGCAACAATAAGTTGAATGGCTATCAGAGACTAACGCTTACAGAGCTACTGATATCACATATTTATCACGTGATATAGTAAATAAGGCAATTTAATACATAGTCTACTTGATAAGATGAGCGTTTCGTACGAACACTACATACACTTGTACCTCAATTTTGCGCGAATATCTTTAAGTTGTGCGGTGTAAATCGTATATTACGCGGTACGGAGGTGAAGAGATACGAAGGTCGGTCGACTCACGGGAAAATAAATATGTATCAGACGCATGAACTTGTTAATTCCATCTGCAACGGCAACAGTACTCACCGTTTGCGGCTTTCGAACCTTTCGTCGGACGTGTGGCCTTCTTGGTAGGTGGAGGACCTTTCGAACTTCGTTTTGGTGGCATTTTCGTTTGTGATTACAACGTCCGTTTTAAAAACACAAATCGCTCGCAATTAGTAAACACTTTTGCATTACACTTATCCGCCATATATGTTTTCGCAGCTGATTACTCGCGGTTCTGATTGGTTACGTTTTGAAAACGTGCCCACGTGGGTGATTTGAGATCTTTAGGTCGTTTGAATTTCGCAATAAAAATGTGCAATTATAAAAGGATTTTTGAATCGTCCATCAGAAATTAATAAAAATAACCAGAAAGATTTAACGCATTTAATAATGTTAATTAAATAACAAAATAAAATAATTCTACGGATCTAGTGGCAGGTTTATCCTAATATTCATTTAATCTAATGCTGTAAAATTAATAATTTAAATTGGTAAATTCCCAATAAAAAGATAAAATAAAATCCATACTTATAAACAAACAGCTTTTCTTATTTTATTTATAATAAGTAAAGCTTAAAAGGCAAGCAATTTGTATATTAGGAGAATTGATCAAATGTCAATAATGTTGATAACCTAACATTTCAAAATCAAATTTAGTCGAGCAATTATGCATTTGAAAAGATTATTTACATTTTTAAAATGTTTCGAACGAAATGAATCGAATACCAGGCGGTATAAATCAACAAATACTGAAATTATTGAAGTACTGTCGTCGCATTTTGGTAAAATTAGACTGATTAAAAGATCGCATTCAATAAATAATATGTTAATAATTTACAGCTTTACCAGAAGCAAAATCAACGAAACTCGCCGCAAGAGTTAAATTACAGGATAAAGATGTAGATAATTTAAAAGACACCTTAAAAGTTTTGGAAAAGCTGGGTTATAAGAAAAACCTGATATTAGATTATCCGAATATACTGAAAAAACGTTCCAGGCTTCTACGTGAACAACATCTTATACTTCAAGAAGCTGGATTTTCTAATTTGAATTTAAATACACTATTTAAGTAAGTTTTTATGCAGTAGATTCATATGATTTTGAAAGTATAATGCCGCTTATAGTTTCAGGCGACATATAAGCAAGAAGATATGTAATTTGAAACATAAGCATTTTATACCATCACATATTAATGTACCTGAAACGCTGATCATGCATCTCAACCCTAAACCATTTGATTCTTTTGTCGATGATTTTACGGAAAATGACGCCTTGAATTATGTTCACCATTCAATTACGAAACGATATTTACGTAAGATTTTATATGGTAGTGTTTAGTTAGTTTCTTTTATGATTATCCTGTAGAATGGCGGTTGGAAGCTAATTCTGACGAGATTGAAACTTTTTTTCGGATATATTCGTCAGTCTTAAAGTATAGAAGCTTCGCGAACATATGTAGAAATATTGAGTTTGCTATAGACTTGGGGTTCACTCCCCGGAAATTATTAGGATTCGGATATCTAATTGGTAATGATCCTGAGTATCCGATTGAAGTTTTGCGGAAAATGCCGAATCTAGCCGGCGCAGATATGAAAGTTATGATGCGTAGGTTTCCTAAATTAATTACGATACCAGCTAAACAATATATTAAAATATACAACATTTTGAAGGTGATATAAGCAATAAATGTTGCATAAGTTATGAATATATTTTTTTTGTTTTTGGTAAAATTAGGAAGAAGAAATTCCAGACTCAACGATTCAGAAACAGATGAATATATTCACTTTATCTCCCGATACAGTCAAATCTAGGTTTAACGAACTGCGGGAAATCCCAGAAATGAATGTTTTGAGACAAAGTCCTCGGATACTCAGACTAATTGTACATTACAACAGGGCTAAATCAAGGCTTTCTTTCATGCATCAATTACAATTAAAATGTGCAACAATGTGCCTACTAGGTAGATTTTACTATAGCAAATTCTAATCCATAATAATATTCCCAAAAACCATTAATATTATGTTACAGAGCATGATAATGAACATTATTTCAATAACCACGTCAGAAACACCAAAGACACAAATGTTTTCGGTGATGTCTTGCGGCTTTTAAGGCATTTGCTAAACTCCGAAACACCAGAGATCGAATATAATTTAAAAAAACATCCGTATTACCTTCAGGTGCCTTTAGTAAACATCGAAAAAACCTGCAAACACGTACAACAATCTTTCAGCAATAATGCCATCATAAAAGTGGCTCCCATCGTTTTATACCCCTGGTAATTCTGGCTTTTAATTATAATTATTGGTTGTAATAGTTTTATTTCAGCGAAAAAATTGAAAATGCTTTGAACCAAATTAAATCGATGTCCGACTTGCCTCAAGCACGACTTACTGAGGCGAAAAAATTGAATCTCGCGTTATACCTGATTGAGAAAGATCATCATTTTACTGGTGATGGAGTGTGGGAGAATCCTCCGATGGTTAAATAATTATTTCTGTAAATTTGGATATTAAATTATTTTGTTAATATTTGTTTTATTATTATGCTTTTCTATACTTTCCGCTAATTCTAATAACTTGGATTTTGTATATACATTAATGAAATTTACTCATTTATTTTAAAAGTTGTTTTAATTGCGCCATCTATGTTATGGTACCTCGTAAATCTCACTGCAATTCGATTGTTGATGAAGTAGGAATCTAATTATAAGATTTCTATATTACCGATATTGAAATATTTATGCGTACAGTGAAAGCCCTTTTAACGAACATTCGCCTCTAATGCCAATTTTAAAATAACTCATGCTGAAGTATGAAAATAAATGTATATTTAGAATCGACACCAAGATATGAATTTACCGTTGTCCATTATAAAGACGTTTCATTCTATTTTATTGTAGACGAAAATATTTTTTTGTTGGAAATGTGGCTGGTGATTGAATAAAAGATTTACATTTTTAACGTTTCGGCTTCTTTATTTATGTAAGCCTTCATCAGAAAACTGATTGTCGTCAAAGTTTAAATACAAATAATAACAAACAATTTACATGTTAAAAGCGTTGTAAAAGACAATAAAATTACAAAACATTATGGAGAACGAACAAACGTAAAATATTTTAAAAACACTGGCATACACAAATGTTTTTTAGTTTAATCTTTTCTTTCTTTCTTTCATACTTCATGACACCGCGTAAAAACTTGCCACAAATTGCAAATTTGAGAAGCCAAATCGAGCAAAAAAATACTGCGTACGTTTCGCTGTATGACGCTATTGCAAAAACGAACAAAGCTAATAACTTTTTTAAATCGCTGTGGCGTTCTCTATGATTCAGAAGCCTAAATTGTACTACAACGAACTGTCAAATATATGAAATTATAAATGTCAGATGTGAAATGTTATAGAAAATGTACTTTAAATAATAACTTAATATAATATGAAATGCATTATAATATGAGAATGGATACCGTATATATCAATAAAGAACAATATTATGGATTCTTATAACGACTTGCTAATCGATGCCATAAACAGAAACGATATTTCTTCCATATATTACTGCCTAAGAAAAGGTGTTATTTTCTCGTAAGTTAAACATTATTCCGTGTATAATAACCGATTTTTCTCAGGAGCAAACGTGAATAAAATATGTGCCGATGGTATAACGCCTCTTGTAGCGGCCGTACAAAGCGGCGACATAATTATCTTAAAGATACTAGCTGAGAGTACGAGAACATCAACGAGCAATTCCGAAATCGTCGATAATGTCACCGATTCATCCAGATCCATGTATCTAACTCTGGACGTCGCCAAAGAAGCTAAATATAAGAATATCGGTTACTTTGTCGTTTGCAAGGATTTAGATGAGCCAGAATTTGGCGATGGACCGACACCGGATGGTATGGAAGCACTCGAATGGGACATGGAGGTGAACGAGGATTCTAGCGACGATATTTCTACCCAGCCGGAGAGTAATCTATATAAATGGTATGCTAAGATACTGACAGAAACTTCTATAATGTTGAAATCTCCCGAGTACGATATGGGCGGATTGGATCGGCACGGCCAAAACATTCTACACTATGCGGTACGACAGGGTAATTTAGAGATGATCGAGTATCTCTCGAATACTTTCCCGCAGATTAACGTAAACGTTTGCGATTCAGAGTGGTGTAGTCCCTTACATTTAGCCGTTTTAACTGAAAATTGCAATATCGTAAAGTTTTTAGTCGACAAAGGCGCATCTGTTAATTCTTGCAACGCCAGTAGACAAACACCTTTGCACTATGCAGCCAAGTTGGGAAATACAATGATAGTGAGTTATTTGCTTGATATGGGGGCTAATATTAACATGTTCGACATGGAAGATAGATCTCCATTATCGTTAGCCGTTTTACATGAGCATGAAGATGTTGCAAATGTTTTAATACAGAAAGGAGCTAGGTTAAATAACGAAGAGATGTATGGGTTTACAGTGTTATATCATGCCGTTTTGAATAATTTGTGCAATGTGACAAAGGATTTGTTAGAGGCGGGTGCGAAAATCGTACAATCGCATTTTCTGTTGCATATCGCCATTAGACATAACAATTTCGAAGTGGTGAAATTGTTGCACAAGGGCGGTGCTATCATCAATGTTAGGGATGAACAGGGGAATACTCCATTGATGATATGTTGTTTGAATAGCAATTTACAAATCGCCAAATATTTACTGCGGAATGGTAAGTGAAAAATGCTCTCTTTCTTTATTAACTCTAACTTATTCCATGAAGGAAATCTTTTACTTTCTATGATTTCTCTTATAAACACATAACACTATTGAATACTTCGATTTTTTGTGAAGGAAGCATTTTGAAAGTGTATTTTTTTTTAGCAATAGATAATGACAGTCAGTTATTGATTTTAGAAAATTTCTTTTTGCTGTATTCATTTCAAATTTAAGGTAATACATATTTAACGTTTTTTACCCAATGTTTTAATAATCCAGAATAAAAATTTCTATCATTTCTTTCGCCTAGTTTATACAATCATTAACAACTAAAAACTAATTACAGTTCTCCATATTCCAGAGATTTAAATTGTTTGCATCAATTATTTAATAATTATTCATATAGTATCCAACTATAAGCAAGTCTATAACACCTCTGTACATCCTTTGATGGGTGGAGACTGTGGCTTGAGAACTATAACAAAAATCCAAAAGAACAAGTGAAAAAATCCCTTACCACAAAAATTAAAAGATACAAACTAAGTTGTCATCTTCAGTAGAAAACAAGTGAAGAGCAGTGTTAAACGTAGTGTTTTCGGCTAAGGTAAACCTTGGAAGATATGCTCTTCACCAAATCACTAGTGGAATAACACTGATCAGTGTTATTCCACGCATACTGTGCTGTAATGAGATGTTAACGTGGGGGGGAGGGACTCTTGCCGGAACGTAATATAGGCGATTAATGTGCAAATTAGAAAAAATACTGTAAGAAACGTGTTACTTGTAAAGCTCGTACTTTGAATCTCTCGCATTAGATAAACGTCATTGTGACACTTGTGTTTTAAAATACTATTGCGTGAAATCAATTCCCTGCCAATAGTATCAGCAGGTATTAAATTGACGTCAACTTTTGGTACTTCAGACATCTTTCACAACGTTATGTCCGTCATAAAGTCATCAAAATATGACGACGATTTACCATTATATGTAGGTGCTATCTCGAATTTCTTTCTAGGGGCACCAGCAAATGCGACCAATCACATCAACGGCATGTCCGCCCTACACCTATGCGCGCAGGCGATACGCGATAGCAATTTGTTCGAACAATTCCTCGAATTATTACTGTCCCACGGAGCGAACATCAACGCAAGCAGCTACCAAGGGAACGTACTGTTCTACGCTATAATCCTCGGAAACATGCCCGCGGCCTGTGTCCTAGTCAAACACGGAGCCGACGTGAACTTACGCGACGAACACGCCTACTTCGATAATTTATGCTTGGCGAAAAAGCACGGCAATTTGGAATTGGTGCGGTTAATAGTCTGCGCGGGTTTCAATTTCCGCAACATGCTGTTCGACTTGAAAACGCTGAAAACTCAAAACGACGACGTCATATTCGAATATCTCTCGTGTACGATCGGCCAACCTCGCAATTTGAGGGATCTGTGTCGGATCCAGATACGGAGACACTTGGGGAAGCACCTCATATATAAGATTTTCAAGCTACCACTGCCTTCGTTGCTGCAACACTTCTTGGCCTTGCAGATTTTGTGAGATTCACTGATATAAAGTAAAAGCAGGAAGCACTCGTTAGAATTAGCATCGCTGAAGAGAGCACAATATTCATATCGAGATTTTTAACGTGGAAAACTTTATGCACTAAGTACTTAAACCTGAAGATCCTTTTGATAAAGATAGGTGCACATCGTAAAGTTATTTTGTGTTTATTATAATGATAAACGTTTCAACCAAACATCAGAATACCAGAAACAATTATTGAAATGCTATTATTGCGGTCTATATCGGCGGGTTTGGAGTCTTGACTTGTGTCCAATGGGGGGCGTACATCTCTACTCCCTTACAACGATTGGCTCGTTCCAATCGAAATAAAGTCTGCGTCGAAACAGCGTTTTTGGAAAGGCATTTTAACTGGCATGGTGATTTCTACAATGATTATTATGTAAAAATCACACGACAAATAAACAACAAAATGTGATCCTACTCTGTATGCAAGTAAATATATTATTAATAATGCATGAAAATAATTGTTAAATGTACTTAGGATATTTATTTTTTTCTCTTGTGAGAATGTTAGAACTATTTTATATATTATAATAAACTAATTAGTGATTATTACATAAAATAGATATTCAGGCAATTATAGTGAAATAAACTGAAGGTTTTCTTTTTACATCAGAGATAAAAAAAAATGGAAAAACTAATGTTTAAAGTTTTATTTTAGTTAGATTTACTTCTTATTCTTAGAAAATTATCCCTGAAATCAGAAATCGACGGATCCTAGCTTTTTTTGCAGGTTTCCATTTTAAAGCCGCATAATCATTAGAATATCGTTTGGCATTAATTAATAAAATAAAGAACATTACAGCCTGTATCTCGCAAACGAGGCGACATTCGAGAAAATTTTATAACACATTTTCGTCTTAAAATTTGGTGAGAAGTATTCTCATTTATTTTGTCAGAAAGGTTAGGAAACACCTTGTATATAAACAAGGGCAGTACAAAAGTAAACGCCATACTTTTTCAAACTTAATATAAATCGGCCATATTGAATAAAAACACGTTATTGGAACACGATTTTTCTGCGTTTTTATTCCTTACCATTTAATTTATCAAGCAGGAATCAAAAAACAGAATTTAGAGGAAATAATTTATTACGAAATACAAAAAAAAACAACAACAAATACAAGTGGACATTCTCTCGTTTTCGATTATTAAAAAAAAAGCAAACGAATAACAACTAAAACACATAAATTCGCTCCTATTGCTTAGCCTTCTGTTTCAAAGCTCTCCTCCTGATACTCAACAAGGTGTTCATGACCAGCATATTAGCGATGCGCGTAGGGAACAGATCGATCACAGCGCCCATGATGGTATGCGCAAAGTAGCCTGTGGATTTATCGTGAACTCCGAGAGTTTTGATCGCTTCCGCGACGAAAGTCCTGGGCGATGGCGCGAAATAAGTTTCCGTCCGGATTTTCGACATCTTTGTCGCCACGTATCCCGGAAGCAGGCATTGGATTGTCAGTCCCTTACTGCCGTATTCGGTGGCGAGGTCTACCGAGAACTTCTCGACGAAAGCTTTCGTGCCGGAATACACCGACAGTAAGGGATTGGGAATCTCGGCGGCTAAGGAAGACATGTTGATTATGGCGCCTCGTTTTCTTTCCACCATTCCCGGCATCACTATCTTGCACATGTTCACTACGGAGTAGCAGTTGCATCTGATGATATCCGAGAAGAGGACGTCTTTATCTTCGACTTCTAAGAAGAATTCTGGGTACGGATAGCTGATGCCTACGTTATTTACTAGAACGCCGATCTCCAAATCGGCTAGGTGTTTCTCGATCACGTTGTAGATTTTGTCGTCATGCGTGAAATCGATGGCCAATGTTTTAACCTCTACGTTGTATTTGGATTCTGTATTTTCAAAAAGAGAAATTGCATTTATACTTATAGGTTGTGATGTTGCTTATATATCTTATTAGAATATAATATAATCTAAAACTTCCTAGGTGAATAATACGAAAAATTAGCATCTATATTGGTATAACAGAAAGAAAAGTTACAAGTGAAATTTATTTAGGTTTGAAAGCCCGGCACATTCACTGTATTTGTACTTGTACATAGTATTATAGTAAAATTAGAAATACTATGCGATAAAACTAGAAATTTGTACAAAATAAAGCATTTTTTAGAGCCTCTAGTTCAAAACACATTTGTGGTAGTATATATAACTATTACTTTAGTTAGAATTTAAGTTTCTGTCGATTAAATGTGGCTAATGCTAGTATCATTATTATAAGTGATTTTTTTTTAGTTTTATCAATACTAATTATCTCAAATTCTTAGAAATATTCCTGTAAAATAATATCTATATGTGTAATTACAATTACAAAATACATGATTGAATAGGATTTAACCACAATAAAAGCGCCATCTTTGGCTTGGATGTAGAAACAATCGTTGCTCTTAAATGACTCATATTACAGATTTCTGTAAAGCAGCAGATTAGTCACAATTTATTTTTATATTTTATTCAATTTTTTCCAATAAATGCATTTTATATTTTGCCTTTAATTTTACTCAATAGTGGGCTAAAACATAAAAATATATCACTGCTCTCAAACCAGTTTCAACAACAAACTTTTCAAACATAGATGGCACTATTTTTTTGAAATTAAAAATTTGTTACTACCGCGATCCGCATTACCGACTTTAGATGTTAGCTATTAATTTAAGCTTCTCTCAGGTAGATGACGCTAATATTCATATTAATTTCATATAACATTTCTTACTTTTATCTATACCAATTAATTTAGCTCAAATTCTGTACAATTATTTCTATAAATAATAATAATTGCAAAAAAATGTAACTTACAAGTAGTAAATTTTAACTGTAATAAGAGAATAACTTTGATCTTTATATAGAAGCACGATTAAATAACTTGAATTACGATCAAAATTTCTTTATATTCTGAAATAAGAATAGAAGAAAGAATTTCTATAAAATTACAACATATAATTAAAATTTGAGTGAAATTATAATAAAGATATAGAATGTTAATGAGAGAGCCATCTTTGACTTTTATATCAAACAACCATAGATGGCCTTGAGTTGCAGATTTCTGTACTGTTAAATACTAATTACTAAAATTTGTGTAATATAAAAGCTTTCATGATGTATAAATTTCACATAGTGTTCACAAGCTCTCACTGAATAATTTAAATAGTAATAAAGGC
Source organism: Cetonia aurata (assembly GCA_949128085.1). Classification (NCBI taxonomy): domain Eukaryota; kingdom Metazoa; phylum Arthropoda; class Insecta; order Coleoptera; family Scarabaeidae; genus Cetonia; species Cetonia aurata. The sequence continues at coordinate 62,868,559 of OX421884.1, read as the reverse complement.
AATAATAATTATTATTTTATTTATTAATTTAGTTCAGATTTAACCTAATATCCGCCAGATGGCGCTAGTATTTGTATTGATTAATGTGAATTTTAAAAACTGTAGTAATATTTTTATTATAATTAAGTATTATTATTATATTATTGTATTATATATCGAGTGGCTTTGAAAAAAATGCGTATAAATACATGTACAAGAACACGAGCACATATGAACGATTGTACTGCCATCTATGTTTTAGGAGTTAGCACATACATTAGATTATTTTATGCCCATGCATAATTGGTTGCGTTTTCATATATATAGATATATATGCATTTTTCATAGAGCGAATAATCAGCAATTTTGATTTGCATGAGCGATATACCTATGCCTGACTTTCATGCAGATCGCTCGATATCCACGAAAACAAAAAATAATCGAATTTAAATTTTGTTAGTACTGCGACTTTTATAAATTTATCTATCCGAAAAGATTAATAACTTTAAATAGTTTATTATATTGAAATGTATACCCTTTAGATAGAAACCAAATAGGTCCAATGCAATTAAACATACTTATTTCTTGGGCGACCACATCCATTTTTTCCAGCGACCTGCTGATTATGAACACCTTCATGCCCTTTTTGGCTAGAAGATTGGCAAATGCCCGTCCAATCCCGTCCGTAGCGCCTGTCACAACTGAAATTAAAATTACATTTTATTTCGTTTTCATAAATAAGTATTTATTTATCAATTCATCTCGTCTTGTATTAGGTTGTTCTGCGATTAGGTATTTATTTTGTCATGAGAATTAGGTGGACTGTTTGCGCGGGAAATGACCCGCGTCTTTTGATTTCAAACGTGTCTGTTACAAAGGATAATAAATAAAACATGATAATTTTTTTTTACGATGAATTATATCGTGTAATACATTGTTTTGTGCTTAATGCGCGCCGCGTGAAGTTCAAAATGAATTTTATTCGATAATTTGAAATTCAATTCGATATGCTGACGTTTTATTCATTGTTCAATTGTTATATTGAACCCTGCATAAATTATTTCCATTTTTAAGAGAAAAGTGTAGAATTATCGATAATTCTGATGAGAAAGTCAATTAATTATCTTATTTAAATATCCAAGATGATTACAATTTATTATTATTAGAAGATAAAAAGTGCTTATCTGCAAATTTAGTTTCGAATGCGTGCTTTGATTGTCTGAAATATGAATTTTGTATGGTGTAGCAGATTTTCTTGATATTGTGAGAACTTTATTTCTTAATAGTAATCCGTTTAAAAAAAAGTATAAGAAAAAGTTTATAAATTAAATTTCAAATTTAAAAAATAATGAAAATAAGTAAAGTGATGATTACTAATATAAAATGAAAAAAATTTGAATTTTGTTTAAAAGAAAGATTATAAATTTGTATTATCACTTACCTGCCCATTGTCCAAGATATTTGAAATCGACAAAACTTATACCTAATTGCACAGTCAAAAAATGATTATACAACGCGTACAGTAAAAAGCGGCAAACTTGAAACAACACAATTGTAATACACAAATACGCGATTATTTCAGAATCATAGAACCCCATATTCAAAAGCTAAAATTTTCCTAAATATTATTCAACTAAACACTAAAGAAACAAACATAAATTCGGCTATGGAAAAAGTGAACAATATCTCACAACATGCATGCACCCAGCCGAAATAAACCCTGATAACCTTATCACTTATTATTCCGTAACACGGGAATCGATTTATTTCTTGAATTGTAACGCCTGCGCGCATGTGACTTTCTCACTCTATGGAACTTTTTTAAATCGCGCCTCGCGGTTAAGATGAGAATTCTACCACAAAGAGATTTTGATGCCAGTATTTACTTTCACATTTCTCTATTACCGATAGCAGGTTACGTTGATTGGTGTCAGGATGTTGGCGAAAACGAACTCGCGAACAAACAATAATAAATTTCTCCTCATTGCAACCGATACCAAGCAAAAGTAAAATCTGTACTGCATGCATTGATTGGCGGGATGTTTTCTAATGGTGTGTTGCTTTGCATGCAAAATATAGTTGGCCTTATTTTATTCGATTTCAATTAGGACAACGTTAGCAGTATCAATCGAAGAAATAATACACCGATCATCAGTTTGTTAGTTATTATCATAATGTATTCATAAATCTAATTAATATATAATAAAAAGAGATAGTTTGGCGTTTTCCTTTAACAGACTAACGACGATTTTCATAATGTCACTTTAGACCTTTAAAGTAACTTTAAATTAAAGTTCAAGTAAGGAATATATAGACTTTAGTTAAAGTGCTAATGCTAAAGTGACATTTATTATGCAAATAGGAATTAGTACCAAAAGAAGGCTAAAAAGTGATCCAGTGCAATAACTGTGCTGATAATAAAACCATATGAAAATTTAAATTTTTGTCATTAACCTCAATCGGTAATGTAGATACCGATACTTACAATCATGCACATTTTATTTTTTCTCTTTTTTATTAATACACTTATATTATTGACGTAGAGGCAAGTGTAAATAATATCAATACTGACATTACTGATCGAAAATGATGTCAAATCCTGTGCTGTCAAATGTGTCATTTCTCATTAAATAGATCAATCCAACGACCTGTCAAAATAAAATGAATAAAATTCAAAATGGCCGTTGAGGGCAAACGTCGCGTTATTTTCTGTAGTTTTGATGTGAATATATGCTCCCTTTTGTCAAAATTAAGTAAGTTCGACATAAAAATTGTCATAAATGACATAAATGCATAGAAAAACTTGCTTAAATGACTTACGATATGACTGAACGCGATTTATTTGCCCATAAAGGCCAGCTTAGGTGACGTGATTTGGATTGATCTGTAGATAAATATTGGGTTACATTATTTACAGCAAACTATATTACCGAATGCAAATATTTTTTATTGTACGTTTTCAGTAAAACGCGGAATTCCTTCACTCAACGGTAAAACTGGGGTCATTCTAGTAATACATTAGTTACGTAAAGCTGCAACAGAAACGATCTTTATTTGTTTTTACATCAGCAAAAAGGAGTTTTTTATCCATAAAAATTTCTGTTTGGCCTGTATAGGTAGATGGTGATATTGCAGGTAACTGTATTATGTCGGATATGACGCCAGTCATAAACTTTATATAGTAAATAAATTATTTCAAGAACATAACGAGTGTTTCAATTAACAGACAAGACAATGTAACAAATAAAATTTATCAATAAATGGCTTGACGTAAGACTAACGTGATGGGATCCAGTTCGTAGGTAACACTTATCTGTTTCTAATTTTTTTAATGAATCCTTGTTTAGTCAACATATACTTTTCTAAAAAAAAGAAACTAACTAGAAAGGAGATCATGTTTATCAAAATATAGATTTTTCAGGAATGGAAAATAAAGAAATAGTCCTTTTTACAATTAAGCGCGCCATCTACCAGTAATGTCAGGAACTATTTGAATATAAAAAGAGCTTTGAATCACTTTCTCTATATAAAATTTTATAAGCATTAACTTAAAATTAAATTTTTAGATAGTACATTATATCAAAAAGCATTAATTAATAGTGTAAAAATATTTAACTTTATTTTAGAGGCGCCATCTACATGGCAGCAGCACAACGGGGGAAATTCAAATGTTTGCGAGATTTATATACGCATTGCTTAACAAAATATGGTTCTTGCTAAAAAGAAAACATTACCTGCACGATCAACTGCTACGAATTTATGCACTATCACCTAATATATAAGTGAAGTTCTGGATATTCATAGACAGATGCAGACTTCTACTTTGCTCAATCAGTTTGGATAGTCTGCAGATTTCCTACAATTAATGAGCCGTTATCTATCTGACCAATCTAATTACGTTTTTGCCTTGTTCACATATATTTATAGTTAATAATAGTATTGAATATTACTTGCAACATTTATATCAAATTTAAAGCATTAATTAATAGTATAAAAATATTTAACTTTACTTTAGAGGCGCCATCTACATGCCAGCAACACAACGGGGGAAAATTTCAAATATGTGCGAGATTTATATACCCATTGTTTAACAAAATCTGGTTCTTGCTAAAAAGAAAACATTACCTGTACGATCAACTGCTACGAGTTTGTGCACTATCACATAATATATAAGCACAGACAAAAGAACATAACAGACCATCAGCTAGATAGGGCGACTAGAATTGTTCATAGGACTGATTCCAGGTGTCACTATAAGTAACGTCTGTACATAATTTTATATATCGCTAAAAGAGCGCCAACAGGATCACGCCCGGACACAGTACAATGTTGCCACTGCTCTTGTAGACGGCACGCCGACAAAGCTGTTGCATCTAAAAGGACACCGCCGCTAATCCGCTTATTTAAAATACCGGGTATTTTTTTATAAAAACATCGCAAATCTTGGTATCAACTTTCCTTTGGCGAATTTTTTCTTCAAACTCGGTTGTTCAGGTTTATTTCTTTTACCTTGCCATTCGTTTATTATTCCCGTTATTAAAAAAAAAACAGGCATTTTTTGCTTTAGGTTATAGTTATTCTGTCGCGTACATCATTCACGACTATTGTCGAGTTAACATATTTTAAAAACTACATACCATTAAAAGTTTGAATTAGGTGAACATTTATGTCGAAACAGGAGTTTTAGATGGGAAAAATTTGATTTTATTTTATTTCAATTAGTCTGTCAGGCATACAACAATGAGCCCGGTAAGGTAGCCTAAGTGCACGTGATTACCACCTTCCCGACCTAGTATGTCAGGCAATAAGTGCAATTATTTAAATTGTGGAAGATCCTAGAAAAGATTTCCGAATTTAAAAATGTTTAGATTTCCTGTGCGTGATGAGAATTTACTTGCACAATGGATTAAAAATTCAAAAAAAAAACATATATTTTCAATTTTTGAGGTAGCTACCTCTTTTATTCAAGAGTATTCAAAACAATTTATTAACATGCACTTTTAAACAAGGTACTTCAACAATAAGTTTTGATGCTCTAAAGCAGACATATTTCATAGATCGGAATTCCACCACTGCTAGGGCTCTAACGAAAATAACGGCCAAGCATATTAATCCAATTTCTTTCGAAAAAATGTCGTGCAAATTGGCATTACAAATTTTTTCCAACACACGTGTGCGGTAAATTGGCAAATTAATTCTAAAATCGTCTTAGATACCGCAGAGTTCTTACAACAGATGAACAATTTGTTTATGCCTTGAATAATAAACTGATGTAGCATAAGTGATAGGAATCCCGAGATTATAAATATTTTAATTTGAACAACGGAATTTTTCAAAAGTATGACAAAAATTGACAGGAATGGTAGAGAAAGTAGACTGTCTTGATGGCATGATTCAAACTACAACGGCATTTCTAAAATTGTATGAAGTCGAGAAGGGTAAAGGTATACATTTCATCTTAACTAACAGACTAAATCAGGATGCCATAGAAAATTTCTTTTCCGTCATTAGACAACGTGGAGGATGGAATCTTTACCCAAGTGCAAAGGCTTTTTGTTCATCTTTTCGGATAGAAACCGTTGCAGAACTTCTAAAACCTCCAAAATCTTCAAACTGCGAACCAGATCTGGATGTTTATTTACAAGTACAACACGGTCTAGTAACAGCACCCACTGCATCCAGTGTCACTTCCGAAAGTGATGTTGAGGTTTACCAACATTCTCCATGTAACAGCGATTCTCCAAAATCACGAAATATAGAATTAAACGGACAGTTGGAAGATTGTGCGGTTACTTATTATGCAGGGTATTTATTAAAGAAAATGATGAATACAATTGCGATATATGTAAGTTTGCACTTACATTGAAAGGAGACCTAAATAATCCCAACCAATTATTTTTACTGCATAAAAATTACGGATCGGTAGAAAGGGTGTGCTTGGTTGTATCGAGCGATGATTTCCTAAAAACTGTTTTTAAATCCATAGGTGTTTAAGGTTTATTTTGAAAAATATCAATGTCAAGAATATTTAGGTGACAGGCTACATAATATACTTATTAGTAAAAATAGAAGATGGTTAGGTAATATAAATAGTCCTTGGTTCCAGCACAGAAAGTTTATTTTACATACATTTAATTCCTGCTTTCTGATCACTACTAATCCAATAGTGATAATCGCATTACTGTTTTTTCAATGTTTCACAAGATGTTTCCCTTTTCGTTTTATTTTCCCATTTTTTAAATTAAACAAATTTACTTCCGCTGTGATAGGAAGCCTTGTGTAGTTTTTAAAATTAATCCATTGCAACTATTTTATTGTATTCTTGCTTTTCGACATTCTGCATGATTCTTTTATTTACTTTTATAGTAAAATAAAATGGAAGTATTATTTATTCTTTATTTATCCCTAATAACCTATACATATTAATAGGATGTTTATTAGCTTGCTATTTATAGATGGTAATTTTATGCATGTATGTAATACCTATATATTAATTAGTTTAAAACCAAGTTATAGCAATTAGTTTTCATATTTATGCATTTCTGACTAATACAGATTAAATATCTCACATACACACGAATACCGTGTATTTTTCATACTTTTTAATTACGTTATCTTATGTGAAAATGAATCAAAATTATTGACAACGTCGCACATAATTCCTGTACTTTAGCGGCGCCATCGCGTGCCGAATAGTTCAAGTTAGGGTCTATATATATATAGCACAGGGAAGCAGCGGCACACATTCTGCTTCCTTTTATGTTTCCAAAAAATTACATTTAGCTGACGGTCTGTATGTTCTCTTGTCTGTGATATAAGTCAAGTTCTGGATATTCGAGGACAGGTACATATAGACTTCTACTTTTCTAACTAATGATGCTCAGTCAGTTTCGATAATCTGCAGATTTCTTATAACTAATGAGTGGTTATTCATCTGACCGATCTAATAACGTTTTTGCCTTGTTTATATATATTTATAGTTAATAATAGCATTGAAGATTACTTGCAGTATTATATCAGTATAAAAATATTTAATTTTACTTTAGAGGCGCCATCTACATGCCAGTAGCACAACGGGGGAAATTTAAAATGATTGCGGGATTTATATACGCATTGTATAACAAAATATGGTTCTTGCTAAGAAAAAAACATTACTTGTACGACCAATTGCTACGAATTTGTGCACTATCACATAATATATAAGTCAAGTTCTGGATATTCGAGGACAGGTAGATATAGACTTCTACTTTTCTAATGATGCTCAGTCAGTTTCGATAATCTGCAGATTTCTTACAACTAATGAGTGGTTATTCATCTGACCGATCTAATTACGTTTTTGCCTTGTTTATATATATTTATAGTTAATAATAGCATTGAATATTACGCAAGTGCAAATTACAACAATGTAGAAATAAAAATTTAGAAACTAAGCGTCCTCTGTAAGTGAGTGGTTTAATCGTGTCAAAATGTGTGACCAAATATGTATTTGGTTTCTTATTCTAGATAGTAGCACGTTATGGCATGAAAGGGATATTTATGATGTTCATCTATTGGACATCGGTAGTGGCGCCATCTACATGTTAGATTCCGCAAACTAAGTGTGGTTACAATTCTTTCTCTCAATGAATCTTAATAATTGCCATTTAATAAGAAATTGTGTGAGGATTATTTTAAGATTAGATAATCCTTTCAATGTCTAAAAGATTATATACTAGTAGCAGTGATTAACAGTTAAATTATAGTTTAACTTTCTCCACATACCGCCATCTATCAATAGCATTATCAATTGCTTGTGTACCGTCAATAATCAACGTTTAGGGGATTTAGGCAAAAATGCTTTTATAATTTAATTTTTATTTGGTAATATGTACTTATTTAGCATGCATTAGAAAAATAACCTTTTCTGTTTAAGATTTTATTGATAAATAAATATGCAATAAATACACTTTAATTAAAACATTGATTTATTGCTAATATCGTAAGACGAAGAAAAAATGTTATTAACATAGTTTTTTTTTTTGTATTTTTCGGTTATTAGTAGTAGCAATAGTAAGAATTAAAAAAGCCAACAAAATGGGAAAATTTATTCTACTAATAATATAAATTATAATCGATGATATACAAATGAATAATAATAATAATAATAACACACTAGAAAAAGAAAGAAATAAAGAAAGCTATTGGCTTAATTATTTATTTTGATTTCTCTTTTTTTTTTATATTATATTTTAATAATTTTTTTTTCTTAAGAAGCGACATAAAATAAAATCCTAACAATCATGATTTTGGTATACATCAATGTTACACACAAATTACATTTATTTAAGGAACAAATATCAGACGGCGTGGTAGAGATAATTGGAAATTCTAATTAGTAGTAATTATTTAAGGAGTCGAGAAATTTAACTTATTTGCTTATTGAAAATTCGCATTATTTATTTTATATCGATTTCAAAATCATAAAAAAACAGCTAACGTTAGACAGTATGAATAGTGAATAACTTTTAACGCAACTGTATGGCCTAGTAATAACTGTAAATGTAGAACATTAACTAACGTTAGCTAGAAAATATATTTTTTTACATATTCTGTGTGCATCTTTAGTTAAAACGTTATCACTTTCATAAAATAATTGTTTTACAAATACAACGACAAACGTTGATAAAATTTATTATTTCTAAAGATCTGTTTTTTGTTTGTTTCATTCATTTCTTATTTAGTTGATAATATAAGGCTCGTGAGAGTTATAATTGCTTTTTCAGTATTTTTCTTTTGTATTTCCTTTTTTGGATCCATGTAAGGACTACAACAATACATATTATTACAGTAAAGGCTTAAACGCTAACTATATTTATGTATATCTGAATAAATAATGTTTTATATTTCTTATTTACAAAAGAAAGTATTAAAGGAAAATCAGCCTTTGCAACCAATACATATTGGTCTATTATATTTATGTTATAGTTAAAATAAGGTAGAAATAAATTAAAATATTGTCATTTCTTTATTTTAATTTACACAGTGCAGGAGGGTTACAAAACTGGTTACGGTGGTTATTTCAAAAAGCAGATTCTGTGGAAAATGACATTTGGATTGCCACCGTCATTTATGATAATACATAATTTTGTTTGACATTAGCAGAATCTGTCTAAGTGAAATCGTGTAACTAAGTTTTAAAAACCCTTGTATATATTATGATGCGTAAGTGACCGAATCTAAAAAAAAAAAAAAACAAAATACTCGCATAAAAATAATTATATTAATCATAACAATAGCAATAATTCGGTTATGATTCACACGACGTCGAAATTTCTAACACTAATATTAACATAAAAGGATGACCTGCGAAAATGTGAATCACACCTCTACATCCAAAAAATAAAGATTAGAACAGAAATAACAATATATTTATACGGAATTTTGACCAATTGTTTATTATTATAATTTCCCATAGAGCTGAGTGTGTTAGAAATTATGGCAGTCAGCTGTTGTATCTCTATTTCTATATTTTCTTTCGGTATTCAATACTTATCTGTACGGTAATATTATTGTTATTAATCTACGTTTAAAAGTAATTTTATTGCATGTAATTCAATTTCTAGCAACTGCTTTTCTTGGGTAAAACCCCAAATATACTTTTTATACGTTATACAGATATATTTTTAATTTTTCCTACTTTAACTTCTCTATACACGTTTTATAAATATCTTAATGTTAAAAAAAATATTAACAGCACTTGCTAATGTAGGTCTTCAATATTGAATGTTTTTTTTATATATATATATATATGTATGATTTGTGATCGTTAGTAATGAGATTTGACAGATGACAAGTGACAGATTATACGTCAAATGTCAAAAAATTAAACAAATACAATAATTCCAGCGTGGATATACAACAAATTAAATAAAGATTCCAAACAATTTTTCATATCTCTTTATTAATTTAATAAAGAAAGAATTTACATAATTTTTACGTTTTTATATACTTGTATTTATTCAGTAATAATACTTGTTTTTCGTTTAGTATATTCTTTGGAGGATTTTAATTTAAAATTAAATATACAGGGGTTTTATGAAACGTTCCAACTATGATATACAGTGGTATCTCGGAATGATTTGCGAATTGAATTTTCGGTAATATTGTTGTCAACTATTATTGTTTTAATGGAACGCTACAAATTATAAAGTAAGACATTAAAGCAGATCCTATCGCAAAGGATAAAAGTGGCATGTGTTGAATGTGAATTTCCTACGATATTTGATGTGCCCCAAAATCGATTGTTCGCACAATTATAAAAATAAAATAATTTTCATGATTAGGAGAACAAAAACTGTGGAAAAGATGGAGAAAACACACCTAGAATGAGGAAGAATTTGTAATTTCTGAAGGGCAATAAGGTAGTTAAACTCGAAATTCGTAAAAACAAGCTTGAAGCCAGTCAGGGATTAGTTTGGTGAGTTCTTCAGAAAAGTGGAATAAAAAAAAAACAAGAGAAGTTTGCACCAGATCAATGAAAGATATACAGTCTCAAATGGCCATTTTTGGGGCTTCTATTTTGAAAACTGGCAGAACTGTCAGTGTTTTCGCAGACAGATATTGTGTCTATTGCAAGTCAGGCGATTAGTTGCTATTTTATTTTATTTAGATAAGGCGACAGTAAATATAATGCTCCAGTGTGATTGGTAAGTTTGTTTATTAGAATTTATATAAAAATATATTATTTTTAAAGGTGCAAGACAAACAGACTTCTAATTATATAATAAAATTTTATTATATGTTTATACTTCCTCAAAAAATTGCGAATACTTTTCACTACACCACAGTAATGGTGGTAAACTAACGATAGTTTATCAAGATTTTGAAGCAATCGCATATGGAGAAGATGAACTTCCCTCAAAATGGAATAGGTAAAAATGATTTTGCAAAATTTATCTACCCTAAAGGAATTAGAAATTAATGCGAAAAGATGTTTGGTGAAAAAGTTCTAAACGCATTCATTAGCAAATTAGACATTAAAAAAAAAAATTCAGTTGAAAGAATTAAGAAAGTTGTAAAATCCACCAGTTTTCTTTCGGGTTTGGTTAGAGTGAAAAAGTTGCGAAGTATTTAAAAAAGTTCAGACGACGTTTCGTCCCATATTAATTAATTTTACGTTAGATATAGATTTCACTTTTCAAATTAAAATTATTTAGTAAGCGTTGCCAGTTAAATAAAGCTGTTGATTTTTGTGTTTTTTGACCGGCTTCTTCCATTATTTGTAAATGAATGTTTTTTCTTCTTTTAGAGAAGATTACTGGTATCTTTAGATATTTAATGAGGAAGAGTGATCCATAACTTTGGACAAACAATTATTCTTTTTTTTTTTCTGAAGAGAGGAAACCTACAGAATTGTAACTTCTTACAATTTCTTCATAGTAGTACAGAAATTTACTGTAAGCTAGAAACCAGTTTTTGACATGGTTATTACAACTCAAAGTTAAAAATTGTCCCAAATACGGACCATCGACTGTACTTTATTATTTTGTAGCAACCCTTCTGGGGATTGAACAGAATTTTACGTTTATTCAACATCATATGATTATGGAAGCAAACGCCAGTTCAAATTCAGATGCAACAGAAAAGGATGTTGCCAATGAAGTTCTGAACTGTCGTGAAACAAGTTAAAGAATTTGAAAATATCTGCACCAGATAATACACACTCTAGTAGTGTATTACTGCAATGCTAGTAAGAACTATAAGATTTCAGAAAAATCACTTTCTTTTGACATACAACGGCATAAAAATAACACATTAAAAAACGTGACCTTTATGATTTTTACCGACTTCTTGCATTACTTTGTAAATGAATGTTTTTTTTTTTTTATAGAGAAGATTACTGGTAACTTTAGATATTTAATAAAGAAGAGTGATCCATAACTTTGGACAAACAATAATTATTAATCTTTTTTTTTTCTGAAGAGAGGAAACCTACAGAATTGTAACTTCACACAATTTCTTCCTAGTAGTACAGATATTTACTGTAAGCTAGAAACCAGTTTTTGACATGGTTATTACAGCTCAAAGTTAAAAATTGTCCCAAATACGGACCATCGACTGTACTTTATTATTTTGTAGCCACCCTTCTGGGGATTGCACAGAATTATTACGTTCATTCAACATCATCTGATTATGCAAGCAAGCGCCAGTTCTAATTCCGATGCAACAGAAAAGCATGTTGATAATCAAGTTCTGAACTGTCGTGAAACAAGTTAAAGAATTTTAAAATATCTGCACCAGATAATACACACTTCGGTAGTGTATTACTGTAATGCTAGTAAGAACTATAAGATTTCAGAAAAATCACTTTCTTTTGACATACAACAGCATAAAAAGAGCACATTAAAAAACGTGACCTTTATGATTTTTACCGACTTCTTGCATTACTTTGTAAATGAATGTTTTTTTTTTATAGAGACGATTACTGCTATCTTTAGATATTTAATAAGGAAGGGTGACCCATAACTTTGGACAAACAATTATTCACAACATTTTTGACATGGTTATTACAGCTCAATGTTAAAATTTGTCCCAAATATAGACCCTCCATTGTACTTTATTTTGTAGATACAATAGAAGAAAATATTGCCAATCAAGTTCTCAACTGTTATGAAACATTTTAAAGAATTTCTAGTGTATTGCTGCAATGCTAGTGAGAACTGCAGACTTCAGAAAATCCACCTCCTTGTGGCAAAAACCCAATTTCTTTTTTTTTTTTCCAGCTCCTTGCAGGATGTACTACATTTAGCTAATTATTTTTTCGTCTGAATCCTGGAGCGCATAAATTTATTTATCACTATTTTCATTCGCAGAAAATCACTGCCGAGGTACCACTGTATTTGACAGGAAAAAGGGGCAAAAAAACGAATTCTTTTTAAAAATCACAAAACTTTCGGGCTTCTCTTTACCACGATATTACTGGGCGAAGACTGAAATAAAAAATGCTGTATTATATTACCGTTTCTAATACCAAATTATCGCAAAAATTTCGGCGCAATAAATGAGTAAGATTTTATCAGTCAGTTAAAAAAAAAAAAACAGCTCTATGGTAATTTTGGGCACTGAATTGTATAAGTAATGCGGGATAATAAATAATGTAATAACGATTAATAGTAATAATAATAATAATGACAATTGAAATGCGACAGACCGCACGCAGTCTCTCCTTTTTTTTTTTTTTAAATAGATTAGCTAGTATTCGTGACGTGATCATCGAGTTTATGGGTAAAATCTTTGATCGTATACTGTCCTGCTCAAATATTATTATTATTATAATTATTATGTCATGATTCGAATGGTTTTTTTTTTTAATTTCTTGTATAAAGATAGTATAAATAACTGCGAAATCAACATCGGTGAAGAACAATATGCATCAAATCACTTTACAACAGTCGAAACCATAAACTCAACGATATCCCCTTCCTATTCCTCATTATGCGGTAATATTGCCTCCTATCTACGAATTTAATAGATCATCGATTTTAACAAAAAAAAAAACGTAGAACAGGAGAGAGGTAAGAATAAAATCAATTAATATTACAATAAACTGTCACAGATAAGGAAAAGAAGAACACACTTGCTCGCTCGCTATATCACTACTAAACACAACGTTCCAGAGTTCGTTTTTTTCTTTCTTTTTTGTTTTGTTTTGTTTGTCGCCGCTGTTCGCCGATGTTTTAAGTCGTGGCGACCGCGCGTGCGCACTAAGTAAATGGCAGTGGACATCGTCGTCACCTCAGTCTAGTCGTCCCAGCCTCCGGCCGAGTCGCTGCCGGAGTCCTCGTCGTTTTGGTTGTTCTCGTAGATGTATTCGTCCGCCACGTTGGACATGCGTCGCTTCTTCATCGCCTGGATGTCCTCCTGGGAGCGCTCCTTGCGGAACTCGTACACCAGGGGGAAGATGTATTCGATGGCCGCTTGGACGTCCGTCACGCTGGGCGCTGCGAAACAGAAATGAAACGATGAATGGAGAGACTTAGTATCGTTTGAAGTGCACATGCGCAAAATCGAATTATTATTATTAATAATAATATAGTATTTATTTCCACTACAATACCTAAGTAGAAATACCGTCAATACAAAGCGAGGAGAACACAAGTATTTACAACTATAAGAGTGCCAATTAATTAGCATATATGTCAGTATCAACGGGAAATCCATACCAGAGTTACCTAATTACAATTTTTTAGGATTAACGGTCGAAAAATATAAAGAGCACTGCGCAGGTATCGAAACCAAACTTTCTTCCGCACTTTATGGCGTTAGAATTTTGCGAAGTTGCGTTAATCTGTGTTCCCTTAAGTCATTCTACTATGCCTATGTTGAATCATGCCTCCGTTAATGCATAATTTTCTGGGGTTCGTCCCCTTACGCTACAAAGCTGCTTTTATCAAAAGAAAATAATTAGATATATGGTTAGAGCAAGTGCAAGATCGTACCCACCCCTACGAAACAGGTACCCGATATAGGGCCATAACATTCTACAATCGGTTACCCCCTGCACTAAAACAATGTCGGTCTGTTTCGAAGTTTAAAAGAGAATTAATGCTATACGTAAAGGATAATTCATTTTATACAATCGACGACTTTATGAATTAACAATTAATGTAGTTGATAACATCTTTATGTATTTTTTTATTTATATACGTGCCCATTCCCTCTTATGCTGTTCTCGATTTTATTTATATATAACTTTTATATTTATTTCTTTATTTATTATTTTTTTGGACAATGTTATGTTATATATATTTCTGTTTGTATGTTTATGACAGTGTCTATGTTCTCGAGGAATTCACGACAATAAACCACTGTATACAGCCTGTTAAAAAAAGGTTGTCGCATATTTTACCCAATTATAGTACTGGTGCAAATAAACAAAAAAGTCTTAGTCAACATGGGTCCGCAATTCAACTGTTTTTGACATATAGTCGATTGCATATTTTAAAATAAAAAAACATTTTTCGGTTTTGAGAATAGTTCCCTTTGTCAAACAACTGATTGTGACTTAAAATTAGTTCTGTCAGACATCTGTCATCAGATTATTTATCATTTGCGTCAATTTTTTGTTGTTCTCAAATTATGCATAAGTACACAAATGCAGAAATGGCCGATATGCATTTTATGTACGGTCGTGCGAATGGTAATGCCACTGAAGCACGGCGTATGTATGCCGAAGAATTTCCAAATCGGTTGTTACCGAGTGATAAAATTTTCTCAAGACTTCATAGCCGGCTGTCCGAAACTGGTTCATTTAAAATTAATGGTGGTTCTGGTAGACCTAGATCAGTTTCTTCTCCCGCAGTAGAATTAGATATTTTGAGACGGGTAGAAGACAACCCAAATATTAGCACCCGAAGACTTGCCGCAGAACTGAACGTCAGTCATCCTCTCATTTTGGAGAATTCTGCGGGAACAGCAGCTCTATCCCTACCACATTCAACGCGTGCAAGTTCTTGCTCCTCTCGATTATGATGCACGTAGGGTTTTTTGTCATTGGGTTTTACGAAAGCTGGCAGAAACTCCTAATTTTGCGACTCAGATTTTATTTAGTGACGGGGCTGGGTTTACAAGAGACGGAATATTCAATTTTCATAACAATCGCGTCTGGGCAGATGAAAATCCCCATGCTGTTGTTGAACTGCATCACCAAAACCGTTTTTCGCTAAATGTTTGGCTTGCTATTTTTGGAGACTGTTTAATTGGTCCAGTATTTCTCCCTAATCGTTTAACGGGACAAGTATACTTGGATTTTTTAAGAAATGAATTACCCGTTTTGTTGGAAGACGTGCCACTTTTTAACAGATTAAATATGTGGTTTATGCACGATGGAGCTCCTGCGCATTTTTCCATCGTAGTTAGAAATTTCTTAAATCAAGATTACAACGAGAGATGGATAGGACGGGGTGGACCAACTGCATGGCCTCCTAGGTCCCCTGACCTGACACCTCTAGACTTCTATGTTTGGGGGCATCTAAAACAATTAGTGTACGCACGATCTGTAAACAATTTGGAAGAACTCAGGCAACGAATCGTAAATTGTTGCGAGGAAATTCGGAGGACTCCAGGAATTTTCGAAAGATTGCGTCGATCTTTCATAAGAAGGTGTGAAGCGTGCTTAGAAATGAACGGTGGACACGTAGAACAATTTCTTTAGTTTTACTTTAAATAAACATTTGTTTAATTTACATTGCGATCAGAATTTCTTTGAAAATTTTTATCCTACTAAAACAATATGCAATCGACTATATGTCAAAAACAGTTGAATTGCGGACCCATGTTGACTAAGACTTTTTTGTTTATTTCCACCAGTACTACAATTGGGTAAAATATCCGACAACCTTTTTTTAACACACTGTATATACCTACTATTCTGAAAGTTTTTTTATTAAAAAGATTTTGGAATTTAATTATTAAAACAATTATATTGTTATTATAATACCATAAGTACCATAATGCTTTACGAAGCATGTGTTCTTGTCGATTATATATAAAAAAAAAAACAAGTCATTTAGTGCAACAACCTTTGAATGAAAATACAAATTCATCGGTCATAAAATTTACAGTGCGTTTGTAAAGGTGAAAAGTATTTTCGTCCGGAAATTAGTTATGGCAAATTTGCACCGACATCGAATTTATACCCAATAACTGAAGTCAAAGACTTTTTAACGCCATTCAATTCAGAACGGAAAACGATTAAGATTTTATAATACGCTAAAAGGCGCTGTTGTTTTAGACAGATCCAAAATTTAATTTTTCCACGATGTTAATTTAATTTACTGTCCAAAATATGTCTTTATATACATACATACGTGTAGGAGAACAGTTAGTTAACTATATGAACAAGCACTTATTAGTCAGCAAGTTCAACGACATGATTCACAACCTTGCAATACGTAACTTATATTTAGCCCAAACGAAAGAAATCACACACCGCATTGTCTCCTATATGCGGAATACAGAATATATCTTATCAAATGTAATTGCCAATGTTGGTTGCATAATAAAAGAGTAAGTTTCCCTGTCTCATGTAATAATGTAACTATTGTATTATGTGTTATGTACAATGTACACACATAGCATGCAAAGCAATTGACATGTTTAAAAACAATCTTTTCTTAACATTGATGTAATAACTAATAAACGGTTTTAAGGAACTTTCATTCATTGGTTTTTTAAGAACCAAAGGATGAATTCCATTTTGTTTTTTTTTTTTTAATATAAATAAAATCGATTCTATCAAACGCGATGATGAATCTATGTATAGATATATTCAGAACACTTTGAACAAATGACATATCTCTATTGACATACATACAGTTGCTCACGAAAGTATCCGGCCACCAAGAAGTTTATCGAAACGGCCAGAATATTACTAACTATCTTTCAACAGGACAATGATCCGAAGCACTGCGCTCAAAAAACCAAGGAATGGATTCTATAAAATGTCCGAAATCAACTAAAAACCCCGCTTAGTCACCAGACGTTAACCCCATTGAACATTTGTGAGCAATATTAAAATCTAGTCTTAGCACCAAACGGATTTCTAATAAAGAAACGCTAAAACAACGTCTGTTGGAAGAATGGGAAACAATAAGCCCTAGTGTAGCAAGTAAGTTAGCCAAATCAATGTCGAACAGACTGAGGGCCATTATAAAATCCAGAGGTTATCACACTAAGTATATTAATTTCGTTTTTAAAAAGTTTTAATGTTACTATTTTGATGTTTATAGTTAGGTGCCGGATACTTCTGTGTGTTTTCTATAGTGCGTATTTTTACGTTATATTTTTTGTTACAGCAATTTTTATTATTTTCAATTTAAAAGTTTGTTCGACTTAAATAGTATTAGTAAATGAATGTAATATGCGCATTAGTTGTTCCTTATCACCTTATAATTTAGTAATATTCTGGCCGTTTCGATAAACTTATTGGTGGCCGGATACTTTCGTGAGCAACTGTAGATATTTTAACATACAAACGAATTTCTTTCGCTTGCAGTGCAAGATTACATATTTACCCGTGTGGGAGAAGAAACGTCTTAAAAATTATTTTTAGATGACCTAACGTTGAATATCGCACAATTCTGTTAATTTACGTTTATCCTTGTATACTGTAGACAACATCTAATCTAAATCGTGATAAGCAGGCAAAAATTGCCAAATAGCTACGACTTGCATCACCTAAGATTTCGCTAAACTTATATAATAGTGGTAATGCCATTAATTATCAGACATTTCGTGTCGATGAAGGGAGTAGTGTTTGTACATGTGGAAGTGCAGATTGATGAATGCTACTCATATCTTGTATTAGATAGATTAAGGTTTGTTTATATATTATGGCAAAAAAATGCGATTAGATTATTCAAACTTTTATCGTAAGAAAAAATGTTCTAATTAAATATATATTAGGTAAAAAATTGTGGTTTTAATGACACAGATAAAACAGTAGTTAGTTAGTACCTTATACAACTATATAATTTTGAAAGTGATACATTTCATTCAGGAATTTGCAGTTTGATTGATGATCGAGCAAATGGGTATACTTAGTATCCACTGCTTTTATGGAAAAGCATACATAGATGGTGTTATAATAACTGGAAACAAAAACTGGCCATCGATATTCTAGTTCGTCAATCGGTAATTTGAGTTTTATAATATATGTTAGAATTGCAATATACAGGTTGCTTATTAGTGCGTCAAAGTCCAATATAGTCTTAAAGAAATAAAACTGAAGGAATTTATTTTATGAAAAGTGATACAGTAATCAAAAACGCACATTTTAAAAATAATTTGAAGTATACAGAGTGATGCTCTAAAGCGGAGCGCAATCAAACATTTTTTTTTAAACGAAACGGCCTGTATATCTTTTATATTTTCTTATCTGCTTTAAATTGTGTTTTCAACGATCCCCTGGTTTTTGATTTTGAGTGACGCATTGTAGAGTTATTAACGAAAATTAAAAAAAGGTAATATTTACAACAAATTCTCAAAGTGACCTCCGTTTTGATTAGAACACATTTGCAACCTTGACAGAAAGGACCTATTTACGTGTTGTAACATCTCAATGGAAACTGTTTCAAAAGCATGTATTATACGTTGCCTCATTTCGTCTGCTGTAGTTGGAGGTGTCTGGTATACAATATCTTTTATGTATCCCCATGGAAAAAAATCAAGTTTCGTTAAATCTAGTGATCTAGGTGGCCAACTAATAGGACCACCGCGGCCCATCCATCTATCTTCGAATACTTGATTCAAATGTTGTCGGACATCTGGTGCAAAATGTGCTGGAACCACATATTATCCCTTAGAACTGGAGGAACGTTTTGCAGAAGCTCATGCAGAAGTCATATTGCAAGAAATTCAAATATTGTGCAGCATTCAGATGTCCATTAAAGAAATGTGGTCCAACTATGAAGTTACCCACAATACCACCCCAAACATTTACAGTCCATCGCCTCCGCTTATCAACCGCTCTTAATATTCTTGGGTTTTCTGTTGCATAAGGATGAAGATTATGACGGTTTGAACTATCACTCTGAGTAAAGGTGGATTCGTCAGTAAACAATACTTTTTGAAAGGAGTTAGGTGTTTCCCTTTCAATTTCTAATCTGCATTCGCAAAATGTCCTTCTAGTATCTAAATAAGACGCCTGATAAAAGATATACTGTCGTCATGATATTTATGATTTTTTAAAATCTTGCTTACAGTAGATCGTTGTACATTCGTTTCTGTTGCTATTTTAGTCGAACTAGTAGAGGGCTTCTCAATGACTGATAACAAGACATTCAATTTACCTTCGTCGATACTCGTTTATTGTCCAACAGATAGCCGATTACAGGACAATATTCGAAAGTACATACAACATATGAAAAAAATAAAATACAGAAATAAGTTTAGAGTAATCGAAATTATAAATCGTTAAAATTTTTGTGAAAAAATGTCTTCATAATGCAGATCAGCCGAGCGGCACATTGTAACCGGCGGCGAGGCTTGCAACAAGTTCGTCCTAGAATGGGGTAAAGTAAAGGAAAAAGAGGAACGAGAGGAAAGTCTAGGAATGCGGAAATCTAAAGAGGCAAGAAGAAAAGGGCTATCGATGACTCCATTAACTAATTTCCAAATAAATCGTGCGCCATGGCATTCGGGGCGATAAGTTAAGGAATCCATGAAATGTCTGTCTAATAACGACGTGTAATTAATTCCTCGCTGAGGATAAACACCATCTTCTTTAAATGATAGGTACTGAAGAAAACGCCGTTGTATTTTCTCATGTGATAGCTGAAGGTAGACCACACTTGAGAGGCATACTCCAACTTGCTTACAACCAAACTAAAGTATAATATTCTCAAAAGTTGAGTACTCCGGAAAGATTTGCAGTATGTGTATGTATGGTCAAAAAGTACCCCAAGGTCTTGTACTGATTCAACTTTCTGCAACACAGCATGACTTAACAAATAGGCGGAAACAATTGGGTTAATCTTTCGAGTGTACGAGGCAAATCAGCATTTACTAGTGTTTAATTTTAAATTGTGTTGATTACACCATTCTACCATATAATCGATATTATTTTGTAAGTTTAGAACTTTATCTGAGTTAACAATTGAAGTATAAATTTTAATGTCGTCAGAATAAGCCAGAACTGGACAAGAGAAACCCTGCAATAAATCATTAATATATAAAATAAAAAGCAAAGGCCCCAAATTAGATCCTTGCGGAATACCTGAAGATGAAATAAATTCATAAAACTGAACCATTATAATGTACATAGTTAGATCTATTAGTCAAATAGGATTCCATTAGTTGTAGCAAGGAAGTAGTAAGGCCAAAGCGACACAGATTCTCAAGTAAAACCCGATGGTTAATGCTATCAAAAGCGCTACTAAAATCCGTATACACCACGTCAACTTGACCCTGCCTATCCAACTCCCTAAAATGAATTGCGAGGTACTGACAAGATTAGTAACTGTTGAGCGTCCACGGACAAAACCATGTTGATCAGGTAAAATAAAACTTTGGGCGAAGTTGGATAAAATGGATATGGGTCGGTAGTTATTAATTTCTGCTCTTGAACCTTTTTTAAATATAGGAGAAATTCTAGTTTTCTGCCACAATTTAGGAAAAGTCGACGTTTGAATAGCTAAATTAATAATAGTTGCTAGCGGTTTACCAA
This sequence comes from Cetonia aurata, assembly GCA_949128085.1. Classification (NCBI taxonomy): domain Eukaryota; kingdom Metazoa; phylum Arthropoda; class Insecta; order Coleoptera; family Scarabaeidae; genus Cetonia; species Cetonia aurata. The sequence continues at coordinate 62,847,375 of OX421884.1, read as the reverse complement.
GAACTCTTGCAGCATCCCTTACTAAAAATGATTAAATGGAATTAAATCATCTCCAGAAATATGATTGTCAGGGAATGAAGACATAATGTTCATTAGTGGCAGGATTTTTTAAAATACCATCTTTACAAACTTGGAAAAGCTGAAGACTAAATCTGCCGTCTATATCTAGAAGATCTAGAGACGGCAGAACACATTTTGTGTGTACGTGTTGCCGTCAGTCGTATGCGACATCAACGGTTCAGTAAGGACATTCCTCACGCCTATTGAAACCCAGGAAGTAAATCTTACATTAATTTTAAAGTCTATTAAAAGCATTCTAACACTCAGAAAAGGAATGTTACAATATACCTATTTAGGTTGCAGTTACAAAAGACAACAGTGCCACGGCTCATATTTCTAATTCTAATATTCGGATATGTTGGAAAACACTCTAAATCCACTGATTAATGACGCTCACGAAAATCAAATGGATAGAGATGGCAATATCCTACTTGTCGAGGATAAATTTTCGCTCTTCCTCACTATCTTCTTACCGTACGGCAGTGGTTAGATAATCTATTTCCAAATAAATGTTTAGGACGAAGAGGACCTATAGAATGACCAGCCAGATCGTTCGAGTTGATGCCACCAGACTTTTTTCTATGGATTTATTTAGTCTGTTGTATTTACCCCTCAACCTGAAAATGCAGAAGAACTTCGTCAGACGATTACTGCAACCCGCCGTGGAATTCAAAGAGATGTTTTTGGAAATGTACGCTCAAGTTTTGAACAACTGCTATATATACCATTGTTTTGCGAAAAACGGACAACATTTTGAGCAATTATTGTAACGATTTTTTTCTGTAAAAAGATATGATAATTCTTAAATAACTTTGAAAACAAAGTGTGTATTTAATATTGGTTTTTATTACGATGGTTCTAAAATAGATTGACCAACTAGAAATACTTCTTACGTGTTTCACGAAAGTTTTTTTATAAATTTCCCAGATTTTTAGAAGATCTCACATGAACACCCGCTATATAACAAAAAGTTTTATAATCTTTATAATCTTAATCTTGTCAGGTGATGTAAAAAGCGTTTTTTATTCGATTTATTGTGTTCTTTTAAATGCCTTCGAACAAAATAAATGCTATAAATAAATAAATCCATCATGACTATATTCTGTCATAATTTTCAAGGTTAATCTTCTACGAACATTGAAAATTGCCAAGGGAGAATGACAACAATCAAATTTGATGACAAATATTTTTAAATAAAGAAGCGGCAAATTTATATGAGGTCACAACTTGATTTTATGACCCTAATATCCGATGCACTGTATATACCCATTTCCGGCATTAGATAGCGCCCTCATGTTGGAGGTTTAGATATTTCTAACGCGGAGAAATGCGATGAGAAACATTTGAATTGTATCTTTCATTCTCAATGCTCTCAGCAGGTATTGAATGGGACTTATCGAAAGAAATTGCCTTATAGCGTAAGTAATTCTATTTTTTCACCACATTTAGTTCGTTATATATAGAAAGAGATAATTTGCAGCGCACACAAATAATGATTTAAAACCAATAAATGAAATGTAATGAATTACGTACTTCGTATAATTAATCTACAGTTACGCACAAAAATATTAGTCCTAAACTATCACGCATTTAATAAAAATGAACTGATAATTTTAGAACGTTTATACTAAAAATAGTAAATGTATAAACATTGATAACTGATAGCATAAGTCATAGTTAACGCATATTAATCCACGTATAATTTAAATACTTGATAAATACCTACTCCCAAGACTCTAATACAAAAATATTTCTGATAGCAACTGTATTAAAAGTTTATCGCAAGTAGGAAGACGACTTCCCACAGATAAGCACTTTTTTACATAACAGAACTTACTCCTGTCGTCATTGCTTTAATTTCTGATTTATGATAATTGTAAATTATAGATACACATTTATTCTACCGTCATATTTTAATGTCACTTGTATAACCTTCGAAAATTAACGATTATATATTATACTATTATAATTAGTAGAACACCTAAATGCCTAATATCTTAAAAATATTTGGTTTTATCTGAAAGAGCGCAAACTTCAACAAAATTGCAGATATTAAAAAAAACCCTTCAATTTGGAATATAAAATTAAAAATCTATTAGAAGTCCCAAAAATTTTAATGAGCCAGTTTAATAAGGCAACCTGTATAACATTCAACAAAAGCAAGTTAGTGTTTTCCTTACCTCTCATTTGGGGATTTCCCCTGACAAATATTTAAATATTTCTTGAATTATTTTACCTTCATCTTAAACAATATTTTCTTTTAATTGAATATGAAACAGCTTTATTGAGTTTTAAATTTATATAAATTTGTCTTTATTATGATATTTTGACTTAGTTTTTTTTACTTATTCTGTTAAATTATTATCTATCTTAAAAATTAAACAATAACTGATTTTGACAGTTTGCATTTTGGGATTTCCCCTGACCAATACCTAAATGTAATGCTCAATTTACTTTCATCCTACAAAAAATAATATTTTCCATTAATTGGATCTGAAATATTTTTATGGAGTAGCAAAATTAAATACATACGTGGTCAATGCTCATTGTTTTCGACTGGGAGTAATAAATAGCTTTTCAAGATCTGACCTTGGACAAGTTTTATATTAAGAAAATTATAATTATAGTTGCATAATATTACTTGTAAAATAAAACAATTTATCACAATATTTAATACTTGAATTATTTTTAATAATAGTCTTTACAATATTTACAATAAATTTATATTCCCACCCTAGTTATTTGACACAATTTCATGTATTAAAAATCAATATGTCACATGCTTAACCCTAGGGTACATAAAAAAAAAAAAAATCGTTTGTAAATACCTGTAACAGTGACACTTCCCGTTGAGAATATCTTCAGGGTGGCTTTGGGACACTTAAGCTTATAAGTGACTGCGGGATGCAACTCTGGCTCGTAGCTGGAAATCAGAACAAAATAGGAAACCTCACGAGGGTTCTCCCAAGTGATTTGCGGATACTCACTCAGCTTCTTTGTGCCTCTCCGAGAATGAATTGATTTTTATAGCGAACGGCATCGAACAAGTCCCTAGCACGTTAACCACTTTATAGTTATTGAATCGAGCGTTAAATCCGAGTTTCTGCAAGCAACGCGCGAATCTACGGGCTGCTATTTTCGCGTGCACTTCACTCGTCGCCCCCGTACACGTCACTTTACCAGACGACCAAATACTCGCCGTGGTATATGGGCGCCTCAGTTTCATGGTGACCATGCCGTTTTCCTTGCGGTATTCGACATTCATCCCGTTCAACGCGATCTCACGCAAGTTCAAATGGCAACGAACACTAAAACAACACACCACATTGTTTATGACGATGTCTATCTCCGGCTCGTTGTCCGCATGCTGTTGCAGTTCCTGCTGGGTCACTTCGGTGCAAGTTTCCACTGCGGAATATCCTGTGAGGGTGGTCAGTTCTTGTACCTCATGATGTACTAAGCCATTGCCATTGGGTAGTGGTTTCATGCCATTCTTTTGAATAGCAGTAGCCATAATACGGGGGGTCGATTGGGGCTCTTCAGTACAGTTCACCCAATGCTTGTGTCAATTTTCCTTTGGCAAGAAAAAAGAATCAAGTGATAGCATGTAATAAGTAATAATACTCATATTAAATACACTAAATTAGTCGACTAACGAAAATTTAGTAACTGTAATTGAGTGTGTGCGTATTAAAAATTGTCCCCGTAACAATAATAGTGATGCGTTAAAAAAGGGCTTTGTACAGGAAATACCGAAAGAAGGATTGGCGATTTCGCCGTTTAACCTCAACGTTTCCGCGCCTGACGCATGTCTGAATGGAAAATGAGTACCTACTCAATACGCTTAATGTAAAACAGTCCCTCTGGGTTAAGTTGTTTGTTTGAATTAATTAAAAATAATGCCATAACGCGAAGCCATGACACAAGCACACAGATGAAACGATGAGCCACACACGGAGAACTACAACCCTAGCGGCATTAAAAGGTACTACACAGCTGTTCATCAACCCAATATTCTAGAAATGTGACCGTTGTTTCAAGGGACGCGTTCAAAAAGATTTGCAAATTTTCACGCCCTGTCACAACAACCTATTGATCATCCCTAATTTACCATTGAATAATCAATTCAATACAAAAGCGATATAATAAACGGAGAATTTCAGTTAAAACGGAAGCTGACGAACGCGTTAATTAATTGCAGTGCTTTGTGAACGTTCCTAAAAAAAGATGTTTATAGAATAGCCGCATTCAGCTGACTTACCAATCGGTGACATAACCGGTTGAAAAAACTTCCTGATTACCGGTATATCTATTTCGTCCCTCGCATTTTCAATGAAGTTTGTTTATATACCGTGTTTCTACATTTAGTATAAAATTAGTAATGATCAGTATATAGCTTTGGTTAGTCGCCGTACCAATAAGCTGAAACCGTATTAATATAAAATTAAATATTACCCTTTAAATATAATTGAAATTAAATATTTTATAATTCCGTTTTCCACACGATTTTCAGGTGATTCAAAATGAATTGTGCGTCCATCAAAAAATTAAAAGTTGAAAGGTAAAATAAGTCGTTACAATACACACATGACAAGTAAATTATATTTTCATCGAATCGTTTAACAATTAAAGGAACACCTTAGCCTGCTTCGGGTTTGTATGGAATAATAAACTTATTATCTCGGTTTTTGTGCGTGATGGGTATATTAACGACATATTTTTTCCTATAAGTATAGGTATATGAATATGTATTGTCTAAGCAAGCAAATTATGTTTTTATATTAAATGTTTTATTAATTGGTTATATAAACCCAAAATATCAATATCTGGAGAAAACTGTTAAGTTTTTTAATCCCATTATACGGGGGTATTTCAGCATATATTTCCAATTGAAATTGCCTACATAATCTTTAATGCAACAGTGCGGCAATCATTAAAATTGAAACCTGTCAAAAATGTGACAACTATTATGTCAAATTATCAAGAATATGAAAATATTCCTACTTTACATGCTAGGTTTATTGCATATAAATAGTTACGGTACGTGGAAAATGGATAACAGAAAGAGCACTGTTACAGGTATAATCGCAAACAATACCACGACAAAAATTGTAACGGAGAATAATCGATATTTTAGATATGAGTAAAATATGTGTGAATAATTTAGAGGAAAACGTGTACTTACCCTACGGCATGGGAACAGCAGATGCGTTAGTCTTAATAATTGCGAACACGTTCAATTTGAGACGGTGTTCCATAATATTTCATAAGGAGATTTTAAAAGATAATTTATACAAGATTTTCGTCCTAGAATTTCTGAACGACGTAGATTTTAGTGGAGTTTGCAAAGATGGAAACTTGTACGTCACAGTACGTATGTATAAAAAATACATTCGCATTTTATTTAAAATACGTACAATAAATTTCCAACAATATTTTTTTTTTCAGGAGAATTACGTAAACTCAATCAATTTATGCAATTTATTCAACACGTCTTATTTCGAAAATCCGTTCGTGTTTACGACACAGTTTGATCTCAAATTAAAAATCGTGGATTTTCGGAAAACGAAGTTTAACGGTTTAAAACTGACAGTGACATCTACAAGAAGTAAGCGCACCAACTGTTAGATATTGAATCGAATCACAGAATTGTACTAACAGGAACTATCGTGTTGTAGAGTTGAAAGTAGAAGAGAATTGTAATCAAGATGAGATAACCTGCGATTTGAACAATACTGGACCTTGCATCAGTTCAGAATTGCAATGCGACGAGAATATAAATTGTGGGCGAGCGGGTTTTAGTGACGAAGATTCGAATATTTGTAGAAGTATATACAGCACATGCGCAAAGTTTTAATAACCTATTATTATTATTTTTTTTTTAGAAAAACGGAACAAGTCTTTATTTTTCGTAGTGTCAATAAGTATAGTTATAATCGTGTTTTTAATCTATTCAACCGCGTATAGGATACGAAAATGGAGTCCGAAAATCAAGAGACGTCTCAAAATTCGTAGCGTAAACGAAGAAAACACAATCGTTCTATCGAATTATGCGCCAGCTGTGAAAACTTACATTTCCAAGAGGGAAGTTCGGACTTTACATCTGCGTGTCGCATCGACAACGGATTTGACGTCCGATTCCAAAACGACAACAATCGACGAGGAGTTCCCACAAGCTGGATTTTATAAGACGAAACGTGAACAAGACTCTCCCAATCCGTGTAGAAAAAACCGATAAGGACTTTAATGTATGTAAAAATAAATATGCGAATATTAATTTTTGAGAATTTTTTATTAATTTAAAAGAGTAAAACTACAAATATCGCCGCGTTTTACTCGGTTTCGGTTTCAGTTTCGCTTGAATATTCACTGCTACTTCCTGAAGATTCTTGTTGGGTTGTCGCGCTGCCCTTATCTGTAATTTTTATATATTAAAATTATAATCGTAAAATTACTCATTATATGATTATTTGACATTGACAGAACGTTACGTCAACGTCAAAATTGACAGATAATCTATTAAAAAGATGCTAACCGCGGTCTTCGTGCTCCTTTATAATAATTTTCCATTTCTGATTCCTTTTCACCGATGTATGGGAAGATTCCTTAGGCTCTATTGATTTGGTCGACGAATTTCTTTCGATAATTAAGCTTTCTTCGCTTTTCTTAGTGTCGTGTTTCGATTGTGATGGAAAAATTTTTCTAAAAATCTAAACGCATAAAAAATAATTGTGGTTGAAAAAAAAATATATTAGAGGACCATGCACGTTAGTAACAACTAAAATATATTATTTACACAACTCACCCTTTGATGGAGAGATGCAGTTCGTGGTATATCATTCGCCTCTCCTAATAGTGCCGAAAATACCTGGTGCTCACTTTGAAACGGCGGTTCATTTTTATTAACTTCATTTGCGACCTGAATCTCATTACTCGGCCTAGAGACAACACGGTGCTGTATGCTGGGAGAACCAGATGGTCTTTGTTTCGCGCCCAGTTCGTGTAACGTTTCTTGCAATTGCGGCGTTAATTTTAAAAACTTTTTCGTATCTGCTTCCACATTCGGTTCGCTATGAACTTCAACAGACACCTACAAAAAAAAAAAACGTTTGAAATTCAAATATTTCATCCTAGTCGGTAATGTACCGATCTGCATTATCGCTAAAATAAAAAATAAGGTTTTTGGAACATTTTCCGAGTAAAATAAAAACTTAACTGGAAACTCGTGATACTCCTTAAATACTGGTGCGACGCATTCCGTCGTTTGTTGTTTATTATTGTAATTCAACGCCTTGCTTGTCGAAAGATTCGATGAATTTCCTTGCAATTTAGCGCCGGAGAGATTTTTATTCGAGGTACTTCTATTCGAGTAACTTTTATTCGTATAACCCGCGCGTTTTAACTCGTTATCCGACTGCGAATTTTTCCCGCCTTTCGATATCTGCGAGTAGTATGACGAAAATACCATCGCGGATTTTTTATCTCTGGGTGTATAGCTATAATCGCCTGCCGTACCGGATTCGTTGATTTTTTTCATTTCCGCCAGGTCTTCGTCTGTCGCGAACAGAGAGATAGGCACCTTTTTAATCGCCAGTTTTTCCACGACATAATCGTATTTTTCGTTCTCTCCTAACGGCACTTTTAGATCGATTTCGCTGGACGAGGAGTCTAAGCAGAAACAGCATAGCGTAAATCGGTTTTTCGGTTTCGCCACCTTCTTTTTGTGCTTTTTATTTTCCATTGTTAATACGATTTAGTTTAAAATTTAACTTTCAAATTTGACATTTAACCGCTAAATATGAAAACCTATACCGGTAAGGTAGGAATCTCTTGGATGAAATTAATGAAAAAAAATAAAACTATACATTTTTATATTCTTTAATAAATTTTAATAGTAAATAAAGTCAAAGTTATATTTTCAAATAAGTTGATTATTCAATGATTTCATCAAATTGCTTTTGTACATAATGATATTAGAACAATCGTTCAATTGGGTCATTTAGTTTTCATTATGACAACACTTCGCGACACTTCTGTCAAGTAACTGTCAAATTAACCTTGGTGTTGTTGTTATATACTAGGAAATTATTTACCTTTTTTTACGATTAAACAAAACTAAATAAAAAAAGCAACAAATGGGAACTGAAACTGATGATCCATACGCACATGCAGCGAAAGGCAAGTTGAAATTAAAAGGGGATTATAAGATAAAAAAGAAAAAGAAGAAAGACAAAGACTTTCTAGAAAAAGTAGCTAGAACAATCGAAGTGGAAGAAATAAAGGAAACTCAACAAGAAAAGAGGACGAAAGCAGAATTGGCGTTTAAGCAAATGCAGGAAAAAATGGTAAGTTGCGTATTCCATAATTAGCGATTCGTAGTACCAACTTTGTGGTTATTTGCAGCAAACCCAGAGGATATTAGAGAAAGCTTCGATGACACATAAAGAACGTGTTGAGAAGTTCAATCAACATCTCGATAGTTTGACGGAACATTTCGACATACCGAAGGTTTCATGGACTAAATAATGCTTATTTTATTATAAATTATGTTAAGTTATTGTTTAGAATAAACTCTAAGTGTAATTGTGTTTTTAAATAAAACAACGTTGTACATAAATTATACACAACTTTATTGCATCGAATAAAATATTACATAATATCAATTCCAAATATATTTATAATATAAACAACATTTGCTCTTTTATTATATATTTTTAATTTTCTACAGAAATTTAAACATCTATAACGTAAATATGATCTTTTACAATTTTACACACACTTGGTAATTTTTAATACTAAATTAATTGGAACGTATTGTTGCAAAATAAACTTGTATAGTATCCTATTGTAATTTTTTTACTATGAGTATTACATCTCGATGAATATTGCCACAAATACCATTTACAAAATGATATGTTCTATGTGGGGGTTTTGAATATTCCATTATAATGGTACTATAATTTATAAGTAATTTATTGCATTTCTACTTCAAACAAAAATAAGGTAAGTAAAGATTGCATTTATGAAAAAAGAATTAATTTTAGTCATTTTGGTATTTATCTAATTTTTCTCCATAGCCGTTCTTGTACAAGTTAGAAACATTACAGAAACTGCTATTAATGAACATTGAAGAATATTATGACATGACAATTATAACACTGTTTTACATATATGATTAATGTGATTTTCTATATCGTGTTTCTTAATACACAACTTTTGTATTTATAGTTTTAATTAAATTCGAAATATAGTATTTATTACACTACAAATATATTTTTATATATTTGGATTCTACGTAATCTACATATGATTTGCTAGTTTTCGTTTCCTTGATCACTAAAGGTTGCATTTTACTTATTAGGAATACTGTAAATACAAGGACAACTTCCCTAACTTTCAACATGACAGAAAAATTAAAAATATTATACTTTTTTGTTTTCTACATATACTAGGATGCAACAAAGTACATTTTGCCAGCTTTTCATAAAAACTCGTTTTGTTTTTATAGAACATTACGACTCCTTTGATGTCTTAATTTAAAAAGAATTTTCTTTTTCCAATTGGAATGGTATTAAACACTCTATGTTTTAGAATGGTTTTAGTAAAAAGTTTAGTCTTAAATATATATCAAAATGTATGTAACAGAACTGTACATTGAGTGGCCCGTTACTGGTTTAAAACAAGTTAGAAATGCAGATACTTACCTATTTTAGTATTGGTTTAGGATTACCTTACACTTACAATAACGTGTTTCTTTATTATACGTTTCTGTCATTTTTCTTGAATAATTTTAGTCTGTGTTCTGTATTTTCGGAACACTTGCTTGTCACTATATTTTTTATCAACTTTGTTGGATCTTAGTAGGCGTAAAAACCAAAATTGTATAACTAATACCTACATTTGAAAAATTCAAAATTTTTTGTCAACCAAGGAAACGATGTACTACCGCGGCAAAAAAAAAATGGAAACACCAACGTTAATGAAGTAGGTAAACGCTTTTTTTATAATTTTACACAGTATAAGCCGGAGTTTTTAAATGTCATTAAAACTTCCAATGGAACAATGGCGTGTCATAATATTAGGTTAGATTCGTTTTTGATGAGATACAAACTGAAGAGTATTAAACTAGTATTAATATATCATGAAAAAAACGACAATACTGGTTAAATAAATAATTGAAAATATCCAGAAATAAAATAAAATACATTACAAATTTCTTTTACAAATATCTATAAATAGAAAAGTTATGGACTGAAACACTCGGTATTATGTACTTACTTTCCTAATAGGTGATTCTTAAATTAAGCATAAGTCAAAAAATTGTTTAGTTTTCAACATATTGGATGCTAGTGTTTCTTGTTTTGCTTAGTTTTTTTTTGTTAGCATATGTTATATTAGGTAGCAATGAAAATGGTGAATTATTTGAATTCTGTGTTGACGTATGCATCTGGCCTATTATTATTATGAATTATTTTCGTCAAAATTTAAAAAATCACGAGCGATTTTAAAACATATATTTATATAAACTTAAAATTGGTCTATGAATCACCTCTTAAAAAAAAATGTACGGCACATTAACTAACACCCTGCATATGACTGCTAAGTTCACACGGACTAACTTCTATTTAGTAACAATGTAGCTTGCTTAATCCAAATAGATTGCAAATATTCCAAAATACATTTATACATCAAATTTAAATAAAGTTTACAATTCCCTATTAAAAAAAAAATAGTGATGTTTTATAATAATTAGTCAGTACCAAATAGAGAAACAGTTTTCTTCGTAATTTGTGTTCCTATGAAAACTAAATCGGCATTCAGCAAATATGTATGTACTTCTATTTAAGAAAACCTAAAAAAAACTCTATTTTTTGCGAGTAATCGTTTCAGTAACTTTTATATTTTGAGTCAACTAATATCGTTAGCTTTAAAAGGAATTAATTATTTTCAAATTGCTTGATTAATTGATTGATTAGGGATCTATATCCGTATTTTTGAAAACGTTTTCAAAATTGGTCGAGCAAGACGCTGTTGCTGGCTGCAATTTCTAAATTTAATAAATCGGTTGAAAATACTACTTTTGATTTAAAATCGGTCAAATAAGCAACAGCATCTGTAGGTTCTAATTTTAATAATTCGGTTGAAAATACGCGTAACTGTGCCATTTTGGTTTTGAAAGACAGATTATGGAACAATGGAAGTTTGAGTCGATACTGATATTTGTGGAAAATGGATATGAATAGCACCAATTTTTTATTGGGACGTCTCTTTGTGTTATATAAAGCAATAATGAATGAAACTAAATTGTTCTTATCTCGTCAGATGTTGTAGCATTTGAGGTAAGTTAATACTTTGATTTGATAGAAGTTCTGCACAGGATAAAATGGGAATTTGTATTGTTTTTAGAATAGAAATATAACACTATCGCCCACGACACTCAAGTTATACGAAAGAATATTGGAAAATAGATTGAAATAAATAGTAGACAAACATTTAGAAGATATACAAGACTACAAGTTCATCGTAAAATAAGTAATTAAAAAGAAATTAATAAAGATCACGCTTATATAATAATATGTATCCTTAATGCATGAAAAAAAAAATCTTTTGATCTAATAGTTAGACCAAAATATGGAAAACTTTGGCGAATAAAGATGTAGATAACCAGATGATGCAAGCGATCGAAAGTCTATGTAATAAAAACGAAGACAAGTTTCATTACACAAGTCGGAGTGCGACAAGGCAGTCTATTGAACCCCATGCTGTTTATTTTTGATATGGACGAAGCTGTAAATGAAGCCGCAGATGACGATTTTCGCTAACTCTGAAAGGAACTTACAGAAAAACCGAAACATCTAGAAAACATCATCGGAAACGCTAAAATTGAATCTACATATAGGAAAAATAAAATTTATAATCGAAGAGGCCAATAAAAGTGAATAAATACAAATGCTTGGGAACAATGGCTGATGGTCCAGTGACTTGCGCGCTTGGCTGTCAGTCACGGGGTCCGGGGTTCGAATCCCAGGGCCTGCTCTCAGGGTGCGGTTTTCGTGGTTTTCCTCACTCCTTGGCAAACGCTGAGAGACAAACACCTTAAGTCGCTCCACGGGCGCAGGCGTAATAATAACTCATGGCCGGCCGATGCCCCCTGTAATTGGCGAAAGCTGTTGGGAGATGTAAAGGTATGAATTATTAACAATACAATAAATACCAGAGAAAATCTAAATGAGAAGATGAATGAAAAAATACAGGGGCTACTCCCATGAAATGAAATTCGTTGGATGAAAAAGAGTATATAAACAGATACTACAAGCAACTAATAGATAAACAAGAATGGATGTTGCAAACTGTAAGAATGAAATACAACAAGAAAGTATTAGGGGAGTGAACAGTATGGAGGAAAGAAGAGATGAAGATGCAGAGAAATAATTGTAAATAAAATCCACAATACAGTTATGGGAAGTGAAGAAACTGTGATGATTTGGTCACCTAAGAAGCAAGGATGAAGATGAACATATTATTGAAAAGATGCTGCAAAAAAAACTTATTCGTGAAAAGTAAACCTTTACAATATATGTGACCTTATTGTGCCTTCATTAAAGAGAAACTAGTTACAAATAACGATGGTAATAATGTTCATTATAAAAGCAAATGATTCCTATTCTGAGAAAATACCACACAATATTGTTTCCTCTAAAATCTTCCGAAACGTCTCATTTGCTGAGTGCCGAACCACCTTAATAACAAAGATACGTACAAAAAATTAGATAATTTTGTTAAATGAAAAAGTACTTTCCATAGTAAGCTGCTGTATAATAATGTAATAGCTCAAGAGAAAGAAAAATATCTCTCCATAAAAGCCAAAGTAAATACTAAAGATTAAAAAACCTCATCACAAGTGTACGATAAGAAATTGTTTCTACAATCGCTTTACGATATTCTTAAATTAAGTTTGTTAATTGCCAGAAGGAAAGAAAAAGTAAAATACAATTTCGTCTAGCTCATAGCCACCAACGTCCTCCTTAAACTCAGAAAACTTTTAATTGGAATAGTTGCGGAGCTCCGGTAAACAGCAATGGCAAAGTTTAAAACCTAATGTGTGCGAAATTTTGAGAGACGTGATTGTCTGCACTCATTAAACGTATCTTCAAATGCAATCTGCTAGGTAGAACTCCATACTCTGGGCAATGTTTCGCGAAATATCGTTCAAAGTAAATCTTTTCGCGCTTAGACGGATATTTTACGAAAATTTGATGTAAATGTTGCAATATACGAAGTTACACTTAATAAGCGATTTTCACAATTTAAAATTTAAAGTTGCAATGTTCAAACCTTCTAGGGGATCGAATCGTCAACTTTTCACTTTAATTGTGATTAAAATTTCGATGGAGGAGCCACTTAGATGGAGTTTTACAAACAATATTTTATTAATCTCCGTTGCTTTTCATATATTAACTAAACACTAATTCCCATTATTAAAATCTAAAAATAAATTATTTGAAAAAGTATTTATTTGATGCTAGATACATTAGTTCACTCAAAATCGAAGTATTTTTAAAAAGATTTCGGCAAACAGATACCGGCTCTTTTGAAAAATAGGCCTTTCAAAAAAAAAGGATCGATAAACATGACATTTTCTTTTTGTATTTTCTCTATTGCGGTACAAACATTTTATTTTGGTCATTGCTTATTGAACTGGTAACAATTGTATCAAATTCACGGCAACTATAAGCGATTTCATAACAACTTTTCTTTTGTTTTTATATAAATATAAACAAAAAAAAGTAAGGTAAAAGCAGCAATAAATAAAAACAACAGAGTTCGTCAGTTCATTATTTGCACTATTAATATCAGTACCGGATATTATTTACTTATTTAATACAAAGTGGATGGAATTCAAGACATTGGTAACTAGAATTATATATATGTATTTATTTATACATTGCAATTATTAGCTATTTTAGACTATAACAGCGATATTCTTTTGTATTAGTTAGAAATGTTAGTTACAGTAATTAACTTAATCCATAATATTATGGAAATAGGTGTAAAGTTTGTGGGAATCCCCCAAACAATTCCATTTAAAGAAAACTAATAAAAAAAAACAGGATTCGAAAAGGTAAAATATCTTGTTAGAGCCTAAATCGTACCTTAAATTGTATTTATTCCAATTAGAGCCACCTGCAACTCATCGCAGATCAATAACAAATGAGATTTAATACGAGAGAGTACGTCGTATTTAATTAAACGTTTACTATTACTCTAAATCTAAAATTAAATTTGTGTGATGTGGGGAATTTTATTGAAAGTTATTAAAGTCGCCAGAGATCGATGAGTTAAACTTAATGACGCCTAATTTTTTTTTAATATATTATTCAGACATTAATATATACACTATTACAATTATATAATATTATTAGGTACATCATATATATATTTACATATCCTTACACAGTCTTAAGTGGGTTAATTGTCGTTAGCTTATTAAAGGATTATTTAACGTCGGCCTGTTTCGGGGCAGATTGTTAAATATACAGGGGTCTATAATGAATTAGCTGTGGAATAAATAAAGCTGTTGTTGGCTGACGATTAAAACTACAGCAACGTATAAAATATAAGTACATTCACAGAAATTAAAACTAACTCAAGGGAAGCGGGTAGCGATCCTATATTAACGGCCTGTAATATTTGTTCTGTTTTCTCACATATTGGTGTTGATATTTTGACAATATCATCATTAACATTCATTTAACATTTGAGGCAGGAGGAATTATGCTCAAATTGGTGGTTTTTCTTAGGCAAAAATTTAAGGAATTTTCCTTTTCAACTTTAGAATTTTCTTTTCTTGATCAGTTTTTAAATTATTCAAGTACATACTGCAATATACACTGGTGTGAAAAAATAATAGGTGCACGTATCATAACAAAATTTTCTTGTTAGTAAATCTACGATACCAATGTGACATCTGGTGTACTCTAGATATAATAAAAGCATTTCGTCTTAATACAGAGTGACCGATTGAGGCAGTCAATATTCGGGGAAATCCCTAACTTTGTGAATTATGTCATAGAATTTAGTGTGCATTAAAATAGGTGTTTGTCAGTTTTATGAAGAAAAAACAATTGCAATACTTTCTTCATTAGTTTAAATTGAAAAAATAATTTCAGGTAAGGTCATGTAAAAGAATTACAAGTACATAATAATATAAATAACCTGTAACCTATAGATATGGGTCGCGGTAAGCATTGTTCTCAAGAACAGCAAAGACTTATTATTCAAATGAGACAAGAAGGTCAAACTTACAGATTTATTGCTGGAAAATTGGGAATATCATGTAATATGGTTACAAATGCCATAAAATGGAAAGACAAGAGCGAAAAAAGGGGACGACCACGAAAAACATCAACTCGTACAGACACACAGTTAAAATTAATCTGTTCATAACTTCAATAGCTATTAAAAAAGAGCTGAACTCAAATATTCATACTTCAACAATCAGACAAAGATTATTAGATGGTAAATTACCGTCAGGGAGCCCAAGAAAAGTGTTTTTGCTTTCTCGGCGCAATGTGCAACGAAGGTTACAATTCGCAAACGAACACGTCGCTTGGAGTACCAAGAAATGGTACAATAATTTGTGGAGCGATGAAATAAAAACCAAACCTCTTTGGTTCGGATCGTACCCGTAGTTGTGTTCGAAGACCAGCAGGCAATTCAAGCGATTATGATACATCTTTCGCTAGCGTCCGCGAAAGATATCGGTAATCTCCGGCAGAGCGAATGCATTCGTCCTAAAAATCCGATGTATTTGGCACAATATTTCACTGGCGTTGTCGTTTTGAATGTTTCATTTCTTTCTAATAAATGTTATAAACGCTCTGTTCTTTTTTGTTGGTAGGTGGTACGCGCAAAATGTCACGTATTTCTCGCGAAATTGTAAATAATTTTACCTGTACGAGTATATAAGGGAAATATAATAATAAATATGCCTTTTAAGTACAATATAAAGTAAGTGAAATAGTAGAATAAATATTGGTTATATTTGTTAGCTTATTTATTTAGGAAACTTGATGCAGTTATTTCGTAAACGTGCTTCTATTGCAAATATGATTGAACAGATGCCTCGTGAAACACTCAACTGACTCATGCTTGCTAAAAAATTTTGTCAACAACTTCTTTGATAGCAGCCTGTTTCAAGAAATCTTAATGTAACAAGCATTTGCAATTGATAAGGGAACAATTGTAACTTAATAGTGGTAAATGATTTAGTATTTGTTTAATTGATAAATTGTTCCTCAGGAATATTAAAAGGATTACTTGTACACCTTATTAGGTGTTGACGAAAATGAAATTTTTCACAGATTTGACTAATTATCTTCAATAATTCCAATTCAATAATTAGACTACTTTTAAGCCGATAAAATAAAATATCTCATTTCTCGCTACCTACTTCCCTTGGAAAAAAAAAAAAAATTAGGAGCAAAAAACAACGTATTTCTACAAAATAATAAAATATTGTACTTTCCATCAGTGAATTGAGATAAAATTATTATACAGAATGTCGATAATTAACTAACTACCTTTTTACAACCTATCAATAAATTAAAACAAGAAGAAACGAAACGATTCGACTTACGACAAAATAAGTTACGTAGGAGTGTCACTTAAATCTTCTTTTAACCATTCAGGAATGTTTCTTATACCTATACGTTTGAGGAGTTTCACTAAAGCCGTATTATGGCTCAAGTAATATCGCTGTAACAGTTTCAAAGATCTCTCTTCCATCGGAGGGTATTGGCGGCCCTTAGTCTTTCCTAAGCACTTGGTTTTATCGCCGTTAATGATCTGGCAGAAGAATCCTTTGTTAGGATCAAATCTGTAAGCGATTAGATAAAAACAATGACTCCAATAATCTTATACAGCCTGTTAAAAAAAGGTTGTCAGATATTTTACCCAATTATAGTACTGGTGGAAATAAACAAAAAAGTCTTAGTCAACATGGGTCCGCAATTCAACTGTTTTTGACATATAGTCGATTGCATATTTTAAAATAAAAAAAAAAACATTTTTCGGTTTTGAGAATAGTTCCCTTTGTCAAACAACTGATTGTGACTTAAAATTAGTTCTGTCAGACATCTGTCAGCAGATTATTTATCATTTGCGTTAATTTTTTTTTGTTCTCAAATTATGCATAAGTACACAAATGCAGAAATGGCCGATATGCATTTTATGTACGGTCGTGCGAATGGTAATGCCACTGAAGCACGGCGTATGTATGCCGAAGAATTTCCAAATCGGTTGTTACCGAGTGATAAGATTTTCTCAAGACTTCATATCCGGCTGTCCGAAACTGGTTCATTTAAAATTAATGGTGGTTCTGGTAGACCTAGATCAGTTTCTTCTCCCGCAGTAGAATTAGATATTTTGAGACAGGTAGAAGACAACCCAAATATTAGCACCCGAAGACTTGCCGCAGAACTGAACGTCAGTCATCCTCTCATTTGGAGAATTCTACGGGAACAGCAGCTCTATCCCTACCACATTCAACGCGTGCAAGTTTTTGCTCCTCTCGATTATGATGCACGTAGGGTTTTTTGTCATTGGGTTTTACGAAAGCTGGCAGAAACTCCTAATTTTGCGACTCAGATGTTATTTAGTGACGAGGTTGGGTTTACAAGAGACGGAATATTCAATTTTCATAACAATCACGTCTGGGCAGATGAAAATCCCCATGCTGTTGTTAAACTGCATCACCAAAACCGTTTCTCGCTAAATGTTTGGCTTGCTATTTTTGGAGACTGTTTAATTGGTCCAGTATTTCTCCCTAATCGTTTAACGGGACAAGTATACTTGGATTTTTTAAGAAATGAATTACCCGTTTTGTTGGAAGACGTGCCACTTTTTAACAGATTAAATATGTGGTTTATGCACGATGGAGCTCCTGCGCATTTTTCCATCGTAGTTGGAAATTTCTTAAATCAAGATTACAACGAAAGATGGATAGGACGGGGTGGACCAACTGCATGGCCTCCTAGGTCCCCTGACCTGACACCTCTAGACTTCTATGTTTGGGGGCATCTAAAACAATTAGTGTACGCACGATCTGTAAACAATTTGGAAGAACTCAGGCAACGAATCGTAAATTGTTGCGAGGAAATTCGGAGGACTCCAGGAATTTTCGAAAGATTGTGTCGAACTTTCATAAGAAGGTGTGAAGCGTGCTTAGAAATGAACGGTGGACATGTAGAACAATTTCTTTAGTTTTACTTTAAATAAACATTTGCTTAATTTACATTGCGATCAGAATTTCTTTGAACATTTTTATCCTACTAAAACAATATGCAATCGACTATATGTCAAAAACAGTTGAATTGCGGACCCATGTTGACTAAGACTTTTTTGTTTATTTCCACCAGTACTACAATTGGGTAAAATATCCGACAACCTTTTTTTTAACACACTGTATATATTTATCACCTCAAATGCGTAGTGTAATTGAAAAGTGGCGAAGTCTTCAGAAACTTCTGTATCTCGTCCATAACTTCGATGGGGTTCGATTTGAGGACGTCTCCGTTTATTATGTGCAATTGTTGCGGCGGAAAGTAAGTCAGCCATCGCTCGAGGTGCTGCGAATATTTCCCAGGATTGAGGCACCTGTTGCGCAAATCGCGCAACGGTTTAGGCGCCGTATCGCTAGCGGTAATCACCTGGTGGAAACTGTAATTGTTCGCTATCAAGTCGCCGTGAGCTTTGGTGTGTTGGTACCAAGAATAGGCGCGTTTAGCGGGGGATATGAGGATGGTAACTAATTTGGCTGTCGGTAATAACGCGTGCACTCTCTTCGGGACGAGATCTCCGTCGAAATAGGTGGCGCTTTTCTCGAAATAAGTCGACGTGGAGTTCGATTCGACAGGGAAGAAACTCATGTACCTATAAGAAGCGCATTGTCTTTTTAATAATAATAGTTTTTGATTCTTTTGACTAAAATTACATTGATTTTTAGGTCTTTACAATAATAATAACAACCATTTTCTTTTTAATAGACCTTATTCTGATACATTGTATTGAAAACTGTTTTTGACACACTGATAAAATCAGTATTTTTTTTGTTTTAATTTGAAAAGATTGTTTTGTAAATAAATTATGTGTCAACTTTATTTTTGTGGTTAAATATGAAAAGCTTTGGTAATTAATTTATTGAGGGGTAACAAGACAGTTGATTTTTCATTTTGATATTTTTTCTTCGTTTTTATGTCGTTTCAATGATAACAACACTTCAGATATACAACGTTTCGGTTATTTGAATTTTGTATAGATTTGGTTTTGTAATTTATTATTTTGATTTGCGATTTTGAAATTATATAGTTCGAAAATTTGATTTATTTTATCGGATAACTGTTTTACATAAGGGATTTTTATATATTTTGTGTCTATTTGATTATTTTTCGTATTTCTCGTTGGTTTATTATAAAATAGGAAAACTCTTAGTTTGAAAATTTTATTTATAATATAATTTGGGTAATTATTTTGTTTCTGGGTTTAACGAACGTCTACAGCTTTAAAAATTTGGAGTTTGCAATAGGGTATTTACTTTCTTTCTAAAATATTTTCAAGTTTCTTACACTTATTTCTTAGGCTCCACTGTTTCTAAGATATTGCGATTTCTGTAAAAATGTTCATATGTTTCACATGTTTTATGTGCCAGACTACCACATATTAACATTGTTTCACTAAAGCGTAGTAAAACTTCCCCTTCATATTATACAAGGTGTATAGCATCTTCGGACCCTGAGTATCATATATGATACTTGGGGATTTTATTTTATTTCTGCCTTATGTTAAGTAATATAGCAATCAGCCCGCTCGTATCACATACGGTATGCGTGTAGCTATGCGCATGCGAGAATTTGTCCGTCACAATCGTGTAAACCTGTTGCCATAATTATTTCTAAGTGCCCTTGTGTACACCATGACACCGGCTCCTAAGAAAATTATGAACAAGAGTAAGTAAGTACAAAATACCAACTTTCGCTGCTGAATTAATGAAATATATGTTTATTATTGACCATATTACTTCACATGTGAAAGATTACCCCATAGTTAGAATTGTGCTGTCATTGCAAATGCACGATCCATTGATGATACATTGGGACTTGGGCTATACAAATTATTAGTTGCTAACTATTAACCTAGTGTCCGCTTTCTGAACTGCAGGAACTCGCGAATAACTTGAATCTTGATGAGTTCGATGTTGACGAACAACTCCTGGATGGTAGCGAAAGCGAAAATGACGATTTAGGTGAAGATAATCAAGACATTGTCGATGAAAACGTTGATGAAAACCTAATTCCAGATGGAAGTGAATCTGAAGCACACACATCTTCAGACGACGAGGGTCCCCTGATAAACTACTTGCAAAAAGGGAAAAAAAGGAAATGGAAAAGGACTACTTTTCAGCCGAAAACAGAAAAACATTAACCACCAGTCCAAACACCGCTTGCAGTTCTCCCCAAATATATCGATTACCTCAAGGAGTATCTTAATTTTGATTTCTTCGAATTGATGGCCACATTCACCAATATGAATTCAGTTAAATTGACTGGTAAATCCATCGATACATCAGGAAGTGAACTGAGAAAATTTTTTGCATGTAGCATGCTGATTGGAATATACAATTTACCAAGAATTCGAATGTTTTGGCAATTGGATACTCGAGTTCCACTTGTTGCAGATAACATGTCAAGGAATAAATTCTTTACACTAAGAGTAAAGTTAAAACTTGTCGATGACAATTCAGTTTCAAAGCAAGTCCGGGAAATTGACCGTTTTTTGGAAGATTACGCCAGTGTTGGATAGAATTCAAAATGCCTGCCTGCAAACCGAACGAACACAACAAGTGTCCATTGATGAACAAATGATAGCTTTCCACGGAAAGGTTAGAATGAGACAATTTGTTCGCGGTAAGCCTCATCCTGTAGGCCTCAAAAACTTCGTAATGACGACAACTACAGGAATTCCACTTGATTTTCTGATGTATGAAGGTAACGGTCGAACCACAGAGTCTTCCTTGATTCCAACACCCGATAAATTAGATGTAGGTGGAAGAGTGGTTCTAAAACTAACTGATACTTTGCCAAAAGGGGTTTCTGTCTTTGTAGATAGGTATTTCACGTCGATATCCCTGATAGACTCACTTTCCCCACGCGCAGTCTATGTGACTGGCACGCTAATGAAAAATAGAATTCCGAAAACGACCATATCGTTCAAAACCGAAAAAGAATTGAAGAAGTCGGGAAGAAGCTCTCACGACATGCTTGTTACCGAGAATAATAAGATCGGCTACGGTGAAAAGGTTCCAATTCTAGACCCATACACCTTATCTCAGCTGAATTTGGTGATGAACCGCTAGGACAATGTAAACGCTGGTCTGTTCAAGAGAAAAAATACATCGAAATCAATCGCCCTGATGTGGTTAGAAACTACAATGAAAATATGGGAGGGGTTGATTTACTCGATCGTGTCATAGCAAAATATCCAATGAACAGCAGGACCAAGAAATGGACAGTACGATGCATCTTCCATTTCGTGGATTTCGCCGCACCAGCTTCCTGGCTTCGCTACGCGCCGCAGAACTTTCAAAACGGGAAATTATGGACTACCTTGACTTCAAATTCTCACTTGCAAAAGCGCTTTTGTACTCAGGTCACCAGGACGAAAATGACGAAACATCGGACGAAAGCACAGAAGAGAATCTCGAAGAGGGTAATTCAAAGAAAAGAAAGGTTTTGCCGATTCCAGATAAAAGAGTACGTACATAAAACGCCAAGCATCTGCCAAATTTTACGAACGAAGAACAAAGAACAAGATCAAGATGTCGATACCCAGGCTGTAAGAAGCTAACTTTCGTTAAATGTGTTTCTTGCAATGTTTTTCTGTGCTGCAATATGCAAAGAAATTGTTTCTCTAAGTTTCATAAATAAAAAATGTTTTAATGTTACAAGAACTTTTGTATAAGCCAAGACCCAATGTATCGTATGTGATACATGGTGTTTTACAAAAACAAAATTAAAATAAATAATTCAGACCACTATTTTATGTTATTGACATCTAAAATGATAACGTACTGCAGCCAAAACAAAAATCACATTGCGAAATTGCACGTGGGCCCAAAGAGGATAGGTAAATGTTTAACATAATGAATTTTTATACATATATTGTAATTGTTTCATTCATCTTTTATAGTTTTTGTTGATTTATTATAACAACGGAATATTTTTTGAATATTTTATTGATAAGATAATTTGGATAATTATTATTTTCTTTTTAGAATATTTTTTGCTTTATTAATAGTATCAGGTCAAAAAAATTGGGCTCATGCAGCTAAACCAATAATTCAAGACATAGGATCTCTCTCTAACAATCATGAATTTTAATTTTAAACATATTATACGTCATAATGATGTTTTAAATGATAAAATCAGCAAAATCTTAACACCTTGACATGCATTTTTAGAATGTCTAAATTATAAACATGAAAAACTATTAATATATAATATTTTTAGGAACTCACCAATCCAATCCCTTATAATAATTGTTCCCGTTGAAGAATTGTATCTCCTCGAAGGTCTCCCGGCTTGGTATGTTGCTCGTAATCGATGGATGTAAAGATAGGAATGTGTACAAAGCTGTCGTGCCAGTTTTTTGAGGTCCGATCACTAGGAAACTTGGCAGTGAGTCGCAGGATTTGTTATTCGACCATATTCTTTTGTGTCGACTATCTCCGCAAGGATTCTAATGGAATCAAAATAGGTTTTTCACCATTTTTACTAGCACACAGATATAGCATAGTGAGGAACATAAGATATTGGATCACTTCATTTTATATTACAACTCTGTTCACGAGATGTAAAAGAACTTTTATAATAGAATTTATATCATTTATAAATGAATTTATTGGGATAATCAGCTCACTTACATTAATTCATAGGGATCTTGGTATTTTGGCAGGTCAAAGTAAGCGTTAGCGAAAAAGCAGTTGTAAAGTAGAAATAACAATGAATCTTTTCATAATTCATTTTGATCCACGATTGAAATAAACGGAAATTTACGAATTTTTAAACAGAATTGTCCCAAATAATTAATGTTTTTTTTATTTTGTCTACTTTGCCATTTACTCCCCTGTATTTATTTATTTATTTTTGTTTTTAACAACACATAGAAGTTGTATTGTTTTGCATTTGCGAATAAATTATATATCTATTTAAATAAACCAGTACAGCGCAGAGTATATCCGATATCTTGTGTGTCCACTTTTACAGAGGATAACATCGAAATACATACCCCCCAAACAGGATCTACCTCATCCGGGTAATTTTTAAAATAAGTTTCGGCAAGTTGCAACGGCGGCACGGTCTTCAACTTTATATTCGTCCAACACTGCAGGAATTTTATAACCGATTCGAAGGTGTACAGCGCTAAGCGATCGTTCCCATAGTTAGACATGTGCGTCATGAAGATGTTTATCTGAAATTTATTCGATTCGAGAGCGAACGAAGTCAGATATAAAGTCAGAATTATATATTTACGGGATTGTAAACGATGGTTTGGAATAACTCCCCACCCTGTATCGACTCGTCTAATTTCTCTCTACCTCCGGGATATCTCTCGATCAACATCGTGTGCGTGAATAAACCGCAAGTCTGACGAGGTAATACCATGATGTCGCGATGTATAAACCCGCGTCTCAATCTTAAATAAATAAAAAATGACGAATTAAACGGAGGAATTACTATAGTTTGTTGGAAATCTATAAAGAAAAGTAATGGTCATAAAATAGCACCAGGGAGTACACCGTTTTAACAACGCAATGTCTTAGATATTTGATTATATAGAATCGCTAATACGTTTGAATGTGACAGACGACGCTCTTACTGAAAAATAACTTTCAGTTATAACTCATTGGAATTTATTTAATTAAATAAATTTCCGAGCTTCTTTTAGTGTAGTTAATTACAGTACAGATCGAGATTATCTAGATAGGGGAAAATCATTTTAAACACTTTTAAAAAATGCAAAGTGATTTGTCGTGATCACAATTGTTAATGCTATTGCTATAGTCTGACCAAGTAAATTTGGCAGTCGGAAAATATGCGAACTAATTTACGTAAACCTCCCCGCGCACTACCCCTCACCCTCACTTTGTACGTTTGACAGCCGTGTACAGTCGCGTTCTACGTTCTGGTGGCTTTTAGCGTGCAAATTCGATATTTTGATTTATTCTTGCTCTTTCTCGTTGTTTTTACCATTGTATATATTGAAATACTTTTTTTAAAGACTACTTAGTATCCTCCTTGTGAATTTTTAAATCTTTGGATCTTGACCATGTATATATTTTTTATTTCTCTTTTTCTTGGTTTTTAGGTCCCAAATAATAAAAGTATGAATGACTAACGACGTTTCGCTTTATTAAAAGCTTTTTCAAGTTATAAATAAATGTATAAAGTTTGATAAATAAAATGTTTTTGTTTAATAAATGACAATTTGTTTGTTTTTTATGATTTTGAAAATATTATTATGTTTTAATTAAAGATGTTTTGATTATTTATTTTTGGATTTTGTAATTAAATAGTTCTTTAAAATATTGTATTTAGTTATAAAAGTAAATTATATAATTTTGTGAAATATTGTATATCGGTTTTATCATTGACTGCATTTTTATGTTTATAAAATTGTGAATTACCTCAACCCGCAGAATCTGCCACAATTACAGAGCCAGTGAAACGAAGAGTGGCTTCGAAGATAGTGTTGGATGACACACACAAGTAATTTACCTGTTAATTTTGTAAATATGTGTAACATTTATATTCATGTAAATTTTAGGTGTGTACTTCGAAATAAAATAAATTCTATGTACACTGTTACTAAGACTGTACCTGTATTAAGTACTTTACATACATTCATGAAAAATGAAACTGAGTTTAAGGGTTGTAAAGAGACTCTACGTAAGATTCTTATCAATATGGGTTATAAATATAAGAAATGTCAATCAAACAGGAAATGTTTGATGGAACGACAAGACATAGTGATATGGTGAGCACGATTTATGATGCAGAATGATAATCTTGGTGAAAATAGAAGAACAGTAGTGTACCTAGATGAAAGTTATGTTCATAAAAATTACACTGTATCCAAATGCTGGCAAAGCTTAGAAGAAATAAGTGCATTAAAAAAGGATGGCACAAGACAAATATGGATTATGTGTCATGCTGGTGGTGAAATTACGCTTGTTGACGGAGCATTGCTTTTATTTAAATCAAAAACAAAGAGTGGAGATTACCATGATGAGATGAATTACGAAAATTTTTTAAAATGGTTTAAAATTAATCCCTAATATTCCTCCAAATTCAGTTATTGTTATGGACAATACCCCTTATCACAGTATTCAAATTAACAAAGCACCTACTTCGGTATCCAAGAAGGCAGATATTATTTCCTGGCTTATATTAAACAATATACAATATGATCCAGAAATGTTGAAGTGCGAATTACTTGCGATCGTAAGACAAAACAAACCAGAACCAGAATATGCAAGCAGCTATGGGACACACAATGTTGAGGTAACCACCATATCATTGTGATCTCAGTTCAATTGAATTAGTTTGGAGCATTCTTAAAAGAAAAGTAGCATCGCAAAATGTCGATGGAAGTTGTGATATAGAGTCATTAATTAGGCAAGCATTTACTGAAATACTCCCGATTTATGGCAAAGAGAGTGCAAGCATATTAAAAAAATTGAGAAAGAGTACATCAACAGAGACCAACTGACAGAAGAGGAGCATTATATATAAGGCATATAGCCTTAAATAATTCAGATTCTGAAGTGGATTGGCTGGATTCTGATGAGCAATTATAATTTATAATTATAATATGTACTTACAGTTTATATAATCTAACATACATATTTGAAAAAGTACAGCACATTTCATGTACATATTGTTACATGTATTATGTAATATTAATATGTAAATAAAGAACCATTGCAGTTCTTTTTGTCTTTTTTCTCAATCATTATAAACATTTTTAAAAAATATTACGTTTTTTAATTATTTTATCTTTGTTATAGATAATTTTAACTCTTATTCAAATTCGAAATACATGCTTCATAGTTTAGAATGCATTTAAATCTAGCGCGCTGAAAATTTTCTCCCGAGTGTACTCCGCAAAGCGACGGTGCTGCTTGAAGTGACACGGTAGCTTGGTTTGACTATACAACTATTGAGACGATTTTCAATAAAATATGCGAAGCAACAGCAAAGAACGCTAAAAGAATGAAAATATTGCAATAAAATCTTTATACCTGGCTGGTCTTAGATGCGGATATTCTTCTGTCGATGTTACTCGAATGTTCCAAACCTTCTTCCACGCGGTGTACAGCAACTCATGTACAGGATAAACACCGGAATGGTGTGGCGATACCGAATATCCAGAATCAATCGGAATTCCTGTGATAATTCACCAAATTAATCATTATAAACCACATTTTTTCTATAGGATTACCTTTCTCTTTAGCAAAATTCTTATTCAACAACATATCCTCAGTCAACAAAGTCAAATTTTCATATAAATGCGGTTGGATGTGATTCCACATATGCGAAAACCACATGAATTTATCAGTATTCTCCAGGAGTAAGTCATCCCCTTTATCTTCTTCGGGGTTGCCGTGGTGGAAATACTTCCCGGAAAAACCCAAATTGAATTTGAATCCCGGCACCATATTTTGAATTCGTGTTTGTACCGCGATCAAATCTTTCACGTCGTTCGGCTTTAGACGCATGCCGACTTCACCGACAAATATGTCGTCTATATCGACTAAAATTAACCTTTCTAACGATAAGCTTAACTGGCCGTGACTTAAATAGCTTAGGGAGTCTAAGAATAACAATCGATGGAGCCAAAATTTTAGGCCCGAGCCGAAAATGACTCGCTGGATGTTGTCGAATAATCCATGATCTTGTACGACTGTCGTTAGAGGTGTTTTGATCATGCCTAGGTGTAGGTTGAGGAAATCTTATAAAGCGGTGCGAAATAAAGTTTTAAAACTGAACTCACCTGGATGATATTCTTCGTTTCGATGTGCCCATTCTAGCGGTTCGTACGTGGAGTGATTTAGGTGAAAAATGGTCCAATCGTCCCCTGGTAATGGACCCCAAACTGTTTCTCCTGGTCTTGTTAAACGTAATATCTGAGAAGCAGCATTTAAAGTGGCATCCTACAAACGAGGTAGCCATATAGTCGCTAATTTTAAAAATTATAAATATTTAAATTGATTTTTATCTAACTAAAAAAGCAATGTAACAAAATTGTAAAAACAACTACAAATGTGCAAAGTTATAATTTTTTTTGTTTTAAATATGTATTGTTTAAATAAAAAAATACAAGAATAAAGCAGCAAATTTTAGATAATTGAAACATATAAAAAGATTGGAATTATCTAAGAGGGGCAAACAAATACCAGAACAATGTAATCATAGCGGTCCCACGTTGGGCGCTAAATTATTAGTAATTACGTTGGCCATAAATTTGCTTCACTATGTAAAAGGTATATTTTCTTTCACATTTATTGTTTGTATAACATATCCAAAACTAAACTTCACTCTCACCCCTCTCATAACCAAATTTAATTTTTCCGCAATTATTTTTAATAATTTGAAACTTCAAGCATGAAGTTAACTACAATTTTGACAATTTTTAAAATGACATTTGTTGTTGTAGGTTAAATATACTATAAATCTAAAATTTCCACTCCAGAAGGTTGGACAATATAAGCGATGAATGATTATTCTTTATAAAAGAAAAATTAAAAATATTCC
This sequence comes from Cetonia aurata, assembly GCA_949128085.1. NCBI lineage: Eukaryota > Metazoa > Arthropoda > Insecta > Coleoptera > Scarabaeidae > Cetonia > Cetonia aurata. The sequence continues at coordinate 62,819,443 of OX421884.1, read as the reverse complement.
CACTAACCTTCAATCTCAAATTGGTGTGTATAAACAGTGGAAATCCTTTTAATTGTGCCCCAACTAACGTTTCTTCACTTGGATTTATAAAACCAATCACAGAAACCATATATTCCCGACAGTATTTATCCAATAAATCCCTATTCCATTTATCCATTTGCAGATATGCGTTGAAATCCTCGAAAACGATAACGCCATATCGACCCTTGTCCAAATTCGTTAAAACTGGCAAGCTTTTACCGAACACTTCGACTTTATACCTAACAATAAACACATTCAATAAAAGTTAAATATTTAGAATGGCTCAAGCTTATGGGATTTCTTCACATTGTTTTTTATGGCAGCCAAACGTATTTTACAAGAAATTTAATATTAATTTGAGGTTATGAGTATTCTTCTATAGCATTTTATTTAATATAAGTTATAGTGAAATAAAAGATATACATGAAGTTACCCCGAAACATTAACAAAACAAATATCACCTACCAACTAAAATATAAATTACTTCTCTATAAAAGTCAGTATAACAAATTTATAGCACTTTGAATGTAAATTTTTTTGCAAACATTTCTTAACCTATAAATTAAGAAGAGATTACTTGAAATACAACCTTGACTGCCACAATTTCCTTGGGTTTTAGTGGTTTACAACATCCCATACATCTGATATATTACTTTTCAAAACTATTTATGTCAGTTCAATTTACCTCATAATTTTTTAACTTACTTAATGCGATTGTACACTAATAATTCGGCGATATCTCGTCCAACTTTGGAATAAATCGTTTCAACGAATACTAAAACTTTAGGATCACTTCTTAATCTGGTTTCGGATTTGTGGTCATGATTTTGAGGCATACGCGGTCGGTTTATTATACTACATCTGATATTTGGTTCCGGACGTCTATTTTCATGTAGCATTAAGCTATAAGCACAAGCGGTAGTAAAATAAATTTTATTTGAACAACTTGTTACATACCTAGTAAATGGGGTTTTAGCAATATATTGCGAGAAGAATATAATGGAGGTTATGCACAATACGATTAATAAAACTATGCACTTTTTTAACGAGAATAAACGTCGTGTTACAATCGTCCTCTTGACATTACGGACACAATATTCGTATCTCCTGATTCGGTGACCTAATAATAACTGATCGTTCATCTCATCCATAATAATTACGACATCAACATTTAATTCTTATATTTATCCCTAATTTTTTTTTAATTGATTATTTACTTATCTATCAACATCTTATTGACTTTGGTTGCTTGATAACACGGGCTTAAAAGAAATTAACTAACACTTTTCAAAACATACAACTATTGATATGGCACTACTTATTAACTTTTGCTTATTATTTTGGAATGGATTTTATTTGAAATGTTAATCGTATTTACAATTTGGACACTTCACTATTATCTAAATATAACGCAATACTCAATAGTTCTCCATTTAGTGTGTTTCCAATATTTGAAATTATGGAATACCGTTGAATTTGCCGTCATCTTTTTTAGATGCATTTGTCTCGCGAAAATCAACGAAAACACCGCATGATAAATACATCACAATTACTATTAATATTAATCAGCCTCGTCTTCCGAATTACTACACATTTACGTGTTTAGGTGCAAACGGAACTCTGGTTTAAACCTCCGAATAACCTCGCTACATAGATCTGACGCGAGACGATTCTTCACCCAGTATTCTCTCGTGTACATTTACGAAACGGCGACGCTAAATACCGGTCGTATTCGTTGCGCGACTTCGACTGTCGTTTAGCTAGAGGATTTAATTCGTCTTCTCCTCACATATTAACACCTAATCAAAACAAATCTTACGTCAATAATGAAACGAGAAAAGAAAATTATCAGCGAGAAACGTCATTTGGAATTACGACGAAACATTCCGATTACGACCCCGTTTCAATTCGGATTACGCCGGCACTGCCAACGTAACTCTGTGAAAAAGATTTTATCTCTGATTTGAATATCTGGCGGTCTTTATTAGCATAAAAATAACTTAATTACAAATAAATTTGCATAGATTATCTACTAGCGGTGTGTAATTATTGAAACACTGTTATACTAATACAAAATTTGCACAAATTGCATGTCATTTAAAATTACGACTTAATGGAAATCAAAATATTATCATATTCACAGGCATTTATTTTGTTTAAGCGTTGGACTTTATTGGCACCCTTTTTCAAAGATGTTGAAAAGAAAATCTTTACTGCTGCAAATAGTGCAAACGTACATTACTGAGTTAAATGTAACGGATTATCATATTACCACATTTACTTTCTACCAAGAATTATTTATCACTAAGCTCTCACTACTTTTTTCCCAAAAAAATAGAAACGGAAATCCTTGATATATGTATCTGCTATATTATATTACAAGTATTGTGAACGTTGAGTATAACAAATGGGAAAATATCATTCTATTGCGACATATAATTGTAACAAGTTTAGCTATTATTAGAAATGTTAATTGCCTTGAGATTCCACGACAGTTAATGATGCTGCAATTTAAGAAGTCTTTATGTTTTTCTTAATATGTTAACGGAAGAAGCACTTCTAATTGAATGAATTAAAGTTTATGTGTACGTGAGTGTCCTTGCACAATACTTTGATATAATTACACATTTATATATCTTTTGAAATATTTTCTAAATTCAATATATGTTTGATAAGGTAAATGGGATCAGGATCAATAATATCGCTTTGCAGGTTTTTATAAATAATTTATCGGCAGATTTTTCTAATTGAAGGTTATAGATGCCAATTAATTTATTATTTTGATTTTGAACATGTTTTACACTCCCTGCTGTTATTTATTCCATAATTATAACCATATAATTATCGATATTAGTGTAAAACGGACTTCAGATACATATATGCATAATAGCTTTGTTCTTTTTTTGAATTTTCCAAAATGCGAATATAGCTTAATTGAATATGTGTTAATTCTGCTTTGGAAACCGTTATATTTGTGTTTTATATTAGCTGTACTATCGGTTTCGAACACAGTTAAAGAACAGTTTGGGTTATTAATAGCGTTATTATCGCAGTATGAAATCATAATCAGTTTACTTAATGGCGATGCAGAAATGCTAATGGTACCATTATTGGCATCATAATTAGCATTGATTCTCACTTTAGCAACGGAAATGTCAGATGTCTTTATTGCAATCATCCTTAGTTGTTTGATGGTTGTTTGTTCTTTTGCATTGTAATCAAATTAAAATAGGCATGTTTAGTGTTTAGAAACTTTTGTAAGGTTATGTTAAATGTTAGATCGTTAGATGGTAGATATAATCTATGAATTTATGTCACAACCAAAAACCAAAAACCGAAATCGATATTCAGATTTTCTAAACCGTATTAAAATGTAAAATATTCTAATTAATACACTAGTGGTACAGTTATAAAACATAAAGTCACCAGAGTATTTATTTCCGTATAAAAAGACAAGAAAATTATGCAATACAAAACGGTTAGGCGTGCAGCTCTATATAAAGTCGTTTCGTGTTACATTTTGTGATAGTTCCTTTTTGTCTGATTCCTAGTGTATACAAAGCACCTGAAGACCTAGCGCGACACAATGAGGTGTGGATTTGTTTTCGTGAGTTTCGAATTTTCACTTTTTTTAAACCGTCAATTGAAAACGTATCTGGTGCGCTAAATTTCGAGTTACGCTTTAATTCGTAATGTACACAAATTATACTTGCAAAAAACTAATTCTATATCTACCTATACAGATTATGCACACACAATATGTACACTTTCATTAGCATAAATCTGTCAATTTAAATTTATTTTGTTTGCTATTTGCGTTTGTACTCTTATACGCTTTGTGCATTGCTTAAAATTGTTGCTTTCATTTCAAACACAAACAGTATGTACTATTTATTTGTATGTAATTATTAGACTTTACGGTTTGTGGTTACAGTAGCCATATCGGCACACTTTAAGACAAAAAATCTCGGTCGTATAGTTGCGTTGTTGAGCTTTTATTACGTAAAATTATAATTTTACCCAAATTAAGTTTCGTAAGGGTATAGGATAATTAGTAACGCTTATATTTTAGTTCAATGTCACTTGGTTACGGTAAATTAAATATGATATTCAATATATTTAGAAAGTAAGAAATTAATTTTAAGCTGAATTTAGAAGGGCCAATTTTCAATCTCGCTTTGATTTTTCCTTTTCTATTTACTCTATTATTTAGATATTTATGTAACCTGTAAATTTTAATATTTAATCTAGTAGGTATTCGAGTTTGTATACCTCGTTATAATGATTGTTTGCGTGTTCTTATGCTATACTTATGTACCTATATAGCAGGCCAAATAACGAAATAGAAACTAAAAGAGAACGATAATATATGACAGTTCTGGTAATAATATGACAACTGTCAAAATAACATGTAGCCAACTGTGTGATTTAAAATACTCTAAAAGAAAACAGCTAACGTTTTAAATTGTACGTATTAGTCATTAATTTTAATGATGTGTAATCTATTTACATACAATTATTGCTATATAACAATATATCAGGAGTTACTGACACACTTATATCGTCTTATATGTAGATTTATATAATTTACGCAAATCATTTTCTGAGAATCTGATATATCAAAGTAATACACATACATCTTGTGGCTGTGAATGAATCCATGGTTAAGTTTAAGTTGTAACATGCACTGTATTTTTTTACTTTTGTTTATTGTTGATTATATATAGGGAATGTAAAATGTTCCGTAGGTAATTAATTTGATTATCGGAATGAACTTAATGTAATATGTGATAAATTATTGTGGTTTTTAGGTGACCCTGTTGTTAGTAATTGATATATTGAATATTTTGAGGTTCAAGTGACAAAAATAATACTGTGTAATACCTACGTTTGAATAATAAATGTACCTACTGGGAATGAATACTTAACCATCATTTAAATTTATAATTATTGGTTTTCTTTAGATAACAATATCATTTTATTTATGTTTTACTTTACAAATGATGTGTGACATATTCTTTAACATAAATTGCATTAAAGTCATAGGTTTCTTCTATATAAAACTTTATAAGAAATTGTAAATAAATTCTTGGTATCATTCAATACAAGAATTTTTTTTAGGAAAATTGAACTTAATGTTAACAACAATTGTGGCAAAATAGAAATATGTCATACTTTCGAAATAATTTTATAATACGCACATGCATCTTATTATTTCGAGACACGTGCTTATAAAATTGACTTTCTACTTTCGCTGCTTTGTAATTAATTGCCGCTTTGTTGTATACGAAATAATAAACAATATAACTTTGAGAAATTTAATAAAGTCAAGGAAATTAGCTGCTGACAAGTTAGAAACTATTTCTGTGCAGAAGTATTATTTTGTGACATAAATAAAAGTTATCAAATCAAATTTGTTGTATTATATTTTATTAAGAAACTTGCGTGGCAGATATAAACTGAATTTATTCGAAAACGTTCAATATACATAGCTATTCTTCCTTTTTGCTTTATTTTCAGACGTTTTATAAAAGAGTTGAAAATATTAACAGGTAAATTTGCTATCGTATATAATAGCTTTTGGGTTGCTAATATTTCGTGATTTTTTTGTTGATAATATCTCAAGTATATCAAACAATATAAAAATAAAATGATGGGCTATTCTAAAATTAATATATACAGTGTAGGAAACAAAATGTAGTTTTGCTTGCTAGAAACTGGGATTTTTTGGCGTATTTTACACAATTTTATGCAGAAATGTATTTATTTATATGTACTAATATTTACAAAAACTATCAACAGTAGAAATCGATGTAGGATGTAACGTTACTTTCAATAGAACACCTAAAGGTCTAATACACTAAAAAAATCTTGATTTCAAATTTGCCGCTTCGACGGTGAACCCCTCCACGCCCCCTTCCACAGTTACGGTAATGTCCACTAGTGTGAACAGTGTCAACTAGAACTATCAGGCATTAATAATATTAATTACAGTTCCCAAACCTATCTTGTAAGTAAAATACATTTGAAGAGTACACGGAAAAAGAGGTAATGAAAGTCGGTATGAAAAACAGCTAAATTGCCAACACAAACAAAGAAACAAATATGTCAACTTGACGTTCTTGAAATTGTAGATACAAATGACAATATTGAGAATTACGAATATTTTGTATTATTAACACATTATACGTAATATTTGTAAATACCACGCCAAAACATTTCTATTATTGAATACTCTACGCATGCGCCTTAAACGTTACGTTTCTAAGCCAGGCTACTATAAATAAATTTTATTTTGCTACCGTAACGGTTACAAATACTGTACCAGTAACTGTTACTGTTGCGGTTTAGTTTATAATTTCAGCTGTAGGGTGCCAAAATTGCAATTTTCGATATGTTGTGACGTTCGCCTTTCTTTGCGTGTTGTACTCGTTGTACTCTTCATTTGTATCGCCTGCTTATGTCATCACTCATCACGTTCAACTCAAATGTTTTTCCTGTTTTTTTTTCATTCAGTTTATTAATGTTTAGGATGTTTAGTTATCTGTGGTTATATTTTCGTAGGGACACCAGTATATTCATTTGATTGATATCAAATTACAACCACTCATCAAAATTTTAGTTATAATTATGTAGGGATTATATCAAAGGATTATATATATTTTTTGATACAATATTGACAGATTGAAACCTATGATATTGCTTTCAACAATTTGAAATGCGATAATCCTTATAATTTTAACAGAGATAAAAATCTTTAAACCGCACGTAGGTAGGTACAAAATATCGTTTATGCAATAATAATATTTATGTATGAAATAAATTGTTATTAATAGTATCTCCCGTTATAATTAATACATCAATTGTATAAAAAGGAGTAGGTAATTACAAATTCACAGTCCTCTAATTGTAAATAAAATTGATCGCAGAAGCTTGAATTTTACTTACTCATTGTATAGGTGAATATGATTACTATAACCTCAAATATCATCTACACCAAGAGTTTGCATGTTTTTAATCAATTTAATCAACAAGTTAGTTTATGTGAATTTGTGTCTAGATATATATAAATCGAACCTGTCGACGGATAAAATCAAGCAAAAAGAGATCGAAATCAACAAATCATCTTCATATTATAAGAAATCTCTTTTAAACACGCCAACTTGGTTTTCGCACGTTCGCACCTGTGCGTTGCCTACTCTATTAATAAACTATTCGCGTACCTGCGGCGACTTATTTATGGCTTTATTTCTGTATGGAATGAGCGGTTCGTGTCTCTGAACAGTGCAGAGACTTGCGGAATAGGACGAGACATGAAAACCAATCAGATTTCCCGTCGATTCTGAATTCGAAAATCGCTTCCGTTACGACCAATATTTGCATCCGTGGAGTCTGCGAATGGAATTATCCGTTACCTGCGAATGTTTAAGCACGCCGAAGAGGAAACAATAAAAATTATTCGATTTGCTTTGCCATTGAGTTCTATGATGTTATGTTGCGAGAATTTAAAGAAGGTTATGTCGCTTTGTATTTCCAATTTCCCAATATATTATGTCGTTATATCTAATATTAAAGAAGACATTGATTGTACTCTTCTCTGGTGAATTTGAAGTTTTTCTAGGTTTGATTGTCAAAATAGCTGTCAAACAATCTGTCATTCAAATATGAGTCACCTGTATTCTGAACACTACAAATGCAAGTAAATTGAATACGTGGTAATTATGTGGTAGCCGAAAAAAAAATGTATGCATTATATACATACCGAATTGATGTACCAACGTGCCATTGCGGTACAAAACTGTTACAGTTACTTTTAGGTTAATTGATTTGGACTGGGTGGAGCATGTCAACATTAAATTTAATGTCATTTATATCTGTCATATAATATATTGTCAGCTTAATATGCCCAGTTTCCATGTTACTTCTTATATACACAGCAAACATTTTCAAATATTAAAATAATCAATGCTCCGATTAAAATAATTAATTATTATATCGCTAATTCCGTCTTTTTCTAAGGTCTACGCTCTACATATGGCATAAAAAGATATGTGCCTGTATATAAACATATGTTCTGACCTATGGTTCTGACCTACTATTCTCTACTTCAATTGTTTAGTTCACAACACTTCCTTTATATTCTGTACATATTGTAAAATTACGAAATCTTGCACATGTTTGTTTTGAATCTTATCTTTTTGCGACATATTGTAACTTAAAACATTATGCATTATACAGAGATATCCAAAATAAACAATCGCTTACAGCAGTAGGTAATTAAGTTAAGTAATTTGTATACAATGTAGAAGTACCTGATTCCTAAGTTGCGTATCAAAGCAAACCAAACGTTAAAAGTGTTGATTATATTTGCATAAATATTAAAGATACCACTTGCATACGTTGCACAATTTTATACAGAGATTAACATGTATAAATAGATATTAATTATACTTTTATGAGTAATTCATTTAATTCTCAATTTTCGACTTTGCAAATGTCTTATGTTATAGACGTCATGTGAAATGATTTTTTCGACTTAATGCAGATGGCGCTTCATTAAAATTGAATAGCCACCTGAGTTTTTAAATGAAGTTATGACATTTAAATTAGTCTTGTATTATTTCAGATATTTTGCATGGTATATCAAGTATTTGCTGTGATTCGTGATAAAGGTGATGGTTTTTCTTATCACAAATTTAGTGGCCCTGTCAGTGGAGAAATTAAAGAGATTTTATGGAGTGAACCCTCAAAGATGAATCCTAACGCAAAAACGAGAGATTTTGTTGTAAGTATGGGAAATATCTAATCATTATATTCACGCAAGTTCTCGGGATATATAAAAGTAGTACTGGCAGGAATTTTAAATGGAGAAAAAGTTTTGTTAATATAAAACTAGTTGTGGTAATGTGATGTAACCAAGATTACTTTTTGATTTAAGTTTTAATTATAATAAAGAAAACAAAGTGTTAGTTTTACAATCTGACTTACATAGATAGAAATTGCATTGCATAATATGCTAATTCTATAGGTATAATAAATGCAATTTTATTCATACATATAGAAGTTGTCCATAACCGGGAACAAAACACAGGAAGTAATATTTATTGAAGAGAAATTAAGTATGGAACGAAGTCTTGATGGAAAATTACTGAGACAAGTAGTAAAATTATTAAAATTAAGACACATTACGACCAAATATATTAAGAATAAGTGCTTAAAATCAACTAACAGAAAAACGCTTTCTGCCTTTGGTCGCGAGCATATTTCAAAAGCGAAATGCGTTGGGAAAACTATAAATTCGACCGAACAAAAACGAAAATTGAATTTAAACAAATTGAGTGCCAAAATCCAGAATGAGAAGAGAATAGACTACAGCTCTAAAATGGCACGAAAAACCCTAAGAACTGGTGATTTTCACCAGAAAATTATCAAGAAAAAGGTGTTCATATCAAAAATTACTAATCCCGTTAAAAATTTACATTTTATGCGAGAATACTTGCGAAAAAAGGATGATTTGAAAAAGGACACTTCCTGGTCTGATAAATTGAAAGAATTTGGTTCGGATAAAAGTATATCAAAATGGCGCACGACCAATCAGACATTGAGTTCTAAGTGCTCAACCGGAACCATAAGGCACTGTCTTGGTTCAATTGAAATATGGGGTTGCGTAGCTACCAATGGTGTAGGAATTGTGCAGATAATTGAAGGAATTATTGTGAAGGAAGATTATTTAGATGTATTCGGTAAAATTACTTTACAGGGTGAGTCAAAATAAAACGGATTTGAAATGAGAGGTTAAGCTATTAAGCAAATTAAGAAAAAGAACATTTTCTCTAGGTGGTAAACCCTCAGATGGATTAGAAGAATTTATATGGCGACTGGAAGACGAATTGGAAGATTGTTCTGGTGTAACAGCGCACTTTCTTAAATTGGATAATGTTGATAAGATTATCTGGCCAATTGAGTACCTCTGGTCTATAGTAGATAACAGGGTTAGATTGTTTGAAGTCCGAAACAGGGATGAGTTGATTGGTGCTTTGAGAATTTGGGGTATGGGCATTTTTCATCATTAATGCTTCAGGATTAAGGTTGCGGTGATTATTAATAGATAGATAAACATTTGGAAGCGAAGATATTAAGATAATAAAACTAATTTGTTATGTTGGGCCATAAACAAGAATTGAGGAACCCACTGTATAAGTATGATCCTATAGATCATGGTTAACATCTATTTAAAAGGTAGCAGTCCCTACTTAGTGACCTTTTTTGCATTTTTTTTTGGGAGCCGTCTAACATGAGTCTTTAATGAATTATTCAAGTCATTAATTTCCCATTTCTTTCCCTATTCAATTATCAAAGTTTTTCCTGTTAGGCAAAACCAGATTACGACTACTCCTACGGAGTCAGGGATCCAAAGACCGGCAACGCCCAAGACCATCAGGAGTCTAGAGATGGGGACGCTGTCCAGGGCCAGTACACCGTGCTGGAAGCTGATGGAACCATGAGGATAGTGAAATACACGGCTGACGATGTGAATGGTTTCAAAGCGACTGTTGAGTACGTTAAACCAGATGGAACGCGTGAAAAAGAATCATAAATGTGATTCTTGAGCTGTACAAATATTTTTTTTTTTATGAAATCGTGTTTTATAGAAATAAGTATGTTAATTTTATCTTATATTATATTTTGTTAAATATGTTGTTTTATTTCTGTGAATTCCTTTTGTCACCAATGAGTTTTGAAGAGAAGTGCTTTGACGATTTCTTTTATGTTCGGTTGGTACCTATCAAAGGCCTGTCGACGTTTTGCGTGAATAATCCTCTAGGTTGTATGCCCGTGACTTAATTTCATTATTAATTTCCCACTCTCTCTCTTGTTTATTCTATTTGCACCGTTAATTTTTCTTGAGCCTTCTCCTTGGGTCGTTTCTTTCTTATTTATCACAGTGTTGTTGCAGTGTTAAGTTAACACGAATAGAACATAGGTTTTTTCAGCATATTTTGTACATTATGCTTGCTATTTTAAATTTGAAATTTCCCACGCCTAATTGGAGCAAAAGAGATGAATGATGACATAAAGTTGGCATGCCTGGATGGGGAAGTAAAACGAGATGGTGCGTAATTTCAAGCTCCAATATTCAAAATTATTAAAATTAATGCCAATTTTGAATTTTGTTTATGAAATAAGGTTAATTATGCATGCTTACGACAACTACTAATTAAATTAGAGGTTGTCATTCTTCATTTGCATATAATATAAAGAAACAAAGAATTATTGTATCACCAATATACATAGTTCTGTTTATTTGGTGTCATTCCATCCCAGTTTCTATTGACATTGCATGCATTAATTAAATGCGATATTTAAAATTTAGTAAAATTTATTCCCATAAGTTGTAATGTGTGTAATTATGTTTTTCTTTTGAATAATGTGGATTTGCGCAACTTATTAGGAATGTATTAAACAATTTTTGATGATGAAAGATAATTTTGACGAATTTGACAGCTGTCAGTGTAAACCGTGTTTTGTATATTTTGGTTCGTCTTTTCTTTTATATTTATATCCCTTTTCTAGTTATAAAAATCTCAATATTTATGCAACTTTTCCTCATATAATGACGTAAAGAACGAAGAATTTCAATTAGAAAATCAACTCGCGTTAACAGGCGACGTTTTAAACGCGAGCGTTGGACATTACATACATTAATTAATATTCTTATCCGCAACTCATACCAGCACCGATAAATAATAATTACAAAAAGATCTTTACGCGCACTGTTAGCGATTGCGTAATTCCTACTCGCTTTACTATACGGCACGGCGGCGTCTCTATTACATACATACGTCGTCGTTCATAAAAATTATCGTAGCCGCCATTCAGCAGTGTTACATCGTGGCGAATGCTGTGTGCTTCGCATACGAAATATGCGGAAGCATCACATTATCTAGTCGCAGAGTCCAAGTCAAGTCGGTTTCGAAGATTAGATTATAGAACGCTGACTTGTCTGGCCGCCTGTTGTTGATATTGTTTTCGTCGGTTTCTTGAGAATTTCTGCGTTCTTGGAAATGTTGTTTATGATCGCGAGAGGCCGATGATCTAATACACCGCCTCTGGTGATTAATTAGAATATAAAAATACAACGCGTTAATGGAGTGACAGTTAACCAATCTAATCCTTAAAACAACAAAGAGATCTTTCAATGGATTAATTAATTGAGAATTGGCGACATATAGGCAACCCAATCAGCACCTTATATGCGAAGTTGGTAAAACAGATTTCTGTGTTCCTAGATCATCGTAATCGCGTAATGTCATCGTAGATGTCGGATTTATAGGTTATTATATTTTATTGCATTACAATTTCAACACTCAATGCTTATATTGCAAGTTTCTTTGAATAGTTTAGAACGGTTTAGAATATATGTATATTAATTTAAATTAATTCAGTAAAAGTAATGTTGTTTATTGATTTCAACATTGCAACTTTCAAAGTTAGAATAGCCATCAGTCATCACTGATTAGGGAAACATTTCTTATTGTACTAAACTCCCTTTTTATATAGCTGAATATTTAACACAAAATTTGTGGGAATATGCTAATCCTCGACATAGTTTACATCCCTTCTTTTAATCTATCCTATTTCTACAACAGCTATAGGACGAAGGAGTTCCGCACTAGCTTATACCTATCAGTAAGTACTTTCTCTTTCGTTATTTATTTAGCAAAGGAATCGAACTACTGCAGCAGAGAGAAAAACCAATGGGTTTCTTTTTTTACTTCGATGAGCTCAAATGTGGATTTGTGTTATCTTAACAGCTAATTGGTTCTATCTCCGACGTGTTTATGACTACTAATCATCAATTATTGCTTGGCTGGTGGCTTTTATATGTGCTTCTTCCGCTAGTCTCGTCGTTTCTTATACATAAATGAGTTTTAATTAGTGCCTTGATGGAATTAATGACGTTAATTGAAGTATCTGCAGTCGCACACGCATGGATATTGCAAAGGATTAAACTCTCGTTATAACTATTTTTGGTGGCAATTAAATTAATTAAACATTAATGACATAGGTGAATCTGTCCTTAAAAGTTTTTCCAAAGGTTTGTTGTATAGATCACTGCCAAACGTCAAAAGTTGATAATCATAAATAAATTACCCGCATTGACATATTGTACCCCGGTGCATATTCATAAAAATGGATATGTAATTGCACCTAATATTTTTTATTGTAAATCAGTAAATTGAAGAACTTGATGACAGCTTTAGTAAATACAAAAAATGTCTTCATAGTTAGCGATGCTATTCCAAGAATAATGGTTTCATAATTATGAATAACATTACCAACTAAACCAAAGCTATAAACAAGGTTATGATATATACATTTTAAAGTTAATTTTCTCAAAGCACTATTGAATAATTGAATTTGATTATATCCACACTCATTATTTTCTCAAGAATACAACTGTATTTATAGAAAATTTGCAACAAACAATATTGTTTGTGATTTCACAATTCCTTTATTTTTGTCTTTCATTATTATCTTTTGAATAAAATAATTCTATTCTAAATTATATTTATAAACTCCGACATTTGTCAAATTGACAGACGACGAAATGACATGTAAACAAAACAAGATTTAGGTTAGGTGTACACAAATGTTGTATTTGATATTCGACAGCACCATAGCACTTCAGTTTACTTTTTTTCATTTGACTTGCTATGTATTTATAGTAGATGTAATAAAATAGGTCAAGCAATTGTATATATGTATACACCAGTTTTTCACAACACAAAGAAAAATAGCGTTGAACATTATTCTCCGATAGTTCCAGTTCCAATAAGTTCCGCACGGCCTGCTATATACATACAAATACATAAAATATTACATTTTAGAAGGTGGTAACGTTAATGCACTTATTTTATTTGCCGTAACATTACATTTTACGATCGATCATTAGAGATCTGGTGAACCATTCAGAAATGAATCAAATGTCCCATTGAGGATAGTTATGTCAGTCGGAACGCCTCAGAGAATAAGTAAAAGTACAAAACTAAATAGGAAGGCAAAAATGCGACGTTGAATTCGTCACTGTTCGCGACCCAATTCGCGGTATTTATGTACAGAAAGACGAAAACGAAATGCGTTTATGTTTATCTCTACTGCTTGTAAAAACGTATACGAAAATGACATGCATTGAATAGATTCCAGTAATTACAACGCCAGTATTACGCCGGTATTTTTATTATGTCGTTTGAATCGGCTGTTTAATGGCTGTATACGACTGATAGGTGTACTGGTTTTCAACAGGCACGCCTTTGTGATTGACAGCTGATGGGAATCGTTCTTTTTTTTTTTGGTTTGCACGAACGGCGAATGCGTGAGTCTAATTTGTTTTAGTTCTTCATTTTCCGTTGCAACAGTTTAATGTCCGGCTGATGAAATTTCGATCGTAACCATTTCGAAATGCTCCGGATAAATTGTGAAGAAGTAAGGTTTAAGACACACAACACTAAAATAGCTTTTATTGTGGATATAAATAATTATTAATTGTTAGTAGGAGATTGTGTGAAATTCCCGTAATGTTCACCTAGAATTATCTTTTGTATTAAATATTGTGGCTTCATTTTTAATACTGCAATCAATGATTTAAAAATTTATGGGAAATTTAGTGTTTCAATGTTGATTTAAAGGTACATAATCACAACTGTGACAACTAGCGTTATTTTGGTTGCCTATCTTTGTGATCACACGGCATTCAGTATAAACTACACTAACGAGTTTATTATACTACAATGATACTACATACTTACTTATCGACGTAATTACAGTAAAAAATAAATCGGAACAATAGAAAAACAATATTCTGAGATATATAAATAAATGAGTAAATGATATTTTCACTGTAGGTTCTTCTAATATACTTTGAAGAGGTAATAAATGTATCCATTTGTTCCTGCTTTTCTTCTGATTATACATAGGTATATAATGCGTAAAATTATTTCGGTTTAATTTATTTTCTAATTTAGCACGCAAGAAACCCATATTTGCTAGACCAGGTAGAACCAAGTAGAACGTTTACTTCAGTTTTTTGTGGAACGTATAGTATACTTAGGAGAAGCAATTAATCTTTAAAGCAATTAAATGGTGTATAGTCGCAACGTTCTGGTCATCGTACTTAACGACGTAATCACATAATCAGGAACTTCGCGCGGGTGTGCCCGCTTCTCTTTTTAAATCTTTTCATATATACAGGGCGTCTTAACAACTGATATTACAGTATATTATAGTAGTTACGTGCTTTTGTACTTCAGAAAAACTTGTAAAGGGCCTTCTATTAAGAAGTGGCATTTTATTGATTACATTAATGTAATGGTATTAAGACTATGATATTATAAAATGTTTTATTAAAATTACGATTTAACGTAGTAATTGTTCGAGATGTTCTCTATTCACTTGTTGGCAATCTATTGTAAAACTTTTTATCAAACTTGAGGTGAAATATTCCTTATTTCTGTTCCCCCATAAAAAAATCCAAAAGTGAAAGACCTGGCGATGGCCACCCAATTGCATATCTACAACTTATCCATTTATTAGTAAAGATCTGATTTAAATAGTTTGTTACAAATAGGTACAGCAAAATGAGGTGTGCCCCATTTTTTTTTTTTCACCGAACATTTTGGCTTGGTAAGATAAAACATTGGGATATAAATTTGCCAGAACAGGAACAACGTCATTTCTAATGAGATCCAAATATTTTGCGGCTCTCAAATTCCCATCAATAAAAATTGGACCAATTATATGGTTACCGATGTTTCCTGCTTAAACGTTCACCTTTTGGTGATATTGCATCTGTGTGTCACGCATCCAATGAGGATTCTCTGCTGTCCAGTACATACAGTTTTGACGATTTACTTCTCCGTTTAAAGTTAATTCATCCGAAAAAAAGATAGAATCAAGGGTCTGTCCAGTTTATTCATGGATGGCTAACGTTATACGCGTGAATTCTCTGACGTCAGTATTGAGGCAGGTCAAGATCTCCGATCCAAACAAACCGCCATATTGAATTTTACCCGTGTTATTTATATGGCGTTAAATCTGTGCGTTTTTATTTTATTATTTTTATTAAATCGGTGAATATTTAAGGACTGATATTGTGCTAAGTATGTTCCCTGAAGTATGTGTTAACAGTTCATCCCATGTTTAACCTGGAAATTATCTGTACTTTCAGGATAACAAGTGATATTCAAGGAGTAGTCATTGTTCGCGCAGCAAAGAATCGATAATACATTTTTTTTTTATTAATATAATAGAGAAGAGTATAAATTCTTTTCATTTCCAAAGCCAGGAAGTGAATAAAGGAAGTACAACAATTTTATAACTTACTTTTAATAAATTTCATTTAGGCTAGTATTCTGTTTTATTTATATTAGAGGTTACGTATAACTGAGCATAGGTTAAATTAAGAACACATAAATCTGAAAATAGTCATCGACTATATTTATATGGTCATTTTGTTTTCTTAGTGAGAACAGCACTACAATTGTGAAATTGTAAATTTCTTATTGCAATAACATACCTAGATAATAAACAATTTTAACTTTAAAGAAATAAATAAGTAGAAAGATAAGTGGCCAGATAGTTTATTGATGTAATAAAAATTCTATAAACTTGGTAAATAAGATTTCTGTAAGATATCTATATTTGATTCCTAGCCATCGTCGATGACATGACAGAAGTCCATTTGGGCATTCGCATCTTGCTTTAACGATGCCGTCATCTTTATCAATATGTACCTACATGCAAAATTAATATAGTTAATAACCTTGTTTTGATATATTCATTTTTATTTTCACCTCCACATTGTACACTTTGAATTTCATACTCGAACGCACCTTCCCCTTTAATATTTCTGGGTTTCGATTTAAAGCGGGAGCATTCGAAACCATTTTCCCCTCGTGCTAGCTGCTTCCTAACGAAGAAATTTGAAAGAATCGATACTTCAATAAAATGTTTGGTGATCATCTTAGCCTGCAAACCAAAGGCATTAAATATTGTGGCAACATTTTTGTAAAATTTACCTTTACAAATTATAACATAACCTAGAAAACTGTGTTCTGGTTCTAAAGGAGTAAAATACCAAATTCTTTAAATAAGTCTTTTCGATTAGCAATTATTTTAAACGGCATCGACTATTTGTTTTCTTAAAAACTGAAAATTCGTATGTTTATCCATGATTTAGTCTGCATGAAGTGACTAGCACTTGAATTTCGGTTATTATCTTGAAAGTACAGATCATTTCCAGGTTAAACTCGGGATGAGCTGTTAACACATACTTCAGGGAACATACTTAGCACAATATCAGTCCTTAAATATTCACCGATTTAATAAAAATAATAAAATAAAAACGCACAGATTTAACGCCATATAAATAACACAGGTAAAATTCAATATGGCGGTTTGTTTGGATCGGAGATCTTGACCTGCCTTAAATTTGACGTCACCAGAATTCACGCGTATTGTCTCGAGCTATTACGCGTGAAGTTGATGTTAGATTTTCTGCAACACTTAATAAAATGTCTACTTTCACTTTGCTTTCGATCATTTTGCATATGATGGGGTTTCGTTTTTATTAAGCGAACATGTTCAAGTCCTCTAAACTATGAATGAATTTTGGAAACGATTGCTTGCGAAATATAGGGCAATTCATTACAGTTCTGATTAAAGATATCAGCAACTTCAATCTGACTTCTACACTTATCTTCATAACCGATCATCATGGGAAAATTTATCCATTCATCAAAAATCAAATATTACCATTTCAGCACGGCTTTATGGAGAAACGATCAACTGTTTCTAATTTAATGGTATTGACTCAGGAAATTTCACAAGTGCTAGATGGTAGAGGTCAAATCGACGTTTTATATACTGACTTGCTAAGGCATTCGACCGGGTAGATCATGGATTACTCCCCCACAAACTGGAACGCATGGGCTTTGGCACCTCGCTTATAAATCTTCTTTCATCTTACTTTTATAATAGACCTCAACACGTAACCTTCAACGGTTTCAGCTCCAGGCCTTACATCGCTACTTCAGGGGTGCCACAGGGCTCCAATCTTGGACCACTTTTATTTATTATTTTTATCAATGATTTAGCTGAACGCATTAGCGCCAACTTCTATTGTGTGGATTGTCCGTCGATCCTACAACAACTTAATTTCTTTGTCCCGCGAATTCTTACCCGACCTACTGTCACTTTTTATTTACCTTTTCCTCATACTAATATTCTATGCACATCCCCCATTTACGTTATGTGTGACAATTACAACAGGATTACTGGCCAGGTTGATATCTTTAATAGCACGCATCGTGGTTTTAAAATTGCTGCAGGTGAATGTTTGAATCGATTTACATTATAAATTATTTTTGTATTCGGCAGTTTTTCGTTATTTTCCCCCCTACATTATATATCAAATTTAGGTTATCTATGGTTAGTTACGTGGGTTTTTCGTAATTTCTTTTTGTATTTCTTTTTCTGCATTGATTATATTGATCACTCATAATTCTATATAATTGTATTGCTCTGTAATTGGATTAGTAATCTGTTGAGCAATAAAATGATCATTGCCTGGAAGAGCGATTAATTTAGAACATCTTCATCTTTTTCTTGAGGGATATTTGTTTGTCAATGTTTTTCAAGAATTGCAATAATGAATAGATGAAGATGGTCACCGAATCTCAACCAAACATAGATAATTTGTTGAGTATTTTTTCACGCGCACACTGTATATACACTCCAATCTATTTCTTCGATTTTTCTTGCAGTTACCTCTTTACGTAAGTAAAACCAATCAACATTAACTTTACACGTAAACAGTTTAGTGGTTACGAACTCAGACATCGATTCCCTTCCCCTTTTATGTAACTATATCAGACGCTCTGCTTAAATGCATCGTAAATATTAAATAAGCATAACAGCGAAATCCAGTTTAAAATCTCTTTTGGTTCGTTCCTTAAACGATTTGACTTCCCATATACACTAATCTCACTAAATTACCGTTACCTTACATTCGGAATTCGGTGCGTAGTATAGCCTCAGAGGAATGGATCCTTCGGCCTTTTTTTCGCTCGGAATTTTAACTTGTCAAAAGCGAGAGGTGATCTCCACTCGTTCACCGCAGATACGAAGAGTGGGATGCACCCCGGACGCAACCCGCGTATAAATACTGAAAATCCGGCACTGTACCGTCATCCGGAGTCGATGGTTTTATCGGTTGGATGTCGCAGAGTGGATCCGATAAAGAAATGAAGGTATAAACAATAACAAACAAACATCATACATATAGAATCATGAAATCGTGGTTGATTTTTTGTTGTTAAATTTCGTGCTGTAAATGTGGGTTGCAGATTTGTTTGCTGCTAATATTGGTTGCGTCGGCGACTTCTGATCCCATACATTTCGGCGAATACGATGGAGTACACGTTCCTATATTTCAACCGGCACCGGAAGTGCAGAAAGTCGATGACGGACACGATGTGAGTATTTATGTGTGATAGTAATTTGAAGTAAAAATTTGGTTAGTAAAGTGTGGTTACTTACCTGTTTTTATTTTTTATAATTAACATTTGTAAAATATTTAATGATTAGTTTAAATTGATCGTATTCTGACAATAACTCGTTAAGCTGTCAGTGTGGATAGTTTGAGGTTATGATTCAGAGGCGGGTAAATTTTTTCTTTTAAATGAAAATTTAGTTTTGATTATGCTTCATGATCAACAGAGGTGTGTATTTTGGTGAGGAACATATTTAAAATATACTTATGAAACGTGTGGCGTTTATTTTATGACGTTAACATTTGTTGTTGAAGATTTTAACAGATTATCACATTTTTGCTTACAACGTTTGGCGAGTTCATTGGATTGTTTCGATTTAATACTGTATAATTTAATAATAAAATCGTTCGTATAATAGGCACTCCCAAATCATCATAGACTTAGATTATGTGTGAGATCAGCACGTTGATTGCTGTTTGATTATCAGATACTTTGATAATCTCTTATCTTCGGTAGATTCTGCCAATATTGGACTGGACGCGTCGTTTACTAGCCTGCCTAAAGAATACTGGCTTTGTAAATGTTTGGTTATAAGCCCATATTTCCCACTACAATTGCTTCTGCCATTTTGGAGCCATCCGTATATTATTCCATGCCATTTTCATTCATTCTGAGGATGTTGTCTTGATACCACTCGCTCTTGCATCTCTCGTGCTGAATAATTTAACAAAGCTGAATTTTTTCGGTATGCTAACTAGGGACATGTTTGGCCACCTTCATTGAGCCTTGTGTCTGTAATAGTTCTTTCCCCGTTAATTCTAAGTGTAGTTCATTTCGCCTACACTCAAAAAAAAAAAAAAATGTTTGCAGTGATGTTTAGCTTCTTTCTGCCTTGTCGTTTGCAGTTATATTCTGTATTTGATTGAATAATTCTGTGGGCTCATTTTAGTCTTTTATTTCTTTAGTCATGTAAGTTCCCTTTTTTGCTTCTCAATAAAACACTTTTATTAATTTACGTCTATGTAATACAATCACCATAACAACAACAACTCTATCTAACCTCTAATGTCTCTTCACCTTCACTTCTCTAGCACGACTACTACTACCAACCTATTTTATTTTAGGGAAATTGGATATTGCCAACAGTCAATTCAAATTATTTAGAAGTAGATACTGTATTTTTCTAAATGGTCGAGGTTTAATTTATTTCCAAATTTATTGAGTTTAGATATATTAAAGTTGCGGTTTATTTCTTCTAAGCTAAAATATTTTTCGCTTGTTATGTTTGTACAATTGATGTAATAATAAAGAAATTATTATTATTATTATTAAAGTCCAGGTTGAATTATAAATTAATTTTTCTAGTTTATAATTTATTTGGGTGGTATAATAGCAATAGGTGATTTAGCTGGCAACCCTGGAGGTGCAAATGATGTGTTAGAGATTAATGTTTTTTTTTATTATTTTACATTGATCTACCTACATATTTCAGCCAAGCAAATTAACATTTTTATTTCTTTAAGATTTATTAACAACAAATTACACTCAGTACCATTAAATATAAATTATAAACCGATAATTTCCTAACGAACCTCTGTCACACGACTCAAAACAGCGTGCGTATATCCGTATAAACATATTTATATGCAGTGAAAAGAATGCGTGCTCTAAAAACCAACAAACCAGCTGCGGTTTGCTCTTAAGGTGAAGTATTGTGAACGAGTCTGCAGCTGAGAACTGCTTTTTCTGCAAGTTGCTCCGATTTAAAAGTATCGCTTGCTAAATTTACTTGCATCGGAAGTAAATAGAACCGTATGGGGTTATGTCACAACTGGTTTGACTTTGCAATCATTTCCTAGATTGAAGAATTTATATTTAATTTGTTGGGCGTAATGGAATATATGCAGAAATTATAATAACAGAGAGTTTTACGTAATTCTGTGTTATTTTTTTGTAGTTTCTATGCAATCTTAATTAGATTAGAGCATTTTCACTTAAAAATTTGATCACTAATTATTGTAAGTAAATATCAAAATATTATTGGCAGTTGAAAATATATTTAACTGTCAAATTTCTTAAATATAAAGTGAATTTTTATACTGTAATACGTACCTACTTCCTTTGCTTGTAAAAAAGCTTGTTTACCCCACAGTATGATTTAAATGTTTTCCAAAAGATATATCTAACTTTTTGTCGCATTTCTTCACACTCAATAATTGCAGGCCTATCCAAAATATCGTTTCAACTACGGCGTGAAAGACGAACACACTGGCGATATAAAAGAGCAAGTGGAAGAACGCGACGGTGACGTAGTCAAAGGCGAGTACTCATTAGTGGAGGCAGATGGCACTGTCAGAACTGTCAAATACGAAGCGGACGGCCATAATGGTTTCAACGCTGTCGTTTCAAGAAGTGGCCATTCTACACACCCTGCATCAAAAGTGGTTGCAGCGCCTTCACATTCGTCTGGTATTTCACATTCGTATCATCATTGAAACGTCGCTTTAAATATTACGCAACAATCGTTAGAAATATAAATTTTAACACTTTTAACAGAAGATGGCGACACTTACACTAACATATGTTTTAAAGTGAGGTTATTTTATCGTGTGTTGTCATTTTGTGTTATTTAAGGGTTTAAAATGTATGATTCTAAAAGATGATTATATTTTAGCTTTAGTTAAATTCGATTGGCCATTAGGTTTGGAGGATTATGTATGTATATCGTACTATTACATAGTAGTTATTTAAAGTGGATATCGCACGCATTTAGGAAGTTTTATGTACTATATAATATTTTATTCATACTTGTATCAAATGTGATTGATTGGTGTAAGAATAATAATTGTAGGTACAAGATGCAAGTGGATATCCTATAGGTATATTCTTGTAAACTCTTGCAAAGTATTACATATTATTCAATTTCATTTGCATTGAACTCATGTTATTATTCATATCATCAAGTTGCATTATGTATTAATAATAATAATTCTGTGTTCTTGTCATAAATAAGTGATATTATTTTGTTTATATTTAAGTATTTTTTTTATGTTATTATTATATGCAGTTTATTTTTCGAATATATTTTATATTGAATACCTATATATGGGTATATATATGTAATTTAATTAATATAACCAATTTTTTATACCGTAAACCTGTTTTCCAGATTTTAAGCTTAAATAAAAATCTTAAAAATTTAGGTAGACGCCTTTTAGATGCGACTTTTAACGGGGAATCGATTGGTGAAAAGCAAATATTGATATCTCCAACCGTTTCCGAGATGTTTGTGAAAATGTGCTAAAGAGAACCCTGAATGGAAAGAATTGGTTTCAGTTAAAAATAATTAACTTTGATAGAAATTCTACTGGATATTACATGAAAGACACAAACTGGATTGACTTAAATAAAGATCGGAGAGCTTTATATTGCCATTAAGGCAATATAAAAAAAAAATATAGTTTTTGTTTGTATCAACTAACAAATTTGTTATTTTCCATAGTTCTGGCACCACACCAAATACTGTATTATTTCCACTTCTCTCAAAAGCGCCACTATTACGGGGCGTTCATAACAATGCTCATGGCCTAACGTTTGGAATCACAATACCAGCACAGGCAATGAAAGAGTCCGCAAGACGGGTGACCATCAGCGTGACCCCTAGCAGTGGCGGCTCTACTGTAGCCTAACTAACCCTTCTCAGTCAATAAATTATATTTTTATAGATATTATTGTAGCATTGTAAGTGTAGAATAAAAATTGAAAAAAAAATAGATTAAAATAAAATATAAATTTTTGTCTAGCAAGAACGACGGAGAGGAGAGTGAAATCTTGCCTGGATAGGAAACTGGATGAAGTGATAGGTAAAAAGATAATAAAAACGTAAAAATAAACTCTTGATAAATGTAATAATAAACCAAAAATAAACTCTAAAAACAATAACAATTAAATTAGAAAAGAAAATTGTAGATTCTTTGTTTATATTACAAGCTTTACTCAAAACTAAATTTAAGGCATGAGCATGAGAATGTACAAAAAGAGCTTGAGGTGCAATTGTTTGTTTTTTTACTTTGTAAACCATTTAAATGCTCTACCATAACAGACTACTTGCCAAAAAAAAAGACGGAGCTTCTTTAATTTCTGTATCTATTTCTTGTTTTAATACAAAAGAAATACAATCTATTAAATCATTTTGTATAGATTTAGATATACCCGAAAAAGTATTACTACTAACAATTTTATTAAAACTTGGTTCATATTTACTAAAGAGTTCGAGTAATTCTTTAGAATTTCCACGATTAAAAGAATCTGAAGTCTCATTGTGTCTCCGAAAAGCTAAATCTTGTGATGCTAAAAATATTGCTACGTCTATTAATTTTCTTAAATTTTTGCGGTTTTCTCTAACTTCATTATTATAGGGAATAATTGCATCTTTGCGCGCGTTGTCTATAGCAGTAGCAATATTTTGTTTTCCAAATAATTTAAATTTGCACAACGATGAAATGTGTTCTTTAGACTTTGAATGCCGTTCAATAGCGCGCGGTAGATTTTTTAAATCTGTATAACCTAATATCGACCACGTTTCGGCTTGGTTACAAAAAAGTAGACATGGCCAACAAAATAATCTTTCTCGTTCAATTGAACCAGTTAACCACCACATTTAGTGTACCATAATGAACTAAAACCACGATTTTTCCGGTTGCCGTCGTTAGATACTACAGATAAATTAGGCCGTGGTTTCTCAATGTTTTGTACGATGTGTAATTTCGTTTATATGTTTAAACAACTAAAAAAATTTCTTACCAACTAGTGGACAATATCTTGGCAAATTCTAATTTCGTTCATTTTATCCATTTTGTGTGCGTAACCTAACAAAACTCACCCAACGCTTCATAAGTTATTAGTACTAGCAGTTGCGTAACAACGTTTTACGACCGATAACCCAACATGCCGATCGGATAGGATCTCACCGCGTCGGCAAACCTCCAACCATACGTATTCGCCGTATAAAGTGCACGTGCACTTACGGAGACACATTGCTTTCGGCCATGGCATTAATCATCGGTGGGGAGCCAAATCTGTGGCTAGCCTCCTCGCTAGCTATTATAGTGCGTACAGTAAAATTTCGCGCATTATTGGAAATTTATTTGCATTTTTAAATTAAGTAATGAATAAATATACTATTGATTATATATTTTTTTGCAAAATGGCTTTATTTTAGTATATAACCGATGCTTAAACATTATTTGAATACATAATAAACGCTACTTATTTTATTAAAAATAATAGGGGAGGCTTAGCTTCCGTAGCCTCCCCTGACGAGCCGCCAGTGATACCTGATGTTTTTTATTAGTAACTATCTGTTAAAGTGAATTTTTTTTTATATCGTTGTATTTCTAACTTTTAGTACTTCAATCATAAAGTCAAAAGGATGAGGGGTGCCATTTAAAAAGAATGTTTTGGGGTAGGTTTCTTCAAGGGTGGTATTTGAAAAAGTATATCTCTTAGGATTCTGCCGTGCTCGAACTTATATCTCTAGAAATAAGGGAGACATCACTTATAACATTGAATCTGGGACACCTGCTATATTATATAACATATTAATTGTTTGATATTATTGTCATTTGTGTGAGGTAAAATAATATAAAATCTATTCCTTTCAATGAAAGAAACTTTCCTCTTATTTTCGATAAATAACAAAATATAAGATTTCTAATACCTAATAAAACAGGAAATCAGTTGATGAAAAATTCTTAAAAATTTGGAACATCCTTACAGAATACACGCCATCTATTAACAGCATTAAGTACTAGCTAATTCAAACATTTAAACCGGTTACATGAATAGCAACTACGCCATATTGGTTGCCTATAAAATTTATAATGCAACAGAAGTTTTTCTACAAAATATTTTTAATCCTAGAATTTTTTTTATTAAAGCTGTGGTTATCACCATCATCTTATAATTAATAGGATATATCCTCAGAAACAAATATTAATTTTTTTATACACTCAGCGACGTTACAAGCAAAAAATTACATCTAAGTATAACGTAATTAGTGACCTCTTCAATTATAACCAAACAATCAATCTCTCACGTCATGTTTTGCGAAATCTAAATGTAAAACGCATGTTACCAGATAAAATAAGCGTTCTATCAACGTACGACGTTTAAAACAACAACACGTTGGTTTATGTACTTATGTATGTGTATTATACTAATAAGAAATACCTACATATTTATATAATAATGAGTAGTATAATGACACCTACATTTGTTTCAGTAATAAAACTATTTTTTTTCCTCCCAAATTAAATGTAACCGCCTTAGATCGCCTCACACCATTGTCCAAGCCATTTCAAGAGGAGAATGCCGACTGTCCCCGTTCAATTTTTCACGGAAACCTACACGCATCGTCTCATTTCTGCCATGCCACCGACCCAAGACAATTAAATTTTGACCATAATCTCAGACGTGTACGTATTTATTATTGGGTTGAGTTATTTCGCGATGAGATTGGTGACCTTACATGGTTACAACAAACCCACTAGAAGTCGTAAATATCGCGATTAAGATCAGATGTATTTTGTTGTATAAGTTTTTTTTTCGTCTTCCTCTAAGTAATGTGATTGTAGGAGAGGTGGTTTGAACTACAAGAAAAAATTGCACATCCTATTGCATGACAGTTCGCCTGGGAAGGTCTATCTTCGAGTTGTTTTGTCGGAAAGCTATTGACGTGATTGATTATATCTGTGATTTAAGCAGAAATAAAATGGTTTTAACGTCTTCTGTTTAGTTATGCACACTTAAAACAAATTTTTAAATCACCTATGTATTTATTTGCTATTATGTAATTGTTTTAAAACTTGAAAGTTTGATTAGAAAAGGCACTATTAAATTTTAATATTTAAAGGTAATACTTTTTTGCTTAATTAGTGTCTTTAAGAAAGCCATAAAAGTGCCCAATTTTGATTAAAGTATTAGTGCTATAATAACTGCAGGAAACATTTAGTGGTTAGTTTTACGTTGGTCACACTGGATGAATTATCATGAATATGGCAAGGCATTGATTTATAGTCGCCACCAATCACTACATAATTCCCTAAATATTCAAATTTCTTTTCATTTATTAAAAGGCATTAAAATGGGATATTTTTTATCAAAATTAACTTCAGAAAAATTATTTCAAACATCTTAATGGCATCGAAAACAACACTTAGTTTTTTGTCTACCATCTGTGACCACCGCTTGCCATAATAAATTTATTTGCATTTGTAATGTAGGGCTTATTTGAATCATGATTACAAACTGTTTGATATTCAAGAGTTTTCGACATTATGATTTATTATATTATGATATACAGAATGTAGCATTTATCTGTGCACCGTCTATTATGGTTAACCTATTCACTTAGCTAAAACATATTTTCAATCAATTAATCTACATTGAAAAAATATTTTTATGTATAAAGGATGTTGAGTTTAGCCTGCGCGTTATTCAATTTTCGGGTGAGCAAACTGTTGGTGTCTTATTTACGGATCTTAGTAAAGCATTTAACCTTGTTGGTTATTCTTTATTACTTAGTATTAGTAAAATGTGAAATAATCATTCAAGGAGTGTTGTTTATGATTGCTTTTCCTCGTATCTCAGTGACCGGCAGCTGATGGTACACGGAGAAAAAAAGATGTTACCACGTATTATAAATATAATGAATGATATTAACTCAAGGACAACAATACGTTATCTAGTACCCAGTATTCATCCATGTATTACTGTTTATCAGGAAGATGGTACGCTCTAATATAATTATAATACAACCAACTATAAAGTTAGTTGTCCCTATTGTTACTATCTATTTTTCTCAGTGTAGAAGTAGCTAATACTGGTCCATTTCCATTGCCTATTCGAAGAGGAGTTCCGCAAGACTCAGTACCTTGGCCCATTCTTTTTTTAATTTTCATTAATGACCCCTCAAATATATGTAATGCTGAGACATTAATAATTTTTGCAGATGGTGGTATCGTATTTGTGCAGGAGAAACACGAAGGATATGGTTGTTGCTGCCAACTTACGAGAAGTTTGAAAGCTCATAGCTATCCCACAAGACATGGCACTGATCTAAGAACCCCTGTTAACCGAATGTTATTGTTTGAGAACAGCCCTATATCAGTGGCGGCTCGTGACGTTTTGTTCAAGGGAGGCTACTGTAGTTACGTATTCGCCGTATAAAGTGCACGTGCACTTACGGAGACGCATTGCTTTGGGCCATTGCATTAATCATCGGCGCGGAGCCAAATCTGTGGCTAGCCTCCTCGCTGCTTATTATACTGCGTACAGTAAAATTTCGCGCATTATTGGAAATTTATTTGCATTTTTAAATTAAGTAATGAATAAATATACTATTGATTATATATTTTTTTGCAAAATTGCTTTATTTTAGTATATAACCGATGCTTAAACATTATTTTAATACATAATAAATGCTACTTATTTTATTAAAAATAATAGGGGAGGCTTAGCCTCCGTAGCCTCCCCTGACGAGCCACCACTGCCCTATATATGCTGGTATTGCACACTGAACATTTTGATGAGTTTGTTATATAAACATAGTATTATTTGGATTACGCGTTAGGTAGCCCATAGCAACGGTGTCAGTAAAATTTTTCAATCCGGTGTCATTTTAAGTTTTAAATATAGTCCTAACTTCACAGAGTTTTAATGAATAATTAATTAATAAAGAGTTAGAAGGAAACATTGCTATTTATTTTTTGTCAAAAATGCAAACCCGGGTACTAAAAAATGTAGCTACGGTGCAGTTTAATTCTTTTATGAATAGGGACTGAAACTGACAATGTGGTTAAGTATAAAGTAATTACTGTTATTATAAGAAACTAAAGTTAGTACAGTGCAAAAGAAATACTATTTTCATTTTTTGCTGGTAGTATCTTTTTACTCAATATTTATTGGCCTTTAACTATTTTTTTTTTTAATATTGTTCCAAAAATATAAGTTCCCATAACATACTATATATTTCGTCACATTGGTTGTGTATGTTCGTTTGTAATATTCAAATGTATGCTGATGACATATGATTTGTGATGGACCGTTGGAAGGATGCTGTCGATATAGAACCAGTGTATAAATTTGGAAAATATAAATTAATTTTCCTGGAGGTCTCCCATTTTGAACCCTTCCAGTTCCAAAAGTTGTGCAATCATTTTAGAAGGTACAATCGTCAGATATTCTACATATTTAACCAAATTATTTATTTTTATAAAAATAATGTCTCCAAATCATTGAAAATTGACTGTAGTTCCTATATTATATTTATAATGCAATTAGGATTCTCTGCCATCATGCGTACATGCCATTCTATATATTGAAGAAGTATATTCGCTATTCGTGCTATTGTAAGTAAGTATTATATAGGTGATGATTAGAGCAGACCATTTTCCGTGCGCGCCATGTGCGCCGGTATGGGAATGTAATTCGTAATATACTAGGATATGCGATAGAATAGGGACGCAACATGAGCTTGTTACCGATATAAGCATAGAAATAAAGACATTTATTCTATCAGAAATAATTAAATATACAATTGGTTTTCTGCTATTAAAGTAATATATTATTATTATTATTACATCGGCGCACATGGCGTGCACGGAAAGTGGTCTGCTCTAGTGATGATAATATTCCAGAAAGAATTTTTATATTGATATAATTCTATAGATACAATTGACCTTGTGATACGTCAATAAATAAATGTGGATAACAGCACATATAATCAGTCTTTATTTAGAATAGTTAGCGATTAAGACTGTACTGAAATATGTATCTTGCAATAATTGCAATATCCGCGTTATGTTGGTTTATTGCGTCCTATTATAAGTGGATGAGGGATGTTTATTACCCTGTCGAACAATTACGTGGCATCGCTAGGTTACCCATACTTGGAACTGAGTATATTCATATCGGATTACGCAGGGAAGGTGTGTACTATAACATATTTATTTAAATTACCTTTTTGCTAAATTTTTTCTATAAATCGGTCGTAAAAAACCTAGTTGGCAATGAAATGGTTCACATCGAACAATTCTGTATTGAATGGAAAAAGTTAGTCAACCTATAAATTTGTGAAAAAACAAATGATAGCGGAAGTTCGCGCAAAAACCAATAGCAATAATAAATTATTTCCTTAATTGTTAAAATTGTAATATCTGTTTGCGTGAGTTATGTTTAAACATCTTATTTTTTCTGTCTAAGATGTATGATGATTGTGTTTCTCATGATTTTTCTGATTATTTATTTGTCAATAGGACAAACATTTAAATAAAAATATTTTTATCATTAATCTATTTTTATTTCAGAATTGGCAGACAATTTCATCCGGTATTTGAATAAATATGGCCCATTAGCTCGAACATGGAGTGGTTCAAGGCCCGAAGTACACATTACGGCACCCGAACTGTTAGAGGTTAGCATCTCTAACTCGGTACTAAGATAAATTTATTTATAGATTGCTTATTTCTCAGGAAGTTATCAATAAACATCTTGCGAAAGGCGTACAATATTCAATACTACATCCTTGGCTCGGTGAAGGATTGTTAACCAGTTCTGGTTGGTTTTTTTAATCGGTTAACTCTCAAGCGATATTTAAAGGAAAATTACTTTTTTTCTCTAAGGTCAAAAATGGCACCAGAGGAGGAAACTCATCACGCCAACATTTCACTTCCAAATTTTGGAGAATTTTATGACGACCTTCGTAGAAAAGACGCAGATTCTATTGGGAATATTAGACCGGAAAGCTGACGGAGAAATCCATAATATTTATCCCGACATCACTCACTGTGCCTTGGATATAATTTGTGGTAAAATTTTCTTGGAGTTAATATAATAGAAATAGCATTTTCTAAATCTATATTGCAGAAACAGCGATGGGAGTAAACGTAAACGCCATGTCTAATGAAAATAATGAATATGTCAAATCAGTTTATGAGTAACTAATGCTGTTTGTTAGATTCGAATCTGTGGTATTTCAATTGCTTCTTTTCTCTTTAAGGTTTAGCCAAATTATGGTTTGGAGAGCTTTAAGACCATACATACCAGATTTCGTCTTCAACTTGTTACCTCAAGGACGCAGATATAGGAAGGATATAGAAATATTACATGGCTTGTCCAATAGACTCATAGCAGAAAGGAAGAAGCTATTAAAAACCAACCAAGATGATCCGGACGTAGATGATTGTGGAGACGATACGGGTTGCAAAAAACGCCTTTCTTTTCTAGATATGCTACTGAAAGCTTCTGAAGATGGTCAAATTTTGAATGATGCGGATATCAGAGAAGAAGTTGATACCTTCATGTTTGAAGTATGCATTCCAGTAGGGTTCCTTTGAGCTTCTAAAGGGTAGAAATTTGCAGGGACACGATACCACTGCTGTTGGGATGTCTTGGGCTTTATATCTGTTAGGAAATAATCCTGATGTTCAGGTAGTGTATTAATGACCACCAAATGATTATGTAAACATTTTTCTAAGAAGTTTTACAGCTCCTTTTAAATTAACGGAGAACTGTATTGGTATAGGTAATTTGATTTCGATTATCTTTTGACTTGTGCCTCATAGTAAAGTGGGGCACCGTTGTGTTGAAACCACAAGTTTATACGGGTTTGTAAATTTAATTCATCTAGGATATTGTTAAAAATTACAAATATCGATTGCCAGTTAAAGTTTTATTAGAAATAAATGGTCCAACAAGCTGCGAACTAACAACACTACACGATAAATTGGGGTCGTCTTTCTTCTAAATGGTGAGGATTTCTTTGGACCCACAGGTGTTCATTAGGCGATTGAACAAGCTGCAGTTTGTAAAACGTGCTTCGTCGGTCCATAAGATCTGCATCGGAAAGTTATTTTCATGGCATATATTTATGAAACAAGCAGAAACATTTAATAGCCTTTCATTGTCTTCAAGGTGGTGTAGAGTTTGACCAACTAATTTTCTATAAGGATGGTACTTTAGTTTTGATAATATTCTCACTACTGTGCGCTGTGAGATAGCATAGTCTTGTGCAATTTGCCGTGTTGATGCTGATGGACTCTGATTAATATCAGCTAAACCATTTATTTGGTGTAGCAATTCTCGAAGTTGTCGAACTATGTATTGTGCTGTTATTGATTAAAATAAGTGTTGAGATCCTTACAACATTGCAAGCAGAAAAAAAAATCACTATTAGAATATGCTATAGCCAACTGTGGTTTCCATTAAAAAAATATATATTTTGGTCCTTAGCTGAAAGATGCTATGCAAAATTAAAAATTTGCCAGGATGTCATTGTTTGACAATAAATTCCCTGAAAAGAATATTCAAAATTGTGTTTTATATCTTTACAAATAAAAAAGTTATAGCACTGAAAAGGCTTTGGTGAATTTATACTTTTTGCAAATATCTAATAAACCATGGATTTCCGAAATAAATACCAATTTATTTAACTGCAACCAATTATATAAGCTATCAAAAACTTCTTTAAAGATGGGTTATCAAGTTATTTATGGTAATTGCTTCTTTAATATACCTCAATTATTTCTATTGTTTTCAGGAGAAAGTCTACGAAGAAGTATGTGAAATCTTAAGAGACAAACCAACTCCAACCACGCTTTCAGAATTGCACGACTTCAAATATTTAGATTGTGTCATCAAAGAAGCCTTGAGGCTCTATCCCAGTGTACCTGTCGTAATCAGGGACAGCTTGGAAGAACTGGAAATCGGTATCTCCTAGTTTTGATTTTATGAAGTCTCTGAGAATCGCTCATGATTTATTATAATCTCCTAGGTGGACACAAACTTCCGATAGGCACCCAAATAGTTTTCCATATTTTCATGATCCACAGGAATCCGGATCATTATCCGGACCCTTACAAGTTTAATCCTGACAGATTCCTTCCGGAAAATTGCTTGGGTAGACATCCGTATGCTTATTTGCCATTCAGCGCTGGAGCTAGGAATTGTATAGGTGTCAACAAACTGACTAAACAGAGGCGAGAGACAAATTGATGTTAAAGCTAGAACTGTTTCAGGGCAGAAGTTCGCTATGTTTGAGGAGAAGACCGTTTTGGCTTCGATAATTAAGAGATATCGAGTGATTGCGATGCAAGATGATTCCAATATGAAACGGACATCGGAACTTACTTTGAAACCTTTCAATGGGGTATCTGTTAGGTTGATAAGGCGAAAATAAAGAAAGAAGATTTGTTTGCCATATAGTGTAGTCATAGTAGGTGATAGAGTAGCAGCTATGTATAAAATAAAGCTTTCTACTTTTTTGTATACTTTACTGAGCTACTTAAATTTTGCTGCCCCACCAGTGCTGGGAGTAAACGGAAGTTAAATAAAAAAAAGGTGTTTCGATACAGAAAAGAAACGCCCTCTTGCTATCGCGCATTCGTCACTACAAAAAGTACACCTGTAAGTATTGGCTAATCGATTAATTTATCAATAAATTTTGGAACTCTCCTGAACTACTCTAGAATCGTTAATTGGACTTAACAAATTTTAACTCCAATTAACGATTCTAGACTAGTTCAGGAGAGTTATAATGCCGTAAATTGTTCATGCAATGCCAATGAACACAACTATTTTATTTTGGTAACAAAGGTAAGATGTGTTTTTTTTGCGATTTTAGATTCTGCAAACAACATTGTAAATATTTACTGTTTGATTTGATTCACTAAAATAGATATGTCAACACCGTTTTAGTGCATGCGTTTTTATTAGTGATGGGGCAATCAGATTCAAAAAGCATCCGATAGGCTTTAACGGATATGTAGTCACTACGCTAAGTAAAATCGGAACTTTTTTTTAACGATTCGGATTCTTTTACTAAACGATTCAAGTATCGGTTCATATAGGTACCGACTATTTTTAGTCGAAAAAGAAAAAGATTCGTTAAGCAAAATATAGGCGAGCCGATCCACATCCTTGAAAATAGTACCTACATACATACACTCACGGACACCCAAAATGTCCGGTCTAAGCCACAGTGTAAGCGCAATGGTCCGTTCGGATATACTCGGGAGCAAAACACCCTCATCACTCTTTTTCCCAACGCCGCGGCAGCCGGTTATTCGCTTATGCGAATTTTAGTAGGCTCCCGGAAGGAAAGTAGATGTGTTGAGGGGAACTACGTATTCTCTTGGTGAAAATGTGATGTGTGATTATGTTTTTAAGGATGATAAACGTTTAGTCACTTATCTTTTATCTTGTTTAGCATTCAGACGTTCTTTTCATTATAGTTCAGCAGAATTATTAAGGTTATTTTAATAATTCAAATTTTAAAATTTATTATTGAAATAAAACATGTTTCTGGTTTGAATTGGGATTTTTGTTTTCAGTAATATTACGGAAATTATAATTAAACTTGAATCAGTTGTAAAGTATTTTGGTTTAGAAAAATATTTAAACTTTCTGCAAAATATTAATTAGAGGGCAAAAAGGAAGGTGTTGGTGTATTACAGATTTTAACGGATTTTATTTCTTAAGAAATTCAAGGTGAATAAAAATAAGTCAAACTAATAATGAAATAAAGTATATTTTACATTAAAATACGCGTAAATATTTTCCGAAATTTCGATTTTTCACGATTTTCGGTAACGAAGCGACAATTCCCAAGGCCGATGGATTATGTAATATTGCAGGTAGTCGTGCACCGAACATCAAAACATCGAAACCTTGAACGACGACGAATTTGATGTGGAATAAGCACAAAGGGGATCGAAGATTTCTTTTGTACCTAATTTCTCATATGTCAGTAATTATATTACTACCAAGCAACTATTTACGTTTTACATATAACTATGTGGATGTATGAAAAATCCCCGTCGTAAGATCTCTTGGGATGGCTTTATGTATGTCAGAAAGAAAATTTTTTTTTGTTAATGTTGAAATTAAGAAATCAATTATGTTCTCCCCTTTTCAATTTTATTGATAGTTTTATTCTTTGTTATTTCACCCTGTAACACTGAAATTAACAAAAAAACAAACACATTTAGATGCTACTCCGGGCTTTGACCGAAACTACAGACCTATGTTTTACTTCTTAATATCAAGAATGTTAACAGATTTAATACTAATACAATAATAATAATATATTGGACAAGGGTTGCCGACGGTAGACGTCAGAACAAAAACTGTATGTCTTTCCACATTTGTGCAAAATAAAGCCGATACAGATTACGAAACCTCTATTCAATATACAAGAAATTTCATGAGTCACAATCAGATACCTGGAGTTGGCGGTAATGCCGACAAAAACTTGTTATTACAATAAAAAGCCGATAAGAAGGAGCCTATAACATTTTGTCTTAATATTTTAAATACAGAATATACCAAAATACCGGTATTCATATTAGTTTAATATTATTATTGGTTTTGGTAAAGCAGGTCGGTATTGCAACCCCTAATCATATTGCTTAAATATAATACTACTTAAACAATTTATTGGGATTTCATAAACATTATAAGAATTATACCACCGCAGAAGCAAACAACAATTAACCAAGTTTTAAACGAATGCAATAAATAAACATTAGCTATTTCTAACTGACATATCCGTATTTGCCAACCACTCACAATCACTTTTCGCGTTTCAACTTTTGAATCACTTTGGCCTAACCTTCTGCCCATGCTATCTTATTTTACCTCAAAGGAAAATAACAGCCAGCCGAAAAGATACAAATGCTTTTTAATCAATTTTCATGTTGAGTACCACATATCCCCCAAATATTGTATACACGTCATATTACTAGCAAGTGGCTATTTCTTCTCGGCTGTACTAGTGGAAGCAAATCATTTTTTTCCATAATCATAATAAACATCATCTTATCGAATTCACACAAATTCACTTTACTCTAAATCTAAAGCAATAATTGCCCCACAAAGTCGAAAGTTAGCGTAAGCAAATCGGTGTCCTACTGTTTTGTGTTTATTTATTTTGCATTCGATTGCAACTATTATTCAATCAATTCATAATCTCAAACCAAGTGCGTAGGGAGTCGACGAACAATCGCCTGTCGTTTATCAGGAAACCACGCTGATGTTTAAAAATATCTTTTTGCAAATCACGTTGTGGAGATTGGGACTACTTTTTCGTTATGATAATTAGCGGCTGCAGTGTCTATTTGGCTATAAGTCAAAATTTCGCGTAATTTCGTTGTGCATTTCTGAGGTAATCATGTACGCAGAAGCTGCGCTTGTGATTTTGATAGTGTGGTATTTGGTGTCTTATTACAAGTGGTGGAAGAATATCTATTGTTACCTCGAGAAATTACCAGGAGATCCAAGGTATCCCATCATAGGAACGGAGTACATATTCATTGGTGTTCGCAGAGAAGGTATATAACATACTAATTTTTAAAAATGCAAGGTAATTTTTCGCACTTTAATTACCTCAACCGGCAAAAGTTAACCTTTCTCCTGGTATAACCAATTTCGCTTAAGCGATAGTGGCCTTGCTCACCCCCACGTAAAAATTGTAAACATTCTATTAGTCGCGCGGAAATTAAACTCAATTTATTGAGTCACATTCGCCACCGAAATTTCGCAATTTACAGGGCAATGCACTTTCATATTAGACGGCTAACTTTGCGGCATATAATATTTCATAAATATTAAAAAAAAATGTTGGTATTATGCAAGTGGAAGGTTTACAATAAATTCCCTACAAATTTTATTGTAATACATGCAAACGATTTATATGACCCATCACCTTCTATTTAACTAATAACGTTTAAAATGAAATTTTATCATTGAAATATCTTAAGAGAATATTGTTATTCGCGCAAGATCAACGAGTGCGCCAAAGTTGTGAGAATCTTTACTAATATACATACTAATTAATTATATTATTTGTTTGTAAGTTTGTTCTTTTTTATTGGACTAATTTAAACAATTCCATAACGTTTTTATAATAGCATATCAAAACGCTAATTTCAAAAATGATGCTGCGAACTTTTGTCGGCGTACCAGAGGCGTTACATTTTCGGGTTTGCAATAATTTAATTACATTTTTTTTACACATGCTTATATATACGCCATATTTTCCATATTAGATCAGAAAATGGTTATTTTCTATTTCTACGCGCGTTTTACGTCATTAAATCGTTTTTACTACACAAAAATAAAACTGGTATTTTGATAACATGCGTAGTGCATCATTAACACTTTAAGAACTACTGCGAATAAAATTTCATCGATGGAGAGCAGAGTTACCGTTTTTGTTTATTCCTATATACTCGGCGACACTGCATTGCCGATGGAAAGTCGCAGCTGTTTTCATAAAGCGTGCTTCTGGCGCACCAGACCAAGGTTAGAGAAGCAAAAGAGGCTTCGATGACACGAGATTTTATACTGTACGAATCCAAAAATTTGTGAATGATAAATTTAACTTTCAAAGAGGGAGTAGGGGGGCGGAATTAAGATTTTATTACACTAATGGAAGGGTGGGGGTGATAGAGAAGAGTGTGAAGGGTTTGGCTGCAAATTCAAAATTCTTTAGTTGATAAAATTATTTCTCAAACAGTATCGGATTATTTTTTCTGCAACACCAGTGCTGCAGAGGGTTGTTTTTAGGGGGGGGGGGGGGGGGGGGGTGAATCTAAATTTTTTAAACGATGAAATAAATATTGTGTATATAAAGTGTGGGGTATTGAATTAAAATTAATCGAAAAAAAAAATTTCGAGAGTTTTTGCCCCTTTTTTTAAATAATGAAATTATTTTTTTAGAGATGGTAGGATTATTTTTCTGCAATACTAGTGCTGAAAGGGGGTTGCTAGGGAGAGAGGAATCCATTCTTTTTAAATGACGAAAAAGAATTTTAAAATGTGGGGTACTACACTAAAATTAATCGAAAAAAAAAAAAATAGGAATTGCCAGCGTTTTTGAATGATGAAATTATTTTTTCAAAGAAGGTGAGAAAATTTTCTATGCAGCACCAGTCCCGAAAAGGGGTTCTTAGAAGCGGTCGAATCCAATTTTTTTTTGACACCAAGAAATGGACTAAATTCAAAATTTTCTATAAAATAAAATAATTTTTTTAAAGTACGTCAGGGGGGAAGTAACTACAAGACGAATTAAATTTGTTTAAAACGGTCAAATTGACACATGGAAAAAAGGGTAAATTATTTTTTAATAATAAATATAATAATAATAAGGGGTATGGTAGATGGAGGAGGGGAATAAATAATGAAATTATTTTTGTTTGAAGGGTGATGGATTTTTTGCATTAAATTTATTTAAATTTTTTGAAGGAACGGAATTATTTTTTTTTTGTTTGTTGACACCAGTGAGGGGGGCACGGTAGAAGGAGAGGTAGAGGGGTCAAATCGCCCTTTAAAAATCTTTAAAAAATAATTTTTTTTGTAACATTACCAAGTGAGGGGTCAGGGAGTAAGGGGGGATGGGGGCGAACCCAAAATTTTTTAAATAATGAAATTATTTTTTTTTTGTAATACCATCGAGGGGGAGAGAGGTAGAAGGAGTGATAAAGGGGGCAAATCCAAATTCTTTTGCTTTCCAGAAAGCAAATTAATATTTTTAATAATGAAATTAGTATTTTCTTCACACGAGGCAAAAGTAGGGAAATTAATTCTAAATAGTGAAATTATTTTTGTTTTGCCATTATGTGAAGAGATTCAAAATTATTTGAATGCAATATTTTTCAACGACATTAGGGTGAGGGCTGATTAAAGACGTGATAATATATTTTTCTTTTTCAATTCTGGCTCACATCCTTAACTTATTTGCGGCATGCAAAATCGCCCAATAGTACGGCTATAGAATGCAATATTCAAACAAAAATATAATGATTGTTTGACAATATTTTTCTTGATTCGTATCTTTTCTTCTTTATTCTTTATATGAAATATAATTATTGGTTTATATGTGCCACTAAACTCGCGTTTGTTTAATCTTTATACAACAGAAATATATTTCAGATCTTTTTAAGGCTTTCATTGACAACTGCACCAAATATGGCCCCCTGTTCAGGACCTGGAACGGAGCCCTCCCAGAAATTCACCTAGTAAAGGCTGAGCATTTAGAAGTAATTCTTTTTTTTTTACTAATCTTCCAAGGTCCAGCATTTCTAACATTTTGCCTTACTTACAACAGTTAATCATGGCCAGTCCATCTCACATTACCAAAGGACATCAGTACGCTAATCTGATGCCGTGGCTAGGAAGGGGATTGTTAACAAGCACAGGTAAAGTTGTAGAAATTACGCACTGGGAGTATTCAAAATGATTTTTAAGGTACAAGATGGCACCAGCATAGAAAGTTGATCACACCAACCTTTCACTTCAAAATCTTAGAGAATTTCTTATCAGTTTTCGTGGAGAAAACCCAGATACTTTTGAAGATTTTAGACGACAAAGCTGATGGGAAAATACGTAATCTTTATCCTGATATAACCCATTGCGCTTTGGATATTATTTGTGGTAAATTTAACATGAAAGCGATTCTAATTTTTTTATTTCGCGCCTATTTTTAGAGACAGCAATGGGAGTTAATGTGAATGCAATGTCCAATGAGAACAATGAATATATAAAATCAGTTTATGGGTAAGTCGCTACAATAGGCCATAATAGTCTTCTAGTGTGAAAAGATTTTTGACTAAATTATATTGCAGTATAAGTGAGATTTTCTTGTGGAAAGCAGTGCGCCCTTACATCCCAGAATTCTTGTTCAAAATCCTACCGCAAGGGCGCAGATTCAAGGAAGATTTAAGAATATTACATGGATTTTCAAATAGGATAATTGCCGATAGAAAAGAGGTGTTAAAAAGTATTAAGAGTAAAATTCAAGATCAGAACGCAAATCACGATTACTCTCTGTACCATAAGAAGCGTTTATCGTTCTTAGATTTGCTCCTGGAAGCTTCCGAAGGTGGCAAAGTCTTGAGTGACATCGATATAAGAGAAGAAGTCGATACTTTTATGTTCGAAGTATAATTTTAGTCATTTCTACTTATTGTAATTTAAATTGTTTGGGGATTATTCCAGGGACATGATACTACAAGCGCTGCTATGAGCTGGACTCTATTTCTTTTGGGGAATCATCCAGAAATTCAAGTAATGTGTACTAATATCCATAACTTAGAACTAAATCATTTTTTTTTACAGGAAAAGGTGTATGAGGAAGTCAAAGCTGTCTTGCAAAATAAGTCCACACCAACATCGATCGCAGAATTGAACGAATTGAAATATTTGGAACGTGTCATCAAGGAATCCCTCAGATTGTATCCCAGCGTGCCTTTTATTATGAGAAGCTTGACGCAAGAAATTGAAATCGGTAAATCTCGCAGGATATATAAAAGAATTCCGTACAATCTCTTCAATTAATATTTTGCAGATAACTACAAGATCCCAGCTGGAGTGCATATCTTCTTACACGTCTATAGAGTTCACAGAATTCCTGAATATTACCCTGATCCCGATAGATTTGATCCTGATAGGTTTCTGCCTGAGAACTCCACAAAGAGACATCCTTATTCTTACATTCCATTCAGCGCTGGTCCACGAAATTGTATAGGTAATCTTTGGATTAAGATGTCGTGGAGATATTGTTAAGATCCAATTAAATTTCAGGGCAGAAGTTTGCCATGTATGAGGAGAAGGTCATTTTAGCTTCCATTGTGAATAGATTCAAAATCACTGCTGAGGAAACTATGGAAAACGTTAAGATCAGTACGGATATAATCCTGAGGCCTGCTAATGGAGTACTCGTAAGATTGGAAAGGAGGGAAAAGACATATTAAATGCTTCCAACATTCTTGTGTTAGTGACGTTGGTCTGACCTTAATTATATTGAATGAAATAAGTACTTTGATATTCTTGTTAAACAAATGTGATAAGTTAACCTTGTAGAACCTTGACACATTATGGTGTTTGTAAGTAATATATAACATAAGTTAATCTTAGATGTTAATTGTGAAATAATAAACAAAATTCAGGTTTTTTAACATCGACTATTTAAAAAATATATCAGTCTTAAATAGTTAGTGCGCACAACGAGATCCTTGTCTTGATATTCGTCTGTTATTAATAAGTTAGTTTAGGCAAGTTATAAATAAAAATTTTGATTAGCTTCCATTGAATTATGTACGTAGTGGTAGTGCTCGCGATTTTAACCATGTGGTATTTGGTGTTATACTACAAATGGTGGAAAAATATCTGTTGCCATGTGGAGAAGTTACCAGGCTTTCGAAGGTATCCCCTCATAGGAACACTATACATCTTCATTGGTGTTCCCAGCGAAGGTACACAGTGTTATTTTATTTTAGAATTTAATTTCTTCCGATTCTTCCTCTTTTGTAGTTTAATATGCAAATGATTCTAGAATTGCTTTTCAGATCTTTTTAAATTTATAATTGACAACTGCAATAGATTTGGCACTCTGTTCAAGACCTGGAATGGAGCCTTTCCTGAGATTCACCTAGTAAAAGCTGAGCATCTGGAAGTAAATCGTTTGTTAATTCATCTAATATTTTTAATATATTCCCTTAATTACAACAGTTGGTCATGGCTAACCCATCTCACAGCACCAAAGGAAGCCAGTACGATGTTCTGATGCCCTGGCTAGGGCAAGGATTACTAACAAGCTCAGGTAATTTGGATATTCAACATTAAAAATTGTTGAATATCCAAAACAATTTTGAAGGTACCAAATGGCACCAGCGTAGAAAGCTGATCACACCAACGTTTCACTTCAAAATCTTAGAGAATTTCTTCCCAGTTTTCGTTGAGAAGACCGAGGTGCTTTTGAAGATTTTAGACGGGAAAGCTGACGGAGAAATACGTAATCTTTATCCTGACATAACCCATTGCGCTCTGGATATAATTTGTGGTAAATATGACATAAAAACAATTCCTACTTATTTTGTCGCCTACTTTTAGAGACAGCAATGGGGGTTAATATCAACGCAATGTTCAATGGAGACAATAAATATGTAAGAGCAGTTTATGAGTAAGTTATATTATTGGATATTCGTGATTTTTATAAATGATGTATGCGATCATTTCGATGTCGAATATGAACTGTATGCGGATGACCTTAAACTTTTTTCTGTAGTTGATGGTATTGAGGATTGTCATACATTGCAGTGTAATGTCACGAAGCTTAATGAATGGTGCTCTAGTAATGGTCTTTCTCTCAATATTGAAAAATGTAAAACTATGACTTTCACACGTAAGAGTAATGTAATTCTGTATGAATATAATATCAGTGGCACGATTATTGAGAGAGTAGATCACATTAAAGATCTCGGTGTGATTTTTGACTCACAGCTACGGTTTAATGAACACATTGTCAAGGTTTGTGCAGAGTCTCATAAGTTGCTTGGTTTCATTATTCGTACATGTAGAGATTTCCGTGAAACAGATGCTCTTGTGCAATTGTACATATCCTTAGTCCGTAGCAAACTTGAATATGCTTGTATCGTGTGGGCACCTAATTATGACAAGTACATAAACATGATTGAGGCAGTGCAGAGAAAGTTTTTGCGATATTTATACTTTAATAGATATGGGGTGTATCCCAACTACAACATTTCTTCTAATGTATTGATTGAAGAATTCAATTTTAGTACTCTTAGTAATAGGAGAAAACTGATTTTACTGAATTATCTATTTAAACTTGTTCATGGCTTAATTGACAATCCTAGTTTTTTAAGAAGAATAAATTTATATGTTCCACGTTTTAACTCACGTAGTTCGGTAACTTTTGCCTATAGGACGCCGTCTACTAATTATTTACTTAGTTCTCCACTTTTTTCGTTGTGTCGCACGTACAATTCCTTCAATTATGCCCTTGATATATTTAATAATAACTATAATAATTTTGTTAGAATAGCTCGAGAATGTTTACTGTGAATTCTTAATTTTTATTTTTTCTGCATTTTCTAATCAATTATAAGTACGTAGTTAACAAGTTAGTTGTTGAATACTACTGGATATAATATATAAGTATTGCTTTTCTCTGTATATTCATTTAAATTTAAATTCATCAATCACGTATCGTTACTTAATGTACTTAATTTAATCTAATATTGTAAAATAACCCTGTAATTGGATTCACTCTGTAGGGTTTATAATAATAATAAATAAATAAATAAAATAAATAAATATTTTTCGATAGAAATTGGAAATTATATTACAGTATAAGCAATATAATGGTATGGAAGAATTTTCGTGCTTACATACCAGAATGCTTGTTTAAAATCCTACCGCAAGGGCGCAGATTTAAGGAAAATTTAAGGATATTACATGGACTCTCGACTAAGATCATTGCTGAGAGAAAAGAGGCGTTGAAACATGCCAAGAGTCAAGTTCACAGTTCTTTGCACAATAAAAAGCGTTTATCGTTCCTAGATTTGCTCCTGGAAACTTCTGAAGGTGGCAAAGTCTTGACTGACATCGACATAAGGGAGGAAGTGGACACTTTTATGTTCGAAGTATATTTTTAGTCAATTCTATTTACTGTAATTTAAATTGTTTGGGGATTATTCCAGGGACATGATACTACAAGCGCTGCCATGAGCTGGACTCTATTTCTTTTGGGGAATCATCCAGAAATCCAAGTAATGTGTACTAATATCCATACTTTAGAACTAAATAATTTTTTTATTCACAGGAAAAGTTGTATGAGGAAGTCAAGGCTGTCTTGCAAAATAAGTCGACACCAACATCGATCGCAGAATTGAACGAATTGAAATATTTAGAACGTGTAATCAAAGAATCACTCAGATTGTATCCCAGCGTGCCTTTTCTTACGAGAAGCTTGACGCAAGGAATTCAAATCGGTAAATCCTACCCAAGATAATAACCTACAATTGTTTTCAATTATTATTTTGTAGATGACTACAAGATCCCAGCCGGTGTACAGGTTGTCTTACACGTCTATAGAGTTCACAGAAGTCCTGATTATTATCATGATCCCGATAGATTCCCTGATAGGTTTCTGCCTGAGAACTCCACAAAGAGACACCCTTATTCTTATATTCCATTCAGCGCTGGATCAAGAAATTGCATAGGTAATCTTTGGATTTAGACATGGCGAAGATATTGTGAGATATCAATGAAATTTCAGGGCAGAAATTTGCCATGTATGAGGAGAAGGTCATTTTAGCCTCTATTGTGAATAGATTCAGAATCACTGCTGAGGAAACCATGGAGAATGTAAAGATGAATATGGAATTAATTTTGAGACCAGCTAACGGAGTTCTTTTAGGATTAGAAAGAAGGATATTTAAGGAAATTTAAGGCTACTTCTAATAGTATCGTGTCA
Source organism: Cetonia aurata (assembly GCA_949128085.1). Taxonomy (NCBI): domain Eukaryota; kingdom Metazoa; phylum Arthropoda; class Insecta; order Coleoptera; family Scarabaeidae; genus Cetonia; species Cetonia aurata. The sequence continues at coordinate 62,775,532 of OX421884.1, read as the reverse complement.
GCTGAGGTTATGTGCATAAAAATGTGAACTTTGACATTTTTATTCAATGCCATGAAATGTGATAAGTCGATGACCCAATTTTTTTTAGATAATACAGTGTTTATTTATTATGAATCAAGTTCATTTTTTATGTATCATAAGTAATAAAGCTTATTCTAATAGTGTTACAATTTTAAATATTTAAAAATGAATGTGCTTGTATCAGTGTTATAGAAAATATACAAATAATATATATTTATCAATTAGCATTTATACCGATGGAATTTCAAAACTGTGCCAAGGATACAAGGAATCCAGGATCCAGGAATACATCATAGTAAACTAACTACTACTAACTACTAGTGTAGTAGTGAATAAAGAAGCAACATTTTGATTTGAATTGATATCGTTATTTCAATTTTCTGAATCTCTCGCGGGCCGGATTGAAACTGGTGGAGGACCAGATCCGGCCCGGGGGCCGGGGGTTGCCCATATATGATTTAAGCCTTGTTTTTAGTGCAGCGACGTCAAACATGTTGTTTACTGTACTAATGCGTTCTTTTTAACTTCTTATTCTGTATGTAACTGCAACACTGCTGCCTTCATTTATTTCTAGTTCAGTTATAGTTGGTTATAGTCCAGTGCTAGTGTAGCACTAGTTCAGGAATAAATCTCTTGACTCGGAAAAGAAGTTTAGGAAGGTTAACTGTTCGCTTCTTTCTTTGGTGATTTTAAAATTTCGCTTAGTTCCTAAAATTGCCACAGAGTAAGTCCATGTCGTATGCATTGCAGGCACATTTTTCGAATCTTCAACAGTTCATTTGTTTTCGATTAAGAAGTTGTTGAATAGCAAGTTTTGAATCTTTGACATTTATTCAATATGTTTTCGTTTTATTTTAAACTTAACTAATTCTTCAAACGTTTAAGATTTTCTTAGAAATTGGGGATATAGGTCATGGTAGAAAAAAATTAAGTTTTTCAATTATGGTATTCATAAAACACGACGTTTCGTCACTGGTTTTGGGCAATTTTTAAGTGTTCAAGCTAAAAGTGGAATAACAAAATACTAATTTCATACAAAGGTAGATTTTACGCGTTTTTTTTTTAACTTTGCTTATTTACAGGATGTCACAGAATAATTATTCCTAATTTTCGGAAATGATAGAGGGCACTGAAATAAATCTTTTTCATTAATAAACTAGTGTTTGAAAATTTCTGGGGGTCAAGATAAACTAGAAATTTTTAATGACAATCTCAATTACAACAGGAAAGAGTTAAGTTTAGGAACATTTTATTGGAAATAATACTGTATTGAACTTTATAAAAATTGTTCGAAGTTACCACCACCATTTTGTATAGACAAGTTATAACGATTTGCAATTGAATGCCGAATTCGTCGAAATAGCTGAGGAAGTTAACGAATATCGTCAAACGCTAGAATGATACGGCCACTAACTCTTCTTCTGTATTAACAGGTGCCTTATAAACCAGTGATTTAATATGACTGGAGTCATATCTGGTGAACGTGCAGGCCAGGAAATTGGCACCCCTCTTCCAATACATCTGTTTGGAAATTGTCCAATTTAATTCAAAGTATGCTTGTGCACGATCGTGCTTGCAAACAATATTTCTTTGAATATTAAGTGGGATATTCTCAAGCAATTCTGGGGGAGTATGTCTCAGAAAAATGCCATACATACGACTATCTAACTATCCAGACAGTAAATATGGTTCCACTACATAATGGTCAAGAAACCCAGCCCAAATATTACCGGAAAACTTCCATTAATGATGGCGTGAGGATTTTCTTCGCTCCAAATGTGACTGACTATTATGTCTATTAAAATAGTCCATCTGTCCATTATACACTTCTAGAAAATCTTGGTTCGTCGTTAATTTTATTCAAGTACCATACGGCAAATTGAACTCTGGTGGGATAATCAGCCGGAATTAACGTTTGCACTTTTTGAATGTGAAACAGATGCTTTTGGTATTCCTCCAATACTCTCCATATAGATGTGTGACTAGTATGCATAGCTTAGGCAATGGCACGAGTACTTGTCTTCGGGTTATTTTCAAATTGTTGCAGAACTTGGTTCTCAAAGTCAAGATTTCGGACAGTCGGATTGGCTCTCGAATCTCTTGTCTTTATTTGGAATTCACCAGACGGCAAGATGCATGTCTGCTAATCTCTCTAATCTCTAATATTTGTAAAGTGATGCATTTTCAAACAAACACTAATTTTACTAATAAAGTTTTTTTCTTGCAGATTATTTTACCTATTTTAGTAATAAAACATACAAGCATCTATCTATCTAACGGAAATCTTGATAGTCCCAAAAAGGCATTCGCGGTATGATAATATCCTTCTTGTTTACGGAGGCACGAAGCACATTATGTTCATCTGAAATGTATTTCGAATTGGTACTGCAAACAAAGCTAGTATATTCTTGTTTCATGCGATTAACTGAACCTTTTTAACCTCATCACAGACAGTAATTATCATGAAAAAAACCATTTACACGCATGTTAATTTTTTTTTGGTTTCCCAGTGTTAAACAATTGTTATTATATCCGTTTATATTTATCGCGTTCTCCTCGCATAACTGGGATTCTATTATCTACGGATATCTTAACGTAAAAAAAAAACATAAATGTAGTTTGAGTCAAATCAAATATATATTTCTTCTCCTAAAATAAAATATTTGTTTCGTACGTTGCTAAACTTATTAAAAATTACTTTTAACGTAAGAAATAATGTCATATTAGTTTGATTTAGGCCAGTGAAGAGACGTCAGTGATGTAACAATAAGAAAAGATCTGATATCTTTTGCGATGCTTATGCCAGAAGTAGGAGTCAGGCATCTCTGCTCTTGTAGGTATATATATAAATCAAAAGCAGGTGAATAATTGACCTTTATGTAAAATTTTGCTTGAAGAAGCACAAGCGTCAAGGTTCTAACGTCTGCACCCGGGTATAAAATAAGATACCGCGCGGAGTCTAGATTCTTATCTGAATAGTGATTTTTGGGAGGTTGAAGGAAAAAGTACTGTAAGTGTCAAGTTGTGTTATAGTCTATTAGGCAAGATGTGTTGCTCTGTTTTGGGATCCTGTCCGGTAAATATATTTCATTTCTTGTTGTAACGTACGATATAATTAATTTAAATTAAATTTGTTGCTAAAATAATTAACAAGTTAAACAAATAATGGTATTTTTTTATATAAAAACAAAAAATTAATTTCAAAGAGATTCATCAACGTTTTTCGAATTTGAATTATTGTTAGAGATTTTCCATTTTTCGATACAATATTGTTTAATTAACAAACATTGAATGTTAATTTATACTTTTAGTTTAAAAATAAATAGTTTATTATATACCAAGAACTGCTATACCGGGTGTTTCTGTGAGGCGAGCCACCTCTATAGTTTCTGAAGTATTTGAGATCGAGAAACGAAATTTCGTTTCTCTATCTCAAATACTTCAGAAGTTATAGGGGCGAGCCACCTCCCAGAAACACCCGGTATAATAATATACTGTATTTCACGTTTTATTCTACGGATACTTTGTGAGATTACATACGTTTATGCAACTATTTTGCAATATATCTGGTGTTTATTTAAAAACACAGCAAGTCCACTGTGTCAACTGTATGAAATCTCTCCATTACTTACTTTAAAGTAACAATGCTGGCTTTCAGCATCATGCAAATTTCCAATAAATGGTTCTAAATTTTCTGTTCAGTATCATTCAGCATTTAGTCTACCTTAATTCAACAAAAATTTAAAAGGACCATTATTAGAGCATTGTTACAGTGAAAAAATATTGGCCCAATTATTCGTCTGTAACCAAAGGCTCAACGTCAATTTATTCAGTATGTAGAAGCTCTTGAATTATTTCATGTGGGTTTATCCCAAATTCCCATGTTTTGGGAACTCACAAATCCTGATAAATGAGACCATGCTTCGTCACTCTAAATCATTCTTTGTAACAATTGCGTAATTGCCAATCTGGGTTATAGGGCTGATTGTAGGGAAATTTTTGTTAAACTTAAAGTCTTAACTACACCCTGTACATACATCTTAGAATGTGTCTCTTTTATAAAAGAAAATTTGGATAACTACACAACATTAACTTAACAACAAATTATGTTATACATAAAATATTCAAAGAAAGAACTATCTTTTTTTATAATAAATTAATAAGAAATACGAAAAATAATCAAACAATTACAAAATATAAAATTTCTTATGTGAAACATTTATCCGGAAAAATAAATCAAATTTTCAAACTATATAATTTCAGAATTGCGAGTAGAAATAGTAACAAATTACAAAACCGAATCTGTACAAATAATCAAAAATTGAAAAAATAAAACATCATACATTGTACATAAAATTGACTGTAAAAATTGGAATCATGTCTATATTGGTAAAACCATGGAATATGTAGAAAACAGAATTAATGGACATAAATATAACAAAAATCTTACAGCACTAAAGAAACATGAAATAACTCAAAATCAATCTTTTGATTTTGACGACATAATGATTCTAAACAAAGAATAAATTTTAAAAGCACGTAATATACTTGAAATAATCCAAATTTGTACACATAAAAATGCAGTTAATGATAAATAATATAAGGTTTGTTCGCTGTATGAATCAGAACTTATATAACTTGAATATATTTTTGTAGCACTTCCACTGATGAAGACAGAAAATATCTGTCGAAACTAGAAACGTCTGATTTCTAAAAATAGAATATCAAAATTGCTTGATTGATATTTTAATAATAATTCTATAGATGTGGTTTTGTTATTAAGCTTTGTATCCCTTTAAATTACCTGCATACAATCTCTGTGTATACATATATCCGAATAAAATCACTGCTGAATCACAAACTACAAGATAATTGAACTAAAATTTCTCCGTTTGTTATTGCGAGCGTTTGTTTGAAACCGCTTATAAATATAAATATACCTAGTGCAGAGTAAATCAACAGAAACAACTTGAGAACTTAAAACTGCAGTAAAAATGAGATTTTATTCGATATTTTAGTGCATTATTTACGGAACAAACTGTATATCAAAACCAAGAACGCAATCGTAACCGTGTAAAGTCGACTTAAATTCTAGCAAGGTAATTCTTTAGCTCTAAACTGTAACTTAAATACCTTGGTCGTTAAAAAAATAAAATTTATTTTGTTTCAACATATGTATGTTCTTGGAAGTCAAGACATTTTATTTACCACAATAAAAAAGTAAATGACCCTAACAGAACCAAAATAGTTGCAGAAAAAAGGTATTTTTAACGTTACGTAAATTTTATCACAGTGTAATGTCCTAACAATGGTTTATAATAATTGTCTTATGTTCTCAGAAAACAGGAATACTGTTAAAAACGTTGAAGGCAAAGAAACATGAATGAATACATTAGCGAAATACGTAATGTTGAGGTCGAAACTAAAGAAGATTGTTAGATAAGTTGCTAGGTTTAAGATATTGTTAAATATTCTTCTTTATAAATATCTGCTACAAATATAACAGTATTTTTTTTTAACAATACATAACAAAAATCGAATTTAATTTTCCTTTAATATTTTGTGTAATGAATTTCTTGACTTTAATATTTTTGGGCAAAAACTCATATATATGGTTGAAAAAAAAATACAATTGCTAATTGCATTTTTGTGTCGAGATCATGCAGAACTTTTTTTTTTTTAAGGAATAAGTAAATAAGCAAAATCCAGCATACGATTTCGACTCCTAAACAGACAAGCTGTAGGTATAATTTATTGCATTTTTTCTGCAGGCAAACATTAATTTAGATTTTGCGGTTTTAGTAGTTGAATTTCAAAGAATTGAACATGTCAAGCCTAATTAATTGTTATTGAATCTCTTGGTTCTTTATATAAGCCGCGTAGATTAACAAAACATGAGAAAGATTTTTTTACCTATATTTGATATAAATTCATCCTCGTAGGATGTAGTAATAATACATATCTCTTCGATTTAATTCCGTGACTCAGGTGCTGTTTACACCTGAGATTTAAATCGATTGCCCGTTTCTTCTCTGTATTGATTTCACCAACGCAAGATTTTGTTTTTTATGCATATTACCACATAATACCGTTGTATGCGTGCGACGTACAAAAACGTAGAAAGCTATTATTTCTATGACGAAGCATATTATATAGTTGTTTGTCCTGAAGAAAATAGACTCCCGATATTCGAAAAGCGTTGTACTATGTGGATGTAAATTTTAATAAAATTTTATTAGATACTTTCAACGATAATCAAATGAGTCTAAGATGCGTTTGTATCGAAATAAAGTTGTTATAAATAAGCTGTAAAGGAATCATTGTATAAGAAAATAAGTTATAAAATAAAATTTTATTGCTAAACTCCAAAAATCAACTACTGGTACGCATAAATATGTATACATCTACGCTTTGGAATTAAATAAGGGTGTTTACTAGAGTTGGGCGAACATTTATCCGAAGAAGAGCATATTTATAAAGATAAACGCATAAATATTTTATTCATGATCTAAATAATGGGCAATACTGTGGGTTTTTGCTGGATAATTTTATACTGCTGATATATACACTCTAACAAAGATTTGGTAAAATTCCTGTACGGTTTCGGGGCAATTATATTACCCCGAAACCGTACCTAAATTATTATTACCGGATACTTACAGCCCTTTACAACAGTAAGTGTTCAATAAGTTCAACACCTTTAGCTCTGTCAGTCATGTAAAAAAATTATTTAAAAAACAATTGAAGAAATCATGATTTTCCATTTTTCTTAAATATGTTTATAAACATTTCTCTCAAAATTTAATTCTGAGCTACTTTTTGAAACAACTTTTTTATATATCATGTCACATAACCTCATTTTTTGCCGATTCATGGCACATTTTAAAATTTGCTGTCAGATTCAAGATGTTTAACAAGCCCAAAATTTCCCTATATTATACTAGTGCTAACGTGATATGTGTCGTAATAAATTTTGGGGTTGTTAAACATCTTTGATCCCCACAAAAAAATTTACCATATTTTAATAATAATAAAAAAACAATATGTTGTAACGTTTATGCCGGTCACACGATATGTCCCAATGAGATTTTCTCATTTCTTGATCTTAAATATCATGAAGAGAAACAAGTAATTATTATTCATTATTTAAGAGATATGCAAAAATAGCGAATATAATTTGACAAGTTAATTGATATTCGGAATTTGAATGGGAATTACTATGGATGCATAGTTTTCTTCTCATGCGATTAAAAGAAATTTTGGTAATTACATATTTCTAAATTACTAAACAAGAAAAAAAAAAACATTTTCAGTTAAATAGAATCCTCCTACAAGATTATTTAAAAATAGTTTTATACGTTACATTACTAATTGAATTTTTTTATTGGTAAATATGGATTAAGTAATAGAATTCCTTAAAATGTGAAGGTCATTACACTTTGTCTTGTATAATTTGTGGTACAAGGAACGTTCTTGAAACAATTTGGCACGCACATTGCATTACCGTTAGTGACGTTAGTATTTTCGCAATTGTGATATCATCAATATTGTTTTCTTGTGTTTTCCTTTTTTAAGAAAAGGCTAAAGGTTTAAGGTCTTTGATTTAATCCATTCATCTTTTGAAATATTGATGTCAACCGATGTTTCTTAACAGGTCATGTTCCTCCCAATGATATTCTTAATATCATCGATTAACGGAGCTGTTATACCACCGTCTACTAGACTCAGCGAAGTACAATCTAACGAGTACAGCTACAGAGATTCCAAAGGTGAAGGCACCTACGCATTCGGTTACAACATTGAAGATGCCGAAACCAGTAACGTCCAGTACAGAAATGAAGAGAAACACCCCAATGGAACCGTAACAGGAACCTATGGTTATTTAATGCCGGACGGGAATGTAATGACTGTGCATTACATAGCTGATAAAGATGGATATAGGTAATTCATTTTTAAATTCTCTCTTACTTCTAAAACATGTTATAGCCTTTTATAATTCTAACAGGGCAACGGTAAAAATTCTACCTAGAGGTAATATAAAACCAATCCAGTTGGGCGCACCTGAAAATGTCTTGTTCGATTTTTCTTCGAATTTGCCTCCGAATCCTTTGAGGAGGATCAGGGCCGTAGGTTTACCACCTCAACCGATGATAAACGTACAATTTCCACACAGTATCCCCAGTTACATCGTTGCCGATTTGGACAAGGAGAATATCTTGGATAATTGAAGAGATTCGTGGAGGTCTATGATCGTACAAGATATTTCTGGAGTACCAACTAAAATTGTTAATTACACACTTAAAATTTACCGTAATTTTCCATCTATGTGTTAAATATTGTTTTATCCCGTACAATTTGTTTGCTATCATCTATTCAGGTTATGTCAGAACTGCAGCGACAAATTATCAGAGTCGAATCTATGTTAGAAAATGCTCGATAATTGGGTTGTCAGTAACATGAACCATAAAAGAACAACTAACAGAAGCAATAGATTATTTATGGGGCGAATGTACCAGAAGTTATAAGAACGACTCAAGATGTCTAATTCATTTCTGAATTGCCTTAGTAGCGAATACTGCAGGCATATTTCTAACTATTCCACAAGCATTAATTGTACGTGACCGTAATTAATAAATGAGTTTCATAAACTAAGCTTTTTAGATATAGCCCCACAAATTAAATCCATGGGGTTCAGATCTTGGCGAATAAGCTGGTCTGGGAGTGAGTCAGTTCATCTATAAAGACATTGCAGTAAAATCAAGAAAGGCTTTAAAAAGACGTGAAACGTTGAATGCTATCTGCAAGGTCTTTGGAGATATACATTTTTTTTTAGAAGGAATGACAGTTGTTTAACTTTTTAGAGTTTTTATTTGATTCTTTGTTCTTTTTGAATCACAACCTATATTAGCAAATATCTCGGAAATAAGTACCTAAGTGTTTCGCCTACATATTTATTAAAACTTTCATTTTCCAACATAGATTCAACTCTGAGAATTTGTCGAAGTAATTTTAACACAGGCCGTAGTATATTTATTGTTATTACAGAAAAGAAATAACCTTTTAAGTTCTGACGTAAAGAAATTTCGTATTTTCAAACATTAGTCAATAGCGTGGATTTTAAAACATAAATATAGTTTTCTTTATTTATATCTTTGTGTATTACAAAGCCGAATGTTACTCTATTAGATTATAATACCATATAGGCAACTTTATTTCCTAGACATATTGTGTGGTTGCTGAATAATAAAGTATTTAAGTGTTATGAGTTAGAAATAAGTATAAATTGTAAAAGTTTGAGTATCAGTGTAGTTTATAAATATTGTATAGCAATAATTTTTTTTATAATTATATTTTTGTTATCGGATAACGTTTATTGAATATTATTACCCTTGTTAGAGTAGAGAAAATATGGTTGTGGAGACTGTGGACTAATTAGTGACTTCTACGCATTGATATAATCAGGGATACACACAGAAAAATGCATACTTACTTTAAATAAATTTATGTTGGACCAAATAATTCTGCGTTTTGAATATCGGCAAGACAAAAACTTTTTAAGACAAGAAAAAAATTGTCTTAACAACATAATCTTGAGGTAAGAGGTAAGCAATCTTGGAGGAAACTACTTTTAGTCTTCACTTAAGAATATCGTTTACTTGCATTAAAAGCATTAGTCCTGGAACAACATGTTAGAATTCTTGAATTAAATCACCTTTCATAATAATTACCTTAAAACCATAACGCTTTGTACAAGGATAAATATTTATTTCTATCAAATAAAAAGTACTTCTGATTTTATGTGAAATAAATCCTTGGTTTAAGTAGCCTTTAGGCTTTCACGGCCGTCGTTGCTGGCTGCTCTTCGATTCTCTGCCGTGCAGACAGTTTGAATTGCTTGACGTTTCTATCATCTTGTCGTGATCTTCTTCAGAAGTGACTAGTTCATTCTGATCCGTTGCTCTCCGTTGGGATGTGAATAATGATTTCCAGATACTTGGTAATTGTAGTCCGTCTTCTCTGTTGATATTGTTCGGATTCTTCTGTATTTCTTCTTTGTACAATCTTCTCCAGTAATGTGGTTCCGTTGCTAGTTTTCTGCATTTGTCAAAGTCGATTCCGTGTTTCGTGTTTGTTGAGTGTTCTGCTACTGCTGGTTTGTCTGTCTATTCATACTTTGTATCTCACATATGTTCTTTTAACCTGATATTGATGTTTCTGCCTGTTTGTCCAATGTATACCTTTCCACAAGTGCAGGGTATCTCGTAGACTCCTGGATTTTGGAGCGGCGAGGTACGATCTTTCGGTGAAAGTAATTTTGTGGATAGTTTTTCTGGAGCATTGAAGATTACTTTGATGTTGTGTTTCCGATTTTGTCAGTGCATCCTTTGATGTATGGCAGGCAAGTCGTTCCAGTAGTGGTTGTTGTTTCTTCCTGTTGTTTTGGTTGTTTGTTGATGGTAGCTGTAATGTTTTTGAGTCTGTAGTCGTTTTGTCGTAGTGTGTTCTTGAGATGATGGCTTCAAGGTGTTCTTCATCTGATATCGTCTTAGCTCTATGCACCAATGTGTGATTCCTCGTTTTTGTGCTGGGTGATGGTGAGAATTTGCATTAAGATAGCGATTCGTGTTGGTTGGTTTTCGGTAAACCTAGTGTCCCAGTGTTTGGTTCTCTTTCCTCTTGAGTAGCACGTCCAGAAAGGTAAGGAGCCAACTCCTTTGAGTTCCATGGTAAATTGTATTTGGTTGTGTTGTTTGTTGAGGTGTTCCAGAAATTTAGGTAATGTGTCAGTTCATGCAGCCATATGACAAAGGTGTCATCGACGTACCGATACCAGCATTTCGGTTTTAGTTCACTTGATGCAACGGCGGTGTCCTCGCATGCTTCCATTGCGTATTAGCTAACATTTTTATGGAAGCATTCGAGGATATATATTTTCTAGTTAGGAAAATTCAATTCTTGAATTAAAACTAAAGGGATGGAAAAATAGAATGAAACTTGGCCGCTTTTCTGCTGCCAATGTAATAAATCAAACACCAAGAATCACAAGATAAGCCGTCAGTAGTCCGATTGGTGACATCAAGTCGCTATTTCAAGTTACATTTCGTACCGCTGTAGGAAATAAAATAATTGAAATGGCAAATATCGAAGGAAAAAGTGTTTACAGTGGGATAGGAAAAATTTAGATGGTACTGTTTTTGAAGCTTCTATTAGGATTGTGGTTACTTGCTAGCGTTTATGGATCATATGGAGAATCTATGAAAAACTTGTGGGATAAAGAAACTATAGATAGGAATATATTTAAAGCAACTATGTCATTGGAAACATTTTCCATGATATCTCGTGTGTGATTTGATGACATAGTCTAGTTTAGAAAAATTAAGATTTTTTTAAGCTGAACATCCAGTATGATATATTGGTTTATACACACGGATGGAAACTCAATTTTTGTTTATGTGATGCTTTTCGTCTTTAATAACGAGATAAAATTTCTCAATGCTTAATTGTAGCAAACAAAATTTTTATATTTCCATTTTGATGGATTAAAAAAGAAATATATTCCAGTGAAAAGAAAACCATTCCCGTTTAGATAAAAACACTCTTTTACTCAATAATATCACACACATTTACAAAATTTAATATAACCGTCATCAACTGGTACACGAGCCCTCTTCGCCACTATGTATCAATATGTCTAAGATCAAGGGTTTTGTCCGATTCTCTGACATACCCATCAGCTGATCCTCGTTCAGTATTAGCCCCTTGCCCTCCATACACAGAGTTTTGCAATTTTCATTTAGCGTGAATAGAGGACCGAAGTACTTGACCCTGATCCCGTTGCATTGCGTCGAAACTGCTAGGGTATAACTGAATTTAGTGATGATATTCGAGGCGATCCACACAAATAATCTCTCGGCCGGTGGGTAGGTGACGCAATCGCAGAAATCTTCATTATCGTCGCCTACATCGAAGGGTTTCTCGTGCTGGGATAATTGGAGTCTGGTAGCCATCACCACCAAGACCGGCTTGGCGGGAACTAAACTGCTGGTTTTCTCGCACAAAGTCCTGCAAAGAGGAAATGATTGAACGAATGGAACTTCGATTTTATCATCTAGCTGTTTACTGCGATAAGATAGGGTGAACATCAGCCCTGTCCATGATATTTATGACGACCACGCATAGGATTTCGTTCAGTTTGATATCGTCGACGAAGAATTCAAGACCATTGCGAGCTTCTAGATGGGTGTCGATGAACGCGACGTACTTATGCTCATAACGGAAGTGCGAGTCTAAGGATGACACTGCGATTGTTCTGTTACAATCTTTGTGGGGACAGTGCAAAGGTCTAAAATAAAAAGTTGTTTTATAAAAACAAGTACAAAAGTTATTATAAAAACGAGTTTACCTTTTCGACAAGGACATCAAACTAGTATTGCTGAATTGAAAATTGCCATGGAGGTTACTGGAATTGAAGTTCTTATACTTGTCACGTTCCAAATATAAACTGGGTTGAGGAAACATCTTATTAGATATTCTGACAGGTTCTCCACGACTGTCCTTGATTACCCTACGAGGGGTCTCTATCCAAGCATTGCACGTCAGATGTGGACATCTCTGCTCCTTACCTACAGCAAACCATCAAAGAATGAGTCCAAATTCAGATATTATAGGATCATAATCAAAATAGCCCACCCAAACCTTAACCTAAACTAAATTAAAGTTCCGCAAGTAGTATTGGCTACCTTTGTAGTATTCTTGCTTGAAACAGCTCTTGCAGAAGAAATGCCCTTGATAGCAGGCGTAGAGCGAATGTATGTCATATTGTTCGTTGCAGATCTCGCAGTAATAGGAATCGGCTTCAGATCCGGTCATTTTTCGTTCAGGTCTGGTACCAAAAAGTGGACGTCATAACAGAACACACATAGAATTTCAAAAGACAAACACTGCGCAATTTTGGCAATTTTGGATCATCGTGAATTGTCAATTTTGATTGACGAAGTTGTCAAAGTATCAAGTCAAAATGCTCGTCCAAATATTGTCAAATGAAAATGACAGAACATGAGAATAAGTTGTCTTGGGTAAAATTCTGCTATAATATGCACTGGTAAATGTAAAATTCTGCTTCTTGGAGGCATTTAGTCGCAGATGAAATGAAAGCCAAAATTGAGGAAGATACAGTGTGATTGGATAAAATGGGAATATTTTAATTATTTGAAATCTGGTGTCTATCATCGCAGACATTATACAAGGTAACAGATATTCATAAGTGCAATATCCTAAAACGTGATTAATTTAAATCAACATTTGATATATTTTTCTGGCGATTATGCAAAACTTGATTTTCAGTTCTTCAAGGGATTGTGGTACATATCTGACTTACCTTTTTTCCTCATCAAGGAAAACGAATATATACTGTCAGAATCATAATCATCCTCGATTAAAAGCGATTTTTGATAACTCATAGTTTTAGCAAATATACATTAACTAGCAAAACCAATAATTAAATAAATACGAACGAAAAAATAATGACATTTATTTGACATTTCTTGACGACTTTCAACCAAAATTATTATATTAACCAATTACAAATTATGCAAAATACCGATACAGAACCGAAAATAACCGATATACAGAACCGATATTATCACCGTAATCGAAACCGATATTTTCATGAATTTCGGTTCGAAATAACTGTTATGGAAAATAACGATTCTTCATAACTGTTTTGAGAACCGAAACCGTTAACATAATTGGTTTGAACCCCTGAAAAGTAGAGAATTACTTAACTAAGAGAAATTGTCAAATTACTTCATTGCAATGTTGCCAGAAATTCCGCCTGGTACTTTCAAAATTGATTGATAAAATTTTGGTCGGATTTATATTTATCATTCTATGAGGGAAATATATCCCTTTAAGAAATAGTGATTAGTTACGAATTTCCATATTATATAATACTTAATATTATCAATCTTGTCACTACATAACTTCTCAAATATCCCCGTGTGGTTTTCTCGCACTGGTAATAAAATAAAGAAAAATGCTGCTTGATGCAGTATAAGTATTGGTAGATAACCTACTTTCTTCTCTCTCCAACTGACGCTTTTGAATGTGAGCGTATCTTTTTCTGCGAGTGCGATGAAAGCATATATAAGGAATCTTCAATTTCTCCAGTCATTTCACAATACGTACAATTACTGGTGTTGAGTTTACAAGAAATTCTTCGAATATATTTTTATCTGTTTTAAATTTGTATTTTACGTACCTACACTGAGTGGATTGAACGATGGAGGTAAGTTTTTATTTGTTATTAGTGTTGTGAGAGAAATGTTGTTTACAGCAAGTAATTCTTTCTTTAAAAGAAATAATTGTAAACCACTTGTTTATACATAAAATAATGAAACTATCTATTTTTTCCTGAGATTTTAAATAGAAGAGTATTGAATATCTTTATCAAATAATTGCACGCTTTTGCACATTTCTCTCGTAACAATAATATACCGCTATCACAATATTCTAATGGTCACGCTTTTACTTTCTCTGTTTGCGATCATATTAAGGTATCTCCGTATGTCTCTGATACCTATTATGTGTTAAATTATCGTATTGTGAACAGGAATTGAAAGTTTTTATCATTTGCAGACTTTGTTTTTGTCATTTTTTTAATCGGAATCTATTTGTAAAAATGACTGTTGTAAAAACCTGAGGATATTTGAAAATTATGCGGGTTCTAAAAACTACCAATATCGCACGTAACTTTTTGTTTTGTTTCATACATACATATAATGTCGTATACTGCATGCATAGCGCTTTTATCAATGGTTGCCTATTAGTTTTTTGAAGTCTTTGTTGAGTGGGATTAATATTAAATATTGATAAATAGTAGCTGCACAGTACAATTAAAAAATCAAATAAATTATTAAACCATTTCATCTTGGCTTTTAATATCATAAGCAATAGTCAACATGGCTTTTTTAAAAGGTGAAAGTGTTGAAACGACTCTATTTGATTTCACTGACAAGAATGTGTTCTTGAAAATAAGATCTATTGTAGTCTGTTTTTGGATTTGTCGAGGGCGTTTGACAGCATTGATCATCAGAGACTCCTGTATAAACTGAATTGCTACGGCATTAGAGGCGAGTCATATCTTTCTAACAGAAAAGAAATAACTCGCATTGGTACGAAATACATATGTTATACCACAGATAATAAACAAATGTGCTTACGGTGAATAGTGTTGTTCCATGAGGGAGTATTATTGGTCCTTTACTATTTTTGTTATATTTTAATGACATTTATACTGCCGGATATTATATTAAAACTCATTTTAGCGGATGATACAACTTCATTATGAATCAGAGCAAAACTAATGCAATAATATTTAAGACCCGGGGTCAAATTTATCCATCTTTTTTTGTTTTCAATGGGAAAGACTATAAAGGGGTTAAAATCGATGAACAACTCAAATAGAAAAGCCACACAGATGCATTAGTAAGATGAGTTAGTCAACTTTGCTTTGCTTTTTGTAGATTGGGTGTGTCTTGTTTTTATGGGAGTCGTCTTACATAGCAAACACTGGGTTCCAAAAAAAACACAACTTTGATACTTTTAGGGCTTTTGGAACATCCTGTATAGTATGAAAATACAATACACAATACTCCGTGCCGTATAACGTTAATAACCCTGTATAATGTATATTGTTACAAATTGAACTTCTTCTGTTCTTCAATCGAAGAATTTTCAGTTATTTGACCTTTAACTTCACCTTTGTGGCACCATTGTTTTTTTTATTATAAGTATTATGTAAATAGCGATTTTTTAGCACAAATATTAGCAATAAACGAATCAAAAAAAGAAAAGATAAAATAGATGCATGCACCCAAACAATAGCCAATCCTTGCTAAAAATGTAAAAAAGTACACAATGTCTTTTCATAAAAACTGCCTTTTTAAATTGCTGTTTTTCATATTTTTTTTATGCCTATAAAGCCCAGTTTTATTCTTCTCTTCTAATTTTTATTGCATTTCAATTTATAGTGATTTCACATCTGCTAAGGCGGACGGAACGTTCTCTTAATAAAGTACTAACAATTGTTCCTCTAAACAATGTGTAAATTTTTTCGCGCTTTCACAGTTAGTACTAACAATAAGTATTACATACCTACACTTTTTTTTTATAAATATTCATACTGGTACGGAATTTATTATCCCTCGTAAAGTCAAACGGACATTTTACTCTAAAAAAAAAAAAAAACTGTTTTAGTATGGAATAAAACAAAAGTTAACAGCACGTATCCAACACGTATTTAAAGTGATTCAATTCGACGTTTTTATTTACATAAATTTCGTTTTCAAAGCGAAGGTTATCCACAGCTTTCATCTACACTTTCTTCTACGTGCAAAGACATAATTCACGTAGAAAGAATATTATGCGGAAGCGTTTACGAATGGAATTAATCGTAGACTGATGTTGCATATATCATCTAAACTCAGAATCATAAAAATTGAATCCTGCATCAAGAATTCCTGCGTTTACTAACGACGCACATTTCTGATATTATTAGTAAGTAAATATACTTCAAAAAACAAAGATGAGAAAACTTATTTGTAGTACATCTGGAGAATAGACGTTTCACTAACTCCATGCATTCAATACCATACACGACAAAGATAGAAATATTATAATAGGCTGGTGGTGATGCGAAAGACTGTGTGCAGGGACATTCCAAGTAATAAAATTTGCTGTATGAAATTTTATTACTCAGAATGTCCCGAGATGATTTAATTTCATACGTTGATTTATTGATACCGTAGGGCGTAGGGCTTTCTTTTGTTATTCTGACTTTAGGTCATGATTCTTATTTAACTTTTGATATGTTATGACAGATTTTACTGACGATATATCTGTGCCTGTTTATTTCACTGGTCAGTTCCGGAGTGGTACAACAGGAATATGGAGGGGAGGAAGAACATGTCGCTTACCAACTACAAGAAGAAGCAGCGGGTACCGTTGGAGGGGTTCCTGATCATGGCGTAGACGGGGAACACAAGAGTTATGATCAGCTAATCGATTATTATGTAAGTATTAAGCGCGTATTAATTTCGAGGAAATTTAGAATTGGAATTTAATTTAAATACTCTAACGAGGTGTTGCACGGATTGCACGGATTTGTAATTTTATTGTTTTTTGTTTTATTGGTGTTTATTGTATGACGTTTCATATACACCTTTTTGTGTGTCAAATGAATAAAGGTTATTATTATTATTATAAAATTAATGTTTTTATGGCTTTACAAAAGGTATTCGTAACAATTATTTGACGTAACAGTTAACGGAATCTATTAGGTTGATCAGATTAGATTGGTAACTTTAATACAATAAATTTGTGCTCAAAAGAGCCCCTAACGGGAAAGTCAGGTAGTTTTCATTTCTTCTATTATATATTTATGTGTTTTGGAGATGCTGAATCCGAATCTGAAGTTAGCTAACAAAATTTCGTTACACAACATTGGAGAAAATGCAAAAAAGGAAAAAAAAACTTATTTCTTTTTGTGCAGTTTTCTGCTTTTTCTCGGAAACTATCCACTTTTCCTAAAATCTTATTCAAACTAGAAGTACATAAAATTTCCTACAAGTTTCATTATTTACGGTATTTCTTCCGACGAACTGTGCGAGTTCAAACGCTTGTTGGAAATTAACGTATTTTAGCAGAAAGCAGACCAGTTTTTTACTCCAAAACCCTAATTTATTATTAAAGGCTGTCAATTAGTGAATTGCTTCCACTGGATCGCTTTGTAAGTCAGAATTGAATATACATAAAGAGCAGTGGCTCCAAAATCCTTTCCTGCAGGACACCGTATATAGTGACTGTTCTAATAATGATTCCTTATATTTTATTCTTTGATCTTTTGATTTATTTAAACTTGTAGGCACCACCAAAATACTCATTTAAATATGGCGTCAACGATTACCACACTGGCGATATAAAAAATCATCACGAAACACGAGACGGCGATGTCGTTAAAGGGCATTATTCTTTAGTCGAAGCGGACGGATCTGTCAGAACAGTCGAGTACAGCGCTGACAAACATAGCGGATTCACAGCTGTAGTGCACAAAACGGCACCTAGTAATCAGCATGCTCAAGAAGCCGGCCATGAATACCAGCAGTGATAAATAACAGAAAACCTGCAAATTAGTGTTTAGGTAATGTTAAGGAAATATAATTCATTTATCTTGCCTTCTTTTTCATGTTTGGTAGTTTAGTATTTATTTGCACAAAATTATGTGTTTGGATCTAGTCTTATACTTAATATGGAAATCTTGTGCTATTTATGTTAATTATGCTTGTGTTTTGGAGATAGCTAGAATACATATGTAAACGTATTTTGTTGAAACTCTTTGTTATTAGGACCAATTGTTAATTTTTTTCTTTTGTTTTTTTAAATAAATATGTTTAAAAAATATTTAATTGTGTATGTCCCCTATAAGCGTGGATTGTGTTAGGAAACAAATTTTAAATGTTTCAGGAAGTTGATAATCTATATACTACTTACGATCTATAAAAACTTATTTATTGTTGGCTGCATTTTATATTTACTTCAGTATAAATATAAATAATTCATAATATGTGCATATTATTTATTATAAATAGATGACTAGTAATAATTATGCTGCAACAGTTTTTCTCAAATATTCATTTTAGCCAAAAACTGTTTTTGACAGTTTTATGTATTTCTATGGACCTTGGATTGTCATAGAGAAAATTAGAGACTGCTATTTAAAAAAGAAATGGGTTACTGCAAATTGAAGATCTTTTGTTTTACCCCTTCTTTGCTTCTAGTGAGTTTAATATTACATATTTTCACCGTTGGGGGCACATTCTTCATTTGGTGAACATTATTTACAAATAAACATGAAAAAGAAATCTTTTACACCAACTGTAAGTAATTTAAAAGCACTACACCACTCAAAGTGTTTAAAAAGTGAGGCATGTAACACTAAGTGGACGTATGCATACAATGTGGCAACCGTTCATAGCACGATGAATGTATTAGTAACTACTGGTCGACTATAAATGGGCGTGCCACCTCGAATTGCCACGCCTACTTAGTGGCACGCGGATGGCATTTACAAACGATAGCGGACGTATTATAAGTTACACGTATTAGGGCATATAGGCAAATCAAAGTCTTTTAGAGTTCTATGTTATAGCATAAGTGATTAATAACATTACATGTGGTAGAAAATACTATTCATGAAAAATAAAAAGCACTGTTAGAGGTAGTGTGTTCCCGATATAAGTAAATATTTTTAGTTGTTTGAAGCATCAGATAATCACTGATAGCATGTCAGTGAAGTAATTCATCACAGCCTCATAAACAACATAAAAAATCAAAAATAAATAATCAGAACTCCTAAACTTTAAAATAAAAACTAAAATAATATTGTTCAACAAGTATAAAATCTAAAAACGCAACTATAATAAAATAATGGAAATTAAATTTTTATTTCTTAAAACAGAATTGTATTCAACATTGCAATAAACCTGTAATTAGCTAAAAGAGAATATTATTCTTAAACAATAATAAAATTTGAAGTAAATTAATTTATTAAGTGTTCAAATAAACCTCCCTCTTGATAAGAACAGTAACCCAATCGATCATAAAAATTCCGACGAACATTTGTTAACATATCTGCTGTGCCAGTATTACTGATTTCAATAATTCTCGCGCGCAGTTCTTCTAGGTTTGATGGCCGTTGATCACCGTATCCGTATATTGTATTATGTAAAAAGGGCCATAAAAAGAAATCGATTGGAGCTAGATCAAGGGACCGCGCTGGCCATTTAATAGGGCCCGAGTTACCGATGCATCTGTTTTCAAAAACCGCGTTTATAAAGTTTGTTACAATGCGTGTATTGTGTGCTGGGCAACCATCTTGCTGAAACCAAACTTCATTTATATTAAATCGCTCCCGTATTGCCGGAATAATATTATTTTCAAGTAACTGTAGGTATTATTAAATTACCGTCAATGAAAAAAGGCCCAATTATATGATTTCCAATGATACCTGCCCATACATTTAGCTTCTGTGGATACTGCGTTCGCGTTGGTATATTTAAATGTAGATTTTTACGCGACCAGTAACGACAAACTGCGCGGTTATGATCCCCGTGTAGGTAAAATGTTTTTTCATCTGTGAACAATACGTTGTTAAAAAAAATTGGTTATCGTGATATTTATTTATCATTCTTTCGCAAAATTCCATTCGGCGATAATAATCATCGGGAAGAAGTACTTGTGAACTTGTAAATTTGTATGAACGATATTTATTAGTACGTAAAATCTTATGAACCGTTGTTTTAGAGATACCTAATTCGCGAGCAATTTGTCGAGATGACATAGTGGGATTTACTTCAACTAAAGCACATACTCGAATTTCTATATCGCTTAAATTCTTATCCGGAACAACTTTATTTTTATTATTTACTAAAGAAAATGTAGTTTCAAATCGGATTAACGGTCCTACGAATGGTGCTTGCACTGACTTTCGGGGAAATTAGCTGCAAATAAATCCCGAGTTACTTCCGCGGAATTACCACCGTAAAAGTGTTTAATCATGAAGAGTTTTTGCTCTGGCGTATAGTACTCCATTTTTAAAATAACCGTTATCTACCTACCAACAACGCGTTATATTAAATAGTATGAGCGAGTAGTCCTCCCGACGAAATATAAAATGCATCTGACACGCACGTGTACGAGCGACGGCTCTTGCACCTGTGCGGCGACAGCGTAGAAAGGTGGATTTCTTGGCAAATATGAGTGCATCATAGGGATATGCTAATGTAATCCAATACAATATTCCGTATACTTCTTTACCGTTCTAATGCACGGATACCTCTGTGTATCTCGCTTACACTACAGGATCGCTATAATGCGGACGCAAGCGGACAATTGGTATATGGACGTATGTTAGATAAACTAGTTATAAAATTTTGCGTAGAATTCAAATTTGAAATAAAAGTCTACCATTCTATTTGAAATGAAAGAGTCGACAGCTACTTCCGGTACAAGGGAACATTGCCGAAAATCGAAAGTAGTTTGCTAAACTAAGCTCCACCCCACTAGATATACAAAGTTTTAAATCTTACATTTATTTATTTCTTCATATATTTTTAATAGAAGCTCATAGCGGCGCACGAAGTATATAGTTAAGTATTACATTCTATAAAACTTTTATATACAAAGGAAAAATTGAGCTCTCCATAAGGAAATATATACGTAATGCACTCAGCATACCTCTGCATGAAAGACAAGTGTAACATCTACAATGATTCACGAGAGATTACAGATTGTTAGGTAAGTACAGCATCAGGGTGTTGCCTCTCCTAAAGTCACGACAAAGTACCGAGTTTGAACTTCCAGTATGCCCTCGTAATTCTATTACAGTGTTATATAGGTACTTGCTCGTGTTGCTATTGCATACATAATGCACGTATTTATTCCACTACGTTTTTTGAATTCGCTAACTTTCGACCAAGCGAAGAAGTTCTCTCGCCTATCGGCTCATGTTGGAGTTTTCACCCTCGTGAATCATAAGCCTCATTATCGCTCGTTGAAGAATATACTATTTTTTTACTCTCAAGGTGCTTTTTTTCATGTTGTACGGCGTTTTTTGCCTGCACTTGGTGATAGGAAAATGAATAAATTACAACACAGTTACAATACGTTCAAACGTTTATTATATTGAATCCGTTTTTAAATTCTTTAACGTCTTATTGTTAGATTTATCTAAGGTTTTTTTTGTTAAACATAGTCAGATTTATTAATTCAATTTATTCCCAGCTAGACTACTGGGGAAATAACAAATTAATTATCGTCAGAAGTAGGCGTGTATAGGCGAAATACTCGTTGCTAATGATACCTAATTTGTAAAATTTTATTATTTAAATAGCACCATACATTAATACATAATATTAAATGGCTAGCAACCGAAGCAGATCTTATTCAATAGTGCACAAAACTATTACATAAGAATTACAACTCTCATATACTTATTTATTTACACATATATCCTTAGCAGAAGGTCACAGGGTTGTAGGTCACGCCTATAAAGGAAATGTATGGATATAGTCCGCTTGCTAAACAGCTTCATCCGAAGAAATATTTTTTTTCCTAGTCCAAATTATAACCATTCCCCGAATCTAGTTGGCTATTACACGATACCTACGTCCTTCAAAACAAGGTGTGGTCCTTTTCCTAACGTTACTAAACCTAAACGCCGTCTCTACAGTTATGTAGCAGGAGCATGAGTAATCGTGCTCTCTGTTTATGTATATAGTTTGCGCATACGTTGCTGAGAGCTTACCGGCAAATGTGTGGGAAATTCTCGCCGTTTTTAAAGATTAAAAGTCAAGTCACTAGTTGAAATGATTCTAATGCGTTTGAAATTATATTTCGCTAAATCGCTGGTATAGTCATAAATGCGTGCTTAGGAAACTGAACAATGTTTGTTTAATTTTGGTTTTAGGATAAATAGTCGACGGTTGAAAATTAAAGTTTTAATTTAATTGCCTGAACAACTAGTTTTATTATTTTGGACAAGAAGGTGTGTAAAAATGTTGATTGAAATTGGTCAACATATTACAGCTTCACCCTATAAGTAAACTTAATTGGTTGATTATTTTGTAGCCAGTTATTATATATAGTAGGAAATTTATGGAAATTTTCGGCTTTTTTAAAAACAAACTATTTTTTTATAACGTTTCGACCTAATCTGGTCTTTTTCAAAAATTTTTTTTTATTATTATTTCTTCCTATAATTAACAAATTTGTGAATTACAATTAATTATTATTTTTTTTTTAATTTTTGTACTTACATGTTTCTGATTACATCAGTATTTATTTGTTATGTTTTTTTATATATAAAACATATTGTCAAAGTTTTAAACAAATTATTTTTTAGGTATATGACTTACACAGTTATTGGGACGAACAACATTTAAATATAAAATTCAATATTGAGAAGTATGTTAACATTTACGCTATATTGGGAAGTGCATACGAAATATAAAAATGATCCGAAAAAATTGTTTACTTATGGATCGACAATATTTAATATAAATGATGATATACAGCTGAACACAGATTTGTTAGGTAATTTAAAATAATTGAGAATATATTTTTGCTAAATGTTCTGTGTCTGTTCTGAAATTAACACTGTTTTTTTCTTTTTTTATGTAGATCATTTCTAATATGTTACGTGTGTGATAATTTTTTTCTTTATTTAAAATTTTTGTTTTATCAAAGTTAAATTTGTGATTATTTTCAGTTTCATGTTGTTTTAAAGCTGTTGTGCTTGTGGATGACTTATGGTTTTGGATCCTACTTTTTATGTATTGTTTTGTTTGTCCTATGTACACTCCTTCACAGTTATTGCAAGGGATGGAATAAATCAAGTGGGAATTTTTTTCAAATGGGGTTTTTGCTTTAAGTTTGGTGAAATATTGTTTCAAATTATTCACACACGTAACATATTAGAAATGATCTACATAAAAAAAGAAAAAAACAGTGTTAATTTCAGAACAGACACAGAACATTTAGCAAAAATATATTCTCAATTATTTTAAATTACCTAACAAATCTGTGTTCAGCTGTATATCATCATTTATATTAAATATTGTCGATCCATAAGTAAACAATTTTTTCGGATCATTTTTATATTTCGTATGCACTTCCCAATATAGCGTAAATGTTAACATACTTCTCAATATTGAATTTTATATTTAAATGTTGTTCGTCCCAATAACTGTGTAAGTCATATACCTAAAAAATAATTTGTTTAAAACTTTGACAATATGTTTTATATATAAAAAAACATAACAAATAAATACTGATGTAATCAGAAACATGTAAGTACAAAAATTAAAAAAAAATAATAATTAATTGTAATTCACAAATTTGTTAATTATAGGCAGAAATAATAATAAAAAAATTTTTTTGAAAAAGACCAGATTAGGTCGAAACGTTATAAAAAAATAGTTTGTTTTTAAAAAAGCCGAAAATTTCCATAAATTTCCTACTACCTATAAGTAAACATCTGATCATGCCCATACTGAGTGTTTCATTTCAAATAATAAATTTAATTGGCTTAGATGAAGAAACGCAAATAATTTAAAAACCAGTGGAGTTAGACATAGAAAGTCCTGCTACTGGTTTAAAGGTAATAAAATTGTCTACCTATCATATCAACATAAAGATATACAGAATGTTCCATTTAAAATAATAAAGTTACGCACGAGTAAAGCTGACAAAGTTTGCCTAAGGTACTCGAACGTCAAAGTTGAATGTCAAATTCAATCAGATAAAGGTTTTCGTTTATTTTTCAGATACTAAACTTCTCTTGCAACATTGCATTTATCTCATAAACTACAAAAATTAGACATAGGGAGCCTTTTTAAGGTTGTATACATACATATATATAAAAATTTAAAATGGTCACAACATATCGAGCAGTTGTCTAAAATGTTATCAAAAGCATGTTACATTTTGAAACTGTTAAAACAAGGGTGTAATGTAGAAATTTCGCAATGTTTCGCAAGGAACCGTTTCCAAAATTGATTCACTGTAAAACTGTAGGTACTGATCAGCAGAGAATCCTCATTGGATGCGTGATATCCCCAAAAGGTGAACGTCTGGGCAGGTATCACAGTTCTTTCACCTTTGGATTTTTTTATGGGGGAATCTCAAAAATAAAGTGTATGCGAGGAAGCCAGACAACATTGATGATCTCAAACAAAAAATACAAACAGAGATAAGGAATATTTCAATTTTCAAGTGTTAGAAAAAGTTGGAGAAGAATTTTACTATTGATTAGGTTATTGCCAACAAGGTGTGCCTTGAAAATTAGAAATTGACGCATTCGAGCATTTTTCATAAAATGTCAAATACGTTACTATGTTACGAAGTTATACGAAGAAGTCCCATCATTGTTATAGCCTCCGAGTGACGTAAGCACGAGCCGCCGCTGCTTCTTAGCTTTTATGATGTATAATACGCGTATTGTTGATTACTTTTTGCCATCTCTGCATCAAAAGGGAATGTATCAAGAAAGCCCCTGCCACATGGGCTGTAATTTCACCAATAAGCTACCAGGTGATATAATGGGTGCACTCAATTTA
Source organism: Cetonia aurata (assembly GCA_949128085.1). Lineage (NCBI taxonomy): Eukaryota > Metazoa > Arthropoda > Insecta > Coleoptera > Scarabaeidae > Cetonia > Cetonia aurata. Next base: position 62,750,336 of record OX421884.1, on the reverse strand, counting down.
AATTTATATAAGAAAACACTTGGGCAATATTTATTGGATAGAAACTGTTATCGTATTAGTGATTTCTTGTACAAACAACAATCTTTCTTTTATTGACTTGTTTCGGGCATGTATTTTAAAAATGTATGTTTTCAAATAAACGATCTATCTATCTGCCATGTAATCCAATAACAGCAATTTGACTGTTGGTAAACAAAATCTGCATATCCACCTAACTGACCTACGCATTTTATTACATACAAACACACATTTAGGTTTACTATTGTTTCTAACATCATTAATTTCTAATGCTGTAATGCCACTTTAATCATCTAATAACACTATTGTTGTATTAAGAGCTATGAATTTCATGGTGACGACATAATCAATACAGAGTATTATACAGAGTATCTTCGAAAGAACTGTACGGAATATAAAAAATGGGATGTATACGATGCATTAACTAAACATAGCAGCAATGGATTTATGGCCAACGGGTTGCATACTGATATTTGTAGGTATTTTTGTCTGAAAATTTTTGGATTCAAAGGTACTGACGAAAATGATAAGGCCCTCACGCGCATCTTACGTCAGCAGCACGAAGAAGCGGGTGGAGCTCAGTTGGTAGCTGGCGTACAGTGCTGCAGCGAAGATAGTTGGGGTGATTATGCTTCTAACGTGGGGGTTATAACGTTTCTCCATATTTTTTCTGGTGTTTTCCACTCCATTAAGCATGCCCTCTAGAATATATTTGAGGTAGTACACTTGGAATATCATAAGTGTCAATAGTAAACTCAGTAACGCCATCTATTATAGGATAAAAGTTGACAGTTACCCTTCAATGGTAACAATATTTCTAGGTAAGATTACTTATATGAGTAGGTACTGCTATGTTATTTTCTATTAATTATGAATTACCCAAAGAATTTACTATTTAAATTGATTTTACTTCGCTTATATAAGTGTATTATATATATTGTATCAATGTACTGTATTTTGTAAAATTCTGAAATAACTTACATGATCTTATTGATTTAATTAACATAACTACGGATATGACGGTTTGGAAATTTGAATTTACTTCTGTTTTGTAAAGCGACAGAATTAAGTTCTTAGTTTGTCTTTATTAGGTATCGTGATTTTTATATAGTAAATGATCCTACTCTCCTGAGAGTATATGTAGAAAGCTTATTCTTTTGCCACATTTTGCTTGGTGTCACACTAACTTAAATAAATTCAGAGTCGTCTGTTAATCAGTGTTTTCCTAGTCGTTAATAGAGGAGCGAAATCACTTGAGAAGAGGGAAAATATACTGCCAGAGCCACCTGCAAATTTGGGTTTGGTTTATTTGCGGATTTGTAAAGAGTATCACAGATGACTCTGAGTGATATTCAATAGAATTAAACAGTTATTTAATTTTTTAAAAATTTAATGTTCAATTAAAATATATTGTAGTTATAGTACGTATTACTCTTGGGGAAGAAATAAACTGATTAATTAAACATAAAAAATGTTTTAAATGAGCAATTAAAAATTATCTAAAACGATAAAAAAATGACTAATTCAGGGTTTTAATTGAATACCTTTCTATCTAATGTGGTAGAGATGCTGCATTGATTTAAAAGTAATCAAGAATTATTTTTTCTTTTTGTATACATGTAAAGATCTATTCTAGATGGGTAACCATTTCATTTAGCAATTTATATGTTTAAATCAGTGATTCACATGGTAACACCTCAAAAACTGTGGAATGAAGCATTTTTATTTCTTTCAGTGTAAAAAGCACTTTTGCAAATTAACTTATGTATTTGCAAAAGGCATTCAGGTATTTCCGTCTATCATATAGTACAATGTGAGATATAATTTGCAATTAGTAACCTTTACCGCATGGATGGGATAATTTTACTGATAGATGCAAAACTTGTAATTGCAACAATTATCTGTTAATTGCGTAACGACGCCAAACGATTTATAAGAAATCCTAGTCGTTTCTTCCACCGTCTCTATTTAACAAATTTATATAGATATAAAAGAATTTTGGATAATATAAGCGCATAGAGCAATTTTAGATTGTGTGTTAAATAAAAGATGACTTGCAGTTCATATATGCTCTCTATAAGAGTTCAAGTTCGAAATGATGATGGGAGGAGCTGTATTTTTTTTCGAAATATTCTCCACACGAGGAGGACCTTGGATGCACCGAGTGAATTGTCTTGTATTTGTTGTTTCTACCTTAGGATGTCGAGTATAAATAGTGCGTTTTGCTTGGAGGGTGTCAGTACCTATTGTGCTATTGAAACAGATATATAGCAACAATGACTTTAGTGAAAGTAAGTACCTCCATAGATAGATACTCCATTTTATTATATTAAATAAGATATATTAATAAATATGTGCTATAAACTACTTAAGACATTTCATATTAAAATGTATGCCACTGTATATGACAAAGTGTCATCTTTAAAATTATCTAAATTTAGGTATATTAAAATAATAACAAATATCATCGGTTGTATTATACTATTACAAGATAAAATAACTACTAGCGTTATTGCAGCGTAACGTTCTGTATTTTTAGACAATTCACAATATCAATAACCACTATGTAACTAAGGTTACACATAATATATAACACATCGTCCCTCTTAAAGAACATTTTTCGTTGGGAGATTAGTGCACTGAACACTACGCTGTGATTCTCTGATATTTTGTGACTTACAACCGTTAGATAAATCTACAACATCATACTCAGCACACTTTACAACTATAGGTTCATCTATTGTACCTGGAGTTGAGTAGATACTATATAACCTGGTTCCCAAATGTTATTGACATGATTGTATACCACAGCATTAGTATTAGGATCTAGCGGCTTTAAACTTTTAGATGTAGAATTGTAATACTGTTTTTTAGACAGCTGACTCGAAATTTCCTCAGATGTTGGGATAAGAAAATGCTCCCTTTTAATTGCTTTGTTTAAATACTTTGGATCAAGACATAGCCTCAAATCACGATTCTTTTTTTCTACTATGACAAGCGGATGAAGCCATTCTGTTGGCTTATCAACTTTTCTAATAATGCCTTCAGTTTCAAGTTGCTCTAATTTAACTTTAACACGATCATGCAACACGTGAGGAATCCTTCTTATAGGTTGCACGCACGGGATAGCATTCTTCACTAACGTTATATGGTGATCTGAAGGAAAACTACCTAACCCTTGAAAGACTGAAGGGAACCTACTAACTAAATCATCTGAACTGTCAAATTTCACATTAACATTATCAACCTCTTAATTAATTGTAGGTCAATACATGCTTGTAAACCTAACAGAATTGTTTGATTTTTAACATCAACCACAATGAACAGAATTTGAGCATTTCTGTTTCTAATCCTACAACATAACTTAATAGTCCCTACAGGTTTAATTCTAAACTGCTCATTACCGTCTGCTACAAGAGTCATGTCAGTTTTGTTTATCTTTGGCTTTACAGTGATAGTTTTTAACACACTAAGTGGCAAAACACTAACCTCAGCTGCACTGTCTAACAACAATGACTAGCTGCTTCCACTCGATTACATTTATCTTTATTTCGTCTCCCTTATCTTGTATTGGTTTCACAGAATCTATAAAAAACTCATTTTCATGACCACTGCTTTGTTCCTCATCCTTTTCTTGCGATTGTATGTCATGCACTTTCTTGTTCATATCCGGCATCTTATCTATCCGCTTTTCCTTCATCTTACACACGCTAGCAAAATTATTCCGCCCTTGACACTTTTACCAAAAGCTAGACACTTAGCCCGTTCAGGCCTTGTATCCACAATACCCTCATCCATTAGATTGATTTAATGCTTTTATACGTCTACTTTTCACAGCGCTGACAACTGTATCCCTATGAATTTCGTTTGATTGGCTGTTGCTGGCTTCATTTGCTCGACAAAGCTCAATTGCTTTTGACAATGTCAATGACGACTCACGTAGCAATCTCTCTTGGGTCGATTTATCACAAATACCCATTACAATTCGGTCTCGAATGATGTCATCTTGCTTACAGCGTTATTGGAGCGTAACATTCTGTATTTTTAGACAATTCACCACATCAATAACCACTATGTAACTAAGGTTACACATAATATATAACATATCTGTAAAAGATGATTAGATAATAAAAGGCCTGTTCATAGAAGAATCACAAACGAGTCAGGGCCAATCACATATACTGTGAAATCAGTCAGAAAACAGTTTCGGATTCCTTTTAGCCAATCGAATCGCCCCTAACTAGTTTGTGATTCTTCTATGAACAGCTCTAATTACTTAAAATCATTAATAATAACACATATTTAACTTCTTATGTTAGTTAGCAATTCTCGCTGTAATTTTAACTGCGGGTCAAGCTGGAGTAGCGCCTGTGAGTTACGCGTCTGTAGGCGGGCACGGTTTAGGGCTAGGGTCGATTGGTCCTGGTGGTATATATGTAGGAGGTCCTGCGCGTCCTTTGGCACCCATTGCGCCTGCGGTTTCCTTCGCTCCTGGTCCTGGGCCGTACGGGTATGGAATTAAAGCTGTTTCACCAGAAGACGGCGTTGATTACTATGTAAGTTTAGAAAAACATAAAAAAGTACTATGATAATTAAAATCTTGCTTAAGTGTAACCATTAGGTAGACATTTTAATTGTATTTGAATGAGATATAATACAGGATTTCCATGTAAGGACTAAATCTGAAATAAAAAACGCGTTCAAACGCATTTTAGTGTTGATGAAACTATTGTGTAAGAATTTATTGCTGAATAGTTTAATTTTTTTATTGGGTCCTTCCACATATGAGTTCTGAACCAACAAACGAAGACATTCAAAGCAATATAATCTACACAGAGAAAAATCCATATTGTTGTATTTACACTTCACTGTTTGACGGAAATTGTAGTAAGAATTCCTACTATTGTGCAAAATTTTACAAAACGTCGTTGCATTTTCCTACATCAAGGTTACAAAAAAAAGGCAATAAAATTGTTGAAAAATATTGTGTGGCAATCTTCTACAAGATATAGTGAAATATTTTACAATATTTTACAGATGGTGAATGTAATTTATTACATATAATGTAGTGAAGAAAGTTATAACAACAGGTGTAGCAAATTTACTATGTGTAGCAGTCACCTTACTTTGATTATTATACTTCTATTCTTACTTATTCAATAGATCCCAACAGGTTTCTTATGATGGTCGTTTATCTTCTCCACTCCCAATTATATCAGGCGTTCCTCAAGGCGGTATTCTGGGACATTTACTTTATGTAATTTACACCCCAAACATCATTAAGTGCTTGCAATATTGTAATTATCACCCTTATGCTGATGACACACAACTATATTATACCTTCAATCCTGGAGACATATGTGGAGCCCTCTCATACATAAATAGTGACCTTCAGTCACTTGTAAACATGTCTGAAAAACATTGTCCCAGAATAAATAATACAAAGACTTCTGTTTTAGTTTTCGGCCGTGAAAAAACCCGAGCTGCGATTTTAAAGGATATTGAAATTAAAATCAAAGATGAAGTTTTCATTGTATCCGATTGTGTGCGTAATTTGAATCTCTCATACATTCGATCGGGCTGGTTGGTTAAATATCTTTGCCAGAGCTGAATTTTCTGCTACCAACTTTTTTTATAAAGTTATTTATTTTAAGAAACCAAGTTACTTGTTCCGTAAAATTTTGTTTAGAACAGATGTGCATAATATTTTCTATATTTTTCTTGCTACATAAGTACATAGTTTAAATTTTTATATTAAAAATGGAGAATTTAATTGTTATATTAATAATACCCACACTGAGAGGAATAGATTGTACTCTTTAACATAAATATAGTATACTTTAATATATTTTATAGCTCCTATAGGGACAATCATATTTTATATTACCGGTGACAATATCTGTATAGTAAATTTCTGTGAATAGTTTTTATTAACTCGTGTGGTAAAGTTGGTGTACTATATTTGTATTATTAATTTGAGCATACATGTTAGTAAATGTGAAAAAAATGTCTAGTAGCACTGACTATATTTGATAATAACTGTTAAATTTTTTATTGTACGCAGTATAATGTAATATTTTACTATGTACGATACATGATGCTCATACTTACCATATAGCCTTGCAGTACTTACAATATTATTTTCTACTATAATAATCTAACGTCTCTTAGCATTTAAAAGAGTAGATAGTAAACAATAATATAATGGATCATATGCGGGCACTATACAGCGATACTTACCTGTAATTTAAAATATAGTACTATACAAGGTTTTACCCAGTTCATGCATAAAGAAAGTGGAATATTACACAATAAAAACTATAATATTGATTTTATATTTTTATTTGTCCTTAAAACCATTATTACAAAAATCCAACGTGTATTACTTTCATTAACATAACAATCACTAGTAGGTTAGATTTAGGTTAATGTTCTATCAAAGCATAAAGTACCCACTACGAAGTATATGCATATAATATCTATTACTTACCTTTGAATATATTAATTCACTGTGGAAACCCCCACTCGATTAAAATGTTTTCCACGTTTGCATTCATTTCTGCTTACGATGCACAGAAATCAACGAACGACCAGACACAAACATGCACCGACACGAATACGTACACCTGTATCACACGTACAGAACACGTGTCAGTAATTTTGTCGCGGCAAAACAGCTTATTGGTCGATTTCTTCGGTAAAGATCGACAATGAATAGAGCAAGGGGTGGGAAGAGCGTTACAAACATTTATGTTAGAAATTGAATATGCATCGAATACCTGATAATATCGCAGTCAATCGCAGCGACTATCTATATAATCCACGTCATTATATAGGCTTTCAGCAATAGAGTATATTAATTGTTACATCCATAAGATGTAGATGGTAACATTGCCTCTTACTATAAGCATGATAAAATCTGGTTATTTTACTCTTAATACGCCACATATTGTCGTTTTGACAATAATTATTTTAGTAATTAACATAAAGAGATTTACGATCTAATTTCTACAGTCCATTTTTCTCAGTGCAGTATTTAATTACAATCAATTTAATTATATATGTATTTTTGGTACACAGGCGCATCCAAAATACCAGTACAATTACGGTGTGGCCGATGGCCTAACTGGAGACAGAAAATCCCAACATGAAGTTCGTGACGGTGACGTAGTCAAAGGCTCTTATTCTCTAGTAGAACCGGACGGCTCCGTACGCGTCGTTGAATACGTTGCAGATGATGCAACAGGTTTCAACGCGGTCGTGAAAAAGGTGGGACCTTCTGTGCACGCTCCGCCCGCAGCAGCCAAGGTTTTACCGGCACCAGCGCCAGCATTCGCACTTACCGCAGGCCCGCTACCGGCACATGGAATATTCGGCCCAGCAGCTGCCGCTTATCTCGGGCATGGTGCTCATCATTATTGATTCAACTCAACGAATTAGTCGTTTCTGTTTTAGTGTCTTATTTCAGAAAAACAGACGAAAGTTACCACTATAAGTATTATGATGATTGTACTGAAGACGGCTTTGCGATTGTGTTTTTTTTCTGTTATTATGATTAGTATGTATTAGGTGCTATTAAATAAGTATTATAAATAATTGAGAAACTGCGAATATGTTATTTTTTATATGTGTCTATATTTAAATAAAATGATTCAATTTAAAAACGGATATATGCATTTTTTTTAGCAATTTATATTTGGATAAAATGAATATAACATTTTTTTTAACGTAAATCAACATTCAAATGTAAATAAAAAATAATGACGAAATTTTTACATCTGATCTGTACTTCACTTATACATCTGTCTTTCTCGTCTTTGAGTTGATGACACAATATGTGCGTCATTATTGTGTCGGCAGTATCTAGTATACAAAAACTACTAAAATTAAAATTCACGCTATACCTGAATTTGACCAAGAAATATCAAATTTGGTACAGTTGTAGTCAAAATGTTATCTCGAATCAAAATATCGAAAAAGATACAGGTAGTCCCATTTAAAAATCGAAAATCAAGGTCATTTCCGGTAAAACCAAAAGTGACAAAAATTTATTGACTATGTCAAAAAATGTAAATTTATGCCTCGTACTTAATTCCCAAATTTCGTTTACCTCCCAGAAACACTCGGTATAGCTAAGAAAAACAATTACAGTGGAAATTAAATATGTGGTCAACCTGACCAGTGGGATGAAGTTGACTTTTATTACATTTTATCCTTTTACTCAATAACGGTAAACAAATAAAATATAAAGTTTTGTAATAATGTTAGTACTAACTAATGCACACGTTATCTACAAATAGAATGGCTGAATTTATTTAGTCTTCAAATAGAAAGGTTTGTTTAAAACTGGAAATTGGTCAAAGCCGCTTCATTTTACGGTATTACATTTATTTTAACTTTTAATAACCCTCTCTAGTTTTTCAAATTTTTCAATAAACCTCTTTCCTTTCCCATAGGTTGCTAGGACTTACATTCCAAGCAACCTTATGCCGTTGGATTGCGTTCGAAACTGGGCTGATTATCCGACTTCATGTAGGTCCTTCGGAGAATCTTCCGGGGTGTAACGTAAGAGAATCAAACTGTTCATTTCGTTCAATTATTGCTCCTTTTACATTAATTTTACATAATAAGTTCTAGTAAGCAATTAATTGCAATATTTTATTTGCCAATTCAGCTTACAGGTTTCTACACTAAATGATAAAAGTTAACTTTTCTGTTTTCTCGCTAGATGTCAGCAGCTTGACAGCTGTATTTTTAAATTAAATTTTAAATTCTTGAATCTTTTAAATTTGTCACCTGAATGTAAAGAAAACTAAACATATTTTTAGTTTCTTAGATAAATGCTTGTATTTAATTTTGAAAATTAATTATTTGTTTTGTATTTGTAATGACCTATGGGATAATTATATCACGATATTATATTAATTTTCAAATTAGGGATATTTATATATTCTACAATTAATAAAAATATGATTTTATAAATTTGCTATACAGTTTTAGTTGCCACTATAGTTCACTTTTAAGTAGACATACTGTATTAGCACCTATTCAAATGTCTTCGTCACATTCAAGGACCGATTACAAAATGTAGATAAACGCAATAATAGTATGAACATTTCAATTTCCATTCATGTGGCGTTTGTTTACTATAAAAGATTTCTTCCAAAGATTAACCCAGAGATCTGTGTAAATGGCTATCACAAATCTTTAGTGTAAGGTTCACATTTCACATTATGATTTTATTGTTTCTTTTTTATTTACCTACATATGCATATTATGTATGTATGTATGTTCTCACTTTGTTGAACCTTGTATTATGTCGTTATTTTTATTGTTACACAAGATTTATCTTGATCTTGGTGTAATTGTTAAATGTATGACTGGAAGTATTATGTTTAATGTAATGGTAAAAGATTTTTATGAAAAAAATATTTAAAGTAATTTAATATAGATTAATCAATACAATAGATCATATTTAAACACATTTACAAACTTATAGATTAAATACATACATATATAGGTACATGTTTTAAATTTTTGGCCGCACCGCCGAATAGAAAATGCTTTCATTGAAGCATTTAAAAGAAATTTTAGACGCTGCATACACTTAACATAGTTCTCACAAAGGTCCCTTGTGTTACTGCATAATGTTTCATTTTGTAAGACAAACCGGCGTTTATTACCTATTTATCTTTGCTATTACACATTTGAAACACTCGAAAGTGTTAATTTTACTTATGCCTATTTATGAAATGATGGGTATGAAAGAACTGTTTATCTTTATTGTTCAATATTTTAACAATACTTCATAAGAAGAAAATAAATAAATTTTCTTAGAAGAAATCTCCGTTCGAGATAACATTTAAGATACATATCAACAATTTTCCCACACAATCATTGCTTACTCGTTTGCCATAATAGTATTACTAAAGACATTTCCACAATTAAAAATTGTGCAAATGATCCGTCACGGAGCTGTGAGTTGTGAAAAGTTGAGATTTCCGTCAAAAATTTAACATTAACACCTTAAGGTTACCACGGAGCTCATTTCCAACATTATTTATGCTTCCTGTGATTCAGAAGGAGTGTTTGTCTCTGTAGAAGAATACAGGAAAAAGTGAATTTATTACATCTAGACATGTAGAAACAATTTTGCTTGGTATTGGGATATGAATATACAGAGGTTGTTAAAGATATTGGTATAAGAAACACATATGCACAGGGAGAAAAATGTAGGAAATTTTACTACAATTGTCAGCATTTATACTACACATTGTAGTATATATAGGGACAAGTAGAATTTGTAGCAATGTTTACCATCAAATTGTAGCACTAAGTTTGTAGTATTAATTCGTACAATTTGTATGAAAAACAAGAATGAACAGTTAGTTTTCTTTCAACAACGTTGTAAGATAAAGTAGTATTTATTGTAGTAAAATTGTATAGAATTTTTTTGCGACTTTTCTATATACTGTTGAGCATAAATTAACATCTGTTGTAGTAATATTTATTCCACTCATTATTTTAAATTATTATAATTTTATAATAAATTTTACTTACCTCTATTGAAACATCCACAAAAGATATATACCTAACTTAATACTACATTGTTGTGTGGATAAGTTTTAACTTGTGTATTAATATATGTAGTATATACTTATGCAAATTACTATATATTTGCAATAATTTGTACTAATTCTTATTGTGAATGTTATCTAATGTAGTATGTAAAATGTCTACCTTGTAGTTTTAAAATGTTTCAGTCGCCTGTAGCACTTCTAATATCTTTATCATTAATTATATAATTTATCGTTAAAGTTTCATTTCATTGTTAAAAGGATTAAAGTATGTAGTGAAGATACACTATGGTAACAAACTAGAAACATATATTCTTAAACTAAGCAAATTCACAAATAACAGACTTTAACATAACACAAATATTTAAAACAAAACAGCAGTCTTCTGTAGTACTTCCTAATTTATTTATTATAATTTTATTACACCACTACGCTACCGCATCGCGGGCGTACCCTCTCCGAAGCTGCAATCGACAATTGTATTCTACTTTCGGTAATTTTCACATTTTTTTCCATTGACAATTGACTATTAGTAGTATTACATCACTAGATAAGTGCCTGAAGACGGTTTATTAACTGAAACTACCACAGTAATATAGTAAGATTGTAATAAATAAATTCGGAAGTATATATATTAAAACATCAAGTGAGCACTATTCTGCACAACCGCACCTAACACAGGTAAAACCAAAATTGAGAACAATTCCAGTGAACTACACATGTGCATTTCAGTGTCGCGTGATCGAGAACGTCAATCGTCGATGAGCATGTCAATGCAAATTGGCGCTTTATGTAACCGTAATTGGGGATGCGCAAAACAGCGCTATCCCCGTTATTTCTGTTTTCACCCATTCCATGTCGAACAATGATAGAAAATATTGTATGTTAATATATAGCCAAATTAAAAACAACTACAATCTCTCCAAATATAAACATAAAAAAAAACCTGATTGAAATTATTAATTTCAATGTACACTGTAGAAAATGTCAAACTTATTAAAATAAAGAATGTATCAAATATTTATTCACCAGACATTCTAATATGTATGTATATTAAACGTATAGAAGATTATTTTTATTACCAATTATAATTGCCTGATATAAATATGTATATTTTTAAGTACGAAATAGGATGGATTTTAAACATATAGTCTTTTTTATTATATGATCTTGTGGCTTTATTGGCACATTGTTGTGCAATGGTAGATATCACAGTAAGGTACTAGTAAAAATATATACTGACATTGTGAAATAATTACAGAATGTGTGCTAAGTTTTCCTACAATAGGGTATCAATTTTTGCTACTTCCAAATATATACAAATTTTAACAAAATTGTGTTACTATTTCAAACAAAATTGATCCTACAAATAGCTGTGAACTTTTCCTACAACGGCTAGTGATAAATGATAAACGTGTACGTTAGAGCCCACTTGTTTGTATTAGTTATTTCTACAAAATCCTTAGTACTGCACCATGTAAGTTTTTACTACAAGGGTTTCTCACAGTGTAATACTGTAACAAAATAAGTCTCTAAAGCTAAAAACAGAATGAAAAATGGTGGAGAGAAACGGCTTTAAAAATGATGAATGTATGTGACAATAACAAGTAGGAGTTGCTTTGGTTACCGTAAAAAATTGCATGTCAAGCCATTTAATTGTAATTATGCATTTTTTGCTTACTGATTAAAAAATGGCTTTTTGATACAGGTTTTTGTAAAAAGAATTAAAAGTCCTTTTGGATGAGTGGACAGAAGACCCATCTTCCCTATTAAAATATTAAGGAATGATTTTAAATCGTGAGAGCTGTCATTAAAAGTTATCAACCTCGATATGATAATTAACAGGTCTCAAAATTTTATATAAACCACAGCAAGTAGAGAGTTGTTTGAGGTGGTTCGTTAAAATTGGAATGACTTGTATATCAATTTGCCTTTATGCCAAATTCTTTGACAGTCCACCTCACTGTATTAAATTTTTTCACCGGCCCTGTATAACCAGCGGACATGCACCATAAAAAATAAAATCCAACGTTTGTTTGTTTACATTTCTAATACACAAAACACACACGCTGAATAATATCCTCAACCTTCTTCTTAAGTGGTAGTATCCTTGCAAGGCACTACCAGTAGTAGTTAAAGCATTTCGTAAGATTAACAACCAGTGCTGGTGCGGAGGGGGCTCTCCAACCTGCACCATTGTGATACAGGAATGCACGGTATATATATATAGCAAAGTAGGCTGAGGAAACAATCAGTAGTCATTCGAAAATTTGTTTTGCATATTTGCAAGTTTACCCGCGAAAAGTTGCCGTTAATTTGTTTTGACACCTTTCCTTAATCGGATAAAAAATGAAGGTAATTTGCAGTTCTTTTTTTTTTTTTGCAAGTGATACGTGTGGTAACAATCAAAGGGTTTCAGTGTGATTTTAAAATTACGTGACGATAGCAACTTTTTTTGTAGTGCATTGTTCCAATAGAATCATAGGATGATGATTGTTTGAGTATATTGTTTCAAGGCGTAAAAGTGTTTGTTGGGATTTTGACGAGTTTCTTACAAAATCTTTTGGTTAATGTCATTATCCTAACCAATTCTAGATAATATTTTTTTTTCAAATATTAAACCATTAGGTAATTAATTACTTGCATAAGTGAAAGTTTTTCTGTGTTAAACTCACCGTGAAAATGACCCCTTATACCCAGTCATTACCAACTCACGTATGACGCTAAAGAAAAACGTTAGAAATATACACAACTCCAAGTAAAGAAGTGTCTGCGCCGCGCAGATTTCTGGAAGCGATAAACGCAATACGTTGTTTTCCAATTATAATGTTATTAACTAGGAATTTTTGAAATCGCATTGTCTTTTTTTTATCGCCGGGTTTTCGTCGCAATAGCCTCCCATTGTCCTTCCGTTCTTGCGTAATGTCCGACAATCGGTTGGGTTAAGTGGACGAGAAAATTATGATGGTTGTTTCGATATGCAAATTGACGTTTTCATTCTTTTCGCGTTGCTATCGGTTTACGCCAAATGGGAATATGCATTTCATTAATGATTGTTGCACAATCAGAAGCCATATAGTCGGAATATCGGAAATGTGTGTGTACACACAGAGAAGTAATTTCTAGAACCAAGTGAGAATTCCTTAACTGAAGTACCTCTCGTACTCATATATAAGCAAATGAATAATTCCTTGAACGAAGAACATCATTTTCTCAAAATATCAAGAAATTAGTTTCTTGTATGAAGAAATTTTATGTCCTTAAACATAGGAAAGTAAGTTATTTGAAACAAATGAATAAAAATTCTAGTTCCAAGAAATTCTACCGGTTTAAGTCAAACACGTGATAAACTTGATATGAGAAAAGTTGACTTTCATATAAACCATGTGGTTCCTTCAAATGAATACGAAGTTAACTTAACACAAGTCCCCGATTTTCTAATAGTGACCTCTTAATGCTCTTAATTCAAAACAGTATTATCTTTAATACGAGAACTGAGGAACTCTTTTTTTTAAATCAAAAAGATTATGTGTACTTACCCATAAAATTACAATATTTCGGATTTAGTCATGTAGGTTGTAAAAAGTGATTGACATTTCACCAGTCATGCTGCTAGCCTCTTCAAAATTTAACTAACTAGTCAGATATTTTGAAGATGCCTGCAACATGACTGGCGAAACGTCAATGAATTATTTACAACCAACACGACTAAACCTGTAATATTATTGCATTTATTCATATTTTCCATTGTTTCCTACATTTTTTATACATTGTTACTTATATAGAGATTGTGAGCTATACTATATGCAACAGGAACAAAAGAAAATAGATACATTCCAATCACTACAAATGAACACTAAATCAAACTATTTCACCCAACGTTACCAGTAATTCATCCGTATCTGATCCGAATCATATCCGAATGTATGAAAAATAACGCCTCTATTGGCTTCAAGGTGAACTAATAGCATTTTTGACTTAGTGCACTTTTATCCACTGATTGTATTTTCGTCTTATTTTAATACATAATATTAGTAAAGGAGATAGATATACTTCCACGCGTAAAGTGCAATAAGTCGAAAAAGCTATAAAATCCCGTACGTCATATTGTTTATCTATAACCAAGTTTCAACGTGTAAGAACCCCTCCACATTCCTACTTTTTTGCTGTTCTCAATAAAAGAAATTATATTACTTACTTCAAGGAAATATTGTTCGAAATTAGAAACATTCTAAGGAAGTGAATTCCTTCTCATAAGAACATAGAATTATTTATATTTAGAGAGACAACATTTCTTAGAAGTACATTTTGTTTTGAAATTAGTAAAGTTTCAAGAAAATGGTTTATTATATTGAAGTACGGCCATTCATTTGAATCTGGTACATTCTCTAGATTAAAGAAAATACTATCTTAGATTTAGTAAAAATATTTAAGAAAATAGGTGTACTTGGCAATAGAAAACACTTTTCTGTGTGTACAATATTCACGCCACCACGGTTATAACGGCATCTTGTCAACCCCTTTTTAATAAGTTTAAAATACTTCCTGATTCGGCAGTCTACAGTCTTATTTTTGAAGCTTTAACTTATACAGATTGTTCAAAGTTATCGGTGTACTATTCCCAATTTTTTTGATAATGTAGCTATGATGTTGGTTAAATTATGAAAGATGGAAGATTTTTTTTTGCGCCGTTTACAATCGTGCAATCAGAAAAATAATTGAAAGTTGCGTTTACCAGAGGCAACTTTGTTTTTTTTAAATGGATTACCCTGTAAATTTTGTCACCAATTGATAGAAAACCAGTTTTTGCACGCAATATTGTTGTAATAGCATGACCCGAAAATGAGAAACAAACGACTCATATAATGATGGATTCGATATATAATTTTTCGTAACCTCTTGGATTTTCTGGCTTTTAAAACACAATGTCTTAACTTGCCAAACAACAATGTTTTGGCTGTTATACTTATTCCATCATTATATGAGTCGTAGCTCTTTTGTTTTTCATTTTAGAGTATACAAGGTTATTATTGTAGGTATAGTATGAACTAAAAAAAGTGGTGAAGCATATACATGTGTAATGGCTAAACAATTCTATGCGCATGTGCATGTTGTAGTTTTCTAAATTTTAGGGCCCAAAATGTAGTTAAAGACGGTACACATCCGTATGTATACACATAAATCTGATAGGAAATGAGTTTCAACCATTTGTAAGTTAACATCGAAAAGATTAAATGCTACACATAGTGAATTCATTCAAAGCAAATGTTATTTACACAAGATTTAAACGGGGCTAAGACGGAAACACCAGAATGCAAAGAAAGCATTCAGATGATTTTTTTATTGTGATGTGCGTTTGCCATGAACTCGTATATCACGTAAAATAGTAGCACATTTTAAAGGTTACAAAGGTTGTTATTACAAACATAATAAAGGAATCAGATTGGACGCCCATCTGTAAATACAGCGAGAATAGGCGACACAATAGATCTTTCAAGTCGCAGTGTATTATCACCCTAATATTACATACACACATCTGGACTCACAAAAGTGATGTGGATTCAGTGGATTGAGTCAGACTCGTAATATCCAAAACAGTGCGACGCATCTACTTCGTTTGTGATCTGTGATTTCTGTCAGTGGAAACACATGTGTCATTTACACTTCATTGATGGCAGTTCGCTTCTATTTATTAGTATTTATCTTTGTTGGCGCATACGGTTGTAAATCCCGTCGTATTGGGGAACACCCTGATGATAACACGGAAGCCAGCCTTAAGGTGACTACGGACTATATAGATTATTACGAAGGAATAAAACCTGGCCAGGAAGTCGATGAGTACGGGGAGATAACAGAAGGAGAAGCAGAAGTGGTAGAAGAAGAAGAAGAAGTAGAAGAACAAGAAGAAGAAAAAGAAAAAGAAGAAGAAGAAGAAGAAGAGGAAGAAGAAGAAGAGGATGAAGAACACCCTTTGAAAGCTCACCAGTATATGGTAATTATCGGGATCGACCGTGTCATGAAATACACTACTGGGATTCGAATCTTACCCTACGTAGCCACGATACCCATGAACTTCGTCGGGGCTAAAACTAAACCTGATCAACTCACCGTATATTACACGGACAAATCTGGGAAGACGCAGATAGATAAGGGGGTCTCACTTCATTTCGCTGGTTACAAAGATTCGCATTGGATCGCCATGTTAGTTTTTCGAAGTGGCCAAACAGGGACCGTCGAATACCGGACCATACCCATCGCTACACGGACTGATAGATATGTACATGTGAAGTGTACGATAAATGCGGCAAAAACCGTCAAGACCAATGTCATATTCAAGGTCACTGTGATTGATGTTACAGATACTAGCCCCGCAGAATGTAAGGATCCATACAGGATATGTGCAAAGCCGGACCAGAAAAGATGTTTCTCAGAAGTGATCGGTTCGGCTTTGATCTGCTCCGGCCGCCTAATTGGCATTAGGGTTGACACTAATCATTGTGTCGACTCTAATGGATATTATTTATTTTCTCAAGTCCGACGTAGCGATCACTATATTATATCTAATATACGGGATTGGAGCTATTATAATTACGACGTTATGAAACAAAAAAAATATCACAAATCTACCAGTAATGTTTTTTCGACATCACTAGTAAGCACCACCACGGCTTTATTATGTTTATATATTACGAAATAAAGTGTTGGCAAAAATAGTTATTTGTATCACTAGGCCAGAAACTATAGTTTTGCGAGTGTGAGTACGGTTTGTGGGGCCGAGGCGAAGCCGAGGTCCCACAAGTGCGAATACTCGCAAAAGAGTTTCTGGCCGTGTGTTACACACTATTTTTTGAGCCGACAAATCCTAATTTTGTTGTAAATAATAAAAGAAATTAACGCTAGGGAGTTAACAGTACAGGTTGGCAATACATATTACGTATGAATTTTGAATTGGAAATCAGGGTTAAAATACCTTAGTGTTTTGACCTTTTAATTTTCTTGGTAGTCTTGATACATATTCATCAATAATAAGGACAATGGAGACCCCAGCTCATATTACAGAGGTTGTGTGTGAAGTTATTAACCATTTATTACCTGCAAAATCTTCCGAAAATAGAAATGGAATGAATACGAATTAATTAAGAGATTGTGTAACGAGAATTCTGTCATCTGTCATCGAATCTATAATTAATGGCAGAAATGTCAGTAATTCGAATGGAATGTTGCCAACCAATAGTGGTCTTTTTGCCGGCCTAGGCCGGAGAATGGTAAGTTTCCGGCCGATTTATAGTAATGCAAAATCAGTGTTTCTGGACGGAGGCGCAAAAAACAACGTTCTGCCATTAATTATAGATTCGATGACAGATGACAGAATTCTCGTTACACAATCTCTTAATTAATTGATATTCATTCCATTTCTATTTTTGGAAGATTTTACAGGTAATAAATGGTTAATAACTTCACACACAACTTCTGTAATATGAGCTGGGGTCTCCATTGTCCTTATTATTGATGCATATGTATCAAAACTACCAAGAAAATTAAAACGTCAAAACACTAAAATATTTTAACCACGCCTGTTTACCTTGGATTGTATCTTGTAGGCACGGTTTAGTACTTGCTGACTAACGCTTCGGCGCTAGTATCGTTTTTTTGACCAATAAGATTGAAGTATGATGACGCGTCGTCAACGACAACAAAAAAACATTGTTTGAAAATTTTATACACATCCGTCATTTTGAAATTTGTGCGTTTTCAATCGTTTGAAATTGCTATTATCTCTTTGTGATTTGTGAGTAAAAAGGCTGTAATAATTGTGAATATCCGTATTTGCAATAATAGGTGGCTGAAATTGCTGCGCGTAAGGATATTGTGGTACAAAAAGCGTTCGAAGGAAATTCCCAATTTACGATGAAGCGGTGAGAATTGTTGATAATAATTACAAATAAAACAGGTGCGAAGAAAGACGGAGTTTGCACCAGAAGCTATCAGCTTATATAAAGTAGCAAGATCTTTCCAAAAACGAGAAGCGTGCCTGAAAAAAATTTGTATAAGACTAGAAGACAAGGTTCTCCGCATAGAGGATTTTATGAAGAGCAAGCCGTATGAAGCGTTAGAAAACATGAGCAAATCCGTATCAAATTTGATCCCTTGTCAATTACGGAATGTACACCACACAAAATGTGACAGGTGATTTACAAATTTCATCACATGATCTTAATTTAATTAAATTACAATGATTACTATTTATTATTATGATAATTATTCCTTATTATTACTTATATATTTAGTTAAGTAGTATTAAGTAAGCGATTTATTTTAATTTGTGGTTATGTATTGCAAATATTTGTACTGTATAGTTATGTATTTATGTGCGCACAATAAACGATTTCGTTCTAATTTTTATTTTATTTTCTATGCCCATTCATTTAAATACAACAAAAATTTAAACAAATTTCTTAATTGTAAATAATATCAAATCTCCCGCGTATTGGAAATAGTTCTTGCTGACTAACGCTACGCGCCACCAGTCTCAAAAGGTTTGAAACTTTGCTCGTGCCGCGTGAAATTACATGGGAGGTACACATCTATTATACGTATATATATTTATTATCTATGTATTTTAACCCTGATTTCCAATTGAAAATTCATACGTAATAAGTATTGCCAACCTGTACTGTTAACTCCCTAGCGTTAATTTCTTTTATTATTTACAACAAAATTAAGATTTGTCGGCTCAAATAATAGTGTGTAACACACGGTCAGAAACTCTTTTGCGAGTATTCGCACTTGTGGGATCTCGGCTTCGCCACGGCCCCACAAACCGTACTCACACTCGCAAAACTATAGTTTCTGGCCTAGTGATACAAATAACTATTGTTCAATTTTACCTATAGGCTAGCGGCATCGGCACCAGTTTGTCACTTATTTCATAATACCATTGGTGCTAAAAATTATACCGGGAGACAAATTTTAGATGTAGGTATCTTGGAGGCTGCAGTTTCAACCCCTAATAGGGGGTGAAAATCATATCGAAAAGTTCAAATAGAAAGGAGTGTTGAGTAATACGTCTTTGGAAAAGGTCATATTGTTAGCAATCTTTTAGCGTTTTATTTCTTAAAATCGAATCAATTTTTTCCAAGTTATGCCCTTTTAATGTCTAAAAATTAAGTCAACATTTTAGTGGAAATTATTTTATGAGCGTCAGAATGAAGTTGTACTTAATTCAACCGGTGCCATAGTGTACGATTTGACTATTCTAGAAAAACATTATGTATACAGGGTTATTACTATATAGTACGAAATAAAAAAAAAACAATCAACAAAACAACGTTTTTTGCGAACACTTTATTTCGTAACATATAAACTTAATAAAGCCGTGGTGGTCCTTACTAGTGATGTCGAAAGAACATTACTGGTAGATTTGTGATATTTTTTGTGTTTCATAACGTCGTAATTATAATAACTCCAATCCCGTATATTAGATATAATATAGTGATCGCTACGTCGTATTTGAGAAAATAAATAATACCCATTAGAGTCGACACACTGATTAGTGTCAACCCTAATGCCGATTAGGCGGCCGGAGCAGATCAAAGCCGAACCGGCCACTCGTTGGAAACATCTTTTCTGGTCCGGCTTTGCACATATCCTGTATGGATCCTTACATTCTGCGGGGCTAGTATCTGTAACATCAATCACAGTGACCTTGAATATAACATTGGTATTGACGTCTTGTGCCGTATTTATCGTACACTTCACATGTACATATTTATCAGTCCGTGTAGCGATGGGAATGGTCCGGTATTCGACAGTCCCTGTTTGGTCACTTCGAAAAACTAGCATGCCGATCCAATGCGAATCTTTGTAACCAGCGAAATGAATTGAGACCCCCTTATCTATCTGGGTCTTCCCGGATTTGTTCGCGTAATATACTCTGAGTTGATCAGGTTTAGTTTTAGCCCCGACGAAGTTCATGGGTATCGTGGCTACGTAGGGTAAGATTCGAATCCCAGTAGCGTATTTATTGGCGATCGCGATTATTACCATATACTTGTGAGCTTTTAAAGGATGTTCTTCATCTTCTTCTTCCTCTTCTTCTTCTTCTTCTTCTTTTTCTTCTTCTTCTTCTTGTTCTTCTTCTTCTACCACTTCTGCTTCTCCTTCTGTTATCTCCCCGTACTCATCGACTTCATGGCCAGGTTTTATTCCTTCGTAATAATCTATATAGTCCGTAGTCACCTTAAGGCTGGCTTCCGTGTTATCATCAGGGTGTTCCCCAATACGACGGGATTTACAACCGTATGCACCAACAAAGATAAATACTAATAAATAGAAGCGAACTGCCATCCTTGAAGTGTAAATGACACATGTGTTTCCACTGACAGGAATCACAGATCACCAACGAACTAGATGCGTCGCACTGTTTTGGATATTACGAGTCTGACTCAATCCACATCACTCTTGTGAGTCCAGATGTGTGTATGTAATATTAGGGTGATAATACACTGCGACTTGAAAGATCTATTGTGTCCCGTATTCTCGCTGTATTTACAGCTAGCCGTTCAATCTGAATCCTTTTAAAAAGTGCAAAATATCAGAAGGTCCCAGATTAGGTAACTCTCTCTCCTCAATTTCACATGGTCCCAGGTGCAGCGTCCTTGAGCTGCACAGTGTAGCGCAGTTTGTGAGTAGATGGATGGATGTTTCATCTTGATTCCCACAAAATCTACATTCGGTTTTCTCCGCTATTCCAAGCCTGCTTAGATGTTCGTTCAGTTTACAATGGCCTGATAGGATGCCTGTCAATATACCAATACTATTTTTACTCAGGTTATTTTCGCCGGGTTCTGTTAATATCATACAGAAACTGTATTACAGATTTCATTACTGCCGATAAGGTATAGAAGTTAACACTTTGAGACTCAGGGAAACTGAGTACATAGATTTTTTTTTCTGTGTGGTTGCTCAATTTCAATAATACAAATTTCGCCTATTTAGAATTTAGTGGGATATTAGTTGTTCAATTAAACCATCATTGTTGTAGGTTTTGAAGTAGTACCGATGGAGTTTCTATTTATAATCAGAACATGAGTGCCACTAACAACAATAATAAGTTTTTGATTTGCATTATTATTTATAGTGAAAATACTGCATACTTAAATTCTCATAAATGCTTAAATCCCTATTTATCTAGTCAGCTAGAAAACTGAGTTTTTACTAGCTTTATTTGAGGTTTGAAAATAAATTGTGTCGACGTGGCTAGTTAGGAAGTTGCAGAAGTAACAATGGCAATAAAATCACAGACAACACTCTCTTCAATTATTTTTGTCAGAATTGTGAAAACAGTTACTTTTATTTTACTAGGTTTGTTGTTGTCAGTACTGATATAGAAGTTGTCTATGGTAAGATGTGCTGTCGGTTAGTACTTTTGTTATAACCATTTTAATACTTAATTATAGTCAGTTAAATAAAGTTAAAGTGTTTTATTAGAACTTCAAACAATTTTTAAAGTTGCAGATTTGCTGGAATGAGCGAGAACACTCAAGTTTTGATGAAAGAAACGTTTCTGTACTTATATCTCGTAAAATTGCTTCACTTCTTTTAGAATTTAAGCTTGCATCACTATAAAATTATAATAAAACTGATATCTATCTTTATCTAAAGTAAAATGTATGTATAAGTATATTTTTTTAAAGTTCTAAATGGATATAAGTTATTTTCTTTTTTCATTTTTAAGATAATTCTAGTTTTACTAGCTGCGATTCCGCCCTGTATTTTTGGCCACCCAGGATACGCCGCTGAACCACTTTATGGATCACAAGCTGTCGATTATTATGTAAGTTTACCAAAATTCAAAAGAAATAAATTCAAAACACTGCTCCATCTATTTACCATTACGCAAACTACGCTAATATTTAGCGACTTTAAAGTTATCTTCCCTTTCTATTCAACCAATTAAAATAAATTTCCCGTTTCAAATTCTAGGCACATCCTAAATACGCTTTTAAATACGGCGTATCAGATCCTAACACGGGCGACGTGAAAAGCCAACACGAAAGCAGAGATGGCGACGTCGTGAAGGGTCAGTATTCGCTAGTCGAGCCAGATGGCTCTGTACGCACCGTAGACTACATAGCGGATCCTGTAAACGGGTTCAACGCCGTGGTTTCGAAGAGCGCACCGACGATTCACGCGCCATCTCCCGTCGTAAAGCAAATAGTTCCAGTTCAGTCCATCGTCAGACAGGTGGTGCCATTAGTCAGGCCGGAATCGATTTTGAGTCGCCCAATCGGCTTGCCTTTGTATAAGAATGTTCATGCGATATTTCCGTCAATAGGTAAGTGGGGTTTTTATTGATATAATTAATAATTATTCTGTAATAACTTTTATACAGGAATTATAGCGTTTTATAACACAGAAATTACCGAAAAAATAGTAATTGAAACTATATTATATAAAAATTCTTTCGTTCTTCTAATCTTGGAAATTTGAGATTGTCCAAGTAAAACCCTTATATCTTTCCGTTTGTTAATTGAACATACTGTTCCAATTAGTGTGTTCACCACACGGAGAAAAATAGTGATCGTTGCTAATGCTACTTTTACTGCTATCCAAATCACGTGCTAAATAAAGTTGTTTCAACCGCTCATCAATAGTGAATCGAGTGAATGAAATACGATTATTAAGTCAATATTTCAATTGTTCAAAGTTTATGCTATAACAACTAGTAAAATCCGTTCGGATTATGAACAACATACATAGGTATATTGAATTGGTGTCTTTGCTTCATTCCATCCCGCAAGTTCGTACATAAAATTGATAACTCCCTGTTATTCAGTGAACAAAATAAAGTCCTGAAAACAAAACTGGTGTTCCTTACTACTATAAAATATTTTATTGAACCAATGAAGTCATCATTTCATTTTTAAACGGGTCTGATGTCATTAGTACACATGAATAGTTTATTACCCAATGAATTCCTTCGTCATTCATAAAATATTGTTGACAAAGTAGTTCTTTCGACGAAATTTAATGCACTATTTTGTGTAAACAATGAATTTTGTCAGGTAAAGGTGTATTTTAACGTAGAATTGTAATACGTTAGTAAAACATATGTAGTAGCCCTTTCCCATTTCGAGAGTTTTATAAAAATTTCCTTGTTTTAAATAGGAAGGGCTTTGGTGGGTGGCTTTGATTGTAGCAGAAAGAGCATGATTCGCTGATTTTACTCATGTATAATATACTGGGAAATATGTGACAGATACAACTGTATCTGTCAAATTTACTTTTAAGCAAGTTACGCATCGGCTTATTACTTAAGTTATGGAGAATTTTAGTAACGATATGTTGGCAATGTTACATACATATTAGCTTTAAAAATTTAAGAAATGCAGCAAATCATTATTTGGAGTTATGTTCAAAACGATGATATGTATATACTATATACACATGAAAGTTTACTCCGTAGACTGGTAGTGAATTTAGAAACACATGGAGCCTTTATAAAACCGACAGGAAATCGCAGAAGAGTGAATACAGCAACTGAAGAATTAGTTGTAAATCAGCTACCTTACGTGAAAATCCAAAGGTTTCCGTCAGAGGTATAGACCAAACCACCGAAATTCCTAAAACATGCGCCCATGGAATTTTAAGAAAACTCCGGTATCATGTTTATAAAGTCCCCAGCAGTCAAGAGCTCCAACTTGGAGATGCAGAAAGCATTGAATGCAATGAAGCAAATGAATTTCTGTCATTGGTATTGAATCAGAATAACAGCAATGTATGGTTTGCCTTTGTATGTTTTGTAGGCGGATGAATCCCGTTTTACGAACAATGGGTTATTTAGCAAAAATAGGCGGCAGAAAACGGTGGGGGTTTTCTTCATGAGCACCTGTATTGCGTTAAAATGCTGCGGACTGTAAAATTTGAAATCTGAATAATTATGTTATGCTGGTATTTCTCGATATTTGTATGCAAACAAACAGTTTTTAATATCCACACAGTAATTTGCATAAATTTAATAGCATAATTACTCAAATTTTTTATAAAGCTTTAGTCAATGCAAAACTAATTGCTTACCTATTCTAGTAAACAAATGACAAAGCAAACACATTCTTACGTAAAAATTTCTCTAATTTCACATATTCACTGGATTCAATACTTAATTAACTCCAGGGCACGTTTTGGAAGTGTTGTGATGTAACGGTTGATTAACACCATATAGGAAGGTAACCCGAGAAAGTCAATAATTCATTGTCAATTGAATGTTTGTCTAGATTACAATAAAAAAAAAATATCAATGTGATTACCAGTTGTTCGTGAAGATTAATAGAAAATAGTCTTTTGTAGTGGTGAAATACATAATTCAATTTATTTCATTTATCTTTTTTAAATTGGTAACATTATAAGGAATCAACTTTTAAAAACATATGACCGTTAATCTAATAACTGTAACAATTAGCCGAAAAATTTGCATTATGAGTAATGCAAATTGTTTTTTAATACAATAGTGCGAATAAAAGGATTCACTTAAGACTAACTACAAAAATTTATTTGTAAAATTTTAGTAAGTACTATACAGTTATTCAATGATGTTTTACTGTATATATACAGTCACCGACAGAATTGAGTTGACATGAGTATTATATTTTATTATTAATGTATTTGTGTTGTAATATTAGTATGTTTTTGGATATTATTTATATTTAACTATTTGATCTGCTAGAATATCATATGATTTTGTATATCATTAAATAAGTATGAGTAAAATTTAACAATATTTATCTTACAAAGTACTTACATAATTTCATTTTCATTTAACAGAAGTAAACTGTGTAATAAAAAATAATAACACCAGTCTTTGTCAACACTATAAACTTTTGCACATTAAAAATTTGGTATACGGGACGAGTACAACAGACAGACACTTAACATAAAGAAATGAAAATCTGTTGCGAAGCATGCTTGCGATACGAAAAGACTAAGTAAAAAATTGCATACAAAACAATACCAGTAAAAAGTTAAAAAATAAGGCAAGGATGACAAATGCAAATTATAAGGGACAAAGAAGGAAATTAAAATAACTAACAACAGCATATCGACAAAGATTTATTTAAATGAAAATCCAATTTTATTTTGTGCCTCCTCAGCGTGGCAAATGAGGACAAGGTTGATGTGTATTTATTGTTACTGTCTAATTTCCTATTTATCATTTTTATTGTGATTCTAATAATTACATTAATAATACAATTATGAATAGTTTTGACAGGATTATAACTTTATTGTTACAATAATTTATGTGAATTTAAACTTTTCTTTTCATCTGGATATAAGGATCTACTCTATCATTTAGGCGTAACAGTTTCTTTCTATATAATTATTATAGGAGAACGACTACAGTGACTATATACAGTTATTCCACAGTTAAAACACTAGGTATGCCATTAAAACTGATATAATTACATATGCGCGTTATGCGGTTAACTTTTACCTATATTTATTCATATTTTTACTTTTATTACTATTTACTGGTCGATTAAAACGTTCGGTGGTGTAATATCCTTATTCTTTATAAATTACAACTTATCATAACTCGGCATAAATGCCACTTGTTCGCTATCACACCGTTCTTCGAACAAGGATCTCCTTGTATGAAATGAAAGCAATTTTGGTTCCGGGATGTGTAGAGTGTAGACGTACGTTAAATATTACCTACATATATTCGTATGTACATTGTACATTACACACCTTTTAGTTAAATTGTTATATTTGAAAGTTTAGCATATTTATACCTTCAGCAATATATCATATGATTAAAAAATACTTGCGAAAATTGAAAACATGGGTAAAACACATGTTACTGACCCCGAAAAAGAAGATTAAACGCATAACATAACATAAACATATGATGTGTATGTCTGCATGCTCGTTAATAAGATACGGTCAAGGGCTTGGGTCAATCGTTCGAAATGGCCGAAGAAACGCTTAGTCTCGTTCGAAAAGGTCGAAGAAATGCTTAGTCTTGTTCGATTAACGAATGCAACGGCGTGATTAAAACTTTACCTATTGTGCTTGTGGTGCTATTTTACACCTCCTTTCCTTTTATCAAAATGCTACGGTGCACAAATATCGAATAAACTAATATGGTGTTAATGTATGATGAAGCGAAAGAGAATGCTGAGGTCAATTGTATTGAGATCATTACTAAAAATTATGAAATCGCGGTACAAAATTTAAGTTTAATTTCTATTGTGTAATCTAAGGTTAAACACACCTACCTACATTCATCATTCAGCTAAGAGGGTAAGCAATGGAGTGAAGTGTAATTTTGGTCACGTAGTTATACTGAGTGTTAATAAACGCTAGTTTAAGTTTGATGACTTTTGCAGTAAATCAACTTTCTTATCTTAAACAAGACACCCTATATCTGATGATACCATCCAATGCAGAATTTAGTTCCTTTTCAAAATATTGTTCAATAGGTTTATTCAATTCAAAATTGCTTAGAAGAATTTCAAGCACAGTTTCAAAATTTTGCTGTTAACTACATACAGTTACCCGATATAAAAAATACTTATTTGTTAGTTCTTTCTCTAATTTTATAATATAAAACAGCTAAAAACAGGCAACCGGTAATACATTATAATTAAGAAATGCCGCTTTATATATTTTGCTGAGATGTTTATCTGTTACATTCTCTGCTGTACTATCACATATTTCAAATCTACACTAACAACTTTTTTTGCAATGTAAGGGTTTGGAATGTATTAAAAGAAAGTTGCAAGCCAACAGAGAAAAAGTAATAATACCTAAGATTAATTCTATATTATACATTACACTTTCTACATGCAACTTTTTGTTTTGTTTATTAAAATCAGTTGTCACCACAAATAAGTCCTCTACTCAGATTTAATTTTACCTATGATGTATTATTAAAAACTAATTAATTTTTAATAGTAAATGGAGAAATTTATACCCAGTTAATGACGTGTGTTTGCTTTTAGGTGGCTACGACAAAGGATTCTATGGTGATTACGACGGATTCAATCACAATGTTGGGTTGGGCCATTACTATGACCACTATTGATATGAGAAGCTCACAGGATAATTATTCACATTAAATATTCATATAATTAGCAGTACTGTATAATGTTATTTTGTAATTATAATGTATGTATGTAAATACTGAAACTTATACGTTGTATATAAGATTATAAGGATTTTTTTAACATAAAATGACATATTTTATACCAAAAAGAAGTAAATCTATTAATACAGGGTGAATCTCAATATATGCGACAAAATTTAAAAGCTGATTCCTGAGGTTATTTTGACCATTAAAGTTCATATGAGTATATGTCCAAAACCGTTTGGTTTAAAAGTTATTGAACGTTTAATAATAAATTATGAACTATGACTAACACGATATAATATCACAGTTGGTTCTTCAAAATCAATTGTGTTGAGAGGGAATTGTTTGTCATTTCAATATGTGCCAGTAGTTGTCAGAGTTTATTGTCAGTTTCTGTTTTCTAAAATGAATTACACGAATGCTGAGATGGGTGATATGCATTTTGTTTACGGTCTTGCCAATGGAAATTCGCGCGCTGCTAGACGTCTTTATGAAGAACGATACCCGAACCGTATCATACCGCATCATTCAATATTTGCCCGTCTTCACCAAACGTCTTAGTGAAATGGGAAGTTTTAAAAAACAGACGACTGCTAACGGGTTATCCATTTACAGTGAGAACTTCACAAGTTGAAGAAATGGTACTACATGAAATTGAGGAACATCCTACTACAAGCACCAGAGAAATTGCGTTTGCTTTAAACATTAGTCAGGCCACAGTTTGGAGAATATCGAAAGATCAACTATTGTATCCATATCACACTCAACGGGTGCAGGCACTTTTGCTAGCAGATTTTCCGCAAAGAATAGCTTTTTGTCAATGGGTGCAACACAAAATGGCACAAATTCCTGACCATTTGGCTCAAATATTCTTCACCGACGAGGCTACGTTCTCTAGAAACGCGATTATTAATTTTCATAATAATCACATATGGGCCGAAGAAAAACCGCACGAAATAGTGAATGCCCGTTATCAACATCAATTCTCTGTCAATGTGTGAGCCGGAATTGTTGGAGATCACTTGATAGGTGCACATTTTTTACCGATGCGGTTAAATGGCGAGGTATACCGCAATTTTCTTGAAGAGGAGCTACCATTACTGCTGCAACAAGTTCCCTTACAATTAAGATTACAAATGTATTTTATGCATGATGGTGCTCCAGCGTTTTAGTTTAGTTGCTCGCGAGTTTTTGAACAATACGTATCCAAATCGGTGGATAGGACGGGGAGCTCCACAACCGTAGCCTCTTCGGTCTCCAGACTTAAATAGTTTGGACTTTTTTTCTCTAGGGTCACCTTAAATCTTTAGTTTATACGACTCTCATTGAAAATGTCGATGAACTGAAATATAGTATTATCGCAGCTTTTCAAACAATTCAAAATATCCCTGGTATTTTCGAACGGCCTCGCCAGTCAATACAACGGAGGTTAGAAGCTTGTATTGCAGTTGGGGGCGGTCCTTTTCAGCAGTTATAAGTTAATTTTTGTTTTACTAATTATTTTGTTAATTTATAATAAAAATAAACATTGTATAACTTTAGAACTAAGCAGTTTGGGACATATGTTCTTATGAACTTTTATGACCAAAATTACCTCAGAAATCAGCTCCTAAAGTTTGTGGCATATATTGAGATTCACCCTGTATATAAAAAAAAGGCTTTGCTGTCATCCTTCTAAGAGTATATTAAAATATAAACACTGTAACATTAAAAAAAAATAAGTTAATACGATTTAATTACATATATTGCATGTTTTGATATACTTTCTTCCACGGGTCCACTTTCGGCAATTATTCATAATAAACCATGAAGTTATGGCCTGGTTGCGAATAAGCGCTGTTGACATTTCGAAACGTGAATTTGATGTGTGTTGGTGAACCAATTTTTAAATGTCAAGACAATTTACATTAACACATAATGTTGTATTAAGAGAAAAAAATGCAACTTTGTTGCATTAGTAAATCCATCGTTTGAATGAGTTTAAGCAAAATTTTATTTTTCGATACACGGTTTTTTATAAACCATTTTTTTTAAAGAATATAACGTGAATATAACATGTTTCACTGCATAAAATCATTACAAATTTTGTTAGGTACTGCGAAGGATAAACTGACCGTCCAGGAGAGGTCAGGTATTTATAAAATTGGGTGTGAGGGCTGCAATAAAGTTTATACGGGTAACAATATTAAAATTGGAAATCTGGAACTACGATAAAATGTAACATCCCCGAGAGAATGATTCGCTTTTGAAAACATTTATATTAAAACAGAATCTAAAAATAATAATTTATTAAATCGTGAACAGGCCCCGCTCAACCATTTGTTGCTGATTTATTAGGGTAAAAGTACATTTCTATCGCAGTTACATTTTGTATGATATTCCCAGAATTCTAGCAGGTCAACGCAGGCGGTAAAGCACTTGAAAATATAAATTTAGGGTAGGGATAACTAACCTTGTTTAGATATTTTATCCGTTCTTAGTTCATTCGGTCTTGGGTTGAAAATGGAATCCACGAATTTCCGAAACAATTGTCCCGAATTAATGTGTCCTTCGATGAATGTTCAACGTGGGAATTTTTATTCTGTCGTATTGTTGGAAACGATATCTTTTTGGTAGTTGCCGGGGTACTTTCGTTTAGGAAACATTGAGTTTGTTGAAAACAAATGGGACAGAACTTCTTTTCCGATTTTCCTGAGAGTAGTTGCTTTTCGAAATCTGTATCTAGAAATTATTTTATTTATAACTATAAAATTCATAAAAGTTCATTTACTTTGGGTGAGAGTATTGCGTGTTTTGTGATAAGAAGATGGCTATTGGTATTGGTAGTTATTTCGAGATTTGGGGTGGCCTTTCATCTAATCCTGGGGTGTTGAAGAACAACATTCGAGGCAGTTTTGGCTGTGGAATCTTTACCCGAGTCTTGGTACACTTCTTGTGAGCTGAAATGATTTATTGAACATGGAAAAATTACACTTGAGCAGTTTTTCCGTACCAGAAGTAAGCGATTTTATCATCGTTTGAACTTATAATCAGCGTATAACGTACAAGAGGTTACAATTTTGTGCGATTTATAATTCGTAAAACCTAGTAAATTTTGTTTTGTGAGATTGGTCATGATTCCGTCGGTTATTCTTACGAGCCTTTTTTGAGTTGGCGCATTGATTAATATAATATGATCGGAATTCGGCGGGAGATTTGAATTTTATTTATTTATTTTAAAACGACAAATAGAAGTTATTAGTCTGAATTAAGATTATAAAAATCTTATAATAGTGTATCGATTTAATAAAAGACCCTGAGAAAATCTTTAGAAGATTTATTTCTCTGATATTTTTTTTTAAAACTAACTACAATGAATTAATTCCACTTATTATTCACTGTTTTATTTAATTTAACGTATAGAAGAAGATCACTAATTAATAACTATATAATTACATTAAAGATACTTGAATGTTATGCTGTATTGGTACTATAAGCAGTATTAGCCAGAGCGACATATACTCTGTCTCATCCTGAGTGTTACTGAATAATTTTTCGTTGAGGGTTACCTAAAACCCTTAGAGGGGGACGGATTTACTATTCATTGCCATCTATCATTTAAGATCTGACTTATCTGAGAAGTATTGAGAGCATTATAGATGACTCTGGGTGGTGTTTAGTAAAATTAAAACAGTTGTTTACTTAATAAAATTTAATTGAACATTTAAAAGATTTATGTACAAGTTTCGTAGCAATATATATATATTTTTGTTGTAGTTTACTATCCCTCCAAGAATTTAAAATAAAAATTCTCACTCACTTCAATTAGGTAGGTGGGTAATTGTAGTATTTATCTCTATTTTATCGCGAAAATTGTAGTTTCTTTCTTGTTAAGTTTTATGCC
This sequence comes from Cetonia aurata, assembly GCA_949128085.1. Classification (NCBI taxonomy): domain Eukaryota; kingdom Metazoa; phylum Arthropoda; class Insecta; order Coleoptera; family Scarabaeidae; genus Cetonia; species Cetonia aurata. The sequence goes on along the minus strand of OX421884.1, from coordinate 62,718,727 downwards.
ATATTTATTTATGTCGTACATTAATCGCTCTTTTAGGATAGTATTTATTGGGAGCTGCTTTTGTTACATCATCGGTTTTAAATATCTAATAACCTTTGCCAGATTGCCGGCACTCCTAGCAATACCATCCATAGAGACAATGTAGAGGAAAGGGCTCACCATTCCATCTTGTTTTACTCCTTTCTGTGTGGCAAAATTGCTTGTACGCCCACCTTTGGTTCTTATACCACGCCATACTATCTGTATACAAAATTCCTTTCATTATATTTAATTTATTATAAGGTTTTAACAAAAACACCTTTCAACAAAAAATGCAATTAAGTGACTCGCCAAAGAAGAGTTATTGTGACTGGAGAATTCTGTATTTAGGGCGCCCGTAATTCTACCAGTCATCGGAATGAAAATTACATCAATTATCGCGCGCTTTTAGTCCTGGATTTAAGATCGGATGACTGGTGTAAATTCGCAGATAATGGACCTATATTTTGCGTAATTTTTGCGTCCCATTCAATTCAACAATTCGTGATAGCTATTTCGCGTACTTGCTCATAAACATGGATGATCGAATGACTGGTGCCTACGTATAAATGAAATTAAAAGAAAAGATTTAATTATTTATGCGATTCCAAGTTGACGGGGAAAGTTTCATTTAACTGGAATAAAAATTTATCTTGCTATGGAAGCACTCTGATCAGGTGGTGGGAATTGTTGCAAATTATATTGTCTTATATTGTATACAGATTGTTTTATAATAATGTGCGAATTTTTTTTTAAATTAATATATAAATTGTTTGTTTATATAGTTTCTTAGCGTTACTTCCTGTAGTATATTCTTCATTACATTTACTGCGTTTATATTCATATAAATATTTACATCAACTTGTATTTCATTTTAACCTTCTGCTTTGCATAAACTAGGAGATCGTTGATATTACTAATTAAGCTAACTATGCACTTCAAGGTGCGGTTTAATCATTGCAGATGCATTAATGGGATCCAATACATATTTTACACTCTCACATTTATGCTGAAGAACTACGTAATATGTACAGTGTGAATCTAAAAATACGGAGATCAGCTGAAAGATATCTACAAGTTTCGTAGCAATATCTATATTGTTCTGCATACTTGCTTGAAGTCCAACAGCGTTTGAGCCAGCTTGCAGAAAGCAGTTGTCGGCGGCGTACATAGTAAAAGTACCCGCGTTGTTTATACTTGGTAAATTATTAATAAATAGAAGAAATAATAAAGGCCCCAATATAGAATCCTGTGGGACACCTGAAAGTATCAGTAGTTCTTTTTTAATACCGCTTATCACCACTATTTGCTTTCTATTTGACAAGTATGAAGTCAACCAACGATGTATGACGTCCCTCAGTCCGTAGTAATTCAACTTTCTTAACAAATGGTTGACAAATGTCGAAAGCCTTGGGGAAATCCATATATAAACCACAGCATTAAGCTATAAGCGCCGGATCTTCAAGCACAGTATCACTATCGAATACCTTCGATGCCAGAAAATATTCTATCAATCAAGGTCTTTTATAAGGTTCCTAAGATATTCACTAATCTTAACAACACAAATTTAATAGTACTCATACCTTCTTATTTTAGTAAAAAACCACGAAGATCCTAGATTTCACTTTCAAGGAAGGTATATTTACTCATCCTACCACAACATAAAAGGTGACGGCGCGGTATTTCATCTTCTTAAATGCCAGATTTGTTTCATAAACTTGACATTTCCAAAGCGCTTAATCTACAGCCATGATGTTCCATATTATAATTTATTGCGTGCTGAGGTGCCCAGATTGGTGGTCACGCAATCGATTATAACAGCACCGTAAACGACTTCTGAAGAGAGATAATCCTTTTTTCTTACCGTAGATGGGAAGGTATAACAAGAATTTAAGGCATCATGGATTACGTAAACTGTTACGGTGGGTATATTATTATCAGAATGGCCTACATATCCTTATATACCAGTAGGGATGTTTTGATTTTGGATAGAGTGTATTAAATTAGTGGTCCTAACAATTTGTAGATACCTACATTACACGTTTTAAAGAAAATATTGATTGATTGAAGACTACACTAATAATGCAATAATAATCTGAATATAAATGAATACAGAATAAGACTCATTAATCATTCTTTAAACACATAACACGTACTAAATTGTTTACAGTATTATGAATGGTATTTTAACACTTCTGCTTCTATTCTGAATTGAAAAGAACTGAAAATAATGAAAACATTAATTAGATTCATGCTGACAAAGTTATTTATTATTGATCTTATAAACGAACAAGCGGTTTCCAATTTTTCGAAATATCAAATGCGATAGCTAAGTAGTATTTTAAAACATTTTGCCAGTTATTAATTAATAAATAAGTTAGTTCTATTGATTTTTTACTAAAGAGCCGACAGATTATTCTACGAAGATATCAATGTTATTTTTAACTCCTTGAACATATTGTGTAGGATCCCATTGTGAGAGACACGAATTAGTTCCGCAGTGACAATTATCTCTATATTATACATCCGTGAGTTGGCTTTACAACAAAGAAACACAAACTGGAAGAAATAAGTCGTTTATCTTTGACCAAAAGTGCAAAACAACATGAAATGGGATGCAAACATTCAATCACAAATACAGAAAAATGCGAAAATAATACCAGCTATTAACAAAGTTAACAGTGTTCTACAGGTGGGGCAGAAAAACCTATCCGATTTCAAAACGTTATAAAATTAAAACCACTCAACTTGACAAATTTTTTTTTTTATTAACATATCGCAAATTTTATGCCATTTTCAAATTTAAGTTTTGAAAAGCACATCACTTAAATGTCGTCCTTGGGAGCGGATACACTGATTTAGGCGCTCGCGGTAGCTTTCCATGACTTTCACCGTCATTTCCACAGGAATTTCTTCAATTGCCCGAGCAATTTCCCTTCGTAAAGCAAGAAGGGTCCTTGGTCGATGCTGGAATACCCTCGATTTGAGGTAACCCCAAAGGAAGAAGTCACATGGATTGAGATCCGGTGAGCGCGGCGGCCAGCCAAGATCACCTCTCAGAGAAATGAGGCGTCCGGGAAACATTTCCCTGAGAACGTCCATTGATCGTCGCGATGTGTGGGCGGTTGCACCATCCTGTTGAAACCACACATTTTCCACGCCAATTTCCACCATTTTGGGTCGAAGAAAATTTTCCAGCATGAAACAATAGCGCTCGCTGTTGACCGTTACGGTTTGCCCATTTTCTTCAAAAAATAAGGCCCCCAGACGCCTAGGCGGGAAAGAGCACACCACACAGTCACTTTTGGGCTATGGAGGGGTTCCTGATGGATTTCCCGAGGATTTTCGTCACTCCAATATCGAAAATTTTGCCTGTTTACGGCGCCACAAAGGTGAAAATGGGCTTCGTCCGTGAAGAGCACAACATCGTCGTTTGGGAGTTCTCGGAGATCGCGACAAAGGTTCGTACGGGTTTCAAAATCCCTTTCACTTAATTCCTGTGCAACAACCATTTTGTAGGGATGCATTTTGAGGTCCCGGTGCAAAATTCGCCGAATACTGCGGTTGGAAATCGCCAAAGCGAGCGAATGTTTTCGCGCCGAACGACGCGGGGAATCTTCAATCGCGGCTCGCACATTGGCCACGTTTTCAGGTCCTGTTGCTGTCCTGGGACGTCCAGGCGACTTCTTTTTCAATGCTGATCCCGTCTGTCGAAAATTTGACACCCACACTTTAATCGTAGCGTGATGTGGAACAGGATCATGACGCCCGAGTCCGAAATGAATTCGAAACGCACGTTGTGTAGCAATTATCGAACCGCCGTTTTCGATAAACCGCTCAATAACAAAAGCGCGATGTTCACCAGACCAAGGCATGTTGACTACTGACAAATGGCATAAAACCGGCCTACTAACGGTTTTTACCCCACTACTCTACCTGTTCCCTCTTCTGAGAAAAAGGGATTTGAAATCGGATTGGTTTTTCTGCCCCACCTTGTATAGTGTATGACTGATTGCGTGGTTTTCCCTGTTGTACTTTATCAAATTAAGCAAATTTGCAAAAAAAAAAAACGTGTAGCGGCTTTCCACGGAAAACGAAGGACTAAAACAATGGAATTTGCTATTACAGTAGCTACAATACGAAAGGAAAGATTTATTAGCGGTAATACAGTGTTATTAATAAGTGATACAAAAACGATTTCCCTAAGTTAGAAGGACTATTAGCATGCTGGTCAGGGAAATTTGATTTAAGTTGGTGCTGTACAGACATTATATTATGGATTCTTAGCGATTTAATGGTATGTAAGTAAATGATATGATGAAGTGCGATATGTAGAGACTGATTAGTGAAATTATAGGGACTATTAGCGATGCCGACTTTTGTAGATAAGATTGTGACATATGTAACTATATTATGTGAAATTTATTTACAAAATTACGACATTGTTGAGATATTTTGTAATTCAGGTCAATAAAATAATTCAATCACTTGTGCCTGCGCATATTTTTTTGTGTTAATGAAATATTGGACACGGTCAGCGGACTCCGTTTCTGAATATCACAATTAAGGTTACCGGGGCTGCATTCCAGCATAAGTTGCGTTAAGCGTCACACAAATGTCATACATCTTTTTTTTTTTTTGTCAGGGGAAAATCCTTTATGGACACCACACCAAGGTGTCATAGGCCGGTAGTGTGGGACTCGCCAGGCTTGGCATACCCACTAAAAACCCCTCATATCTCTCTCCCTCTATGTTGCTGGGACTGCTTTTTGGCATTACTTCAGCAGCACAAATGTCACTAGCCTCTACTTCCTGTCTGTCGACTCTCTTGCCGCCATTATATCTGTAATATAGTCGCTAATCTGTCTCCAGTTGTACTCATTTTCTACCATAAGTTCTATTAGGCTCTCTCTGCTAACATCCTGGCCTAGGTCTTCTGCCAGCTTCTCTCTACGTGCCGCCCACCTGGCACATTCAAAAATTACGTGATGCGGAGTTTCCTCGGCACCATAGTCTCGGCATGCGTCTTCGTCTGCCAGTTTGAATCTCTTAAGGTAGCTTTTAAAGTTACCATGACCCGAGGGAAATTGAGTGAGGTGATAGTTCACGTTTCTAAACCGGCAATTAAGCCAGGGTCGAAGGTCCCGAATCAATGATTTGGTCCATCCCCCTGTAGCATCCCAGGCCTCCCACTTTCGCTGCCACCTTTTTATTGTCATCTGCCTTTCCTCTGTTCTACAGCCCGTTCGTTGTCCAGTTTTCGACAAGTAGATTCTTCGTTGCTCTTCCGCTAGTAGAGTGATTGGGGGAACATATACTACTTGGATAGTGCTAGTGCCGAGACGTTAAGACTTTCAAGTCTTATAACTCGAAAAGTACTTTGTCATAAGTGTTTTGAAAATCGCTTGAGATAAGCTACAAGAATATCCAATAACATGTAGGGTGTTCCATTTAAGAAATAAATAGTGACCTTTGTATCACCTTCAAATGACAGTTCAAGGTGAAATCAATGATACCACTTTATGTACCGCTCGAAACCATATAACTTTTATCTGAAATTTTTTTTTTATTTCCCGTATCTTTCGACATATTGACCTGGAGCGATTAACATGAAGCACGCTTTATATAAAACACATACTATTGCGTGATAGGAAAGTATTATTTCAAATGCAGGAAAAAAAATTGGACTGTATCTCATATAAAATTCTCGCACGACAAAATTATATAAGAAATAAGAAAATAATGTATTGCAGTCATGTCTTAGATTAATTACCCATTTTTGTTTTGCAATATCCTTATTCAGTAAAAACATCAAATAAAACATATCAATTAAGAAATCCAAGAAATAAAGGTTTTGTACCTTTCCTTCTACAATGTATTTTTGTAACGATATACATGCATTGGAGATGAAAAAGAACTACAATAGCAAATAAATATTTTTGTTCTGCTTTGTTCTGAAAGTATATATGCATTAGGATATTGACTAATTTGTTGTATTATAAATTCTGTACGTAGAAGAAGAACCGGTACAAGTCAAGCAGTAAAACATTTAATTGAACCCAAGGAAAAAATGTACTTAAAGTATTTAATTTTCCTTAGAACTAAATATAAATTTATATGCTTAGTTACAGGTTAAATCAAATTGATTTAATGTTTGTTATACACGATATAATTATAAGATTTGTGCAAGGACACAAAACCCTTTTTATGTTCTTAACGAAATGTCAATATCAGTATTAAAATTCAAATCAAGGAAAGATTAAAAAAGCAGTAGCAATTTCTCACGCTACCAAAAAAATTTAGCCTTAAGACTCTTTGCTAGTGTTAGGAATATAAATATATATATAACATTTTTTATTTGTACGTATTATCTAAACGACTACATTATAAATATAAATACTTATAACACATTTTTTATTTATTAATTTTCACCAGACACAGGAAATCTAAATCCAGGAAGAGCGCTGTCAAGAATAAACCTCAACTAATTACTAATCGCATATATGAATAATACATTAAACTAGGTAAGCATATTGTATGGATATGTGTGAAATAAGGATACAGAAAAAAAAAATCAAAACATGACTAGCGCCTGCTTATGTAAAAGCCGGAATCAACTTCTAAACGCTCGTCATAGAATCAATGCATTGTAGAAAGAATCGTGACTGCGATGTGCGGCTATTTATTTGTGAAAATAATATTATGAATGTATAAATTTTCCATGGACAGGTATTAACGGATGTTGTCGATCATCGCTAATTACATCGTATTATAATATTATATCTGTAAGCAACAAATAAAATTCCATTTTTCTGCGGTCCATCCTGAAAATACAAAGGATTTATGACAATTCCGTGCAAACTTCATTGTGTGTGTATTCCTAGAATAATATTAAGTTTATTATATAATTCCCAAATCTATAGGTATAATATATATTTTTATAACACTTATAATAGCTTTTTGAGAAATAGAGTTTGCTTGATCGATACTAGATAGCGCTATTTATCGAAAGCACTGTATCTGTTTCTAACGCAGGTATAGCACTTCCACTACTATTCTATACTTTTACTTTCATTGTGTTCGTAAAAATATCGGTCGCGAAGCGTCCGAGTTAGTCGGTTACGGGAAAATTCACTTTCGTTTTACGGAAACGATCCTTCCGTCTAGTCTAGATAAGCGGACGCTCGCTCTTTAGGAACTGCGAAGGATGGAATTTATTTTTCCGCAATCGCCCTGATGCGTGTAAATAAATATTTATGTAACAGGAATGTTCTACAGGATGCTCGTTTAATATATGTATGTACCGAAAAAAGGCGTTTAACTACGAGGTGGCTGGTGGCGTTTTTTATTTCTAATTTAATCGAGCGCGCGTTGAAAACGGATCGTGTTAGGTAAAAAGTCGTGCATGGAAGACCCAATTGAATTATTCATGTAGAAATTTGCGATGGAATTATTATTTTAATGGCAACCGTTGTTCTCGGTATATCTGCTTGTATCAGTCAATATTTATCTGTTTAATTATTTCTGCTTTATATTATGTAGAATGTACAGATGTACTTACGCATTTTATTGAAGAGAAAGTAAAAATAAATTTAAGTTTCATTCAGTAGTGAAAATATTGCTTTTACAAATGTAAAAAGCTTTATCTGTGGTTTTTGGTTAAGAAAGGATTTGAAATGCTAATTTCTGAATATCTGGATTTTTTACGCCAAAAAAATAATTTTCTTTGGTTTCTAAACTTACAATGAACTTGTAACATATACTTCATTGGTTCTCAGGTTTAATAAGAGAGAAAAGAAAAAAATTCTGTCAACGCCATATAAAAGTACGTAGGAAAATTCTAATACAAGTTTCATGAGATCTTCACGACTTGTCATAACAATCCACCATTGTATGTTGTCTTTAGGAGTAAATAATATACTGCAGTAGCTGTTGTATAATTTATTGATGATTAAATAATATTAGTTTACTTAATTCCTTCCTTATTGATTTTGCTTGTATTTTTTCTGTAAACTTCTTCGCTAAATTGTGAAATCTAATTTTGCTATAAGACGATATTATGGTATTACTTAAAATTGAAACATGAGTTTCTTTCAGAGGTGATATATCTAACGAATGATGGGATAAACTAGAAAAAATGTTTTGATGAACATGACTTGATAGTAAATAAACAAATGTCGTTAGAAAGTTTTCTTCTTGTGGAATCTTGTTTCGTGTTAGGACCATTACTTTCCGAATTTATTTTTCAGTGAACTGGCAAATATGTCGTACCTCCTTTGATGGGCAGATTAATTTACCTAAGAAATAGTGAAGAAAATTTAAAGAAATATATATGTTATACATCATTTATTTACCTCTACCCTTTGTTTTCAGGAATATCAAGTGATTCTAAATAAAAATATACATTTTTTAGATTTTCTTTGTCGAAATTCAATGTTGGAATAACTCCCTCTTTAATTCGCACAATCTGTCCCGTTCTATCAAAATCCTTTTCGAGGAAATGTAGTGAACAAACATATGCACGCTTACTTTTGCAAGGATTTATGGTACCCCCTGTAACAGTAATCCACACAACAATGATTGAGCATTCCACAAACAATTATTTCACATGGAAACACTAAGTATTATCATAATTTCAGAATATTTTTGAGCTTTGGCATTATTCTGCAACTTACATATGAAAAGTTAGTTTTCCGTCATCTTTGTAACTATTGCTTTTGCAGGATTTTACACGACATGACGGCATCACTTTTCTTTAGGAAAAACTACCTGGATTAATTGTCATATAAGCCCAATTGTTAATTCCATAATATGCATACTTACACCACAGCCTTACACGTAAAATAAAAATATCGGGTGAATAATATATAATATTCGAAACAGTCCGTGAAAGAATAAAGCAAAGAAATTAAATAAAACAATCAAAGTGCAAGGTTAGGGAACATCAGTAACACTTGTCAACTTGCAAAAAACTTAACGTGACTTAACGCAAATACTTCCTAAAGAAAACTAACGTAAGCATGACGCTACATGAAACATGACGCAAATAATGACGCTTGTGTACCAAGATGTCCTTTGATTGTGCGCCATAGCGATGCGCATACGGTTCATTAGCAGTCTATCAGGTCTGTGGTATCTACCGATTTCATGAAAGGACCTGCAAAAACTTCGCAGAAATATGCAGTCGCCCAGAATGTAATCCACAGCTCGTAACTTTTCTCCCGGCATACAAAAATCACTAACTCGAAGTTTTACTAATATTCTGAAAGAATTCAGGATTCGGTATATTTTACGATTATCTACAGCTTTGTATACATGTTTGGAAGTACAAGCTACTTACTTTTATGGTTATAGTGCTGTAAGGAAAAAACGTCTCTTGCCTTACATGTTTAGAAAAAAACTCGTTTTATAAAAGCCTTTTGTCGCACTATATAAGTTTAGAAAACGAGTGTTTACAGCACCGCATCAGTTTATGAAATTGATGTTTTAATATGCTATTGTAGTTAGTTTAATAACTCCATGATGCTTCGTGAAGATTTAAAACAAAGTATAAAAAGTTTTGCAAAACAATTAATCGCACCTCAGATTCTTGTGGTACTAATCAATGATTATAGCGAAATTATTATCATCAGATCATTATCAAGGGTAATTGCAAATCCGTCCAACGATAAGTCACTTCCACGATGTCGTGCATCACAGTAATCATCATTAACGACTGAAAGGAACGTCATCGTACTAGTCTAGTCTAGTCGGCCACGCCGAACCGGTCTGACGTATTCTCATGCACGCGTTCGTTCTTCTGTTCTCCAAACAAATGAACATCGGCGGTGACGAACCAAGGCACAACCACACAACACACCACAGGACGGGTAGCGAGTTACAAAATATAATGTGAGGCGGCCACGGTGCAGCATCGAGTGCTTCGCGGTTAGTTTATTTGGTAACTCAAAGCGATGCGCACGCGAGTTTTTTAAAAGCGATCGACGTTTGCCAGCATCCGAAAAACACCGCAATTGTTTCATACACCGTAATTTGCGTTCTGTGACTTCGGACATTTTTATTCATTATATTTATTCGGTATTTTAAATAAATTTAATGATATAAACTTAAGTTATATAAGAATATTCAAATCGTCTATATATTGAAAAAAAAAAAAAACAAAATTGGACAGATTACTGCTATTAATTTTGAAATACTCGTAATATATATTGTGTGGAAGTTAAGTTGCTTTAAAGAGAACTATTGTGGATCCAATATTTGTAAAAAAATTATACGTTTATTATTTATATTACTACCACTGGGATAATAACATTTTTAACGAAAAATAAAGATGTGCAGCTTTTATAAATACTCTTTACTGGTAAGTTTAACCTCAATGATGGATATTTTTTGTCTTGTAATATAGTATAATGTATTGACATAAATATATTAATTTAGTTGCATTGAAAGAAAGAATTTTGCATTTACTTCGTGACTTTTTAGTGTCAAAATAATTTATATTTTTAAAATTTTGTTTTCTTTTTCAAATGAAGACATCTTAGCCTGCTGGGTCGTCATTACATAACACTAATAGCGTTTTCGACTTATTGCACTTTACGCGTGGAGTATATATATCTCCCTTACTAATATTATGTATTAAAATAAGATGGAAATACAATCAGTGGATAAAAGTGCAGTAAGTCGAAAACTCTATAAAGTTATGTTTATTTTGATATTATCTATCACTAATATTTTGCAAAAGTACTTCAAGGAGTTTCTTCCTATTCAGAGCTCTGTACAATTCCATTTGGAAAGCATTCAATGTGTTGTGAGGGCGGCTTCAATGCTGTATCATATTTACAAAACGCTATGTAAAATTGCCGTATTCTACCAGTTCTTTGCCTTTGACCAACTTCTTGAAAACTCCTCCTCATACATAATATACAGAGTGTCGCACGACGAATGTCAGCGATCTCTATATATGGAAAACTATTCACTAGAAAAAATTTTACATTTTACTGTATACTAATATGGATTTGGACTAATCGAGTAAAATATGCACGACTCTCTAGCAGTTTCGATTATACATAGTGTTGACATTAACTTTCTTGTTTTAAATGCAACACTCTGTATACCTTTATATTTTTGAATTGCTCTTAAAATTCTAATACAAAATTTTGTAGTATACGTTTTAAAACGATTACGGACGGTTTCTGTTTCTGTGGATACCGCGGAGCGAAAGTGTCATATCATTAAAAAATACTAAATTGGTTCCTATTTTTAAAAAGGGCGACTAAGTTACTACCAGACAATTACCGCCCTGTAGCTCTTACATCTCGTTTCTCAAAGATATTTTGAATATTGTTTTTTATATAGGCTGGGGGCATTTCTGTCTCACTTTAATAATATCACAAATTGCCAACATAGCTTTAGAAAGAATGTCTCTACGTCTACTGCTTTAAATACTTTTATTAATGAAATTATGGCTTCAATTTGAAAATGGTAGCTAGTGGGTATTTTTTTGGATTTGAGTAAAATATTCGATTGTGTTTCTCATGATATTCTTTTAAATAAATTGTAGGCCTATGGCATTAGAGGGATTGCTTTTAATTGGATTGAGTCTTTCTTGCGAAACAGAACCCAATATGTCAATATCACATTACTGCCTTCACAAAATTTTGCTTCGGAAGTTTTGCCCATAAATGTTGGAGTTCCTCAGGGCTCAATTTTAGGCCCTGTACTTTTTTTACTTTATATTAACGATTTTCCTTTGAACTTAGACAAAGCTACAATTACTTTATGTGCAGATGATATTGCTTTAGTAGTGACAGATAAAGATCATCCGATTTTGACTGACACTTGTAATAATTTATTGAGTAATGCATCTATTTGGTTTACAATGAATAGGATTCTTGTCAATGAAGATAAAAGCAGTTATTTTCGTTTTCATCTATATTAGCCTGCGACAGGTTTTTACCTAGACTTGTCAGTGGGTAGCAGACAGCTTACAAATACAGACTGTACTAAATTTTTGGGAGTGTGGGTAGATCGATCTCTCAATTGTAGGGTCCATTGTGAGAGTCTACTACCCAGACTAAATTCACTTTGTTTTTTATTTAGAAACTTAAAGCCAATTTTAACGCATCAGCAGATGATTGGTGTGTACTACGCTTACGTTTTTAGCAGACTTTCTTACGGGATTATATTTTGGGGAAATTTAACCATGGCCAAAGATATTTTTATCACCCAGAAACGTATTGTCCGTTGCATAACCGCCCTAAAAGCTACTGAGTCTTGCAGACCAGTTTATACCAGTTACAAATTATTAACTCTTCCTGGTATTCTTATTCTTGAGCTTGCTCTTTATGCTTACAACAATTTTTATAAGTTTCAACTTATTAAAGATAAATATGATTATAATATCAGATATAGAAGTGACATAGCCACACCCAGGTCTAAATTAACCTTATATCAGCAATCCCCACAGGTTCTTGCTATCAAAATATATAATAAAATTCCTACCCATTGGAAAGATTTAAGCCGTTGGCGTTTTAAACGGTTTATGCCTGATCTATTAGTAGTGAATGCTTTTTACTCTCTACAGTTTTTTTCCAGTTACCAGTTGTATTTACTTCACGGGCAAGTACGTACTCGTTTGCCAAAATAAATGCCTTCATTTCTACTGTCAGCTGAGAAAGCTAGAATCAAAACTGATTTTAACATCCTTGTAAGACGCATGATGTTGTACAGTCTATAGCTATGAATATTCAAAAGACACAACCCTTATTTTTTTTTCTTCCTTTGCCAAGGTAAGACGTTGGGTATTGTGAAAAATATGATTCTGGATTAAAATGAATTGCCTTTTGTTGATAGTTTATCACCATCAATTTGTTCTGGAATTACTTAGGAACTCGAGAGGGTTAGCACCAAATTTTAAAATAATTTTTACGACAATTTTATATATTAATCAACATTTTATATCTGGTACTGCTTTAATCGCATCAATAAGCTATTATTAAAATTAGCTTTAGTAACTAATTAATAATCTTTCTTCTGCACTAGTGAAAGCATTATTTTTCATAAAGTCTAATTAGTTGCTGGGGTAAATGAACGTGTACTCGCCACTAAATCAATAAAAGAAATATAATTATATATTTATTAATACATATATTAACCACTAAATTCTTCAATTAAGTTGTTGGTTTTAATTTTTTGTTTGTTTTCCCCGTAAATTATTAATGCTTATTATAAAATTGTAGTTTTACATCCGTTGTATTTGTACCAGAACTAACTACGTGCATAGAATTTTCAATGCCTACATTAATTACCATTGTCGACAACCAGTCATATGTTCAGCCTTTTGTTTTTATTAACTATAGAAAACTTTTCCGGTTAAATTTTGACGGTCGAAACTTCTTCCTCTTTACAATCTACTCGCTGCGCTGGAGGCTCAACGTACAAAAAATTATCGTGTAAATTACTGGTTTTTACACGAAACACCTGCTTCGGTAACTGTAAAAAACCGTAACAACCACCATTAAAATCAATTCCATACTTGTCACACGCCGACAAGGTTATAAAAAGTACATACTACGTACACCGTATTCATCATTAACGAGATCTATCGACAATGGGCAACATATCTTCGGAATTCCATCACTGAAGAAACGATTAAATAGCAGTTATTTAACCGCCAAGAGCATGGTAAATAAATAAGGAATGACCTTGAAGGTGCGATATACCCAAGCAAGATTAATTGTTTATCGCTGCGGCTGTTTATTGAAACGGCGTTCTAAAACAATAAAAATTTTTCCTGCAGAAGTTTAAATTCTGTAATTTACCAGATAAATCGGTACACAGGGTGTGCCGTCGAATTTGCTAGTGTTCTGTTTGAAACAAGTTTTATCGGTTAAAATTCTTCAAAATATCGGTTAAAATGTATTCATTTTGCAGATAGGTTTTTGAACATCCCGTATGTGATATAGTGATTATTGCTATCACACTGCTTTGAGATTAGTGGAACATCTAAATGTCTAATACCCTAAGAAATTCTTGATTTCTAACCTACACTGTAAAAAAATGTCTAGTAAAATTACATGTAAAATCGATGGTAACAAAGTTGCCTACGATATTACAGGTAAATTTACTTCATACAGTAAAATTTCTATCCACCAGTACATTTCAACGCTGATGTATTTTTCAAACGTTGTTCTGTAAAATTCATATGTAATATTTATATAAATTGTATATTTACCCAACAGTCAAGTAAATTTGGCATGTAATTTTATAAGGAAGGCAGGTAAAAATACTAAGAAGGTGAATATTAGAGGTGTAAATATACATTGCACAGAAAATTCTCTTGCATGTGTGATTCTGATTACAACCTTATTACTTTTTACAGCATACTGTAACTCGAATTAAATTCCTGTTTAGAGTGCCGATGATTCCAATATCAATTTGGTAACATTGAGGAATATAAATTGTATAATTTTACTTAGACATCACCATTAATATTCCGTAATGTTCTCAAATACACGTATGGATATCACAGGCTACTATAAATAGTAATTTAATTAAAGAGAAAGTATGCTTACTATAGGATTATAAAACATAATAAGTACCAAAACAATAAAGTTCTTAGTTATTAGTAGACAATTTTGTTACAGCTTCAGAACGTCAATGTTGTTGAGTTATAGGAATAAAACTAAGAATAAGCAAATACATATTTTATTAATCTTCAGGGGGGTTATTCTCGAATCTGAGGGAGTGGAAATTCCGAGAGAATTGTCAAAAAATTCCTACGATCTCAATAGTTGGTATTCTCGAGTTGAATTTCTCACGTTTTCGTAGGAAAGCACTCCCGAAAGATTCCCCGGTATTTTCTCCTACAAATAAGCAGGAGAATTTGCATGAGAAATTGAATCGGCTTCGCTCGGTTTTATTTCGGCGGTTTACGGCTGTTGATATGTGGTTGTATTCGTGAATTATATCTTATTTAAATATTTGATAGTAGAATAACGAACAATAATATATAGCTTCCAAGTAAAGCAGCTTGAATTAATATGATATCTTATATATTCTCCCCTAATTTTATATATACCTATATTGTGCGATGGATGCAGAAAATATTTACTGACCGAGAAAATATTTCAAAACTTGAACATGAATGCAGTTAAGCGATAATTTGTTTAAATTATACTTGTATATGAATAAAGCTTCAGTCAGATATATAATTCAATAATTATAAGCTTAGCGGCGAAATCCGAGCTATTCAATACAAGATATTTGGTTATGTACTGTTTTATCAGTCGTGGTCTTGCTTTTGTGTAGCTGTAACATGTCTAGATTTTTTCTTTGCCATGATTTTTATTTTTAAAAATGCCATGAGATAATATCGATCAATGTAAAGAAAACGATCACTATATTTTCAATTAAAAAGAACTGTTATAAATACATCTCTTTCTACCGCCGTTTCTATTGGTTCTTTCCCATCCCTTCCTAATATATGACTTGACAACAACGTGCTATAATTCCCCGGGAGTAAACGTAGGAAAGATATTCCCTGTTAGTTCGAGAATACCACATTTTTAGTAACGGGGAGTTAGTGGTGAATGTTATTCTCTGGGAGTGAAAACTTTCCATCGGTTCGAGAATAACCCCCCAGTAGAATAAGAAATATAAATTTTCTTTATCTGACATTTCATGGCTCCGAACCAAATGCTATCAAATTCATTGAATTTTGCTCTGAAACAAAAAAAGAGAAACAAATGTTGCTTCCATTATATTATTATATATCAGTAAATAGATCAAATGAAATTAATGTAAATAGGTACCTACAGCTTGTGCACGAATAAATATTCCACTACAAAAAGGAAAAGATAAATATAATTTTTACTTATCGCAGCACCCAATTGATGAATAATCATTAAAAACGACTACTGAATTATTACAGCCAAGTTATCTTTAAAAAGTCTCTATATATTATATATTATACAAAAACGAATACAAATTGCATCATAGGTTCTCACAGTTCTCCACACCGGGAGCAAGATCCTGAGATGCAATTACTGTAAATATAAATACATTATTTCTTTATAAAAGTAATGTATTAAAGGTTTTGTTTTAAGTAAATAAGCTGTAACAGTTTAAAATTCGTTTTAATTTTAACGGTGAATCGTGGATAATAGTGAAATTTTTAATCAATTTGTGTTTATATTCATGGAGCCATAAATAATTTATGAAAACATTAGGTCATGTTTAATATTGGCGTCTGTTCCATCATGAATCAGAATATCCTTCAAAGTACTAACAATAAGTAAAATCGGTGAAATATTTAAAGAAAAAAAGAATGGCTGTTTTGATTCGATAACTGGTGATTTATCGGAAAAAGAAAATGCAATTATATCCAAGCAAGACTTAGGTTATAAAAAATACCTAAAAATGGAAAATATAATCTCATGCAATGCATTTCATTGTGTCTTTCATACAATATTACTGAAAATTAGCTAATTCATACTTTATGACGTTAGAGAAGTTTATTATTTCTTGCAAGTTCTTTTTTAGAAAATAGATCTCAATACTTAGATAATGGCATTGAAAACTAGTCGATAAAACAAGCAAATTATGGAGTGGCACAGGGATCAGTAGTGAGGCCCATCTTCTTTTATTTTGTATTCGAATGACATTCCTAATCATATTACCGACAAAAATATTGTATATTATACCAACGACACCACAATCTTGATAGCTAATAAAAGTATAAAAAGAAATGTGCCAAAATTCAATATTCCAACTGTGTTTAAATAAACAGAAAACTCAAACATTAATTTAAATTCTTATAATGAATTGCGAGTCAAACGTTATGAAATTTAAAAACAATAATTAGGTAGTTCCGATCTTCTGTGCTATTTGGTTATGGTACGATTACTACGAGGAAAAAACTAAAAGTAAATTTTATGACTCCTGCACACGTCTTTGCAAAAAACTTCAAATCATGACGTGTAGAAACCATTTTTCAAATGCTCGCGCATTCAGATAATTCAACTTCTTATACACACAGAAAAATGCACGCTTACCTTAAATAAATTTGTTTTGAACCAAATAAATCTACGTTTTGAATATCCGCGAGACAAAAACTTCTTAAGGCAAGAAAAAAATGGTCTTAACAGCATAATCTTGACGCAGGAGGTGTTTAGCGGTCTTGGATGAAACTACTTTTAGTCTCCACTTAAGAATATCGTTTACTTGCATTAAAAGCCTTGGGGCAAATTGTTAGAATTCTTGAATTAAATCACTTCTCATATCTTTTTAAGAATTAGTAATACTAAAATCATAACGCTTTATACAAGGATAAATATTTATTTCTATCAAATAAAAAGTACCTGTTATTGATGTGAAATAAATACTTGGTTTACAATTAGCTGCAATCTCTATTTACTTGCACTAAGCAAATATATTCTCTAGTTAAGAATATTCATCCAAACAAAAGTTTTCTTGAATTAAAACTTTAAATTTTCTTAGTGGTAAAAGATTTACTTAGAAAAAAGTTATTTCATTGTCTCCATAAGAAAATTGTATTAAAACAATATCTTGGTTTGAACACATCTTGTAAGAAAAATAACTTAAATTCACAAAAATGCCGTAAAAATAATATTTTGTTACACATGCCATAAAGTTGAAAATATTTTCCTTATATACATAGATCATATAGTAGACCGTAACCGGCTTGCAAGCTCCAGATTAAAAAATTCGACTAGCATTTTGAAAGACTCTAATGAACCAATTCTGGGAAGCATCCTGTATAAACAGAAAGCAGTAGGGATGAGTGAAAACTCTAATAAACATAACAATGAATATAAAAAGGAAACTATAACAGCATCTCGCCATTTTTTATAATGCCAACTTCTCCATCGGGAGCTAACGATGTCGAATTTAGCATAATCTTTGCATCCATGTTTAAAACATTAATAGCGCATGCCTTAATCATGAGGCAAGGAAATGAGTATGGAAGAATCTTGCATGTTTAATTGAATTGCCATTAAATAAAGTTATGGATCTCTAAGAACGAAGGCCAAATTCTAAATAGTTTTTTCATTCAAATGAAGTAAATGATTCTGTATTTTTTTCTAACATTTACAAAATGCATTTCTACAAGCAATTAACTATATGTAGATAAAACTGCTTAGGACATAATCCTTTCGAAACCGCCAATAGCTGTAATCAAGTAAAAGTTATTGCTCAATGTTTACGAGTAAGACATCTGCTAACGACTGCAATAAACGGGTAACAATGTACAGTAAGAGGTATGAGTCTGATTTAAACCTAATGTATTTAATGTACCAATTTATTTATTACAATGTAACAGGTGAAGATTGGCTATTATTATTGGGGTTTAGTTTTTATTTTACAAATTAAATCGGGTACCTGTGTTGTAAAGCTGTAATTATGGAAATGATATGCTGTTATTAACCACTAGTATATACAAAAGAAAATTGCATGAATAAAGTAAGGAAATATACCATAGAGAATTGAGGGCAGTCATGCATTTAATTCTGCAACAAAGTGTAAGGTTTCTTTTAGATACGCTATGTTCCTCAAGTACCTCAAGTAACAATTTTTCCGTGTAAATGAATCATAATGTATGAATTTCAAAGGTTAATTTCCGGATAAAAAGATTGTAATATATTTGTTTATTAAAGTAATCGAAACTACTACTAATCAATAACACTTTTCACTTTGCCAAGTTGAGGTGGAATTCACTTCTACCTCGAAATCCGCAGGAATCTATGTAGGCACAATTATCGTATCCTGGAGACGTTCTAAAGAATGAGATCCCCCGCTTAGTAGGAATTTAGTCGATCACGTGTAGTTTATTTAATTTTAAAAAGGTGACTGTAAAACTGATCTAATTTATTTGTTGTATAAGTTACCTATTGCTGAAAATAAATGATACATTTTATATAACATTTATATACGTTAAATTCACCTATATTTAAAAGGGCTATATGAAAGGGCGAATATTGAAATGGAGACCGTGCTCATACTCGCAAAGCTAAGGTTTCTGGCCCATTGATACAAATAACTATTATTTATTTTGTTGGCCAACGATTTGGTATGCAGTTGCACTAAAGAACAATTAAATTTTGGACAGCCTGTAGATAATACAAGAAATCTAAAAATTGCGGCAGAAACGTCAGGATTTCTTCCATCGATAGTCTTAATTTTAGCGTTCTCGGTTAAAATTTCGCGACAGTACATAATGTTAAACATCATGATGTAAATCCAAAAAAGTCGAAATATCTCCAAAACGGCTTAGGTATAGGGAATACTAGTAAGGGTACCTCTAGAATAACGTTTAGATTTCAAAAGTGCAAAGAAAACTATACCATTCCATTTGAAATAAGAAAGTTGATGTCAATTTCCAGTGTTTCCGGAAGTGTAGCCAATGAAAATATTTTCAGGGCATAGATTTTATGACACTATTTACGTATGCAACTTTACAGAAATTAATTATTACTAGGAGGCCCAATATTTCTAATGGACGGTATCAATCAGCCTGTATAACAATGTTTATGATAATTTAAATTGTGTCAATCGGTCTTAGCGAAAGAATTTGTTTGTACATTGATAAAAACTGCTAAAAGTTATGGATGAAAATAAACGATTTAGTGCAAGTTACAATCACTTAGATGTCCCTTTCTTTAAAGCACTACCGCCTTCCGAACCTTTTTTATCCGGAAGCTGAGATTCACAAGGAAGTTATTAAGCGATCCGTAATGTGATTTTCCCATAACCGTGTGACGAAACCCGTGCGGCATATATGAATAGAATACAGGCGGAGGAGAGTCTTATTATACGATCACTAATCGTTCACTTGATGTTCGAGTCGTCTGTATAGCTATTCAGGTATATACTGGAGAATGTAACGCGAAATTTACGCTTAATGGACCTTGCTACAGCGCGATTTAGAAACATACCCGTCTAGCTCTGGCTCATGTGCACTGGAGTTTTAATGCTTATTACATGTTTTATGCTTGAGTCATTAAGCGTATGCGAATTAACATATTAGAGAAGCGAACTTGCGTATATATATATATATAACTGCGGCAAAAAGCGGAAAATATGTTGTAGGAAGTAGTTTGGATATTCGTAATTTCGAGTGCCGTGAACCGTATATAAATGGAGCGAATCATTTCAATTCTTTTCGTTAGTGATTTAGCTTGAACTACGAGAAGAAATTGTAGGTGGAGAACAGTTATATAACGATGAATGAAATTATTGGTTGTGAAATTAATCTCTGCAAATTGCCTACCAAAGTAGCCTTCTATTCTGCTTTGGGTACTGTTGCTTTCTTCTTTATTATGGTTTCCCTTTAAATCAGTGATTCCCAAAGTGGTCCAGGTGGACCCCCAGGGGTCCACGGGAGACTCGACGGGGGTCTACGTTGGCGTGACAAAAAAATGGGGGTTCACAATTCGTGAACGGGGGTCCACGAAAATGTATCTGGTTTCGATAGTGAAGAACTAAAATGTTGGCTTGAGTTCACCTATCAATGTAAGAAGATAATATTTTAAGAAGCTCAGTGACTATTACTTGTAAAAACTTCCATATTCCATATTCAGTACAACGTGTCGAGTTTCTGGAAAGTAAAGATCCAGATTTAAAAGAAAACCTGATCAATTTGAAAGCAGACATCGCGTATTTGACAGATTTGTTCAAAAAATTTAATGACATTAACTTACAATTACAAGGGGACAGCCTCAATTTAATAAAAACAAAGGGTGTAATTTCAGCTTTTCTTGGAAAATTTAAATTTATGAAGCAAAATATTAGTCGGCGCGAATTTTCCCAGTTTCCAAACTTGGCACAGGTAGAATGCCTTGATGAGGATATTCACACATACGTTCAACATTTAATTGCCCTGCATGATGACTTTAAAATCAGATTTGAAGATATTCTGACGATGGAAATATCACCATGTATCATAAATCCACTTGATGAAACGGCAGTGGAGAATGTGATATTACAAGAGGAGCTACTCGGGCTTAGCACTAATGAGGAACTGAAGGTGAAATTTATCAAACATTTTGGCTGCAGGCAGAAATACCCGAAAAATATCCTGGACTGTGGGGAATTGCGAGAAAGCTTTTGATAGCGTTTCCCTCGTCATATCTTGTCCAGAAAAGTTTTAGTGTCGTTACAAACCTTTTAACAAAAAAAAAGGAGCAGATTGAATATCACAGAACGGGGAGATTTGCGGTTATTCCTAACAAAACTGAAGCCAAATATTGATAATTTGCTGTCAATACATCGAGTACGTCTCTCCCACTAAAATTATGTTTATTTTGTGATTGTCATTGTAGAAGTTACGTTACGTTATTAATATTTAATTTTAATTATATTACGACTGTTATCATATTACAATGTAATATGATAACAATAATAATTAATAGTGTTATGATAACATATTTGAATAAATACAACACAAGGAAATATACTATTTTTCTTTTTATTTTTACCACTCCGAATGGGGAGTTTTCTAAATAAAATATGTGAGAATTGATTGGTTTCTTGTGCTGTGAGTAGATGTCAAAGGAGTAAAGTTGGATGGCATCACTTTTTTGATTGGCTAACTTTACTTTTGTTGACATCCACTTACAGCACAATCAATTAATTAATTAACCAATGACTCAGCCGCAACGCAAACTTCCATAGCTAGATCTAATCTTCACATTTTTTGTCGAGTTTTGGAAATATGGTAGAAATGTAGCTGCAGGGGGTCCACCGGAACCAGCAAAACTTTCAAAGTGGTCTATGAGAAAAAAAAGTTTGGGAGCCTCTGCTTTAAATGATTGATTTGTGCCGTCTGCTCCGATGGATGCACTGCGTATAGAAGCTAAGGAACCTCCACTGGATTTGCGACGTAAATTTCTTGTTACTAAGTACCGTCAACTCAGAGTAACTTTGTCACCTGGTGCGGCATTTTAGATTGTTCCTAGTTAGTTTTTTTCTAGTTAATTTAGCTGAAAGCGGTGATGCCAATGCCGGTACTTCTACATCTGGCATCATTCCCACAAAGACAACCAATCCCGGTCTATAATTATTAATCGCGGTCGTGATGATGCTGGCTTAAAACGTGGGGCAAAGTGGATTTGTGGTTTATGTAATGAAGAGAGTAACGATGCCTATTTTGTATGTTCAAGGTGTGACGATGAGTCAGAAGGAGATAAAGATCCGTTTGTGGATAATAGTGATGATGACGCTACATTTGACCCTTCGCAGAATACGAAAATAAGGGAACTAATCCCGAAAACCTCAAAAAAACCTATTCTTTATTTGGTGGTTGATAACGTTTGCTTGTGCTTCTTGTTTATATTATGATTAGTTATTGTTAAAATATATATTACCATTAACCTCGGAAATAACATAATTTTATAATATTACCATCTTTATGTATTAGCTACCAAACGACTACAACTATATTTTTTTTTTTTGCTTTATTATTACGCTGTACATATGGGATAAGTATGACGTTACAATATAAACTGAGTGTGGACTATTAAAACTGGGCGTGCCGTTGTACTTAGCTAATAAAATAATATTATATAATAACACATTATAATATGTCATTGCGAACGCTAGAGCAACAACAACTGAAGTAGAAACTTGGCATTGAACTTGTTCCTTGGACTTGTTTCTACTGCAGATCTAGACACCAGATATCAATAATGATATAATGATATTATTTTTCAACTGTCAGCTGTTAGGTACGTACTAGGTACCTATAATATAAATCACGATATTTAATATGTATAAACGTAGTCTATAACAACTTGTTTTGCTCTTATTAAGAACCCAGTATTGTGTACAGTATACAAGTATGCAGAGGAGTAATCTTAAAATCTTATTCATTCTAATTTTACAGGTATTCACCTAATATATACTTTACATTTTAACCTTTTCATTTGAGGTACTATATATAAACATAATTGTAAATATTCCCAATGTAACAGCAACAATGTTGTAGGATTTAGCAATGTTCTCATAACTTTATTGAAAAGTTCACTTGTGCGTATATTACATATCTCTATCAAGCAGTTATTAATGCCATAACTGTTTTTTTTATGAATATCACCTTTGCAACTATGTTATGCATGAATTCCTTCCATCGCAATTGAGTGGAAATGTTTCGATGCGTTTTGTGGCGCTTGCGAAATTTAAATTACACGACGCAATGCAGAAAAGCTTGCGATGTTAGGCAGAAAACGCAGATGCTCCTGTTAATATATTACGTAAAAGATTCACTTCAAACGATTATGGAACGTTAGAAGAATTTCGTAAGGAATTGCTTGTAATTGTTGACATAAATAAGGATATTGACAAAGCGATTTCGTGTAAAATTGAATGGAAATTATATTCTCAGAAGTGCAAGTGTTTGTTGTTGACTATTTTAACAAAGTTTTTTTTTTTAAATTTAAAACTCGATTAATGTGAAAATGTTCTGTCTAAGTCTTGATGGGTAATTATGTGAAATATATCAATTTCAACAAATTTTATGTTCAGTTGTTTGCTGTAAGTCAGCTAAATTATCTACAGGTGTTTTAAAAATGCTGTTTTTTTATATAATGCCATAAAAAGAAGTCACATAAACTTGAAGGCCACGTGATTTCTATGATTCTATGTCAATCGCATCAATGTTTCAACTGTATATCTTGTTGAAAATAACATTTCTGGTTTTAAATTTTGATTATATGTGCTATTTGGAAAAAATGATGTTGAATAAACTTTTAATTGTAATCATTACTCTGCTCTGGTATTCTGTTTGCGTCAGATTCGTATTCATCGCCAGGTATTTGTAAAATAATCAGTGTAATAATATATTTTGAACAGTTCTGCTGCCTATGCAAATGTATTATTTAAAATAAGATCACGGAATGTTAAAATTGCCAATAAAACTACAAACAACGAATGCATAATGTATGTATGTACGAAAAAGAAACCATTAAAACATGCATGCGTATGGAAATTTCCTTATTGGGTAACTTACCTTGAAATATGCGCTGCAAATGTTATCATCATTATTGAAGTAAAATTATCTATTTTTAGATTTTGGATTACTAGCCTAATTTAGCAATACATCCATGGCGATTTTATTTGAATACTCAGTAAACCTTTTTGTAATAATAGGTTGGATTTGTACAACGCAAAGCCTCGGGAATGTATTGTAATTTTAGGAAATTTATATTTCAATTAAATCTAAATTTCATTAACTTTATTATGGTTTGCACAATAGAGGAATAGCATTTGTATTAGGTATTAATTGTGTAAGGTTTTATTGAAATACCTATAAAATTTCTAATTCCCATAGTTATATAAACATATGCTTCTACATATCATTATAGACAAGTTTCGTCTAGTATTTTGATGAATGTATTTATTACCCTTACAAAACTTTATATAAATGGAATTTAGAAATTATAGAATACAAGCATAATTAATTTTACTTTATTTTGTAACCGTATCATTAAGAAGCACTATACTCGTCGCCCATCCGCCTTGGGAATGGCTATTTTAGAAATAAATAAGGAATTAAACGTCAGAAGAATTAATTAAAATTTTGTGTTTGTAAGAGGAAAAATCTTCCGAAATAGACTTCTGGCCGCCCGTGTTGCCGGGGCATCTCCAATTTTAACCGACTAAAAAAAAAAACCCTCGGCTGGATTGAGTTCGAGTCCTCCTGCAACCACCTAAGCATTACTTCAGGAGGGTTACGCCCAAAATTAGTCTGGCTATACTCCATGGCTAGTTATGGTTAAGATCTTCCGTGCAATAACTGCTACTGCCTTCCATGTCATCTCGCTTTCCAATATTGTGTTGACTAGATTTGATTTGGCGTTGATGTATCCTGTAATCAGTATTGCCTTTGCTTTTTGTGAGGACCATCTTGGCCATTCAAAGATTGTATCCTCCATTGTGTCTCAAGCTACATAATGTACACATGTGTCCAACTCCGATAAGTAGAAACGCTGAAGATAGTCTGGAAAGCACCTGTGTCTCGTCAGCACCTGGACTAAACAGAAACACACCTCAACCGTGTTTCCGCTCCATTCACGTTCCATGTTCCATGATAATTCTCCTGGTCCACATTGTAAAGGATACCTCCCTTGTTCGAGGTCATCTTGCTTGTCCCATTTCTCCGCATCATGACTTGGTGTTTTTCCACAATATCTATTGAAAGTATCCTCGCTAAAACCAGCGGAGCCGCAGTAGAGCCCGTCCTATACGCCCTTGTTATAGACAGTGCTGTTTTTCTGCGTACAGATAATAGCTTTTGTTTGTGTCAGATCTTATCCATTGGCTGGACATACATGCTAGGCATTAATAGTCTTATATTCCTTAAAACTTTGGTTGCTTTTTCAGCAGATTTCAATGCGATAAACAGAAAGTCATCGTATAGGAATGTTGTTGATCAGTTACGGAGGTAAGTGTGGAAGTCAAGTGGAAGTTGTTGATATCTTTAATCAGAAGTATCCTGAATTGCCCAAAATTTCGCAAGAAACCGTTTCCAAAATTCATTCACAGTTTAGAGAACTTTGACATATTCCCCCGATAAAAAGAAAATTCCATTTTGTGGAAGGCAATGTGAAAGTAGATATTTTATTAAGTGTTGCAGAGAATCCAACATCAAGTTCAAGCAAAATAGTTCGAGAAAATAACGTTAACCATACAACTGTTTTAAAATGTTTCCAACAACAAAAACATCATTCCTAGATGATGTTTCTACAGAAATTAGCCGAAGACCAGATCACAGAATACATTGAATTGATTTTTGAACATACTCTAAGGAAGTTCTGGACTAACTTGCCATGACATTGATTTTAATTTATTTTAGAAGTTATCTTTAACCCGTAGGTACGAAAAATTCCTTTTGGCTTCGTTAACTATAAGCATAGCATCACGTGCCAGCCAACAGTGTATTTACATTGTTGCATTTTTTTTTCTCATTTCGCACTTACTCCCAATGAAAAATACATATAATTTTCTTTAATTTAGTTAAAAAAATATTTATTGGTATTTTTACTGCTGTTTGAATTATTATTATCGAATTAGACATGCTCCTGAATCGAGTTAAGAGAAATACAGTTGTACCAATTTACATCTACCAACTGTTACAACACAGTGTTACATTAGTAGATATTTATTAAATATTCTCAGCCAAAAATAATACAATCATTTGCAGCGCTTCAACTCTTTCAGCACTCTAATGTAAATAACTATTACACACTATATTTTTTAGTTACTTTTTTAACACTTTATAAAATTGAGAAAGTAATATAATTAAATTTACCGCACACCAATTGCCCTACATTATAATAAATCCCTAAGCATTGATGCAACAACCGCGAGATGCTAACAGCTTCGCTTGTCATCATCATTATCCGTATGTAGACATCTCCGAAGACATTATGTTACATTCTCTTCTGCCTTGCAGCAATCGCTTGCGTTCCTCTTCTGGATAATTCAGTCTGACCTCGCATGGAATTTATTAGTCGAATTGGCGGTAAATTACAGATGTCGTGATGCGTTACTCCGAAAGTAGTCCTATGAGGTCTCGTGTTCTCCTCGATGATTGTGTAACTTTGCGAAGTTGCGCCGTGAAAGACGTAGGTAATTAGGTAGAGTTCGTAAATGTACACAGTTAATAAAGCAGTGTTTTTTTTCTTTTAGCAATTATGAAGCCTTGTGGTTTGATTTTAATCAGATAAGATTCATAATATTTACTTTGATTGGGCATTGATCGGATTTGCTATAAGGTAGAGCGTGATTTGATAATTTAAGAATGCCAATATGAATAAAATATATGAATACTTACAACAAATTATTAAAAAACTACAAGTGACATATCTAATTTTGTAATATAAAATGTTATATAATACTGTTTCCTAATTGTAATATTAAAAAAGCATAATTTTATTAGATTTATATTGGTCCGAATATTGGTTTACATATATTAAGTATGTACTATTTAATATTAATTCTAAAATCATTGTCAATATGTTTAGAATGTGTGAATACATCATTAAATGTGTAACCTTCTTGAACTGTACACATTGCAGTTTAATGGTAGATCATTTAATTGGAAATTAACGTTCATATAAGAGACGTAATTGTGAAGTGGTTGTGCTTGATATCCAATTAAGAGTATTCATGTTAAGAAGAGAAAAAGAATTTTATTTGCAAAATCATGGAATTTAAATAGTATAAAATGCAATAAAATTTCAATAAAAACTAAAGGATTGCTCAAGTAAGCCTTGAGTTAAAAGATATAGAACAGTATACATATAATAGATAAGATACGTGGTGCCATATTATAATTTTTGTTTAACAAATCCATGAAAATTAATACTTTTTGTATTGATTATTCCACATGGAATTTAAATGCTATCTTCTGAAGTATTTATTTAAATACAGGGTGATGGTTCGAATAGTTATATTCGACTTTTTAAACTTGTAATTTACCAATTTAAATACTATCGTGGAAAAGCAAAAAACCTTATAAGTTTAGCTTACGAGAACTACATTAATAATGTCGAGAATTCTATTTACTACGGCCCTAAACACTTTTGGGCATTTATACAGAATAAGACGGGTAATATTAGAATCCTCGGAGTGGTTAAAAATGACAACACCTAATGCTGTAGTCAATGCCTGTGCGGATTACTTTAAAAGTGCATTGTGTCTAGCGACAATCTGCCTAATTTTCCTGATAGTTCCAATTCACCTGTTACTTTATCGTATATAGCAGAGGATGAGATCGAGTATGCATTGCGTAGGTACACCCACGGAACCCAAAATGTCCGGTCTAATGCGAAGTCTAAACGCAGCGAGCTGTTCGGGTGCGTTCGGAAGTTTACCAGTACCCGCGCCTTCCCCTTGCCTTGCGACTATTCCGTTCTTCTGTGAATTACCCATATTTATGCATTATATAGTTCATTGCGCTATTTCGCAGACAACTTTAGCACAATTTCTACTTTTTTCTTCTTTTAATAACTAGTCGTGGGCAGAAGGTTAGGCCAAAGTGATTCAAAAGTTGAAACGCGAAAAGTGATTGTGAGTTTGGCAAATAAATAATTGACAGTGGAAGTTGTTTATCGTCTATGCTATTGATGATCAGATTATAAAAAGATAATAAAGCAGTAGTTGTCGATTTTCCTTTTCTAAAGCCGTGCTTGTTGTTGTTAATTATGTCATATTTATCTATGAATGAATTTAAACGTGTGATCATGCAATATTCAAAAATCTTTGCAACATTAGATGAAACACAACATTACATAAAATACTATTTAAGAGAATCGAATAATAAATATCTTTTTACCGTTTAATAGTTAGGTATTTCGTATTATTAGATATTTCAAAAAGCATTTTGCTAGTATGTATATATGTATATGTATTTTGACAAACCTTAAAGGCAAATTATTTCAAAATATGGTATTTATAAAGGTTGTTTTTTTGTTTGATGATCAAAGGCGTAGATAAAAATGTGGTAAATGGAAATAAAATAATATACATATTTCAGTGGGGCGGAACAAACAATTTCCGGCTCTATTTCTAAGTCAATACGCTTTCTGGATCTTATCTTATAGAGAGCGTGGCTTCTTCGCTATATATTAGTAAGAGTCCAAAATTGGTACGAATAATAATACATTCAATGGTTTATCAATTTATTGATGATTAAATCGTGAGGGTAGGACATTAATGTTGCGATTCACTGTACATACATATTCACAGTAATAAATAAGTATTTTTTATTAAATTATGAACGTGCACCATAAATTAGAAACGTGCTAAAGATGTAAGAGAAGAGTAAACTATTTACGTAATACATGTTAGTACATGAGCCGATCTACATCTTTGTTGTTTGCTCATTGTAACGAAGAGAAATGCATAACCTCTTTACAGGTCAATAAAGAGTATCTACATGCTTTGAGCAGTACGTGACTGTTCTATTGAGAGGTATACTTATTCATAGCTATTATATCTTATGGCATTACATAAAGACTGTATGTATGCAGTATGATTATTATTGAACTAATACACAAACTTGTATTTTTTTGTGCAATATCCTTCGGTGAAATGAAAATTGCTTATCCATTATCTATTATCTGCGAATGGATTGAACTTTCTACACCTAATAATACAAAACGTGCCCATAGACATTTATTTTTGTGTATAACGCAGATATATGTATCCATAATGAATAACTGACGTATGTATTTACTACTAACAATAAGTATGTGAATATACTACCACAGAGGTCATATCTGTATTTTGTTGCATAACTTCTGCTTTATTATCTGCGTTTTATGAAGTGTGAATGGCCATAAACATGCTTTGTAATGGTCAAGTTACTGTAGGATATTAGTTATTATACATGGTGTCAGACAAATTATATTTGGGACGCTTACAGTAAAAAGCTATACACCAATTTAGGTTACATCAGTAAACTGGATGCACACAAATGCGGCGTATATAAATAAATAAATAAATAAATAAATAAATAAATAAATAAATAAATAAATAAATAAATAAATAAATAAATAAATAAATAAATAAATAAATAAATAAATAAATAAATAAATAAATAAATAAATAAATAAATAAATAAATAAATAAATAAATAAATAAATAAATAAATAAATAAATAAATAAATAAATAAATAAATAAATAAATAAATAAATAAATAAATAAATAAATAAATAAATAAATAAATAAATAAATAAATAAATAAATAAATAAATAAATAAATAAATAAATAAATAAATATATTTGCCATAAAAAAATCTCATTAGATACAGGCAATTGTCAAAGGTATGTTCATAGATATAAAAAAGGTACGTATAAAATACAATAATAAATGAAACAAAAAGCAGTGCGCGCTTCCGCAATACTTATAACGAATAAAAACTAGAAAGATTTATCTCAGCACGTCACAAAATCGTTATAATGGTAAAAGCTGTTTTCTAGTAAAAATTCACGACATGCTACTCGAAATTTTGCAACCCTCTTAATATGGTAGAATGTATTAGAAGATATTCATTCGTGTTTTTCAACAGTTATAGTATTTTTAGAGGTCTATAACATTTAGATGTAGTGATATGTCCTACATTTTTTGCGTTAATTCCTATGATTAAAGTGTTTCAACTTATATTTATTCGAAATCATTCAGAAACATAAACCTATTTGAGGCACAATTCTTACACACGTGCTGCTTTATTGTAGAAAATGAGGGAATTAATAATGTTTCCTTATTTCAAACTTATTTAGAGATAATGCAAAGCAACTGAAATAGATTTTAAACGCAAGACATCTAACCAGAAGATATGAGAGGCAGGATTTCTAGAGCTTTTAAAGAAATTGGCCATAATATGCTTCTGAACGTTAGAAATTCATTTGCGCAACGTTCAAGGACGTGCATAAATAATGAAGGCCGTCATTTTGAAGTTCTTTTATAATTTTTATTGCTGTCTTTATTTTTATAATTTGACATTTCTATTGTTATTAAATTATCTTTATCGTTTTGTTTTTTATTTTAATTTCTACAATTAGAGATTCCAATTCTTAAATTAATGAAAGAAAAAAAACATGTTTGTTAGTAAGCATATAATAACCATTTTTTATACCAAATAGCACATTATTCAAAATTACTCAAAAAGTATTAACTTTAGCTATAGCAAATGCGATTGAAAGAGGACATAATTCTGTATTATATGGCACACAAATATACAAGGTGTTCCATTTGAAAAAAATGAGTTTCGTCTATTTAAAGATGCCTAGCTATATTGTCACTTTAACACCACTTCTTCAATTACATCTGTATCACTGGCTGCTATCAAATTATCATCAACGTAGATGGCGATAATAATCATTTTTCGATCCGCGTTTGAAATAAACACACATGGGTCCGCGTTACTCATTTTGAAACCAAAATTGCGAATGAACGACGTAAATTTTCTATTCCAATGTTTTAGTCCATATAAACTTTTTACTAATTTGCACACACGTCCACTGTTATCGTCATAACCAATAGGTTGTCTCATGTAAACATTTTTATTCAAATCACCACACAGAAAGGCGGTGTTAACATCAAATTGTTTCATTGCAGCGAATCATAAAATTGTACGAATTGATGTAAACTTGTCCACGGGACCAAATGTTTCTTCATAATCAACACTATACTACACCAACACCCGAGTATCCCGGATTCGGGTAGTGCAAAAAGCCGATTGCTGAGAAAGACGGATTTCGACAGTCATAGTTTTAACGAAACGAATTTCTTAACAGCTTGACATCCGGCAACATATTCGGATTCCGTTGAAGATGTTGAAATGGACTGTTGTCTTTTGGATGCCCAACTAACCACACCTGAACCAAGATGAAAAATATCCACTTGTTGATATTCTGGTCTCTGTATCACCTGGAAAATCGGCATAACTAAATCTAAAGCCTGTCCTAGTTTACGGCGCTACAGCGTGGGCGTCGATGGCCCCTACTAGATTGAAGTCCCTCGAGGTACTTCAAAACAGGACGCTACGGCTGATCGCAAAGGCCCCTCGGTTCGTTAGGAACGAGCAGATTCATCGTCATCTGGAAATTCCGACTCTCCAAGATTTCATTAAGCAGATGCTCACCACTGCTTGGGCTCGCGTACAAGTCAGCCTTGATTCAGGCGGTCGTGGAACCCCACGATCGTCTATCAGTCTTTTTATCGTGACAACCGCCTGCCTACCTTTACCTTACTGAGGTAAAACTTCGATAATGTTTACTTTAAATTCTTTTACAAGTTATGCACCAAAAAATTGCGATCACCAAATTCCGCTTGCAGAATAACTTAATATATATAACAAAATTACTTCTGAACCCCACCCCGCGACTTGATCGAAATGGTACATGAACCTCAGCTTCTTACTCTAGTTGAGGTGTACATTCATTGTCATTGTCATCACTAAAACCCATAAAATCACTGCTTTTGAAAACAATACTCATGATGGTTGTACCTTTGATGTATTTAAAAAAGCGTTTTACTGCGTTTATACATGTGTCAAACTTGGTTTTCCTAAATATCGGCTAACAACTCCCATAAATTATTTTGGCAAAGTCTTATTGGCAGTTTGAAATATTGTAACACAAAGGAGTGAGGGTAAAACAGTTAGGAAATAGAATTCTTCTCATCGCTAAAAACCAAATAAATGATTTTCAAATAGAAACCAAACTATCTTTGTCTCTCATAATTTTCTAAGCTGCAGGTAGGTATTTTATTGTAAAACCTTTTAAAATACCATACTTTTTTATTTTATTATTGATCATTATTCTTTGTGACAATCCAACTAGTTGGTAATTGTGGAAACATTTTTCCTTCAATCTTTCTTTTAATCTTTATCGCTACACAAAAAAAAAACAACTGAACCACAGCTAATTATGAGTCTTTATAGGTATTTATCATTGAAATTTATAGTATTTACTGCTTTACACATTGCACCTCTAGAAGGTTAATACTTGCATTGTGACATATACGCGTCATGTATCATATGGAACACCTAATCCATTTTGATGTCACCATTTTTGCTTAATTAAGGAGACATAACAATTCCAACAATTCTCACTTGTTTTAGGCATTATATGGCATCGATTACCACACTTGGTAATTTACTGACGTGCTTAGTAACCAAAAATAGGAAGTACAAACTATTCTTTTTAAATTAACAGACATTTTAAATATTTAATGGTATTAACTGAATTATACAAATCAGTTAATACCATTAAATCCAGTGCAGTCCAGTGCTACTGAAATCGATAATATTAGCGTACACATGCTTAGATTATATCTGCCATCCCTAGAGAATATCATAATAGGTATATGTATTTAACTTTTGTATTAAAAATTCGGTGTATCCTAGTATTTTGAAAGCAGAGCTACTAACCCCAATTTGTAAAACAAAAATAGTAGAGGACTATAAGGACCTTCGACCAATTAGTGTATTACCTGTTTTACCTAAAATATTTGCGAAATCTGTTTCACTACAATTAAATCAATTTGTTGCGAAATCTAATATTATACTAACATATCAGTCTGGCTTTCGTTCTGGTTACGGCTGTGTCAGTGCGCTTACTAGTATTGTTGACATTATAGCCGAGGATGACAAGGGAATTGTGACAGCTTTAGTATTGCTTGATTTTAGTCGCGCCCTCAATACGGTACCCCAATCCACTCTGCTTTCGATATTGAGATGTACTGGCACGGCTAATCCTACGGTAAAATTTTTTGAAGCTTACCTGAAGGA
The DNA here is from genome assembly GCA_949128085.1 of Cetonia aurata. Lineage (NCBI taxonomy): Eukaryota > Metazoa > Arthropoda > Insecta > Coleoptera > Scarabaeidae > Cetonia > Cetonia aurata. The sequence continues at coordinate 62,685,391 of OX421884.1, read as the reverse complement.
TGGGACACTGGTCAACAGTGAAATTGCTTCTTAGGTGAAAGTACCCAATCCTGAATGAATTCAACGTGCTGAACACGAATATCACATTGAAAAAAGTTGATTGGCTCACGTTCCAGAGATATTGACGTTTTGTCCATTGTATAGATGCTATTGCATAATATTGTTGGACAATCAGTAGAGATGCTCCACAAGTCCACTACAAACGGCAGGCCAAAAGAAGTCGAAAGCCAGAAGCAGACTAATGTTTTCTTACCATGTATTATAATATTGACATAAGTACACTTTTTCTGAAATATGCGTAAATGTTTTCTTACCATGTATTATAATATTGACATAAGTACACTTTTTCTGAAATATGCGTACATATTACAGAAAACCCGTAGCCAATTCAGCTTTTTCTTAGTCATTTTCGTGTTCAGCACATTGAATTCATTAAGAAATGACTATTTTCAGCTTGGAAGCATAAACTTTTCGAAAATTTGTTGCCCAGTGTTATCGATAGCTTTATCTCAACTCCTATAACAGCAGTGCATGGAGTTCCCCAGGCAGAAATACTCAACCCTATGTTGTTTAACATTTACACCTCTAATTTACCTATAATGTTAAAGTATTGTAAGTACCATCTGTATATTGTACTTAGATGGTGTCTCCATCTCAATTAGTACAAGCTCAGTTTAGTATAAACCACGATTTTTTGCAAATATGTGCTTTCGCGAGTAAGCACCAGCTACAGATTAACCTTACAAAGCCACAGGTAATCCTATTTGGTAAAAAAAAAAACACCGAGTATTCTGTTCCACTAATCTGAACGGAGTGCTTAAAATTCAAACTTTAACGCCCGTTAATAATGTAAAGAACTTAGGATTGTTTCTTGATAACAATATCCGCTTCTACAACAATATGTCGTGCTTGATTAAAAAATATATTCCACAATTTTCATGCATAGACACGTATTGGATTTATCTACCAAAATGATGCTCTGCGATGCTCTTGCATGGAGCAACTTTACATTCTATGAGAGTATTTACAATTTTTGCATTACGCAACGGTGTAAAAAAAGGATATAGATGGTGCAAAATTCTTGTACTCCATTGATATATGGTCTTCGAGGAAGGTGAGGTGTTACCGCGCAACTAATTCAGTGTGATACCCTAAACATGCAAAACAGGCGTATCTGGCACAGTATACTTTTTTTATGAATGTTATTAAAAATCTCGCTTTAGAATCGATCTGGAGTATTAAACAATTATGTAAACTTGTAACCTAAAAGTTGTATCCTACATTTGTAAATGTTAGTTACTATATTATCTGCTTTCCTTTTCTTTATTGTTTTTTTTAACTTTTTTTTTATTTTATTTTATTTTTTTTTGTCAGCAGGCTAAAGCAAGAGGGCTAGCAATACATGTTTATACATGTACTGCAGCGATTTAGTCTTTTTGGCTATCATATGATGCTTTTCTTTAAATGTAAATCTTTGTATCTTTATCTATTGTGTATTATGAAGCCAATAAGCTGTATAATTCATCAAGGAGAATAATTTTTAATGACGATTTTAAATCGTTCCTGGAGGCGCTGCAGCCCTCATCCTTCAAATTTGAATAGGTAAGATGGGTTTGTGATTTTTTTAATTCTCTTTACGGAAACATGTATCAAAAAATAATTTTTTTTTAATCAACAAAACAATAAACAAAAAGTGCTTAATTTGCAACCGAACTGAATACCGAATGCTGATAACTATACATTCAACTCTTTAAAAGATCGTATTTGCATATGATAATCATGTAAGACCTTGATATGAACAGCTGAATTGCTCAATGTATATTTACATCTTTGGAATTTGAAAATAAATAGTAGCTATTTCGAAATGTTCTTCAATAATTTCTCCGCTTATAAACCGTTTGTCCTTGCTTGCAATTAAGTATAATTTAAATTTGCGGGTCATTACATGTACGACTGAGAAGTTTCGACATTTAATCCGATTTTGGACATTACATGTACGACTGAGAAGTTTCGACATTTAATCCGATTTTGGACATAAATTTAACATCCGTGTGTGGGCATTCGAATTGGGCAACCCACAATTATTTAATGTTACCAGTGTTCGCGCAATATATTACGGATAGCATTGACATTTGACAGAAGTAACCCCATTCGATGTTAATACATCAGTGGTATGGCATTAAATCGTATTTTACATCTGTACAGCCCGTTTGATTTTATCTGATCATAACCTAATAGGTCTGTTCATATAGAAGAATCACAAAGTAGTTAGACGTGATTCGACTGGCTAAAAGAAAGCCGAAACAGTGTTCTTCATATGATTGGCTCTGTCTAGTTAAGCCCTGACTTTAATCCATTAGAGCACGTTTGGGATGGTCTACAAGGTCAGCGAGGCGACATTTACCAGCTCCTAGTAATCTCTAGGAACTGGAGCGAGGCGCTCTTTTCGAGTGAAATAATTTTTCCTAAGAAGTAATCTAAAACTTACTACTGAGCTTACGATAGCGAATGCAAGTAGTTATCAGAGCTGTGTCACATTTTATTAACTTTTATTCTTTCGGTCCAATTTTTTTATGGTCTTAATTTTAAAGATTTGAAATAATATCGTTTTGTATCTAAATTTATAAGTTATAAAGTAAAATTAATTAAAAACGCAGATAATTGATGCCATCCACGGGTAATTAATTCACTTTAGTTAAATTGTTTTTTTTAAATTTATTTTTAAATACCATCAAAAGATGGTATTTAAAAATAATTCACCAATCAAACATTTTTGTAAAAATTATATGGCATTTAATTTTTAGCATGAGGCAACTTTCATAATATTTCGGCTGTAAATAGGTACAGCCGAAATATTATGAAAGTTGCCGACCTGAAGCTAAAATTCAGCAAATATTTTTGCTTCGGTTAGTATAGTCGAACACCTGCGATGAAGTTGAACTATTTCGAATGGAAAATAAAAAGATCAAAGAAAATAAATATGTAGGTATTTGTAATAAGATAGCTGTTTGCCATTATTTAACAATTCCTTGTTAAATTAACAAGGAATTGTTAATTTAACAACATTTTTTTATCATATGTAATAAATATAACCATAAAAATAAAGAACTTATGTATGGTATTTAATTATGTATTATTAAAGATTATATTTGCCTGTTTTTTAGCATTAATCTTCCTAGGATAAATCTTATTTTGTTAAAAAACAAACATCAAAGTTAGAAAGAAGATACCGATGGTTAATAAAAAGTTATTTGCGAGTTTTTTAAAATTAGACATTTATTCAAAAAATCACAGAACACTAGATTTTTCGTGAATTTTTTCTTAAAAATTAAATTCTGCATCTGATCATCCAATAATATACATCCATTTGAAAAAAAGAACTTTTTCAACTGTGAAGATTTTGTAATTGGTCATGCAGTTTTGGACATCCTGTATGCGACAAATTAATTGTCAATGTGGATTTGTGTGTCATTCTTGTGCTTCCATCTACCCTAGAAGTGTTTATTACCAGTCGAAAATGGGCAAAAGATACTGTGTTGCAAATAACGCTACATCTTTCAAAATTTTCAAAAATATCAAGATATCTAAGTAGCAGTTGAAAATAGGTATAGGGAAACCTATTAGAACTCATCATAAAATTTTCTCAGGAATTTAAAAATGAAATAATATACAGGCTGCTCCATTTAAAATAAGAAACTTTATGGCGACTTCCGGTATAACCGGAAGTGGTAAGACCCTGAAAATATTTTAAAATGAAAGAGAATCTTGAATAGCCCCGGATTCCAAAAATTCAGAGTTCCAGGTTTTTTCTAACCTCGGAAACTTCTAACGAACGGCTACCGTGGAAAACCTGTATATGTCTGCGCTACTGTCACACAGCGACGTATGTATAACAACACTCGATATGTATAACGCGCCAACTCAATATGAATCGTCGCTTATAGTGCCTGTCCCTATCTGCCTTTTGAGTATCACGTTCATGCTGTATAGATTTTCTAATTTGTTTTATTCTTTTACTAAAGAATTTTATTTATCTAACAGCACCAATATAGATATTTCGTTTGACGCAAAAAGTGCGGCCTTTGTGAGAAAACCGCTCCGATAATACCACAATAATACTGACCCTCGAAAACGTACGGCAAATTCTAGCGTCAGGTCGGTAACTCTCATTGTCTGCCGGCTGTACGGATATAGAAATTTATTTGCGTATTTTTTTCGTATTGCTTTTAATGTTAATCGAGTGCGTGTGATATAATTTAGGATTCTATGTTCTGGTTTTTTGATTGCAATTATATTAATAACGACATGACCTTTCTAGAAGAAGGATATGGACACGTTTTGGTAACCTTTCACGAAAGCTAAGTGGTTTTAATGCACTTTTCTAGTTCTGATTACTTAATTCTTATGTGTCTTACTTTTAAGATAGTGAAATGAACTTTTATATATATTTTTTTGGCACCTCAAGCTATAGCAAAATTTAAATTACGGACTACATATTACGAAAGCATTTTTTCCGCTTAAGATTAATTGAAAATACAACCTGATTTTTGAAACGTGCCATTTGAATTTTCCAACAATTTATCATCGGAGGTAAGATGAGACAAACATTTCTACTTTTACCATCTAAATCCGTTTGTAAGATTTGTGTTTCTTCCACGATAAATATGAAATATTCATTGAAAGAAAGCTGTGATTGTACACCTATTTATATCTCATACTAATAACTAGACGACCTCAGGTAACCTTTCAATTATTTCACATGAGTGAATGCGGCTGTCCCAATTGAAAATATCGCAAGAAGAATGCAGTGCCTGAAGTAAATGATGCGAGACGGCTATAGGATTAAAGTTCTGCAAATTCATTGTCGCCAGAAATATTCCTATCGCGTTGTCCTGACGGAATTCTATTAAGGAAGTGAATTATTGGCATTCCTTTTTTAATTAGAGAGTAAAAGGTGATATGTAGGCAAAATTTAGGTTAGGTGCATGTTTTGATTGCAGACTTTCCGTAATTATACACAAAAAGCGAATCACGGATATTCTTACAGATTTTATGTTCTTAAAGTTATTTGCTTTTTGTATTTTGATGTGTAAATAAAAGTTAGACTATTTAAGCGGTGTTGCAAGAGAAAAGTTGATTTTTAACTAAGTAACCGTCGATTTAATTCCTTATTCTACAAAATTAAAAATTAATGATGAACGAATAACAATTAGTAGTGAGTATTGTCACCTCGGCTTCGAAAAACAGACGTTTTCCTTCAAATATTCAATGGCATTTTGATTCAGTTGGTCCCATTCTTATATCAGGACATTTGACAACTCTTCCAGCGTCTCTGGAGCAGGCACACGTGCTCTAATTTGACGTCCTAGCACGTCCCAAATGTTCTCCAGTGGGTCAAGATCAGAACTCCTTGCTGGCCAGTTCATCCTTTGAATGCCAACTACATTCATATATTCAGATACAATCGTCGTGCATTATCATTCATTCAAATGAAATCATTTCCAGTAAACGGTGCAAAGTGTCCTCGTAAAAGATCTTTTATGTATCTATCGCTATTCATTGAACCCTTTTGTATCACCACCAAGTTTGTACGAGCTTCGGCAAAAATCCCACCTCCTATCATCACAGATCCATTACTGTAACTTAGTCGTGGCAGTATGTTATAATAAGCGTATCACCCTTCAGCTCTTTTCCATACCTCTTGTCGACCATCAAGCGATCTGAGACAGAGCCAGGATTCATCACTGAAGAGAATCTAGCTCCAGTTCCCGAAATGCCATTCAGTATGAGTTCGTGTAAACTAAAATAGTGATAAAGTTCTGACCCATTAGCAAGTCTTCGAGTAAGCAAGCTAACGTTTTATGACAGTATTCGCAGATTCTCCCAACTTCTTCAAGTCTATTTTTGGCTTAATATAATATTAATATTAATAATATAATATTTATTTCACCATGCAATCTGTTAAGATATCGGTTTCGTCATATACATAAAAAACATATAACATATGAAAAAAAAAATAAATGTCACAATAATAAATAAAAAAAAACAATACAATCACTAGCCACGTATTAAATAAATGTTTTCCTGCTAATCACTGATATTAATGATTTCACACTGTAAAAGCGCATTCATTGCACTAGCCACATATATTCTGCTTAGAAAGACGGAAATTTTATAAAAACAATGATCTTTTTTTTATAACTTTTTTGTCCGTACCACGTTAGGTGACTTCTTTCAGTCGTTTTTGATATTGGTTAGACTCCCAGTTGTTCTCTGATGTGTTCGTTCCCTATTTTGTCCTTTCTTGTCACTCTTAATATTCTTCTTAGAAATTTCATTTCTGCAGTTTTTATTTAGTGTTGTAATTTTTTTGTCAGCATCCAGCTCTCTGATCCATACGTGAATATTCGTACAAACATTGACTTATATATATATTTATTTTTGTTCTACTAGATATTCCTTTTTTCCCGATGAATGCGTCCTTAATGGAATGGTACAATTTTGATCCACTCTCTATTCTCTTGTTAATTTCTGTGTCTTGTAACCCTTTGTCGTTAATATAGTCGTTAATATACCCTAAATATCTTTTCTGTTATTTACTTCTATGTCTATTGCTGTATCTTTTGTGCTACAGATTATTTATTATTATATGACTAAAATATTCCCGTAGGAATTTCGTCGCTTCTTCCCGAAGCCTTCACAATCCAGTTCGGTTAGGGTGGATTCCCTCCCTGCGTCCCTCGTCGTTATGTGGTGATTAGGGCCCTCCTCGTGATTTCCCTCCATTCCGTTCGGTTCTGCACTTTCTGCCTCCAGTTCTTGATGTTCATATTTTCAAGGTCCTGTGTCACTTGTTCCCACCATGTTGTTCGTGGTCTGCACTTCGGTCTTTTACTAAGAGAGAACGTGCCCCAACCACCTCAGTCCATGACATTTTATAAATTGAACTATATCTCCATCTTCCATTTCATGTGCTAGTTCGTGGTTCATTCTTCTACGCATCATATCATTTTCCTTTTTCGGTCCTAGGATAGTTCTTAATACTTTCCATTCGAATATTCGAAGCTAGATAAGCACATTATTTCACTTGCATACGTCACTACCGGTCTTATTAGTGTTTTGTATATTTTGATTTTTGTGCTTCGGCTGATCTTTTTTTGCATTAGTATTTTTTTGTTAGCATACAGTGCCCTATAGCCTTCTTGGATCTTCTTCTGCTACAGATTATTACTTTTCTTTTTTTTCTGCATGAATTCGTAAATTTTGGTTTTTCAATTTTTCTTCCTAAATTTGCAAATCATTTCTGATTTCTGTATCATTCTTTGCATATATGATCAAATCCGGCATTCCCGTAGGTATATCGGTTTCAGTTCTTTATATCCTACGTACCTACAGTTTATTCGTTTCACTTCTGGCTTCTTTGATAATGTAATCCATCACCGGATTACACAGTGTTGGGTCCTCCCTGTCTCAATCCTGAGTTAATGGTGAATTCAGTTGACTTCAAGTTATTGAGATACGACATATGAATATTTGGTTACGCCAGTTTCAATAAACTTCACCCTGTATATGCCTTACTTAGTTTTTTGAATATCTTTTTTTTATATTTCTTGGTTTTGTACGCGTTTTGGTTGAAAACAGGAATTCACATTCGTGTTTCGCACGATAGCATGCATTCATAGTTGTTTATTCGCACAATATAGTCACACCCGCATCCGCTTAGTTAGATCGCAGTTGTCCCGCGTCGCGAGTTAATTAGCATAATAATCCTAGGGCACCCGTAGTCTCTCCCTTATCCCTTCTCTGTGCTAAGTCTACGAAGACCGGGACAATTGGGTAAGCCGCCGCTTATAATTTATAGTTTCCTATCGCTAAATCACAAACAATATTAATAAGCATACCTATTTCATATACAGAGTGTCCATGGATGGGCTTACAAATAGGAAAACCGGAAATCTTTTATTCTCATAATATTTATAGTAATTAGTTATCACTAAGTCGAATCATAGATTCGGTATTACTATAATAACACGATTAAAATACACAATTTCTGGATTCACTGCATGCCGGCACCGCTTCCAGAAACGCGCTGTATGAGAGAGTTAGATACATCTAAAAAGAGAGAATGGAAAGAGAAACGTCCTGCCCTGGTCATTACATAATAAGTCTTCTTTATTTCGCTAAATAATTCTAACTAAAAGAATTAAAGAAAGTGTTTTAAAATAAGCAATACCATTACTAGAATCAGTTACACTATTAAATTAGCATTGTATACGTCTAGTTTACGACAATAGAAACTGTATAGTAGCATCACGTAATGATACAAAAGCCAATTAAAGGGAAGTACTTGCACAGAAGTAATGCGTGCGCAATCAGCTTATTATGTGTTCATTAAAGTCAGCCGCGAAACACTAAGGTTATTTACGATTGCTATTTTATTGTTAAAATCACGTATGCATACCCATTATTAGTCTATGGCGTATGCAATAGTGTACAATTAGGGCATTGTTTTGAGGATTTACTGTCTATAGAAAACAGTAAAAGTGATATTTCTGGGAATGGTTTATGGTGAAATGTTTTCCGTCTGATAATTGCTTATGGGTTAATAGTTTTTTTTTTACGATGTGTGTTTTGATTTCATCGTAGATACAGTGACATAGATATTTTGTGTAATTCTTATATTTTAGTATTGCAATATTGTATTTTATGTTTTTGTGGATATGGCATCTAGTGATCGGCAGAAAGTGCGCAGGATATGGTAAAGTTGTTTGTCTTCAAATTTAGTCAATCCCTTTTTTGCAAATTATCTCTGCACGTATTTAAACTAAAATAACATTCATCAAATCTGCCGAAAATCTAATTGTATATGAGGGAGGGTCAAAAACATGAAATTACCCTAAAAGTAAAGTATCTCAGTTTTTGGATTTAGAAGATTCTTTTGTTAGGAAATATTGTTCCAAATCAAACGCCATATCCAAATATAAAGTTTCGCTTAATTTTACCAAGAAATCCAAAACCCATGGTTATTTTACGAATAAGACTACCGTGATCAACTCTATTTCTAAATAAAAACATAAAAATTCCGACCAAAAACTTACGTTACATTTCTCTGTTGAGATATATTTATTGTATTGTTCTTAAAAGCCGGAATAATATGTTGAAGGATCGTATTTTTCCGCGAACAATGGCTCCGACATTTGAATGGATCTGCGAAAGCACTCAATTTGGTAACATGGAAAGGCGGAGGGCACTTTGTGTCGTTTAAAAGCCAATTTACAAGATATTTATTACTTCTTTGTATTTTTGCTTTATTGCCACATAGTGTATTGAAAAGAACATATTAAGAAAATTCGATTTAACAAATAAATAAGGCGACTTGAAAATTAATGAATAATTTATTTTATTTATTCAAAATCATTAATTAACTATGAAATCGCGGTATCAAAATGAAATAATATGTAGGGTGTTCCATTTAAAATAACGAAATTTGCCTGCTTGTGGGACACTCTGTATAGTCAAAAATATTTTTAGGTGATGCAGCATTATACGCTACTCCTCTAATTCCATATCTGTATAACTTATCTAAAAAATTTTCATGTGATATTGCGTCGAAAGCTTTGGTATTGTCTAAGAAAAGACCACAACACAAATCGCCGCTCTCAAAGGTATTTGCTTCAGTATACTCGTACAATGCTGTTGCAGTACTCCTTCCTCCAAGAAAGCCATGTTATGTTGATTTGGGTGAATTAGTGCATATTTTTTTAAGAACGCAAGAACTTGATGATTGACAATAATCTCAAAAACTAAATGAAAAATCCCAAGAGGCAGTTGGAATTGCTGAAGAATGGCTGGCTGCAAACAAATTAAGATTGAATTATGACAAAACACAAAATATAACCTTCGCCACCAACAGCAGTGCTTCATCAGATGGAAAGTTTCTTGGAGTTATAATTGACTCCAAACTGAGATGGATCCAGCATGTGGATGATTTGAGCAGTAGATTGTCATCGGCATTGTACGCCATGAAAAGAATAAAACATACGGCAACGTTGGAAGCCACAAAAGTTGTTTACTTCTCATATTTCCATTCCCTCATGTCTTACGGAGTCATTTTCTGGGGAATGGCGACGGAGGCGCATAAAATCTTCCTACTGCAAAAACGGGCGCTTAGAATCTTGTGCAACCTAAAATATAATCAAAGCTGTAAAACATTCTTCTCAGCCGAAAATATACTTACCCTACCATCGGTATATATTTTGTCCGTCGTCATGCATGTGCACAACAACACCCACCTATACTCCGTAAATGGTGACCTACATACCTATTCCACAAGAGGGAGGAATGAGATGAGGGTTCCCTACCACCGCCTGACCTCCTCCCAGAAGTTAATGGATTACTGGGGTGCTAAATTATATAATCACTTGCCCATGGATATTAAAAAATTGCCATCCATCGCCTTCAAAAAGCAAGTAAAGGGAATTCTGATGCAGAGGGAGTACTACTCGGTTGATGAGTTTCTGCTGTTCTAGTCGTCTTTTTATGTTTGTTTGTTAATCGTAATCTCTGTGTCATATACTTACTTACCTACTTTTTTACTTATTTATTTATTTGTGTTTTATTTATATTGACATTGTTACTTATAATTATAAGCAACATATTTATTTTATTGACAATTTCTGTAATGGTTTTATTACAAAATAAATGCTACTACTACTACTACTACTAAATAGTTTCAATAATTTTTGACATAGTATTTAATAGAACAATCGGTCTAGAATTATCACATGACTTGAAATCATCTTTTTTGTGAATCGGTCTTACCAATGTATATTTTAAAGATGTCGGAAAAACGCCGCTTGCACAGACCTGATAGACTGCCAATGAACCGTATGCGCATCGCTACGGTGCACCATCAAAAGACTAAAGGACATCTTGGAACACAGGCGTCATTATATGCGTCATGTTTCATGTAGCGTCATGCTTACGTTAGTTTTCTTTAGGAAGTGTTTGCGTTAAGTTACGTTAAGTTTTTTGCAAGTTGACAAGTATTACTGATGTTACCTAACCTTGCAGTTTGATTGTTTTATTTACTTTCTTTGCTTTATTCTTTCATGGACTGTTTCGAATATTATATATTCACCCGCTATTTTTGTTTTACGTGCAGGGCTGTGGTGTATGTATGCATATTACAGCATTAACAATTGGGCTTATATGACAATTAATCCAGGTAGTTTTTCCTTAAGAAAAGTGATGCCATCGTGTCGTGTAAAGTCCTGCAAAAGCAATAGTTACAAAGATGACGGAGAACTGACTTTTCATATGTAAGTTGCAGAATAATGCCATAGCTTAAAAATGTTCTGAAATTATGATAATACTTAGTGTTTCTATGTGAAATAATTTTTTGTAGAATGCCCAAACATTGTTGTGTGGATTACTGTTACAGGGGGTGCCATAAATCCCTGCAAAAGTAAGCGTACGTATGTTTGTTCGCTACATTTCCGCGAAAAGGATTTTGATAGAACGGGACAGATTGTGCGAATTAAAGAGGGAGTTATTCCAACATTGAATTCGGACAATGAAAAGCTAGAAAAGTATATTTTTATTTAGAATCGCTTGATATTCTTGAAAACAAAGGGTAGAGGTCAATAAATGATGTATAATATATATTTCTTTAAATTTTCTTCACTATTTCTTAGGTAAATTTATTGATATCCTTAACTTTATTTATTTGAATATCCGCCATAGTATCGACGTCATTGATGACGTTTGTGTTCCAATATGGCGCATTTCAATTGATGGCAGTTTTGAGTTCAATATCAGCACTCTATCATCTCTATTGCCGCTTGACAGTGACTCAATAATTACATGACACAGAGGTTCGTTCAAATGATCCAAACAATACTCGATCACTTTTAGAGGCACTTTGTGTATTCCAACGCAGTTTTTATTTTTTAATTTGCATATATAGTTTCTTAAATCAAGATCAGTAGCTGGAGCAAAGCAAAATGCAAAAGCAGAGCTGCGAGGAGTTTACCTAAGGAGTATATGAATTTTTTTTTATCCAGAACAGAATCACATCTAAAGCACTTTATTAATTCAGAAGCACGATGTATTTACATAAATCCAAAATGATGACGAGCCAAGCACATTCGTAAACATCGACATAAAGAAAGAATTACATAATTCTAAACAACTTCATCGGTAATACAATACATAATGTTATGCAGAAACGAATTTCACTTTTAAAGAACTTTTTATGCCTCGAACACCCGTTTAGTTCGTGTCATCATTGCCGAAATGAAAACTCGCTTATGTAATAATGGTCGTGAGAAAACGATAACTGAATTATTTATTTATATGTATCTACTTTTGAAAACCAAACGTATATAGCGGTAATACAGGAAAGATGCAAGCAACCACTGATTTCACCTTTTTGTAGATACAGAACTTCTATCAAGGTTGAATATTAGGATATAAAATTTACGGACTGTAAAACTAAAATTTCTAAAACTAGTTTGTGTATGAATAGAAATATGTTGTTGACAAGTTTTATTTTAAATAAGACATTAGTCGCATGCGTCGTTCACTACCAATATTCTTTCTTACACCCACTATTATACATAATTAATAATAATAAAGTCATATTATTCCTTGTATAAATATGAATATTTATATTTCGTTAGCATAGAAAAGGATTGGAGTTGTGTCCACATGTGAAAATGTGCTGGCGTATTAAGTATGCATAAGTCTGGGTTTGCTATGACTTATATATGCAAGTCTGCAGCGTGCCTGTTGCCCATGTCACATTTACAAGGATAAAATAAATGAATAACGCTTAATCACATATGCATGTGTAATATGTAAGTACGGTACGTAATCTTTGAATTATGTTGTAGTACGTAGGCGATGTTAACGGGTAATATACTCGTATATAAAGATTATGTCACAGGAATGATTTGAAATATGATCGTAATCCTAGAATGTCTCTATTAAAATAGTTAAATAATTGTGTACTGCTTATTACAATTTGATAGATAATTTTTTTGTGGTTATCTTTATTACATTATAATGTATTTAATGATGCTACACAGACATTTTTGCTGAAATGAAACCCATGCCGTCAATAAATATTAAAAGAAACTATTAATATTTTGAGAAAATTTTGCAGAAATTTTTCTTATACCCGGTTTCGAGAAAATTTGCTTATGAGTTCGATAACTATTGGGCCATTAAAGTTATCGAACCGATAAAATCACTGACTGTTTCTTGAAGCAACCTCGTCATAAGTTAACAGTTCCATAGTTATTAGGTGATAAAACAGTTATGCCAGTTTCTCAATAGATGGATATTATTTTATTGCAAACTCCTTCCCAGTTTAATATTTGCATAGCAAATATTAAACTGGGAAATTTGAAACTTGTGCACGTGAAGCCCCCACAGTTCGTTAAAATTTCGCTTCGCTTGGGGGAAAATTACGCCATTGTTTAATAGCCAGGCTGAAACAGGAATAAGAACACTTTTTTTAGTTTCATTATTTGCTTTCGTATGGAGTTTTAGTCATGGAGGCTTCGGCTGATGTGGACAAAAAAAAAATTCTCCGTAAAATTAACTTTTGATTTTTTAAATATACAGGCTGTTCTGGAAATTGAGTCATTTATTTTGGGTGCACCCTAGTTGGCTCCGGCGGCCAATTTTTAATTCTCTTGTGAGAAAAGGTTACAGGTAAGTTGGCTCCTGTTAATCCTTCGTTAATCCTTCATTAAGGATGAGCTTAAAATGTCATTAAGCAGCAATAGGTACCTAAAACTTACCATGTATATAAGGTAATAAAGACATATCTTTAGTTCATCAACTAAAAAAAAAGTGTACTGGAGAAAAAATGTCTTACAAAAAGATTTTATTGACAGAAAAATAGAATTGTTAAATAAAAACATGATGACACATTTTGAATTTGTAAAGAGACAGATTATCTGATCGAACATTTTCGAGCGGTATTGTACACAAATAAAGTGAATGTCCTTTATGGTATTTTAAGCTCAGATCCTGCAGCACTTTGCTTCTTAATACCTCGTACTTCTGTCTCGGTGCACTTGACATTTAGCACTGTAATCGCTCCAAGTAAACGAACCGTTATTCAGGCAGCCTCGACTGTTGCATAAAAGTCAATTAATCATAGACACGTTCGGCCAATTTTCGATCTAGTATAGTAGTCGGATGAAATTTTGATTTAAGCGGCGCTCTATAGCTGTGGTGCAAGCGGTTCTCTTGTCTCTCTCTCTCTCTCTTAATGACGCCCAAAGTGGAGCGAGTGATGAATTAGAAGCAATTATCTCGACTAGAGGCGCGCAGTATAATTACGATCTTACAATTATGTAAATGGTAACGGGAAAACGTTTTATGTGTGCCTGCGTGCTTTGTGCGAATGCATTACAGATTAATTGTGTCATAAAACAGACAATTTGGGACGATTCATGGCTATTTATTTAATATTTATGGTTGAATATTTATAGCTATTGTGTTAATAAAATGTTCGTATCTAAATACGTAGTAAGCCTAGTCCATCTAACTTACGGTGTGACCCATTTAAAACGGAAGCACCATTGCAGAGTCTATATGTTACTTTAAAATGAAAACAATTTTTTTTGAACGCATAGTTGGTCCAAAAGTCTATTTCCACACAACATTTCAGAAATTCGTCTAAAATTTTAAGGCATGCTGTGATTATAAAAAATACAAATTTAAATAATATTGAAAAGCGGTGATAATAACAGTTACTGACAGGCTTGATAATTGTTAAAGTCATTCAAAGAAGGGATTACACTTACGCTCCGAGAAAATTTGCAGCTAAATACCCCAACAGGCCTATTCCAAATAAAGCCACAATTTTTAAATTAAAGAATACAACCGACAATACGGGTTCGGTCGAAAATTTAAAAACATCACTTCCAACTCGCAGAATTTCTAATAATACGTCCGTTTTAGTATGTGCTGCAGTTGAAATAAATTCGAAATATAACATCTGGCACTATTTCCAATGATTTAGACATATCCCGTTCTTCCGTTCAGCGAATATTCAAAGCAAATGGGTATCACAATTTTAAATATTCTAAACACCAACAATTATTTCACGGCGACGCATTTAAGCATATGGTATTTTGTGAAAAGTGAAGTGATTTAATTAACCGAGATGCTAATTTGGTAAACAATATTATCTCTACCGATGAATCTTCTTTTCCTTTGGTTAGAAGTCACAATTTATCTGTGACAACATATTAGGCCAAGCAAAACGAGTACAGATATTTAAGTTCATCTAGTCAGCAACAGCAAAAAGTAAATGTTTGGGCAGGTTTGTTAAACAACCATATTATTGGGCCTTTTTTATCAATGGCAATTTGAACGCAAATGCATATTTAGAATTACGGAACACCGACATTCTACCTACTGTACAGCAACTTCCCGACATAAATATGCAAAACATTTACTTTCAGCAAGATGGTTGCCCTGCACATAATGCAGTGGCTGTCCGAAGCTATTTAACTGAACAGTTTTCTAACCGGTAGATCGGAACTCATTCTGAAAATTTCAAATGGCCGCCACGTTCACCAGATTTATCTCCCCTCGATTTCTTTCCTGGGGTTATTTAAAAGAAATAATTTATGGAAATGAAGACGTTAGATCAGTTAATGTAGAGTAGTTGCGCAATAAACTTTTTCAAACGTCAAACAACATTAGTCCAGAAATGTTGGAGAATGTTAGAATGAATTTCTACAACACATTAGGATATTGTTTAGCAGAGGATGGGGGCATATTTGAACCTTTTGTTTGAAGATTCTATGACTTTTAAAAAATTAACGTTTACTCCATCTTATTATTAAGGCTTATTTTAGTTTTCTATTTTTTACATTTATTTACCCAGAATTAATTTTTATTTGTCCTTCATTAAATTTACTATTTCTTTTTGAGGGTTTTGCCCTAAATTCATTAGAATGTCTTTGATTTCCCTGTCATGAACAAACCCTAATTTTATATTTCTTTATTTATTACTATTACGAATAGAATAGTAACCGAGCTGGTGTTAAAGTTTATTCAATTTATTATTAAGAGTTACTTTTAAATTTTCATTTTTTAAAATTATTTACTCAGAATTAAGTTTTATTTTTCCTTCGTTAAATTTATTATTTCTTTATGAGGGTTTTGTTCTTCGTTCATTAGAATTACTTTAATTTTCTTGTCATGAGCAAAGACTATTTTTAAGTACATAATAGATACTATAAATTACTGTTTTACGCTTTCATTACACCTTTTGAGTTTATAACTACGTGTGTCCAAAGCGATACATATTGCAATTTATTCATTTTCATAATAAAAATACAATACGTTTCACGGTCACTAAAAATTAACACGTTTCTGCGTGTAGATTGAATAGCAAAGCAACCGCTGCGTTCGCGCCAGTATTCGTTGTGAGCTATGAGTGGCTATGAAGAATGACTGAATGTAGGGGAATACCTACTGCAGTAAGAAGAATGAGCGGGAGACGCACATGCGTGGTATAACTGTTGACTTTGCAGAGATTATGCCTGTATAACGATAAGAATATTATAACGCAAGTTATTCTAAAATATAGTAAGAATAAATACGTATAGATCATTCATTCATTCGTGTTTAGATTCATTATAGTTCCAGGTAACTAAAGTTCTTCTTTATGGCACATACGATTTGAAAGTAAATTTCACGGATATCTAGGAAACTAAAAAACTTTTACTACAATTTTTTTCTCACCTATTAGTCATTATTTGCCATGCGGAATAAATCCCCAAGTTTACGAGTATTGGTTGAGAATCAACCTGTAGGTATATACACAATCCCAGAGATGGAATTGGGAAGACAAAATTCTTCCCAGGGCTATCCTGATGACGCCAATAGAACGCAAACAATTTCGCAACCGTAAGAACCTCAAATTAACTGCACATAAGGAAAATCTAGAATTAATATTTTTAATAATCGTTTCATGTACAGAAAAAGTACAGCATCATGATTGCAATTTTCTTTCTTATATCTTAACAGTAAATATAGTATTCCTTGTTGCTCCAGGATTATCTTAAATAAATAATTTATAAAGTTTTAAATACAAATAAAATTAATCAGTATCTTTCCTAATTTGTATTTCCTTTCGTTCCAGTTTTTGGTAACTATTCTCGCCAGCCTAGGATCCGCCAGGCCGATCATGGTCTCCTTCGGCACGAATGAAGGTCCCATCATCCCGAAGCAAGCCACCACCACGCCGTCTCCCCAATACGACGTAAATCCGGCGCCAGTGTTCGAGAAACCCGAAGACGTCCCCAATCCGTCAGTCTACAAACCTCTTGTTCCGCACCAGTATAGAACTCGTATCTTCTCGTACAAGCCGCACCCCAACTTGATTTTGGGCACGCCTTTAGACGTTAAATACACCCCGAGCCTCAACAAGTATACCCATCAGAAGAGACAGCTTAAATCTTTGGGCATCGGCTATAGGGGACCGCAAGTCTTCGAGAAACAAGACTACGAATACGAGTTGGAAAAGGAGAGATTAGCCGTGGCGGAATCTCGGTCGCTATCCGACGAATCCTTAGAATACCAGAGCAGAAATGGTCGTAGAAACTATGTGCCTCAAATCGGGGTAATCTACTCCTCCGGTTTGAGGTACTACGTGCCGCAAATCTACGATAGAAGTAGCAGTGAAGAAGATAATTCAGTATACGATAGTGATGATCGGAAACGTTACCATCAAAGTAAAGAGTATTATTAGCAGCAAGCTTTTATATTAAGACTTAATATAAATGTGTTTGTTGGTGCCTGTTTTTTTTTTCGGTTTTAATTATAGAAAAAAATTACCGCTTTTATTTATATGAATAACGGAATAAGTTATCCTTGTTTCTCTACACAGTGCCAATATTAATGAACACCTATTTGATACACATCTTTTTTTCTTTAATTAAACAGTAAAGATTAACTTAAACGATGTCAAAGTAATATATTTGTACAAATAGGTAGGAAATATTGATACTTTCGGTCGTGCATTAGTGTGTGCATTTCACCGAGAAATCTTGGTGGGATTTTTAATGTGTGTATTTCAATTGCCAGTGTATCATTTTGTTGTAAATATGTCCTATAAATAAATAAACGATTTTGTATAAAATTTTTGACTATTTTTTTCTCTCTGCGTATCTAACAATAAACTATTAAACTAGACGTATCTTCTTTATTACCTAGTGCAATACCCGGCGTATAAATAAATAAATAAAAGTGAAAGGAAAAAAATTAACAATTACAACAAAAAAAGTTACTACAGTCAAACCTCGTAAAACGACCAATAGAGAATTACAGATTTGACAGATGACAAAATTAACCTCCATGCAATATTTGTATTTGTAATTTTTTGAAATAGAGATGTTCAGAATTATTAACAGATTTACTCAAATATGAAACTAATAAATATAACTACAATGTAACTAAAATACATATTTGAAAATAAAATTTCAAATAGTATAATTTTAATTTTAGAATACATTTCAAGTATTTTATTTACAATGTGAAATTTCAATATATCGTCGTCTAGGATCATCTTATTCCTTGTCCATTAAAAAAAAAAGAACAATATTATACCAATCAACTGCATACAGTTTTAATCGGTTGACGTTCATCAAAATGCAATTTCAAAAACAGTGGATATGGAATAATAGCGTTTTCGACTTATTGCACTTTACGCGTGGAGTATATCTATCTCCCTTACTAATATTACGTATTAAAATAAGATGGAAATACAATCAGTGGATAAAAGTACAATAAGTCGAAAACGCTATAAGATTATTCTAAGACGACAATATGACATCCAGAATACATATTTGAATGATCATTAATCAGTCTAGTGATAGATGTCAGGATGACAATGTATTTGACAAATGTCATCAGTTTTCGTGTGTCTGGATTCGCCTTGTCTATTAGTCAAACCTAAGCCGCGATTTTTCGCCCTATCTAATCTAACGCTGCACTCTTGCGAATGATGTATAGTCCTAGTCAGTTTCCTCTTCATAAAGGTTGACATTTGATCATCATCTTGACTTGCCGGGTAGAATTAGAGCTATCTTTATCAAAATACAGCATCGTATTACATCAACATCGCCCATGATGTCGACACTTCTTTGCAATGCGATCAATAGGTCCTTTACGGATAGATGATATCGAGTTATATCACGCTGAACAGATTACATAAGGAGTGTAATGTATTTCGGGCACGAAAGATCTCTCTTTCGGAGCTACCGTCATCGTAATATCAACAACACCTATGAGGCAGCGGCACATTAATTGTGTCGCGCAAAAACAGTGGCCGAGCAGCAGTGAAATCGGTAAGGTAAATATATGCAGTTATTTGATATGACACAGCACGGTTTTCGTATGATTACAATACAATTGAAAATTGCATCGAGCAAAAAATTAGCAATTCAAGTCGGGTGGTTTAAGGACACGCATTGGATATATTTGCATTCCTACTGTACAGGACGCCAATAGTGGATTTGCATGCAATACGTTTTTAATGCCCACTAGTGCTTTCTACCGATGTGATGATTAATTTTGTTAGGAATAATGTTTGAATTATTAGAACAGAATGAGAAGATAAATTATTCTTTACGGTTTGATTTAAATGTTGAGATCCCAAAATGCTTAGAATTTTTGTTAAATTCCTCAAAAAATTTCAATGGAAAATCTTGTTATAGTGTAAAGATCAGATAGTAGGTTGCTAGAAAATAAGAGCAAATTATATATTTTGAGCGCAGATTATAGATAATAATTTATAGTTCATACTTTCTGTGTTCTTACGCTGCTTTGGGGTGGTGGACAAAGACATGCCGGAATACTGGTGTTCAAAAGTTGAGCAAGGTGCAAAGATTTGTCTGGTATAACGGGGTCTATGCGTAGCACACCCATGGCAGCTATGGAAACATTTTTAGTGTTGCCACCTTTACATCTAGTGATACAAGGGGAGGCCAAGACGGTGGTGCAGAACGTAACGACTATAAACGGAGTTAAAACAAGACATATTTCAATAACGGAACATGTCAGAAGGGATATCCTGGAGATGTGGACCGATCAGATGCCGGCATTGGTATATACAGGGTGAATCACAATATATGCGACAAACTTCAGGAGCTGATTCCTGAACTTATTTTGATCATAAAAGTTCATAAGAGCATATGCCCCAAACTGCTTATTTCTAAAGTTATACAATGTTTAATAGTAAGTTAATATAATTAATGTTTTTATTATAAATTAACAAAATAATTAGTAAAACAAAATTAACTTATAGTAACTGTTGAAAATGACCGCCCCCAACAGCAATACAAGCTTCTATCCTCCGTTGTATTGACTGGCGAGTCCGTTCGAAAATACCAGGGATATTTCGAATTGTTTGAAAAGCTGCGATAATACGATTTATCAGTTCATATTTTCAATTGGAGTCGTATAAACTAAAGATTTAAGGTGACCCCAGAGAAAAAAGTCTAAACTATTTAAGCCTGGAGACCGAGGAGGTCACGGTTGTGGACCTCCCCGTCCTATCCACCGATATGGATACGTATTGTTCAAAAACTCGCGAGCAACTAAACTAAAATGCGCTGGAGCACCGTCATGCATAAAATACATTTGTAATCTTAATTGTAAGGGCACTTCTTGCAGCAGTAGTGATAGCTCCTGTTCAAGAAAATTGCGGTATACCTCGCCATTTAACCGCATCGGTAAAAAATGTGCACCTATCAAGTGATCTCCAACAATTCCGGCCCACACGTTGACAGAGAATTGATGTTGATAACGGGCATTCACTATTTCGTGCGGATTTTCTTCAGCCATATGTGATTATTACGAAAATTAATAATCGCGTTTCTAGAGAAAGTAGCCTCGTCGGTGAAGAATATTTGAGCCAAATAGTCAGGAATTTGTGCGATTTTGTGTTGCACCCATTGACAAAAAGCCACTCTTTGCGGAAAATCTGCTAGCAAAAGTGCCTGCACCCGTTAAGTGTGATATGGATACAACAGTTGATCTTTCAATATTCTCCAAACTGTGGCCTGACTAATGTTTAAAGCAAACGCAATTTTTCTGGTGCTTGTAGTAGGATGTTCCTCAATTTCATTTAGTACCATTTCTTCAAAATAGATCGTTTACGTAGATCAAAAACAACGTGGGCCCTAGAACGGAGCCTTGTGGTACTCCGCATGTTATATTGACATTAGACGACTCAAAAACTTGCACTATGTTGTCCTTCTCAAATTTCATTGATACTCTAGCCTCCCTTTCCGACAAATACGCCTCTGTCTTTCAGACATACATCTATGCGATCTTGAGTTGCGCCAAAAGAATGAAAGGCAAATCGCTGAACATTAGACGAATTCGCATTATGTCTGACAGCCAAGCGGCACTAAAAGTTCTATCAAGTCGAAAAGTGTAGTCTCAGCTGGTGATGGACTGCCTTAGCGAACTGATAGAACTATCCGACCAGAACAGTGTACGTCTGATCTGGGTACCAGGGCATCAATAAATTAGAGGCAATAAAAATGCTGGGTAAAAATACTCGCTAAGAGAGGATCAGAGACAAAAATGTATAGACCAGAACCGTTTTCTGGGATAACAAAATAAAAGGCCCAAAAACGTATAGGAGGACGGTTTGGACGAAACAACATGAACATTGGAGGCATATTCTTGGTAAAATACATGGTAAAACCTTCATGGGAAGTCCATACGGAAAGCCAGCTAGAGAACTGCTACAAATGCGCTGGAAACAGCTCGGTATCATCACAGGTTCGATGACCCAGATGCTGTGGAAGAAAACCAGGAATGGCCAAGCATATACCATGTGACTACGAAGTATTAGAGCGCAGGAGACAAGATTTATTTGGGAAACCGAAAGGAGACCCAGAGACGTACCGCACGCGCTTGATCAAGGACCTGTACAAATTAGTGGAAGGGGTCATCATTTTGAAGTGGGTTGTATGAAATACGGGCCTAGCACAGTAAGCCTATAGACTGCAGTATCTTTCGGGAACTATGCGTCGGACAAGTCCGGATTAAAGAAAACTAAAATAAAGAATTGGAAAAAGTAACGTCCTCAATCATAAGTAAGTTAGTAAAAATGTCTGCATTGTCGTAAAAGTAATGAAATTGTTTCTGCAATGAATTAAAATTTTAAGTGCAGCTACGCGTCAGGGTGCGCATCTCTATAGTCGAAACCACAAAATGTTTGTAATTTCGTCTCGTTTTTGTTTTATTGCCCTATCTCATATTATTTGAGGAAGAGGGAGCACAATTTAGGACGTCACTGTATAAACGTTATATGTTATAAAAATATTTGTTTATTGGAAAGTATAATATAGCATATAAATACAAAATATTGTATAAAATTAGTAAAGTATGTAAGGTTTAATAGTACTTTAGACTTACTAGAGCCCTTAATCTAACATCCTCCACTGCTTTAAATTATCCTATACCTTAGTAAAGCACATCATTATGTGGAATGATTAAGATCAGAAAATTTCTTTTTTATCTATTTTCGCGTTGCCCTAACCTACTCTTCCGCCTGTACAAAATTCACTTTAAAAAATCTCACTTCGTGAGTTTTATCAGAACGTAGAGTAAAAGTAAAGTGCTTGGGTGGTGGGCCTAATGGCAAATAACGAACTGGAATGACGACTTCTCGTGTAAAGCAGACGTCTTCAAACGCTATACTCGTTGGTAATATTATATTACTTTTTTTGCTAGTGCTGATAGTGTATTCCATATCTTTGCAGAGCGAAAGAGGAGCTTCTGGAGTACGTATAATTAACAACTTTTCCAGGACGTGAAGGCCAGTGGCTGTGGCTGTAAGGAGAAAACTTCAAAATGGAAAATCTTTTCCTTTATCGCTTATACTCACTGACTATACTCTTTAGGAATTCAGTTTCGCTCCGGCAAGTCCGCATCAACAACTCCATGATTGTATTTCGCATCAATCTATTCCTCCTTGAAATTTTCACTTCTAGTATTCGCCATGGCTCCTTTCGTCTCGTAGCGGCCGACTCGTCAACTTTAGGTACCACGGCGTCCACCTCTTCATGCATCGCCGATACCAAATTGCATATCGCCACGATCTTCACGCAAAAGGCTCCAACCTCACAGCTGGTAAAGTAAATCCAGAATGGGATATCCATATGAAGCAGCACGGTGCATAATCCCCTGAGGAGGAACTCTCCATTATCGTCGCAGGCGACCTCCGAGTCTAGCGGGAGGAATCTGTATATCATTAGGGGTTTGACGTCCCTGTGGCAAGGTAGCGAAAGCACTTCGGCTATTGTGGAACATTCTTTTATGCTGAATTGGATCTTGTAACTAGGTGAGAAAAGAAGAGAAAATGCTACGAATGACTCAAAGTAAGTAGGTTATACCTTGTCGCAGCGTGGTAAGGAGACTTTATCTTAAAGTGAACTTCTTTACAGGCGTACAAGCTGGCGCTAACACCCATAATATTTACTACATGTCTCACATCAGGTTTAGCTATTAAAGTAACCACTTTATTCCTAGCATATCGATATCCTTTACACTCTCCATTCAAAATCAAAATACAATTGTACCCTTTAACATATTTGGCGGTGTAAGTGATGGCGATATTGCGTTTTCCCATTGGTTTTATAATAAAAAACGTTTCGGCTATGCTGAAAGCATCCTTATGCTCGTTTCCGATGAAAATAGCCTTGTAAGCGACCGGGAATGGGTTCTGATTTTTTATGTCGACACCCCTAGTGCAAGACTGACTCAAACCGGCCACGAATTCAATAGTTTCGCAGGGATACATGTCCGGCATGACCTCATAGAGATATGCGGCTAACATCAGATTGACTAAGGGATGGGGAGTGGCGATCGTCTGGGCCGGCAGATCCATACTGAGGTGCAAGATCTTCCAACTTTGCACCACTAATATGTTATTATGTAAGTTCTCTTCGTAGCTTCGCGGTTGTAAACACAACTTCTTAAAGTGTTCCTCTAAATAAGGACAATAGCGAAGAATGACTGCGGCAAAGACGAAGCCGTCGTGCATGTCTTCGTCGAAAAATATCAGCTTCTTGGGATATGGCGGTCCAACGTGCGACCAATGCTTCCTTCTCGCGCATTCAAAATGATACTGCAGCCATTGCAAGAGCATCACTTCAATTGAGCTATAGAGAGGTGTTTCCGCTTGAAATGTAAAGGTCTGGCGGAATTCGTAGTGAAATCTTTTGGAGGTAGCAGTATTAGGTTCCAGTTGTTGGGTGATTGTATTGAGAACCAGAACTTTGTAAGTCTGCAATAAAATATCCAACCAGCACTGTTTCGATAAGTATTCGAATTTTTCTACATCCAAAATTTCTGTGGCACTCTGTTCATCAGTATTTCGATATTCGACTTTCATATATGTGCGATATAAGGCGTATTCTAGCAGATACTCAGGTGACACATGCGATAAATGTGCTCCGGAATCTACTAGAAACTCAATGGCGTCTTTGTAGAAGTCGTAACAATATAATGCTTTAGCTGTGGGCTCACTAGATGTCAACCTATGTGGAAAAAGACTACTTTTAATAGCAAATGGGAGATTAAGAACTAGTTTTACGTCATCTTGAATCGATTCTCCACAGCTCGTCCTGTCAAATTCAATAGGAGTTCCATGAAAGGTATTTGAATAGCTTTCCTTTTACCCTTGCGTTCGTTGATGGTGACAATGCTGATATCTACCGGTATACTATAGTAAGTGGTTCCGAAGAAACCTTGGGTGTATACCCAACTTTCCATTGCTATCACGCAAGCATCCATGAACTCTGTGAAGTTGCGATTTGACATCGGGTATGCGGGGTATTCGTTGAAGAATTCGTTCAGATCATATATAGAATCGTTTCTCTGCACGACGCTGTCGTTCTCCATAGGACTTTGGGATGAAGGCTAGAATTTGAAATTCCAGTTTGCTTAGTGCACCGAAATTATGCGGTGTAAATTCCCTTAGGAAAGGAGTCGTCAGAAATCGAAGGATTTGATTTTAACAATTTCTACCAGTAATAAAAGGAGAATAGAGACGCACTCGAGGTGTCATCAGCCTCACTTCTAATTATCGACCACGGAATTAAGAAGTTACAAGAGACACAAGCCAAACTCTCACCCTACGACTTCTTTCTCATGCTAACTCAAACTTACCAGAATATCGGCGGCCAAAAGATCTCTCGTCTCCTGGTAATACCTTTTCGAGTTAGCTCCGACGAAGGCATAAGTTGTCAGCAGACAGTTGTCAACGGAGCCGACCACAGAAACCTTACACTCGGCCTTGCAGGAACAACTTAGCCTGGAGATTATTCGTAATTCCGTCCTATACCTGACGTCAACGTTCCACGTCACTAGAATCAATTCCCCTTGATGTGATGGCTTCGGAGTGTTCAATTTGACGGTTACGTCAATATTGTCGGTTTTGCAAGTGACAAGGCAGTTCTCGGCATGTCCTTGAAGGCAGAACCCCGCCGTGTACTTGACTTTCAGGCCCACTGGTATCGGTTTTAGGTAAATCCTGGGGGCAAAACTGTGTATCGTGGGTGCGTTGTAATTAGCGGTTACAGTGACGATGTTGTGGGGTTTTTCAGAATTGTCCGATCTGAGAAAGATTGGCAGGTGGCCTTTAAATTGTCCATAATTTTCTGGATCGAAGGATATGAGGAGAGCCGCTTCCTCTTTGGGAGCTAAGGCGCAAACGATCGAAGAAGTGTGGTAGGTGACCTTTTTGTTTCGGAGGACTTCGATGTGTAATGGCTTCTTCAAGTTTCCCGTACGGATACAAATATCGTCCTCATGTTTCTGCACGTTGCATATCCTCAATTGGTATCTCATCCCCACCTTGCTGGCGATCAGGGAATAGTGTAGGTCGATGTGTAATTTGGAAAAGTGTAATTTTGGGGCAGTCGCGTAATCTGTAACCTTCATCCAGGGTAGGGTTTTAGGTACGTCGACCAGTTCATAGCTCCAATCGTGGGGAGCTAGGTTGAAACGTATAGTTTTGATGCCAGGTTCATCTTGAACGGGCCCGACCATATCGTTTATTATAATTGGAAGGAAGAATGTATCCCGGTACGATTGAAACGGTGTAAAATGCAAATATAAATTCGTTGTGCTACCCGCTGGTAACGTCAAGAAGTCTATTGGCGTGCTATCCCACCATCTAGCACTGTCGCGTATCGCATATTCCCTATATTGATCCAGTTCGAATCTTACCGTTGAAGACGTGCAACAGATACTCTTTAGAGTAAACGGTTTGTAGGCCCTACTACTAGCCGGAATATTCTCAAATTGAATGATCGAAGGTGACACTAATATATGTGGGTATACTACGTTGCCTCTGAGTGGCAATGTGACGGTACCAAGTGCGGCCACATCGAAGACGAGATTGGCCGAAAAGGTAGCGCACACCGGTGCGGTTAGCGTCAGAGATATGACCGCCTGACTGTTTCCCGTGATTATCCCTTTGGGCGGGCGTACCTGGAGATGCTGCGAGAACCCGCTCGCCTTCAAAGAAAACGCTTGCAATCTATTCTGATGGTTGATTAGTGTGACGTACTGGGTTACGGGTATGTTCAAGGGTATATCCTTGAAGACCAACTCGTGCGGAACCAATTCCAACTTCACCATCGCGCTCAGAATGGATATCTTCAATCCGTGCGTGTATTTGTCGCCGGAGAAGAATTCCGCTTCCATCGCTTGCGGGCCGTCCTCTTCGGGAAAGTACTGCACTTGACAAACCATCGTAGAATAGGGCCTGACGTACCCTTCTGTCGGCTCTATCTCGCAATTATTCGAGTTCAAACGCCAGGAGAAGAAGATCTCCGCGTTCAAAGTGTTGATTATTTCGACGAATTCGCGTGTACTTTCGTCGACGAAGCTCACGCATTCCTTGTCCAGCTGAAGATAGCGATTGCACACATCGGCGATTATGGTGACAACGAAGACGATACATTCATTGATGACGACATCAACGTTGCAAGTGTAGTAACCGACGGACTGCGAAAGGTAGGTGGCGGCCATTTTAGATTCCGTGGATTCTTCGATTATTATCTTGTCGCCCTCTGGGAACAAGACGTTTTGGTCCGACCTGATGTAGACTAGTATTGGAAAGGTGTTGCCGTTATTTATGTTGATCGTGAAGTGATATCGGTCGAAAGAAGCGATCTGAAACGGTAAAGACCTGCTGTTCTGTTACGAAATAAACATGAATAAATTACCGGTCCCGTATTGATGGTCATAGGGTATATAACCACATTATTCATTTGAGACGGTGTCAAAGGTATATAGAATGTCTTGCCGAGATTAGATTGCAACTTCAGCGATGTGAGACCTGGCAATTTAACATCAGCGTTCACCAGTTTACAGACACGCGTTACGTCATAGTCAGCAGCCTCCAAGTCCTTTTGCGCTGGTTTGACCAATTTTCGCTTTTCGGATTCTTTTCTGAGGTAACTCGCGTAATAGTTGCTGTTGTCTCTCTTCAATTGTTTCTCCAGGAAGGTCAATTCGCTATCCGTGTCTATGGGCGGCTCATATCGTGGAAATCTCTTAAAAATCGTCTTGCATCTGCAACGAACGCTGTCAACTTGAACGGGGAATAGTTTAAGTGTGGCCAGAACAAAACTTGCTTCACTCAGCGTGGAATACTTTCTATGCAAATTGGTGTAGAGAAAGCGAAGATGGAGTATGAAAGATTTTAGATTAATTTGTGTAATAGTGCGGGAATGTCCAGTAAAAAAAGAGATCACAGAATCTAAAAAAAAAGGATTGGCCCAAGCAGTGTAATATTAGTGACAGTGAAGTTTGTAAAAACAAATTTACACTAAACTCTTAGAATCGCAAGTGGAAAGGTTGATCTGGCATTAAAGCTTTTAAAAATACTTATCGGCGTGAAAGATTTGAAAGGAATCGGTGGAGGCAAAAACTAATTTTCATATGAACGGCTTTAAGAAGTATAGAAAAACATCGACAAATTTAGTATAAGTCCTATTATGCGAGAGTGCAAACAAGTGCCATGTAGTTATGGTCCGATGCTCATTGGCGTAACGAGTGAATTTTTCTAGGGGAGGGCGGTGGTCAAGAATTTTTTCTGAGGGGAAATAGGCCCTCTGTATTACATTTATATGTACTTGTCCTAGAGGGGAGCATTGCTATTCTGGCACCCTCCTAATTAGGCCAATGTCGATACTACACTTTCTATTAAGTATGCTCTATACAGGGTGTTTATTAAACATACGGCAAAAATTGTAGTGGCTACTCCCTGGATTATTCTAAGAATATTTTATCTTTTGATCATTTTTGTTAAGTCTATTTGTTCCGAAGATCGCTCTCTATCTTCTAGAATTCACCGAAAACATTTCATTACAAAAAATTACATGGAAACCTTCGTAATTTACAAGAACTGTGAAATGACTACCTCCAGCCAATTCACGAACTTTTTCAAAAACACCAAGGTCGTTTCTCATTGAGTTACACCTAGCAATTATCCGAATTCTCAAATCTTCCATATTTTTCACTGACGTAGTGTACACTAAAGACTTTAGATGGCCTCATTCGAAATAATCGATAGGGTTTAAGTCCGAGGATCCGAGGAAGCTATAAGTGATGTCTATCTCAAGCAAACCAGCGATCTCCGTATTTTATTGTTAAAAACTGACGAACAACCGCACTAAAATGCGATGGTGCACTATCGTGCATAAACCACATCGATTTTCTTGTTGTAAATGGTATATCTTCCAGAAACTAAGATAGCGATTGTTACAAAAAGTTACGACACACCTGGCCGTTAAGTCTTCCTGATGGGCCGGCCCAATTATCTAATTGCTTACAGTTTAAACTCAAACGTTCAACCAAACTGATATTGAAAGCGATCTTCAAATATCTCAGGTGGATGTCTCTAACTTTTCCTGGAACTTGAAGTGAAATATTTCTTTTTGTATTTCTTGTTTGAGATCGTCAATGTTGTCTGGCTTTGTTGCATACACTTTATTTTTGGGATGCCCCCAAAGGTGAAAGATTTGGTAATCTAATCGGCCATTCAATTGCATATCTTCGGCCTATGCATTTATTAAGAAATATTCTTTCCAAATGCTAGGTGAAAAAGTCTTATGCGTGTGTGTAAAATTATTTGATAGCGCCTACAATTTTTACGGTATGTTTAATGAACAGCCTGTATAAGCAAGAGACAAAATCATCTGCGTTATTTTCCAAATATAAAGACATATCCTTGACTTTGTTTCAGTTTCAATTGAAGTGGAGTTAATAACTTTTACTTCAACGACTTCGAATGGCATTTGATCAACTGCTATGCTGTTTAGGTCTATGGTAACGTACCTCATTCCAGATCTCCACGGCCTTAACGACGCCTGCCTATCATTTGGAAAAGCAATAAGAGCATCCTCATTCAACAGTTTCGCACCAGCCGT
Organism: Cetonia aurata; assembly: GCA_949128085.1. Classification (NCBI taxonomy): domain Eukaryota; kingdom Metazoa; phylum Arthropoda; class Insecta; order Coleoptera; family Scarabaeidae; genus Cetonia; species Cetonia aurata. Next base: position 62,655,890 of record OX421884.1, on the reverse strand, counting down.
TGTTATCTTAGGTAGCTTAAGTGCGTCATTGAAAGTAATATTCTCACAGCATTTTCCAACTTCCTTGATGTAATTCGGACTCAACGCTTTGTTTATCTCGGGCGAGGGATACTTTGTAAAAGATCGCACGTCGAAATTTAGCTTAACCGTTATTTTCCCGATAACTTTCGCCTTGGAGTTTTCTCTCGGATAGTCATAGTACATTAAATCGAATCTCACTGCAGTATCGAAAGATTTCAGGTGATTAGGTGTCACGAATACCGACACTTGAACGCTGGAACGGGCGTTGATAAACACCGAGTTGGGTTCTACCTCTACGAAAGGGACTTTTCTGTAGGAAGCGATTATCGGTAGATGGATCGAGTTGTTCCTCAATTCTAGAACTCTACTTTCACGCTTCCCTATCTCTAAATCTTTCATGATTAACTGATCCGGTATTATCGAAACTGACGGACGGATCGCTATGGCGTGCGAATAGAATTTCAAATATTCACCTTCTTGGGTTGGTAACGTGTAATGTGTTTCGTTGGAGAGATTATGCCTCAGTACCATGAGGCTATCCTGACTTCCTAAACAGATTGGACTGACGATTTACCGAATTAATAGCTAAGAATAATACTTACTTTCCAATAGAAACGATTCGCTGATTATTGGCAGATAAGAACTGAAATTCTCGTATAAGTGTCCTGTGAAAATATTGGAAAAATTACAATGCCGGTTATCTTTTCATATACTGACATGGAACGAATTCGAACCTGGTTATTCAAAAAATTAATGAAGCTTTAGCACAATACATATTATGATAGGTTCTGGATTTTAGGTCTGTGAAGCTGGTGACCAGATGCACTTAGGCCACCTTGACCGCGCCAGCCCAAACTGAGAATGAGCTCGAGCAGAGCAGCTGGTAAGGTACAGTCAAAATGGGCCATAGTGGGCCAGTACTCCCCCAGGGTGGAACTTCTGAGTTGGACAAGCGCATAAAATGTGTCTCGTCTTCTTTGTAGCCTGCGCGGCACAGTGGCCTGTTAACTAAACCCATGCAGTACATGTGTTTATTTAGCTTGCAGTGATCTGTCAAAAGCCCCACTACTTGACGTAAGTTACTGCCAGAAAGCTGCAGGCAATATCGTGCTGTCTTCGGTGACGGCCTGGGGATGGCTTCGCAATAGCACCCTGAGTGTCACTATAAAGGACAATGGGTCGTCCTGTATGCCCCTTGCCATACAGATGTACATAAATGAAAAAAGTGCAAGGATGGCTGTGCCTATACTCCACTTCTGTTTAATAGTTTGACTATTTCTGATGTGCAGACTGTCAGTCACTGTCAATTAACCGATTGGAGTTGATAATAGCCCTACTTAATAAACCTCATTCAAACAATTTTTGTCTTAAAACTTTCTTTATACTCCTTCCCGTTAGCACACAGAATGGAATTTTCATTTCACTAACTCAGAGTGTTATTCCATAGAAAAAGAGATTGGGTAGCAGCACATACATATGTGATCTGCATGTTCCCAAAATTTCGTAACTCTTTGAATTTTCGGGTTTGTTCCTTGTCATTGTATCAACATAATGTATGTACAGATAGAAAATAATGCCTTTCTGCTCACTGTAACTTAATTTAAGATGGAATTTTATATGAATAATTTTACCTGGCGTAGGATTTGAACGAGGTAGACAGGTGCGTACGATTTGAATCACATCAAATACAGTTCTTAGAAGGACTCTTAATATTTACAGTGATAGCAGAAAAGCATTATTTCCTATAATGATTTCACACTCTACGTATGTCACAATACCTTCGTATTCATTGGCCGTTAGATATTTGCAGCGGATCCTATTCATATGGAAGCAACATATATAGAACGGTTCCAGAGCTACTGATCTCGGTATTCTCGGTTCGAACCTACGATATCAATAGATTAGGTAAAAGAAAGGGTGCACACGATTCGGTATCGTTCACTTGAAATGTACCACCTTAACCTCTTTGGATTCAGCGATGCCGTCTTTCGGATACACGTCGAAGTATTTGAAGTCGTGCAGTCGGCGACAGTACGTCAAGTTCTGCGTATTTTGGTAATTTGTGCAATTCGAATCTAGGAACGCATTTGACTTACGTGTATTTCGCCGTTAAATTCTCCCACGAAGCAGAACATGGCGGCAGATTCGCAGTCGTTTCTTACGAATACTGTACGCGTACTCCTCAAACCTATGTAGGTGACAGGAAAATCGACCAGAGCGAATGAGGTTGTGGCACAAACGTTCAGCGGTAATAATTTCGGTTGGATAACTGTAGCGGTTATTGGTACCACGAGGGGGTCCTCGCACTTTATCCACAGGTCCAAGTGCAATGGACCTACGACATTGCTGATTATCCTTAAGTTTATAGTCTTGGAAGTCTTCGCCTGAAACGTGGTAGTATTGCAGAATGGTTAACCGAGAAAGCTGTTCTTCATTCCGATTATTACAGGTAGGTAACCTCTGTTTGGATCTATGACCAGTTGACATTCCATTCTAGAGCAATCGACGGCAAACCGAGTAATCTTATTTCCGTCGTTGGTCAGGGTAATCGTCTTCAATTTGGAAGCGCAATTCACGTTGATGGTGCCGAAGTCTATGCTCCTTGGACACATGGATACCGAAGCACTTGCAGGTCGCCTATGAGGAAGACGAAATAATGATTCATTGGATTGGCTCTAATAATTTAGTTCAGTTTAGTTTGGGCCACATTCAAGTTTATTATCTATGTGAACGCTTAGTATCGATTCACCATTAACAAAGATAATATATGTAGCTATATCCGGGGATTTGCCTCTATGAAAATCTATTATTTTAGTTTTATTTGTATTTAGAATTAATTGGTTTGTTTTACACCGCTTTGTCATATTGTCTAGTGTACGCGTTATCTTAAGTGAAAGGTCCGCAGGATTGTCATGCGTCACTATCACGCTTACATCATCCACAAACAAAATCATATGACCATAACTAAAGCATGGCAGTAGATCATTCGTTATTAATAACAAATAGTAAAGGGTCCATGATTTAAGATCAAATATGATGTATTAGACATGCATACACCACGCTGGTCGGACCATTGACCACTTATGCGTCTCTGGTGTGGTGGACAAAGATGCGGCGGCAAACTGTTATAATTGAACTCAATCAGGTGCAGGGGCTAGCATGTTTAGGAATAATAGAGGCAATGGGGACTATTCCCACAACAGCAATGGACCTTCTACACCTCCCTCCGTTCCATTTAGTGATAATGGGGGAGACAAGAATGAGGCATCTCAGATTGCTGGTATCACCAAGATGGCACATTTATGAACTTGGGAGAGGCAACGTTAGAGTTTCTAGCACAGAACCACTTTCCAGGATGTGAGATGATGAATAACCTCGCAGAGGACACTACAACCCGCAGTATCCAACGTCCTAAACGGACTGATTGGAAAATAGCAAGGAAAGCAGTAATATTTAATGCGGTTAGCTGTCCGATTAAATCACTCAAACTAGACAAAACGCCGGGTGAGGACGGGATTTTTCCGGCACTCTTGCGAAAGGGAAGCACGATACTAATCCCTCACCTGGTTAGACTCTTCAGAGTTAGTCTTGTTTGGAACCATATACCAACAAGATGGACGGAGGTGAGAGTGGTGTATATTCCCAAAATATGAAAATATGATTCTTCTCCTAGTTTAGCCTGATGTCATTTCTACTGAAAACATTAGAAAATGTGTAGGAGGTCATATCAGAAGAAGTAATTATTCCAGATAGACCCCTTCACATACACCGGTAAGCGTATCAAGCAGGCAAATCCACGGATCTTGCACTAAACAATCTTCTCTCCCGGATTTCGAACTCGCTCGAATCCAAGGAAATAGCAATGGCAGGATTTCTGGACATAGAAGGAGTATTTAATATTACAATCTGTTCATCCCTATGCAAGGCGGTTTTAGCGTGAGGTGTACGACCTATCATAGTAGGTTGGATTGCTGCTATGCTTACGAAAAGGCTACCTATTCTGGGAGGGTCCAAAAATGCAGCATGAGAGCAGATAGGGATTTAGTCTAAGGAGAGACACAAAGAACTCTGGAATAATATAATCTGGCCAATCAATGAAAAAAGCTTTTATTAAAGGACCATAAAAAAAGAGAACTGAAGAGATGCTAAACTTCAGTAGGAGTCATCTTCGCACAGTAGTAGCTCTCTGTGCACTGTAAGGATACCTACAGAAAATTGGGATCTACACTAGACATACTGCACACTTCATTTTGCTACGGACTTTGGACGGGTTGGAGAGAAAAAGAAACTATTTTGACATATTATTATTATCTTTAGGACAAAAACGGGACAAACCCAACACATTGTCCATAACAATTATATAAATTACGATGGTAATATAAGAAAAAAAAATAATTCAAAAATTTTAAAGATTAAAGTGGCGAGAAAGAAAAAAAAAAAAAAAACATTAAATTACAATTTTAGTAGTGCTACATATAGATCGGCTAACTACTGGATAATAGATCTCTTTACTTGAGCTTTAAATGAAGAAAGACTAAATCGAAATATATCAACATGACAGTGGTCATTATAGAAACGGCAAAATCGGGAGATCGGGGAATTCATCGCGCTATTTGTACGAGAAAATGACACACGTAGGAGACAACGACTGCGGGTGGAACGGTTAGGCACATTAATTTTAAGAAGTTCAAGCAGATCCGGACAATCAATAATTCCATTCACTATTCTGTATAATACACTGAGGTCAGATATTAATCTTCGTTTTTCTAATGGAATTAGGTTATAAAAATAAACATTGTTGTTATAAACATGAAACGCAGGTAGACTAATTTTCCTATTTAGATGTCCGATGAACCTTTTCTGTATCAATTCCATACGGTTTATATAACATATATATTGTGGATTCCAAATACAAGAACAATAACTCAAATTGCTTAAAACATAGGCATTATAAGCAGACACTACACTCTTAATATTGCTGAACATATAAGTTCGTCGTAATACAAATCCTAACATTTTACACGCTTTTTTACAAATATAATCTATATGTAAATTGAAAATCAACTTATCATCGAAGATCACCCCCAGATCCCTTACAGAGGAAGCAGCAGCAACTGCCTCCGTCTCGAGTTCATAGTTAAAGCTTATTGTATTTGTGTTTCTAGTGAATGATATCTTAAAACATTTGTTATGATTTATAAACAAATCGTTCTCTGAGCAAAAATTACAAAAGCGCTCCATATCCTCTTGCAGAAGTATGCAATCATGCATACTGTGGATTGCTTTATAAATTTTTAAGTCGTCAGCATATAACAAAAACTGAGACCATTTAAAGCAGCTACCTATACTATTAATATATATTAAGAACAGTAAGGGACCCAAGTGTGAGCCCTGTGGCACACCTGAAGTTACCGGAACAAAATTGGAAATGTATCCATTTAGTTTCACCGCTTGTGACCGATTCTCTATATAACTGGAAAGCCATCTGTACAGGTCACCCGACACACCAACCTCCGCGACACGCTGTCGAAGGGTATTATGATTTATTTTGTCAAACGCTTTGCTGAAGTCGGTATATACGGGGTCGACCTGCACACGAGCATCCATGCAGCGCAGCACGAACTCCGAGTATATCAAGAGATTACTCTCTGCACTTCTCCCCTTAAAGAAACCATGCTGCTGAGGGATTATAAGATGCTTTACACTACTGAATAAAACTCTATAGACTAATTTCTCCAAAACTTTAGAAATACTTGATAGGATGGAAACAGGCCTATAGTTTACTACACAACTAGCATCACCCGATTTGAAAACCGGCACAACATGGCTTTTCTTCCAAATAAACGGAAATTTTCCTTCGGTTAAGGATCTATTAAAAATTATAAATAGGGGGCGAATAACTTACTAATAATAATAATGGTACTAATATTTCCTGTTTTGGCGCAATACTTACGCCGATATATGATATTCGTACATGTTATCATTGACATAGATAGTGAAGCTGCAAAACTGCAAATTCATGTGGTTGTAGACGAATTTCACTTTCTTGACCAACTGCAGACCGGGCGATAAGAATTTACCTGTCACACACTTGATCTGGCACGACTACAAACGTAAACGGACAGATAAAATAGATGAAGCGTTTCCGTGCGGTACTCACGTAGGAATTTGGAGACGTGATTCTAATGAAGACCTTAGAATTTCCGATATTTTTGATCGACAATTTCCGCGTATAGGTCCTGCCTTCGAATGCGTTAGTGAATGCCATACCGGCAGGGGAAATGCGCACACCATATACGTCTACGAAGACTTGTTTATTAAGTAGATCGGACCTTTCCTCACAGTTGATATCTGGGAGCACTATCGACATGGTGTGATTGGAAGCCATGTCAAGAGGGACTGTCAAAAAGGTCAAAGCCGTCTTATGACGATGATTTTTGTCAGTTGGTTTTTAAAATTATTGATACCAATAGAAGTTTTTCTTAGTTGTTACACCTATAATCTTCCTATAGTATGTATGTACGGAGGGATTGTAAATGATTGAGGATTGAAGATGGTTTTAATTTCCCGATGCACACAATTTTTGACACGTTGGTTACGGTGGCGTGCCAAATGGGCGATTGATACTGTAGTGATACACTCACAAAAAAAACTTTCAAAATTTGGTAAAATTGTATTCCATATCGCTACAAATTACAGTAATATATGCACCAGGCGCAATTTGTAATGAAAAGTCACACAAAATTGTGTCTAACGTGTATAAGAATGTGTATTAAAATTTGTAAAAATAATTGCGACAACAATATAGTCAGTACGGTCATTTTATTTTTAAGAGAGCTTACTACAATATTGTAATACTTTATACAATTTCTCTGCGAGACAACTTCTCAAAACAAATAAGACTGAATCCACAAAGTTGTTGTAATTTTTACGTTAAACTGTGCAACACTTTGTAATATACACTCGTAAGTTGTGCTACAAATTATAACAATAAATAAAAGAATATTTGAGAAACTCTGCCACAGAAAATAGCGATTCGTACTGTATGTATTTATTGAGAACGTTTCTACCTGTGTAATGCTAGACTTGGATGTAAAAAGCTGTTTCGCGGTAAACAATGAAAACCATAAGTTACTAGAAATTGTAGTAATGATTATCACTATAGCATCTAACGCTTTTCACGAAATATATTACTATTTAGTAAGGAACTGTTGTAAAAATTACTACAATTTTATATAGGTATATACTTACGCTGGTAAATCCTATATTTGCACAACCAAATAGTTATTCTATTAGTTGTAAGAACATTATACATATGTATGTACTTAGCAAAGCAATAAGGAAATAGAAATTAACAAAAACAAGAATTTTATTAAAAAATACATTTACCAGACAACATTTTCAACGTAACACATTTTTATTGAAAAAGATACTAACTTGGAACACAAACATTTTTTTACTGATTTCATCAACGAAACTGAAATGTCACCTGATCGCATTCTATTAGATACTCAGCACTCAATGCAAACATTATTTTAAAACATGCATCCACAGCTTTTAACAGAGTATCTACCTTATATTTGATATAAAGTGCATACGTATGAGTCCGTTACGTTAAGAAGTTCTCCAACTATTATTGGTATCTCTTGTACTGGAAACTGAAATCTGGCGTTATTCTTTGCCCGCAACTGTAGCTCTACATCTAAGTCAGTAATATTCTAGAAATAAATACAAATTAAATTTTGTAGATTGCGATTGTGTATTGCGATTTCAACTATATGTAACGGAAAGTTAGAAAATTGCACTGTCTGAAAATCATTACACATCAGTAAAAGGTGTAAAAGCCACCGATATATGGACAATAGAAAGAACTTGTAGTTATGATAACAATAAACGTGCATTAATAATATTATAATTGTCTGTTATTATGACATAATAGATTCCAGACAACCCAAGCATTACCTATTACATTTACCCTCTATAGATAATTGTATGTATATAAACACATAGCAGCACCAGTAATAGGTAATTACACAGGTAAAGAGAAACAATTTAATGCTAAATACATACATACACGCCTATACTTTTGTATTCAAGATATATATCAATGTCTTACCTTCAAAAATGCTCACCAACGGTTCTAACCCCCAACTCAGTAAATAACTTTTCGCATCCATCGTCATTAATGTATATATTATCTAATGGACGGAGTACCATAGGACACGACATAAGAACACACAAATCACACGACCACCACCATGTATGCCTTATTAACGACTAATATAAAATGGCGTATTAGCGGGATGATGGCTGGCACTGCGCGGATCAAAACACATTTTTGTTTGCTTTTATTCAGTATTCACCTTTATTTCCGCAATTCCGCACATAATTTATATTTGTATCAATAATCAAGATAGTAAAAACGCGTTGGGATATCTAATTTAATAAGATTCAAATGAAACAGATATTAATAAACAAGTTAATCCTACTCCTATAGGTATATTAGATACCTACAATAATTAATATTATTATATCTGAAAGTGTTATTATTATTTTGAATTTTCAAACCTAATTGTATTAAATTCGACTACATTATATTCGACTCTTTAATACAAAACAGTTTGGTATACTATATAAGATTTTTTAATAATTTGTAGTATCTCATGCTAGAGTACTTTAAAACAAAAATATATTACAAATTCATATCGTTGTACTGTTAAAATATACTACACAATGTTAGACACAATAATGTAGTAAGCTAATAGTTTCCTATGTACTTTTTTGAGTGTATGATCTAATAAATATTGTGATCCTTTGGATGATATAACAATAAAATTAAATATATACGCTTTCATTACGTTTTTAATGAATCCAATAATTGTCTCGTCAATTTTCTGGCATTGAAACACGAATATTAATGCAGTAATCAAATCAAATCGATTATCTTATTAATAAAAAATTAAAACAAGAAAAATGATAAAGACATTACTAGTTTTCTTAAAAAAAAAAAAACACCGAAAACCATGCATATTCTTTTTTCCAGTTCCTCCTTTATTATTTCATCCCAGGTTTTCATTGGTCTACCCCTTACATTCTCAGATTTTATACTTCTGGAAAATGATTTAATTGTCGCCACTGCATCACTGTGCGTCGCGGTGAAATTCATAGATCCTTAGGGCCACTCTAATCCTCATTTAATCTAAAAATGAGGACTGCTAACCACCTAAAAATACCGAAACATAACGTCATTTCATAATTGAACTTTAAGTGGACAAAATGCGGAAATGACATACGATTTGCTAGTTTCTAAAGCGTGTACGCTGATAGAATCAAACTTCTTCCTCGTGTTCAAACTCTTTTTCTTCTGTACATAGAGAAAGTGACAATCACTTTCTGGCTAAATATAAGACGGTATTGTGTAACAAAATTCGGGTTTGCATATAATATGGGAGCATGCTTTAATTGCACCACTAAGCAACTATGCGGACCACAGTTTTTGGTGACGCCTAATTTGACGTGAAAGGAATTTAGAATTATCGATACGTAGGTATATTAGATATCAGACAGATTCCTTGTCGGCTTCCTTTTATGTACCTATACATATATATATTTATTCTATTACTGGCGGTTGTGAAATAAATAGGAAAGACGTGATAAAAATTAAATTAGTCCTGGTAACAATAAGATGATTACTTTTGATATGCACTAAATTTTTATTTAGTCTTTTTGACATAGACAAGTTGAACGAAAGTGGTTTACTTTCTTTTTTTTCAAAAAATGAACAAAAGAAACGTATTGCATATGTATGTAGCAATAAAAAAGTTTTATTATATTTTTATACCTAGGTGCATACATAAAAAGGGTTTCTTAAGTCAAAGAAACTTCTTCTGCTGCTGGTATTTCACTGACTTAATAAAAGAGAATTTTAATACAAAGTCCTTTTGTTTAAACTCAAAGAAGCCATAAACAGTGTGAGTCGTTAAGAATGGGAAAATCTGGAAACCGGGAGTAATAGGGCCTAAAACGCGAGGATTAAGCGCAACATGCCTCATACAAATGTTACTTGTTTAACACATAAAGGATGTTCAAGTTAATAATTTTATTTCTAAATTTCCCAATAATTCAGCAAGTTTATATAGAATCAACGTGAAAATTGGTATTACCACGTCTTTCAACATGATAAATAGGAATTTGTCATCACTTTTACCGTTGTTTATAGAGGGCGCTAGTTACATCCTGCTGAATAGATAAATCGAAGCTTATCTTTTTTGTGTATGCATAATCACATAAACCGAATAGAAAATTTGAAAGAGCAACCTTCTTTACATGGAAAAAAACAAATCCCTTTTTGAGATATTTGCATTCGAAAGTTTCAGGACATTTCATGCTACTACCGTAATTTTTAATTCTTATAATACAAAGTTGGCTTACCCATCCGGCAGCGATCATTATTTATGGTTGTTAAACTTGTGTCGAAAAGTGCTACGCAAGTAGCCTTATCTTTTTTTGCCTTATTTGTACAACAATAAGTAGTAATAAAAAATGCCACAGCGTAAAGATTTTCCAAATAGTGAAATGCGAGATTTGATAGCTCTATATGAAATTTCCATGCTAAACGATTTTTACTAGGGACCTTTTTTTATCGTAAGAAATTTACCCAGTAAATTTCATTTTATTTAGTATTTTTCATACACTAATAGTAAATTTCCTTGGTGTATTTTTACATCAAAGTAATTTTACTCGCACAAGTAAAATACCTGTACGGTTTGACCCGAAACCGTAGAGGAATTTTACCAAATCTTCGTTAGAGTGTATATTTCTTTATTGAAAAAGTACACTAAATCAGCGACACAAAATATTATTTTTCTTTAAAAAACTTATTATACCTACTTATTTTTTTTTTATTGATTGGTTTTTCTCTTGTATCTAATCGTCGCAGTGTTCCTCTGAAAGCACCAATATGTCTACAAGCATGGCTGGATCTCATCTACCAATATCGCTTCCCAGAAACTGCTATTCTCTGGTTCTCCATGTTCATTATTAACTGAGCCCATATTTTCCAGAAAAAAGGCATTCAACATTAATTTGACTTTTTTCTGGAAATCTGGTGAACATTCTTACATTAGTGACATCGGCAAAAGCCAAACACGGTTTTTTTTCTTGCATACCACGAATGAAAGGGGTAATCTATCCATTGTATCGTGCAAAATACATTGAAATAGTTTAAATTTTATATTAAAATTATTAATGAAATCAGTCCTAGTGAACTTCTAATGGGCTGGAACAAATGGATAGTAACGCGAAAGTAGTTACTAAACTATAACCTAAAATTACTATTCTATCGGAGAAAACAATCACAAATTGAAAGGTTCTATTGATGTATATCACCGGATTGATATGTAAAGATAACAGTTACAATAAGAAAGTAATTATTATGAGTAATTATTTAACGCTCTCTAGTTATGGCACTTCTAAATTACGTTTGCCTGATGTCATTATTATCTTTTTCTACGGTTCTGATGTTACGAAATAAATGAATTCCTATTCGATAATATATGTTAGGTAAACACTGACAATGAGTTAAATACTATTTTTGAATTTTGTATGAATAAGTATGACGGATTGTCCATAAATATTTTCCTATTTTATTTAACAAAATTTATTCATATATAATTCATGAAAAAGCACAAATAGGTATATATGTAGATACAAAAGAACATTTCTGTAGAAGGTATGCGGATATTACTACAAACTAGAATAATATCTAAAAATGATTTTTATATATCATATTTCGACAGTGGATTTGAGTAATTTCTCACACATCAGTAACATTTATTACATATTCCATGCTCTGTTACCATTATACTGATAACAAAAAAATGATTAACAAAGTTATACTTTCGCCAACTGTTTTTTTTTTTGTTTTGCCGTGTTAGTATCTACTTGTGGTAATATTAATTATTATTATATATGAAAAATATAATTATAGGAACAAAATAAGGATTGTGGCTTTATAGTTTTACATGGCGGAAAATGTAATTGCTGACTGCAAGAAGTGGATACTTTTTTAGCGCTAATATAGTGTTATGTAATAACAAAGTCGTTAATAATAAATGCAAGTGATACAAAAAATAAGAGAAATTGTTTGTTAAACAAGTTAGCGAAATAAATTATTCTGTTTTGGCAAGGAAATGCTGTCTGTCGTCTGCGGAGGACACACCCAAAGCATACAAACTTGCTTGTTTTGCAACTGCGTTTGATATATGTGAATATAATGAACTACGTAATTCGGTATGTGCATATAATGAATGCTGACATTTGTCTGTGTTAATGTTCTAGCAATTCCAGACTAAAACCAACCTAATTTATTTGCCCAAGGAGATAACTTGTTGGGTGGCACAACGTCTCACAAAACCAGATTTTACGATTTAGATAAACTCACTTCGCGCCAGATTTTATACATGCATACATAATTATACGAATCATTCATTTTGAATTATTAAGTATGAAATTGTCCTGACACTTTAGGTGTTCTTCACAAGTCATTTCGGACACTTGTGATTGGTGCTATTTTTTTGTAGTTTGATCTTCACCTATATTGTGCGTTATATATTAAAATTTTGTTAAAAATACCGGGTGTCCCAAAGTCAATGTAGTATATTAGAAATACATGGAGAACCAAAACGTCGAAATTGATTCAAAGTTTGTATGTGGAAGTTATTTGAAGTGAATTACGTTTCTAAAATATTTTCATCAATGCGGTGTTGTCGTTTCTACCTAAACTAAGTAACAACTCTTTTAATTTATATAAACGCCTTGTATTTCGCATTAAATTCTATGCATTTTTTTCAATTACTGCCAATGAACCGTATGCGCATCGCTACGGCGCACCATCAAAAGACCAAAGGCCATCTTGGAACACAGGCGTCATTACATACGTCATGTTTCATGTAGCATTATGCTTACGTTAGTTTTCTTTAGGAAGTATTTGCGTTAAGTCACGTTAAGTTTTTTGCAAGTTGACAAGTGTTACTGATGTTAACTAACCTTGCAGTTTGAGTGTTTTATTTACTTTCTTTGCTTTATTCTTACACGGAGTGTTTCCAATATTATTTATTATTTACCCGATATTTTTGTTTTATGTGTAAGGCTGTGGTGTAAGTATGCATATTATAGCATTAACAATTGGGCTTATATGACAATTAATCCAGGTAGTTTTTCCTAAAGAAAAGTGATGCCATCGTGTCGTGTAAAATCCTACAAAAGCAATAGTTACAAAGATAATGGAGAACTAACTTTTCATATGTAAGCTGCAGAATAATACCATAGCTTAAAAATATTCTGAAATTATGATAATACTTAGTGTTTTTATGTGAAATAATTTTTTGTAGAATACCCAAACATTGTTGTGTGGATTACTGTTACAGGGGGTACCATAAATCCCTGCAAAAGTAAGCGTGCATATGTTTGTTCACTACATTTCCTCGAAAAGGATTTTGATAGAACGGAACAGATTGTGCGAATTAAAGAGGGAGTTATTCCAACATTGAATTCCGACAAAGAAAATCTAAAAAAAGTATATTTTTATTTAGAATCACTTGATATTCCTGAAAACAAAGGGTAGAGATAAATAAATGATGTATAACATATATATTTCTTTAAATTTTCTTTACTATTTCTTAGGTAAATTAATATGCCTATCAAAGGAGGTATGATATATTTGCCAGTTCACCGAAAAACAAATTCGGAAAGTAATGGTCTTGATAGGAAACAAGATTCCACAAGAAGAAAACTGCTCAACGACTTTTGTTTATTTACTATCAAGTCATGTTCCCCAAAACATTTTTTCTAGTTTATCCCATCATTTGTTAGATATGTCACCTCTGGAAGGAACTCATGTTTCAATTTTAAGTAAAACCATAATATCGTCTTATAGCAAAATTAGATTTCATAATTTAGCGAAGAAGTTTACAGAAAAATACAAGGAAAATCAATAAGGAAGAAATTAAGTGAACTAATATTATTTAATCATCAATAAATTATACAACAACTACTGCAGTATATTATTTACTTCCAAAGACAACATAGAATGTTGGATTGTTATGACAAGTCGTGAAGATCTCATGAAACTTTATTAGATTTTTCTTACGTATTTTTATATGGCGTTGAAAGAAATTTCTCTTTTCTCTCTTATTAAACCTGAGAACGAATGAAGTATATGTTACCAGTTCATCGTAAGTTTAGAAACTGTCTATAGTTTTAAGTTGTCCACAACAATGCCATATAAAATACATAGGATAAAATCATATGCTACTAATTATCATTACAAATTGCAAGTGCTATCAAAACTTATTGATATCCTTAACTTTATTTATTTGAATATCCGCCATGGTATCGACGTCATTGATGACGTTTGTGTTCCAATATGGCGCATTTCAATTGATGGCAGTTTTGAGTTTAATATCAGCACTCTATTATCTCTATGGAGGTGACACATAGCTCTTGTCAAATAGACCCAAAAACCTCAAATCAAAATAATACACTGCTCTACTCAATGGTAAGTGTAGGTTGAGTATATAACATAAATATATTTTTATCAATATTATTTTGTTTTGGACGGCTGGAAATCTTCATATAACTTATATCATTACAATTAAAATGCGTACAACATTTTTAGTTCGAATAAGTACAGTTGTTTCAGTGCTACAGTAAATACTAAGTAATCGCTTAAAGACGACTCGCATTATTACAAAATCTATCTATGTCAACTGGTCGATTCGCAATCGTTATTCGACGTTAGCTACAAGGTTGCATTACGATGGTAAAGTGATGAAAGTAGTAAACAAGGCGAAGACAACGCATAATAACCATATGAGCGGTACTCGTACTGAATACCCACCCGCCGGTACTAGTGGATATGATGTTCCAATCGCTTGCGGCTAGCGAATGTACGGCACCGCTAGAATGTAGAACTAGATCACTGTCTCGGGTTAATAAATCGTTCAGCGCCTTTGCTGGGACTGTACGGAGAGGCTCGTCGCTTATTCTATTCTATACACATAGGCTTTTACGTTGCCTCGTGTTTGCGTTCCAATAGCGTGCAATTACATAATCAAGATCCCTTCTCTCTTAGTAATCGGAACAAAATGCAACCTAAGACTAGGCAGATGCAATGCCGCTCGGTTCTGATCCGACTAAACTAAATATGTATCCATGTGTATCGATTGTGTCTTGAGCTAGATCGTCCGGTTCATACGATCGATTCCTCCAAAGGTTTTGGTGTTCTCGCCCGATTTCAACTGTGGAAAGACGAGAATGGTCACAGCTACGCTATTTAATAGATTGGTAAGTAGAAATACTTTTCTTTTCTGCATTATTTCATTATATTTTTCAAAACTAAGCTCCGCGCGAACATTCTTGCGATCGAGTTGATATTCGTATGTCAAAAATCGGCGTCGATCCTGTATTTATGTTTTTTTGCTTTTCTCTATCTCTCTCATTCACAATCTTAATGATTGAAGGAGGACAAGCGAAACAGCTTCCCCACTAAATTATGAGAGGCGTCCAACTGTTTATGATGCATTTACGGTTAATTAGTGCCTATAGCATTGAGTCCTAAGATGTAATTATTGTATCTTGTAATTTACATTTACTAAGATGTAATTATTGTAACTTGTAATTTACATTTACTCGTCAAAAGTAAAATAGAAGCTGTCTTTTTGAAGGATGCTCAAATACAAGCACTCAAAGGGTTTGTATTGGGATATGAAATTCGGTAAACAAATAATGGTTAGGATACGTCAAATATTATTCCTTTTAATTATTTGCTTTTTTATGCTACGTGCTGTAATCAACTTTGTTTATATTTACCCTGTAATTGTTTATCGTTGGGTAATAAAGAATATTGTTATTATATAGGTACGTAATATGTCTACTCGAAACCTTTGATTTTATCAATAAAACGAAAAATGTCATATATTTTTATACATCAAAATTTTATTTTATACATTATTAATTTTTAAAATGTAAATGATTGAGGTTTTATTATTAAACCGAAACGTTTTTTTACTCACTCTAATGGTTGTTTAATTATATGACTTCAAAAACCAGGAAAATCTACCTATTGAATTTTAGAATAACACTTCTTGCGCTATTAATTCTAAAGACAAACAACATGATAATTAAACCAGCGTTATACAAGATAACCACCTTGTAATTTCTTTACCTGTAATTACGCTACATCTCTCATTAATATATAGCACCGCATATAGGATATACAACACCTTCAACTATCACTAAACCTATTCACCATTACCGACGGACAATGAAGCAAATTCTCGACGCATCATTGCCCAAGAACGTGTACCTCTACACACATCGCAGTCTTGCGTTATTACTGTCACATATAACGCGTAATTAGATTTAATTAAAGGAACAATGTTTCAAGCACGTAACTTTGACTTCCACGATGGCCAAAACCAGACAGGTGGAGCTTTTCAAATTATTTTTTTATGGCGCTTATCCTGTTTATTGTATATTAGATAATTACGGTGATAAAGTTGCGAGTCATCCTCTTTGTTTTTAGTGCAGGTAATAATTTTAATTTCGTTGGTATTCATGTACGGAAAATACGCATGTAATTTAGAAATATCTCGAATCTCGTAGGAGACGAGGACAAAAGAGATATTTCATTGAGACAAGTTATTGTGGAGTTGAATGTTATGAGAGATTTGGAGGTTGTTTCACAGATATGAACGAATGTGTCTTTTATTTGACGGTTAATAGGTGGGAATAAGTTTGGAGTGAAGATAAATAGAGGTCTTCATATACCTACCTTTTTCTTTAATAAAATTTTCAGTGTACCCACAATGGGGCCAAACATATAAATTCGTGGTAGAAATTATTTTAGTGACATTTCTTAATAGCAACATTACGAATATTACATACATACACACATTGTATACAATGAAAATTTGAATCTATACATGAAAAAAGTTTATATAAAGCTGTCTTCGTATAAATGTTTATAAATGTCCCAGTCCATAGCTTTGTCTGTCCGATGCCCACCGAAGAAAGAGAATAAAACTATCCTGCTAAGGTGGATAAATCCTGAAAAAGTTAATATATTGTCAAACACATTAAGGGCAGTAGAAATAAATGTGGGAGATGTCAGGGTCAGGGGGCGTGTGGATCGAGGCTGTCCCCAAGGAGGCGTTTTGTCACCACTTCTGTGGAACCTCGTGGTAGATGACCTTGTCCGTATGCTCAATGTATCCGGCTACTACACAATCGCATATGCGGACGACATCACGGTCCTAATTGATGGAAGATTCGAGGGTGTGCTCTGTAATGTAATGCAGACCGCCTTAAGATCTATCGAAAATTGGTGTAGGGAAGGTGGCCTCTCTGTAAACCAAGATAAAACAGAGATGGTACTCTTTACCAACAAAAGGAAAGTGGAACAACTGCAACCACCACAATTATCTGGCACTGCTCTCAGTTTTTCGGACGATGTCAAATATCTGGCGTTGTGTTTGACAAGAGGCTGAGCTGGAGTAGGCACGTCAAAACAAAAACTGAAAAAGCATGTATGACTTTTTGCAGTGTCGCCGCATCCTGGGTAAGACTTGGGGACTTTCCCCGAAAATTGCGTTGTGGCTGTATACTGCCATAATAAGGCCCATGCTAACCTATGGCGCCCCCGTCTGGTGGCCGAGGGTGAGACGAGTGGTCGCCAGGAACGAACTGTCACATGTGCAGCGCATCGCATGTCTCAGTGTAACAGGAGCAATGCGCACAACGCCTACGGCGGCAATGGAAGCACTCCTATGTGTTCCCCCTCTGGACTTGTTTGTGGAGGAGGCGGCGCTTAGGGCGGCTATAAGATTGGGATCTCGGGGTCTTCTGGACATGGTGGGGGGAGGACGCAGCCACGCGAGCATCATTTCTGAGGGCGCCGCCAAGGTGCCTCTCCTTGGTGCCGCAAGGGATGCTGTGCCTCCAGTGTTTGCTTTCAACAGACACTACCATGTTCTTGTTGACCCCGGGGTCGAACTACAATCCTCGATCGTCATCTATACAGATGGAACGAAAACGAAGATGGGAACGGGAGCAGGGGTTTTCTCCTCTGACCTTGACCTGAATATAGAACTGGCGCTGGGCAGGTTTGCCACGGTTTTTCAAGCCGAGGTGCTGGCGTTCCTGCACGGTGCCGGAGAAATTTTAGCAAGGGGCATTAAGGGACGGCGTATTGTCCTTTATAGTGACAGTCAGGCTGCCCTTAAAGCTCTTAATAATCATCGGATCACTTCGGACTTAGTACATCAATGTCACAATGCCCTAGAAGTGGTCGCTAGCGATAATACCTTGACACTCAAGTGGGTTAAAGGTCATAAAGGGAATTTAGGGAACGAGGCTGCCGATGGGCTGGCGGGGCGGGGTTCGCGTTCCCACTCTGTGGGGCCGAAACCTGTTCTTCCTATTTCGTCGGCTACACTCAACGCCATAATAACGCAATGGACCGCCACGCTTCACGAGAATAGATGGAAGTCCATAACCACCTGCCGTCAAGCGCGTGAAGCCATCCCCAGGCCATCACCGAAGACAGCAAGATATTGCCTGCAGCTTTCCCGCAGTAACCTACGTCAAGTTGTGGGGCTTTTGACCGGCCACTGCAAGCTAAACAAGCACATGCACTGCATGGGCTTGGCTAACAGCCCACTGTGCCAGGCATGTTACCAAGAAGACGAGACGCCGGAACACATTTTATGTGACTGCCCGGCGCTTGTCCAACTTAGAGGTTCCATGCTGGGGGACTACTGGCCCACCATGGCTGATTTTGGCAGCGCCTTGCCTGCTGCCCTACTCGAGCTCACGCTCAGTTTGGGCTGGCTCGGATAGGCTGTGGGCGAGTGACGCCACCTAGGGGAGGTAGCACAATGGGCCCGGTAAGGGTGGCCTAAGTGGACGTGGCTACCACCTTCCCCGACCTAAAATCCAGAATCCAAACACATTAAAAAAACACCTCATGGGACTATATACTACTACTACTACTACTTGCTTCAAAGTTACATAGAATCTTCGAATAATAGTATATATCTTCACCCAGTAACTGAAAATGAAATAAAAAACATAATCAACAGAATGCAAGTGAGTAAGTCTGAGGACGTATACGGGAACTGCGGGATAGCATAGCACCAAAACTATCTGAAATAGTTGACAAAACTAACCGAAACTATAATTAATCTAACAAGAAAAATATAGTGAAAGCAATCACATTTTCTTGCGATTTTTCAAATTTTTTTCGCTGATAATCTTTAGCGATTACTGAATTAATTTGTATAAATTTCAACACAAAACACAACAGGATGTTGTGTAGAACAACGTTTTATTTTGACAGCTGTCAACAATTCCAACAAAATGTCCAAGCCTATTTTTTCATTTAAAACTATTTTCATTCAATATAATCAATTCGTTTTTGTTTTATTAGTGAAATAAATTGGGTAATACATTTTGCCAGACCATATACTTGATGACATTTTTAAATGAACCCCAGATATTACCAATCTTGTTCAATAGCAACAGCTATGTTTAGAAAAGATATTTTAAAATACCCTTCAATGTAATAACTCCGGAAACGGCATAACACTTCACTAGGCATCATTAAATTTAAATATTATCACATCCACTTATGCAAATAGAACAATTTCTTGTAAGATTAATAACCTATCTTCGCGAAAACTAACAAATTAACATTGATTAAAAATAATTATGGCAACGAAGCTACCTATTAACTAATACAGAATCACAGGGGAATTCTGATGCAAGTGAGGCATTTTAACAACTTCCTTGATGCAATTATTTTAATCTACAACGGTACGTTAACATGTTCACATACAATTAGCTAACCTTGCTACTGCCACGGTAAACTTACGCGTAATTATATAAATATGATTGGGTGAAATGCACGTTTGTATTACATGTACATAATTTTTTGTAGGGAAGAGTATTTGGTATCTACTGATCGTAAATAATTTTGAATTGTGGGTACTAACCTTGAAAGGTGAAAGTTTGCATGAAGTGCTAAAAGAAAATTGATTGCATAGACAATTTTCTAATTTTTTTTTGTGCGAAGTTTAAAGTAAACTTGGCGAATATAGAAGCATATTACATATTAACAACATCGTTTTGTTGACAGTAGAAATAAGTTTTAAGTAGAGACCAATTAAAATGAATATACTTTATCTCTTTTCTATTGCTCATAGGACTCACTCTACAGGGGTCTTCATATCTAATTTAATGTCTATTACCAACTTTTTTTGTTATATTTAACGTTTCTCCGTTCAAAATACTGTTATAGAAAAATCGTTATTATGGTAACACATATAATTTTATAATAGTGTTCTCAATGCTAAAAAAAAAAAAAACGATTACTAACAGAATGTAGCGTTTTTCACCAAAATGGAATATTTTTTAAATTGAATACCCAATATACGAGGAAGGATTCCCAGTTACAAAACTCAAGACGTCATGCATAATCTGCTGGTTTGAATCCTGTTCCGTGCAGCGACACGGCGAGAATAAAGACGAGTACGGCTCTATCTGAAGCTCTTCTTTAAACTGTGTGTAATCAACAGCAAAATTTGGAAACTGTGCTTGAAAGTCTTCCTAGCAATTTGAAACAGAATAAATCCAATATCCGTCAATATGGGGCCAATACGAAAGTAGCTTTGAACGTTGTCCTAAGGAAAACGCTATAGTTGCAAGCTGTACGTTGAGGTTACACCAATGACAATTCCTTGTTTAGTTGTGAAAACAGCTGATTTGTACGTAATTGGTTAAAAGGGCGATAAAATAAAAGAATCTTCTTCTTAAAAAAAGGAAAAAAAAATGGTTTCTGTCCCACGCTGAGAAGTAGCAGAATGATTCTTAAATCAGATACATGATCTAGGAGATTTTCCCAAAGTTTGGATTTTTTCTGCTCTATTTCACTTTTGAGTTTCTCCAGTATTATACTGCTGCTTATCCCACAAAAAGTTCTGGCCCTACAAAGGGTATTCTGGCCCCTTTCTTAGCGAAATTATCTGTTATTTCGTTTCCACTCCTGCGTGTCCCAGAACCCATAGTAGGGTTACCTTGTTCATATTGCCTAGTTTTCCTGGACACTCCCAAACCATTTTGGAGCTGATTATGTTTGACATCAGCGCCCTGATGGCCGCTTGACTATCAGATATTATGATAATCTCTTGCTTTTCGTAGTTTCTGTAAATGTTGAATTGGACGCATCTTTCAATAGCGTGTATTTCCGCCTTGAAGATACTTAGGTACATCCCCAAGGTTTCGCGATATTTCATTTTAGGGCCATGTATACCTATTCCTGTTCCTCTACTGTTTTTGCGCCATCCGTGTACTATTTGATGCCGTTTCTATTGAGTTTCGAGATGGTGTCTTTATCCCATTCGCTCTTGGTGTTAAGCTTTGTGGTAAATTCTTTCACAAAGCTGAATTTTCTTAGCATGTCATCTCTTTGTCTACCATGTTCCTAGTTTCCAGGCCTAGGCCTAGCTATTCTTTCCCTGATCATCCTGTGTATGGTCCTTTTGACTATGCTCTCCATCAAAATGTCAAAAGATTTAGTACCACTTCAATAGCTGCTGTTGGACAGGTTCTTATTGCCCCAGTTATGCATACACATGCTAATCTTTGCACTTTGGAGAGATTAGGCCTCTCGCGATGGCCAGATTAGTTCTCTTGCTCCAAACCATTGCCCCATAAGCGATCATTGGTCTCATGATTGCTGTATACAGAGCAGTATTTTTGGGTTGCATCCCCAGTTATTACCTGCTAAGTTTTTTACATTCATTGGGGCCTTTTTTGCCTTGTTAGTTACTTCAAGCTCATGCTTATTCCACAAAAGTAATATTTCACCTCCTTCTTCCAGTCTATGTCTTGCCCGTCTATTTTTATGGTCTTGAGAGTGGGTTCTCTTTTCCTTGTGAATGATGGCGTTGATGTTAAGGCTCACTGATTGGCACCACCTTTTCGTAATATTGAGTCCCCTTTGAACTATGCCACAGACTTCTCTCAAACTTTCCTCTTGCAAATATGACTATATCATTAGCATACCCTTGACACGATATGCCTAGATTAGTCAGCCTCCATAGGAGTTCATCTACTGTCAAACTCCACATGAGTGGGAAAGTAACTCCTCCTTGTGGACATTCTCTGGTCGTTGTAGTTTTGTTGCCCACCTCCGTTTCCACTGACCTAGTAGAGAGCAGCTGCGACAACCATCTGGACGTCGCACCGTCTATCCTTCTTTCAATTAATTCTCTCTTGACAGCCTCGTGCGGAGTGTTGTCAAAAGCGCCCTCTAAGGAATTGGCCTAAGGTGAATGTAAAGTCATTTTGTTCAGAATCACCTATAGATCACACATTAGGGTACCTTGTCAACATTCTGTGTGAATCAACTTTACAGTGTATATTCAATCTGGTCATTTAAAACGTCTTTATCAATGTGAAAGCGATTGAAAGGTTTCCATTCGAACAAAAGTGCTTCCCTATCCTTGCTTGTATTGGATCTAACATAGCTGTCATCTGTTTCATACCACTTTTATTCATGTTTGCATACTTATTAATGCTCATAAAGATAACAATCCTGTGCAACACAAAGATTAATTTAATTTGTCAAAACAGTAAATATTCGTTGTGAAGTTTTGAAATCTATTCCGATGCAATTGCTCCACTTTAAAATTATAGCACACCTAATAATTATCGAGAAACTCTGTATGAAATGAAATTACTACTTCCGTCTTGATCATATGCATCAAAAGCACGTTAGATTTCACATGTAATACGTATCCTGTCTCGGTTTCCATATGTTCAAAGCCTAAGTAAGTACGTATTGATGTGTCTATACAGAGCTGACTCTACGAACTGCTCTTCGCATTTTTTTCGGATTTGTTGCCGGTCTATAAGTCGAACGAAATCCTCTGTAATTAACTGTGCGGCTGCCGGTTATATAATTGTATGGTCGCCTACTTGATATGTGGGAAAAATCTGTTGATGTGTGTATCGCAGTCGGATGCGCAATCCAGGAAGTCGTAAGTTTGTTTACAAAATATTCTGCGAGTGGTTGCGCCACGTGTTCGCGAATATGAATGAAAAAATTTCTAAACGAGAGGATTTGTTAAGATTACCATGAACAAATACAATTAATTCTAGTATGCGTCCCTACAAGATCTAGTAATATTAGCTGTGATCTATAGTGTATGGTCGGTTGTCTGTTTTTTGCTGTACTCTGATATAAGATTACGCAAAGAATGGGCAAATAACTCATTTAACAGAGCCTAAATATTAAAATGATATTAAAAAATGGCGTCAACTGGACCGTTTGCGGTTTATAGCAACAACGGTTATTTTACAAAGCGATAATCAGCAACAACGAAAAGAAAGAAATAACCATATGGAAAGACTGAAATAGAGCTCTGTCCGAGCTCTATCGAGCTGGCGTCCTAATATTTGCCCATTTCTTAACCAAGGAATCGCACCCCTCTGGTACTACATCACTGTAAGTAATTCTGACACCATGTAAAGTGAATATGTTTAACTTTATGTAAGTATTATTTTATGAGAAACTATCTACAGAATGACACACGTGTATGTTATGTTATAACGTATTTGATTACAGTAGAACCCCGATTAACCGTCACCTTTGGGACCAGGGCATGGTCGAAACGCCAAAAAGGTCGGATAATCAGAAGAGAATGAAAAACGCCATTTGCAGAGGTCAAATGAATGTAATGAATCAAAATCAAGCATTAAAAAATTACTTGAAAAATTCTAAAATCTTTTGTTGTTTTAACTTTTTAAATCTAGACATAGCTGCTGCATCACCCCACTTCTTTGCCCATAAAATGTCCATAGATGTAGCGGTTGATTGTTGTTCTAAATATTTGAGGGCAATCTGGAAGGCATCCTTTGCTGCGGAGTGGCTGATTGTTTCCTCTTCCTTTTCGTCGTCTTCTTCTTCTTCTTCATCTTCTTCATTGCCAGCTTCTTCCAAAACGAGGTCGATAATCTGGTCATCTCCTATTTCTTCTACTGAAACGGCAGCAACGTTACCTTCTGCTAGCCATTCTTCAACATCAGCAGGCTGAATATCTCGTTGAAGAGATTGCAGATCAGTCACTAAATCTGCTGTGTCTGATTCATCAGCTTCTGGAACGTCTTGGTCTTGGTTGAGGCTAGGACAAATCTTTTTCCAGGATTTTTGAAGAGTTATGTCTTTCAGTTTGTCCCAAGCTTGAGCGCAAGTGTAAATTGCACCTTTTATGTTAAGGCTTTTCATTGCTTCAAAGAGATCGCAACCCTCTTCTGTTTTCTCTAACAAAGCGCTCACGTATTTCTTCCTGTAACGTCGTATCAGCCATTCTATGACGCCCTGATCCATGGGTTGGATCAAAGACGTCACGGGAGGGAGGGGGCAAAAACATGGCTTTTATACCATCATCTTGAAGTTCGTCTTCAGAGGGGTCTTGTTTTTCGCCAGAAATACAAACTTGTCTAACGCCGTGACGGTTTTTCCAGCGATGGAGCCACCCCTCACTGGCGGTGAAATCACTTTCATCGCCACCCAGTTTTTTGTCGAGCTGAAACGCTTTCTATTTTATAATTGGACCAGAGAGAGGGGTCCCCTTACGTCTTTCCTGGCAAAACCAAACCCAGACCGCGTCATCTAAAACCTCAAGTTTAGGTTTTTTCAAAGTTCTTCTATTTTTTACAGCTTTTTCTTCTTCCACTGTCAAACAAAAAGATTCAAGATCCTTACGATTCTTTCTCCAGTCTTTAATCGTTGTTATTCCTATACCTATTTCAGATGCTAATTTAGCAACTGACTCACCTTTGTCCAGTCTTTGCAAAACGTTTAATTTCTATTCTATTGTACACACAACACGTTTCCTCTTCGGATTTGAGGCCATAATCATAATAATTTCGTTGTGGCAATTAAAATTCACTCAATAAAAATAAAAACCGTAGATCCGTATATGACCTGTATTTTTCTCAGTGAAGGTACATATTTGACAAATGTCATCAGTGATACTTCCTTTTTGTCCAACCTAAATTCCAATCGCTAGATACGATATTTTTCGTGGATGTGGATTCGGCCCCGTCTATTAACTATTCCCAGGCCGCGATTTTTCCGCCTATTTAATTTAAAGGTGCGTTCATACAGCGAATGAATTCTAGATGTGATGTTTGTAATGACAGGTATGGGTAAATCAATCACTAAATCTAAACGCTTAAGGGGGAATGCGCATCGTAACGAAGTTCTCTCATCTTTTGGCCATGATAACGTTAATCTATGCCTATAAGAGAGTCCGCATTGGAGCGAACTCAAAGAATGCCCAGCATAAGGTAATCGGAGGACAAGCAACAACCATCAGAGACTACCCATTCATGATAAAATTGGTAATTAAGGTCAAGAGTTCTAGTTTCCTATGCGGCGCCACTTACATAAGACCTATGTGGGTGATTACGGCGGCGCACTGTTTGGATATCAACGACCAACGTCTGGAAAAACCTCCGAGTACCGGAAAGAAAGACCGCGTCAAATGCATCGCCGGATATGAGGAGAAAAGACAAACGAGAACATACCAGCGGTTATATTCAGCCAACTTGTTCATCAATCCGACGTATTTCCGCAACGCTACAGATACGAACAACGACATAGGATTGATACAGCTGTCGGAACCGTTCGTATTGAACGAAGCGGTACAGATGATCGATATGCCGAATGAGTCGATTGATTATAGCGGCGGCGAAGTGACACTTCTAGGCTGGGGCGCCACGAAAACAACCGATGACCCGGGTGCCGGAATCATCACGTATGCGAAGAAGTTGCAGGTACTTCACACGACCGTGCAAAACATGAAAGCTTGCCTCAGAGGGGTAGAAAGCGCTTCGGCTATCTGCGTAGGTAGGAAAGGTAATATCGCATGTTCGGGCGATTCTGGCGGGCCCCTGGTCTACAAGAAGAAGTTGATCGGTGTGTGCTCGTACGGTTTCGGCTGCGGCGACGATATGGTCGTCTATGAGAACATCTATTTTCACATGGAATGGATTAGGAATGTAACGGAATACACAGCCAGAAGAGGCGTAACACGGTCTGGTGATCATTTGGGAGCTACCCCTGATACTGTCTCGAAGATTCTCAGCTTGCTGCTATTTTCGATTTTAAATCTGCTTTTAAGATTAGATTAAGCCACGTATTTACCATAAATTATATGGTCCTAATATTTGATATTGTGTGTACTATAACAAAAAAAAAATTAAATATTTCCTATTTTACAATGCATATTGTGAAAACACTATATTTAAATATACATTCACCGGTAAGAAAACAGGCACTCTTTTATAGAATGAATAAACGTTAGTTATTAAGTATATTAGGTTTATAATGATTAAATTACTAGACTACTGTGCACTGAAAACAATTTTTAGTAATTGCAAGTGAAACTTTAGTATTGGCAACTAAAACATTTATTTGTATATGTGAAAATGATCAAGCTACTTACAGCAAGTAAAGTCGTGTTTCTAACAATGATGACTAAGGATAAATAACTAGGTTTTCTGGTAAATGAAAAGCATTATTTATTGCAAATGTTTTGCATTATTTTGAGTTAGTATTTGCTTTGCTGGTACTAGTTACTGTACTATGAGATTCAAAAAGATTGTCAAATCCGCTCCTATAGATAGTAGCAGGGTGTAGGTATATGCCGCGTGTTTGTAATGAAGGTTTGAACTAAGTCAGTGTTGGAACATAAGAAAGTAAACGAATCTGTCATAAATAAGGAAAACGTAACCTATATTTGAACTCGCATTATATAAACGACTATGGATTGGTGTTTCTGCTTGTAAAAATGAAATGTAATTAATTTAACTCCTTAGGAAATTATGATATTACAATTCAGTACTAACTGGTGTTCAACTAAATTTATTTATTACTTTAAATTATAACATACAATTAGTATAATTATTAAGTGACAAAAATTGTTTAAAGAGCGTGTTCAAAATGTCCACCATGAGCATCAATGCAAGTGTCAACTCTTCGTTTCATGCTGTCGAAGGCATTGATCAGTTGTTTTGCAGTTATACTCTGTAGTGCATTGATAATGGCATCTCTCAGTTCTTCTATGGTATGCATGCGGTTTCTATAGATCCTATTTTTTAGATAGCCAAACATGAAGTAATCTAATGGGGTTAGATCAGGCGATCTTGGTGGCCATCTTTGTGCTCCAACGACCCTGTCAGCAAAAAACTGTTGAAGATATTGGCAGGTTTGTCGAGCAGTATGCGCTGGAGCATTATCGTGCTGAAAATAACCTGCTTCCATCTCATTTTCTTGCAACTCTGCAATAAACAATTCCAACATCTGTTGGTAACGTTGGGCTGTTACAGTTTCCTCGAAGAAAATTGGCCCTATTATTCGTTGCCTGGACATAGCTAACCAAACTCCAACTTTTACGGGATGCAATTGCGTTTCTCGAAATTCGTGTGGATTTTCTGCAGACCAGATACGATAGTTTAGTGAATTAATATAGCCCGTTAGATGAAACCAGGCTTCATCTGAGAAAAATGATTTGTTCAGCAAGTCGGCGTCCCTTAAATTGTTATTAAACCAATGACAATATTCCAATCGCCTATCGTGGTCTAATGGTAATAATTCCTGTACCGTAGAAACTTTATAGGGATGAAAATGTAACTTTCTTTTGACAGCTCGTTGCGCTGAAGTGTATGATAAGCCTGTAAAATTATAAAATTTAATAAACTATTTCACTTAATGTTAATATTGATTTTTTACCTGTTTGTTGAGCTAATTGACGCAATGGTTTAGTGGGACTCTGTTCTAGACGAGTTCGTACATCCTCAATTTTGTTTTCTGTAAGAACTGTCTGACGACCAGATGACTTGCCTTTACAAACGCTTCCTGTTTCTCGAAAGCGGTGCACAAGTCTATAAATATGTCTGCTTAAAATCAAATCATCGAATTCTTCATCCGGAAACTGTACACGGAATTCTTGAATACATAAATCTACAGAGTATATCCATGTCCCTTCATGATTTCGCTGTCCATTTCGGAAATAAGCTTCCAAAATGAATGTTTCGTGCTCTGGTGTGTAGGGCATTGTACACTTAAACAGATAAACGTTCTATAGATTAGGTCTATGTTATGAAATAATTTGCTGCCTTACCACAGATAAATTCCCTTATTTTCTTACAGTATTCAAAAATACTATTGTTGGTGATATTAGATGTAAATATAAACGGTTTGAAAAAGTTATAAGATAAATAAACGAAGGATACTACTACACGTACACCAATGTCGCTAAATGTCAAGAAAATTGATTTAGTGTATGAAATTTGTATGTAGCTTACTTCACTCATTAAATTGGTAATAACTATAGATAAATTTTTCCGGAAAATAGTTTTTTTCTTACGACAATCATTTTGAATCTCATAGTATATTAATTGCACTAAATATCCCATATATGTAATACCACTATATTGCTAGTATGCCCGAAAAAATTCCGAAATCAAAGGGCGATGGATATATATCGGAAACTCGTGTTTGTTCTTGACGTAAAGTGCGCAAACGCGTATATTTGAACCATAAACATGAATCCTTGTTGACAGTTGACGGTTCGAACCAGTGTTGACGAGTGCGTTTATGGTGTCTATTTGGTTATATTGTGGTTATATTTGGTTACATATTCATATTTTCTCGTTTCATTATTTTATAATTTAATTGTGGCATAAATTAGAATCTGTAGAAATATTTAGTTTTTAGGAATATAATAAAAATGGTTAGATATTGCTATTTGTGTGGCTATCTCCAATCAAAGAGAAATGTAAACAGTTCTATGCATAGGTAATGGAGAAGTAAATACTAATAAATTGAGTATATTATAGTAACCGTCTCAGTGGTTGAATGTTTTGCATGCTTAGCTTTCACTAATGGTGGGTAGCTATTCTAATAACTAGTCACCTAAGCAGGCTTGGGATAGCGGAGGAAGCCAAATGTAGATTTTGTGGGGAATAGGATGAAACATCCATTCAACTACTCACAAACTGCGACGCACTGTGCAACTCAAGGGCGTCGCACCTAGGAGCATGTGAAATTGCAGAGGGAGAGTTACCTAATCTATGGCCTTCTGACATTCTGCACTTTCTAAAAGGAATCACATTGGACGGCCAGCTGTAAATACAGCGAGAATAGGGGACATAATAGAACTTTCGGGTCGCAGTGTACTATCACCCTAATATCACATCCATACAATTGTATTTTGAAAACCATGTTTAAATTAGTTATAGAACAGATTGAAATATATATTTTTATATAAACATTTACGTATTCTGAATACTGGTAAAGTGTGAAACAGTTAATTTTCTTACCTAAGTGCTAAAGCTGCACACAGTCAAAAATCTCATTAATTCTCTGCAGTTTGCATGTAAAACTAAGTTTAGTTCTTATAGATTCGAAATAGTCCCGTCACAAACTCCTATAGATTACCAAATAATGTCACCTGCATATTAAAATTTTGTTCATATATATTTTTATCTCACCCCACTCTTTCAAGGTACTCCATTTTAGGTATATTATATATTATACTACATTGTCCCTTTTTTCTTTTAGAAATATATAATTACATTACTTCAACGAAGCTAATCTAATACATAGTCTAATAATTTTCTTGGTACGCTCATTGTGGTTTGGCCAATGAGGGTACGGCTTAAAGGAATTGTTCTCTCAGGAATGTCTATTGTTTCCTATGATTTATTCTCTTCCATCTTTGAATCCGAGTCCCAGCGCCACCTTCTCTCTAATCCATAGCTGGATATGCTTGTTTGCTACGGTTACCTTTGGAATCAATATTGCTGAAATAGTAAGTATCAAAGTTGTCGTTGTTCTTTTCTTTTAATAGAATTATGAAAAATCTTTGAGAAAACAATAGCATGGAGTACGGGAGACGGGAGGGAAATTACAGCAGTATATCCTCAAGAGCTTTACGATAACTAATTCTACAAGTAGCCCATTACATACATGATATACCACTATTATAGTATATTACTTAACTATTGTCTCACGTGGGCAATTTTTAATATCCCACTGACAGAATTAGGACTGCAATTAGCGTACACGTTTGACCGACTGACAACCATTCAGAAAGTAAGCAAGGTGTATGGTGTATACGCACAGTTACATCAGGCCCAATGATCAAAGCTTGTGCCTGAAATCACGCCGAAAGGTTAACCGGTTCAATAAATAAATATATATTCTTAAATGCACCCGTGGCATTAAGCTATTAATCCTGTCAATTAAAGAATTTAATGCGAGCGAGTTTTAATTTTGCTACGGACCGGAGCACGACTCGAACCCGGCCAAAGATCGTTTATCAATTTCACCAGGCTCTGGAAAACAGGTTAATTTCTTAATTATTTTTTTAAGGCATCGACCTTGAAATCTATATAATGTCATATTTGAATCGTATGTAGATTATATTACTATATGTGTCTCCAGATGTTTCCCATATCGATTTCCGCTAGTAGCGAGAAATGCTTTTAAAAAACTTTCACCTGTCTGAGTCAATGAAAACCATTTAGTACCTATAGTGTGTTTCACGTATTAGCTGTTCGCAAGATTTTGAAGTTGTAGTATTGTTATGTAATAATTGACGTGTGAATAAAATAAGCGTTGATTCATATGTTAATGGTATATTCATGCACAAAGGTGTTGCTAATTTGTTAAGTGACACTTCCTCTTAAGGTGCCTGTCCAATGTTAAATATTACCGCTTCAACTCTTCTATTCAATTATTTTTTCTCTGCGGGTAATTGTTGATAGAAAATATTGGAGATGAATGTAAGGTGATTATTGAACACAATAAATAAATAAATAAAAGAATAAATTAGAAAATAAGTTTTACTTCAGCTAATAAGGTGGTTACAAGGATATGAAAATTCAACCCAACTTTTTTATGGTATATAGCAATCTCTCTTGTATGTATTTACGTGCTTCATGTATGTATTGCTATGTTATTGTATGTGAATTATGTTTAATGAAATCTAGAGAATCATGACAATCAAAATTATGTTGTATAAGTGTGCTTTTATTTTTTATCTAGTTAATTATGTAAATTAAGGTAAAATTCCGACTAACTTAGATTTAATTATTGCGTTGTTGCTGTGGTTTTGATGGTATGTTCGTGTCTTTCAATGAATGTTCGACGTTGGAAATTTTAATTCACACATTATTTGTAGTAACTATTTTTATTTGAGGGTTACCGGGGTAGTTTCGTCTTGGAAATATGAGTTTGTTGAAAACAAATGGGAGAATAGACTTGTTTTTCCATTTTCCTTAGTATAGTAGTTTTTCGAAATCTTTATCTAGATATTGTTTTATTTCTCAGTATGAAATTCTAAATGCGCTGTAATTTACTTAGTTTGGATGAGAGTACTACGTATTATGTGCAAAGATGATGTGTATCCAGTTATTTGGAGTGGTCCTTAATCTAATCTTGGGGTTCTGAAGATCAATACTTGAGATAATTTTTGCTGTAGGATTCTACTGGCGTCTTGGATTACAGGAATTTATATGGGAGGAGTTGTTCGTACTAGCAGTAAGCGATTTTGTCATCTTTTGAACTTATAATTTTTGTATTACGTACAAGAGATTTCAAGGTTAAATTTTTGTTGATGTATTAAATTGTCAAACCTAGTGATTTTGAATATATATTCTATATTCTTAGTTTTATAGTTTATAATAGCGTTTCTTATTTAGCAAATGAATCTACTCACCTGAGAGTATCTAAAGAAGGTTTTTTTCCTCTGTTACTTTTTGGAAATTAATTAAAATAAATTAATTGCACCTGTAATGTATCCCTTTATTGATTATAACGTGCAGAAAAACATCACTAATTAATAACTATACAATCACATTAAAGATATTTAAATGTTGGATGCTATATTGGGTGTTATAAGGAGTATTAACCAAAGCGATATATACCCCTTCCACGCCCAGAGGGTTACTCAATGATATAATATTTCTATTCGTTAAGGGTAGACGTGAAACAGTTAGAGTGGGGTAGAACTGCCAATCATCGCCCTCTATCATTTGAGATCTGGTTTATCTCTGAAGTTGTTGAGAGCATTACAGATGACTCTGGATGGTGTTTAGTAAAATTAAAGAGTTGTTTACTTAATAAAAATTTAATTTAGAATTTAAAAGTTTAATCTACAAGTTTCGTAGCAGTATATATCTATATATAATTATCAATTCCTCTCTTTTAAAATTAATTGCCAAAAAAATGTAGATTTGCTGCGACTTATCATTACAATCTCATAAAAAATAATTGTCTACGTTAATTCATTTTATAATAGCATATTTGTGAAAGATATGATCGTATCAAGTAATGAACAAAAGACTTTTATCAAACTTGGTATGACAAAATCTAATGATCATCAACGAAGAAATTAATAACTTCCAAGTTAGTAGATAAATTAAATGATGGGAATCTGTAAAACATTTATAATCTTGATACAAAATACATCCAAAGCGGGCTTGTCAGGTAAATAAAAACATCAATTTACAAACAGTGGTACACGCTTGATTGCTTTCATAAAAGAATGAATGATAATTAAATATATTGATATATGTAGTTGATTATGTGCGGACTGCCACTGTTTTCTGTTAAAATTCAATTCATGATCTCATATATATTTGAAAAGTTGTTTTAACTAAAAATTACATGCGACGGGTATGTCTAACAATACTGTTTAACAACGGTGGATTAGCATATTAATTTCAACAATGTTTCGTTCAATTCTTTGCTGCAAGTCGGCTAAATTATCCACAAATGTTTCAAAACTGCTGTTTTTTTTTTATATAAGACCATAAGAGGGAGTCACATAGTGCCATATCATAATAAACGTTGAGGCCACGGAATTATGTTGCTCCAATTAACTATTCTATCGTCAAAAAATTATCCCCACAAGTCCAGCTTCTTATACCTATTCGCTCGTGTTAAGGATACTGAAATTCTGTAGAACTATGTCGTGGGGCAATTTATAAGTAGCAAAATAATTTCAACAGCATTCCGAAAACTGTAACACCTTCCGTAACGTTAAACTATATTATTAAGTAATTTAAATGAACTTAACCTAAAGTTAAATGTCATTATCACGACACATAAATTCTGTTAACTAGATTTGCTTCTTTATTTCAAACAAACTATCATTAAGAACGATGCGGTAGTAATTTCTATCTAATATTTTGACCTTTACAGCATAGAAATACATCCCATCAAACCTCTCCTGTTTATACACACAAAGAGGATGTCCTGATAATCGTTTTTGCAGCGGAATTTAGGAATGCAAGGTTACCTATCCTTTCGGCGTTTCCAGTATAAACGTGCTGCGAATTCTGTCTCTTTGTAACTTATAACTAGCCATTGTATATAAACATCAGTATTGCAACAGCTTCTTTTATATGCTACACACAGGAAATTGTCAAGACATTTTTATCACGGAAAACAACTTTGAAATACAAGAAAATAACTAATTTGCATATTTCTTTTTTTGAATCGCGTTTGTAGATATAAGTATGGTTTATTCCATGGTGTTTGGATGTAACGTCGTTATAAGAATGACGGTAATTCAAGTAGAACACGAATGGCAAATAGGAATCAAAGGTTAGCGTATGCAACAATTCCGTTGTAGGTAATTCAAGAAAAAACACGCAACTAATATATAGAAGCTTCTGATGACATTTACAGAATTATATCTTATATATTTTTGATATAAATTTGTGTAGATACATCATACAAATAGTATAGTAACACGCAACTGTTGTTACATTAACAATTCTTTTTGTGGACCTTCTAGAACAACAAAATTCGTTAAATTTTTATTACTTCGTAATATAATATACAGTGTTTATCTGTTTTTATTGCCCGACATCTTTTGATTCTTTGTTGTTATAATCGCAAAATTACTTCCACATTTTTATCGCATATAACAAGATTAAGTAATACGCAGAATGTTACGCAGATTACGTCACAGAGAAATGCTCTACTTTGCTAAGAAGTATTTCTTTTCACGCCCCGACAGACTAATTTGGTGCCTAAGGTGCGTCGGCAATTCATGAGCTCGCGCCAAAGAAAAAGCTGGAAGGCTTACCGCGCTGAAGTGCAATAAAAACCAGAGTGAATTAAGAGTATGATTAGAGCAATTGGAATTTTCGCGTCGCTAATGAGTAAAAGTGGGAAATGTCTACAAATTGCTTAGGAATGGCTCGACTAGTTAGGTAAATTGGATGAAAGTTAAGGTAAATTAAACAGCAATAAAATTACATTCAACGCAATTTCAGTCATTTACCAGACATAATAACTTATTTTGAGAAACTAAATTTATTATTAAAAAAAGGTATTTTCGATGAGTCAAATAAACCAGACATGTGAAAATACATTTCACAAAAATCCAACTTTATTTAGTGAGGTTTAATTATTTTTAAATTTACCCCAAGAAAACGGATAATGTTTGTCTCCAAACAACAGATGGAATTAATAACATTTCTTTAAAACCCAGAATCTGCTGCTTCAAACATTAAAAAAAAAAAACATACTTAAAGCATTTTTGCTGCCCCAGTATAAATGGACTAATGCCATTAAATCAGACCAAACAAAATTATTTTTTGCAATCAAAAAACGTGATTGTTTGAACCGAAAACAGTAGCTCTCCAAAGTTCACTTCTTTGCCAAGATTATAACACTGAATCATCACACAAACAAAAAGATTGTTAGAATTATGTTGAAGAAATTAGGGTACTTCATGGTCTGCTTACAATTCATCTATATTGACACATCATCGGCAAATTGAACAAGAGTGCCACTACCTTGGATGTTAGCAAGGTCATTAATAAAGATTAAAAACAGGAGAGGGCACAAAGTTGAACCTTGAGGTACTCCTATCGTAACCTTTCATAATTCTGAGTATATCTCACTTATTTTAGCGGATCTGATGGACACTCTCTGTACTCTATGTGTCAACTAGGATTCAATTAACTCATATGCATTTCCCCTAAGGTTATATCTCCCCAGTTTTTCTAAAAATAAAAGTCTGTGGTTGATGGAGTTTAATGCCTGACTAGAGTGAAAGTAAATCCCCCTTCATTTACACTCTCAATTATATTATGAACCGATTCAAAGATAGCGGTTATGGTAGATCTGGAAGGTGTTTAGATAACCGACCTTTTGGAAAAAGAAATCCGACGATTTTATATAACTTTTTCAAATATTTTTGGAAAGCACAATTGCAAAAAAACAGGCTCCAATATATTGTAAATATTTCTTTGATTATATTAAAAGTAGCTTCTCACAAATAGTTAGATGTATATATGTTTTTTTTATTTGCTTGCAGGGTATAGTCTTAACAATTCTACTATCCTTACAGATGAGATGCTCCCTTGGAGGCACACTTAACGAGGTAAGACATTAAAAGTACTGTATTGTAAGTACATACCTACACATTATGTAATGCCTAATCATGATGTACCCACTCTTTGCTTTCTATATATAAGGTGTAGTGTCTACACATCACATATATATGTATGTATAAGTTACACTACAATAGAATGAATACCTACTCACTTTGTGTGGATATGGTGTGTGAACTACACGAAGTTTTACTTGAAGATGCGGCAAATTACAAGCCATTGTTAAAACGTTTATACAAATTGCTGTCTCTTGCGAATATTTCACGAAGTTGTATAACTTAATTGAGTGACTTTTGTTAAATGTACTATTCCGGAATACATGTAAAACATATCAGGTTACAAATGTAGCACTTTTACTGATGGTTAGATAAGTATATATAGATAACCTTGAAATCTGAGGGAATGTCAAATTGTGCTGATACTTAAAAGCTATACAATATATGAAATTTTTTATACTTGAAAGATAAATGTCTGCAAATAAACTTTTTTTTATATAAAAACACATCTTCAACCACAGAATACAAGACAATATCTACCAGACAACAACAAATTATAAGATAAAAATCGATTTTTCAAGGCGCCTTTAACTGTATCAGGAGTGGACGATAAATCAATAACAACTGACAAGATTTTAAATGTTAACCGGCATCAAGTAATACGTAAAAAGTGGCCCAGAATCCGATGTCGAATTTAATTATCGCTTTACGAACAAAAAGAGTGCAACACAATATCAAATGTCAATTGCTGGCTAATTGGTTGTCGAAGGAAAACGAGCTGTTGAGTCGTTGAACTTTAAAGTAATATCGATCGGTGCAAATTTCTGGTTGTAATTGTTTTTTTTCTTTCGTTTAGATTGGATAATTAAAATACATACCGGGTGTTAAGGCACAGGTGCCACAAATCTTGCTGGAGAAATGGTGTTCATCTAAATCTAACTAAATCAAACTGCAATTTCAGTTGAAATTTGATTTTGAAACTTAGAGAATGGTCATGGCCGACCACGATCTATTTAAAAAATATTTCGATATTTATTTTTTTATAGTTAATAATAATAATAATAATCTTTATTGCCCAACAGGCCAAAGCCCAATAACCGGACAATAACAAAGATATATATATATATATATAGGGAGACGATTTTGATCAAGGAATTCGGTCTTCCAACAATGGAGAATTTAGTAAATGAAACTCATTTATTAATACTCAATATTTCGGAAATGTTTATTTCCTTCTTCAGGAGAATTACTACAATTGAAAAGCAATCAGCAAAATAAATTAACAAACAAAAGTTTAAAAACTTACATGAGAGATCAAAATGTCGGCAAGAATGACGCACATGGGTGGAAAATGTATTATTATATTACAAGTTAAAAAGGGTACAATCGCTCTTATGTTGCGAGATTAGATACTAAACATCTCAGCATTATTTACTCCAACATTTTAGAT
Organism: Cetonia aurata; assembly: GCA_949128085.1. Taxonomy (NCBI): domain Eukaryota; kingdom Metazoa; phylum Arthropoda; class Insecta; order Coleoptera; family Scarabaeidae; genus Cetonia; species Cetonia aurata. Next base: position 62,618,873 of record OX421884.1, on the reverse strand, counting down.
AAGATATGTAACATACATTCTTGACATGTTCCAATTGCTTTTCACATCACTGTACCTTTATGAATTTTCCCATGATGCGCAGGCCAATTGTTGCTACTTCTGACAACTTCAGTTGGAAGAAAGACTCATTTAATAATAATTGATATTGTATTTTTGTGTACACAATTTAGATATAAGATCTGTTATTATTTTTACGTGCAGGAAGATATTTTAAGTTTAAAGAGTTAATTTTTTTGTTCGTTGTTAATTTGTCTGATTTGTAATTATTTATTAATCACCTCGGGTTGGGTGAATAAAAGCATTGTGCTTGCTTTTATTTTTCATTTATATAAATTACTTGAATTGTCCACGTTTAATTTAGTTGTTTTAATATTGAGACCACGTGGATTGAATTGAAAAAAAAAATTTATTTTCTTCCTGAACTTTTTTTTTTTTTTAAATAATAAAATTATTGAATTTTTATGTCATTCAAAATACTGTTCTTTTATTTTTAATTAAACCTTTTAAAAAAATTTATTTGAGTACAAATGAAAGTCAGATTTCTTTCATCCACATTTTACTTTTCATGATAGTAACCCTGAGTTTAATTGTTCTTTTGCGCCTTATAAAAAATTTTGATTATTTGAGCTGGCTAATTTAATTTTTCATTTTAAATTTCATTTGGCATTTTTGTTGGTACATTCAGTACACAGCATATTTATTTGGCGCCCAACGTGGGGCTACTCAGGGTTATTATCATGAAAAGTAAAATGTGGGTGAAAGAAATCTGACTTTTTTTTATTTACTTATTTTCGTATCGATCAAGGAACTGGCCTCACAAGGTTAAACAATCGATAAAAATCTCCGATGCGTGCGATGCAACGCACACAGATCTGTCCGCAAACGGACCAACTCGCAAAACAAAACAATATATATACAATACCAGTGAACGCAAAATGTACACCTGACTGAAATTAATATAAACAACTGAACAATCAAATAAACAAATTAAACAATCCAAAACATTAACTAAATCTTATTTGAAAATAAAACAATTTGAAATTTCTCGCAACACTGACAAACGCTTAACGGAATGAAAAAAAAAACTGAATTTACAAAAACCCGGGGTGCCAGACCACAGCAGTACGTATATAAAATATATAGAACTTACAATTAGATTTTATGCTAGCGGAAACTTTTAAACTTTATAGCAATTGGAGATTTTTCGACTATTTAAAAGTCATCAATATTATCTTTACATGCACATAAAATATCAGAAATGTATTACTCACGTTTAAAACTATATTTTAAAATATTCAATGACAAAGTTGGTAAAGCACACGTTGAAATACTAGTCTAAGGGTCATGGTTCAAAACCATAAATTAGTCTTTCTGACAACCAAATATTTTCCATAATTTCATTATGGAAACATCAAAAATTATAGTTTTAATCAGTTAGATTGCAAAATACAGGTCTTAACTACACATATTTCCCATATCGCTTAGCAAATACGCTATTTTTTATTTATAGGTTATGTATTCCTTCCGCTATGGCGTAGAAGCGCCACACATTGGACTATTAACACACCATTACGAAGAGAGAAAAGGCGATTTAGTTCGAGGCAGTTACAGCTTGTTAGAGCGAGATGGCAGAATCAGGATAGTAGAGTACAAAGTTGATGGGAACAGAGGTTTCAGGGCATTCGTGACCTACCGGAAACCCCCAGGTAGCAATCAATATTATTTATACTTTATCTTGTAGCGCAAATCGTACTATAGAAACTTTCACTGTAAACTCCCAGCTAAATTGAATATAAACTATCATACACAGCACGTGCTGAAACATTTAATTATATTATAATAATTTATATAGTAATTCAAATGTATGTTCATTAAGGTTTCGGCTCATAGTTCAACTGTTTGCGGTTATGTTCGTCCGAATTTATACTGCGTGAAGTTTCAATTTAAATTAAACATTGTGAGCGTTTCCCTTATAGACTATTCGTCGGATTTCGCCCGCTATTATAATAAATTTAAAAGTGAACGACTTTTTTATTGCCTTATTTCGCAACTACGCGTCTATTATAATATTATGCGCATTACATATATTAATAAACGTCTTTGTTCCTCAATTTAGTTCTAATTAATTCACGTTGCGTATCGCGAAGAAGCGCTATTGCCGCAGGCAAACTTTTGGTCTTATTGAGAATTAGTTAATATAATGAGATTAATTAGTCTGAGCTGATATATAAAGCATGTCCAGGATACACTGACCAGGAAACCCCTCACAACTAATATCGTACTAACACAAACATAAAACGTATGATATATCGAATGAGTTATGTCGATATATGATACATATCGGAAGCAGCAGTCGTCGCTGCCATTCCTCCTCTTCACCATATAATCCTCGCAGTAAGGGTTCTTTCCGTCTACCGTCACACCACATTGCCTTTCTGGAGGACAACATCCGCCGCAGTTATTGTTGTCTCTATGCACAATCGCTTGTTCGCGATAGTTGATATTATAATTGTTGTAGAAGTTGTCGTATCTGCTGTTTAAGTTTTCTCTTTCTTGGGCAATTATTTGCTCGGGCGTCGGCCCACATGGTGGGCAGGGTAACTGCGACGGTTTCACGGGGCAAGGAGCTGTGGGCAACGGAATGCATAAGTGAAGCATACTTGCGCAAATGGTTGTTCGCAACAAGCAGGCGCAGTACAGCAAAGACCGCAATCTTTCTGACAACAGTTGCCATCATCGATTTGCTTCACCAAATCTTTTAACTGTGAAAGAAGACCTGCCTTGTTACACTTTCCGGGCATTTCCACGTAAATTTAATTGGACTACAATTTCGCGAGTCTTTTTGGCCGAAATGAACGAAATAATGTATGGAGCTGTGATTTACGTAAATTTAGAAAATTAAAATGTCATATTTTTTTTTTTTTTTGTTGCCACCACACAAAAATACTTTTCAATTAACTTGAATAAGTTGGGGTAAGTTTCCTTCATCTCCACCCAGATATCCAAGAGTTGATCTTTTAAATTCCTAACTGGTAGACTCAAATACTTGTTTAGTTTATTTTTTTTTCTCCTGCTCTGACTAGTCGTAACGCTCAGCGTAAGCTTTTTTTTTATGATTCTCCCATAAATCAAATTGAGCATCTTCTCCATTTCCTTCTTCTGAAGATTCCGATGATACAGTAGAGATATTTTCGTTTATATGTCTAATTATAGTACCTAGAGCTTGAGGAAATAAATTTGTTTAAATCGAGGATCTAATATTGTGGTGGAAACAGCTGGTATATAAGATTTCTCGATGGCATCAAATCTCTTGATTGCTTTCACCAAGATTGATTTCAAGTAAACAGTAACCTATAAAACTCTTAATCTGCACATGCGTAGCCCATATACCAGTAGCAATAGTGAAATACTTTGATTTCTTCAAAATATTTTTAAATGCTTTTGAAATTACCTCAAACTTTTTATCAACTTTATTTTTCATACACTTTCACACATTCGTCATCAATGGCTTGAAACCCTTCCCTTCCACAGTACTCAATGGAAACATATCTTGGATAATAAATTTCACTATTGCATCCGTCAGTTTCACATCTTTAAAGCCACCATCTTAAATAGAAACAAATAATTGATTGGAGGAACAGGCATTACATAGACTAATTTTTACCCCGTAAGGATGAAATGGTATTAAATGCAGATGCAATTGTAGCCTGCTGGAATTCCTGGACTAGTACTTAGTTTTGAAATTGAATCAAATTCCGAAACTGATATAGTTTCAGTTCATGAATGGTGAGTAATTTCATGTAAACTAAAAATTTTAAATGTTACTACATTACTAAAATTAATCGTATCAACCCTTACTTTATCTTGGTTTAGTAATTCCAGTTCCAACATTTATTTGGCTTTCGGATCTTCTTTGACGGATGTGGCCCATCAGATTCCTTTTTCTCATCTTATAAATGTTTAATAATAGAGGACGGTTGCTATGTTAAATGTGTTTGCAAATTTGTTGTGTTTCCTGAAATTCTCAAAAACTTTTGCGCACATATTGCATTTAGCAGTATTCGCCGTAACTGCTTAAAAATATTCCTAAATTATACTTCGAAGAGGAGCCATTTTTTCGTTCACTTTGGTTAACAACTTTTTCACTTTTGTCTTAGTTTACGATTTTCACGATGAGATTATTTGTAGCACTATGAAAACCGTAGAAAAAATTCGCTGATCGCTGTAGAGTTACTCCCAGAAAACTATTCGGAAAAGAACCTAATTTCGTTTAAGCAATTTAAAGGAATCCGCGGTATTCAACTGGCAATATCTGTCTATATACCTATGTGAATTTGATTGTCTTTTGTGGTTGTAAACCTCTTGATTACAGGTGACGCTCCTTTCATTGCATAAACAAAGATAGCCAGACGCCAAGTAATAGTTCACACAGTTGGTTAGTTTTTCCCTTATTTAACAAAAATCTATTGAAAGAGTTAGTGATTAAGAGAACCGTGCATTTTCTATGATTAAGTAATTATTTACGGTAATAAAATCATCTGCTTATATTTTCTTATCTTTAAGTTAATAAATGTGCTATGTAAAATCAACTAATCATTATTACACTAACAAAAAAGTTAATCGAGTCTTAACAGGAAGTAATTTGTTAAATATACGCCTGAATTAACATTCAAATTCACCTTTCCACAATATTATTTCATCTATTGTATGTACGAATCGATTCCCCGCTGTCAATATATTAATTAAACATAGGAAATTAAATCTTACATCTTAGTACCTGCGTATAATGATAGTGTTGGATCACGCGTTCCATTGAAAGCAAATCCAATCACTTTCTTCAAGAACAAAATATGCTTAACGTGTTTACTACAGTCACCTGGTTGGTTATTTTCCTTCGTCAGCTTAGACCATCTATTTAAGGAAATTGCAAGATGAAACTGCATGATTATAACTTATTATAAGCATTTGTTTGTACAGATATCGGTTTATGAGTGTTATTTCCGTCAGATCTGGCGCAAATAGAACAGGTATAGAGGCGAAGTATATCAGAACAGGTATGTTGATGTGTAGAAAAAAATATATATGAATTACTAATTAATCATAATGTCGTGAGAAATTAACCTTTGATTAATGGCCGGTTTGGTGCGTATAGAATTCTAAATTGTTGACGATTTTTGATATATTCAGAATAGTATGTTAATTAATGTTTACATAATTGTTTTATTAGTATTTGGCTTGTCAATAGAGAAAAAATTAAGCAAGACATGATTGGCATGGAATTGATTATCTATAGATTCATAAACTGTCTTATGCAATGATATATTCGGATATTTAAGCAAATTTTGCTGGACTTGCCTTTTTCTTTGGATTTTGCCTCACACCACAAAGTAGTTAAAACTAAATAAAAAAAAGTTATGGTTACGCAGTTAATTCTTACAATTTGTATGAAAAACAACAATGAACAGTTAGTTTTGTTTTCAACAACGTTGTAAGATAAAGTAGTATTTATTGTAGTAACATTATATACAACTTTGTGTGACTTTTCTATATACTGGTGAGCATAAATTAAGACCTGTTGTAGTGATATTTATTCCACTCATTATTTTAAATTATTTTAATTTTATAATAAATTTTACTTACCTTTATTGAAACATTCACAAAAGATATATAACTTAATACTACATTGTTGTGTGGATAAGTTTCAACTTGTGTGTTAATATATGTAGTATATACTTATGCAAATAACTATATATTTGCAATAATTTGTACTAATTCTTATTGTGAGTTTTATCTATTGTACTATGTAAAATGTCTACCTTGCAGTTTTAAAATGTTTCAATCGCCTGTAGCACTAGGTACTAATATTTTTATCATTAATTCTTTATTTATCGTTAAAGTTTCATTTCATTGTTAAAAGGATCAAAGTATGTAGTAAAGATACACTATGTTAACAAACTAGAAACATATATTCTTAAACTAAGCAAATTCACAAATATTAGACTTTAAAATAACACAAATATTTAAAACAAAACAGCAGTCTTCTGTAGTACTTCCTAATTTATTTATTATAATTTTACTACACCACTACGCAACCGCATCGCGGGCGTACCCTCTCCGAAGCTGTAATCGACAATTGTATTCTACTTTCGGTAATTTTCACATTTTTTCCATTGACAATGACTATTAATACTATTACATCACTAGGTAAGTGCCTGAAGACGGTTTATTAACTGAAACTACCACAGTAATATAGTAAGATTGTAATAAATAAATTGGGAAGTATATATATAAAACATCAAGAGAGCACTATTCTTCACAACCGCACCTAACACAGGTAAAACCAAAATGGAGAACAATTGCAGTGAACTACATATGTGCATTTCAGTGTCGCGTGATCGAGAACGCCAATCGTCGATTAGCATGTCAATGCAAATTGGCGCGTTATGTAAATGTAATTGGGGATGCGCAAAACAGGGCTATCCCCGTTATATCTGTTTCCACCCATTCCATGTCGAACAATGATAGAAAATATTGTATGTGAATATATAGCCAAATTAAAAACAACAATGTCTTCGATTCAAATATAAATATAAAAAAAAAACTGATTTAAATTATTAATTTCAACGTACACTGTAGAAAATGTCGAACTTATTAAAATAAAGAATGTATCAAATATTTATTCACCAGACATTCTAATATGTATTATTAAGCGTATAGAAGATTATTTTTATTACCAATTATAATTGCCTGATATAAATATGTATATTTTTAAGTACGAAATAGGATGGGTTTTAAACATATAGTCTTTTTTATTATATGATCTTGTGGCTTTATTGGCACATTGCTGTGCAATGGTAGATATCACAGTAAGGTACTAGTAAAAATATATACTGACTTTGTGAAAATAATTACAGAATGTGTGCTAAGTTTTCCTACAATATTCCTTCAATTTTTGCTACTTCCAAATATATACAAATTTTTACAAAATTGTGTTACTATTTCAAACAAAATTGATCCTACAAACAGCTGTGAACTTTTCCTACAACGGCTAGTATTAAATGATAAACGTGTACGTCAGAGCCAACTTGTTTGTATTACTTATTTCTACAAAATCGTTAGTACTGCACCATATAAGTTTTTACTACAAGGATTTCTCTCAGTGTAGAAAGTGGATAATACAATTACTATTTTGACAAGTTTATCCAAAGATGTAGAATATTTATCGAAAGCGTTCGAAACAACTTACAGGAAATGCTACATAATGTTGGACAAGCTTTCAGGTACCTGTGCATAAAGACTTACATATATGCAGCAAACACAAATTTGCTTCCAAAGAAACGAGTCCTTTTCGTCTGTTTTTTAAATACAAAATTTATATCACTATAGCCACCAAACTTGTATTTCAACACAGCTTATATACGAAAACATATCTTTCGACTCCTTCTTGTCATGTACGGACATTAATATGTCCATCATAAACACACAACCTCTGACAGGTCCTAAAGAAATCTTTGCATTGACGACATATACCCTTGAGATATACCTTGTACGTTGTACCTGTTTATTTACGTAATGCATACGATGTCTGTATGTTTTTCGTTTCAGGACAGCCGCTAAGGGGCCACCTAAAGTTTCCACACTACTACAAGAATCCGATCCATCTCGTGCAACCGGTCGGCATTATAAGTTCGGACCTTTTGCTCGGGCGTAAAACTTATCCCAATCTACCGGTTTAAGCCGCTGCCCACCTTGAGATTGAGTTGCGTTTTTATGTATGTTCTATAAACATCGCGTCGCTTCAAGGAGAATATACCGAGATGTTAAAAATAAATAATAAAAAAAGGCAAAAGTTGCAAAATGTAATTAATAAATATGTGTAAATATTATGTAATTTTATTTTAAAAGCTGGAGAAAATGAAATTAAATTGTAGTATATAGGATATAATATTTAGAATTTTGTATATATGCGATTAGAATCCGTTAAGGTCAATTGTATACTATGTTAAATAATAATATATAAAATTGACTTTTTAATTTTTAAAAATGTACAAGAATATTTAATTATTTCCTCCAACTTTGTAATAGTTACTATTAGAAACAAATTATTTATATTACGTACTTTAAATAATGTATTTTGTATTTTTTTAATGTAAAAATAAATATAGGTATATTTTTCTATTTATAAGCTTTTATTAAAAAGAAAATATAATAATAAAGATTCGTTATAATAATAATAGTAATAATCATAATAATAGTTTATTTATCCAACAGTAACAAAATATTTATTATAGGATAAATCGTATACTATAAACACAAAAAAAGTAGAAACACAAAAAGATGCTAATATTTGTTAAATAGCTAATATAATTAATTAAATTTTGCTAACAGTAACGCTCTTAAGGAGTTTAAACTAACATTAAAAATATCTACATCATTACAAAAATTATTAACACATTGACAGTACCGGCGATTGAGAGTAATGACGCGTACCACAGAAGGGAAGGTAAAAAGTAGCACTATTACGGCTATTTGATCTGGGGACGTATAGGTTCAGTAAGCTCGATAAATCCGGAGCACAGGAGCTTCCTGTAATCAATTTAAAAACAAAAATAATTTGAGACATAATCCGACGGTTGCCCAGAGAAACAAATCCAAATTCTTTAAACAGATCCTGATAGGAGTAGTTGTGAGAGAGAAACACTGAATGCTCACGATAATATAAGGTTTTTAGAAGTTTTCGCTGGATTCCTTCTACCATATTGACATAATATAAATATCCAGGATTCCACACAATTGCTCTGTATTCTAACTTAGGACGAACAAAAGCATTGTAGGTTGAAACTAGAGCAGAACTGCTCAATTGTCTGGTATTCCTAGTTATAAAGCTTAGCGTTTTAGTTGCTTGCATACATATTTCGAATACGTGGTCATTAAATGTAAGTTTCGAATCCAAAAGAATACCCAGATCTTTAAAATGTTTACAGTGTTCAATAGCGGTTCCATTTATCTTGTAAGGAAATGTAAGTACAGTTTGCCCCCTACTGAAAATCATGGCCTTGCATTTGTTAATATTTAGCGACAAATAGTTACGATCATTCCATCCGCAAAGCGCTGTTAAATCATACTGTAGCGCATTGCAGTCAGCTAAGGTGTCGACATGCCGAAAGATTTTCAAATCATCAGCGTACAATAAACAATTTAACCTTAATATACATTTTGCGACATCGTCCACAAAAATCAAAAACAGCAACGGTCCCAACACAGATATCTGTGGCACTCCGGACAATGATTCGTAAAGGTCTGACTTGAAGCCCAGATTATTCTAAATAATTGGTGCGTCCACCCAAATAACACCGTAGCAAATCAATTACATTATCAGCAATTCCGAATCTATATAGTTTCGTTAAAATCAGTCAATGTTGTACTTGGTCGAATGCTTTAGCAAAGTCTGTAAACACTAGATCAACCTGACGACGTCCATCCAAAGCTTCGGAAATATAATGCACAAAAGAACACAAATTTGTGGCGGTTGATCTGCCTTTAATAAACCCATGCTGTACCGAGGATAGCTTATTTACTACGTGAGCATATAATGGTTTGTATAACATACATTCTAAAACTTTAGAAAAATTGCATATAATGGCAACTGGGCGATATTTGCTAACTTCACTTCTGCTGCCCGTTTTAAAAACAGGTGTTATACGTGATACCTTCCAGGCAGTAGGAATTTTTTTCTTGGATAAGATTAGATTAAGTACAAAACAAAGAGGTTTTACTAACGCGTAGGGGCAATCTTTCACAATGAAATCAGGTATTCCATCAGGACCCATAGTCAATTTTCCTTTTAAGCATTTTAAACTCTCAAGGACATCAGTTTCTGTAAATTCTTTCAAGTTAAAGCATGGTATGAAAGAACCATCACAAGTATCGTCAGACATATCACATAAATCGGTCCATCCAAACATCGAAGCCAAATGGTTAGCAAATGCATTAGTTATGTCAACAGGAGATGATAAATTTTGCTCACTGTAAACCATTTGTCCCGGAATACGAGTGGATTTAGACTTTTGATTAATAAAGGTCCATAGTTGGTCAGGATTCAGTTGAATGCTGCTGTCAATATCGGCCATGTAATTTCCAAAATCTCGATCTATATTTCGCCGAACCTCTTTTCTAAGAGTCTTAAATTTATTATTGTAAAATTGTAGCTTTGTAGTTTTAAACATCTTTAAGTAATGCCTCTTTGTTCTTATCAGTCTGCGAGTTGAAGATGTAAACCAATACGGAAATGTGTTAGATTTTGCTCTACGCAAAGGAACAGCTGATGCTCAATTGTTTTTTACTCTAAGGCGCATAATGTAGAACAACTTTTTTTCTTTAACATTTTGTCGTATTTCTAACAACAGCCGAGATATCTGGTGTGACAGCTAAAATCGAACAGACTGTATATTTGAAATTCACCATGATTTTAAAATTACCTTGTAAATAACCTAATTTAAACAAGGTTTACTTCTTTTTCAATTATTATTATTTGAAATCCAAAATAATGCACTACGAGATAGCAATTATTTTGTCTATATCTTTTTTAGTTTTTCTTTAACTGTTAAAGTTAAATTTTTTTCAGTACTATAAATAAAGAAAAAGTTCATTTTAACGCTTTATCTTTTTTAATAAGCAGTTTCTATCTGGCATAACATTACAGAAATAGAAATCTCTGACATAATAATAATATAATAAAATATAAATATGTATTGTTTAACATAAGAAATTATAACTTTATCGTCGATTTGGACAGTACTTACCTACTTGGGTATCTAATATTTAATAACTCTACAGAAAGTAAATCCGAAAATATAAAATAATATAAACTAAAAATACAAATACAGTCGTAAAGATTATATTTATATTAATATATTTATGCAATGCAATTTCACTTACGCTTCAAATTATACCTGGTTCGTTTGTGATTGTTTGAAGATTAAATTCTCCGTGAAATTTCACCGGAATGCAATTAGCTACTTTCTCGATTACACAGTGTTACTGCATAATATGAGTTACATCTCTTCTCTTTTTTTTTTGTTATGTTACATTACGTAATCGTCAAACATAATCTGTAGTTTGACATAATGTTTATTGTTAAATATTTGCTGTGCTGTGTATAGTTTTACGGTGAAAGCGAAAAATCTAATGATTTATTAGCATTTTTTGCCGATATCTGATGGGAAACTAGTACTTGTTATCTCATCTTTATTTCGCAAAGACAGCGATTTTAGTTGTGCCGTGCTGTACGAAATATAAATTAAAAATGGAGGAGTGAAGTTTTCTCGAAAAACAGTATTTGTTCGGAAATGTCGCTACGTGTTAACTCATGAATTTCCTAAACTTGCCACCTAGTCAATTTAAAATATTTTTCAAAAACTTTATCGCCGAAGTTGGCATAGAAAACTGAATGCATCTCTTTCTTAAAGGTGACTTGCAATTCAAAATATTGCGATATAACTATTCACTCAGTGCATTTACAAACACAAAAGAATTTAACTTCCAAAATTAAACACGAACATTTACTTAAGAAATCCCAAATAAGTTAGTTATTTTTACATAAGAATTAAATGTATAATTTCCAAATTTAACAAACACAGTCATGCAGAGTTGCGATGAAATTATTTATTAAAGCATGTTATAAGTTTCATTTTACTCTTTTTTTTTTCATTCATTTTAAATGTTTCAGAATTTAAATAAATTAAATTTATTAATAGCTGTCATGTTACTGACATCTAGTGAGAAAACAGAAAAGTTAACTCTTATCATCGTAAATAGAGAACTGTAATGTAACTGTCAAACAATTAGTTTTTGCGCCTCCGTCCAGAAACATTGATTTTGCATTACTATAAATCGGCCGGAAACTTACCATTCTCCGGCCTAGGCCGGCAAATAGACCACTATTGGTTGGCAACACTATATTAGAATTACTGACATTTCTGCCATTAATTATAGATTCGATGACAGATGACAGATATGAGCTGGGGTCTCCATTGTCCTTATTATTGATGAATATGTATCAAAACTACTAAGAAAATTAAAACGTCAAATCACTAAGGTATTTTAACCCTGATTTCCAATTCAAAAGTCATACGTAACAAGTATTGCCAACCTGTATTGTTAACTCCCTAGCGTTAATTTCTTTTATTATTTACAACAAAATTAAGATTTGTCGGCTCAAAAAATAGTGTGTAACACACGGCCAGAAACTCTTTTGCGAGTATTCGCACTTGTGAGACCTCGGCTTCGCCTCGGTCCCACAAACTGTACTCACACTCGCAAAACTATAGTTTCTGGCCTAGTGATACAAATAACTATTTTGCGCCTCCGTCCAGAAACACTGATTTTGCATTACTATAAATCGGCCGGAAACTTACCATTCTCCGGCCTAGGCCGTCAAAAAGATCACTAAAGGTTGGCAACATATATATTCGAGTTACCGACATTTCTGTAATTAATTGTAGATTCGATGACAGACAATGACAGATGACAGAATTCTCGTTACACAATCTCTTAATTAATTCATATTCTTTCCAAATCAATTTTCGGAAGATTTTACAGGTAATGAATTGTTAATAACTTGTTGCGCAACCTCTGTAGTGTGAGCTGAAGTCTCCATTACCCTTATTATTGATGAATATGTGTCAAAACTACCAAGAAAATTAAAACGTCAAAATACTAAGGTAACTTAACCCTGATTTCAAATTCAAAATTCATACGTAACATGTATTGCCAACCTGTACCGTTAACTCCCTAGCGTTAATTCTTTTTATTGTTTTCAACAAAATTAAGATTTGTCGGCGCAAAAAATAGTGTGTAACACGCGGCCAGAAACTCTTTTGCGAGTATTCGCACTTGTGGGGCCTCGGCTTCGCCTCGGCCACACAAACCGTGCTCATACTCGTAAAACTATAGTTTCTGGCCTAGTGATACAAATAACTATTATTAAACATAATGAATGTAAAATTTATAAAAAAAAAAAGATCAATATAATTGAATAAAGTGCACAGTTTTATAATAATACGTTCCACCGGAAACTTCACCGAAGATACTGCATGAAGTCGGTTGAACTGCACGAGTGCCGAACGCAATCCAACTGCACAAGAATGTTTTGAATTATAAGTCCAAGATATCAATGGGAAAAAAGGAAAGAACTTTTATGAAAAATTTGAGTACAGAAAGGTAAAGGTGAAAAATAGCCTCCGTAAAAGGATGCTATTAAGATTATTGTGATTAAAAAAGTTAAAAATTAATATTTTTACATTCTATAAATTAATTTCAAGTCAGAAAGAGATAACACACCTTGAACGTGCTAGCGTTGATCCCTATATCGAGTTTATGTGAGATAACAGAAATCTGGACGAGTTGTTAATATCCAGAAGAGCAGATAAAATAGCACAGAGAGTTTCACCGATACACAAGATGTATCCAGACCCCGAAAATCGTCCGAATCTAAGGGATAAAAAGTTTTAGAACGATACAAGGCTTTTAATTCAAAAACAGGATTATTCAAGCACACGTGAATATATTGATACGCAAGGAATTTCCCAATTCCGCCATTTTGTAGACATAAGTTTAGTATAATTTCAAGTTATGTTCATGCTATTCAACGAATCTTGAAAATTCCTCCAGTTAATGTATTCAAACTTGAGCTAAATTCATTTAGTACAAATTCTAGAGATTAAAAATGAATTAACAAATAATTTCTTAGTTATATTAGTTTTGAAACGGATCTCTCATTAAAAAGAAATAAGTTAAGAGAACTTTTATGATTGTTAAAAAGTTCATTTTAATGTTATATTTTGTTTAGAAACCACTCACGATTTTGCATTATGTATTGACGTGGTTTACTTCCATATTTTATTCAATATAATTTGTTTATGTACCTTGAACGATTGTGATTTCTTGAAAATATCCATTCACTTGAAGAACACATTACAGTATTATCGACTATCATGAGTTTTGTCGGTAAAAAAGCGTTACCAACAGGTTTTCCATGCATTTTAACCGTAATTCTGCAAAAAATAAGTTTGCAACTACGGCGATAACAAACTAGTTTCTTTAGTTTCTTAATAAAAGATAACCACCTTTAGTTTAAAATGTTTAAATCGCGAAATACTAATTTTTGCCCCGAGGAGTTCTATAACCAATGGGCCATTATGTAATCTACCATGTCCCTAATAAAAACATTTCTATGAAATTTGAATATGCATACGCAAAGCACTAATTAAATGCTAATACCAAATCCACGCTCAAATAATCATTTTCATAATAAATTATGGAGTTATCTCGTTACCTAAGCAGAAATCGAATAATCTACACCTAAAATCATTCAATTAAAATAAATCTCAAAGCCCACACACGCACCAAAGTTGACATTTATCAATGCACTATGTTATTTTCGAAATCGCCGGACTTCGCACAATTGACTTGGGCGTGGTGGCTTTGTAATCAAGGAGCCCGTGTGCCCCTGCAGTAGCCGTAGCCACCAAGGCAATCAACAACAAGTATAAATCAGACAATGGGAAAACAGCTTTTGGTTGGTAATCAAAATTCACCCATGTCTGTCTTCGTCTGGGCCGGTCTGCGTTCCTTTAAAGGTTACTTGAAGCGCTGTTGGTCAAATTACCATTGACAATAATGCGTTTTTTTTTTCACGTCTCTTAATGAAAAGCGTGGGGATACGACTTGTTTTTCAAATCATTTCAAGTTTGACTACGCAGAAACGATAAATTTTGGACCCCGCGCTCTAAAAGTTTTCGAATGAATAATGAGATATATAATTGAAATTGTCAATGTATACAAGCGGGTTATTCTAATGCTTAAGGATTTCTGCTCCAATTCTCTGAGAGTGATAAATTGGGTATAATGAGGAAATAAATTCCTTAAACTGATAAAATATTTATGGCAATAAAAATTTCGAATGTAAATGAGGAATTAATTAAAATTGTAACAAAGAAAAACGATATTATCCACCGTTAATAATGTCACGGCAGTCTGTATTGGTTTACCTTGGTTCGTATCAGTGAATCGGATAATTGTTTTTTCTTTAAGCTGGCGAAGATAATAGAAGAGAAAAATTACGTTCCTATGTGACTTATATATATATATCATTCATTATATAACAAAACACTATCTGAAGGTTCTTCTTTGTTTTTTATTAGATAAAAATAAAATGTTAACATATAATAAAACGCAATTTTAGAAGTTTTATTAACAATTAAAATTAAAACTAGAACAACACATATTCACATATTCTATGTGCTAATCAAGGGTGTCAAAATAGCAACGCTAAATAATTTAAAATTACTCACAGATCAATTTACTTATTAATTCTAAGTACACTCTATCACATAGATCATGATATAGATCACATAACTATAAGCTATATTTGTGTCATTTATTCGCATGTTTTTTTTTTGTAGATAAACCCATTATGAAACAATTTGCAATCACAATATGTACATCTCATATCGTGAATTGATCGAAGGGCGACCTTCAATACAAGCAAAAAACTCACCGACATCCTGTCATTCAACTATTGTTTTGCACGATATGTAAAGTTTTTTACGAGAAGTTTTTATTTAACATTGGATAACACCTAAAAATCTACCTTGATATAAAGGCGAATCTGGGCAACCTTTTATTGAGATTCTCTGACAGTAGATGGCGCAGATCTTTTTCTGCTATTTTTAGAGATACCAACCAAAATATTTTAAATTTTATAGTATTTAAAACTGCGCCAATGCTTAATTTCTTCTTCTTTAATTTTTTGTTTGGGTCTTTTTAGCTTTTAGCCAAGAAAGAAAGATAAAACAGTGGTCAAGGGAGACTTACTAATATTAATATTCCTTTCGATAGAAAATAGTGTCCGAAAATACGTTTTCTGCTTGATTTCGCCCACCCATGGGTAACATAAATAGGAGTCTTTTGTTTTTGCTGTTAGTAATGTAATTTGATCTTCTAAATGTTTCAATTTGAAATTTTTAACGCTTCTAAATTCGGTCATCATAATTAGTAATTGACAATATTAGATAAAACATTGAAACGCTTAGAGAAATTATTGAAAAATTTTTATATCAACTGCGCCATCTATATTTCAATGCAATAAAAGTGTTTAGAGCCATTGACAGGTATCTACTATACAGAGGTCTACTATAACGATTTTAGGAGACATCTATATTTAACAGGAATAACTAACATAAATGGAATGTGTAGATTCGGTTGATAACTTAACTAATATCTCGAATGGAATTTTACTATTTTCTGTAAGATGTCGCTAAGAAATATATAATTATTTTAAATCGTATGCATAACCCAACATTAGCTTTTCTTGTAGTCTAATATACATCTCAAATAGATAAGAACAAGATTTTTAACGTCTTCTTTTTTTTATAGTAAATACAGTTTGCTTATGATATCCCTGCTATATTAAAGAAAGATCATCTTTAGTTGAAGCAAGAAGAATTTCTTATGGTAGCAGCACAGATGGATTTTATTTACACAGGTGTTGAAATAATCAAGAACTTATCAATTTCACTGCTGTCGCCTCTTCGTCTTAGAAAGCTTCCATAACACAATTGATCTTGAAGATAAAAGATACTTCTTTATTGTATAGTCTAAAGACTAAGTTGTAATGACAAACTTTTTTTTTATTTCTTTATACTATTTCATACTTTCAGTACTGTTATTTGTTTGATTCGATATATAGCCTCAACCTTTTTAGAGTCTGTGATGTTTATCATCACATTATGCACCTGTTTCTTATGTGAAAAGGGGACGAATCGTTTCGGCGATGTGACTTTCAATAAAACTTTCTTTGTCTCTCAGTATTTTGCAACTGGCGTGATGAATAATATTCGTTGACGTTCGATTTTAATAATTGAAAGTAAAGTTCTCGCCTTTTTTTTGTCATTTTGAGCTGAATTAAGGGTCAAAATCAATTAATGACGATTGAATATTAAAGAATACATTATAACTTTCTAATATAAATATATAAATCGAGTTTCAAACGATTGTCTTCATTTGTGGGCATACATATTGTTTGAAAAATTCGCTCCGTACCAAAATAGACAATTAAATATTCCATATTCAGATATCTTCGTTTTATAACATCTAAATTAATATTGCGACATCAGTAAAAACATTTACCGCCAAAATCTCTAAACTGTTTCCAAATCAATTCAGATTCTTTTCATCGCGAAGGTAGGGATGTCGCTGCTCTTAAGCAAACATCACCGACTAAATGTACTAGCGAGCACGTTTGCAAGAGAAATGATGTTATAAATAAAAGGACAACGATTTGCTCATCTCAGCAGTCCGTGAAAGTTGCAAGGAAGAAGAAGAACTGGTCTTGAACAGCAGGATCGTGCAGCAGCACCACATGTACTTATTGTATACAATCTCTAGTCGGTTTTTGTGAATGTCGGCTGTAAACACATTCCCTCTGGCCTGTATATTTTCTATTAGAAGTTGTATTTGGAAGAATAATCGTTAGAGGATGCATATTTACAAAGTTGTAAGTACAAATTATATAAGTATATAGATATTTTTAACATATATGTGTAAATGCATTTTGTTCGCCAATCAAACAATAAGTGCAACTCACTGTTTAGTTATAATATGAAATTATCTGTCTTGTTTGCGTTATCCTAAATTTATTGGTGCATAAATCAAGGTCATAACTTACCCTTGAATTTTGTTACGATTGGCTTAGGTATAATAATATATAATTTATATTTTGTATTAATGAAATTCATTTACATATTTGTTCAATATAAATGTTAATATCTTGGTATAATTGGTTTTACGTCTAAAGGATTTATATATCTGAAATTCTAAAGTGTACAGAGCTTGTTCATTGAGGTATTTATAAGGAAAATGAGAAAACCAATTATTATAATTAAGAAAAACTGTTATTTAGACATACTTAAGTATTTGAACAACTTTTGATAGTTATCTTGAATTGAATGAATTACAAATAAATTTTGCACTATGATGACCTTGAAAGCGGGGATAATTTATCATTACTTGGAATTAGTTTAGTTTTTGTAGTGAAAACCTATTTAGGCACCTTTCTAATTAAATATTTTAAAATATAATTTTGGGAATTGATGCTAAAATATGTAAAAGCAAATCTAATTAATTACATTTCCATTTTAAATGACTTTATCTCTACATTATCTATCCTACTTATTTAATTAAAATCGAAAACATTCTGTGATAATATTAAATTAAAAATTTAAATTTACAATTCGTTTATTTAAAATTCATACTTCGTTGAATGCCCAAATGAATTTTTCTTCCTCAGAGTCAGCAATGTGAAAATATTCTTATGGCTTGCTTTTTTTCATCATTCGCTTCAGCGATGAGAATTTGAAAAGCATTTTTTTCTCCATATTATGCGTTAATTAGTCCGACTTTTTTATTATAATTAGTAAATACCCGGTTTTCGTGTAGGAAATATTTACGAAACGTGCAATTATAACCTCAAAAACGTGCAAAATTATGTTATAAAAATAAAACTTTTTTATTCATTGTTTTACAATATTTTCATTGTAGTTTTCAAATTTATAGTTAAGTTACTACTCATATTGCAGTTTACGAAAATAGATAGGATGAATTTACGTTAGAATATTCTGTTTTGTGTCTGCATTTCAACTTGAAGATATGTGAACCATATTTTCAGTGACAAGCAGTAAATTAAATTTTGCATTTTTAGCAGTTACATCAATTTTATTGATACGTGTAGGGTTTATATGAAGTAATATGATCATTTATTTTTACGTCATTTTTTGGACAACCTTTGAGAGTTTGCCTCAAGCCTCCAAATTCCAAGGGCTCCCAAAGGTAAAAGAAAAAGGAAAAATACAAGTGTTGGTGGGGGGCCTTGCCTCAATGTTTGCCTCAGGCCCGATAATATCTGTTCTTACGTACAAGGACATACAGAGAAGTGCGCCTCACCAATTTTAATGCAACTTATTGGGTTTATAGACTAATCCAGTGTAATAACAACGATAATTTTCTTAGCTGCTAAATAGCCCGTTTTCGGGGTGTGCAGCACTTTATTCTCTATTTACTTTGATATCTCCGAAACCATAATACACATAAGAAAAAAGTTGAGACAAATATTTAACTGTTTTAGTAGTACAAAAAAAAAAAGATAGCGACAATATTCTTTCACAATTATTGTTTATCAGCAACAACCCTACCCCCATATTTATTTCAAATTTGAAAGTTTTTATGTGGTAAACATATACAAGACATTTTGGCACCTGTTTATTATGCTTCCATTGTCCAGTACGTAAAAAGTTTTCTTGAATTCTTCGGAAATGTGTTCTGTTAATAGACAGCAAGTGAGGATATCGGCTATTAAATACTCGGCAAGTTCTGCTTACAATTTTATGACATTCTCCATGAAAAAAAAAAAATTAAAAATATCTTCATTATTAAAATGGTTTTCCATTTTTGCTAATGTCACAAACACGACAACATAGACCAACATAATTTGACAGATCACTTGAGTATAGACTGATATTGTTTAGTAATGTTCCGTAGTCCCCACAGCCTACTGCGTGCAAAATGTCTAATGAAATACTAATTCAAAACTACATTTTCTGAAAATCACTAATTGTAAAAGAAGCGATAGAGATAGGTATAAAAACACTTATAGCTTTTCGATAGAGAATTAAAGTCTACATCGCATAGTGTAAAAATATACAGGGTGTTCCATTAAAAAAAAAATTCTTTTAGTACTAAGAAGTTATGCCAAATCAACCCTAGGTTGTGAGACACCCTGTATGATTTTGTTTACTTTTTATGCCTTCGTTAAATAGTAGAGTACCTGTACCCTCCACAATTCACATAAAAGCTGTCTACCTTTTACTGTATAGCTGTTACACCTCTTTAATGCATCATACGTTTTTTTTTATTTTTTCACAAACATCAAAATAATTCCGAAACGGTAACCGGTAGCTATGAAGATGTTTTATAAAATTGGCTTTAAAATTCCCTATAGAATGTAAAAATGCCATAAAAAATATGGGCTTCTATTTATAATATTAAAGTTGGCTGTGGCTTTCGATGTAACCGGGAATGCGACATCTATTATGTCACTTTTTCTAAGTAGATCATAGCTATGCTTATCGCCAAAGTTTCAAAATCGAGATATCAGCAAATTCAAGAACTTTTAATGGATAGGTTACGTGAATCACCCTATATAAGCATAGAACAAGAGAAGTTGAGAGTTGTAGTTCAGAGTTGATTGACTACGTTTCACGATTTGGTGTTGAACAGTTTGTTGAAGTCTGTTCTGAATTTATTACATACAACATTCCTTGCTGCAAATATCGCTTTTACACTTATAACACTTGGAAAAGTTACACGATGCTTTAACGCAGTGCCAGTAGTCTTAAACTCAAATTGCATGCGGGTCGAATACACCACCTGAAAGCAGCCCACGGGCCATACATGTATGTTTCGGCACGTTTTTTTAATTCAGTTTCCTTTTCTATTTCCTTTAAATGCCCAATTATGTGCGAAGTACTTATTAAAACGTACACAAGGAATAATAAAAAAATTATTTTATTATCTAAAGGTTGGAAGCTGCAAGCAAATGTTGATTATACTTTATGTTTCAAGGGCATATTGATAAGTAATTACTAATTTTTCAGACTGACAATGGGATTTATTTTAAATAATTCCAGTGTGTTGGATTAACTCCTAAATATCGTTTAGCTTATACACATTAAAAATAAATACATTTTGTAGACTTCCCGATAAAACTTGAGAATAAATAATGGCAACTTTTACGCCAAATATATAATAATATAATTGAAATGTATTTACGAGTCGTGTAAAATCAGGGGCCGCCAGTTTGAGACCACTGCTTTAAGGCATATCATTGTAGAGAGAACAGGCATCCTTTGCACTTGAAACCGATGTAGTACGAGAATTTGAAGACTTGGCTGGTCCACATGAACAGCAATTTGTTGTACCAATATGTGGATATGATGGACATTGCGAACAAGCAGACTGTGTTCCCCAGGGAGACGGTATGATTGATATAAGCAGTCGATGTATAATATATTTTCCACACTGTACCATCTATCACTTAACTATTATCTTAAAACTCCTTTGTTTTAGCGTTTAGGGGTTTAAGGGTGGGATTTGTTGTCGGCAAACAATAATTGTGAGAGGGAAACTATTAATTGTTATCCCTTCGTAGTATTAAAACAGTTAAATATTTGTCTTAACTGTTTTTGATATGTCTTATGATTTTGCAGATATTAACGCAAATAGCGAAGGGTAGCGTTGCCGATAAAGCGCTCCACCCTCCGAAAACGGGCGCTTTAGCAGCTGAGAAAGTTACTGTTGTTCTTACACTTGATCAGTCTATAAATAAACCCATTCAAGTTTAATTAAAATCAGTGCGGGACACTCCCCTGTGTTGCTTTGTTAGAGACGTGCAAACAAAATAAAACAGAAATAAAGTATCTTTTCAAACTAATGTAACAATAACGAATTCTTAAAAAATTACCATAAAAGAAAATTCTGGCCTTTATTGGGAATGTATTCTTCTTTATCCTTGTCCATTTATCTTATATGGGTGTAAAACACTTTCTTTTAAGTAAGTAGTTTCTCAGAATTTTCTTTTTTAAAACTAAATTAGTTTTCATCATAAATGTTTTCGGTCATCATTTAATCTCGATAGAACATTTTTTTGTAATCCTCTATATCCCTTTGGGTTCAATCTTGAAATCTATAATAGCAAATCCAGTAAAACAACTAACCGTACCGAATCTTGTAAACCAAACTAACGCTTATAAAAATCAACAAAAACTTACAGAGCCCCGCTATAGCAATTTAAGTATATACGTAAAGTATTCTTCAAGTTTAAGCGTTCAAACTGGGCAAGCGTACTTATTACAAATTTGCATTTTTAACTATTGACAAAAAGTGATTTGAATGCGACTAAAGACCGTGTTAATTTTCTTTGACAATCACAACAGGTGCCGTAGCAAATAGCATGTTTGCAAAAGATTCGTTTTTAGACGCATTAAAAAAAAAATTTGTTATTGTTTTGTATCATGGTCTAGTGAGAATGTGTAGAGCCGGTTTAATAGGTATTTTTATCGAGAAACACAGTTACCAGAAGATATATTAAGCTCCATTCCTGGAAAAGTGATTTAGATGGTGAAATTTACACTTGGAACACGTTTATACATACATATATAGTAAATTAATCAGAACAACGGTAGTTTTAAAAGCGAAAGAGAAACTTAATAACGGTTTACGGGTCATCGTCAGCGTCGGTGATGTTGGCCCAGAAGTTTAAGGGAAATTAATACAGATTTGAACAATATTAAACAATCAGCAGAATTGTTCTGATCTATTCTACCAACTGCTTATGTATGTAAACTGAACTATAGTCAGTCAAAATTTCTTCTTAAATACGCCACTTTGCTGGTAAACTCCGCTTCGTAACTGAACGAACGACCTTGTATTTCTGCACACATGAACGCGACGGGAAATTGGATTACGGTTGCGCCATGCTCTTTATTTGCCTCTCATTCTCGGCAATGAGGGATATTATCTCTATCGCACTCTAGTCGGGAGTGTATTTTACTTCTTTGTTTTTTGTATTAACTGTTTAATGAGTACTGCACTGTTTCCTTTTTTTTTAATATTTCAGAAGATAATGACACCGCCTCGGTTTGCGCTGGCATTACGGCTACTTTTGCTATCCGCTGTTGTAACTTCCTCCAGAGCTGGCCCAGTTACATACGAACATAATTACGCTCCAGATCATGACTACGTAAGTATAGATATTATAATATGTATATAATATATTATATTATGTGCATATAGCGATGAAAATACAGACACACAATGTAAAAACAACGAATGTCAGATGTAAACATATGTACTAGATCCTATTTTGCGATAAATAAAATTATTTTATTGATTGATAGCACACAGTAGATATCAGATCACTCTGGGCTAAACCAATTTTAAATTAATTCCGGACAATTGTTTCGGAAATTCATGAATTTCCATTTTCAATGAGAAGACCGGATGAACTAAGAAACGATGAAATATCTACACATGTGTTATCGCTACGTTAAATTGATATTTACAAATGCTTTTTTCCCTTTACCGCCTACTTTTGACAGGCTAGAATTCTATGCATTCTTATCAAACCAGTGCAGTGGTGGCTCGTGACGTTTTGTTCAAGGGAGGGTATTGTAGCCTAAGTAACCCTTCTCAGTCAATAAATTATATTTTTATAGTTGTTATTGTAGCATTGTAAGTGTAGAATAAAAATTGAAAAAAAAAATAGATTAAAATAAAATTGTCTAGCAAGAACCACGTAGAGGAGAGTGAAATCTTGCCTGGATAGGAAACTGGATGAGGTGATAGGTAAAAAGGTAAAAACTCACCCAACGCTTCTTAAGTTATTAGTACTGGGAGCTGGGAGTCGCATGGGTAGTTGCGTAGCAATGTTTTACGACCGATAACGCAACATGCCGATCGGGTAGGATCGCACCGCGGCGGCAAGCCTCCAACCATATTCGCCGTATAAAGTGCACGTGCACTTACGGGGATACATTGCTTTCAGCCATGGCATTAATCATCGGTGCGGAGCCAAATCAGTGGCTAACCTCCTCGCTTGCTATTATAGTGCCTACACTAAAATTTCGCGCATTATTGGAAATTTGTTTGCATTTTTAAATTAAGTAATGAATAAATATACTATTGATTATATATTTTTTTGCAAAATTGCTTTATTTTAGTATATAGCCGATGCTTAACCATTATTTTAATACATAATAAACGCTACTTATTTTATTGACGAGCCGCCACTGTGTCAAACATAGTTTCTTTACCTTTGGGTGAAATAACTGATGGTTTTTTTGTTATTTCGTTTGTTAAACAAGTCTATTGTCATATGCCAAGATCTATAGTTAAATGCTTTCCTTCTCTGGGATTTTTTTGGGGCACATTTGGGGTTTTTAAGATTTTAGAAAATATTATGTTTTCCTTATTCTAGAGCCCAGATGGTTGAACTTTTTCTAATTTCTGTGTCGTGTTTTTGCTTGTTCCGTGAATCATGTTCATTGGCTTCCACTTGGCGTATTTTGAGGAGTAAAATAGCCAGTGACAAGGCAGATTTCTCATCAGAAGAAGACTCTTGTTCTGCAATCATACGAGATAATGTGGATAGAGCAAATGCTTCGACGGGTATTGCGTTCTGGTAGAAAGGATATATGCCTGTACATCTAAAGCCGCTTGTAATATTCGAAACCGTCATGTTTTTCTTCCAAAGTGGAGTGAAAACATGAGAGAATCTATCCTTGCTTAAACGCCAGTCTGGATGTTCTTCCCAATGCTGTAGTAATTCATCGTCCCAGTTATGCTCAAACGATCTAAATACCTCTTTATCTAGAGGTTGTAATTCGTGCGTCGTATTACTTAATAGACAAAGTAATTGCACTGGGAACATCCAAATGACATGAAGCCCCGTCAAATATTAACGATACTTTGCCCGCCGATTTGTATCAGGGAAAATGTCATTTGCAAAATATTTCTGTGGTCGTACTTTCTTTTGTACTCATGGCAATAATTGACCCAGGTTCCTACTTATATGAGATTTCAAAATATGTTTTCAACAATCACTTTTACGCATTTTTTTTTCTTTGTTCAATGTGTATGTTTTTATGTGCTCCTAAATAATAAATAAATACATTAATATTCCAATCGCAGGCAATTCGACATGGTTTAGTGATTTTGAATAAGCAATAATTTCACCGGGAATAAATGCCATCTGTTACTGCTATATCGTTTTCAGTTTATGACAATACACGAAACACAGTTGAGTGTTAAGTGGACTTAAATATGCGAGAATTTCCATCTTAAGAATGATAGTTTCAGAGTTTGAATGTAATTGTAAACACATTATATTTTAAGTCACCATAGGTAACGTTTAACATAATATCATACAATTCTGTAAAATGAATATAATTATAGGATGTTATGTTAATATACAATAAGTATAGTGACAATTTTTATTAGGATATTGACAGCATGAAAAAGGCCATTGTGTAGTTGAAACATATTTTGTTATTTATCAATTAAACTTTAATATATCATTGCATATTATGTAATAAATCTTGTCATAAAACTTTTTATTCTAAATAAAATTCAATTCATGCAAAACAGAGATAACCATAATCCATATTAATGACGATTACAATCATCTATAGAGCTTCACAATTTTTTTAATAGTTCTGCTTTTCAATAAATATTCAACAGGCAATAAAGTGTCGAATTTAAAACATTCTAGGATAACATCAAATAGAAAAGTGTTTGTTACTTGCACAAGTTAGTGTCTCATAATATTTACTGAGATTAAAATTTTATTGCTTCGAGGCAGCTGTTGTATTTATAGAACACTTTCGTTTAGAAAACGAACCATAATCACTGCATCATGCGTCATTAATACTTAATATTAATCATAATACGTCTGTTTTTAATTAACTTAAAAGAATTTAAAAGCGAATTTATTACTTATACTCAGTTTGAAATATGTAAGCAGAATAAAATAGATTATCAATACACTTTGTTAAGAAAGAAAATCTATTTCGTTATTTTAACATGAATTTACAATTAAGGGTGAACGACCATGCGTTTATTAATACGATCTCAGGAAGGCTTTCGACTCGTGTCGAACACAATATTGTGCTCCACGTTTTGCACTATTTTGGTATCAGCACCAATTCTATCGAACTAGTCTCAAAATTCTTACTTAATAGAATAGAAACGGTGAATCTAGCGGGTAAAAGAAAAGTTCCATTGCAGATCAAAAGAGGTGTGCCCCAGGGCTCAATTATTGGACCGTTATTATTTTCATTATATACAGCCTCTATTGGTAGTGTTATTAATTGGTTTCAAACTGCATATTTATCCTGACGATACTCATTATATTAGTATAGTTTTAGGTACATGGGCGAACACGGTTGCTGATATCAATAACGATTTAGGTGCTATCTCCACGTTTTTAGAATCAAGAAATCTAAGAATCAATCCCGAAAAATCTAAAGTGTTGGCAAGAAGATTTGGCAAGCCCAGGGTATGTGATCAGTTAAAAAATGTAATTAATATTTGTATACAAAATAGTACTATACCTACCCTCAGTGAGAAGTCTGGGCTTGACGTTAGACAACACATTCAGATATCGCACTCAGGTTAATAAATACATACAGCGTTCTTTCCTCAATCTTCGTGTTCTTTATCCTCACCGATCTGCTCTAAATATCAACATTAACAAAATTCTTTGTGAAGCATATGTTTTATCTCAATTTACGTATTGTGGTGTTATATACCACACTGCCATTGGCAGCATCACTGAACAGAGAATTCAAAAGGCGCAGAACTGCTGCTTCGGATATATCTACGGTATCCGCAAATACGAACATATTTCTCGCGGAGGCGGGTTGGCTCAACATGAGGGGTCGCAGAGAATTGCAGACTGCCTGTCTGTATCACAAGATCCTCACTTTTAAATCCCGTCCATACCTTTACAATAAACCGTTCAGATGTACACTCACGGAGACCCAAAATGACAGGTCTAATGCGTAGTCTGAACGCATCGAGCTGTTCAGGTGCGTTCGGAAGTTTACCAGCACCCGCGCCTTCCCCTTGCCTTGCCACTATTCCGTTCTTCTGTGAATTACCCATATTTATGTATTATATTTGCTTCGTAGCGGTTTAGAAAGATATTCGGGTGAAGTTCATTGCGCTATTTGGCAGACAACTTTAGCACAATTTATACTTTTTCCTTGTTTTAATAACTAGTCATGGGCAGAAGGTTAGGCCAAAGTGATTCAAAAGTTGAAACGCGAAAAGTTTGGCAAATACGGATATGTCAGTTAGAAATAGCTAATGTTTATTTATTGCATTCGTTTAAAACTTGGTTAATTGTTGTTTACTTCTGCGGTGGTATAATTCGTATAATTTTTATGAAATCCCAATAAATTGTTTAAGTAGTATTACATTTAAGCAATATGATTAGGGGTTGCAATACCGACCTGCTTTACCAAAACCAATAATATTAAACTAATATGAATACCGGTATTTTGGTATATTCTGTATTTAAAATATTAAGACAAAATGTTATACGCTCCTTCCTATCGGCTTTTTATTGTAATAACAAGTTTTTGTCGGCATTACCGCCAACTCCAGCTATCTGATTGCGACTCATGAAATTTTTTGTATATTGAATAGAGGTTTCGTAATCTGTATCGGCTTTATTTTGTACAAATGTGGAAAGACATACAGTTTTTGTTCTGACGTCTACCATCGGCAACCTTTGTCCAATATATTATTATTATTGTATTAATATTAAATCTGTTAACATTCTTGATATTAAGAAGTAAAATATAGGTCTGTAGTTTCGGTCAAAGCCCCGAGTAGCATCTAAATGTATTTGTTTTTTTGTTAATTTCAGCGTTACAGGGTGAAATAACAACAAAGAATAAAACTATCAATAAAATTGAAAAGGAGAGAACATAATTGATTTCTTTATTTAATTTCAACATCAATGAAAAAAAAGAAATTTCTTTCTGACATACATAAAGCCATCCCAAGCGATCTTACGACGGGGATTTTTCATACATCCACATAGTTATATGTAAAACGTAAATAGTTGCTTGGTAGTAATATAATTACTGATATATGAGAAATTAGGTACGAAAGAAATCTTCGATCCCCTTTGTGCTTATTTCACATCAAATTCGTCGTCGTTCAAGGTTTCGATGTTTTGATGTTCGGTGCACGACTACCTGCAATATTACATAATCCATCGGACAGCATAAAGAGTTTTATTGCGTTCGATATTGTTTTGATTTTTCTTTTGTTATGGGATTTCGATTTACATTGCTTTTAGTTTATATTTACAGGTGTAGCTGGGATGGGTTTGTTTATCGGTGGGATCTGTTATTAGTTAAAAGTGTGAGCACAATAGATAGAATCAAATATTTGCTTTGTTTTCCTTTTAGGAGTTAAGGTATTAGATCATATATATTTATTTTTTTGTAATCAAGGTTTAGGTTGTAAAGCAGAGTTAATCTGAACCTCGCCTTGTAGTTGTATGGTTCGCTGGTTTAAGTTTATTGTAAGTTTAATGTAGAGTTCAGGTTCTAATATGAATTTATTTTGGATTTGAGTTCACCATTTATATTTATTTAAGTTATTTATGTCAATGAAACTATATTTTTGAACTTGTTTCTTACTTATACATTTATTGTTACCTCCGAATTATACGATAAAGACTATTATTATTATTATAATAAAGAGTTATCTTATTTGCAGGCACCGAAGGACTATAGCTTCAGTTATGGCGTCAAAGACCTCCATACGGGCGATGTCAAGCAGCAATGGGAAAAGAAAAACGGGGACTCAGTTCGAGGTCACTATTCCTTAGTGGAACCCGACGGTACTGTAAGAATAGTAGACTACACTGCCGACTCGAAAAACGGCTTTAACGCGATCGTCAAACACAAAGGCACCGCACATCACTACAACACCCCGAACAAAGCCACCAGCCACAGAACGTTCGAATTGAAACCATCCACGCAAGAAATAGAATATCCTCAATATGTCTATAAGCACGCCGAAGAAGTCGATGCTCCTACAGCCGCTCTAGAAGAGGAACAAAAAGATTTGGCAGGGCAAAATCTGGAAGATTATGGGCAAGAAGTGAAGTACGTCTATATCCCGCAAGGTGATAATATTGAAGGTGGCGAATACGAAGCGCAGGATCCGCATTTGAGTTATTCAGATGTCAAGGAGACAGATTATGTCTCTGAAAGCACGAAGACGTCTCATACTTATACTCCAGCTGTTCAAACAGCGAAACTTCCAGTCGATTTAAACGTTGTTAAACCGAAAGAGAATTTAGAAGCGGTCGATGTGACTGTAGTCAAACCAATTGAAGTTGATTTGAATCGATCGCCATACGATAGAAAGCAAAGTTCGTATGACGTTCCTCATACTCCCATAATCCCATACGCGCCAAAAGATTACAGCGATGCTAAATCGGAACATCTACCCGGCCCGGTAACCTTTCCTAATGATAGTACAGAAGAGGTTAAATCTGCAACAGGTCGACCTCCATTGAAGCTAACTCAAGACGAGTATAACAGCTTCCTTAAGCAATATTACAGAAACACTAACATAAATCCATCCTACCAGTTTAACGCGGAAGAATATCAGAAATTCCTAAAAGGTTATTACAACCAAAATAACGATGCTGCAACGCAGACTTATGCTAATGTACCAAAAGATTTTTCGCAAGTCAATCACGAACAAGGGTTTAAACCCATCGTCGGAAGCAACCATCACATCAGTGGGACTGTTAGGGCGAAAGGCAGTATACCAAATACTTACAGGACTAATATTAAACCAACAACTACGCCTGGGTTGAGGAATTACTCGACGTACAATGGCAAAATCATTCAGCAGCAGAATAAGCCCAAATTGAACTATCAAAGCTATTTTGGTAGTAAGAATTTGCATGGGGGTTTGTACGGTTCCAATATAGATAATAATGATTTAAAACCTTCGGCTAGTAGAAAACATAGAAACCCTGTTAGATACTTACAGTATGCTATTAGGAAGAATGTTGTTCATAAGCCCTAAAGGTTGTTAAATGTTTTTAGGAACAGCTTGTTATTTATTTTTTACGCAAAAATATATGTAAGTTGTTATTGTTAATATATTTTAATGTAAGAGTGTTTCAGGTATAATAATATTTGTGCAATATTTACCATTTTAAATGACTGATGAAGTACCTATTTTGTTGTGCAATATTTTTTGTTAATGAATTTGTTTCTTTTTTGTTGATTCTTGAATAAATATTTTTTCCATATATGTTTAGTATGTTGCAGGTATTATTTTATTGCAATATATACAGGGTGTTTCAACAGATAGAGGACGAAAATAATAAATAAAAAAAAATTAAACTATTTTAAAAAATCAACAATTAATTATTACGTGTCATATCTGGTTGCATAAAAAAGAAATATTTGGCACTACACAGGTTGTATTTTCTAAATGGACTACACAGCATTTTATTTAATATTAGATCATTTTGAAGTAAACGAATTAAGTTATGGTACTAAAGAATTTTTGTTAGTTAGTTATTTACTGTTTTGTCTAATGTCTAAAAGAAGACTAACTTTAATGAATTACTACTCTTGCATATTTTTCATTTTAATATACATGTACAGGGTGGGCCAACTCATACGGTGCGGGCTCTATATGGAAAAGCATATGATTTCTTGAAATCTTTTTTCTTTGGTCCTTTGTATGTACAATTTAAAATTATTTTGAATTATACAGGGTGTTGTATACATGCTTAGTAACTATTTCTAAGCCAACTAAATTTAAATAAATTGTATTAAATGTAGTCCTCGGAAGAATTCAATGCTAACCACAAGAAAACTATTCATGTTATGTATAGGGAACCCTAATATATTTTGAAAGGGAATTAAATTCTACGTTGGATAGTATCATCAGATATAGGGTGTTATATTTAAGATAAGAAAGTTAATTTACAGCAAAAGTCATCAAACTTAAACAAGCGTTTATGAACACTCAGTATAACTGTGTGACTAAAATTCCGCTTCATTCCATTGCTTAGCCTCTTAGCTGAATGATGAATGTAGGTAGCTGTGTTTGATTTTGGATTACACACTAAAAATCAAACTTACATTTTGTACTGCAATTTCATAAATTTTTAAATATCTCGAAAACCGATGGTTTTAGGAATATAGAGTATTACATAAACTTGCCCTAATTTGATCGTTAGATTCCAAATATGTCATTATATATAGGATGTTCCATTTAAAAAAAGGTAACTTTGTTATGGATCTTTCTTTTCGACCAGCCTGTATAATTCAAAATAATTTTAAATTGTACACCAAAGAAAAAAGATTTGAAGAAATCATATGCTTTTCCATATAGAGCCCATGAGTTGGCCCATCCTGTATATATATTTGCTCGTTACCTCAAAATGAAATAAGTAGAAAATCCTTTAGAAATCTTCAATTCTCTGTTGAGTTATGAAAATAATGAAGAGGTAAATCTCTTATCAGAAATATACTTTTCAGCACCCCCAATACGAATTCGAACAGCAATAATGGCGAAGGAAATCAACCTGATGGTAGATAATGTCCATACTTTAGAGAATTTAAATGTTAGAGATAAATATTTCAAATTACCGTAGGTTCATCATGTCACCCTTAAGTTAGCCAACGTTTTCTTGACTGATAACCCCCACTTAAAATTCGATTTGTACAATTGCAACCCTATGTCTAGGTATTTCCCTAGAATCAAAGACACTACGAAGAAATTACTTAGACACAATGTTATTTCTTCGATTCCCCTGCGTTGATTGTTCGTTACAGTACGTGGATCAAACATCTAGTTGGTTAAAAACGAGACTTGCCCTACACAAAAATCATATAAACACTAAAAAAACAAAGATGCGCTTTGGCTTCACAAGCCAATAATAACAATCATACACCTGATTTTGTTAATGTTAAAGTATAAAGAACCACAGCTAGAGTTCTGAGAGATGGTTGAGATTAGTATGGGGAAGTATTGAATTTTAGGTCGGATATTGAGAATCTTAATTCCGTATATTCATTTTTATTAACCCTGTAAAATAATTTTGTTTTCGCATATTATATTATAAAACAAAAAATTCATCTTTTTGCCATTGATAAAAAAAGGGTTGTTTAATGGTTGTTTAACAAACCTGCCCGAACATTTACTTTTTGCTGTTGCTGACTAGATGAACTGTGCTCGTTTTGCTTAGCTCAGTATGTTGTCACAGATGAATTGTGACTTCTAACCAAAGCAAAAGAAGATAATATTGTTTACCAAATTAGCATCTCGGTTAATTAAATCACTTAACTTTTCACAAAATACCATAAGCTAAAATGCGTCGCCGTGAAATAATTGTTGGTGTTTAGAATATTTAAAATTGTGATATTGGAAATAGTGCCACATGACATATTCGAATTTATTTCAACTGCAGCACATACTAAAACGGACGTATTATTAGAAATTCTGCGAGTTGGAAGTGATGTTTTTAAATTTTCGACCGAACCGGTATTGTCGGTTTTAGTTTTTAATTTAAAAATTGTGGCTTTATTTGGAATAGGCCTGTCGGGGTATTTAGCTGCAAACATGTCGCATACCCTTTGAAAATAATTGCCAACGTGATACCACCGCATCATTTCAGCATATTTTTATAATAAAGAATGTTGCAACATGTATACCGATCACTTTATACATATGTAACATAATTAGAGTAAAAAGGCAGTTTATTCTTCACAATAGTCGAGACAAAAATTAAAATTATTGTGTATAAACTAGAAATTTACTACTTAACTGGAGCTAAATATTTGCACATTTGCATATTGCTAATATTCGAACTAAAATTATGGGAATGCATATATTTGTAATAATGAAATATATTTCTACAATAATCTACATAATATGTATACATACATAAATTTTACCTACACTGATCTTATATACATATGTGTAAAAATGCATTATTAATATCTTAATCATACCCGGCTTGCCTTGACGGTTCTATCGGAATCACCTACATAGGCTTGGTCTTGTTTAGAAGTTAATGACACTGTCTATATTTACAAAGCATAGGTGGTCAAAATATTTTGCGTGCGTTTTTGTTCGCGTCAATGACTCATTAATGTTTTATTTATATTTACACATCGTTCATATATAGTGAAACCTCTCTACAACGGACACTCACGGAGGCGATTGATTTGTCCGTTACAGAGGGGTGTCCGTTGAAGAGAAGTGCACAAAAATGTTTATTAGAAAGTTACTATGCACATGTATACAGGGATATTATTGTAAGCTACAGTGCATCCAATTTTGAAAAGGAATTTACTTCAATCGTATCATATTTAACGCGTGCAACGATTAACGGACTTAGATTATCCCCGTGGTTGCAACGCCGAGAAATTCGTCAGCCGGATATCTGTCAATGTTTGGGCAAGGCTAGTAGGCGATCAACTACTTGGAGCACATGTACTCACAGCATGGTTAAATGCGGAATCTTATTTACTGTTTCTTCAAACATTCAGTTGCCTGAATATTTGGACGACATACCATTAGCGACACGCCTACAATTATGGTTCATGCACAATGGATCAACAATTTTTAAACCGGACATTCCCACATCGGATTGGATGTAGAAGTAACATTCCGTGGCCAGCCCATAGCCCCGATCTAAATCCACTAGACTTTTTTCTGTGGGGATACATGAAAAGTTTAGTGTATAATCGTCCCTCTGACATAGAAAATGCCGAAGATCTGCGAAACCGTGTTTTCGTAGCAGCTCAACGCATTCGCGAGGAAATGTTAAATTTCACGAGCGTACGTAACAACTTTCGTCGGCGAATTGATGCTTGCATTCAAGCTGATGGTGGGCATTTCGAACACTTTTTATAAAACACATATTTTGTCCTGTTTCACCTGCATGAGTCCTTTTCAAGACTACTACAAATTTCGTAAAAGGAATTGAAAACATTTACATATTATACAGTATTTGAGATTTGAAACACACTACATAAAGTTAACAATCATACTTTTTAGTTTTATTACAAACATAAGAAGTTTATTTTAAAACAAATTTAACCTTTAAAATGTGCTACTATTTTACGTTTTGCCATGAACTCGTATATGTTCATGGCAAAAGCACATCATAATAAAAAAATCACCTGAATGCTTTCTTTACACTCTGGTGTTTCCATCTTGTTTCAGTTTAAATCTTGGGTAAATAACATCTGCTTTGAATGAATTCACTATGCGTGGCATTAAATTTTTTCGATGTTTACTTACAGGTGGCTGAAATTCATTTCCTATCAGATTTATATGTACACATACAGTAAACACATATGCGGGCCGTCTTTAACTACATTTTGGGCCCTAAAATTTGGAAAACTACAACATGCACATAGAATCGCAATTTTTTGTATTTAGTCATTAATCATGTATATCTTTCACCCCTTTTTTTTATTTCATACTATACATGTACGTGTATTTAATCACTCGTATCCTGCGATATATACGATCACTTTTCGAATTAAAATTATCCTATTGATTAGCCCAACAAGGCCGTTGAATTAAGAAATCGTAAGGTATTTTATTTAGAACACTGAGAATTATAAGAAAGCACCGTCATTATGTAAGTTTTTAGTTCCCACTCGAATAAGCGTACTGCTAACGTGTAATATGTAGGTCTCGATCAATTATCACCGCCTTTAAGATATGTTTGCGCGTTTTTTACAACTACTAATCTAATTGGGGTATTATAAATGTGTTAACGGATCAAAGAAATCTACATCAAATAATCGAATGAATAAGGGCGATTATTTTGTTTTATTATGTCGTGCTAATAAGGTGTGTAAATATCACATTATTACCGAGCGATATAAATTTAAACAAACAAAAGCAAATATTTTACAGCACAAGTGCGTTTTTCGTCACATATCTGAGACCTTTTACTTCGGCAACTATCCCAAGCTGGACTACATTACGCCATACCATAACAGCGCCTACTTTATTATCTAATGCATACTTACATGTGACATAATGCCAGTTATATCTGCAGTGCGTATAGCATATAACCATATACTCTATACTCTATACTATATAACTAGAAATTTACTACAAGCCGAGTACCTGATAAATGTGATATGTATGTTATGTTGTTCCTACATATAACCGCTTGAGCTGAACCACTTCTGTATGAGGCATAAAAAACGCTAAATTATCGACAAAGGTGCTATAAATGTTATGTGAAATACTTGGCCAGCTATTTGGTAAAGATACTATAATAGGTATATGTCGTAATATGTGCTATTTAAGCTTACTAATAATCAAAGAAAATTAATTATGTAATGAGTAATTACTAATTAGTCTGATTATTTATTTTTAATGTGTCTATAAATAACACTTCTTTCAACATACAAAAAAGTGCATTCTCAGTTCAAAACAAAATATTGTTTTAACACAATTCTTTTAAAGAGAAAAT
The DNA here is from genome assembly GCA_949128085.1 of Cetonia aurata. Lineage (NCBI taxonomy): Eukaryota > Metazoa > Arthropoda > Insecta > Coleoptera > Scarabaeidae > Cetonia > Cetonia aurata. The sequence continues at coordinate 62,583,694 of OX421884.1, read as the reverse complement.
GAAATAGTTTTGTTGTAAGTAAATCTTTTACCACTAAGAAAATTGAAAGTTTTGATTCAAGAAAACTTTTGTTTCGATGAATTTTCTTAACTAGGGAATATATTTGCTTAGTACAAGTAGATAGAGATGAATAGTTCGAGCTCAGATCTGCGACTGCATCACCGGCTAACGTTGCGGCCCTCTGCTGGATTGAGAATTTGCTTGTGTCCCGTAGATGGAGAGAATCTAAATCCTTATTTCCATAGTAGAGACAATGGCAGTCGAGAGAATCAATCGTGTCGCTCTCTAGTGACAATGAGCTGATGGCTTTTCTTCGGTTCTAATTGTGTTTGGCATTTTTTCTTTGACTTGTATAAAGCGTTATGATTTTAAGGTAAGTATTACTTTTGTTAAAAATTTAATTGAAGAATTTTCCTCCAAGACTAATGCTTTTATTGCAAGTAAACGATATTCTTAAGTGGAGACTAAAAGTAGTTTCATCAAGACTGTTAACCTCCAAGACGTCAAGATTATGCTGTTAAGACAACTTTTTTTCTGCCTTAAGAAGTTTTTACCTTGCGGATATTCAAAACGTAGATTTATTTAGTCCATGACAAATTTATTTAAGATAAGCATGCGTTTTTCTGTGTGAAGGAGGGTGAACAAAATATTTTGTTGTAAATTAATTACCGGAGAATGATTGTACAACATTTGCCAAAATTGCTGTTAGCGGAAGCCTCGCCCTCAAGCGCAACTAACGTCACCAACTCGAAGAGGCGGGCGAAGTCGAGTTAATGGCTGGCGTACAGTACTGAAGATACATTTTACAATTAAAAAACTGAAATTCGTATTTTGTACGAATCACAAAGATACACTCCGCCAAAAAAGTATCGCATAATTTAGTTTTGAATCATAAAAGTATCGCATAATCTTTGTTTGTAGCATAAAGTTGTAAATATACTTTAATGCGCTCTAAGATATAATTTCTATGATTGTTTAAATAAAATACAGGCCAAATAAAAATAAGAACTCATACTTGAGATTTTTATTAAAACAAGAAATTATAATTTTGGAAAGAAAAATGTCATAACAGTAGCTTTTAATACTGAGTATTGCCACCTCTGGCTCTTATGACCGCTCGCATACGGTTTGGCAGAGATTCGATTAACCTCCGTATATAAGCCTGATCCAAATTCTCCCACTCGTCACGGAGAGCATTTGCTAGTCCATGCAGGTCCGCTGGGGCAACATTTTGGGTTCGTATCCGTCTGTGAAGGAGGTCCCACACGTGCTCGATAGGGTTCATGTCCGGACTTACCGCAGGCCAATCTAAAACTGGAATACCAACATCGTTAAGGTATTCCTGGACGATTATTGCAACATGCGGTCGTGCATTATCGTGCATTAACATGAATTCGTTTCCTATAATTGGCGCATATGGTACTACATGTTCTTCTAAAATGTCCGTTATATACCTGTGGGCAGTCAGTGTACCTCTGTCTACTGGTACTAACTCTGTACGACCTGTTAAACAGATGCCTCCCCAAACCATAATAGAGCCACCAGCGAAATTAGGTCTAGGTCTGATATTACACTGCGAATAGCGCTCACCGTCTCGTCTGTACACTGAGATACGCCTATCTGAGGTGTAAAGACCAAATCTTGACTCATCTGTGAAGAGTATATTGGCCCAGTCATTAATGTTCCAATTTACATGTTCTCTGGCAAACCTTAAGCGAGCCACTCGGTGGTTCCTAGTGAGACGAGGGGCTGTTACAGCTACTCTAGCTCTTAATCCACTCTGTCGTAACCTATTCCGAATAGTTTGAGTACTCACACGAGTATTTCTGACTCTAGCCAAGTCGTTCTGCAATTGTCTCGCAGTTACATGTCTTCGACGTAATGCTTGTAGTAGTAAATAGCGGTCATCTTGGCGAGTAGAACATCTTGGATGACCTGGTACAGGTCTTCTACTGTAAATGCCTGTTTCCCTATATCTGGCTACGGCTCTAGAAACACTTGACTGATTGATGTTCATCAAATTAGCAACGTATGCTTGAGATCGTCCATCTTCGATTAAAGCAACTATAGCAGCCACTTGTTCTGAAGTTAAATTGCTCATTTTAGTTTTAAAAGCGTTGGTACAGAACTCTGACTTCGCACTTTAAAATTTGTCCGTATAGGAAGACTTTCAATAAACAACTGAGCAAACCTTACACATATGCATTTTTCTAAATGTGTTCTTTTAGGAAAAAAATTAAGTAAAAACGCTAAGTTCCATTATTTTGTTAGTGTATTTATAGTTCACATACACGAGGCAAACTTTTTGTGAACGTATAAAAATATCTTGGTTCATAAATGCCCTTTTTTAGTTTATGCGATACTTTTTTGGCGGAGTGTATGTTCTCAAGTGCGAGTTGTAACATTTCTCTATATTTCTTCAGGTGTGTCTCACTCCATTGAGCACGCCCTCTTGCTATAGCGCATCCGCCGCTTGAAATTGCTTGATCTGTAGTCCACAGATTAATATTGTATTAAATTGAGGCAAATTTGAACAACCAACAATAAGTGTGCAAGGGAGATAAAAAAATCGTTAACGCACAATCACTTTTCGCCGCCATGATTTTTCAACATCTTAAATATTCGTGGTATGAGAGTAAATACATGAATGAAAGACATGGATTGTTTAAAAATCGTGTAGAGTTTTGTTTTACATAAAACAATAGACTATTAAGTGAATTGGAAGATCTTGCAAATAACTTAACAAAGTTAATTTAGACTTAGGGATGGCTAAATCATTTCTACATCTCGTAAAGTTGTCTTTGTTAAGTTGAAATCTATTAATGCTATCATAAACATAAAGTGCGAGGTCAAGAATCAAGATGGAAGGTAAAGTTTGTAATTTATGACGAATGAAAGTTTGTTGACAAGAGTCGAGAGCTTCTAGACCAAGTTAAACAACGAATAATCCGTTTTTGACTGATGAAAATTTCTTTAGCCAGCGTTGAGTTGTTCCAAAATATGTTCGATATTCTTTCAGTCTCTAGTAAGTCAAAAAGATTTGGTATTATTAAGTTGAATGGTTTTTATTAGTCCATGAAGATAAGAAAAAATGGCCTTCATGTGATTCATAGCAGATTCACTAACTGTACCGTGTCACATACAGGTGTTCCATGAATATCTGCGATCTCTTTCATTGCAGCTCGATTTTTTGGATTTAAGAATATGTTTTTCGAAATTCAGTGACAAAATTTTTTTGAATAACATCCTTTTGTACAGGGTGGACCAAATTCGACCCTTTTAATAGGAAACTTATATTTCTAAAGGAATTAGAAAAAATCTGATCTATGCTTCTGGAGCTCGATTTTAAAAAGAAATCGATTGGTGAAGTCCGTATTTTTATATCTTCCGTAATATAAAAGATACAGAGCGTTTTCGGAAAATATGCAATTTTTAAAAACCCTTGTAACTTTTTAATTTGTGAAAATGCTTGATTTATATAAGAACTTTATTAGGGCACTTTTTGACGTAGAATTCAATGCTCTAATTTGTTTTTTTTTAATTCGTTTTTTTTTTTGAGATATTATCAAGACTTGTGTTTTTGTAAATGGAACACCCTATATATTTTTACACTATTCAAAAGCAAATAAAATTGTCTTTAATATGATATAACACACTGGATATTTTATTTAAAGGATTTTCAAGATATTTGATTTTTTGTTTGCAATTTAACAGTATTTCAAGATGGCTTTGGCTGTAACTAAGCAATGCGCGTATTTGTTTTTTACATACGTATTTAATTTTAGCGTTGCCCCAATGATATCAATATAGTATATATAAAACACGTGATGCAAAGTATTCTGCAAGGCACCATCTTAGGGCCTACACGTTTTTTTATTTACATTAACGACATTAATAATTTCATTAAAGCATCGGTTCCATTCAGAATATTTTACTTCTGGTTATATAATAATAATAATAATAATTTATTATATAATATTATATAATTAATAATTTTTTTTTTTGACGTTTAGTGACAGTAAATTTTTAAGTGAATTCTGTAGACATTCCACTGATTTTTGGGCATTCAATCAACATTTAGTAGTACAAGATGTGGGGCTGATGGAGCGAGTGGCATCACCTTGCGATCGAGAACCACAAGAAAGGCAAGTGAATTAAGGATTACCAACACCATAGCCCCGAGCGCTGAAGGTGCTTCGACAGATATAGAGCTGGAGACCACCCAAGCGCATAATGCTCGATATAGGCAGAGGACGCAATGGACTAATGAGATGAATGAAATCGTTCTTCGATGCTATTATCTATTAATTAAGGCAGAGTCAGAATCGGTACGCTATGGATTAGAACTGGATCGACGGGTTCAGTTCCTAGGTTTGAGAGGGTAAACTGTACAGAATATCTTAGATCAACGAAGACCGTTAATGATTAATAAGAGAATCCCGGTTGAGAGATTCGCACAAATAAAGGATGAAATAGAGATAGAGTTAGGACTTCGCATATCTGAGGAAGAGCAACAGCATGCGGAAATTAGTTTAGAGTTGATAAGTGAAGAACCCGGTGGAAAGACGTTGCTGGAGGTTAGTAGCGCTCCTGATGGCGAAGTTATTCCTAGCACTAGTAAGAGGAGATACTCCGGGAGGTCGAGACAGAAGGCCTTTAATTGGAATTGTTGTAATGACACATTTGCAACAAGATTTATGAATGACAATGAGAGATGCCGTATAAACCAATGCCAAGTGGCGAATGTTGATTGTGATGTTTCTGAGATCGCTACATCTCAGCCTTCTCAATCAGCTCGATAGGGAAGACAGAGGATTGCTTGGACTAATGAAATGAACAGGTAAAAGTCTGTTCTCCGAAGTATGTGCAGCATGCTTCGTCGGGTATTAGACGGGCAGAATAATCATTAGCACCACCTACACATCTTGTCTTTAGACCGATGTGGTAGGGGAAAAAGGACCAAGTAAATAAAAACTTGTGGAAATGTAAATGTAAATAATAATAATAATAGTATATGGGTGTAACATCCTTTAGCCATTACAATTAATTATTTCATTATTCAATTTAACAATCGCCTATACCTAAAATTATTTGAATAATCGATTTTTAATATCTCCCAATTACTTAAAACTCTCATTAAATTTCAACATACACCGAACGCATATCCGCGCGCTCAAAAAAGGAGGTCACAAGTCTATCGGACAGCAGCACCAACAAAATAGCAGCTGGTGGTATTAGCTTTCCATCCTTCTCTGTCGGCACCTTAAAAGTTTCGTTTTCGTTCGTTCGTTGCCGTTCCTTCCGAAGAAATAGGAACAATATGATTACAAAAAAAAACTTATTGTTTTCGCTTACGTCCTTGGGCTTTTTAAGAGAAGATTAAGGCAAGAAGAAAAAGAGAATATAAAAACAAAAGCCTCCCTCCCCTGAAGGTAATGCTTGGGTGGATGCTCGGTATTGGCAAGGACGCAAATCGCCGGTCGCTTTCTTAACTTGTTTATACATAAACGTATAAAATAAATAATTTTAATGACTATCTGCCACAGAAATTACTTAAATAAAACATAATTGAGTTTTCAAGTTAGGTCAAAGTAAATGTTGAAAAACTCTCTCAGTCGGTAATGAAGATTGTGATTAGAGATTTCGATAAGCCACGACATAACCGTGTTGGCAGGACACTTTCAGTTCGCTGGCTTTTTTATATTAATTTAGAAAAAAATGCGATCATTCAATTATGAACGTTGAAAGGGTATCGAAACGTGCAGTGAAAGATTACGTAAGCCAATGGGTGTGGGCGGCTTTACTCAATGGCTGAGGCTTGATATACTATGCAGTAATGAATAAAATGTAGGTAAAGTATATGGTGTCGTATTGCACGTACGTGTAAATCTGTAAAAGGTACACAATGGCACTATAATTTTCTTGTATTTGGATAATTACAGCATTAAGATTCTAATGAAAGTGTGTAATTATATTTTTACCTAAATGAAATTAATCAGCTAGGATATCGCTTATAGAGACTTCCTTAAATGTATTCAATACAAAATCAAATACTAGAACAATATTTGCTGTTTTTCTGTTAAGCAATACTACTTAAGGGTGAACTACGCAGTGTTTCTCAAACTGAAGGCTCAACTTTTTTTATGGCGCTAACAATTGTGAAAACAGAAAAACAATTGAGCGTCGCGTTCTCTAGATATTCTTCCAAAATTTTTTTTTTTTAATGGATATTTTGGATGGTATATTTTTTTGCAATTTAAAAGAAAATTCCAAACTGAACAAAAAAGTCTTAGTACACTATTATAAAAAAATATCAAATACAATAGTTATTGAGAAATCTTTATCTTTGTTTTGTTTGCATGAAACCGATATACCCATGGAAAATTAAAGCGTCACATTGTTTAGTAGCTGTAAAATTATTTATATTTGTTGTTGTTAAAGTTACTGTGCGGAAAAAGTACTGTTTTTACAATTTTTTCAACCGTAACAATGGCATTTACTCATTTGGAAAAGTGTGATATGTTGGAGTTGTACCTGCTGTTTAACAAAAATTCAGATAGAGCGCTAGAACGTTACATTCAGCAATTTCCTGACCGTGATGTACCAGACCGTCGCTATTTTTTAAAACTTTATCGAAGATTAAGAAGCAACGAAACAATTTTTATAGAGACGAGAAAAAAAATGATTTTATATTATCACAAGAGATAGAAATAAATGTGTTGGCATATTTTCAGGTACATCCAACTAATTCTGTAAGGGCTTTGTCCAGAGAATCAGGTATTTCTCGTAGCACGATCCATAAAATTCTGAAAAAATATAAATATGTTCCCTTTAAATATCAGCCTGTTCAAACTCTACTTTTGGGCAATTATCAAAGACGATTAACTTTTGCTCAATGGTTTATCAATGCCTTTGAAGAAAACCACAATATCTTTAGACATATTTTATGGAGTGATGAATCTAACTTTTCTAATCGCGGGATGTTCAATAAAAGAAATAATCATTACTGTCGTGAAAACCCATTTGCTGTTTATCCTTGTAATCCCCAACACCGATTTAGTTTAAATGTTTGGTGTGGTATAATCGGATCCCGAATTGTTGGACCATTTTTCTATCGGGGTTCTTTAACAGGAGAAAGATATGTGGCATTATTGACAGAAATTTTAGAAAATTTTCTGGATGAATTAAATTTGGTAGACAGACAGATTATTTACTTTCAACAAGATGGAGCGCCCGCACATAATCGCCGTGACACAAATGAGTTATTAGAAAGATTATTTGGAAATAGATGGATTGGCAGAAATGGCCCTATTCAGGTCCCATTCCGAAAGGATGCCAATTGACAGCAAGCAAAAATGATGACAGATATCTACACCATGAACAAACTGCTCAGCTGTTTCTCTGCAATACACTCTAAATTTTTCAATATGGATGGCACTTCCAGATGAAATTGTTTGAAGAATAACTGCAAATCGCTTCAATAAATCTTGGCCAATATTAGTAATCTAAGCAGATTTCTCTAAAAAAAATTTCTGGCTGTGTTTCCGTCGTTTGTGGTCCCAAACTCTTGTTTGACGAAATCCACAAGTATCCCAATCTGCTGCTTGAACTTATCTTGTAGTTCCTTGTTCACACCTCGTGCACTGCACGTCTTAAAATTCACGTTATAAGGAATATATAGAATACATTACATGCAACGAACCCACATATGGAGAGAATAAAGTCAGTATTTATACACGTCTTCCCGAACAGGTCTTGAAAACACTTGTGACAGCTTGTCCATTTCACTCGGTTTAGCAATGCAAATATTACAGGCAGATGCAGCAAATGTGTTCGTAATGATAGTAGCCACTTATCCGTCGATCATAGTCATGTGAAGCTCATGTTTTATCTCAAGTGCATTCCATTTCGTTCTTGTCAAATTATCTATATCTTCTTTGATTTCTGCTCCTTGTTGCTTGCTGTATCCCGCAGTTTCCTCAGATGTTTGGGATTATCTTTGAAAAACCATGGCAAGTTTCTCTTCCATAATCTATTAAAAATTGCTTGGATTGTAGTTCTGCTTCTTAACTGTAATATATAATTTAGAAAATTATTTAAGGTTATAAATTTTTGTCAAAGCCATGAATTTTGTATAATTTATTATTCACTAATTTCAATTTTCAGAAATCGTGATTGATCACTATTTTCTTCTCTCCATGTACCTGTCAACCACAGTTCCCATTTGCTTTCTTATTTGCATGCTTACAATCTCAAGCTTATTTGTATCTAGAGCACGATTTAGCAAATAATCTATTAAGCGAAAAACAAACGCCAATTTCGTGGCTTTCCCATATAAATATGGATCGACAGGTACGTCTCCACTACTACTAAGCGATACCATTTAATTTCGTTGCCGCAAAAGGAAAGAGGCCTCCAATCAATAAATTTAGGTTATTGCAGAGTCTACCAATCCTTACTGTAAGTTACGCAACCCATTCAAATTGCAATCATATCCGTCGCAGCCGGCAAAGACGTAACAAAAAATGAAACGAAGTTCCTCTAACACACATTTTTCCACGGCTATTGTTCCACGATCCCAACGAATATAAAAACCTCACGGATCATCTCTTCTTCGCACAGTGTGATTGATTGTGTCGTGCCTACTAGCAGTAGCTCCTCCGAAAAGTTAGTGCCTCTTCCATATTGTGATCAAAATGATATATAAGGTGCGTAAAAAGGATTGCATTAGAAAAACAAAAATATTTACGAAGATTCATTTTGCAGCTGGCAGTGTTTTCTGGCTTATTAGCAGCTGTCAATTGTGGCCACATTGGAGGTGGATTCAGTGGACAATCTTACACCGGCTCCAATTTGGCTGGGTATAACAGCATCTCGCATGCACCTGGTGGATTAGGTCAAGGGTTTGGGCGGAGGCGGTGGATTAGCCTTGATTGGTGCTGGTCTTGGACACGGTGGATTTGTTGGAGGTGGTGTTGGAGCTTATGGACATGGGGATGCTCACGATGATGAAAAAGTAAAACAATTGTTCCTTTTTTAGTATGGTTTTCATATGTGTATGTGCACAGGTGGTTTAAAAAAATTGGGTATATGATTTATTGAAAGCAACATTTGGGTTTCCATATTTTCTTTGGTCGTCTATGTTCTCTTTCGCTATGCTTTTCTGTATAGGTGGAAAAATGATTTAAAAAATCCGAGAATATAATTTTTTCAAACAAAATTTGGGTTTTCATATTTTCTTTGGTCGTCTCCTTTTTTCGTTCAGTTGGTTCGAGGAATACAATTTATTAAAAGCAACATTTGAGGTGTAAAATCTGGTATTTCCTCTCTTACTTCCCCGTGTTTCCTTTGTCTTTGTTGTTGAATTCGATTAATATGTCAAAAACACTTGAGTTGGTTTGGGGAATATCCATTTATTAACATTTGAGTGTTAAGGTTTTCTTTGATGTTGTAACTCCAATTCTTCCCAGATGTCTTCATTTCTTATTCTGTCTTTATCTATGATGCCTTTTACTACCCTATATATTATATTTCATCTCTATGTGGCCTATTTCTCTATGACTAGTTTAATATCCAATTCTTACTTCCATATACCAGAACTAGTGTGGAAACTTATGAACTGTCATTTTTATTTTTATGTAATCCTTTTCTAGTATATACTGTCTGCCACCGCTTCTAAATATTTGAGTTTATAATTCATTTTCCAATCACTTGATGTTTCTTTATCAGTGTATTTATTTATTTCCTAAGTTCTCAGCTATTGATGATGTGATACAAGTCCTATATGAATTTCTTTTTTCTTCTTGAAACAATTTCTCCTCTAAACATGTGGTGGTCTTCTTGTTACTATCCATGTGTTTCTTTCTTCTGCTGCTATCACAGTTTTTCTATACATATCCTTAGCATTTCTAATAAGTAGGAAAGATAGACATGAACTGCATCTTGTAAATTCTCCAGCAACAATCAACTGATTATTCTGGTAAAATGAATTTTACAATTAATATTTGGTAAAACAATAATTACAAAAAAGTAAAACAGTATAGAAAACAAAATTTTCTCCTGGGATATTAATTATTGATACTGTCTAAAATTCCTGCTGGTCAAATTTGAATTACAAAATTTCTTTATTGTTTTAGCATTGGTAAATAGGATCTCTACAATTGTTAATAATCTCATCAAGTTGAAAGCTTGCAAGTAGGCAAAAATTCAATTGGTCAACATAAACAGCGGAGAAATAACTTTCAACCCAATCTACCAAAAACATTCTGATGATGCTTCCCATAACACATTTGTTTATAATACTTTTCTTAATTAACAGGCCTATCCGAAATATGAATTCGACTATGGTGTGGCTGATTCCCACACCGGTGACAAGAAAACGCAACACGAAATTCGTGATGGCGACGTAGTCAAAGGATCCTACTCCGTCGTGGAACCTGATGGTAGCACCAGGACTGTTCACTACACGGCTGACGACAAGAACGGATTCAATGCCGTTGTGACTCATTCAGGGCATGCTGTTCATCAACCCGGACAAGTTGGGCAAGGGATTGCTGGACATGGCGGCGCCTTAGGAGGAGTCCATGCTTATTGATGAAGATAACCCAATGTGATGAATTTGTTAGAGGATGTATATATATTTTTATACTGTTTTCTATTATTATTTCTCATCTTATAATTTATTTAAATAAATATCCTATGCGTAAATATTAATGTGATTTATTTTCGAAAGCAATGACCCAACGTTTATGTATAAACAGATCGCAAATCTTTTGCTTATCTATTTCGCAACGTGTATGTGTATATGCGGGGAACGTGTCACAACTTCAGAAAAATTCTCATTAGCCGGACGTGTAGCACGCTGCTATTTCGTAACCACCCATTCGGAATCCATAAATTTCGTATTTTTTTTTGCTCTCAGCATTGGCGGGCGCAATAGAGTTACTTACAGGACAAGCGTCACGTTGCGTTGTTGTAGCGTGAACTAGGCGGTGTTATTTAATAAACATGTATTAAAAGTTTATAATTAAATAGTAACGAAAAATGCTATATACAGGGTGTTTTGAAACATCGTTTAAAGATTTTAAGGGCATGTAGTACGATCGAAAATAAGGTTAAAAGTCATAATCAACATATGTCCACAAATTAACTGTTTACGAGATAACAGCGATTTTATCGCAAATGCAGAATAAGTTTGCTTTAGCGGTTTTTATTAAGATGTTATTGTATTTTAACATAAAATAGATTATAACTAAAGAAGATGTTCAAAGTGACGTCCTTCCATTTCGACACAGGATCTACATCTGCTTTCAAAGGAAGCGCGCACTCTTTCAAAAAACAAGGGTTTTTCTCGTATTATCTGGCAACAGTGTTCTATACGTTGGCGCAACTCTGGAAGATCGTTTACCGGTCTTGCGTACACTAAACTTTTCAAATAACCCCAGAAGTAGTTGGACTTTAGTAAAAGTCCAACGGGTTTAGATCGGGAGACCTTGGAGGCCAAGCAGTGGGACCTGCTCGCCCTATCCATCTCCCAGGAAATTCATTGTTAAGATGTTCCCTAACAGCACGCGTAAAGTGCGGTGGAGCCCCATTTTGCATAAACCAGAGGTTCAGTCTTAGATTTCAGGTAAATCTTCCAAAAGTTCAGGTAAAGTATTTTCCAGGAACTCGAGGTATGCAGGACCTGTTAAGCGTTGTCTAGGACAGGATAAAAGGAATCACAAGAGGTCTAAATAACTCGCGTTTTAGAGTTGTATATGGTCGCCTTAATCCTAATATTATCTTAAGGTTTAATCTACATTATTAGCGAGCCGCCACTGCTAGATTACATTCCTTTTCATGCCAATATCTGAAAAACTTACGTGGATACATTGGAGAAAAAAAAAATACATTGAAACGCTTAATAAAAAGGAAGGCCCCCTTCATTCACCCAGTGAAAGTAAATCAGTATGTAGTATCGCTCGCATTGAATAATGTTTTGAGACAACGCCCAAACAGCACGTTGCGTTACCGATACACCCGTAAACAGGAGCTAAAACTGTACAATTCTGCTATCACGTATCGTATGTTAAGTACATACATATATGCGATATTCCTTAATGAATATTTATTATAAATCGAGCTCGCAATCAGAATATCTGTATTTCTAACGATCATAGAAAGAGTTAAGTGACGATACCATCTTATACATAATATATGCAAAGCTGAAAACCGATATATACACTCGACGTCTTAATTGATCGGTAAAAACTAGGTTACCACTTCGAAAATTGCTATTTCTCCATAATATCGATAGATTATAATATAAGAAAAAAGCCCGAACTGTTTCCTGGGATTTTATAGTGTTATGCAACGGTCTGCCATACCGTCATCTAGCTTGCAAATTGAAGTGATGCATGTATATACTATTTTCGTACAGCTTTTTTGCGTTGAAAATATGCAGTATGATCACAGAAATTGGAAATTCAGGTTATAATCGCTTGCGAAAAGATGAATGCAGATATATACGTATTTATGTATTCCTGCAATAAAAAGTAGTGATTTATTCTATGCAACTCATGTTAGACAGAGACTGTTGCAGAAAATATTAATTCGTTATGCTCCAATTTTACGAGCTGTTTGTAAAACTAATTGAGCCTGCAACGCACCTGTTCGGACATAATTATTTTACATATTTGCTTCGAATATATAGAAAAATGTGTATTTAATCGTTCACATTATCGCACAGGTGTTAAATGTCGAAGTACTTTGTTTTATTTATTTGAGCAATATTCTTTCGATCTTGTTTAAAATTTTAGATTGAATTTGGGAATCTTTTATTCTACTTATGAGCATAACTCGCTAAGGGAAAGAGGTAGAGAACAACAAAATTGTCTATTTCCATGAGTTTTATAGTAAACTTCGGACCGTTCACCCAGCCAATTAAATAGTCGTTTGATGACGGATTACGTCCCAAACAGCGGACCGTGTAAACTGCACCACCCTCCACTAACCCTCGTACGAACCTGTGGTTTGGGATCATCGTCGGTACACCCTCTATATTCATTTTTCTTAATTAGAAATTACACATACTGTATCATCATCATCATTTTCCGTTGTAACACTAAAACAATCGAAGAAACCACAAAATTGTTATCTGCTTTAGATATCCGTCAACTATCGATAATTTACATACTTGGTAACTGAAGTCTTCCGAATAATGGTTATTACATTAATTAATAATGTTTTACCATTTCCTCGATCCCCTTTGTACTGATTTCACACCAAATTCGTCGTCGTTCAAGGTTTCGATGATGTTCGGTACACGACTACCTGCTGATCACCGGCAATATTACATAATCCGACTCTTCTCGCCGGCACGCGGGGATCGGCCTTGGGCATTGTCGGTGTTTATATCGAATCTTGGCAAAATCGGACAGGCTACGGCAAAGTCCCTAAGATCAATAAGCCTTACATGATCTAGTTATCATAGTGGCAGAGACAACCCGATAGTCAGAGATGGAATGCACGAATCTCGGAATATGGTAACCAGATGGACATCATGACAATCACTCGCCGGAGGAAGTTAGAAGGCTTAAGGCCACTAACACTGAAGGGAGTAGAAATGAAGATGGTGGAGGAGGTAAAATATCTAGAGGCCACTTACCTGGAATCATCAGTTGGATAGAATTACTAAGAAAGCGGTGGCCAGTACTCACTTACGCTGCTTTGGTATGGTGGAGAAAGAGAGAGAAAATTCAAAAGTTAGATAGATAGATCTTTATTTCTGTTGTAAATATAATGTACATTGGATGTTTTACAACAACAACAACATTTAAACAGAAATAGCGTCAAATATATTAAGTTAGTGAAAACTATTAAGATAACATATCTACCTTAGCTATACCTACATATTGCTGTGGTATTTAATATACCAATGTAATTAAATTTATTTTAGAACGGGCAGATTTATCTGAAAACTAAGAGAAAATAATCTTAAAAACTAGATGTAAACATGTTAGACGATTTCTGTAATTTTTTTAAGTTTATCTGTTTTTCCTTAGTCACCGATTTGTAGTCAATTATTGTATATTACTAGCGAAAGAAATATGTTATTATTTTTCTATAATTTTAAATAACTTTAGCTTTCTTTTTATATATATTTTCAAATTTAATATAATTGTTTAACATGTTTGCATTTAGATGTTGGCTTCAGTTGTTTTGCTACTTTTTTATTTAACCACCTGTTCTTGTCCGGCTCTTATCGGCCGGCGAAGTTGAGTGTTGCTAGGGCTTTTGCGTTACGTTGTTATATTTAAAATTTTATATCGTCAAAATCATATTAATCTAATTTTCAAATGTTTAAGAAACATTCAACCGTTTTATTTTTATTTATTACTTATTTTATTTTTAATTGGTAATAATTCCAAAATTTTAAGCTTATAATTATTAATAATTCTGATGTAAACAATATAAATTTCCTATATGTAGTAAATTCTTATTTTTAACAACACTTTTTTAATTGTTATTATTGTTTTTGAGAACTAGCTGAAAGAGGTGCTTCTACAAAGAAACACATAGCAATATGTCTTATCAACTTTGACCATCATCATATTTCTTGACGAAATAAATATTTGCTTTTAGATTATAAATCGACAAAATAAACCAAAAAAGTAAATACTTATGTAAATTAAATCATTGTCAAACCAAATAGCCAATAATCCAGACAGAATATAATTGAATATTTAGTAACGGTTGAACGGATCTCTTAGATTATATTAGAGGTAGAGAATTATCCATAACGAAACTAACTTGTTCAATATATGCTGTAGCGTTGCGGCAAGGTGTTAGATAAAGAGCGAAATAGTAAAATCACACCACAAGATATCATATCCGCAAAGCTTAAACCTTAAGTAATACCTAACGTTTTATTTATATTTGTTATTGACCATCAAACTCTACGGAATTGGCAATGAAAATATTAATCACATTAAATACTAGAAAGGAATATAATGTAGCATAATTTTGACATCATATATAGAGTAGATATTTATAATATTATTATTCTTTTACATTTCACGGAATTGGACGGTATAAACTGCAACTCAAATGAGCTACATTTATTAAACAATCACGATTTTAACGCTATAACATTAAATCGCAATCGATAGCGGTAAAAGTATGAATGATTTTATTGCGTTTACACTCGAAGGCATATAAATGACAATAGTATTGCGTCTACGCTAAGAATAGTTAATACTTATCTCTGTCAATCCATCGTCACGTTTTGGTGAGGTCAAAATGGTAACGACTATTCCGCACAACCTACGCCAATGTTTCCTCCTATTCGCTCCGCCAATCTTCGACCTGGTAATTCGAAAAAGCGGCGGTAAGGTCTCCGACCTTACCGGTTCGCGTGACCTTGCGCCGTGCGCTACATGTTGGTAACTTACTCCACCTTTGCGTTTATACCACACAAACATCCGTTAGATCGTGCCTGGTTCAACATCCAACGGATTAAGAACGGTAACTCATGGAACACTTTCGATTTTGGATTGACGTTAAGAGTGCTTTTTTTTTTCGTCCGCAACAGATACCTATACTGCAATAGGTGCAGACATGGCAAAGCGTTTAAAAATATAACATACATAGAATTCATGATTTTTTTTTCACTTCTAATCGAAGTGAATGTTTTGGTATGTGTATTTGTATGTGTGGTAGGTATAAAAGAGTAGATTGGTCCTCGTACTGAGGCAGTTGATATCAGTACTTCAGTACGACTAAGTGTATATAATATAAATACCTAATATATATAATATATACATTTTGAATACATAAAATTGATTAAATTTACTCAGTTTTAATATATTTACGTATTTTAAGTGTGTTCATAATGTACGCTAAGGTAGGTTGTTACTAATAAATTTCGAGAAATAAAAAACTGGGAATGGTATTCAGGGTATTAACAAAACCTAACCTAAAAACTAAATTGATGCAATTTACTAATTTTTTTTTTTTGTTCAGGTAATTGACATTCATTGATATGATTCATAACTGTTCTACATCTTTTTCTATATACAGTTAGGGAAAAAAGTATTCATACAGTAAGCAATTTAAACATATTGGCTAAATATCTTTTCGCTTGGTATTGTTTTGTAAGTTTAGAATACAGTAAAAGCTAGTAAATTTAATAGACTACAAGATAATAATAATTAATGTTAAAATAAATATCAATTTACAAAAAATAAATAAAATTCTATAGAGATACCTGAATTCGATGGGAAAAAAGTATCCATACATACATATTTAATAGATGTGTATACATTTTTAATATTTTGTGGGATAACCATCCGCTGTAATAATTGCTTGTAACCGTCTCGGCAGCGCTTCAACCAGATTCCCGCATACATTTGGACCTATTTTTTGCCATTCTTCAGATAGAACCTTTTCTAAGTCATTTTTATCAGCAATTTTATGTTTCTTGACCCGTACCTTCAACTCCTACCATAGACGTTCTATGGGGTTAACGTCCGGGGATTATGGAGGTGTTTTCAGTTGATGATGTGTATTATATAATAGCCATTCACGACCAAGATAGGGTTTATGGTTTGGGTCACTATCTTGTTGAAAGTAATAATGACCCGAAACATTCAAAATTAATGCACTTCGGTTTAAATTTTCTTTGTTTTTATCGATCAAATTATGGACAAATATGTTTATTTAAACATTCTATTCTGGGTATCCCAACAACAACCAGCAATGCCACGGTGGAAACCGTCTTATATCTTGACGTAACTTTTATTAGTATCGTGCGTTGCATTTTTTCCAGAGTATGGCGGTTTCGTGTGACCCTCAAAGTATCAACCCATATTGGGGCTCCGTATAGTATTATAGGATGTGCTGCTCTTTTTCCGCCATTAGGTCCTTTTACTCTGGGCATCAACCAAGCCAATCTTTCCCATCTATCTGTCGCCTTCTTCGTCGCTCTCGTTAGGTGTGCCAAAATTGCACTGGCATCAAGGTACACTCCTACGTATTTTATGGATCTTTTTGGTTCTACCTAAACATTTTCGATATTAAATTTTACATCGCCCTTATTCCGTTTGCGAGTGATTATAATAGCCTCAGTTTTCTCCGGGGCAAGCTAAAAAAACCAATAATTTTTTACTATTCCCTGCAAGCTGAAGACGTTATCATATAATGCATGCCACATAGTACCACAGAGGACTCACACTGAGCCCTGCGGTACCCCCGTCTTGATTTCATACTTGACTCTTTTATTTACATACACATTTCTTTCTCTTAAATATTCAATTTTGTCTTGCAACTAACCTTGTAGTCACAATTCCACGCTTTTTCAAATCTATTTCAAAATGTTGCACAAGAAAAAAATGCTTCTATAAGGAAATGCCTCACCGTATATGCGACAAGCTGAAGAGGTGGAGGAATGGTGAGACATTGTAGAATAACGCTATGACAGCAGTATTTTGGACACATCACCATTGTAAACTTTATCTAAACTATTTTGTATTCATTTGCATTAATTCTTTTTCATGAAATGTAGTAGAAATCAAACACTAATCGAATGGTTGCTTCATGGTCGATATGCTGACAATAACGTTTACAACGCATCGATCCTTTAGCTCCGTGATTTCATCTGTGCTAACTCAAAAATAGTTTTTTGAAATTTGTTTCTTAATTGTCGTTATTGTCTTATCATATACTTTAGGTACCTAGGTAAAATTTCCTGATAGCAGACTTAGAAATATCATGATTTGTATATTTTAGCAAAAATTGTCGCAAGCTATTTCATTTTTTTACCGGAATATCGGTGTCTACAAATGCTTCGTACTAATCTTCATAAAATTCCTTAAATATAAGATGATACATTTTATATTTATACCTACATGCTTTTTGGTTTTAAGGTGCTGTTGTGCGATGACTTTGCTTATCTTCATATACCACAATTTAAACCCAATTTTTATAATAAACTTGCCTGTCCTTGACAAACGCAAAATAATCAAATTCTTCCACAAATAGTACCATATTAATAAAAAAAAAATAACTACCTATTATAATTACCTATGTAAATGGTTTTCCCTTACTTTTGCTGCCTTCTATGCTGCCGATTTAATTAAACACATTTGCATTGATTCGTTTTAAATCCACGCGAAATGTTATATCATTAAGCTGTTGAAAGATCTGTCAGTCAGCTTATCACATGCTCAGCTTTGCATGTCAAATTGGACTTTCTATTTCTTTTTTGTTTTGCGATTTCAAAATATCTTCTTTTGTGTGTGTGTGTTTCGTTTCTTAATATTACTCTGATAACGTTTATATGTAAATGTAGCAATTTCGGAGTATGTTACCCAATTGGCGGCTTCACGTTTACAAGTAAGTCATTATTTCTGATTTGTGATTACTTAAGAGTGTTCTGCCCAAAATTGGTGTTAAATTGCTTCATTTTGTTTTATTAAATGTATACTATGGAATGTGGCGATGAAGGATTAATTAAAATTGTTGTGGTTAAATTTAGAAAATTAATTCTACATATCTTTCAAATTCTTCCTAAATGGGATTCTATGGATTTCTATAGCACTTACTGGTTATATCTATGAGAGCATGTATTCAATTAAATGTAATTATTTGTTCTTTTTTAATTAAATTTTCCAGATTCTAGCCATTGCAACTTTGGTTGCCTCAACACAAGCTGGACTCCTACCGGCTGCGCCAGCTTATTCCCTCGGGCACGCTCCAGCAATATCACTTGGACATGTGGCAGGTCCAGCGGTCTCCGTTAGCCACGCAGCATTAGCCGCGCCAGCGATTTCCGTAGGACATGTAGCTGCCCCAGCTATTGGTGTTGGTCACGGTTTGGGATATGGTTTCGGCTTGGGTCACGGTGCTTACGCCGCCCCTGCTTTTGTCAAAGCCGCTCCTGCTATTGTGAAAGCAGCACCAGCTGTTGATTATGTGGTAAGTTATGTTAGAGTCTTATTAAATTTGCATCTTAGACACTAAACCAGAATTATTTTCGTTGGAATTTCGATTTGGAGCAAATTTTGATAGATTCAAACATTCATGTTAGAATATTCGTTTCTCAAGTGACTAACGAAAAGAATCTTTCCTCCAAAAAGTCAAGTAAAAGAATACGTCGATATAAGAATAAAGTTTTAATTAAGTACAAAATATAACTTCAATGGTCATGTGCTAAACGAGGACCCTGTTCTGATGTTTTAGTCAGAGATCATCATAGAAGATGTCAAAATCTCTAATCAGGTACATCAACAAAACTTGGCAGGAGTTGTTGGCTCCAATGATAGCTCTCTGGCCAAAATTTTTATACCATGCATTCAAATTTTTTTTTTATTTACGTAGATGAGTACACAAATTCATTCAATGTATCACATTGCAACATTTTTGCTTTTATGAATAGAAAACATTTATTTGACAATTGACGATTGGGGTTGGCGCCAATTTCTAATTGTAAAGTTTAGAAAACGAAATTTTGGTTTGCTCGCCAAAACAATATTTACTTCTGTAAAAATTAATTTTAGATTTTTTTTTTGTTCAACAGAATCTGTCAACTATGTCAACATAACAAAATCATCTTCTTTTTTGTAAATCTGACTTACGATTGATATATTTCTGGGATTTGTATAAGAAAATATATTTGAAAATTAAAATAGAAACAAACAATTATGCCTCCTATCGTCAAAGGGGCACAATATAATAAATGTCAAATCTTTTGATGCCTTAAACGTAAAAATTAGAACAAACTTAATCAGGAACATGGCATGGTTCCCTTTTCAGATAACATCTTAACTGATATATTACCCACTATTATCTTCAAATTCATAGTATGAGGATGTCCTATATTTTGACAATAACAATAGTCAGATATGATTTTCAAATTTGACAGTTGTCCAATTTAATTGGTTCAAGTGATGTTAAATAATAATAAATAAAACTGAATTTCGTTTTCTTGGGATATATTGTTATAATAAATCTTGGACGGCAAGTTTCGGCAACTCCATGTCATCTTCAGGTTCTAATTGACATTTACACCTGAAGGGTTGGTTGGGTTACACCAGTTGTGTTTGTGTCGACACAAATATCACTACAACATCAATGTAATATCATATTTTAACAGCACGTCAACAACTTCATTTAGTGCAGAAGATTTTGCGCAGACGAAAATCCACGACTTACGCGATAAAACACAAAATAGATGCATTCAAAAGGATATTCTAAGATTTTCAAGAAACATATATATTAGTAACATATTGTAATTATTGCTAATTTTCTTGTCCACAGAACGGACTTTACTTACATCTAGTATTATAAGAATCAGTAGACAATGCCATATTTATAAAAAAAAAAAATAGTTTTCAGATTCTTATCCTCAAGGTATGTTCCTGAACTAATTCTTTTCTTTGACGTGCCAATATTTAGTCAATGTTCTAACAATACGTGCTTTGTTTTAAACTATACTGCGTGTCCTAGATTTAATGTTACAAACGATATTTTTCTTATTTGTTGTGTTATTGCACATGCTTTGCGGAATCCTAAAAGGTATATTTTTTAAAACTATCCCTAGTAAATCACCCTTAAAGAAACCTACAGCAAAGCGTTCTTTTTTTAATTGCACCCCTTATCTTTTTGTCATTATAATCAAGGCACGAAAAGTTTGGAACACGATGGTATAAATAAAAATCTTATTCAAAAAATATTTGATACAATGGGATCATATCAATGATGAATAACAAAAGCATTCTACGAAAACGTTAAATAAACATTAAATACATTAATAATTCATAAAATTAATCCACCATTCGAGTTCAAAAAGACCTATTAATTTTTAGAAGTTGCTGCTGTAATTATATTCATTCTGACGGAATTACATGCATGCCGAATGTTCGTAGGCGGAGAAGAATACACATTTTCTTTCAAATGCCCCCACAAAAAGAAGTTCAGAATGCTTAAGTCAGGTGAGCGTGTTGGCCATTGAATGGGACTGGGTGCGAATCATTTAAATACACTGCAATCAACTCTGAGTTATGAGGTGGCACGCCATCCTGTTGCCACTAAAAATCACTCTGAAAGGTCGTTCTGCAAAAAAATATAAATAACGTTCCTTCAAAGATGTATGGACCAATGAATGAATGCCTCTTAAATAATTCGCGCCGAACATTGACACTTCATATTATCAATGAGTCTCATGCATCCATTGAGGATTTTTTTTGGAGGCCAGTAATGGGAGTTGTGGCGAGTCACCACCGATTGTTATGAAATCGTGCCTCTTCAGACCACAAAATGTTATTGGTAATATTGGGATTATGGTTTAACAGTAAATGCATTTCAGCAATGAATCCTAGTCTCCGTTGAAAATCTGTATGCCGTAATGCTTGCCACAACTGACTTTGAAAAAGATGATATTTGTGAAACGTTAGTGTTGTTGAGTGTACTGGTGATTTGCTTATTTCCATATTTTCTGCTACAGTACTATAGTGAAATATGTGAACGCAATCTAACGTAAGCCAGTAGATTTATTTGCATCTCTTATGTTTTAATTGGTATTACATTATGATAATATTTTAAATACGATTTAACTTCAATACTCAATCACTCTCCATAAAGTGTCGCTGCTTTACGAGAATTTTTCTGGTACTCTTCATAAATTACTAACTTATCGATACATTTATTTGGAAAAAAAGATAGAAATGCCCTGTTTATATATGCATTCATTCCGTAGAAAAAATATTTTTGTCCTTACTGAGCCAATCACTTGTATCTGCTTATTTTTGGAGGTAATGCTGGAACAAACTTTATTTAACATTTTGAATTTAGTATCTCTCTTTGCGTCAGTAGAATTTAACCTAAAGTAAAGTAAGTTATAATATCTTCAATAAAATCAGATGGATATTGAGATTGAACATCTTCACTTTTACATCTTACAGATGTTAGTAACAATTACTGTTTTTCATGTGTGTCAATCGTAGCTTCAATCTTTATACCTTCCTCCCGATACTTTCTCTTACAATCTGGTACACGGATCGTTGTGAAGACGACAAGCGACCTTGACTTTGAAAGTGACTCTGCAGGATTCTAGGGCAATCGTTGGAACACACAAATACGCTATGTTTTTTTTCTTTAATGTCTTTACGGTGCTACCGCTATAATTTGTGGTTGCCGAATGCCATCTGCTTATACTGAATGAGAGGAAATTTCTTTCAGAATATTTAATGGTCTATTTTTAAAAATCGCGTGAGTATGTTTACGCGTAAAATAAAATTGCTCGAGGGAAGGTGAAAGTTATATTTAGAATATTAAATGGGGGATAATATACGCATGAAAGGAAAGTGTAAGTTTATCTGTTGATTATATATTATTTAAATGATTTGTGCACGTGAATATTGTGAGTTCTATAGGACGGGTAAAGATACATATATATGTATTTATGTTGATATAAGATGGGTATGTTATAATCAAAGTTGCGGAGTATGATGTAATGATATGATACAATGGAGTTGTTTCCCTATATTGTTTATTATTGGCATTTTCCTTTAATGATTGAATTAATTTAGTAATTATAGGTGTTGTTGTAGGTGTATTCTAGTAATACTTATATTGAATTGCATGCAGTACAATTAATTACTAAATAATTATATACTAGATAAAAAATCTATAATAATATTCACGTCAACAAAATCTTAAATATAATATATTTTTAGAATTCCTTCAATTTGACGCTTTTAGAATTTTGCTCATAGATGCTTTAGAATTATCTTTTTTGCTGCGGAAATTATTTCTGAGGAGATGGAACAACCTTAAGATTATCAAATCTTCTTGATACAACTCCATTACAAAAACAGGTAGACTCTAGGTGTTAATGTAATAGAGATCCAACCAAATACATGAATGTCGTACGTATACGACAGAACCCGCTAAAAATATAACACAGTTATTCTATTGTTTGGAAGTGTCTTTGGATATCATTTAGATGACATATAACGTAAAAATAATTTTATATTAAGCAGAAGCACCCAAAGGTAATGACAAAATATGTCCTCAACTGTCTCTTCCTCCTCCAAACACAGCTGGGATTCAGTCTCATCAGAGAGTACGATTCTGTGTACGTGCTGTATGAGTTTTCATTGCCCTTAAAGACAGAAACAATTACTTTGATATTTTTACGGTCAAATGCAAGTGATTGCAAGTTGATTCTGACACGATTAGGTGAAATGTAATCTTTTATGTGTACTAAACCAGGACGTTTGTTCCAATATTGGAGCATTTTCTGATTTGCCCAGGTATTGATGTGTTGTTTAGCTACCGTAGGTGCTAAGCCAGATGACAGACCCGTTTTTTTGCAAGAGTATCTGCTTCCTCATTACTATGAATGCTTGAGTGCCCTTTATAGAATTTTTTATACATTAACTATAGTCAAACGAAGTTAATGTGTCAGGTCAAGCAGCACCATCAGTTTAGTATGTACAGGGTGTTTTGAAACATCGTTTAAAGATTTTAAGGGCATGTAGTACGATCGAAAATAAGGTTAAAAGTCATAATAAACATATGTCCACAAATTAACTGTTTACGAGATAACAGCGATTTTATCGCAAATGCAGAATAAGTTTGCTCTAGCGGTTTTTATTAAGATGTTATTGTATTTTAACATAAAATAGATTATAACTAAAGAAGATGTTCAAAATGACGACCTTCCATTTCGACACAGGATCTACATCTGCTTTCAAAGGAAGCGCGTACTCTTTTAAAAATCAAGGGTTTTTCTCGTATTATCTGGCAACAGTGTTCTATTCGTTGGCGCAACTCTGGAAGATCGTTTACCGGTGTTGCGTACACTAAACTTTTCAAATAACCCCAGATACTAAACTCCAACGGGTTTAGATCGGGAGACCTTGGAGGCCAAGCAATGGGACCTGCTCGCCCTATCCATCTCCCAGGAAATTCATTGTTAAGATGTTCCCTAACAGCACGCGTAAAGTGCGGTGGAGCTCCATCTTGCATAAACCAGAGGTTCAGTCTTAGATTTATAGGTAAATCTTCCAAAAGTTCAGGTAAAGTATTTTCCAAGAACTCGAGGTATGCAGGACCTGTTAAGCGTTGTGGCAAAACAATCGGTCCTAACAACCGTTCCCCTATCATGCCTAACCAGATGTTTAGAGAGAAACGTTGCTGGTGCCGCATTGTAGCAATTTTTGGTGTTTCTAAAAATTTAACGTGCTTAAGTGCTTCCTAAATTGCTCTGACTTCAACAGAGAATATATTTAACTTTGCCTTCAGACAAAAACTTAAATTATTTTGAATCTTTAAATTTCTATGACATTTTTTTACATATGTGTATGTTTGCCGTTAATATATCTTGTATTTTATTCTATAACTTAGTTTTTCTGTTTATACACAGGCCTACCCTAAATACGAATTCAATTACGGCGTATCGGACGCCCACACCGGCGATCAAAAAACACAACACGAAGTACGTGATGGTGACGTAGTCAAAGGATCCTATTCCTTCCACGAAGCCGATGGCACCGTCCGTACTGTCCACTATTCCGCTGATGATCACAACGGATTCAATGCCGTAGTCACCAGATCTGGACATGCTGCCCATCCAGCAACTCCAGTAGCTGTCGCAGCCCCAAAAGCCATCTTCGCAGCGCATGCAGCCCCAGTGTTGGCGCACGCCGGCCCGGCATTGGCTTACGGAGGCTACGGAGGCTACGGATACGGTTACAAAGGATAAATTAAACAAAAATTCGGCCGACCGTCTTTCCAGTCAGCAGCGATAAAACAGTGTTGCCGCTCACTCAGCAACCGCTGTGAGAGTCTAAAACCGGTCGGGATACATATTTTTCTTGTATCCGGATCGCTTGTGAATATAGCTGATTCTCGCAGCGTCGCGTTTGCGCCCTTATCGATCACGCTGTATATTCTCTATTAAAAAGAAATTAGTAGGGACGCGAACGCGAATTGTATCACTGCTGATTCATACTCTTGTACTGTTTTCATCACCTTGTTTTTGTTCTCTTTCACTCTCCGGGTAGATTAGCAGCGTAAAGATTTCGCAAATTATTTATTATTCTCGCTTATTTTTCTATTATTAGGTTCTTGTTTTGTTTACATATCTCACCTCTTGCGAAATATTTACGGAAGCGAATCGGACTGACCGCTATGCCAAATGTCTCATGATTTATTCTCTGTGTGTTTTCTTATCGTTCATGATGCAATATACCTATGGATAATATTTTTTTTTTTATTTAGTTTTTTTTTACGTATTTTTATAATACATTCTTGTATTATCTCTTTACCTTTTATTGCTGTATCAATTGAGCTGCTTGAATGTATTCCCTCATAGTTTGTATATATATACATATCTATATACGAATTATTGTTCATTGTATATACTATGCAGTATTGTTCTCAATCTATTACTTTTTATACGTATAAATATGTAAAAATATAATATATAAATGTATTGTCAAATATTTACATAAATACATATTATGTTATTTTTTGTCATCAAAATGTAGTATTTTGATTTACTCATTTATTTAGAACTTACGAATGGGTATAAGATGTAATGGACCCTAAAAATTATTCTGTTATAAAAATCAGGTGTTCATTTAAAATCGTCATCCTAATCTCAAATATCCCTCCAAACACTGACCAAATTTCCCTCCTACCAATATGAATGCTTCCCATTAATGAGTTAGAACTACTGCAAACAATTAGTGAGATTAAAAGTACGTCAACTTGCAGCACAGACGGTCTTTCAATTAAAATATCTCGGAGCCTTCCACATGATGCCATTGATTCCGTTGTCACTTTAATTAACGACTCATTTGTGAAAGGTGTTTTTCCACAATGTCTTAAAACAGCTATTATCGTCCCTCTTCATAAAGGCCCAGTTGCCCTACTCTCAGCTTTATCCAAAATTATTGAGAGATTGAAAGAGAGCTTATGATTTTTCTAAAAAAAATTTTAAATTATCACTCCCAGAGAGTTTGGGTTCTTGTCCAATTCAAGTACCGCCGACGACGCCTTCTTCTCGGTTTTCAATTAAGTCTTTAATATTATATATATAATCAAAAACGCCACTTTTACCATACAATGGTGTGTGGCAAGTCTTTAATAATATTAATAATAAACACTTTACTGCAATAGTGTTCTGGGACTTATCTAAAGCCTTCGACTGTGTCAGTTGTGATATCCTAATAAAACAAATTATTTTACTGTAGGATTCGTGGTACTCCTCTGGAATGGTTCAAATCGTATCTTTTCAATAGGAAACAGATAGTGAGAGGCAATAGTTCCTTCTCATCGTGTATGGGAATTGACTATGGCGTTCCACAAGGCTTAGTGCTTGGTCCAATACTTTCCATTCTCTTTATCAATGACATCACCAATTTAAAGATCAGAGAGAAACTTTGTCACTTCGCAGATGACACTAGCATCACTTGGAGCAACCCAAATAGGGAGGACCTATAATGTATAATATGTAAGGTCCTAACCATCATCAAACAGTGGTGTAACTCCAACTGCCTTTGTTATAACCAAGACAAAACAGTGGTTGTACCTTATATAATATAAGGTATAAATATATTATAATTTTTCATGACGATAAAGCACATTATTCAGAGAAATCGATCTACGATGGAAATTTCCGACAACCTTGTCCAACAATCCTTAAATAGCATTAATTTCAACAATTTTTAGTTTAATTCTTTGCTACAAATTAGCTAAATTATCTAAAGATGCTTAAAAAATACTATTTTTTATGTAAGAAAGAAAGATGGATTTTTTGTCTTTCGGTCGTCAAAAAATTATCTAGAGCAAGTTCCATGTTTCAACTGCACAATAAGGTGTAGACAATGAGAGTGTTTCCATGTTGTTGAAAGTAACAAATCTGGCTTTCAATATCACCCAAGAAACTTTTAAACCTTTTATTGAATAAATGGTTTAAAAATTTCTGTTTGGTATCGTTCAGCATCCACTATACCTAAATTCAATTAAAATTGAAAAGAACTATTAAGAGTACTTATATTTTTTGTTAACTTGAAAAATATTGACCTAATTATTCGGCTGTGACCAAAAGCTGCCTACGCGCCCACTTTTTCAGTATATAGCGGTTGTTGAATTATTTCCTGTGGGTTTACACGGCTCCAAATTCTCATATTTTGGGAATTTACAAATCCTGATTGGTGAAACCAAGCTTCATCAGTCCAAATCATGCTCTGTAATAATTCCACGTTATTGACAATATTATTAACTGCCCAGTTACAAAACTCAAGATGTTGTGCATAATCTGCTGGTTTCAATTCTTGTACTACAGTGTCACAGTAAAGATAGAACCCCAAGTCTTTGTGTAAAAGTTGAGATGCAGAGTTTTGAAAGAAACACCAATATTTAAACAAAAAAATCAAATCAAAACCTATTATATTCGCAGAACAATGTTCGCTAATAGTTTGGAATATTTATATTTATTATTTATACCCTAAAGAAGTTAAAAGTTGCCGTTAAAGATACCTTAATATAATAGACAAAATTCTAAAATGCAAATAGTGTAAGAAATATTTTCTATTTGTATCATTTATTTGTATCGTCTGCCATCTACGTAAAAAGGGCAGTGAACTATTCTCGATTTTTACCTAGAGAACCCTAAATATTTCAATGTGTCCCGCAGATATAGGGGGCGCTAGTGGTATACTCCAAGGGTATTTCAAGTGGTTGAATAAGGAATGTGTTTAAACATTTTGATGATATTCGATTAAGCCAGACTAAACTTCCATAACACTTTATGTGTGGTGAAGTCGTAGTTTGGAACGGTGACTTAAAAGAATTAGAGGTGTAGAGGTGTCAGATTGTGAGTTTGTGGTCCATTTATAGGTGAGTTTAATCATAGAGCACTTCTGTTATTCTCGTGTAAGTTAGATTAAGTAAATTATGAAATATAAGAGATTTACGAAAAAGCCTGATTAACGTTAAACGGGAGGTTTTGAATTTGATAGGCTAGTCGTCCTAGCGGAACGCGACGTGACGTGGGGAATCCGCACGGCACAGTTAGCCGCGGGCGCTGGGCGACCCGGGGGTTGTAAAAATAAGGGCACGGGGGAACCGCGGGGCGGTTCCGCATGCACCTTCTGTGGACCGCGGGGGATTCGCGCGCCCGAGCACCCGAACAACAAGGACATAGCGAATTTCGGGAGAACCGAACACGACGTAGAGTATTTGTATTTGGGGAGAACCGAGAACGTTAGCGCAGTTATATAATACTTAATTATGTAATATGTTCCTTTGTTAAATACATGGATGGCCGGAATGCTCAAGCTACTTTTCTTTTACAGATAAACCCCCAAGTTAAAATCGGTTACACCTCGCCAACGTCGACGCCCCATTGCTCGACCGTCCTGATTATAATATGATATAATTTCATAGTCTTTGATGTTAGTATCTATAACTCTTTCAATAAACAAAATATTGTAGCTCATTGTTTTGGTTAAATTTACTTTAATACAGGTAAAAATAAGGGGTTATAATAGTGCCAAAAACAGGAAAACTTTACTGCGCTTGTGCATGCATTTTGAGTTGCAACATATAGAGATAACATAGAAGCTGAATATAGTATATGTCTGTCATACGACTTGATGTTTGAATCAGATAAACTTTCAGATATAATATCCTAATGAACAGGAAATACTTATACATAAATGCCTAAACATTGACACAGTTTGCAGTTCTTTTACTACCTGCTATTATTTACTCAATACAATCATTATTCTCTTAATATTGCTTTTGATATCAATCTAGTAGCCTACTTCAAATTCTATACAATGTCGTTCACACTCAACCCACACACTAACATTAGATTATCCATCAAATAGTAGTAGGTATAGTATAGTATCTATGCACACATACCCGGCTTTTGGTTTTGTTTCGTAACGTTGCGTTATGCCGCCACTGTTTTGTTATTGTTTCGCTGTCTAACATTTTTGATTAGATATAAAACAGCGCTGCGGGTCGTTTACGTTCAGCGCGGAAACAAAAAGACTTATATAATGTAGTCGTAGTTCGCAGTTTTATAGCGGTACCGTAATGAGGCGTTCGGTGGTTGTCCGTTATCTAGATGGACATAAATTGAATTGTCATTTTTCAAGGAAGAAAACGTTGAAATGTTGTTATAAAATGTTGCGTGTTTAGATTACTATTATGCAAGGTGAATTATTGTTATACTGCCATTCATTACTATACACACTAGTGGAATTATCCAAGTGATTAGATAATCGAGTGCCGATTAAATGTATATTATCCAACAAAAATGTATACCTATTAATTTTAACATAAATATTTTTGCAAGGACAGATCACGGGTTAACTCAGTTTTGGACCTGACTTTGTCAGGTGGTATTAGAGATCCCTAATGACGGTGCGTCACACTGAATAGTTTGAGAAGCGCTGGTTTAGAGCACTTAAAAAATTAATGGCCGGCCGTAATTGTTCACAAAAATATTCCCGTGGATTCTTACTACCGCTTGACAAAGCCAGCACTAGCCAGATGGGTATAAAACCAGCACTACGTCACTTAATAATGACATATAATTTATGTTACTGCTCAGTAACAGAAGGAGTTGTAAGAAGGCCTGGATTTCCTACAAATGCATGTTTCCTGTTGTGTATTTTTACAAGCATGAACATACCCTATATGTGTGCCTACCAAATAAACATGCGTTAACAGAAATACAATATATATGATACTAATTGCATAATACACGCAGAGATCGTCATGCTCCGCTTAATATCAAGCTTTAACCAAGAAATTTACGTCTTGTGCAGCCTATTGTATGAACAACGTTGAATAATTGGCCGCACCGACAGTAATATTTTCGTGCGATAGGGAACAGTAAATATGTACCACAGGTCTAGCGAAAACCGGGGTTTTCGTAAATTCAGTTGTTTTTCTTTTTTGTTTATTCCGTTAAGCGTTTGTCAATGTTGCGAGAAATTTCAAATTGTTTTATTTTCAAATAAGATTTAGTTAATGTTTTGGATTGTTTAATTTATTTATTTTATTGTTCAGCTGTTTATATTAATTTCAGTCAGGTGTACATTTTGCGTTCACTGGTATTGTATATATATTGTTTTGTTTTTCGAGTTCGTCCTTTGCGGACAGATCTGTATGCGTTGTATCGCACGCATCCGAGATTTTTATACTTAAACGATTGTTTAACCTTGTGAGTTCAGTTCCTTGATCGATACGAAAGTAAGTAGATATATAAAGTTGTATTTCATTGCTGACATTTTGTGATTATTGATTTCAAGTTTTGAATTCACGTTTCTGATTTTATTTCGTTCATCACGGAACTCATTTAATAATAATTGATATTGTATTTCTGTGTACACAATTTAGATATAAGATCTGTTATTATTTTTACGTGCAGGAAGATATTTTAATAATAATAATAATAATAATAATAGTATTTATTGATTATTACATCAAAAAGATTGCATCGCCTGTGTACAGAGTACGTTCGGCGCTCTTCCTGCAACCTAATACAATAACAATAGAAATTAACAAAATGTAACTTAAAAAAAAAAAAGTATTGTAACAACATGAAGAAATGAATGCACGAAAATAAATTATGATAATACTCGTTAAAAAAAATTAAAGAGAATGCTATACGTAAGGACAATTTAGCATTAGTCATAAACTTGAGGAAGTCAGAATCGAGAATAACAGAGTCACAGCCGAGAAAGTCACAACTGAGAACAACACCTCCTGAAGAACGTCACCGTAGGCACCAATACACCCACAACAGATCCAGCAGATTGTAGAAAACACCACTGGCCAAATTTCACTGTTCCTCCAGGAGATGTGATTTCATGGTACGGTGGAAGACGCCAATCGATGAATTTACTCCACGGATGATAGGGTAAATACGAGTGTTCCACGTTAGAGCACAATTGTAGGTAAAACTACGTTTAAACATTGAAAGTCTATGTTTAGGAATTGTCATGAGGAGTCTACTTCGTGTGTTCAAATCATGTGTGCGATGCCTGAATTCAACTTTGCTGTATAGGTACATGGGTGTTTGTTTGGAAATGATCTTCAGGAAAAACACTGCAGACTACAAAATTCTCCTGTTCCGCATGTTGAGCAATCTAGCCTCTCTAATCTTTCGTGTAACTCCACGCCTGCCTCGCATACCATACACCAAACGAACGCAGGAGTGCTGTACTCTTTGTATCCTTGATTGGTCTCTCTTCGTCAGGCAAGGTGAATAAATTGATGCGCCATAGTTAAAATGAGAAAGCACAAGTGATTCACACAGCAATGATTTCGTTTCAAGATCTAGAACATTTCTATGGGGAAATATACGTTTTAAAGCTACCACTGATTTTTTGATTAGCGAAGACGTGTTATTGCTGAAGCGCAGTTGTGAGTCGATGAACATGCCAAGATTTTTAACACAGTCTACCGGTTGAATATATTCATTATTAATACGTATATCAATGGAATTTTTTTATAGCGGTTACGGATTGTTTCGGTCCAAATAATATTAATTGTGTTTTTTTAGGGTTGATTTGTTTAAGTTTAAAGAGTTAATTTTTTTTGTTCGTTGTTAATTTTTCTGATTTTCAATTATTTATTAATCACCTCGGGTTAGGTGAATAAAAGCATTGTGCTTGCTTTTATTTTTCATTTATATAAATTACTTGAATTTTCCACGTTTAATTTACTTGTTTTAATATTGAGACCACGTGGATTGAATTGAAAAAAAAATATTATCTTACTGAACTTTTTGTTTTCTGTTGCTTTGTAAAAGGATTTTGAATTGTCCTTTTGTAATTTAAAGTCAAATGCAGTTTTGATTTAGACCAGGACCTTTTTGTCCAAGGTTTTTTTTTGCTGCAAAGTTTGTAATTAATTTTTTTTTTTTAAATAATAAAATTATTGAATTTTTATGTCATTCAAAATACTGTTCTTTTATTTTAATTAAACCCTTAAGTATTAAAGAAAGTCAGATTTCTTTCACCCACATTTTACTTTTCATGATAGTAACCCTGAGTTTAATTGTTCTTTTGCGCCTTATAAAAATTGTTATCATTTGAGCTAGCTAATTTAATTTTTCATTTTTAATTTCATTTGGCATTTTTGTTGGTACATTCAGTACACAGCAGTACATATATAGAAATATTTTTGACATGATTTGTGTAATAATTAATCTGCCTTCCTCGATTTTACGTAATATTTCGGTGAATAACAATTTGACATAACTTACTTCAGAATTAAATGGTGTTAAGATTGTTGTTTATTCAAAATGATATAGGTAATATGTTGTGTAGCAAAAATTAGTAATTAAAAAATGGTGGATGCGCCTGTCAGATAAAATGCAATCATCCATATCTTCAAGATCAAGCATTTTTTACGATTTCAATTTAATAATACCAAAGAAAACATGCAGCACGAGTATTTAATCATTGTAGATTTACGAAATTATATAACATGAACGCAAATTAATTACTCGAAAGTGTCACAGCCTTCTGACTATATGTGTCGACGTGATTTTTCGCTAGGCTCTGCTCTGTTTTATTCCGCTGTTTCGTAAGTGTTGTCCTTTGCTAGTACCGCAAGATTGTTTGCACATATGCGGTTAAATATTCAATTAATCTGGATGCAAATTAGTTTTTGTATTTCGCGAAAATCAATGCCAAGTGTATGCATAATATTTAACTCGAGTGATTTAATTTGAAAGATATCTGACAATTACGAAATCTTTACATACTATAGATGTTATAAAGGTTGCCTTTTTGAACGGATTATG
Organism: Cetonia aurata; assembly: GCA_949128085.1. Lineage (NCBI taxonomy): Eukaryota > Metazoa > Arthropoda > Insecta > Coleoptera > Scarabaeidae > Cetonia > Cetonia aurata. The sequence continues at coordinate 62,550,870 of OX421884.1, read as the reverse complement.
ACTTTACATGAGAATTAGTGGAAATAATTTAATGGGAAAGTAATAAGTACAAACAAGTAGGAGCGTAGAATGTGTTTACTGTAATATGTAGTTTTTGTTTTTTTTTTAGAAAATCCAGGGCTATACTCTAAAGCAGTGATTCCCAAAGTGGACCCCCAGGGGTCCACGAGAGACTCGCCGGTGGTCTACGTTGGCGTGACAAAAAAATGGGAGTTCACAATTCGTAAGCGGGGCGAATTTTCCCAGTTTCCAAACTTGTCACAGGTAGAATGCCTTGATGAGGATATTCACACATACGTTCAACATTTAATTGCTCTGCATGATGACTTTAAAATCAGATTTGAAGATATTCTGACGATGGAAATACCACCATGGATCATAAATCCACTTGACGAAACGGAAGTGGAGAATGTGATATTACAAGAAGAGCTACTCGAGCTTAGCACTAATGAGGAACTGAAGGTGAAATTTGAAAGAGGGTATCAAACATTTTGGCTGCAGGCAGAAATACCCGAAAAATATCCTGGACAGTGGGGAATTGCGAGAAAGCTTTTGATAGCGTTTCCCTCGTCATATCTTGTCGAGAAAAGTTTTAGTGTCGTTACAAACCTTTTAACAAAAAAAGGAGCAGATTGAATATCACAGAACGGGGAGATTTGCGGTTATTTCTAACAAAACTGAAGCCTAGTATTGATAATTTGCTGTCAATCCATCAAGTACATCCCTCCCATTAAAATTATGACTGTTTTGTGATTGTCATTGTAGAAGTTACGTTACGTTATTAATATTTAATTTTAATTATATTACGACTGTTATCATATTACAATGTAGTATGATAACAATAATAATTAATAGTGTAATGATTACATATTTGAATAAATACAACACAAAGAAATATACTATTTTTCTTTTTATTTTTACCACTCCGAAGTTTAATATACTATTGATTATATATTTGTTTGCAAAATTGCTTTATTTTAGTACACTCCGCCAAAAAAGTATCGCATAATTTAGTTTTGAATCATAAAAGTATCGCATAATCTTTGTTTGTAGCATAAAGTTGTAAATATACTTTAATGCGCTCTAAGATATAATTTCTATGATTGTTTAAATAAAATACAGGCCAAATAAAAACAAGAACTCATACTTGAGATTTTTATTAAAACAAGAAATTATAATTTTGGAAAGAAAAATGTCATAACAGTAGCTTTTAATACTGAGTATTGCCACCTCTGGCTCTTATGACCGCTCGCATACGGTTTGGCAGAGATTCGATTAACCTCCGTATATAAGCCTGATCCAAATTCTCCCACTCGTCACGGAGAGCATTTGCTAGTCCATGCAGGTCCGCTGGGGCAACATTTTGGGTACGTATCCGTCTGTGAAGGAGGTCCCACACGTGCTCGATAGGGTTCATGTCCGGACTTACCGCAGGCCAATCTAAAACTGGAATACCAACATCGTTAAGGTATTCCTGGACGATTATTGCAACATGCGGTCGTGCATTATCGTGCATTAACATGAATTCGTTTCCTATAATTGGCGCATATGGTACTACATGTTCTTCTAAAATGTCCGTTATATACCTGTGGGCAGTCAGTGTACCTCTGTCTACTGGTACTAACTCTGTACGACCTGTTAAACAGATGCCTCTCCAAACCATAATAGAGCCACCAGCGAAATTAGGTCTAGGTCTGATATTACACTGCGAATAGCGCTCACCGTCTCGTCTGTACATTGAGATACGCCTATCTGAGGTGTAAAGACCAAATCTTGACTCATCTGTGAAGAGCATATTAGCCCAGTCATTAATGTTCCAATTTACATGTTCTCTGGCAAACCTTAAGCGAGCCACTCGGTGGTTCCTAGTGAGACGAGGGGCTGTTACAGCTACTCTAGCTCTTAATCCACTCTGTCGTAACCTATTCCGAATAGTTTGAGTACTCACACGAGTATTTCTGACTCTAGCCAAGTCGTTCTGCAATTGTCTCGCAGTTACATGTCTTCGACGTAATGCTTGTAGTAGTAAATAGCGGTCATCTTGGCGAGTAGAACATCTTGGACGACCTGGTACAGATCTTCTACTGTAAATGCCTGTTTCCCTATATCTGGCTACGGCTCTAGAAACACTTGACTGATTGATGTTCATCAAATTAGCAACGTATGCTTGAGATCGTCCGTCTTCGATTAAAGCAACTATAGCAGCCACTTGTTCTGAAGTTAAATTGCTCATTTTAGTTTTAAAAGCGTTGGTACAGAACTCTGACTTCGCACTTTAAAATTTGTCCGTATAGGAAGACTTTCAATAAACAACTGAACAAACCTTACACATATGCATTTTCCTAACTGTGTTCTTTTAGAAAAAAAAAAAGTAAAAACGCTAAGTTCCATTATTTTGTTAGTGTTTTTATAGTTCACATACACGAGGCAAACTTTTTGTGAACGTATAAAAATATCTTGGTTCATAAATGCCCTTTTTTAGTTTATGCGATACTTTTTTGGCGGAGTGTATATAACCGATGCTTAAACATTATTTGAATACATAATAAACGCTACTTATTTTATCAAAAATAATAAGGGAGGCTTAGCCTCCGTAGCCTCCCCTGATGAGCCGGCACTAACTGGCTGTGCTACTAAAGCAGGTCGAAAATTTCGAATAACTCGCAGCCGAAATACTCCTTCCGTATCCACGGAAAGTTGCCTGCTTTAATGATTATCCAGAAAGTCATAGTTGCAATGGGAAGAAGAATTTGATAAAGTATTTTAACACGTTATCAATCGTTGAAGGATATTTAACTAAACATAAGTTAGTGAATGATTTTACAGCGTATATCCAAAACATTGAATTACGTTTAATGCGAATATAAACTTGATTGCTCAAACTGATTTGAGCGCAGAAAAACAAACATTCTAAATCTTTTTTGCACTAATAAAGTCTACCGCAAATTAATTACTCAACTTTTATATATAACTGATATACATTCCCCATATATGCAGCGACACTTTCAGTAACCCGTCCGATTAAGCCGTGGTAGATAAATCATTTTTACTACGGCCAATATGCAAGACACATGTGACACAGGATATTGCGATATGTGCTTTTTAAAATACCCTCACATATATTGACAACTAGACCGCTTTTAACAACTACTTCTAATCCAACATTCGGTATGCAAATCAGTGGCCAACTCTAGTGCACTTCCTTTGACGTTAAAATCCTATCTAATCCGAGTTGGCGTGGAATGAATAATGCAAACGAAGACAAAACGGATAGGTAGTCTCAGATTTTAGCACGTGATAAAAACCAAAAATTGAATGAGTGAATAAGTTTTCGAGATTAAAAACTGTTTCCTATATATAGTCGATAAAAATAAACTAGGAAATTTCTTTTGTATTCACTATAGTGAACTATAACTTCCCTGTATTTCTCGCAGAAAGGCTTCGGTTACGTAATGTTTAATGCGCTTTTGTCTTTTGTTCCGCAGTAATTGCAATGCACCCGAGATATCTGCGTGGGCAGTCGTTAGCGTGGAGTTTTCACGATTTTTGCGAAAAGATCGCACATTCCCCGGTATAGTTAGATATAAATTTCATTCGCTGTCGACCGACAAATGTATCAATCGGTCACGATTATCTGGCGTTAGTGGAGTGGAATAATTTTAGCGAATTAAAAGGAAATTGATAAAAAGTACACTCTAAAAAACTGGTGTAATTCTACCTAAGAGTTACAGCAAAATTACATACATTAACAAAGCAAATTCACACTTATATTTGGTGTACTTTATAAATTCCTCGTAATTTTAAAGAATTTTAAAGCGTAAAGCAGTCTCGGTGTAAAATTAGACGAAATGCAAAAGAATTTTCCATGAAAACCTAAATTTTAGGACTTGTACGGAAATTTCCTTGATCTATGGAGTAGAATCACAAGGGCTCCATCTAATATTACCACCAAATAATTTATTATAGTTTTAGAATACCGAGCGATGAAATTTTACAATAGTAAAATTAAAACATTTATACTTATTTGTTGTTTGTGTTTCCAATGCCGGGGATATCAAGGTTTCTCTCTAGGATTTTTTTAAAAAATAGATTAACATGACCTCAGTCACAATTCGCAGTAAAACAAAAGCATTTCCGAATAAAATACCATTATTATGAAATGCCCAGATTTTCTGCCACGCAGAAAGTAATTATTTGCGTACGCATTAGGTAATTTTACAGACGCAAACATGCTTGCACGTGTAAATTTCTGGGTTGTTATGACATTTACTAGTGTTGTTTAATTTTACCGATGGGCAAGTAAGTTTAGTCGTAAAATCGATCGTAATAAAGTTGCCATCGATTTTATGTGTAATTTTAAAGAAAAACTTTTTTGAGTGTAGGTAGTGCCTGTTAGAAATATGTAAATCAGGGCCTATTTTGGGCTGCCTACAACAGATACATGGAGATACATAGAATTATTAGTATTCAGTCTTCTGAAGTAATTTGGCAACTACTGGTAAAAAATGTGGGATAGACGCGCGCTAGCCTTCTATCCTCTGGCCCCCAAAGATCAAGAAATGATAACGGAAAGCATTTACTGTTTAATTGTAATTGTTAATCTTAATTACAGTTGCTGTGTAATTGTTATTGTAACTGCTAATTTCCATATGTGTATACCGAAAAAAAGTAATGATAGGAAGTAATCTTGGCCTTGGGGTCATTCTTGACCCCAACCTTACTTGGAATTGACAGCTTCGGAGAATTAAAACCAGGGCGGAGACCATGTTAGCTAGATGAGCCCATGGAAAAGACCAAATATGATGTATTAGATGTACATCACCTTGGTGAGACCCATGATTACTAAAGCACGGACAAGATCGTCAGTTGGTGTACACTTCTTGGTTTCCAGATTGAAACCGTGTCCTAGTACTTCCTGTGGCCGACGTTTCGTCCACGCTTGCACGAGACATCTTCAGGGATGCTTCTTTCGTTGCTGTTGACCTGAAACTGAAGAACTGACACCTGGGGAAGGGTTTGTAAGCGGAAGATGGTTACGGCTCAGTAGGGTGTCACGGTTACGATTGGATTGTTTCTAAAGGAGGGATTTCCAGGTGATGTGTGGGATTAGGATATTTATGGATTTCAATGAATTCTGGGATTTTGCGGTTATAGTAGGGAGGATTTTGGGATAGGATTTGGACAGAGTTGAAATGGATTTGGTGGCAGGTCGCCTGTCTATGCTCAGCAAGTGCAGACCCAGTTACGCGCAATGGAATTCAATAGAACTGGCTGTGTCGAGAATTAAGGAATGTAAGAAAGGTATCTGAGGAAACACGTCCATGTGGCCAGATTACGAAAATGTCATCAACGTATCTAAACCGACATTTCAGTTTCTGGAAATAGGAGATTATGACTTATTATTCAAATGAATGACAAGAGCAATGACGACTACTGCTACAGCAACAATGGAGTGCCTTTTAGGTCCCCCTGTTCTCCATTTGGTGATAATGGCGGATGCAAGAATTAGGCATCTCAGATTGCAAGAAATGAGTGGCAGATATGCAGGATTGAAATACTACAATAATAAATGTGGAAGAATGAGATCAGACCACATGATTTCGACCTATCTATTTAATGGAACCTTTGAGATAGAAATCACAGATCGGATATTGGAATGTCTGACATGATTCAGTGGGTAATAGAAATGGAAGATTGGAATGGAAGGTTCCAGTGTTCCCGGAGCGGCTCCCACAAAAAGAAAATTCAATTGCGTCATAATTAATTACAATAGAACTAAAATACAGCATAATTACTATTGCCAAGTAATTTAATTAAAAAGTAAGCGATAATTACAAAATAATTGATCGGCTTTAATTACAAAGTAATTGAACAAGTTGGAATTAATACAAAGTAATTTAATTATAGAGTATATGGTCGCCATGGTAATTAGATATTTTGCCTGTAATTAGATAATTCAATTAACTTGTAATTAATTAATGCCCAACATTGACAGAATTCATCCAAACCTGCTACTTCCTTGGTTAGAAAATTCAGCTCCGAAAAGAATTTTCTTACGAAGCTGAGCAATAAGAGATATTGGAAAGGAGAATCCTCCGCCTACTCCCTAAAAGCAAATGCCATTAAATGGTTCCAAAACTGATAAAGGAACAGATGCAGGGGTATTCGGGCCAGGAACCAAATACTCAGAGCCAATGGGAATATACCCCAGTGTCTTCCAAGAGGAAGTTAATGCGATTGGAAGATGTGCTCAATTGAACCTTGATAGGAACTATCGGAAGCAGAGCATTGTGATTTTCTCCGATAGCCAAGCAGCCACAATGGCACTAAGCTCTAATACCATCAGTTCGAAATTCCCTGGGAATGTCTTGGCAGACTAAATAACTTAGGCAAAGAAAACAAAGTAGCACTATGCTGGGTACCAGGATATACTGGAATCAGCGGCAAGGAGGTAGCTAATCTATTAGCAAGGAGGGCCGCCACAACTTCGTTTGTGGGACCAGAGCCGTTCTGCGGCATAGGGATGAGCACCTACAAAAAAGAACTCAAAGACAGGGAGGAGAAGCTCATCGCTTCCCTCTGGGAAAATTTCTCTGGTCTGAGATATTCCAAGATATTCCTTGGAAATTACAGTAAGAAAAGAGCAAAGACCCTGCTAGAATTAAGCAGAAACAGACTACGCATCCTTACAGGCTTTCTTACAGGGCATTGTCACCTGGGGGAACACATGACAAGGATAGGTCTGAAACAGAATAGCGATTGCAGGTTTTGTGGAGCGGAAGGTGAAAGTCCAGAACACCTAATATCCAACTGCACTGCTATCACAGAAACTCTTGCCAACCATTTTAGCAAAGATGTCATAGACGAGGGAGAAATACCCTCCTTGAAACCATCACAGCTATTGCACTTTATTGAAGTTCTTAGACTGGATGGAGAGCTATAAGTGCGAGCAAATCCTAGCAGCTTACAGCTGATGTAAGGGGGCACAATAGATCAATAGGTCGCGGTGCAAGGTTACCCTAATTAGATCTAATCTAATCTACTTTCTTATCTTTATTTGGACTATAAGCTGTAATACAGTCTATTTTCTCTCTCTTATTTATTTGTGGTTCTGCATTTAGGTTTCTAGATCTTGTGCGTTACCACTTCCACTGCCACCTTTCTTTAGATATTGTGTTATTGCTTCATCTTCGTTTGTTCTTCCAACTATGTTTACTCCACAATATAATAGAATATGATCATTTTGCAACTTTCTATCTGCCCCTTCCATTTCAATTTTTGAAATGAAATAATAGAAGCACTTTGCAAAAAAGGCCATGGCAATTAATAAAGTATTGAATAAACATTTGAACGAACATGGTATCTAAAATGGAGAGAGCCGAAAAGTATGTTACGAACAAGATTAAAAATAGGATTAAATCTTTTACCCAAAAACTTGCAAAAAGTATTCTTCTAAATTTTTCTCATTCAGCATATCCATTAAATGGTCGAATCCGTTCCTTATAATAAACAAAATCTCCAAATTCCTGCACGATCCAGCGTTTGCAATTTCAATGCCACAGCGGAAGAAATTGACCGCTCAACGCAAGGCGGCAGAAAAAAAACATCGCGCGCTAACCCGAACAACAGCTTGTACTTGCCCCACATACTAGAAGCGGGCGGGTGCCCATGTGCACTTTCAAATTATGCTACCTTGCCGACATCGTGTATATGCATACTGCCATGGCACAGAGGTGGATAAAGATTTTTTATGCGCCGATTCAAAAAGGCATTGCACACATGGACACCCTATTCAAGAATGTTTTAACCAGACTTTTAACGGCCACAACTCAAAGGTATATAAGTGAGAAAATTCCGGCCATAAAATCAGTACTGCAATTGCATCTGACAGTGATTATTATCCTAGAGTCCAAACAGGAGTATTTAGTAGATATTACAAGAGTAAAATGTTTTTCAAGGTTGGTAATATAGTGATTAGATCATTATGCTGGTGGTTTCGATTTAAATATAAAGAATAGGGATTTAATTTTCTTTTCGCCATGCTTGAGTGGTAAAATCATTATCTAATTGAATCTATGGTTCAAAATTAATATGCAAATATGCGTATTCATTAAAGTCGAAACTATTTAGGTTAATACCAAATACATAACCTCACTAATAATGTATGTATTTGGAATAATTACGCTGCGTAAGCAATTGGATCATTAGTTTGATTTTATACAAATTTAAACGAATTAATTACAGTTTCACGAACTTTTACATTTCCTACGAAATTATCCTAACCTAATGCACATATTTTCAAGTAACGTGATACGTTCTAAGTCATGTGAATACATTTTTATTTTTCAGATCATCACACTGACCTCATTCTTAGTTTGCGTTCACGCTGGGTATTTGGGCGGCGCTAGCTCCTACATAGCCAATAATCTAGGGTTAGTAGGCTATGGACATGGTGCAATCCTTGCCGGTGGACATGGAGTCGTTGCTGCCCCTGCTGTAGTGGCAGCTCCAGCAATTGTAGCCACAAAGGCAGCTGTCGATTACTACGTAAGAATTTTGTTTTAAATTTTTATACTGTGTCTGTATATATAAGGTTGGGCAAAATGGGCGAAACACCTGATCCATGGTTTAATTAGAAATTGACTTAAATGAAAGTTTTTGTACATATTTTGGGCGCTTACAAATTTTCCATTTGGAATTTAGATCATATTGCTAAAGATATGGACGTAATCGGTTATTATTTTGTATATTTTTTTTCATTTCGAGTAGATATAAGTATTATGAATCTATTAATATAAAGTTTGGTGGATCTGCAAATCCACGACTTGCTGTTCTATATACAAAAAAATAGAATTATTTATACTAGGTGTTCAAGTTGATAAACTAAAGCTGTCCAGCAGTATCCTTACCTGTCAACGAACGACCTTATAGAGTGTTTTTAATAGCTCCAGACGTTATTTTTTGAACAGCCGTTCTGGTTCAATATTCTAGTTCGTGAAGGGATCTGTGCGAAAATATTGTGTTCTTGTGTTCCCTAACTTTAGCAGTGTGATGTGATGGAGCACCCTCTTGCTGGTATCAAATTTCCTCTGACAGTTGTAACTAATTTTGTGGGATTGGGACCCAAATTAATTCTTAAAATATGTGATTTTGCAAAAGCTGTAATTAACTATCACCATTTAAGGTTTCTCTCATAAAAAAAAACGATCCAATAATTCCTCCTCTAATTATACCAGTCCAAACTTGTGTGGATATTGCGTATGAGCTTCTTTCATCCAATTATGATCCGACCAAATAGCGGTAATTGTGTCGATTTCCAAATCCGTTTAAACCAAATCTTGCCTGGTTGAAAAGCATTAAACATTTGTTGATTCGCACATTCTTAGCATCGATTATAACCATTATTTCTTGGCAAAATTGCATTAATTTATCAGAATCGTCTTCGTTTAATTCTTGGCGTAATTGCACTTTATATGGATGAAATTTACTTTTTTTTTCAGGATCTTTCTTACAGATCTTTCGCTAATATCGTTGTTTAAAGCAAGTTTTCGTATTGAAGCTTGATGTGCTTCACTTAGGGTACACTTAGGACTATAATAAGTACACTGTCTTCAATTGTGGCTGTCAAGTACAAATCGATGTACGTGCGCGCAGATCAAATCGCTATCTAATGTTACTTACCTATGGTAATAATTATATGCGCCGACATCTTCGACAGCCCTCAAGATTTACGTGTTGTCATTTCTGAAGTCAATAAACAAGCCCTCAAACTAATGACAAATTTTTGAAGGACATTGGTAGTTGCTGGAGAAAAAATAAATGTGATTTTTCATCTATTTTTCTCCCACAACTACCAATATCCTTCAAAAATGACGGATAAGAAATACATAAAGGGCTATATAAGAACAATTTTTATAATGCCCTACCGACATGCCAACACTGATATTTTAAAAAGTATAACTTTTACACAAAATATGTACAAAAACTTTTATTAAAGTCAATTTCTAGTACTTACAGTTCGTAATTAAACCATAAACCTGGTATTCCGTCTATGTTGCCCGACCCTGTATATTTCATACAATAATAGTGCTGGATTTATGTAATAACTTCCGGTTTTTACACCAACAATCGTTTTCAATACACACAAGTAAACATACATCGCATTTTTTTTTTCTTTAATATATAACTCACACTAGCGGAGAAACTGTATTATTTATTATTCGCTTTTTTATTGTCTACTACATGCACGAGTCTTGTGACATAACATAATATATGGCCTCACGTGTGAGTGATTTTGGTTTATAGCAGGTATGTCATATATGTTTGTAGTACATGTATGTGGCAGTATGCAATTTCGACATGGGCACATGATTTTGTATCTCTATAAAATGCTGTTAAATGTTTGTTTTAGTTTCCAAAGATTTAGAATTTATGAGGTGCTAGTAATTTTCGATTAAGAAACCCAACTTCCGGGACGAACAACGACGTACAGTAATCAGCATTTCATAAACTCTTAAAGAAAGATTTCTAAGAATTCCAAAATAAAACTAGATTTAGAATAATTCACTTAAAACACGTTCTAACGGCAAACAGTTGTCAATCATTGCAATCAATTTAAACAAGGATACTCTTTTGGTTAATAATTTTAGATTAAGAATTGTAATTATCTACGATTGATTATTCACAATTTTTATTTTGTTTAACATTTATTTCTGCCTGTTTTTCTGAAAATTCTGTTTGAATTTCATTTTGTTTGTTTTAGCTGTGCTTAGCTGTGAATCTCGTATAGAATATGCTTGTTAGATCTTAATTTTCTTTTCCGTATTCACAGACACGTCTGACCACAACCTAAGAACTTATTGCAGTTTGCCTGTCTTTGTTACAGAACCCACTTCAATATACCAACTAAACTATAACAGATTATACAGGTCCCTCCAGGCATGGAGTAGTCTAAATCCCTTTGGTTCAAATTTGTTTTACCCTAACAGTTGATGCCTCTTATTATTCCTTTCTTCTTAGTCTGCAGTTATCTTGCGTGTATGTTCCTTTGATGGTGCATGTTCTAACAATTATCTACAGTTAATTCCTACTTAAAAGTAGTAGGTCTTCAGCAGTCTTCTTCTCTGGCTGGCATGATTTGCTTATAAATTACTTGCCATGCTCATGCCGGGGCATGTTTACCCAGTACTTCCAATGTTCATATCCCATTCTGGGTCATATACAGGTTCAGGCCATGATATTTCTTATTCCCACAGGCCATTCTGGTCCTTGCGGTGGTATTCATGCGGTTTCTCATTGCCTTCGATCCCTAGCATTCCTGGCGTCCACATCAGCTCTACCCTATTCCGTTCCATAGTTCCTCGAGACATTCCAGCATCCTAGCTTCGACATCACTTCCCGACTTGATAGAACTGTTAGTGCTGCCTGGTTGTAAAAATACGAATCCGCTTATTTGTAGCAGCCCATCTATTATTTTCTTTTGCACATTGCAATATAACGTACATCTTTGCTGGAAAACAGAGGCATCCGATCTTAATTAGGTGTTTGAGATCAGGGGACCTAACAAGCACATTTTATATGATATTCACAGATGTTTAACCAAAACACGAAGCATGTCTTGAGATAGTTGGAAGAAGAAAAAGGTTCAATTAATGAAATTAATATGGCCAATTATGGCCCGAATTATTTTTATTTACCATGTTACAATTTATATTGTTTTTCTTTGCGACTAGGCTTATCCAAGATACGAATTCAACTACGGTGTCTCTGACGGCCACACAGGCGATCAAAAATCCCAAGCTGAAGTACGTGACGGAGATGTAGTCAAAGGCTCGTATTCCCTCCACGAACCAGACGGCACAATCAGAACAGTCCATTACACTGCTGACGATCACAACGGATTCAACGCGGTAGTTTCCAGATCTGGTCATGCTGTTCATCCAGTTGTGGTAGCGCCCAAGATCATAGCAGCCGCGCCCATTGCTTTGGGAGGTTATCTGAAACACTAGCCGACGTAAAGAACCGCTGCCAACCATGTCATATATGTCACACTTATCATCTTGTGTATATACCTCTTTATTTTTTCTCTCTTTTTGATGGTTAAAGACTCCACTCTGTCTTTACCTTCCTTAATTTGTATATGAACATAATGTATGTATTTAAATGTAGCATAGCGAAGCTTATAAAAGAATCTCACCAATATCTACATTAAATGCGATCTTAGAAATGTTGGGGAGAGCGATAAGCCAACCAGCAAGATTTTAAGAGTTTCGTTTGCCATACTTATTTATAATTTTGTACGATTTTACGGCTCAAAGTATTGTATACTCATTCTATAATAGTATAAATAAACGTTAAAAAAAATGTAAATGTGACTTATTGTGTGCAATCCAAAGAAATAAATGCTTTCATTTCGTAATAATATGTCTCTCTCTGCGTATATCAGGATATTGAAATTTTGACATTGTTACCAGTGACGTTCGTCAGGTAGGCTCATTTGCAATAAAAAGGAAAAATTGATCAGTTCTCTTTATTTATTTATTTATTTATAATAAACAGGCAACAACATAATAAATACATAGCTACATAATGTAGTACATGTATAGTAGCGTTGCTGCTCGCCATCCCTCATCCTCGCCTCGGGACCTACTATCTCGGGCTAACGGTGTTGGGGGCCTCCTAGCAGTTTCTTTCTTCTAATATGGTCGTTTAGATTTTACTATTAATTTTGCTTCCTCAAAATCTGTTGTATTTCACTTTTAAATTTGAGGTAATTCTTTTATGTGTTTCGGTATTTTGTTGTACATTTTTAATTTTGTTGTAGTTAGTGTTTGACTGTAGTTGTGGTGTTTTTCAGTTCTCAAGTGCGATACTCTGCGAGTTTTGTAATCATGTATTTCTCTATTCGTTTGTAATCTTATGTTTGTTTTAATTTCCTTATTTCTAATTTTGTGTAGAAATAATATGTTATTTAGATTTATTATTCCTTGTATGTTTAGTTCTTTTGTTTTGTCATAAATATGCATTGTTGGAGTTCTATAGTGTAAATTGTATATTATTTTCTTGTCTTTGTATTTTTGATAGATTTTTTGTTGTTGTTTCCCCAAATGTTCATTAGGTAGTTAATTTTTTTAGCGAACAGGGCGTGGTATAGTGGTTTTTTTAACGGAAGTCGGTATTATATGTTTAATTTTATTTAAAGCCGCAATTATTCTTCCACTTTGTTCAATTAGTTTCTGTATATGTCTATCCCATTTCATGGTATTTTGTAATTGTAATCCTGAATATGTTGCTTCATTCACTTCCTTTAATTTCTGATTGTTTATTTGTATATTTATTTCTTGCTTTTCCTTTTTTTTTTACTATACATCATATATTCAGTTTTTGTTTCATTTATAGTTAGTAAATTATTAAAACACCATTCCTCAAAAATTTTGATATCTTCTTTAATTTTTGTTTCCATAGTTTTTGTACAGTGCCCGGAATAAAGTACCTATACAGGTGTCGTCTGCATAAGCGTATAATTTTCCATGGAATGGTTGCTCGAATAGCTCATTTACATATAATATGTAGAGAATTGATGGAAGATTTCCCCCTTGTGGTATTCCGTATTCTGCAGTCATAGGTTCACTCATAGTGTTATTTACTTTTGTCCTTTGTTTTTTATTGGTGATTTTATTGTTTATTTGTTTTTATTAAGTTTAATTGTTTTCCCTCAAAACCGTAATATTGGATTTTTTCAATTAATTTCTCTTTTGAAACGGTATCGAATGCCTTCTTCGTATCAATATATACCCATTTTACGTTTTTCTGTGATCTAGTTCATTTTGGATAGTGTTTGTTAGGTCGTACGCTGCTGACATTGTACTTGATTTTGGCTGAAACGTGTATTGACTGTGACAAAAATACTCCAAACTGTGGTACTGGAAATGCTGCAAACTTCTCCTTAGTGCAGTTTGTGGTGAGGGGTTTAGGAGAAGTTTGCTGTATTGACTGTAATTTATGATGCTATTCTCTTGTACATGTTTTATTATTTGTTGGTGAATGCTTTTCTCGAGAATCTTATTTATTGTCAATAGCAAAGAGATAGGTCTGTAATTTTCTGGGTTACTTACATCATTTTTCTTATGTATGGGTATTATTATTGTTGTTTTTAAGTAATCCAGGTAAGTACCTTCCTGGAGTGTTTTATTAATTAGTATGCTTATTATGGGTGCAATTTTAGTCATATTTCGTTTTATTATGTTATTTGTAATTTTATCAAACCCTGAAGCTTTGTTATTTTTTAGAGTTTTTATTATTTTTACAATTTCCTCTTCTGTGGTGTCTTCAAACTTGATTTGTGGTATAGTTTTTCTTGTAGTGGTGGTCCGTGGTACTCTGTTGTGATTCTCTATTTGCTTCTGCGCTAATTTTTTCCCAATTGTAGTAAAATACTTATTAATTTCATTTGCTATTTCTTTGCTCTTTGTTGTAATTATTCCATTTCCTTTTCTTATTCTTTGAATTGCTCTAGTCGGTTTTTGATTTTTGTTTATTTGTTCGTTTATTATTCTCCATATTTTGATAATTGTATTGAGGAGGTCGATACTTGGTGAAAATTCATATTAAAATGAAGAAAACTTCTTATTTTCACAAACTTTATTTTATACGTCTGTTCGTGCCTGTAAAACAAGGAAGAATGCAAGCACATTTAAGTTCAGAATGGATTATCAATCCTTAGTTGATAGTTTATTTGCTTACCTGAGGTATATAAACTCTGTCCTATACAATTTGTGAATAATTATTAGGTATCCACCTGACGAAGCTAACGTTTAGCGAAACGCGTCGTATAAAATAAAGTTTGTGAAAATAAGAAGTTTTCTTCATCTCCATATTTTGCTTGAATCTGCATAATGTTTTTTTATTAACGCTTGGAAATACTGCTTTTTAGTCTCTTTAATCAGGCGGTTTGTATATTGTTTCTGATTTCTATAATCAATCTTATAATTGTCATTCTGTGGGTGTTGCTTTTGCTTTTTCTGGAGTCTGTTTCTTTTTTTTTTTTTTATTTGTGTTATAATGTTTTCATCTATCCATGGACAGTTGTAGTTTCTTCGGATTTTTATTTTATTCTACTATAGTTTGCTTTTCGACAATTCTTCTAGAGATGTTATATTCTACTATTTCATATTTTGGTTTATGTGTCAAATTGTGATTGATTTTTATCATGAGAGCGTTGTGGTCTGATAAATCGGTTGATATTACTTTTATTTTTGTAATTTTTTCTTTGATATTTGTTATGACGTGGTCTAATATAGAGTTTTTCCCATTCGGATTTATTCTGGTACGGGGTTTTTCTGTTCTAGTGTTCATTATTTTATAGTTCCTTTCATCAGACATGCTATAGTATTCTCGTGTTATGTTGTTTCGTTCTATAATGTTGATATCTCCTATTAGTATGTGTTTCTGTTTCCTATTTAAAATGTTGTTTTTTAGAACAGTTTGGAAATCGTCGTATTCTAGTTGTGGTGGTTTATATATTATTTATTTTAACCACAGCATCTTAGATCGTGGCAAAGCGTTTACGAAATTTCTATTTCTCAAACGGCTTTTATACTTTCACTCCTATTTCTTCAATAAATTTCGATACTTTAAATTTATTATTCCGCTATTTAAAACTTCCTCTTACACTCACTAATTTATTAACATTATGCCAGGTAACGCTATCATACGTAAATGGTATTATAATGCAAGATATATTAAGTAAGAAAGGAAACATCAGTATTCTGTGAGCACAATCGGATACATGGTTAATAAAATTTTATTTGTATAGTGCAATAAAAATGAAACCGATTTAACTATGTCAAATTATTATTCAGGAGTAAAATGCAAAATATTAAAATTTTACGAAGCGTATATTTATTCCGCCCTGTATAGATAAATAATTTGAATGTATGTAATCTTAAGTCGTTCGCTAACTCTAATTTTAGTTTGCGTTACATCACAGTTAAAATAATACCTGCGGTGGGTATAATTGTTCTCACGAGCGTATATCATTTACTCACTTGAAAGCATTTTATATCAAATTAGCTAACAGGTTATTAATTTACTGACATAATTAGTTTAATATCTGCTTTTCCCATGCTAATAATGAGATTAAAGTGTTTTGTTTTGTGCAATATGTTGTGTTGAAATGATATAATCAGGTGTATTACAAATCTCCAGTCTAAGCTTGACTATGCCAAAGAAGTAAGACGTTAACTGACATGATACAGGATGTTTTAGGAATACCGTCGAATATTTTGCGATATTTTTAGTGTATTCTCTCTGTAAAGTGCACGATCGTTTCCCCATTTCACAGATTTTATATCTCATATACCTCCCGATAGGAGGCGCCCTATTAAAGCCAGCCTGTATCTCTGAAATGAGTCATTTGTGGACCAAGATTTATTGGAATATTTTGTTCAGAATTACGTCAGGTACCTCCACCCTTAAGGTACTACTTAACGAAATAATGAAGACAACGAAGATACCAATAGAATGGAATATAGGAATAATACTGCCAATATATAAAAAAGGCGACAAAAGAGTGCGTGATAATTACAGAGGAATAACACTAACAAGTATACCTGTCAAACAGCTCGCTAGAATAATTGAAAGAAGAATAAAAAACAAGATCGAAAATACAATAGAAGAGACACAATGCGGCTTTAGGAGTGGAAGAAGTACACAAGACTCAATTTTTATCATCCGATAAGTAAGCGAAAAATGTATAAGCAAAGGTAGAGACATACACATGTGTTTCATAGATCTAGAGAAGGCTTTTGACAGGGTACAAAGAGAGCACGCATGGGAAGCGCTAAGGAAGAGAAATATACATAGCAGAATAATTGAAATAATAAAATCAATGTATAAAAATAATAAGGTAAGGACAAACAATGAGCAATCAAATGAAATTGAAACAAAGGTAGGCGTAAAACAAGGATGTGTGTTAAGCCCCCTACGATTCTCCATAGTACTAGATGAAGCTATGAAAAAAGCGAAGAAAAAGATGAAGACATTGAAATTAGGATACTGGCCAATGCAAGAAACAGAAATTAATGAACTGATGTTGGCAGACGACATGGTTATAGTGTCGGATTCGGAAAAGAACTTGCAGTATAATCTAGAGGTGCTAGAATATGAACTCAATGAAATAAACATGGTGATAACTATAAAGAAAACAAAAAGCATGATAATGTCCAGAGAAAAGAAAATCCATAACATACGCCCATATAGGCGTATGTTATGGATTTTGAGATTTGGATTTTTTCGAGAGAGAACAAATTGAACAGGTGGAAAGTTTCAAATACTTAGGATCAATAATCGAGAGCAATGGGAAGAGAGACAGAGAAATAAATGATAGAATGGGTAAAACAGGAAGGCTATTTCATATGATGAAGACTACATTTTTAGGGAGGAAGGAAATACCCAGGGATATAAAAACAGAAGTAATAAGAAAGGTAGTAAGACCATCATTAACCTACAGTAGCGTAACATGGACTTTAGCAGATAAACATAAAACACGCCTGGATGCTATGGACATGAGATTCCTAAAACGCTTAGAAAATAAAACTAAAAGAGATAGAGTAAAGAACGATGTACACAGACAAAAACTAAAGATAGAAGCTGTAAGTGAGAAGATAATAGAAGGTCAACTTAGGTGGTTTGGACATGTGTGCCCTATGCCAAAACAGAGACTAACGAAAAGAATATTTGAGACGCGAGTACCAGGAAAAAAAGAAAAAAGGAAGACCCAGAAAAACGTGGGAAGACAGGGTAGGAGAAGCAGCAGAAAACAAGGGAATACGATGGAAAGAAATAAGAAAGATAGCCGAGGATAGAAAATTATGGAAGGAAAACTGCAAGTGATATCAAACCGTCTTACACCTAACGGTACAAAGGCCTAAGATTAAGAATAAGAAGACCTACACCCTAAGTTTGGCCACATGACTACAGAACACCCTGTATATTGCCTGGCAAGGACACGGTTTCTACTACTGGACTATTAAGTTAAGAAACAACATCAGTAATTATTTAATTATATCCACATTTTTTTTTTGTTTCTAAATCCCCAAGCACTCATAAGAATTAAAAAGAATGGAGACATCTTAAGCCGTTTTTTTACGAAATATGTACCTCTATGATAAAAATTAATAAAATTTAAGCTAATTTCTCTAAAGATTCGGCGAGGATTGGC
Source organism: Cetonia aurata (assembly GCA_949128085.1). Taxonomy (NCBI): domain Eukaryota; kingdom Metazoa; phylum Arthropoda; class Insecta; order Coleoptera; family Scarabaeidae; genus Cetonia; species Cetonia aurata. Next base: position 62,532,650 of record OX421884.1, on the reverse strand, counting down.
TGAACACTCTATACATACAAAAGCAATTAATTAAGTAAACCAAAGAATTTGACATAAAAGAAAAAACCTATTTTGACACATCCGAATTGCACACCCAGTGAAATAGGTAGATATGTTAATATGTGAATGTATCCGACAGAAGGAATTTAAGCATCGTAAAATATGATCTGAATAAACACAAGAATTGCGTGATAAAGTTACGCACACAACACCATCGAATCCATTGTTGCAACGAACACCTGAATCACACGTCTCCGTAGTGGACTGCATAACACCCATTATTATATTAATACTCTCTGCTTTTTTCACGCAGAAACGATACCATTGCATATCGTGTGAACAATTCTTCGCGATGCTACACTATAAAAGGTACTGTAAGTCTCTGAAAGTGTCAGTACGTGTTTTATATTCAATTAAAATAGTGATACATTCCCCCGATTAAAATAAACTAACACCATAATGTTATCTGAGGTTTGTTTATCTTTTTAATGTGAAAGAGATCGTTTCAAAACTCGCTTGGTTGCAGTTAATCGTCATTGTGACCTTTGTCGCTTTATCAAACTGTGGTCATTATGGTGGTATAGGATTCGGTGGGCATTCCTCATCGTATGCGTCAGCAAACCTAGGTGGGCATGGATATAATACCGTCACCCATGGAGCTAGTGCCATCACCCAAGGTTTTGGAAATCCACATTCAAGCGGACATCGCTTTGGAGGCCACGTAGGATTAGTTGGAGGAACAGCACTTGGAGTGGGCCATGCTGGAGGAATCTCCGGACATAATTACGGTGGTGGAATTGCGGCGATTTTAGGTCATGGACATGTCGGGGGAGGTTATGGTATCGCACACCATGAAGACGCGCAAAAGGTGAACAAAACTTATCCCCATTTATCTTCAGCAAAAATAATCTGTTTTAGGCCTATCCCAAGTACGAATTTGACTATGGGGTAGCTGACACCAACACGGGAGATAAGAAAACCCAACATGAAGTTCGCGATGGTGACGTGGTTAAGGGTTCTTATTCCGTTGTCGAACCTGATGGCACAACACGTACCGTACATTATACGGCTGATGATAAAAATGGATTCAACGCTGTAGTGACCAAATCAGGTAAAGCTGCTCATCCGGATAGTCACCCTGCCATCTTAGGACATGGCGGCATAGGTGGACATCAAGGTCTGGGAGCGATCCACTCTTATGCAGGAGGTCACTTGGGATATTAAAGCCAAATTAATTATAAATTATAAAGTGTACATATTTTTTTATGTGTTTTGATATCTTTTTAATAATAATAAATTATTGATTTTAATTATTCATATATGTATGCCAAGACAGTAAAGCGATAAGCAAACGAGTTTGGTAGAGGCACATTATCATATATTTTTACCACTCATGACTACCATAATCAATTTACTTGTATTTGCAGTGCAGGTACTTTAGAATATGGGTGTCGAAAAAAAATGGATACTTTATTCGTTGAGAAATGATCTATCGCACACAGCCTAAATATCATATTATCGACAAAAAAAAATACATATACTCTAAAAGTAAAAAACAACCTCCACTTACTAAATAGGCATCATACAAAAGTACGAATTTATATAACATTTTGTGATTGTGATCGATTTTATGCTAATACTTTTAATTCAGTTTACAGATAATTTCGTAACGAATGGAATTCATAACTTTTTCTACTTGATTAGAGATAATATATGTGGTAGCATGGCTATTTCATGTAATGCAATATATTATATACTTACTTACATTGTATAATGAAAGTAAAACTACATGCATACGTTTTTCTATAGAGTAAACGACAATGAAATGCTTCGAATTGAAAAATAAAAATTAAAAAAATGTATGAAATGAAAGAAAAATCTCTATGGGCAATAGAGGATTTTATAATTGAAAGGAATCATAAGTTTAATAGCCTGTAGTTTACTATCGGTGAGACACAATTTGTGGAATTTATTACGAAAATTATGTGTTCTTCACATTGTCAATTGAAACATTCTTTGTTGTACGTTTCGACTAATAAAATAGCATTCCAGGAAATGATTTCCGTAGTTTTACAAAAAAAAAATGTTTCAATTGACAATATGAAGATATTAAACAAAATGCGGTCGAAAACTTCAGAAATCGCCTACATGCTTGTATCGCTGCTGGCGGTCATCATCTTTCTGAGGTCATCTTCAGGACTTGATGCATAAAATGCATAAACGGCATGATGTACCGAATAAAATAAAATAAACCCCATTTCTCTAATTTACGCCGTTTTCTTTTAATAACCGTTCAAAACTGCACTGTCTGTTTTGCCGCACCCTCCACTATTATACTTTTAGTTTATGTATTAAATATACCTATAACTTCCTATTAATGATTTTTTTTATTGCACATCTAATTAAGCTGATGCAAGGAATTGAATAATAAATTCTTTAAAATAGTTTGTTAGAAAACAAATTATATTCCTATGCTCAAAACGAAATACATATATATGATTAAACATATTTTGAGTTAATTATTAGAGTATTTTTTTTTTACAAATAAAGGTACATCACAATGTAATACGTACAGTCGACAAACTAAAACTAAGCATAAATACTGCAAAATTTTTATTGTTCACATTTTCAGATGTGTATTGAGAACAGAAGAAAGACGAATAATATACACGTCAACACAAAATACAAGAATGAAAACAATTCGTAAACTAATTTTGTTTTAAACTTACACATAATCATCAATTTTATATTTTAAACCACGGCTCTGCGTGTTTTTGTGAAACTCTTCGTTTAAACTGAAACTTTTTTTAATGTGCTTACACAAAACCTAGTAATACCAGTCTTCGATATGAGGTACTTTTCACTATATCATCGAAAACCATGCCTTTATAACTTATAAACGCACAGTGTTTGTTAATCATTAATCACAGACCTGATAGACTGCCAATGAACCGTATGCGCATCGTTACGGCGCACCATCAAAAGACTAAAGGACATCTTGGAACACAGGCGTCATTATATGCGTCATGTTTCACGTAGCGTCATACTTACGTTAGTTTTCTTTAGGAAGTATTTGCTTTAAGTCACGTTAAGTTTTTTGCAAGTGGACAAGTGTTAGTGATGTTACCTAACCTTGCCGTTTGATTGTTTTATTTACTTTATTTGTTTTATTCTTTCACGGACTGTTTCGAATATTATATATTATTCACCCGATATTTTGGTTTTACGTGTAAGGCTGTGGTGTAAGTATGCATATTATAGCATTAACAATTGGGCTTATATGACAATTAATCCAGGTAGTTTTTCCTAAAGAAAAGTGATGCCATCGTGTCGTGTAAAATTTTTAATATGTGAGGTTGGTCATGATTCTGTGGGTTCCATTTACGTGCTACTTGTTAGTTTTGTATGTTCATTAAGTCGGCGCTTTGATTTATTTGGAAGCAATGTTGATGGGGGAAATTTGTAGGTATTTTACTTATGTTTATAAATCGACAAATGTAGGTTCTTAGTCTGAATTGAAATAATAGAAATCTATCTGAATAAATCATCCGTAGAACTCATTAAAATCTAATTTTATATTCGATAGCAAAGTATAGGTACATATTTTTCAGGTACCACTTTGGATGTCTCATCAGCATATATAAACATCGATGTACCACTTATGCTTCGGGGAAGATCTTTAACATAGCAGAGGCACCAAAACACAACTCTGCGGTACACCAACATAAAAGCCTTACGATTTGATAGATATCATAACATCCATTTATTTATATTGCCCCTGATAATTTAGGGTAATTTAGGATAATTCAGTATAGTTATTAATAAAAATGATCAACTGGACAGAAAGCCTTAAATAAATCAAATAATAAAACAGCAACTTTGAAATTCTTATTCAATTGATCATTAATACATTGCGCAAACTCAGTATAGGCAGTTTCAGTTGAAAAACCCTCCCTGTAGCCGTGTTAGGTACTAATAAGCAAATTAAATTTGGTTTTGAGAATTGAATTCCTTCAGAATTTCTACCCCAAAAGATACAATATTTTTCACTTTTGTTAATGATTAAATCTATTTTTTTTAACAACAGAAATGATCAATTTCATATCTTAATAACAATTCTTACGTATTAAATATTGTCGGCTTATTCATTTCCTGCATGGATTTGTGTTACATTAAACCAATAAGGTCACAATGATTCAATACGTGCATCCTGTTTTTAATATCTTTAAATCTCCTAGAAACATGTGAGCATAGGAAAATTTGATGTAGGTGAACAACAATTTAAATCAAACCTAGCAAAATTATTTCAAATTATTACATTTCAGACGTAACGATAGATCCAATCTATATGTATTAATAAACCTTTGCGCTAAAGCACAAACGACGATGTCGTAATTTCTACATTAAGAAACGAGGCATATTTCGAATTATACCTGTGTATGTGTAAATCTGTCATTTATATCACATATACTGTATGCTTAACCCCCATAGAATCAAGGAACTTTGTCGCAATGAAACACTTTCAAATTTTTTTGAGGAATTCGACTCTTAAAAAAAAAACCAGAGGCGGGGATGCGGTCTTAGCGTTTCATTTTTTTCGATCGCGGTAATTATGACGAAGGCTTTGTTGTCGTCCGACCACCGAATCGGTATATAAAAGATTGGGGAGGGTTCGTATCTCAGTCAGTGTGTCAAGTGAAATTAACAGCGCTTAACGTACCCGCAAGAGAAGAAACATGTTGAGCAAGGTATAATGAGCGTGTCTTGAATTTTAAGTGTGTCGTTTAAGATTAGTGCTAATTTTGGGAACGTTTTAATCACATTAATGTGGTTTCAGGTGGTTTTGATCTCAGTAATTGTAGCCTACACCCAAGCCGGTGTTTTATCCGGATATGGGTCATCGTACTCTGACGCGAGTCTAGATTTAGGACATGGATACGGGGGCGCCCTATTAGGTGGTCATGGCCTAGGTATAGCGGCCCCTTTGGTGGCATCACACGGATATGTTGGAGCCCCAGTACTTGCTCATGGCCACGCTAATCATGATGTCGATTACCATGTAAGTTTTCCATTACGGTGGAGCGATTCATATAGGGGATTTACTGTTTGCCAGAATGATGCATTTAATTTTCTTTAACATATCAGCAAAGATTGAATAGTAATTAGTAATGCACAAAAAAAAAACCAGGAATATAAAATACAAATTTATATTTTTCTAAACATCTGAGAAAAATCTAGATTCAACTTTTGCAAACCAATCTTTCACTTCTTTCCTGCAAGCAGATATTAATACTTCTATCACCAGCTCTGCACATCTGTCTAAAATCTACGTATGACTAACAAATTTTGCCAGATCTACCTATTTTGTTTAGGACATTTTGTACCATAGCTTTCAACGCTTCATCTGAGACGAACCGTTAAAGCAGATTCTATAAAGGTAGTCAATCACCAATTAGTTCTATCTATCAATATAACCATTCGTTTATGATTTTCAACTTTCTTATTCCTTTCTAAGTCTTCTCATATCCAATTTACCAACATGTTAGTTATCTGATAACATTATGAGTCAAATGTCTTCAAGTCTTCAAGTGAAACGCGAGTGAACTTTATGACCCTAGGTTTGGTCAAATTGGAATGTCCATAGAAAAGTTTTTCACTACGATCTTTTCATCCTAAAATGCGCTTGTCAATTAACCTATCATGCTTGAGAGCAACTTTTTTACATAGCTGTCTGCTTCGAGCCCAGTAGTAGAAAACTGGTCTGTGCCAATCCAATGGAATGACATGAAGCAATCTTCTTTTTATCATTTTCCAGTTTCCTCTTTACTCAATAGGTCTCAATTGAAGCCTTTGTTCATCTAAGAACTGTTTTACCAGTCTTTCTCCTGGTATCTTTTGGATTCATTGATATCCATTTGGATTCATTGTAGATTCGTTGATGAACTTTGTAACTTGCAATTTGATACTGCCCAAGGAAATACCAAGCTTTAGCAATCTTCATCTGCCCAAGATTTCTGCCACCTCATTCCTTTTCACACTCATCTGACTTGACACCCAAGTTAATGTTAATTTCTTTTAGCCAATGTTAACCTCAATAATTATAACACAATCCTAAACCGGCTGGCATTAACATTTAATTTATTAATTTAATTTAAATGTGTTGCCTTTTCCTTTTTGTTTGATTTTTTGACCTGTTTCTGTTTTTTCTTTTGTTTTCACTTACTAATTGAGGGCTTCGAGTATTGACTGACTGTCACAAAAAAAATATAGCGATGCTTTTAAATAACTCGGTTCATGTTTCTACTTCTCTGTAGCAGTAATGAATTGGAACAACCTAGGTCTTGTAGCACCCTTGCTTAAGCCAACCGAGATACTCTTTATAGGCGGGTTTCTAGCTCCTAGTTATCAATTTGAGAAACGTTATATTTATAGATCATGGTAACATGATCCTAGAAACATGCTGAGCGTCTTTGGCACAAGATAGTTCAAATTTTATGTGAAATACTAATGGCATACAGTTTTAGCACATATTCTATTAATAATTGCAGTTGCCTGCATGAAATTCTAGAATTTTAAATGGTCGTTGTTAACCAGAAAGGGTGTACTGATTTACCTGACAATCAAATTACTAAATTTGCTTCACTCATATCATGAAGATATTTTTGTTTTGCGCTTAGTAGTTTTGAATCAAATCTAAGAGGGCTAGAGGGTATTTTCTTAAAAACTATGTTAGATGATGTTTCTCTAAAAAATTTTGGGAATTAAATATTGAAATGATGACTTGTATTAATATGAAATAAGAATATGAACCATTGCACTGATTTACCTGTATTTCCTCTAGTTGTCTTAATATTTGCGGTACTTAATGGCAAAGATCTTCTGAAATCTTCAATTTTGTACCGATTATCTAAAGAGTTGATTTACATCACATATTAATTGCACATAAATGCATTCACGACCATTCCTAGATCTGAAACTAAGATTTTAAGAGTGATAGATGACAGTTTTCTCGGAAGTAATATTAAGGTTAAATAAGGAGTTTTCTATCACCTAAACCCGATTCATTGAGAAATTTAAATTTTAATTGCCTGTATTAGGCACCCCAGGAAAGCATCGTATTTTGTTAAAGTTTTACCAGCAATTTAAAAAAATTAAAACAACTCTTTAAAGAGAACCATGTAATTGTCGTAAATTTTAGGCTTACCCAAAATACCAATTCAACTATGGTGTTTCTGACGCCCATACTGGAGATCACAAATCCCAAGAAGAAGTTCGTGATGGTGACGTCGTCAAAGGTTCGTATTCAGTCCACGATCCAGACGGCACAATCAGAACTGTACATTACACTGCTGATGATCATAACGGATTCAATGCTGTGGTCACCAGATCTGGTCATGCTTCCCATCCCGCTACTCCAGTCAAAGCTTACGTAGGAGGCCCTGTGTACGCTGAACATGGTGGTGGCTATTATCACCATTGATTTCCTTCTGGTGTGAGGAGCAACAAATTGACCTCAATGAAGATTCTTCATTTCTTTTTGTATAATATATACTTTTTATACGTTCTTTTAACTTATGTTGTGCATGTAAATATTATGTTAGTTGTTGTGATGAATAAACGTTGATATTGTTTTGCATATAATAAAATAAAAGGTGTTTTATTTTAAAAGTAAATAAGATTAATTTTAGAATAACTGGCGCAGCGCGTAGGATTTAGTTGGTAAAAAAAATTAGATTAAAAAATCATATATTTTATTACATAATTCCTTTCACAATATGTACATTTATAAGTAAAATATTGTGATATAACGTAATTTTATTGTCCCAGTAATATTACCACTAAACTCCATACTAATTTGGCAACTTTCAACGGCTGAGTTACTAACATGTTAAAGGATGTGGAAATAACATAAAATTACTCTCTTAACATTTCCTGTCTTAAACATTTGTACATGAAAATTGCTTGTAAAAGCTACCTTTTTAACGCGGCGTTGCATAATAATCTATACGCTAATTAATACAATGCTATACTAATGCAGATGTAATGATCATGTTTCTAAAAATCGCTTCGCCGTGTAAATCAGTAATTGTAATCGTAAATCTGTTGATTATCTTCGCGCACTGCTTTATATGGGACGCTGTCGTAATTATTTTGGTAGGCAACTGGTGCGTGTTGGACCTGAAAACAGAAACTTAAAACAGTAAATAAATAATTGAATAATTTAATGTTGTTAACAGTTCTAAAAAAGAAAAGGTGTCAAACATGCTTTAAAATTAGTTTTACATACCCGGGTATGTTTTATGTTTTTAAATCGCTGTATCTCAGAAAATAATTACTGTGTTAACCTGAAATTTCATGATATCCTCAGCAGTGGTGTTTTCTACCTTATTCCTGGATTTGAGTAAAATCGGGGAATGGGGCCCGAGGATGTGGCCACTTTTTCATTCCTATCCCTTACGTCAACAGTTGCATACCTGGGTATGTATAATGAAATATATGAATGTTGCATGTTTATTGAATAAATAACAAAATAAATAATAAAATAAAATAAAGTTTTTAATAATAAACTAAAAAAATTCCAAATTCAATCACATACAAGAAAAGATTATAAAAATATTAATTACTAATTTTTCTTAAACGCATTTGTTACATTGCGGCATATTACTTGAATGTGCGGCACACACGGGCTTTTTGCATAACGTGCAGGATTTTCTGGTTGGCCGACGTTTTGTACATATGTAGCAATTACCTTTTGCTTTTATCCTACCAGTGCTGTCACGTTCTACCACGCTTTCATCTGCAGCACCTCACCTCTTACGCTCAAAGATATGGCATATATGGCTCCAATAGCATTGCGTGTGGAAAAAAAATTTGTAACGTGTTTATTTTTGGCTCTGTTTTCTATTTCTGGCTTTGCCAGTTGTTCGCTGAGGCTGTGCAGGAACATCCTACGGCGGCTTGTGGAAGCTTTTAACTGTGGATTATTTTCATAGTAAATTATGTATGCTGCAAGGCCAGCAATGTCTAGTATATTATAGAAGAAAGCCAAGGGCCATCTATTTGTTCGTCGCTTTGTTGAATATTCTGCTAAAAACTTGCCCATATTATCGACGCCACCTTTATATTTGTTGGAATCTAAGATCATGGGTGGCTTTTTCTTTGGACCTTGCACTTCGCATGAATAATGCATTGTGGAAAGAAGTACAACCGACTTATTTTTTTTTTTGGATGTAAGAGCACAAAGTAATATTGTTATTGAAACCAAATGTAGTGGACTCTACTTCCCTTCCTTTCGATAAAGCGAAATATGGTGGTACGAACACTCGTCTTCTATTCACTGTACCTAACATTGATAAACCGCTGTCCATCATTAAAGTTTTCGCTAAGTTATAACTGATGAAGAAATTGTCACAAACAATATTCCGTCCACTTCCACGAAAAGATTGACGCACAAGTCCTTCACTACTCTCTCGCCTACGTTTTTTTCCCGTTCGCCGGATGCGGCCAATCCGGTATCAATTTGTCCTTTCATTGGATAGGACGAGATGGAGTCACATACCCACCATACTTTAATTCCGTACTATATGGTATGCATTGGGTAGAGCCAGTACCACCACGGAAGGCATACAACTGCATTAAAAATAAGTCCGTTATGGCTGCAGCTTTGTCGGTTTTTTTACGCTGTTGACGTGTGTTCCCGTTGTCGAAACGTATAAAGCGACTTATCTCCCAAAAACGCCGCACACTCATGGAAGCTCAATATAAAGGATGTGAGGTTGTTTTCCATAAGTCCTTAGTATGGACGTAACCAGAATGCGTAACACCACCCAACAAAAGAAGACCCAAATATGCACCAAACAGATTTTTTGTTAACACTTTCCATGTACGTGGTTCTTTTGTTGGATTTTTAGCATTATAATCTTCGTAGCAACAATTTGCTTTTCTGTTTGTCTCACGAACGATAATGTCACACATTTCATCGGACAGTATTAACTTGAATGTTTCTACAATGGACAGACCTTGCGTTCTTCGTACTGGCCCGTTGTTTCCAGATCTCAAAATGTTGTGTGTACGTAATCTTGCAGTTTGTGGTAATGCCGTAGACCAAATTGTTCCATCCTTACTTGTAAAATTTACTCCATTTTCACTTGAGGTATCATCAAATTCTTCATCATCTTCTGTTTCTTCCTCAAAGTTGTATTCTGGTAACTGGACTTCTTCTATGTCGGAGTCGTCCTGAGTTACATCAGCTACGTTTTCGTCTTCATCACTTTCACATGCTAATATTTCATCACCACTATTTTCTTCTTTTAACTCTTGTAACCTTTGTCTAATGTATTCTTGTTGCTTCTCAAAATCAAGGGCATTAACTTGTCTAGGAGTAAGCCATTCACCATCTGCCATTTTTATACACTGTACTACCGAATGTCACAATACTCTTCTTTAATTAATTTTTGATTCAGAAAAAAAAACTACTGTAAGCAATGATGCGCTTTTAGCAGGTGTTTGCTAACAACTGATTGATTTTTGCTAAGAGTCCCCTAATTCCAAAACTTTGTAAACAAATAAGCATCAATGTAGCAACAAAACACAAACAAAACAATACTTAAACAGAAACAAAACAATGCAACTACAAAACATGAGTAAAATCAAATAAACACAGAAATAAGCTTAGCAACAAAAGTAATTCCTTACAAAATATATGAACATACCCGGGTATGCTTCTGTTGACGTATGTATAATTTTTTATCTGTTGACATAAAGGTTAAATCAAAATTTATGCATTAAAGTGAAAATTCCGTTGATTTGAACGTAATTAGATTTTTTGTTCAAATAACTTATTTACTTGACTTTGAGACACCCTATGCAGTTTTTAATATTCTATAATGTCTAGATCCACAAAAAAATATGAATATCTAAATGCCATTTAACAAAAATTAATAAATCCAACGTAAATATTTGTTTGAATTGATCAAATTTACTGTGCATACTTTCGTCATGAGAAATTAAATCATTCGTTTTTAGAAAACATTTTATTAAAAATAGAGTGTTGTATGTAGAAATATATATGCCCAAATATCATCCTTACAATATTTCCGATATTTCTATTGACATTTTGACAATCCCAAATTGACAGCTTAAACGTCAAAATATGAAGCAACGATATTCTTGTCAATTACAACATAATCTTCTCATTCTAAAAACGTCAAACCTGCATACAATATGTTATTTATTATCGCATTGGAAAAATAAATTAATAAATAATAACCAACGTCTTTTCTCGCATAAAACCTTTTTGATTATTCAAAGTGATCGCAAATTTTTAGATTTAGTGCGCGTATAAAAGTTTTTCTTTACCGAGTCCGCTGCAATTCCTCCAGTTTGGTGTTCTCGATTCCCATCTCGGAAAGTAGCGCAAGAAGGCCTTGGAGGTATGTCATACACCGGCACCATTATACAATTCGCCACCGTAACCGACAATAACAAAAGAACCAGCGAAAAAAACATCTGAAAATCACCACATCCTTATCCGTTTTGCGCAGCCTAGAGCGACATCGACTAATTCTATTGTACGATGTGATCGAACACGACGTCTGCATACAACCTACGTACCTTTTCAATCTTCGCAGCAAAACGGGTTCGTTTCTAACAAAGGACAAGCGGTAATTGCGTCCCATCAAGTCAAAACGCTTTTTTTATATGCGTATCTAATGCATATCCTTGACGCATATTAATTCGTACCGGTGTTCTGTGCAGAAAATCAGGGGTGCCTTGAAAGCGATTTGTGCATTATTGTGTGCGTATCTTGAATGAATATCTTCAACGCAGATGAAGTTATTATAATTTTTCTCTTAATTAATTGCACATTTCATAAATGTTTATACATTGCGGACTGTATGTTTTTTTATGTGGGAATAATAGCGGTTTTTATGCATAGAGAATGCATGGTTTGTTAGATGTTTAGTCAGGCATCCGACGTTTCATTACGACATAAAAATTCACGATTAAGATAATTGGAATAAAGGAATTGTGTATAAAATAGAAACGTGAAACTTATACGCAGAAAAATCTATACCCAGTTTAACGTTTAAAATATGGTTAATAAAGTATATTCTGAATTTAATTATGCATCTATTTAAGTCAATACAAATAAAGTCGAATAAGGGTGATAGTAAACTGCGACCTGAAAGACCTGTTTGTCCCCTATTCTTACTGCATTTACAGTTGGCCGTAATAATAATAATATTTTTTTTTATAAATATTATTATTAATAATAATAATAGTAATAGTCTTTATTGTATAATTCGGAGGTAACAATAAATGTATAAGTAAAAAACAAGTTCAAAAACAATGGTTTCATTGACATACACATTGACGCGCAGGCGTAATAATAACTCATGGCCGGCCGATGCCCCCTGTAATTGGCGAAAGCTGTTGGGGGATGTAAAGGCATGAATTATTATTATTATTATAAATAAGTTAAATAAATATAAATGGTGAACTCAAATGCAATTTAAATTCATTTTTGAACCTGAACTCCAAATTAAACTTAAACCAGCGAATCATACAACCACAAAGGTTCAGATTAACTCTTCTTACAACTTAAACCTTGACTACAAAAAAATAAATATATATGATCTAATACTTTAACTCATAAAAAGAAAAACAAAGCAAAAATGTGACTCTATCTATTGTGCTCCCACTTTTAACTAATAACAGATCCCACCGATAAATAAACCCATCCCAGCTACACCTGTAAATATAAACTAAACGCAATGTAAACCGAAATCCCATAACAAAAGAAAAGCACACATCATCGGGTGCATGGAACGTTGCGCTCACACTGTGACATAGACCGGACATTTTGGGTGTCCGTGGGTGTACATATATGCGAGCATTTCATTTCATTCTTTTATATACGCTTCATATGTCCTTACTACCTACTTCTTAAAGACAATGATGACATGACAATGTTTTTATTTTGATTTTTATAAGCTATTAGACACTCTTAATAGTTAAGGGTAGATTAGTGTTGAAGTGGTATGCACCCTATTATTACCTAATCTATTATAATCCTTTTTATGCTAGAAAGTGCTATTTATTTTTTTTCGTCTTAATTAGGCGTTAAATTAACTAATTCTTGGCGCATATAGGAACTTATCATATGTTTGTTATGAACAGCATATTTTTAAATTAAGCATTGATTTTTATGTCTGAAATTTCTCACCAAAAACATAAAATGAATCATGATTTTAACCAATTTGCACCTTCAAACGCGCTTCTCGGACAAACTGCTTTTCTTGGTAGGAAAGTTCTAGTGAATAATTAAGTAAATTAATTGAAAATTTACGTATCTGCACTGAGAGAAATAGATAGTACTCTTTAACATAAATATAGTATACTTTAATATATTTTATAGCTCCTATAGGGACAATCATATTTTATATTACCGGTGACAATATCTGTATAGTAAATATCTGTGAATACTTTTTATTAACTCGTATGGTAAAGTGTACTATATTTGTATTATTAATTTGAGCATACATGTTAGTAAATGTGAAAAAAATGTCTAGTAGCGCTGACTATATTTGATAATAACTGTTAACAATGAAAACTATAATAAATATAGTTTAATAATTTTTAATTATAATTAATTAATATAATTTGATTAGCCGGTGACAGCCGGGCGAATTGCCGTCGTATCGGGCAGGATTGCGGGAATCAGACCGGCCCGTGTACTGTAGAGTACTACCGGTATTGAAGCGCCTCGTAATTCTCGTCTGTGGGCGATTGTCCACAGTACTTTTTACACGACGTTAACCGTGTATAAGCATCATATAGATATTACGCAGCCACATTTACCGATCACAATTTACATTGAGTACGAATTTCAAAGATTATGAAACAAGCGTAGCGCCATCTTTACGACAAAAGCTGTAGTATCACATATTTATGTAGCTAAACCAATTATGAGTATTATGATATTCCTACTATATAGATATAAAACTATACAGCATTCATTTCATTCCATCTCATTATTAATGCCGTTTCCAATAATCAAAGTAAGGTGACTGTTGCAAGCACCTAACCTAACCTAAATAAACACAACACAGTAAATTTGCTACACCTGTTATTATAACTGTCTTCACTACATTATATGCAATTTATTATATTCACTTGTTGTAAAATATTGTAAAACATTTCACTATATTTTGTAGAAGATTGTCACACAATATTTTTAAACAATTTTATTGCTTTTTTTGTAACCGTGATATAGGAAAATGCAACGCCGTTGTTCTAAAATTTTGCACAATAGTAGGAATTCTTACTACAATTTCCGTCAAACAGTGAAGTGTAAATATTACAACATGGATTTTTCTGTGTGCAGACACAAACATGCACCGACACGAATACGTACACCTGTATCACACGTACATAACACGTGTGAGTGGCAATACAGCTTATTGGTCGATTTCTTCGGTAAAGATCGACAATGAATAGAGCAAGGGGTGGGAAGAGCGTTACGAACATTTATGTTAGAAATTGAATATGCATCGAATACCTGGTAACATCCAGATTTTACCTCTTACTATAAGCATGGTAACATCTGGTTATTTTACTCTTAATACCCCACATATTGTCGTTTTGACAATAATTATCTTACTAATTAACATAAAGAGATTTACTATCTACTTTCTACAATCCATTTTTCTCAGTGTGGACATAATTGGCAACTGTAGCTCAATTACTTCTTCAAATAACAAATCATATACCCTCATTTCAATTTTTAAGCAAAATTTATTGAAATTACCTCGCCTGTTTCGGATTTAAACGAATTCCTTCGCAATAGTCTAATCTATACCTTTCAAAATTGCGTCAACCAATCTAAGAATAACTTCTTACAAATCCTTACGAATTCCTGCCCCAGAAAATCCTAAGATCTATATAATCAAAAAGCAATTTATGCGTAATAGATCCCAATGATCCAAATGATCCAAGCGTATCCTTGATATGATAGAATGATTACACACTACACGACTTGCGTTTTACGTAATTCCGACTGGGGCGTCGATCTACAAAATCACTCGAAATCGCAATATAATAACTTCCTCCATGCTTCAACGATAGCGGTAATTGATACTTGACATTCGTCGAGCCTTTGGCTATTTAGCAAGTCTTGCGTACAGCATAAGTATGGAAATAAGCACGTATTACATCGCAAACGCTACAATACTTTACTATTTTAAACATAACACTTTCATATAACGCAAGCAGACTTAATTAACATGGTGTGTTTCTGAGTATAAGGTAAAAGACAATTTTTCTTTTCCGTATTTTCAAGCGAGTATAAAAGAAGCTGCGATAGCCATGGTAGCATCAGTACTCACCAGGAAATAGACGAAAGAAGTGTTGAAAATGTTGGCTAAGGTTTGTGTTCGATTCTCGTGACCACCGATAGTGATTCAGTGATATTTGCAGATCTCAATAGTTTGTGCTGTGATCTCCATCGGATCCTGCGGATACATTAGCGGATACGCGGAGGGGGGGTACAATTCGTTTGGAGGAGCTAAATCTTACGCCAACAATAAGCTCCAATCCTACAGCGGCTACAGCCATGGTGATCTCAGCTATGGAGGACACCACGAAGAATATGTACTTATTCCACTCATCCAAAAAGCAATTAATTACAAATTTCTTTTAGGCCTACCCCAAATACAGCTTCAATTATGCTGTGGACGACCCTCACACTGGCGATCAGAAATCCCAACATGAGGAACGCGATGGTGACGTCGTTAAGGGATACTACACCTTGAAGGAAGCAGACGGCAGCACTCGTACTGTTGAATACGTGGCTGATAAACACAACGGTTTCAATGCCGTAGTGCACAGATCTGGTTATAGTGGACATCCGGTTTCGTATGGTGGCCATGGTGGTTTCGAAAAATATTGATCTTTGTAATTTATGCAATAAAAAAATTTAAATTAAGTTCTTTTTTATTTTTGATATACGCCAATTGAAGTTAGATCCGTAAGTAATTATTATTTGTAAGGAAGGAATTGTAGGGATTGATGGAAAACCTGAATTCTAATTTTTAATTCTTCATTCATTCCTGAACATTTTCAGAAAATGGACTCG
Source organism: Cetonia aurata (assembly GCA_949128085.1). Taxonomy (NCBI): domain Eukaryota; kingdom Metazoa; phylum Arthropoda; class Insecta; order Coleoptera; family Scarabaeidae; genus Cetonia; species Cetonia aurata. The sequence goes on along the minus strand of OX421884.1, from coordinate 62,516,512 downwards.
ATCAATTTTAGCATTTTTTTAATTGCAATCGGTGCATCAGCATCTATAATAGTACTAACATCAATACAATTCGTTAACGATAGTTTATCATGCTGAATATTGTGTGGCACAATAGCTGTCCTGTACCACACTACTGAAGAAGTTCGCGAAACTATCCACTATCGCTCCTTGCTCAAGACTTCATTCGACAACCATGTCCCAACGATACCAACAAAGTCAAAAGGACGCTGTGGAGATACGATAGAAGAAATTGTCTCATTTGGTTCTGAGACCCCAAACATTCTGAAAATAGCTGCTATTTTCATTTATTTTCATTTCACTTCAGCAGTGATGAGTAATTTACTATTTCAGAATTAGTATTAGATAGATAGATAGATAGATAATTTTATTGTCAGAGACCTCCGATATCGACATTGTCATGGTTACAACAAAGGTTATTAAAAAGTAGTAATTTTTGTGATAATAATGATAGGAACAATACAAACAAAACTACGGAAATAATGAAACAATACGACATAATAATAGACATTCAACAAATTGAAAGCCGATTGATGGTCCTAATGACTGAGTGAAATGCATTATGTACTGATGAGCGTTAGTTTAAATTATTTGTTAAAAATTACAAGAAATTCAATAATGGAGTACACGCAGATAATAGTAATGAAAACAATAGTAGTAGTAAAAATATCAATATTTAACATAACCATTTAGCGAGCTGCAAGTCTAGATTATTTGTCAAAGATTACAAGAAATTCATCAATGGAATACACGCAGTAGAACACTCTTTTTTTTTTAAGTTTAGGGTTTTGAATAGCCTTCAAATCGCTCGAAAGCAAATTAAACAGCTGGGTACCCATTGCGAGATGGGCAACCACTCCTCTAATACCGTAGCACTCGAGTTTTTCAATTAATAATGAGTGATTAACACAGTTATTAATACATAAAACATAAACATGAAGCATGTATTACAAAATTTTGATATAAAAGTAAATGTAACAATAAAGATTTTAATGTAAGAAAAAAATAACAACACAAGTACAAAAATGTGGAGTCCACATAATTTCATCTAAAGATAAATTGAAAAATCCGAAAAAGTATTATTTCCTAGTAGAAATTCATTTACACAGTAAACTACTTTAGAAATTAGGGACACTGGACCAAACAAACCGGTGCCGGATCTGCTGAAATGGGTTTCGTTTAAGCATCGAAGACTGGACTACTACCTTAACCAGGTTCTGATGGGCCATGGAACTTTTATATGAATGCAAGAAGCGGATCCGAGCTTTCGGATAGCGGAACCGGATCTGAGGCTTCGGATGGCGGATCCGGATCTGAAGTATCGGATAGCGGATCCGGATCCGAGGTTTCGGATAGCGGATCCGGATCCAAGGATTCGGATATTCGAATAGTTTTGGATCCGGATATCCGGATCTCAATTTTGTCGGATATCTGCAGCACTAGTTTTTAGCGAGTTTGCCTGGCAGATAAAAGGGAGTCCCACACTATCATGCTGCAAGTGAGGTAAGCGCATGATGTCCATAAAGGATTTTCCACCGACAAAAAGAAATTAATAGTAGACACAAAATTCCCATAATGGCATAAATGAAACTGTGTAAAAAGTAAACACTCGACCAAAATATTGATTTCGATCATTCACGTTTTTCTGCGAGGATATCGCTGCGGAGAAGATATTCTAATATCTAATTAAAACAAACACAAAATCAATTTTGCTTAATCAATTTTTTTATTTGCGTTTTTTATAAATTTACATTCGTCATTATAACATTTAAATTTACCAAAATTTAATGCTAATACCGATATTTTCTGTCGTACGCGTAATTGTTATTTTTATTATTATAAGTATTGGGATGTTGGGCGACTCCATCTTTAGAAACGACCGCATTAAAACCATCTCTATCATTGGCCGTATAATCCACAGTCCTGGTCGTACCGTCGGCTTCTCTAAGAGAGTACTGCCCCTGGACAACATCACCATCTCTCGCTTCCTGCTGTTGTTTCTGATCACCAGTTATCGGGTCGTTCACAGAGTAGCTGAAACTATATCTGGGATACCCCTGTAACAAGGAAAATACCTGATAGATTCGTTTTGTCAAAATAGATTTAGTATATTACATCTTGATCGTTGCCATTGTTGTATCTCCAGTTGTTATTATCGTATTTGCCATATCCATCATAATTATTGCGTCCGTAATAACTGTTTGCGTAAGATTCTAAGTTTGAGTTAGCGGTGGAGGTGGCTACACCACCATAAGTATAGCTGTCGTAATTGTTGTAACCTAAAGGTCCTCTATAATCGGGATTATTGCCTAAATGTCCTCTATAACTGCGACTGTAATCCAATGATGTAGAGGACCATTGACCTTTATTGTTACCTAAACGTCTGGAGCCTCCATAATTCCATAACCTGTTGTTATTATAATTGCCATAACCATTGTTGTATGCACCAGAAGCGCCATAGTAATTGTTATACGGTGCCCAGTTTCCTGGACGGTTGACACCAAGACTATTTGAAGAGGCTCCATATACTGACGGCAAGCATACCGCAAGAGCAAGCAGAAAAACCTAAATTTCATATCGATTATCCATCTAATCTAAAATAAAACTATAAGATCTCACCTTAGCAAACATTACAGCTGGCTACGATATCTTTATCAGGATTGAACACGAGAAGCAATGGCATACCCGATAAGAACAACCTGGGCTTTATATATTGGATGATACACATTTGTAATCGAAACAAAGCAACATAAGCTTACGTAATGAGAACCTTCCCCATATATTTATAGGAGAAGTTAAATATAGTGATTACAAACGTTGAATATTAGCTAAAAAAATATGAAAAATGTATGATCAATTAAACCGATTTAGCCAAGCGTGATATGATAATGACATTCGTGTGGCAAAAGTATGGATATAACTGCGACGAGTTAGACAAACAAAAAAAATAAAACAATATAACTTCGAAGCCTACTAATTGCTTAATAAATTAATTAGTCGAATACATACCATTAGCTTTATGTGCGAATTTCACAGGAGCTATAATCCAAAGCGACTGGCCAATCAAGGCTATATTTAATATTGTGATTGTAGGTACTATAAATATAATACCATTCCAATGTATGCGAATAAAAGACATATGCATCATTTACATAAATGTAAAAATATGAATGTATTCCTTGATAGTGATATACTATGCAACTGTTGCACCTGCATGATATTTTTAACAAATAAAAAAGAATTTCTCTGAGAATCTTTTACGTCAATAATAATCAATAAATACAAACTCTAGAGAAATAATAAATCAGCCGTCTAAATGCAAAACTCGATGATTTACATTTTTTTTTTGGAATTTCACTTTTATAGTCCATTAAATCTTTCATCCAAAGGCCTACAACCCAGTGTACATATTTAGTGCAGAAGCCAATTTCTTACATGGTATTAGTGCATGTCTCCGTCATTGAGAGTGGTGCCCAGACCTCCCGATGAAATTTTAATGGATCACCCATATGTTAAAGTCATCGGGATTGCGCAAGCGCTTGGCACAATAGCGCATGCTATGGTGTCAAGCGCATGCTATGATGTCGAGCGCTTGCACTATTGCAATTTGCTTGTCAGTTAAATTTTAATTACAATTGACTTCGCTGATTACTGTTGTGTTGTGTATGTAGTATTTAGTTTTCATTCGAATCATCACTTTTAATTTGTGTATACGCTTGATACTAACTAATATTAAGTACCTATCTATTATTGTAGGGATGACTACACAAAGAAGGAATTTTATTAAGAAAGGTAGGACAAACGAAAAAGCATTTTGTACAATCTGCAAAATATACATTTGTGTAACTCACGGAGGTAAGGGCAATGTCAAACATTATAATGAGACGACTAACTGTTATCTGCATCTTCGTCGCGTAACAAATAGATAGTTTCTGTGTGTCAACAATCTACAGCTGGAACGAAAGCAATCGCTATCATTAGAGATATTTAAGCGCCATATTCTGTGACTCAGTGTGTATCGAATTTAGAATCTGCCTCGTTTCATGATATCGGTACCAATGCGAGCAATCACAAAGCAGAAGAACTATTTCCGATAACTATTCGATTCTCCGATGTGAAAAAAAGATATACAAACAAAATTATTAAGACTGCAAGCTTTACCAGATAAAAGTTCTGATACTATTTTAAATTATTGTTTAAAATCATTAAAAGACTTAAATATTTCCTCGGGGAAGTTAGTGACGTTCCGTGGTGACAACAAAACACAAATTTTGGTGGAACTGAAAGAAAAGGGCCGTGCAATATAGCAAATAGAGGTTGTTGGTTTTTCTTTTATATTGGTGGCTTTTTCTTAGATCCAAACCTCGAACTAGAGGACAATTTAAGAACCTTTTATGAGGGAGTTGAAATGTTCTACAAGACTACTATCGCCTACATTGGAAAACGAACAACTTGACAACTTTCTAAGCATGCCAGTATTATTGCTGCCAGTCCCAAGCCTGGTGAAATGCGAGAAGGTGACCGGCGGCGGCGCTTCGCAACACGTATCTATCGTGAGAAACTGAAAAATTGCGAATATCTCCAAAACCATTGGAGATAGACACAATGATACCCATATAAAATCGAAAGAAAATTAAATTTTACGTCCATTTATGTAAAAATTGCTATACCGTTCAATTTAAAAAAATCAAGTTAGCCATGATTTTAGAGTTCGAAAATTACAGATCCCTATTTAATAACGCTGTAATTTAAACGCAACAATTTTAAAATAAAAGACGAGTGCTGTTTCATGCTTAAGCGAAAACCGAAAACCGCATCTCTCTAACTTTCATATTTTCCGAGATATTTCCAAACACCGAAGACACTGCAAATGTCACTTTTTTCGAAAAACGTCATGTAATTCGGAAACGGTACAACTTAGCCCCAATGTATCCCTAACGTATTGTTATTTAAATTTAACCAGGAATCCAAAAGTGCAATAATATACAGGGTGTTCTATTTAAAATAATAAAGTTAGTATTTACTTCCGGTACAACCGGAAGTTCGCCATTTCTGCAACTAATTTTAACATGTGTAGAATATGATTCCAGACAACATTTATTTGAAACATTTTTTCGAAAAGACAATAATAAATCGGCTAGGGACCGTTGCATCTTAGGCTGGACACCCGGTATAAGTATGTTATTAAACTGGGTGTTAAATTCCAGTTCTCCAGGCATAGAAAAAGCTGTTGTGGAACACTCTTACATATCTTCAGACAGAGTCCAGAGCAATACATCAAAATAATAGAGGAGTGGGGAGGTGTCTCCCAACCTGTGAGTAGATCTTCCAGTACAGGACTGAAAATCAAAAGTCCAGATATTATTGCTTCTGGGTATAACACTTCTATTGTAACGGAATATATGTTACAATATGTTTCTAAAGCATTATAAAATTATTTTTTCTTTGATTACCTTTGATTACAATTATCAGTGCTTCGTAAAATTTACTACAGAGTTACACACCTTCGCCTTTTTCACACAGACGAGTAACTCCGTTTAATTACCAACTTTACCCAGCTAAAACGTGAAATATGAGTCGAGGTAACGAAATGCAATTATTTAATTTCGAACTTTCTATTATACATCGTATACTTTGTACATACGTGCGTATATGGTAATTTGCAATAATTTTTGTGTAACAATACACTTCGATTTCTTCCGTATTTAAACTGAGGATCCTCGTATAAAAGTCGAGGTACGAGTGCCGAAAACGCAGTGAGTGGTCATCGTCTAGCGTGGACTATACAACTGAACCTGATTCCATAATCACCATCAAAGGAAAATGTTTGCCAAGGTGAATGTAGTGCAGTGCTTTAATTTAATAATTATTTTGGTGTTATTATAAAACCTCGAGTGAAAAGTGCAAGTTGAAGTCCTTTTTTTTCATTGTAGATTTTGATTTCGTGCCTGCTCGTGGCTTCCGCCTACGCTGGATATCTTAACAGCTATGGTAATTACATCGATGGAGATGGTGCTACTTCTCAAGCGAACTCTCATTTAAATTCTTACGGAGGTGGAAATTCTTACGGTGGATACGATGACAGTTATGATAAAGGAGATACCTATGTATGTTTCCACCCTATTTATTATAATATATATCTTCAAATAATTGCAATAATTTTTTTTGTTTCTGACAGGCTTATCCTAAATACAATTTCAACTACGATGTCAACGACCCACACACGGGTGATGAAAAGCAACAACAGGAGGAACGGGATGGTGATGTCGTAAAAGGTTTTTACTCACTGAAGGAAGCTGATGGCACTACCCGTACCGTTCAGTATCAAGCCGATAAGATTAATGGATTCAACGCTGTGGTTACCCGATCTGGACATGCCAATCATCCAGCTTCTTACGAAGGAGGATATGGAAAATACTAATGAATAATGTGATATTTGTAAAATAATAAAAATTTGTAAAAATCAACCGATGGAATGCATTTTTTTTTAATAACCCAAAAAGACATTATAATATTAAATTTCTTTTGAGGCGCAACTTATATCCTCATTACAGCCATTTACTTTCAAAAAAGGATAGATGCATATGTAAGCTCTGTTTTTTTTTTATGGTGAATATTTTCAAGGAAACCACAAATATAATCAGGTAAATTAAATAGTTTATATTAAAATATGAATTCTTCAGCAGTAATACATAAACACAATCGTTAATCGTGGTTCAAAAAGAGAAAATAGTAAAATCAACTCTCTAACAAAGGAATAGTCGTCTTATTGAATTAAAAAATTAATTATTTGTCTTGTATTTGTAATTACATAAGACTTTATATAAAAAACATATGCTGTTAAACGTTCTTCTGAAGTAATAATCTTTCATGACCGAAATTCCTTGGTGGATAGATATTGTCTAGTATGAACCATAAACACTTTACGAATCGCTGTTGCCCATATTCTAGTCCTCGTTTTTGCGCCAAGTAATACGGACACTAAATTAAACTAGCGTTCTCCAATCGACTACTAGCGAATGACAAATCCTAAGGTTTTCAATTCTCGACTGGAAATTTGCTGAATATGTTCATTGAAATTAAGTTTTGAACCGAACCATACGCCTAGACCTTTAATAAGGCTAGCACGATTAAGATCTAAGAGATCAATTTGGTAGTAATTGTAATTGGTCGAATTCCAAACTTCTGGTGAATCTCATGACTCTGCATTAACTAATGTTTAAGGGCTGGTTGTGAACCTCACACCAATCAAAAATGCTCCTTAAGTCTTCTTATTGTCCATAGATCGAAATATCTTTAGATCATCCACAAAAAGTAGTTTTTCTGAAGTAATGATATCGACCAAATCGTTAATAAATGTGATAAATAACAACGGTCTCAAATTGGAACCTTGAGGTACGCTAGATGTCGCAATACAATGCGTGGAGGAGTACCTGTTATAAAAAAAAAAACAGGTTAACTTCTTCGAGGTAGGTACGAAAGAAAGAAATCCACCAACGAAGTGCTGAAACCAATCTCTTGCAATCTGGATGGACTGATGCCATGGTGTATGTGGTCAAAAGATTTGAAAAAATAGGTGAAAATCAAATCCACTTGCCCACCTGGGGCAAGAGGTATTCATGAAATATAGCCAAGTTGATGATAGTAGAACGGCCCAACATGAAACCATGTTAGTACGGAGTTTTAATTGATTTAATCGGAGGACTAATTTTGGTGCAAAGTAATAACTATTTCAAACATTTTAGCAAAGTTTGATAATCTGGCGATGGGTAGTCTATCAACACCACCATTCTTCAATATGGGTATGGTTTTGGTAATTTTCCATATAGTTGGATAGGCGGCACCAAATTAAGGATTTTAGTTAGCGGTACAGCTAAAACATCTGAGCTATCCTGAATAAAAATACATCCGAGCCTAATCATCACCAGTTGTTGGTCGATCTTTAAGCCTCTTAGGACGATTTTCATAATATCACTTTAGACTTTTAAAGTAACTTTAAATTAAAGTTCAGGTAAGGAATAAATAGGAAAATTGCCATTAATGTCCAAAAGAACATCAGAATCATGAAATAATTTATCTTTATAATCTTTTACTTTAATATTTAACAAAATTTTTTATTTTTAAAATCAGAATTTTTTTTTAATTTGAAAATTTTCATATCAGAATACCAACAAAAGCAGTGAAAGGGATTTTCCAACGCTAGAGACGGACTTGAGTTTCCGCCTACTAGGCGTCATCAGGGTCACTCCGAGTGCATACCCACTTTCATATGGATCGATATCCAAGACGTCAAAATCAATCCGGATTACGGAAGAATTGTTTTGGGAATGGTTGAAACATTTTATGATACCTACAAATGCCGCAAAGGACAAATCCGTTCCTCTGATTGTCACATTCCCTGAAAAGTTCCAATTTCTGCCGTCAAAATGATATAATTTGGCCCTTTATGAGAGAATTGGAATAAAAGAGAATTGAAGATACAAATGCCAATCTGAGCTTATCAGCAAATGTTAAACATGTGTTATTGCTTAAAGAAGTCGAAAAAGAAGAACGAATTAAATTCAATAATAGTTTTAGTGACGATTCAATTTTTTTTTTCTAAACAATAAAACAAATGAAATCTAGTTATGTATCTTCTCAACTAAATCCTACAAAAGTAAATGACCTTCTCTCAAATTAATTTGTATGCCTCTTCGATTAAAGGAAGTCACAAAAACCAAATATTTTCTCAAGTGAGTGCAGCTTCCATATAAATGTCAGTCTAAAGCTAACAATATTATCTATTAGCACGTATCTTAGCTTGCAAAATTAAATAATTCTCTCTTTAGAATAGTTTAACTCCAGCTTAAAAATATTAAAAGCACTTCGTACGAACACAATACTCGATTTTAATAGTTTGAAGATATATTTCTAAAATTTCATTTGCATAATTACCATATTCAAATTATCAGACCCGAAACTCATATACCGAAACCTTTATTTTAAAAGTTTTCAAGGCCTCATTGCTGCATATACGGATATACGCTGTATCTTACAACCAAATATTTCAGCTAGCCGTAATAAATCTGACATTGGTCAATACCCACAATGCATAAACGTGCAAAATTATAAACTGTATACCCTAATATATTTACCATGCAGAAATAGCTAGCGTATATTCAGACTGGCCGGCCAAAAAGAAACTTTCCAAAAATATATCATATTTATTCCTTCAATGTTGTAATGGTTCTTCTTCATACTTCACAGGCTTTTGTGCAGTTTACCTCATCGAATAGATGTACTCATTTGTATATAAATAGTACAGTCAATATGTAGATTAAACAGTTGTATCCAATCTGCCGAATGCTAGATACACCAATCGCTTTGAAGATGCTCACCAAGGTTTGTGAAACGATTTAAGTGGACATGAAAATGTCCACATTAATGTGCAAATTTGCAGATTCTAATAGGAGCAGCTTTAGTTACTTTAATATGTGCTGGTTATATAACTGACAGCAATAATTTGGAGTTGATGACTTCCGATCACGCAAAAAAACATGCTGAAGAGAGAGACGGTGACAGAGTAAAAGGGCATTACACAGTTAAAGAAGCAGATGGAACTATACGAACTGTACATTATACTGCCGATAAAGCTAACGGATTCAAGGCTGTTGTGACATTATCTGGTCAACCGAATATTGAAAGTAGTGATTTGGATGTAGAAATTAAGTTTTGAATAGTACCAGTGTTGATTTGCTAAGCTGTGATAGTAGCTATAATGTTTTTTTTTATTATTATTATTATTATTACTGTGTGTTGTTATGATTTTTATATGCATGTTATAATAAAACGTTCTTAAATAAATAAACGTGCATTTCATGGGATATCCCAATTCTCCATGACCCATGAGAAGGAAAGTTAGATAGATATTCTTTGTTAAGTGGACGTGTTAAATGCTTTAACATGAGGAAAATATTGTACATGCATGGGATATTAAAGCCAATTAAGAACACCTTAAAATGATTATAGATTTTATTGGTATAGTACGAGGAAGCAGTTGTTCTACAGCATGAGCTTTGAGAGTCGGTTTAGGATAATCTTAGATTGCTGAATATTCCTTAATGCGAAAATGCTCATAACTCTTTATAGTTTTTGAGATAACAAGCAACTATCAATGATGATCATAAGAACACAAATAGTACAACACAATTAAAGATGTTTATTCCATACGTTGTTTACCACGCTTCTAAAACTTTCTAGATCTAGGAAAAACTGCGCGGTAGATCAATCAGAAGAGAATGGCTTGTGGGTATATCTTCTCGTATATGTCTCCCCGTATGTATCCGTAGAACTATGACTGCAGCGTACCAACCCATAGAACAGCACTTTTTGAAGAAAGTCCGAGGTTAATGTGCATCAAGATTTATAATAAAATACCAAACAATATTAGAAATCTGAAAATTCACAGGTTTAAAAATTACTTAAAAACATATCTGTTGAACAAATGTTACTGTGTTGACTCTATATGTTTTATACACGTTTAATCCTAATGTATTGTTAGTTTCATGTCTATTTTTATTGTAAATTTCATTTGAGGGTGCTCATATCTTGTTCTGTAGTTCGATAAGATGTCACGGTAACTCTAGCCTAATGATTTGAGAAGAGGTTGCAATGTTTGCATTTCAAGGTCATCATCACTGCAAGAGGTGCTTGGAAACGCACTGATAGAAAAATAGCTATCATTAACGTGGCTTTTCAGGTCACTTCAAATCGTCGGCATTCCAAGGTTGAAACCGCTTCCGCCTTTTTGCGTATGAGTTGCACAGCCAGGTCAACTTCAAACATTAGTTACATCAGCAACTATCATAGAAACCGCGGCACCATCTATTCTGCAAGAATACCTTTACCCTGGTTTTTTTAAAATATTCTGATTTTCATGTTTATTATATTTTCAATTTTTTTATTTTTGTTTGTGTGAGGAGAAAATTCTTTATGGGTCATTTGATCTTCGCGTGGTAGCGTGAAACTCTCCGAGCGCTGCCTACTCACGAAGTTTTCCGCTACTGGGTCCTCTCACATTTGGCATAAGCCTTAGGAAGGCCGGTTAGGGTGTTCTCAACTTTTTTAATGATGTATTCCACATGGGTGCCAAAAGTTAGTCGCTGGTCTAAAATGACACCCAGGTATTTAACTTGTTCTTTGGACATAATTCGACATCCAAGAATGGTGAAATTGACTATCTGTCTCTATTTCGTTCCCTTAAATATTATTGCTTCGGTCTTTCTTGGTTCAATCTGCAGATCGTTAGCTGACATCCATTCAGTGATATTTTGCAATGCGTTATCTGCTTTGAAGGCTAGATCCCTCGGGTTCTCCGCCTCTACCACCATGGCGAGATAGTCTGCATAGGCGAAAGTTCTCTCCTACTTCCCCCCGGAGACGTAGTACCCTATCATACAGGATGTTCCACAGGGTCGGCCCCAGCACCGAACCCTGTAGAACTCCAAGCTCTATTCTAAGAGAGGGTCCCAGCATGATGCTTCTGTCAATAAAATACTCCGTTATTATATTTATCAGATACGGGGGGATATTTTTCCTTTCTAATTCTTTCAGTATTTCACTCCAGGAGGCAGAGCTAAAGGCATTCCTAATATCCAGTAAGACGAGACCCATCCACTTCCTTTCTGATGTTTTAATAATAATAATAATAATAATAATAATAATCTTTATTGTCCAACAGAAAAACATTCCATATAAAGGACATATAAAGGAAAGAGTAAGTAGTTACAGTGTAATAATAATAATAATAACAACAATAATAGTACTAGATAATTCTACAAACTGAAGCTATTTCACAAAAAAAAAAATAAAAATAAAAATAAGAGAAAGAAAGTAATTACAAATACAAGAAATTATTCTGTAAACTAAAACCAAATACAAGAAAGTAATTATAAATGCAGTGGTAATCAGGTAAAAATAGAAACAAAGAAATAAAGAGAAGTGGTAGTACTAACTGAATATATAACAGAAATAAAATTAAACGTTTCCGGTGAACGGATCAGTAAACATCTGATCAATATTCTGGTACATATGCGTTAGGGGAGCCTTAAGTAAAATATTGGTGCGAGCTCTGGGAAGGGAAAACGTAGCACAGGATCTACTATTAAGGCGGGGCACACTAAAGTTGAGTTGGCTAAGTAGGGTTGGCGCATTAATGTTATTATGAATTAGATTGTAAAGAAATTTGGCGCTGGCATCATTTCTGCGTTGCGATAAAGAAAAGAAGTTATGTCTTTCAAGCAGACTAGAATAATCGGTTCCACGAATAGGATATCTACCATCATCTCTAAAGGAAAGATACTTTAAAAATCTTTTTTGAACACGTTCAATGATAAGCTGTTGGTGCAAGTAATGTGGATGCCAAACAACGGATGCGTATTCCAATCTGGATCTAACTAACGCGAAATACAAAACTTTTAAGGCCAAAGGATTGGTAAAATCTCTGCAAGAACGGATAAGAAAACCCAGAGTTTTGGAAGCACTAGCAGAAACATTAAAAACGTGGGGAGAAAATGTTAAGTGCGCATCAAAGAGTACTCCTAAATCGTTGAATTGTGACACTCTAGGAATGAGGGAGTGAAATGCAGTATAATTATAGAGGAATGGATTAGCACATCTCGTGAAGGACAACACAGCACATTTTCCAATGTTCAAACGAATGTGATTGACCGCGCACCATTCGCCAATGACATTAACATCCCTCTGCATCATCAAACAATCAGCTGAAGAAGCAATACTGCGGTAGATCTTAAGGTCATCTGCATACGCTAGAACCCCGCAATTTAATAGTTGAAACAAGTCGTTAATAAAGATGTTGAAGAGTAGGGGGCCTAAATTTGATCCTTGCGGCACGCCCGCAGTAACAGAAAAAGGTGGAGATGCAAAACCATTGTACTGAACGTAGCAAGATCTTCCGCTAAGGTATGACTGAATAAAATCCGTAAATCTAGGAGTAAAACCAAGAGATGATAATTTCTGTATAAGTATAGAATGGTTAATCGTGTCGAAAGCTTTAGAAAAGTCAGTATAAATAACATCTAACTGTTGACGTTTATCAAGACACTCGCTAATACATTGTGTAATCTCTATTAAGTTGGTTACAGTGGATCTGCCAGCGATAAAACCATGTTGATGGATGGAAAGAAAAGGCTTGACACAGGCATATAATTTCGTAAATAATAGAATTTCAAAAACTTTGCTGCAGCTGGAAAGTAGAGTAACAGGCCTGTAGTTCTCTAAGCAGCCGCGATCGCCTTTCTTGTGAACAGGCGTTATTCTGCCAACCTTCCAAAGCGAAGGAAAGACACTTGTGCGTAAAGCAAGGTTAAAAATGAAAGTGAGAGGTTCACTAAGTACAGGCGCACAGTCCCGTTTTAACTGCTTATACTATGGATTTGATTGCATGCACTGTAGATCTTCCTTTTCTAAACTCGAACTGTCTTTCGAAAAGGCCACAGTTTTTCTCCAACTCTTCCTCTAACCTATTTTTGAGCATTCGCTCATAGAGCTTTGCGATCGCATTCAATAGACAAATCGGTCTATAATCTGACGGCGAGTTTGTCAATTTTCCTTTCCGAATCAGAAGTACCTGCAATACTTTACACTTCACGCGCTGGTCCGGTAGCTGGTTAAAGACGCTATGTAGAGTGCCCGGAGCGACTTCGATTATGGTCTTTACAGCGTCAGTGGTAATATAATTTAGGCTAGTTTTCATCTTCTGCAGAGCCGCTAGTAACTCCATCTCTGATAACAGAGCAATGTTTTCTCTAGTTTTGTGTCTAGCGAATGTATCATCTTTGTTTGGGAAAAGTGCTCTAATGATTTCGGTTTTTTACTCCTTGGGTTACCTACTGTCAAATTAAATACTACAAATTAACAATCTATAACTATGGGTGAATAACTTTTGTTCTGTCAACCTGCGTGAAAGTTCTTTCAAAAGAACATTCTAGCGTTCTTTGTTAATAGTTACAAAATCGAAATGGAATTCATATCATATAAACCTATTTGTTTAATAATTTGTTAATTTCCAAAATTAATTTCACCTTACAACACTAGCACATAATTTTGAAGCTTCCTCCATCACTATTGTAATGTCACGGATCATAATTTTTTTATAATGAATTATACGTTTTTATATAAGCCGGCTATACAAAGAAGAGAAAAATATAGTAAGGCATTTTATTTTTATTTTATAATTAAGTACGTTTATGTTTAATATTGTGTGTTATGTGATGTTACAGCACATTTTTCAATATAAAAGAGACTCGAAATATAGGAAAGAACATCAGTATTGTTTTATTGTTCAAACAAGCAAGTTCATTCGGGTATAGCAACTTTTAAATATCACAAATATGTTATCCAAGGTTCGTATTTGCATCATTCGCATATTATAAGGAAACATTATAGTATTTATTTATGTGGAATCTGCAGGTCTTCTCAGTTCTTGCTATTGCTTCTTTGGTATCAGCTGGGTACATCGGCAACTACGCAAACATCAAAAATTTAGGTGGAGGCGCCACCTCGCATGCCAATTCAGAGCTGCAAGCCTACGGAAATGGCCTAGAATCGTATCATAATGAAAAAGACAGCTATGTATGTTTGCCAACAATCCAAAGCGATCGTAATTATAATCCATATATTTTAGGCTTACCCGAAATACGACTTTAACTACAATGTTAACGACCAACAAACTGGAGACGAGAAATCGCAACAAGAAGAGAGAGATGGTGACGTAGTTCGGGGACAATATAGCTTGAAGGAAGCAGATGGCACCACGCGCACTGTCCGATACGAAGCGGATAAGCGAAACGGATTCAACGCTGTAGTTTCCAGATCTGGAGTCGCCGTTCATCCCGCAGCTTATCAATCTGAACGCGGATATCCCAGTTTAGGTAGTTCCGGAAAAGCTTGGTAATACTGGAGGTGGTTGATGGTAATGCGAAAGATGTTCCTGATAATGTTTCTTATGTTCCTATATGATTGTGAAATAAAATAAAAGAAAATTGTGTTTAAAATTGGAGCGTTAATAGGTGATTTACTACACCATATCTGCTGTAATCAGCAGATCTTTTTTGTTATCACACATTTTATATAATTATAAAATGTGTGATAACAAAAAAGTCGCACTACTTCTAACATTGTCAGCGTAATCCAGAACAATACTTTATTAATATTTATAAGGTTAGGACACAACATTGCATCTAATTTCCGTCAATTACAACTAAGACCATATTGTAGTAAAAAAATGTTACCCCAGATATCTCGGCTATTGTTAGAGATACGACAATATGTTGAAGAAGAAAATTTGTTCTACATCTATTTTCCTATTACATGCATTAGAATAAACAAACAATTGACCATCAAATTTGTTAGAAATAGCAAATACATACAAAATTTTAAATGGAATATACCCAATTTTATTACCTATTTTAAAGGTGTAAAAAATTCTCTTTACAACGATATATATAACAAACAGTTTGGCAAATGATTTGGCAAACGGTTTAGCAAATGATTTGGCAAACGGTTTGGCAAATAATTTCCCAAACCGTTTGCCAAATCACTTGCCAAACCGATTGCCAAATCGTTTGTAAAACGTTTACCAAATCATTTGCCAAACTGTACCTTGCCAGGTACCGTTAGATCTAGTCGCATGAGTTGGTATATTAAAGCAGACTTGCGATAACAAAGGTGGTGAATCAACTACATTATTTATTAGTTTGAGTAAAAATTTAGCACTTGTCTGCTCTCTACGTTCGGTTAACGATGCAAAATTATGTCTATTCAGTAATGTGTTATAGTCTGCTCCTCATGAAGGATATGCTCCATCCACTTTATAAGAAAGATATTTTAAAAGTCGCTTTGTTGGTATAAATAGTAAGGGTATACAATAGAAGCATATTTTAGCTTAGGTCTAACAATTGTATGAAATAATAAAACTAGAGCATGCGTATTATCAAAATCCTTACATGAGCGAATTAGAAAACCTAAGGACTTAGAAGCAGAATTTGCTATAAGAGCTACATGGCTGGAAAAGGGTAAATGGGAATCAAACAGTACTCCAAGGTCCTCAATCTGCGTTTGTCTGGAAATAGGAGAAGTACCAACAGCGTAAGGAAAAGTTATAGCGCTCTCACATCTTGAGTAAGATACTACTGTACACTTATTTATATTGAAATTTATTTTATTCCTTGAACGCCAATTCGTGAGCACATCCAAATTTCTCTGAAGAATGATTGATTCTACGTCAGACTGACGTAGAATCAACTTGCATATATAGACAGCAACCTCACAATCAAGGAGATCAAACAAGTCATTGATGTAAATATCAAAAAGTGAAGGACCCTTGCCGAACTCCAGTAGATGCCACAGAGGAACTAGATGCGAAGCCATTATAGGTCACGTAGCATATCCTGTTAGTTATGCCAGATTGGTTACTGTTGATCGACCTGCAACAAAGCCATGCTGATTTACAAACAAATGAGGTCTGACATCATGAAACATTTGCCTATGTAAGAGTTGTTCAAATATTTTGGCAAAGTTTGATAATATATTGGCCTATAGTTCGGAGCATCAAAAGGATTTCCCTTTTTGAAAATTGGCGTAATTCTGCTTATTTTCCAACAGTCAGAAATTACAGAATTAAAAATGTAGGTTAAAAGTAATACCGGAGAGCAATCCCGCACCAAGAAGGCTGGTAATCCATCATGACCGGAGGTCATATCTACCTTCAGCTTACTCATACTATCCCGAACTTGATAGGACGTAAAAAAAAGTGAGATTAAGGGAATTAACACTATCAACCCCAAAATTAGTTGCGCTAGGTTGTGCACAGTATATTTCCAATGGAACACTTTTGATTGCCAACGTTCCTCCGGCATTCTTCTCAAATGTCCATACCATCTCAACCTCCTGCCTTCTCTTGTATCTAAAATATTCACTGATGCAACCCCCATATCATGCCGAATGTATTCATTTCTTATACTCTCCGTTCTTGTCACCCCACAGAAGTCCATCTCCATCGCTCTTAACTTTCCTTCATTTTTCTTTGTTATTTCGCAGACCTCTGAAGCATATAGTACAATACTCTCAACTATCGTTTTATAAATTCTTTGTTATAGTTTCATTCCATATAATCGAGTGCAACTATGTTATTGTAACTTTGTCCTTTGCTATTCTCTGCTTAATTTTCTCCTCACTTCCTCCTTTACTAGAAATATTTGTTGCTAAGTATTTATATGTGGTTCAGCTCTTTACTACAATTCCGTCTTCCATTTCTAGATCTTTTCCTGTGCCTCCGACTACCACATACTCGGTTTTATCAAAATTTATTTATAAACCCCATTTTTCAAATTCCTCATTCAATTTTCTCAGCATGTAGTATGCGTCGTCTTCATCTTCGGCAAATATGACTTGGTCATCGGCAAAATTCAAAGCATACAGGATATCGTCACTTATGGGTATTCCCATAGTGTGGCATTTTTTCCTCTAATTTTTGAGTGCCTCATTCAAATATATTTTAAAAAGGGTAGGTGCTATGCAGCACCCTCGTTATTTATTTACCTGGAATCCTAAAGACACGAGGTTGCCAGCTTTGACTCTATTTAAATTCCTGTTTTTGCTAACATAATATACATATGTTCACCATAATATTTAGCAATTAAAACTGAGGTGTAATAGTTGTTATACGATTCCAGTATTACCTCGCTGTTTTACATAGATAACCAACTATACAAAGTTGTACAGAAATAAACAACGCATCATATAAATTGCAATACAACCAAGCGCAATACCTACCATGCACTCTAAATTAACCTTGCATATTATCAAAATCCACGGTTACATATTATTAACTTTTACTCAATGTTAAGTCATAATTTATACAATATCGTTTAACATATGCAATCCACATTGTGCACAACTGTGTTTATATATCTCCAACAATAATTTTATTTGAAGACATCGTTTTTCCTTAGTTTCTCGTTTAGTATAAAACAGAGGACAGTATGACGATTCATTTTACATACCTACATACGTACATTTCACGTTTTCACTTTTAAAGGAAAGTGGGAATTATTATCACGTTATTCACATGAATTTAAAGTTTTGTCAGTGAAAATCTGGGCATAATTAAATACCTTTCAATATCACATGTGTATGTAGGTACACTCGCGAGCACAAAAATCGCCACCGTTACAGAATTTTATAGTCCTTGCTAAAAATAAGAATAAAATAATTCACAAAATTGCATCCGACGGTAAATAAAAAATGAGACAATAACCATTGAATAACTAAAAACACACAATAACGATGTGTAGCAATAATTTGGTTTTGACATAACTATTTTTCTGTTGAAACATCAGATAATGTAACCGACAACAGATTTCAGTCACACAATTCATCATAGCGTCATAAAAAATAAAATAATATTAAACGTACCACAATGAATAAAAATTCTTATCAAATACAAATGCTAAAAACAAAATTAACTATTTATTAAATGTTCGAATATCCCTCCCTCTAAGAGCAGTAACCCAGCCGGTCATAAAAATTGCAACGAACATTTCTTAAAAAATCCGGAATGACATTGTTGCTGACTTCAATAATTTTCGCGCGTAATTGTTCGCGATTCGATGGACGTTGTTCACCGTACCCGTATATTGAATTATTTAAAAAGGGCCATAAAGAGAAGTCGTTTGGGGCTAAATCCATGGAGTGTGGTGGACATTTAATACGACCCGGATTACCGATTCATCTATTTAAGAAATTAGAACATTAGGGGTATTGTGGACCGGGTAACCGTCCTGTTGGAACCAAATTTCATTAATATCAAGTCGCTCCCGTACAGCAGGAATAATATCAGTTTTCAATAATTCTAAATACTTATTGCCGCTTAAATTTCCTTCAATAAAAAAAACTCCGGTTATTTCGTCCCCAACAATACCAGCCCACACGTTCCATTTTTGTGGAAACGGCGTTCACGTTGTTGCAGGGAGGTTTTTACGCGACCAATAACGAACATTTACGCGATTAAAATGTTTTTGCATCAGTAAATAAAATATTATTCATAAATAATTCGTGATATTTATTCATCATTATTTCGCAAAATTCCATTCGACGGTAACAATCATCGGGTAACAATTCTTGAGATGTGCTAATTTTCTACGAGCGATATTCATTCTTATGTAAAAATAATTGTTGAACTAATATTACATTCGCCAGCAATTTGTCTAGGGGTCACAGTAGGGTTTAATTTCGCTAATGCACAAACTTGAATTTCGATATCACTGACACTTTTCGCTGGAGATATTTTTATTTTTGTCATTTATTAAGGTAAACGTTGTTTCAAAACGTCGGACCGTATGACGAATAGGGGATAATTTGCCGCAAATAAATCGCGCGTAACCTCGGCTGAATTGCTGCCGTAAAATTGTTTTACTATAAATAATTTTTCCACGGCCGTATAATATTTCATTATTTTATAAAATTACTGACCGCGATCAAAACTTACTAACCGTTATAAAACTAGGACCGCACCCTCAATATCCTGCGACACTTTATTAAGAAATGAGCGAAATGAATCGGACACTGGCTTCGCTTGAAGCGAATTACGTATGTCCAGCGATTCGTTCCCCTCGCCCCGTAGTAGTACGGAATGAGGGTTTCCTTGATTTGTTTCAAATTGAAAAGTTGAAGCTGTTGATAGCATTTTGTAGTAGTTAGGCAAGGGTAGAAAATACCGGTATCTGGAAACAATATTTTCATCCTTTTTTTACTCACATTACGGCAATCGACAGGTTGAAAGTGAGATCTTGGTATATGATGTACCTGCTTTATTGCAGTACTCCTCCCATTATACAACGTGTCCAAGATAAGAATGCACTGCATGGGGAACGGTAAGAGATACAAAGTTGTTTAAATGGGAAAAAAGTTGCGCTTTTTAGTGGCTCTTTACATAGCGTTTACATAATTCAATTATTTTATTTAGTTTTTGAGATATTTAGAAAAAAGTGTTTTTCTTAAATTTTGTTTTTATTTTTTTCTGACTTTATTTTGTAAGTTATCGAAAAATAAATGAGAGTTCTTCATTGACAGCTTTAAATCTCTACAAGATGGCGTTTTTACATTTTGAGTTCGACGTTTCGTTTTTTACAAACCATCATCAACTTTTTTTTTTCATATGGACGGTAAAAAAACGTACACCCTGTATCTGATGTCATTTTTCATTACGAATGCAACGGTGTGTGACACATTATGTTTTTGAAGTTGTATTTTGCTAAAAACTATAATCTTTTTAGATTTTCTTGATAGTAATTTTTCCCTAGTGATAATAAATTTGATAATTTGGAAAAAATACAGTATTTAATGAAAATAGTGAAACATAATCTAAAATAATATTTTGAGAAATACTTATTTATTATTTTATAAATAGATTGGATTTACAAACGATCCTCAAACAGGTTACCATTACTTTCTAAACATAAATATGATCTTCTAACAGTAGAATGCAAAACGTCATGTAACATCTCTGGTGTAATCGCGTGGAATGCTGCCGTTACAGATTCAAACAGTTGTTGCTCATTTTCGAAAGAATTTGAATAAACTTGATTTTTAATATGACCCCAAAGGAAGAAGTCCAGTGGGGTTAAGTCTGGAGAACGAGCTGGCCAGGACACTTCACTGGGAGTTCCAATCCACCTTCTAGGAAACCGCTGGGAAAGATAGTCACAAACAAGTCTAGAATTATGTGCTGGAGCACCGTCTTGCTGAAACCAGCAGTTATTAACCACTGCCAAAGGCAAATCAACTAAACTGTCTTCTAAATCATTTTGCAATAAATCAAGATATCGTGCTGCAGTTAAGGAGTTGCGATAAATAAATGGACCTATTATTTTTGTGCCTAAAATTCCACACCACATATTGAATCAAAAACGATTCTGGTATCTGGATATCTTTTTAACACGCGGATTGTCTTGAGCCCAGTAGTGTGTGTTGCGGCGGTTGAAGATCCCATTATTGGTAACCATGCTTTCATCGGACCATATAATTTTAAAAGGAAAATTAAAATCTTCTTCACACATTCGGCTGTATCACTCACAAAAATGTCTACGCCTCTCGTAGTCCCCTGGTGTAAGACCTTGGCAAATTCTAAATTTATAGGGGTGAAACTTGTGTTTGCGTAAAATAAAGTGAGCAGTGGACTTAGCTACTCCCATATTATTTTGAATTTGTCGAGTTGATGTTTCAGGGTTTGCAACAACTGCTTGTAAAACAGTATTTTGCGTTTCTTCCTTTGAACGTTTATATCGACACTTTACAGGCTTCTTAAAAGAACCATATTCTTTTAAATTGTAAGACAAACGTCTAAAAATGGATTTATTTGGTTGCCTTCTATCTGGATATCTATTAAGGTACATTGCTTGGGCATTCACAGAATTTTTGTAGCACAGGATATGACATGTTAGCATATCATATTTTTCTTCATTGCTAAATTGTTCCCTATCCATGTTCAAAAGCAAATTAAATCCCAAGAATAATTCCGTAAAACAACGTGTAACAAATAACAAACAATAATAACGAACAACAAAAATAATAAACAGTAATAACAGTAACAACGACACACTAAAACGTTTCTTTAGAAGAAGTAATACGTAAGCTACAAGTATAAACGTCAAAGTCGTAAAATAATAAATTTTGTTCTTCCAGCACCTACCCATCTCTGTGTGTTCATAGTTGAAAAATACATAAATATGTAATTTATAAATATAATTTTATAAAAAATAAAACTTCAAAAACATAATGTGTCACACACCGTTGCATTCGTAATGAAAAATGACATCAGATACAGGGTGTACTTTTTTTACCGTCCATATGAAAAAAAAAAGTTGATGATGGTTTCTAAAAAACGAAACGTCGAACTCAAAATGTAAAAACGCCATCTTGTAGAGATTTAAAGCTGTCAATGAAGAACTCTCATTTATTTTTCGATAACTTATAAAATAAAGTCAGAAAAAAATAAAAACAAAATTTAAGAAAAACACTTTTTTCTAAATATCTCAAAAACTAAATAAAATAATTGAATTATGTAAACGCTATGTAAAGAGCCACTAAAAAGCGCAACTTTTTCCCCATTTAAACAACTTTATATCTATTACCGTTCCCGAGATCCCCATGCAGTGCATTCTTATCTTGGACACGTTGTATTGTCCCACTAATGCTACTTTATATAGCTGAGTAACAAACATTCTTTCCGCATGTTAACATTTTGTAATACCATCCGCATATAGCTTCCCGGCTCTCAGCTGAATTAAATCCGTGTTACAAAACCGACGTGTTGTACGTATACGTGATATATGCTTATTATACTAATTACATGTCGTGCTTTTGTGTCTGTTACACCTCGATTTTATTTTTATTTTTGTGCAAGCACCGAATATAACTTTCCCTAAAGATTTTTGACGTGCACGATAGCAAACAAACGCTTACTTGGTAACATTAAAAACTGTAACTGTGGTAACTGACAACTAATCTGAGAGACACATATGTGTGTTGTCGTGGTAGTCGCGCCCAATCGCTGTAAATAAAAGAAACACGTAGTTTTAACAATTTAATGAAGACAAAAGAAAAGCTGACAACAAAAGTAACAAACACACAACAACTATTATCTTCATCACTTCTTGTTCACCGGCACCTGTCGCCCTCTATCCGCTCGTAAGGGAAGCTCGACGAACAGAGATCTGGGTTATCATGTGTATATCCATTTAGTACACCTTTTGCAAATAGTACAAACATGACAGCAATAATATGCACGCCTTTATTGCTGGCTTGTTCTCTTTCGTTAAGTTCTTTATAATGTCATCATATCGTAATTATTTACAAAATTTACAAGATCGCTAGAAACCTCTATAAAACCAATTTGATGCATTGCAGAAACAATAAGTAAAAATACCGCATGCTAATTTTATTAAAGAAGTGACGATACAATAATATATTATATACATACATATATAATCCAAACTTTATCTTGGGTGTGAAGGTATAAATACTACATTTCGTTATTTTGCATTGCATTTATATTGCCGTGTGCTACATCTTCATATATAAGTTTAGTCCTTTTCTTTTTCTTGGTAGATTTATTCCCTCGGTCCAGGTCAATCCTCTCTTTCTCAAAGTTTCCAGTATTATATCATTCCATTTTGTCCTCGGTCTCCCTCTTTTCCTTTTTTCCTTTGTTCTCGTTTTCCATATTCTTTTAGTTGGTTTTCCGTCTTCCATTCTTGATATATGCCCAAAACATCTCCATTGTTGTCTCTCTACGCTTTTCAATGCCCCGTAGAAATTTCATTTCGACTGCCAGGACCCTACTGCCTAACTGTTCTGATAAATTTAAGCTTTCACTTCCGTACAAGAGGATGGGTTTAAAGATGGTTTTATATACCATTATTTTCGTTTTCTTTGATATTTCGTTTTTTTTTTTTCCTATAAGGCCGTTATTTAGGGAATAATTCACTTTCGTTGCTGTCTCTGTTCTATAATTTATCTCTGCCTCATGTTTCCCATTATGGGGAATTTTTGCTCCTAGATATTTGAAGGATTCCGCTTGTTGTAGCTCCTTATCGTTTATTTTATCTGTGATAGTCTCGTCCCGTCTCTCCAGCACAGTCATCTTAGATTTTTCCATGTTTATTTTTAGATTCCTGGCTAGCAGAGCATTTCTCCATTGTTCTATGTTGTGCTGTAGGTCTCTTTCGTTTTTTCCAAAAATTACTAGGTCGCCGGCGAAAGCACACTCAGATATTCCTTCTATTACCAACTTTCGGTATCCCACTTTTAGGTTCTTTAATTTATTCTTTTTTTTCCTTCATATGCAGTAGTGCAATGTAGTGCTGCATTTGAGACATTTCAAATTGTGAATAACCTCGTTAGCTCAACTGGTAAAGTGTCCGCCCGGCAAACGAAAGGTGCCTGGTTCAAATCCGACACGAGGTAAAATTTTTAATATAAAAAATTTACTCATATTAAAATTACAGTTATAGCAGAAAAGCATTTGTTTAATGATTCCCTCATATATCATCCAGTACTATGGTAAAGAGAGTCGGGCAAAGAGGAGTTCTCACCTCCTTGTCTTCATCCTTCCTTGGTTGTAAATTCTTCTGAGTGTGTATTTCCTGTTCTGACATAGTTCATATATTATCTATGTAGTTTCTTAGTTTTCCCCTCTTCTCTTTAAACTATTCCATACCACTCTCTTTGGAACACTATCGGAAGCCCTTTTTACATCCAGGAATGCTACTACCATATCTTCATTTTTTTCTATTAGCTCCTTCAGAGTGAATATGTGGTCTTGCACTCCTCTTCCTTTCCTGAATCCACTTTGTTATTCTTCCAACTACAAGCTTTTGCCGATATCTCTAACCGTTTCCGAGATATTCGCAAAAATGTGCCGAAATTCGTTAAAAATCGCAATTTTTTACCCAACATCGCTTAGTTTGTGCCCGAAATACCGCTCCGATTTTATTCTAATGTGACGCAAAATGTTCCCCTGGTCCCTCCGAATTGTCTGGAAGAAACCGCGACCCCGTAGCTCTAGTCGTTCTCGAGTTATGGTAAGAAAACTAAAAAGGATGGTGATGTTTCGTCATTTTTCCTTATTTTTTCTCTATCTACGATCGCTACCCCGATGTATCATACACCGTCGGACGTACTTTTCGACGGCGATTCCGAATCTGAAGTCGACGTTTCGGCAATCGATTACGGTTCGGAAGATATCGTCGAATTTCCTTAAATTTCGTCGAAAATTTTGGGAAAATTTCCTTTAATCTTGCGTCTAATATTCTTTCGCATACTTTTAATAAGATACTTAGAATAGACGATACAATAATAAAAAAATTAAACTGCATCTAATAAATATCATGCATACAAACTTAAACTACAAATATTATATTATCCAATCCACTGTAAACAAAGAAAAGCGTAAGTTTTGGGAAATATCCCCTATACCAGACTTTTTATTGTTTCTTTTTATTATTCTGAAAGTGTATCAGTCCTTAATTGAAGTAATTTATATATAAAAAAAGGAATTTGCTAATTATCCTTATTATTACCATATATAATGTTCCTGGTTTGCCAGTATATCGTTATATACGCGGTATTATAGTTAAGGTAGTATTTAGGAGCTTTGCGTAACGAAGTTTCTCAATACCTCAAGGTTTCCTTCGTAGCGGTGTATGTACAACATAGAGCTCTAGTTTTGTTTCCTAATTATTTTAATTTTTACGTAAAGAAAAAAACGTGTGATAAAATTAATTGGTCGTCGGCTACCTTACAAAAAGGAGAAACGTAAAATACTGTAACGGTTTTTGCGTAACCGAAAAATATCAGTTATTTATACACACTTATCTATTTCGTTTACAAATTGTTTTAATTTGTAAATTTCATCAAGTGCGTATATGCACGTAATAACGTATAACTTACAGTTTTTGAAATACAATACCCAATGAGATTAAAAACTTTCAAGGTAAATT
Organism: Cetonia aurata; assembly: GCA_949128085.1. Classification (NCBI taxonomy): domain Eukaryota; kingdom Metazoa; phylum Arthropoda; class Insecta; order Coleoptera; family Scarabaeidae; genus Cetonia; species Cetonia aurata. The sequence goes on along the minus strand of OX421884.1, from coordinate 62,490,935 downwards.
TCAGATTCACTTTGATAAGAAAAAAACGTAACAATAAAAATTTATGGCACATAAAAAATAGGTTGTGCTTTCGTAAACAGACAAAAATGTCTTCGTAATAACAAATTAGAACTGATTGTAAGTATACAGAGTGATACACAGAATGGGTGTCAGAAACATATTTGGAGTTTACATAACTTTGTAGAATTCTAACTTCAACATTTGATAAAGCAGTTTGTTAAAATCTGTAGGTTTAAATTTGGCGAAGTTGCCAACTTTGTGTTCGCTATGAAACATGCTGTTCAGCAACTTTACCCAAAATTTACAGTTTGTACACGATGTGAAAGTTTAAAGAGGGCAAAAGGTCATGGATACATTTTCATTTGGTGAAAATCCGTGGAAAGGGTTCTACATTATGACATTTTATTTGTTGCAAGATTGATGTGGATATGACATAGACTTTAAACCAAAATGCTTGTGGATTTTAATGGAATTTAAGTTGCAAAATTTGCTCCAGATATGCAGGAATAATAATATTTCGAAGATCTACCTCCAATATTTATCCTCTAATAGGTTTAATCTAACAATCCATGTGTTAAAGGTGTCAAATTCTCTTGAATTTAATCTTTAAATGCATTCACTATTTTTAAATCTTTCAATTTACACAAAAAAGAACACATACACAGTTTTTGGTCTTGGTTTTAAGAATAGTGAGGGTTAGGAATGAAATGCATAGTATTCAAGATCGTATTCAACATCCAACATTTCATCAACCAGAATATGTGCGTTAGTTTCTCTCTATAAGGCCAGATAAAGGCGCTAAAGTCAAAAGAAACAAGTTTTTTTTTGTTATAATTTATTCATAATATCTCTAACATCATTAGTCACATTTTTTTCTTTTTTGCTTGGATCACAAAAGCCTCTGCCCGCCGGCTTGTTCCATCTTGGATGCGTCTCTGTATCAAACCTCTTTCACGTTTCAGGCTCCGAAAGAGTAGCATATGTTAGATTTTACCCTATGTATTTTATATGGAATTGTTTTTTCTTATTAAAGTTGTGGACAACTTAGAACTATAGATAGTTTCTAAACTTACGATGAACTGGTAACATATACTTCATTCGTTCTCAGGTTTAATAAGAGAGAAAAAAAATTCTTTCAACGCCATATAAAAATACGTAGAAAAAATCTAATACAAGTTTCATGAGATCTTCACGACTTGTCATAACAATCCAACATTATATGTTGTCTTTAGGAGTAAATAATATACTGCAGTAGTTGTTGTATAATTTATTGATGATTAAATAATATTAGTTTACTTAATTCCTTCCTTATTGATTTTCATTGTATTTTTTCTGTAAACTTCTTCGCAAAATTATGAACTCTAATTTTGCTATAAGACGATATTATGGTTTTATTTAAAATTGAAACATGAGTTTCTTCCAGAGGTGACATATCTAACAAATGATGGGATAAATTAGAAAAATTGTTTTGGGGAACATGACTTGATAGTAAATAAACAAAAGTCGTTAGGATTTTTTTCTTGCGGAATCTTGGGTCCTGTCAAGACCATTACTTTCCAAATTTGTTTTTCGGTAAACTGGCAAATATATCGTACCTCCTTTGATGGGCAGATTAATTTAGTGAAGAAAATTTAAAGAAATATGTATGTTATACATTATTTATTTACCTCTACCCTTTGTTTTCAGGAATATCAAGATTTTCTTTGTCCGAATTCAATGTTGGAATTACTCCCTCTTTAATTCCCACAATCTGTCCCGTTCTATCCAAATCCTTTTCGAGGAAATGTAGTGAACAAACATATGCACGCTTACTTTTGCAGGGATTTATGGTACCCCCTGTAACAGTAATCCACACAACAATGTTTGGGCATTCTACAAAAAATTATTTCACATAGAAACACTAAGTATTATCATAATTTCAGAATATTTTTAAGCTATGGCATTATTCTGCAACTTACATATGAAAAGTTTGTTCTCCGTCATCTTTGTAACTATTGCTTTTGCAGGATTTTACACGACACGATGGTATCACTTTTCTTTAGGAAAAACTACCTGGATTAATTGTCATATAAGTCCAATTGTGAATGCGATAATATGCATACTTACACCACAGCCTTACACGTAAAACAAAAATATCGGGTAAATAATATATATTATTCGAAACAGTCTGTGGAAGAATAAAGCAAAGAAAGTAAATAAAACAATCAAACTGCAAGGTAAGGTAACATCAGTAACACTTGTCAACTTGCAAAAAACCTACCGTGACTTAACGCAAATACTTCCTAAAGAAAACTAACGTAAGCATGACGCTACATGAAACATGACGCATATAATGACGTCTGTCATCCAAGATTGCCTTTAGTCTTTTGATGGTGCGCCGTAGCGATGCGCATACGGTTCATTGGCAGTCTATCAGGTCTGTGGCCACAACGCGGCGATAACAACACCATCCAGTGTACGCAAACCGGAACGTAGACAGAAGAAATCTGCATGTAACCGTTTGTATCACTGTATATGTGTATAATTACTCCAGAAAAATTAGAATACAATAATCTGTCAAAATCGCAAATTGATAACAGATAACAGGCGTTGCAAAGATAATTCGATTTTTATAAATTTTCTAAATTCTCTGTAAGGTCTAAGTTATAATTTTTTTGCCTAAGCTCTAGGACCAACCGTTGCCGAGAAATGGTGGGCACCCCTAAAAAATCAGTATTACGGCTGTAAGTATATTTGTCGTGAATAGTGTAACAATAAACTCAGAAACCCATCCTCTATCTTCCATAATAAGCAAAATTATTCTTCGTTCCAATTCGACGTGGCAAAATTTTCAATGCAATTTGCAAAACAAATCCGCTTCTGCGATTTATCTCCTTCAAATGAATAGATATATTTGCTCAGTAAATTACACATTGAATTTAGGTAGACACCAAATCAAACATCCAATCTCACAACAACAAAGACTTTAATCACGTTACCAGTAATCGCAAATTACAGGTATCGCACTGATGATTGCACCACCTCTGAACGGATTTTTCTCTATTGGGAATTGGCGCGTATCACAGCACCTAATTATCGGTATGGCGTATTACACCTATAGCAGAGACGCAAAAGGGGATAAGCTATTAAGGTTTCATAATAGTTATAGGTGGATAATTTGAAAGTTCATTTTTAAGCTGACTTTACTGCATTATGTGTATCGTATGTGTCCGAGACAATTCAAGCGTGTCTTGACTGCGTGCGTCTTATTTCCTAGCGGTTGTATGTGAATATAAAAAAGAAACCGATTTTTTTTATCACAAATATGGCGAGCCCAAAATGTGAATATGATCGTATCAAAATGGCACGAATTTAGATAAGGTGTTAAAAATCCCTTTTGTTGCCGTGGCCTTAATGTGAGAGTATTTCATTGTATAGTATGCCACACTCACGGGCGGCGCTCGTATTCAAACGCTCACACACATACAGAGAAAAGCTAACGCGAGCGATCACACTTATACACATGTTCACTTTCAAATTACAGCATATGTCTTCACATAAAATCCACAGAGCGGGCGGCGTTTTGTCTTTTTGCTAGGTTTTAGGCGAACATTTCCCTGACCATAACTTCGGTATAAAAGAAGGATATCGCAGCTCCAGGATCCAGTACACATCGACTACTCCTCACGAAAACACTCAACCGACCCTCAACATCATCATCAACCAGAAGTGAAACTCGACAAAGATGGCTTTCAAGGTGCGCTTACTCGTTGTGTTTAATAGTGCCCTACAATTTTGGACTAATACACATACCAGTGCTTATTACGCTGCGAAAAGGATTTTTTCCACGCCTATTAAATAATATGTCAAATCTTCTAGTCAAATCACTCGACGAACGACGCCCTATTCACTAATCGCACGTATATTTTCGGAATACACAGACAGAATGTAGCAACAAAACATTTCTGACATTTCAAATTACATTTGTATTAAATTTTTCTTAATACATGATCCTAACACTCGCCTAACGACTTGTGTTGGAATTTTCACCCTCGTGAATAAACGCTCGTTGAAGAATATACTGTTGCAATTATGGTAGCGACATCCAAGAACTAATCCCCAAAATTATCAATTTCAGATCGCACTTATCTTCACCTTAACGGCTGTAGCTCACGCCGGCCATCTTGGTTTGGGGTACGACCATTTGGGTGGTGGCTATGGTGGTGCTTTGGTAGCCGACGCAGGAGGTCATGGAGGTCACGAGGACGTTTCGTCATATAACAACAATAATCTGGTTGCGTTGGGTGGTGGACATGGCGGTGCTAGTCACGATGAAGGTTATCATTCCTACGTAAGTATGGGAGAGCAAAAAATTCTTACTACACATATATCTCTTTGTAACATAAATTCTAATTGGCAGGGAAAAATCTGAAAAAAAAAACATTTATTGAAATTACTCAAAATCAAAATTTAAAGAAAACTTGTTATCGAAAAATTAAAAAATTCAAACTAAAACACTCATCCAGTAATTGGGTTTTGGAACCTTTGGTGTAACAATAACTATCACACTGACAAAGTCAATGCTAGGTTTTTCCACTATCACCAAACAATGTTTGGTGACTTTGTCAGTGTGATAGTTAAAATACTCAAGCAAACAGCATCTAAACATTACCTACGTAAAAGCTGTTATGTTAAATTTCATTCTATTCAAATCATACTACACACTAAAAACATTTTTGTAATTCCTGTTTAATGTTCCACTAGCATATAGGGCTATAAATTCGGCAAAAATTAGTAGCTCTACCGGACTTATATATTATGAAAATTTTACAAAATAATTGCAAACATCTTTTGGAGTATATTTTCCAAAATTAAGAATTAAGTTTAATTCACAATATAAATAATATTAGTGTGCGACCCCTGTAACAGAAATATTTTTTATTTGCTATAAACATAATTATTTAACGTAGGAATTAGATTCTTAAGTAGTTGAAATTAATAATAAAACCATTAGATCTCATTTCTACAATTCAAATTACTCTGAATTACTTTGAGTTAGGTTGAAAAATCGTGTTTCAAGTCTAACAAATCGAAATAAATGTGAACGCGCGCTACACATAGCTAGTGTGATTTAAAGTTATTAATATTGGTCAAAATTGAAATTTTTAAACGAAACTTATAATACGACCCCTATACGTCTAAAATTATCGTTATTTCAGAAAATTATAAATGGTCGAAATTAATCTCAAATTTAACCTCAAACGATGTCCAATATTCACAAAGTATAAGCTAAACCTATTAGAGTTTCATTTTCGCATATTAAAGTCACTCTAAATTACTTTAGATAAGATTTAAAAAATTAATTTTTCAAACGTCAGAACTCAACTCCTATATAAAATATAGAAGTTTAAACTAGAAATTATTTTTCCAAATTCTAAATGAACATTGATTCATAATTCAATATTAATGTGCGACCGCTGTTACAAAAATTTAATTTTCTATTATAAATACGATCATTCAAGATGAAAAGTGTTTGTTGCCTTAATAAGTGTTACTAATATTAGGCAAAATTAAAGTTTTCAGTAACTTCCATATATGTATTTAAAATTGTTCCTATTCAGAGAAAAATAGATTAATACATGTTTGAAGCATGAGACTCAAATGAATTACACAAGAATGCAAAAGATAAACTGTTGTATTAAATTGAGTTTCGAAATATTTTAATTGGTTTTAAATGTTATTTTTCCACGTAACAAAGAAATAGAAAAAAAATACACCGATCCATAATATAAACTTAGAAAGCGACCCTTGTAACACAACAGCAAAAACGTTAAAATTATTTACATTCATATACATTCATCCGAAATTGCAGATATTTTAATTTATATACAAAAGAAAATTTCTTTAAATAAGATTACTAGAAAGTATACAAACACCATTTAAGAGAAGAAACGTCCATCATAGTACAAACACTCTTTTGCATGTTCCTGCGAAATAGAAAACGGTGAATTCAAGTAATGCAGAAATTTCTCCAATTTTATAACCATAATGCACTTCAACACCACCGTTATGCTTTGAATTTAGACGGCTAACTTCCGCAATCATTTACTAGTTTAATACAATACCTTCTGTAAAACCGTTTAAGGTGTGCTATCAACATAATTCTATTTAATGGTATACGATGTATACAATGCTTTGGCGGTAATGTACTGAATTGAATGGAAATACGTTTTACTATGTTTAAATTTCCGTAAACAGCATAAGGTGAATGATACATTGAATGTGACGAATTTATGAAAATAACATTATTTTTAAAATAATCTTATGCAATTGTGTGAAAGTTTTTCAAATGATGATAATAAATTCTATGTAGGATATTTTCCACTTAATGAATTTAACCTCAAATATGACATTTATAAGTGAACTCGGTAATATACCAGTATGATATGTGTCCAGACTTTTATAATTTCTTTATTATTCATAAGTTTTGCCATTCATATATTTGCTAGATAATCTTTATTTTGCTCATAGCATATTATAACATGAAGTTTAGCGCCCAACGTGGGGAGGGGCTAATAAATACGATATAAAATATTACAAGCTTACAAAATTACACATAATTTCTACCTTCTTAAGAATGTTTTACTTATGCGTCAACCATCTGGTGGATGAAAGTGTAAAGTATAACATAACCTAATTTTTTCATCGCAGTTCTTATAACACTTAATCGCGTATCATTAATATTAGACTGTTCAGCGCTGTATTTTTCCTTTTTTTTACGTTGTTCTCTCATTACTTACACTATTAAGCGGCAGATATTTTCATATCTGCGAAAATAGAAAATCCACAACAGGAAGCGTTTAATGTTTCAAACAATTATACCGCACGGTAACATTATTACATCAAGAACCGTGCTTAGTGGAGTGTGTTATTCAAATAAGATCGTATTTGCTTAGCGTGTATGCATAATATGCATATCCACCAGCAGTTAAACACGCACTTGTGTTAAAATAAAAAACGGAATGAGACGGAAAACCCTTTTTTTTCTTCTCACTCGATAAAATGCGGAAATTTATTAATGCAAAGTTCCGTTTGAAACCGCAAATGCTATTATTAGTATATACATATGCAAAACGATAATACCAATTTTTTTTAATCACTTTTCTTGTCTTCAGGCCTATCCTAAATACGAATTCAAATATGGTGTCTCGGACGGTCATACTGGCGACCATAAAGAACAAGAAGAACATCGTGATGGCGACGTAGTGAAGGGCTCTTATTCATTGACAGAACCCGATGGTACCATAAGGACCGTTCATTATACCGCTGATAAACACAACGGATTCAACGCAGTCGTTCACAGATCCGGTCATGCTGTTCATCCACAAGTCTATGGTCACGGACACGGACATTAAAATTGCTGATGAATGTAGAATCTCACGTTTCGCGATGCTCACAAATGTATACACACAGACTTGTCGATACTCTATTACCCATCATCTCATCATCCATCCCCAAATATCATTATCTTTTACGTGGTTCAGTATTCGTTCGCTATTGTATAATATTGATTAATACTTACGTGTTTTTTATTTTATATCTTTACTGTTTTATTTTTATTTCTCTTTATCTCCCGTACTATATCTCTGTTTCTTTGTATAAAAAATGTATTTATTATATTAATAAAGTGATATGTACATAGAAAATACCATAAGATTATTTCAATTATTTCGTGAGGAGTTTCCCCATTAATTTTGTGAGAAAGGTTGAGAAACACGCTGTATATAAACAAGGCTGACACTATATTATATGTATAAGAAAAAATCTAAGCTAGTTCATTGTTGAAACATTGATACACGTCAAGTGTTAAAATTAATCGTGTGGTTTTCTTTTGTATAATATAATCTACTGCGATTTTAAACTACGATAACGTAACAAATTTGGCGCCCAACGTGGGGCCTCAAATGCATTGTAGAGAGAATTAATGTTTATGTGCAACAGTTCTGTACCAGGGTCACGTCAACATGAGAGATCTAATTCTTCTTACAGCGAAATTTCGTAAAATTTTGACATTCCACGTCAAAATCAGTTTCGTGTGAACGTAAGTGAACTCTCTAATTTACTCTATCAGAAATGATTATACTTGGGAAAGATACTTTGTTCGGTGACTGTCAATTACAACTGCACTGAAGAACTGTCAATTACAAGTATATCAAATATCAAAATAGTTGATATAATATAATTTATAGCGCACGAATTGAAACTATTCTAGAAATTACGCTTCACGATAGATATTTCAAATCAAAATCTTTTCGTTAAAGGATTTAGTCATCGTGAATATTTATCTAAACTTATGTTTCCAAATTGCTTCTCGATGTCTTCAAATAATAATTTTTATTATGTGACACAACCAAAATACGGAAAAAAAGCACAGAGTATGACGCAAGCTACTCAAGGAAAAAAAAAACTAATGTGTAATGATCAAGGTTTGACAGGTCTATGCATAAACTAGCCACATGATTACCATCGTTCACGACTTGCAGAATTTCGGATTAGATTTGATATAATATACGTTGATTTTCCTTTCTGATAGCCACTTTGTTTATTGCTTAATGGATCATATTTTTTTAGAAATGTTATTAACCTTTTAGGTATAACATTTTCAAATATGTATTTTAGTTACATTGTAGTTATATCTGTAATTCTCTATTGGTCGCTTTTACGAGGTTTGACTGTAGTAACTTTTTTTGTTGTAATTGTTAATTTTTTTTTCTTTCACTTTTATTTATTTATTTATACGCAGGGTATTGCACTAGGTAATAAAGAGGGTACTTCTAATTTAATAGTTTATTCTTAGATACGCAGAGAAAAAAAAAATAGTCAAAAATTTTATACAAAATCGTTTATTTATTTATAGGACATATTTACAACAAAATGATACACTGGCAATTGAAATACACACATTAAAAATCCCACCAAGATTTCTCGGTGAAATGCACACACTAATGCACGACCGAAAGTATCAATATTTCCTACCTATTTGTACAAATATATTACTTTGACATCGTTTAAGTTAATCTTTACTGTTTAATTAAAGAAAAAAAGATGTGTATCAAATAGGTTTTAAATAATAGTTATTCTAAAGCTTTGTACCAAACCAGAACACAAAAAAATATGTACACCTGCAACAGCAAAAAAAGGCTATACAGTGACATTTACAGAGTTGTAACGTATTGGAGACTGCAACAAGTCGTCTATGTGATGTTCATTGTTCATCAATCAAGGCCATGGACTATATAACGGATGTTTCTTTTAAGCCCGATGGAACTTTAAATTGTAAAAAATAACACAAAAAATTAAATTTTAATCAAAACAATTTTTTTAATCGAAAGATCAATACATGACATTAACATTTGATTTCGGCCATATGGCCATCACGTATGTTCTTGACGCAGCGTATTCTGGACCTCCAATTTTGGGCCACTTTTTCGAGCATTGCTGGCCGTATGCCACGAATAACACGAACAATGTTGGCCTCCAATCGTTGCTGATTTATCAGCATAAACTAGTGACTTTACGTGGCCCCATACAGGAAATAATAGAGAGGTGTTACACCGCACGATCTTGGAGGCCAATTGACAGGTCCATTTCTCGAAGTAACCGTATCGCCAAATTTTGTTTTCAATAAGTCGATGGTTGCGGTCACCGTATGGCACGTAGCGTCCTGTTAAAACCACATCTCGCCCCGATCAATGTCATCCATATTTTCAAACAAATTATAGTGCGGTATACGATCTCCATTGACCGTAACGCAAGCTTCGGCATCATTTTTGAATAAATAAGGTCCAATGATGCCACCAGCGTATAAACCGCACCAAACGGTGCATTCTTCTGGATGTAATGAAGTCTGTATGGTCTGTTGTGGATTGATTTCACTCGATATGCGGCAATTTTGTTTATTAACAAACCCGTTAAGCCAAAAATGAGCCTCATGGCTGAACACAATTTTGCGATAAAACATCGAACCAGTTTCCAACTGGTCTAGAGCCCAATCGGCAAGAGCGACGCATGTGATGGTCTCGTGGTTTTAATTCCTGCACCAGCTGGATCTTAAACGGGTGTAAGCCAAGATCTTTGCGCAAAATTTTCCACGTAGTGAACGGACGGAGCCCCAATTCCTGCGCCCGACGGCGAATCGATAAATTTCGATCTTCTTCCACACTTTCGTTTACAGCGACGATATTCTCTTCAGTACGCACATTCCTTCCAGATGTTTGTGTGATTGCATCATCTAGAGAGTATGTGGTATGAAATCTATCCACAGTTCGATGGATGGCTTGCTCAGATGGACCATAATGTGCGCCATAAAATATATTTTTTATATCATTAAATAAACATGAGTAAAATTTATAGTTTAATTGAAAAGCGCATAGTGTCCACTCAATTCTGTCGGTGACATTTCAACATTCATATTTAAACGTAAATACATCTATGTATGTCTGGCAAAATAAATTAAATCTTTTGAGTTGTGTCCGTTGTATAAAGGTGTCAAAGAGTAATTGTTATTCGCTTAATATAAAAATAGTAATAAAATAAAATGTCGAAATATCTAGTATTTGATTATCTAAAGATTAGAGGAAGATTATGATGAAGTACAAGGTGTTTATTAACGTACTAACTTTATTAGTAACATTTAAAAAAGAATGTAACGTATTAGTGGAGTGGCTTCGTTTTATTTTTGTAATTCATAGTTAAACAAAGTAATACTGTAACGGCTACGTAAAGCTAAAACTATAAAAAATTCTGTTCAGAGTTCAAAGATAAGAAAAACGTCTTATCTTTTTACGAATAGGTAGATGAGCTCACATGTTCCTCTTTAGTATACCAATTGTCCGCCTGCGTCCGCATTATAGCGATCCTGTAGTGTAAGCGAGATACACAGAGGTATCCGTGCATTAGAACGGTAAAGAAGTATACGGAATATTCGACTGGATTACATTAGCATATAGCATATTGCTATGATGCACTCGTATTTGCCAAGAAATCCACATTTCTCCGCTGTCGCCGCACAGGCGCATGAGCCGTCGGACACGTGCGTGTCAGATGCATTTTATATTTCGTCGGGAGAACTACTCGCTCGTACTATTTAATAAAACGCGTTGTTGGTATGTAGATGACGGTTATTTTAAAAATGGAGTACTATACGCTGGAGCAAAAACTCTTCATGATTAAACACTTTTACGGTGGTAATTCCGCGGAAGTAACTCGGGATTTATTTCCAGCTAATTTCCCCGAAAGTCAAATTCCCAATGCAAGCACCATTCGTAGGACCGTTAATCGATTTGAAACTACATTTTCTTTAGTAAATAATAAAAATACAGTTGTTCCGGATAAGAATGTAAGCGATATAGAAATTCGAGTATGTGCTTTAGTTGAAGTAAATCCCACTATGTCATCTCGACAAATTGCTCGCGAATTAGGTATCTCTAAAACAACGGTTCATAAGATTTTACGTACTAATAAATATCGTTCATACAAATTTACAAGTTCACAAGTACTTCTTCCCGATGATTATTATCGCCGAATGGAATTTTGCGAAAGAATGATAAATAAATATCACGATAACCAATTTTTTTTTAACAACGTATTGTTCACAGATGAACAAAACATTTTACCTACACGGGCATCATAACCGCGCAGTTTGTCGTTACTGGTCGCGTAAAAATCTACATTTAAATATACCAACGCGAACGGAGTATCCACAGAAGCTAAATGTATGGGCAGGTATCATTGGAAATCATATAATTGGGCCTTTTTTCATTGGCGGCAATTTAAACGGAAATAGATACCTACAGTTACTTGAAAATAATATTATTCCGGCAATACGGGAGCGATTTAATATAAATGAAGTTTGGTTTGAGCAAGATGGTTGCCCAGCACACAATACACGCATTGTAACAAACTTTATAAACGCGGTTTTTGAAAACAGATGGATCGGTAACTCGGGCCCTATTAAATGGCCAGCGCGGTCCCCTGATCTAGCTCCAATCGATTTCTATTTATGGCCCTCTTTACATAATACAATATACGGATACGGTGATCAACGGGCATCAAACCTAGAGGAACTGCGCGCGAGAATTATTGAAATCAGTAATACTGTCACAGCAGATATGTTAAGAAATGTTCGTCGGAATTTTTATGATCGGTTGGGTACTGTTCTTATCAAGAGGGAGGTTTATTTGAACACTTAATAAATTAATTTACTTCAAATTTTTGTTATTGTTTAAGAATAATATTCTCTTTTAGCTAATTGCAGGTTTACCACACTGTATATAGGAAGCCAGCAAACATAAACCATTTTTACCTAATCACTTACCGCGTTCGATATACGACCATTCATTAATTATAAAGTTCTAATTGAAGCGACTACCTACTGGCGTAATTACATTTGATCGGTAGTAAATTCTGTTGAAGTTAATAAATCCACACAACTTGTGGAATTAATCGCAAATCACCGCTCCTGACAATTTAACGTAATTTTCACGCCGTAATCGTTCGAGTTTATTGCTGCTGAAATGAAGCCACTTTCCACCGATTCGACTGGGTAAACTGTTTCGAATTATATGAATAAACCTTCTGTCTGTGTATCTAACGTAAAATGTAATGCACAAGCAATAAAATAATGATACTAAACTCATCGTATCTGTATTTATGTATGGTATATGCTTACCTGTGTACTCCATACCTATGTAATAATATACGCATAATAGGTGCTGCTGGATTATGTATGTAAGTTGAAGGCGCATAGCTCTGATTTCACCTGGCACCGCTAGAGAGCCGTTTTATTGCGTATTATTTTGCATATGATTGCTTAACGCGCCGCGGATAGCGAGGAAATCAGTCAGGAAGTCCACAAGGTCCTCAATACAGCACAGTGGTTGTCACGGACCGTTGCTCGCCAGTCTTCCGACTCTGTGCGATGGCAAATGATAAGCTGATGCAGTTGAAAGTTTATTCTGGTTCTGTTTGGATTTATTCGCCTCGTTTATGTTTAAATAAGTTTCGTCAGGGATTTTCAAATTTCGCCGTAATAGAACGAGATTATTTTTTGGCAAATTCAACGTACTGATGCTAATTTTGAAGAAACTGGTAACATGAGTGCTAGAACTCTATATGGAAAAAGACGGGTTAAAAATGACAATAATAGAGTGGTCCGAATCTTACTTGAGAATCAAAAACTTTGAACTACGAAAGTTTCTTTTTCTAAAGAAAACCCATAGTTGCAAGTCTCACTTGGATTACCGATGCATTCTTTTCAGTTCATCTAATGAGAAACAGATGAATTGGAGGGGCAACACAGAACAGTTCACTTCTTTTGGGTGAAAGCACACGCTGGTATAAGTCTTAATGAGGAGGTGGATTGTTTGGCTCGGGAGTCAATAGGCAACGGCGAAGCTATACATAAAACTGTTTACACGAGGGAGGTTAGTGAGAAAATCCGATGTCGTTTCCTTCGCGAAAAATGGGAGGAGAGATGGCAAACAATATGCAAAGAAAAATCCGCACAGTACTCCAAAATTCACCCCTCTGTTTTCCACTCCCGTTGAGGTAGTGGTAACGTGGTTTCTCGCTATTTTTCTATAAAATTTGGGCACGGTTGTTTTCCAGCACACCTCTATAGATTAAAGATAATTGATTTGCCTGCTTGCTCGTGTGGTTACGATTTAGCTGACTTGAACCATTTATTCCTCGGATGCACAAAATATGAGTTAGAACGACGTCAGCTGATTACCGGTTTACTAAAACATAAAGTAATTTTTCCAACAGCTGTAATACCTATTCTGCAATGCAATGATATTGAAGTTTATAAAATACTAATGAATTTTATCAAGAAATTGTGGAATTCAAATTTAATTTTAAATCTTGGTGTTAATGTTATATTTTGTTAGTTAATGTGGCTGATGGGCTATGATCCCTTAAATGCCAACAAAAAAAAAACCATAGTTGCAAGTGTTGTATGTTGAGTTTATACAAACAACAACCCCATATTTAGCTAGGAAAACAGCTGATTTGAACGAAATGGGTTAACAAAGCGATAAAATGAAAGATTGAAGACAATAGACACACTTGGAATGCTGAAACCTGTTATTTTGCTTTTCAATTGTGAAGTGTACAACCACGAACACCCAAGTTACGACTTTTTTTTACTGCACTATCTTGTTCTATCAAAAAATCACAGGTAACATTATCTGAATCAAACATTAATGCTTTGGGTGACACTGATTATCTTCACTTATTACAGAAATCGATCGAACATGCAATAACGAGTAGGAACTATAATATTAAAGATTGTTCGTAATTAATAGCGAATGCGACAAAAAAAATTGCAAAAGAATTCTTATTACAATTTGTAATGAAATCTAAGATTACAAAATTCACATTTATAAAAAGGCTGTTGACGCTGAACAAATTACTCACTTGTTCACCTGATTTCACTCCATTAAATTGCGTTTTGCTTGGATTCCTTAAGGAAGAAATTTAAAGAAACCATCGGTGTGCTATTAAGGAACAAAGATAAGCCATCACCAATACAATTAATAAAATTGCACCCGAAAATTATAACAGTAAACAGACGCATGTTTCCCTCAAGCAATAAATTACAACTAGCTTCCACGGTTGATTACCTAAATTTTTCAACACTGGAGAGAGATTATTCAAACTGCCCAAACAAAAAATAAAAATTCTGAATGAGGCAACGCCGATTCGTAATTCGGCTTTCCAATAATTTAGATAAACAGACCAAAAGATCTTACCGCCAACAATTAAGAACAAGACGAAAAGTATGTTCACTCAAAAAGGATAATTAGATGCCTTATTTGTTCTGCAGCTTTGCTATTCAGGTGAAGTTACCGCTTGAACTAATTCATTCCTTGCGGTTAGTACTTCGGTATAAATTGAGATTAAATTGCATCCCTGCGCTCACTGTGTTGAGGAGTTAAGGTTGAGTTACAAGTGTCATCCATGATGTCAAAGGTGCGTGATGGATTTTTGAATTGTACCTCGATTCGTGAATATTTTAATAATGATGTGAAAAAAATGCATATGCGTTCTTAGGTTTACAACTAAACCTAAAACGTTCATTGTAATCTTTTCAGTTGTTATGAATTAAAAATAATTAATACGGATTTAGATTTAGATCCCAGGTTGCGTTTATTAATTTTGTATTGTGCAATTCGTAATATTTTGCAGGTACTTATTTTGTGTGTCCTTGTAATCCTTCACCAAGCTTATGGTGGAGGTGGAGGTCATGGTGGGGGTGGTCATGGAGGCGGTGGTCATGGAGGAGGTGGCGATCATGGTGGAGACGGCCAAGGCGGAGGTGGTCATGGAGGCGGTGGAGATGGTCATGGAGGTGGTGGTCATGGTGGAGGTGGTGGGCATGATGGGGGTGGTCACGAAGGTGGTGGTCATGGTGGGGGTGGTCATGGAGGAGGAGGTCATCGAGGTGGTGGTCATGGAGGTGGTGATCATGGTGGCCACGGAGGCGGTCATGGTGGCACTTCTTACGCTAATACGCAACTAGAATCTCATGAAAGTCATGGTGGGGGTGGTGGAAAACATGACGGCCACGATCATTACGTGAGTATTACCAGAAATCTGTAAAACATATAGGATAATTAAAATTACACGCGAACTGGTGCACAGGCTTCAACGAGAATACAATAATTAAAGATGTACTTTTAATCGGAGGCCAGACATTGATAAAAGTAAGGTTTGAGATGCATTTAAGATGTGGGAATTTAGAAATACGTAGAATGGAAACGTGACTTGAAATTTAACAATATACTAAAATTCTAATCAATACAGAAATGTCAATAAACAACTGTGGTGTTACTTTTAGAAGCGAAGACGTGAAGCACATAAAAATAACGCTCCATTCCCTTCATACATTTTAATATTTCAAGTTTTAACGTCTTAGATGTTAACCGTTCTGGGGATTTACATCTCCAAAATGCAATTGACTTGCATTTTTATTTTGTAAGACCAAGATAAGAATATTTTAAGTTCTATTTGTTAAAATATAAAAATAAGAGAGATTTAACATTTTACCAAAAATAAACAAAATTGAATTTTAATAATTCTTGGCTTCATTCAATTGTGTCAATATTATATACCAAGCTGATTTGAGAATTAATAGAAAAGTCATTGAACTTGTTAAAATCATTAATTATTTATAAATTCTTACATAATAGAATTTTTCATTGGTTAATTTAGGCTCATCCTAAAATATAGGTTGCTATTTAAACAAAAAATCAGGTTGGTTTGGGCTAAAGTTAAGCACTTTTGTATCAAAACAAATGTGTTTATCTGGCATTTAAAATATGAACATCTAAAACAAACGCAAATACAAACTAGGTCGCCTTTAACCAAAGACCTGTAGCGGAGTCCTTTTTTTAGGACAGGATAAATTGCAACATTGTTATTAAACATTAGCATATATGAAATCATGTTATTAATAAGTATATATAAGTATATACACTCTGTATAATCAGAAATATTTTTAGGTTATGCAGCATTGAATTCTATAAAGTTTGTGTAGAAAATGTTTCTTTCTAAAATGACAAATAGAGGTGTAAACAAACACCCAGTCTGTACATAAACTTTTGCTTTTATGACACGAAGTAAAGAGACTTGCAGGTTCTATTATTCCCCTACCCCTTTCGTCTACGTCACTGACATATATCACAGTTTAAAAATAGCGGATTACTTTTCCGATATTATAACCTCTACAAAAAACAACAAATAGAAAGGTCGACCATTATACATCAAGCAATTATTAAAACTACCACGGTATCTATTTGACGTCAAAAAAAAGGTGCAAGGTAAATAAATAAGTAGTAGCACTTAGCTAGTTTAATAAACACATACCACAGGAGATAGCGCACAGTGATAATTTGTAAATAAGCGATTGGCGGCCCACGGCTGCAGCGCTCGCTAGCGGACGTAACTGGAACGAATTATTATTGCGGTAGGGTTGACAAGGGGAGATCGCAAGATGTTAATCCCAGTTTTGATGTCGGCTTTATCAGTTGGTAGTGGGGACCGGTTTGAGTACTTTTGTAAAATATTAACCACAGATGGCCAGGCGTTTATTATTTACGATTTTTTAAAGTTTAAGTGTCCCTTAAGTACAATCGAATACGAGATAAGTTTACAAGCTTCTAGTGGCGTCATGAATATTAATATATGACATTTAAATGCATTTTATTAATTGTTTCTGATACTAATCGGATTACGGTTAATTTCTTTGGTTAAAGAAGCGATTATACAAATATTGTCTTCAAAAGTTTAGAGCAATCATTGTATCTGTGATGTGATCTTTCACAGATAGCATATTTTGTGAAAATCGTTTTGATTATAATAATTCAACTAATACAACTAACGAAAAGCATTTAAATGTTTCGAATTAATATTTTGTTTGGATGAAGTATTTGTATAATGTTATTATTAATTTTAAGGAAATAAATTAATTGTTATCCTATTACCATACTGACACCATTCTGACACATCTAATTAAATACTGATATTATAGTCAGCATATGTAAATTGAACGTATTTTTCCACTTTTATTATCATTCTAATATTTAAATTGAAACGATTAAAACAAAAAAAAAAACAAGTGGGAGGGGTTTTATAGACAGCGGTGCTGTTTAGGGGGTCTGCTGAGTAGGTCGTAATCGGTTATCAAACAAATGACTGCGAGACACGAATCGTCGAGTCTATTTCCAAGTGAGAGGCAAGAATTAAGAATAAGGAATATACAGGGTGTACCAACGATCCCAAACCAGTTACAGGTGTAGACCGGGGTTAGTCGAGAGTGGTGCGGTTTAGCTGGTCTACTGAGTTGGGGCGTAATCCGTCATCAAACGACTATTTAATTGGCTGGGTAAACGGACGCGGCTTTCTAGTTAACATTCTAATATTTAAATTTAAACGATTAGAACAACAAAAAATAAATGAAAAAATAAAAAAAAAAGCTCTCGGCTCTATCGGGAGATTCGAACCATGGTCCTTCCGCATACTAACACTGGGCTTTACAGACTACGCCACTAGAAGCTTGTAAACCTATCCCGTATTCGAGTGTACCATCAACCGCTTTGAACTTTAAAAGATCGTAAAAAATAAACGCCTAGCCATCCATGGCTAATATTTTACAAAAGTAGTCCAAGAGGTCCCCACCTCCAACTGACAAAGCCGGGATCAAAACTGCGGTTAACATCTGGCGACCTCTCCTTGTGAGATCGAGAGTAATCATTCCGTATTACGTAATCCGTCGGCAAGTGCCCGCTCGCTTACGGATCACGGTAGTCACTCACTTGGTCGGTCATTCATAAAAAGACCGCCGCACTTCGGTCATATGGGCGTAATTTTAACGCTCTATTTCTCGGCAGTATAAAAGCGACTACCGCATTCAAGTAAAGCGTGATTCGTGCGGCCGACTATCGCCGCTAGACCGCTAGAATTGAGCCGAAAATTGCGGCTATATAAAACGCAATCTAAAATGGGTCCAGAGTGAAAAGAATTCTGAATTTGGCTGATGGGAAACATTTTCATATCCTTCGTATTTTCCCGATATGGACTCTTGCAATAATTGTATGAAGCAAGGACAGTTCAAAATTTGTTGATTAAAACACCATAGAGTTCTGCAATACCGGCATATAAAAATTGGTGCCAAAAAGTGATTACTGTGTACTATTTTTTTTTAATAAGAATTTATATTTTACCATAAAAAAACCGCAGGAACATCTCTTTACGGCAACATGTATCAAAAAGCATTTTTTTAATCAGTAACCAAAAAGTGCATAATTTGCAAACTGAGTAATAAAACACGATTAGAATTAAATGGCTTTAAATGCTTTCCCTATGTGCTTTCCTGACATTTCGCAATTTTTTTGTAGTAACCAACTAACTTAACTCCTACGTGTTTTTTGTCATATTCACTTATCTTTAATGTCGTGTTTCTCTACTTGCTTCTGTTTTCAGCTTTAGACACTTATTTTGTACGGTTTACGTTTGCACTGTTTAGTGAAATCTTCTTTAAGCTTATTTCCCACGGTCAAATAAATTAGTGAATTTATTCATGAAGAACTTCGTGAATAAATTGACAAGATGAGACTGTTTTACACGGTGCAATTTTTAGTAACCATGAACTAGGAACTGATACACTGACAACTGTCAGTGTTGTTTCCTTGACATTTGACGTGTCTGATAGATGCTTCACATACAATATTCAAAATGAAAGTGCGAAAAGTGACAAAAGATTCGAAAATGAACATGCGTGGTAAAATAAATGTTGTGCCGCTTTTTGCGGTGGCAAAACGCCCTTGATTTGCTGCTGAATTTGCATTCAGCGAATTAGAAAAATAAGGAAGATCAAGGCCAGTTTAAAACAGTTTTAAGAATTAACGAAGGATGTTTTGCACTTTCACTCGATTTGATTGAAATCAGCGAAGTAATAACCGAACATGTCATTTCGCAGTTAGTACTGATTTATAAAACGAAAAGTAACCAGAATCCCCCAAAGGATTCAGGAAAAATTAGAACATGTTCTAATTTCACAATTTATCCATGAATTTACTATCGTCAACTTATTCAGTACAATATTGTAAATTAAACGCAACAATATATTCAACAATTTATTGGACCGTGTAAAGCAGCCTTTATTCCAGTTTACTTTTAATTTAATCGTGAATTCATAATAAATTAATATGGTCTATTCCAGTGGCGGCTCGTCAGGAGGTTAAACCTCCCCTATTATTTCTAATAAAATGAGTAACGTTTATTATGTATTAAAATAATGTTTAAGCATCGGTTATATACTAAAATAAAGCAATTTTGCAAAAAAATATATAATCAATAGTATATTTATTCATTATTTAATTTAAAAATGCAAACAAATTTCCAATAATGCGCGAAATTTTACTACGCACTATAATAGCAAGCGAGGAGGCTAGCCACAGATTTGGCTCCGCGCTGATGATTAATGCCATGGCTGAAAGCAATGCGTCTCCGTAAGTGCACGTGCACCTCTACATAGGTGTCTTACTTCCATTCTCCATTACTCTAGAAATTTAATTTTTCTCTCATTCAAGCTGATCTGATGTAAAGATTTAAGAAAATTGAAAGCCTACTATAGGAAATTTCCTTTTCAAAATAATTGAGGGAATATCGCCTTTTTTACAGGCACATCCCAAGTATCATTTCGAGTATGGCGTGAGTGACCACAAGACCGGCGATAACCACGCCCACCATGAAGAGAGAGACGGCGATAAAGTCAAAGGTTTCTATACCTTGAAAGAAGCTGACGGTACCATCCGAACTGTCCACTATGAAGCGGACAAACACAACGGTTTCAACGCTCATGTAGAGAGATCTGGACATGCTCGTCACCCAGCTGGCCATGGAGGTCATGGAGGAGGAGGAGGAGGAGAAAGCCATGATAGTCATTGAACAATAAATAAAAGAAATCCAACACCGACTACAATTCGTTACAAAATTATTTTATTTTATTCTGTTAATAAATGCGTCTCATAAAGTTTGTAACGGAGATTTCTTTTATTAATATTGATTAGTAATTTGCTGTTGTACATGGAGAAAGTCATCAATGCAATCATTAGATATTGCGCAAGCCGAGGCATATTGTGATCGGCCAAGCATTGAGTCTCTTATTATTTGTAATGCTGTCGATTTACTCCTAGCAAATTTAGTTTTTAGCGTAATAATCCAGAAATGTTTGTAGTACGAACCAAATTGATTGATTTCGTTAAGGTTATTTCAAACAATTCTATTTCGGTATTTGTGATATAGACCAATAAAAGGATTGACCGTTTGACGTAGAAGTTGGAATACGCGCTAATATCTATTATATACAAAAAAATTTTAAAGTTGGTAATTTTTAATAAAAAGTAAAGGAGAGTATACAGTTCTTAACGGAGTATAGGGGAGCAGGGGCCAAAATGACACTGTTAAGGTAAAAACTCGTTTATCAGCTCAAAACATATACAATGTACATTGAAATTTAGAGAAATTATTTTTCATTTTATCGCAAGAAATATACAAGTATAACCGCATTTTGTTCGAGCTTATTTATTTTCAAAAGAAATTTTTGCCGAAGTTTTCACCAGTTTTTCCCGCATATGAGGCAAAATGATAATTACCTTGGGGCAATATGAGGACCATTAAACTTTACTCTTACAATATCTGCAGTTATAAACCAACGGAGTATCGTTTCAGGCAATTTTTGATATAGAGAACAATTAATCCAGCCTGCATTAGATTCCGAATAAAGACGATAACAGTAGACATTCCACGTAAGATTCATCTTTTGTTTTGGATGTAAAACTATCTTGGCCTTATTTGCAAGGGTGCTAGCCAGACGTGGACAGTACTGTTTCGAACTTATTAGTACTCATCAGCATGTCTGTACTGCACTACTGCTTAGTAGGTTTGCTATTACTGATGTGGAGGCCACCAGATATCTTACCTTCATGGGTAGATGGCGTTGTACTCTTCTTACTTACATTTTTATTAGTTGGTTTAAATTTATAGGAAGCGACAAATATATAAAAGGAAGATATAATAAAGAATAGCTTTATGTTTGTATCTTGAAAAGTTTACAATTGGACTTTTAATTGTAACAGTTAGGAAATATGTTTTCACGATGTAGTTGCTTGTAGTGTTATCAACATAAAAAAAAAATAATGTTTGCATTACAAACCATTGAAGCTCCGTCCTCTTGTCACCTAAATGCACTTGTAAATTAACATCTTTTTTAGAGCAATTTTGTTAAGATACAAATCACGTTCGTTACTTACTAAAAACTCCCAACCTTTTACCGGATATAACAAATATGAATTACACTACCAGTAATTATTAATTATAAGTAAGTTATATTTATTCCTTCTATAAAAAAGCCGTTTTCACACTTGGACGAACAAAATCGAAACCCATGCTTAACTGCACACTTACACACTTCTTTAAATTTTCGTTCCAATATGCACCCGGTCGATGTTCGGGTTTCTGTAGCACAAAGCGATTTTTAAGTTCGAACGCTTCGATTGGCTTTCCTGCTTTCGAAACCGCCCCGAATTTTAATATGATAATGAGGTAAATTAAACTATATTTTATCCGTTTATTTTAATCGGAACGCTTATTGGATTGAGCAACGGTTGTACTTTCAAATTGATCTCTCACGGCGATCATGAATGGCGTGAAGCGTTTTTTTTTTTTTCACTTTTTGCCGTCTTTGTGTTTTGGATTTAATATTGAACGCTAAGCGGGCTATCGAAATCCCCGGTATATAAGAGAATTCGTTTGCGCCCCGAGTCAGTTTGGCATCTCCGTTTTGGGAAGCCGACAGCTATGACTCCAAAGGTGTGTGTCTCTCAAATAGGCGAGGTGGAATCAGTGTTTGTGATGATTAAATGTTGAATGCGATATCCTGGACTATATAATCTTGATAAATTGTTATAATTTCTAATATATGTGACGATTTTTTCAGTTTTTAATATTGCTAGCCGCCGTAATGGCGCTAGCGTGCGCCTACACGGTGCACGAGGACCATGGCGGAGATGGGGGCGGTGGCGGACATGGAGGCGGTGATTATGGTGGCGATGATCATGGCGGGGGCGGTGACCATGGCGGATATGACGGCGGGGATGATGACCACGGTGGTTATGGTGGTGGAGATGACTATGGAGGCGGCCATGATGATGATGACGGTGGAGATCATGGAGGATATGGGGGCGGAGATGAGGGTGGCCATGGTGGTGATGACGATGGCGGTTATGGAGGCGGCGATGAAGGACATGGAGATGACGGCGGTCATGATGGCGGTGGTGGAGGACATGGTGGAGGCGGAGACGGTGGACATGGTGGAGGCGGAGACGGTGGACATGGTGGAGGCGGAGACGGTGGACATGGTGGAGGCGGAGGCGGTGGACATGGCGGGCACGGGGGTGGAGGAGGCGGAGGCCATGGCGGCGGAGGCCATGGTGGCGGAAGTGGCCATGCAGGCGGCGGAGGTGGCGGATATGGTGACGGCGGTGGTGGACATGGAGGAGGAGGCGGCGGGCATGGAGGAGGTGGTGGAGGTCATGGAGGAGGAGGAGGCGGACATGGAGGAGGAGGAGGAGGTCATGGAGGAGGCGGGAGTGGACATGGCGGAGGCGGTGGTGGACATGGCGGTGGCGGACACGGAGGAGATGGTGGAGGCCATGGAGGAGGCGGTGGTGGACATGGCGGAAGCGGTGGCGGACATGGAGGAGGCGGCGGCGGACATGGAGGAGGCGGCGGCGGACATGGAGGAGGAGGTGGAAATCACGGAGGAGGCGGCGGACATGGGGGAGGCGGCGGTGGACATGGAGGAGGAGGAGGTGGCGGACATAGTGGAGGCGGTGGTGGGCATGGCGGAGGCGGTGGCGGACATGGAGGAGGTGGTGGAGGTCATGGCGGAGGTTATGGAGGTGGTGGAGGTGGTCATGGCGGTGGCGGAGGGGGTCATGGGAGCGGTGGCGGTGGAGGAGGTCATGGAGACGGCGGTGGTCATGGCGGAGGAGGAGGAGGACACGGAGGTGGAGGAGGTGGAGGTCATGGAGGTGGCCACGGTGGTTCCTCCTACTCTAGCGTACATCTTGAATCGCACGGGAGCGGCGGTTCTCATGGAGTACATGGGGGTCACGATTATTATGTAAGTATATGTACTAAAAAAATTATATTCCAGGTACTTATCTACAACGTAATCGCGGTCGAGTACCAGAAAACTTGCGTTGGCAACACTGTGCAGTTGACGCATGAGAATTTCTTCTTTTATCGGTTATGTTTAATTTTATGCGTGAATCAAACAGCATAGAGCGATGACAGATGGCAAAAGAGGTGTACCCAATCCACCAAAGTAAATATAGTACAACCAATCTATATGTTTTTGAAACCAACTTCATACACTTACACTTGCCCTGCCCGCCAGTGTTTTTCCCCTACATCTCTGAAACCGCAGCATCAACAAACGTTTCGTGTCGTACTAAATAATGCACGCGAGAAAGGAATGTGTAGTCTAAGTTTCATGCTTATTTCGCTTCTATAAAATACTTTTTAATTTAATTCGCCAGAGAAAACGCATATTTTTACAAAAACTTCCAAGAACGTACCCACTAGCATCTTCTTCCACTGAGCGTAATTCGCCGATTCCTTTTTTATGTACCTACCAAAAAGATAAGTTCTTTCCCTTCACACAATTTAATAACATCTTTTTATATCGTTTGTGATTTTCTCTGTTATTATCCTTACTTTTATATGATTGAGATCAGTTTTTGAGCAACTAACTATTAATGTTTCGATTTTCTTCTAAATTATTTAAATTGCATGAAGATTGGATGTACTTACACGAACAATCATCAGAAATCTAACACCATGACCATATAATTTGCAAACGTATTCACACTTGATTGTCGCCAGATATTGTCATTCCTTCGTTCATAGATAAGTTACAAAACACGACCTCTAATATAAATTATGTGTGCTAATATTGACATCTTCGAACACACATAAAAATTGTACGGCGTTATATTAAACCAAGTTGTAGTTTTTCTAAAAACGGTTGAACTATTGCTAAAAATTTGTCAAAATGGTATTGAAAATATTTTATACTTTTCGAAAACGTGGCCCATGTAGTTAGACATTTCCAACTCCAAAAAGCAGAAATATAATATCTTTCTTTCTTTAACATCGCTGCGCTAGTGTATTCCAGCTGCATGTGTTTTGCGGTCCAGTAAGTCTGTTTATCGGATTCTTATCGCCCCAGTCGGCCAAATCCATATCTGATGGAAACTGCGCGCGTAAGATTTCATTCATCATCAAATATATATAAAAAGCAATCCATTTTTTTTTGCATCGTAGAACTAGGAATTGTATATGTTGACACACGCCTTTAATAAATACTCTTCGTATTCCGGCCATTGCCTTGTGCTTAAAAAACGTGTTAACTTAGTTAAGTATTACATATACTAACAAAAATATATATTCTGAATGATTATAAAATTTAAAACTTTAAATTTTTGGGCACTGATGCGTCGATATTTTTATAATCAAGTTCGCATACCTAAAAACACAAGAATTACGAACAATCTAACTAAATTTTTGTGTACTTTAATTAGGAATTATAAGTTATAATATTCAAAATATATTAGGCTATATACCTTACAATTAGTGAAAGTGTTTAATTGTAAACATAAATTATAACTTCTTAATCAAACTTGCAAGTTAATGGCATTCTATAATTCATGACAGATTTAATTTTATAAAATTTAGGACAAGAATAATCGAACGACATACATTACAAATTTACATCGCAAGACCTGTAATGCTAACTAAGCAGCTTCCTCGACCAACAAAATCCATATCTGGACTGGTCTTTTCACTTCTAAAAATCCGCTAATCAATATTTGTCACGGGAAACAAACCCGAAACACTTTTTTCTATTAATTTGCACAATACCGTTTGGTATTTATTATATCGCCGATACAGGCAATTTCGTTTCAGTTTCTTTCTCGCTAAGCGTGAAATCGGCTAACGAACGCTCGAAAAAAGATCAGGAAACATTTCGATTATGAACTAGCGCGTGACCGTTTCGCATATGGTACCTATAGTACCAACTGAACGACAACGACTGACAACAGCCATTAGACACGCATAAACAAGAAAAAAAAATGAACGCTACAAGCAGCGGCAAGCCGAATGTCAATTTCTATATAGACATGCTTTTTGCATCTTTTTGCGCCGTTGTGGGTTGCGCAAGGAGTAAATATTAAATACCACACGCACTTAACGCTTGCAGAAATATAATTAAGTATTAAGCTTGAACTACAACAATACACAACAATATAATTATAGTTTCAATTATTATTATTATGAACCTTTAAATATAGTAGATGCCTTGGCTGAAATATTTTCAAATGTATATCAAACTGCTCAACCTCCAGCTTCTTCTTCTTAATCTTAGACCTTTGTACCGTTAGGTGTAAGGCGATTTTCTCTCACTTGCACTTTTCCTTCTTCATTCCCTAGATTTCTGCTGCTACTCTTATTCTGTCTTCCCACGTTTTTCTGGGTCTTCCTTTTTTCTTTTTCCCTGGTACTCGCGTCTCAAATACTCTTTTCGATAGTCTCTGTTTTGGCATACGGCACACATGTCCAAACCACCTAAGTTGACCTATTATTATCTTCTCACTTACAGCTTCTATCTTTAGTTTTTGTCTGTATACATCGTTCTTTATTCTATCTCTTTTAGTTTTATTTTCTATGCGTCTTAGGAATTTCATTTCCATAGCATCCAGGCGTGTTTTATGTTTATCTGCTAAAGTCCATGTTTCGCTACTGTAGGTTAATGATGGTCTTACTACCTTTCTTATTACTTCTGTTTTTATATCCCTGGGTATTTCCTTCCTCCCTAAAAATGTAGTCTGCATCATATGAAATAGCCTTCCTGTTTTCCCATTCTATCATTTATTTCTCTGACTATCTTCCAATTGCTCTCGATTATTGATCCTAAGTATTTGAAACTTTCCACCTGTTCAATTTGTTCTTCATGTAGGCGTATGTTATGGATTTTTTTTTCTTTGGACATTATCATGCTTTTTGTTTGCTTTATATTTATCACCATGTTTACTTCATTGAGTTCATATTTTAGCACCTCTAGATTATACTGCAAGTTCTTTTTCGAATCCGACACTATAACCATGTCGTCTGCAAACAACAGTTCATTAATTTATGTTTCTTGCATTTGCCAGTATCCTAATTTCAATGTCTTCATCTTTTTCTTCGCTTTTTTCATAGCTTCATCTAGTACTATGGAGAATAGTAGGGGGCTTAACACACATCCTTGTTTTACGCCTACCTTTGTTTCAAATTCTTTTGATTGCTCATTGTTTGTCCTTACCATGTTCTTATTATTTTTATACATTGATTTTATTATTTCGATTATTCTGCTATGTATATTTCTCTTCCTTAGCCTTTCCCATACGTGCTCTCTTTGTACCCTGTCAAAAGCCTTCTCTAGATCTATGAAACACATGTGTATGTCTCTACCTTTGCTTATACATTTTTCGCTTACTTGTCGGATGATAAAAGTTTAATCTTGTGTACTTCTTCCACTCCTAAAGCCGCATTGTGTCTCTTCTATTGTATTTTCGATCTTGTTTTTTATCTTTCTTTCAATTATTCTAGCGAGCAGTTTGGCAGGTATACTTGTTAGTGTTATTCCTTTGTAATTATCACACACTCTTTTGTCGCCTTTCTTATATATTGGGAGTATTATTCCTATATTCCATTCCATTGGTATCTTCGTTGTCTTCATAATTTCGTTAAGTAGTTCTGTAAATTTGATTATACCTTTCTCTCCCATAAATTTCATCATTTCCAGTGTTATATTATCTACTCCAGGGCTAATTTTAATCTTTGCAGAGCGTCCATGACTTCCTCTTTTTGTATTACTTCTATTTCCTCTGTATCATTTAGCTCTTCTTGTCCTTCAACAACGTTTATTTCTGTTTTGGTCCCACCTTCACTAGATTAGATTAGGATTTGTAGCCTATTTCAACATGACCTTTTCAGATCTATTGTGATCATCTTTGTTCTAGAAGGCACCCTCTAATTTTGCATTCTTAATCAGCCCCAGCTGTGGAGTTCTCTACTCCCATTACTAGAAACCTTGTCCTCGCTAGGTCCGCACAATGGCACAGCACATAAACTGGGGTTTCTTCCTCCTCTTGACAGAATCTGCCAGATCTGTGACCAGTCAACAGACCCATTATCACTTTGACACTCTTCCTATCTTTACTCAGTACGTCTTTAGTAAACTCAAACCTCTCTTCTCTTAAGAACATTTATGCCTGCCTTAGCCCTGGTGACTTTTGCCACCAGTCCTTGGATTTATTCTGGGTCCATTCGTTGGTGGACATTTTGATTTGCGATTTGGTAATGCCGAAGAAAGGGCTAGCTCCAATAAGTGACCTTGACGAGCCTCATCTAGCCGGATTGTCGGCCGCCTCATTTCTCCTCACGTCTATGTTAGTTTCCTTTGTACGCCCACTTCATTTAAAGCGCTTACGCAGTCCTAAAGCAGCTTAGAGTCAACACTTGCTGAGCTGGCCGCTTTAAGTGTTTCCTGGCTATCTGGGAAGATAGCGACGGTTTTACCTGACTCGGACCATCTTTCTACTTCTCTAACGCAATGATGAATTGCATCATCTCAGTCTGGGACATCGTCGTATCCTTGCTGAAGTTTACCGAAAGCCCCTTATGGCCTACTTTCGATATATTATTATTTCTAATCAGTTTTAGAACCGCAGGGGCGTTCCCGCAGTCTTTCTTATGTGCTATTATAACCTAATACATCCTATCCAGGTTAAATTTCTGAACCATGGCGTCATTTGGCATCCCCGTAAGGGGTGGCTCCTTAAGTTCATCCAGTAGTTTTTGATGGTCGTGTGATTTACTTATCGGTGTTTGACTGTGCATAAGTCTGTGTACTGCAAACCTACCAACTCCTTGTATATAACTATATAGTGGTGGTAGGTTTAGAATTACTTCTATTGCGGCGGTAGGAGTCTATTTCATTGCTCCTGTGGTACACAGACAAGCCAGCCTTTGTCATCACCCAGCGTTTTTGCCGTCCTCCCTTGACGCACCTTTGGCCACTATTGCTTCTAAGTGTTTGACATTTTTCATACGTAGATGTAAATGTTTCTCAGATCTAAACGTCATAAGACTTTTGTTCGTACAAACGCATCAATTATTTAATATCCCCACAACCATTATCAAGCAACTTGCACAAGAAAGAATCCAAAAACGACTTTTAAAATTTCTGTCATACAGCATAGATCACGTTTACCCAATACTTGGTTCAAGCTACAGGGACTTATGGGATCGCCATAACTTTGAATCTCTACAATGCCAACGAGATACTGAGATTTCTTGCTAATTTTATTAATAGTAGAGTTGATTGTCAATTCTTATTGTCTCAATTGCACTTTGTTGTCCCAGTTCATACAGTTTGCGTTTACCTACCTTAAGAACTAATTTATTGAAAAGAGCTCCACTTTCTGATATGGTAGTCAATGCAAATGCTGCTTTTGACGATCTATTTAATTTATAAGAAGTAAACTTTCAATTTATTATAATGTAGATACATTACATATGTTTGTATATATTTTTTACGGCATTATGCTTTTCTTCTACTTTCTCACACTGAAGTGACAAAGTTTGTAATTTTTTCAGGCTCATCCAAGGTATGCTTTCAACTACGGCGTTTCCGACGGCAAAACAGGCGACCACCACTCTCAAAAAGAAGAACGCGATGGTGACAAAGTGAGAGGTTCCTACACAGTCAAAGAACCCGATGGTACTATAAGAACCGTTCACTACGTCGCTGACAAAAAGAACGGTTTCAACGCTCAAGTCGAACGTTCTGGACCCGCTAGTCACCCTGCGGTGTACGGTGGTGGTGGTGGGCACGGAGGCGGAGGCGGTGGACACGGAGGCGGAGGCGGTGGACACGGAGGTGGAGGTGGTGGACACGGAGGTGGAGGCGGTGGACACGGGGGTGGAGGTGGTGGACACGGAGGCGGAGGTGGACACGGAGGTGGTGGAGGAGGCGGTCATGGAGGCCATTAAAGTAGAATTCCACTAACAGCGTCTTTTTCCATTAAAGAACTTTTTGTTAATTAGTCCTGATTTATTTATACTACTGTTACGTTTTTGTTTGCGATATTTTTTTTTGTTACACCAATTTGTTAGTCAGCATTACTTGTTTATTTATATGATTTATGTTATAATAAAGAATATTAAACAAACGAGGCATTTTAATTGGCTGGGAAATAGAGCATGGGTAATGTTGGTGGAAACCATCAATGGTAAACATTTCAAAAATTTAACCATAAGCGATATAATGTTTGATCTCTCTCCCGTTATTCATATTTGTCCACCTATCCAAGTATCGTGTAAAACCTATTTTGGGATCAATACATAGTAGGAATCATAAAAACAAATGATAAATCATTCGAACGTTTTTAAATATTTGGCAAAAGGTGTGACACCACTTGAATTACACAATATAATAAAAAACTATAGCTTAGCATTTGCAAAAAAAATCTAATTTTCATAATTTTAATACCTCATAGTAGATCCATAATGGCAATTTCCGACAATAGATAGATTAGCATTAATTTCCACCATTTTTGTTAAATTCTTTACTACAAGTCAGCTAAATTATCCACAGGTGTTTCAAAAATGTTGCTTTTTTCTGTAAGGCCATAAAAAGTAGTCACATGTTAGTCAAATCAATCACATGAACGTGGAGGCCACGTAATTTCTGTGTTTGACCAAGTATTCGATCGTCAAAGAATTGCCTCGGCAAACTTCAACTGTACAATGGGAAGTAACTTCATCTTGTTGAAAGTAACAATTCTAGCTTTAAATCCATCATCCAGTTGTTCAATAAATGGTCCTAAAATATCTTGTTCAGTATCGTTCAGCATTTGCTCAACATAAAATCAATAAAAATTGGGAACATATTTTTCTATTACCTCAATTATTCTCCAAATTCTTATGATTTCCGAATCCACAAATCCTGCGTTATGTGCAGATTTCTTCTTCCCTATTTTCACCTGCTATGTTTGCGGTGTCGCTATATTTGCGCTCTCATGGTCTGATGCTTCGTCGCTTAAACGGCAATTTTTAGCGTTCCGCTCTTTTACTTCGAACATTAATTTTCTTTCTTAGGAAAGATACCCGCTAATGTGGCTATATTTGTATCGAGTATTATTTTATTATTTTGAGTAATTTACTTCTGTAAATAGAAACCTTGCAGATAATTTTTTGAGTAGTTTTTTTAAGGCTTGTACTTTGAAACGCAATTTTCTGAATCTTCGAATTTTCCTTGCACATCCCCTTGTGGGTATACTTGACGATTAATCGTTTTACAAGGCTTACGTATATTTTCGTCTTTTTTGAATTTTTATACGTACCACTGGATTTACTGAACAACATAACCCAAAACGGCAAGTGGGCTCGTTTCACTACATGGAGCTCTCTTCCTCTGGTGTGCGAACTGAATTTCGTGGCTTAAACATGTTGGCGTAAACGTGCTTTTTTTTTCATTTAAGATTAAATATTTATATTTTCTTGACATTCAAATCTTCTAACCGAATTGTAAACCGAGTAGTTTTATTTACGTAATTTTAATTTAAATCGTTTGGCTAATTTACTCCTTAATTTGAACAAATCTATTAACCACATAGATATTTCAGGAATTATACTATTTTAACTACCGTCTTGAATTGAAGGGCTTATATTTTGTTTGCTATTATTGGTCATTTCACTTTCTTTAACTAATCGTACCGCGTTGAAACAAATATCCCTTGGGTGCCACGACAAAGAAGGGTCATTAAGGAAGCTGTGCACTGTAGTTAATGGTGCCCTCCTGTCAGTATAAGCTCGACTTTAGATTATCTGACCTGAATGACCGTTTTCGACTGTGCATAGCGGTCAGTCAGCTTTCCTTTCACACCTTCAACCTTCTGCATACTAGAGTTTCCACAAGTCTCGAGTACAGGTAGGTCTACGTTGACGGATTGGGTCATTTTCTCACCTTACTTGACCCTTCCCCTGCATATTTATATCTTCATGTTCCCATTGACTGAAGCCTGGTAGATGAAACCCAGCTTCACTAGTGCAAATAATTTTTGTAATAATTTCACGTTATTGGCAATGCTATTAACTACCCAGCTACAAAATTTAAGACGTCATACATAATTTGCTGGTTTCAATTTTTATACCGCAGTAACACGGTAAGGACAGAGTTCCAAGTCTTTGCTTAAAAGTTTATGAATAGTTCCGATGCAGAGTTTAATCTATTAACTCAATTGCCTAATAGATATTTTCGGTGCATCATCCAGTATTTGTTGAGCATTAACCAGAACTTCTTCAGTACGTTTTCTAGGTGCGTCACTACCAACTTTTCGTAAGATGCTACCAAACAGACTTATGGCTCTACCTAAGATTTTTTTAAACTGCATGTAGTCGACAGCAAAAATTGGAAACTGTATTTCAAATTCTTTTAAGCAATTTTAAGAAACAAAGCTAGGAAGCAAAATTATACAAATGAAGATATTTAAAATTTGTTTTATATTCATGAAAGTGGTAAGTAACTAATGAACGATACCCAAGCCATACTTACCTGCAATAAACAGAAAAAAGAATCAAGGCTGAGGGCAGTTCTATCCATCGTGGAAAATCGAAAATGAATAAAATTGTCACAAAACCGGTTCAGAACAATGAAAGTTGATACATCATTTTGAAACCATGGTATACGCAGAGTATTCTGAATGAAGAAATTAGTTTTATTTGCTTAAAACTAGGAGCTTTGAAAATTCCCAGGAATAAGTATACCAAGCCTTAATAGCGATCAATGCATAATTTTGCGTAGCATTCATTTCTGCAATTAAATACCACGTTCTATTTGAAAAAAAAAGTTCTTTTGGTGTACAAGGGTCCATATTGGACATGAGTTTCTTGCCACCATGTATAGAATTTCATGCTTACTGGTGCCACAATTAATCCACACCAGTATGGTGTCTTAAATCTGATATCTTATGAAATATTTAATTTTATTGAAAAGAGTAGAAACGTCAAAATTTTGACAAAATTTCGAATATCTCAGAAACTTTTAGATTTACAGATAAGGAACATTAATACGAACTGATGCTAAATGCTCCAAGAAATGCACTAGATTTATAAAAATTGCAATTCCGTTTAAAATAAAAGTGTTGATCATACTGGGTCATGATTACTCTACAAGTTTCCTTCATTTATCATTACAGCAACTTTCAAGGCAACACCTACAATTTTATGAAACTAAAGGAGTATGAACCGAATTATTAATAATTTCTCCAAATATTTGCATAATCATTCAAAGCTTAACAACAATTTACAATACAAAACGAACATTGCGGTCACAATGGATGGTTACTCCACATGTACTTGCGCGCAAAAAAATTTTCCAGCCTGTTAAACATTATTAATCGCGCAAGAAAAAAATCCTATAGTAGATGCAAACTATACAGAACCAACAAAGCATAAACTACACTTGAAACTTTCGGGCAAAAACGACTATTATCCAAGTCACTTTAAGATATGAAAATTATCACCGAATTTTTTCCCCAATACGTATTGTAATGCTTACAGGTTACTACGGCGTATCCTAGCAGACAATTTTTTTTTAATTCGCATAGAAATTTGGGGATATGCCGAATTCCATCGGAAACTTTTAGTATAAAACCCGAAATGTCGCCAATTAAAGCTCAGTGTTGTGCTTGACAACTCTTGTGATTATAATACAGTTGTGACGAAGTGTCCGAACTCAATAAGGAAGCCATGTTCTTTAAGGTGTGATTCATAGTTTTATATTGCGGTGTACGATCTAAGGAAAATCAATTTTAGATATAAGAATACTAGCCAAGTGTTGTATAGTCGCTATAAAATAGACGAAATAATACAGTGATTGCTAAAGAAAACTTATTTCTTTAGAAGTTATATCAATATTTACTTCACTGGGAATACACACTAGAGGGCGCTGATTTTATAAATAATGAGATGTGCAGTCTAAATTTTAGATTTTTAATATTGGTTGCATATGTCAAAGAGTTTGTTAATTAAGGGGTATTATTGTTTATTTATAAATATGGATTCGAATAGTTAGTTAACAAGTGTCTGAATTAACTAGAAAGCCCGCGTTCCACCTTGGAACGCACCCTATTGGTAGATACGCTTTGCTCGCGATCCACCTGGGCCCGCACCCTCTAGAGAAGGCGTATACTCCTTGGGCAGCAGTTTCCCTCTTTAATCGCGTAGAATTGATATGGGAATTTAGAATAGAATTTCAAACTATTAATTTATCATCTGTAATTTTTTATATTTTAATGTTTTCGAGTTTTCAATTTTCAATTTTTCTAAGCGTGTCTTTCTTTAGAAAACTAAACGTCTCGCTGTAGAAAACCCGCTGAAACAATTTGTAATTTCTTAATTTTTGTTTTTTTTAATTTTTTTTCAACGCCCCTCACTTAAAAAAAGACTCGAGGTTGCACGTCTCGCTGTAGTTAAACTCGACTTTACACGCCTCGTTGAAAATCTTGTAATTCCTTTAATTTTCAAATTTTTCTTAATAGTTTTTTTTATTTATTTTCTTTTTTTCATAGGCGTCTCGCTGTAGTGAAAACTCGTTTCTTATTGAAAACAGGTTGTTATTTCTTGATTTTCCTTTTTTTATTTTTGTTGTATTTTTTTTAAACGCGTCTCATTTAAGTAAGACCCGCTGTAGTTAAACCCGTCTTATTTTTTTTTTTTAATTTTTGGTTTCATTTTAATTTTTTTTTAAACGTTAAGAAAGACAACTTCAAAAAGTTGTAATTTGTTGATTTTCGAATTTTTATTAATGGCTTTTTTTTTAACGCACATCACTTTAAAAAAGAGCACAGCGTCGACCGCGTCTCGCTGTAGTGAAAACTCTATTTTTCTTTTTTTTTGCATGCATCTCAATTTATAAAAATACTCGACGCCTCGGAATTTAAAAAAAAAAACGTCCATTTGTTTTTATATAATTTCCTCTTTCATTAAAAGCTGTACTGAAAATAATATCCTTCAACCTACTACGTTGGATGGTTTTGAACACGTTGTTTAACACAGTTTCTGGTATGTATAGTAATTGCATCTTTTAATACATCAACTATCTTTAATACGTTTCTGTAAATTCAATTTTTCAAATACCAAATAAAAGAAAATTAATAGTATCAACTCTGTAGTAACCTTGAAGGTAAATAATGCGATTCAATGATTTGAATTTTAGAACAGATTTTTGAACTGAAAACCAGTTGGGTTTTCAGTTCATCTCTTCCAAGTCTTCTGAGCCATTGTTGATCCTCTGGATATCGACCATGTCCATTTCCAGGAGAGAGGATTTCCACTTTCTTCAAATCATCTACTGCTTAATAAACCCATCTTGTTTTCGGACTGCACCATGTTGTTCTCGCTCCTGGATTCCACTCAGTTGGTGCTATTATATCGTCTTCCGACTTTTTCCCAGAGATATGTCCTAGCCATCTCAATTTTTGCTCTTTAATGTAGTTTATAAAGTATTCTCAGTTTAGTGCTTCCGATACTTGTTTTATGTCCTCGCTTCTATAATCTCCATCTTTATTGTCTCATCGTTTTCCTTTCTTGAGCTAATCTTTCAGTTGTCATTTATCCAATTTAAAAGAACACAACTGATTTTCATTACATCTCTTCCAGGTTATAATCTTCTGCGCCATTGTAGCGTTATCCTATGGATATGGACATGGTGGTGATGGAGGAGATCATGGCGGCCATGGGGGACACTCCTACGCTAACAACCATCTGCACTCCTATGGAGGACACGATGGAGGCCATGGAGGTCATGATGATCATCACCATCACGTAAGAAATCTTCAATTGTTCCTTTTAAAATCTTCAATCATCCGTTTTATTTTTCAAAGGCCCATCCGAAGTACAATTTCGAGTACGGTGTTAAAGATGCACATACTGGTGATCACAAAGAACAACATGAAGAACGCGACGGTGATGTAGTTAAGGGCTACTACAGTTTGCACGAACCTGACGGCACAATCAGAACTGTACACTACACAGCTGACAAGCATAATGGATTCAACGCTCATGTTGAAAGATCTGGGCACGCCGGTCATCCAGCTGTGTACGGGCATGGAGGCCATGGACACCATTAGAGACAACTTATTCGAAATAGATTATGTATTTTGTTCTTTACCTTTTGTACTGGTGTTTTTTTTTTAATATTATGTAAATAAAGTTTTGTTCCGTAATTCCTCTCTTATCTTTACAATAATTTATACCTATTTTATGGTATAAAATTCCGCTTGGATTATGAGAAGAAAACGTTTTATATTTTGTGTACAATGCAACCATTTATTAGGTTAGTTATTGAAATGAATTGTAAAGGAATATAAGTAATCAATCAAACAAATGTCATAACACAATTATTGGGAAAATTACTAATTTTTCGCATTACGCTGCACAAATTTGAAATTGTAATGGCGTACAAGAATGCAATGTGAAACTATAATTATATTACTTGGGTGTAAATACGGCCACAATCATACATATTATCATTAATATAATAATCCGTAATTTCTTTAATAAACTGTTTTGCAATTAATTATACAAAGCACTTTTACTGAGTTATATAATTAACGAAAGTAAAAACTAGGCATACATAAATATATATTATGATTATGTTGGGAGGAAATATCACCAAATAAACTTTATGGACAAAGAGAAGGAATTTCTTGACAATTGCTTCATAAATCCTCTAGAATAAAAGAATTATTTTTATATTAAACTCAAACAATAATAAAATAACTAAAAGATAGTATCATTTAATCAAAAAGTAAGAGAGGGAACACCAGAGCAAGTTGCCACATTTTCCCACTTTTTGTTCTAAATTTTTCTAATAACCTGGTTTAAACTTTAGGCACATTATCGAAAACGTAATCTTTAACTCTTAACTATGATACTCGAGTTTTATTGCTACTTTTTGTTATTTTGGCACTTAAAATTCTTTATCGAACATTGTGGTAAAAAAAAAAAAGTAAAAAAAGGTATTGATAACCACATGCGGAAAGGACGTATACCCGTATTATGATTCACTCGCATCGGCAATGCAAGGTCGTTTGTTTGTACGCTGCTTAATGTAAACAGACGCAGTTGTCAAATATATTTCGCCAGGATCGTAATAACGGCATAGGAAATATATATATTGCTACGTTATTTTATGTGTATTTTGATTTATGAAACCCAGACGATCCGTGACGATCAAAATTGTGTTATATAAGCGTATTTTTATTTTTATCTACTTAATTATGTAAATTAATGTTAAATGTCGACTAATAACTTACTTGTTCGTATAGATTTAATTAATGCTTTGTTGCTATGGTTTTGATGGTATGTTCGTGTCTTTTGATGAACGTTGGGAATTTTAATTCAGTCGTGTCGTAGGAAACGATATCTATTTGGGGGTTGCCGGGCTAGTTTCATCTTGGAAATATGAGTTTGTTGAAAATCAATGCGAGAAAGAACGTCTTTTTCAATTTTCCTGAGAGTGACTTTTCGAAATCTTTATCTAGAAATTATTTTATTTATCAGTATGAAAGTCTAAAAATGCTATAATTTGGATGAGAGTAGTACGTATTTTGTGCAAAGATGATGTGTCCAGTTATTTGGTTATTTGGAGTGGTCCTTAATCTAATCCTGGGGTTCTGAAGATCAACATTCGAGGTAATTCTGGCTGTAGGATTCTACTGGCGTCTTGGTACTTCATGGAAGGTGAAATGATTTATTGAACATGGAATTTATATTGGAGAATTTGTTTGTACCAGCAGTAAGCGATTTTATCATCCTTATAATAACTTATAATCTTTGTATTACGTACAAGAGATTTCAAGGTTAAATTTTTGTTGATGTATTAAATTGTAAAACCTAGTGGTTTTGAATATGGGAGGATTTTGTGGGTTCCATTTACGTGCTACTTGTTAGTTTTGTATGTTCATTAAGTTGGCGCTTTGATTTGTTTGGAAGCAATGCTGATTGCTGACTTATGTTTATAAATCGACAAATATAAGTTCTTAGTCTGAATTTAGATAATTGAAAAATCTTTATAATAGTGTTTTTCATATGGTAAATGAATCTACTCACCTGAGAGTATCTGTAGAAGGTTTATTTCTTTCTTACATCATTCCTTTGAACTATTTAATTCAAGATACGTACATGGTATTTCAAGATTAAATTTTTATTATTTTAACTGTCATTTTATTTAGTAATTTATATATTTTAAGGTTGATGATGATTCTTTAGGTGTTCGTATTCGATTTTCTTGTCAGCATACCTATTTCATTTTCATGCGTTGGCGCATTGACTTATAAAATGTCTTTTGGTGGAATATGTGAATTTGCTTATATTTGTGAAACGACAGAATTGAATTTTTAGTCTGAATTGAGATAACAGAAATCTTTATTATTGTGATTCTTTTATGGTAAATGATCCTACTCACCTGAGAGTATATGTAGAAAGCTTATTTCTTTGTCACATTTTGGAAGGAACCACACTAACACTAATAAATTAATTTTATTCGATATAACGTTTAAGAAAACATTACTTAATGATAACTAAAGAATCATATTATAGATTCATTGATATTAAATGATATATTAAGAGTCTATAAAGAGCTAAAGTCACAGCGATATAATCTGCTACACTCTGTATACGGTAGAAGATACATCGCATTCAAGGCGCTTCAAGTTGATTCTTATAGGTGCTAAAATTTTCTGCATAATTACAATTTTTCAAAAGTCTTTAACAAAAAAAAAAATCCCATCTAGTGTGTATTTTTTAGCACACGCTGTATATGCTAGGAACTATTCAGATTTAAAAGAATACTTAACATAACAGCTAACACCCGATTAATTTTTTCTATCCATTCTACACACTTTGGGTGCTAAAACAAGCGTGACTGCAACTATTAGACCATAGAAATCCGCAACTATATAATTTGAACTACACTGCGGGTCGTTTTTGCGAACTCTTTAAAGTTAATGAGCTTCAACGAAACAGAATAGAGAAATCATTAATGTTATAAACGCAGTTTTTTTTGTGCATACTATAACATGTTTAACATTAATATTTACTGCAGAATTAGAAAGAAAAAGTACCACATATGTATGTACATTATTTATATATTAGGTAAAACACTAATTGGAATAAATATTACAATTCTTTACTGAGCAATGGCAAAAGGAAAAAACATGCAGTCATTACCCCACCTTATTGTATTATTTTTGCAACATATCGCACAATTTTCATACCAAAACTACTAATTGTAAGTGAATAATTACTTCCTACATCCGTATACTGCATAATATAATACAATAGAATAAAACAACTCTTTACAGACTTCTGTTTTTCTGTGTTTACATAACTGAGACAATCCAATATAGAAGTATGGAAGTAACTGCTATAATACAGTTATAAAATTGCTTATTTTTATAATAATATCGATAAATATAAGGAATATTTCTTGTTGGGTGACAAAAAAAATATTTATAATTCATAATTTACCATTAAATTCCCTGGATTAGTTATTATGCATTTTTTTTTATCAACATGTACGTTTTTCATTTCGTATATTGAAGTGGGTGTACAAACTTTAGCCGTATATAAGTGTCTACGGATTTTCTTCACGTCAGTTAGACTGCATATAATCACAGTTAATAGAAACGTGTGAACCGTGAAAAATTAAATAGAATGTTCCTAAAGGTAAACTCACTGTAAATATTAATCATCTAAATAGTATTTGAATAGTGCCTAATTGGTTTCAGATCATCTTCATGTGCATCTTCAGCAAAGTCAGTTTGACTGAACTTAATGGTGGCACATCGTATGCCAACTACAACCTCCAATCGTATCACCCACACCAAGTGCAAGATGAACACGGGCATAGCCAAGATTATCACGTAAGAATTAAAAAAAATGCTAATCCTTCATTCTATCACCAATTATTTTGAAGGCATATCCAAAGTATCACTTCAAATACGGGGTAAACGATCACCACACGGGCGACCGCAAAGAACAACAGGAAGAACGCGACGGGGATCATGTTAGAGGTCATTACAGCTTGCACGAACCTGATGGCACTATCAGGACGGTCCATTACACTGCTGACAAACATAATGGGTTCAATGCTCACGTCGTCAGGGACGGACAAGTTTATCACCCAATTCAAGGACGACATTACGGAAATTATGGCCACCCCATGGGGGGCTATGGCGACGGTCACTATCCAGTCCAAGGCATCTATGGACATCATGGTCCGCAGGAACATTTGGGCAACTACAATCACGAAAGGCATCCGAGTTATAATAATAACTACGGGCATCAAGGTAACCATCCTGATCGCCATGGATATTTAGGAAGTCTGCAAAACGGTTATCACCCACAGCATCAACAACACGGACACTACGGCCTTTATAATGGGCTTCATACACATGTTGATAATTCAGGGAACCGTAATCATCTGCGGTAAATGTTTTACCCATGTGTTTATATAATTTTGTACATATTATTATGAAGGAATAAAATGTAATAGCTAATTATAAAACAAAACCATCCCTACAATGACCTAATTGGGACAATTTTTTTGTTTTTACATCTTTAATGTATGTAAATATTTAATATATGATAATATAATACTAATTAGGGTATAAATACAGAGCGATTTTGCATTTCTTCTATTTCAGTGGCCTGGAAATATCCCATTGGTCGACGCACTAAATTAAAAGGAACTGCTTTTCTAATTAATCGAAAATTAGATATAGGAAAAATACTACATTACTTATTAACATTATTACAAAGATTTCTAAGAAAATATTTTAATGATACTTATGCAACGAAAAGTGAATATTAACAGTGGTGTGTGTCGAAATCAATGACGATTTTCGAAGTTTAGTTATTTATTAAAGATCGTAAAATACATCAGCATGAAATCATGGTTATAAAACAAATGATGAACAGATTTAGTCTAAATTTACCTTGACGACATTGTATTAAATTATTATACATACATTACATACAAAAGATTATCTTCATAGTCTAAAATCGTATGAAACACCACCCGCATTTACCAGAATAAATAGGGCGTGTTCTTTTGCATTGCTGTTTATATCACGGGAACAACAATAAATTGTAGCCGAATTAACAATTCTAAAGTTCACAGTTTGTGCTCTTAGCATTTTATCGTCGCTACACTCATGAAAAACAGCTGATCAAAGTTGCACGAACTTGCATCTCCTTTTGACCAAAATGCAACGTGTTCTTGCTTTATACAAGTTCCTGTGTACAGCACAAACTACCAATTTTTCTTAAACCAAATATATTCCGAACAGTAAACAAACACACCTAATGATTGCAGCATCCGACAAGGAGTTATGTTGACAGACTCTGCGATATCGAGGAAACATCACCTCTTGAAAATAACACAAACATGATAATATGCATCACTTATTCTGTTAGGTTAAGTTCTCTGTAATGTCACATATCGCACTTGATCATAATGATGATGAATCACTTTTATGTGCCTCTAGCGCTAATCATTCCAGCCAGTTATTAACGTACCATCAAAAGACTGTAGACACACAACATGGACAACGTAATTAAAGTCTACAATTAATGCTTTAAGAAACGAAATATTTTCTTCCTTTCTAAGTTGCAAAGAACATTAGGAAGAAATAAAAAAAAGATACTATAAAAGATGAAGCATCATTCTCTTCTAATGCAGAATACACTTAAAAAATTACAGAAGTTTTGGGTATAGTTAGACAATTTTTAGTCGAGCAAGTGCATGTGGTTAGTTTTCCATTTCAATCTTGAGAAACCTGTGGAAAAGTTCTTGAATTATTTATTTCTTCAAACTTGCCATAGGAAAATAAACTGAACTTTAGGATGTTCAATTTTATAAAATATTTTCACGTTTTAATATCCTCCTTATGCTGTTGGGGTTAATTAAGTTTAGATATTGTATTGCACAGTTGATTTTGATTATGTCAAAATTTTATTTTGCCAAAATAATTCAATCTAATAACTTACTTATTAAAAGTTCTTCTGCACCTTTACTACAAGGAATATACACCACAAAACAAAAAAAAACAATACGATGCAACCAAGATTCGAACTCACAACCTCCCGCTTACCAGAACGACCACTTCATCGCTAGGCCATTGCAGTACTTATAGTTACCCTTCCCCCCTAGATTGGCCATCTGTGGCTACAATTTTAGAAAAGTCCTCCAAATGATGATAAAAGACCAAAACTGAGGTTAACATCGCGTGGCTTCCAGTTGTTAGTAATAAATTCGTTTTATTTAAACTACTTGCGAAGAAAACCAAATAATTACTTACACTTTTTTTATTATTATTAAAAAATAAAATCTATTAAAAATACATCAACAAAAATACAAGAGCACATATTTAAAACATTGTCTGATTTATCTGAATCGATTCAGTGATGCTCATGGCCATGAGTTTCAGGGTGATAAGCATGGCCAGACCTTTCAACTACAGCATTGAATCCGTTATGCTTGTCAGCGGTGTAATGTACAGTTCTGATAGTGCCATCAGGTTCATGGAGAGTATAATAACCCTTGACAGCATCACCATCGCGTTCTTCATGTTGCTCTTTGTTATCACCGGTGTGGTGGTCTTCAACTCCATATTTGAAATCGTACTTTGGAAATGCCTAAAAAAATAGGAATCTATGTAAGTGTTTGGTGACGTTCTCCTTAGAAATGCTTACGTGATAATCAATGACGTGTCCATGTTTATCCGTTAGAGGTTCAGCGTGGTGTGAATACAAGTGATTATTATTATGCGAGGAAGCCCCATGCTCGATAGCAAGGGTCAATCCAACGAAGGCCAGACTGAGGATGACGATCTGGAATTAAAGATTATCTTCTTGGGTGTCTGAAAGATCGTAGAAGCTAGACTTACTTTGACCATCATTATTGTATTGCAGGTGTTTGTTGTGGTTTGCACCGATGATTTTTTAAATCTGATCAGAGAATCTGACCAACTCCCTTATATACCAAAAATAAAACCACTCACTTGATTCACGAAATGGAAAACCTGTTCAACGATATCTCCCGATATACACGGACGCATAAACACGAGTAAAAATGAAAGTAAATATGTAAGTATGTGTGTATTGTACACGTAATAGTAAGTACAGCACCCGAATATTTGCTTACCGAAAAACGCGACATCAGATCACTTTTTATTGATTAAAATGAAATTGAATAACGTAACGGGCAAACAAATAGCTGATTCGGAATTTGTATCGGTGCCCGAAAAATTTAAATGTGTATACAAGTCAATGTCAGCTTGAATGATTTTTCTTTTTATTGAAGGTTCAATATGCGTGGATATAGTACAAATAGAAAATATTTTTTTCTCGTAATGTGAAAGCATAATTAACTTGATATCACATTGAATGTATCATTTTTCGTATCGAATTTTTGGCACTTATTTCTTACGTCCAGAATATTAAGAGTCTACATTTAGGCGTGCTATTATGTGTTCATCCAACGACAACATCACAAGTACACCAAGGACGTAATAGGCGATTATCAGCATGAGTTTAGACGAGGAAGATCTACTACAGATATGCTGTACACATTATGAACCAAATCAGTATAAAATGTTATGAGTACGACATCCCTTTATACTTGATATTTATAGATTATAAACAAGCATTTGACAATGTCGAGAGGGAAAGACTATTTACAGAAATGAACAACATGGGAATACAACATAAGATCATAAAGCTGGTACAAATGACAATGAAGCAATCCAAAGCCTGTGTAAGTTAAACGAGGGAGAAACTAATAAGTTCCAGTTCAACAAAGGAGTCATGCTTTATCACCAACCCTATTTAATCTTGTGGTACGGAGAGTGCAATGTACAGGGACGATACAAACGAGAGCGCAGCAGATCATAGCATATGCGGATGACATCGT
This sequence comes from Cetonia aurata, assembly GCA_949128085.1. Classification (NCBI taxonomy): domain Eukaryota; kingdom Metazoa; phylum Arthropoda; class Insecta; order Coleoptera; family Scarabaeidae; genus Cetonia; species Cetonia aurata. The sequence goes on along the minus strand of OX421884.1, from coordinate 62,447,239 downwards.
CATTATCGCAAGATCAAAGATAGCACTAACTGACAGCTTCACGAGGATAGAGGAAGCGTTAAAACAAATGGGGCTGAAAATCAACGAGGCCAAAACAAAATACATGCAATTACAACGAGGCAAAAAGCAGCGAGGCAGTACTATCACAATAGACAATCACCTATTTGATGAAGTCAACACCTACAAATACTTGAGCATGCATGTGAACAGCAATATGAAGCGGAAATGACGAAACACTGAATCCAAGACGGCTATAGGGCACTGTGTGCTAACAAAAAAATACTAATGCAAAAAAAGATCAGTCGAAGCACAAAAATCAAAATATACAAAACGCTAATAAGACCGGTAGTGACGTATGCATGTGAAATAATGTGCTTATCTAGCCACGAGGAGGAAAAGCTTAAGAACTATCCTAGGACCGAAAAAGGAAAATGATATTCCAAAGAGGTGTTCCACAAGGATCCACATTGGGTCCGCTGCTGTTTTCGATTTATACTGCACACATGTTCTTTTTCCAAAATTTCAATCTTCAACTCTACGCTGACGACTCACAATTATATAAGTCCTTTTTCGCTGATTGCATATGTGGAGCGGTTGATGATATTAACCGTGATCTCAATAATTTGTACACTATTGCGGAAAAACATTGTCTGCTTCTAAATGAAAGTAAATCTTATTTCATAATGTTTGGCGGCTCTAATATCAGGTCGAGCATCCTTCCAAACATGTTCCTAATGACTGACCAAGAATTAATTGAAAGTGTTTGCAAAAATGCTAATGAAATAAGCAGTGATGACGATGACGAAGTAGAATGCACTGACAATATTCCAGTAAAAATGTCACATTCAGAAGGACTAGAAGCCTTGGAGAAAGCGTTAACTTATGTAGAACAACAAGAAAATGCAACTGCCGCAGATGTTCTTTTAATAAAACGTTGGAGAGACATTGCGGCCAAAAATAGAAGTAGTGTTAAACGAGTGCAGTTAAAAATTACCTCATTTTTAAACAGTAAAGTGTAGAATGGGATATATTATATTTTACGTTGCATTTAACATGTCTTTTATGATTGTACATATGTACCTATTTAGGCATTTATGTACATACTATGTTAAAAAAAAATTAAGTAATAAAAATTAAACAAATTATTTGTTGATGTTATTTTTTAAATTAATACATAAATTCAAGTAAAATATTTCATAAATGTTTTTAAGTCGATCTAATGATATACGCATCCTAAACTCCTATTTTCCAAAAAAAAATCGGATTAACCAAAATTTCGATTATCCGAAATCACTTTGGTCCACATTATTTCGGATAATCGAGATTGTACTGTAATTGCACATTTCTGCCAATGTCTTTGAAACGATGTATTAATGCGAAATTGGATATCTCGTTTAAAAAATCATGCATGAGCTGTTAATGGCCACTACAGTGCGAAAGGTGAATGATTCTGAATAATTTCGCACCCAAACTTCGATTAAAACGCAACAGAACACCCATAAATAATAATAATAATAATAATAATACTCATTTATTGTCCAACAGACATACATCCAATTACAGGACAACAATATAAATGAAAAAAACTAAGAAAAATAAAACAAATTCTAAGTAAATTCATTAGTTAATTATACAAATTATTCCAGCCAACTTATCTATTTTGTAAATAACAAAAAGATACCAATAATAATAGAAAGAGAAAAAAAAAAACAAAAAAGGTAAACATTATCCAAAAATATCCGGAAGCAGCCTATTCGCATTCTGGCACATCATAGTAAGCGGCGCTTGGGTTAAGACATTCGTACGGGCTGTTGGGATGTAAAAAGTGTTTGTCGATCTACTCGCAAACCGAGGTACAGTAATAGATATTTTAGCCAGTAAATGAGGGCTGTCGATTTTGTTATTAATTAATTTATGCAAAAAAGCAGCTGAGTGTTGCTCACGCCTCTCTGCCAAAGGTAAAATATGAAGCTCATTCATCAGATGATCCAGATTTGCCCCTCTTTCAGGATAGTTTCCAGTTAGTCTAAAGGCTATATATTTCAAAAATCTGCGTTGTATACGCTCTATAGTTTGAGAATACGTCACATACATCGGATGCCAGACTATACTCGCATATTCTAGTTTAGAAACAACAAAGGTATAGTACAACATTTTCATTAGAGGGATATCCGTAAACTCCTTACAAGTACGTATAACAAAACCCAGCGCTGACGCTGCAGATGTGCAAGTTGCAGTTATATGCGAAGTAAAAGTTAATTCTGCGTCAAATAAGATTCCTAAATCGGATATGGTCTTAAGGGACACTAACGGAACATCGTTCACTGTATAGACATTAGTAGCTGGAGACATTCTTCGTGAGTAGGTCACAGTAAAACATTTGGCAATATTCAATTTAAGTCCATTGTTTTTACACCATTTGGAAATCGTGTCCAGATTATATTGAAGTAAATTCGCATCACTTCCATTAGTGATGACAGAATATATTTTTAAATCGTCTGCATACGCTAATGCAGGGCAAGTTAAAGATGCTAACAGATCATCGATATATAATACAAAAAGAAGTGGGCCCAAGTTAGAGCCTTGCGGCACACCAGAGGTAGTAACATATTCAAAGGAATGATAATCATTGTAGGACACATATGCAGTTCTATTTTCTAAGTAGGACCTTATAAGCTGAATAAAGGAAGACGAGAAACCAAAAGCATTAAGTTTTGTCAATAAAATGGAATGATTGATTGTATCAAATGCACGTGAAAAATCGGTGTATATAACATCAACTTCACCACGGTTATCTAGGTGCTCACTGAGATATTGCGTCATCGTTACTAAATTGGTAACGGTTGATCTTCCTGATATGAATCCATGTTGAATGGGAGATAAGTAAATTTTAACGCTGTTATATATGGAATCATACAATACTTGTTCAAAGATCTTGGCGAAGTTAGGCAAGATAGAAATAGGTCTATAATTTTTAATTTGGCTGACGTCATCTTTTTTAAATACCGGCACTACTTTCGATCTCTTCCATCGGTTTGGAAATATATTCAATGTTAAACATAAATTTAAAATTATGGATAACGGTTTAGCGAAAGATACCCTGCAGTTTTTAACAATGAAAGCTAGCTAAAAAAGAATCAATAAAACTTTAGCTACATTTACATACTCATATAGGAATTATGCAGTTTGTCACACGCATAATACATATACAAATATGAAGGAACAACTTTCATGTTTGTACCAAAACACGTCGAACCGGTGGACAAGAGACATGGACGCATAATACTGTCGAATAATTAGATATTAATGTCGCTTTATGAATTTATTTGCAAATTACAAATGCGAGTGAATGTTTTAGGTCTATATTCGAGGTGTATATATAAGGTGATTGCGTGAACAATGCGTTATCATTAAGTGATTAGTCGCGTAATATTAACAGTCAAAGATGTTTATTAAAGTGGAGTATCGTTCCTGGGAAAATTTTAGTTTTTACGGAGTGTGCATGAAGTGATTAATGAAGTGATCTTTCTTGGTTGCAGATCGTCGCCCTGTGCTTACTAGCATCTATTGTGTACGCCGGTGGACGTCGCGAACGCGGTGGTGGTGAATCTTATAACAATGCAAACCTACGCGCTTATCATCCTCGACCAGTTGGTGACAAACACGGCCACGCTCATGACCTATACGTAGATAAACATTTGCCGATGCGAATCAAATGAATTTACTTCACAATATTTCTTTTCTCAGGCTTATCCCAAGTATAACTTCGAATATGGCGTCAGAGACCCCCACACTGGGGATAACAAAGAACAGCACGAGGAACGCGATGGTGACAAAGTGAGAGGATTCTACACCTTGCACGAACCAGACGGCACCATCAGGACTGTTCACTACACAGCGGACAAAGAAAATGGGTTCAATGCGCGCGTTGAAAGACGAGGACATGCGGTACATCCAGCAGTTTACGGACATCGCGAAGAAGGTCACCACGACGAATGAATCGATCAATTAGCCAATCGTTTGACTGTTTGATGTATCGTTATTGAGATATTTTCTATTTGTTATTACGTTTTCTTTTATTTATTGCATGTGTCTGTACAATGTTAATAATTTGTTGTTATATAAATGATAATAAACTCTGTTAATGTTCGCAAATAATCTGTATGCGTGTATAATGCAGAATTTGTCGTACGCTTGAACAACTGTTGTTGCGCAGGCGTTTCTAATGAGAGAACATTAAGGGTGAATAATTCAACAGCCGGCAAATGGACCACTTACTTCATCATGGCAATATACAGACCTATAAAATAACTTTTACTAGCGGCAACATGTGTGCATCGTATGTCTTTGTTATATGAACCTATTAGGAAAGATTTAGTTAATATAACATAGTAAAATTTGGCGATCGTGAGCTGTGACAAAATCGATAGATTTATTTTCACGGAGAAATATTCATCCCTGTTCGTCATAATCGTAGCATATTAGGTAATATAACTGCTAGCCATTTACACGAATAAAAATGAGAATAAAAGAAAAATGATAAAAATTTGCGTCCTTCGCATTTTGTCATCGTTACACACAGGAACAACAGCTGATCAGACTTAGTGCAAGTCTGACTTACACCTCCTTCAGACCAAATTCAATTAGTTACGTTCGGTTGTTTTACAATATTAATAGCAGTTAATGTAAAGGAAACAAATATCATTTTTCTTGGAGAACAGACACATTAGCTTTTATTAAATAAAAAAAAAAAAACGTGACTTTGTGTAGTAGTTTGCGGGAAAGATATTCTTTTCCGCATCACAAATAAGGTAGTTTATTTTTAACGGCTGTATTATGTTTATCACCTCATTTTATGTTGATTGATTTGATTTTCTGTTTCTTTAGTAGTGAATTTCATTTTTCGTTTTCGTTTGGCTTTGACCCGTTGTCTTTGTCGCGCAACCACGCACCACAGACCTAATAGACTGCCAATGAACCGTATGCGCATCGCTACGGCGCACCATCAAAATACTAAAGGACATCTTGGAACACAGGCGTCATTATATGCGTCATGTTTCATGTAGCGACATGCTTACGTTAGTTTTCTTTAGGAAATATTTGCGTTTAGTCACGTTAAGTTTTTTGCAAGTTGACAAGTGTTACTGATGTTACCTAACCTTGCAGTTTCATTGTTTTATTTACTTTCTTTGCTTTATTCTTTCACGGACTGTTTCGAATATTATATATTATTCACCCGATATTTTTGTTTTACGTGTAAGGCTGTAGTGTAAGTATGCATATTATCGCATTCACAATTGGACATATATGACAATTAATCCAGGTAGTTTTTCCTAAAGAAAAGTGATGCCATCGTGTCGTGTAAAATCCTGCAAAAGCAATAGTTACAAAGATGACGGAGAACAAACTTTTCATATGTAAGTTGCAGAAAAATGCCATAGCTTAAAAATATTCTGAAATTATGATAATACTTAGTGTTTCTATGTGCAATAATTTTTTGTAGAATGCCCAAACGTTGTGTGGATTACTGTTACAGGGGGTACCATAAATCCCTGCAAAAGTAAGCATGCATATGTTTGTTTACATTTCCTCGAAAAGGATTTTGATAGAATGGGACAGATTGTGCGAATTAAAGAGGGAGTTATTCCAACATTGAATTCGGACAAAGAAAATCTAGAAAAGTATATTTTTATTTAGAATCACTTGAAATTCCTGAAAACACAGGGTAGCGGTAAATAAATGATGTATAACATATATATTTCTTTAAATTTTCTTCACTAGTTCTTAGGTTAATCTGCCGATCAAAGGAGGTACTGTATATTTGTCAGTTCACCGAAAACAAATTCGGAATGTAATGGTCTTGACAGGAAACAAGATTCCACAAGAAGAAAACTTCCTAACGACTTTTGTTTATTTACTATCAAGTCATGTTCACCAAAACATTTTTTCTAGTTTATCCCATCATTTGTTAGATATGTCACCTCTGAAAGAAATTCATGTTTCAATTTTAAGTAAAACCATAATATCGTCTTATAGCAAAATTAGACTTCATAATTTAGCGAAGAAGTTTGCAGAAAATATACAAGGAAAATCAATAAGGAAGGAATAAAGTAAACTAATATTATTTAATCATCAATAAATTATACAGCAACTACTGCAGTATATTATTTACTCCTAAAGACAACATACAATGTTGGATTGTTATGACAAGTCGTGAAGATCTCATGAAACTTGTATTAGATTTTTCCTACGTACTTTTATATGGCGTTGAAAGAAATTTTTTCTTTTCTCTCTTATTAAACCTGAGAACTACTGAAGTATATGTTACCAGTTCATCGAAAGTTTAGAAACTGTCTATAGTTCTAAGTTGTCCACAACTTTAATAAAAAAAAAACAATGCCATATAAACTACATAGGATAAAATCTAATATATGCTACTAATTATCATTACAAATTGCAAGGGCTATTAAAATTTATTGATATCCTTAACTTTATTTATTTGAATATCCGCCATGGTATCGACGTCATTGATAACGTTTGTGTTCCAATATGGCGCATTTCAATTGATAGCAGTTTTGAGTTCAATAGCGGCACTCTATCATCTCTATGGTGGGGACGCAAGTTTCGGTAGGGGCCGTCGCCTCTACCGCTGCAACACTCTCAAATCATTATTTTGTTTTAAATAAATACCTCTGACATAATATATTTTGTTGCTAACAAATCCTTTTTTCCGTGTACTTTCTCAAATTTTAAATGCAATTCATTTCACAACATGGCTACAAGTAATCTAAAATCAGTAGGAGAAAGAATATACATTGACTGGTTCATCAATGTATGGTACTTTCGTGTTAAGAGGCTTAAACTAGTTTATTAAAAAAAATTAATAAATTTTGTGTCGTTCTTGAAAAACACAAAATCTTTAAAAAAATTACTAGGTATTCAAAAATAACTACACCAACAAATATTATTGACAAGAATTGCTATGCAATTCTTGCGTCTAAACTCCTTTAAGGCATATTCAATGTAGTTGCTTATAGGGGCATGTAAAAAAAATTTTAACAAAACATTTTTAACCTTCTCTCAGAATTTCTCGTTCAAACTCGATATGTGAACGCAATATGTTACAGGAAACATATTTTATGTATAGCATTTCTTCATATTTAAACAAATAAGGCTACTTTTCGCCGTTCTTTTCTCTACACATAGCAAATTTGACAGATATGTTGTATCACCTATCAAGTTTGACATGATCTTTTAAACCAGTTTTCTAATGTTACTTTAGGCTCTTCTCAACTCATTTTTTGGTGGAAGACAATAATTTTGTAAATTCTAACCTTGATTGTCAACCTTGGTGTTGTAACTCGACTAAACCGTTCTCAAATTACTTTCCAGGAATTCCCTGAAAATCTTTTAACAATTTTATGAATATCTTTACAAAGTCATGCTCTTTACATTGATAGTTTATTTAAAGCTCATTTATCTTTTTTAAGGTGCTAAATTTAAAAATCGCTTTATAGTATTTCTCACAATGTCAATAACTCTGTGCCCGTTGTGGAACTTTTAGCAACTATAATTTTCACTAAATTACACTTTATAAACTCGAAAGTTGCCGGAAAATACTTTGTATGTACTAGTCAAGGTGATTTTACAAATTCCTTCGGGCGTATGTTTGCATATACTAACGCTTACCAACTATAAATACTTACACTATTCCGCTTAACGAACTGTCAAATCGCATAGTAGTTTTAGTAGGCCGAAAAAAGCGCCCCCTACTTCGATTCGCAATCAACGCCGACCAGGCGCGATATAGACACTTACCTTTTTTGTAACGACCCTATGAGCTACTTTCATTATAGATACATACTTACGTGAATTAAACGTGTGCATTACTAAAAAAAAAAATCCGTAAAGCGGAGGCCAGTACAACTACAATGTTGGTATCCCGCTAGTTTAGCCAGAGGTACAGAGAAATGCGAAGCGTGACGCCAGAGGTATATAAACGAAATATTTGCGGTCACCAATTCGTAGTGCAAATTTTATTTGCGTGCACCTACTAAATCGTATTGTGAACGAAATGGTCTTGGCAAAGGTTTGCATAAGATAGATATTTAATGTTTTCTTTATCATTAACATGTAAATTCTTCTTGTTAATTCCGCTAGGGATTTAAACGTTTTGAATGTTTCCAGATGGCGTTTGTGTTTACAGGTGATCGTATTGTGTCTGCTCGTGACGGTGGCAATAGCTGGAGGATATGGAGGTGGTTATGGTGGAGGCGGTGGACATGATGTTTACGTAAATTTCTTTAAATAATCTTAATTCGAATAGCGCGAGTGGTATAAACGATAAAAAAGTATTTTATGTGAAAGAAATGGTACTTTCTTCGAAACAAAGAAGTATGTAAACCTAGGAATTGGTTTAAACCAAAGACTAATCAATTTTGTCGTAAAGAAATACTTTGAAATCAAAATTTAAACTTATTTTATAGTGTATCTGTCGTCTTGAAATTAAACTAAAAGAATTTTTTCAATGATAAAAAAAATGCATTTTTCTGGTTTGACTTGCATTGGTTGTCTAGCCTAGTCAAGCATATATGAAAACTCCAAGCTATTTAATTCTAATTTTGAATGGACTCCGAGTAGTAGAAATGAATTCCTCAAAAAATGAATCTTGTATATATGTAAATTTATAAACCGATCTAACAAAAACCCCATTATATAAGTTAGACAGATACGGCAAAAACTTATCTTTTTTTGGTTTGAAAACACTGCATCCTCTTGGCTTTTTATGGAAAAGGCTTATATAGTTTATAAATTATTTGACTAATCGTTGGCAGAAAAAAAAGGTATCCATAACAACTTAAGATCGAAACCAGCGAAGCTGAATGTCGGTGTACCTCAAGGTTCAATTTTAGGCCCAACTTTATTTTTAATGTATATGAACGATCTTTTTAATTACATAAACGGAAAACGTGAATCTTACATGCAGATAACATAAACATTATCGCTACTTCTCCAGCTGCATGACAAAATATAGAATTTTATTTCGTCTCAAAATCAGTCTTTATGTATGTATACAAGATGAGGATGATGATACATAAAAGAAAGCGACATAAAAGATCTACTGTGTTCCCTAATCTTGCTGAATTTACATCTGGCATCCAGTCCGGTACGTTTTAAAAAGTGCAGGATGTCAGAAGCCTCAAGTTAGGTCACTTTCCCTCTAAAATTTCACATCCTTTCTGCTACAGGGCTCTTGAGTTACACAGTGCAGTGCAATTTGAGATGAGGTGGATGGCTAATTCATCCTGTTCCCAATAAAATCTACATTCGGCTTCCTCCGTTATTCCAAGCCTAGTCTTTTTAGTTTACAATGGGCTGGTAGGTTCCCTGTCAATATGCGAATATTATTTTTATTTGAGGCATTCTATAGATTTCTTCCGGTTATAAGTTCCCAGAAGAGTTTTAGCTTTAATTTTTTAATTTTTTTTGCATTTCCTCTGCTCTACTTCACTTTTAAGTTTCTTCCGTATTGTGCTATTACTAATACACAATAAAAAAATTTCAACACGTTTGCTATACGTACTATGTCTTTAATTTTCTGCATTCCTGCTATAATCATGGTGTTTCTTTTTATCAAATTTTTTACGTGGGTATCCCATTTTAGGTTATTTTGTATGGTTAATCGTAGATATTTTATTTGGCAGGTTTGAGTTATGGTTTGTGTTTTAATCTTGATGTTAAAAGTGGGTTTACATGTTTTTTTTTTGTAAATACCATGTATCTACTCTATTTTGTTCTCATTGATCGTTATTAAATTATTATAGCACCAATCTTCTATTTTTTCCACATCTTCTATAATGTTTTGCTGCAACTGTTCGTCGTTCTTGCTTGAGCAAACGATGCATACATCATCTGCGTATGCATCTCCGTGGATCTTCAAATTAAAGATGTCATTTGTATAGGCTATGTACAATATCGGTCGTATATTCCCTCCTTGGGGGATTCCATATTCTGCTTGTAGATGTAAACTTTCTATTTTGTTGACTATCGTTGTTTGTTCTCTATTTGATAAATATGTTTTTATTCAGTTTCTATTCGCGTTCCTTATCCCCAGAGCATCAATTTTTTCGACTAATTTCGTCGTCAAACGCTTTTTTCATATCTAGAAAAAGTCCTACTATCATCTTGTTTTTCTCTGTTTCATTCTTTATTTTATTTATTGAGTCAATTGTAGCAGATATGGTTCCCGAGTTTATTTGAAAAGCATATTGAAAAATAAATAAATTCAGTCAATAACTGGAGCACTTTAAATAAAACTATTATTAACAAAAAGGAAACTAATGTAGTATTATTTAAAAATAAAAACAATATAAAGCAAAATACACTTTTTAACGCAATTAGCCAGTTTTTCTTTCTCTCTCCCAGTGACAACTAGAATACTTGGTTTGATCTTTTCAATTAGATAATCCATATTGTCAACTACTTGCATCATCTACAACAAAATTGTAATATAGATGTATTAAAAACAGCATTCATTAGCTCAAATTTCTTTTTCTAAAATTAAATTGGGTTACATCCACTTCAGAACTATTTATCTGTTCTACAAATAATTTATGGTTCAAAAAGCCCTTGAATTACGTAGAACAGCATACAAAACAAATAAAATCCCATGGTAACCTGAACGACATCTTATTATGGGATTTACTTTACCACTTAAACCAGACTTCTCCATTCAAGTGTTACTAATCCAATTAGAACCAACCGCACGAATATAGAGATATAAATATAATATCCTTTAATATTAATAATATAAAATAAAATAAATGTTCCTGGTTTTGCTTTGCTTCTCTTGTTCCTAAAAAATAGATTTGCATACTTAATACAACGTGTTATTTGTTTAATTTGAACACACAGATATTCATAGAAATATTTTGTGAGGCAAATTAATTTAATCTTTGCATAATTATTCAAACTTTATGGTGTTGCTGGGGATATCTTACCTTTATTACTTTAAATATTTTATCCTTAAATGATACTTTCTTAGTTATAAGAAGCGATATGATTTCTTATTTTTTTTCCCAATCTAGGCTTATCCAAAGTATCAATTTGAATACGGTGTCAGTGATGGGCATACTGGTGACCACAAATCCCAACACGAAATTCGCGATGGTGGATTAGTCAAAGGAGAATACGAACGTGCTGAGAAAGGAGTCTACCAAAAGCTAAATTACATCTACGATTCTCATCACGCTTAGAAAACCCGAGTTGATGTCAAAATAAATTCAAATTTATATTTTTTGTTTGATTTAGGTACTTTGTACAATACATAATTTAATAAATAAAAAGATGTGATAAGATGATCGAGTTAAACGTGTATTCTTCTGTCAGCATTATTAAGCTTTACAATCCTTAGCGTTTTTTAAATCCGAATGTTTCGGGTTTATTAATACCTATTTTCCTTTATCTTTCAATTTGTTGTTTTTCTTTAGCTGTTTCTGTTATTTTTTTTTTCATTCTTTCCCATCTCGACATATCTCTTTCCAATTAGTGCTCGCACGTATTCCCTCTCTCCTTGATCTTCCTTGGTCTGCCTCTTCTTCTAGACCACAGTGGAATCCACTAGGTTAGTTTCCTTCTCATTATATGTCCGGCTCAGTTCATTCAGTTCTTACTCCCTTTATATATCTGACAATTCTTTGCATTCTGCAATTCGCGCTTTATTTCTTTGTTTCTCCTTGCTCAATCCTTTTTGAATCCTTTCCTTTATTCTGTAAGTATGTGTTGTTCCAGCGTTACTCCCAAATAAGTTATGGTTGCAACTACTTCATGCTTTTGAGTTCTTAGATGATATCTATGATCTATTTGTTCTGCTTCGTTTCCAATTTTCATATATTTTGTTTTTTTCTTCATTAATTTCCCAACCCATACCTCTCGGCTTCTCCCTCAAGCCTTTTGATTACATTTGCCAGAACCTTTTGGTTGTTTGCTATTTGTGCTACATTATCAACAATATTTTTGCCGTGGAGTTTGATCCTTCTCATAATACCCTCTAAAGTTAGATTGAATAAAGTTTTAGAGATTGGTTCACCTTGTTTCAGCCCTTTGTGTGTTTTTACCTTTTCTGTTATTGTTCCTTGAAACTTTACTTTTACATTCATGTTTTCCAATATAGTACTTCTATGAATTTGATAATTTTTTTTCTTTTGTATTTCTAAAATTCTCAGTTCTTCCACTATATTACTTTCTTCCGCTTTAACGGATCAAATGCACATTTAAAATCTACGAATACTAAATGTGCCTAATTCTTTGCCACATTTCCGTGTTTTTGTTATTATGTTCCGTTATTATTTGGTCTATTGTATGTATGGCATTAATTGTTGATCACCTCAACCCTCAACGTTCTCCGAGGTAAAGTTTCAGTTTTTTATTTACTATATTCGTTAATATTTGGGCAATATTTAGCAGCTCTGTAATTTTGGCATTTTTGCTTGTCCCCTTTCTTATAAATTGGTGTGATTACACGTATTCCATTCGCTTGGTTGTTGTGTTTCCATATTTGTGAAATGAGTATATATGGTTAGCTTAGCTTGTTGTTCTCCATACTTCAATAATTCTTCGGCCTCACCGTTTCAAAGTCGTTTAATTTCTTCTTGTACCACCATTTCTGTAGGAACCTCATTCCCTTCTTCTTCTGCCAATGTACAATTTTTTTTTTTAGCATGTCTCGACAGTATTCTTTCCACAAAGTTCCAATCAAATCCAAGTAAATTCCTCTAATTCTGGCCATGGAAAGGTTATCTAAAAGTACCTTTAAGATGTTGAATGAGAATATCTTCAAAAACCATTGTTACGGGGTTCCGGCTCTTAAGTCTCAGGATCGTTTGTTTCGGAGAGGTGGATTGACGTAATCAAACACAACACAATTTTACGATTAAATACTATATTAAAACTGATTAGAAAAACTTTCGAAATTTGCAGTTTCCAAGTGAAATAAACAAAATAAAACAATATATTTTACAGTGAGGTTAAAAGTTGAATTATCAATGCGACTACAAGATAAATTGAACAAAATGAAATAAGATATTTTACAGTGATGTTAACAGAATTAAACCAAATCCGTGTGACGAAATCTTAATTAATCTACAGCTAATCTACTCGATCGAGAAGCATATATAACGGGCCATAACTCAATACTTATCGGATATTCTATATATTACTAAAACTAACAGCCAAAGAAAGGAACGTAAATTTTGAAAGAAAAGTTATTAATAATAATAAATGAATTAGGGCACGTTTTGCAAAAGGAAAATTAAAATAACTTACAGTAACTAACACGAAATACACATACACTGATGTTGCTGTTGTTGTTGTTGTTGTTGTTGTTGTTGTTGTTGTTGTTGTTGTTGTTGTTGTTCTCCGGAGCTGATGTGAAGTGGGTGAAGTTCTCGTCTCGGGTCGTTTGGAGTAGACTATATCCGTACACAGTACGCGATTTTTTACGGATGATCAAATTGCACTCTATGCAACAAAATGCCCCGTGGCAAACTTCCCGAAAAAAATCTTTTCCTTTTTAAAATCCCCAAATCGTAATAATTACGTTTTGCCGGCAGCAAATTAGGATTTAAAAAAGGCTCTACCTTGACACCGATAATCACTTCCAAAAATAAAATACTAATCACATCATGCTCTCACTTCCTTGCTCTCTCCGTCAGACAGAGGTTTCCCTTTTTATAACAGCTGTTCGTGAAATAATGATGGCGGTGTAATATGACCAATCAGAAATTAGGTCAGTAGGACAAAGTGATTCTATTGGTCGCGAGTTAGTAGGTTCGCGAAACAATGCGCAGATTAAAATTTTGGGGTGTGTCCTTCGCGGAATTCTAGTCTTTTCGATCGGAACAAACAAAACAATCTTTTCGGAAAGTTAAGCGGCTTAAAATGTGTTTGGCGGATACCGACAAAGTAAAAAAAATAAAACATGGGAAAATAACTATTTTTAAAAAAGAATCGAAATAAACAAAACAATCCCTTTAGGAATGTAGAGCGGATTAAAATGTGTATGTCGCATGCCGACAAAGTAGAATAATATAACATTGAAAAATAACTATTTTTAAAATGCAACAAGCCCCCCTCTACTACCGTAGGAAATTTTCTAAAAATTTCCGATAAAGAATTGAAACTGGTACAGTCAGAGAAAAAAACTTAACATAACGAACTTAATCCTAAATGCCTAAACGATATGTCAAAATCTAAAAACTAGACGAAACTCAAGGGTTCATTCCATCAAACGAATCACGTCGCAAGGATAGTTAAGGCAATGGCCTACCTGGTTCGGTCACGACCCCATCCAAGCGCTGGTGTTCCGCTTAACAGAAGATGAAGCCTAACAAAACAGAACGAAACGAACCTACGTTCAAAAATAAGGTGTCGCATCCGGTAATAAAAAAATTCTTCGCCGACATCGTTCTATACTTGGTGGTGTCACGATGGGAATGATGGAGGTTCCAGGTGACTCAGACGGTCTTGGCTGTGGTATTATGGCCCCCAACAGCAGGGCGAACGTAATCTAGGTCTCAGCAGGTGTGTTATCGTCTTCATCGGGTGGGTGTCCTTTTAGGTCTTTACTATGCCAAATTGATGATTTCCCGTCTTTATCAGTAATTTCATACGTCCAAGGTGATACAATCCTTGTGATCTGATAAGGACCGACGTATTTAGGAGCTAGCTTAGCTGCAAAATGTTTGGAGGCATCGGAGAGCACATAATTTCGTCTCCATACGTATTGGAACAATCTAAACTTGTCGTCTCGCCGCCGCAAATTATACTGATGCGCACTGCGAATATGAGCTCTACGAAGTCTATCTTGTACATCTTTATATAAACGAGCAAAAGCTACATGACGTTTTTCGGAATCAAATTTGGGAGTTTCAACTTCAGGACTGTTAAATTTTTCTTCATTTCCTTTTAAGGATAATTCTCTACCGAATAGAATAAAATTCGGGGTCATTTTCGTTACTTCGTGTGCGGACGAACGAATGGCAAATCCAATTTTCGGTAAATACTGATCCCATAACCTATGATTGTCTTTAACATATGCCGTTAACATGGTTTTAATAACACGATTTACACGTTCTGTGCTATTTGGGCTAGGATGGTAGTTAGCTGTATATGCAATTTCGATGTTGTAACCTTTCATCATGTACTGGAATAATTTACTTTTAAATTGCACTCCATTGTCGACAATCAACGTTTGCGGAGCACCGAACATTAAAATAACCTGTTCTTCCATTAGACGAGCAACATTGACGCTATTGGCGGTGCGTAGCGGAAACACTAGGGCAGCTTTACTGAACACATCACACACCGCTAGGATGTATGAATATCCTTTTGAAGATCGGGGTAAAGGACCCATTAGATCAGCGCAAGCTATTTGCCAAGGACGAGTAGCGGTTGGTATTTTACTCAACATGTGTCCGATCGGTGGTTTATTCAATGATTTGGTACTGAGGCAAGTATGACATCGATTTACATAACGAGCTACATCAGCTGACAGTTTTGGCCAGTAGTATTTCAATGAAATGCGAGCAGTGGTTTTTGCAATTCCCACATGACCACAAGTCGGTTCATCATGACATGTTTGAATTATTTTCGACCGTTCATTCCTTTGAGGTACTAATTTCCATTCTTGACCAGGATCACCGAGATCAGAATAACGAGGTTTGACGAATTTGAACATCTGATTGTTCTGAACACGCCACAAAGGAAATCGTTGAGGAAATCGCTGAATTCGTTCCAACATTCCAGCATACCAACGATCAGTAACCGAATCTGCTTTTGAATTTACATCAACGGAATCAGTTGCTATTGGAACGGCTCTAGACAGGAAATCTGGTACAGCATGTTGTGACCCCTTTCGGTGAATTATTTCGAAATCATATGGTTGTAAACGTAAACTCCAACGGCCTAAACGCCCTTGCGGATCTTTTAAATTGTGCAGCCAGAGAAGAGAGTGACAATCAGTGATAACTTTAAAATGGTAGCCTTCCAAGTAATGACGCAATTTCTCGACAGCCCAAATTACGGCTAGGCATTCCCGTTCGGTCGCACTGAATTTTCGTTCTTGGTTGGTGAGTGAACGTGACTGATAACAAATAACTTTCTCTCCTTCGTCGAAATGTTGCGAGAGGACGGCGCCTATGCCATAAGCAGATGCATCAGTCTGCAGATAAAAGGTTCGCGAGAAATCTGGACAAACGAGAATCGGTGGTGTTACAAGACTCTCTTTAAGTTGTTTAAAAGAACTCTCACATTCCGCAGTCCAAGACCACTTAGCATGTTTTTGCGTCAAGCGCGTTAAAGGAGCTATTATTGTTGAAAATTGGGGTACAAATCGTCTATACCAAGACGCTGTTCCTATAAATCTACGAATTTCCTTAGCTGTTTTAGGTGGTGGAATGTCTAAGATTGACTGAACCTTTTCGGGATCCGGACGTAATCCAAATTCATCAACTACGTATCCAAGGTATTTGATCTCAGGTCGACAGAATTGACATTTATCGAAATTCACGGTTAAACCAGCTCTATGCAAACGATCAAAAACTTCACGCAAAGTATCTAGATGAGACTGAAAACCTTTCGAGACAACCAAAATATCATCTAAGTAAACTAAGACAGTTTGCAAATCTGAGCCGAGCACAGAATCTATCAAACGCTGCCATGTCGCTGGACTATTTGAGAGACCCATAGCCATCACTTTAAATCGGTAAAGACCGCCTTGAACGATAAATGCTGTGTAATCCTTTGACTGCTCCGAAAGAGGAATTTGAAAATAAGCACTTTTAATGTCAAGTGAACTAAGATATCGGGCATCCCGAAGTTGATCTAAAATAGTCGAAATGTAGGGTAACGGATAAGAATCTTTCCGAGTAACCGCGTTCAATTTTCGGTAATCAACGCAAAACCGATAACTTTGATCCTTTTTCCGTACCAAACAGATCGGAGAAGCCCAGTCACTATGTGCTGGTTCGATTAAATCTTGGTCTAATAATTTCTTAATTTCTTGATTGATAAGTTCCTGCTTAATCGGAGAAACTGGATAGTAGCGTTGTTTTATTGGTTTTGTTCCTGGTAATAATTCAATATCATGAGTTACAAGATGAGTTCGACCTAATTTTGTGCCATTCATTTGAGCTTTCTTTTCGATGATTAATTTATTCAAAGCTGCCTGCTCGCTATCAGTCAATTTTGTCACTCCAGAAATACTATCAACATTAACGGATGGTTAGGCCTCACTAAAATGCCATACTTTTTGTCTCAGATCGGGAACTATGTTCATGGCTGACCAAAAATCTACACCTAGTATAAGCTTATGCGGAAGTTCGGGGATTACTAATACATCAATAAGTCTAATCTTGTCTTCCAGACGGAAAGGAGTGGACACATAACCAGAGCTAAAACATTTTCCGCCGTTTGCCACAGTGCATTCCACAGAAAGAGGTTTTAATGACAGACCTACACGTCGCAAAAGCTCGTAACCAGATGAGCCAACTAGCGTTCTGGAAGCTCCTGAATCTAAAAGACCAATCATTGGGCATCCCAACACCGAAACTTCCAAATAAGGTCGTTGATCACCACTAACATGAGACATGACATAATCAAGAAATATTTGTTGTTTATCTGATAGTGTCGAGCTTGAAAACAAATGGGAATCATTCACTCGACTATCTAATGATTCCCTGACCCTTTTCCCGAACACTTAGGACAATTCGAAGCGAAAACATTTGCGCGACCACACTTATAACAGAATCGCTTCTTTGACTCTTTGCAAGATTTAAATCTGTGACCTATCTGACCACAATTGAAGCATTTTACGTTCGATGAAAGTTGAGAATTTACAAGATCCACTGAAGGTTCAGATGGTGCGTGCTTCTGAGTAGAAGTGTCAACAAAAGCAAAGTCTGGTTCTACGTATGTGTTTCGCTTTCGAGAAGGTGGCTTATAATTATCAGATCTAAATTTCCGTTGTTCCAATTTTAAACATTCATCCTCTAGTTCAGTTAAATTCGACACAGTTGGTAGTTGCATAGTATAAAACGGTGCTAGATTTCGTGATATAATACTAAGCTGAACATCTTCCGAAATATTGCCATGACGTCGAAACATTGATAACATGCATGAAAAATAATCAACAAATGATTCAGATGAATCCTGAGTACGATCTAATATATCATGAAATAATCTCGATTTGTAATCAACCGGTTCATAATGTCGTTGCAATAACTGCTCAAGAGATTTCCAATCCGAAAAACGATCACGATTTGATCTAAACCACAATAAAGCCTTTCCAGAAAATAAATCTATAGCAGATTCGAATAGTTGAGAATCGGTAACGTTGCGCGCCATTTGTAATTCCTGAACACGTTCTAGAAAATTATGGACGGATTCTTTTGCCTCACCACTAAATGTTACATTCCATTTCATAACAGGTAAATGAGAAACAGATTGTGAAGACTGAGCCTGAGTATTCGACTGTGTTGATGGTACGTTAACTGACGATATATTTGTTTGAGAACTCATATCATTTATTGAAATATCCCCTACCCCTTGAGATAATTGATTCATATCTAAAGTGTCTAATAAAACTAAAAATTCGGCTAACAAAGACGAAAGCGTTTCCGTTTGTTCCGGGGTTACCGATGTATCTGACATATTACGGTTTATTCGGTTTATGCAATGATGAACACGAGTACGCAAAGATCGAACACAACGAGTTGGTGACAAACTCAAAGTGTTAAATTCAGTTACTTTTTCTTGAAGCGTTTTAATATCAGTGTCAAGGTTAATTTTAAATTTTGAATAGGATGAAGACGCATTTTGCTTCTCTAACTTCAACGCGGAGCGTAAACATTGTCGTAACTTCTCTACAGTTGACGACTCACTAGCAGATATCCCTCGTAAATTTAATTCGTAAATAAGTTCGTCTTTATGAAGATAATTTGTTTCCATTGGTAAACCCGACATACTGGCAAAATAATACGATTAACTCTCGTAACGATCAAGAAAAACAAATACAAATTTCCAATAATTCCCAACAACGAAAGCCACTAGTGAATAATCAAACCGTACTAATTAAAATTCCTACACAAAATCTACACACTATTCGTTATAAAATTTAAAAACGATAATTCCGTCACATTAAAACCTGACAAATTCATAAAAATTATGTTCAACTACCTCAACCCACAAAATTCAGTTAAAATCCACTTAATTCGTGCCTGTATTACCACAAATTCCAGGCCTACCCGTTGGGCGCCACTTTGTTACGGGGTTCCGGCTCTTAAGTCTCAGGATCGTTTGTTTCGGAGAGGTGGATTGACGTAATCAAACACAACACAATTTTACGATTAAATACTATATTAAAACTGATTAGAAAAACTTTCGAAATTTGCAGTTTCCAAGTGAAATAAACAAAATAAAACAATATATTTTACAGTGAGGTTAAAAGTTGAATTATCAATGCGACTACAAGATAAATTGAACAAAATGAAATAAGATATTTTACAGTGATGTTAACAGAATTAAACCAAATCCGTGTGACGAAATCTTAATTAATCTACAGCTAATCTACTCGATCGAGAAGCATATATAACGGGCCATAACTCAATACTTATCGGATATTCTATATATTACTAAAACTAACAGCCAAAGAAAGGAACGTAAATTTTGAAAGAAAAGTTATTAATAATAATAAATGAATTAGGGCACGTTTTGCAAAAGGAAAATTAAAATAACTTACAGTAACTAACACGAAATACACATACACTGATGTTGCTGTTGTTGTTGTTGTTGTTGTTGTTGTTGTTGTTGTTGTTGTTGTTGTTGTTGTTCTCCGGAGCTGATGTGAAGTGGGTGAAGTTCTCGTCTCGGGTCGTTTGGAGTAGACTATATCCGTACACAGTACGCGATTTTTTACGGATGATCAAATTGCACTCTATGCAACAAAATGCCCCGTGGCAAACTTCCCGAAAAAAATCTTTTCCTTTTTAAAATCCCCAAATCGTAATAATTACGTTTTGCCGGCAGCAAATTAGGATTTAAAAAAGGCTCTACCTTGACACCGATAATCACTTCCAAAAATAAAATACTAATCACATCATGCTCTCACTTCCTTGCTCTCTCCGTCAGACAGAGGTTTCCCTTTTTATAACAGCTGTTCGTGAAATAATGATGGCGGTGTAATATGACCAATCAGAAATTAGGTCAGTAGGACAAAGTGATTCTATTGGTCGCGAGTTAGTAGGTTCGCGAAACAATGCGCAGATTAAAATTTTGGGGTGTGTCCTTCGCGGAATTCTAGTCTTTTCGATCGGAACAAACAAAACAATCTTTTCGGAAAGTTAAGCGGCTTAAAATGTGTTTGGCGGATACCGACAAAGTAAAAAAAATAAAACATGGGAAAATAACTATTTTTAAAAAAGAATCGAAATAAACAAAACAATCCCTTTAGGAATGTAGAGCGGATTAAAATGTGTATGTCGCATGCCGACAAAGTAGAATAATATAACATTGAAAAATAACTATTTTTAAAATGCAACACCATATCTATTTCTTGTTACTTCCTGTTGTTTGTAACCTACATGATAAACAATTTTAATAATAGAGTCATATACGTTCACGGATGTTATTAAAATTTATTTTGAAAATTCAATAAAAAATACGCATCGTAAATTTTTCGTGATTTCTTCGGCATACATAACGATCCATCGAAGCAAACAATTTGAAATTTGGTTAAAGAATTTAGTGAAATTGGATCTCCATTCATGATAAACCACAGTCTGGCAGACCAAAAACATCTCTTCGAATAAAAACATCACTGCTGTTCGTTAAAGTACTGTTAATAGCCCATCAACTCCAATTTCACGTCGTTTTAAATAATTGAGCATTTCTTATGGAAGTTTTTGACAATTTTTGCATAAAGATTTACACTTGCATGCTTACAAAATTCAATCAACACAACAATTGAAAGAATGTGGTCATTTGCAACGCTGAAATTTTGCAAAGTGGTTGTTAGAACATTTTAATTGCTGCATTGTTTTCAGGCAATATCATCTTCAACGATGAAGCTAATTTCACATTGAATTAACGTATCAGTATGTAAAATTGTCGCATACGGAGAGCCATTCATGAAAAGTCACTTCATCCAAAAAATATATATAAATACATAACCTAAAACGCATTTAGATTTTAATAATTATTTACAGTTTATGTGTTCAAACTAAACTAATGTTTACCAATGCACCAATTGCTAAAATTGATTAATCACGAAATCCTTAATTTAACACTTTATTTCACCCACAATTCAATGAAGAAAAAACGCCTAAGTTATCTTATATTAAAGGCAATACCGAAAATACCATAAATAACTTTTTCTAACACGATTAAAATCAAAACTGTTGCACAACAATTTTAATAAAATAATCACATAATACCTAGTCGCGTTTCACATGTTCTATATTACTTATAAGACAAGATTGCTAGCGTTGAAGCAGCCACGCGTGGCGTTTGTGAAAACGTTGTCCTAGCAATGCGCTCATTATCATAAAACCGCTTAGAAATAAATCAAACACTGTACTTACACTCGGCTTTTTGTTCTTTTTCGGATCAAAACTTATAGTAGAAATCTCAGGCTGCAATTTGGTAATTATTTCTCGTTCGTTATTCGAATCTGTCCACATCGGTTTTGTAATTTTATTCAGGTATTTTCTTAACGTCGGTTGATGAAATAACGCGAATTTCACATTCCCGTATATAAGAGGGAATTTTCACAACAATTTCGGCATTCCAACACAAGAAAATTCGCGGTTAACAGCATGGAATTGAAGGTAGAATCGATAAAGCAAGATCTTCCACAATTCTCGAATCAAAACTCTTCTTTTTAAGGTTATCTATATTTGTTTACTATTGTTCGCAATGGTTTGCGTTAGAGGTCGCGAACACGGCGAATCTTACGTCAACCATCATCTGTATTCATACAAACCACGTGTTGGAGACCAAAAAAATGGGGATTACCAAGTGGGTGCAACAAATCCTATCTTTTCAATTAATCATACATTTTTTACGTCTTTAGGCTTATCCTAAATACGAATTTGAATACGGTGTTCGAGATCCGCATACTGGAGATTACAAGATGCAGTATGAAGAACGTGATGGTGACGTAGTTAGAGGATATTATTCTTTCCACGAAGCTGATGGAACCATAAGAACTGTCCACTATACTGTTGATAAGAAGAATGGTTTTAATGCACGTGTAATTAGAGAAGGTAGAGCCCAACATCCGGAAGACAAAACAAAAAATTAGGATTGAAAAGTTGTGTTCGTTATTGAATATTATAAGACTATAAATTGTTCGTTGTTAAATTGTTATATTTTTATTACATGTTATAACGTATTTATAATAAATTACATAAATATGCTTCTTTTAAATGTGTTTATTTCCCGAATGAACCAAAATAACCCGTATGTGCTGTTTTTAAAATTAAGCTTTTATAACATGTTGAAAGTTCACAAAATACATATAAAAAGGTATGGGCTCCTACCAGCGCCAAATTAGATCTTCAAACTTGTAAGGGCAGGACTACTTTATAAATAATGCTAATTAATGCAATTTTGCAGCTGAAAAAATTAACTGAAGTAATTATTTTATTTTAGTTATAGAAGAATTTTTTCATGCCATCTATTATCATGAACATCAAACCGCGAGTGTAAACATCACGCATCAGACGGCGGAATGTGTTACTAATCTTCATAGATTTACTACTCACAAACAGATGGCGCTGCAGTAACTTTTGAAGTTTACAAGTTCATCTACCCTTGCTATTTATTTATAATTTTAGGAAGCTAAAATAAAATATTTTAACATTTACATCATAAATCAAAAAATACAATTTCTAGAAAAGTCAAAATATCTATCGAATGAATACTTAAATAATCATTCAAGAACCATAAAATATAATCATTAGTGCCGTATGATTTGCTTTCGTAAAGAAAAAAGATTACAGGAATATACAAGATGTAGCCGTTAGGTGTGTTCATTTAATGTATGGAACATGGTCAGTGTAAAAAGTACGTACCTACAAGGTCCAATCGTCGTTCACCAAAGCTTCAGAAAAATGTAAATTGTATTGTGTTCATCAACTCGTTGAGATAAAAATGCAGTACAAATTAATTACGCTACAGGTTGTCCTGATGACATAATAATTAATCTACGTTGAAATTAATGCAAACAAACACAGTTATAATTAGAGAGTCTGTTTGTTATTAAATACATTGACATTGACGTTTGACATCTACATAAATAAGTCAAAATTACACATGTCACATTAATTGGGTTAAGTGTGATTAAATTGGTAATGACTTGATCTATTTTATGATAATATATTTTACATTTATTTTTCTTATATTCTAAAACTGTACCAGTTAAATATTATATCTACACTATATACTCTAATGCGGATTACAGCTCTTTCCTATCAGTAATTAATTAACCAATTCTGTGTTGCAAATATACCTAGTATATTTAATAATTATTATCTAATATTACGAAATCGAAAAAAAAAACAGTTCAATTAAAATCATGGCGAGACGATTGTGCCTGCCGGCAAACTTTTAATAACCGAAACACGTTATGCTTAACTTCCTACATTGCATTCATTACGCCAACTGTCAATTTCGACGCGTAGTATTGGGGCAGGGTCCAATAACGTGTTGACGCTGATTCACCGGTTTCAAATGATAAACCTGTGGATAAACGTTCTTCTGAATTAAATAAGCCGTGAAATGGTGTTTCGCTTGATATTAGTATTTAATTGATGTAAACACGTTGCTTGGCTTCTAAGAACATTTACATAACATAAAAGTAGGTTTTTAGCAAGGGAAGATTACTTATTTCTTTTCATTTTTTTTTGATAGTCGAAACGAAATATGCGAACTTGCAGTGTACCTATTTCTTGTGCATCGAACGAAACAAAACTTACGTGAACGGAAAATAATAAGTACCTCAGAGCTCTCCTTTAATATATATATATATATATATATATATATATATATATATATAATAATAAACTTGAAATTATAATAAGTAGCTACATTTATGCAAGTAGCGAGTAATTGGGCACAGTTTAATATCTACATAATTGTTATCGAAAATTTCTGCTGCACCAATTTAGAGCGGCCTTTGTTGAAACCATTTCCGTAAAGAGAGAACCAAATTTGTCACACGAGCGTTCCAATAAATGTTTATGATGTATTCAATTGAAAATGCATTCTACAAGTTGTATATACTGAATGTCCCACGACGAACTGCAGCAATCAATATAAGGAAAACTATTTACTGGAAAAATCTGAAAATTTGGTAGTACACTAACAGCCGTTGGTGTACCGTAGGTTTCAACCGGCCGGTATTTAAACCCAAAAGCCTCCAGAATTTACGGAAATTATAAAGATGTTTTCGGCAAGATTAATTTTGTTATACTGTATTGTATATACGGTACGCCCGTGATTGACGGCAATTTGACCTATATTCAAGCAACACCATAGAACTCCACTTCCAGTTATATAGGATGTTGACATCAACATTCTTAATTTAAACAGAATAGCCTGTTTATTTTTATATTTTACATCAAAGTAATGCATAATAATTATTATATCTTATAGAGGGTGTGAATGAAAATTGATAAAAGATTAATTATCAAAAGTGCATTGTTTAATATTAATTCAAATATCAATACTTTTTCTTTTCTTTCCACTTATTGTTAATTTACAAATTTTAGAAATACAATTTAGTATATCTTAGTGTTAAAAATTGTTTAATTTTTAATTAATTTTGTTTAAGTTAATTGTTTGAATTAATCCTACTCTTCATAAGAATTCAAGCAAGATTTTTTTTGTGTCAAGTAAATATAGATAGATAATTTATTCTCAAATAATGAGTTAAATGTTTTATATCGTTTGACTTTGTCTTTTTCCTTTGAACTAACAGTTGTGTCCGAGGAAGTCATTGTTAATGTAGAAGTATACATTTTTATTTAAACGGATTAATTTTTCAACACACTTTCGCCATATACATCAAGAAAATAAAATAAAAACTAGTTTAACTACATTTCTTATTTATATTATGTATTAATGCTTTAGAAAATAATGTACCTGGAGTTTCTATTTTCTTGAATATAATTTTAGGATTCATTTTATCAGCCTTGTCAACCAAAAAATAAACAAAACATTATTAAACAATATCTATTTTATTGTACTCTCAATTATCCTTTGATACAATACCAATAACAAAATCTCAAACTTCACTACCACCTAGTGTCCGTAACCACCACCTCCGTGGCCACCACCTCCATGACCGCCGCCGCCACCACCTCCATGACCGCCGCCGCCACCTCCATGGCCGCCGCCGCCACCTCCATGGCCGCCGCCGCCGCCTCCATGGCCACCACCACCGCCTCCGTGTCCGCCGCCACCTCCTCCGTGCCCGCCACCACCTCCATAGGAGGCCGGATGACCGGCACTGCCAATTCTTTCAACCTGGGCGTTGAATCCGTTATGCTTGTCAGCGGTGTAGTGAACCACCCTCAAGGTACCATCGGCGTCGTGCAAAGTGTAATGCCCCTTGACTACATCACCGTCACGTGTTTCATGTTGAGAGTGCTTGTCGCCTGTCTTACCGTCAGAGACACCGTATTCGAACTGATATCTAGGATATGCCTGTGAAAATCGTTGGAGAAATGTAGAAAAATATTTCTAACATGGAATATTATAACTCGTTTCAATATTAAAGGATGCATCGCATCACTAAAACCTGCGCGAAGTGTGACGTTTATCACGCTAAATCAAACTGCCATCAGATGTTGTCTGACAAAGACGGTCGATCATCAATTTTCGTTCATTGCGCATGTGTGTGACGACGTGTATTCTTTACTATTCAAATAGCTGTTGAGCTCTAGTTAAAATTTAAAAAATATTCAGTCCGTTTACTAATTACGTAAAAGAAATTCAGAAAATTTAAATAAATCGAACGGTCCAATTTGAACCTTCCGAAGTCTGAGTAAGAAATCCAAAGTATTTAAAGGAAAATTTGGATGTAATATAAAGTTAGATCCAAAGTCGGATAGTAAGCTCTCTTACTAAATATAAGAAAAAGACAACGTTCGCTTAAGATTAAAATAAATAAATATCTCAAAGGTGACATTTTCAAAGCAATTTGTTATAAATGTTCAAATGAGA
This sequence comes from Cetonia aurata, assembly GCA_949128085.1. Classification (NCBI taxonomy): domain Eukaryota; kingdom Metazoa; phylum Arthropoda; class Insecta; order Coleoptera; family Scarabaeidae; genus Cetonia; species Cetonia aurata. The sequence continues at coordinate 62,420,956 of OX421884.1, read as the reverse complement.
TTTACTAACGTAATAGTCATGTCCATCATCTGCAGAATGACCTCCATGGCCGCCACCACCACCGCCTCCATGGCCACCACCATGCCCGCCTCCATGACCGCCGCCGCCGCCGCCGCCTCCATGTCCACCTCCACCGTGTCCGCCACCGCCTCCATGACCACCTCCATGCCCGCCTCCTCCTCCTCCGTGTCCACCACCGCCTCCTCCGTGTCCACCACCTCCTCCTCCATGGCCGCCGCCACCTCCTCCGTGGCCACCACCACCTCCTCCGTGTCCGTCACCGCCTCCTCCATGTCCTCCAACAGCATATCCACCATAAGCTTCTAGATGTGTGTTAGAATAAGAAGTACCGCCATGTCCCCCTCCTCCACCTCCATTGCCTCCACCACCACCTCCTCCGTGGCCTCCACCTCCTCCATGTCCACCGCCGCCACCTCCTCCATGACCTCCGCCGCCTCCGCCAGCTTGGACGAGTGTTATAACAGCGCAAACTACTACGAACTGTAAGCAGAAAACAGCACGAAATTAGCCCAACCTCCAAAATGTATTTTTGACTACTCGATTGATCGCACCTTGAATGCCATGGCGTCACAGACACTACCAATGTTCAAAACGCCAGTTGGAACCGCACTGATTATAAATCCACAAACCCTCAGCTTTTATACCAAATTAGATAGACAAAAGAAAGCATACGATTCCGCGAAAACAAAATCTTTTGTTGGAACTAGCACGACAATTGCGAAAAACTCCATAGTGGACCTACGCTGGTGCACAGTTGTCGAAACTCCCTTCGCCAGAGCTATTTCAAATTTTTTGCTTCACTAGTTCTTTTGCAATGGTAGTTAATGCTGAAAGGATCTCCATCGATGTCCAAACGAAGCATGTAATCAGGAACAAGGATGTAAATAAGTAGATTTATATTGCTTTTACATAAGACTTTAAATATTGATAAATTCGATTTTAAATTACATCAAATCTGGTGACACCGTTTTTGCGAATATCAGTACCGAATCTATATACATTTATGCACTTGTTCCGTGCGGTGTAATTATGAGAATTCGATTGGATTATTGTTATGCTTTTTAGTGTAATGATTTAAATCGATTTAAGCATAGCAATGAGAAATAATTGAATTCATTTATGCGTGAAATTGTGCTCTTAACGTTAACAATTAGGACCGATTTTAGAGATGCAAGAAACAATCTAAAATAGATACTTGACGCTGCATGGAATGATACATCATCAAAAGATATACCACTCATTCAAAAAGTCTTTTATTTCTCTTACGGGTATCAAAAAGTCTTTTTATTTAATCAGTAAGCAAAAAGTGCAGAGTTAGAATAAAATATCTTCAAATGCCAAATGATGTCCTGACATTTCGGCATTTTTGTGTGGTAACCAAGGTAACTCCTACTTATTTTTGTCACATTCAGTTATCATTGTTAATGTCGGTTTTCTCCATTTTTTTTGTTTTTGTTTTCAGTTTTAGACACATATTTTGTACCGTGTTAGTTTACGTTTGTATTATTGTTTAGTGGAATATTCGGAGTTTACTTAGTTTAGTCGTGAATTTACAATGAATTAATAATCTATCCAAGAACGTCGTCCAAGGAAAATCATGCAAACCAAAATATGCGACACAAGTACGTACACTGCAAAAAATTACAGTAATTTTACTATAGTAAATCGGAAATATTACATGAAATAACGTTGTGAATTTACTACGATAAATCATGTAAACCTTGTTTTACCTGTTTTTTCCAGGATATTTGAGATGGAAAGAGAAGTTTCGGTAAAATTAATAGTTATTTCATGTACTTTTAAGATCTAATAAAAATGAAAAGAAAAAATACTGTAAAAAACATGTAATATTTTGCGATTGCTACTAAAATTTACTTAATAATGTAAAAGTGACAGATTTTTCAGGTAATTATTGCACAATAAATGTAATTTTACCAACATTTATTAATTTTACAGAAGAAAAAAACGAAATATATAAATATCCTCAAAAGAAATCTTATTAAAGAGACAAAAATTATTTTTGGGACACATTATTAATATGAAACGGGGTTGTATATGACCCCATGTTATCGTTTAAGGGTTAATTTACGGTGAAAAAAACCAGGATTATTCATCTTCTAATCAGTTATTTAGGAAATTATTATGTTTTTTTTTTTAATTAAAATATGAAGTTTTGAAGATATTGAATAAATACACTAATGTAAGCAAAAATATTAATTCATTTTATTAAACTAATTCATAAACGTCAACAAAACATAATAACTATAGAAACAAGTAAATAATAGCTAATCAATATTCTTAGTAATGCGAAAAGAATTGGTGATAGTCATCATGATGTTGCACCACAGGTATGCCAACCTTCTTCACCGGAACTACGACTTTGTGTACTTGCACTTCCTTGTGCTCAACCTGAGGATGAACAGCATGTCCTTCTCTCAGAACAACAGCATTGAATCCAGTCTTCTTGTCAGCACTGTACTTTACTATACGCGTAGTTCCATCGGCTTCCTTCAAACTGTATTCACCAACGACCTGATCACCGTGCCTAGCTTCCTTTTGCGATTTGATATCACCTGTATGCTTATCCTCGACTGCGTAGTGGAATTCATATTCTGCCGGGCCCTATTTCATGAAAATAATTAGTTGCTGGTTAATCCTATTTGTTCAATTAGAAGACTTACATGTTCTTCCTGTTGTTCGTGATGCTGGATATAAACTGGTACTTTTTCCACGATTGGTGTCACTACTTTATGAACTAATGGAACTGCATGCTGGACGACAGGAACGTGATGGTGAGTGATGATTGGTGATGATAGAACGTGGTGTTCGCCATATCCTAATCCACTGTTTCCTTCTAGATTTCCTCGTCCTCCGAAGCTGGTGGAAACATACGAAGAGGCGTGACTTTCTATAGGTGATCCAAAGGCTAATGTGGATAAAACAGCTAATACTACGACCTAAATGTGACAATATTATAGTTAAATAAATTATTGCATTAAAATAATTTTAATTTATTTACTTGTAAGAACATTTTTAGTCGGTTGATTTAAAAGCAAACTGAATTACTGTTATCGATGAAGTGTTAAAAAGCAACTGATAATTTTTTATTTGCGAGTTTAGCTCTTATATATGTAGCAGCCCTTCACATCTGCAAACAAGTTCTTTTCTTAATCGATATGTATAAGTCTGTCGTGGTTCCTGCAAATTAATTTTGCAGCAAGTGCGTAATGCGAACCTTATACAATAATATTATGTAATTGTGGAATTTTAATGATGTAGAAGATATGCAAAATGATTTAATTCTTAATAAAAATATAATAATTAGGCTAAACGAACACAATGTTTAACATTTTTAAGTTTGAGTTATTAATTGAACAAAATTCAATTTTTTTATGTTCATGCCTATATATGCATCTTTAAATTGTATACGTACTGTCAGCATGATATAATAATCAATAAGTGAAATGTTGACACCTACCAATCAATACCAATTAAGTAATGAACTACATTTCAAACGATTTCGTGTAGGTATGAGGCAGGTGCTAGGTACTAGATGAAACATGAAGTTTTAAGTAATATTATTTATTAGGTAACAACACCCGTCATTTGTAAATTAATGGGAGCTGCTTTATTTTCTCTACTCCTTTTCTATATTACTGCTTTTCAATGTTAAAAATAAGGTATAAATACTTACTAATTATGCTCTACGAAAAATATACAATGCCTCAACTAAGTAGCTGCCCATATACTACGCTTGTAATTTTGTTATATTAATTATTATTTTTATGCTCCTATTTATGTAGGAGAATTGTGAACAAGAAAATACCTTATAGGTACCGGGCTTGGGCAAAATTTATTCAGATTAATAATAAAAATAAATGGATAGCGTCGTTATTCTTCTTCAGAAACAATAGATAACTTCTTATTCATTATTACATTATTCAATAATGAACATTTGTTTCATTTATTATTTGGACAATTATTCTTCATTCAAATAATTATTCATCATGCGAATAATTCTTATTATTCAAACGATGGAAGTGAAAGTTCTGGGTAAAAAAATAAATGTGATTTTCAGAGTTTGGTTATCGGTTTCAAAAACGATAATATGTAAATCTTCAGGGATGTCGAAAATATCGGCGGATATAATTATTACTGCCATGTCGTCTTACTGGTACACATCCTGAACATTGGGGGTTGTGGGAGAAAAAATAAATCCGATTTTTATAAGTTTAAGGGTTTGTGCATCAACTTCAGAAATGACAACTCGTAAATTTTTTTTTAGTTTAGTTTAGTTTATTATTAGTTCAGGTAATTACAATTACTTGACAACGTCAAAATATACAGTAATATAATACAGGTACATACAAAGTAAAAAAGAAAAAGAAAACATCGTTCATTGTATATACATTGAAGACAAACGACAAAAATAGACAAAATCAAAAACATGCTAAAACAATCATGGTAAGTTCGATTTTAGAAACTCCTCCACAGAATAGAACGCGCCTCTCATTAATAAATCTTTCACTGCAGTCCCAAATTTTTTTGCGTTCAGAGTTTTTATGTTAGTTGGTAATTTATTATATAATTGCACACCCCAATAGTCAACATAGTTTTGTGTTTTTTTTATCCTATGCAATGGAATTCTTAACTGCTCACCAGCACGTGTGGTATAACTATGAATGTCGCTGTTTTTAACATAATTCGTTTGATTCTGATGTACGAACTTAACTCTGGTGAGTATATATATCGAAGACAGGGTAAGTATGCCAAGTCTAACGAACTCATCTCTGCATGAGTCTCTAGGTCCTATTATTATATTCGCTAACACTCTAACAGCTTTTTTTTGTAGGCGAAACACTCGGATTGCGTCCGAAGACATCCCCCAGAACATAATACCGTAAGCGGTCACGGAGTAGAAGTTAGCGTAGTACGTCATTAATGCCGCCTGCAAAGTCACAAGATGTTTTATCCTGCGTATGCTATACACTGCCGCAGTAAGTCTTTTATTAATTGTCATAATATGTGAGGACCAATTCAAACAACTGTTATGTGAACTCCAAGGAATTTTACGCTGCTGTTATTTTCTCCTTTATTTTTCGTTATAAAGGTAATTTTTTTCGTTTTTTCGTTGTTTATTTGAAGACCATTTCTATGAATCCATACGGCAGTCTCCTCCAACGCCGTCCTACTATTGGATAGCAAGTCAGTTATTGTTTTTGCGGTAGTTAAAATGGAGGTATCATCGGCATACAAAAAAACATCCCCTCCGGCAACACTAGATGGCAGATCATTGATGTAAATGATAAGTAACAACGGACCCAAAATCGAGCCCTGTGGTATACCCTGGCACACTTTTTTTGTATTTGACACCCCAGCCTGACATTGTACATATTGTATACTAAATCTTGAGGGATGTCGAAGATGTTGACGGATATAATTATTACTGCCAGGTCGTCTTGCTGATACACTTCCTAACATTAGCAGAAATTTTTATATAAATACTACTCGCCATTTTGAAGGACATTGGAAGTTATTTTTATAAGTTTGAGAGTTTGGTTATCGGTTTCAAAAACGATAATACGTAAATCTTCAGGGATGTCGATAATTATTACTGCTATGTCGTGTTACTGGTGCACTAATATCAGCGAATTTTGTATAAATATTGCCCGCCAATTTTTAAAGAGATTAAAGTTGTGCGGGAAAAAATAAGTGTAATTTTCATAAGTTTGAAGGTTTGTTTATCGACTTCAGAAATGACATCACGTAAATCTAGAGGAATGTGGAAGATGTCGGTGGATATAATTATTATTGGCATGTCGTCCTACCGATGCACTTCCTAACATTATCGATCATTTTTATATGATTACCCGCCATTTTTTAAGGATATTGGGAGCTGTGAGAGAATTTTTTCTTTATTTTAACTTCAAAATCAATGAATGAACCTGTGTCAAATCCAAATGACGATTAGTATGGTGATAGTTTTACATTATAAAATTTAAATCATAAAAGACACCAACAGTAAGAAAGATTACTTGAAATGTAAAAAGTGGATAAAAAGTTCCTTGATTAAATTCAGGTAAAGGATAGACATATGCTTATCCTTTACCTGATATATAGGCATATACCTAGTCTAAATTTATTTCGGTGTTTATTCTACTATACTTATATGTAAAACTTATATGTAAAATGTCGATTTAAGTTTTGGCTGGCATGCTGTTTTAGGGGGTGAAACTGGCCTTTGAAAATCTGATATTTCCACGTATTTCATGAGTAGAGTCTCAATGGACGTGACCCATTGACCCATTCCTATGTACCAAAGAATATGCATGCATTTGTTATTATTTATAGAGATAATATTCATTGATTCCTTAGAACAGTGTTCATCAAGCTATATATAATGCGACTGACTGGAATTACTTTCCTATTGTGTGACGGATCGCTACAATATTATCAGAGATTAAAATTCATTTTTTTTAAAAAAATGCAGCATTACTGAAACATACAAAAGAAATAAAGAATAGACTTTAGGCGATGGAATGGCTTTTTAAATACAGTATTGGAGAGATCAGGATATTCTGGTTTCAGTTTTATCCAACATGACAGGAGTGACATACTTTCGATATTGCTCTTCAATCCTTCATCAACCGCTACTTCCGACAATTAGTTTTCCAGAATGACAGATAAGTCACCTTTAAGTGGAAGAAACGGATAAAACGCGAAAGGTTATATCAAGTTGGTTAAGTGTTCACTGATGATATGAGATCTAATATATTAAGCTTAATTCTTCTATGTTTTGGATAAATATCCCTAAACATATCGTAGCAATAGGTAGGGTGCACAACTCTAACTCTAACAACAGGATAACATGCTGAAAAATGTATTGGGCTACTTATTTTCTCTGCTCATTTGATTTAAAGAAAAAGGATTTGTGAAGATATGGGATAACCAAGGCAAATCCAATTTTGTTCGAAGAAACGCAATAAAGGAACTAAATCAGTTGGAATATTACAGCATTCGAATACTTAATGACGAATTTGCCAAAACAAAAACCGTTAAACAAATATTTCAGGTTTTTTTTTTCGAAAATACAAGAGCACTTTTATTAAGATAAATTGGTGAAACAGACATAGGAAGTCAGTATGTGAATTACTTATTTGACGCACTATATAGATAAATCTACACCTTTTGATACTTAATTGTATCATTACGAACACGTTTTTGGACGTATGTATTTCAGATGTTACATAAAATAAAAGCTTCATACGTAACAACCATTTACGCATAACACTCGCTTATTAATTACATTTCTCATTTCACGTAGGTACGAATCTGTATACAGTGAAGGACCGCTTTTCTCGCAGATATAAAATAAGGGATTGGGTTTGCTAAAACATCAGTTCTCTTCTGACTGTTGCAACGATATCACTACAAGAAAAACCAAATTAAAAATGTTCCTACAAGTAAGTAAATTGTTTATTCAATAATTTTCCCAGTCAGTAGGTACGCATTAATGACTCATTACAATTATAGGTAGTGTTACTGTCTGCTCTAGCAGTGTTTGCTTCATCATCGCCAATCGAGCACGCTTCTTCCTATGTTTCCACCAGCTTCGGAGGACACAATCTAGGAGGGAATAGTGGTTTGGGATACGGAGAACACCACGTTTTAACATCACCAATCGTCACGCACCATCATCAAGTACCTATCGTCCAGCATACAGTTCCATTAGTTCATAATGTAGTGGCACCAATAGTCAAGAAAGTACCGGTCTACATCCAGCATCACGAAGAACAGGAAGAACATGTAAGTCTTCAAATTGATCAAATAGGATTAACTTGGCAACTAATTATGTTTATGAAATAGGGCCCGGCAGAATATGAATTCCATTACGCAGTCGAGGATAAGCACACAGGTGATATCAAATCGCAAAAGGAATCTAGGCACGGTGATCAGGTCGTTGGTGAATACAGTTTGAAGGAAGCCGATGGAACTACGCGTATCGTGAAGTATACTGCTGACAAGAAGAGCGGATTCAACGCTGTTGTTCTGAGACAAGGACATGCTGTTCATCCTCAAGTTGAACACAAGGAAGTGCAAGTACACAAGGTCGTAGTTCCGGTGAAGAAGGTTGGCATACCTGTGGTGCAACATCATGATGACTATCACCAATTCTTTTCGCATTACTAAGAATATTGATTAGCTATTATTTACTTGCTTCTATAGTTATTATGTTTTGTTGACGTTTATGAATTAGTTTAATAAAATGAATTATTTTTATTTACTTAATGTCTATTTATTCAATATCTTCGAAACTTTATGTTGGCAACAAGAAGAGGTTGGCAACAGTGGGGGTGGAGAAGTGACGCGACGGGTAGAGACGATAATTTGTTGATTTGTGTGTTCAAATCTTGTTATATATTTTATTACAATAAATAAAGCTTTTTAATCAGAACAGCCGAGTGTAGACTTTATTTATATATTGGTTTTGAGAGAAAATATAATAATAATCTTTATTTGTCCTGCAGATCTTTTATAAAGATATAGGATATGTCAATAAAAGTATTACACCCTTAACCGTAACGAAAATAATCATAAATACAATATAATATTTTAACAGCAAAATAATAATGATTAGAAATACCTAATTATAATATATTAAATAAACTAAATTAATGAATTCAAAATGAGAAATGAAAAAATATGAGAAAAAAAGAAATAAATTGAAGTAGGTGAAGCAAATACCAACTTTTAAATATGAAATCAATCATCCAACTGATTCTTAGTGTCATTTATATATTCAGATATTGAGTAGTATGTTTTAGAGATAAGAAATGTCTTTAATTTGCGTTTAAATGCGTTAATGATATTAATACTTTATATCTTAAGTAACTTTTATCCTAACAATGGTATTATATTGGATTTATATTGCAAAAGATACCACGATATCTATTGCGATAGATAAAAAATACTTTTATCTATCGCTATCGGATAAAGACGAAGATAATAGTTAAATTAATTTTTTCGATTACCACATCCGAAAATGCAACCTTACTACACTTATTCGAGGATGAAACCGCCACTTTACCGAATTAAACTGTGAATTATTGCTATGAAATGAACTGTCAACGCGAGGATTTTGAAGTTTTTCTGGGTTTGGTTGTCAAAATAGCTGTCAAACAATCTGTCATTCAAATATGAATGGGCGATATTCTGAACACTACAAATGCAAGCAGATTTGACTAACAATAAGTGGTAATCATGTGGTAGTCGAAAAAATAATCTACCAACCGCTTAATATATAGATACAGAAAACATAAATACCTAAATAAAAACATAACTAAATATACAATAATATACCATTGTATACGTAAAACATATACTTACTATTGTACGTATGTACTTCCGCAATAATTTACATTCTTTATCATACAAACCTACATAAGTATGTATGTGTAACATACTTACGTATATTTATGCAACTATAAAAGAAATTAAAAAAAAAAAACACGAAAAATCGATCTGCATTTTTCCAAGCTATAACTCACAATCAGATAACTCGTCTATTATATAATATAAATATCTTAAATAAATACAAGTTTTGTGTGTATAATCATTTAAAAAAGGACAGCAATCTACGTAAATTGCCCGGCAGCAACAAATCCTTTTCGCGAAAAGTGAAGGGTGGTTCATTTTTCTTGCATGCACATTACATATAAAAGGCCATCATATGATCCAGTAAAAATCATACACCGAATTTACTTTGACACCTGCTTCGCCAAAAGCACAAAATGTTCTTTCAAGTACATATCGAGTATTTTAAATTCAAATGATTAAGCGAAAATTAATCCGATTTTAATTACAGATTATTGTTTTCATAGTTACAACAGTTGTTGCTATTCATGGAGCACCGTTAGAAAGCAAGACCAACTCATACGCTTCAAACAGTTTAGGATTAGGGGCGTACAGATCGTCAGGATCAGATTTGAGTAAATACGGCATTAGATACGTCACACCGGTGATTGCAAGGCACGAAATCGTCAAGAAGGTTCCGATTGTTGAGTACGAAAAATATCACAACGAAGACCAGGTGAAAAGCTTTATAATACATATACATAATGAAAAAAAACGATTGTATTGTTTTTTGTGATTGTAGAGTCCGGCAGTTTACACTTATTCATACGGAGTAGACGATAAACATACTGGCGATATGAAAAATCACAAAGAGAGTCGTCATGGAGACGTTGTTGAAGGAGAATACAGTTTTAAGGAGGCTGACGGCACTATTCGCACTGTAAAATATACCGTCGACAAGAAAAGCGGTTTTAACGCCGTCGTGACCAGGACAGGACACGCGGTTCACCCCCAGGTCGAACAGAAAAAAGTATTGGTGAAAAAGGTCGTTGTTCCGACGTTAAAGGATGATCAACATTCTTACCACTATTAGTTTTTAAGTTACGTCGAAAGTAAGGTTAGAAATATAATATTTAATTTGTTGTTATATGTTTAAATGAGGGAATAAATATATTTTTTTTATGTAAATAACTTTATTTCACCTTTCCTTTTTGGTATCAAAATACAAACGAATATGTTTTAACTGTACGGACAACCTAATGAAGTTCCACTTACACAACTCAAATTTTAATTGATAAAAGTACAGTCATATTTGAAAATCGTGCACGAATCACTCTACATTATTATAATAATATTCACAGTACAGATTTATCAAAAACAAAATGTATTTTCTACAAAAAATACTTGTGTCTGATTTCATATTCGTTTAAAATAAAAAACTGTTAAAAAAATAGGTTATGTATTACCAATTTCATACCGGTGAAATGTCACCTACATATTTAATTTTCACGCACTTTTTCTTTGATATTTTGCAGCTCTTGTTGATAATAAGTTTGTTCTCATCTATAATTTTTTTACATTATTAAACCCTTATTGAATTTTTTGTATTTACCCCGCATAACCTTGAACTTCTTTATTATTTAAAGTGCCGGGTTTTCTTTGAAGTTAAAACGCGTGTTATCTCTATCAAAATATAAAGACATAATCAGGTTTTTGTATTTAAGTTAATTAACGAATTATAATAACTGAAACGCAGAAAAGCCTTCACTTCTTCATATAAACCTTCGGCAGTCTGAGGCCTTTTTATTTTTCTCAAACAAATTATTCATGAGCCTCGCTGTTGTAGAATGCCTATTTCACATATGTCTCCTGCATCTTTGTATTGCTGCTAACTTCGTGTATGAGATGGCGGGAACTTTAAAATTTAAATATCGACTACTACACTTCAACAAACGAATTAGCTGATCGTGTGTCGAACTGCCTCAATGAAACCCAATCAAATCGCTAAAATTTAGCGCGTAATTTTAAAAGTGTTCAAACTAATTAAACGAAAAATAAAGTAAACATTCATTAACAAAAAAGAATCACCTTTATTCATCTGAATTCGTATGGCATATCACAGTTTACAAATAACAAAATACTTTACATCACAACCATCTACTGCTCATACCCTCTGTAGTAATTTTGTCCGTGAGTAACTAATCTTTGAGCGTTATTAACTTCACCTTGAGGATGTTTAGAGTCACCAGACTTAATAATGATCGCTTTAAAACCGCTTTTACCGTCGACCACGTATTTTACAGTACGGACACTTCCATCCGCCTCCTTAAAACTGTACTCGCCTCTAGTTTGATCACCGTCGCGTGATTCCGTATGGTATTTAATATCGCTCGTGTGCTCATCCTTTACCTCGTAACGGAACTGATACTTCGGAGGCGCCTGCAATTAAAATAATTCGCCGTTAAGTACGAGCATAATACCTATACGATAATAATTATTAACTTACGTGTTCGTCCTGTTGCGTATCAATTTGAGCGATTTTCGTAACTTGATGTGCCGGCAAATGTTGAATATACGATGGATTTTGCCTGGGTAGTAGAATGTCGTTATTATTTAAATTTTCATATTGGGAGTTTTCGTTAGTAATATATTGTTCCACAGAGGGCGCTGATAATACATACTGCACCGGAAGAGCATTTGCGTAATGTAAATAAAAGGTTAAAGTTGCACCAAGAATAAACTGCAAATTGTACATATTACCGAATTATGCCGTTTTAAACGCAAAAATCAAAAACACTTACTTTGTACATTATAGATTATAAATATAAATCAAACAGAAAGAAATTGTAGAATCTTGTTACGCTTTTAGTGAAGATAGTTTAATAACTGCTTGATGGGCGTTAGAAGGTTTATATAGTGAAAGAAAAATTTCCTCTTACTTTCATTTGATGCAAAAAAAATCAAATGAAATATTTAGAAGTTGTTAACCCACACGATTACATGCTATATACAAACAGCAATACGTAACATATATGTATAACAGAGAATACGAATAACATTACGTAATTCGGATGTGTTTTTATGTGCACGTGTATAACTTGTTCTAATTAACGTTTATGATCTCTATTAGCATAAAATATAAGTTACTATTAACTGTTGTTATAATATACATATAAACTTGCGAAATTTTAAGTACTTACCATTCCCACTACGCAAAATTTAAATTTTCCGCAATTATTTTCGGTAACTTAAGCGTTAATAGATATTTTAAATTGTAAATGTCTTTAGTCCTTATATATTTTTAAAGATAATAAACAAGGCAATAAACATTTGTGTGTTCGTCTTGTCGGATGTGCTCGGAGTAAAATTATCCATTTATTAGGTACTTCCCTATTAACCAAATTTAAAAATCTGACAATTACTATTACCAACTTCAAATAAATAAAGATATTAGAATAACTATTTATATGTAATAAAAAATTATGGCCTTCTTGCTTCAAGGTTGAATTTAATGAAAGTAGTTGTAGAAAATTTAACTTTGATTATTAATTTAAATTCCCAGATCAATTCAATAATTATTTTAAATTATCATGAGGCAAAGATTTAATTTGGATTATTTCTAGAATATTCGGGTTACATATGATTCTTAAAAGCGGTAAAAAGCAAACAAACTTATTTTAATATCTTTATAAGTTTGTTCATACAATTTTATAAATCATTAAGACAAATAAATACCTTTTTTATCAAGCGATTATCCAGATGAAAGCAAATTATTCATAGATTGTAGTGGATGACGATAATATTAATAATGCTTGGGAGTTTACAATTTTTACTATTTAGGAGACTGCTTTACATTGTACAAAATGTCATAATAATTGTAAATTATTTAGTTTTGTTTCATATATAGATGAATGTTTATTTTATTTTTAAGGAAATAAAACCATAGAATAAAAATAACTAAAACGTCAGTAATTCTTCGGGGAAATTTTATTTGTTAATTTTATCAATATTGGTCGCAACAATACAATAATATCAAAGTACATAATATATTAATTTGTTCTTTATTTATCACCACAGTTGAATTGTCGATATTTTAACACAAATTATTATTTTCTTCTTTCTGCGACAGATTCAACTGCTTGCGAGTACTAGAATATAATATAATTATAATAAAAAATATTGATTTTTAAACTCTAAACAGGTAGGTACATTTATTTATAATACGTATGTATAATTGTCAAGAAAGTATATTTACATTTTTATTTAATATTGCAAAATTCAACGTTATTATTTATTAAAGTTATTTAAGAAAAATCCATAGAAAAAATAGTAATAATAAAATGTGTTTCTATACTTCAGTACTAACACATTTCTAAAAAGGTAATTAATATAGTATTTATAGAGTATATAAAAAGGAAATCAGTCAACATGCATAAACTTATGAAATTAAATACAAAAGCACAGAAATTAATTGAAATTACCCGCTAAAAAAATAAACCGTTTTTATTGGTTAATACTACGACCACTCAGAACAAACACTTGTTTCTGATTAAAAATGTTTACAATTAGAAATAAAGGCAAAATTTATTTAGAAAAGGAAAAAATACCCATATATTTAATTTATATACATACCCTTGAAATAATAATAATAATAAAATGGCATTCTACAACAAATTGTGCGGAAAAATATCGGTGCGTAACATACAAAGCAAACCTAGGTTTTTTTGATTTGTTTCGAATATTGTTGCATGAATATGTGTTCAAGACTTTAGAAGGTCGACGAGAATATCGTCTGCTGCATAATCGGCGGGAACTTTGTTTTTTGAATCGCGTACGCCTTTCAAATTGGGAGAAATGGCAAGAATCCGTTCGCAGATGGATTTATTCTGCACTTCTGCTGCTCTATGCAAAGCGGTTTTACCGTCGTTATCTTGGAGATCTACGTCGGCGTGATGATCTAATAAGATCTTCACGATTTCTGGTAAATCTGTGGGGAAAAAGGAATAAGAAAACAAAAAAAACACTTGAAATTATTAAAATGGGAAAGAAATGCTTTTTCAGAAATGGCTGTAGAAACAAATTCGTTGAAGTGTCATCTTGACAGATCAGATCATGATAAGATTCAAATTTATAACCTATAATTTAATGTGTGATGTCATAACATCACCCAATATCAATATCACCAAAAAAAAACTAGGCAAACTAAATTAAATATAGCTACAGCGTTTGTTTACACTTTTAATATTAAAAGATTTAAAGTTTAATTTTTGTTATTGACACTTCTTATCATCAAATCGTTTAAATGTATTTACTTATCAACAGTAACGATATTTATGAAGCTTAATCATGTGATTTTAAAAAGATATAGAATCCTAACCTGCTGAGCATGCACGATGTAAGGGTGTGGCCAATCCAGCTTTCGTAACAGCATTAACATCAGCGTTCCTCTCCAGAAGATATTTACAAACATTGAATCGTCCGTTTCTAGCTGCGTAATGTAAAGCGGTGTACCCAGCCCCATCTCTCACATTTACATCCTCCCCCTTATTCAAAAGACTAATAACTTTGTCGAGATCTCCCGATTGTGCAGCGGACCAGATGCCCCTCTCGAAATCTAATTCGTCCAACGATTGGAACACGTTAGACCCTTTCGAGTCGATGGGGCAATGTTCATGATTATGTTCTTGGTGATCAGACATTGTTCTATTCTACTCTATCACTTAAATATCACGTTGCATGGTCCACACAACTTCGGCCTCTCCGGTGGTTCCAATGACACGATAGCCTAATTCACTGAGGGCGTTCACTACTTCGATGGGGTGTCCATTAAGTAAAACTCCATTCACGATTTCGTCTCTGTAATTATTAAAACGTTTCACGAGAGCACTTGTTTCGACATCACTCAGTCCAAAAACTGAACTGTGTGTTCCATGCAATGAAGCCTTTACTGCAACATATGCATGCACCCCACTCGCCATAAGTAAACTAGCAGGAACATCCATGATATTAGAAAAAAGGGGAAAAAAAAATTAGTCGTCTTCACGATTTTTTACGGCGTCTGGCGTTAACGTGGGTTCAGGTTCTGAAAACTCTTTTCTCATAGTCCACATGTACTCATTGTAATCTTGTTTGACGCTAGTCGATGATGATGCAACGACTTTATAACCGAGAACTTCGAGTGCCGTTAATATAACGCAAGGATGTTGCATGTAAACAATCGTCGAATCGTCACAGTAACCTCCAGACGCGAATCTTTTTAACTGTTCAATGTCGGAGGCCTTTAAACCGGATACTAAAACCCGCCAAGGATATCTGTGGCCGTACGACGCCAGATTACCGCGTACTAAGATATAGGGCATTGATATGTGCGATTCTTTATCTTATGATAAAAAATATTTTTATTTTAAAGCGCCTTCAGATTACGCACCTGATACACTTCGATTGGCTGCTGTCAAATTCGGGCTGCCCGTCATGTGTATCAGGTTTCGCGTCCTCCGCACATTCACGTAATTCGAAAAGTAGCGATAATTAAGTAATTTTCTAAAGGGAAAATGAGCTAATCGGGGGAAATGGTGTTTACTCAATAAACACGAAACAACAGGAATATTTCCGTCGTTAATTATCATGCACACACAAACACCTACATTTTAAAATAGCAGCTTTTAGACGCAAAAGAATTATTACACACAGAGGAATGCAGTTTATGATTAATCACAGATTAGATTTTATAAAACAAATAATAATACATGGGGAATTCCAAGAATTTTTAAATATATAAAGATCATTTAATAAAATAACTATTAAACCTTATCCTAATGTTATCAATATTGCGGCAACTTGACGCTCCGAGATTGTTTCTTATCGTTTTATCTATTTTTCATTCTGTTTTTATTTTATCGAAATTAAAATGTATATGTGTAAAAATTGAATACATATAATACTAAAAATCCAGCAATAATCAAAAACTTAAGTTTTAATAAATCGTCGTGAGAACCAGCAATTATAAAATTTCAAATGTCAAAATTAAAAATGACAATCAGCTGATGGCGCCGTCTGTAGCGATTCTTATCCACTCGTGCAAATAACCGATCGATAATTAAAATGTTGTAAATTTTTAATATTAACCATCTCTTCACTGCATAATGCAAAACGTGATTAACAGCGTTAAAGGCACTGCCCTTGGTGTCGCCGAATATTTAACGCCAGTGTTGAAGGTAAGTTATGAGTTATGATAAAAACCTGACTAAAAAAACCCATTTTAGGAATCGAAATTTCGCGAAACGGGCGTACTAACGCCGGAAGAATTCGTGGCCGCTGGTGATCATTTGGTCCATCACTGTCCAACGTGGCAATGGGCTTCTGGTGACGATGCCAAGGCGAAACCTTACCTGCCGAAGGATAAGCAGTTTTTGATAACGAAAAACGTCCCCTGTCCTCGCCGTTGCGAACAAATGGAATACTCAGAAGAATTTCAAAGGATTATCGAATCTGACGATGCAGACAACGGCTGGGTAGACACTCATCATTATGACCCGGCAAATTCGGGGTTAGAAGATAAAATTTCTGAAATGACTTTGGATAATGCGAGAGGTGCTAGCATGGAGGAGGCAGCTTTAAATAATGGGATGACTGATGATGAAGACGAGGAGGATGATGATGAGGCTGCTGAGGATATGGAGGCGTTTGAGGAAAGTGGGATGCTCGAAAGTGAACAGGTATGAATGAAAACAGTAAATTTAAGTTTATGAGACTAAGAGAAATTGAGTTGTAAAATTATATGATGTTGTAGAGCACGAAATTAAAGAAACAAATGGTTGGTAAATGTTAGATTTCAAATAATAATTGTCTTTCTTCATAATTTATAGGTTAGGAAATTGACATTTGTGGTTGTTTTTGTTTGATTTTCTTTGTTTTCCAACAGCGATTTTCGTAATGTGTTTGAATTTCTAAAAAATTATTTTGTTAATGTTGATTGAAATTTTAGAGAAAATAGTAAATATAAAAGGCTTATTTTTTAAAATAACTATAATTTAAAATATATTTTAAATCGGCTTAGACCTAAATTCATGCATGTTTTCCATTTCACTCTTTCTAGTATATTTAGTGCACAGCATTGTCAGAAAGTTTGGAAACTTAATCCACAATTTCTGAAAGTTAAACAAAAACAAATTTAACTTCGGGCATATATAATTGAAATTGTTGAAAAGCTTATTCGTCGTTGTATGATTCCTTTAATTCTAAAAAAATAATTTAAAAGATATTTGTATTTTAAGTTGGCTTAGGACTAAGTTCATGTTGTTTATCATCCATCTCATGCTTTCTAAACATATTTTTCAGTATACAAGATTTTTTTGCTATTCAAAAATATGTGTTCAAAAAAACAGAAATTTATTTGAATATTTTGACCAATCGAATTCGTAGATGACATGGGGGTCATCCACGGATTCGATTTTTTACCCTCTACGATTTTCAAAAAGTAATATAATAAAAAAACTTACGTAAAAAGCTTGTATTTAAACTGTACCTTGATAAAAATGACGACACATCACATCCGAGTAAAGTTTATTTCCAAAATTCCAATGCAGATATAGCAGAAGTAATAAGATTATTTTTGGGAAATTTTCCAACATTGAACAACAGTAACCTTTTCTGGTGTGTCATATCGTAACTGTTAATCATTTGGGGTCATTTTGTTTTTGTTAAAAGCTGAGATTTTGGCCATTATTTTGATGTTTGCTAATATGTTTGAGTTTGAGATAATGTCATCTTTGAAGGAGTAAGTAATAACAGTTTTTTTTTGTGTTTTCGACCAAATGCTCGATGATTTTGGAATTTCCACTGAACCTTGCTATCCTATAGGCATTTCTTACTGCTTTTATCAACACATTACGCTGTACATTAACAGCTCACCAACTTGTTGACTTATTCCAAAGTCATAGAACTTATCCAATGTTATTTCAGGAATAACTCAGATATTTTTAATCATTCTTAAAGCACAAATGATATTATATTGATATTTTTTTCCATAATTCTCTGAGGGTTGTTAATTCTCTAAACATTTTTTATCACCAAACATCTTTGGAACAATTTTGTGTATAATTTCTTAAGGTTTAAAATCACTTATTGGTGCATGAGTTTGATGACTGGTGTAGTGTTAGGCGATAAATATTTCATTTGGATAACTTCTAAATTCACCTGCTAAATCATCTCCTGGCTGGCAAGCACTAGGTGCCCGATTTACAATTGGGAAAGAAGCATTCAAGATCCAAAACATTCACTTGACAAATTCTTTCGATCTCCAAATTAAACATTTGAAAAAATTGTTGTTATCCTAACATTACTCAAGATTTCGTGCTAAATTATTAATCTTTTAGGCCACAGTTGTAAGTCCACCGCGATCTTCAATGAAGAATTCGGAAGACGACAGCGAAATTATACATACCAGAACTTACGATCTGCATATAACCTACGATAAATATTATCAAACTCCACGTTTGTGGGTGACCGGTTATGACGAAGTACGTTTTTTTTGCGTAAATATTTTAGTACCAATAACATTAAATGAAGTGTTTTTATCGCAGAATCATAAACCTCTAACGATTAACGAAACGTATCAAGATGTTAGTAAGGATTACGCGATGAAGACCGTAACTATGGAAGCTCACCCGCATTTAAGTGTACCAAAGATGGCGTCTGTACATCCATGCAGGTACGTAATATACATATTATTTTTGTTCTCATTTTGAGCAAGAACATGTTTTTACACCTCTTTAGACATGCCGAAGTTATGAAGAGTATTATAGAGACGGTAACTGAAGACGGAGGCGAACTAGGCGTTCACATGTATTTGATCATCTTCTTGAAGTTTATGCAATCGGTAATTCCCACAATAGAATACGATTATACGCAGAGTTTTACGATATAATATAGATTTACGGAAGCGATATTATTATACAATGTATTATTTATAACATATTCTGTTGTGTCCCGCTTCTTGAACGTACTTTCGGCTGTAAACGTGAACTGTTCTACAATATATTATAAATATTTTTTGTATCTTTTTTAATTTCGTTGTTACTAGTGCAAAATGTGTAATACCCTATAAGAAGGGCACGAATAATATTAATGATATAAGTACTAAAAATAAAGAATTTGAATTGATACTAAAGTTTTTACATATATGTATGTATATGAAGTTGGGAATTCCTCTAAGTACTATATGGCAACTTAGAAATACGGACTCTTATGAGAAATACATACAACATAACGCGTAAGGAATTGTCAAATCGTACATGCTAAGATTAATTGGCAAAAAAATATGTTATATTAACCAACATTGAACGATGCAATTCCTTCTTTTGTTCGCTTGGTGATGAATTCTTTGTGATGCTCGACTATCCTCAACAAGAATTGTTTTTGTTGTTCGTCCCTGACCTATTCGTAAAACTTTTTTTATCAGAGCAATTCCTTTTTCTGTTGCATCATTGCCCACCTGAATAGCGTTCATATGGCTTCTCTTAGAGGATCACTGCAGTATTCTGTCACATCATGGATCCCAAAGAATTCAAGGGACGTCTTTAATAATAATAATCTTTATTGTCCAACAGACAACGCCATTTATATATCTTATCTTAAGAAAATTAACAATTGTTCAGGTATTCATGAAAGGGAAAAAGGAAAAAGAGGAAGATAAAAAGGACCAGGAAAAAACTTATTGGCATTCCTGCTCTTGTGCACTATAGGCGATTTACTGAACACGCTTGTTCTGGCTTTAGGTATAGAAAGGTGTCCGTCGATCGAGTTCCATATCTAGGTATAATTATGTTTACCATAGATAATAATCTGGTGCATCAATTTTGCAAAATTGCAACCGCTGATCAAAGATAACACCCAAATCTTTAATTTCAGTTTGTCGTCGAATGGTAATATTGCTCAAACTATATTCATAGATCAATGGATACCACAGCACACTTATCAATACTAAGATTCATCACATTCTCATTGCACCAAGTGTTACTATAATTTCACCGACGTAATTTTTGTAAAGATTTTTAAATCGTCTGCATAAGCTAAAATACGACATTCCAATCTAGGTAATAAGTCATTATTAACGTAAATATTGAATAGCAGCGGTCCAAGGTTCGAGCCTTGCGGTACTCCGGAGCAGGCGATAAATATTGTGGAGTCAAAACCGTTGTAGCAGACATAACACGAACGATTGTCAAGGATTGTCGGTGATTTCGGTTGAAAAACCATCATTAATATATGTACAAAATAAATACCAACGGACCCAAGCTGGAGCCTTGAGAGACACCAGATGAAGGTGAAAATATGTATAAAAGAATTGTACGTAACCGTTGTACTAAATATAATTGAATTGGAGGCTCAAAGTAAGATTGAAGTAAAGCTTTGGACTAAAACATCTCAGATAGTAGCAAACTCGAGAGCGGTTTTGCAGAGCAATCGCTGGATAATTTTTGGGGCTGACTTAAAAGATGTTTACCACGTTATAAAAACAGCACTGCAATTTTTACTTACCATTTTGAACGAAATACCTTTGACGATCCATAATTTTCGATATAAATACAAAATATACACAGTATCCTTAAAAAAAAACAAAGCTCGTTTAATTTATTTACATTAAAAAATAATATTAATACAAAGTAATAATAATAATAGCGTAATACTTTTGGCACAACTTCAAATCTCACGACATTGTCAGGTACTGCGGATTTAACGTGTCCTCGATGTTGTACGCCGCCACGAAACAGACGTTCTGCCCATCTTCCGTTAAGAATTGTATGTTGCTTTCTAATTTCTGATCCTCTTCGGCCAATAATTCGATATTGTCATCCAGAAGCTCTTCTACGCAGGACGAATTTGAATTTTCCCTGCTCGTCTCGGCGTCCTATAAGAAAAATTTGAAACACTTACCGATCATATTATTTGCGAATTTAACTCACCATCGCATCAGTTTCATTGGATTTTTCAGGCTTGCTTTGGGGCGCTAGAATTTCGGCCGTAATTCCTTTACCTTCTTGTATCACTAAATTGATTGGAACTAAAGTACCGTCAGGTAATAACCCTTGTATGCTTTGTTGATCGTCCTCTACGCTCATAACCACTTTAATGTTTTGATTATCGGCTGTGGTTATACTTAGGGGATTCCCATCGTTATCGATGACTTGCTGCAAGTTCTAAAAAAGAAGATATCGTTCGTGCACTTTTAACCGTTTAAAGTTTTTAAACTAGTGATCCAAGTGTTGTTTTAAAAAGCACTGATGAAGAAGTATTTTTTTTTATTTTTACCTGCAATTGAAGCGGTGAAGCTTCAGTTAGTCCTTCTTTACCGTCGACATCCAACGGATCACTTGAAAGATTCACAGGATCTCCAGCATCTCCTTCCTTAATTTGCGAAGGCACAACTGGCGAATCAAGATCGTCGTCCATTATATGTACGAATGTTTGAGGCTCCTCTCCGTTCGAATTCGCATCTTCGTACGCCAAATACAAGATCTTATTATCTTGAAAAGGATAAAACAATTGAATGGCGCGGAGGAGAAGACCAGACTAATTTCACCTGTATCGGACGTTATAACCTTGATTACCCTTTCCTTCTGCAGCATCTTCAAGTGGATCTTTTTATGTTTCGTTAGGTTGGAGGAATCGGCGAAGGATTTATTGCACAATTGGCAGGTGTAAGGTTTCTCGCCCGTATGCAACCGTTCGTGTTTCTTCAAAGCCCATTGCTCGGTGAAAGCCCTCATACACTAACATGGGACAAAGAATCGAGTTATCCGTTTCGATTACTTTGATTTAAATAGAAGAATTTAAGACAGTTCTGGGCCAACATCCCGTAAGAATTAAGAATTAACACAGAGGTCTCGATTCACATTTTATCCCCACCACTCCAATCTGGCGTCACTACGCGATCTCTATCCATCTTCTGATTGATTGATTGATGAGAAAGTATGAACAGACAGCTTAGGGCAGCTAGACAAATAGCGTAGACGACTTAGGCAGCTTAAACAGGTAGACAGCCGGTTCAGTCCCGTCCGAGCTGTCCGTCTACCTGTCTAAGCTACCTCTGTGTTAATTCTTATGCGATTTCGCCCCAGAACTGTCCCCATCTACTTACCTGTGAACACTGATAAGGTTTCTCATTTCGATGCCGCCTAGTGTGACATTTCCAAGTATCTTTGTGTAAGAATTGTTTACCACAGTATTCGCACTGCCACGGTTTAACGCCGGTATGCCTTTTAACGTGAAGTTTGTGTTGGGAGGACGTCGTAAACCGTCTACCACAATGATCACAGCTGTATGGTTTCTCACCTTTAAATTAATTATCGTTACTAAAATTCTTGTGTCAGTTCATAAATAAAGAGAAAAAATGCATACTTATAAATTGTCAACAAAATATAAAGGTGGAAGATATGTATATGCAAAAGATGTAGAGGAAACGAGGTGTAAAACGATGGAAAAGTGACAGTAAGTAAACATTTTGAAAAGTTATGCTAGGTTTTCATGAGGTGGCATCAGAACTAAGCTTAAGGATAAATGAAAATTTCAAGATATTGATAACATAATAAAATAAAACAATTGCCAAGAACAAGAGAGACATCTATCTCAAAACCAAGTCTTACCCACGAGACAAAATATGTAATCAGGAAATAATGAGACAATAAATATCTAAACATTAGCAAATTTAAAATCATACCATCAAATGGCATAGCCTTTGTGCTGATTTTTGTGATGTAGAAGATTTATTTTAGCGATTTGTGCTGTTGTTGGAGTTATTTGGGAATTCGATCGCCAAAATACGTATCTAGTACGGATATCTTCATTGTTTTCTTAGATGCCGATCAACGTCACCCACCCTCGCGGTCAAAATTGAAAATCTCTCCCAACCGTCAATCCAAATTTTTATGCAAGTTAGTTTAAGTTTTTTTATTTGTAACAAACTGTAATTTAGCTTCCTTTCTTTTTTACGTCAAATCTAAGCCCCTTTCGTTGGCAATTTCATTTTGTGTCAATTCATGTTAATTACCGAATCTACAGATATAATTCGTACCAATAGTGCATGCTCGATCGAGTAGGTAGTTTTTTTGTATTATCTTAGTTAATAAATGAAATGTCCCCATATTACGTTAATTTTCAGAAAAATTAAAAAAATTTCTGGGTTATGACCAAAACCAAGCAACACCGACAGGTAAGAGGAACCTCCCCTCTCCCACTTTTTCTGGTACATTGCTTGAAATATTTTTATGAATTTTTTTTTGTCTTTGTTTTGTTTGCAATTTAATTTCAAGGAACAACTAACCACTAAATATTTGTACGCTAGTCCTTCATAAGTCTCTCAATTATCTTAATAAACTATGGGCAAAAGTGATGGTAAAAAGTACTCGGAAAGACTGCGAACTGCCAATGTTAACAATTATCTATCGTCTAAGTAGCCGACAACACTACGACATTAAACGGTGGCGTTCCGAATTTTGCTATATTAAGAAAAAAAAAATGACAGCTTGACGCATACTTAAAAGTTAACGCAACAAATTCAAACAGGTTTATCAAATCATTTACAAAAAAGAAAAAAAATTAAGAAATACGTTCAAGGCCAGACCTTGGTTTCTTACAAGTGAGTGTGAAGGTAGACACGCTGGCAAAGAGTTACTGTGTTCGATCAATCGGTGATTCAGGGGGGATTCAACGGAAGCCTCGACAGGAGATCATTAAAATCCCAAAAATATTCTTCAGCTAGCACATGGGGTCAAATGCGAACCGAAGATCCGTGAAATCCGCCCAATTCGGCGTAAACTTATACAATTCGTGCACCAAATTTTGAAACAGATTAAAAGGCACACCCTTAAATGGTAAAACTGATACTCGGAACCTGGAACCGTTGACGACTCCTGACAAATCAAATCCCAAGCGAACTAACTTCGCCCAAATACTGCTTTCAAGCTGACGTATTCAGAAAATTAAATCCTAAAATTACCTTTAAAACGTTCTACTGCTTATCTAGATGTCAATCAACGGTTCAAATCACAACCAACCACCACAGGAAAACAGGTACAGAAGTTCACGGCAAGGTGAAAACCACCTTGGGCAAACGGGAAACGACAACGGAACTGCAAAGTGCTTCCCTGGAGACGCAAACGACTAACAAATGGTGCCAGCAATACCATTAAATTCACCAAATAGATCGTAACACTCTCTCAAACATCATTAAAATTAAAGGAACAAAATTAATCTCTCAACTTACCAGTATGTATCCTTTTATGCTCGGCTAAATTCCCTTTCTGCGAGAACGTCTTCAAGCAAACATCGCACTCATAAGGTTTTTGCCCATTATGCCATCTAATGTGAAGGGTCAAAGACGTCTTATGCGCGAATGTCTGTCCGCAAATATTGCAAAAGAATTTCTTCTCGCCGGTATGCATCGGCATATGATTCAAGAGATTGGCCCTGGTCTTAAAAGTCGCCTGGCAAAACTTGCAACTATGCGGCCGATCGTTCGAATGCACCAATTGGTGCCTAAGCAGCAGCTGTTTATGCTTGAAGGTCTTCTTGCACTTATTGCACACGAACTTCCGCCCGTTGTTATGCTCGGCCTCGCGATGGTACACCAAACTGCTCGGATGGTTGAAGACCTTGTCGCAATTCTCGCACGGGTAAGTCTTGTCGTTGGCGTGCTGCAGCATGTGACACTTCAGGCTGTTCACGTAGGAGAAGCTCTTGTCGCATTTGTCGCACTTGTACGGTTTCTGGTGATCGTGTACCGCTTTCACGTGGACCTCGTAGTTCTGTCGACAGGAGAAGGTTTTGTGGCAAAGTTGGCAGATTATCTTGAAGGTGATTTTCGGTTCGTCAGTAGTTTCTGTTTTATCCTCTTCATTGACGGTCGTTTCTTCGCTTGTAGTGGCGGTAGTATTGATCGGATCATCTTCAGAGGGTTTCTTATCACTTTCCGTCGATGAGTCGAGATGCGTTAGCTGAATTTGACCCTAAAACATAACTGAAGTATATTTTATTCTCTAATATCAAAGCTAAATTTATTGTATGCGCAATATAAACAATAGGGGGGCAAGTATTGATCCTAGCGGCACACACTTTTAAAAAATAATTGAATTTACAACAGATATGACATTAGAACAGTATTTAAATTTAAAAATTCAAACATAATCAAACGAGAAACACCTACATAATCCAAACTCTCTATAAATGTCATTCCAACATGTCCAGTCTCTTTCTGATGCCCCTCCAGCGCCTGTTTAGTCTCCATCTCCGCTAAACAATCTTCCGCGTTGCATCGATATTTGATATTTTTGTGAAAAGATTTATGTACCTCCAGGCGACCGGCGTGCAAGAAAACCCTACCGCAAATTTCGCATTCGAATTTTCGTTTCTTCTTTGCAGCTGTGGGAAAATAAATAACTAATTGCAAGGAACGTCGGCGCGGAAGTTGGCTTACTTGTGCCAGGTTTCGATTTCACTTTGACTTTAGTCGTCACCTTGTTCACGACCACTAACTCGCCGAGGTCTTCGCCATCTCTGCCTTGCATATGCCCGATGATTTCGTTTTCCAGTTTAACGGCTGGCGTTGCGATTTTGGTTTCACCTTCGGATAACGAATCTTCATCGATTACACCTTCTTCTTTAAAGATTCGATCCATTTCTTTGCCCTAGAATGTTTATGTTTATAATAATAATAATAAACGTTTATTTGCCCAACAGGTAACCCCAATAACAGGACAAAGGTTTATAACAAATATAATATGTGAATACATATAAAGAATAGTATACATAGAATAACAAAAAAGAAAAAGAAAAGAAAAATGATGTTACTGTGCAACACCCCCAAGAAATATGTCTTCATAGTAGACTTCAACATTCCGCGTCATATGATATAGTATATTAAACCTAAATAATACCACAAAAAAACCCCAAATTACATTTTAAAATATACAAAACACATACTAGAGTCTAACAAGAAAATGCTTAAACCAAAGCTGCTTGGAGAATTTGGGAACATTAAATAGGATATAGGGTGCCGCAAAGCTCTATATTAGGTCCAATTTTATTTCTAATTCGTCTGTTGTGATCATGTAAATGACAATGTTCGGCTTGCGATCTACAAGGATGGATTGAGCATGTAAATACCATTATAGACGCGAAAACCGAAAATTATTTTAAAAAGTTGCTTTGAATTTAATTCTACGCGTATATGTAAGTTTTTAGGAATTTTTACTAAACCTAAAAGGAATTAAAAGAAATTGATTGAAAGTTTAATTCGATATACCACATGACCTCTGTACATTTAAAATCGAGAGAAAGTTAAATGACATGAAATCTAAAGGAATTACTTGATGAAGTCATTAAGAATTTAACTTTATGCCCAAATGTTATAACTGAAATTAAAAGAAATTTAATTGAATTGACTCCAAAACCAATTAAAAGCTCAAAGATGTAGGTATTTTGAAATAAATTTAAGGAAATGTTATCAATCAAGAAAAAGGATTTACACATTCAGAACTTAATTTAACATACTGACCCTAACAGAAATTATGTTTCATTGAATTAACTATAATTTTAAAAAATATGTTCTAGATCAACAGACAAAAACATGAGATTAGGTGTTATAAAATCTAAAAAAAAAAAGTTATTGTTATTACCTGTAACACTTCTTGGTACCTGGAAGGAACTTTGATTCTCCTTCTTCTACGACCATCTCCGTCAAATTCTTCATCTTCCACCTCAGGTTCGCCATTATCTCTTTCCTGTTGCACCTCTTTCGTTTCTTCGACCCCCCCATTAGACTGCTTAGGAGGTCTACCTCGTTTCCTCTTCGGTTTCTCTAAACCTTCTGCACGTAACGACAACTCATGATCCGTTGGGA
This sequence comes from Cetonia aurata, assembly GCA_949128085.1. NCBI lineage: Eukaryota > Metazoa > Arthropoda > Insecta > Coleoptera > Scarabaeidae > Cetonia > Cetonia aurata. The sequence goes on along the minus strand of OX421884.1, from coordinate 62,393,685 downwards.
AAAGCGGCCCATCAGATAGAACTGCGATAATTATTACTACTACTCTGAACTAATTACTCCCCAAACTTACTTTGAATAATGAATTTCTCCCCAGTCTCATCCGATTGTATGGTATAAGTTTCAACACTCGATGTTGGATTGACATTTTTTAATACCTCCTCCAACTGCTGCCTTTGTTTCTCCTGCCTTTTCAGCGTTTCCTGTTGTTTAATTAAGAGATCTCGAAGTTTAGTCTGACCTTCTATAATTAGATCGAAAAAGAATTTCGTCGCCTCCAATTGGATGTTACACCCGGGGCAAATCGAGCGCGGATACTTCCCGTCATCGTCGACCTTCGAAAAACAAAATTTATTACGGCGAATTTAAATTTCCCTCATAAGAAAAACTTGAATGCCGCAATGTCGCCGGATAAGAAATCAAGTTGTGTACTTTGACTGGCGGACGTTAAACTGAAACTCGTACCTTCAGCGGTAAATACTTGTTTACTAGATGGCTTAAATCTTGTTTATTTTCTTCGAACACGTATAGATTCGTTCCGTTCTTATTCTCTTCACCACAAAGACGACAAAGAAACGTATCGCATAACAATGTACCATCCTCCATTTTCTGTCACTTCGGTACGAGGAGAACTGAAATATCGACTCGTATCCTAGGCTCAATTATGAATTTTTCAAAAGATCATGGGAAAATTGTGTCTTTTGTAAGCGATTGCGAGCAATTGAAAGTTGTTAATGTGGTACACGAAGGAGGACTATATGGTATTAAAATCATTACGTAAAATTAAAGTTGAATAAAACATGATAATGCAATTTTTACATCAGCTGTTATTTGGTTTGCCTATACGCGTGCATATACCCGACCAGTTTTAGGATTTGTGTTAGTAGATTTCAACATTTACAATCTACATAAATAATTCCATGATATAAAAACAAACAGGATGTATTGGGGGTTTATTTATTTGGGATATGTACCTATATAATTATTCAGTTGTTCATAGAATTTTATATCATATAAAGCAATATTTTAATACGATTCAGTTAATGTTTTCAAAATAAATAATTTTTACATCAGGCGTTATTTGATTTGCCTATGTCGCTCTATGGGATTTATTTCTTTCTCCATATATAAAGGTATGTTACCGTCTAACGTAGAATTAAAAATGGAACAAAATATAAAGTTTTATATTTAAAATAACCGCGGTACGTAGATACATATTTACTTACTTTCAGACACTCTATTTAAAATATATTCAAATTGTTAATAATTCTTTAATCTTGTTTCCCGTTTTTCTTTTCTTTTTTAATTTACACATGGTTGGTACTGTTTATAAAGTAAGAAACAAAAACAAACTCTATAATACGGATATCAGATGAATGCAGTATAGAATAATTTAATATTCCCAACATTTTGTCAGGTTCCGTCAGCCTCGGAACTCTATAGCGCAAGACATTCGGCGAACGCGAAACGCAACTATCTACCAAATAAATTTCAGTTTTGCGCTGCGCGTCGTTGAGTTTAGCGGCCAATTCGAAACTTTGACCAGCTCCAACGGGTCCGTTGAAAAAAAGCCGCACAATCGGTCCACATATATAGCGGTTTTTTATTTGTACAAATTGCATATTTGTTGTGTGTGTTCACTGGTTTGATGGTACATACTTTTCTTTGTAGCAAGTTTATAAGTAGTACATTGCATTAGTGTTCTTTTGCGTTAATCAACGGTTGCTCCTTGGTTTTTAGTTTTGTTCAGGTGTTTTTGTTTGTTATGTTTAGCCTCGAATCGTAGGGCCAGTGGATATGGTGTTATTTAAATAAATTAAGGTAAGCCTAGAACCTACTAGAATTATAAGTATATATAGTATATATATAAGTATAAAATTCTTACTCGCGGGTAGATATAAAAAATATGGAATATAATTAACAAATCCATCTTCGATTTTCGTAATTTTTGGAATAACGGTGTAGAATTTTCGTAGAACCACGATAGTAAAGTCATTTTCCCCGTTTTCTATAAACTCTTTTTTAAAAAGAAGCCGAGATTTGTAGGTTAGGTCAGTATACAAAACACATTGAAATCTTGGAAAATTTCACTTTTATCGACAAATTATTAACCGAATTCTAAATTGTTGAGGCTAAGTTATTTTGAATAAAATGACTTCTCATGCCGTAGAAAGAAAAAGAAAACGTATAAGTATCAGTTTGACTAATCAGATTGTATTTTTAAGAACCAATAAGTTCGCTTCAAAGTTATGGAATTAATAAGAAACTGCCAACTGGTAAAGTTGAAAAAAGAACCATACTAAAAACTAACAAAGATCTATACGAACAAATAATCAAATAAATGATTCATAATATTGAGATGTGTGTAAATAGATGTTGGTATGTTAACAAGAAAGAATTTATAAATTGATTGATGTTGATTGAAATTGATTGCTGGAACAAATATTTGTTCTTGTAGTTATTGTTTTGATTGGTAAATTTTTACTATGTGGTTGAGGAGTCCTTACAATTTGTTTTTTTTTTATCTTATTTATAATAGAATTTTGCATTGAAATACCTAATAGTACTACTTTCTAATTTTACAGATTTCTTAATCTTTTTACCTCGTTTAACAATTTAGTTATTTAATGACAACAGAACTAAAAATATGTGTAAGTATAATGTATGCAGAATATGAAAGTATACCTATTAATCAATATTTTTGCATCGCTTATGTAAGTGAATTTAAGCATATAATTGCTTATTTCATTAGAGTATTTTGATTTGAATTCTCATGTTGGTAATAAAAAAATGTGTTTTTTATGCATTTAATACCTTTTAAGTTGGCAATATAGCATTTTTAATCAACTCTATTTAAATATGCAGGTGCACTTGCAGTTTTAACTACCGACTGCTTGAAACGGTTTAGCTGGGTTTAGTATTCACTTCGTACTATTTTATATGTTCCGTGCTCACAGAATGCAAACGCTATTTACCGAGTCATACGACAAAACTCGTTAAAATTGATCAGTTATCATTAGTACGGAACATAAATCAAGTGAACTGTGAACGATGTGACATTTTTAATCAAGTATTTTATGGTATATTTGCATGTTGTGGTTATGTAATGCGCATTTTACTATTCAAATAAATGGATTTAGCCGCAATTGCTTGCTTTTATGGTTATTGTAAATGCGGTGCGTAATGAAATGAAGATAGATAGTTCAGTTTATCAATCGTCGAACGTTATTTGATAACCTTAAAACCTTGAAAATACTGTTCTACACTGTTTTCGCGTCGAATGAGATAATATGATTTGTTTGAAATCTGCCAGAAATTCTTCTTTAACGGCAAAGGAGAGTGCGGGAAGCGATATTTGTAACTACGTTAGGAATTCTCAGAAGTATTTCGGTCGGAATTCCATCAGTGTCGGGCGGAATATCATTTTGAAGTTGAAGTGACAGCGTTGTGCGTCCTGTCAGCCTTGTCTTGTCTACCAAAAAATGCGAAGCATGTGTGTCTTGTAAGCAAGACCAAGATATATTAATGCAGTGAATGTTATTGATGTAAATTCCTAATTTTTTGTCCCCAGAATGTGATAATACATGTAAAAATATTTGAAAAGTGGTGATTGCGGATATTAGTGATTTTTTTATGGTACCTATTTGCTGTATTGCGGACTTGCTTTTACAGTAAAGGTAGTTACTGCTTAAATTATAGATTTTATGCAATTTAATGCAGGTATTTTTGTTAGCGATGGTTTAGTAATAGATATAATTTGTATTGAAATATTGCGCATATAGAGAAAAGATGACTTTGGAATTTTTAAAATGCCTGTCATTATTGGAAAAAAATAGTGGTAAAATATGAAAAGTATTTTTTTCTATACAAATATAGGTACCTACAGTTTTTGATGTTCCATATTTTTTTTATTATAAAATATAATAAATTTAGTAAAGTATGAATATATTCCTTTGACGCAAATAAATATAACTTTTTGGCATCATTGTAAGAATTTAATAGGTGCCTATGTATACAGTAAAATATCAAGAACTATCTTGCCTGAACGCTTTTTTTATTGACATCCTGGATCACACATTTCGAATATTTTCAGTTCAAAATGCTCGTTATTTCTGTTTTGGAATCGATAGAATAAACATCATTCTCTCTAGGCTGTATTTTACTTACATACAGACATTCTTATACCCGTTAGCCTGTTCGAAATATTGGAATGTTACACGAAATTGCCGGACATCGGTTTGTAATTTGTTTGAACATGTTAGTATCATCATCATACCTTTACTGCAAATAATGTATATGGGTGAGAATAAAATTGTATTATACTTCGAAGCAGTCAGTGTATGAGGTGGTATTACATAATTAGTAATCAATATTTTTGTTATGTGGCTACAAACATTACTTAAATTGTCAGTCCCATTTTAAATTTCCCAGCATTTTTGATCTATTCAATAGCAAGCCTTGAATCTTTGACATTATTTGTCAGTAAAAAGTATGAAAAAGTATTCGATTTAAAAAAAATGCACGATACGCGTTTCAACAACGTGTAGAAATAGTGAAAATTCCATGAAGATGATACAGTGCTGGTATTGAACTCAAAACGGAACACAAACGTCATCAATGACGTCGATACCATGGCGGATATTCAAATAAATAGAGTTAAGGATATCAATAAATTTTAATAGCACTTGCAATTTGTAATGATAATTAGTAGCATATGTTAGATTTTATCCTAATTTTATATGGCACTGCTTTTTTTTTATTGAAGTTGTGGACAACTTAGAACTACAGACAGTTTCTAAACTTACGATGAACTGGTAACATATACTTCATTCGTTCTCAGGTTTAATAAGAGAGAAAAGAAAAAATTTCTTTCAACGCCATATAAAAGTACGTAGGAAAAATCTAATACAAGTTTCATGAGATCATCACGATTTGTCATAACAATCCAACATTGTATGTTGTCTTTAGGAGTAAATAATATACTGCAGTAGTTGTTGTATAATTTATTGATGATTAAATAATATTAGTTTACTTAATTCCTTCCTTATTGATTTTCCTTGTATTTTTTCTGTAAACCTCTTCGCTAAATTATGAAATCTAATTTTGCTATAAGACGATATTATGGTTTTATTTAAAATTGAAACATGAGTTTCTTCCAGAGGTGACATATCTAACAAATGATGGGAAAAACTAGAAAAATATTTTTGGGGAACATGACTTGATAGTAAATTAACAAAAGTCTTTAGGAAGTTTTCTTCTTGTGGAATCTTGGGTCCTGTCAAGACCATTACTTTCCGAATTTGTTTTTCGGTGAACTGGCAAATATATCGTACCTCCATTGATGGGCAGATTAATTCACCTAAGAAATACTGAATAAAATTTAAAGAAATATATATGTTATACATCATTTATTTACCTCTACCCTTTGTTTTCAGGAATATCAAGTGATGCTAAATAAAAATATACTTTTTTAGATTTTCTTTGTCCGAATTCAATGTTGGAACAACTCCCTCTTTAATTCACACAATCTGTCCCGTTCTATCAAAATCCTTTTTGAGGAAATGTAGTGAACAAACATATGCACGCTTACTTTTGCAGGGATTTATGGTACCCCCTGTAACAGTAATCCACACAACAATGTTTGGGCATTCTACAAAAAATTATTTCACATAGAAACACCAATACTTTTAAGCTATGGCATTTTTCTGCAACTTACATATGAAAAGTTAGTTCTCCGTCATCTTTGTAACTATTGCTTTTGCAGGATTTTACACGACACGATGGCATCACTTTTCTTTAGGAAAAACTACCTGGATTAATTGTCATGTAAGTCCATTTGTTAATGCTATAATTGCATACTTACACCACAGCCTTACACGTAAAACAAAAATATCGGGTGAATAATATATAATATTCGAAACAGTCCGTGAAAGAATAAAGCAAAGAAAGTAAATAAAACAATCAAACGGCAAGGTGAGGTAACATCAGTAACACTTGTCAACTTGCAAAAAACTTAACGTGACTTAACGCAAATACTTCCTAAAGAAAACTAACGTAAGCATGACGCTACATGAAACATGACGCATATAATGACGCCTGTGTTCCAAGATGTCCTTTAGTTTTTTGATGGTGCGCCGTAGCGATGCGCATACGGTTCATTGGCAGTCTATCAGATCTTTGGAAAATTCATATAGAAAATTTGGCTGAGACAATTCGCAGAGTTCGGCAGTGGCGGCTCATCTGATTTTTAAATGGGAAAGCTAAATTTAAATTTTATTGTTACTAATTTTACTTAATCAACAAATCATTAAATGTGTTAATAGTACTAATAAAATACCTACTCATCTCCCTTAAGGAGTGAAAATTAAAGTAATAATAAAGTAGTTTACATTCTCCAGAACTCTAGAACAACAAAAATAACTATCACGAAAGTGCCAGCCTTATATCAAGTATATACTAAATAAAATAGAAAAAATAACTTCATTACCGTTTAAAAAGATCTCCGACAAAAACTACATTCTAAAGCAGATTTGATATAAAGAAAGAAAACGGTCTACTAGAGCAATGTTTTTCCGTATCTTCTCGCAACTTCTCACAATTTATATATCTATATATATTCAAACCTAATCTACTCTCCTTTGATGTGTGTATTTCGTTGCTTCGCTTTCTCAACATCTTTGTGAACGAGAAAAGCCACGTTCATCCCAGGTACGAACGGGATTACAGGGAAGTCCCACGTTCATCCCCCAAAATGCTTTTTGACTGTGCTGGCGGCTTAATGCTTGGTTCTTTATTAAAAAGGACGAAAATATTTCCCCGGATGAAGAAGTGATTAGATTCTACGGCCAGATAAATGGCGAAAAGGTTTAGAATTACATAAAATGAATTCGTGTGTAGAACAATTCACTTTGGGGTTATACAATCTATAAGAGATCTATAAGAGATTTATTTCAGATAAGGTAGGTAATCGTGTTGGATGCTTATGACAGTTAAATTTGCATCGATGAGGACGATTCGAATTCCATCCCATTTGAAGTGGTTTTAAGAGAAAATTGCCAATTTTTGGGCTCAATTGGTGTACCTAATGTAGGAATCAGATTTTTGAGAGATATAAAGAAAATATATCCGCTTTTTTGGCAGATGTTAAAGAGTACTTTGTAAATAATAGATCTTTTTATCCGTAAGGGTAGATAAAGTAATACTATAACAGCAAGGGTAGATAAAATAAAATGATAACATATGACATTTACGTTTCACGGAACATGAATTTTTAGAACACAATTTGTATTTTTAGACTGGTCTGGCGATTGTATAGAAGTATTGTATTCAGAATTCATATATCAGAATTCTGCTATAGAAAAAAATTTTACGCACGGTGATAAAATACAATTTTAACGTCTTGTAGGTATAAAACATAACTATTAGATAAACATACTTCCAAAATGTTCTAAATTTAACATCTAAAAACTGTAGCAGAAATGTAGAGAACTCAATTTAATAAAAGACAAATGAAGATTACAGAAACTATAACCACTATTACTCAAGATGCACTTTTTTGTGCTTGTCAGGATATCGGTTTTAAAGCATACAGAGAAACAGAGTACAAAAAGGTGACACAAGCAATAAAGGAAACTTTGTTGAGCTCCTTAAATTGTTAAAAATTGTTTTAACAGAAATAAAATCAAACTTATAGAAAGCCTACCTCGAAGAACAACACACAGTTCCAAAGACTCATAGAATGTGTTTTTAGAAATTTCTGGTACCATTGTTAAGGAAATTAACAATCAGAACTTGTTTTTTTTTTGGTGTAATAGTTGATGAACCCCGTAACATTACTATATACCATAAATGTCGAATTGTGTTCGTTATGTTGCTACCAACAAAATACCTACAAGGCAAGTTTTTGGGATTTGTTTTAATGAACAAGTTTTTTCTAAGATCAAGCTTTAATTAGAAAGCGGTAACTTGGGCTTAATACAAATATGTTGGACAGTCATTTGACGGTGCATCAGTAATGGAAGGCCACATTTATTGTATGTTCCATACACCAGTATCAGTATCAACAATAAGACATCAGAGGTTTAAGGGTTCCCAATTTAAGACATATGAAATGCTCCAGTTAAGTGACACAAGATGAGTTTGCAAGTGCAATCGGGTATTATTTTAAACAATACAGGCTGATCTATAGCGGGTGTAAAAAACTTTGACAATTTGGGAGTCAATTTATTTAAAAAAGAAAGTTACATAAACATAGGTTCTATCTGTAAGTAATGATGACAAATCAACAATTTTATAGTTATAGTACTATACGAATAAATTTAAACAAATTAATTAATATAAATCTGTTAAAGAAATTGTTCAAAGTTTATTCCTTGAGCTCTTATGCAGGCTAGACATCTACGAATTAAATAATCGTAGACACGATATTGTCGTTTTGAATTTGATTAGCAGCATTCAACATTATTTGTGACAACTGTTCGCGGGGATTTCTTTCAACATTGTACACGAGCTACTATATATGACTCCAAAGATAAACATTCAGAGGATTTAAGTCGGGTGATGACCATATACTACTATAAAATGCAAATTTCATTGATTGGCATGTGGATGTCAATAAGTGTTTCATGATTTTTTCCCAGTAATTCAATGGTTGGCAAGACGATTAAATTTGAATAATTTTACGTTTCCTGTCTATAGCCTGGGGGGCTAACCGGGGGTATAAGTAAACTCGGCCGATTATAACATTTTAATCCGTATTTTCAACAAGGACGGGCTAAGTACACATGTAAACTTGGACGTTCTGAAAAAATGAAAACTCAGCCGTATTGTAGCGACACCTGTCGGTAGCTTCTGAAATCACGCGTTTGATCATGCGCACAGCGCACACAACCTAACCATATCATATTAAAATGTAGACATTTTATATGTTTGCAGTTTGTATCCAATATAATTACGTGTAATAGAGGTGCGACGGGCCGAGAAATTCTAGATGCGGGCCGGGCCGGGCTTTTTTATAGTGAAACGGGCGGCCCGCAAACCCGCTCGGCCCATCAAGCCCGTTCGGCCCGTCGAGCGTAAAGTACATAACATATATATAGGTACAATTCGAATAAAATGATATTTGATAATTGGATTTGTAAGTCAATAAACGTTGAGTTTTTATTTTAGTACGTACGCTTTGGTAGACAGTTGCTACCTTTATCAAGCTGTTTATATTGCTGCCATTCATTTCTTAATTACAAATAGTAATTCAAACATTTTTCTGTCTTTGTTGGATAGATTTAATTTTTATTTTTTTTTTCAATTGCGTTTCTTTAACTTACATCTATAATACTGGTATTCACTAAAACTAACGAAAATTAGAGTTCTTATAATGAGGGAAAGCCAAAAATAAGAAGAATAAAAGAAAAAGAAAAAACTAAAACTCTATTAGTAAAAATAAAAATAACATAAACCAACCAAATCAAAATTACTGATAGAAAACAAGACATCGAAAGGCTATCACGAGGTGCGCAATGCGAAATACTCAGACAACTCATAAAAATTGTGACACAAAAGAAACTCCCTGACACCGTTACGAAAACTAAAAATCGAGCTTTTTTCTTTAATTTCCACGGGTAAGTGATTATAGATTTTAATGCCCATACTCTTTAAACCCAAACTTGTAACCGAAAGTGTACATCCTGCTGTATGTAGTTGATCTTTATTTCTTGTGAAGTGATGGTGATATTCGGAATTTAATCTGAAAGCATTTTTATTTTTAAAAACGTAAACTGCTGCTTCCATTATGTAATTACAGGCTAACGGTAGTAATCACAACTATTATATAAATTGTCTATCCTATTCTACTATTAAACCACCACTAAAGTCTATTATAGATATTTGCAGTTACACATAAAAAAAAGTAATTCTTTAAATTAAAACAATTTTCCTAAAGAAGGACAATCGGTGATTCACACGGGCTGACGGGCCGAACGACGGGCTTGGGCGGACTAGGGTGGCAAACGCGACGGGCCGGGTCGGGCCCGTTTGAGGAAAGAGCGGGCCGGGCCGAGATAATTCTCAAAATGCGCACCTCTAATTTTCATAATCGGCCGCGTTTACCAGCGCCGTTTACCCCGGCGATTGTAACCTCTCTTTAAAGTAGTTATGCCAATTACTATATATTCCCACATGCCAACAACTGTGGGTTCCCTGCCAATCACATTAGTATCTTTATTTTTCTTTAGGATAGCTCATGGTTAAACAAGGTTATAGAGTCTAAGTAATTGACGTAGTTCGAAAGTACTATCTTTCCTGTTACGGAGGGCTTAGTTATTATAGAACTTCCTACACGGAATACATTGTGACCTCTATATAAAAATCGACACAACCTAATTGTGCCAACGACTGTCACCTTTACCCTATAATGCAACGAGCTGATTTTAGGAAGTGCTTTTTGAACGGCCCGTTATTAAAAATACATTTTTAGATTGTTTAGGCAAAGTTCCTAAATAAATTATTTTTAGATAAACAAATTGCTAAAACCTTAGGTCACATTACAAATTACTGCTGATAAATATTATTTTACTTATAATATGCTGGAGCATTAATTTTTTTTTACTTAGGCCAGGATATGTTTTCTGTCTATTTTAAAATTTTCGGATGCAAGTACCGACATTTTGATTAATTATAATCGTATATTAGGACTTCAACGTGTAATCTTAGTGAGTCCATTTATAATGGTACCAAAACTGTTTCATTCGCACTAATTGTATGAGGAATTTATTATAATCATCGTTAGATGCAGAATATCACACAGAAATGCTAATTATGTTTTTATATACGGTTGTGAAATGCATTTTCATTCACAGCTTTATTGATCAATACTTGCTATTAATATTTCTTTTATAAATAAAGCGGAATGTCCCATTCCACCTATATAGAAGCCTCGAGTGTCCAGTATATATACCTCAGTAAAAACTATTTCACTAAAAAAAAAACTCATATTCGTTTTTATATACCTGCATACGCATTTTTCGACTCGCGAATTCAAACAGGCTCTAATAAAAACTCAAAATATCGACGTTTGCCTCGTTGTCAGTGAATTGACCGCACCATTTTAATCGGTTCCAGTTTTATCAGACCTGCTTATTGAAACGATTGTCGCAAAGGATGCACTGCGCGTCTCTGCTCGTATTTTTGTTTGTGTATAGCGCGTTATATATTGCATACAAATTATATAATAGGTATATACCACATATGTGCCTTCAGCTTATGTACTAAGCACCAACCGCTTTAATATTTACAATATTACATGGTGGCTAGGCGAGTAAATATTACATAACTGATCTGTTAACAGCGGCGAAGTTGTATTAAATTATTGCTATTATTAAAATTATTTGCTTGGCCGAGCTGATTCAACTATGTGGATGTATGCATATACCGCTAATTAAATAATGTGCATATTAATTTATATTGTGCAAATTTTATTTAAGATAATTATCGTTGTTGACAATCTCAATTTGCTCCAATAAATTTGGTAAACATACATTGCATATTGAGGCAATTTTAATGAGGCATGGTGAAGTCCAGGGTCCGTAGTAGGGCTGGGCAAAATATCGATACATCGACAAGTATTCGATTCCACTAATGGTATCGATTCTTCGCTACCGTGATTAGCAAAGGTATCGATGTATCGATACTAGTACTAGTACTACCGGTACTAGGACTATTAGTACTACTAGTACTGGGTAACGATACCTAGCGTAAAATCGATACATCGGCAAGTATCGATACCAAGACAAGTATCGAATACCGATACCAAAATCATAGGTATCGCCCAGCCCTAGTCCGTAGTTGGCTATTTTTTTCACTTGAATAACACAATCAACTAATAAATAATAATTAATATGAATACAGTTGTTATATAGTTGCCAAATCTAACTAAATTCCCTCAACAAAAGTGTGTAGTTGTACCTGACGCAACAGCTAAATAATTTACTTGCGCCTATAACAACTAATACTGTTGATGGTATAATTTGCCAAAACACAACTAACGATTGTTGTTCCTTTTCAAAATTGCAAACGGTAGTATTTTATTCACATTTGAGAGGGTGCTGTGGTTAGAAAATTGAGAGGCAATAAGGTGTACAGTCCATGCAGTTTCACCTGGCGGATGCGCGATAGCATCAGGGCGTCCTCAATGGGGTGATCTACCAACTCTAGAATCCTTGATATGGTTCGCATTGTATGAGGTAACCAAGTAGTTTACAAAAGCACCACATTTTATAACCGTATCCGATAGATTTCCCTTGCAGAAAAAGTTTTGCGCCATGATTTCCAAAATAAGGTACCATGCTCTCACCAACGCATAACCTTTCTATATATTCGGACCATTCTAGAAAACGTCAGAAGGTATTTCTGGCCAATATTAAGTAAAAGGTCGATTTCTTTTTCCAGTTTCTGTTCTTTGGAGTAGTAGAATACTTCTTCGATAACTCAGATAACGGAATAACGGGCATGCCGCAATTGATTTCATTTTAAACTATTTGATTCTTAAATGATTGCAAGAGTATGTTATCCTCGCTGTCGGATCACCAATGGTAAAAGTTGATGAGTTATTTTCGCTGTTGCAGCAGCTAATAGTTGACGACCGCAAAGCTTATTTAAAGCATTGCACTGATCTTCGTCACCACTATCTTCTGCGCTTTTGTCACCATCTTCTGGTGGCGTAGCAAAAAAATCTGCCTTCCAAAAATCTTTCTACTAAAGTGGGTAGTTCTTCTGTAGTATAATATCTACAAACGATGAGATAACTAAATGCCTACTGGAGAATTCTATTTTGCACATTTTTCTATTACCCCTTATAAAGATAAAGAAGAAATCCACAAAAATACGGCGTAGTCACTCGCGTCCATTGTTCCATATTCGGAACGTTGAGGTTAAGTGAATTTTTGTAGCCATGAACATGAAAACAATTGAAGTTTACTAATTTCGGATCATTTTACAGGCACAATGAAAAATTTGTACAGTGTCATTTATGTTACAAACAAGAAAGAGAAAAAAATACACTTAGTTATTTTTGGACACTTTAACAACGAACTCTCACAAACTTAGTTTGTGCAACTGTTTTGAATTAACTAATAGGAAAGTGGCTACTAAAATGTCTGCAACCTTAACTCATACCAAATACTTTGCCTACTATTTACTAGATGCCGCCAGAGACATTCAAATATAAAAGTTTTTGGAATAATGCGCCAAAATGGGTTAAGAAACATCCACCTCCCTTGTTCCTGCCCCTGTACATATGTAGATTTTATCCTTATTAAGATTATACTATTGTGGATGTGAGTCACTGACATGTATTCCTCTTTGCAAATAATTTATAACACTTGCCAAGTTTTATCAACAAAATCCATATAGAATCTCTTAAGCTCTCCAGCTATGCCAGACTGGATGCTTAAACATAATACCTGTTTACTCGGGTAAAGTAATTAATTTCCCTTTCGAAACGGGCAAACTATCAAATAGGATATTACTAGCTCACAGGATATCGACCAACCAAAAGCACGTATTTAGCCACCTCAAAGTTATAACAGAAACGTATCAAATACATTCAATCTGGGGATGCCATGAATTTGATCTGTTAGATAAGATTATTATGAAACGTATGGCTTCCGACTTGAAACCGTATCTGCCAGTAACTAATTTATATTTGGTGATTAAAGCACCAGGAACTTCGTCAGTACATTAGCTAATAGATTTACGGGGATTTGTACATAGGCATCCCTATACCTCATTGTAAGCCGATATTGCGTTGTATATATGAATGTTGTATGTCTGCGCTGTGTAGATTGGGTAATTAAGTTTGCGCTGAATAAACGTGATACAAAGGTGGACAAATTAAGGCAATTTGAATTAGTAACTCCGCGGGATTTTAACGATGTTGAATCGATGTTCCTTCCTTTTGGATGGAAGCGAATGTTTTCTTCACAATAATATTGCTTTGGTACAAGAAAAAGGTGGTTAAAAAATAATTTCTTTGATTGAAATAATCCTTTTTATTATGCTGTTTATTTATTTTTTATTAATCAATGATGAGATAAAGTATTCTGAAATAAAAAAGTAAGCAAAAGATAAATTTATATTTAAACAATTGGTTGATATTTTCATAGGACAGGAATTATAAATATAACGAAAATATATTATCCATATTTCGTAGGAATTTTTTTTATAGTTATTTGACTGCCAAAATAAACAAGTGACCTGCTTTTTTTTTGCTGTTTGAATTGTGTCTATTTTATTCTTCAAAATTTGAAGTTTACTACATATAATATAATACTGGGCCTACATTTTAACATGGAAGATTTTGCAGCAAAATATTACACATTACACTTTTTTTATCCTACATAACATAACAAGTTTGCCAACTCGTGAAAACAAGTCATTCGAAACAGTTAATTCCTGTGCTGTATTGCGTAAAGTGTTAGGTGTAGGCCATGGTCTCTGAATAGCATTTGTACGGTATTAGGTAAAATTTCTTTCTAGGACATTTCTTATCCTTAATATGGTTGTAATATTGATGTAGGTGTATCGTAATGGGTTCAATGTCATGTTTTATACGTCGAAATTAGAGTTACTGTATACGTTAAAAAAAAACATACTTTCTATACTGATGTATTTGCATATACCTAACTATTAATTTAGTCTCAAGGATTTTTTACACAATATTCACGCTATAGAAGCAATAATTCTTGATATTGCAGGGCTAAAGGGGATTTAATTTAGACAGTAACCTCAAAATTATTTGTGAGCTATTATAATTAAATAAATTATTTTTAAATTGTACAATGTATAAGACAGGTTTAATGTTATATAAAAATAGGTGGTATTATTAAGTTTGCTTTTAAGAATTTCTAAGATTTTACCAAAAATGCAACAATGTAGGTATACATATATGCATATTGTATTAGGAAATTTATATTATAAGTAGTACTATTTCACTATATTTTTACTTTGTTTTATTTATGTCATTTAATTTTACCATTAATTTCGTGTTTTGGCATTACATCTGTGGCAGTTAATTCAAGTGTTTAGGTATTCGTTTTTATGATTTTACAACCGTTTTTATAGATACTTTTTCTAGATCTATTAAATTTTTATGCATGTTCACGTTTCTGAGACGTCAGTTTTTTACGCACTCAAAAAAGTATTGCAACTGTATTAAAAGCTTACAGAAATGCGACAAATTATTAAGATTCTTTATTAAAATACTATTTATAATGCATTTAAATTAATAGTTTTATTTTGTACTCATCTTACTTTGATTATTCGCAAAAAATGTAGGCGTCTAATACATCTGAGCATATCTGTAAATATATATATATACACTCCGCCAAAAAAGTATCGCATAATTTAGTTTTGAATCATAAAAGTATCGCATAATCTTTGTAGCATAAAGTTGTAAATATACTTTAATGCGCTCTAAGATATAATTTCTATGATTGTTTAAATAAAATACAGGCCAAATAAAAACAAGAAATTATAATTTTGGAAAGAAAAATGTCATAACAGTAGCTTTTAATACTGAGTATTGCCACCTCTGGCTCTTATGACCGCTCGCATACGGTTTGGCAGAGATTCGATTAACCTCCGTATATAAGCCTGATCCAAATTCTCCCACTCGTCACGGAGAGCATTTGCTAGTCCATGCAGGTCCGCTGGGGCAACATTTTGGGTTCGTATCCGTCTGTGAAGGAGGTCCCACACGTGCTCGATAGGGTTCATGTCCGGACTTACCGCAGGCCAATCTAAAACTGGAATACCAACATCGTTAAGGTATTCCTGGACGATTATTGCAACATGCGGTCGTGCATTATCGTGCATTAACATGAATTCGTTTCCTATAATTGGCGCATATGGTACTACATGTTCTTCTAAAATGTCCGTTATATACCTGTGGGCAGTCAGTGTACCTCTGTCTACTGGTACTAACTCTGTACGACCTGTTAAACAGATGCCTCCCCAAACCATAATAGAGCCACCAGCGAAATTAGGTCTAGGTCTGATATTACACTGCGAATAGCGCTCACCGTCTCGTCTGTACACTGAGATACGCCTATCTGAGGTGTAAAGACCAAATCTTGACTCATCTGTGAAGAGTATATTGGCCCAGTCATTAATGTTCCAATTTACATGTTCTCTGGCAAACCTTAAGCGAGCCACTCTGTCGTAACCTATTCCGAATAGTTTGAGTACTCACACGAGTATTTCTGACTCTAGCCAAGTCGTTCTGCAATTGTCTCGCAGTTACATGTCTTCGACGTAATGCTTGTAGTAGTAAATAGCGGTCATCTTGGCGAGTAGAACATCTTGGACGACCTGGTACAGGTCTTCTACCGTAAATGCCTGTTTCCCTATATCTGGCTACGGCTCTAGAAACACTTGACTGATTGATGTTCATCAAATTAGCAACGTATGCTTGAGATCGTCCATCTTCGATTGAAGCAACTATAGCAGCCACTTCTTCTGAAGTTAAATTGCTCATTTTAGTTTTAAAAGCGTTGGTACAGAACTCTGACTTCGCACTTTAAAATTTGTCCGTATAGGAAGACTTTCAATAAACAACTGAACAAACCTTACACATATGCATTTTTCTAAATGTGTTCTTTTAGGAAAAAAAAAGTAAAAACGCTAAGTTCCATTATTTTGTTAGTGTTTTTATAGTTCACATACACGAGGCAAACTTTTTGTGAACGTATAAAAATATCTTGGTTCATAAATGCCCTTTTTTAGTTTATGCGATAATTGGCGGAGTGTATATATGTAATAACTAATTTGAATTTCCACATTGCATCTTTCAAGTATTTTTAGAGGCAAGGATGCTTGACACACAAAGTTTGTTTCCAGTATAAAAAAAAAAGAACCGAAATGGATCAAACTTTTTGTAGCACAATTATTATATTATATTGTTCGTTGACCTCAAACGACAAGGTTAGTCGTTATAGTTCCTGCCTTGTGATCACGCTTAGAATAAACAAATCTAGTTGTCGTATGTAAGTAACCTGATGTATGTATATTGCATACTCATTACCGTGTCCATGATAATTTTTCATGAAGTAAATACATAAATACCGTATAAAATTAGTTTCGATTGACTTTGTAACTTTGGCCTTACGTATATAAAGCTACGTAAAGTATTTGCAGAGGACGCGCTAAATGTCAAGAGCAATCAATGCTAAAATCATAAATTATTTAGCAAAATTCCATGAGGATTAATAAACCGGGTTGAGCGTTATTAGAGACAGGATTTTCGCGCACGACACGTGCAATAAAAACCTCAAAAAAAAAAAAAGATGCGAAAAGGCGTAATAAAGGTAGGTATAAAGTCCTGTTTAGCATAGCTCATAAATTTTCACTACTGTCACTGTATATTCGGATATATACTTAAGTTTTATATGGTGTGGTAGCCACTTAATGGTAATAAAATTATTTTTTATATTGTCGTAGAGTTTTTGAAAAATGTCGTTATTGTTCGATGTAGTTAAAGATGCTGGTATGGTGTCACTTTTACACCCGCTGCATTTTTAAAAATTGTCTAAATGGACAATATATTTAGCATTTTACAATTTACATTACTGGCAACTATTTTTTTTAATAAGTATAATTACTTAGTTAGTTCTAATTAATGGTCTAAACATTACGAGTAAGTAAAGTAAGGTTTCTAACACTGTGAAATAATCTCAAATACTAAAACATATTAATAGGCATTAACTATTTCATATTCAACTCACAAAACATATTTACAGCTATTAAACTAGGTCATTTGCAACACCATTAGTTATTGCAAATAATAACATCAATAAGTATAAATAAAAAGTAATTAAAGGGCAATAGTCAGTGAGTTGGGATAATTACCAACATTTTCAATCGCAAATGTTCGGATATGGTCGATTAAGATCGGCGCCATTTTTCGCGTGTTGTTTATGCGTTGCGTTGGTTATAGGTTATAGACTTGTTCATACGCGCTTAACGATTCTAATGATAGTGGTTGGTGAATATGTAGTGGAGGTTTTTTATGTTTTCAAGTATAGAATATTTATCCTTAGAGTCGTGTAATGTACTTATTGACTTGTGTATATGGGTCATTCTCAACGAATTCAAACTATTGAACACAAGAATTTCAAAAACATAAATATTATTGGAAACTCAGGATATCGGAATATATGCTTCATAGGACAATACGCTCTATTCTGAAAACTAGTGCCAAGATCAGTTTTTAATTATTTTCAAAATATCAATGATTAGTACCTCATTATATCTCTTCTTTCCAAATACAATATTATTGGATGTTGCAAATCCAATATATTTAACAAATTTGTATTTCCTCATTTTCTGTCCCATAATATTGTCAATAAAGGCCTTTCTTTGTGCTCTACTTGCCTATTTCTGAAAGTTTTCTTGAAGTTGAGCATGTACTACTTCCCCAAATAAAGCTTTTATCTTAATTTCTGGTCTTATCTCTAATTTATCTAGTTCTTTTCTAAACTTTTCAATTGTAGACTGCGTATTCCCTTTTATTTCTGCTTTCATTCGTTGTAACCTCTTTTTGTACTTACGTGTACGCCTTTCAGCATTCTGCAATTTTTCTTCCAACATTTTTATCCTTTGTGTTTGTTGAGTCCTATTCTTTCTCCTAACTTTCTCACCTAAACGCCTTCTAGTTCTTGACGATCCACTTTCGAAGTTGTTAGTCGAAGAAAAAGATGACGGGATGCGTCAGCTACCAAGTGCTTTCTATGTTCAGGTACATCATCTTCGTTTTGCGAATGTATAGGAATTGCATTTGCAGGTGACGGAGGTGTATACTTTCAATCAAAAATTGCTGTAACCGATTCATTTTCCTTTTCTTCTCATTATATCTCTTACTACGATCTCGCCATTTCTTCCTTTGATCTCTTTTCTCACGTTCAGTCTTTTCTGATATGCTTTTAATTTTACATTGCCCTTTTCTTATATAATAGCGTTCCCTTTCTTTCTTTTTGGCTAATTCGTATGCTATTGGATCTTCTTTAATTTTCTGTCTTAGCTTCCTCATAGATTCTCTGCTCCGTTTATTAGCCTCATTTTTACTTTTACTTGTTTCCTTCTTACTTCCTTTCTTACATGATTTAATGCTAGCCATTGTTGTTGTCTTAAACAAATTAGTTATGCTTAAATTTCGTTGTCTTCAACAACAAACAAATAACTAGATTAAGGAGGAAGTGTAAAAACACAAATTCTAGTACTTTCTATAATGACATATAGCAAAAAGTAGCCTAAGCTTCACCTCCGTTATAAGTACGTCACCTCTGTTATTAGTGAATTCTAACGGAGGTGATGTTAACGGAGGTGAAACAATTTCCTTTAACGGCGTTGTTTGCAAGTTGGAGTTTAGGTTATGTTTACTTTTTGTACTAGTGTTCCACTTGCAACATATCAAATACATGACTGCATAAATAAATTAATTATATAATGATTAACATCTGATAGACAATGAAATGGAGGTGAAACACCATCTTGACAATTATGATTTTACTTACCGATTTCATAAATTTCTCACTGTAATGATGGCACAAACAAATAACTTACTACACACCGTTTACTGGACTATATATGCTCTTCTGCGCATGTACACTTAACTTCGAAATGCGAAATCTAATAATGTAATGGAGTATAATTTATGGATTCACGAAGGTGACGTTTAGGAAGAGAGACAAACTTTTCAACAACTTTTCTTAATATTGTTTACTTATTTCACTACAATGATACCAAAAATCAAAATAAGAAGATTTACTGTACAAGGTCTGATGATGCTAGCTTTGAAATATTAGTATCTAACAAGAATTTAACGACTTTACTTGCTGTAAGTAGCTTGATCATTTGTCATATATACAAATGAATTTTTTAGTTGCCAATACTAATTTTCATTTTTCATTCATTCATAAAGTTAGGGGGATACCTTTAGTCCAGGCACTTGAGCTAGGTGCTCATTGTACCGTCCCTATTAAATCTCTTATTTCCACTCGAGCAGCTTAGTGTTCTCTATAAAGCCCAGTATCTTGCCCAGTGGGAACTTGAGAACCTTCGAGGGCTCCAATAGACCCTTCCCGAAATGTTTCTGCCGGAGTGTTTTCAACTCCTCACATGTGCAGATTACATGTAAACTCGTTTCCTCCTGTAGCTCACATCTTCTGCACCACGGTTCGCTTACTCGGCCTGTGTTGCAAAGATGCTTCTTCAGGGGACAGTGTCCAGTTACCAACCCAGAAATTGTTTTAACTTCTTTCTTGCTGCGTCTAAGTAGGTTATCAGAAAACTTGGCATCCCCATCCCCTATTAGCGCTTTAGCTTGGAGTTGACCTTCTGTCGTCCTCCATTTGTTTGTGCTTGCATTGTCCAGCCAGGTCCAGATCTCCCTTTTAGCAGAATCTCTTGTAATCCCACATACGGGCTCTGGACCTACGAAGTGGCTCTTGGAGCCCTCGTTGGCTAGTTCGTCAGCTATTGTGTTGCCTTTTATATCCTCGTGTCCCGGCACCCAAATCAGCGACACCGTGTGATCCTGTGCCAGTGAGTTGAGGGATTGTTTGCAGTCTCTAACTAGTTTTGACCTAGTTACAGGGCTCGAGACTGCCCTGATAGCAGCCTGGCTATCAGTCAATATACTTATTTTCCTCCTCATGCAGCCCCCCTTTGCAATCATTTCTGCGCAGGCTGCAAGGGCGAATACCTCTGCCTGGAAGACCGTCGCATGCTTCCCCAGGCTTATGGATACCCTTTGATGAGGGCTCGGTCCGCAAATACCGGCTCCTGTGCCCTGGCTGGATTTGGATCCGTCCATAAACCAGTTATTGGGATCATTAGTTGCCAATACTAAATTTTCACTTGCAATTACTAAAAAATTTTCTCGGTGCACATTTTTGCTTTCTTGTACTTTATTGCATATAAATAGCAAATTCATCCTATCTATGTAACTTTCGTAGTCTGTTTCAATATGATCTATGAGACTCATTCTTGAAGTAAAAATTGACTAGACAGGCTCGTATTTATTCGTCTCGGGAGAAGGAATTCGTGTTGCTTACCGGCTCTCCCGAGACTGAACTAAACACTATTCTGTCCAGTCCTCGCTAACGATAGTTAATTTCCCTTACCTAGCCCAACACTATAATATGTATGTAAACTGTCAATATCTATCTCTATAGGCAACATATGTAAGTTGTCAGAATCGAGACAATTTTTGAGGTAGGTAATTTTCCCTCGTCTTGTTTTTTGCCTTGTATATTTACCTAAAAAGCTTTTAAAAAGAGAAGATGAAAATAAATGTTAAAAAGCGGTATGTTGGAAGAAACCACCGCCATGCATCAGTAGGCATAATTAATTCATTAGTTATTATAAAAATATGTTATAATGTTATTTTCCTGTTAATGGTACATACTTGTAAACCGTGGGGCAATAAATACTATTATTTTTCTCGGAGGGTGTAATTGAATAATACGTTTATGAGCTAAAAAATGCATTTTCAAGCAGTAAAACGTGAAAACATGCAACTTCGTGGAATAACACCAAATCGTACAATTTCGTGCAAAATCTATTGCCAAAAGAAGCTTCTTTTAATGACTTCAAACCATTTAATAAAACTATTATTATTATGTCAAAATATTACATAATATTAATAACACCAAATTCCATTGGAGTTCAATCGTTGTATATAATCTTCCCCTTGGATGCGCGAAGAAATTATATACTCTTCGCACCACAAACGAGTTTCGAAAACCAGAATGGCAACACGCCCAAATTACGACTTCCCTGTCCGTATTACAACTTTACAATTACCCTAATTATGGCAAAAGTTGAAACACACTCTTGGTCACGTAAATTGCAGCCTCGACAGTGGGGGTTCCTAAGAGTCCACGGAGTAACCGCAAACAAGTATTATATACATACATACAGAGGTGGTGGTCAGAGTGGATTATCATTCCTGACTGAATTTCCCCAGCATTCGGTAAAAGCTGCTACATGCATGTAGCTGCCCATGAACTGCAGGGCATGTACTCTGCCTTTCAGAAGTAGCGACTCAGGTTGAGTCGGAGGTAAAAATAGAGAGAGAAGGGTATATACCATAAGTGAACTATACGAGTCTAACGTGCGTACTATACAATAAACAAAACACTTGTGATGTCGTCCATCGGCGTGATGTTTAGATGATAAAAAGATGGGAAAGAAAAATAAAGTAAAATAAATACTGTTGGAAATAAGCCCTGCATTTTAAACTAAGGATGTTTTGAAAGAGTATATGAATAGTTTTAATTGTCATTTACATCGTAATATTATAATCTTGCATGCTGCAATCACACGTATTCTAAATCTGATGCCGATAAGCGCACACACAGTAACGGAGGGCTAAATGAATGATAATTGTTTTGTATTTAGGGCCGGTAATTCAAACTCTTAATAAAGTTTTCAATAAAACTTATTAGCTGAATAATTAAAATAACTACATTTGCACATTAAAATGCCGGCTCTTATTGAAAGAAAAAATATATAATATCCTTAATATACAATTATTTTAGAGATCCTCGAAACATAGAATTTTGTGTTACAATGGAGATGAGTTTAAAATTTAGAAATTTCCATACAGCACCTGTACTGTGATCGAGCGAATGTGGTTTTTTCAGATGAACGTGAAACATTTCGGTCCGATCAAATTAGCAGTAGAAACGTGTACAGGTCGGCAAATTCTCTATATAGGAAAGAGTATGTTGTACAAAACAAGTCTAGCGGGAGGGCTTACTGGGTATAGATGTGTAGTCATGGACCAGGAGATTTTCTACCATTGAAAGGACGAATAACTGCACGCATTTATGTCAATTTACTACAGGAAACATCAAACTTAAAGAATTATTGAAAAGTAATATAAATTTACCCCATTTTTTTACATACTAGCCCGATAAATCAATCCACAACTGATTGTGAATAGGTAATAAATAAACACATTCCGTAGTACACCAGCCGATCTTGTAACGGCTACGCTACTGGGTCCTCGGTAGTAACATGTCTCATTATTGTGACGTATAATACAGTTAAAGCTACACCACCATAGAGCCTCTAAAAAAAAATTACATGTGTGAATATAAACCGTAGGTATACGTATTGCCAGGATTTTAGGCCTGGATATTTATGTTGTTTGTATTTTCTTATCATCTAACTTGCCAGCCGGGACTGCAAGTGTTTATAGTATATACTATATAGTATACAGGGTGTCTCTGAAATAAGAGTACAAAATATTAAAAATGGGAAACCCAAATTATACTGAATAAGTATCCAAAAATTCGTACGCCAATTGCAATATCGAATATACAATTAAAAACCCATTGAAACGTCACGAATGTGCCGCCCATGGATCCACTATCTGTGTTTATACTATATCTTAAGGTCATTTGTAAATACAGCTGTGATATACAGATAATCATTGTATGCAGCTGATACGAGTCAACGACTCCAATATTATTACGTACGCGAAATTTAAAGCAAATTTCAAAGAAGATATTGAAAGTAAAATGTGGAATCTATTAATGAATAACTCTATTCACTTGTGCGTAATCTGATCAATGACAGCTGTCTGAAATAAACATCATTGCGGTGTGCCGTACTGCGTGACACCCCCACTTGCCCTGCAGCTCACGTGTACTTACACCTGCATTTCTGTTCACAATATCCAGCAATTCTTCTTCGGCTCGTAAAATTCGACGTGGTCTTTCACGTCCGCGACCTTCGTAATTTGGTAGCAATCGACCAGTTTCTCTTAATCTAAACACGGTATCCTTTATACACGTGTAAGACGGGGTTCTACGATTGGGGTATCGCTGCCGGTAGATACGTAGAGTTCTTCGACAACTTCCTCCTGCTTCGCCGTAGACATAAATCATATCGAACAACTCGCGTGTGGTAAAAGCCATATCCGATGTGTTCATGCGTAAGGATCCAGACAGACTGAGACTCAGAGCGTAGTTATACGTCGCGTGTTGCCTGCCCTACCTTCGTTGGTTAGAAGTGTAGTGTCTCAAATACCAGTGGCGTGACGGATATTTAATAAATATCTTTGCCATTTTTTTCCTCACGTATGCGTGGGAATTTTGGAAAAATTAATTTAGATAAAAGGTGTAATAAAATTAGGGCTTCCCATTTTTAATACGTTGTACTCTTATTTCAGGGACAGTCTGTATAGTCGTCAGGTAGTAGACTCACACAGTTCAGAAATGGTTTATACCCTTCTCTCTCTACTTACGTCTCTGTTTAAATCTGAGTCGCTACTTCTGACTTCTGAAAGGCATAGTACCTAAGTGTTGTTAAAGGCATGCGAATATCTTCGATCTAAACTTTAATGTTATAAAGATAAAAGTAGCAAGCGTATAATATAGCGTGTAGGGGAAAATATTTTATGAACTTTCGAGAAAATGGTAATCTATATTGATATTAATATACAGGATGCTCAAAGACGATTGTGAACGATGAATATACAAGGTGTGTCAAAAAGTACCCATGTGAATCGTACCTATATGTCCTGACAGAAGCAAACAAATTACAAGTGTGTATTGTAAAAAGCAAAGGACCCAAAATGAATCCCTGCGGTACTTCAGCAGATATTGGTGCAGGAAAAAAAAATGTTCTCATTCAATTTCATACGTTGTGATCGATTAAACAAGGACTGTAGCGAATTTACCGATCAGTAGATAGACCAATAAAATGTAAGATGGCACATAAAAAAAAGCACCACCAACTCTATCCGCAGCTTCCAAAGTATCATCAATTTAACCACCGACAGATTCATACGATTTGAATCACATCAAATATAGTTCTTAGAAAGCCATAAACAGCATAGCACTTATCTGTCAAATTAATTATTACATATAGGTATATAAAAATAACGGTGAAAATTGTTGCTATTTGTTCAAATAATAAGAAATGTTATTAATAGAAAAGTATTTTCCAAGAAAATGACATAATTTTAACATTGTGTTTTAATAAACTATATATTTGAGTTAATACAAGAATCGTAGTCTTATTTTTTATGACATATTGTATTTTCTTGGCTTCAATAATTTCTTGTCTACATGAAAATCCCTCTACCTTCCATCCACGTGTTTCCTTTGTCTCACGACAACATTTTCTATAAATCGTTTTTACCTAGCTCTCCCCAAATATAGATCTAAATTAAGCAACTCCTCCAGCATGCCGGCCGCGTTCGATAGAACCCACCCCGAGGGCTGGACGCGTCCCTTATACCACTGAAATTGAATCTAACTTTCCTGGATATCGCTAAAATCGCTGTTTTTTTCTACCTCTACCGTGATTCGCTTTAGGAAGCTTTATTTTTTCACCAATTTTTTTTTTGTCGGTACGATATTTCCGAAACACGCATTTGGAATTTTTAAGTGAAATGCGGTATGAACCTATAGACGTAATTTGATCAAGTTGCACCATTATTTCAACTGTAATTAAATTTAATGACGTGTGTGCGGTTCCATATAAAATTAATTCATAATTATAAATCAGGATACGTTTTAATTGGTTCAGAACAGTTTGGCGTGTTTACTTGTTTCACGTGTTTTTTTTTTTCCATTTTTTTTTGTTTCATTTACATACATAATTCGTAAAATTAAGGATAGCCACCTGATAGAATTCGATTTCGTGCGCAATTTCTAATGCAAATTATTTTTATTTGTACCTAAGTGTAGCTAAAAAAAAAAAAATTGCTATTTTTAATTCTTTAAGTTTTTATATTACTTAACAATTTATTTAGAATTACTAATATAAAAATAAACGGATAATAATGTTATAGTTATTCAGAAATAACATAGTATTTTTATTCATTATTCAAATAATTACATTTACGTAAATAAATATTTTTATTTAAATAAAACCCTTAAGCTGTAGCACAAACCACTTAAAGTCTTGAGGCGTCCAAGGTATGGTTATCGATGATTACCCCAAGAAAACGAGCATTGTCATACCTGTGTTGAGTATCTCGTTCTAATATTCAACGGCAAAATCCTCAATTTATGCACAAAAGGGAATAACATAAGTTTATCATATTAAGACGGAAAATTTAACTCTCCCAGTATGCAGATCATACCTCGCCCCTTTACCAATGGGTTTTAAAAATTGCCGACTAATTTTTTCAACGCAAAATGCCGACCCACAATCAGTCAAATTTTCCATGGAATTGTAATTTGCAAATTTTCCGTGGAACAGCTGTTAATTACGTTTGCAGCTACTAACTTCCTCTTCCTAAAATCCGGGCATAAATCATCGCTATTGTTAGCTCTTTACGTCATCAGAAATCCATTTTACGAATTCTTAAATACCTCTTTAAAGTTCGTACGTTTACAATCGCTGATCGCATTAAAATTGAAAGCAAATGTAACCGATCAATTTTGTTATTAATCTGTGAATAAGATCGTTATCGATGTATCGGTATATACAAAATAACAGATTTTACGCTATGCTCCATAAATTGTCTATGAAGATCTATGTTATTACCCATTTGACAAATGGGATTCTTCCAGATTTTAACCGTCAGCTTTCGGTCGTATAAACAAAAACATTTTTACTAGATTTTCACTAGGAGAACAGAAATAAGTTGCCATTCAACAAGTGCGTTCTGTTTTAAAAGATGTCTTTGTTAGTTAGATTATTTCATTTTCAACATCTGATCATATTTTCTTACGTTTCAATATATGATGGTTAAATATGAAAAACGTTATAAATTTTTAGTAAAGAAATTTCTAAAAAAATGTATGTAAAATACTGTGTCAGTTTTATGCATGGATTTTTATATTTATTAATTTGAATTACTTCAAGAACAGTATACTTAGCATTCCAACAAAATATGAGAGTCATTGTACAGTTTATAGTGAATCGCTCTGTGCATTATTGGTTTTGAATACTAAACTACTACTAAAATTTACAGAAATAATTTGAATTGCTTTACTTGATGATGTTCATATACATTAAAATAATCTGTATTTTATTCTATTTTCTTATTGGACGCTCAGCTTCTGTATTTGAATTCAATAAATATAGAATAGTTACACTAACCGACTTGATACAATGCGTATATACGCTTGTCAATCTAACGACGTCTTTAATTGCAATAATTTACGACGAAATAAATAAATAAATTATGCCGTTTCGTAGAAAATATCTACCTGCTAACTCAAGGTAAACACTGTGCGTAACATGACAGCGAGAATTTCTTAAATTATAGAAACTACCAGACTATGCAATGCAATCTGGTATGTAATAATCCGCGGGAAAGCTTTGGAAGATTAGCCAACTTTTCAGTGTGGAATTTCCACTTCTACCCAAGACCGATTTGTCTTCAGTACCTTTCAGAAAGTTTCCCCTGTCTAAACAAATTTGCGCCGTTGAAGATGAATCCGCAATTACTTCTGGAAATTAGTTCCGCCGCTGTGACACCAGTGAAAGGAATGAAGAAGATAGGAGGAACGTATAATAAAGTTGCTTTCATATTCAAAATATTTTACTCTCACTTTTAATTCACACTAATAATGTGCATACTCTATAATTATTTGAATAAAAATAACTACGAATAAGAAAACACAGAAAAGTAATAATATTAATAATATAAAATTACTTCATAAATGTGTCAAAGGTCATAAATCAAAATTGCTTGAAACATAAAATTGAGACATATGCAAAAGACCATAATATAAAAATTAAAAAAAAACAATATATTCAGAATGTAACACCATTTTTCACATTCTTAAAATTAGAAATTTACAATTAATCTCCTTTGGTAAAAAGTGGCAACCTTATAAAACATATGTTTTAAGTGTCAAGGTGCCACTTTGTTTAGTATTTTTTTGGAGCCATCAAAAATAAACGATCTCAGTGAATTTGTAAACATGGAAAAAATTGGTCACCGTTATGTAATTCAATACTTTCATTTGAAAGGTCTCAGTCCAACTAATATTAAGTTATATATATATATACAGCCTGTTAAAAAAAGGTTGTCGGATATTTTACCCAATTATAGTACTGGTGGAAATAAACAAAAAAGTCTTGGTCAACATGGGTCCGCAATTCAACTGTTTTTGACATATAGTCGATTGCATATTTTAAAATAAAAAAAAAGAACATTTTTCGGTTTTGAGAATAGTAACAACTGATTGTGACTTAAAATTAGTTCTGCCAGACATCTGTCATCAGATTATTCATCATTTGCGTCAATTTTTTTTTGTTCTCAAATTATGCATAAGTACACAAATGCAGAAATGGCCGATATGCATTTTATGTACGGTCGTGCGAATGGTAATGCCACTGAAGCACGGCGTATGTATGCCGAAGAATTTCCAAATCGGTTGTTACCGAGTGATAAGATTTTCTCAAGACTTCATATCCGGCTGTCCGAAACTGGTTCATTTAAAATTAATGGTGTTTCCGGTAGATCTAGATCAGTTTCTTCTCCCGCAGTAGAATTAGATATTTTGAGACGGGTAGAAGACAACCCAAATATTAGCACCCGAAGACTTGCCGCAGAACTGAACGTCAGTCATCCTCTCATTTGGAGAATTCTGCGGGAACAGCAGCTCCATCCCTACCACATTCAACGCGTGCAAGTTCTTGCTCCTCTCGATTATGATGCACGTAGGGTTTTTTGTCATTGGGTTTTACGAAAGCTGGCAGAAACTCCTAATTTTGCGACACAGATTTTATTTAGTGACGAGGCTGGGTTTACAAGAGACGGAATATTCAATTTTCATAACAATCACGTCTGGGCAGATGAAAATCCCCATGCAGTTGTTGAACTGCATCACCAAAACCGTTTTTCGCTAAATGTTTGGCTTGCTATTTTTGGAGACTGTTTAATTGGTCCAGTATTTCTCCCTAATCGTTTAACGGCACAAGTATACTTGGATTTTTTAAGAAATGAATTACCCGTTTTGTTGGAAGACGTGCCACTTTTTAACAGATTAAATATGTGGTTTATGCACGATGGAGCTCCTGCGCATTTTTCCATCGTAGTTAGAAATTTCTTAAATCAAGATTACAACGAGAGATGGATAGGACGGGGTGGACCAACTGCATGGCCTCCTAGGTCCCCTGACCTGACACCTCTAGACTTCTATGTTTGGGGGCATCTAAAACAATTAGTGTACGCACGATCTGTAAACAATTTGGAAGAACTCAGGCAACGAATCGTAAATTGTTGCGAGGAAATTCGGAGGACTCCAGGAATTTTCGAAAGATTGCGTCGATCTTTCATAAGAAGGTGTGAAGCGTGCTTAGAAATGAACGGTTGACATGTAGAACAATTTCTTTAGTTTTACTTTAAATAAACGTTTGTTTAATTTACATTGCGATCAGAATTTCTTTGAAAATTTTTATCCTACTAAAACAATATGCAATCGACTATATGTCAAAGACAGTTGAATTGCGGACCCATGTTGACTAAGACTTTTTTGTTTATTTCCACCAGTACTACAATTGGGTAAAATATCCGACAACCTTTTTTTAACACACTGTATATGACCAAACATACCGTACGGAATAGGGTCGCCTGACATGGCCTTCAAATTATTCGTTTGCGGGGAATTACTCCGCTGAGTTCGACTGCTCGCCTTTCATCACAACGTAGTTCTTGCTGCATCTACTATTTTGTTCCATTCCCTTCTGTTCTTTACTATTCTCCTTGCATCCACTATTTTCAATTTTCCTGTATCTTCCATTACCTGCTCCTCTCATCTTAGTTTCGGTCTGCCTTTTGGTCTATCCTCCACTGGTGAATCCCTCATTGTCATAAGTTTATTAGTTTAGTTGGAACTCCTATTCTCTTTCGGTCATCAATTAGATTTATTCTAATCACACTGTCAAAGGCCTGTTTAAAGTCCATGAATAGCATGTGAGCTTCTATGTCGTGTTCGTAGCACTTTTCTACTATTTGAGTAAGAGTATGTATTGCATCCGTAGTTGATTTTCCTTGTCTGAAGCCTTGTTGGTATTCTCCTATCTGTCTTTCCGTATACTTCTTTAGTCTCTCTCCAATCGTCGCTGTTAGTACTTTGTATACGTTGTTTAACAACATAATCCCTCTGTAATTATCACATTGAGTTGGATCCCCCTTTTTCAATATTGGAATTATCAAGTCCATTCTCCATTCGGCAGGCATGTTTTCTTGTTTCCATATTTCTTCAACCAAAGTGTGTATTCGTTATAGCAAATCTTGTCCTCCACTTTTAATTAATTCATTTTCTGCCTTTTGACACATTTCATAAATTCTTCAAAGGTTGGTGGTTCTACTTCTATGTCTCTGTTGTCAGTTATTTCTTCGTCTGTATTCTCCGTGATATTATTTCCCCGATAAAGCATCTTAAAATACGTAAACCAATTTATTTATCTATTTTCGCTTGTATTCTATTCTTCTTGTTTTGTGCTCTTGTTAGTTGAAATAGTTTTTTTGCTGTTTTTATTATTTCTTTAAATTTCTTCCATTTGTTGACTGATCCACTCTTCCTTTTTCTTTTTACAGTATTTTGTCGCAGTTTTTCTTTTTTCTTTATATTCTTCTAAACTCTGAATATCTTTATTTCTCAGCCATTTATTCCTAGCTTCATTTTTTTCGTCTATTTTTAGTATGCATTCTTCATTAAACCAATTCTTTCGTTTTCTTGGGTTTTTCGGTCCTAGTAAAATACTTACCTTAACATATATTTGTGTACAAGTACCGGCTGTGTTTGTAAAAAAGAATTATGATATTTTCAAAAAATAGGAAGTTATACGTAATCATAATACTAGAGGCACGGACATTACTCTATTTCCTTCACAAACTCACCTATCAAAAATATAACGACAAACGGTGTGCCAATGCATCAAAATATACCACCACTTACCTATAAAAGTGTTAAATAAACTTTTATACTTGAACACTGTTTCTATTTTCAATACACTAAATGAGTTCATCTCTATCTCTATTTTTTCAATATATGCTCCTAATGGTTTCTCAATTTTTGTTTATTTTAGGTACACTGAATACTGAAATCTCTCACCATTGGGATCTCTAATGGTGTGGATCGAAAATGAATCCAGTCTGTATAGTTGAAATATTGGACTTGCTTAGAGAATTTTTTGACGATCGAATTGTTAGTCGAAACATATAAATTTGGTGGCCTCCACGTTCATGTGATGTAACACCATGCGACTACTTTTTATGGCCTTACATAAAAAAGCAGCATTTTTAAAACAATTGCGGATAATTTAGCCGACTTGCAGCAAAGAATTGAACGAAAAAAATGTTGAAATTAATGCTAATCCAACGTTATTAGACAATGTCGTCGAAAATTTCCATCACAGAGTTTTGAAACACATAGAAAAGCTAGTGGTCAGCATTTTCAGTATTTCACGTAATTTTTAGGTAAATAAACTGAATTGAGTTTTGACATACCTACTTCAAATTATTTTAA
This sequence comes from Cetonia aurata, assembly GCA_949128085.1. Taxonomy (NCBI): domain Eukaryota; kingdom Metazoa; phylum Arthropoda; class Insecta; order Coleoptera; family Scarabaeidae; genus Cetonia; species Cetonia aurata. The sequence goes on along the minus strand of OX421884.1, from coordinate 62,362,183 downwards.
GAATTTTATACGCTATTTGATGACGTTTTTATGTGAAAGACTACTCTAAACATTGGCCTAACAATAATAAAACAAAAAAATACGATATTTCAAAAAAAATGAAATGTAGAAAAAGTTCGAAGCATTCCCAATTTTCCCTATATATTTCCTGAAAACAGATATCCAGGTAATTTATATCTAACGCCTGTTATTTCGCTGGTGCAGTTCAGATATGGGCGTTTTTCAAAGACATTTATCATTTTAGATGCTTATAGCCTTTCATGACCTTTGTGCGTCGGTATCGCTGTCCTCATCTATCACATTGTATTTTATGTATGCACATTTTTTCTTACTTTTTTGTATCTATACCTCGTTCTCAGAGTAACGCCTTTCTTAAAAGTCCTTTTATACAAAAGTGTTTTTACGTGTTGTCAATTCCTATAAACAATACTATTTATAATACGATGTTGAAGTAGGTGGAATTATCGATTTCAACATACAACAGCTAAATTTGGCGCGTACATTTCAATTTTCTGTAGTGAAATTATCAGAATAGATACGAAACTAGGACGTCACTTCCTCTTTATAGCCGCGAAATTGAATTTAAGGGGTCTTTTTATCGTTTAGAAACGTCCCATTATCTCCAAACTTTGACTATCTCAACGCCATTACGGTATTAACACAATGGAAAGAAACAGAAATAATAAAACACAGCAATCTACCTTTCCTTCTCTAATAGGCTACTAACGCGATGTCTAACTATAAGGGATATAATTAAGGGAATAGCTTCTTTAAGCTTTTGTTTCGAAACTGGAACAAAGGAAAAACTGTAAATTAAAGCTCACCTATCTCTTTGTTTATATCAAAGGAATGATTTATCGTATGTATTATCTTCGCTAACGAATAATAAATCTCGAGCGAGAATCCTAAATAAATATTATACCGGGTGTTCAATTGAAAACGTCTCACACTGAATTTCTGGAAATCTTGAAGTTTATGAAAAATTCGCTGAAATATCCTAAGAAGTATTTTCGAGGGGGACAACTCCAGCTGCAAAAATTGACTCTGCCACTTTAATCCCCTGCTCCCGGGAGCTACCCCTTTGAAAATCTTAAATGGAAAGGGCTATCGAGTAATACTTCATTTTAATGGTCTTTTAAAACACTACATTTTGGCATTTAGTTTTTTTGAAATTCGATCGATTTGTTTTCGAAATTTTTAAGGACATCTTTGGATTTGTTTTGTTTACTATTTTTACCTGTGGTTACTCTATTTTAGTAGCATCGGAACAAAAACCAATATTAAAAACGCACTATAACTGCTTAAAATGTTTATTTTTTTTTCTATTCAAAGTTATTTAATAGCTATTTTGCCCGACAAAATTGTCTGTTGTACGCTAAACGGTGGTTTACAGCCGTTGTTCAAAATTGTAGCGTATATTTCCCAAACCCGATAATATTTTTATGGAGGAGAAAGATTGAAATCAATCAAATCACAATTGGAAAGTATTGCGTTTCTAATTTGTCGTAACAAATAATTTATATTGTTAAAAACAGGAGTAATTTTATTTATTTAGGTAGGTATGCGGCGACAGACATTGTCAACCTAAAACTTGATAACGACAACACAAGCGCTCGGTGACAGATAAATAAAAAAGAAGAAGCACTCTCGGCCAAGTGTCAGATTGACTTTTAATAAGTTACACGTTTGTTACGCACCGTCATTCTTTATATTTTGTTGTTATTATTAATAAACTCTTTCCAACCCGTTCGACCCGTTTATTACAATCTTCGACAGGTACTTATTTGAAAAAAAAAGTTTTCTAACCTATTCATCGGGGATTTAAAAAAATTCAGTCTCTTATATACGTAGGTACATACCTTGAATATAGCCTACTCTTACCAGCGGTAAATTTAACTCACATACAATGAACGATGTTTATGGGTCCTCCGTGCACCATAAAAAATTTATTTATGCACCCGTAAAAGTGCCACGTAGCAAGAAAATGTAATGCTTACACAGAACACGTTAACAGAAATTGGGCTGAAGCTCCAAATGGTTTGAATAATTTAAAACCAAGTTATAACATCGACTTTCAACTAGTTTTAGATTAAAAGTTTTAAGGCAAAATATGAAGGAAACGCTTTCCGTAAACATACTGCAGAAATAATATATCAGAATTTTGTTTAATTTTTCTTTTATCAACATCTAGATACATAAAATAATTATAAATGAAACTACAACACATTAATTACTGCGCCTGTGAATTTAGTCCACTTCAAATAAAAATTACATGCTTAGAGTATCTAAAGGCCTTGTGGGGTAGCTCAACGCAGTTAAATATATATGTAAGTCTGTACGCCATGCATATATATTAAATCTTACATATACAAGGCATTAGAGATAACACTGCTGCAAAGTTTGATTGTAAAATACGGATCTGCTACAGTACTTACTACCACAGAATACCTCCAAGGACACTTGGAATAATACATTTTTATATATGGACAATCTGGACTGAATTCACAAGCCTGTTTTCCTTACTTAAATTAAGTAATTACTGAAGAAACAGATTTCGGGTTGTTGGTCTAATGGAAAATTCCAAAGGCCAAAAAAATAAATAAAACAACTTGAATAATGTTTAGAAAAATTAGCAGATGGTTTCTGGGCAACTTTGTCAAATATCTGTTTTGGATATCAGCATCTCATATAACTTCGTTAGGTATCATCATCCTTAGCCACGTAGCGAACCTATTTTCTATATTTTGATTTGTTTTCTCAACAGAGCTTTGGCCTTTCCTGTGGCTATGAACCAGTTTTCATTCTGGCCAAAGCAACTTTAAATCCTGAATTGTTTTGTTAGCAGATTCTCTTCCATTATCTGATTCTAGAATACCTGATGTCAACATGCGTATTACTAAGAAAACTAAAAATGATGCCGCTGGAAGGTGCTGTGTTTTCTGCTTCGGGTTTGTGCCAGAAAAAACTAGAAATTCTGACACTTTTAAGGACCAGTTGAGATTTCGCGTTTGGCCTAAGAAATACTAGAATGTCCTACAAACACAGGACGTTTTAGTCCTGCCTAGAAAATTGTAGTATTTGCTGAAATCGGGTTTGTCCTGTAACATATATAGAAAAAGGGAAACAGCCTCTTGATCCATAGTTTTCGAGCTATTGCGGAATATATGTACGTATTTTTAGAGATGTTTTATTATTCTCCAGAGCAGCTTTTCACCATTATTCTAAACCCGGAGCTTTCATTAATTCGTAATAGGGATTACCTTCCACGGACTCATCAATGCATGTGTGGTATTCCATTCTGTTAGCGTAAAGCTCTAACAAAACCGTACAGCAGGGAGTGGCTCTCGATTAAAATTTCAGGTCACAAGAATTAACGTTGCCCAAATTAAAAATTAAGCAGGACAAAGGAATGAGTTGTAGCAGGTAAAAGAATTCGGGGAACAATTTAATAAAGTGTTAATTATAAAGGGAGTTTTATTCGTGTTTGTGGAGTTGCCAATGTGCATACAAAAACATTTTTATTATATAAAAAATATAATTTAAGTGAACATTATTTATAATTTATTTTAGTGAAATATTGAAAGTACATTGCTATTTTTCCTATACATATATGTACGTAGCTTGACGTAATAGACAATCTACTTTGCTGATGTTATATAGGTTGCATCTCCGATCAATAAAAAATGCTTTCTTAAAGTTTATCATAAGCCTCTTACTTTGCCAGGTGAAAGAGTCAATAGTCAATAAACGATACGTCCAATTTTAGGGTAAGGTCAATTTAACTGAATTTGTGACCTTTTCTGATATATAGTTTCAATAAATAAATAGGTATCAATTTAAGATCCTTATAATTCAGATCCAAACACGGTAAGTTCTATTTCAAAATAAAGATTTTTCTGCTGTACAGACACTTTATTACTGGTATTAATAACTTAATTAGTCGTATATATAAACGAGTTTTATTGCCATCAAGACACCCTACATTAATCAAGATTGAATAAAGTACATCTGCACTTAAATTATTACTGACGATAAAATTAAATTGTCTTGATGCTGTTTTTATGATAAAATTATACGAAATTTCCTGTGTTTACATGTTATTTTCATATTAAAATAACTCTATTATATAATACAATCACCATGTAGTGTTTATAAATATGTAAATGAAGCCGCTTCCAGATGTTAATCGATATGCAAACTCGCGCTTCCGTAACTAGATGGTTTTTTTTTTATAGAGACATACCATACAAGGGTTATCTAAATAAGTATACAACTGTTCTTGCTAATCTTCTTTATCATATCGGGTGTCACAAAAGTTTCGGAACGGTCTAATATTTCGAAAAATATACATCGAATCGAAAAACAAAAAAAAAACTCACTTTTAATCATTTTCAAAAATCTATCCAAGAACACTAAACCCAATGCTGCACCCCCACCTTTAGGGGTGGGTCGGGCTTTAGAATAGATAGTTTGGAGCAATGTCGCCTTCTTCGGGTGTTTTTGCAATTGTTTTTGACAGCAATTTTGACAATAAAACGAAAATACGCAACATTGCATCATTGCCCGTGTTTTTTTAAATATTTGTATATAAAAAAAATTAATATACGGAAATAAATTCGGTAGTAATTTAATATAGTAAAATATATTTTATTAGAAAGTTCATCGTAAAGTGCTGCCTCTAGTGGCATTATCTAGGAATTCCAAGAGACTATTCAATTGGCAACGTTATAAAAACAATTACACGTTCAAATAAAAGCGGACAACACAATCATAAAATATAACCCATAAACATAACCTAAAAAAAAAACCATCCGTAATAAATGTACACTTATTACTAGTGAAATGAATCGAATTGCTTTTATAGAGGTTTTCAGCGATCTTTTAAATTGTGAATTAAGTGCGATACGTGAAGAGTTTCCTCTTTTAGTTTTGGGATTGAGGAAGACGGCGAGTTTGCCCCCATTGTGTGTGATTATGTCTACGATTCTTGCAAATCTGGATATGAATACAGTTAATCTTATGGTAAATTTTCTTAGTAGCATTAATTGCATGCTTTAATATGATGTCCTGATTGTGTGTCTACAATCTTTTGATGGTACGTTAATGACTGGCTGGAATGGTTGGTAGTGATACCAGAGGCCAAGAAAATAAATTGATCATGATCATCATCAAGTGAGATATGCGACATTACAGTGAATTTAACCTAATAAAATAAAGCGATGCATATTATCGTCTTTGTGCTATTTTCAAGAGGTGTAATAACTGGATGTTCATTCCTCCATATCGAAGGACCTTTCAACAGAGCCAGAAATTTATTGTTGTTCTGGTGATGTAAATAGTGCATGCGATGCAAAATAACACACCCTATTTATTTTGGAAATGCAGGTAGTGTGTGTTTCGTGCGATTTTATACTGTAAAAACAATATTGTGTATGTTATGTGTGTATAATAATTTAATACAATGTCGTCAAGGTAAATTTAGGCTAAATCTTTCTTTTATTTTTTCAGTGAAAGTATCAATTATCTATTACAGTCTAGCTAATCAACCTTACCTCTTTGAAAGTATTTAAGTTTATTATGTAAACATATTTTGGACCAGTTCGCGTCGAGTCGATCTTTCGATTCAAACTTTACCCAGACGAGGTATATACGAAAATTCGATTTGCCCAAGAAGCGGAAATTATTCCGCACTAAGTTCGAATAAAGTCCGCAACTCTACACACAAACCCCCTAACACCGTATCTCGATAATAGAATCGTTCGCAAAGTTACAACGACGAATAAATATCAATTTCCTCGTTCCGCTGCGCGAAAAATACATTACTGAGGGACCGTTACGATCTAGCGAATCTTTATATCGCTCCTCGTCAGTCGGCGTCAAGCACTATGGACTGGATGTACTATTTTGGAGAGCATATATAGATGTAGTGTAGTAACAGAGATGGAAACAGGTGCTATCGTCGTTTTTGCGAAGGGCTGTACGCTCGACAATAAGGATTCTATTGTCATGGTGATACAAAGGAAGACAGAATCCCGAATCAAATGATGATTGTCTATACAGACTTGTATGTAGTGTCACGAACAATGCCATTTTATGAGATTAATGGGCTAACAACAGTTTTTTTTATGGTTTAATAAACCTATTGTAATTCGTCGTTATGCAACATATCTATAAACGATCTAAGATTTGCTATTTTATGCCCTGCCGCATGTAAAATTCCATCAAAAGATATTGGTCGCGCCATTGTTCTTCTGTCGATCGCTTATTAGAGCCCCCGCACACTGGCAATTATTTTCAAGCAACTTTTTAATCGGGAAAATACAACACTGTCTACTTAATGACATATCGCACATTGGTAACTTATAACGTGCCGTTTTGTGGGAAAATCCATTTTAGTATAAATTTTGAGTTCATCGTTAATTAATCATTAATTCTTTTTCTTTTGATTGATTTTCCCATAGTTCGGTAGCCTTACTACTGCATGATATTCTGTTTCATTAAGTTTTTATTTATTCTTGCTTACGACGCGAGTATCGAAGACGGTACGTCCGTTTACGCACGCCCAAGTCCCACCATCGTGGCTTCTGTAGTGTATATAAACCGCGCGTCTGACGATAAAAGAACCATTCTCTCCCGGCTCGGTCTGGCAATTGGCGTCGGCACAGCATTTTGACATAATGCTTTAAGGCTTTTTACCAGCCTTTCTCGCTCTGGCAGTCGTATCGGCACAGCCTTTCTGATACACGCAGACATTCTTCCAGCGTCCTCGCTCAGGCAGTCGTGTCGGCACAGCTTCTCTGATACACGCAGAGATTGACAGTTTTTTCCCCGTGTGGCAGTCGCGTCGACAAAGCTTACTCATCCACGGAGAGATTTGTTCTTAGACATTCTCGTTTCATAACGTCGATGCCGACACAGCTTGCTGGCCCGACATAATATCGAACTTGTATGTTAAAACCGTCCCCGTATTTTCGACCTCACCCAGGTATGTAGATTCTCATTTCACGCAATCAAACGAATTAAACCGTTAGAATTCCGCGTCTAAATTTAAAAGCGCTCGATTTTTATTTACGATAGTACATAACATATATTTTTGTCACACACCTCTTTTTGTGTCATTGTACATACTTGATGTCTTTCACACCTATTTTATACCAATAAATTCTTGTAACAACATGTTCTCGCTGTTTAAATTGTTGCGCATCCCGATCGTAACTCTGGATACCTCGCTCTCACACCAATAGCTACCACTCTGGGGTTGAAAAATTATTGTAACAACAAATCGAGGCGGGTGTTGCGTCTCGACACCCGCCGATCAAGTCTACACGCGACATTCCGTTTGACAGCTAGCTCGCGCGCAGCGTCGCCGCGCCGTACGGCCACGAGGTGAGTCCCCACAATTATTATTTATCCAAAAAATATTAAAGAAATAATTATGTTCCCTTTATAATATTATTATTGGCTGCTCTTCGGTTCTCGGGTTCTCTGCCGTGTAGAAAGTTTGAATTGCTTGACGTTTCGATCATCTTGTCGTGATCTTCTTCAGAAGTGAAGTGACAGAGAACCCCAGAACCGAAGAGCAGCCAGCAACGACGGCCGTGAAGGCTTAAAGACTACTTTAATATTATTATTGTATGTATATATCATACTATATTTAAGTAAGTAGAGAGAAACTATTTGGTGGCTAGTCTGGTTGGTCACTTCTGACCAACAGAAAATACGGAAAGAACAGCCTCTTAGTTTTAAATATGAGCAATCTGTTAAACTTTTATAAATATTAAAACAACGAATTGATTAAATTAATGGGTACCACTAAATAAATGTGATTATTTAAAAGCCCAAACAATTATTTATTTTAATTAATGATTTAAATAAAATAAATTGGAACTCTTCGAAAACTGTTAAAATGAAACATTTTATTTTTTTCACTTTAGTTGTGGATATTAGCGTTGTGCAACCTCGCCATTATATTTACACCATTAATCTTATTAGACGACAAAACCGAACCACAATTCCATTATACAAAACGTCCAAAACAAAAACCTCGTGCAAATTATATCTAGACGTTCGCACCTAAAAACCCAGCGGTTTTTGCGTGCGATCCACACGTTCCTGCTGGCGCGCGCTAAACCCAAATTAAGCCCGGTCTTATGGCTACTTTCCGATCGATATTGAAATAATAAATCATGGGAATACCCTCATAAAGCACCCCACGGCCCTTAATTGAAGAAGAACGTGGTTTTGAATGAACTTTATATACATATTAGTATAGCATATAATGTCTGTTTGGGCTGGAATGATTTACGGCGCTATAAATTACCAATTCCCGAATGCCCGGTTTTATATTCTTTTTGTGTCGAGCGATGTTACCAACCCGGCTCTCGGCGAATGTTAAACTGCCCCGTCAGGTTACGATTAATAATTGAAAACACAAATGGTCGATGTGGGCGTTTATATGATCGTGGAACTTTAAAAATGAACTCTGCGGTGATTTTCAACACGAGAATGACGCGTTTAATGTAAAACTGGAATCTTTTTGTCTTCTGAACTTCAGTGAGATGTTGGACTGATAATATTTTATACTAGTAGCTTGTAACCATGCATACATGTGTGACAGACTCTGAAAGCAGTGCGAACAAAATAAAAGAAACAATCTTCAACCTGCAAGATAACAGGAAACTGTAATATGGTGATAGTGTCGGCGAATCCCTAAGATATCGTAGAAGCTTTTAATTACCAGTTCTCCAAACTATATGGGGTGAATCACAATATATGCGACAAAATTTAAGAGCTGATTCCTGAGGTTCTTTTGATCATTAAAGTTCATATGAGTATATGTCCAAAACGGTTTGGTTTAAAAGTTATTGAATGTTTAATAATAAATTATGAACTATGACTAACACGATATAATATCACAGTTGGTTCTTCAAAATCAATTGTGTTGAGAGGGAATTGTTTGTCATTTGAATATTTGACGGTAGTTGCCAGAGTATTCATTCAGTTTATTGTCAGTCTTTGTTTTCTAAAATGAATTACACGAATGCTGAGATGGGTGATATGCATTTCGTTTACGGTCTTGCCAATGGAAATTCGCGTGCTGCTAGACGTCTTTATGAAGAACGATACCCGAACCGTCTTAGTGAAATGGGAAGTTTTAAAAACAGACGACTGATAACGGGCACCCGTTTACAGTGAGAACTCCACAAGTTGAAGAAATGGTACTAAATGAAATTGAGGAACATCCTACTACAAGCACCAGAAAAATTGTTCAGTGTGTCAGGCCACAGTTTGGAGAATATTGAAGGATCAACTGTTGTATCCATATCACACTCAACGGGTGCAGGCACTTTTGCTAACAGATTTTCCGCAAAGAGTGGCTTTTTGTCAATGGGTGCAACACAAAATCGCACAAATTCCTGACTATTTGGCTCAAATATTCTTCACCGACGAGGTTACTTTCTCTAGAAACGCGATTATTAATGTTCATAATAATCACATACGGGCCGCAGAAATCCGCACGAAATAGTGACATCAATTTTCTGTCAATGTGTGGGCCAGAATTGTTGGAGATCACTTGATAGGTGCACATTTTTTACCGATGCGGTTAAATGGCGAGGTATACCGCAATTTTCTTGAAGAGGAGCTACCACTACTGCTGCAAGAAGTTCCCTTACAATTAAGATTACAAATGTATTTTATGCATGACGGTGCTCTAGCGCATTTTAGTTTAGTTGCTCGCGAGTTTTTGAACAATACGTATCCAAATCGGTGGATAGGACGGGGAGGTCCACAACCGTGGCCTCCTCGGTCTCCAGACTTAAGTAGTTTGGACTTTTTTCTCTGGGGTCACTTTAAATCTTTAGTTTATACGACTCCCATTGAAAATGTCGATGAACTGAGAAATCGTATTATCGCAGCTTTTCAAACAATTCGAAATATCCCTGGTATTTTCGAACGGACTCGCCAGTCAATACAACGGAGGATAGAAGCTTGTATTGCAGTTGAGGGCGGTCATTTTCAACAGTTACTATAAGTTAATTTTGTTTGACTGATTATTTTGTTAATTTATAATTATGTTAACTTACCATTAAACATTATAACTTTAAAAATAACCAGTTTGGGACAGATGTTCTTATGAACTTTTATGATCAAAATAACCTCAGGAATCAGCTCCTAAAGTTTGTCGCATATATTGTGATTCACCCTGTATTTAAATCAAGATTTACAATTTCATTTTGCAAATTATTTTCAGATAACTGCGTACTCGGAGGTGGATGTTTTGGAAGACGTAAAATGCTTGAGTTTAAAGACTACTTCTTGTCATGACGAGATTCCTTCTATTTCGATACAAGAATGTGCTTTTGTAAAACCTTTCAGAATGATTTTTAATATGTGCATCCCAAGAAATCATTTACTAGATCATGGTGTTTAAAAACGGCGAGCAGTAACTATAGACTAAGTTGCATTCTATCAAATTTGGCAAAGATATTTGAATACTTCTTCAACGAAATACTTAATCATATAATATCTGCAAGTCAACACGGATTTATTCGGGGAAAATCTACGATCACTAATTTAACTAGCATTACACAATTTATAAGCACAGCCTTAGAGAATAAACAACAATTATATTCAGCATACACTGACTTGTCAAAAGCATTTGACATAATTGATCACAGGTTATTAATTAAAAAATTATCATTTTTTGTTTTTTTCGGAAGTACTTGGCAGCCTGACGGCTTCTTATCATATACAGGTGTGCCACAAGCCTCTTATCTCGGACCACTACTGTTCAATATCTTCATAAATGCTTTATTAACATGATTAGGCTGTAATGCTTTAACTTATGCGGATAAACTGAAAATATACAGACTGATTACTATAGCAATGTCGACACTAACATCTTGCAGGAGAACCTCGCTTTAACACAAAATTGATGCGTTATAAGAATGGTCTGAAATTGAATGTTGAAAAATGCGTTACTGTATTGTAATTGAATATCAATTTTGCAAACTACATGATCAATATTTCTCGAAAAGGTGAAATCATGGATCTCGGTGTCACATTTTCTCAATTTGTAGCGATGCGAATAAATTATTGAGCTTTCTGATTTGATTTCTCTTACTCTTGATAAATATGCTCATTATTATCCGTTCCCATAACGATAAACTCACCCTCAACAGACGAACCGCCGTTCCAGGAGCATCCAACGCCTGGAGAGCTGAAATCGTTACTTCCTCATGATGTTTTGTTTTTTTTTCCTTATACGTTAGGAGAAGCCGTGCCCCCGTGAATCTGCGCTTAGGGAGTCGATTAAAGCAAGCCCGGGAGACATTTTAGCATTCCAACTGCCGGGTACGATATTGAAATGAGGTCCCAAACAAAATTGCCGGTATACTAATACTGTGCTTACAATCTAATTATTTTGTACGTTTCTGAAACGTTTGCTTATACTAAAGAAGGACATCGTTATATAAATACTTGGTTGGTACTTATGTGCCTTGTGGAGAAATCTGTTTTATGACAGTGTTTCCTGCATTAATTCATATCTTTGTATATCTACGGGAGGATTTTTATATGGGTACTTCTTTAATAATCTTCAAAATTGGAATTGCTGTTAATTTCAATGAACGGGGATGGGGAGAGAGTACTGTATATCGGTTGAAACTTTTGAACGAGCAATTTAATTAAAAAAGTTTCTAATAAAAAAGATGGTTCATATAATATTTGGTATCGGAAATATTGCAGAATCGTGTATGTACGGTGGACGAAGGTACTTACCTACCATGGTAGATAAACTATCGGCTTTAAAGTCTCGGTTAGTGCAGACTGTGTAGGTATTCGCACTACAGATGGAGGGGTTATAAATTATTTATTTAATAATATATGTGATAATAATTCATTTTTGTATACACGAGTGTTGATAAGCTGCGCTTTCCTTTATTGAGCGATTGCGCATCTAACATTCATCGGTAAAGTAATATTTGGCGACTAACAATATTACTTCCTTCAAAATTATCTAAATACACTTCGGTGAATTACTGCTTTACATTTAATTTACAAACGAACCAGATGGTTTTATCGGCTAGTATAAATATTTTTTATATATAGTTAAGGGTAACAATTCATTCATGTGTTGTTTTAGAGACACTTGTTCACCTGCGTTCGTAAACACACTTATATAGCGCACTGTTTCGAATCATTTATTGTCCCAAACGCCCATATCTCCGGAACGGTTGGTGCTGGGACGAAGGGCGCGGTGCCATTCGATTCGCCGCGAAAAGGCGCTTCTTTTGATGTAATTTTTAGACGATTTTTTTTTTAAGTTTTGCAAAATTTTCGACGAAATTTAACGAAATTCGACGATATCTCTCAAACCGTAACCGATAGCCGAACGCCGACTTCAAATTCGGAATCCTCGTCGAAAAGTACGTCCGACAGTGTATGATACATCGGGGTATCGACCATAGCTGGCCGCTCATAGCAGATTTGTATGAGAAAATAAGGAAAAATGACGAAAAATCACGATCTTTTTTCGTTTTCTTACCATAACTCCGGAATGGCTAGAGCTACGGGGTCGCGTTTTGTCTCAGACGATTCGGAGCGACCAGGGAAACATTTTGTGCCACAGTAGAATAAAATCGGAGCGGTATTTCGGTCACAAACTAAGCGATTATGGGTCAAAAAATAGCGATTTTTAACGAATTTCGGCACATTTTTGCGAATATCTCGCGTCGGATAGGCTAGGTAATTTATTAAATGCCCTGATTTTTTATTTATTTCACACAATAGTTTTAACATATCTTCAAAGAAAGAAATTTAAAATTCCTGAATCAATATCCATATACTTACAACTATAAATAATATTCTAGGTAATTTCTTGTGAATATGTGTATTAAAAAAAATTATTTCTAATATCTAATAGACCTATAAAAGAGGTGTATATATTTTAATTTTTTGTCTTCACAACACCTATGGATTTAAATCGCAAAATAAACCTCTTGACATCCCGCGAGAGAAACTGAATTGCCAAAAAATATTGTAATTAATTGATTATTAAAACTTGTTAGGTGAAATTAATGTTTACATTTTTGTAAATCGCGATGCAAAAATCGTGTTTATGTAGTAATACTGCAGCATTTTTATTTTAATAGAAACTGTATAATTTACCTGATTATATTTGTGGTCTTCTTGAAAATATCCACTTACACATATCACCGATTTACCGGTAATCACAATGATTTGGCGGCAACAATTCGTTATCAACAAGTTTTTTTTTTATATAATCGTTATTTTTCATTGTATCCAACGTAAAACATTTCTAAATAAGGCGGCCAATAAGCTAGATTTAAAATTTTATTTCAAGGGAAGTAGCCCAATCTTGTATGGTTCAATTGAACCCCAACAACTCCTTGAGAATAGATTTCTTTGTATTTTAATCAACAGTTTGTTTAGTTTATATTTTCCGGATTATTATTTCTTATTTTATTATATTACAATATGGTTTCTAAACTTCGTTCCAACAGCACTTAAAACTGTCTGAAACTAAGGGAACAGTAAAACTTTTCTATGTCTTAATGGTCGGCGTAAATTCTCTGCATATACTACGTCTAAAATTTGAAACAATAAACACTATAACCTAGATAGTAATTAATTTTTAACAATGGTGTTTAAGGGCACACATAAACATTCTTCACGGGACCTAAATAAAACATAAATGATTCTTTAAGGACCATACGAACAAAAGTAGTCATTAAAGTTGCCAATGTATCGAAATAAATTAAATACTTTATAGAGATCCTCTTTAATAGTACTTCTTGTTGTCATTTCAGATTTAATGTCTCCCCTAAAGATACCGAACCACATGGACGACGATGTAAAACCGATCGACAAGAAAGTTCTGTTCGAACAACTAGCGCCGATACCAAAGATTACGTTGAGTCGTTCCCCTAACACCAGAAGAAAGTTCAGTCTAACAGCTGCTCTGCACGCAAATCTATTAGGAGTTACGCCGATCAGGAATGACGACCCTCCGAACAATTTCAACACCAGGCGAAGATTCAGCAACGTCGGAGATGTGGTTTCGCGGAAACTATCGACCACCATCGGCTGGAGAACGCCCGCCATTCCAACGGACGAGGTGATCGCCCAAGGACGCGTGTTGTGCGGCCAATACATAAGGAACAGATTGAAACGATCCGGGATCTTCAGTAAGAAACTGGGACTGTACAGGTTGCGTAGCATGGTGGGGACATCTAGTGCCATCGTAGTGCGCGAAGTGTTTCCTAGTCTACTCTGTGCAGGGATAGAAATCGAACGACTCTATCCGAAGGTGTACACCAACGTCACCAGGCAAGCTACTCTATCACCTGGAGGCGTTCTAGTTTCGGCTAAGGCCGCTGCGACGCTATTGTCGGCGATAGGACATGATCTTTTCAAGGCGGATATCACCTGGGGTAAAGTGGTGTCAATTTATGCCGTAGCTGGCGGTTTGGCTGTGGATTGCGTTTGCCAAGGTCATCCGGAGTATCTGCACGGGTTAATGGAAGGGATGGTGGAGGTGTTGGAAGATAGTTTGGCGGATTGGATCGCTATGAATGGTGGTTGGGTAATTAATATTCTTTTGTACAAACCCTTCATTTTATAACGAAAATTTGAAAACTTACACACGGGGATTTAAATATTTTAATGTTAATACCAGGATATGAAAACATCGAAATAAACTTATATATGGTAATTTTTGGTTTTTAGAGTTTTCCTATGATAATAATAACCAAAATTACAATGGTAGACGTTTGGGTTTTTTTTTATTTTATTACGTGTTGTATAAAAATATATTTGGTGAAATTTTATAGATGAAATCAACAAAAAAATCTAATAATTTCTCCATAGCATACATACAAGATTATTTGGATTAATTGAAATTTTTATAACAAAGGTTGTATCATGTGAAGAAGAAAGAAAAGTAAAAGATGTAACCCTCAAATTAAATACCGTTGCTTTAAACAGAATCACTTTATTGTAGGTACATTATGAACTTGGTTAACCATTTAATATGCTTTGGCTTTTGCTTCAATATCTTCTGTTGTCCCTCATGAGCTCATACAACTGCAGTCATTCGTTTTCCAATACTTCCGATGACGTTATATATCAGTACTTGAGATAATCTGTCTCATTCCTCAATCAATGCAATTCCTACATAAATGTTTTCTGTTTTAAACAACAGGGATTCTTAACCTAAATCTTCTTCCTAGCATGTCATATGTTCGAGGTCCAGGGAACATGCTGTCCAATTCATTGTTCTTATACCCACTTAGTTACACACTGGACAACATATGTGGACGCGCATTATAATACATTACGGTGAAATTTTCTCCAATGTATGGGGCAGAAGCTACTATATGGTCTTGAAGAATATCTCTGATGTACCTATCTGCAGTTAACACTCCGTCATCAATCACAACCAACTCTGTGCGTGCCCCCAAACATATGCTGTCTCACACCATAATCGAAAAAGATACCAGAAGATACAGTAGTAATAAATTTAAATGGCATATTTTGTTCTCTTTGGTGTCTATAAACTCTTTCCTTACCGTCAATTGAATTCGTGTAGACACGACTCTCATCGGAATTTGACCCCCACTGGTCATCATTCCAATTTTGATATTCTCGACCAAATTCTAGTTGTATTACACGATGCCATCTCTGGAGTTTTGGCACAAATGATTTGGGACGAACTACTTTAAGTCTTCTTATTACTGTGCCCTCATTTATTGTGATTCTGCGAACATCTTGCAGTATAATAATAATAGAGCTATAACTTTAACCAGTCCAATTTTTCGAAATGATACCATTAATAAAGCAATAACTATTCTAAAACAAAATAATTATCCAAATTATCTTATCAATAAAATATTTTAGAAAATAGAATAAAAGGACACAAGTATAACAAAAATCATACAGCTTTAAAAAAACATGAAATGACACAAAATCATACATTTGATTTTAACAATGTATCAATTCTAAACCAAGAACAAAACTATAAAGCGTGAACTATACTTGAAATAATTCAAATATATAAACATAATAATTCTGTAAATGATAAAACTGACACAGAATTTTTCACTAAACTTTATAAGTTAATTCTATAAATGAAATTTTAGTAAAAATTAGTAACGTTTTTCATATTTAACCATAACCGACCATAACAAATACAACTGACACAATTTACGAAACAATCTTTATATAAATCATTTCAAAGATCTTTCAAATTAAAACAAAAAACAAACTGATTTTATCAATAAAACAAAAAATTGTTATATATTTTTATACATCAGCATTTTATTTTTTACATTATTAATTTTTAAAATGTAAATGATTAAGGTTTGACTATTAAACCGAAACGTTTTACTCACTACGAATAGTTGTTTAATTATACGACTTCAAAAACGAAGAAAATCTACGTATATATCTTACACTATGTTGCTTCTTGGAACTGCCGTTTGACGTTCATTTCGCAATGTCTGCAACGTTATAAAACGATCAACTGCAAGCGTGGTTGCGTGTTTCCTGCCTTGTCTTTTTCTTCTCACACCCCAATTTGCCTCGAACGACTTTCATTAAGATGAATATTAGTTGATTGTGATTTACCAAACATTCGCGCAACTTCACTATATGTTCGATTATTGTTACGACCCTAGCAATATCACTTGGTGTAGTAAGACATGAATTACTACCGGGTCTTTACAATAAAAAAACTCTGACAAACAACTAATCAAAAGAAAAACAAATATGCTTAAGAATAACTTAATTGTTATCTACAGATATGTAATAAGTGCTTCAAATATAAGACACAACATACACATTTTGACATTTTAACATTAAAGAAGTCAGTTATTTAGTGGAGCATTCAAAATTATCTATAAGTATATTCGGCATAAAATAATAAAATCAAGTAATTTACAATTTCTTTCTTTAAATTTAAGATTTTATATATTTCATTGCGACTTTGTATGGGTAAATCTAATAGACAAATATGAAAATGAAATACAAAATTTATTTCCTCACAGATTATTTAAACCAGTAACGTAATTTATTAAAGAATCTGTGAGAAACACATCCATCTTTGCCTAATATAAAGGCAGTTTTGTAAATTATTGTGTCAAATATATTTTTGTGGTTAAGTATGAAAAATATTATTAATTTTTAGTAAAAAGATTTGAAGCAAAATTTTTATTTTATTTGATTAATTATTATAAAATTAAATTATAAAGTTTAGTGAAATATTGTGTGTAAGTTTTGTCGTTGATTTAATTCTTTCTTAATAAGTTTGAATTACTTTTAATGCCAGTAATTTGGAGATGGTTACTTTACGTAATTTTTTTACAAACTGAGAAAAATGAACGTAATAGAAAACCATATTTTCAAATTTCAAAAGCGTAATTGTTGTCATTAGACTTGCCTGTCTGTTCAGTCACGTGATTTTCGGGTTAAAATAAAGAAGATAAATATTATAGACGAAATAAAAATAGTACCTTAGTTTCAAAACTCAAAATCTTCTCTAAGAATAACTCCATCAGCATTTTAATTGCATTTTTACAACTAGCTCGAAGTAGTTTAAAAATAGAACGAATCAAACTAAAATAGATTACAATTCATCTGTCTTTACGCCCCCGTTCAAAATTAGGGCGCAAAGTGAACATGGATAAAATTTATTTAAATATTTGACATAACAAAAACATTTTGTTTTAGAATTAAACAGAAGAATTTTTTAAACAAAATTTCTATTTGTTCAAAATAATCAAACACTTTGCCTAGTTTTTCCGTTAATTTTGGTTTCGACTAATAACGATTTCGGTAGCAAGCACTCTTAAAATACCTTTGCACGTATTTCACGGCTGTAAACTTTCAACGTATTCGTAAACACCGCATAAAACTTTGCGATGAATTAGATGGCACTCCTCTAAATCATTAGGTTTTTTTCCTTTCTGTGCTTATACAAACAAAACATAAAAATTCTTGCAGTGTTAGCACTGCTTGTGTGCTTAATTTTTGTATGAGTGTAACAATTTTTACTTATTTATATAACAAAATTTTAAAGGAATGTTAGACAGTTGAAAAATGTTAACATTTATTACTTAACATTTTTGTTTAAACGCTTTTTTTAAATGTCATGAATATACATAAAAAAATGTTTCACAAATTCATTTTTCACTCGAATACATGAAATCTGTCAAGTGCAAAGTAATTGCTTTAAATTTTAATCTGGGAGATACAATATGTGGTTGTGTGTAGAATGTATCAACGGGGAAGATTTATTGAGGGCCTTGACGGCTTACACGGACATATGACGCTTTGCACACGGATATTCTCCAGAAAATCGATTTACCACTATATGTTTCCCCTATTAAATTGTGTGTAATATATAAAGTAGGCTTAGTATTACGATTATGAATTATTATCTTTTCTATTCATTTACAGACTACCCTAACTAGCCATTGTAGATCTCCGGATGATGAGATCTCACCCATGGAATACGCTTCCATCTTCCTTATGGCGGTCATAGGACTACTTGTCGCCTATCTGATAATACTCTTCTTCTGGGAATTCCTCTTCCCAATGAAGAAATTGTCGGCCGACTGAAGCGAGACAAACTCACCAAGCCAACGAAGTTAAAAATTAGGAAAAGAGGAGAAAAAATGGATTCTTAGCGGATTATATTATAATAGATATGCTGCGTTTCCTACAAAACATCTAACTAGGTAATGTTTTTAGACGAGATTTTCGTGTACTTCGTAGGGAAACAGTGATATAAATTTAAACAAAAAATAAAATAAAGAAAATCCTATACGCTAACATGGCGAGGATGTGATTAAAGAAGATAAAAAAATTGCATGTATTATAGAGAGAAAAGAAATAGTATATTTATTGTTATTGTTTTTATGGATACAATGAATAAATAAATTTTACTTCTAATTTCATTTTATTTAAAACCCTATAGCAATAATAGTAATTAATAAACCAAATAATTAAAAATTCCTTAGCTTGTACCGCCATCTACTAATTACTAGCACTACCAAATATTCCCACAACTTATTGCATTTAGTTCGACTATTTAAGCTTAGATAGCGCAACAAGCTAAGAATATTTGTTTATGAGAAAGAGTTATTTAAAAAATAAAATTTGCATTACCAGCGTCATCTAGGTATGCGTAGCCAAACTGGTTTCAACTGCCATCTATCAACATAATAATTACCACAGACAATGCATAATTCTTTGAATGGCGCCGATCATAAAATGTTATTACTTGCTTTATTAATTATAACAGTACTGGTATCTTTTACATTATAAAATCATAATTTCTGTTTTCAGGAATTGTTTATTTTAAACAATTGAAGAATTAAAAAAAGCCAATGTGTTATTTAACGGAAATAAAAATATACTTAGCTTGTGGCGCCATGTAAGCCTAAGTAGTCGAACTAAATGCAATAGGCTATGCGAATATATGGTGCTAGTATTTATTAGATGGCGGTACAAGCTAAAAAAAATTTAATTATTTTCATTTTTGTTAAATAACACATTGACTTTTTTAATTCTTCAATTGTTTAAAATAAACAATGCCTTAAAACAGAAATTATGATTTTGTAATTTAAAAGATTATCCGCACTGTTATAATTAATAAAGCAAGTAATAAAATTTGATGATCAGCGCCATTCAAAGAATTCTGTGGTAATTATTATATTGATAGGTGAAACCAGTTTGGCTACGCACACCTAGATGACGCTGGTAATTATAAATTTTATTTTATTTTTTAAATAAATAAAACATAACTTTCCTCATTTGTTTAGTAACTGAATGGACATAATTGACATATCTATTTTTTTTTCACTGTATTATTTCATTAGCCCTGAAAGCCGCCTCAAGTTTTAACGACCGCTTTACCGTTTTACCCATTATGCTAACTACGCTAAAGCCTCGGGCGACAAATTTTCAAGAGGCGCTCATCGAATGCACCTGCGACCTTTTTTTAGTCAAACATTTTCGTTCGGAAGGAGGACTAGTTAGTTGGTAATGTGTTGCGAACCTTTGTTTTTTTAGTCCAACTAGGATTTGCGCCTAAAGAAGC
The DNA here is from genome assembly GCA_949128085.1 of Cetonia aurata. Taxonomy (NCBI): domain Eukaryota; kingdom Metazoa; phylum Arthropoda; class Insecta; order Coleoptera; family Scarabaeidae; genus Cetonia; species Cetonia aurata. Next base: position 62,342,058 of record OX421884.1, on the reverse strand, counting down.
GTCTTGAAGTCTTAAGACATCTCTGCATACCGCAATATATGTATTTATATTGAGAACCGTATAGGTGGCATCGATTTGGTGATTTGTATGCACATTAGCGCATAGAGGAAGCCCCCCCTATGTCCAAAATGGGCATTCATTTTTTGGGCAAATGAAAAGAAAGTACTAAAAACTGTGTCTGAAAAGTGCTATTTCCAGGTTATGTCCGAAGCGATTTTGACGTTTATAACGGGTGGTAGTGGTCATGTGGTAGAAAAAGTTACTAAAGTAACCAATAATGTAGGTAAAACAGGCGCGAAATATTATGAAATGTCGTGAATGAATATGAATGACACCATAAATTTTAATTTAGTAAAGCCGGCTTTTGCATTTTTAATAATTAGGAATAATATAAAACTGCAAATATTTTGTAGAATATGTAAACATAAAATAAAAAAAAATTATGGTTGTATTAATTGCCATTATAGGTGATAATGTAAAACACGCTCAGTTCGCTTACATTTAATTTTAGTAAACAAAAAAATGGCTATGTTGAATAGTTTCAATTATCCAGCAACGTTTCGACCGAAACGTTAGTCTTCTTCAGGGTAAAATGCAATTTTTAGTGGACATAATCGGAGTGAATTCACAAAGATTTGTTTTCAAAATCGTCTTCTATTATTTTCGTATATAAGCATGAAGTTAACCATAAAAAGTAAATAAAAAAGACGCAATAATAAAACACAATAAATAAAATTTATGAAAATGATTTATTCACACATCTGCTTCAATATATAAACATTCATCGTTTTCAATTATTAATTTTAATCATATATTTTAGGTGTCTCCATACAGCGGTCTCGCGGCACAATAGCAAAAATATCTCAACAATAATTTAACATTATTAATTAGTTATGAACTAGACAGAATGCGAAAAGAGGTAAAATATATATTGCGGTAATAATATATTTATCGCTAAATAATAAAAAAAATATGAATAAACACTGTAAAGTAATGGTATCTTCTCATATTGGCTGCTGCACTGTTTGTTTTCTTTTTTTTTATATAGCACATAGATGTATTGATATAAATGAAACTGTTGTGAGTATAAGTTAGCTTTCAGTTCGTGCGATTGGTTCTAGAATTTCTCCTCCAGCAGGCCATGTTTGAAGAACATCAGGACTGGGACTGAATCGCCTTCTATTTCTCGGTATTCTAAGAGGGCTATCATTCCATCGATTTCCATAGATTCACCCGTAAAGAATTGTAATTCCTTAAACCTACCTAGGATATCTTTCATTACTTTATTCATATTAGTCTTGAAGACTTCTACTTGTTCAGGTGATTTTTCTTCTAATTTTGCTACTAATCTGTAGAGAGAGATAAAGGTTATAAATTTCAACACTTAGAAAACGATTGGTGATTATAAAAAAGTTAATATTTTAAGCATAATGTTAGAAACATTGTTATGCAATACATTATAACGGAATGATTGCTTAAAAAAAATGTATTCATGGTAATTTAGCATGAATTGCTCTGAATATTACACGGCATAATAATATCCAGTATTAGTACATGCTTAAATTTTTGAATTATTTCACATTAATATTTTTTTTAAATTAAAGAAATCCCGATGAGATTTAAATCCAGTTATAGAGGTCAGTAGGTCAGATAATTCAAATAAGTGCATAACAACATCTTTTTTTTAAATCTTTATGCAATACATGCATCTAAATATAATCAAGCAAAAGTATATTCACAACTCGAAGTTTGTTTAACACCGCATTACACTTAAATTAACCTTGACCTTCAGCACTAATTCATAAGAAAAATATTTGTTAAACATTTCCAAATTCCTCACTTACTTTTTCATATAGTCCTTAAGATAAGATGTGTAGGATTTCTTGTCACCGAAGGCATGTGTCTCGACTAGTCTGTGATTTAAAACTACATCCACTCCAGATTCGACAGCTTCATCCGCTACCTCATCGGCCTCCTCAGCGGATGGGTTAAATCCGGCGATTTCTATACCGCTTTGCGTCCTTTGGATAAATTTACCATATACTTCGTAAACAACTTCGTCGACTAATTTCATTTTATAGGTGTCTGAGAACATTTCATCTCCTGCAAAATAAATACATTGTATACAATGACAGTAACCTACAAAATCTTTACACGGTAATTTAAACAAAAAAGAAATAAAAGGAAACTCAAATCTGAATCAATTAAATCTGTTTTTACATCGAACAAAGCGTATGTTTATCGAATAAATACAAATTTGACTATCAAAGGTGTAGGATGACAGATGGTATTTGAGAAACGATAAATGCTAAATATTACGTTTGTGGAGCATAAAAACGAGTTAGATAAGAAGGTATGGATTATTTAAAAACGCCTTACCGGTGAAAAGGTCTTTGTAGATCCTCATTTTAGCGGATGTTTAGGATTTTTCGAGTTTTAAAATGATGTCCGCACCAATACTGTCGGAAGACACCACAAAAAGGTTGAGGAATTCGGTTGGATTTTCTATCTTACCGACTGCGCAGGCTCGCCAACTATGAATCATTAAAATCTGAGGATGGCAGTTTATATAGGGAAATCCTTAATTAATATGATTGTTATTATTTATTATTCATTACTATGTTCTAAGTATTTGTAATTAAGTTAATGAAGCATTGATATTGAGAGATTCAAATTATATTAAAGCAGGTAATATCATTTATAAACAGCCATATAAATACTAATTACTACCTAGTATTCTTCTAGTCTAGTATGTACTACTTAAAGTAAATTATCCTTACCTGGTACCTAAAATAATTTTGAAGAATAGTCAATCTGATAATCAGCTGATTAAGCAAAGTATTAAAGATAATATGGATTATTCTCTCTAAGGGTTCATTATAGCACTTTACATGCATAGTTACAGCTACAATCAAACAGAAACCTCACATAGAAAGAACACATTTATTCTTCTAGATAAAATATAATTAATTAATAGAATTATTAACACAGCTGTGTCATTATAAAAGGTCCGCACATCTATAAATAAATTAATTAATCTTGAAAACTTGTGTTCTATAGAAGCCACAATTACATCTCAGACAGAATATTGCTCTTTTCAGCTAGTGAGATTTGGAACTATCATTATTATTCCATCCGACAACAATTAAATAATTTATTTTCCAAGAAAGCAGCTAATGCATTTTGAGGATTAACTGGGCTCAAACCTAAAATAAAAACCGATTTTTCTATTATGCGGTTTGTTTAATTTGTACAATGTGTTATATACGTGGCGAAACGCTTCCTTAAGATTAGTAGGATTTTTCTGTACGATTTTCAACCAAATTCAAAATAAATCGGAAAAATAAATTTATCATTGCAATATTATAATAATTTGAATATTAAAATTGTGTATACATAAACTTTAAAGATTGTAATAGAGGATGGAAATAAGAGATTTTTGTCTTTGTTTATTGAGAATTATCTCTGCAAATTTAGAAGTTAATTTTGACATATGCTCGATACCCCTTCCAGGTGTATTTATTTAATTATATGTTTCATAAAACGACTGCAGAAACGTTTTCTTTTTTGGGAAATATTATTGAACGTATGCATTTTCATTAAATTTTGTATATCGAATAAGAACAAAGAACTTGGTTTAGTACAATAAAGTTTTGTATTAGTATAAAGATTGAAATTCCTTTTATTTTGTATGTCAATTTTCCCTATTTTTCTGTTTTGATGATATTTCCAAGCATTTTTCTGAGAAAATATTATTTAGTGATAAACGTTGAAAGTACAAAATAACGTTTCATTATATTTGTAATTTGAATATACCTATATTAGGCCTGTACATAGAAGAATCACAAACTAGTCAAAGCCAATCATATACTGTGAAATCTATTACATATATGGTGAAATCAACCAGAAAACTATTTCGATTTTTTTTATCCAATCGAATCGCGTTCAACTTAGGGTATGTTCCGTGAATCAACAATTTTTACCGAAATCGTGGTTATTCATTCCGTGAATAAAAATATTCCTGAAAAAACAGTATTAACGGAACACGGTTTCCTGAAAAACGTATTCATAAAAATAACCAATGGAACCGCGCCACAACGTTGGTTTCACTGGTTGTTCGCTCTTATATTGAGGTTAGGTCTAAGATAGCGGTGAGGAGAGTATCAGAATTTTCATCAATTAAATTTGTTTAGTCGAGAAAGGAGTTGCAAAAGATGGTAAGATTTGTTTGAAGTTAATCTTAATAATTATACTATACTATTTTGATTCATAAGGAAGGTCAATTATATTCATGTCAGCACTGCTCAATGCAATTGGGAAATTTTGAAGAACTTACAGCTAATACACATATTTGCTTTAATAATTATAAACACATAGCAATTAATGAAGATACTTTACAAGTACAAGGTGTTGAAGAAGTGGATGACAATTCTGAATCTACAGATAATAAATGTAGTATGTGTAGTGCAATATATAATTTGGAAACAAGAATAATAAGTTTATTTCAGCTATAAATAAATGGACTGAAAATGAAGTGTTCACATTAATAAATGTTTACTCTGAACACCAAGCTAATTTTACCTCACCTTTATATAATAGTAAACAAGTATGGACAAAAATTAGCAAGGAATTAAAAGAAAACTATGGAATAGAAAAAACTCCACAGAAATGTGACGAAAAGTGGAGGAATTTGAAAAAGTCATATGAAAAAGTTGTGAAACATAATGCAACAACTGGAGAAAACAAACAACGCTGGGTATTTTTTAATGTAATAAGAATTTTGATGAAATTATTACAATATGCTAATAACTTACATATACACTTTATAGGCGCTATATGATGTTTTACATAAAAATCCTAGCATAAATCCTCCTGCCACATTATCAAGCTCGGGTTTGGAAAAAATACGTGAAGATTTATCCCCTGCACCTAGCTCTTGTTCATCTATTGCTAGTGATGGTATGGTAATGTATGCCTACTGTATTAATAAGATATTAAAAATATAATCCCAGGCGACGGACAGCTTAAAGCAAAAAGAAAAAAAGAAGACAAAGACGCGGCAAAAGAACGAAGACACCGAGAGAGATTGGAACAGAAAGAAAAAATGTTCAAATGGTTTCAAAATTATCTTCAGAAGCAAGATGAAAAATAAAATAAAATATCAATCATGTTTCCATGTTATATGATTATGAGTTTATATTTAGTTTTGTATAGATCAGAAGGTTTAATAAATAAATAACAAATTTATTCTAGTTTTAAGTCTTTTATTAACAAAAAATATATATTAATTTTATTCTTGTATATTTAATTGCTGACATATCTGGTCCCTCTTCTGTTGGCCCAATCTTCTTTGTTCGTCCTGCATCATATGTACTATGTTGTCATCATCTGGAACATTGCATATAGGATTATCCAGTTCTAGGATGTCGTTTTGCAAAATGCATAAATTATGCAGTATGCAACAAGCTATGATATATCTTGGTATCCATCCAATCGACCTCACATCCATAAATTTCAATATTCTGAAGCGTCCTTTGAGGAGAGCAAATGCTCTTTCAATTACTGTTCTTGCACAAGAATGTATATAATTATAATTTGTTTGTTCTCTAGTCAATTGTCCATATTCTTTGAAAGGAGTCATTAAAGTAGGCATACAGGGATATGCTTTATCGCCTACTAGATGGCTATTATGAGGAAATTTTTCTGGGATTTGTGTTAAATATTTCCATACCTCACTGTTCCTCAAAACTGCAGCATCATTCTTGGAGCCTACTTCTCCAGCATAACAGTGAGTGAAAACCATTTTATTATCACAAATGGCCTGCAGAAAAGAAAAATGTTACAGAAATGATTCACTAGACTTACAAGATGTTTTACCTGCAATATTACAGCTGCGAAGTTTTTTCTGCATATATATGCCAAGCCATGATCCTTTGGTTGTGGTATTGGTATATATGTACCATCAATGGAACCGATAGTTCCAGGAAAACCCATTCTCTGAAATCCATTAATCACGTCTTCCGCATACTCTCCTGTTGGCCATTTTATATATGTAGGACTTAATTTCAAAATAGCTTTACATACACGCCTTACTGTACGCAGCCCAGTAGCTCTTCCTATCCCAAAACGACTGCATATTGATCTACAAATATAATACATATTAATACAATATTGTTTCCTACAAGTTTATGCATAAATATCTACCTGTAGGAATCAGGTGTTGCAAAATACCATATTGCAATTAATAATTGCTTATATGAATTTATTGATTGTCCTCCACGATCAATGATACAAGTAGATATGTCATTTTCTATTAATTTTAAAATTTCGTTTACTGTATTTCTTTTCATTCGAAAATGTGTTTTAAATTCAATCTCATCCATTTGTTCTATGATTTTTAAGAAATTATCTTTAGGTCTCTTGGCTAAAAAATACTATAATATACTATATACTATAATACTATATACTATATATATAATCTAGATATATATACTTTTAACTCACACAATATCTCATCATCGCTACTACTGCTGCTGCTGGACATTATATTCTCAGTTAATAAACACCAACTTTGTATTTTTTGTACTTTACTTGTCATTATTCTGTATAAATATGTAGTAAATTCTATGAGAAACCAGAGCATTAAAAACAAAAAAAAAAACCGAACTGTTCCGTTATTTCCAAAGAATTTCAGCAACCTCTAAGTAACCACCAAGTAACCGTAACCTAACCATAGGTTACAAATTGTTGTATCATGAAACACGCCCTTAGTATGGATGCAAGTATCTCTCATACTTAAAGCGTTCCCCCATTCCTACTTCTATGGTTTTGCTGCATAGTGCATTGTATAAATAGAACAGACCTATGGTAAAATCTTCACCCTTTGAAAATTCTATAGATGGAGCTGTAGTTCCCGCTTTTTCCCCACCTCAGCTGCGTGCCGGCGTGTTTGTGTGTGTCATTTGTCATTCGGCGTCAGTAAATTGAATGTTTTTGTGCACGTGTTGCATTTAATACGTTTTATATAGAAAATAGTAACAATGACCGACGATTTGGACAATAAAATCATACGGCAAATCGAATATTACTTCGGTGATATCAATTTGCCGCGCGATAAATTTTTACAAGAGAAGATAAAAGAGGACGAGGGTTGGGTTTCGCTTGACGTGCTCCTAACCTTTAAGAGATTAGCCAGTTTAAGTACAGATCAAGATGTTATCGTAAAAGCGCTGGAGAAATCCGAGAATAAATTGGTGGAAGTCAGCGAGGATAAGAAGAAAGTACGGAGGAATCCTGAACAGGCACCGCCAGAATTAAATGAAGAGCGACGCAAAGAGCTACAAGCAAGGACAGGTGAGTTGATTTATTTTGCTTGTTTGACACTTTATTGCCACACACACAAGTTCCAGAGCCATATTATTAGAGATAATTATAACTATTGCAGATAAGAAAATATTTAATTAAGTAGGTTTTAAATATTAAACTCCCTAGCTAGATTTGATTTATAGAATCGGGGATTAAAGAATTATAATGTATATTTTCTCTTTCAATCGTGTTAACAGTTTTACTGTATTTTTATTAATGAGCTCTTAGCATTTAATACGATTAAGAAGGCACTTTTTTTTTAAGAAAAATAATGGAAGTACATTAAAATTTATAAAGCATGGATTTCATATACTTCTTTTCTGAGGCAAGGATTTTCTTGAGTTCCACAAGGGTTGATACTGAGTCCGTCATTGTTTGCTATATGGACTTGTGTTGCTAAAGTTTTTAACATATAAAATTTCCTCTTATTAATTACAGTGTTTAGTAGAAAAGCATTATTTAATGATTTCACACTGTAATAAGTGCACTAACTGGAACTTTATGTATATAATTTTGTAGGTATTTTAAGATGACCTTTATCTCACTTATATTTTTGTCTTAGTGTGTATAAATTGTCCTTGATCTGGGCAGCTTTTTAAGACTTGTTTCCCTTTTTCTTTATAGCATATGCTAAGGGTTTTCCGAAAGATGAACAATTGGACGCCATAGTAAGCTTCTTAGAGTCACATGGACCTATAGAATCTTGTGTTAGACGTACATACGTGAATAATGCAACAAAAGAAACAGTATTCAAAGGGTCATGTTACATCATCTTTAAGGATGTGGAATTATGTAAGAAATTCATCGAGACCGAAAGTATCAAATATAAAGACGTAGAGTTACAACGACAGTTCCAGGCCGATCACATAAAAGAGAAGAACGAAGAGATAGAAAACAGGAAAAGCTCTCGAAAACAAAAAGAAGAGGCAAAAGCCGCCAAGGCCAAAGAAGCGAACAAAATGGACTTTCCAAAAGGGACGATCTTACATTTCACTGGGATTACTGCAGAACAAACTTTGACGCGAGAAGAGATCAAAGAGAAAATTGTAGAATCCTGCGAGATGGAGCCGGCATTCTTGGAATATAGTAAAGGCAATACAGAAGGTCACATCAGGATGAGGAAAGAGAACGACGCATTCGAGTTACATAAGAAACTAACCGATGGAAAGCTGGAGATTGGCGAAATCACGTTGACGATGAGGGTGTTGAAAGACGAAGAAGAAGCGGAATATTTGAAGAAGAGTGCTCAAGCCGTCAACGAAATGAGGAAAAGGAAAAGTCGCAAGAGGAAAGGGAATTTTAAAAACGATAGTAATAAGAAGAGGAAGAATTAGTTCTTCTGTAACGATAATAAAGATTTAATTTTAAATTTGTATGCAGCGTGTTTGCATAGAGTTAAGTTAAGTTTTATGTTGTGTTAACAGAATATAGATATTAGAAACTTTTGAAGATATTATGCTTTAAATAAAAGTGGTTCTGAATGAAATTGTTTTCTTTTTTTTATGTGTTTTACTCCTAATTTGAGTTATCCTGCTTATCATTACGCTACAAATTGTTTTTAGAATAAATACGTTGATATTTGATTAAAATAAATCTGCAACTAGTTTTCGTTTTACTTGAACATAGTTAAAAATAAAGTACAATATTATAATTTACAAATATGTGCTACATTTTATTGTCAATTTTAAATAGTGACATGTGTGAATGTAATTCGGTTTTAATTCAATAAACATTAGGGCTTAGAAGGGATTCAAGACTCAAATCATTTAAGAACCAGTACCTAAATTTATGCCAGTTTTATTTTAAAAGGTATATAGTAATGAAATACATAAAAAAATTAAGAATCGGTGTTCGCCTACCGCGAATTCAGTCATATATCACATTGCAAGTAGAGACATCAATTTTCTTCTATTTATGGAAAGTGTTGAGGGAATTGTACCCGCCAATAATATTGTACAAATCAAATTTATACAGCGTCGGTAAAGTAGAAATCAAGTTTAGTTCTAAGAATTTGTTTGGAAATTATACTATCAATATGTAGATGGCACCAGCTTTAATTCGTAGAATTGCTTCACTCGCAAGAAATTTGAATGTTTGATACCCTTACATTTTAGTAGTTTTCCTGTTTGAGACCTTGCAACGATGCTTCTGAATTCAGTACCACATAAAAATGTTATTATCTCTATGGTTATTACAGGTAGATGGGTTTTATTTAATAAAGAAAAGTTTTGAGTTACAAAAGATTAATTTATTTTTAAGAAGACAGATGAAACACATAAATATTATTTTCATATATTATAATAATTCACACTTTACACTAACATATGATGCAACTAAATTTGTGAGTTATTAGAATGTTTAATTTAATAATAAATTGTCACAACTACAATTTTTTTCCATCTATTCTTATACAATATTTAATCAATTTAATACAAAAAAATAACCTTATATACTAACATAATTTTAATAATTTTGTGTATATTTACGTATATGTAAACTTTTTCAATTATAAATTATGTTGGGCAACCCCTGAATAATAATGTGTAAATAAATACAAATACCAAAAAACCATTGAAATTCGCGAAACCGTCTCAAATTTTTGAATTAAAATATCAATAAATTAAATATATATATATATATATATATATATATATATATATATATATATATTTAAGTTGGTAGAAGTCTTGAAGAATCCATGAAGATGTGGCAGTTATTAACCTCTGGACAAGTCGCACAGATAAGGAAAGAGCGTTGTATACGCGCAGGTAACGAGGCTAACGTGCACTGAAGAGCGGTAACGGGGCAGTTCGCTGCGAGCACCTACCACCTTTGCAGAGTGGTATTACCAATGCCCTACCCACGCACCTCCCCTTCGTAAAGGGGCCTTCGCACATCCACCAAGTCGCCACCGCGAAACACTACAGTCCAGTCCGATTGACTTGGAATGACCTGAGATTGTCTAACCGCCAGTCGATGATGTAGTAGTTGGTAGAAAATAAAAACAGGGGTATGATGTCTAAGCAACTTAATGCTTGTCAGACTGCCCCCCGCCGGCTCTAATCTCCCCCCTAATCATCATCATGATCCCGGAAAAATCCAGTCACAATTGACCAGGACGAGATTCGAACCCGCGGTAACCTGTTATAGTCGAGGCCCCAAGTGAGACCTTAAGGAACCCGGCTATCACAGATTTCGATAATAATAGTAATAATAAATAAAATGAATATCAGTAAAACGCGCACCCCCACCCTCTTTTTTAAACACTGTAAAATAAATAATAACAATATTTAACCCTGAAACAATATTATAGACGTACATATACACTTACAAACAATTGCAATTAACTAAAAGCTTTTATTTGAATCTTTGAAATGATTATTATATATTGAATCATTTTAATAGTTTTTACCATAATATACCTACAAATCTTATTGAGTACCTTGCATATCTTTGTGTAATTAAATAAATATTTATCAATATTTCGGAAAACCCCTTAATAATACCGATCGAAAATAAATAAAAATAAGAAAATAATATTCACATAAGTACACTTTTTCTGAAATATGCGTACATATTACAGAAAACCCGTAGCCAATTCAGCTTTTTCTTAGTCATTTTCGTGTTCAGCACATTGAATTCATTAAGAAATGACTATTTTCAGCTTGGAAGCATGAACTTTTCGAAAATTTGTTGCCCAGTGTTATTAACAGAATTTATTGTAAAAATTAACAATTCCCGATAAAAATACTATGGCCGGAGAGTACAACAGAAAAAGTAACTGTAGATATCCGTATCTTATGTATAGTCACTATTAATAACTACACAATCATAAAGACATTTTGGACATTAATTACTTTTTCACTGAATGTCTCAACCATTGTATACGATGAAATAAATCACTGCACTTATACTTATTCGCAATTTATTAACGTAATAATCAAAATCCAGTGATGGGTGGAGACTGTGGCTTGAAAACTGTAACAAAAATCCAAACGAAGAAATGAAAAAAATCCCTTACCACAAAAAAGTGGAGTGTGGTAAGGGATTGTTTTCATTTCTTCTTTTGGATTTTTGTTATAATAATCCAAAGCTTGAAAATGGTGTTCGGCGTGCAATATCGAACAATAATGGCTTGATCGGTAAAACATCAAACCGAAAGGAGCCGAAATAGTACTAATACACATAATGATACGGTTGAGTCGAAAGACGATCCCGCACGATTAATATAGACAACAAGTGCGCACCACGCTAAAACCGAAAATTCCTGGCGCTCTATTGCCAACTTGTAAATAATATATATGTCAACATTATACCAAAGATTGCCCAACATTGTGCCGATATCAACTTTTATACATTTAAAACAATACTTGTGGCCCAATGTTGGATAGACGTAACAAAGTGCAATGTGTATACTATAGTATTGGTGTAATGTTGGAACGACATTCATTAACGATGCTCGATATCGGGCCAACATATCAGACATTGGTCCGCATATTGGCCAAATGGTGTTTGTTGGGTTAATAATAAAGTGATTATTTTGCATGTATAACACTGTAAACAGAAGATATTATAGATTTCCAAATATCACCAACACTATTTATTTGAACAAAGTTATAGTTTAGAATCGCTAATTTTTCAAAGATTGTTTTAATTGAAACATATATAGAGAAGGTTGCTATATTATTGGGAATGCATAAATAAGCTTTGTTTATCCATAGTATACCTATATAACCGAAAAGTGAAACTATGTATTTATGCAGCACATCTCGAAGTAGTTATAGAGATTCTAGTGAAAGTATAAGGAAGAGTTATTCTGTGATCTTTGCAGAAAAGTGAATGTTTAAACTATTACATGCTTTTGAAGTAATCTTATCAATGGTAATGTTATTTTTTTGTTGGCGCTAAAATTTAAACATATCAATCCAATAAAATCACATAATTAACGCTGACAAACGTTATTATGTAACGCTTAAGGTGGCCAATTATCCAAATAGATACTTTTCATTGGATCTCGCGGAAAATTCGCAGGAATTAACACCGGCTCGCACCTATGCGATCGCAGTAACCTTGTGCGATTTCTACCGGCACGATCTGTCGTTCCCAAATGAAAATAACAGTCTCCTCCAACGGAATAATGCAGCAACGGACGAGAGAAAGTACATCTGACGTCTGCACGCTCAACAGAAGCGGCACGACAACAAACAGTACAGTGTAAAACATGCGAGGATAACACGCATCTATCATACATTATTCGGGCGTCGCGATGGTGTTCCCTAGACGATTCACCGACTTCCGGTATTCCAGATTGAAGAGCGACGAGCCGGCGTCGTACTGTTTGAATGAGGATCACGAACCGATCGACACACATTTCCTGGTAAGCGAATCGTTTCGGAAAGTGAAACGCCATTAGAATGCAACTTTACTTTTGAATTTCAAATCCTGCTGTCTACGTGATCTGATTAGGAAAATTAATGGATCATAAAACGTCTCTTTGTAATCACACAATCGCCGTGCGTCGCTAAAACACAGTACAAGTAAAAGTTTGTCGAATTTGAATAAATCGTGTATTGAATTTTCATTTGGGTATTTTACTCAAGATGGCGCTGCAGTTTTGACGTATTTGGCATTTACTTTTGTGTTTATATTCTTCAAACAATAATAAAACTGGTTTTAATTAGTTTCGTGCGTTTATTTGTCTACATAATATAAGTTTAAACAGAGAAAAATAGTTTTCTATACTTATGATTTACTTGTCCGTCAAGGCATGTTCCATAAACAATTCGGTATAAATTACATGATGTCTGTTTTATTATAAGACGCACGCGCTGTCATGATGGTGTTGAAAACGAAGCTTTCTATATAACAACGTCTATCTTCAGGATATATGTAACATTTTCGCAATTTAGAAACTTTATAAAACGTTTATTTTGTGTTTGTTATTTACGTTGATCTAATAAAACATTGAGCTCCAATTATATTTAAGAAGGGATAGATGTTTCTCCGTAAAAAATGAACTCATGTCATGTTTACCGGCATTCAACGTTTTTTTTATACACATATATTTATGTACTGTAAGAATACGCATATATATATATATATATATATATATATATAAATGGTTTAGCTTCGTTTGTGGTAAAACATGGTATTCCGTTTTGTAAGTACAAATTTTTTGTTTTTATTTATTTTAATTTTGTTGATAGCTATACATAATATACAAAAGTCTCTTGCCCGAACGTAATATAGGCGATTAATGTGCAAATTAGAAAAATACTGTAAAAAACGTGTTCCACAACTTGTACTCGCATTACATAAACGTCATTGTGACACTTGTCACACATCTTTTCTTCGAAAAATAATTTAAAGAAATCTGTTGGATATTCAGCTAAGTGTGCCTCCTATGGAAGTAATTTTGGGTTACAATTTGTTGTCATATTGTATCTTGGAACAGTTATTGACCAGTGATGCGTTTTTCTTTTCTTCGGTGTTTCAATTAGTTCCCGATAAAAATACTATGGCCGGAGAGTACAACAGAAAAAGTAACTGTAGATATCCGTATCTTATGTATAGTCACTATTAATAACTACACAATCATAAAGACATTTTGGACATTAATTACTTTTTCACTGAATGTCTCAACCATTGTATACGATGATGAAATAAATCACTGCACTTATACTTATTCGCAATTTATTAACGTAATAATCAAAATCCAGTGATGGGTGGAGACTGTGGCTTGAAAACTGTAACAAAAATCCAAAAGAAGAAATGAAAAAAATTCCTTACCACAAAAAAGTGGAGTGTGGTAAGGGATTGTTTTCATTTCTTCTTTTGGATTTTCGTTATAATAATCCAAAGCTTGAAAATGGTGTTCGGCGTGCAATATCGAACAATAATGGCTTGATCGGTAAAATGCAAATTAGAAAAATACTGTAAAAAACGTGTTCCACAACTTGTACTCGCATTACATAAACGTCATTGTGACACTTGTCACACATCTTTTCTTCGAAAAATAATTTAAAGAAATCCGTTGGATATTCAGCTAAGTGTGCCTCCTATGAAAGTAATTTTGGGTTACAATTTGTTGTCATATTGTATCTTGGAACAGTTATTGACCAGTGATGCGTTTTTCTTTTCTTCGGTGTTTCAATTAGTTCATTTTGAAGTCATTCTCTAAGTACTGATAAAGGTATGTTACTCTCTTCATCACTGTTTGCATCTTCGTACACAATTTCACATGCTTGGCGTAAAATTGCTCCAGGCAAGTTATTTATATTGCCCGCTTCTTCTTGGTCTGATCTATCGCTGTCTTCATCAGCTTCAGCTAATGCTTCATGAGGCTCTGGCGGTATAATATAAACTGTAGCGCTTTCAGAGTTACGGCTTCGGCTTTCAACGTAGATGTCCTCAATTTTTATAATGTCCAAGAGTTCATTTAAACTTAACCTAAAAAGCAAGTTATTGGTATTTCATGCACTTAATAAAATAGTGTATTACAAAAAACCTAAACTTATTACAGAGTTATATCTATTATAGATATAAAAAATAATGATGTTATGATATATTTATTCTGTTATTTAAATTTTAAGTTGCCATAGTAACCAGAAAAAAATCAAATCACCCGTCATTTCTAGTCGAATATAATCCTGGATGCATTTCAATGAAAAATACAGTCAAAATGTTCAGTAATACAGATCTTTTACCAAGCACAAGCAAATCACGTGTTCTAAAACTACAATTAACGGTCTAATCACCTCCACTTCATTATATACAGTTATTATCATAATAAAAATCAACGTCCGTTTAAACGGCCAATATGCACTAATGGGTTAAAGCATTTTATACTAAAATTTGTACATTTAAAGAAACTTTGGGAGAATACAAACCATTTCCATTTAGCCCAATTGACTCTATTTTTTATTTTAGAACCAACATTTTTTAAATATATGTATATGTCTTAAACAATGTGTTACATTTTAATTACTTTTCCGTACATTTCCGTATAAATATAACAAACATATCACAAAAACCGAGAAGTCGTTAAATTTATGATGTATTAAGTTAATTAACATGCGGTACTGATTAAAACAATCGTTTCTCGGATTGGGAATTTTTATTTCTGCCATTTTTGTGCTATATAGAACTTGCGCCGCATAATCACCAGAAGCTAGAAAAAGAAATGCTACTAATTAAAACTGTACGAGTGTGAAATTAGCATATTTTATCCATGTCAGAGTGTATATGCGACAACATGATACGTATGGTTTACATATTCAACACTAGACACTAGGCCACATTTCAGACGCTATGTAAAAGATTTGTTCAAGATACATTTTGATGATAGATGTAAAACATGGAACTGCATAGTTTTAAATATGCTGTGACTAATAAGAGAACCGACTAATTATAAACAGCAACGATAAAGCTGATTTTATCAGGTAGGACTGTTGTACATTTATTAGCTGTGTATAGTGTAAGTATTTAGCTAATATTATAAAATCACAAAACAAACAGAACTTATTGTGCAAATAAGAATAATTTAACCATTTATAAGATTTTGGCACACATATAAAAAGGATTTCTTAAGTCAAAAAAATATTTTTGTCCGGTTTTCCTTGGTTTAGGTAGTACAGGAGGATGATTTTAATAGGTACTAAAGTCTTTTAATTTTCTTTATGTATGTATCAAGAAGAATTTTTTTAACCAGTATACTTCAACAAGTTTTTGGCGTAACTCTTGCAAGGAAGCTGAACGCGTGGCATACACTTAAGATGTCCCCAGAGCAAAAAATCAACATTGAGAGAAATCCTTGTAGTAAAAACTTACATGGCGCAGTACTAACGATTTTATAGAAATAAGTAATACAAACAAGTAGGCTCTAACGTACACGTTTATCATTTAATACTAGCCGTTGTAAGAAAAGTTCACAGCTGTTTGTAGGATCAATTTCGTTTGAAATAGTAACACAATTTTGTTAAAATTTGTATATATTTGGAAGTAGCAAAAAATTGATACTCTATTGTAGGAAAACTTAGCACACATTCTGTAATTATTTCACAATGTCAGTATATGCTTTTACTAGTACCTTACTGTGATATCTACCATTGAACAACAATGTGCCAATAAAGCAACAAAATCATATAATAAAAAAGACTATATGTTTAAAACCCATCCTATTTCGTACTTAAAAATATACATATTAATATCAGGCAATTATAATTCGTAATAAAAATAGTCTTCTATACGCTTAATATGCATACATATTAGAATGTCTGGTGAATAAATATTTGATACATTCTTTATTTTAATAAGTTCGACATTTTCTACAGTGTACGTTGAAATTAATAATTTAAATCAGTTTTTTTTTATATTTATAGTTGAAGAGATTGTTGTTTTTAATTTGGCTATATATTCATATACAATATTTTCTATCATTGTTCGACATGGAATGGGCGAAAACAGATATAACGGGGGTAGCGCTGTTTTGCGCATCCCCAATAACATTTACATAACGCGCCAATTTGTATTGACATGGTCATCGACGATTGGCGTTCTTGATCACGCGGCACTGAAATGCACATGTGTAGTTCACTGCAATTATCCTCCCTTTTGGTTTTACCTGTGTTAGGTGCGCTTGTGAAGAATAGTGCTCTCTTGATGTTTTAATATATATACTTCCCAATTTATTTATTACAAACTTACTATATTCCTGTGGTAGATTCAGTTAATAAACCGTCTTCAGGCACTTACCTAGTGATGTAATACTACTAATAGTCAATTGTCAATGGAAGCAAATGTGAAAATTACCGAAAGTAGAATACAATTGTCGATTGCAGCAATGAAATGAAACTTTAACGATAAATTATAGAATTAATGATAAAAATATTAGAAGTGCTACAGGCGACTGAAACATTTTAATACTGCAAGGTAGACATTTTACATACTACTTAGATAAGAGTCACAATAAGATATAGTACAAATTATTGCAAATATATAGTAATTTGCATAAGTATGTACTAAATATATTAATTGTAGGCGAAATTTATTTATTTGGAATGTGGCTGGTTATTAAAATAAAAGATTTAAATTTTTAACGTTTCGGCTTCTTTATTCATTATTTAAGCCTTCATCAGAACTGATTGTATACGTTATCGCACAAAGGGTCAAAACACATAAAACTAACAATAACAATTTTTTTTTATACACGTTAAAAGAATTATAAACGACGAATAAATTACAAACATTATAGACAAACAAACGTATACTTTTACAATTACATAAATATATTAATACACAAGTTGAAACTTATCCACACAACAATGTAATATTAAGTTATATATCTTTTGCGGATGTTTCAATGAAGGTAAGTAAAATTTATTATAAAATTATAATAATTTAAAATACCGAGTGGAATAAATATTACTACAACAGGTGTTAATTTATGCTCACCAGTATATAGAAAAGTCACACAAAATTGTATCCAATTTTACAATAAATACTACTTTATCTTACAACGTTGTTGAAAGAAAACTAACTGTTCATTCTTGTTTTTCATACAAATTGTAAGAATTAATACTACAAACTTAGTGCTACAATTTGATGGTAAACATTGCTATAAATTGTACTTGTCCCTATATGTACTATACAATGTGTAATATAAATGCTGACAATTGTAGTAAAATTTCCTAGGTTTTTCTCCCTGTGAAGTGAGGCTCATTTCAATTTAAATGGCCTGTATAAACAATGCCATTAGCTATTAAAATTCAAAAAATAGAGGACACCATTACCATTTAAGGGTAAAAATAAAGGTAAAGGACAGAACAGTAAAATAAAGGACGTACATCGTCACCGTATCTATAATGGAGATAATCTCCCTAAAGATTTCATTCTCAACGTGAAACACGCTTATAAGTGTATAATAATATATTTTGTTTCCTTGACGCTAATTTTAGCAATAATAAAAATAAAAACATTAACTCTTCGCACGCCAAATTTTTCGTGTAGGCGCACCTCATTCATTTACCATTTTATTTCAATAAAAACGCGAGGTATTTTTATTGTTTAGAGCACGCGACGACTCACTTTTTGCCAAGAATTTGTAACAGCCTGATTTTGACAGGCAGAAAGCCCGGAAGAAGTTTAATTCGGTAGAACACGGTAATTCGTTTGAAATTGCCCACATCGGTATCTCATCCGAGATTAACTTCCCGATAATATCTCGATAAACAGCGTCTGAATCTTTATTACTTCCGGTTTACTGGTGTAGAAATGTCAGTATGGGTCTGTAACAAGCACGTGTTTCCCACGCCCTCTGGTGGAAGTTGCGAGAAGGAGAAGATTGCGGTTTTTCGTCAGACAAAGGAGGTAAGACGGTGTTTTTTAAATGATGTTTGGATTTTTTCGTGTGGTTGTGTACTTTTGTATGCGTTAAGGTAACTAAAATACATCTAAGAATAACCACAAAATAAATGTATTTCCGTTTTTATGTTCCTGTGATTTCCATCTGGATTTTATCTCAGTTATTTCACTTCAAAGGTTCGAAATCCTCTTTTGATTATCTCTTATCGTGTTATTCCACATTTTCGAGTGCTTTTGCTTTCTCGCGATGAACCGACAAATCCGGGGTGTTGTAAAAGGAGGATACACAAAATCTGCCAGACAAAATGTCCTTGCACAGCCAGATCTCGCAGATATCCGGCTTTAGTATATTCTTTGCCTATTACGAGATGTTTACAGTTCTGTTCGTAAGAGTTCACGGTTTTGTTATCCGTTTGAAATGAGGCGTCTGCAAAGGAAGAACGTTGTCTTTTGCTTTCTGATTCATCTATTTTCGATGAGTGAAGCCTGTGGCACTTTCAAAGGGATTGCCACGTGAAATTGTACAGGAAATTCAACGCGATTTTAATGAGATGAAACTCAGCGGTGTTATTTTAGAAATTTTGTTGACGTAATGTAGGGTAAATATTCTTTCTTCTCCTCAGAATGTTTAAAGGAAGTTAAACAATTTATATGCTGTGATAGGTAGGTTATTATATATTAATTATGTATTTTATAATATTGATTCGATCTTATTTTTGTTACTGCTATTAATCAGTAGTTAGTAATTTAATAAATTAGTTATAGATGTCTATTTCAGAGCATAAATATAGCAATAGAATAGATAAGAGCTTTGTAAAACAACTGTTGACTCAACTTGTCTAGATTTGGCGAATGGAAAGCAGTTTTAGGCTGCAGATTTCGACAGGCAAATTCTTTGTAAAAGTATCTAGCTAAAGTTAGGTTATGTAATATTACAATCCCGTTTGTAAATATGCATAGAACATAATATACTTATATTGTGGCTTACGCCAAAGTAGTATGAATTCCGTAGCCATCGTGGTAAACAATTTTTTATATATACTTACGTATATGTGCACAAAAACCTAATTGATTGTAATGAGGACATGTGTGCTGCCATCTATATATTTGCTCGTTAGTGATTCAAAATATGTTTGCAGTACTGATTTTTCGTTGAACTTTAACGACGCGAAAATGAATAAATATACATACATCGTTAAATACAAATATCTATTATCATTCACGTTTGCTTTTATAGTTAATATTATTAATAATACTTGAATAAGATGGAAAATCACTGTTATTATTTGTGGAAACAAAATTTACATTCATACAATTCCGATCGGCTGCTTTGTTTGTCCAACTATATATTAATAGCGATTCTTTCTCTCGAAGAAATAAAGAAATCCGACGTCATATAACCATTTACTTTAACATTACGGTAATACACAAACTACAAATATATTTTATATACCCTGTCGAGGCATATTAATGTGGTTTTTTGGAACACAATTAGGTGTATTGTGTGTTTGTATATGCACAAATGTTTCAACGTTTGTAAATTATGAAAATGCAGCTGCAGGTCACCCTCAGTGGTAAGACTGTATTATTTAACTACTAGATTTATTTTAAATTAGTCACTTACCTAAATATGCCTATAGATAAAACAAAAAGAAGGACCACTGCCACTTCCGTGCGTGCTATGTGCTATCTATCTACAAATTGAACCCATAAAATTGAGCATGCGCGCATTGCAAGTATGTATTTGGTTTCCTAAGTAAAATTCCTAACTGTGGATAAAATGACGATGTAATTTAGTAAAAATCCCTGGGAAAGCATAAAAATTGTAGTAATATTACGTTTTTACGTAGCACTTTTACGTACAATTGAAAAATACTGGTCGATATGTGGGAAATTTCCAAAAGTATAGGTAATTTTGTTAAAAAACGTAAAATTACCCAGTATTTGGTGATTTCCCCCTAAATGTTACTGGAATTTTTAGCAGGAATCCTGGTAAAATTTTTTAGTGTGTGCGAAACAACAATTTAAAAAGCTCCTATATTAGTTTAAAGATATACTATGTTAATGGTAGTGGATAATGTTATATTGTCAAAACAAAAAGAAAAAAAAGAGAAAAACGACTGTCAGTGTGACATACACTCCGCCAAAAAAGTATCGCATAATTTAGTTTTGAATCATAAAAGTATCGCATAATCTTTGTTTGTAGCATAAAGTTGTAAATATACTTTAATGCGCTCTAAGATATAATTTCTATGATTGTTTAAATAAAATACAGGCCAAATAAAAACAAGAACTCATACTTGAGATTTTTATTAAAACAAGAAATTATAATTTTGGAAAGAAAAATGGCATAACAGTAGCTTTTAATACTGAGTATTGCCACCTCTGGCTCTTATGACCGCTCGCATACGGTTTGGCAGAGATTCGATTAACCTCCGTATATAAGCCTGATCCAAATTCTCCCACTCGTCACGGAGAGCATTTGCTAGTCCATGCAGGTCCGCTGGGGCAACATTTTGGGTTCGTATCCGTCTGTGAAGGAGGTCCCACACGTGCTCGATAGGGTTCATGTCCGGACTTACCGCAGGCCAATCTAAAACTGGAATACCAACATCGTTAAGGTATTCCTGGACGATTATTGCAACATGCGGTCGTGCATTATCGTGCATTAACATGAATTCGTTTCCTATAATTGGCGCATATGGTACTACATGTTCTTCTAAAATTTCCGTTATATACCTGTGGGCAGTCAGTGTACCTCTGTCTACTGGTACTAACTCTGTACGACCTGTTAAACAGATGCCTCCCCAAACCATAATAGAGCCACCAGCGAAATTAGGTCTAGGTCTGATATTACACTGCGAATAGCGCTCACCGTCTCGTCTGTACACTGAGATACGCCTATCTGAG
The DNA here is from genome assembly GCA_949128085.1 of Cetonia aurata. Lineage (NCBI taxonomy): Eukaryota > Metazoa > Arthropoda > Insecta > Coleoptera > Scarabaeidae > Cetonia > Cetonia aurata. The sequence goes on along the minus strand of OX421884.1, from coordinate 62,320,422 downwards.
GTATAAAGACCAAATCTTGACTCATCTGTGAAGAGTATATTGGCCCAGTCATTAATGTTCCAATTTACATGTTCTCTGGCAAACCTTAAGCGAGCCACTCGGTGGTTCTTAGTGAGACGAGGGGCTGTTACAGCTACTCTAGCTCTTAATCCACTCTGTCGTAACCTATTCCGAATAGTTTGAGTACTCACACGAGTATTTCTGACTCTAGCCAAGTCGTTCTGCAATTGTCTCGCAGTTACATGTCTTCAACGTAATGCTTGTAGTAGTAAATAGCGGTCATCTTGGCGAGTAGAACATCTTGGACGACCTGGTACAGGTCTTCTACTGTAAATGCCTGTTTCCCTATATCTGGCTACGGCTCTAGAAACACTTGACTGATTGATGTTCATCAAATTAGCAACGTATGCTTGAGATCGTCCATCTTCGATTAAAGCAACTATAGCAGCCACTTGTTCTGAAGTTAAATTGCTCATTTTAGTTTTAAAAGCGTTGGTACAGAACTCTGACTTCGCACTTTAAAATTTGTCCGTATAGGAAGACTTTCAATAAACAACTGAACAAACCTTACACATATGCATTTTTCTAAATGTGTTCTTTTAGAAAAAAAAAAGTAAAAACGCTAAGTTCCATTATTTTGTTAGTGTTTTTATAGTTCACATACACGAGGCAAACTTTTTGTGAACGTATAAAAATATCTTGGTTCATAAATGCCCTTTTTTAGTTTATGCGATACTTTTTTCTCGGAGTGTATTTATAAATACTAAACTACTTGACGTTATAAGCAATCGATGTAGAACATATGTATGTAATTGGACACATTATATACGCATTGTTATCCATAACACGATGACATTATGCGGACTTTTATTGGCTACGCTACCGTCCGTATTTATTTTGTTGTATTTTCGTTTTTCCCTGCTTTCGGAAAAAAATCCCCACCTGTGTTTGCGTCTCGCAAAACGAATGTCCGCCTGCAACCGTACCGGTTTGATCGGCGCTCGGCGCCAGTAGATCATTGTAGCGGGAATAGTTAGGTACTAGCACAGTTCTCGGTTTCAACTTTCGATTGGTTCGGACGCGAACATTTTTATAGTGCGCAACTATTTTTTTTTTTAATCTTTCCGTAATATATATTATTGAAATCGAAATTATCACAACACGATCTTATATTATTCTTTTAATTCTACATGGACTAAGGATATATATTATTTAATTCTTTTACGATCTAAAACAATTTAATAGGAGATAATAATTAAATAAAATCTAGAGTATTAGGTATAATGCCATTCAATTGTCCCTGATTCAAGATTACGACATCCAGTCGACTTAATACGGTTATAAATTGAATAAAAGACAATATAGATGATTGATAACTCATTTTATCGTCTCTCGAAGATAAAATAGATTTAGAGACAGATTCGTTCCAAAGTTGCGATTGTCACATCACTAACAGTGTCCAAGTGAAGTTCTTTCCGGCGATTTGCGTTAAAAAAAAAAGAAGTGGCTAACGATGTGTGTTTAGTATCTAAACTTTGAATCTTTGAAGAAGAGAAAAAACATCTAACACAAGAAGATGCCCACCAACAATCACTCAAACGGGAACTCCTCGAGTTTAGAGATTGCTCAGAGCAACCAGGTGAGATTTTTTTTATCTCCTTTTAACACCGATCTCATACGGAAGATATGCAATATACTTTTAATCAACGTAATGTATTTACGCAATTGCACAAGTCCGTATTAAAATTGAAATATATGTATTTATTAACGCTTGAAGGCTGGATATTAAGGATAAATATAAATATATATTGCTTTCACTTTTCCGCGAAATAACTGATTGTGAGTTTAATTAGCGTCAAGTTTATCAGTAAAAGTGTGCGATTTTGCGGAAATGAATGCTGCAATAAGTAATAAAGAAAAAGCGAATTCTTTTCATGGATGATTTTCTTTCGAATGAGCACTTTTGAATTGGTACTCATAATAATTATTTATAATTCAATTGTTATAAAATGAGATAAGATAAAACTTACCGTGCAAGTGTAATTTATTATACAACTGGTTTTAGATTATGACCACGAAAATGGTAAAATATAAATCCTTATGTTGATGGAGGTAATTATAAAAATGTTTGGTTTGAGAATTTCTTTTTTTAATTTTGTCTGTCATTCATACTCATATAATAAAATTGTACCACGCATTCTAAGGAATGTGACATGCGTCACAAATTCTTTTAAAATATATTATGCAATTAATATACAATGTGTGACGAAAGTAATTAATAATTACTGTAAGTTTTTAATCTGAAGAAATTTAAAAAAATAAGTCTTTTACTAGTCTTGGGTAATTATACCCAAAAACTAGGGCAATTTCAGCCAAAAGTATAATTTTTTTTTATATCATTTTAATATGCGACTTTAAACACATATTAGAATGAAATAAATACAATATTTTTGACTGAAACTTCTTTAGTTTTGGTTACAATTAACCAACCCTGTAAAATTGGAATTTATAGAGCATTAAATCAAATTAACTAAAAAGTCTTGGTAGGTATATGAGATTTAAATAATTCAGATAAAATTTGTAATTCTTCATATAATTTCGAAAAAACCTGTTTATAAATAGTCCCGCATCTGTTATCCACTATAGCGTTTCCTGATAGATAGTTCTCATCGTCTGAAGCGATAGCTGAAGTTCAATTCCTTGACTTTGGTTGGATTGTCAGATATTTGGAATCCAGTAATTGGGTTTTCGAACCTTTGGTGTAACAATAACTATCACACTGACAAAAGTCAATGCTAGGTTTTCCACTATCACCAATGATAGTGGAAAACCTAGCATTGACTTTTGTCAGTGTGATAGATATTTGGAACATCATCAATAGAAAGCAAGAACATTTCAATTGTGCTTAATATTTTAATTTAGAATAGGTGCAAGGGTCGTTATATTTCTAATTAATTTTTAACTGTCATTTTGACAATTGGTGGCAGTCATCTTGGTACGATTCAATATACACACATTAAAATAATCTAGGGGACAAGGAAGGAAATGCATTTCTGCTCCACATAGGCGAATAATTGTTTGTTATATGTGAATATATACGTCGACCATCATCATTCAACAGTTAAGAATATTTAATGAGAAATGTCTGTTGATTTAAAAAATTTCACAATTAATAAAAAAAAAATAATAAAAATCAACAGCATGTGACAATGCGTGCAATGTCAGTACCCTACGAGTGTTGACTACCTTTCTACACCTGTTTGGCATACTCATAATCAAGTGGTCTAGCTCATGTTGATCGATGACATTCCACTGTTCTACAAAACACTGATACAATTGTTTTGTAGAACATATGTGTTATATGGGATTTAAATCAATTGATTGCGCTGGCCATGGGAAAACACTAATGAAGAAACGCACGAATGGCAGTATGCGGATGTGTATTGTCGTGTATAAATTGAAAATTTTCACCAATTCTTACATACGCGACAGTACAACGTTTTAAAGGATAATGTCCTGATATTCATTTGCTTAAATAATAGCTTTTAATTGCGTATCACGACCTAAATGATGTTTCTTCATCCTCGATTAATGCTAAAGAAACTGAAAAAGAAAATGGATCGCAAAATATACACAAAAATCCCAGAATGGCAAAACAACAGATTTACATATATTTTTTTTTAAATTTCCACTGTTTTTTTCAGTTAATGTGTTCCTTATTGTCCCTTAAACTATCGAAACGCCACCAGCAAACTTTATTGACGTTTAAAATAACATTACAAATCATTTGTTACATATGCCTAGCAGCATCATTAGTCTTTTTCGGGAAGGATCCTGTTTGCCGGAGCGATATGAAACAGTTCGTGATGGTTGTCCGACAAGGATGTCTTCGGTTCGGGTAGCGTTCTGCGTACTCTCTTGCCGCTGCTGAAGCGTTTCCTCCACAATAGCCATACAAAAATATCATGTCGGCGTACTCTTCCTTCGTAAAAAGAGGCATTTTTAAATGTTCTGCCAGCGAAATCCCAAACTGTCAAAAATACAACAAAACTGCTTACATGACAACTGTCAAAAGGCCTACGTCAAGTGCATTGGATCTAAGTTATTATCAGTCGAGCCAACTGCGTCCATGATTCATCTAAATTGGTTACCGTAACTAGTGACTTTCAGCGCTTTTGACCACCCATATCTCGAAAACGGTTGAGAATTGGACCTATGCTTACTAGAAGCGTTTTGTTAATTTTGATACAAGGAATAACCCTATGAAGTTATGCAACCCAACGAGGGGTATACCCTGTATAGTAAGTGAACCTACTTACCTGGAACTATTTGTTAAACTTTGATATCCAAGAGCTGATATAATCCTTAAAAAATCTGAATAAATAAATTATATTTTGATTGTACACATAGATATAAAGAATTATTGCATATTAAGAATAGTCTTAATATGATAGGCATTTTAAAAATAATTGCTACAACAATTTGCTTAAAGACAATGGAAAAGCAATCCAATTATGGATCTTGTTTTATACTACTCACTTTGTATATACATCTCATGATAAATAATATTTTTAGACGCAGTATGTTGATTAGACCTATTAACATGATACATCGATAGACTGATGTATATCTAATATAATCTTACACCTTTATTTACGAAACAATTTCTCAAGTATTAGCCACAGACCTGATAGACTGCCAATGAACCGTATGCGCATCGCTACGGCGCACCATCAAAAATCGACAGGACATCTTGGAATACAGGCGTCATTACTCGCGTCACGATTCATGTAGCGTCATGGTTACGTAGGTTTTCTATAGGAAATTTGTGTGTTAAGCCACGTTAAGTTTTTTGCAAGTTGACAAGTGTAACTGGTATTACCTAACCTTGTAGATTGATTGTTTTATTTACTCTCTTACTACTGTTATTATTTCCCGGACTATTTCTTAATATTATAAATTATTCACCGAATATTTTTGATTTATGTGTAAGTATGCATATTATAGCATTAATGATTGGGCTTATGTGATAATTATTCCAGGTAGTTTTTCCTAAAAAAAGTGAAGCCATCGTGTCGTGTAAAATCCTGCAAAAGCAATAGTTACAAAGATGACGGAGAAGTAACTTTTCATATGTAAGTTGCAAATTAATGCCATAGCTTAAAAATATTCTGAAACTGTGATAATACTTAGTGTTTCTATGTGAAATAATTTTTTGTAGATTGCCCAAACATTCTTGTGTGGGTTACTGTTACAGGGAGTAGCATAAATCCCAGCAAAAGTAAGCGTGCATATGTTTGTTCATTACAGTTCCTTGAAAAGGATTCTGATAGAGCGGGACAGATTGTGCGAATTAAAGAGGGAGTTATTCCAACATTGAATTCGGACAAAGAAAATCTAAAAAAGGAATCAAAATTTTGAATCACATGATATTCCTGAAAACAAAGGGTAGAGGTAAATAAATGATGTATAACATATATATTTCTTTAAATTTTCTGCACTATTTCTTAGGTAAATCTAATCTGCCCATCAAAGGAGGTCCGATATATTTGCCAGTTCACCGAAAAACCAATTCGGAAAGTAATGGTCTTGACAGGAAACAAGATTCCACAAGAAGAAAATTTCCTAACGACTTTTGTTTATTTACTATCAACTCACATTCCCCAAAACAGTTTTTCTAGTTTATCCCATCATTTGTTAGATATGTTTCCTCTGGAAGGAAGTCATGTTTCAATTTTAAGTAAAACCATACTATCGTCTTATAGCAAAATTAGATTTCATAATTTAGCGAAGAAGTTTACAGAAGAAATACAAGGTAAATCAATAAGGAAGGAATTAAGTAAACTAATATTAGTTAATCATCAATAAATTATACAACAACTACCGCAGTATATTATTTACTCCTAAAGACAACATACAATGTTGGATTGTTATGACAAGTCGTGAAGATCTTATGAAACTTGTATTAGATTTTTCCTACGTATTTTTATATGGCGTTGAAAGAAATTTTTTCTTTTCTCTCTTATTAAACCTGACAACGAATGAAGTATATGTTACCAGTTAATCGTAAGTTTAGAAACTGTTTATAGGTCTAAGTTGTCCACAACTTTAATAAAAAAAACAATGCCATATAAAATACATAGGATAAAATCTAACATATGCTACTAATTATTACAAATTGCAAGTGTTATTAAAATTTATTGATATCCTTAACTTTATTTATTTGAATATCCGCCATGGTATCGACGTCATTGATGACGCCTGTATTCCAATATGGCGCATTTCAATTGATGGCAGTTTTGAGTTCAATATCAGCAGTCTATCATGTCTATGGTATTAGCCTACAGGTTATAGTATTTCAAGTGGCATGTAATTTTATACGTGTAACTAAGCGCAAAGCGGTCGCTGGTCGGTTTTAACATTTCTTAAATTCTTGTTATGGTTTGTAGGCGCACATTTTTGTATATAGATATTACTGGATTTTTTTTTAAATATATAAATTATCCAGAAATTTGTCCGACAAGTTAATATATTAACGTTTTTCTTTGATCAAGAGAACTACAATTTCTCAATATGCATACTCGCTATAAATTTTTTTATTTCGAAACTTCTGCTTTTAATCTGTAGAAAGAAAGCAAATTATTACGTACTTATAAACACACAAAGAAAACAAAACAAAGATTAAATCGTGACGTTAGTACTTTTTGCTTCAATGTCATAAGACATCTCCAATTCATATGTTCAGTAACCTACTAGCAAAAAAAAAAAACTAAACAATTTTACAAACCGGTTAAAGGTTATATTAAACAATCTTTCTGATAATATTTATATTCTCCATGCAATTTGCACTGATGACACATACATATATTTAAATTTTAAAACCATATTCATTCATATTTTTTTTAAATTACTTATCGTGTAGCTCGAGTAAGTGACATAAAAGAATTTCTAAATACGTATGTACGTATCTTCTTAACTGCTTAATAGTTTGAAACAATATTGATATGAATATTCCGCGTTTGATATAATAGTGCGCACAATTCGGATAATAAAACTGCGTAGCGTCACTTGTTTATATACAATTTCTAAAATAAAATTTAATTATAAACATATCAATCTGCACAAAAAAAATAAACTTTACATTATAGGAGATCTTAAAAGATGTTTATAATCAAGACGAAGTAGTTGGACTTGTTGAAAGCCTTGTAAGAAATCAGAAACGTAATCTTTAAATAACTATAAACATGATTCGTTTTATGTTACGTGCAATTAATACAGGGTGGTTTGTACTAGGTGTACAAATCGGTGATATTTTATTCAAGAAGTTATTTAAAACAATAAATGTTAAATAAATGTGGGTGCTATTTTTTATTATTTTTTTTTTCAGAAGTAAAACAGATTTGAATTGAATTGAAAACAGAACCTTTATAAATATGTACGGTATTTTGAAATAAATTTCATTTAACATTTGAGAAAATATAATAAATATTGTTAAATTTATTGGCAAAATGGTGTTCTCTATGATAATTACTAATAACTATTTGGATGTGTTAGATTTCCGCTAAATTTGTAATATATTGAAAGTGTCTTTTGTCCAATCAAATTAAAAAATTTTCATTTTAACTTAACTTAAATCAAATTTATTGTAAGATGCATATTTAGATTTCTCCTCTGACTTAACTTAAGCAGTACGATTTTTTATATTAATTATTTTAATAATTATTGAAGGGTCCGGAAAAACTATGACGAAACTTGTCAGATTATCCGGGTAGGAAAAAAGTAATTTGTCGAAGAGGATGCAAATACTCAGAGCGTATAATGAACTCAACTAAATCAAAGCCAGTTGCCAAGGGCAACTCATTGCCTCTTAATGTAATCTACCTTCGAGAGCATTAATGGACCACATGGACGGAGAGCGGCCCTGAAGGAACGCGATATAATAGGAGTAAGCAAGGTTGGATCGACACCGCTCTTCTTATTCTGAAAAAAACAAGACGGAAAAAAAGTTCTTATCGGGGACAATCTTAGTTCCTATGTAAGTTTGAACGTTCTTAGACTTTGTGAAGGGTGCAACATCGAGTTTATATGTCTACCTCCTAATTCTTCACATCTAACACAGTTACTTGATTTGGCATATTTTAGGCTTCTCAAAATCAAATGGTGACAAGTTGAACTAACTGAGTGGAAACATTCTGAGAGTTACAAAGCTGTTACCATTTTGCCAAAAGATATTTTTCCAAGATTGCTAAAGAAGACTGTGGATAGCTTAAAACTCAACGCGAAAGAAAATATTAAAGCTGGCTTCAAAAAGGCTGGCATCTATCCAATCAACAAGGATGAAGTTTTGAAACGTTTGCCGTCCATGGATGTTTCGACTAACTTGGAACTTGTAGGAGAAACATTCATCCAGCTTCTCAAAGAAGAGACAGGAAGTTGTCAAGCCTCGAGCAACAAAACGACAGACGTTTGATGTTGTTGCCGGAAAAAGTATAACATCAATTGATGTTCTTCAGCATCAAGCAAAAAAACAAAACAAAATCAAAATCGAAAAGATGAGAAAAAGAAGGAAAATGAAACTAAAAAAAAAAACTAAAACAAATTTAGAAGGAGAAGAAAACACGACAGAAAAACTTACATAAAAACAATATAACTGAAAAAATTTTTTGAAAAATCAAAGGAGCAGAAAAAAGCAAGCTTGTCGTCAACAAATAAAGATACTGATGACTTTAGCGTTGTGTCATCAGGCCATAGTGAGTCAAGAAGATGATTTTGATCAACCAGAAGATGAAACAGTTATCTTTGAAATTGACGGCATCAGCCCAGTACAAGCAACACTACTCAGAATCAATCAGAGCACAAAAGTGTCAGCATACAACATGGAGACGTGAACAAAAACTTGCGAAAAGAATGCTTTGTTATTGTGCGTTGGAATGGCCTACGGTTTCCAGGATTGGCGCTGTCCGTCGTAGAAAAGGGTGCAATAGTTGATTATATGGTGCCCACTGTTAAATTTTAGAAGTGGCCTCCTTCTTTAGAAGTGGGATGATATTGAAAAATTTGCATCTCCTTTTTGAGAGAAGTTAAGAAGTTAATATTTGTTTTATAAAAGTGATTTACTTAGCATAAAATTTTACCTTTATAATTCAGGCATTTTTATTTTTCCATAGTCAAGTCTTCTCTGTTCCTAGTCTGTTTATCATGCTCTTAAACATGTCAAAGTGGCGTGGGCCAAAGTTATCCACACCTAAGGGTAACCTTGGCCCAGATTTAAATAAATAGAAAAAAATTGATAAATTAAAAATGAAACAAAATCTCTGTAAACAACTCATATATACCACCGTATAATTTTAGAAAAATCATACCACAACTTATTGGTACTAAAAATGGATTATTAAAAAGGGAAATTGATTTTGCATTATTGAAAGGTGGGCCAAAGTAGTCCTGGTAGGTTATTCCTGTATTTTTTTTTTGATTAAATTATGAGATGTCAAAATTTCGTATACCTTTTTTGTACTTTCTTGTTTTACTAATAGTTTCTGTTTAATCCTTTATAATGACATATTTTATACTTCTGTCTTTAAAATAAATTTCTACTTACTTACTTACTCTTATAAATCAAAATATTGTAGAAAATATAATGTAATTCATCATTCATAGTCAAATAAGATATAAGATAAATAAGTAATAACATTAAAAGGCCCAAATATCTAAAACACATAGAAGTACGGCCATAATTAGGAGACAGAAAAACTAAACAAGGAAGAGCAAAAAAAAATTCTTTTCCCAATAAAATCATCAGTGTCGCCGGCAGAGTAGGAAATCTTAATTGCTACAGCGGAACGAATCTCGGTAGCTGAAAACCAATTAAATGAATGTAATTGCCGCTGAATGGCCGTCTAATTAGATTGGTTCATGCAGAAAGACGGGCAATTAAGGAAGGTACGGGGAGCAGACAGAAAAGGTAAATTAAATTGACTCAAACCTTGCAGAAATCTCGTCGGTTCCAGAAATTTAAATGTTTCATCTACGTAATATTAAGTATAGCATGTAACAGCAAAAAAGTTTTGTTCCAATCCACGCAGATTCTTTGTTTTAAAGGTATAATATTATTTCGAAGGAAAGGAGCGCCAGCTTTTATTTAAGCGAATAATAAAAAAAAAATATTTGCTTAAGAATGTGCAAGATAACAAACTTCACTACAGCAGGCTTATGTTGTACATTTGAATAGTAAAGCTATCATCATTAGGTGTTACTCAGTTTGGTTGTCGTTTTTGTATTGTATGCATGGTGATACAGCCATATTAATCTATTTATATTGTCGTATTCCTACGCACAATTGGGGGGTTTTTAAAAAACACATTTTTCTGACACCAGGGCAGCTTTTATTGTATAGTGAGTTCCGTAGCACAATGGTATAATCACTTAAACATCTAGGGTAGCGACGTCTTATATAGGTTCTAATAAAATAAGGGTGACAACAATATACTAGAGCTATCCCATGCCCTGTGCACGTACAGTACGTACGTACGTGCTTGTACGGACATGTTTCGAACGTTACGCATCCGAATTACACGTGTATCTAAAAGACGTACCGTACGTGCATTGTTAATTCACGTGAACGCAAGAATTCCTTTCTTTTTTCTACAAATCACCGAACGTGTATTCACGTACCGTACGTGAATTACAAAAGTACGTGGTGGTCCGTGTTTTAATTCACGTGAAGTTCGATGTCCGTGTCATTGAAAATGAAATGATGACTTCATTGGCTCAATGAAATATGTTACTGTTGTAAAGAACACCAGTTTTGTTTTAACAACTTTATTTAGTTTACTGACAAACCGCTACTTATCAATTTTATGTACGCATTTGCAGGAAATTGTTATAGAGTAAACTTGTAATTAAAACAATGAATTTAACTTTATGATGCAATAATCGTATTCATTCAGAACCAATTTTTTTTTAATACCGGTTTATAAGGTGCTCGAGTTTCTGCCTACCAGGCGTCATTAACGTCACTCCGAGTGCAAACTCACTTTCATCCATCCCTTGTTAGGAAATCAAGAGTTTAGAGGCGCGCTCCCTAGGGGACACAAACCAAACTCTCGACGCACAAGACGACCACAGCTTAGTCGGTAGTGCACTCACAGATCTGACTGGGAAAATTCATAATTACCAAAGAAAAAATACCTAGATACAATTAGAAGCTAAAAATGCCACCAAACAATTATCGCTGACAATAGCCAACTTCTAAATGCCGGGGAACAGAGGCAAGATGGTCAAATAGTTTTGTTTCAAATATATCATTGCACAGAGGAAATATTTTTGTACAGTTTTTATAGATTCTTTTCCTAGATCTATTAAATTTTTATGCATGTTCACGTTTCTGAGACGTCAGTTTTTTACGCACTGAAAAAGTATTGCAACTGTATTAAAATCTTAGAAATGCGACAAATTATTGAGATTCTTTATTAAAATACTATTCATAACGCATTTAAATTAAGAGTTTTATTTTGAACTCACCTTATTTTGATTATTCACAAAAAATATAGGTATCTAATACATTTGAGCGCATATCTGTAATTTGTTATAATTATGATAACGTATTTATTTCACTAGCAAAGAGTTCGTAATAATACTTTATCATAAGAATGAAATATTTCGTTCCGTCAATGAAAATTCACCAATAAATGTAGATTATTGCGATAACGACCAGTATTCTTCTGTAGTGTATCACTGTATGAATTTTACTTTACTAGGCCATCGGATAAATAGAACATCGTAGAATTTCTTTCACGATCGCAGAAAGCAACACGCGATGCACTTCGGGGATTTATTCGAAAACGCATTTGTGTGTCGGTAAATAGAGCGAACAGCGCTGAAATAATTAGAATTATCTCGGTTGACGCCTTCGCATCACATCCATGGGCGTTTGAATGACAGTCGTTCCGTGGCGAAACGAATTTTCGAGCAGATGGCACAGTTTTGGAAAACCGCCAAAACCGCACGTCCGTATTGTCGAATACGACGTGTAACTGATGGTTTGTTTGTATAAATAAAATCGGATTTCAGATCGCAAGCGATGCGATTTTCAATGAGGAAAAATGGTCGAACATTAATAGTTTTTTTTTTTTTACGCTAGGTATACTGGAAAAGTAGGTTAGAAAAAGATTTCTTAGGAATTTGTTTGATGAGTTTTATAATCGGCTTTTAATCGAACCTATTTAAAACTTTGTGTATTCTAGTTCAATGCCATTTGATCAAGGTTAGGATATAAAGTCAACATACCTAAGTATAATATTCTGTATGCTTTTGTAATTAGCGCTTTCTGCTTATACAATATTACCCTCTGCATTACCACAGAACATTATGGACGTACAAGCCTTTGAGGCATTTCTAATAGTTTCAGGGTATTTAGTTTCCCTTTTTGTCAATTTTTTTTTGAACCCGCGTCATCTACCAGGTTTGTTTCGTCATAGTTCCAGATGTTGCAACTGGGAACTCATTCGATTTCCTTTTCTAAATTATCAAAAAAGTATTAACGATAGCCTCGCCTGTGGCAGCCCTGCCGTGGGAAATATATTTTTTTTTGTACAATTTATTTAAACAAACACAAACTATACAGTTTAAAAAATGTATGTATATACAAAAAAAAATTGCAACTCGTATAGCAAGCCTTCATTCTTCATCCGAGCATACGAGATGATGCACTCTTCTCGAACTAACGGTATAAGTTTTGATCGCATCAGGTGTTGGAAATTTTTCATATTTGTAACTTGTGTTTTGTTCTGTTCTTAGGTGTGAATGTCTTCGTGTTTTGTGTGTGTGTGTGTTTCTGTATTAGGTGTGAATTTGCAATCAGTTTTCATTAATTTGTTGTCGATTTTGTGTATTATAAGGAGATTTCTGAATGTTGATTAATTGTTATAAATTTAGTTCTTGCGTCTTCTCGTAAACGTCCTTTGATGGTGTCCATTTGTCCATGTTATACAGTGTCTTTAGTATCTTGTTCTGCTGTCTTTGTGTCTTGTAGTTAATTTAAATTTTGTTTAGTAGTATGGCTCCATATATTTATTAATATGGGACGTAAATGTACTTGATATACAGACTTCTTCAGATATTCTGGTACTATGTCTTTAATTTTCTGCATTCCTGCTATAATCATGGTGTTTCTTTTTATCAAATTTTTTACGTGGATATCCCATTTTAGGTTATTTTCTATGGTTAATCCTAGATATTTTATTTGGCAGGTTTGAGTTATAGTTTGTGTTTTAATCTTGATGTTAAAATTGGGTTTATATGTTTTTTTTTTTGTAAATACCATGTACTCTATTTTGTTCTCATTGATCGTTATTAGATTATTATAGCACCAATCTTCTATTTTTTCCACATCTTCTATAATGTGTTGCTGCAACTGTTCGTCGTTCTTGCTTGAGCAAACGATGCACACATCATCTGCGTATGCATATATTTCTCCGTGGATCTTTAAATTAAAGATGTCATTTGTACAGGCTATGTACAATATCGGTGGTATACTCCCTCCTTGGGGGATTCCATATTTTGCTTGTAGATGTAGACTTTCTATTTTGTTGACTATTGTTGTTTGTTCTCTATTTGATAAATATGTTTTTATTAAGTTTCTATTTGCGTTCTTTATCCCCAGAGCATCAATTTTTTCGACTAATTTCGTTTTGGAGATAGTGTCAAACGCTTTTTTCATATCTAGAAAAAGTACTACTACCGTCTTCTTTTTCTCTGTTTCATTCTTTATTTTATTTATTAAGTCAATTGTAGCAGATATGGTTCCCGAGTTTTTTTTATTGAAAAGCGTATTGATTTTTGTGGCTATTCTTTCAGTAAGAATTTTATCACGTCGCTTCTTAAATGATTTAGCCCTGTCAGGTTCTGTGTTATATGTAAATGATTGTAGGCAAAATACAGAAGTTGATGTTCTTGAAAAAGGATTAAAAAACAAATCCGAAACGTGGAATAAAATAATTAATTACACTTAAACATATGTAAAAGTTTATTGTTTCATATCTACCGTATACGCAAAATTACAACTCTACAATATTATTAGGTATCCGTATTGCTCACTAGAGTATCATTAGCCGATAACGTGAACAGCACACCACTACGCATTTGTTATGATTATTAACACATTGTCGAGTGGAGCCCGTTGTGTTTAGGAGTGTTCGACAGAAGTCAAATGATAATCAAAGTAACCTTGGCTGATTCTTTTCTAGACCTTAGCTGTAAGCGAGAATGGAATTCTTGTCTATTGAAAGTCAGGTGGAACGCTACACAATTTATAATAAGTTAAGCATGAAAATACATACTTGACTTTAAGGTCGCGATTATCGATATATGATATTATGCGGAGAATTGGTACAAAGGATTGGTTGGAATTTGTTATATAGGATTGTTTCAAAATTTTGAATAGATAGACCTGTAAGATTTCTAAATCGTTAAGAATCATTTAGCGTAACACCTACCTGTGGTGTATGACGAAGTAGTTTTCATACACGTTAGCAATTAATCATCGTAATAAAGTTACTCAAGATCTGCTGTTTCTTAATTTTGGCAATACCTTTTGAAAAAGATCAGAGCCGTTTCCTTCCGATTCAACCGTTAATTTAAATAGAAGATTTTACCATTTACCGCAAACATTTTTGAGATCACTATATCCGTGAAAAATGTACCTAAAATTTATGAATTAATAAACGTGCAATGTCATCTAGCGAAATGATCTTATAAATTGTACAATGAAGTGCGATACGTGACGTTACAAAGAATTTAACCAAAGAGAATAAGTGATGGATAAATGAAGGCATATTGTTGTTGTTACGTTTGTGCTATTTTCAAAAGGTGTAGTAAATGGATATACACATACACTAGAGGAAATTGCTATATATCCACTGGCATCCCGCTAAACGGGAAACATACGCATTATTAATTTAATTTTTTGTAAAATTACATGGATTTCTTTTATGTGGATTTATATTTATTTCCTGTTATAGGCAACGTATCAAGCTATTTTAAAATTCATTCGCTTTATTTCTAAAATTAAGTAGACGTAATAATTACTTTATGAATACAAGTAATGTAAGGTTTAGTCTCTGTATTATGTTGTTTTTTAGCGATATAGATTAGTAGTTAAAATATAGTGTGGATGTATAGTTATTTCCTACAGCGTATATGTGCATCCACTCTTAACATCCCCAAAATATGAAACAGATATTCTCTGAGTAATAAGGAACGAATGTATGTTGCTGCACCTTGTATAACCTAATAGATTATATTTTGATAATCTAAAACTTGGCAAGGCGCCTTAAATAAACGCATTTACGCTATCATTTAACGTAAATAATCTATATGTAGTTAGTTGCTCCTGAAGTTCTAGTACAACAAAAACTATCATCAAACACGCGAACAAAAAGCAGGTTTCAAGCAACCTTCAATTAGTTCATCAGCATCGATTATGGTTAAGTCAAGTCTCATGTATCTCTTCTATAGTATCTGTTCCGTTATTATACTATTACTGGGCTTATTAATTTTGTCTCGAGTGATGCAGGTCATGGTCTTCTAGCGGTAAAGCATTATTTACATATTTATGAGGAACTTATGAGCGAAAAAAAAAACAGCTTGATTTATAGTTCTCATGTGCACATAAAACATGAATAGTTCTCTCTGCAGTTGATTAGTTGTTTTAGCATACATTAAGAGGCCCAGAGTAGTAGTAGTAAAAGAGTGATTTATTTAATGAATTTAGACTTTAGATCCTCGTTTAAGATTAGGCTGGCACGAAAAGTAGCTGAAAGTGAGCGTTTGTTTGCCATGTTTATCTAAAACCTAAAGCAAAGAGGGCTTTAATGTGTTAAGAACCTTTGGCATTTTAAGCAAGCCACATTAGCAAAATAAATTTCGCTGGTTTCTAGATTGCTACATCGATGATAAAAATCATAAATTTTATTTAAACCCAGGGAAGTTTATTCATGGAGAATAATATATGTATAGCTTGAGGTTCTTTGATACAACATTAGCGAACTCAGATTCGTTAAACTAATGTAAAAGTTCACTTCTTTTTTTTTGTCAGTATAACGAATCGAATTTGTGAAGATACATCATCCAAATACTATATTAACACGCAACTGTTGTTCTTATTACCTACTCCAGATATTGAAAATATAACAAATTAATATAGCTAATCGACAGAAAATGTTGTAAATGTGACAGACAATTTTTGTTAATTTAATATACTGTATTTGTTACTTCTGCGTTCTCTTGTTGTAATTGTAGTAATAGTGTGTTAACTTGTATTAACTAATCCAATTTGCTAAGGGTGATACATCAACAAAACGAAAATTTAAACATAATATGTTTTCATTTATTTAAAATATTACACTAAACGTATTTTATATCTAAAAACGATTTAGTAGTTGTTGTGGTCTAATGATGCTGGCGTCCAAGCCGATTTAGACATCCATCCTGCTTTTGTTTATAAAATCGGCCTGTATCGTCTAAGGCCAAACCAATAATCCCACTTTATGTCCCGCTCGAAATCATGTCGAAACTTCTGTTGGAAATATTTTTTCATATTTTCCATATCTTTCGACATATTTTCCTGGTGCGATTAAAATGACACACCCTTATTCGCAATATGGCCTCAGAACTGCATGCTGAACACTTTTTTCAAATATTTTTTGTTGGAGTTTTCATCCTCGTGAAAAATAAGACTCATTATGCGCTCGTTGAAGTATGAAGTATTATGAAGTATGAAATATGCGTCTGTGATGTATTTAATCCTGAAATAACATAAACTAAAAACTAATATTATAATACTTGTTCGAAATGTTCGCCTCTTCTTTCTAAACATGTCGCTAGTCTTTGGTATTCTGTTGCCAGCTAATATCGGCCAGTTCATTTCGCAGAGATTCTACTGTAGGTTATTATTACGATTTTTCGTATTAAATAGTACATTAAGTATTCAAAATTACTCAAAAAGTATTAACTTTAGCTATAGGGAATATCACATGGAATTAAGAGAGAATTTAATTCTGTAGCATGTGGCACAGAAATATACAGGCTGTTCCACTTGAAGAAATATGAGTTTCACCCGTTTGAAGATGTCTAGTTTTATTATCAGTTCAAGAACAGCCTGTATAACATAACAAAGAAATTATTATTTGGTTATACATTTCCAACCATTGTCACAACTATACTTACTATAAAATTATCGAAAGAACTTTATGGGTATTAGGGCGGTATTGATTTTTCAAGTGAACCTTGTAAATCCAATTCTTTTCTTTGAAAAGTGAATTACCATTCGGTTTTGGTGTAAGTATGTAAATTAGATTAGATTAGGATTGGGGTGGCCTATCGACCTATTTCACCGCGACCTTTTCAGATCTATTGTGATCCCCTTTTTTCCTAGAGTACGCTCTCTAATTTTGCCCTCTTAATTAGGCCTATCATCTTTGAGAGCGGCTTCTTTATGTAGCTACTAGCTGTGGGGTTCACCTCCCCCATTACTAAAAACCTTGTCCTCGCCAGACCTTCACATTGACACAGCACATGAACTGGTGTTTCTTCCTCCTCTCGGCAGTATCTGTATATTACAACTCGCAAATTCCCACACGAACGGACACGAAACCAGTTAAGTACTTTTGGCTCATAAAGAAGGTACATATTTCGTTTAGACGCATATGTAAATCAGAGTAGGGATTCAAATTATGAAATGTAAATTAATAATGCTATTTGTTGCACTAACATAGGTGTTGTGTAGGTTACTAATTTTGATAAATTGACAAGGGTATTGCAAAATGTTTCTTACTGTGTATCTTGTCATTTTCTTAAATCGGATGTATACTTTTTACTGACAAATATCGAAGATACAAGGCTATTCAACAGATAAACAAATAGGACATCTTAATGGAAGGAATGGAAGGAAGGGAATGGAATAAATTGTGAAGGAACTCTTTAACAAGCACCTCCGCCAAAATTTGCACCGGATATTTACATTGTCAAAGATTTCCCCTGCAGATTAATAATTTTTAGAACTACATGAATGAAACACACATACAGGTATCTACTCTTCCCTTGCGCAGATTCCAATCAGAAGGGTCTTCTTTTCAGTAAACAAAATCAGCCCGAGTACATCGTGACCATCTTACGATCAATAATCAAACTGTTTACGTCCTTTCCGTGTATTCATTTCGGTCGTTTATTTAATCAAGGCGTGCGTATACCACACAATACTGGTGCACGAGCACACATTTAACGTGTGCTGCTCACATCATCATCCAGCATCCATTTACGAACGACAAGTACGTGTTCGTGCGGACTGATCAGTTAACCTTGCCTTAAATTATAACAATACCGCATACGTAGAGAAGAACCACGAAACCGGTGTTGACGGTGTTTTGTTAAAACGAACGCTTAATTATCTGTTGTTGCGTGATGCGGTTTTAGTGCACGATTAGGCGTGTTTCGGGTAGCGGAAGGAGGAGGAGGAATGGTTTTGCGGCGCCAGTTTTTACCGCTGGGAAAATAATTTGTGGAGTTAATTTAAATTCGTTCATACTATTTTTTATTTGTAAAGCGACATGTTTTGCTAATTATTGTGCGCTGTAGTTAATATGTTTATTCAGGATGTTCTACTTTATGTTAATTTTTTTGAAACATATACAGTGTGTCAACCGTTCATAGCACGATGCATGTATTAGTAACTACTGGTCGACTATAAATGGGCGTGCCACCTTGAATTGCCACGCCTACTTAGCGGCACGCGGATGGTATTTACAAACGATAGCGGACGTATTATAAGTTACACGTATAAATGTATTGGGGCATATAGGCAAATCAAAGTCTTTTAGAGTTCTATGTTATAGCATAAGTGATTAATAACATTACATGTGGTAGAAAATACTATTCCTGAAAAATAAAAAGCACTGTTAGAGGTAGTGTGTTCCCGATATAAGTAAATATTTTTAGTTGTTTGAAGCATCAGATAATCACTGATAACATGTCAGTGAAGTAATTCATCACAGCCTCATAAACAACATAAAAAATCAAAAATAAATAATCAGAACTCCTAAACTTTAAAATAAAAACTAAAATAATATTTTTCAACAAGTATAAAATCTAAAAACGCAACTATAATAAAATAATGGAAAATAAAATATTTAATTCTTAAAACAGAATTGTATTCAACATTGCAATAAACCTGCAATTAGCTAAAAGAGAATATTATTCTTAAACAATAATAAAATTTGAAGTAAATTAATTTATTGAGTGTTCAAATAAACCTCCCTCTTGATAAGAACAGTAACCCAACCGATCATAAAAATTCCGACGAACATTTGTTAACATATCTGCTGTGACAGTATTACTGATTTCAATAATTCTCGCGCGCAGTTCCTCTAGGTTTGATGGCCGTTGATCACCGTATCCGTATATTGTATTATGTAAAGAGGGCCATAAAAAGAAATCGATTGGAGCTAGATCAGGGGACCGCGCCGGCCATTTAATAGGGCCCGAGTTACCGATCCATCTGTTTTCAAAAACCGCGTTTACGACAACCATCTTGCTGAAACCAAACTTCATTTATATTAAATCGCTCCCGTATTGCCGGAATAATATTATTTTCAAGTAACTGTAGGTATCTATTTCCGTTTAAATTACCGTCAATGAAAAAAGGCCCAATTATATGATTTCCAATGATACCTGCCTATACATTTAGCTTCTGTGGATACTGCGTTCGCGTTGGTATATTTAAATGTAGATTTTTACGCGACCAGTAACGACAAACTGCGCGGTTATGATGCCCGTGTAGGTAAAATGTTTTTTCATCTGTGAACAATACGTTGTTAAAAAAAAATTGGTTATCGTGATATTTATTTATCATTCTTTCGCAAAATTCCATTCGGCGATAATAATCATCGGGAAGAAGTACTTGTGAACTTGTAAATTTGTATGAACGCTATTTATTAGTAAGTAAAATCTTATGAACCGTTGTTTTAGAGATACCTAATTCGCGAGCAATTTGTCGAGATGACATAGTGGGATTTACTTCAACTAAAGCACATACTCGAATTTGTATATCGCTTACATTCTTATCCGGAACAACTTTATTTTTATTATTTACTAAAGAAAATGTAGTTTCAAATCGATTAACGGTCCTACGAATGGTGCTTGCATTGGCAATTTGACTTTCGGGGAAATTAGCTGCAAATAAATCCCGAGTTACTTCCGCGGAATTACCACCGTAAAAGTGTTTAATCATGAAGAGTTTTTGCTCCGGCGTATAGTACTCCATTTTTAAAATAACCGTTATCTACCTACCAACAACGCGTTTTATTAAATAGTACGAGCGAGTAGTTCTCCCGACGAAATATAAAATGCATCTGACAGGCACGTGTGCGAGCGACGGCTCTTGCACTTGTGCGGCGACAGCGTAGAAATGTGGATTTCTTTGCAAATACGAGTGCATCATAGCAATATGCTAATGTAATGCAGTCGAATATTCCGTATACTTCTTTACAGTTCTAATGCACGGATACCTCTGTGTATCTCGCTACACTACAGGATCGCTATAATGCGGACGCAGGCGGACAATTGGTATACTATCTACTAACTATTTGCTCTTGGTCGATCTAGCTATTTAAACTGCTATTATTTTCTCCAATACTGAAGTTAGCTTTTTAAAAATTATTTCCCCGTTTCCTCTAACAGTTGAGAGTGCTTTGTAACATTTGTTTACTAAATTTACAGAGTCATGCAAGAGCAGTTCTCTTGATTCTAATGTCAAAATTGTTTCTGAATAATGTGTTGTAATAAATGCTAACTGATTTGGTATTATATTATTTTCTAAGGTCTTTATAAAGTTTTTAATATTTCGATAATTTTTTGAATAAAAAATTGCGGCATTTAGCCATGTACCCTACCTAGTAGTTACTGGTTGTGGCGGTAACGGTAAATCGGGAAACGAGTTCCTGTAAAATTGAACCCGCCAATAGCGCTTTTACAAAAATCTTTTTTATGTTACTAATTAACTCATTCACAAGAGGGAATTGGTTTCTTATTTCTTCAACAACTCTATTAATACCGTAAGCCAAACAAGTAGTATGGATTAAATTAGGAAAAAATATTTTTAAATTAATTGTGGCTTTACACATGTAGGCAGCAGCATCGGACAACATTAATATTATTTTTTCATGTCTTCATTTTTCAATGAAGGAATTACAGGTTTACTTTTCACTGAAATTTCCAATCTTTAACATTCAATGAAATTTTTTGGAGGAAATTTGTAATTTGACGAAAATATGCACAAATATGCAATAATTCATGAAATACGCATGAAGTAGCAAAAATATGCAGAATATGCATTTTTTAATAAGCTCATTTTAATAAAAAAAAAAACATTAGATACAGCCAAATACTAAAAATTTGGTTGATATACCTTTAAAAAACAAATATGCATTTTGCATATAATCCGAGCTTTAGTCATAACAGTTGAACTTACCAAATCCAATAAATTACTTAAGTTTAGGTGAGAAAGGACGACATTAATATCATCCCCATAAATCGATATCGATGGTGAAAGACAATGAGGAAAGTCATTTATATAAATTAGAAAAAGCGTAGGTCCTAATATCGATCGTTGAGGAACCCCAAGGTTACACAATAACGAGGCAGATTTAATGTTACGGTATAGTACTTTCTGACATCTATCAGTTAAGAAAGATTTGAACCAGCTATTCATATTCCTACGTATCCCGTATCGCTCTAATTTATGGAGGAGAACAGATTGATTTACGCAATCAAATGCCTTGGAAAGGTCGATAGACATAGCAAAGGCAAGGGATCCCACAATCTACATTCTTGTAAATTTCATTAAAAAAATTAAATAATGCCGTGTCAGTAGAGCGATTGCTGCGGAAACCATGCTGAGAATGAGAAAATAATTGGAAATAGTTTATTAATTTAGAATTTACGATACTTTCAAATATTTTTAAAAAGACTGATAGGTCTGTAATTACCTAAATCATTGTGATCTCCTTTCTTAAATAACGGTTTGACTAAGGCAGTTTTTAGGATAGTGTAGGAAAAACACCATTGTCGATTGCAAAGTTATAAAGATAAACTAAAGGTTCCAATAGGTTATGGCAACTAAATGTTCGATGTACAAATTGTCATAGAATTAGGTAAATATAGTACAGTATTAGGAATTAAAATAATTAATTGCTTCAAATAGCGAATTAACATTAGAACAGATTAATCTATACAAGAAAATATAGAAATATGTTAAACAACAAAATTCTGTAAATGAAAGTTTTATCTTCTATCAGAATACATATGTTTAGACATTGAAAAGCTGTTGTATCTCTGACATTGTTTGCTGGTAACAAAACGTGACATAAGTTTCTCGTAACGTAGCATTCTATATAGTTTACCACGAAGTTCTTGGGTTTGCGCCTCAATTTTGTTTTGGCATTATTTCTGGGTCACCTAATATATTCCAGATTTTATAAAATATTCATTGAGTTGGCTAATGCGTTAAATATTAATATTATCTATTTATTTTTGTAGTAACATTGGTGGCGGTAACTAACGTTGCGATGGTAAGTCTGCTAAGCTCTACGTGCTATTTTACATTGGTTGTGTGTTGTTTGCATCTTTAATAAACAGGGCATGCAACCCAAACATATACAGGGTGAATCACAATATATACGACAAACTTTAGGAGCTGATTCCTGAGGTTATTTTGATCATTAAAGTTCATATGAGTATATGTCCGAAACGGTTTGGTTTAAAAGTTATTGAATGTTTAATAATAAATTATGAACTATGACTAACACGATAAATATCACAGTTGGTTCTTCAAAATCAATTGTGTTGAGAGGGAATTGTTTGTCATTTCAATATTTGGCAGTAGTTGTCGGGGTATTTTTTTTTTATTTAGTTTTTAATAAAAACATTACGTTAACTTACTATTAAACAAAACATTCAATAACTTTTAAACCAGACCGTTTTGGACATATACTCATAAGAACTTTAATGATCAAAATAACCTCAGGAATCAGCTCCTAAAGTTTGTCGCATATATTGAGATTCACCCTGTATATAATACATGTATGTGTACTCTGTCTGTCTTTCTATGTGTTTTCTTTTCGATTCTTATAAGAGAACTGACATTAATTTGCTATTTGCTTGTTTCCGTTTGTGCATCTTTCGGTAAAATTGCATGCGAAGTATATAGAAGGCACGCTTTCACCACCGAATTCAAACACGGTTTAATCGCACACAAACATGTTTTCTGCACTTTCGTTAATAAAAACCTGTTGTTATTTTATGTGAAATATCGTAGCTACTTATGTTCTTTTTGTTAATTTCGTTTGCATGATGCAATAGACTTTCTACATGTATAATAAGTAGCTGTTATGCGTTTTTTTTTAATATAACAATTTAACGTATTTTGTTCTTGGAAAGTTAAAGTATTATTATGTGTAGGTAAGTAGTTCTTAAATAACACATTAGATAATACAACATAGTACCTATTATATTAATTTTTAACACATTCACTGCAGGGATGAAACAACCATAATCATGGAAATGATTATGGTTGTGGTGCTGAAAAATCCGGCCTAAACAGCGTATGCCACTCATTTAAATAAATGGAGATGGGTAATTTACTTAAAAAAGATTAGAAAAATGTTGATTTTTTTTTTGAATATAAAGGTGCTTCATTTTAATAGCCCCAGGCAAATTTATAAGAAGTTATACAAACTAAAAAAAAAAATGCTTCAAACGAAAGTGGTATGGTTTCGAGGGGGACATAAAGTGGTTTGATTGGTTTGACCTTGAACTGTCATTTCAAGCTCGTATAAAAGTCACCTTAAATTTCTTAAATGGAACACCCTATACAGGGTTACTACTGTATAGTACGAAACAAAAAAAGGGGTGAAAGATATACATGAGTAATGGCTAAATACAAAAAATTGCTATTCTATGTGCATGTTGTAGTTTTCTAAATTTTAGGGCCCAAAATGTAGTTAAAGACGGCCCACATCTGTGTTTACCGTATGTATACACATAAATCTGATAGGAAATGAATTTCAATCTGTAAGTAAACATCGAACAAATTAAATGCTACCCATGGTGAATTCTTTCAAAGCAGATGTTATTTACACAAGATTTAAACTGAGACGGAAACACCAGAATGCAAAGAAAAAACACGGTTTCAAAGATCTATTTTCTATGTCAGGGCGACGATCATACACTAAACTTTTCATATATCCCTACAGAAAAAAATCTAGAGGATTTAAATCGGGGCTACGGGGTGGCCACGTAGTGCAACTTTCACGTCCAATCCAATGTGGGAATGTCCGGTTTAAAAATTGTCGAACAACCCTACTACTAT
This sequence comes from Cetonia aurata, assembly GCA_949128085.1. Taxonomy (NCBI): domain Eukaryota; kingdom Metazoa; phylum Arthropoda; class Insecta; order Coleoptera; family Scarabaeidae; genus Cetonia; species Cetonia aurata. The sequence goes on along the minus strand of OX421884.1, from coordinate 62,296,004 downwards.
GCGCGTGTGCTCCATCGTGCATGAACCATAATTGTAGGCGTGTCGCTAACGGTATGTCGTCCAAATATTCAGGCAATTCATTTTGAAGAAACAGTAAATAAGATTCCGCATGTAGTTGGTCGCCTACTAGCCCTGACGAAACATTGACTGATATCCTAACTTGAGAGGAGCCTTGGTTAATATCATGAGGGTTTTCAAACGCCCAGTGGTGAATGTTGTGATAACTTAAGATACCATAATTGGTAAATGTACATTCGTCCGTAAATACGATTACTGACGCAAGATCCGGCTGATGAACTTCTAGGCGTTAGAACCACTCACAGAAGGCAATTCGGCGGGGATAATCTAAGTCCGTTAATCGTTGCACGTGTTGAAAATGATACGGATGAAGTAAATTCCTTTTTAAAATTTGATGCACTGTAGCTTGGCACACATTTACTTCCCGCGCGAGGGTTGTTGTACTTACGCCGGGATCCGCTTCTACGATATTTAAAATTTCCTCTTCGGCTTGTGGCACTCTGCGTGATCTTTGAGGCCCACGATCTTCAAATGTGGAATTACTGATCCTGTCTCTCGAAGTCGTTACACGGCTCTTACAAATGTTTCAGGCGAAGGATGAGGTCGATGCGGGAAACGTTCTACGTACAAATTCCTTGCCACAACACTATTCTGTCCTGTTTCATCATAAATTGAGATCATGTCAGTGTATTCGATATTCTTTTACGCTGCCATTGCAAACTCACGCGTCCACTGCGAATAGGAAGTGCACACTAAATGTAAATCCCTATGCTAAATGAGTTAGAGCCGGATTCGAATAAAGAAAAATCATTTTCTCGGTACTACGTGCACTTAGAACCGCATTTTCTTTTTTGTATTTAGACATTGCTTATGTATATCTTTCACCCCTTTTTTTTATTTCGTACTATACAATAATATAACCCTGTATACTATACCTGAGACGTAATTGATAAAATAAAAAAAGTGGGGCGACAGTTCTGAAATTTTCTACTTAAATAATAACTTTTCATTCTGAACAATTTTTCTTAGTGACACTTTGGCATTCTGCTAACCCGAAAGCTACTGTACTTAAGACCAAAATAGCTGTTGCTCGATTATAAAAATATTAAAAAATCGAAGGTAAACTAAAAATTAGTTTCATACCAAGCAGGGTTTGTTTCCCAAATATTTCCTATGTGGTCTAACTCAAAAAATCTTTTGTCTATTATTACTTTCGATATTATTAGTTTTGCTTTCAATAACACATATGTAACTCTTATTTGTCTATTTTTATCTTATTTCCCCCCTTAATAGGGCAATATCATATCTTACGTAAGCCCAGCTGTATAGTTAATAACTGCGAAGTTAATGTACGTACCTATTTTTAAATTTTCCCCACTTCAGCTTGATCTATGCCCACTTGCAGAAGGATATTTACATATCGGAATGTGCTAATGGTATGCGGTTTCTTACACACGTACACTACCGCTCATAAGAATGTGTTTCAATGAAATAGGTACTATATGTATATACCAAATGAACGCACACGAGCTGGTGATGTATGAAGTAAAGAACAAAAGAACGACTAACTAGATGGTTTCCGTTTGTTAGAACAGAAAAGGGATATGTGCATTATCCTATTGTACCAGTGGTGGCAAATGTGTTGGTTTATTGAATATGATATATTGGAAATAATGTTCGCCATATTAGATTCTGTATCGCATAGACGATCCAGGACGGGAAGCAAACTGTTGTTATCACATACCGACACGCGCGTTTTACTTAAATTCACATTGTCGTTAGCTCGTCCCGGGCACATTTATTTCTAAACAAATGACGTTCTAATTGGGTAACGGTAACAGTTAATTTAAAAATGGATTATTGTAACTGAGTCGGACCAGAAACTACTTATAAAAAGCAACTGTCAAGCGGTAATTTCGCAGAAATAACTAGAAATATACTTTTAGTAACTATCCCGACATTCAAGTACCATTCGTAACACGATTCCACGTTCTGAAAACAACATTTTTTTGTAATAAGTAGTAAAACCAACATTGTTCGGGAGAAGAGTACTTCGATAGAATTAAATCCTACTATGCAATTCCGACAAATTGGTCGCGAATGCAACAAAGGTTCAAACCAAACAACGGTTGGAGGTCTTGAGTAATTCGGAAACGAAAAGGGTTAAATTTAAACATTTATCAGGCCAGGAAATATCAAAGTATTCCGACATTCAAGTACCATTCGTAACACGATTCCACGTTCTGAAAACAACATTTTTTTGTAATAAGTAGTAAAACCAAAATTGTTCGGGAGAAGAGTGCTTCGATAGAATTACATCCTACTATGCAATTCCGACAAATTGCTCGCGAATGCAACAAAGGTTCAAACCAAACAACGGTTGGAGGTCTTGAGTAATTCGGAAACGAAAAGGGTTAAATTTAAACATTTATCCGGCCAGGAAATATCAAAGTATCTCTATGAATCCGCATGAAAGAGAACAAAATCTATAGTTTGCATGTTTATGTTCAATTTAAATATTTTGTCACAGTACCTTTATTTGTTTATTAAAATTATTGTTAACCATTCAAATATTTAATCGTATCTTAATGGATTTTTTAATCAATCGAGGTATTAAAACAAGTTTGTTCAAACGCATACGAGTAATGCTATATACATACATTGTAGAATATAATTTCGAAAGGCACTTATGCTAATCTGAAACGTGCTAGTCGGTATAAAAACAAAAATTCCACAAACGTTTTGTTGCATGCAAAAAACACATACCATATAATAGCTGCTAATAATGTGGCTAAATAACCTGCTTTTAAACGCTGCATGTTTTGCTTGTTGATAATTTGATAATTGAATATAAATATCTATATTAACTTCTAAAATCGAGATATTGTTATTTTTTTTTTGCATTGTTGATGAAAAAGATTTTTTTGTAAGCACTATAATTATAAGATAAATATTGATTATATAATATATATTTTATACACTCCGCCAAAAAAGTATCGCATAATTTAGTTTTGAATCATAAAAGTATCGCATAATCTTTGTTTGTAGCATAAAGTTGTAAATATACTTTAATGCGCTCTAAGATATAATTTCTATGATTGTTTAAATAAAATACAGGCCAAATAAAAACAAGAACTCATACTTGAGATTTTTATTAAAACAAGAAATTATAATTTTGGAAAGAAAAATGTCATAACAGTAGCTTTTAATACTGAGTATTGCCACCTCTGGCTCTTATGACCGCTCGCATACGGTTTGGCAGAGATTCGATTAACCTCCGTATATAAGCCTGATCCAAATTCTCCCACTCGTCACGGAGAGCATTTGCTAGTCCATGCAGGTCCGCTGGGGCAACATTTTGGGTTCGTATCCGTCTGTGAAGGAGGTCCCACACGTGCTCGATAGGGTTCATGTCCGGACTTACCGCAGGCCGATCTAAAACTGGAATACCAACATCGTTAAGGTGTTCCTGGACGATTATTGCAACATGCGGTCGTGCATTATCGTGCATTAACATGAATTCGTTTCCTATAATTGGCGCATATGGTACTACATGTTCTTCTAAAATGTCCGTTATATACCTGTGGGCAGTCAGTGTACCTCTGTCTACTGGTACTAACTCTGTACGACCTGTTAAACAGATGCCTCCCCAAACCATAATAGAGCCACCAGCGAAATTAGGTCTAGGTCTGATATTACACTGCGAATAGCGCTCACCGTCTCGTCTGTACACTGAGATACGCCTATCTGAGGTGTAAAGACCAAATCTTGCCTCATCTGTGAAGAGTATATTGGCCCAGTCATTAATGTTCCAATTTACATGTTCTCTGGCAAACCTTAAGCGAGCCACTCGGTGGTTCCTAGTGAGACGAGGGGCTGTTACAGCTACTCTAGCTCTTAATCCACTCTGTCGTAACCTATTCCGAATAGTTTGAGTACTCACACGAGTATTTCCGACTCTAGCCAAGTCGTTCTGCAATTGTCTCGCAGTTACATGTCTTCGACGTAATGCTTGTAGTAGTAAATAGCGGTCATTTTGGCGAGTAGAACATCTTGGACGACCTGGTACCGATCTTCTAGTGTAAATGCCTGTTTCCCTATATCTGGCTACGGCTCTAGAAACACTTGACTGATTGATGTTCATCAAATTAGCAACGTATGCTTGAGATCGTCCATCTTCGATTAAAGCAACTATAGCAGCCACTTGTTCTGAAGTTAAATTGCTCATTTTAGTTTTAAAAGCGTTGGTACAGAACTCTGACTTCGCACTTTAAATTTTGTCCGTATAGGAAGACTTTCAATAAACAACTGAACAAACCTTACACATATGCATTTTTCTAAATGTGTTCTTTTAGAAAAAAAAAAGTAAAAACGCTAAGTTCCATTATTTTGTTAGTGTTTTTATAGTTCACATACACGAGGCAAACTTTTTGTGAACCTATAAAAATATCTTGGTTCATAAATGCCCTTTTTTAGTTTATGCGATACTTTTTTGGCGGAGTGTATAATTATATAATATAATAAATAAGCAGTCGATATGATAATTATGACAATTTGAAGTTATAGTTAAACTGACGCTCAACAAGAAACTTTTGTGTATTCCACAAGTGATTTTGCAGTTACTATATTACAAAGAAACAGTAAAAACTTTAGTACGCTTGTAGAGCTAACACATATCTTTTTTCTTTGCTTCTCGCCTCTATATACATATATATAAGCACGTGTTCTTGTGAAAATACACGCTACACTAAACGCTATTTATAGGGTTAATAAATCTAGTCTGTCCGGCAAAAAACTATCGACTGTGAGATAATAGCCGGAACTGTGTCCGAATACATTACAGGTTATCGCGAAATCAGACCGTCATGCAACTAAAGAACATTGGAAAATTAACCCTGTCCGACCTGCAGTGACAAAGGCGTTTTGCCTTCGCGGACCTTGCAGGGAGTCTCGTATAAATTTAGATAAGCAGGATTAATGTAATCAGAGGTATTTAGTTAAGGATTTAATTATTACATAGTTTCCTATCAGGTGATTATTATCATTATCTATCTACAGGGTGTTTTATTGTTGTTATGAAATTAATGTATTCTCTGAGAAAATAGTCAAACAGTTATTAACATACCAAGTCTGGAATATAGGACTTTATCGAATGAGTTTGAGGACCACTTACCAGTTAAGGCGCGTTTTCACGTGTAAACTTATTTTGGATCTGATCAATCAAGGTTTTGCTAAAAATCGCATGTTTTTTTCTATTAAAATCGCTAAAATAATGCCTATTTTCCACGGATATCGTCTAAATTATTCTAATGTTTGTTTGAAATATGTTCTAGATATCCAATAATCCGCTTCTGTTCGGTTAAAGTGTATTTACCTGAGTTACAAATCAGTGGCGGCTCGAGACGTTTTGTTCAAGGGAGGCTACTAAACCATATTTTTCGCTGTTATTTGATAAAAGGTTAAATAAATCTTCAGCTGTTCGACCGGATGATACGTCAAGAAACTCCAAAAATCTTTCAATAACTTCACCGCTCTTGACATAACGTAATATGATTGGTAATTGAGACTTACAGTAAATATCTGTGGTTTCATCTACTTGCCAAGAAAAAACGGAGCTTCTTTAATTTCTGTATCTATTTCTTGTTTTAATACAAAAGAAATACAATCTATTAAATCATTTTTGTATATATTTAGATGTACCCGAAAAAATATTACTACTAACAAATTTATTAAAACTAGGTTCATATTTATTAAAGAGTTCGAGTAATTCTTTATAATTTCCACGATTAAAAGAATCTGAAGTCTCATTGTGTCCCGGAAAAGCTAAATCTTGTGATGCTAAAAATATTGTTACGTCTATTGATTTTCTTAAATTTTTGGCGGTTTTCTCTAACTTCATTATTATAGGCAATAATTGCATCTTTGCGCGCGCTGTCTGCAGCAGTAGCGATATTTTGTTTTCCAAATAATTTAAATTTGCACAACGATGAAATGTGTTGTTTAGACTTAGAATCCCGTTCAATAGCGCGCAGTAGATTTTTTAAATCTGTATAACCTAATTTCGACCACGTTTCGGTTTGGTTACAAAAAAGTAGACATGGCCAACAAAATAATCTTTACCGTTCAATTGAACCATTTAACCAACCACATTTAGTGTACCATAATGAACTAAAACCACCATTCGCACTAATCATGCTCGATGCTGTAAAATCAGGCGAGATAATATAATAATGTATTATTATTATTAATATTACTGGCCATTGCTGGTATAATAGCATTTTCGCTGCTCGAATGAGTATAGTAAAGTTGTACTTTCGAATGTGGGAGCCAAAAAGAAATATTCAAAATAGTAGAAGTCCATAAATTGTTTTAAATCGGATAAAGTGTTTTTTTTTTACTTCATTTAATTCTACTGATTATTTGAATATTTTCAGTAAAGTTTCGTATCTCTAAATTTAACAGTTTACTTACAATTATGCCAAAATTCGATAATATCCTCTATTTTACATGTCATTAGAAATAATCACATCTCTACCATCAACAAACAACCAAAACAACAGGAAGAAACAACAACTACTACTGGAACGACTTGCCTGCCATACATCAAAGGATGCACTGACAAAATTGGAAGAAAGCTGCGCAAACACAACATCAAAGTAATCTTCAATGCTCCAGAAAAACTATCAACAAAATTACCTTCGCCGAAAGATCGTACCTCGCCGCTCCAAAATCCAGGAGTCTACGAGATACCCTGCACTTGTGGAAAGGTATACATTGGACAAACAGGCAGAAACATCAATATCAGGCTAAAAGAACATATGCGAGATACTAAGTATGAATACACAGACAAATCAGCAGTAGCAGAACACTCAACAAACACGAAACACGGAATCAAGTTTGACAAATGCAGGAAACTAGCAACGGAACCACATTACTGGAGAAGATTGTACAGAGAAGCTATTGAAATACAGAAAAATCCGAACAATATCAACAGAGATGACGGACTACAATTACCAAGTATCTGGAAATCATTCTTCACAGCCCAACGGAGAGCAACGGACACGCCTCAACAGAGCGGAATGATTACGCACCAACGGACACAGGACCATATATTAACCCCGGATCAGGACAAACTAGTCATTTCACTTCTGAAGAAGATCACGACAAGATGATCGAAATGTCAAGTAATTTAAACTTTCTACACGGCAGAGAACCCGAGAACCGAAGAGCAGCCAGCAACGACGGCCGTGAAAGCCTTAAGACTACTTTAATAATCACATCATTTTACCAAATTATAAGAAAAGTTGTAGGTGTTAAATACTGTGAAAAGAACAACCTTTACAGTTTTATAGGGAGTGTTCATAAATTCCTCATCAATTCAATGAAAGGTGAATAGCACCAGAGATGAACTTCAGTTTCTGCCTACCAGCCGTCGTTAGCGTCACTCCAAGTGCGAACCCGCTTTCATTGCATCTCAAGCTATATCCGTCATTCTCTCTAATATGGAAATGAGAGTTTAGGTGTGCGCCCTCTATGGGACACAAGCCAAACTCTCAATCCAGGAGAGGACCGCAGCGTAAGTCGGTATCTAATTGTCAATAGTACACTCAACTCTTTTTATGATCATTTTAATCCATTGTTTTTTTTTTTTTAAATATTATTGTTTTTACCAAAAGCTTTCTAAAGCTATCTCCAAATTATTGAGTATCTTGCACCGAACCACCTGGCTCTTATTCCTAATTTATGTAAAATATAGCTTTTACAATACTCCCTTGTAATTAGTTTTATATTTTCCAATTAGTGAATTGTATAAAATCTCCCAGTTTAAGTGAGGCCAATACGCCGTAAGAAGGCTCTTAATGGATTGATGACAATCACAAAAACACATTTACATATCTATTTTTCTACAAAATAACTACATGGAATTAAACAAACACTACTATCTCCAATCCAATAGGAGCAAAAGGTATTTGCGTGACCACCATGCCTGAGCGGTCGCAGTAAACACATTAATTGCATTTACTTAGTACATACCTATATACAAAGTGGCACAAGTTCAATAACATTTATTTATAAACGCTCGCTCAAGAATCCAATCGGCCCACAACGAACAGGGTCAGAAAGTGTACGTAGTACGTAGACCAACTCTGAGGCCAATTTGGATAACTTTTTCTCGAGTATGTGTGACACAAGGTCGTTATTCCACAATAGGTATGTGCTACCATAGTGGATAATAACTATTAATCAGATCGGATATAACTCACAATCAGTGCGATAACTTACTAATTTATGCCTGTAACAATTATGTTTTTAAATCAGAAGATTCGAAGGTGATCTACTTTTACATACAGCTGGTTATACAGATTTGACGAGCGGCGGACTAGGTATAGCATTTTAACGGATACGAGAATGAGTGAAATAGATATGCGTACGTGCTAAATGGACAAAGAAGGGATATAGAGCTACCGTCCAATGTTGTCAGTTGTCAGTCAGGTACTCAGTACATTTGCGGAATACATCAGTATGACATCAGTTTAGATACGAACAGCGACGAGTTAACATGCGGATGTATCGTTGACGCTGCTGCAAATGCGTGAATCAAATGATATTTTATTGAGGTATTATTGTAATATTAAAATTATTATTGGGAAAATGCTGGTAATGAAGTATCGTGCTTCAGCAATATTCACATATTATTGCTACTAATTTTTCATAAAATAACACGAATTCTAAAAAAAAAATAAAACCAAGCTTTATTGACCAAATAAGATATTTTTATTCTACATATCTTTTAAGTAAAAAGTATTATAAAATTATCAACTAAGAGAACATAAGAAAAACTAAACTGAAAATAAAGAAAATAAAACTTGAAAATTCGAAAACTAAATAGAAAATTTGGAGTATAAATATAAAGGGTAATGATATTACTTAATAACGGCTTCAAAGAGCCCCCCATGCTGTAATTCGCAATAACCTAGCCTGTTATAAAATTCTCTGCGCACATTATTTAGCATAGCTGCTGGAATGTTATGGCATGCCTGTTCAATTCTATTGCGCAGCTCATCCAATGTTTGAGGCCTTTCGTGCGAATGTCTGTAGATTGTTTCCTTTGAATAACCCCAAAGGAAGAAGTCATTGGGAGCTAAGTCGGGGGATCTAGGTGGCCAAAGTATGTCACCCCACGTACTGATTACATGTTCCGGGAAATTAAAATTAATAAAATCCTTAACTCTCCTCGCGTATGAGCCGGGCACCCATCTTGTTGTAACCAAGCATCATTCCCCTTGCCCCTTAGGTAACGTACAGCAGGAATAACGTCATTTTATAAAAGTTGGAGGTATCTCTCACTGTTTAGGTTACCATTTAGAAAAAATGGTCCTATAATGTGATCACCGAGAATACCTGCCCAGACGTTCAATTTTCTAGGATACTGTGTTCGTGTAGCTACAGTTAGGTGTTTATTTTCTTGGGCCCAATATCGAGCAACAGACGGATTGTGGTGACCATGAAGGGGAAATGAAGTTTCATCGGTGAAGAGAACGTTTTGCAAAAACAAATCATTTCTGTCACATTTCTCTCTCATATTCTCACAAAAACCTAGTCGCTTTTCGTGGTCCTCTTGGAAAATTTCTTGATTTTTTTTCAACTTAAAACATTTATATTTATTCCTCCTTAAAATGTCTCTAACTGTAGCAGGTGGAATATTGAAAACTTCAGAAATTTGACGACTCGAGCACGGTTCGTTAGTTTCCACAAAAGCGCATACTCTAACCTCTCTTTCCATTCTTTCCTCAGTAAGTGGCCGTTCTTGCCGATTACCACTATTACATTTCGAGCAACCAGTAATACAACCTGTATTTTCAAATTTATGAACAATATTTAAAATTGTTTGGTTAACAGGGACTGGTCGATTGGGATAAGAAAAGATAAAACGCCCGATAACTTCATCCGTACCCTCAAACGAATAGTACCATTTAATAATAGCTATGCGTTCTTCTTTTGTATAAACAGACATTTTAATTAATAAATTATTAGGGAAAACTTCGAAGAGATAGAGACAAATGACATATGACAATTAACTCAAACTGGCGATTCATACTCATCGCTGCTTCCCCCATACGCGGGTAATCGGTTTGACAACGTTGCTATAGTTCTCTATTACAATCATATCCCTAATGTTTTGTTCGGCCAATGTGTATATTATACTTTAGAGTGGGAGATTTATTGTCGTTAATAGGAAATTATGTTGAATGACTGTATGAATATCAACACTGTTGTGTATCGAAATCAATGACATATTATTTTACGAAGTTTAGTTATTTATTAAAAACCGAAAAGTACATCGGTATGAAATCATGGTTACAAAATAAATATTGTGATTCATGGACATAGTACTAGGGATGGTAAAAAATATAAATATATCGATATAATTATCATATGATATATCGAAAGCTATATATCGATACCCGCGATATACCTATCGGAACAAATATATCGATATATGAAAAAAGTCGAATATCGATATATTTTTTTATTATATGCAAATTTCTAGTTTTCTGAATCGTAGGAAAAGAAGAGACACAACAACATAATAGAAGGTGTAAATCTGAATAACAAAGATGCAAATAACGTAAGGAAAGAATCGGTAAAAATTATTAATACACAACCTTACACCTACATAAGGAAGTATTTATTTATTGACTATATTTACAAGTAATGTCCAGTTCCACAAAATTAACTGTCTCACAGGACAAGAAGTTTTGCCTGCATTTATAAATACATCAGTTCCATAAATGCAAGTTATCAGGTAAAGAGCTCAGAAATAATAATTTGGAAAGGCTACTTCCCGTGAGACGGTTGCGACTTTTCGTAGCGGTTGCTCCGGCTTTTGAAAATAACCTCTCACTGGGGACCGACATTGCCACAACACAAAAATATTTTGCCGCTACTTTAAATAAGTTGGGATATACAACTTTCATCTCATTTCTTAAGTTTCTAACTGCCACACTTAAATACTTTTCCTAGTGTGAGCTAATTTTTTTATGATGCGCCCATAAATCAAATGCAGAGTCTTCAGCAGACGAGTCAGAGGATTCTGATGAAGAAGAGGTGTTTTGTAAAGTCGTAATCTCACTTTTGATGTGTCTCACCACAGTGCCCAGGGCTTGAGGATCTCTGAAATGTATCTGTTTGAATCGAGGATCTAATATGGTGGAAAGGGTGGTATATAAGATTTTTCAATAGCACCAAATTTCTTTTCAATTTCTTTTAATGATTTCGTTTTTAATTGTTTACCTACTTCACACCGGGGCAAATAATTGTTGTACTGGTCTATCAGACAACCAATCATATATATTACTATTGTTGGATAATTTTCACCGCTTATCTCTACTGTCATCCTTTCTAGTGGCTTTAGAAGTTTGCATATTTCTCGTAAATGCTCAACTTCGGCTGCAGTAATCATATTTGGAGAATTAACATCGGAAAACAAAATATTGCTGAATATTGGTATCATTTGTAGAAATCTCTCTAACATGTAATATGTGGAGTTCCAGCGAGTTTTGACATCCAAAATCATTTTTTTCATGTTTCCTTCTGACGTTCCTGCATCGATTTGTACTTTTTTTAATTGATCACTAGCCTTAACGCTTCTTTTGAACCATACTACTATAGATCGTACCTTGTCAATAATAATATTCAAGCCTTCTGTGTTTGTTAGTGACTTTTCACATACCAAATTGAGAGTATGTGCGAAGCATGGGATGTGCTGGTTTTTCCCAAATTTGTCATGCATAGCTTTGACTATATTGGCGGCATGGTCCGTCACCACAGCAGAAGTGTTTTTGTTTTAAGTGTGTTTTTAAATTTGTTGTATCGCCCGAAGTTTTCAGTACCTTGGCACACAGACTGCATTTAGCGGTATTTGGAGTAACTTTTTTAAAATATTTCCAAATGTACTTTTCGGAGGAGCCATATTTTCAAAACCAACAATCAGTCACTTAATAATTAATAAATCAAGTTTATTTCAATCTCAACTTCTTGGGAGGCCCCCAAAAGCAGCACACTGTGCGCGTCGTAGAGTTTATCCATTCAATGAAATACCAGTAGGTATATTTGCTACTCAATGAAGTTGAAACTAAATTACATATCCACCCTACTGCACGTCAAAACACAATACCGTCACGAGGCATCGTTGCCTTTGTTATTTCTTCCATTAAATGTTATGATTTATTTTTGGATCGCTAGAGTGAATAGACAGGTCGCGCGAGATACTACCACGCCCACTTCAACATTGTAAGTCTGGTCAAATTATATAGAAATGCTTTCAAATGATAGTCGCATATCAAACGATTTTAAAATAACATGGCTTTTTCTCTTAGTAAATAGATATGATGGATGTATTGTTGGTATAACAGAATACTTTCCACGCACCACGCAGTATCTGTCTGTAAGAACAACCAAAATATTAGCTGCGGCTACTTCTCAGTAAAAATATTTTCATTTATTTAATAATCTAACTGTATTGTTTGGGAGATTGGCATAATAAACGTTAACAATCTGCTCATCCAAGCATGAAAGATGAAAGTCAGATCGTAAATTGTAGGCAATAAGCAATCATGAATGCCAGGTTTGTAACAATACTGCGTAGATAATTTTATAAAATACTTCCGTGGTATTAACGATCTAGTTTATTATTTTGCACCGGCCTCGATTATAGAAAGCTGTTTAAAAAAGCAATTTTAATTTATACATTACTGAGTGTGATCAATGATCTTCCCTAAATAATAAGTTATCCTTATCGCCCAATAAGCACTTATATAGAAATAGTTAAGTTAAACTATGTTAAATTAAATAGCGGTACGCTTGTAGTTGGTATTATTAAGTTTCACTTGTATAACAAGTAACTATTTATATTGACCTAATTGAGACAGGAAAATTTTACTTACATTTTTAGAGAACACTATATGCACATACCTACAATGTATGGAGTAGCTGGTTCAAAGACCATATGGTTATAATCTCAAGTGATTAAAAAAAATCAATTAAAATTCTTTACACTGCATTAACGTTATTCCATATTAGAAAAAAATAATTAATCATGCTCGAGCATTTTTATGAAGCGATTGAATTGCAAATGTGTTAGGCAAATCAGTTTTCTCAGGAAGGAACATTGAATTTGGTTTTATTTCTTTACTATGTTAGCCTTGACCGAGATGTCGTTTTTACGAGCTGTTGTTATTAATTCCGTCGCTTACTTTTACTGGAATAGTTTTATATGAAATAAAATATATTCATAAGTGACAATAAATTTGGCAACACGAATATAAAATATATTTTTTTATCACTATACATACACGGACAAGTCTACATTTAAGATTATGTGTTGATTGTTTTAATCTAAATGAAGTTTGATATAGTTTAGCACTAGAACCATAGTTTTTTTTTATTATGTTATTTCATAGAAGCGAAGTTTTTCAAGCATATTATTTTTGTTAACAAGCAATATTTGGAATAAATTCCTTTAAATCAAATAACTCATAATTTTATAACGATAACTTAGTTTTTCACACTTGCAATTGAAAGATCTACTTTTCAATAGACCGTTACTCAGAGCGTCGATATCCCACGTTCGAACTTTTACGCCATCACTTAGAGATCATAGCACTTTTAAGATTCAGGCTTACTACAGTGAACGGACTAGAAGTCGTCTTGTGTTTGATTTGGAACCCAGAAGTTTAGCCATTGAAGAAAATACAAACTCAAGCACTAAACATGTTGTTTCGCAATTAAATTACCTTCTGGAATGCTATGGAAAACTCATATCATATCCAACGCATTGAAGCCTTGCATACTAAAAAATCCACCACGAAGAGTGGCGTTTTGTCAATGGCTTCTAGAAACAGTTAATACAGAACCTGGCTTCCTGAATGTGTTGCTTACTACCGACCAGAGAAGGCACTTTTAATATGCATATTTTTCATCTCTGAGCCGATGAAAATCCACATGCCATTAAGTATACTCTAACTTACAGCGAAGATTTAGTCTCAACGTTTGGGCCGGCATTATACAGTGGCCGTTGTAACAGATTGGTTAAATCAAAACTTTCATAAACAATGTGACTAGTTATTTAATTTGGATCCATGTGATATTTTCCTGTTGGATTTTATGAAGCAACTAAAGAGTGATTGTAAGTGATTGAGGAAGGTTTGAATTTCCCGGTGCACAAAATTTTTGGCACGTTGGTTCCGTGATGTTTCTTATCCGTGGCGTGCCAAATGGGCGATTGATACTGTAGTGATGTAATCTAATAGATATTGTGCATACACTCGTAAATATCTTTGCACGCTCTTAATACTTACTACTGCTTCGACATTTTAGGTCATCGATATCCGTATAGTAAACAGACAAAATGTATCGTAAACAGGAAGGGACATTCCTCTAGAGATAAACGCAGTTCTCAACAGTTGGGACTTCCTGTGATGGGTGGAGACTGTGGCTTGAAAACTATAACAAAAATCCCAAAATTAATTTTGTGGTAAGGGATTTTTCACCTTTCTTTTGGGATTTTTGTTATAGTTGGGACTTCTTAAAAATAAGATCAGTTTTACACTTTCTCGTTCATAATTATACATACCTACTTGCTTTTGTCTTTATAATTTCAACATATTTCCACGTGCATTTCTTTATCAAATTATTGAGAGGACTCTTCTAAAAAAACAAATGATATGAATTTTGAAACGATTCGATGAGTGCCTTCCAAGTTATCATGGAGGAGAGAAAGTTCAAAATTAATTGTATTTCCGGCTTTACTGGGTGTTATTAAAAAATCACAATGTAGGTTCAATAATTGCAAATCAACAATAAACTAGGATATTTCCAATTTGATTAAAAGTCCGGTAGAATATACAAAATAAACTAAAAAAAAGATCATGCAGGAAAATATGTATTGGCCAGTGTTATTCATAGAACTCTATACAGCCTCAATCTCTGCAAAGTAAACGGCGGGGAAGTACATATATTCCCACCGTCTCCCACTCTACCTACCAGCGAGGTGTGGCGCTGTAGTACGATAATAGCACGTGTAGACTGATCAGTGATCATATTATCAAACGTCAAACATTAGCCCAGAAATGTTGGAGAATGTTAGAATGAATTTCTACAACACATTAGTTTAGTTTAGTTTAGTTTAGTTTATTTCCATATTGTTTGGGCCAGTAACACTGGATACAATGTGTCAAAATACAAATGTAAAATACAACAAACAAAATTTTAGAAGTAAATAATTTACAGAAAGACAAATAGAACAAACAGAAACGACAAAAAATGTGTATAGTCAAGAACAAAAATATTCATTAATGGAGTAATGAGATTCTTCTATTAGGAGCGCTCTAACCTGTTTTTTAAATTGTTTAATGCAGTCTGTGCTAGTGATTGTATCTGGCAAGCTATTATATACTCTTAGACATTGAATTATAGGCGATCTCTTTGTAGCTGATAGGTGGTGCTTGGGTATCGTCAGTTGCTCTATATGGCGGGTGGTATAAGGGTGATGTTTTTTGTATTTATTAAATAATTCAAAGTTTTGTTTCACATAGACTGCCGATTTATAGATTAAAATGCCAGGAAAAGTTAAAATTTTGTTCTCTTTAAAAACATCCTTGCAACTGTCGCGGTTATCAATGTTGAAAATCAGTCTTATGAGCCGTTTTTGTGTAATGAATACTCTCTCCCAACCAGTTGCCACGCCCCATATAATAACATTGTACGAAAGAGCATAGTATGCCAACGCGTAGTAAATATCTACTAGGTCTTTTCTTTCCAATGTGCATTTCAACTGATTAATAACATAATAAGCCTTATTCAATTGTGTGCACACGTTCGCTATTTGTTTTTTCAATTCCAGCTTATCATCTATTGTAACACCTAATATTGATGTACCATCCGTACAAGGAATATTTGTAATAATATCTTGGGGTTTGCGTCTATGGAAGTTTAATATTTTAGTTTTATTTTTATTTAAAATTAATCGGTTTGTTTTGCACCACTCTGCCATATCTTGCAATGTACGTTTTATCATAAATGAAAGGTCCGCAGAATTTTCACCCGTTACTACATTAGGATATTGTTTAGCCAAGGATGGGGGCATATTTGAACCGTTTGTTTGAAGATTCAATGATTTTTAAAAAATTAACGTTTATTTCATCTTATTATTAAGGCTTAGTTTAGTTTCTATTTTTTAAATTTATTTACCCAGAATTAATTTTTATTTGTCCTTCATTAAATTTACTATTTCTTTTTGAGGGTTTTGCCCTAAATTCATTAGAATGTCTTTGATTTCCCTTTCATGGACAAACCCTAATTTTATATTTCTTTATTTATTACTATTACGAATAGATTACTAACCGAGCTGCTGTTAAAGTTTATTTAATTTATTATTTCTTTATGAGGGTTTTGTTCTTCGTTCGTTATAATTACTTTAATTTAACTTGTCATGAGCAAAGACTATTTTTAAGTAGCTACATAATAGAAACTATAAGTTACTGTTTTACGCTTTCATTACACCTTTTGAGTTTATAAGTACTTGTGTCCAAAGCAATACATATTGCAATTTATTCAATTTCATAATAAAAATGCAATACGTTTCACGGTCACTAAAAATTAACACATTTCTGCGTGTAGATTGAATAGCAAAGCAACCGCTGCGCTCGCGCCAGTATTCGTTGTGAGCTATGAGTGGCTATGACGAATGACTGAATGTAATGGCCAAATCGGGGAACAAAAATGAATCTTGGTACGCACACGCAATGACGTAACAATCCTTTTCATAAATCTATGATAAATCTTCATCGCCCATCCTTGTTTTTAATGTAGGGCTAGAGCACATCCGTGCACATCGTGACGTAATTGCGTGATGTTTACTAGGCATGCGCTGCGCATTGCCATACGTGTCTTATTATACGATGTACTGCAGTAAGAAAAATGAGCGGGAGACGCACATGTGTGGTATAACCGTTGACCTTGCAGGGATTATGGCTGTATAAAATATCGTCAATGTTACTTATTACGATTTGCTATTAGAAGAAATGTAGGCTGCCGTTTAAAGAAAAAACGACAGATGGAATATTATCTATAATCTTCATTGGAGCACTTCATATAATGCATATTATAACTGACAAAACATTAAAACCGCTCCTGATTCATCACTTTACTATCCTACAGGGAAAGTCGCATATGCGATATGCATTTTTCATAACCTGGCAGCAATTCATCATCATCCTTTTAGACGACAGTATTAAAATGCCATACGCACCAAAGCCACGCTATGTTCTGTATCTGCTCGAAAATTTGAATATCAATGCCGGCGTAGCTGCTACCAGTTCCGTACAATGCGGCGGACGGAATAATATTAATACATAAATAAAGGAATCTATTATTACGTCAGGTAGGTATTGTCGCGGTGTGCAGGGGATTATGAAATATTTACATATCTTGAATTCCCTGCCAGTATTATGCTGTCACAAGTCAGGTAGTCATGCGGTGAAAAAGGGAAACGGGAATTTTTCGATTGCACGTATTCCCAGCTTGTCTGGGAAATTTAAATTTGTTTCTACCGTCGATGGAACTGGTCGAGGAGTGTTTTTATTGTACTGGGATAATGGGATTAAGGTTAATAATTAAGTAAGCTTTTCCGCTTTCTTTCTGAAGATTGAATGTCGGGTTTCGGCAGACTGCAGGATTTTTGCGCAATTCACTTTGTTTGTTCTAATATCGCATCTGAATTTAGCTGTTCGGTAATTCATAATAGTTTGTCTGACCATGCATCCCAATTATTGCCTTTTCCTTGGTCCATTTCTAAGTACATTAAACCTAAATATGAAAGATGTTATTCCGATCAGAATTATAATTCATTTGCAACAAGTATTGCTAAGGAAAATTGGAATGAGACCTATTCTGCTGTAGATGTCAATGTGATCTTTCAACTATTCGTTAAGACGTTGATGTATAAAATCAACATCTAATTTCCATTTCGACGGCGAATAAACAAATGCAGTCATTATAATGATTGGGTGATTAATTCTATTCGCCCTGCTATTAGTGAAACTAGTAAGTGTTTGTAGTAAGTGCATAGCTGTCCAGTCTGGCAATCGCAACGATTGGGAGTCGTGCAGACGCTTCAAAAGAGAATACAGAGCCTCTGTTCGTCTGGCAAAGAGCACACGCCTTAGTAATGAACTAAGCACTGCAGCGAATAAATCTAAAACAATGTGGAATATAATCAATAAAACCGTGCAACCTAGACATAATGTAATTCCTACCTCAATTACTGTGGATGATGTTGAACTGCACAGGCCATATGATGGTGGATGATTTTAATAGTTTTTTCATAAATATTTCCTCTCCGGACACTGATACTGAGCTTTAAGAATGTAAAATCTAATGTTGAGGTTAAGGGTTTATTAATTCAGTTATTAATCCAGTTATAAGTACAGCAATTTACAGTCTCATTTTGTCATTAAAGTCTTCATATTTCAGAGGTACTGACGGCATATGGAGTACTGCCTTAAAACCATGTGCTGATAGTATTATCGATCCTCATTCACACCTTATAAATAAATCTCTGCCTCAAAGCGTATTTTATTTCCAACCTGCTTCAAAACACGTAGAATTATTCCTGTTCATAAGAAGGGTGCTACAGAATGCATGCATAACTATAGGCCAATTACAATCTTATCCACTGTATCTAAAATCATTGAGATGGTTGTCTTTAATAGGGTATATGATTTTTTCTGTAAATACGATGTGCTTTCTTTTGAACAGCACGGCTTCCGAAAAGGCCCTTCTACTAATACTGCCATGCTCCAGTTTATTGATCAACTCTACCAAAATTTAGATGCAAATAGTAAAACTATATCAATTGTTTATGGACCTTAGCAAGGCATTTGATTTAGTTGATCATTCGGGTTGAAAAAATGCTTGGTTACCGCTTGAGAGGCGTCATTCACAAGGTCGAGAACAATTTGTGAATGACGCCTCGTATCTTGATGACCGACAGCGTATAGTGGATGGCGCAATGTCTTCTCCAATGCGGGTTCGCATGGGTGTATCCCAAGGGTCGATGCTGGGTCGTAGACTATCGGAGATGATACCATAAGCCGTGCTTACAACATAACGGGGTTGACTTGGAAAAACATTTATGAGCTGGAAAGAATGTTAACCAGCTTGCGAAATTCTTTTGGAAGAACCGCAGTTGAAGCCCATCATAAAGTTCTTGGTTGAATTAAGAACCGGTAATAGTAACAGCATGAAAACGAAAAAAAAAGAAGCTAGAAATTAAAGAAGAATTTAAATTTTATTCTTAAATTATCACGTTCGCAAGAATATAATTATTACATAACTAATGACAAGATAACTACAGCTAGCAATCTGACCAGCTTTGCACGGTTTACAAGTAGGCTTACCAGCCACTTCGTTTATCCAATTCCTGTGGCTATAGACATTCTCGTAAACAGCGTACTCGCCCGAGCAGCCGAAATTGAACGAAGAAATACCAATGACTAGCTTTTGAAAGACTAACGGTCCTCCGGAATCTCCCGAACACGTGATCTCACCTTTTTCCCCCAAACAAATAGCTGACGGACTGCTGATGCGTTTCAAGCACTTCTCCATTTTGTTTTCAGAGTCTGCAATTTAATTTGGAGAGACTGATTGTCCTCTCGGGTTCTCGTAAACATGTGTGGTCTCACCTTTTTTTCCCAGACAGATAGCTGACGGGCTGCCCAATCGTTCCGTACACCTCTCCATGTCGTGCACCGTCGTTTCCAGGGTCTGCAATTTCCGCGGGGACGTATTGTTGATCTCGGCTGGGTCCTCGTCTACTCCAGCATTGCCATAACCCATGATCAGCATCGTTTTACCGGTATAGTCCATCTTGGACGCGGGCATGGCGATCAATTTCACCGTGGATTTCATCTCGAACGGGTATTGCAGTTCTATCAAGCCGATGTCGTTGAGCACATCGGTTTCGTTGCGAAAATAGTTCGGGTTTAGGAATAGATTGACTGAGGAGATGGCTTGATATCCCGCTTTCTGGGAATCTCTCAATCCGGCCAGGCATTTCGCTCGGGTCTTATCCTCCCCGATGTGGGGGATCTTCGTGTTGTCGTCGTTATTGATGTCCAGACAGTGGGAAGCCGTCAGTACCCAGCGGGGTCTTATGTAACATCCGCCGCAGCTCACCGAGTTTTGAGGCATGTGTACGAACAGCCTAATGAAGTACGGGTAATCTTCGATGTTCGCATCCTTTCCGCTCGCGATATGTTTTTGTAAGTCGTTCGCTGGTGGACGATTTTTCTCATAGGCAAGGGTCATCGATATGAAGGCGAGAAGGGAAGACATCTTCACCGTTAATAGCATTCCTGTTCGGGAGCTCTTAACGTGGGAAGTTTGATGGATAATCTATCTTCGATGCTGTCATTGTAAACATGTCGCTTCTAGGTTATTTTATGTTAAATCGAAATCGTTCTTAGCAGAAAGGCAGTTTCCATCTTCCCAGTCCATTAAGAATTAACCTTTGCTTATTTTCAATTGAGATATACTATGTTATTCTAGCAAGTACATACTTACATGTATAAAACGTCCCTCAATTTTTAAGAAGGAATGCTGTCAAATACACCTGTCATAATAGTTTTGTTCGCGGAACACAATTAGTACCGATTCAGAACTAATACGGAACCAATTTGGGATTGTTGTAGAGCGCATGCGTGAATATGGAACTGGTTAATGTACTGCGAATGATTTCGGAACAAGCCAGAATTCTGAACTGCCTCCTGTCACATTTCTAACCTATGTTTTCTGGGTCTGTTAATTTTTGATTTAAAATAATTTGTAGAAGTGAAAGTGTAATGACTTCAGGCGATAAATTACTTAAAAAATTGGTTACTTTTCTTATGCTCTTGAATAAAGTACTTTTACTTATATTAAAACGATCAGATACATCCCTGTATGAAGCCGCTTCATTTGCCGCAAACCATAAAAAAACCGTAATACACTTCAATGGCGTTACTTTTTCAGAATCTCCTTCTTGCCAGTGATAAAATTCGGAGTCAGCAAAGCGTTGTGTCAATTCTTGCGTAGCATCTGTGCTTAACCGAAAATGTTCCACATATTGTTCTGCACTAAACTGGGGCACGATTTCCTCAAAATTATTTTCGGTTTTAGGAATTTCAACTATATCTAGCATTTCCTCTAAATCTGATAATGATGATGATAAATGATCTGACATTATAGGATACTTAAAATATTTTATTTACGTTTAAACTAAAAAGTACAAAAACGTGCATTAACCTTAGATCATATGTATTAATTGAGAATAATCACAGTACGTTAAACGTCAAATGTCGTTATGCATAGAACTGCGCATGTCTCGCACTTACAGTTCTTGCTAAGGTCATAGAATCGGTAGAACCAATTCTGAAGCGATTTTGAACTGAATTTTACATATCGGCGAACGCAGAACTGTAACTAGAAATTCTGAATTTTATGATCCGCGAACGTCAATGTTTCAACTGTGCATGCGAATAGTCCCGAATTAGTTCTGAATCCTTACCGCGAACAAAGCTAATAATTTATAATTATGGTTTGTTCCAGGGGTGCGTTCAGATTTTACGCCCGGCATATATCGACGAACAACTTTTCGTCCAAGTTTGAAATGCGGCGAAATTTGTCCCGCATGCAATCTAAAAATTATTTGCTTAATCTAAAAATATTATCTTTGTTTTGAGTAAATCTCTGTTTTGTAATAAGGAAATAAAATTTTATTTCTTTAGAAACAAATATTGTTTCACCTGTATTAGTGTGAATTAACAATTTCTTGTTTCAGAATGATATAACATTTAAGCTAGGCTCTTGAATGGAGAAAGTGTTATCTGTTATTTCAACTATGTTTTGTGTTGCATTAAAAGGAGCATTGTTTTCCAATCAATAATATTACATTGTTACGGCACCTACGGCAAACAATTCTTTCTACAACAACGTAATTCTCGTAATTACGTTGTTTTTGCTACGGAAAAAATGTCTTCAGGTCTGTAGCTTATAAATAACTGATAATTTTTACGCACCCCTAATCAGTAAGAAAAGTTAAATAGTAATTTCTCTAAAAGTTCTTATAATGCATAAATAAATTGAGCTGCCATAACTTCTGTATGCATTTGTACGGCTTAATAATAGTTTTGGTGTCATAATAGACTCTAGCTAGATATTATCAAAATTGTTTTAATTGCAGATAATTGCAGATTTAAAAAATACATCTGCTCTTACAGGTAGACAGTAAACACTGTCAAGAAAAGAGTTCTATGAAAAGTTGCATCCTTGTAATGCTCACTTTGTTAAATGAACAATACAACAATAAAATAAAGATTACAAAATGTATGATTGATTGCCTTCATGACATTTTTCTATAGTTTTGGTTAGTTCAACTATATTTTGTCAACAAAATCTATTTTGTAAATTTATAAATAATGTAAATATATATTTATAAATTAAAAAAAATCGTCTCTTGAACATGTTTACACTCTGAATGTAGCTACCAATCAATATCACGTAGTAGACAAAATTGGACAATCATATTTGAATATAGTGCTACTGAACATATTTCATTTTTTTGCTTATAATATAATATAATATAATATAATATAATATAATATAATATAATATAATATAATATAATATAATATACAGGAGGACCAATTCTCAACCGTTTTCGAGATATGGGTGGTCAAAAGCGCTCAAGGTCACTAGTTACGGTAACTAATTTAGACGAATCATAGACGCATTTGGCTCGAATTTCGGCATAAAATGGTTGCTAAGGAACAATTAACTTAAATTACAGTCTTACTTCCACAGTAATGTGCAGAAATTGTTTTAATGATTTTAATAAACAAGCAATGCTGTAAACATTTAAAGCTGCTCAAAATGGCGACCTTGGACTGCGAAACACAACTCTGCTCTTTGACTCAGTCCTCCTATCCAGTTGACATTTTCCATATTTCCACGAACTTCCTGAAATGCTCGTTGGATTTTACCTACCGGTTCTTCTTTGGTAGCCGGATTCTCTTGTCCATAAACGATGGTCTTACATGGCCCCAGAGGAAAAAGTCGAGAGGCGTCAGGTCCATTCCGCCTTATCCAGCGGTTTGGAAACGCAGTGTTCAAAAAGTCGGTTACCACTCTTCCATAGGACACCCGTCATGGACAAACCACATCCTATTACGGATGTTCAAGGGGATATCTTCAAGAAGAATGGGAAGCTCTTCTTCTAGGAATCTCCTGTAGATATGGCTAGTCTATGTTCCATCAAAGATTTTCGGTCCTAGGATAACATTTCCGATGATTCCTCCCCACACATTAACCGAAAATCGGTGCTGAAATCTACTTTCTGACAGAGCATGGGGATTACCAGTCGAGCCAACTGCGACCATGATTCATCTAAATTAGTTACCGTAACTAGTGATTTTCAACGCATTTGATCACCCATATCTCGAAAACGGTTGAGAATTGGAAGTGTTTTGCTAATGTTGATACAAGGAATAATCCTATGAAGTTATGCAACTCAACGAGGAGACACGCTGTATAATATACGCAATAAGTCAAATATCAATAATATGTAATGTATGGTGAATACATAGCTTAATTTAATCTTAAAAACAAATGTAAAATCGAAAATAATAACAAGGCGAGAGTCTTGGAGACGGTGTCACGCGTAGCTCTTGATCCACTACTACCACCACCACCACCACCACCACCACCAGGATCTGTTGCGTTTTGCCTGGGTCTGTACTCCGTTACATTTCTGATCCATTCCATGTGATAATAGATGTTCTCATAGACGATCGTATCCGCACCGCAGCCGAAACCGAACGAGCACACACCGATCAACATCTCCTTGTACACCAGCGGACTACCAGAATCGCCGGAACAGGCGATCTTACCTTGTTCACCTACGCAGATTACTGAAACGCTTTCCATCTCTTTGACGCAATCTTGCATGTCGTGCACCGTCGTCGTAAGTACCTGCAACGTCTTCGGATACGTGACGACCCCGTCTTCCGGTCTATCGGTTTCTCTCGAAGCACCCCAACCCATAAGCGTTACGTTTCCGCCACTATAATCTATCTCCTCCGTTGGCATACCGATCATCTGTACAACGTCGTTCGATACGAACGGTTCCGACAGCTGTATCAATCCTACGTCGTTGTTCGTCTCTGTATCGTTGCGAAAATACGCCGGATTGATGAACAAGTTGACTGAATGTAGCCGCTGGTATCTTTTCTTTTGCCCTTTCATTTCCAAGCCGGCGATGCATTTGACACGGTTTTTCTTTCCGGTTCTCGGAGGTTTATGCGGATATTGGTCGTTAATATCCAAACAGTGCGCCGCCGTAATCACCCATATGGGTTTTATATAAGTACCGCCGCACAGGATCGTAAAAATCAAGTGCTTAGCTTCCAATCTTATCATGTATGGATAGTTACTGATTTTTGCTGGTTTTCCACCAACTATCTTAGTCTCGACTGCCTTTGTCTCGGGTCCCTTCTTTTGAACGCGTATCCTCTTGTAAGCGCAGATTAGAGTTATCAAGACCAAAAGATACGGCAGCTTTGTTGCGATGAACATGCTTCCTTAGGCGTTTAATAACTGATTTGGCCGTGCCTGTCATTCTAAACATCACAATTACAGTTCATATACTGTAATGCAGTGTTAGATTAGGCCGTATTCAGGCTTGGATCATATATACTTTTATATGATCTAAGTATTCAGGGAACTACAACGCTGGATGTAGAACTTCCATGACATAATTTTAATTTATATCCTGCAACAAAGCATTTCAATCAAGCGAAAAGTAATGCCTAACCAGACCTAACCTACTAAGTGCAAATAGTGTGTCAGGTGCATGTCACATGACTACCTGTACTGCAGAGGGGTGCGATTCCTTGGCTAAGGAGTGGGGAAATATTAGGACGCCATCTCGAGGGTATCGTGTGGTACTAACAGAGCTCTATTTCAGCCTTTCCATATGGTTATTTCTTTCTTTTCGTTGTTGCTGGTTGTTGCTAAGCATTTCTGCAAGATTTAAGTACTGGTAACAGTATCAAAATGGTCGTGGCCAACATTATGCGTTAATTCATGCTGGCATATCATTTCTTTTCTAAAAAGAATCTGATATCCACGATAAAGTTTGTGCGGCAGTATACGAAGATTGGTTTTTTTTTAACTATCTACAATGCATCCTACTATAGCCGCAAGTTAGAAAAATGTCTACAACAAGTTGTAAAAATGAACAAATTATACTGTGGTTAAGGATTATATCATGCACAATAATTCAAAATTTAAAGTACAGGGTATGTCGCTATTTGTCAAATATCATTAACATGTAATGTATGGTAAATGCATAGCTTAATCTAATCTTAAAAACAGATTTAAAATCGAAAATGACAACAAGCTGAAGATCGAGACGGTATCGGGGAGAGCTCTCGAATCATCACCACTTCTTGTCTCTCCTTTGGCTTTGTATTCCGTTAAACTTGTAATCCAATCCATGTGGAAATATATGTTCTCATAGACGACCGTATCCTCGTTGCAGCCGAAACCGAACGAGCACACACCGATCAACATTTTCTTGTAGACCAGCGGACTACCAGAATCGCCGGCACAGGCGATCTTACCTTTTTCGCCTACGCAGATGGCTGAAATGCTCAGCATCTCTTTGATGCAAGCTTGCTTGTCCCGCACGATCGTCCTAACTACCTGCAACCTCTTCGGGTACGTGGCGATCCCGTCTTCTGGTCTATCGGTTTCTTTCGAAGCGCCCCAACCTACAAGTCTTACTACCTCGCCGCTATAATCCATGTCCTCCATCTGCATATCGATCATCTTTACTACGTCATTCAATATGAACGGTTCCGACAGCTGTATCAATCCTACATCGTTGTACGTATCTGTATCGTTGCGAATATACGTCGGATTGATGAACAAGTTGACCGAGTACAGCTGCTGGTAAGTCCTCCTTTGTCTTTTCTCTTCATATCCGGCCATGCATTTGATGCGGGTTTTCTTTCCGGGATCCGGAGGTAGATGCGTGGATTGGTCGTTGATATCCAAACAGTGCGCCGCCGTAATCACCCATACGGGTTTTATGTAAGCGCCGCCGCACAGGATCGTGAAAATCAAGTATTTAGCTTCCAATCTGATCATGAATGGATAGTCTCTGATTCTGGCTACTTTCCCACCAACTATCTTATTCTTGAATTGGTCCTTTGGACCGCGGACCCTCTTATAGGCGCAGATTAACGTTATCATGGTCAAAAAATAAGGCAACTTCGTTGCGATGAGCATTCCCCCATAGGCGTTTAAGTTGGATGATTGATTTACGCGTACCTGTTATTCTAACATCACAATTACAGTTCATAGGCTGTAAGAACGCAGCGTTAGATTAAATAGACTTGGGATTGGTTGACAGACGAAGCGAATCCACACTCACGGAAAATATTTTATTCATAGGTCAGTTCAGCTTTTAAAAGAAGTCCTGTTATTATGGACTATATGTATTATTATATTTTTTTTATCTTACACCTATTTGTATCTGTCATTTTCTATGACGGGGTTGCTGCCAGATTATTTGACGACTATGGCAACGGTAATGTCGGTCACGTTGGTATTAACTTTGATTTTGAACCACATAGCTGAGAATTAGCACAAATTTTGCCAAGAATAAATAGTATAGGTCTTTATTTATTGTGGGAATAGAGGAGTTTAAGAAGAAGTTGTTTATCACCTCATAACTACCAAAACCAAAGTGTAAAACACGAAAACTAGGAAATCAATTTTTCAATTTTGACAAAATTGTCACTTTAGCAACTGAAACTAACGGCTAGTCCTGTCATTAAGTCATTCATGAAGTCTAAATGAAGCATTGAAGAGGAAGTGGGTCGTTTTGGAGATGGCTCAATCATGTGTTGGGGTGGGATAACTGTAGACGGCCGTACTGATCTCGTAATAGTCCCTGGGCGTTTAAATGCCAGAGCCTACATAAACACAATTCTCGAGGATCATGTGGTGCTTTTTTGCGAATGATATGCATCCTAATTTCATTCTTATGCACGATAATGCTCGCCCTCATACCGCCAACATTACTACTGAATTTCTACGGGATAACAACATTGATGTAATGGAATGGCCTGCGATGAGCCCAGACCTCAATCTTATCGAACACTTGTGGGATATGCTGGATAGACGCATTAGTCAGCGTGCCAATGCACCAGAGACTCTCCAACAGTTGGGCCAGGTGGTTCTCGAAGAATGGCAAAACAATCCCCAAGATCTCATCCGCCGACTTGTGCGATCCATGCCACGCAGATGCCAAGAGACAATTGTGGCTAGGGGAGGACATGCACATTATTAAATCAAGTCAAAAATGGAATTAACGTGCTTTTGTGCGTCACTAAACTTAAAAAATACACTTTCTTTTGACAGTTATTTCAAATTTTGTATAACTTTAATACAACCAGGCATAGTGTTCCTACATTGTTGTATTCATTTAATAAATAAAGAGTTCTTGTTTCTTATTTTTGCATATGTACGGCCGTAAATCCATTGTGTAAGAAACATAGGCTACGCAAAGTAGTGTCCCCCTAATTAAGTGGAGCAGTGTACTTTTATTAGTTCCTATTCAATTTGCTGCAGAAAGGCGTTTCTTTTAGGGAATTTTATTAACTCGCTGTTACTATGTTTATATATGCAATATTAACAATATCATAAAAACTAACCATAGGCCAACGCATTGTATTCCTTGCCACATCATAATTTCGGCACAATTGATCCACTGTCATCAACTGCCATATTATAAATTGTTATTATGTTAGGCCTGCTAGAGGATCGAGTAAATCGTTATTATGCATTGTCGAAATAGCAATTACTGCAGCATTTTTTTTTTCGGACAATAAGACACTAAGTGCCCCGCTGAGAGCCAAATAATTTGGCAGAAATTCGCTGGGTATTTCCCTTTTGTTATTTTTCAAGGTCCAGAGTATGCTACTCTTTTCACTTTTAGGAGACCTTTGCGCTAAAGGGATACTATTGCTAAACCAATCGTGCCCAGTGACATTTCGATTCGTACCGTGTATTGCTTCACTCTCATAACAATGTCGTATGCTGAGTTGCTTTTCTTATGTGGACCTTCCGCTTGCTGTCCTGCATATGTTGCCAAATTAGTGGTGTAGGCTGTCTTTTGATCAACCAACACAAATACTTTTATACCATTTTTGGGACAATGGCAGGCAAAAGAGTTCCTAAAGGAGCAAAGGCCTGAACTTACGAGAGATCTACTGAATAAAGACAGGAAGACTGTCAAAATGATTGTAGGTCTGCTGACTGGTCACTGTAGACTGAATAGGCATATGTACAACATAGGCTTGGCAGATGATGCAACCTGCAGATGCTGCCAAGAGGAGGAAGAAACACCAGTTCATGTGCTGTGTCAATGTGAAGGCCTGGCGAGGACAAGGTTTCTAGTAATGGGAGAGGTGAACCCCACAGCTAGTAGCTACATAAAGAAGCCGCTCTCAAAGATGATACGCCTAATTAAGAGGGCAAAATTAGAGAGCGTCCTCTAGGGAAAAAGGGGATCACAATAGATCTGAAAAGGTCGCGGTGAAATAGGTCGATAGGCCACCCCAATCCTAATCTAATCTAATCTAATCTACCATTTTTGGCTGGTTTACTGGGAATGTACTGTCGGAAAGGACAGTTATCCCTAAGAGCAAGTAATTGTTTGTCTATCGTCAAGTATTCTCCAGGAGTAGAATATGTTTCGAAATTATCATTCATCATATCAAATATATTTCTTACAGCAGCGAATTTATCAACTAATTTTCTTTCTTCCCTAATTCTAATATCATCAAATCGCAGACATCTTAGTAGGAATAAAAATCTTTTCTCGCTCATAATGTATTAGATATAATAAACCAATCAGCGTTCATCTTATATTATATTTTTACTCTCTCTTTAAATAGGTAACAGTGGGTATCATATAGATGTAAGCCTCCATCACCAATCGATGAAAATAAACACTGTTATTTTCTTCTTGTTTGTGTATGTCTACCGTTTTAGTAGCCTCTAGGAATACTTTAAATATCCGGTAGAACTTCTTCCACCTTTTGATGTCATTTGTTCCAAAGAATTCAAATTATTATTATTCTGCACCATGTTAAAATATATTCAATAATATACTTTTTAAAATAATCTTTATTGTTTACATACATGACTTGTGTATTCTCACCAGAAATAACCTATATTCTGACTTTTGACTAAACAAAATCTGTCAAACATAAGAACTGTCAGAGAACATAGTTAGACAAAGAAATGTATCTTCCATCCCCCTTCGTCAAAAATAATATAATAAAATTTGAGTTGGGTATAATTTAAAGTATAGGATAAGCTTCTGCTTATCAAATATCATCACAACGTAAATGCATAGCTTAATCCAATCTTAAAAATAGATTTAAAATCGAAAATGACAAGACGGTATTGAGGGGAGCTCTCGAACCACCACCATTCCTTCTGTATCTTCTGGCTGTGTATTCCGTTAAATTTCTAATCCAATCCATGTGAAAATAGATGTTCTCATAGACGACCGTATCCTCGCCACAGCCGAAACCGTACGAACAAACACCGATCACCATCCGCTTGTGGACCAGAGGACCGCCAGAATCGCCGGCACAGGCGATCTTACCCTGTTCACCTACGCAGAGTACTGAAATGCTTCCCATCTCTTTGACGCAATCTTGCATGTCGTGCACCGTCGACCTAAGTACCTGTAAGTTCTTCGGAAACGTGACAACCCCTCTTTCCGGTCTATCAGTTTCTCTCGAAGCGCCCCAACCTATAAGTATTACTCTTCCGCCGCTATAATCTATGGCCTCCATCGGCATACCGATCATCTGTACCGAGTTGCTCGTTCTGAACGGTTCCGACAGCTCTATCAATCCTACGTCGTTCATCGTGTCTGTATCGTTGCGAAAATACGTCGGATTGATGAATAAGTCGACCGAATACAGCTGTTGGTATTTTCTCCTTTGCCTTGCCTCATCAAATCCGGCGATGCATTTGACGCGGGTTTTCTTTCCGGTATCCGGAGGTTTACGTGGAGTCTGGTCGTTGATATCTAAACAGTGCGCTGCCGTAATCACCCACTCGGGTTTGATGTAAGCACCGCCGCAGATGGTCGTAAAAATCAAATACTTAGCTTCCAATCTGATCATGTATGGATAGTTTCTAATGTGTGCTGGTTTTCCACCGATGATTTTATTGGTAATCTTAGATCCTTTCTTTAGATCGCGGCCCCTCTTATAGGCGCAAATTAACGTTATCATGGCCAAAAGATAAGACAACTTCG
The DNA here is from genome assembly GCA_949128085.1 of Cetonia aurata. NCBI lineage: Eukaryota > Metazoa > Arthropoda > Insecta > Coleoptera > Scarabaeidae > Cetonia > Cetonia aurata. The sequence continues at coordinate 62,265,538 of OX421884.1, read as the reverse complement.
TTGCGAAGAGCATTCCCCCTTTTTATGATTGATTCACCTGTCATTCTAAACATCACAATCACAGTTCAAGCGCTGTAAGAACGTTAGATTAAATCGGCGCAAAAAATCGCCGCTTGGGATTGTTTAATAGACGAAGCGAATCCACTCCAGTGAAAAATACCATAGGATTAATTAAATTTACCCTCTAGCAAGCTATGAAATTATTTATTCAAAATATCATGTTGATAGACTTGGTAGTGACAAATAAAATACATCTGCCATCTGTACTGTATTGGTTTATTGACATTCAAAAATTTTTACAATAAATCATAAAGTTTTTATTATCGAATCATACTTAGAAGTGGTCTAAAATTAGAAAATGGAGAATGGTTGTACTCTTTACAGCAGCCATGTATAGAATTTCGGGCAGAATTTCCAAATTTTCCAGTAACATATCACAGTTGATTTGGCAATTGATACAAGAATTAGTGGCAAAATTCCGTGAAACAGGATCTGTGTTCCGAAAACCAGGTAGTGGTAGACCATTAAAACGGACAGTTGAAAATGTAGCAGATGTCGGGGAGCGAATAACTCAATCACCGAAGAAATCGAATCGTTAGCTTTCACAGCAAACACAACTTTCACATGGAACATGTCATACAATCCTTAAAAAAGATCTACCAAAACTTTCTATTTAATATATATAATTTGGTATCTTAATAGATTAAATGTGATAAGTAGTCTTTTCAAAATATCTTCGTTAGTAGCTGAACGGCTACATTCTCTGCTATTTTTTTCCCTGAAGTTTTTAAGGTCTTTGTTTCTAGCTTCAACAACTCCTTCTTGAAGTTTGCCTATAGGAAGTAACATGTTGAATGATATCTGCGCCATACAATAGAATTTTATGTATGGAGGCTGGCATATAGTACCAACCATATAAATTTATAAATTTTTCAGCTGTTCCTTCTCGCAATCAATTTCTTTCCCTGTAGCAATCGCTTATTACATTTGCATCTAGGATGGTTATTGAAGCTGTTATAGCTGGATATAAACATGCTTGTATCTTTTGCCACAGTATGGATTTTTAAATGTTTGTTTATATGGATTTAGCCCAGAATTAATTCACTTAGAATATTTTGTATTGTTCCCCCACATATTTTTTTCTATGCGAGTAGATGTGTTAATTTTCTGTGATACTTTTATTACCTTTAACCTTTTACATTTATGATAATGATATAGATAATCTCCCTGTTTATGTGCACCTATGGTAAAACATAAATTGTATTCGTATTAGCCACAAACAACTAGATGGAGAATAACTCTTAGAATGCTTGTGATATACATTATGACAGCCTTGTAACAATACTTAAGGTGGTGAGGATTTATTTGGGTTAATTATTATTAAAAAAGAAAGAATCCAAATTTTTTTAGACATGTGTACTTCTATTAGTAGTATTGTAAGTTACCATAGCCCGCAATAGTAATTTGCCTTTAATTTGGATTGTTAATCTGTTGGACAAAATGAATAAATAAATAAAGAAAAATACGTTTAATTTTTTTTTTTGTTATACGCAAAATATAAAATATCAGTAGTATGTAATGCATTGTGAATAAGTACATAGCTTAATCTAATCTTAAAAACAGATTTAAAATCGAAAATGATAACAAGACGAAAGTCTTCGAGACGATAGTACTCGAACCAATATCGTCATCATCATCACCAACATAATCTATATCGGCGTCAGCACTGGTTTGAGCACAAACATTTGTTTTGTTCTTTACGGGTGTGTATTCCGTCACATTTATAATCCATGCCAAGTGCACATAGGTGTTCTCATAGACGACTGCTTCCTCGCTGCAGCCGAAACCGTACGAGCACACACCGATCAACAGCTTGTTGTAGACCAGCGGACCGCCAGAGTCGCCGGAACAGGCGACTTTGCCTTTTTCACCTACGCAGATGGCCGAAATGCTGTTCATATCTGTTTGGCAAGTTTGCATCTCGTGCGCCTTCGTCTTGAGTACCTGCAAGGTTTTCGGCCATGTCATCACGTCTCCCGGTTTATCAGTGGCTTTCGTACCGCCCCAACCTAGAAGCGTCACTTCCACTCCGCTATAATCTATGGGCTCCATCGGTATATCTATCATCTGTACCACTTTGTTCAATTCGAACGGTTCCGGCAGCTCTATCAACCCGATGTCGTTGTTCATCTGTGTATCGTTGCGAATATACGTCGGATTGATGAACAAGTCGACCGATTGGAGTCGCTGGTACCTTCTCTTCTGTCCTTTCTCCTCCAAGCCGGCGATGCATTTGACGCGGTCTTTCTTTCCGGTACTTGGAGGTTTCTTCGGAAATTGGTCGTTGGTGTCCAAACAGTGAGCCGCCGTAAGCACCCACAAGGGTTTTATGTAGCTACCGCCGCATAGTATACTATATTGCGCGTTTTTAGCTTCTAATCTTATCATGTATGGATACTCTTTGATTTTTGCTGGTTTTCCACCGACTACCTTACTCTGGACTTCTTTCGTTAGAATGCGGACCCTCTTGTAGGCGCAGATTAACGTTATCATGGCCAAAAGATAATGCAGCTTCGTTGCGATGAGCATTCCTCCTTCGGCGTTTAAGTTTAATGATTGATTTGCCCTTACCTGTCATTCTAAACATCACAATTACAGTCCATGCGCTGTAAGAATGCAGTGTTAGGTTAAATAGGGGAAAAAAATCGTGGCTTGGGATTCGTTAATAGACGAGGCGAAAAATATTTTATCTAGCGATTAAATTTTAAGTTGGATAAAAGGAAATAGTACCACTGATGATATTTGTCAAATATATGTAATAATAAAATACCTTTATTTATTCAGCATGATATCAGCTACTGTCAGAGATAACCTATACTTGTCACAGTGTATTAACAAGTTTATAAATGCCCGTTTTATAGTTATTCAACCGTTTACAAGTACTTTTGGGTATCTTTAGATGCGACACGGCCCTAAAGTAAAATTTATAGAAATAGAAACAGGAGAACGCGTTTCAGGAATACACGGCAGTTTTAATTAATTATCGTTAAGAGTTCCGCTTTATGACCACATTAACGGATAGAGCATGTCTCCTAAGAGTCCAAAATGGGTATTCATTTTTTTAGGAAATGAAAAGAAAATGCTAAAAACTGTATTTGAAAAGTGCTATTTCCAGGTTATGTTCGACGCGATTTTGACGTTTGTATGTGTTCATGTGTGCATGTTACTGGCAATGTGGAACGAAAATTTACCAGGTACAGTGAAACCTGTATAAAACGACCACCCTCCGTTCCAAACAAAAACGGTCGGCTCGACAGGTGGTCGCATTAGACAGCATCTTCCAAATGCATATGCAGTACATATTATCCAAGTACAATGCACATACATATGTACAAAGTCAAGATCATAAAAATAAATACATATTTTACATTAACAAAAGTAGATATTTATTAGGTATTAATTACAAAATATAAATGCATATGCACTACTTAAATATAAATGCGTTTAGCATGTCTATTTATAGTTTGTGTCCATTGTATATTAATATCACCTTTGTTTTTTATTTTTTTTTTGTATTTGAGTTTTTTCCACACTTTTAGCTTGCCTCATTCCCTGGAGATTCTCCCAGTATTTGGATTTTCTCTGCTCTACTTCATTTTTCAGTTTCTCCAGTGTTATGCTGCTACTTATCCCGCAAAAAGGTTTTGGCCCTACAAAAGGTGTTCTAGCCCCTCTTTTAACGAGATTATCTGTTATTTCGTTTCCTTCCACTACCGTATGTCCCACAATAGTTGGAACCCACGATAGGGTTACCTTGTTCTTTTTGCCTAGCTCGTTTAGTTTTTGTAGACATTCCCAAACCATTTTGGAGCTGATTATGTTTGACCTCAGCGCCCTAATGGCTGCTTGACTATCAGATATTATGATAATCGCTTGCTTTTCATAGCTTCTGTCAATGTTGACCTGGACACATCTTTCAATAGCGTGTATTTCCGCCTGGAAGATACTTGGGTAAATCCCCAAGTTTTCGAAATATTTGGTTCTATAGGCCCATATATCCCTATTCCAGTTCCCTCTGCCGTTTTGGAGCCATCTGTGTACCATTTAATGGCGTGTCTATGTAGTTTCGAAATGGTATCTCTATCCCATTCGCTCTTGGTGCTAAGCTTTGTGGTAAAATCTTTCACAAAGTTGAACTTCCTTGGCATGTCGTCTCGGGGCATGTCCCAGATTTGGTCACATGCAGGAGGCTGAGGCCTATGTCTAGTCATTCCTTCCCTGATCATCCTACGTGTGGTCCTTTTAGCTATGCTCTCCACAAAAATGTGAAGAGGAGTAAGATTTAGTATCACTTCAATAGCTTCTGTTGGGCGGGTTCTCATTGGCCCAGTTATGCATACACATACTAATCTTTGCACTTTGGAGAGATTAGCTCTCGCAATGGCCAGGTTAGTTCTCTTGCTCCAAGCCACTCCCCCATAAGCGATCATTGGTCTCACGATTGCTGTGTACATCCAGAGCAGTATTTTTGGGTTGCAACCCAGTTGTTGTCTGCAAAGTTTCTACAAACCATTAGGACCTTCTTTGCCGTGTTAGTTACTTCAAGCTCATGCTTATTCGACAGAAGTTTATTATCCAGGGTGAGTCCTAGATATTTCACCTCCTTCTTCCAGTATATGTCTTGTCCATCTATATTTATGGTCTTGAGGCTGGGTTCTCTTTTCCTTGTGAATGCTATTAAGGTAGTTTCAGTGGCGTTGATGTTAAGGCCCACTGATTGGCACCACCTTTTCCCCTTATAATGCTTATAATGTTCGTACAAGACTGTGAGCTAAATTTTTGTTTTTTTAGACTAACAATAAATATACATATGTATGTTCTAGTATATTCTTGTTATTGCAATATCACTAAAGAACCTGATGTGAAACATTTTCCCGAGTTTCCTTATCCAGGCGTTCTAATTTGTAATATGCTCCCTTCGTAAAATATTCGTAAAAACTTTTTTTCTTATTGTTAACATTACTATAGAATTAATTTCTGTTAAGAAAAATATTTGCTACATCGAGCAGTTACGAAGACATATGCGCGTATCGACATTAAGCATAAGAGTAAAACCCTCTTCAGACAAATTTGAGAAAATTTGTAGCTAAAATGTGGATTTCAAAGAAAATAGTTAGAACCGTTTTCGAGAAAAATACAAAAAGTTGAAGGTCGGAGAGAAAAACGTACACTTTGAATCTTTGGTTGATCCTAAAAAGGTGCTTCTACCACCGCTCCACATCAAACTTGGCATGATGAAGCAGTTTGTAAAGGTATTGCCAAACGATGGCGTAAATACCTTTCAAGCAAGTTTCCTGGTCTGTCTGAAGCAAAGCTGAAGGAGGGAGTTTTTGTTGGGCCTGACATTCGTAAGCTGATGAAAGATAACAACTTTGAAAATGTGATGAAAGATGTTGAGAGGTCAGCATGGAATTCTTTTAGAGATGTAGTTACGAAGTTTCTAGGGAATCAAAAGGACCCGAACTTTGAAAATATCGTAGAAAATATGTTGTGCAATTATAAAAATCTGGGAAGCTCAATGAGTTTAAAACTCCATTTTTTAAACTCCCAGTTGGATTACTTGCCGGAAAATCTTGGTGCAGTTAGTCAAGAGCAGGGTGGGAGATTTCACCAAGATATCAAGGAAATGGAGAGAAGGTATCAAGGCCGATGGGATACAAATATGATGGGTGACTACTCCTGGATGCTGCATAGGGAAAATATAACGTCCCACAAAAGAAAAAGCACAAAACGAAGCTTCGAAACTAAAAAAAAGCAGATTCTATAAAGATTTATAATTGTATATAATGTAAATAAAATATTTTATGGCTTAAAATTAGTTGAATTTGTAAAATTTTATAAATTTTTTCTTTTGAACATTCCCTACATAGTAGTGTAAGGCGGGTTTTGCCTATATTTTAATTTCCACTTTGCGGAAAATCCTTACGTGATGGGTCGAAATGGATGGCATTCTCAAATTCAGCATATCGAAATACATATAATTCACCCATTACCATTAAAAAAAAAAATTTAAAAATGTCAGACCTGTGTTATTAAACAGCACATATACCTTTAAAGTACTATATTTGCAATAACGGTAAAATAAAATAACAAATTAACATCCAATAAAAAATTATTCTTTCGTGCGCATTGAAACGAGTGCATCCAGACCGTGCCTGCATGCGCCTTAATTTCAGCATACTGTGGATCCAATCCATATTATCCGAGATCTTCTCGTAGATCCCGTATTCGGACGTGCAGCCGAAACCATACGAGCACACGCCGATTACTGTTTTCTTATACACCATAGGACCACCGGAGTCGCCTGTACACGAGATCTTTCCCGCTTGCCCGATGCACAGCACCGACAGGCTATGCGTGAGCTTCCTGCAGAATCTCGATTCGTGCACTTTGGTCGTGAGCTTTTGCAGTTGACTAGGCACCGTAACCTGCCCCGTCACCACGTTCAGTTTGGACAGTCCGTAGCCGATAATGGTAACCACTTTGCCCTCGTAGCTTCTACCAGTCGTGGGAAGCGTGGCCACCTGGACCGTCTTCGACAAGTTGAAGGGCTTCCGCAGTTGTATTATTCCGATGTCGTGGTATACGTGCGTGTAGTTGCGGAAATATCTCGGATGGAAGTATAAATTGGTCGATTTGATCTTCTGATAACCCCTCTGTTTTATGTTGTTCTGCGCCCCCATGATGCACCTCACGCGATCCCTACCTCTGCCGAGGCTGGGATACTCGTCCACGTCGTTGATGTCCAAACAGTGGGCCGCCGTCAGCACCCACATTTTGCTCACGTATATTCCGCCGCATAAGATGGTGCTACCCTGGTGCTCGATATACAATTTCGCCATGTACGGAAACTCTGCGATGTTAGCGTCTTGCCCGCCTAGAATTCTACCGTCCGGTATTATCAGATCGGTGCGAATTTTCCTGTAAGCATAAGCGAACATGCTCATCCACAGAAAGAAAAACACATTCGCAAACATTAACGTTTCCTTTGACAGTTAATGCAAACGAATTATATCTATCTAATCGGTCATTTATCTGTATCTGTCACTGAAGTGTCAAGCATAGATGTCATCATCACAGAGAGATGTATGTATGTTGTTGCTAGGCGAAGTTTTGGGTTGTGGAATACACCGACCTTGACACTTCTATGCACTACTGACTACTGACCTGTGCTACTGACATCTATTTGACGTATTGTACCAACCCTACCAAAATTTTGCCGAACCCGATACGCTCGATTATTAAACGTGACTCTCATCGACTTTATGCAGCATACCTTTCTAATATACAGTCTCGAGTCAAAAACAATCCTAGAGAGTTCTGGTCGTATGTATCTGCTAAGAAAAACTCCTCACGCATCCCTAAATCTATGGTGGACTTTAAAGGCGAATCTATCTTTACGCCTACTTCAATTATAAATGGTTTTCAGACCTTCTTCGCTTCCGCATATTTGCCGAGTCAGACAGATTGCGATACTTTTCGTTGTTTTACTCCAAGTTGCTCCACTATCGCGGTTACTTCCATACCTGAAACCGATATACTGCATTCATTAAAGGCCTTAAAAAACAGCAACACCATAGGCCATGACAACATACCCAGTTTCTTCCTTCGTGACTGTGCTCAGATTTTTGTTACTCCTGTACACTACCTGTTTAATCTGGCGTTAAAAACTTCTGTTTTCCCTGATCTCTGGAAAGTCACTAAGTTATGCCCAGTCCACAAGAAAGGAGACACTTCCGTAATTACTAACTACAGACCTATAGCAGTTATTTCCAACTTCGCCAAGGTATTTGAAAAATGCTTATATATCGACATTTGTCGCCAGTTTAAACCTCGACTTTCTGAGCTACAACATGGGTTCGTTGCCAAACGATCCACTGTTACTAACTTAGCCATCGTCACTCAATTTATTTCTAAATCTTTGGATAACAACGAACAAGTTGATGTTATTTACACTGATTTCTCGAAAGCCTTCGACCGCATTGACCATAACATTCTCTTATTTAAACTGAAATCTGTCGGTGTTTCACCCAACCTTATATCGTTTTTCTCAACATATATTTTTAATAGACAGCAATATGTTTCATATATGTGTCACCAATCTAAATTCTTCTCCCCAACATCAGGGGTACTCCAAGGCGGTAACTTGGGTCCTCTCCTGTTTCTAATCTATATTAATGATCTGTGCTCGAAACTTAACTGTAATAGTTTATTATGTGCTGATGATCTTAAATTGTTTTCCAAAATTACTACTTCTAACGATTGCGAATTTCTCCAACAACAACTTCATATACTTCATTCTAGAAATAAAATATGTATTAACATCTCCAAATGTAATGTTCTATCCTACACTCGTAAATCTAGCACTATTACTTATAACTATCACCTCAATAATGACATTATCCCAGGCTGCAATTCCATTAAAGATTTGGGTGTCACATTTGACTCTAAAGTTAATTTTAACCAGCACATCGCCAATACTATGTCGACCGCATTTCAAACTTTGGGTTTCATAAACAGAACTAGTAAACAATTCTCTTCTGTTGAGTCGATACTATATTTTGCCTTTGTGCGTTCAAAGCTTGAATATGGTTCCGTTGTTTGGACACCTTTTTACAAAATTATTTATTTATTGTTATTCACTATTATATCACTGTGTAATTTATGCTATGTAAGTTAAGTTATTATGTTAAGTTTATTCTAATTAAGATTTTTTGAGCACCCCTTCTCTTATTATTAGCTATCTCTCACTGTTTGTCCTGTTATTGGAGTTTCTCTGTTGAGCAATAAAGGTATATTCTTATTATTATTATGATAACATTTATTTACATGTTTAAAATGGCATTAACAAAGAGCAAAATAATTAGTGTAATAAGATGTTATTTCAACAACGTAATAATGAAATATGAGTTATCCATTCCATGGATGGCTGTTTGTCTACTCCATCCACTGCTAACTGAGTTGAGTATCTCCAGTGAAGCTGCTTTCTTTCCATCATAGTGATGTTATTTTCTCTTGAACATTTTCCGCGTGAAGCGCTGTACCTTTAAATTTACTTTTCATTATTGGTCGGTGCACTTTGACTATTTCTTGATTGTTCTATTATAATTATTTTATTTAAATGCTCATGTACGTTTAATGTACTATATTTGCAATAACGCTAAATTAAAATAACAAATTAACATCCAATAAACAATTATTCCTTCGTAGGCATTAAAACGCGTGCATCCAGACAATGCCCGCATGCGCCTTAAGCTCACCATGCTTTTGATCCAATCCATATTATCCGAGACTTTCTCGTAGATACCATATTCGGAATTACAACCGAAACCGTACGAGCATACGCCAATCACCATTTTCTTATACACCATAGGACTTCCAGAGTCGCCAGTACACGAAATTTTTCCCGCTTCCCCGATGCATAACACCGAATCACTCTGCGTCAGCTTTCTGCAGAATTGCGAGTCATGCACTTTGGTCGTGAGCTTCTGCAGTTGCTTAGGCCTTGCAATCTGCCCTGTCACCACGTTTTTGGACAGTCCGAAGCCGATAATAGTAACGGTTTTGCCCTCATATTCTTCGTTACTCGTGGGAAGCGTGGCCAATTGGGTCGTCTTCGTCAGATTAAAGGGCTCCTTCAGTAGTACTAGTCCGATGTCATGGCATACGCACGTGCGGTTGCGGAAAAACTTCGGATGGAAGTACAGCTTGGCCGATTTGGCATTCTGATAGCTCGCCTGTGTCGCCTGCGTCTCCGCTCCGATGACGCAGGTAGCGCTGTCACTTCTGCCGAGGCTGGGATGCTTGTCCACCTCGTTGAAGTCCAGACAGTGGGCCGCTGTCAGCACCCACATTTTGCTCACGTAAGATCCGCCGCACACGATGGTGGTACCCAAGTTCTGAACGTACAACTTTGTCATGAACGGAAAGTCTGCGATCATGGCATCTTGCCCGCCTAATATTCTGCCATCCGGTAATTTTAGGTGGGTCTGAATTTTCCTGTAAGCATAAGCGAACATGGTCGCCCACAAAAACGAAAACACAAACGCAAACATTAACGTTTTCTTAGACAGTTAAACCAAACGACTTGAATCGATCTTATCGGCAATTTATCTGTATCTGTCACTCGGATGTCAAGCATAGATGTCGTCATCAGAGGGGTACGTTCGAAAATAAAGGAGTGTAAAGCGCAGAGTCGGCTTCATTGCTTTTACTCTCTCAACGACTTGGAACTACTCTTCTTTAGGATTCAAGGATTTGTTTTTGAACGATGCGAACAATTGATTTTGAGATTTTTCCAGCTGATAACACGGTTTTAAAGGTTGGTTGCATAGAATGTTGGTTGTTTATGCATAGTTTCGACTACCTATTCGATCGTCAAAGAATTGTTGCAGCAACTTCAATATTTCAATTGTACAATGGGGAGTAGCTCCGTCTTGTTGAAAGTAACAACTTTGGATTTCATGGTCATACAGTTATTCAATAAATCGTTCTAAAATTTCTGAAGGCATTCTTGACCTCGATCGTTATCTGATATCGCACACCCGTATCGCTCCTGCAGCCGTTTTCAAGGCTTGAGACCTTTGTTTTCGAAAACCATACTGGTGATCGTGAAGGTTCTCACCTCCTTCCAGATCTTTGGACAGTCTATTTCTGATTAGAATTTCCAACAGCTTGCTTATAGTAGTCAACATTCAGAAAGCCCTGAAAGAGCTAGTCAATTTAGGGGATTTTCCACTTTTGAGGATTAAAACAGCACTTGCTATTTTCCAGGTGATTGGGAATTTTTAGGTTTCTAGAAGTTCATTCATGGTATCCAATAGCAAGTCTGGCCGACCTTTTGCCTTTAGTTTAATTGCCTTGGGCATCAAGGCAATCAATTCAAAACGCTGTGCTACTCTTCAAACTACTGGCTACGCATGACAGCTTGTCTATCGTTAATTTCTTCTGCCCACTGCCCGCCTGAACACCTGTTTTTTTTTTCCTTTTTTTATCTTAAAAATATCTAGATAATTTTGTATTTAAATAATTAGCTTGAATAGTTTTATTTGAATCCAACTCTGGGTACAGTGATGCTTATGGTCAGGTGTTTGAAGGAGTGTAGCGAGTATTTTCGTCGCTTCTAGAAATTACTTCTCTGTGGGTACCTAGAGCATTTTATTTTGCCTTATTCGTAAGATTACATATCAAATTAAAATTCGCGTTACATACACATTAAAAGCAGTATCTGATATTCCATAAACGTGATCCACTTATTGGATCACTTATGCGTAAATGGTATAATAGCAGCTATCCATAAATTTATTTAAATAAACATGATTTTTTGGTGTCATAAATTCAAGAAACAAGCGATAATTAGAATGGTATAAACAATCGCCCCTCTGACGATTCCAGAATGGACGCTTCCAGATTGCATCCGTGTCCGTATGGGGGTAATACGCATAAGCCACTTCATATTTCTGTACACTTTCTCATAGATACCGAACTCGGACGAACAACCGAAACCGTGCGAGCATACGCCGATGACCTTCTCGTTGTACACCATCGGGCCTCCGGAATCGCCCGTACACGAGATCTTCCCCTTCTTGCCGATGCAGATCACGTCTTCGCTGCCCGTCAGATTTTTGCAGAACTTCGTGCTGCGCACCTTCGTCCGCAGCATCTGCAGCTGTTTGGGCAAACTAGATTCACCGGTCGCCGCGTTCATCTGGGACAGCCCGTAACCGAGAATAGTAACCACTTCCCCGTCGTAATTTCGGGCGCGCTTAGGCAATACGGCCAACTGCACCACCTTCGTCAAATTGAACGGCCTCTGCAGCAGTATCAATCCGAGATCGTGCTGTATGTGGGTATAGTTGCGGAAGTATTTCGGATGGCAGAAGAGTCTAGACGATCGGATGCTTTGGTAACCCGTTTGCTTCCTGTGAATACTGATACCCATGACGCAGTCGACGCGATTACCCCGACCGACGCTCGGGGGAGCGTCCACGTCGTTCATGTCCAAACAGTGGGCCGCCGTCAGCACCCAGTTGGTTTTGACGTACGTTCCGCCGCACAAAATTGAATTATATTCCGCCTCGATATACAACTTCACCATGAACGGATACTGTACAATTCTGGCGTCTTTCCCGCCCAGTATTCTACCTTGCGAAAGCTGCAATTGAGTACGAACTTTTCTGTACGCATCGATGAATACGGTCATGCATAAAAAGGAAAAGATTTTCCCCAACGTGAACATTGCGTTTAACCTCCAAAGCAAACAAGCTTAGTCTTTTAATTCGATCCGTATTTCGTGTTAGACCTGTCACTAACATGTCAAGCTGGAATTCAAATTGATTATAGCGCGATCAAGCAAATTTTACGTGCGGAAAATATGCGAACCTTATTTTGACGAGCAGCTAATTGTGGGGTTCATCCCTCCAATAGCGATGCAGAAACATTAAGTCCAATCATATTCGCTTTTGTAGCGCGCTCCTTTTAAATTTTTTTGAGTTTTATTTAATCAAAAATCTTTTTACCGTTAGGTGTAAGCTATGTTGAGTTGTGTTACTCTGTTCTCTTAGAAATTTCTCTCCAGTTCTCCCTATTTTGGGTCATTTTCTTACTTTCCTCTCATCTTATATTTCTCGTTTCCAGTTCCTCCTTTACGACGGAGGAAGAACAAGCATAGTTATGGCCCTGATAACGTACCCATCAATATTTCAGAACATATTGCCCCGTTTATTATTAAGCCTTTGACTGGTTTAATCAATCTCTCCTTTACAGCTGGTGTATTCCCTGATCTCTTAAACATATCTAAGGTTACTCCTGTTCATAAAAAAAAAATCTCCCTTGGAAGTGGCTAACTACCGTTCAATTTCCTTGAATTCCTGCTTTTCAAAAATATTTTAATATGCCAAGTTAAGTCGTCTACAAAATCACCTATTTAAAAGCCAGCACGGTTTTAGGCAAGACCTCTTCATAATGTCTGCTGTTCATTCCTTTATTAATGATATCGTTTGCGCCTTAGGTAATGGTGAACATCCCTTAGGAATTTTCTACAACTTGACGCGCGCGTTCGAATGCGTCGATCATAATATGTTAATTGATAAACTAGAAAATTCGTAGAGCAGAAGGGAAAATTTCTAGGCAGAGGTGGAACGCAATTTTTTTTTTGTGGGGATTTATTAAAGATATAGTATATGCTACACCTCCGAGTATACTAGAACATATGAAAGAAAGGATAATAGGTGCTTTACAGGCTACTACCCCAGATATGTTAACAAACGTGCATCAATCGTTTAAATCATTTTTCTAAATGATTTTGAACATCTGATTTAAAAAAATAATATTCATTGTGTTTGTTTATATTTTTTCAATTGCACATGCTTATTATTGAGTGTATGTCTTTTTTATTTGTTTTGTTGTTATGTAAAAATTCCAATATTTCAAAAATTTACTTTAGCTAATAGACTTCAAATATACTGATTTATTTTATTAAAATTCCTGCAAACCCTGAAATATATTTAGAATTTTCTCTAACGATAAACAATTGATTGCTGTCAAATAATGATAAATTGTTTATACATGCTTAGTAACTATTTCCAAGCCAACTGAATTTAAATAAATTGTATTAAATGTAGTCCTCGAAAAAATGAAATGCTAACCAGAAGAAAACTATTCATGTTAGGTACAGGGAACCCTAATATATTTTGAAAGGGAATTAAATTCTACGTCGGATAGTACCAACAGATATAGGGTGTTCTATTTAAGATAAGAAAGTTAATTTACTGCAAAAGTCATCAAACTTAAACAAGCGTTTTTGAACACTCTGTATAACTGTGTGACTAAAATTCCACTTCATTTCATTGCTTAACCTCTTAGCTGAATGATGAATGTAGGTAGCTGTGTTTAATTTTGGATTACACAGTAGAAATCAAACTTACATTTTGTACTGCAATTTCATAAATTTTAAAATATCTCGAAAACCGGTGGTTTTAGAAATATGGAGTATTACATAAACTTGCCCTAATTTGGTCGTTAGATTCCAAATATGTCATTATATATAGGGTGTTCCATTTAAAAAAAGGTAACTTTGTTATGGATCTTTTTTTTCGAATACCCTGTATAAATGAAAATAATTTTAAATTGTACATACGAAGGTCTAGTATTCAACCAAAGAAAAATAATTTCAAAAAATCATATGCTTTTCCATCCGTATGAGTTGGGCCATCCTGTATGTATGTATGTTCAAAAACGTTTACAAGAATTTATTCACATCCATGTATACACGCCCTAATTAAATTGACAAAATCTACATTAATGAAAATAAAAAATTCATGATTAACAATAATGCAGTGATGGAAAGGCCGGACACACTGCCAGATCTGGCGCTAGGTTGACCGGCGAGCTTGTTGACCCAAGCTTCGTGACTGAAAACATTCTCGTAGACGGCATAATTGCCTCCGCATCCGAAACCGTACGAGCAAACGCCTATTACCATATTACTGTAGTATAACGGTCCTCCGGAGTCGCCCGAACACGAAATCTTTCCTCTCTCTCCGATGCATATCGTTGAAGGACTACGGGTCCTTCGTCGACAGTCTCGCATGTCGTGCACGACCGTCGTAAGCATCTGTAGATTTTGCGGAGTGGTTATGCGTCCCGCTTCCGGGTCGTCTGTGACTCCGGTAGCGCCCCAACCCATAATAGTCACCTTCTCACCGCCATAATCGATTTCCGTTCTCGGTATGTTGACCAATTGTATCGTTTTACCGAGGTCGAAAGCCTTCTCCACCTGGATCATACCGATGTCGTTGTTCACTTCTGTATCGTTGCGGTAATACTTGGGATGCATGTACAGCTTTGTGGACATGATGCTCTGGTATCCGGTCTGCATCTTCTCTTCTAATCCCATGATACTTTTCACGCGATTCATAGTGCCGACAGTGGGCGGTAAAGATATGTCGTGATCGTTCAGGTCGAGGCAGTGGGACGCCGTCATCACCCAGAGGGGCCGTATGTAACTGCCGCCGCATCCGACCGAGAAGTCCCCCACGTTGATCACTAGCTTCACCATGAAAGGGAAATCCTTAATTTTGGCGTCCTGTCCGCCGACTATCTTCCCTTGGACTTCGCTTAATTTAGAACGGATTTTCTTGTACGCGAACGTAACTTCGATCATGGCCAGAAAACAGTAGAGGCAATAAGCCCTAGCGATGAGAAGCATCTTCTTTTAAGGGTCCCGATTCACTCCACGGTAATTTTTCCCCAGAAATATTTGACTAGTACACATGTCAATTATGATAGATGACATTGACTACCAACGCATATGCACTACATAGAAAAAAAATTACGACAAAGCTACGACTACAAAATCATCAAATACTACAATTTGTAAAAATTAATAGTAATCTATATTAACGGCTAGGACTACCAGAAATATTCAAAAATTAAGAAATTACAATTTTTTCAACGAGACGCGTAGCATAGAGTTTTTACCACAGAGAGAGTATTTCGGTGAGCCGAGTTTGAAAAGAAAATACAGTACATTACGGTATAGGATAAGTTAAACAACCCCAAAAGAAAAAAATTATAACAATAAACAGCAAGGATTTAAACATTAAATCTATATAGATAGAAATCAATTGCCACATGTATGAAGGAGCTTCAAAACGGCTCGACCGATTTGGGTGATTTCTTTTTGTGTTCGAAATTGTCAGGACA
Source organism: Cetonia aurata (assembly GCA_949128085.1). NCBI lineage: Eukaryota > Metazoa > Arthropoda > Insecta > Coleoptera > Scarabaeidae > Cetonia > Cetonia aurata. Next base: position 62,249,773 of record OX421884.1, on the reverse strand, counting down.
AGGTTTGTATGAAAGAAAATTTTTGGAGAATGGACGGAAAACGTCGGAAACATAGATGAATATTTTTTATATGAGAAAAGTGAGACGCGTTAAAAAAAAATAAAAAAACATAAAAAATGAAGAAAAATTCAAAAATTAAGAAATTACAATTTTTTCAACGAGACGCGTAGCGTCGAGTATTTATCAGTGAACCACGTTTGTATGAAAGAAAATTTTTGGAGAATGCACGGAAAACGTCGGAAATAAGTATAGACGAATATTTTTTATATGAAAAAAGTGAGACACGTTAAGAAAAATAAAAAAAACATCAAAAATGAAGAAAAATTCAAAAATTAAGAATTTACTATTTTTTTCAACGAGACGCGTAGCGTCCAGTTTTTACCACAGCGAGACGCGCAGCGTCGAGTATTTATCAATGAACCGCGTTTGAAAAAATAAAATTCAAAAGTCTTAATTTGATGTTTTGATGAGACGCAAAGCGTCAAAGTGTAACGCGTTAAAAAGAAAATTAAAAAAAATTAAAAATGAAGAAAAATTCAAAAATTAAGAAATTACAATTTTTTTCAACGAGATGGGTAGCGTCGAGTTTTTACAATACCGAGATGCGCAGCGTCGAGTATTTATCTGTGAGCCGCGTTTGAAAAAAAATTAAAAGTCTTAATTTGACGTTTTGACGAGACGCACAGCGTTAAAGTGTGACGCGTTAAGAAAAAATACAAAAAAAAATTATAAATGAATAAAAAATCAAAAATTCAGAAATTACAATTTTTTTCAACGAGAGGCGTGGCGTCGAGTGTTTACCACAGCGAGACGCGTTGCATCGAGTTTTTACCACAGCGAGACGCGCGGCGTCGAGTATCTCAGTGAGCCAAGTTTGAAAAAAAAAATTAAAAAATTCTAATTTGACGTTTTGACGAGACGCGCAGCGTTAAAGTGTGAAATTAAGAAATCACAATGTTTTTCAACGAGACGCGTAGATTTTACTACAGCGACAGTACTTTTCAAAGTGAGACGCGTTTGAGGATAAAAAATCAAAAATTCTAATTTGATGCGTTTAAAAAAATCAAAAATAACGGAAAATTTAAAAATTAAAAAATTACAATTTTCTTAACGAGAAATGCAGCGTCGAGTTTAACAACAAGACACGCAGCGTCGAGCCTTTTTCAAAGTGAAATAAAAATAAAGAGAAAACAAAAATTAAGAAAAATCAAAAATTGTATATTCTTAATTTGTGAAAATTTTAATTTGACGGTTGAAGGAAACGCGCAACGTCGAGTCATTTTTAAAGTGAGACGCGTTTGAAAAAACTAAAAATTAAAAAGCAAAAACGAAAATTAGGAAAAATACAAAAATTGTAATATCATAATTTGTGAACATTTTAATTTTACCTTTTGACCAAACGTTTTTTTTTTTAAGTGAGACTTAAACGCGACTCAAAAATCACAGATGAAAAAGGGGTGGTACGCACCTTCTGTAGAGGGTGCGATCTAAGTAGATCGCTGGCAAGGCTTATCCACTTTCTCTAGAGGGTGCGTTCCAAGATGGATTTCTAGTGTAATATAAAAATTAACATGATTCAAAATACTCATCCAAAGAATAATAACTCTTACTAACCAAAAAATCTTTTAGTGCCTTTTTAAGTGATTTAATCTCAGGTTTTAATTAATTATATAATTTGATGCCAATATAGAAAGGATTACTTGCGTTAGGAAGTTTATGTTTCGTGTGTCCGTGTGAAGTAGTTATGAAACCTCTTATTTTGTTTCAAGTTAGGTTCAAAGTTTTTAATATGTATTAGAATTTCATAGATAAATAAAATCAGTATGGGTATAACACGTAAGCTTTTAAGCACACTGCGACAAGACTAGCACGTGGAACTCTTGACATTGTGCGAATAGCTCTCTTTTGTAACCGGAAAGCGCGAATACCGAATCTCACTCAAGTTTTAAAATATGTATAATACTATGTTTTATTAGCGACATGTATGCTCGTTACGTCCATTAATCGATATATAACATAGCATGTCTGTGATAGTTTAGAGCATAAAATATCTATATGGGCTCACTAATCAGTCTTACCAACACAAACAAATGGAAACTCAAAAAACACGACTATACATACTGTCGCAATGATGGAAACTATAATTGTAGAGATTGGACAATAGTGTGCTTAAGTTTTCCAAATATTGAAATTTATTCTTTATAGTTGAAGAAGTACAGAATAAAATGTTTACTTAATTTTGTATATTGTTGAAGTAAATAAAAATAATAAAACCGATACAACTGTAAAAGACAAAATTCCATTTGGAACCACAAGATGGGTTCAGATGGGACTCTTCTCCCGATATATTTCTCAACCACTCTCTGTGGCTGTAGACGTTCTCGTAAACCGCCACTTCGGCCCCGCAGCCGAAACCGTAAGAGCACACTCCCACTACGTAACTCTGATGAACCAAAGGGCCGCCGGAGTCCCCGGAACATGCTATATTCCCTCTCTCGCCGATGCAGATTACCGAGGGGCTGTCGGTCAATCGAGCGCAATCCTCTTTGGTGTGCGTGATCGTCTCCAGCGCCTGTAATTGATGGGGCATGCCCGACAAGAAGCCACCCACCGCACCCCATCCTATGATGGTCACTTTCTCGTCTCCCAGCATATCAGACGTAGGCATACCGATCGTTTTCACGGCGGCCGACAAATTGAACGGCACTTTTAGTTTTATCAGTGCTATATCGTTTTTCACTTGGGAATCGTCGCGATAAAAGTCGGGATGAAGGAATAACTGGTGGGATTTTTGCATCTGCACCGACGACTGCGTCCTCTCTATATCGTCGATTCCCATGATGCATTTGACGCGCGTCTGTTCCGTACCCGGGGTAGGTGGTAAGCTGGTATCGTACTCGTTGGCATCCAAGCAGTGCGCCGCGGTTAATATCCATAGGGGTTTTATGTAAGTACCGCCGCATAAGAACGGCCCGCTCTCTCCCGCAACCTCCAATTTCACCATGTACGGAAATTCTGTGATCTTCACTTTGTGGCCTCCCACAATCCTACCCTGCAGAGAACCGAAGCGAACTTTCTTGTATCCGGACACTATCGCCACCAAAACTAAGAGATAATATATTCTCTCAACCGTAAACATCTTTCTTTAGGAACGATCCGCAAACATTTGACATTGACATTAGCATTGGGGGTTGGGATGTATGTAGCTGTCATTCACATGTATATTAGATAAATGCAACGACCTGTCAAAATGAAATTCAATATGGTCGTTGAGGGCAAACGTCGCGTCGCGTTACTTTCCGCAGTTTTGATCTCAATATTTGCTTCCTTTTGTCAACGTGAAGTAAGTTTGACATAAAAATTGTCGTAATGACGTAAATGCATAGAAAAATTTGTCACGGCAGTTTACCATATTAGTCCATTCACGTTAAGAAAATAGTAGATAGCGCTGCAATCGGTGTCCGTATTATACTGCCAAAATTGAAGTCGTTTAAATTATGGCGGGTAATTTGAAAGTAAAATGTTAGTTCTATAACCTTTGTTAATTTCTTTAAAAGCAACACTGAATACTAATGTCAAATATTTAAGTAAAATGTTTAAGAAAAATTTATAAAAACGTTTTCGTCTAATCTAATTCATTTAATCCAAGCGAAAAAATCGGAACAATCTACATTTTATTATAAATAACGTACTCAGATATACTTCTAAATAAATAAGACCCTTCTCTAGAGGGTGCGGTCTAAGTAAACCGTGGGCAAGGCGTATCCACTTTCTCTAGAGGATACTTTCCAAGGTGGAACGCGGGCGTTCTATTTTTGTATAAATTGATAGGACAACGACTGTCGGGTCAGCTAGTTTTATAATAAGTGTAACAAATTATGGGCAGATATATAATGGTCAAGTGAAATTTTTCATGATTTCGGCGTGTTTTATATGGTAGCATAACCTGAAAATCACATCCTCTTTGAGTAAAGTTCAGAAGAAGAAAAGTGTCCACTCAAAAAAAGTGTACCAATGTGATTTCGGAATAATTGTACAATTTGTACACCATAAATAATACGGGCATATATACAATAAAATTTCGACACTCAAATGAGCACTTGAATTTTTCAGATATATTTATTATTTATGTTTAGCAATATTAGATCACATTGAGTCACTAACTACTAACGTCAACATGAAATTTGAAGGATTGAGGTTGTTTATTTTTAACAAATTTAGCAGATCATTATTCGAATATTCTTCAATATTCTCCATTATTATATTTGTATTTCATAGAATTAGCAAAATAGAGTTGCACTACTTTGACATAAAATCAACAACTGTTAAGTCACTTGTGCTAATTCCTCTTATAATCAATGCTTACTGGATACGATTTTGTAGTTTTATTAGATTTGAGTAAAAAATATGGAATAACAAGAAAACCGTTGTAAATAGGTAGTCATAGCGAATCGATGCAGAATTAAATTCTGTATCTGATCATCCAATAATATACAGGGTGTTCCATTTAAAAAAAAGTACTTTTTCAACTTTGAAAATTTTGTAATTGGTGATGCAGTTTTGGACAGCCTGTATGCGACAAAACAATTGTCAATGTGGATTTCGAAAGTGTCATTCTTGTGCTTCCATCTACCCTAGAAGTGTTTATTACCAGTCGAAAATGGGCAAAAGATACTGTGTTGCAGATAACGCTACATCTTTCAAAATTTTCAAAAAAATCAAGATATCTAAGTAGCAGTTGAAAATAGGTATAGGGAAACCTATTAGAACTCATCATAAAATTTTCTCAGGAATTTAAAAATGAAATAATATACAGGGTGTTCTATTTAAAATAAGAAAGTTTATGGCGACTTCCGGTATAACCGGAAGTGGTAAGACCCTGAAAATATTTTAAAATGAAAGAGAATCTTGAATAGCCCCGGATTCCAAAAATTCAGAGTTCCAGGTTTTTTCTAACCTCGGAAACTTCTAATGAACGGCTACCGTGGAAAACCCTGTATAAATAAATAGTCAAATAACACAAATTTGAACTGTCAACGTCAACTGATTTGCATGTTTATTACGTTAAAATTACGCTCATGCGCACGTCACGTCGAGAACAAATAGGAGTTTCCGATATATATCCCTTTGATTTCGGAATCTTTTAGGATGTGTTAGCAATATAGTAGTATTACATATATGCCCTGCATTATTAAGTTCCGTTTCACGCGCGCAAAATAGCATAAAAAACACATTTCGTTAAACATTCAAGTACTGGATTCTTTAAAACGTTACGTTAAATTTACGAAACTAGTTTGATAATACACTGTTTAAATGCTTTGTCGTTTTCATTGATTAACGTGCAATGATTATGTAGATAAACGCATTTTTCGTCAGTCAGAGCTTGAAGAAAAAATAATATAGGTATGTCACTTGCAGCAGAAAGCTTTTTCTTGTGCTTTGCCCAGATTGCTTGGCCTCAACCTTCTGTGCTCGGCACAAAAGTGCGCTTTCTACTTCTAGAAGCATATCAATATAACGTTAAATAATAACATTATCGTCCTATAATAATCAAAACGGAAAGTAGCATTAGAAATTTAAATACTGTTTAATTAGGAAAATAAACAATGCTAACGAATATGAAACGATTATGAGTGACACAGTTCCGGAGAGCGTGCAAGCACTAGCACCAACTATGGCACTCGTCCTTTTACTTTCCGTAATCGAGTCAATCCAATTTTTGTGACTGTACACGTTTTCGTACACAGCGAAGTCGCCAGAACAACCAAAGCCGTACGAACATACGCCTATTAGGAGATTCTTATACGTTAACGGCCCTCCGGAATCGCCGGAGCACGAAATCTTTCCCTTCTGGCCGATGCAGATAGTCGAGGTGCTACCAGTCTTCCTCCTGCAATCTCGCATATTGTGGGCGTAGGTTGTCAGTACCTGCAACTTATTTGGTATTGTCGCCTTCACCTCGTTATCGGTCATCAACATGGCGCCCCAACCCATCAGGCTTACTTTCAAGCCGCTGTAGTCGATGTGGGAGGCCGGTAAGGCGATCAACTTCACTGCCGGTGACAATGTGAACGAGTCCTTGAGGCGGATTAGCCCCATATCGTTCACCACTTCCGTATCATTGCGGAAGTACGTCGGATTGATGAATAATTTTTTGGAAAACTGCGTTTGAAACTTACGCGATTTCACATCTTCCAGGCCCATCATGGCCTTCGCTCGGTCCATTTTGCCTAAGGCCGGCGGTAGCGTAATATCGTGGTCGTTTATGTCCAAACAGTGAGCGGCGGTCAACACCCAGAGCGTCCGTATGTAGCTGCCCCCGCATCCGACCGATGCATGCTGTATATCGATTATGAGTCTCACCATGAACGGGTAATCCCTGATTCTGGCGTCGTGTCCTCCGACAATCTTCGCCTGGATCTCTTTGAGTTGGTAGCGTATCCTCTTATAAGAGAACGCCACCGCGACCACGGCCAGGAAACAGATCGCCTTTGCTATGGCTCGCATATCCTACTTTCTTGGCGAATAAGCGCGATCGAATCATTCAAACTAAAAATTTGACATCTGTCAACTATCGCAAATATATTTCTTTTGACATCAGTGTCCAGAAGCGAACTACCGTATGTTTATTGTAATTTTTCGTAAGATGTGGCCATGGAAAAAGAAAAATTTTACGCTCAACCGAAAAGATACATAGACGGAAAGCTGACTACACACATTTCAATGTGACGGAATGAAGTCATTCATAATTTTCATGGAGTTGGGTGCGTAATGTAGTGGAAAGACGAATAGAGCGAACGCTGGGGCTCAGAGTGTGCAAGAAAGACATAGAAGATCGTCGAAGTCCATAATTTTGTATGCTAAAGAATGTTATTAAATGTGAATGTAAACTACCACGGTCGGGAATGAAGGATCGTCAAAGTAAATAGACATTTCGAAAAATGTCAACATCATGTAAAGTTCTGCGATGGGTATAGACTGCAGAAAATAGTAAGTTTCCTGCTGAATTCTTACTTCACTTTACAACAGAAAGATTAAGTAAGTTGCCACCAGGGCACGCGCGTAGTAATCCCATCAGTAGGGCGAAAAATATTGCTGAGCATACTTTACTCTGCGCACCCAGCAATAGTTAAAATGAAGCACTTAAGTCAATCATACGTTTGGTGGGATAGTTAACAGGTTTTCTGGACGTTATCAAGTAAAGAAACTGCTAAAAATTACTCCAATTCATCCATGGGAATTCCTACGCAGCAAGTTTACTGTAAAAACGCTGTTACCGTAAAAATACTGTAAAATAATGCAGTAACTTTACTGTAATATTTGTTTCTTACTGCGTATACTGCATTCAATGTTTGAGATACTCTCTATAGTAAGATAGAATCAAACGATAGTCAAAATATGACTGCAAATTAATTTATTCCATGTAGCTACATATAAATCGCAACCGCGAAACTCGAAACGTAAATGCCGATCAACCCTAAAAGCTTGGGGGCACCACCAGAGAGGCGTAACTTGCTGCATTCTTTCGGTTGGCAAGTCTCGTTTCCCGCGTGGGAAGTGATCCAGTCCCTGTGACTGTACACGTTCTCATAGACTGCGTACTGTCCCGAACATCCGAAACCGTACGAGCAGACGCCGATCACCATCATTTCGAACACCAATGGCCCGCCAGAATCACCGGAACACGAGATCTCCCCTTTCTGGCCGATACAGATGGCGTTCGCGCTTCCGGTCAACTGCCCGCAATCCATCATGTCGTGAGCGAACGTGGTTAACGATTGCAACTTCATGGGCCTGGTGATCTTCTTGCCTCTGTCGGCGATCCCAGTCGCTCCCCAACCCATAATCGTCACTTTATAATTACTGTAATCTATTTTTGTGATCGGCAGAGCGATTATCTGTACCTTTTCCGTTAGCAAGAACTCCCTTTTCAGTTCTATCAGGCCGATGTCGTTGACGACTTCGCTGTCGTTACGGAAATAATCGGGATGGATGAAGAGGCTCTTCGAATTGACCGTCTGATAGTCTTTATCTTGTTTAGTCTCCATGCCCATGATGCACTCGACGCGGGTTTGATCGCTTCCCACCTCCGGTGGGAACGAGGGATCGTGGTCGTTCACGTCGAGACAATGTGCCGCCGTCAGCGCCCACACTGGTCTTATGTAACTACCTCCGCAGCCTATCGTTCCGTCGTTTAAACTGATCAACAATCGTATCATGTAAGGGAAGTCGGTAATCCTCGCGTCCTTTCCACCTACTATCTTGCCTTGTATTTCCTTTACGCGAGCTCGGAGTTTCTTATACGCCAGCACCATCGTCACCGAATATAAAAGAAAATAAACCCTTGCCGACAGAAGCATCCTGCTCGAACGGTGATAGATACATTTAAGTTCGAAATTCCCCCCCGTCAGTAGTGTGACACAGTGTCAGTTTTCAAACAACAATCATAAACAAACCTAAGCAGCCTGTGAATAAATTGTTCAAAGATCTTTCAATTTAACGAGCGGCATAGCGTTCATATTGTGTATTATCTCTGATGGTTCATATTTAGTCATGGGTTTGTTGTTTGTTTGTTGCTGTGCAGTTTTGACGGTTCTTAACCATACCCTATAAAAATTAAGTGTGTGTTCGTGCACTGAGGGAACGACAGGTGTTAAATTAACCAAACCGGTTTTGTTAGCGAAATATCGTTGAACTAAGCAAAATCATAATCAATCTAACAAAAAAAATGTAGTGAATGTAGATTTATAAAAAGTATTGTTGTGTTTAATTATAAAATTAAATTATATAATTTGGTAAAATATTGGCAGGGTTTCAAGTGGCTGAGTCAATTTTTGCATCAAAAGTAATCCCTTTTGCTACCTCCAGTCAATGTCCCAATTTTTCAGCGTGGAACTACCTGTATGCGAGACTTGCGAATTCTAGTCCGTAGAAGGTTGAAGGGGGAAAACGTAGGATAACGGTGGATTGCAGACTGACTGGGGGGCGCCACCCACCACAGTACACAACCACCTTTGTCCTCCCTTCTTGGTCGTGGGAACCAAGAGTAATATGCTTGCACGCACCGGAACGGGCAGAAAATGTTAAAAAAAAATAACCCCTGCGTAAAAATAAAACGAATACCTCAAATACTTACCTGCTATTGGCAGAGTTTCCTATCAAAGATACGAACCAGTTAAAATGGCGTTTCGGAAGCGAGCCGTAAAACAACGTATTCAAAAAAAAAATCGCTACTAATTATAGTAGCAAAGATGCAAAATTTACGGGAGTAAATATCTCCAAAAATATCTCTCTGCACTCATCAAAGCCGCCAGATAGCGAATGTCTTTCCCAAAAAAGGAAAATTAGCGAAACTAGAGTGCAAAGCAAAACGCGCTTACTGACAACGTTCTCTAACTCTGACCAAGCACGCCGGAAGAACAGCCTCCTGAAGTTCACACAAACCTCGATAAAACAGTTTGCAGACATGCGGGACATCTGCAGACCAGTAGATGAAACTTATAATACTTCATATGTGTTTCAGAAAATTTTTCATAAATTTCCAGATTTCTAGCAAATTTAGGGTGGGATGTCTCAAAATGAACACCCGGTATATTACATTTTGAAAGTCATTGTAAACATAGATGAGACATATCGTATGTTAGATTGAAATAGCTGCAAACTTGTATAGAAATTTCTATCCTAATATATGATATTAATTAATCTATTTAAAGCTGAGACAGTTGATGTTATACTTTTTTATAGGAGTATACAAACACCGAGTTAATTATTATAACATAAAAAGAAACGATAAGGCTACATTGTGAAAACATTAATCTCTTAGGAAATTTGACAATAACACTGAGAATAAAAATAAACAAGTTACGGTAAGTTTCCCATATTGAAACAGTGTTTTGATAACATACATATTACATATAAATGAAAACGGTTTTAATAGGATATAATAATACTTAAGCAACAGTATTTACCTACTTGTGCATGTATATATTTTGCTTTATTGCTTGCTTATGCATATTAACTGTGTAAAGTCTTTGTTTATTCTAAAGTTTGCAAAACCATTTAAACCAATCTACGGAGAATTGCGTAGAAAAAAAAGGAAACAAATATACAAAACAAAAAGTGCAACTTACATCATCTACCTACAATAAATAAACAATTGACATGTTTTGGTCGTTTTAACAATACCTTACTAATATGATTTGTTTATTGGATTATTACGAATTTCAAAAGATGAAATTTCTGTGTGCCAAACGTGTATACAAACTGAAGATTGAGTTGTGTCAAGGTCAAGTTCGAGATTATATGGGTTCGTATTGTTCCAAGTAAACTTTCAAGCAGTGCCAAAAATATCCTTAAATAAATAGGTGTATTTTCTTGTTTTAAGAATTCATTTTATTTTTTTGAGGTAAAACTTATAAGTAAAAAAAATCGATATTTTGAACTCAGCGAAATATGATTTTTCTTTTAATGTGCATACACATCGCATATAAGTGACTGGTTGTCCTTATTCGGAACTCTTACCATATTATATTTTATTAACATGAAAGACTCGCGGAATTGAAATAACATTCACCACCCTAACTGCTTACGTATCTAAAGTTCTAAAGTACTACGTGAATGATTCTGCGCTAAACAGCAGTTTTTATGAAATTCACCTTGGATATGAAATGGCTTTTTCACTACATTTTTACAACTATATTATGCTATTATCGCCTACAGTTCGTTTCCACGAGTATTTACGGCCAAATTTGTGATATATTGTAATCCTAGTTTAGTTCGGTTAACAACGTTTTGGCACGCGCAGTTTTAGCTGGTTTTATGGGTTATTCAAGCGGTTTAATTTATTCGATTATTGTAGTGAGTAAAAATCAAATATATCACAGCTATTTTTAGTAACTTTTCACTTTTATTTTATTAACTGAAATATTTAATTTCCTTATTCTTATAATAACATTCCATTAGACAACTTCCCTAAAAGAAATACACTCAACGAACTATTCTGTAAGGTAAAAAACGATCACTCAATTGACCGACAACGCAGATACATCGTTTTGCTGCTGCACTCTAACCACAGATCATAACTAAATAAGATGGGTAACTTAATGATAGAAATGTGTCCCAACTTTAGACCATGTAGTTGTACCCGGAAAAACCAGGGTGCGCTACGTTGGGTGTTTGGCGCGAAATTTAAAATGAAATATATAGGGTCTAGGTATTACATAATGGTTGTTTGGACTGGGAAGCGTGTAACTTGAAAACTGCTACTTTTGCGGAGACGAGAGAACCCAATTTTGTTTGTTAATGCTATTTTCTGTATGCGCCTTGTTGTATTTACACACCATAGTGTGTTAATAAATAGAACAATAATACGAATAGAAAACAGCATTAATAATGTTTAAGTTCTTCTCGTCTCCGTAAAGTAAGTTTTCAAGTGACGCGCTTCCTAGTCCAAACAACAATTATTACATATCAGAGGCAAATGTTTTATAAAAAGACTATAAGACGTCAAATTTGTTTATTATTACTTTAGTAGTATAGTTTACGGAAAAACAATGAATAGAAGAATTAACTGCAATCTAAGAGCTCCATATACAGCCTGTTAAAAAAAGGTTGTCGGATATTTTACCCAATTATAGTACTGGTGGAAATAAACAAAAAAGTCTTAGTCAACATGGGTCCGCAATTCAACTGTTTTTGACATATAGTCGATATATAATACTACTAAATGGCGCATTGTGAATGAAAAGTGAAGCCGACGAAAGCGACAGACTTATCTCTGTCTCGTCGCATTTATATGTATTTGTCTCGGCATTCAATTGTGAAAAGTATTATTTTTGTAATTTGAGCAAGTTGTGTTTGTATTTAGTATACATTTACTCGAATCGATAAAATGAACAAAATATCGACAAAATGGAGAAGAAAATCTTATTTATGTGGATATAAACAAGTGCAAGTGTCTGGTAGTAAATTATCTTAATTCGCGTCAGTAAAAGACAAACTAGAACTCAAGACATCTGTCATAATCACAAGGTAGTACTCATAAAAGCCGTTATACGAAGTTATATTGATATAAGATTACATCACGAAGCAAGGCTGGCTAGTTTAAAGATGGTCTGAATGATGAAACACCCTGTATTTTAATTAAATGTAGTTGATGTAATCTAAATCACACTTCTTATTCTATTTTTCTCAGTGTAAATAATAAATAGTATAAATAACAAAATAGGCCAACAACTACTTGAGTGCAGACGACGCATATCAACTAACGCATTTTTGAATCCACTTTTAATTGATGTCCCTCTGTATCATTCACATTCTAATCCATTAAAATGAAGCTATCATCACCAATTAGTTTATCGCTGTTAGATATTTAAATATTTACAGCAACTGGAGGCATTCCTATAGATATAAATACAACTTCATTATAATTAATATCACAAAACATTTTCACCATCGCACAAGTTATAATGGTAGTTCAAACTAATCTGCTACTAGAGCGCAATAAATCCAGTCAACGTTGCAAAGCACGTAACACAACTGTAAATTAAATAAAAACTTTGTCAAACTATATAATCTAGATTCATAGCGGGCGTTTTTGTTTCAGGATTTGATCATCACGAAAGGTAAACGGAAAAAGCGTGCCTACATCATTGGAGGCGTCGTTGCTTTGGTAGTGGCAGCTGTGGTGATCGCTTTAGTAGTGGTTTTCACTACAAGATCGGGAGAAGAGGAACCGGAAGTCAGCGAATCGACTATAAATTTAGAGGATATCTTGACCGGCGCTTTGAGTCCTAGAAGCTTCAATGCGAGTTGGGTATCCGGTATGATATTCTGTTGGGAATTATCATTCCGGAAATGCTGAATCGTTTGCTTATTTTTTAGACACAGATTTATTATACCGCAGTGATGACGGTTCTTTAATATTATATAACATAGCCGATCAATCCAAAACTGAAGCGTTTAAACCCGATGTAAGTTATAACAAATACCCCAGCTGGCAAACTGACGTCTTAATAACGTCATAAATTGGTTATGTTTACGTTCAGAATGACGTCATTTAAAACAAAAAAAAATACCGTAATATTGTCCACTAAGGTCTTACTATTAAACCGCATATAACGACATTAAAACTAACGTTAATTATTGTATTTTAGAAACGTAGATAGTCAAGATTTTGATCCATTTTAGAGTCCATTGCAATAGGGAACGCTACATGACGTCACATGCGCAATGAACGAATGTTAGTAATCGGTTGCTAGGCAACAACTAATGGTTCGTGTAGGTTTCGGTGACGACATGTATAGTCTGTCCATATTTCTAACGATTTGCCTTTTTAAATAGCACTCGATCTTCACAAAAGAAATGTTTACCGACCGTTATAATCCCTTGCGAGCACGGGTGGTTAACAGGGACGTATTCACTAAGATTATAATACTAAAAGTGTATAAAGTTTAAATTGTTAATAGTAGATTATATTAAACGAAACATAATAACTTATTTACTTAAGAAACTTTAATTATTCATAGTATAGCCAATTAGATTAAATTGTAAACGGTAGATTATATTAAACGAAACATAATTACTTCTCTACTTTAAAAAAATCCAATTTCTCTTAATACGGCCCATTACCTCATTTGCATTATTTGGTTGCACCAGGTAGTGGATAGTCCCAGGTAATACTCTTAATCCCTCTAAAGGCAAATCGTTAGAAATATGGACAGACTATACCATTTTCCATTGCAATTGACTCTACATCTTAATAAATTTTGTATGGTGGAAGTGACACGTACATCATTCAGGCGATTATGCCGTGTGTAAGACGTGAATTTTGCATTACTTACCAAACATGACCTGAAAATGACGTCATTTCGACGCAGAGTGGTCCAATGATATTTTACCAGATTCATCCTTGAATATCCGCGATTAAAGTAGAAATCCCAAAATGACTTCGCCCTTTTGATATATTTAACGAGACTTTCATTTTTTGATATTGTGATTTACAGAGTGTTTCACTTTTCATGAGGACACCTAAACAACTTTTTTATTTTGAAAGCAATCAATATAAAATTTTGATCAGTTGTGTAGGCCACGACAATTCACATTTTTGTATGGATAGAGTTTTTATAAAGTCAATATCTAGCCGGTATAAATAAAATAAAAGATAGTTTTTCAAGTAATGTCATACTAGCGATTAAAATAGACGATGAAAGTAAGAAAAATTGTCAGAAAAAAAAATACAAAATTCCCCTGAATAATAACTTTAACTATGAACAGTCATATACCGGGTGTCCACACTTAAGTGTGCACTATTGATAACTTTGTTATCTTTGGAGGTACAGAATCGGTCAAATGGACAAAGTAGTACTATTTTTTATGGCGGTCGCAATTGTGAAAACAGAAAAACAATTGAGCGTCGCGTTCTCTAGATATTCATCCAAAATTATTTTTTTTAATGGAACGCCCTGTATATATTTTTTGCAATTTAAAAGAAAATTCCAAACTGAACAAAAAAGTCTTAGTACACTATTATAAAAAAATGTCAAATAAAGTAGTTACTGAGAAATCTTTATCTTTGCTTTGTTGGCATGAAATTGATATACCTATGGAAAATTAAAGCGTCACATTCATTAAAGCGTTTAATTTAATAAACAAATAAAAATAAATACAAAAATAGTCAAGAAAATTACTCAAATTAAATGTTCAAAGACACCTCCTTCCATTTCAATACATTTTATCAATCTTCTGTGAACATTACGAGTAGCTCCTAAAATTGTCCTACCGTCGATGTCGTCAATGATGTTGGAAATTCTTTCCTGAAGCTCATCCACTGTTGTATACCTATGTTTGTACACTTGATTTTTTACTGCTCCCCACAAGAAGAAATCTAACGCGCGGGCCACTGAATAGGACCATTTGTGCCAATCCATCTATTTCCAAATAATCTTTCTAATAACTCACTTGTGTCACGGTGATTATGTGCGGGCGCTCCATCTTGTTGAAAGTAAATAATCTGTCCGTCTACCAAATTTAATTCATCCGGAAAATTTTGTAAAATTTCTGTCAATAATGCCACATATCTTTCTCCTGTTAAAGAACCCCGATAGCAAAATGGTCCAACAATTCGGGATCCGATTATACCACACCAAACATTTAAACTAAATCGGTGTTGGGGATTACAAGGATAAACAGCAAATGGCTTTTTACGACTCCAGTAATGATTATTTCTTTTATTGAATATCCCGCGATTAGAAAAGTTAGATTTATCACTCCATAAAATGTGTCTGAAGAAATTGTGATTTTCTTCAAAAGCATTGATAAACCATTGAGCAAAAGTTAATCGTCTTTGATAATCGCCCAAAAGTAGAGTTTGAACAGGCTGATATTTAAAGGGAACATATTTATATTTGTTCAGAATTTTATGGATCGTGCTACGAGAAATGATTCTCTGGACAAATCCCTTACAGAAATATTAGAATGAACCTGAAAATATGCCAACACATTTATTTCTATCTCTGGTGATAATATAAAATCATTTTTTTTCCTCTTCTTTATAAAAATTGTTTCGTTGCTCCTTCATCATCGATAAAGTTTTAAAAAATAGCGACGGTCTGGTACATCACGGTCAGGAAATTGCTGAATGTAACGTTCTAGCGCTCTATCTGAATTTTTGTTAAACAGCAAGTACAACTCCAACATATCACACTTTTCCAAATTAGTAAATGCCATTGTCACGGTTGAAAAAATTGTAAAAACAGTACTTTTTCCGCACAGTAACTTTAATAACAACAAATATAAATAATTTGACAGCTACTAAACAATATGACGCTGTAATTTTCCATGGGTATATCGATTTCATGCAAACAAAACATAGATAAAGATTTCTCAATAACTATTTTATTTGATATTTTTTTATAATAGTGTACTAAGACTTTTTTGTTCAGTTTGGAATTTTCGTTTAAATTGCAAAAAAATATACAGGGCGTTCCATTAAAAAAAAATAATTTTGGACGAATATCTAGAGAACGCGACGCTCAATTGTTTTTCTGTTTTCACGATTGTTAGCGCCATAAAAAATACTACTACTTTGTCCATTTGACCGATTCTGTACCTCCAAAGATAACAAAGTTATCAATAGTGTACACTTAAGTGTGGACACCCGGTATAACCTCATTGTCTTCAATTTCAAATTCATTCATTCCTAAATCTTCATGCTGCTTATCCCATTACAGGCTTTAAGTACAGTTTTCGACCATCAACTATCACCGGACGGACAATACATTTTGGTAGCTCGCGAATACCAGAAGGTACTTCAGAAGAGATCGTTCCAAATTTACCAACTGATGAGTTTTACAATTTCTAGCTGTATCGGCACACCTATTTAGCAAAATATGCTGTCCTGGAGCGATCCACTCAGCGCGAGACACCACTGAGCGAAACTGAATCTTTCCACTATGCCTCTTGGGGTCCACAAGGGAATTCCATCGTTTACGTGGCTGATAATAATATCTTCTACAAGCAAGACGTTCAGTCTGGAGTCGTACCAGTGACGCAGGATGGTAAGGAGGGTCACGTCTACAATGGAGTTCCAGATTGGGTTTACGAAGGTAATTTATGGGGAAGAACACATCTGGGCTTCTCAATCGAAGATATATTAAACATTTTAGAGGAAGTGTTCGGTTCCAATCATGCCATGTGGTTCTCGGCTGATGGTAAAAAGTTGGCTTACGTTAAATTCAACGATAACACTACGGAATTGATGACCATCCCTTATTATGGAATACCCGGCAGTTTAGAATCCCAATACACTAAAGCGGTACAAATTAGGTATCCCAAGGTAAGTGAAAAGAAGAGAACCGTTTTGCATCAAATTACAAGTAATTTTGCAGCCAGGAACGAGGAACCCAGATGTCTCTTTGCACGTTTACGACTTGGAAGCGCCTAATACTTTAGACTTGGCTATACCAACTGATTTAAAGTGAATTGTGCCGTTCTTTTTTTATATATATACAATAACTTAAGTTGAATTTTTACAGGGAAGCTATCATCACTGCAGTAACCTGGGCTACAAATACAATAGTTTGTGCGTTATGGATGAATCGCGTGCAGAACCAAGCTTATATCGTCGCATACGATACTACTTCGTATGCCACGTCGAACGATTTCGTCATTATCAAGCATCTCCAGCAAGAAAACGGTTGGTTGGACCTGTTTACACCGCCTACGTTTTCGAAAGACGGGTCCCAATTACTGATGATCCTCTCCCAAGAACAAAGTGGAGGCGCTGGATCATACAGACACATTACCCGGTTTAATAGAATTGCAGATTCTCCAAGCGAAGCTTTGACCAAAGGCGAATTCGTCGTCACGGAAATTCTGGGTTGGCATGGCGATTTTATGTAAGTGTTGCTTTTTGGAGATTTCCTTATTTATAATTATTGTTTATTGGATACCGTTGGTGTTGTATTGAGTACATAACATACATCTGAATATCTGCGAGTAATCAATAGGCTAAAGTAAATAAAAACCGGAAATTAAAAAGAAATCATTAAGAGCATTTTAGGTACATATAGGATATACCTACAATACGCAACATATTTATACAATGTGTCAAAAAAGTAGCACACAATCTGCTTATAGCTTATTAAATACCAATTGCATGGAAAAAATATTTCTAATAAAAGGTAATTTACTTCGCATTCATTCATACGAGGTGCTATCGAAAATATCCGAGAATATCATTGTATCGATCAAACCAGTAGCAGTACGACATTCTGCTGTTAGATGTTTTGAGGTAAATGTCTTAGCTACTGCGGTACAAAGTTGTGCCATCTTTGGCGCATGCAGTTGTGAGTTGTATTAGTGCATATTAGAAATTGTAAAAATGATAACGTGAAGGGTAAAATTCTGTGATAAATTGAAGGAAACTGCAGCTGAAACCCACTGCATGGTGACAAAGGCATTTCGTGAGAGTTCATTGAGTCAAGCAAGAACATTTGAGTGGTTCAAGCGCTTCAAGGAAGGCCGAGAATCTGTGGATGATGATAAACATTCTGATCGACCGTCAACATGCACAACACCGGAAATGATCATGAAAATGCGTGACGTGATTCACGAAAATATATAGAAGGCAGATAATTCGCGATGTTTGTAACAGACATGGGCTGTCATACGGAATTGCAGCGAAGTTTGTCCCTAGCCTTCTCAGCATCGACCTACGAAACCTCAGGATTCAGACGTGCACTGAGCTGCAACAAACAGTTCGAGAATGTTCAAACTTCTTATCCAGAATCATAACAGGTGATGAATCTTGGGTCTAAGGTTATGACCATGAAACGAAGCAGCGATCATCACAATGGAAGACACCATCTTCTCCTCGACAAGTTCGCAGCAACACCAAGTCGATGCTGATCATTTTTTTTTTTTCGACATTCGGGGAATTGTACATGAGGAGTTTGTTCCACCTGGTCAGGCTGCCAACGGGCAGTTTTACTGTGAGGTTTTGAGGCGGCTGGGAAAAAATGTTCGGCGCCAACGGACAGAATTGTAGAAAAAGTAAGATTGGTTGGTGCACCATGACAACGCACACATTGTGAGGGAATTCCTGGCCAAAAGCAACATGGCAACGATCTCCCACCCTACCTACTCACCAGAACTACCCTCGTGCGATATTTACCTGTTTCCGAAGATGAAAATCACCTTGAAAAGGGGATGTTTTGACTCCATTGAAGACATGCAAGTGGAATCGCAACTGGTCTTAAACACCCTTCACCCTGCGGACTTCCAGGAGTGCTTCAAAAAATGGGAACAACGCTTGCATTTTTATGTATTATGCTTGCATATTTCTTTAGTTTAAATTAGTGTAATAGTTGCTTCACAATGCACATATTTGGTTAACAATTACCAACATTACTTCAGGACAGTGTTGAACATCATTAAATAATGTTTTATTTAAGAAATTATTTGAATAAGGGCCGGTATTTCAATCTCCTAATAATGTTCCTAATAAAAGTTATTAGGTGAATAACTAAAATAACCTTACATTTTTCCTTTATATAGTAGCTAAATTGCTATTAGATGCCCTCATTAGGAGATTGAAATACCTGATTCACAAAATTTACGAGGAAACTAGCTAAATTAATTCACCCATGTGGATTACAGTAAAATAGAAAACTCTAGTAGCCATTAGCATTGTTCGCAGTGGCAGTCCCTGACAGTTTCTTACTAGTCATTTCGTTTAAGCAGTAAACTAATCATAGTTGCCTAATTACGATTCTCAACATGACAGAAATGGTCCAACAGAAATGACTAGTTTCTGATGAGTTTGATTGCACTGCGAACAAGCCTATTGTTATCTTATATTAACTTCAATCACCGTTCAAAAATACTATCAGTCAATTTCGGCATGAACTGCTGTAAATTTACTTAAAGCTTAAATGAGGATATTATGACTCAGTTAAATCAAAGGTAACGTGCAAAATTATGATGGGAAGATGCAATTTAAGTGAGGATTTTACAAGCAATATTTTCTTCTCTGATGACACTAAATTTATCTTAACGCAGTGATGCACAGCCACAATGGCCGCTATTGATCCAGACAGCACATCCAGTTAGCGATAGAACGCCACACTCGACGATCTATTAAAATTAACGTACGCTCAGTGATTGTTGATGGAAACTTAAATGCCCAGACGTATTCATCTTTATTACGTCATCAAATGGTCCGACCTTGTGCAGCATTGTATGCAAATGGAAGCAATGTACTTGATCACCGCATTTGGTTTCAACAGGATGGAGCGCCGACCCATTTTGAACTATTGCCTGAGAGTGTTTAAATCAACAGTTCCCAGATGGATTGGCAGAAGGGGTTCTATTGAATGGCCTGCACGATCGCCCTATTTAACACCAGGTGCAATTTTGAGGCACGTGATACTTATTAGAAACATTTTTTCAATGCAATTGCTATTTAATAAGCTATAAACAGCCAATAAAATATAGATCTTTTACACTAATATTTTGATTTATTTCTTGAGGTATAAACTACCAGTACAATGTTTAAGGAAGCATTTATTTCTAGTTATTATCTAGCCAATACCGAGGAAGATCCGGCAGTTCAACACTTCTACAGTCTATCAACTCAAACTAACGAAATCACTTGCATCTCTTGCAATATAAAAACAAGCAACGATGAGGAATGCCAGTACAATTCGGCCAAATTCAGCAATGACGCTTCGTACTACGTTTTCAATTGCGCCGGTCCGGGAACTCCAGAAATTTCGATCTTCTCGGCAAACCATCAGAAGTTGATGGTATGGGAAGACAATCGCATACTCGCGGACGCCTTAGCAAGCAAAACGTTGCCCAAGATCCAGCGATTGGTCATCGACGTAGCTGACGGATTCAAAGCACAAGTCGCTCTGAAGTTACCTCCGGATATGGACGTGACTGGAAATACCAAATATCCGATGGTGGTGAATGTGTAAGTCGAGTAATATGGTGAAGATATTCAATAATCCTTGGATAATTATTGTTTTTCTATATTAGATATGGTGGTCCTGATTCTTACCAAGTCCTGCAGAAATTCTCGGTGGATTGGGGTAGTTATTTGGCTGTGAATAAGAGCATAATCTATGCTACGATCGACGGAAGAGGTTCCGGGTTAAAAGGGGATAAAATTTTATTCTCTGGATACCGGCGTTTGGGTACTGTAGAAGTAGAAGATCAAATCAACGTGACGAAGTAAGAATTAATTTTCCGATTTTTATTTTTAACACAACTTATATCTTGTTTAATTTTCTACGTAGACAAATTCAACAATCCGTTCCTTATGTAGATGGCACTAGAACCGCTATTTGGGGGTGGAGTTACGGGGGTTACGCCTCTGGTTTAGCCCTGGCTAAAGACACGGAGAATATATTCAAATGTGGAATGTCAGTAGCGCCAGTAACGGATTGGACGCTCTATGGTAAGCGATGAAGCATTTGATTTCTTTAAAATTTAAAATTTCCCATCCAAGACTCCATCTACACCGAGCGGTTTATGGGTCTACCGGCGCTAGAAGATAACAGTGATGGTTACGAGAACGCCAAACTGTTGAATCAATACGAGGGAATACGCGACAAAGAATATTTCCTGATTCACGGCACGTTCGATGATAATGTCCACTACCAACAGTCGATGCTATGGTCCAAGGTCTTAGAACACAAAGATATAATGTTTAGGCAACAGGTATGCGTATGAAAATACTTGCTTTTACCAGGATTCTTTTTATTTTACCCGATTTCTTCGATAGAGCTACCCAGATGAGGACCACGGCCTAGGATCGGTTCGTCCGCATCTGTATCATTCGCTAGAAAATTTCCTGGACCAATGCTTCATCGAAAACGTATAACCTGAACTTACTTTTATTAGTGTGAAACGTGTAAGAAGACTAGTCATCATAAAAACTATCAATTGTTTGTAAAAAAGAAACGTAAGGAATTAATTCATTGTTCGTGTGTAAAGTTAGCTGTAGTCATAAGCGATTTACCGGGAAGGGAATGCTTGTGGACGAGGTTAACGATAACCTCATGAACAATAGTATTATTATCGTAACTATACTTATCAACGAAGAAAATTTAATATATTTTATGTAAATTGTTGTAAATAAACAAAAATGTACAATGCTACAATGATATTGTATCTATACGTAATTAATATTATAAACAATAAATGTTTGTTAAGTTTTTATATTGCTTTATTTCGAATTAGCACCTGGGTTAGTCTGTAGAAAGTTCCACTTTGCTTAAAAGTGTTTCCAACGAAAAAAACAATATACAATCATATTTTAAGAAGTTTTTTTTCTTCTACCAACACTGTGGAAAACCACATTTTACAATAAACATTAATTAAAGTCACATAAACGTTGTTTTTTGACAGTTTTAACAGTATAATAGTTGTAAGTATATTTCATTCACTATATCTGTTCCGCCTAACCGGAAAATTCATTCGCAATTTTGTTGTAGTTCGACAAAAATGAATTTATGTTTTCATTGTCGAAAGTTGACGCTAAACGAATAGTAATTAAAATAAAATAAATTTACATCCATAGAATATTTAGTTATGGATATCAGAGAAGAAAAATCATTATTATAAAAATTTCGCTTCTGCTCTAATTAACGGTTTGAAATATTCTTATTCTTTAATAGAAAATTTTGTTATTTAATTTTGAAAATCCTTGAACTATAGAAATAATATACATATATACAACAATACAGAATTATTATGCAAATTCACGTAAATAAATTCAGCTGGGGAATGCCCAACAGCAAGAGGTCATGCTCAATGGAGTGAGACACAGAACTTGAAGAACCGTCATAAATCGCACCTGAGAACATACCCACCACAACTATCTTCGCGATCCGTACAAAATACTAAAGTCAGTATTTATTGTAATATTTATCTGTTATATTTGCAGTACTGTACGCTATTCATTCAGCGAGCTCGTGATGTAAACTGCGGGTGGGGGGCGGGGTTTCCACCAACAGAAAATAATTGTCCTGTAAACTGTTTTTAATTTTGAATTGATTGAGATTCGTTTGAGCTGTTTGGTTTGGATGAATTTGGGGTAGAGTGGAGTTCTTACAAAGTTAGGTTCGACATAAAGCTGTAGTATTAAAAGAGTGGTGTTAATTTAGAGTGCCGTTTGAGGAGGTGGTTTTGCTTTGGGATCAGGATATTTGAGGCGCTGGTTTTTGTTCACTGTGGGGTAACTGGAGGAGTAGTTTTAGTTTAAGGTGGGGAAATTTGAGCGGTGATTTTAGACTGGGGTGTCAGTGAGATTAGTATTGAGATAGTAGGAGATAGGTGGAGGGGTAGGTTTGATTTGGAGAGAGGAGGAATTGAATGAAGAGGCAGGTGTGGCGAGGAGACACTGCAATGGAAGGTTAATTCTAGAAATGAGAAATTGGAGAAGGTTTGGAAGATTTTGGAGTGATTGGCATTCATTTGAGTCGTTTGGTTTGAGGTAGGACAAATAAATTTGGGATGCCACTCAATCCCAAATTTATTTGTCCTACAGAATTAGGGTTACAGAATTAGGTTCGATATGAAGTAGGAGTATTAGAAAGTGCTTTTAGTTTAGAATGCAATTTGAGGAGGTAGTTTTGATTTGAGATAAGGATATCTGGGGGATTGGCTTTAGTTTGGAGTAAGGCAACTGAAGGGATGGTTTTTTTGTGGTTATTTTAGGGTAGTGGAAGGTAGGCGAAAGGGTGGCCTTGATTTGGAGAGAGAAGAAATTGAATGAAGAGGCAGACATGGAGGAGAGACATTCAATGATAAAGTTGATTCGGGAAATCAGAGATTGGGAAAACAGATAGGTTGGACCAGATCTTGCATCTCTTGAGGTAACTGGCCAATGTTTCCGTGTCATATACATAGCCCAGAATATTTACAGTAGTTTTTCAAGTGATATGTTTCCTAAATATATTTTGCACTGTTTAAGAAAATAAAAAATATCCTAACGATTCGAACTAGTCCACGCAAGAGATATTGATTTCCTTCCACTGCTTCCATTGTTTTCTCCAACCCTTGTTTATATATTTCTCTTTATAGTTATTATCATCATTTGGAAACACTTTTTGGTCTCTGTTAGAGAGCGTGCGACCTAAATGCGATTTGACATTGAAAACGCGCGCCATCTGAGGCACATCCTAAGGTACTTCCAGCACCTATGAGTAGAGCATTATATTATGCTTAAAACACAATTTATTCATATTGATGAATATATAATTTTATCATTTATAAAAAATTATACGCACAAAATTAAAATTTAAGAGGTAAAGCTTGCCAAAATGAATTACTCGAAAAATGATGTCCAAATTGGATTATTAATCTTCCATATTCGCGTCTAAGAAATTTGTTAATTGAAATTAATTAATTCTACTCTGAAACGAAACAAAATTGCGAATGGATTTTCCGGTTCGGCAGAGCAAATATAGCAAATGAAATATGATTAAAACTTGACGCTCTGTAAATTATGTCAATAAGTAAACTTTTTAAGTAACAGAGTGGAAATTTGTGTGAAAACTTATCTAATTATTAATCTAGATACTCTTCATCTTCGTCTTCATCGTCTTCTAACACCACATCCCAGTCGGCCCTTTCGGCCCGAGCCCAAATCAAATACAATAAAGTTGTGACGACACAAACTGAGAACGCTACATCGTACATCTCGCTCCAACCTTGAAGGTCGCTTTCGACCTGGAAGGGGAATCGAATTTGCGTCGCAGCCGCGAATGGGATATTTCAAATCTCAACTCACATCGCTCAGAGTGATATTCAAGATCAATATAATATATCCAGTGACTCCAGCCAACGTATTCTGCGCACCAATGATCGTAGCCGCGTAATACCTAGTCAAATCCAGTACGTTTACGTGTCCGCCCGCTGAATGTATGGCCTTCAGGAAGAAACAGCACGCGCGCAGGATATCCGTCCCTAAGACGCCCAAGTCGATGTGCCTCATCATGACTATGGGGACGCACGCGAGGAAGTCACCTGGATCCAGAAAGTTGCGGTTTGCGAGATAGTGGGCGTGATCCAAAGTACGAACCCAACATTACGCAGATGGCGCGCAGGTAGATCCTGGGCATCTTTCTCGTGTTCACGAACCGGTTTACGACCACACAGGAAATGACTATATTCACTATATTGACCCACAGTATAGTGGAGAGGTACCAAGGGAAGGCTGTGAAGCCTGTCGCCTTTTGTATCTTCTGTACTTCGCCGATTAATACGAAATAGAGCCACCTGTGGCCGATGTGCAGAAACGTGGTAGCCCAGACGGCTTCGTCCTGTATGATCTTCTTCCAATTGATCCTTTTCGGACGCTTGGGTCCTGCGTTCGGGCGAAATATCATGAAATCCACGACCTGATTGATAACTTTAACAGTTTGCTCCATGCGAATAACGGAAAACGAATCATTCAATTATTGACGATCATTCGAGAACTGGATCATGACGATTCGATTATTAATGATCATTCGTTTCGTCATGAACATTCATTATCGATTACCATTTATAATCGACTAATAGAACCCTTTTTTTCTGTTTTTAGTCAACAGATGGCGAGAAGTGAGCCTATAATGTGTGCAGCTTAGATCATAATATGTGAAGTAAGTTTAGGAGATAATCTTCGGTAACTCAGCTTTGCTATACAGTTAGCCCTGAAATACTATCATGAAAATCTATGCCTAGTAAAACTTATATTTCAAATACTTATCAATGTGACATTTATTCAAATTTAAATTAACATTTTGCTGTCACAATATTGCCAATCCAAGGTTTAAAATTTTCCTAAAATCACCGGTAAGTAGCGCTAGCAGTGAACACGTGCAACGGTGCAACTGCTCATAATTTGACAGATCGTATAAAGCAAACTGTCAAAGTCATCAGAAGTCAAACATCATCAAATCACATTACCTACAAATTCCATATCGATTTTCTCTTGCGCCCTGGCCATCTTGCATTGCCACGGGGACGAATTCAGAAACACCAACGATAAACAAGAGAGACCAATACCAAAACCGCCCCAAAACCGGAACAATCGCGTCCAATAATTCCTCTGCGCTTGTGGCGAATAATATACAGTGTAAATGATTAGTAAGCGACCAAAAAAGTGGCAAGCGTCTATGCAACCGGCCACAATAGTAATTTCTCTATCAGGTATCCACCTAGCCAATAAGCTGTAGCTCGCAGGTAATGTAAATCCCTGTAAAATGGCATAGTACCGTGCATTATTTGAATTTAAAAGGGACATTACCTCGCAAAACCCCAATGTGAACTGTACCATGGCTAAGATGTACCAAGGTACGTGAATTACAATGAGCGGATATACGATGGTTACTAAAGAGAAGATCCAAATTCCAACAAACGCAAAATATCTGCCGCCATAGAGATCCGAAAATAAACCTCCTAGAAAATTCGCTGAAGGCGGTCCGATATTAAACATGCTACCGATAATATCCATTTGAAATTTAGTTATGCCATCTAGGCGAATACCGTCAAACTAGAAAGGAAAAATATTGTTAATTGGACACATCGCTGTAGAACCTGGCTCACCCTAGCTGTATAGTTGCCATATCGAGTTTCTCCAGTTGATGTTACACTAAATATGAAACACTGCTTGATGACAGTTGGAAGTCCCATTAGTAAATAAATCAGTATGATTGTTATATATTTAATACGAATCCATTGCGCTGCAATTATTAAGATCATGAACATTTTAGAAAGAAAATATGTTATCATTTTACTTACAAATAAGTTTAGAAGAAGCCATGCTTACATTGACTTTTTCGTTGACTTTCTAAATTAAATATGATTAAATCAAAATGGTATGTTAACAACTATTAGTTCCAGTGCCATTGTTGCCAAGAAACTATTTAGAGAAAACACGTTTTGAAAAAGTAAGCAAAACAGTAAAATTGTGAATATTCGGAAAGAAGTTTTAGAAAAATTACAATAAATGCTACAACTTCAGGTATCTTTCCACAAAAAAGAAAAACTGAGTTTGTTTATTATAATAGTCATTCTTTCATCACAGCAAGAATACGATTTTTTATATATGTAAGTTATTGAACTGTGTGAAAGTACAGAGAGATGTCTCCCAGATGGCGCACTGTGTATATTGGCGTCATGCGCCATCTAGGAGACATTTCACTGTGCTACCAAACGGTTGAATAACTATCAATATGTATAAACAACGCTATCAGCTTATTTATGACAAACGAAATTTCATCATTATTATTATCACATACGTACCACAATATTCCAAATTAAGAAATATTTATAAAGTCCTGCCATATTATGCTAATATCTCAAATAACCTCCCTAATACCTGCAGCCCTCTCTTAGAAAGTAGAAGAACTCAAACAAATGTTGGATGGCTATTTTTTTAGATTTATTTGGCAAATATGACAGACTTGTTCGATTTTCGAACAAATTGAACAACAAAACATTACTATCTTTCTGCGTGCGTTTAGCTCATAGAAATAAAATGGCGAAAGGTGTTTCAAATAAACGACGCAGTTCTAATTATGAAAGCAGCCATTTTAAATTCAAGGTTGAACCGAAATTCAATTTTAGGCAGAAAAGAGAACAAATTTAATTTTTCATTCATCTCAGTCTTAAAAAAGAATGAGCCCTCTTTTATGCGCGTTTTTCTCACTTCCACTGACTTCATTTCTATAACAAAAATCCAAAAGAAAAAGTGAAAAAATCCCTTACCACAAAAATTAAAGATACAAATCTAAATACGTATTTCGGCAACTAAGTTGCCATCTTCAGTAGAAAACAAGTGAACAGCAGTGTTAAACGTAGTGTTCATTTCTATGATTTAGCAGTACAGTGCGCTGTGCGTAGTATCAATCGAACGGACCTATTATATGAGAAATGTTAATTAAATATAAATTCTTTCTACATGAGATAATGGTCCTATAGAATAAATATATATTTCTGTAATATGTGCTCTTTATTCCGCATGTCTTTAATATTCTTGTATTGTTGACATTAGTACTTCCCTGCTTCTGTCACATGTCCCATGTCCTGTCACTTTCGGAATTCTGTCAATTTTAGTGTATACCTTTTAAAATTTAACACATTCATTACATTTATTCGCTTTAAAATAAAAGAAGAAAGCGCCTAATTCCACGTGAGTATCACCACTCACATATGTTATTGTCACTATTATGCGTACTCAATTTTGTTTACAGTAATACTAAGATTAATTATTCAGACAGAAAATGCCGCCTATAGACAGCACACCAGATATAAAAACAGGCAATTACGAATTATTATATTCACTAAACGCTTACAACAGGATACCTGTACATGAATATAGATCAAAAGAAACGGGTTTAACAGTGGTAATAGCCGAAGTTGACGGACCAGTAGTGAATGGATTCTTCTGTTTAGGTTTCTATCTCTGACGATTACCGCAGAGGATAAATTTAATGTAAAACTGTGTCTTATTACAGTGACAGAGGCTTTTGATGATGACGGACTGCCGCATACCCTAGAGCATTTAATATTTTTAGGTAGCGAAACGTATCCGTACAAAGGTGTGTTGGATCTTTTAGCGAATCGATGTCTAGCATCAGGGACGAATGCGTGGACGGATATCGATCACACTTGTTACACTATGGAGACTGCCGGGAGTGAAGGATTTTTATCACTCATGCCGATATTTCTAGATCATATTTTATATCCAATTTTATCAGTGAGTAATTTTTTACAATTTATGGGGGTTAAAGAGTTTATTTTGTGATGTATTTTATATAATAAATCAAAAGAAAAAATATGCTGGATGGTAAAAAAGTGATAATTAATGTTCTTTCAATTTATAGGTTAGGAAGTAGAAAATTGTTGACATTTGAGATTGATGGTATTTTGTTTATTGCACTGCCCTTTCTGAGGAAATAATTAACATTTTAGTTGGTGCTATTGATGGCGCTTTCTTTGCTTTTGCGCGGGAATTTTCATTTTTTTTATACATTATTACTTCTGATTATTTCATAAATTATAAACATTTTATAGAAAAATGATTATAATACATTTTTCTTCAATAGTAATGTACCTACTTTAAAGAAATTTACATTTGAAATACCTAGCGTGTTTTTGTAATTTTTGTTGGTGATTTTTATTTGGTTGAGGTTAACTTGTTTCGCTTTGTCTTACATATTATACAGGTTTATTAAAAAGTTTGAGGACGGTAATTTCTGGTCGTGACATGACAATAGACTTTAACTGTTATTCTGTTTACGGGAATTAGAAATTTATAAAAAAAAAATAGAAATTAAAGTTTTATTTTTGCAGTGCTAAAACATCACGTTAATCGATGCGTTTTTTTACAAAAGAATTGCTCTATACTTTAAAAATGCTTTTCATTGTAGGAAGTAGTAGAACTATGCTTAAACTATCTTATTATAAATGAATCACTTTTTTTTATTAATAGTCTTCTACTTATGTTTTTTTTATAGCCTAATTTTACTATTTACCTTTCTATTGCATCATAGGCTTTTATAAAATTAATGAGCAGTATATGTAGACTTAGATATTGTTCGATTTTCGGCGTAAAGATATCCTTTGGTACTTAATCCACTACTTATAAATAATTCTCTAAACGGTGAAATACCAATTTTCACAGTTAGATTTGTCTCGTTTATTCTCAATTGAAGTGATATCCGTTTTTTCTTGCCATATTCTTCTTATGGTGCTAATGAGAGAATTAATGTGAACGTGCGAAACAATTGTGAACAAACTTTTGTCATCCTAGCTGAAGATCTTTTATATGGACGAGCAAATAGCAAAAATATTGCTAGACAAAAGCATATCATATAATTACAGTTTCATTATAATGAAGATTTGGATATTTTTCAGAACGTTTAATTGAATGTTTGGAGACTCGTAAATCGCACGTGTTCTTTCGTTTTTAGAGAAGGTTCCGATCGGTAATAGTTGACTTTCTAGCGTTTTAGAAATATCTTATCTATTTACCCCATACAACACTTTTCTTACTTTTCAAATTTTACCTTTTAATCAATTTGAGCTAGTCCTTGGTATTGATGAGTCCGTCAGTTGCTTATTTATCTATAGAAATCATGTATTTTTGTTGTTATAATTTATCTATTTTTTTTCATACAAAAAAAAATGTTTAAAAATACATATTTCATTTTTTGTTTGTTTAAAGAACTCACGACTGGGGTGGACATTCCTTGAATTATTTTTGTGGAAACTTCAATTGTAATATTTTTGAAGTAAAACATTTTTATTTTAATCAGTTTATAACATATGCACTTCTTTACAAAACAACACTTGAATCACTTACTCGTCATGTTGGCCTGCCATAAAAGTCGCAGCAATACCGACCCAAACTTTCACTTTTCCTCTTTCAAACAAGGCACAGATGAAGGCGTTAATTTTGCTTAGCTTGACTGTGAATAGCTTTTCATGCTCGGTTTTGTTAAACGAATTAAATAGGCAACAACCTTGTATTTTAGGATGAAGGTTTTGTTACGGAAGTTCACCATATAACTGGTGAAGGCGAGGACGCAGGCGTTGTTTACTGCGAAATGCAAGGTAGAGAAAACTCCGCCGAATCCAGACTGCACTTGACGATGGCCAGGAAAATGTACCCGGGAAAGTGCGGCTATTCCTCGGAAACGGGCGGCATAATGAAGAATCTCAGAGAAAGCTGCAACAACACGAAGGTGCGTAACTACCACAAGGAATTCTACAGACCAGAAAATCTAAAAGTGATCATAACCGGACAAGTGAAGGCCGCCGACGTTTTCAAGGCTCTGGAACCGCTGGAGATGAAGATCATGTCGAAAGTATTCGAAGATGAAGTGTAATGTTGGCGTTGTCTAATAAGTGATTTTTAGGGCGAGAGGGGCCCGTTTACGAGACCCTGGCAGAATCCCTGTCCGATAGTTGAAAAAACCGAAGATCTCGTAATCAAATATCCATCTGACGACGAAAGCAACGGCATATTTAGCGTGACGTGGAGGGGTCCCTCGGCGGTTAAGGATCAATACACTCTGATGTCGTGCTCGATTTTGCTGAAATATCTGACCGATTTCAGCGTATCTCCGCTGCAGAGAGAATTTGTCGAAATATGCGATCCGTACGCTAGTAAGGTTAGTTTTTGAATTGTTTTGCAACTCGTGATTCGACAGGCCGTACAAAGTTAATTGTCAAAGTCATTATATTCATCATTTGACCCTCCTTAGTTCATGGTCCAATTATTACGTAGACGGTCAAGTGGGGTGCAAATGTACCCCATGAGGAAAACCCAAAATAACGCCTAATTTGTGTATAAATTGTCCAATTTCTAAAATATTGGTTAATTTGAAACGTAATTATTAAAGGCAAAATTAAAAAAACAGAATTTTATTATTTGCGAAAAAATTGAAAATAACTATTACAAGTTTTATTCTACACTTTTGCATCTTTGGCAAATAAAAGATCGACAGACAAAATTATTGCACATATAGCACTGATTTCTTGATTTTCGGTCCTTTTTGCGAATACAAAGGTAAGGTGTTTCTCCGATGACTGAGGTGGATGTTTTGCGTATTATAAGACGTCTGACTTCCACTCGTGGTGTGGGCCATGACGGCATTTCTGCCTGCATGATTAAGCGTGTTGCGAATCACATTGCAACACCACTACTTTACCTGCTCAATCTTTCATTTAATAAGGGCATTTTTCCTGCCAGCTTAAAATTAGCCCTCGTTATTCTAATTTGCAAAAAGGGAGATGTGAACAATTTGGATAACTATCGACAGATCAGTATACCACCGATCTTTTCCAAAATTTACGAATTAGTTATGAATGAAAAACTTCTAGATTTTTTCAATAAATACAAATTTTCGAATTACAATAAAACAAAATACCGGATTTTATCAATAAAACAAAAAACTGGAGTTTATTACAACTTTTTATGTTCATTAGTTTCCGAGTAAATACATAGGAAAATAGATGTAAAACATCCCTGTACAGTAAAGTTAGTTTTGAATTCTCCCGCAATTTGTATCTACATGGCAGGTTGTGTACAATTTATGCGAAAACTCCGAGTCGTGCTTGTACTTTATCTTCGAGAACGTCCCAAAAGCTAAATTACCACTGATCAGGCCAAAATTAGACCAGCTGTTGGCCGACATCGTTAAAAACGAAGATATCGACATGGATCGTATGGCCAATATCATCAACAGAGACAAATTGGAATCGCTAAGTTACGTAGAGAATAATCCCCATTACGGTGTCGCTTTCATGATAATCGGCCATATGCTGTACGGGAACACGAAAGAAGACGTAAGAGTCGCCATTTCGCCCGATCCAAATGTATACGTTAATTTCCTTCTTATAGTTACAACAACGGATAAACCCTCTGGTAGAATTAGAACGTATGACAAAAGAATCGAAAAGCTATTGGGTAGATCTCCTTGATAAATACTTCGTTAAGAATGTCGCCGTATCCATACAAGGGTATCCTAGTATCGAGGAACAGCAACAGATGGCGGCTGAAGAGAAGGAGAGAATCGAGAAGCAGATAGAAGCCCTGGGCGAAGACGGCTTGAAGGAGAAAGCTGCAGAGTTGGATAAAGCCATCGAGTATAACGAGAGACCACCACCAGATTCGATGCTCACCAGTGTTAACATACCAAGCTTGAAGTCGATAAATTTCCACAACATCGTCAGATACCGTTCGGATGTTATCAACGATCAGTTGGATCTTTCGGAAACCCCAGTATTTACTTATTTTGATCACGTGAAAAGTGGATTTGTTTATGTAAGTTGAGAATTTGTTACTTTTCCTTAATTATAATTCCACTTCCTCTATGTTTTCCTCTTCGCATTTACATATATACTTCTTCAAAGTACTTCTTCCATAATATCTACTGTAATTTTTTTCTTTTTACCGCCATTAATATTAATTATAATAAATTTGTGCAAAGTTTTAGTATTTCTATTGTTGTAATCTTTTTGTATTCTATCAATTTGTTTTTCAATCGAGTGCTCTTTTTTTTTGCATAGCTTAGTAGCTCCATTTCTTTCATTTATATAAACCTCTCTGTTTTGATGTTTCTTGTTTCTTAGCCAATCCATTCTAGCTTCATTTTTTATGGATAGATAACCAATTATTGTTTTTTCGTAGAATGCTTACCAAAATTTTTCTGAAGAAATTAATATATAACATAAAGGCGTTTTGATTTTTAAATAGTGGTAAAAAAAATATTTTAAGTGTACGCTCTCAATAGCTACTGACATCATACTTTAACTGGTCTCCAGTTGCCTCAAACTGTTCTTTAAGTTTTTCCTTGGCTTGCAATTTTTTTGTTATAATTCTTTAGATTGTCGTTTTGTATCCTTCAGACTAAGAAGGTTCTATCGTGGCTTTTATGCAGTTGGTACTAGGATCAATACCAAGCTTCTGTAGTACCTGACACCAAACAACATTTTCCGTATTGAATGCTGTAACTGCTCCATACACTCTGAACTTCATTTTTAGTTCAACAAAAATTGTTTTCGGTATTTTCCTCCAAATCACATGGTTTACGGGCTTTTCCCTCTCAAACAATTTTCCAGTAAACATTCATTGTTAAGGTACCTAGAATTAGAATTGTGGACCGTGGCACTATCGCCTTTTCTCACTGCGACCTAAGTAGGTCTATCGCAACAATGCTCTTCTGAGTGTTAGAATAATTAGAGGCTTTTAATAAACCTTAAAATTAATCTAGGATTTACTTACCACTGGATTTTAATAGGCGTGAGAAACGGCCTACTGAAGTGTTGGTGTCGAGTACGGCTGGCAGCAACACATTCACACAAAATGTGTTCTTCAAAGTGTGTAGGCTCTCACGGCAGTCAATGAAGAAACAGGTTCCGGGCTATTATGCCGTGGTCTAATGGAATTTCTTCCGGACGTTTCATTCGCAGCTACGGCGAACATTTTCATAGGGTCGACTCTATGTTTGTGGGCGTGGCTTCGTTGGTAGAAAGTGTCGCTGTCGGAGAAGGGAGACTGCGCTGAGTTTTGTTTGCGGTACGTGTGTGAGCACCGGATACAAGGTTTTCAACGTGCTGGAAATTTACAAACACCGGAACAACTTCAAACAAAAAAGAGCGATCCAGCACGTTCGAAGGTCGAACGTCGGAACTTCTCATGTAGGGTCATCTCTGATAGAGCGGCACGATCAAGCCGCGGGGTGTGAAAAGAAAAGTTTGTAATTAATCCGGGTGATCCAGCACGTTGAACAAGACCTGGTACCCGGTGCTCAACACACGTACCGCAAACAAAACCCATCGCAGTCTCTCTTCTTCGACAGCGACACTTTCTACCAACGAAGCCACGCCCACGAACATAGGGTCGACCCTATTGAATGCAGCAGTTCGGGACAACGTATCATTCGACGTCGAGTTACCAGGAATAGTACTCCGCCCTCGCCGCTGAAGATGTTCGCCGTAGCTGCGAATGAAATGTAGTCTTTAGACTTTCACGGCCGTCGTTGCCGGCTGGTCTTCGGTTCTCGGGTTCTCTGCCCTGTAGAAAGTTTAAATTAGTGAAGTCACTTCTGAAGAAGATCACGACAAGATGATCGAAACGTCAAGTAATTTAAACTTTCTACACGGCAGAGCACCCGAGAACCGAAGAGCCGCGAATGAAATGTCCGAAAGAAATTTCATTAGACCACGGCATAACAGTCCAGAACATGTTTCTCCATCAAAATGTGTTCTGCCGTCTCTAGATCTTCTAGACATAGACGGCAGATTTGGGCGTCAGCTTTTCCGAGTTTGTATAGATGGTATTTTAGGGCTACGTGACCTGCCAGTCGTCCAAGCTCCCCTTTGCTGAAAGATAGCACCATTTGTACTAACTTTGGCGACCCTGTTGAGAGTGCCTTCGACTGATTATGTGTCAATTCTTTGCGTCATTTCAGTAATTAGAACTGTCACACATAGTCAAAATGGATGATTTCGATTTTATAGATGTTTGCACTGATGGACACGTCCCAACTATCAGCGGAGCAGAAATTTTACTTACCCCTACTCCTTGAATCCATATTCGAGCTGCCGATCAAAAAAGGTGACGTCATCATACCGTACGAAGACGTGGTCACTCAACTGAACAACGATACCGTATCTTCCTCGCAGTCCATAGGATTAAACACGGGCAGTTCGTGCAGATTCAAGTGCGGTTCCTATTCCTACATAGCCAACGTGATGCTGCAAGTGGAGCTGTCGAAATACGAAGACGGGATCCGCTGGTTGAGGGACCTCCTGTACAATTCAGTATTCACGGTCGAACGGTTGAAGATCATCGCGCAGAAGGTCATCAACGACGTAGTGCAAGCCAAGAGGAGCGGCAGAGACGTGGTTTCCTACATCATGAAGGGGTTGTGCTACGCAGAAGGTGAGTGGAATCCTAGATGAATTGACAGTTCATTCTTATCAAACTAATATTTTCGGAATTAGTACCACCCCTTTTCTACATACAATAAAATTTAAGTGAAGTACTGCGATTGTTATGCAGGAATCGTTTGAAAAATACTAACATAATGCATATTGAATGAACCATCAATTCATCTAATTGGCTAAATGAAATTAGGCGGGCGTTAGGCTAATGTTTCATGTTCAGATAGTAATCAAAGGAGCAACGGTATGCTTAAACAACAGAAGTTCCTCACCGGCCTGTTGGAGAAGTTGGAGTCCGAGACGTCGTGCGAGGTCCTCGATATTATGTTCAAGATCCGCAGTATTATAACGGATCCGACGAATATCGTGTTGTACTTCGCCGGCGGTTTGGACCAGCTTAAATCTCCAGTTACGCCGATCAAAGAGTTCCTACCAGCTGGATTGACGGAAAAGAAGAAGCAGCAAAGGTTAGTTTGAGCTAGGAGTATTCAGATACACGTTGTCTCACGAGGAATTGCATCGATCGAAAATTTCGGAGTATACTAAATTCGACGTGCGCTATTGAACTAAAATATTTTTAATAATCTGACGCATCCGGTTATACCGGAAGTGACTGTCAACTTTGTTATTTTAACTGAAACACCCCATATACATTTTCTAATTGCTCGTTCAATTTTAAAGTAAGTTTGATGAAACAACTATGTTGTTATTTTAAACCAATTTTAAAATATTTGCATTTTTTTTTTTTAATTTTTGAGAGATGGACGATCGCATCTGATCTTCTGTGTGAGTCTAAAATTATTTGACTTGGAAAATTGAAAATTAGTATTTAGTAACATCTCTACTTTGGATTTTCAGGTACTTTTCGTATCTCCAAATTAGTCCTTCATGGATAGCCCTTTCTAATTGATTACTGGTTCAAGCTTTCAAATGCATATCTTACTGTACGCATACAATCTTCCTTGGTGGTTAGTGGAGTAGAACAGGGTTGGGCATCATTCAATAATTTTTTATTCGAATAATTATTTGAATGAAATTTTCATCTGTTATTCTTTATTCCGTATTAAGTTATTGTTGAATAAAACTATGAGAAATTATTTGAAAGAAGAATTATTTCAATAAAACGTTATTTGAATAAAGCGTTATTGGAATGATTCTTTCACCAAATACATCGTTCAAATAATTTATTACTGAATAACACCGAAATAAATTTAGATTTAGATTAGGTATATGCCTACATGTTTGTGCAGGTAACCATATAAAAATTATCGCTAATGTTAGGAAGTGTACCAGTAAGACGACATGGCAGTAATAATTACATCCGTCAACATCTTCGACATCCCTCAAGATTTACGAGTTGTCATTTCTGAAGTCGATGCACAAACCCTTAAACTTATAAAAGTCCCATTTATTTTTTCTCCCACAGCCCCCAATGTTCTTCAAAACTGGCGGGTTATAATAATAATAATAATAATAATAATTCATGCCTTCACATCCCCCAACAGCTTTCGCCAATTACAGGGGGCATCGGCCGGCCATGAGTTATTATTACGCCTGCGCCCGTGGAGCGACTTAAGGTGTTTGTCTCTCAGCATTTGCCAAGGAGTGAGGAAAACCACGAAAACCTCAC
This sequence comes from Cetonia aurata, assembly GCA_949128085.1. NCBI lineage: Eukaryota > Metazoa > Arthropoda > Insecta > Coleoptera > Scarabaeidae > Cetonia > Cetonia aurata. Next base: position 62,213,190 of record OX421884.1, on the reverse strand, counting down.
TCTGAGAGCAGGCCCTGGGATTCGAACCCCGGACCCCGTGACTGATAGCCAAGCGCGCTAGTCACTCGACCATCAGCCACACATAATGTATGTATGTATATAAAAATTTCCGCTAATGTCAGGATGTGTACCAGTAATAATTATATCCGCCGATATCTTGGACATCCTTCAAGATTTACGTATTGTCGTTCTAGAAACCAATAACCAAACTCTCAAACTTATGAAAATCACATTTATTTTTTTTTCCACTTCCAATGTCCTTCAAAAATGGCGGCTAATATTAATATAAAAGTTTTCGCTAACGCTAGAAAATGCATCGGTAGGAAGAAACTTCAAAGTTATAAGAATTTCCTATAAGAGAGGATTTGTTTATGATTTATTTCCTTCATTCTTCCTTCTTCATAACTGTTTAGAGAACCGAAACCGTTATCATAACTGTTTTGAACCCCTATATTTAGGTATTTTTTTAAATCCAGTGTTTACTTCGTACAAACAATCAAACATACACTCGTACATAAACAAACTCATACCAGTAATTATTTGAATGAAAATTAAAATTATTATTTGAATAAGAATATTTATTTGAATAACACTAGTTATTTGAATGAGAATGATCATTTGAATAATAAGAATTATTCGAATGATGAAGAATTATTTGAATGATGAATAATTATTCGAATGATGAATAATTATTTGAATGAAGAATAATTATCCAAATAATTATTTGAATAATGAATGAAATGAATGTTACCGTTCGTTATTGAATAATTGAATAATGAATAAGAAGTTATCTATTATTTCTGAATAAGAATAACGACGTTATTCATTTATTTTTATTATGAATCTGAATAAATTTTGCCCAACCCTGGAGTAGAATAAAGGAGGTGGCCATAAAGAAGGCCCATCCTTAGTTATCCACTTATCAGAAAATATCTCTAGCAAAAAATTTCTGGCCAAGTGACCGTTGTGAGGAAGGGCGCCGTCATGTTGATAAAAGATTTGCCTAAGTTCGGCCAGCGGTAAATTTTCTAAATACGTATCTTAAAAATTTTGTAAAACATCACCTACAAAAAAACAGTCGTGTATATGTTATGATTAAAAATTACTTATTGATATCTACCGTTTAAAGTTTCTTCATAGAAATGCAATGCCACCATTGGAAAAAAAAAACGTTGAATTGCCAGCTTTCCTGGAAGTTTTGCATTCTAAATACGTGTAGATTCGAATCGCTCCAGTAATGAGAATTTCGCCGGTTAAGTATACCATTTTTTGTAAATTTGGCTTCGTCCGTCCAGATGATCCGTCCAAAAATAATGAATTCTCTTGAAAGTTTGATGAGAAAGAAATAGGTATTTAAAAGAAGAGTTTTGACACTTCTTCAATTCGAAAGTTTAACCGTAATTTTCGGACACGCTGTATAATGGTTTCGAAAACTTCATTCGGTTTCGAATGCTACCCTATACGGTTAACAGTTCTGCAAATTTTCAATTCTCCAAGTTAAATATTTTTAGAGTTACACAAGTTCAGATGTAATGTAAAAAATTTAAAAAAAATAGTTGCTTCATCAAACTTACTTTAATACATCGATCGATACAGTTCCTTGTGAGACAACCTGTATATGCATACTGCTAGGTATGAGGGTCATTCCATCACAAAATAATGATTTTTTTCTACAATCAGCTTAACGGTGATCCCCGACTGGAAACAATTGATGCCGATCACCGAATCCAAGCCCAGTTGCATAGTCGGAATGGGATGTTTAGAATCTTCATTCTTTTACCAAGTAACTCCTAGCGTCACTTCGTTCTCCGATCCTGACGTACCAGCTTTAATGCTTTATTTACAGTACCTGATTCAGGCTGAAGTAAATTCTTTAGTGCATCCTACAGACATTCATTTCTATACTGTTTTGTTTTTATAGGGTCCTATGTGGAAACAAATCCGGGGAAAAGGCCTTTCATACGGTTATACCATATCTTTGAAGATAAACGAGGGCTTGTTGTGTCTTGTCTTTCTGAAGGCGACCAACGTGGTGGCGGCGTATAAAGAAGCGCGTGACATAATCGCAGCGCAACTAAAAGAACGGAATTGGAATAACACCTTGTTGGAGTCCGCCAAGAGTTCGTTGATCTTCGAAATTATCGAAGAAGAGAAAGCGATCGGGAATGTAGTTAGTCTATCTCTTTCTTCGTATTTCCAACAGGTCGATTACAAATATAACAGGTAAGTACGATTTTTAAATTCAAATAGTAACGTACTTTCGTTAAAGATTATAATTATCAGTTGCGATGATTGTTTTTCAGGACTTTATTGAGTTTGATTGAGAAAGTTACCATAGACGATTTGAATAAGGTTGGCGATAAATATATAGCGTCAATGTTCGATTCGGCCAAGACCAAAACAGCGGTAGTCTGTGATCCGTCGAAGGCTGATGAAATTAAGACTGGTTTTACAAAGTAAATTTTTTTTTTTTTTGTTTACTGTTGACGCTTAAAATGCCATTCAATTCTTCTTTTTTAGGTTAGGCCTAGATTTGACTGTCTACCCCAGTTTGGAGGAAAGCTTTTTGAGCTGCTAAGAAGGATTCTAACTAGCATATAATGTGTGTTATATGTTTTACTTGTTTTTCGATGGGCGTTATTGAAAACGAACAAGGAAATGAATGATGATAATATATTATACACCACACTATTTACATGCAAAAAAATCATGTTTTACGTCAATTATGTTGTCAAATAAAATCAATGTCATTATATTTTTGTTTTCTTTCGTGGCGATTTTTTGGTGTCTTTCATAATCACACCAATTTAATTTCACCTCTTTTATAAATTTACTTAATGATTTTAGGTTTTCAATATAGAAACCTCAGATTTGCTCTAATTCTCTTTGAGCACGTAAAATGCGACTTTCGTGTAAACCTTAAAACAAATTATTAATATTGTTTTTCGCCATATTATCGGAGTGAGCCGCCGAATAGATCTTGCATATTGGAATATTCTTTTTATTTAGTATCTGCCATAATATGGAGCTTGTGATGCCCATATGAGAAAAATAACGGAATGTCTTTTATGCGAAGGAAGCCATTTTACAAACAGAGCTAACCTAACATAACTATAAAAACTAAAAACCCTTGTTTATACATATTATATTTTTAGTTATTCAACCGTTTGGAAGTGCAACTTCTCGTCTCCTAGATGGCGCACTGTGTAAATAGGATTTTACATTAGTGTCGTGCGCTATCTAGGAGACACCCTGTTGTACTTCCAAGCGGTAGAATAATTATAATATATAAAAACAAAACTATTACTTATCTTTTACAATTTTCAGTCGTTCTCAAAAACCATCAAATCAAACTCCTTTTCGTTCTCTGCTTGAAAATTGACTCAGATGAAATTATCAGAGTTCTCAAAACCGCTTCGAACATAACCTAGAAATAGCACGAATAGCACTTTTCAAAATGAGTTTTAAGTGCCTACTTTCTTTTCGTTTATGAACATAATTAATGAATGTTCAATTAGGACTCCCGAAGCAGTCCCGAAGTATGGTGCTTACCGTTAACGGCATATAAATCCTAAATCGCAGCCCCACAAGTGTGAATACTCGCAAAAGAGCAGAGGGGTGCAATTCCTTGGTTAGGGAGTGGGGAAATATTTGGACGCACCCTCGGAGACATTAAGTGTACTAACAGAGCTCTATTTCAGACTCTCCATATGGTTATCTCTTTCTTTTTCATTGTTGCTATGTAAAATAAGCGTGGTTACTATAAACAGCAAACGGTGTACTTGACGCCATTTTTGAATATCATTATAATATTTAGGCTTCGTTTTGTGATTTCGTATTAAAATTCGCGAAATTATCGTAAATTAAGTTTGTTTGTACGTCTTAGTTTATCACAGAATGTCGAAATGGAAAATATTTTATTAGGAACTCACTTCCAACTTAAAATATACCAGGTAATACCTATATTAATAAAACATTTTGTAGGCAAACATTTAGTATTGTTTGTTTGGATTTTTTAGAGGAACTTTCAAGAAAGAAACCGTTTTCTATGCATTGCAAATTACGACAGGCGAAGAAATAGACTTACAATATTTGAGGATGAGAGATTTTATTGAAGGCTGCGTAGATTTTGGAAAAAAACACCAATTACGATTGGCAGATTACTTATTAGTGTTTCTCGTAGAAGGCATCTACAGAAATTGGAAGCAACCACTGTTTTTTTACTTTTTGTAAAAGTGCAACACCTTTAATTCCAATTTTTATCCATGTATCCATCCCAGTGGTTGCAGTGTGCGATCAAGGGACGAATAACCAAGCTGCAATTGATTTGCTTATTAACGAAGTACTTATAGAATTCGAAATAGTGCATATAGAAGATTCGATTTAGGAGTTGATCAAGATATTATTCGTTGGGTCATCTACATTGAATGAATATTTTAACGGTAACTGGCCCACAATATTGACCATTAATAAACACATAACGTTGGGAGTCTTGTCCTATAAAAGGACATATATGAAACAACTAAGCGGTACTGTGTGAGGACTAATGGGATTTTTTGCCGAAGATAGTAAGTTTTGAATTTCTTTTAGCACGAATTGAATTTTTATTGCTTTCTCTTATTACTTAGGTATGGAATCATTTCAAGAAACGGAGGGATCAGCAGAAAAATATGATTTTTAGATGCCGCAGAGAATTTTATCTGTCTCACTCGCAGCTATGGTATAAGGAATACAAACTCAATATGTAGTTTATTTTTAACATCCTTTAAAAAATTTGCATTGTACAATTTCATGTCCAGAGCACGGACAAAGTTAGTGGCTCAATTCTGCAGTTGAATTGTGTAATAGTTTCAAGCGAAGCAGTGGACACATATCGAGGTAAACGACTATAGTAGAAATTTTGCAGTAGCATGCCATGTATATCAATTCTTGGAAAACAAACCACACTGATGCATTCGATGCTAGTCAGCATGGCCTTGTCCCTTTTTCGTGCAACATTGGAGAATTAACTATCTTTCTATCCGTGCTTTGTTCATGTCATATAAATCAATTTGTTGAAATTGTGAAATGACTGAAAAATTCTAGACAACTATGCTGATTTTGTTAAGGGTGGCAAAGTAAACACGTGCGATGAGAAATTTATTCAATCACTTTTTGTTACTAATTATCATATGATTATATCTTCAGGAAATATTTTTCCTTCATATGCAAGAATATATATGTGTGTTTATTTTGCAAATGCAGCAGCAGTTTACTGTCTACTGAACAATTTATTACCTAAGTTAAAAAAGTTATTAGAAAATGATTTTACTTTGTTTTGCTGCAAAAAACATCAAAACATTTGACATAGTTTTATTATTATGTAAATAACATTCACATTGCACACCTATATGTTTACTGTGTGATTGTATTTTTGTTTTGCTATTTACGGATATGTAATTGATTAGTTTACACAAACTAGTTGGTATTCTGTATTTGTAATTTATTGTATTTTGTTTTACTCATATTCCTGCAAATAGTAACTAATTACGATTATTTAATTCTTCGAAAATTATTGAATTTCAATCTTTTTGATATTGAGCTAGACTAATGTCTGAATGTGAATGTTACTGTAAGAATATATAGTCATTTCGTGCGTTTTAATAATAATAATAATATAATAATTGTTTTTGCCAAGTGTGATTAAGGTTTGTCCAAAATATGAGTGACTGTTTGCATGAATATGACGGTATTTCAATCCTTCAAATATATTTATGTACATGGGAAGTATACTGTTCAAAGTCCATTTTATTCTACAAAAAGAGTAAATTGAAGTTTATCTAACAATTTAACATAAGTACAAGGAACTAGATTACTTTCGTTCTTTAATTGTGGTCTCAGTATTACATACAATCAAAAACAGATTCATTACTTACGATAAAGCAAAAGCATCAAAATTGTTAAAAATGGACTTTAGGCAATATGATTCCTAGGTTTCGGGATTGAAATCTTGAAGTCTGCTCTCAGAGTAAGGTTTTCGTGGTTTTCCTTATTCCTTGGCAAATGTTGAGAGATGAATTCCCTAAAGTCGCTTTCACGGGCGTAATAACAACTACTTTTGTCAGAATTCTCATTTAAGTTTTGAATATTATGTTTACGAGTTACATATGTTTTTTAACCAGTACATACATACAAACTAATATTCTGTATATACAATGTATTTTTATTATTTTTGTTTTACAGTTTACGTAATTTATTGCTTCATTTATTATATTTGCATCTAAAAATGTTGAATTTAATATTAATTTAATAATAAATTTATGTGTTATTGTAATGGATTTATATGTCATTCACCAATTCATAGAGACTGGTATTCTGTATATTTAATTTATTGTATTTTTTGTGATATTATAAAGATATTTAAAAAAATGTCGGTTTTTTATTTATACAAATCTAAATATAAATTTAAAGCACCAATTCAAATTATATGGGCATTCAAATTGCGCGCCATAATTTTAGTACACTTAACGCCAAGAAGGGGGCGTAAAAGATGGTGCCAAGTTAGCCGGGAGAGTCACCATTCTAGTCGGGTTATTCTATGCAAAAGAGTTTCTAGCCGTGTGTTTTTTGAGCCGACGAATCTTAATTTTGTTAAAAATAATACAAAAAATTGACGCTAGGGAGTTAACAATACAAGTTGTGTACATATGAATTTTGAATTTGCAATCAGGGTTAATAGAGCAATTTTAGGTTGGCTGTACTGCGCAGTCCGCTCATCTGAGTTTTTTGTTTTATTGGTTATGTTTATGTATGTCAAAATGTGTCTTATTGGTATCTTTTAAAAAGACAATTTTATTTAACAGTAAACGCGAAAGAACTAGATAAAATACAACAACGAAGCAAAAATAATAACGACACGTATCACAAATGGCGCGACGACAGATGACGTGACAGGCAAGCTAATCCACAAAAGGCACAAAAGTAAATATGAACTAATTAATGACAAATCTAGGGATTTTTTACTACCAACTTCAGACACTTGATACACTTGTAGTTTTGATACATAAGGCGTTTTCTTTTTTGCATCGATGGATCAATCGATTATACTTTATCACTATCTAACTAATGTACTAAAAAGAAGTACAGTAATCGATGGATCTATCTATGAATAAAAGAACACGCTTATATTCATCAATAATAAGGGCAATGGATACCCCAGCTCATATTACAGAGGTTGTCTTGTGAAGTTATTAAAAATTTATTACCTGTAAAATCTTCCGAAAATTGTATTGGAAAGAATATGAATTAATTCAGAAATTGTGTAAGAAAAATTCTTTCATCTGTCATCGAATCTACAATTAATCGTATAATATATATTTATTATCTACATATGAATTAATCACAGAAATGTCAGTAATTCGAATATAGTGTTGCCAATGTTTAGTGATTTTACCGAAGAATGGTATGTTTCCGGCCGATTTAAAGTATGCAAAATCAATGTTTCTAAACGGAGGCGCAAAAACCATTATTTGAATAAAGTTATTGTTAATTGCAGACGCACACTTTCTTATGATCTCACCACTATTGAATGAATACCGTAAGCTGGACTCATTTACTATTCATGTCCAAATCATGATTTAATGAATTTTTCGGCGTATACCTACCCAAAACAAAGTTGTAATAATACCACGTTACAAAAACGTTAAATTCACTAATTTCATTGAAAGTTAGATACGTCACTTCAACCCAAAAATCAAAATGCCTCATATTGAACTAAATAATGTATAAAATAAAGTAGTTTGCAACTTTACCAACATTGTGTTGATACATATATACATATATATGAGGTTTAAATCTACAGTTTTTCGAAGTTAAACATACTGGATTATTTCAAGAGTTATTATTGGCCAATGCAACGAAACGCATAACTTGTAATAATTCTATAATAAATGACGTTGTAAATAAAGGTAGGTAGGTACTTTCCCTCAGGATCAGTATGTATAAACAGAACAAAGTCGATGTACATTTTGTAATAAGAAGTCAATATTGATAAAAAGAGTCAATATTGGGTGATTGGAGGTAAGTAAATTTACGCTTTTGTTTAAACTAATTTCGCAAAAAAAGAAACGAAAAGACAAAAGGAAGGTTCTCAGTAATTAATTAATTAATACGTCAGTAATAATTAGCATTCAACTTTTCATTATTTATTTACTATTCACAAGTAGTAACATTGCAATAATATTCAATGTCTGGGTATATTTATAAGGTGATCAAAATATATGACTTTTCAATGACAATGCTAGTATTAGTTTATAATTATTTGATATAAATTAGTTTATTAATTTATCTATCGAGCATTTTAAATTTGGCGCTTTAATTTAACCATGACCTTAATAATTTATACAAGCATATTATTATTATGAATGTTGCATTGTATTAATAGAGAATAACAATTGTTAAATTAACATAATTAGGACGATTAATTGTCAGCGGTAACCTCTACAAACATTTACGCGGTACCTTTTATTGATAATATAGAAATATTTTTTTTATTTATATTATGCGTTTACTAGTCGATATAATATGCATGTTGATAAACAGTGATTTCTAGATTACTTACTACTACTATCCTACTGCGTGGATTGTTGTTCGTAATTTGAAAGTATAAAGTGTATATTTTATTGTTAATTTCATATTGTAAATATACTTCGTGACTCTTATTCGTTATATGAAAGTTATAAAGTATGTATTTTATTGTAATTTTATATTGCAAACTATGCGTATAACCTTGGTCATAGTCATTCTAATTAATCAGATAGAATATAATATATAATTATAATAAAATTATACCTACTGTATTAACGTTGGTATAGGGAAGGTTTCTTTTATTAAAATATACTTGCCAGTAAGTACAACAATCATATCGAAAATTAAAAATATGTAATTTGGGCACTGATTAAGTAGGTACACCTATGTAATATGTATGTTCATTTTTAATACTCCGTCATGGCCTCTTGCAGAAATAAAACCACATATTTTTAATTATCCTCATACAATGGAAACAATGAAAACATAACCTAAATTAAAATTAAAACGTCAAAGTTGCCGGCAGCCAGCAGTTCAATCATGTTTTGCATCTTACCGATCTTGTCTATTCGCTGGTTCAATCGAGTTCATTGTATACAACGGTAAGTACACAACAAATTTATGTAAGTATTAGTATATCTGCTTTGTTTGACAATTTGAATATTAGGAAGTACATATCTTTCAATCTATTGAAATACCGAATTAGATGGAACTTGAGAAATTATTAGCATAGTAAATAGTATTTACATAGTAAAGTGTTAATTTCTTGAATAAACAACAGATTTAAAAATTTACACTTTTAAATTCTGAATATGTTGTGGCCAGCAGTAATGTTAATATTAGTTCTATTTTCAGTGAGAAATAAATGTTTTGCATAATTTTTACGCCAGTAAATAAACCTTCATTACCTAAAGTACATTTATCGTTTCGTGTGAAAACACGATCAGATATAACATGGCAACTGCTGACATTATCCTCAGACTATTAAAAACATTTAATTAGCGTATTTTTACGACCGTACCAGCGGCTCTAACAAAGTTTGCATTTTAGCATAATTTTATTAACTAGAAAACAACTACCGATGACGGTAAATAAAAATTAGCTGCTATTAAAAGTTATTATATTTGACGTGTGAAGGTGTAAGTATTTATAGCTAGAACGTATGCACTTTTTTATTTACTACATAATAACACCAACCTAAGATTTGTATTTAAGTTGAGTTTTAACGTGTTGATCAATCAGGTACTTTCTTTCAGAAGACACCTACAACAATTGCCGTTTTATATCAAAAGTTAAAAAATCGTAAAGCTTTTAGTAAAATTAATGAATTAATAATTTACTAATTTACTTCAGGCTCGGCAAAATATTTTGTCGCCATCCATTACTAGTTCAGGATATGGTTTAATCCATGAAGAATACTCATTGTATGTTTGCACAATATTTAAAAGAGTACCACGATTAGATGTTCCGCTCATAGAAACTCAGTGAACATTACAGAACAACGAGAACAACAATAAAGAGAACCGCAAATCTTGTACTTATACATTTCGTTGGAAACATGTGACGTCACGATTGCATTATCACAGCGCTCTCCGGGTCAAACGGCTAAACATAGAATTACGAATGGACCGTGCTTACGAAATATAGCGCGAGATTTGAAAAATTAGATATGTTTCGATTTTCCTTAATCTCATCAGTGTGATACGTCTGCTAATAATAGGTCGTATTTACAGCTTACATTTAATTTAACAATGTCGCGATTACATTTTTAAACTATATATATTTAACTATAAAACTACGTATAACATAACTATGTAACGACTTTTCTTCTTGATCTTAAAACTTGACAGTACTATTAACCTAAATTAAAATTAAACCAAAAGTAACTGATAGAAGACAGGTATACAAACTTAAATATTCTATCATAATAATCGCAAACAGCACCCGTACAACGGAATATTTTGAATTTTGCGTAGTACCTATGTTTTATATCGAGATTATTGAATGTAAAATTTCTTTTTTTGAATAAAATCATGGAAGTTTCATGTTGTAATGTAGAATTATATAGTTGACTGCAATTATGTTTGTAATTGATTTTTAAGTATCTATTCATATTGTTGACGTTGAATCTAAGTTACTGAGTCATTCATTATTTGTTTTTAATTATTCATTTCTAGTTACTGCATAGGTAAATTGCCGATTATCTATTTTTGATTAATTCTTTATACGAATTTCTATTTTCAATACTCATGGCAGCCAACCTTTACTTGTTATAATTGTGTTTGAGAATCCGCTTTCTATATGTATTAATGTACCTACTAATAGATATAATTGCATGTATGGTATAATACTCGCATGTGAACATGAACAGTATTGACGCAACAACTACAAAAAAATGTGTTTAAAATCGGAAAACCCGGAAATATTCATAAAAAAAAAACAGTACAAGAGTTTCAATTTTAGAAACATACTCCATCAATACTGTTTGGAATAATTCGCAGATTATGATCTTGTTATTAAATATGATCTGTTATGTAAATAACTGATAAGTAAATAATCTCACATATAGGGTTATTATTGTATAGTAGGAAATAAAAAAAGATATACGTGTGTAATGGCTAAATACAAAAAATTGCGATTTTATGTGCATGTTGCAGTTTTCCAAATTTTAGGACCCAAAATGTAGTTAAAGACGGCTCACATATGTGTTTACCGTATGTATACACATAAATCTGATAGGAAATGAATTTCAATCTGTAAGTAAACATTGAACAAATTAAATGCTACCCATGGTGAATTCTTTCAAAGCAGATGTTATTTACACAAGATTTAAACTGAGATAAGACGGAAACACCAGAATGCAAAGAAAAAACACGGTTTCGAAGATCTATTTTCTATGTCATACACTAAACTTTTCATATATCCCTACAGAAAAAAATCGAGAGGATTTAAATCGGGGCTACGGGGTGGCCACGGAGTGCAACTTTCACGTCCAATCCAATGTGGGAATGTCCGGTTTAAAAATTGTTGAACAACCCTACTACTATGCGCGTGTGCTCCATCGTGCATGAACCATAATTGTAGTAGGGGTGTCGCTAATGGTATGTCGTCCAAATATTCAGGCAATTCATTTTGAAGAAACAGTATATTTAAAATATCAAATATCTATTCAGAAAATGTTATTAAATTAGACCCTTATACGTGAGTACAGATAGGCGAGATATTAATTAATGAGGACGAGGAACATTGTTTGATAAAAAATATTCTATTTATATAGATAAAATAATTCAGTAATCGAAATATCTCAAAGGAGGTAATAAAATAAAATAAATATAGGCAACCTTGAAAAATATAGATCTATTTTTATGCAGATTTTAATGATATAATAATATATAACGCCTTTTATTTACAAAAGCATAATTTTGATATGTAACTCTAAATAAATTTCTGCTAATAAATGCACACTTTTCTTTTCCTGTACGAAACTATTTGATAATGATTTATTTAACACAACCTTGAAAGTGAAAATCAATCTATGCGTGAAAGACCGTTGAAGCAGTGATTTGAAAATTAATATCAATTTAGGCTAATATGATAACATTTATTTGACAGGTAAGTATAGATAGGTACCTGATAACAAGTGAATCATAAATATACACAAAAACGCTCTAAATGTTATCGATCAGCTGGTGGGACAACGACATGAAACGCCACATGCACACTAGATTTTATCTTACGCGTCCAAATTTAATAACAGCCATAAAACTTAGCTTTTACGCGGCGCCGGCGTTTTTAACAACAGCTTTATACAAGGTGACCGGAAAATGCGGTTGAACATAAACAGAGCGATACCCTCTTCAGTTTAGACAAGCCAATCTTAATTTAGAAAAGTTCCTTGGTTGAATCACGCGAGGCCAGGAAATCTGAAAATATGCGATTAGAGAATTAATGGAATTCATTAAAATTACATACCTGCGGATAATCGTTGTGGTGGAATTCGAAAGTGGAATTCTATCAAATGCATGCGTTGACTTAACTAATCGACTATAATATCAACATTTTGCATTTTTATAACATATCTCAATTTAGCATGTTTTAAATTGAAGTACTAACTAAAATATGAAATCATGCGTTCGAATTTGATGTCTCATAACAGTAGTTTTTTTTTTAATGATTATAGTAGCGGGTGTTGATTTAAAAGTATCATCAAGTTACCAGTGATTTTTTTGATTGAATAACGCAACAAGTGCGAGATCAGTAGCGGCTCGTTACTTAATTGTATAGGCAGGGGTAAGCATTATATAATATAACTAGGCTGGTACTACTTATGTAACAATTATTAATAATGCTAATATTATATGCAGAATTATATGGAACTAGATGACTAAAATAAATGCAACAAACTTTGTCTTGCCTGAAAAAAAAACATGAGAAATTGATAAAAGGTACGATACTTATAATAATAATATGATTTATTGCCCAACAGATGATAAGTACATCCAATTACAGGATAAGCAATAATTACTTAAGTTAAGTAGTAACAACGTAAAACAAAATGGTAAACAAAAAAAGAATTGGTATAACTGGTATTAGACTACATTAAGCTAACTACCCTGATACTAACTGCGAAAAGCCAATAGTATCCAGTTTCATCAAGATGGCATAGTACGAACATAGCTCAAAGATCTTGGCAAAATTACTGATGATTGCGACAGGTCGGTAATTCTCCAGAAACGATGTGTTGCCATTTTTATGAACAGGCGTAAGCCTCGCAGTTTTCCATGCATCCGGAAAGACACCAGCGGACAATGAAAGATTGTATAAAACACACAATGATTGTGATAAAATGCGAGAACAGTCCTTAACTAAAAAGCCAGGTATGTTGTCATCACCCATGGTGATTGAATCCTTAAGCTTCGCTATCGCCTGCACAACATCAGTAAACAACGAAACGTGAATTAAAGGCGAGCTAATAGTCTGCAATGGTGGATCGGGTAAAGCTATTGGTAATGTTGCTGGTGAGTGAGCATACACAGAACTGAAACAGGTTTAAAACGCTTCAGCAATTGTAGAAGGTGACGTGAAAGAATCCCAGGACTCGTTTCGAAGAGTGCTTGGTAAACCGCTTCCTCTATTCTTCGTGCGAATAAGAGACCAGAATAATTTAGGATTACTCCCAATCTGAGTTTTGGCCCTGAGTATATACTTCTGTACCTATAGCAACTCACCGTCTTTTTTTATGGATGCACTTATAAGTTATTTATATTAGAAAACGAAGTAACGTCATTACTATAGCAAATTCAGGCATTGTAATAGCGTATTACTAAAATAACCAATTAGTATCATACATGTTTTCATATCATTCAATTGAAGATGCGTTGGTAGTCGCAATATTTACCAAAATTCTTATTGCTGTCATATTTGACAGTATAGGTTATGTTTTATATTTTCATTAATTCAGTAAGTATTGTTTGACAATTATCTAACCTAATACTTCTAATAGTTAATTTATTAATATTTTAACAAATAGAAAACTAGCAACTAATATATCAGAAACTTTAATTCATAATAATGGAACAACCTACACATCATTAAAAGTGTTAGTGGAAACTCAGCCCTCTACGGCGTACTCTGATGAAATATGACTTTACCAACACTAGTTCTTCTATATCAGACACGTATATCTGCGAGCTTAGTTATTTAGTCCTATTATTACCTACCGAACACACCAATTAAGAGTTAACGGTTTAGAAAGTTCTCAGATTGCGTTCTTGTTGCACATCACCGAAAGCAAGCGTTTCTATCATCAGCAAGAAAGCATGAAGTCTCTCTCTTAACCTAAACGCTTCTACAGTCTCTATATGTAGTCCGCAGGGATTTTAAAGCGTAACTCTCGTGTTTTAACCTGAGAATTTTAAAAATTATAGGTCGAAATGACAAAATCGCAGTCGCTGAAGCAAGTGATTGTGTTCCACGATAGATAGAGGCAAATAAAAAGGCCACTTCAGTACTACATATGCGAACACTTATTTACAATATTTACAATGATATATAAGGTACAGCGGGGGGGATATTTTATTATAGTAATATCACTGGAAACCGGCAATGAACGTTGCATTACGTTTTCGTTGTTCTAAATGCACGGTTGACTTGATTTTTGTTCGTACCTATCTTTGATATGCGCTGGCTCGTTGAAAATATCGGCCGTGCGTGTTTTTGAGATACACAACTCGTTTTCTTATTACTGTATTTTTTGTTTTGAACTATCTGTGTGGGAGTTATTAGTGTAAAAAGCTGTCTGGGAATAATTTATGACAATGTCTAATAAGAAGGTGAGTTCCAGTCATATTTTGTGTCAAAATTGTATAATATATATTGGAGTACGTGCATATGTGAAGAATGTTTAGTTTTGGTAATTAGGCGATTTATATTCTCGAGTTAACATACAATGAGTGAGGTGCTCGGGAACTGCACGTCAATGTAAATTTATTTACATATAATTGCTTTAATTTGTATGGAGGCATCTATTATAAGTGTTTTAAAGTTGAGAAATTTAGCAGAATAAAAATGATATTTAGTTTATATGTACAATGAAATATGTTGTGAAAAGTATATTACAAAATGCATATTCTAAAGCAGTTGTTAAAATTTCCGTTCAAGCTTTTGTTGTTGCCAATTCATAAACGAAAAGAAAAAAACAAATACTGGTTTTTATCATTGGTTTATTAACCTGCATAAATCTGAAATCTCTTTGAATATACAAGTTGATTCGATACAGATGTCGTTATACAGCTAATACGGTGGTTAGCTCGCATTTTTCGAGATTCTCGAAGAAATTATAATAAAAAATATTATTTTAATATTAATTTATCGAAAAGATTTTTTTTTCTGTAAAATTATTATATGTTGTAGATGTTTATCAAAGTCATTTAAGGCTAATACATAAAGGTTCCACGCCTTCATTAAAATTTAACAGAAGAATATTATTGTTCTCAAATATTTTTCTTATATTCAAAGTACATCCACCATTTTTCGTAAAAAAAAAACTTCACTTATCCTGTAACGTTTCAATTCTTTTTATCTTGATTGAAGTTATACATTAATTATTAATACAGCACCCTTAAGGATTGATATGGGAGTACCGCAGGGCCCCACATTGGGTCCTGTGCTCTTTTTGTTGTTCCATATTGCGCATTTTGATTTGTGTTGTGATGGCATTCCACATATTACTTACGCTGATGAATTTTCATTAATTATTAGTATAGTAATAAGGATAATGTTGAGGAGGTCTGTAGAGATGGCAGAATAATTGGCACCATTATTTTTCTTTTAATTGCCATGACTTGTCTTTTATTCCGCTAAAATGAATATTTTACAATTTTATAATTGGCAAAATTACGTTAAACCTATGACATTGACACGTTTCTTTCGGTCTTCCTCATTTCCTGATATCCATATTCTTTTAACTTGCCTGTCATCGTTCATTCTCTGGAGATGTCCCCACCAACCCAATTGCCATTGTTCTATTTATTCTAATACTGACTGCGTTCCAAGGTCTTTTCTAATTTAATCCATTTCTGACTTTATCTTTTCTTATTACTCTTCTTATTTTTCTCAAATACTTCATTTCTATTACCTGTTTCTTATTTCTCATTTTTCTTGTTATTGACCAAGTTTCTCATCCATGTGTTAGGATGGGTTTGTAAATAACTTTGTAGATATTCATTTTTGTTTTGGTTGATACTTCTTTTTTGTAAATGAAGTTTTTATTTATATTGTGATAAATTTTAATTGCTTTTTCTATTCTTTTGTTTATTTGTTTTTCTTAGCTTCCTGATTCTTCTATTATCACTCCTAAGTATTCAAAGTATGGTACTTGTTCTATTCGTATTCCGTCTAAGTTTATGTTTATATTTTCAGGTTTTTCTTGTTATTGCCATTACTTTTGTTTTTTGCGTATTATACCTCAATTTCTATATTCTATATTCTGCTGTAGTTGTTCTTCAGTTGATGCCATGATTACTACATCATCAGTGTAGGTACACTCTTTTATGTCAACTGGTTGTAGATTTTTGTATCCTGCAATAAGACTCTTAGTTCTTTTATTACATTTCCTTATGATAAAATCCATAAATACTGTGAACAGCACTGGACTCATCCCTGCGCCCTGCCTCAGTCCTTCTTGAGTTGTGAACACTTCTGACTCCATATTTTTAAAAATTACCAATTTTTTTTTGTGTTAGCGTACATACTTTGTATTACTCTGCCTTTTTGTTGCCTACTCGTTTTTTTTTTTTTTCTAGAATGTCCCATACTATCCTCCTCGGCACTTTGTCGAAGGTTTTTTGTAAATCTATGAACGTCATATAATCTTTTCCTCTTTCGAGTTTAGTTTTTTTCTATTATCTGTTCAATAGTGAATACATGATCTCGCACACTTCTTCTATTTCTGAAGCCACTTTGAGATTCTATCAAGGTCCCTTCTATTATCTTTTTCAATTTATTATTTCAGATTTGTTCATATAATTTCATTCCAGTACTTAGTAATATTATTCCTCTATAGTTGTTACATTCTTTTTGGTCCCTTTTTTTATATATAGGCAATATCGTTCCTGTTTCCCAGTCACTAGGTATTCTTTCTTCTATCCAGGCTTTATTTATAATTCCTAGCAATACTTGATTTCCCATTTCTCCCATATTCTTCATCATTTCAGATGTAATTCTGTCTTGCCCTGGCGATTTACCGTTTTTCAGTTTTCGTAATGCTGCTTTTAATTCATCCAGAGTTATTTCCCTTTTATTATCTGCCGTCTCTTTTGTTTCTGTAGTCATTTCTTCTCCTGCTAGTAATTCCTTAAAATATTCTTGCCATCTATCCATTATTTCTTTTCCTTCTGTTAATATTTGGGGTGGGCGGTGTCTATTCATCAGCTATAAATGTTACAAGAGGTGTCCCTCAGGGATCAGTTCTTGGACCTCTGCTATTTATCTTGTTTGTGAACGATCTGCATCATTCCTTTGCAGATGGTGATCTATTTCAATTTGCTGATGATACTACCGCGGTCATCTCGGGTCGCACGGAGGCTGAGTTGGCACAGGTTGGCAATCAGTATGCTGAAGCGATACGTATTTTTCCTTTTGTGTCCTTTGTATAAATTCTTCTCTCTTAGATTTTTCATTACTTTAAAGAATAACTTGTGATTGCTTAAGGTGTTTTAAATAATTTGAATTTTGTGAAAATTTAATCTAATTTTCATGTTTGAAATACTTAAGAAGTATTTAAGTTATGTAGGCGGAATTTACAGTGAAGTATAACAATAGACCATATTTCATAACCCAATTATAATAAACTTGCCATGTTATACAGGCTGTACAAAAATTAAAACTATTCAAATAAGAACTTTAATTGCTGGCTATAACTTGATTAATTTAAATAGAACGCTATATATATTATTTACCAGCAAATGCACTTTTTGATTACCTATCGAATGGTATTTATATCTTTTTTACACCTGTAAGTTGTCGCTACCATCCAGCCGGGTTTTCATTTTTCCAAACCTGCCGAGTTTACATCTGCACTTAGGCCGTCCTTGTTGCAAGTACGGATTAAAATTTTATAATTTGCCGAGTTTACATCTACCCGTTATTTAAAGACTTGCAAATTCTTATCAAGATAACATAATATAACCATTCAATACTATAATTTTATAATTCAACTTTATGGTTGGAGAATGGCCACATGGATACTCAAAAACTTCCTGCGAGTAGTCCTGACCTAATTCCAATTAAAAATATCCTGGCTTTTATTTTAAAGATATTCTGTATTAACGATTTTATACGCGAGAAACTGCATGAGAACGATTTTTAATGACAAACTATATTCAGAGCGAATTGGCAAGGTGCCGCTGAAAATTATGACGTAAGATTGCGGTGAATTCGAACAATGAGGACGCGATTACAAATACGTGTTAGTTAATATTGCATGGCTTTTCAACAAATATCCATGTATATCAGTGTAATACGTGGGCATATATACTATAATTAAATATATGCAAAAAATAAAATATATGCACTATACATATAAATAATCCGGGTTCAAGTTATTACAAATGAAAAAAAAGTCAGTTTTTCAAAGTGTTGAAATTTATGTTTTCTAACAATTACCTATAAAAATATTTATCCAGGAAAATAGAATATAGGACACTGGTTTAAGTAAAATGATGGAGCCTTGCAGCGAGGGACCAACATTGTACCCTATTTGAAGAAGAAGAATAAGAGATACGGAAAAATATCTATTTAGAAAGTTAAAGTGTAGTTTGGTAAAATTCAAACCATATATGAAAGTAAAGGAGACTTATTTTTGCGCCGTCATTTCCTAATCATGACAATGAAACGGTATGCAGTAGTAAACTTCTTGCATGTGGTGAATTTTAGACAGATATCACAGATATTTATGCAGTTCATAGTACAGGCAGGTATCAATGGATAATGCGTATCATATTGTATTAAGGCTTAAATGGAAATTGAATCCTGTAAGTTAATAATGTTTACTGTAGATAGGCAAAGTTATTTGAAACATTTTTACCTATACAAGTGTTTCGTATCATTGTATCATTTGACAGTACATTTATTTTTTTATTTACAAAGATACACACTGTTTCAAATTCCTTATCGACTATCTTTCTCTTTTAAAACATCAGATTAATGCGGTAAAAATTATGAACACAACACCTCATCGTGAAAATTATTATTTACAAAAATGTATTTTAATCTTCTGGAAACGCTGGGTGGTAACCATAGAGATGATAGAGTGCTGATATTGAACTCAAAACTGCCATCAATTGAAATGCGCCATATTGGAACCCAAACGTCATGAATGACGTCGATACCATGGCGGATATTCAAATAAATAAAGTTAAGGATATCAATAAATTTTAATAGCACTTGCAATTTGTAAAGATAATTAGTAGCATATGTTAGATTTTATGTATTTTACATGGCATAATTAAAGTTGTGGACAACTTAGAACTATAGACAGTTTCTAAACTTACGATGAACTGGTAAATATACTTCATTCGTTCTTAGGTTTAATAAGACAGAAAAGAAAAAATTTCTTTCAACGCCATATAAAAGTACGTAGGAAAAATCTAATACAAGTTTCATGAGATCTTCACGACTTGTCATAACAATCCAACATTGTATGTTGTCTTGACGAGTAAATAATATACTGCAGTAGTTGTTGTATAATTTATTGATGATTAAATAATATTAGTTTACTTAATTCCTTCCTTATTGATTTTCCTTGTATTTTTTCTGTAAACTTCTTCGCTAAACTTTGATATCTAATTTTACTATAAGACGATATTATGGTTTTACTTAAAATTGAAACATGAGTTTCTTCCAGAGGTGACATATCTAACAAATGATGGGATAAACTAGAAAAAATGTTTTGGGGAACATGACTTCATAGTAAATAAACAAAAGTCGTTGGGAATTTTCTTCTTGTGGAATCTTGTTTCCTGTCAAGACCATTACTTTCCGAATTTGTTTTTCGGTGAACTGGCAAATATATCGTACCTCCTTCGATGGGCAGATTAATTTACCTAAGAAATAGTGAAGAAAATTTAAAGAAATATATATGTTATACATTATTTATTTACCTCTAGCCTTGGTTTTCAGGAATATCAAGTGATTCTAAATAAAAATATACTTTTTTAGATTTTCTTTGTCCGAATTCAATGTTGGAATAACTCCCTCTTTAATTCGCACAATCTGTCCCGTTCTATCAAAATCTTTTTCGAGGAAATGTAGTGAACAAACATATGCACGCTTACTTTTGCAAGGATTTATTGTACCCCCTGTAACAGTAATCCACACAACAATGTTTGGGCATTCTACAAAAAATTATTTCACATATAGAAACACTAAGCATTATCATAATTTCAGAAGATTTTTAAGCTATGGCATTATTTTGCAACTTACATATGAAAAGTTAGTTCTCCGTCATCTTTGTAGCTATTGCTTTTGCAGGATTTTACACGACACGATGGCATCACTTTTCTTTAGGAAAATCTACCTAGATTGATTGTCATATAAGCCCAATTGTTTAATGCTATAAAATGCATACTTACACCACAGCCTTACACGTAAAACAAAAATATCGGGTGAATAATATATAATATTCGGAACAGTCCGTGAAAGAATAAACCAAAGAAAGTAAATAAAACAATCAAACTGCAAGGTTAAGTAACATCAGTAACACTTGTCAACTTGCAAAAAACTTAACGTGACTTAACGCAAATACTTCCTAAAGAAAACTAACGTAAGCATGATGCTACATGAAACATGACGTATATAATGACGCCTGTGTTCCAAGATGTCCTTTAGTCTTTTGATGGTGCGCCGTAGCGATGCGCATACGGTTTATTGGCAATCTATCAGGTCTGTGGTTGTAACTCTTTGATTTTAATTGGAATGATATTGCTTTTATCTTACCTTATTAGCCAGAGTATAGATAGATAGAACCAATATCTCGATTTCTAAATCAAATTATCTGGATCATCCTATATCTTCGTAACTGAAAACAATTGACTTTCCACTTTTGTTATATTTGGTAAAATAAATACATAAATAGCTTATTATTACGTTTGTTTTTATCTATATCTAAATACATACAAATATAATAACTATTGTATATGAGAATTAAGTATTTGTTTGTAGGCATGCATAATTAATATACAGCAATTGACAAATTCCAGAAATAAATGACTGAAAAAAAATCATCATAATAATTATAACAATCCTTTCTGATATCAAGGATACCGATCGTTTTTATATATAATGTAGTTTTAATCTCACATAGGTAATTGTTTTGTCCGCTAAGAGCAATGGAAACATAGAAAATGTGGATGATTTACATAATAATAAAAAAAATTAATTATGTATATACGTCACATCGTGTGATACTTTTCTCATTAGAAGTTATTATTAAGTCATGATTGTGTCCATTCTCTCGATTTATTAGAATAAATATCTTATTTATCTAATTTTTATTACAATATAACTTGTGACTGGTATTCATTTAAAAAAAAAAAACGTCATCAAGTTGAGTACCTGTGATTTTTTTATAGAAAAAAGACAGAGCGGAAAAGGATAGTTGGAACATACACACCAGTGGCGGCTCGTGACGTTTTGTTCAAGGGAGGCTACTGCAGCCTAAGTAACCGTTCTCGGTCAATAAATTATATTTTTATAGTTGTTAGTGTAGCATTGTAAGTGTAGAATAAAAATTGAAAAAAAAATTAGATTAAAATAAAATATAAATTATTGTCTAGCAAGAACGACGTAGAGGTGAGATTGAAATCTTGCCTGGATAGGAAAATGGATGAGGTGATAGGTAAAAAGGTAATAAAAACGTAAAAATAAACTCTTGATAAACGTAATAATAAACCAAAAATAACCTCTAAAAGCAATATCAATTAAATTAGAAAAGAAAATTGTAGACTCTTTGTTTATATTACAAGCTTTACTCAAAACTAAATTTAGGGCATGAGCATGACAATGTACAAAAAGAGCTTGAGGTGCAATTGTTTTCTTTTTTTTTACTTTGTAAACCATTTAAATGCCCTGTCATAACAGATGCACCATCATATGTTTGAGCGACTAATTTTTTTTTTAATCGTGTTTTTCGCTGTTATTTGATAAAAGGTTAAATAAATCTGCAGCTGTTCGACCGGATGATACCTCAAAAAACTCCAAAAATCTTTCAATAACTTCAC
This sequence comes from Cetonia aurata, assembly GCA_949128085.1. Classification (NCBI taxonomy): domain Eukaryota; kingdom Metazoa; phylum Arthropoda; class Insecta; order Coleoptera; family Scarabaeidae; genus Cetonia; species Cetonia aurata. The sequence goes on along the minus strand of OX421884.1, from coordinate 62,190,847 downwards.
CGCTCTTGACATAACGTAAAATGATTGATAATTGAGACTCACAGTAAATATCTGTGGTTTCATCTACTTGCCAAGAAAAAACGGAGCTTTTTTAATTTCTGTATCTATTTCTTGTTTTAATACAAAAGAAATACAATCTATTAAATCATTTTGTATAGATTTAGATGTACCCGAAAAAATATTACTACTAACAAATTTATTAAAATTAGGTTCATATTTACTAAACAGTTCGAGTAATTCTTTATAATTTCCACGATTAAAAGAATTTGAAGTCTCATTGTGTCCCCGAAAAGCTAAATCTTGTGATGCTAAAAATATTGTTACGTCTATTAATTTTCTTAAATTTTTGCGGTTTTCTCTAACTTCATTATTATAGGCAATAATTGCATCTTTGCGCGCGCTATCTACAGCAGTAGCAATATTTTGTTTTTCAAATAATTTAAATTTGCACAACGATGAAATGTGTTCTTTAGACTTAGAATGCCGTTCAATAGCGCGCGGTAGATTTTTTAAATCCGTATAACCTAATTTCGACCACGTTTCGGTTTTGTTACAAAAACGCAGTCATGGCCAACAAAATAATCTTTCCCGTTCAATTGAACCGGTTGACCAACCACATTTAGTGTGCCATAATGAACTAAAACTACGATTTTGCCGGTTGCCGTCGTTAGATACTACAGAAAATTAGGCCATGGTTTCTCAATGTTTTATACGATGTGTAATTTCGTCTCTATGTTTAAACAACTAAAAGAATTTCTTACCAACCAGTGGGCAGTATCTTGGCAAATTCTAATTTCGTTCATTTTATCCATTGTGTGTGCGTAACCTAACAAAACTCACCCAACGCTTCTTAAGTTATTAGTACTGGGAGTTGAGAGTCGCATGGGTAGTTGCGTAGCAACGTTTTACGACCGACAACGCACGATAACATGCCGATCGGGTAGGATCTCACCGCGGCGGCAAGCCTCCAACCATACGTATTCGCCGTATAAAGTGCACGTGCACTTACGGAGACACATTGCTCTCAGCCATGGCATTAATCATCGGTGCGGAGCCAAATCTGTGCTAGCCTCCTCCTTGCTATTATAGTGCGTACAGTAAAATTTCGCGCATTATTGGAAATTTGTTTGCATTTTTAAATTAAGTAATGAATAAATATACTATTGATTATATTTTTTTGCAAAATTGCGTTATTTCAGTATATAACCGATGCTTAAACATTATTTTAATACATAATAAACGCTACTTATTTTATTTAAAATAATAGGGGAGGCTTAGCCCCCGTAGCCTCCCCTGACGAGCCGCCACTCATGCACACAATCAGAATAATTCCGTTTCGAAAAGCAAAGTAACCTGCTTATAGTCTGTTGAACCAGCGGAAAGATAAGACAAGACAAGAAGGGTCACTTTCCGTTGTCACCTTCGACGTTTGTGTGTGTAAACTAAATAAGTACTTTCAATGACTTTCATGATCAATGTCAGAACAGTGACTGCATTAGTGTCCTCTATGTAGATTAATAGACTGCTGTAATTACCACTGAAGTCGTGCAAGTGACCTTTCTTGTCTTATCTCTCCGCTGGTTTAAAAAAAAAAAAATAAAAAGTTTCTTTGGTGTTTTTAAAATTTGTTTCCCTCTGTACGATTAATTTACCTCACAATTTTAAAGAAACACTTATCTATAGAAGCAGCACTCTTAAAGCGATTTACATAAACTTTGCCCTCTGGTAGATCGTCTAAAAAAGAAAAATGCTATTTTATTCAAGTCGATTTATTCGTAATATAACCCATAGTAATTCCGACCCCAACTCAACCGTACGCAGAATTTATTAATGCGTAAATTGAGTGCCAATTGGACCTAATGATTTCCCTCGACGCGTCAAGCAATAATATATTATAGTTGAGCCATCTAACGGTGAATCTGACAATTTTATTTTATCATATCTCTAATATAATAAAATAAATAATAACAAAATAGTTTATAGGATATTGTTTCATATTTCTAAGGATAATAATCTAAAAAATTCCAAGGTTAGATATTATATCAGCCATCGTCAAATGAACACATTTCGTCCATGAGGGATAAGATCTCATATTTTTGGGATATCTAGGTATATTAAGTGAGCGATAATTAGTAATCCGTTTATATTATTATTGTTGTTGGACTAAACATAATTGATAAGCGTAATAAATTACAGTTTCGTAAATGTAACTTCCATCCGCACCTTATAACTAAATTCATATTGTTATTTAAACGAAATGTGATATAGTTTTCGCAAATTGTTGTTTATATATAATAATGCACTAATTTCATAATTGCTGCTGTCGTTCTCCCGTCGCGTTGTATCCTATTCTATAATTATTTTGAGGTCGAACATAATATACATATATGTTGCATATACCTACATATGTACACCATTTTAAGAATGAAATGCAAATTGGAGTCGGTGGCATCATAATTACATACACTTTGTTATAAGTAAATGGAAAAGTAGTGTTGAAAAGATTGTAGGTACACTACAAATCATTAATGTGACTTTATCATAGTCTTAATATGTAGATATCCGTCTAAAGCACACCTGCGACTTAAATAAAAAAAAAAAGTAACAGGTACAGGCAATTAAATATTTTATGACGCAAAACACGAAACCACATTTGCAGCAGATTATCCTAATCTGTTTATTAAACACATCTTATGGATGGGACCAGCAGGTAAAGATTTTATGGCATCGCTCTCTCTCTTAGGGTCCCATCCGTACCGCATTTTGTCATTTATAATGTTTTATTTCAATTTTAGTTTCCGTTTGAATGTTATTGTGATAAGTCGCACAAAAAGTGAATAAAAGTGCTCCAAATAGCTCGTGGCAAATCCATAGGTGTCTCGATTCAGCACAATAACTTTGTATGAAGTTTATGCCAGTAGGCAAATCGATGTGAAAGATTAAATCTAACGGCGTCTACAGTAAAATTCACCGATATCAAGAAACCGTTGGAAGACCGTCAACGTCCAAGTCCATCACGAATAATCACCTCAGCAGATGATCGTACCACGGTGAAACGCCGGCTGACGGTCGCGTGGCAACTTGTAAACCCTTACATCGAATCGAAGGAATAGAACAGAAAATAATAGCTTTATTGTTGCAATAGTTAAAAACAAATAGAGAAAGTGCAAACGTCAAATGAAAAAGAAAACTTATAAATATGTATTTGAGGTTAGAAATTCTTCTATATTATATGGCTGAATTTCTATGATAATCTTTTTACAGTTTTAATATGTGATGGCAATTTATTGTAGAACCTCAGGCAATTGTATTTTAAATTGTTCTCACTTGGCGTAAGCCGATGCTTAGGGTAGCGGTAATCGGTCTTAAACCTTGTAGAATACTCCTGTTGTAATTCATTATCCTCGAACAAGTGTTTGTTTTTAAATAAGATCAGCAATTCAAGTATAAGTATAAATGCCATATACAGTTAAAATATTATTTAGTTTGAAGAATCCTCTGCAAGACTGATATTGTTCTCGAATTTATTTATCACTCGTAAAATCTTTTTCTGTATCAAAAAAAAAACTATTTAGGTCACTACCGCCACCCTAAACAACGATCGCATATTTTATGTTTGAGTAGCAGCAACCATAATACACAGCACGAAGCACATGCCAACTTACCATATCTCTAAGTCGACGAATCGCGAAGCAATAGCTACATAGTTTTTTGCAGAGTATATTAACGTGATCTTTCCATTTTAAGGTTTCGTCGACTGTTAGACCCAGCAGTTTAACGCAAGTGCGGACAGGATACTCGCAGTTATTAATATTTGCAGTTTTCGGAAAAGTTTGAAATTTGTTACTTTTGAAGAAGATGACATTCGATTTATCGTGATTAATTTTAAGAATAATGCGAAAAGAAAGAACCACATGTGAATATCCATTTATTACAGCTTTTGAAAATATGTAGTCAGTATAAACATTACAACAACATCCATGCACAATAAAACCCGAAAAAGGATCAGTTGTGCCAAACTATATAATTTATTTGAAAGCACTACATTAAAATTAGTTATTTACGAACCAAGTGCGTGAAAACACAGTTCGCGAATTAGTGGCACGAATTTGTTTGTACATTTTTTGTACAAATAATACTATCAAATTCCGTTTTTTACGATTAATTCTACCTACTTATGTTCTGTCAAATATGTACTATGTTATAACAGGTTATTCTATGATGTTTACGTTTGTCAGTTTACTTTGCTAAATGTTATCAGCATACTACCAACCTTACTTCACGTAATAGTGCGTAGAGTGAACTATTATGCAATATGAGTACAAATTGTTTGCTTCATTTGATAAGTATTATAGTCATACACTATAGTTTACTCTTAAAAATGCACATTTCGTAGGTGTATATACCCACCTACAGATTTGCCTTACACACTGCTGTGATATTTGCATCTCTTCCCACACATAATCTTTGTCATATTCCTTGCTTCTTCCTGGTTAGCAACATATAGAATTATTTACAAAATGTTGTTCATTCATATTTATACTGTTCTTAGTGATACATTGCGTAGACAGATATAACGCTTAAGAAGAGAAAGTTCTAGTAATTTGAAATAAGTGCTTGTAATTCACACAGTCTACTTTAGCTAGTAAACTAGGTTAAAAAAACCAGAATAAGTGCAATAAATATACCGGCAGAAGTAAAGTATACGTCTTACATCTTGTTTTTGTTTCTGCATTTGCATCTGGTTTGTTTATCATGTGATTATAGTGCTTTAGCTAATTTAAGATCAAACAGGATCTAACCTAAAAAAAAGTAACCAAACTTGCCAAATTTAGTCTTTCAAATATGACCGTGTCATTGTAAAATTCCATTCAATCGAAAAATTGCCAGTAAAGTATATGTAAATGCCTTCTGATTTCAAGATAAATACAAGGTCAAACACCGTTAGGGTATGCAGAAAACAAAAATTGTACAATAGATCGTGAATTTGACGATTGATGAACTTTTTACGTGATTAACCTGTAATAGATTGATCCTACGCAGTTTTTACCCAGAGTAAACAAAGTGGGCAACGCAGTCATGTTCTTTGTTGATCCTACTTACATAAAAAATCATCCCAAATGTTGTGACCTCGTGACATTTGTTTTTTGAGTTGCTTATGACTAGTAAACGAATTCAGATTAACAAGCAAAAAAATAAATAATATTGAGACTTACCTCTGTCGCGTGAAGGAGAAAATTTATTAACTAAAATTTGACACATATCTATTAAACGTATAGGATACACAGATGATATTAAACATAACCAGTAAAACAGGAAATTAATTTAAATTTATTATTGCCAACGTCAGAGAGTGATTGCTGGCTTTCATTACAGTGTATAGGTAATTGTGTTTTAACTTGACATTATTGCAAATAAAGGTGAAACACATGAAAACGTTCTTATTTCTGATAAAGTTGCATTAGTACAGCGTAATAAGAATAAGATGTGCGAATCATCTGAAAAAGAATATCAGTATAAGAAGTTTACTTATTTTTGAAAAAAAAACAGTAAATGTTAAACGTTGGAAGTACTTTTAATAATAATAATAATAATAATAGCATATTTATTGAGAAATAAGCAAGAACACACTGAAACTTACATCATATTGTATAACTTAACTTAATCAAAATACAGAGTCTCACTTATAATCTCAAAAGGTTTAAGATCAGCTGCTATAAAGCAGCTGCTCTTCCTCTTAAACCAAAAATAAACTAAATTACAGCAGTGAAATTAACAAAAAAAATATAAGATAAATTTTATGTATTAAAACAAACAATAAAACAGAATATTTACAATGTAAAGATAATTTGAAGATAATTTAATTTAATTTAAGCTGCAGCAAAGAAACTGATGAAAAGAAAAGACAAAAACAAAAACAAAAACAAAAACAAAAATAAAACAAAAATCTCGGCACCCTCCCACAAAAAAGAAAGAACGACAGTCGGCAATCAGATGCCACTCAGGTATTTACCCCGTAATCTACGGATGAAAAGTGGCGGAGGAAGCGAACGCAGATCAACCGGCAAGGAGTTGTAACTTTTCACAGCATTGCAAGAAAAGGAACGCCTGAATGATTGCAGGCGATATATGGGAGGCGATAGTAGTCCTTTGAAACGAGTATTTAATGTGTGAACATCGGTTCGAAATTTAAGTCTCTTGTAAAGATAGACAGGCCGTTTATAGTAAATTAAGTTATAGTAAAATATGGTTGAGTGAAATTCTACCCGAGTGGACATATTCAACCATCTCGCCCACTTCAGTGCATGGGAAACATGATCATAGCGCCGAATCCCATAAATAAATCTTAAGCAAGCGTTCTGCACACGCTGTATACGCATTCTATCACAGTAGTCCAGACAGGGATAATATATAGAACTACAAAAGTTGAAATGGGAGAGCACCAGCGCCTCACAAAGCATCTTTCTAAGGATTCTGTCCAGACAGTCTCTACTGCCGTAAAGAATCTTCAGATTACAGAAAGCTCTCCTAATTAGATGGGAAACATGTTCTTTAAACCGCAATTTGTAATCCAAATATAAACCTAGATTACGGGTGCAATCAGCAATAGTTAATGTATTCCCGGAAGTAATAATTTTAATTTTGTCAATAATCGCTAACCTTTGTTTAGTACGACCAAAAACCATAACGGTGGATTTACCAGCGTTAATTAGAAGAGAATGGCGCAAAGATTCTGAGACTATGGACTTAAGATCGGTGTTAATGTTAGAAACCGCCTCCTCAACACTATCAGGTGCAAAAGAATAAATGAGCTGAGTGTCATCAGCGTACATGTGATATTTACAAAACCTAAGACATTGTATAATATTCGAACTATAGATAGTGTACAGAAGTGGTCCCAGTATGCTTCCTTGTGGGACACCAGATTTTATATTAAGAGGGGTTGACAAGGATCCTTTGTAGGCCACTTGTTGGGTGCGATTACTCAAATAAGAGCGAAAAAAGTTAATAGTATTTTCTGTAAAGCCGATATGACGTAAAATAGAAAGGAGTATTGTATGATTAAGGGTGTCAAAAGCCTTTGAATAATCGAGAAGAATTAGTACAGTACCTCATCAGTAACATACGCCAGCGCGGAGGCACAGCTGTACCCAGCTCGAAAACCGGACTGATGGACTGGCAAAACCGGAACCACATCTAAGTAACGACGAATTTGTAAATCAACAATTTTTTCTATTAGTTTAGAAAGAAAAGGTAAAATAGATATGGGTCTGAGATCATTAAAACTAGTAGGTTTGTTAATCTTTGGAAGAGGTGTAATAATACTATTCTTCCAGCTACTAGGATATACACCGTCCAACAAACATGTATTTACAAGATGTGTGATAACAGGCAGTACAAATGGACAGCATAAATTTATCATTTTGAGAGAGATTCTGTCAGCTCCAAGAGCAGTAGACTTTACTGACCGTAGTACAGACTGGATTTCCGTTGCCGTTGTTAATACGAAAGAGAAGCGGTGGTCTGTTAGAACACTGTTATTACTTGTTACTTAACTCAAAGAAATATAGTATAAACAAACTGTACGAGGTATCGAAAAACAACATCTAGGAAATGTAAGGAATTGTGGACGTAACTAAGTTACACATCTTTAACTTGTGCAATTGATGGCAAACGATAGCTCTATAGCAAATGAAAGCTCTTTAAAGTTGAACTCCTTGGATTGATGCAAATTATTGGACACCTATCTGAGTAAAAAATGTCTGTCTTCGTTTCTGCTATCAATCCTCAAGTTTTTTTTCTATAATCTATATATTATAAAGATACCTTTACGAAGGTGTCGAACGATAAAGGGAAAAACCGACCAGCCCTCAACGCCACTGCCTTTTTAGCCTTTTCCATCAAGATAAAGAGATATTTCTTTGTAGACGTATCATAAGTGTACCACCGATTCATATAACACGCATTCATTAAATCTTCGCTCTAGAAAAAATCAATTGGAACACAACCATAGAAGCTTTTCAAACGTTAATTTTGATACCTCGCTTATTACATCTTGGCCACACCAGCAGACCAACATCGATTGCACCATGAGGATGCCAAGGTACAAGAAGGTCATCAACAGACCCACTCCAGAAGACTCATTCTTTAATAATGCCGAAAGTTATTCGAGGTATATTTTGATTTTCAATTTGAGACTTACCGTAGCCACTTGAATGCCGGTGACGCAAATCTCTATGGTGTTGAACATGGTTTGAGTAAACAGAATAGGTGAGAATAAATCTTCGGTCTTGTCAGCCAATCTGAAACTTATAATTGTTAAAAAAAAAAGAAATTAATAGTTTATGAATAATTTTAAGATCTGTGGAAATATAGATCTCCAAATAATTTAAGCTCACTCCAAGATAGCGTTGTGATGCGCGATACATATTTTCAATTGGCGTTTGGTTTCCAAATTTTCTTTTATTGTATTATCCCATCCATTCTTATCCAGCGCCCTCTTTAAATTATCTTTCAATAATTGAAATTGGGATACTATAGTTTGAGTAGCACCTATGTAGACGGCATCTAAAGATGGGTAAAATATGCTGACATATGATAAATAGCACGTTTCAAAAACATAAGTTGCTAACTCTTCCATTTGCTGCGACCCAAAAGGTGTCCAAATCGGCATAATTAAATCTTGCCTTCCCATAATTAATGGGTACAATGCAAAAATTGTAACGAAAGTATAGCAGAGATATCTGAAGGTTTGAACGACCAACTTTTGCTTCTTCATCGCAACTATAATAAATCGCTCTTGCCCTTCAGCATGCAAGTTGAAAATATGCGAATCGACAAAATCTTCCAGGTTTCGCAATTTCTTCAGCCTGCAGAGGTGGAAACAAATTTTGACGCACAACCAAGTGATTGTAGTCAAGTACATTAAGCTGTCTAAGAATATGGTTATATCGCACGGTCGTAGAATTAATTTTAACAAAAGCATTAAAGGATAAATTGATACTACAATTAACGACATTACTCGATTTGTGTAGTAGAAGGAATGCTTTTCGTTATTTTTCCCATGGTATAGTCCGAATGAACACAGAGATTTTCTACCAAAGCGTAATATAATATTCGCAGGTCTCTGCAAAGCGACAAAAATAAAGTTTAGGTTCTTGCCTTTTGGGAGCAAAAAAGAAACACTTACTTGCGCCATTTTCCGTGAAACAAATGCATCTGCGTCATCTTTGAACGTATTTTATCCTTTTATATTCTCTTTAGTACAATTAAAAACTTTTGTAAAATGGTGCAATTATTGAAATTAGATAATTATGAGAAAATTAACAGTATCGATAAAACGTTTATGTAATTTTGTATCATATTAACTCGTTTATTACGTAAAATATGCAGTGAATAAGATGCATTCATTAATAAGTAATGAATCAAATGTTGAAATTGAAGTTGGCTGAAATCCAGTTCTTCTAAAAAAGAATCAGGTTACACTAACAGATGTACATATTTTATTTAACTGATTCCTGTAAGCACGTAGGGGAAGGTGGGAAGGAATGGGGTAGCTTCATAAATGTAAAGATACTTACCAATAGGCGGTAATCGTCTTACGGTACACACATAAAAATCAACTCTTAAATTAAACATATGTATTTATTTGTTATCATATATTTCATTCGGGAATTAAAAGTTGTGAGTAGAAAATACATTATTTGTAAGTATATTTGTACATTTATATAGAATTTAAGATATGTTTAAATAATATTTTAAACGTGAATATATTTTGTTTAAACAAATTTTACAATAGGTAATTTAAACAAAGGAATTGTATCAAAAAGAAAATTTTTTAATGTTCAAAGTAAAGACATACATAACCTCATTGTAATAATAGACAATCTCATTGATTTTAAGAGGAATATATCATAAGTTTAAATTTAAGCATATAGGTACCCTAGCAGCACAAGAATCGGCATGATATCGGCTAAGCTTCGCTGATATTGCTGACCGATGTCGTAATTATAGCGGCCGCTGATATCATACCGATACAAAATGTGAACATTTTGCAATATTGGTTCGATATCGAAATTCCAATACTTATCCGATATCGAAATTCCAACATCTATCCGATATCGAAACTCCAATACCTATCCGATATCAATACAATTAAAATTAGATACAGTATCATCAGTAGACCGATACATGATTAATACTTACCCAACGTTTTCTATGCTCCGCCGATAAAGTTTTAGTTATATTGGTGTGATGACTAATTTCTACATATAAGTATGTAGTTTGTCTATCCACGATAGTGGATATTTATACAGACTGTCCCAAAAGTAGTTCCCGAAACGGAAAAGGGTTATAAAGAGTATAATTTCGAGTCAAATTAGCCCCATATGTGATTATTCAATTCTAATAAGGTTTTTGCGAGTTTTATAAAGATCTTCCACAAAAAACGTTGATAAAATTATAGGCAAAAACAGTATTTTTTTGGAATGTTAGAATTTAGAAAGAATTTAGAAACCATCAACGTATTCTGAAATATCAAAGCCGTTAAACAAAAGGATGTACCTTTGATAATATCACAATGTTTAATTTCAATTTAACTTCATTATAAAATAACTTCATTCTTATTGTCGTACTCTTTTGTTTGTTGATAATTTAGTGAACGTTTATATGAAGGAAGATTTTTAGAAAAAATAAATGATTCGTAAACTATGCATCGAATAATAATCACACCTAGGATTAGTTCGGCTTGAAATGACACCCACTATAACACCTTTGTGTTAGAACATTTAATTTCGGGGCAGTCTCTATAGTCATATTCATATTGAACAATGCGGAAAAATACATCAGATTCATAATCACATTGCACATGTAATGTTTTTCAAATTATTTGCCACCATTTTCTGTGTATAATAATTTCTGACAAAATAGAATATTATGCGCATAAAATAATATACATAATGAAGGAAAGACTTTATGTAATAGAAAGTAAATAAAGCAATAAATTTCAAGAAAAATTACTAATATAAAAATACTTATGTTTATTTATGAGTAATTGACACAAATATTTAAAGACATAATTGATAAAAACAAAAACTGAAAATAACTAGGAAAACATGAAACCGAAAACAAACTCAATATGTGCATATTTTAAACGAAAAGTAATTTAACATTTGTTACAGTTTAATTTTTTACAAATCAATAACAACAAAAATTCTAAGTAATACCTAAAAACATCCAGTCGTCTAAATTATTCGTTCGCTAAAGACGTTATATTCTTCTTCCTTTCTTTTCTGCCCCCATCTCATCTATTGATATTCGTCTCTGTCCCATCCGGCTGTTTGACTCTAATTGCTTCTGTAAATAAAAATAACAGTTTTGATATAGAGTTACAAATAAAATAATAATGCATGTAACATTACCTAGAAATACTATGTATATTTCCAATTTATCAAAAGCTTCTTTAGATTGTCTCTATTTTCATGAATAATTTACATTAATACTTTTCGAGAGGATTTGTTTTAATATTAGATATATGCTTCCTTTAACGTACTTCCCTCAATTAAGCACCACATACGTATCTAAAAAAAAGTGTTTTTCTTTAGTGTATATAAGCATTGTATAAAAGCTTTAATTTGTCTGAAGTACGCTTGTCATTTATTTTATTCTATTAATGCGAAACGTTTTTTACGCTACACATATTGTAGAAACAATGCTTTCACGTAAAATAAGAAATTTACAAGCGTCTTCCATTTTGTTAACGCTGCATATTTACACAATAAATGAGTACTAATCATTAAATTAAATTATATACTTGATACATACATAAAACATTATTCATAAAAATTTCCTTACCTTTATAAGCTTCATTCATCCATTTTGTAATGTGCACAACGCTTACTATAATGCAGCGACAAAATAAATAATGGCAACCACTTCACCTGATCGTCATGCTCACACTGCAATAAGGAACGGTATGATGGATTGTGGTAGGTGGTGGTGGTAAGATATTGCGCGTAGATCAAACTCCCATAAACATTGCGTTTAGATGCCAATTTTTATAATCACGACTGAGTTAGAAAATTGCATTTGCATATTCTTAAGATATAAATCGCTTCACCTTCTAAAACTGTTTTATAGTCGATATTAATTTTAATTTCACAATTGATGTCTCAAACGTTGAAATTTTATATCTGAACGCTCTTGTAATGCGGTTATATTTCAATCAACCAGTCCGTATAGATTTAGGATATTAGCCGACTTCCTATCGTCAAAAAAATGACAATAGTCAAATCCATATACCTCATTTCTATCAATATCGCAGCGGCGTTTATTAATGATATCGCCCTGATATATGTCTTGAGTTTCCAGCCGATGATCAGCCGATACATCAAACGTTCAACCGATATTTTACCGATAATGGATCTTTTGTATCGCAGTGATATCGTATACTGGTAGAAAGCCGATATCGGCACAATATCTTTGATATCGACCCGACATCAGGATATCGGCCCTATATAAAGCCGATCATTAGCCGATGATTTGTGCTGCTAGGGTATCCATTTCAAATATTTATGTTTAAGGGTAATTTTAAATTAAGAAGTTCTAAATGTTATCTTTGCAACACAAAAAAAAGGTGGCTGTGATTGGTGGTTTCAAGGTTATACTGGCGGAGGTGACTATGCCTGTCTATAAAGGGGTGGTATGGAGTGGGAAGGGGATTTGCATTTAATTTATCTAGTTTTGGCCACGTTTTGCCATTACGTTATGTTTCATATTTCGGTTTGGTTAAGTGTGTTTGCAATTCCGAATTTGAAAAAATGGAAAACACTTTAGAGGTTTTATCTTCTTGGGGCTGCACAGAAGAAGTGTTTTTTTTATGAGGAAAATATTGAAGAAATAAGAGTGAAAAACACAACTTTCCTTAGATTGTAATGGTTTTTATACTTTCAAGTAATAAATTTATTTTTTAAATATTTCTTATACTTGACCAAACTTCCGTGATTTTTTTTGTGTTTTGGGTTTGGGTGTACCTTACCTAAGAAAATCAATATTTCTTCCATTAAACATACTACTCTAATATTTAATATTACTTAATTACTTGTTGTGTTTGTTTTGACATACCTACTCCTATATACCTAAATCCGTTTGTCTATATTGAGGATATAAAATACTCTTTTTTCCAATCGCTGTACTACTGTTAGCTAATTAAGTGGTTGTTATGAACGGAGTTCAAATTTCATAGTGCCTCTGTAATTTATTTATTCAAATATCAATTGCGTTTTATAATACATGTATTAGTTTAAAGGTGAATTTTTTTTTTTAATATATTTGCAGTTGCAGCTGACCTTCATATTTGTTTTCAGGTTATTTTAACTTCATCTGATCGAAATTACCTGATTAGCTGTGCACGCGTCAGGGTACTCAATCATTTTAAAATTATACAATCCATATTAAAAAATCATTTTGCTCTGTAGTAGACGATATCATTTAAACTGAATTGAAATTTGAAGGCATTGTATCATCATATCTTTTCCACCACATTGTTCGCATCGTTTTCAGCCTTTGGATATAGCGTTCATGAAGCCGTTATGTCTCCTTTATGAAAAAGTCAGAAAGTGGCTGAGAACTGAGAACGCACTCAGAAAAAGTTTTTCTCTTCGAAATTTCATCGTTATTCGGACAAGCTTTTCTCTGCCGTAAACGGATTTGAAAAGACAGGTATTTAGCCTGTGCCACAAAATATTTTTAAAACAAGTTTTTTGGTATTTTTTCATGGTCGCAGAAAACACTAACACGATGTTTTGAAATGGCTGTTAAAACAAAACTACGCGTCGGATTGTCACCAAGTTTTAACAGGCGGGCTAAAAAAAGGTTATATTAAATGATAGTACACTTATTTTTGCTCAGTAGCGCCATCTATCTTCCAGTCCGGGTATTCAAAGGGCTGGTGATGTGCTACTGGTAAAAAAATGGGCTTATTTCTCACGTGCTGGTATAGACAGTGACGATGAAAATATGTTGATTTGCGCGTTTTCCAAGAAATAATATAAAGAATTTAGGTTTTCTATATGTATACCCCGTTCTCCCCACTGTGCGGGGAGAATGGGATAACATATATACCTTATATGTTTTCTGGGGATTGTTTATTTTTTTCGGTTTATAATCTACGAAAATGTTAACTATTCTTTCAATGTGATTTAATTTCTAATAATTGTATTTGATCCTGAGATTCGATTCACATCAAAATCATGATCGATGCGAATTATATAACACATATAAAATGCGTAGATATGACAATAATCTATCTATTTGTATTAAATATTTTATCACATATACACACTTATTCGTATAATCATATGTAAATATATTGTATAAGAGAAATCGTGTAGTATTATACGTGCTAATAAATAATTTATTGTCGGAATGTAGTATCATAGATAAGTAGTATTGTTATTTACAGTTACGGAAAAATCAAATTTTGTTATTAGGAACACTGTCAAATACATACTTCATAAAACGTACCTACTTACATTAAAAAAAATCTTTGTCAAACCTAATAAAAGTAATATCATCTTTTGGAAAATTTCCAGTTCGTATATTCTAATAGTAACAAAGCCAACTTATTTTTAAACCATTCCTTTTTCGATTTGTTTACATACAAAGCACAAAGCATAACTCTAATTGGGCGTACGCTCTCACTCTCGAAGGTCTCCAATCTACCAAAAATGGGAAGTTACTTGACGCGCTACAATGGCAAAATATGAGTTCGTATTTTCCGATAACTATAATTAAACGATATCCATGCAGAATACTTTACTCGCAAGACCGCTTTAATAGCGGCAAGCGGGCCTTTTAAATGATACAACCTATGTTTACGGAATTAAATGAAGGACACTCTGAAATTATTGTCGAATAATATAATCTGAGGTGTAATTCTCTTTATCGGTATATCCACTTATGTAAAATTTATTTCATACACCGATAAACTCAGATAATTTTTATAGATTATATATGTAAAGAGTTATTGTGTTGTGTGGCTTACAATAGAATTGTTAATTTTGGTATTTTTTTTTATATCTTTCAATAAAACTTAAAATTTTAATATAATTTGTGGAAAAACCAATTTTAATTTACTGTAATGCAACACTGCTTTAGAATGAATATGTATAAGTACTTAGCCTAAATAGAATATATTAATTTGTATGTTACTTCTTATAGAAATGAAATCTTGCGTCACTATTTTCACTTATGCAACTTATTTAACAGTATGGTAATACTAGAAAATAAAATTCCCAAACTACAGGTTTTGATTTCAATTTGCATATTATTAATAAATATATATTTCTGACCGTCTGTTACACACTATTTTTTGCGTCAATAAATCTTAATTTTGTTGATAAAATAAAAAAAATTTACGCTAGGAACAGAGTACAGGTTGGCAACGCAAGTTACGTATGAATTTGAAATTGAATATACCTTAGTATTTTGACGTTTTAATTTTCTTAGCAGTTTTGATACATATTCATCAATAATATAATGGCAATGGAGGCTCCAGCTCACATTACAGAAGTTGTGCAACAAGTTATTAACAATTTATTACCTGTAAAATCTTCGGAAAATTGAATTGCAAAGAATTTGAATTAATTAAGAGATCGTGAACGAAAATTCTGCCATCTGTCATCCAATCTACAATTAATCACAGAAATGTCAGTAATTTGATTATAGTGTTGCCAAACTTTATAGTGCTTCCGGCTGATTTAAAGTAATACAAAAAACAATAAAGCATAAATAATCAACAGAATATCACACCAAGCATATTAAAGTCATTTGTCAAATATTGGCTTTGTGGCTTAGTTAAAAATGTTAGGAATATTGAATCCGTTGCCAACGTATTATTTATGCGTTGTGTCAGAGATCATGCTGTTTTCATTTCTATTAAGTATAATGTGAGCTATACAACTAAAATATTCGACTATACTGTAGAATGATCACCGATTTATAATAGAAATTATCAAAGAATTTGTTTATAGTGAACCCAAAATGAGAAGTACATGTCATATCCGTTTTTAGCGCTGGAATCGTAGGATGAGTCTATTGCACTAGCTTCAGGGTTGTATCCGTTTTGAGTTTTTGAGTCGTTACATCAAATCTGTCAAAATTTGAAATGACCCCTGTCTTTGAACTTGCGCGAATCGGTCGACCTTTTATATCGTATGGTTCATAAGGCCTGTTTATCTAAGAATCACAAACTAGTTAGACGCGATTCGATTGGCTAAAAGAAATCCGAAACAGTTTTCGAACTGATTTCACAGTATATGATTGGCTCTGACTAAATTGTGATTCTTCTATGAACAGGTCTGTGATTTGTTTATGTACATATCAAACACTGTCTTTTTGAAGACATTTAAAAGGAGTTAGGTATAACAGCGGAAAAGTTTTAATACGGATAAATAACGTTAACAATTTAACAATAAAACAGCCATTTATTTTGACACATTCAATTTAACCTTTGCTTCCACTATGCAATGATCCTTCTTCATTTATGTCTTCCTCCTCTTTGTTATGATTACTTAGAACTCGAAGATCATTTTCAGAACAGATATTTTCTATTTTCTAAAAATCCGCGAAATGAAAAACCAATGATGCCCGGTTCCTGTCACCATCTATGCCTGTCACTTTGACAGAAGTATTTATTATGCGTAACATAGGTGCGTAATTTCTATCGCAAAGAATTCACCCCCACCACTGACGTCTTTAGTTCCTGCACTCTACGTCGACATTACGACATCGTACTTCTCATTTTGGGTTAGCTATATATAGATTTTATACCATTTTTATACAACCCACCATACTGCGAATCGATTTAGCAGATTCAGTTAGATGTCGCTACCGTTTCACTAGCGTCGAGTGGTCGAGTGAGTCGCTGTGCCGTCTTGTTTGGGGCTAGTCGTATGAGCGCTAATCATTATCTATGCAACTCAAATTACATAACCTCTACTATTCTAAAATAACACAAATACTACGTTTACAGGTTAACGTTTCGCGTCAAAATGAAGATGTAGAGAAGGGAAAGTCGCGCCGCAGTTCAGATGACACAAAAACGAATTCGGTGACGGTACTGTTTAAACGGCTCGCGATCATGATCATCCTGAGCGCATTGATAGCCGGCGGTGCCGCTCTCTGGTACTATTTCGGATGGCAGTGCTTCCTGGGGTTCCTCTTCCCGGCGATCCTGGTGTTCCTAATCGTCGTCAATTACGACTGGTGCTATGTGGCTGCGGTGACCGCGCCGCGAGATATTAGGTGAGTCTTTAATTCACGAAAATCGAATTTCGTGACATGTTTATATCAAACTACACACACCGCGTTCTTATTCAAGGACGTTTTTTTTTTATGCGATTTGTTAAAAAATTGTTTTGTCCCAGCAACTGTCATGTTTGCTCTAACAGGTTTTTAAAATTTTAAACGTCTGACTACTTTGTTGTGACTTTGTAGTGAATACAAAATAAACAAGTAGTACATAGGAACACCAAGTTATAAATTAAACTCCTTTTTATGATGTGTAAATAAAAAGGAATTTAATTATTGAAATCCGGGATATTGTAGAAAATTATTTTTATTTACCGTTTAGATTACACATGTACACTTTTTCATTTATTCCTTAATTCATGAATAGTATATAAATAAAAAAAAAACAGGTTGTAATACATCCGAATTTCTCTTTGCTTTCTCTGGCTTTGTGGCATATTTTTTTAGAAGCATGCTTGTCATACCTTGCTTAGTATATCTCTAACGTAGTTTTTAATGTAGGTATATGTACGTAATAAATAAAACCTGTATTGTCTACTAAAATTCTGTATTTTACACTGTTCAATGTCAAGTAAGTACACATAAAGCCGGTTTAGGTACAATGTCTAATTGGAAACTTGTATGGATAATAAATAAAGGATTGCTATTGCCAATATTATCTGAGTAAACATTATCGCTTTATTATTGTATAGATTTGTTGCATGTTTTTCTTAAAAACTCTAGAGTATGCGGCATAACATACATTTACATGTACAATAATGATATTAAAAAAATATGACTGCAAAAGACTTTAGCACTACAAATATGATAATTACAGCTTTAGAGTTTGAAGCATGTTGTTAACTTTTAATTGGATTTAAGCGTATAATACAATATACCTAGTATTATGCTAATATCTATGTTGTCTTATTTGAAGATTTGGGTCAGGAATTAAATTACATCACAAATGCTGCAAATTATATGGGGAATTAATTTGTTATCGAATTATGGTACCTTTTTGTGTGGTGTTGGGCATGTTTAATAACACCAAAATTTATTTGACAGATCTTAGGTGAATATGGCGGTAAATTTCAAAAAGATTCCATGAGTCGACAAAAAATGACGTTAGATGACATCCAGAAAATTTGCTCAGAATTTAATCAGGTAAAATCAAAAAGTAGATTCTCAGCATGGCAGTTGCTGTTACAAGAGACAAGAGTAAATTTTACTGAAATTTTGACTTTAAACTACTCATCAGAATATTAAAAATTGTGTTTTTTTTTGTCTGTTACCTTCAATGAAATGTAAATCTTAAATATTAACATTATGCACCGCATTTCAATTGAAATGATTGTAACGTCAAATAACTCTTTATTGTAAAAATAATAGTATAGTAAAATATGTACAGATTCCAGTGCAAAGTTAAATTGAGCTGGTTTAAAGGCTGTATCATAGAGGGCGCTATAAATTATTCATTAAAAGAATCCACTTTCCACTTAACAACCAAATGATGGAAACGAATATCTGGCTATTTATTGTGGAAGCCTGTATTGGAATGAAACCAAAAATAAATGAACACAATGCAGACAAAACTACGCAGTGGTGGCTTGGGATTAGTGCGATGTATGTAATGCTATGTAATCTATGCTATTTACAGTACATGTATAGTTATCAAGAGTGCGAGTTTGTATCGAAATGGTATGCTTGGTTTCCGAGTTAAAACCGTGCCTTGGAGCTGCTTCTCTGGTCAATGTTTCGTTCATAATTGTATGGGACATCTCAGTGCTGCACTACTGTCGCTGAAACCATTTACACTTTCAAATCTACAGCGTAGAGAAGTACGTAGCAGCTTTCTGAAGGTGTCCTATGGTCCCATAAAATTGTAGACAAAACTTAGGCCCAGAAGAAAATGTGACTTTTGTATGTTTGTTTGTTTGTACGATGTAAAACTTATAAAACCTAGTTGACCGATTACATACAGATATCTTTATTATTGTTTTTATAAATTTAGATAATGTAAGATCGTTTGTATAAGATAAGATAATTATTGGCTATATTTACGATGAAATTAGAGAAAAATTGCCACATTGTTTGTTTGCTTTTGAAATATCAGATGTGTGTAATCTGTGCATTGTTTTGAAATTCCTATTTTTTTTAAAGGTTATTTTGCTAGAATTCAAACGAATAAAGCAGTGGGAAGCAGTTGTATAGTTAGGAATGTAAAATATAACTAATAGAGAAGTTGTTTTATCCATCTGTTGCTAATAGTAAATTATCTCGGAAGATGACGTATCTTAATCTGATTCCTCAAAAATTTTTAATTTTCATTTTTAATAGAATGAATTAATATGGGTTGTACCAAACTTTTTAATTTATTTATTTAATCTATTTTCAATTACCATCCATTAAATTATTATATTAATTGTTATTTTTAATTTAACTAACGAAAAAAATACACACATGTCACTAGATTAAGGCCATTGTTTTCGTGATTTCAACATTGATTTCTTTGAATATCTGCAGAGCCCTCCTCAACTACGCCCGAGTGCTGTTGCAGATTAGAAAATACGAGAAGAAAAATTGCGGTATAGCGGACATATTCTTACAGAATGTCCAAAAATATCCAAACAGGCAAGCTATCGTACTGGAAGATCGAGCGTTTACCTTTTTGGAGGTGATTACATTTCTGTAAAACATCTGACGAGAAAAGAAAAATCATTTTTGTTAAATTGCAGTTGGAGGAATTCAGCAACAAAGTGGCCAATGTCTTTAAAAGCCAAGGCTACAAGAAGGGCGACGTCGTAGCCTTGTATATGGAAAACAAACCGGAATACGTGGGGATGTGGTTGGGATTATCGAAGATAGGCGTCATCATACCACTTATCAATAGTAATCTTAAGCAAAAATCGCTGTTACATTCAATTACGGTAGCTAAGTCGAAAGCTTTAATATTCGGAAGTGAACTGACGAAAGGTGCAACATTTCCTCGTTTAGAACTATTTTTTTTTAAGTGTTACTCTTTCAGAAATTCTTGACATCAAAGCCGAACTCAATCGAGAAGTACCGCTGTACTGTTTCAGCGATCCCAAGCAGGTTCAGTGTGAAGGGAGTGATGACGAATTTCATTACGTTAATGAATTACTGAAGTCTGCAAGTTCCACACCTCCTACAGTAGAAGAAAAAGTTGGTTACCACGATGGATTAGTTTATATTTACACTTCTGGAACGACTGGCCTACCGAAAGCAGCTGTCATCACCAATTCTAGGTGAGAATTTGCTTGTGTGTGTGTGTGTGTGAATTTTCGTCTAACAACTACAAATACAGTTTTTATAGCAACAAAAAATTAGAAGTTTAGGCATGGTAAAATAATTATAATAAAACACTTATTTGAGCAAAAATAGTGATTGGGTGACCTATTTTTTATTTTTGTTTAAATTCACCTACCAGTTGTTATTCACACCATATTAGTAATTTAAATAGAATTTATTTCCCAGGTATATATTCATAGCTGTCGCCATCCATTGCTTAGCAGGATTTAAAGACGAAGATAGATTTTATGCTCCCTTGCCGCTATATCACACTGCTGGAGGATGCATGTCAACAGGACAGATGTTACTCTTTGGCAGTACGCTAATTACCAGGAAGAAATTTTCAGCATCGCAATATTTTAACGACTGTCAGAAATACAGTGCAACTGTAAGATTTTTTTTTAATTGCTCGTTTGCTTATTTACCTAAGAATCTCTTTTTAATATTTCAGATAGCGCAGTATATCGGAGAAATGTGCAGATACGTATTGGCAACACCGCCTAGTGATAACGACAAGAAACACAAGCTTCGACTTATCTATGGTAACGGCTTGAGGCCGCAAATTTGGATGGATTTCGTTGAGAGATTCAACATTCCTCGAGTGGCAGAATTTTACGGCGCAACAGAAGGCAATGCTAACATTGGTGAGCAACTTAATTTTGAGTTTTGCTTAAAAAAAATTCAAATGCAAAAAATACCGTTTTGGATCGTGTCATAACAAACGTTAATAAAGAAAAGATTACAAAAATTAAAAATGTAACAAACATCTTTCTGATCATAATGCCCTTGTAATAAAAATTAATCATGATGATAATATTGAAAACTGATCATAAACAAATTTAAAAAGAAATAATAAATTTTTATACATAAAAATAACATCTAAGTATAAAAAATCGTGCTAAGAAAATTTCAAGATATGGTACAAGAAAAACAGAAAATTATAAAAATAAAGAGAAGGAAAAATCAACGTGGATCAACGAAAATATTGTAACACAAATAAAAAAGCGAAATAGACTCTTCAAAAAACAAAAAAAGCAGCCAAATAATGAGAACTACAAAGCGGAAAGCTAATAAAAAATGCTAAAATCCAATATTGGCAAAATTTAATGAAAAGGCAGCATAAAGATTCCAGTCATATATCGAGACAATTACAACAGAGCCAAATCAAATAAATATTGATTAGATTGAACCATATTGACGGTGTCGTTATCGAATAGACATGGTTGCTGCGTGCACCTTTGTAAGGTAGAACCACCGTTTTGTCTTTGTTATAACAAAGGCAGTTGGAGTTACACCAATGTTTGATGACGGTTATGTTCTTGGATATAATACTTTGTAGCTCCTCTCTGTTTGGGCTGCTCAAAGTAATGCTGGTGTCATCTGCGAAGAGACAAAATTTACCAGTGATCTTTAAATTGGTGATGTCATTGAGGAAAAGAAGGAAAAGTATTGGACCAAGCACTGAGCCTTGCGGAACGCCATAGTCAATTCCCATACGCGATGAGGAGGAAGTATTTCCTCTCGCTATCTGTTTCCTATCGAAAAGATACGATTTGAACCATTCCAGAGAAGTACCACGAATCCCATAGTAAAATTTTTTGATTAGAATGTCATGACTGACACAGTCAAAGGGTTTAGATAAATCCAGAACACTGTATCAAATGAATTTAATAGATATTTTACTACAGTCGGAAAAAAGTTAGCTTAAAAGTAAATAGAAAGCTATAACAAAAGCCCACAAACCACCTTTACAAAAAAAAAAAAACAAATACCGCCATTTATATTTAAAGACACAACGGAAAAAGAGGTGTTAAGAGCAATGAAAACGTTAAAAACTAACAAGCCGCTAGTTTTAATAAAATTACAATAATATAATTAAACAAAACGCAACGAAACTATCACGTATTTTAAGCGAACTAATAAATAAAACAATACAACAAGGATTTTAGCCAAACTACCTGAAGACTAGCATAATAAATAATACCAATTCATAAGAAAGGCAATACGCAAGACCCACAAAGTTGTGGGAAAAGATTGTGTAAAAACAAATATTGACAACAAACAACAGTTGCAGTAGTTTTCATAGATATGAAAAAGGCTTTTGATACGATATCTAAGGAAAAATTATTAGGGAAACTACATTTTTACGGCTTTCAAAATAAGAAGAACTACCTTTATAACAGACAAACGACAAGAATAAACAACATTAAGAGCCAATTTGGTATTTGGAATACCACAAGGCGTAAATCTCCCCCAAATCTTATACATCCTATATATATGAATGACATGTTGGAACAAACATTCAATGGAGAAATATATGCATACGCAAATGTATACTATATTCAAGTCATAATACTGTAACGTTTTTCCGTCGATTAAAATGTAATCGGGGGTCAAAAGTACAACACGGCGATGTATTAATTAGTCAAATTAATCACTAATTACGAACAAAACACTTGATAATTAAACGCTTAAATAACTATTCGCTTGTTTACTTACAGTATTTATTTTCATTCACTTTTCCCCCGATTCAACTGATTCTCGCTCAATCGCAGCGTCGTATTTAAATACCGCGCGACCACTTCTAGAATCTTCGCGAGCCAACTCGACACTTCTCGCATTAATCCCGATTCTTCTATTTACGCGTTGTATACAGAACACCGTTCCGCCCTCTGATGTTGCGTACTAGAACTCCATTACTCGGTTCATTGACCATTAGCGCCATCTGTGAGTGCACGATATAAACTGGCGCTCGTAACAATACCAACCGCATCGAAGAAAATAAAAATGAAGACCAGAAATATTTTAGTCTCTTTTTGAAAGACATTCTGTTCTTAACAGATAATAATATAATGTATTTCGTCCCATTTGATCATGAATATGATAATGCGATATTTAACAGAAAGTCATCGTATATAAATTTTGATGGTCGGTTGCGGAGATAATTGTAGAAGTCAAGTGGAAGTTGCTGATATCTTTAATCAGAAGTATCCTGAATTGCCCAATATTTTGCAAAGAACCGTTTCCACAATACATTCACAGTTTCGAGAACAGAATGTGTATCTTTAAGATTAAAAATTGGCGACGATTCTACGATAACATGAAAAATAATTTTATTGCATAACTGGTTACCAGACATACTATAAAATCTTCGATGTTTTGCCTATTACGGTGTCGTTTCTATTGATTTAAAACAATTTTCCCACTCTTAAAGTTAATGTAGATAACACAGTTGGCGCCATCGGCTTCGTCTCTAGAATTTTGCCATTCGTCTACCCAATTTCCATAATAAAGGTCGACCAGGAATCCGGCGAACCGATCAGGAACGAGAACGGATTGTGCATAGCTTGCAAACCTGACGAACCGGGCGTCTTCATTGGCAAAATCAAACCCAACAATCCATCCAGGGCCTTCTTGGGGTACGTCGACAAGGAAGCATCCAAGAAGAAAATCGTTTGCGACGTATTTTCCAAAGGAGATTCGGCTTTCTTATCAGGTAATTCCTAGAAAAGTCTTTAACATAAGTAATCGTAAATTTTTCTCGATTAAGGTGACATAATAACCGCTGACAAATGGGGTAATCTCTACTTCATGGACAGGACGGGCGATACCTTCAGGTGGAAAGGGGAAAACGTGTCGACTTCTGAAGTGGAAGCTGTCGTCAGTAATATGGTGGATTATAAAGATTGCGTGGTGTATGGCGTAGAGGTAAGTCTTTTAATATGTTAGATAATCATCAGTGAGGGAGTATTTTCGAGACAGATTAAGGGACAAGAAGGAAGAGCAGGCATGGCGGCTATCTTAGATCCGCAGAATATGATCGACTTGAAGAAGATGGCCGATGGATTTAGGAAAAATTTGCCGACGTATGCCAGGCCAATTTTCGTTAGGGTTTTGAGCAAAGTGGATATGACAGGTAAAAATACAATCTATGGGTTATTTAATATTTTTTTTTAAGAGTTAATTCAAAATTTGAAATTTGAACGAGGGTTTTAATCTATAATTATGAAATAATTTACCTTCTTAGCGTGAATAAAGGGGATTTCAATTCGTTCATGCAATTTATAATTTTAATATG
Organism: Cetonia aurata; assembly: GCA_949128085.1. Lineage (NCBI taxonomy): Eukaryota > Metazoa > Arthropoda > Insecta > Coleoptera > Scarabaeidae > Cetonia > Cetonia aurata. The sequence goes on along the minus strand of OX421884.1, from coordinate 62,166,171 downwards.
TTTAATAATTTATTTGATGAATGTTTTATTAAGGAAAACATTTTATCTAAGTACAGTAGTACCCCCATATCCGCGGGGGTTTGGTTTTGTGCTCTTTCGCGGATACTGAAAACTGCGGATAGTAGCGAACGCTTTATTGCGGAATACAATATGAAATATGAAGCAAAGTTAAAACAATGAAACAAGAAAAAATAAGTTATATAATATTTATTTAAAATAAATAAACAATAAATAAATAAATATTCTTGTGCTGTGGCACAAATAGAATTTAAGTTCAATAAATATATAAGTTCATACATATGTACATATAGTACATATTTACATACACAACAAGAAAAACTTTATTATATTTATTATTAAACTTTATGTATATTAGCTACATATTCATTCATCTTCCTTCAAGTCCAAGTTAGCAGTCGATTGTTTACTTAGATCCGAAGCAAACGATGTTGATCGCTGTGGATTATCGATAGTTTTGTCGACTTTTTCAAAGAACATTGTTATTGGTAGTTGTCGTTTTTTGTCTTTTCTTTTCAATAAACAAATCCTCCAAAGGTTTCAAGGCGTCTGTTATAGTGCGGGTAATTTTTATACTGCGTTCCATTATTGGATCATATTCTACTATCTGTTCTTTTAATTTTTGAGCAGTTCGAAATATCGCTGAAAATTTTTCAAGCGTCCATGTTGGCGGTTCTTGTTGACCCTCATCCTCATCGTCACTCGCTTCTGGAGAAGATTTCACAAGGTCTACCAATTCCTCGTTGGTGAACACTTGATCCTCTTCGTTTATGTAATCACTGAGTTCCTCTTTGGTTATATCGCTAAATCCTTCTCCATCTATTTTCTGCGCTATGTTACATATCGTTGTTAGATGTGAATTAATATCATGTGTGTCTTCAGAACTAAGAACGATGTCATTCGACAGAGTTTTCCAACATGCTATTATCGTTTCTGACTTTTAATTCCTCCATCGCTCCTTTACTAAATAGAATTGTGTCAGCAATTGTAAATGACTTCCAGCATTCCATGAGTCCGATATCAGAGCATTCGTTAGCCATTGTATACAGGATTTCGAAAACCTGTCGAATATATATGGCTTTCAAGCCTCTAATGACACCTTGATCAAGGGGCTGAAGCAATGAGGTCGTGTTAGGTGGTAAAAAAACCACTTCAAAATTTTTATTTTCTGTGCCTAGTGACACAGGATGCCCAGGAGCATTGTCTAGTATCAGCAGCACTTTAAATGGTAATTCTTCCTTTTCCAAATATCTTTCCACTTCCGCAATAAAGCATTGATGAAACCATTGTGTAAATAGAACAGCCGTAACCCACGCCTTTCGATTTGATTGCCAAAACACAGGTAGGCAAGCTTTATCTTTGTACTTAAGAGCACGTGGATTCTGTGATCGGTAAACAAGTCCAGGTTTAATCATATGACCAGCTGCATTTGTACAAAATATCAAGGTAAGTCTATTCTTAATTGCTTTAAAGCCTGGTGCACTCTTTGCAGTCTTATGAATATAAGTCCGTTGAGGCATTTTTTTCCACATAAGACCAGTCTCATCGCAGTTAAAAATTTGCTTGGAATGATAATTGTTTTCTGCAATAATTTGTTTAAATTTTTCTGGAAACAGGGCAGCAACTACATGATCAGCCGACGCAGATTCCCCTGTCATTTTTATATTTTTTAGATTAAACCGAATTTTAAATCTATGCAGCCACCCCCTACTTGTTGTGAATGATTTTCCTTCCTCTTCAGTATAATCTTGGGTCTGCATATCTTCATATAAAACCAACGCCTTTTGTTGTAGCACTTTGCCATCGATAGGAATATGTTTTCTTGGCATATCTTCCACCCATAAATTTAAGGCCCTTAAGTAACACTTTATTACGTATTGTGGTTGCAACTTTTGCAGTTTGGGGTGCACTAGAAAAACTAGCTCGAATCTTATCTTTGTTTTTTAACACTTCCCGTATGGAAGATTCGTTTTTATTGTATATTTTAGTAACAGTTGCAATAGATTTTTTTTCTATTTCAATCATATTCATGATTTTTATTTTTTCACAATAGTGAGCATTTCACGTTTTCTTTTTGGTTTAGAAGCCATTTTAAAATGATTTTCAAATTTACTTGCTTTATTTAAAAACTATTGCTAGCACTGTCTTGTCCGACAATTCGAATACTACTAAACTCATAGTTAACAGGAGCGTTTATATGTACAAGTAAAAGCGAGTGGCACCTTAAGCACGTTCCAACTTGTTTAACTTATCATAAGAGAGCGCCGAATTCAGGGGATGATTCATATATACGACGATATATCGACAAATGCTCCTATAACTTTTAATAAGGCTCCAATGTCTTTATTTGTTTCTGTATTTATTGATATAACGCGTTTTCTGCTCATCATAGGTAAATCGCGGATGACTGAAACCGCGGAAATACGGAGTCAGCGGATAACGGGGTACTACTGTATATAAATAAAGTTAAATTTTAACTTTAGTTATACACATTAGATAAAATGTTTTCCTTAATAATTTTCTTGAAATAATTCTCAATAATCGAAAAAAAAAATATGCAGAAAGAATTTAAAACAGAATTTGGTACTTTTTTGTCAATTATGTATAAAAAAATTAGCAATTCTTTATTCTGTCTTTATCCCTCATATATTTTAACATCTCAGCACCTTTACTTGAATGATTTTTCTTTATGAATTCTCCATTTAGGTACTTACAAACTGAAGAAGGTCGACCTCCAAAAGGAAGGTTTTGACCCGTCTGTGATCACCGATCCTATTTATTATTACGACTCATCGGGAGAGTTCCTACTTCTAACAGCGGAGAAATACGAAAAGATAAACAATGGCACTCTCCGTGTTTAGACGAGAAACAAGAATTTAAATTAATATTAATTGATACCGCGACTGACTGATGACTTAGTTTTATTTGCCGAAAGCGTTGACCGTATTAGGTTTTCTTTCCCTATCTAAGCAACGGCGCTATCTCTACTTGGGTCATTCTAGTACCCGGACAGAGTTACGTACTTAAACCCGGAGAAGATAGAAAAACTTATCTTCGTATGAAATACTTAATTATGTTAGATCTTTTCGCACAATATCGTAAATATCATTTTTGATATTCGTTTAGTACAATTTATTAAAAAGAAATGTAGTAACGTAAACTTGGATACGATAATATTATGAAAAAAATGTATATTTTATAAGAGAGGTGTTATTACTATTATTATTGATATTAAAAGACAGAAATAAAATACTGTAAATATTTTATATACATACATACATACATACATTTGTAGATGTGTATTCGTAAGGGAAATCTGTTATTTTTGAAACGAGGACTTGTTGATATTCAGAAAATTTTATTGTGTGCAAGGATTTCGCTGTTCTCGTTTAAGGCATTTTCATTAATGCCAGAAATAGTGTAATAATTGATTCCTAGTTTTGAAAATAATCATGTTGGTGAATTGAGATTGCTATATATGTATATAAATGATATTTATTTTACGTTGTTCATGAACTTGAATTGTTGAATTTTTGAATGTTATTTGGTTACTTTATATTTTGTAACTTTTTTACAAATAAACGAAAAAGCTATTTTTTAAAATTGCGGTTTTATTTATGTGTTTGCTTTAAGGAGAATATTAGAAAGAAATTGGTGAAGCGAAGATTATAAAAGGTAAGTTAAATATATTTTGGTTGGTTCGATGGTTTTTGTTAATTTTAATTTTTTCAAGTTTCGTATGTAAATCAAATTCTATTAAGAAGAAATCTGTGAGAAATATTAATGTGTACAAAAATGTTTTTAAAACCACTAACAAATATAATCTGTTGTGATTTTGTATAGGAATAGATGGAAATGAATAAAAATGATGTAATTTCATATAAATTATTTAATGATAAAGTGATCGGTTTCGTCCTTCAAATGGACACGCCATCAGATCAGCTAAGAAACAAACAATTAAGAATTGTACATAAACCTAATTCATGTTCTGAATATTTATTTGGTAAACACCACAGATAAAAAGAGCTTAGAGATAGTCAAGTACCTATAAGCAAGTATAAGGTTCGTTTTCGAAATATTGTCTTAGTTTGAGATTGTTAGAGTGTATCTTCGTTTATTAGTGAGTGATTTTAGTTATTGAACTGTTTATACAAAAATGCAACATTACTGTGCAGTGAGAAATTGTAATAACAATTATGTTGGTTTCCTAGGCCTTCATTCCTTTGGATTTCCAAAAGATACTACCAGGTTAGTGTTGTAACATACAATCTGTACATGGTAAATACTATACATATATCCACCACAAAATAGAAAATTAATAAATCTTTTGCATTTGTAACAGATTTTTTTTTTAATTAACCTGTGCGACAGATTGGTATAGTTATTGTAGAGAGCTCATTACAGCTGATTTTATTCTGTTGGAGAAACACACTGGGCAGATTGGTGGTGCAGGAAGAGTCGTGCACCAGTCCAAGTTTGGACGAAGAAAGTACAATCGTGGACGCCGCATCGAGGGACACTGGGTACTTGGCCTCATTGAAGACGATTCCGAGCATTTTTATTATTATATTTTCTAATGTTTAATATATATATACCTCTGTATACATTTTTATTAATATATAATATTGCATTTAAAACAAAACTAATTCACTACATTATTATGGTATTAATATTTTAAAGTTGTATTATTCGCTTATGCAATAAAATTGATCAAAAAATTCGTTGTTTTTATTTTTCGCCTCAATAATGTTCTAATTTTAAACGTGTGGTAACAAAACAAAATTAGTCTTCACGTTAAATTAAGATATCAGAGACACTAACAATGAAAAAAATCCACAGGTGATAATAAATTTATTTATGCAAACAAGTCTTAATGATCATTAATCTGTTTCTTAATACTTTACTTCTGACGTAATCAAATATTTTGCTTTTATATGAAATGATTATAATCTGCAGAACATTGCATCGATCAGCTGAATAATTAATCTAGTTTGTATTTCGCGCCAATTTCATCTGCGTTGGTAACTTTTGGCTCTGCTTTTAGTAACTTTCACCAGTACCACACGTAATAAACATCAAAATCGCGTCGAACATAACAATGGCACTTTTCAAACACCGTTTGTAGTACTTTCTTTTCATTTCCTCATATAATGAATGCCCATTTTGAACTCTGGGAGAGATGCTTTATCCGGTAGCACACCTATAAATTGCCAAATCGTAGCCATTAACCAGGAAGTCACATAAGTTTCAAGTTTTGTTTAACAGATGACACAACTATACACAATGTTAAAGTGTCCTTCTTTGATTTTATATTTATTTTTATAACTTAAGACATTGACAAATAGATGACACTTATTCAATTTTTAGACGGTTCTAATTATTGTTTGTTTACGTATCAGAATGTTTTAAAGAAATCATCTACTATTATTCCTTTCAATCAATCAATATTTGCCAACTAGGTCAAATCGAAAACAGCTTTGATAGTAACCTCTCATGAAACCCCACAGCAAGAATCGCTTAAAAATGTTTCTATTTCCTTTAATCGTAAAAATATATTGTAAGAATTTGAGTTGGTGTTGTTTGGAGTGTTTTCCATCTTCTGTCGGATTGTTTTCACAAAATAAGCTTTACAATTGAATATTGTATCATGCAGGAGGAATGAGGATAATGTTGGTAAAGATGAAATTAACGCAAGAATAGCTCATTAAACAGCTTAACTCTTATAAAGATTTTGAAAAATAAAACTGTCTGATCTTCCCGTGTGAGATTTATAAAAACCTGCCACAGAAAAAATATCTTTACTTCCGCACTCGTCACAGAGATGGCGCGACCAAATTGAACAAAAGAATTATGATTTTGCTTGACTTTAGGTGCTTTAGATTTGTGTATGAGTTTTGCTGATTTACAAGTGTTAAAACGAAACGGGTATCTGTTGAATTTTTAATTTTCTGTCCAGATTCATTTAATTTAAGTAACTTTTTGTTCTTTATAAAGGATATGACAATGCAATACAGTATGTAAGCGGATTAGATCAACAATTTGTGAATTGTACACTGAAAACTAGATAAAGTTTATTGAAGGTTTTCTCTGTGCTTAATTTTTATAGTTTGTGAGATTATCGATTTTTTTTTCGTTGAAAATGCAATGTTGCAAGAAAAGTCTAGTGTCTTGAAAATAACTTAATTCAGAAAAGTTAAACAAAAAGCGTAAATAATATAATTCTTTGGCTGACTAAATATATTCTATATGTCGTTCATCGAGTACCTAGAGAAAACTTTGTAAATTTTACTTAACACTGTTGATAGATATAAAATTTGATTGTCTTTCAGTTTTCAGGCACGATAAGGTTTCCCAATCTCCACTAGTTTCCTAAGTTATTTGCGCATTGTAGGTGAACTAAAGATGCAATTGCTTTTCTTACCATATGCGAGGACACCGTACAATTACACATCCTTCGAACACCTCCAGAATACGTAACATCACGTAACACCGCGAGTTGTACACCGTACTCCCACTCTTACCAACGTTTAAATAAACTCGCCAAGGAGCCGTAAACTTCAATCAACGGATCCAACGTTTCAGTGGCGCGTCTTTTCGAACGGAGAAAGTTCCCGCTCAATTTGAACGTGCGCGATTCCACACGGTGTCAGAATTTGAATAGCGCGATGCTTTTACAGCATTTCGGAAAAGTTTAGATTTGCTTTAATATAACGGAACGTGGTGGAGAAGCACCCGTAACTAATTTATCGAATTAAATACATAACTTCCGTAATATGGGTAGGAAGAAGTGGTACAAATGCAACTGCATCAGTTGTTTTCGGGCGAAATTAAAAGTGAATGAGGATACGCCTCAACATTTGCCGAAACCGAAAGAAGCCGGTAAGTTAATGAGTTCTGAAGATGTTTAATGTTTCTTTGCTGTATGAGATGTATGCTGTCAGAGGTTCTATTACTTATAACGTCGCTCGGTGTTGTGCGAGATCATTAATTGTTATCAATTGGGTTAATATATTGACCTTTTTAGCGCAAAAATTAATTAAGTTCAACGCGGCTTTTGATAGTTCTTTTATCTTTAATTATATTGTAGAAGAAGGTGAAAAAACACTTTCTCCATAGTCTATTTGATTTTATAAATAAAATTTTTATTGTCATTTTTCTCCTGTTAGACATTTCTGGTCAGTTCTGAATGTATCTCACATAGTACTGAATAATAATCGTAGAAATATTTCATTTATTATATACCCGAACATAAAATATGTTTTTCTAATCTTAGGATATAGATATAAAGGCTGGTCATACAATACAGACTTCCATAGCATCTTTACAAATTAAGTTAGCAATTTCATTTATATGCTGACTTATACTATGTTATAGGGTGAATCTCAGCAAAATATTTTTAGCAATGGCTAACTTCCGATTGCACCGGAAGTAGATACCAACTTTGTTATTTTAAATGGAACCGCCTGTATATTATTGCACTTTTGGATTTCTTATCAAATAATGTAAATGGCACTTTGTTAGGCATACATTGGATCAAAGTTGCATAGTTTCTGAATTACATGACGTTTTTAAGAAAAAAAATTACATTTGCAGCGTCTTCGAAATTTGCAAATTACTTAGAAACCACAAAAGTTAGAGAGATGCGGTTTTCATTTTTCGCTTAAGCATGAAAGAATACACTTTTTTTTTTATTCGAAAATTGTAGCGTTTAAATTACAAGGTTATTAAATAGAAATCTGTATTTTCGAACCTTAAAATCATGGATAACTTGATTTTTTTTAAATAGAACGGTATAGAATTTTTTCATAACTATATGTAAAATTTTCTTTTCTTTCGACTTTATACAGTTTATCGGTTTCGTAAACCCTAGTGATTTTGATATGTGAGGTTGGTCATGATTCTGTGGGTTCTTCTTACGAGCTATTCGTCAGTTTTATGTGTCCTTGGGGTTGGTGCATTGACTAATACGAATGTTCACATGATGGGAATTCGGCGGGAGATTTGAATTTTACTTATGTTTTTAAACCGACAAATATAAGTTCTTAGCCAGAATTAAGATAATAGAAATCTTTATAATAGTGTATCTTATTTAGTAAATGATTCTATTCACCTGAGAATATCTTTAGAAGATTTATTTCTTTGTTACTTTCTGGGCACTTATTGAAATAAATTAATTTCAGTTGTAATTTAGTTTTCTATTTAATTTAACGTATAGAAAAACATCACTAATTCATAACTATACAATCACATTAAAGATACTTAAATGTTAGATGCTATATTGAGTGTTATAAGGGGTATTGGCTAGGGCGATATATATCTTCCTATTCGTTAAGGGTAGACGTGAAACCGTTAGAGTGGGGCAGAATTACCATTCATATTCTCAGTAACTTTGAAATCTGGTTTATCTCTGAAGTTGTTGAGAGCATTACAGATGACTCTGGGTGGTGTTTAGTAAAATTAAACAGCTGTAAACCTAATAATATTTAATTGAGAATTTAAAAGATTTATTTACAAGTTTTTCATAGCAGTATGTTGTCTTTCCTGTCTTTCTTTTAATTCACCGAAAATAAATGCATATAAAACAGGTATTAAACGCATATGAACTACACCACTCTTCATAAGACAGGAGTGACATCTGTTGCTCCAGAAAGGAACTATGTGTTTCAGATTTGTTACCAACTTAACAACAGTAGGGTTTTACGTGTATTTAGTAGTAGTAGTATGTAGAAGTTTTTATTTAGGTATCTAGAATGCTATTTCACTTATTTTTGGAAATTTATTTAGGAAATAGAATAGGATTATTGAATTAATAACTGAAGCAGCATTGGTCCTATAAATCGTTTCTTTCTTTCTTTTTATTTTGCTCGTAAGCACTTTTTTTTGTTTTAAAGAATTTTTTACATTCATATTTTCATTTAGATAAAATGATGTATGCTTATCACCAAAAGGATTATTTCTAATAGCATATTTCGTAATTATTGCTGTCTCACTTCCTCCATTGCTCCATATCCTGTAGGATACTTATATCAAGCACACGGTAGATATAAACTGCACAAAATCTTAATATACATATAAGTATATTAGAAATTTTGTGCTCAACTTTCGAGATCACTTTAATATAAATTTCAAGTAAACATATTAAAATTGGAACATTAAATGTAATAATATTCTTGGTGTTGGAGTCATCGTAACAACAATGACTCATTCTTAACTGGATTATCGTATTGCAATAAATAGCCAACAAACGTAGGTAGTGATATCATGTTTAAAGGAAATCATTTAATCTCCTAAAAATTGTGCGATTATGGAATATTTCTTAGAAAAGTAGGCAGTAAATATAAATTGTTAAAATTGGTGATATAAAGATGAGTATGTATTTATCATGCTGTTATACACGCATAATCGATATTCCTACCATTTTCTCCATTGATGTAAATCATTTCAATTCTTTCTTGTAATGTTATAGCCTCCATTACTGTTCAAATATTTAACCCTAACTAATTTGTATTCGATTAATAATTAATAATCTGAATGGGAATCGGACAATGTGTAAGTATTCACAGCTTGTCAAGTACTGAATAAAGTACGGTTTTGTATCGTTGAATATCGTTCCAATTATGCGAATAAATAAATGTATCGAAGTGAAGGGGCATAGTTTCGAACACATGGCTTTTTGAAATGTTATTTAATGTTAAAATAAAGAAAACACAAAATCATGTTTGCTTGCTTCTCTTTTTTGTGTATTTTTTTTAGACGTTCACAATCGTGTTTTTTTGCGATTACAGCGCGATCTGTTACGAATCGAAAAAAAAGTTTCAAACAAAAACTACATACTTCATGGTGTAGATTCCGAATCTGCAATACAAAATGGGGGTTCCCATTTAAGATTTCAAAGTTGTCCCCCCTCCCACTCTGAGGGGGTGAGGTGGGGGATCGAGTTTGGCACCATTCAGTGAGCCCCCTACATTATAACAAATCTTATTAAGATCTTTTTTTGATTTGATGCAGTGTTTTAGAGATATTCCGTTGTCTCAAGATAGAAAACTCACCCAGTATATACAGAGTCCGTTTCCGTAAATTATTGGATTAATTCCATTACGTACTTGTGTCGCACACTCTGGCCTGCATTCGTTGAATAAGTGAGCTGTCGATCTTGCACACCTCCCATTCTTATAATACAACGTCATTAATCCCACACGTTCTTGGATAGAATAGACCATATTAATTTATTGTGAATTTACGATTAAACTAAAAGTAAATTCAACTAAAGAGCATTCCACTAAACAATGCAATACCGTACAAAATAAGTGTCTAAATCTGAAAACAGAAGCCAAAAAAGTGGAGAAAAAACGACATTAAAACTGATAAGTGAATGTCAGAAAAATAAGTATGAGTTATCTTGGTTGTTATATTGTTTGATTATAAAGAATATTTTCTTGGCTGGTTCGATATAATTTGAAATCGCTGCAAGAAGCTTATGTACAGCCAAAAAACACAAGTACGAAATTCAATATCCTCTTGATTGCTAGTCTAATTTTAGTATACCGGAACAACCGAGAGTAAATAGAGTTACTCGTGTTCTCAGTACATCTGCGTATGTTTGTGTTTCCCTTACGGCATTTCAAATTTAGACAGAAACCTATAATCGACTTGTGCAATAGTATATCGGGCTCGTTGATCGTATATTTACAATCGGAAAATTGAGAAACAAACAGTTCGTCTTTCAACTTATTACGTTGTGGGAAACTGAGTCAAAATTAATTTTTCATGGGATGAAATTTACATATCTAAGTATATTATACACTATAAAATAAAATTGGTCATATCATCACAGTTGTATATGTATGCTTATTTCACAAATGTTTAGCTTTTGTCTATATCAAAAAAAAAAAAAAATCCTAACTCATACCAATGCATTATATAGCTGTAAATAATTTATGTATTGGTGGAAGTTATTTAGGTGAATTCGGATTCTGTGTAGACTTCTTTTATGAGTACAAACACTGTTTATGTCTGCAGATTTATTTTTAAAAATAGCATGAATTCAGGGTGCTATAAATGTATTCCTGTATTCATTATTTTACTTGGTGATACGAATAAACCAAACATTTGTTGGTATATGTACTGACCATAGAGATGATAGAGTGCTGATATTGAACTCAAAACTGACATCAATTGAAATGCGCCATATTGGAAAGTAGGTAGTTTCTAAACTTACGATGAACTGGTAACATATACTTCATTCGTTCTCAGGTTTAATAAGAGAAAAAAAATTCTTTCAACGCCATGTTAAAATACGTAGGAAAAATCTAATACAAGTTTCATGAGATCTTCACGACTTGTCATAACAATCCAACATTGTATGTTGTCTTTAGGAGTAAATAATATACTGCAGTAGTTGTTGTATAATTTATTGATGATTAAATAATATTAGTTTACTTAATTCCTTCCTTATTGATTTTCCTTGTACTTTTCCTGTAAACTTCTCCGCTAAATTATGAAATTTAATTTTGTTATAAGACGATATTATGGTTTTACTTAAAATTGAAACATGAGTTTCTTCCAAAGGTGACATATCTAACAAATGATGGGATAAACTAGAAAAATTGTTTTGAGGAACATGACTTGATAGTAAATAAACAAAAGAAGTTTTGTTCTTGTGGAATCTTTTTTCCTGTCAAGACCATTACTTCCCGAATTCTTTTTTCGGTGAACTGGCAAATATATCGTACCTCCTTTGATGGGCAAATTAATTTACCTAAGAAATAGTGAAGAAACTTTAAAGAAATATATACATCATTTATTTACCTCTATCTTTTGTTTTCAGGAAAATCAAGTGATTCTAAATAAAAATATACTTTTTGGGATTTTCTTTGTTCCGGAATAACTCCCTCTTTAATTCCCACAATCTGTCCTGTTCTATCAAAATCCTTTTCGAGGATATGTAGTGAACAAACATATGCACGCTTACTTTTGCAGGGATTTATGGTACCCCCTGTAACAGTAATCCACACAACAATGTTTGGGCATTCTACAAAAAATTATTTCACATAGAAACACTAAGTATTATCATAATTTTAGAATATTTTTAAGCTATGGCATTATTCTGCAATTTACATATGAAAAGTTAGTTCTCCGTCATCTTTGCAACTATTGCTTTTGCAGGATTTTATACGACACGATGGCATCACTTTTCTTTAGAAAAAACTACCTGGATTAATTGTCATATAAGCCCAATTGTTAATGCTATAATATGCATACTTACACCACAGCCTTACACGTAAAACAAAAATATCGGGTGACTAATATATAATATTCGAAACAGTCCGTGAAAGAATAAAGCAAAGAAAGTAAATAAACAATCAAACTCCAAGGTTAGATAACATCAGTAACACTTGTCAACTTGCAATGGAAGAAAATAAACAATAAAACTTCAAGGTTAGATAACATCAGTAACACTTGTCAACTTGCGAAAAACTTAACGTGACTTAACGCAAATACTACCTAAAGAAAACTAACGTAAGCATGACGCTACATGAAACATGATGCATATAATGACGTCTGTGTTCCAAGATGTCCTTTAGTCTTTTGATGGTGCGCCGTAGCGATGCGCATACGGGTCAATGGCAGTCTATCAGGTCTGTGGTACTGACATGTAAAGAAAGAAGTTTTTTTAGATCGGATACTGTATTCTGTATAGGGTGCACAGCGATTATTGTTAGTTTTTTTCTTTTTACTTAAAGACATCGAAGCAAGAAATACTCACGTATATCCGCTCTCTAGACTCGGAAATGCAGCCCTTAGAATTTCGGTTGTGGCTTGTGCAGTATGCAAAGTTGCTCCGTCCTGTTGGAATCACATGTTCTCCAGCCCCAATTCGTCCAATCGATGAAGGAGAAAGTCGTCGAGCATGGCTCTATAGCGCTCGCCGTTCACAGAAGTCGTTTGGCCCGCGGCATTTTCGAAAAAATAAGGCCCGATGCCGCCTCCAGCGTAAACATCACACCATACAGTAACTTTGAGCGGGTGTAATGGCTCTTCGTGTATTATACGCGGACTTTCGGTGCCCCAGAAACGATAATTCTGCTTATTCACGTATCCACAGAGATGGAAGTGGGCTTCGTCGCTCATGACGATTTTCGATGAAAAGTTGTCTTCCTCATGGTCGTGATTCGGGATGGCTTGACCGTAGATTACACGCGCTTGGCGGTCAACGGCAGTTGATGCACTGTCTGCACTTTGTAAGGGAACATCTTCAAGTCTTTCACCAAAATTCTCTGTAAAGACCGCCGATTGATGTCCAATTGTGTCGTCTGGTCGATACTCTGGGGTCTTCTGCGACATCTTCAGCCACAACCGCGATATTCTCATCAGAACGGCTGCTCCGGTGCCGCCCAGACCTGACAGCATCTCGTGTTGTCTCGTACTCTTCTAGGCGAGCAGCTAAACGCCGTAGTGTTTGCCCAGTTGGTGTCGGACGACCGGGAAATTTACGTCTAAATTCACGCTGCGCTAACACCAACGGCGAATAATTACGCAAAAAAATCGAAACAATTATTGCGTGTTCTTGAGAAGTATAGCAATTCATGTCTTATTGACGTGTATTTTGTATCTCTTTACTTCACAAATGTCAAAGCAGAACTGACATTTACCGCCATTCGCAAAAATTATGGCATCTTCCGATAGGATGGTGACCTTTGCGCCACCTAGTGCATTTCAACATCTGTCAAACTGTTTGACAGTCGACAGTCGACAGATTTCTCGAGAGTAATTTTGCTATATCATTAGCTATACATTTGATATTCAAGAAACAGCGATATATACTGCACAAAATATGATACCATTTCACAAGTTACAACAAGACGTGGTAAAAATTGGAACGCTCCCAACCAACGCAACAAAAACGAAATCACAAAATAAAAAGGAAAAATCATGAAATCGATATCGACGCGATGGCCGGTAGAAAGTACAAACAAACGAACGCATTTACAAGTTTCGATATTTTAATAGTCCTTTGCGTAAATCCTGTACCGAGAAGCACGTGTCTATTTTCAATTATGCGTACGCGTTTTACTACCAGCGCATTGTTACGACTGCACGGCCACAAATAATGGGCTTATATTTATAAATATGAAACATATAGAAGCTTCAATTTCTGCTGGGAGTTAATTCTAATAGCACATATATGTGTAGGTAATATGTATATCGTCTACTCATTCAGCTTTTGATTTAGTTAAAATCGAGATGGAGATAGAGTCATGTTAATTAATTAATTGATGCTTCAAGCCATAGAGGTGCTAGATTCATGGTTCAGTTATATTCGTTGTTTTTACAACCTATTTTCTTTTCTAAGAATATTTCAGCAAACTTTTTTACTATCTACTATTCTCAAGAGGAAAAGCTTGCTTTCTATATATATATATCTGATCTACTCCGATGGTAGCTTGGTTTATGTCTTATTTTGCGTCACGTACTCACTATACAGATGTTATGCGCAGTTGTGCGGCTTTAGTGCATACATACTGGCGTTAAAATCAAGGCCGATCATCGCCGGTCGACCTACTTCCAATATAAAATGTTTATTTCAATTTTTCTCTTTGTGTACTACAGGTTTTTTTTTTAAGCTCGCCCGATTCTCATCGCTGATGTATAGAATGCGTTGCTGAACGGACGTGCGAGGGATATCATCGCTTAATTATAGAGAAATGGAATTGGGTAACAAGGTGATTATACCTTATGTTTACGTGTCGTTCCGTCTTGGAATAACTCCAAGAAGAAGTGAATCAGATGTTGACATCACTTTCATTTTTATCTACCTAATTAATTTGGTTTCGATTATGTATTTTGAAATGTTGATACGTGCAAATTGCAATTAATAGAATAATGTTAGGTTTCGCATGTGCAATGAGAAGACAATTGATGAAATCATAACTAGAAAATAGAGTATGAAAGAAAAAATATTTCATTCATTTGCTAGTGCTCTTTATAAAAATAAAACTGAAGTGTTTAAATTTTTAAAAAAAATCAAACAAGCGTCAGTTTTGCATCGAAGTAACACCTATTTAACGTCACTAGATACAAGTATCTTAAAGCCGAAGAAGGTCGGATCACAGTATGTAATCATTCATTGGACGTAGTTCCCCCGGGCCAATAGATGTCGCTCCAACGTTATGAAAAAACTGTTGGCGGTAGAATTCAAAAAGAGTTTTATATTTAATTTAATTATTATAAAAGAGAGAAAAAAAACGAAAACGCTTATTTATTGCTTATATTTACTAGACAATTTTTTACATTGTTGATATAATACAGATGATGTTTGTTGGCAGCGGTCTTAAATCCGTTTTCTTAATAATATTATTAGCCCCCTTAACATAATTAAATATAATTAATTTAATAAAACTTTTGCAAATCGTTCGTTGTATCCCTAAGAATGACAAAAAATTTAAAAATTAACATCTACTTGTTTTTCAACAGTAAACATTTTTTTGAGGTATATTTCTACTTGCACAATTTTCGTTGAATATGTAAATAACGATGTTATATGTTTGAATCATCGTCTTGACCAGTGATGGATTTACGCCTAGGCCTGTGAGGCCCGGGCCTAGGGCGGCATAATTTGAGGGGCGGCAAAAGTTTTGAAATGCCAAAATTTCAGAGGCGAATTTCCTTATATTTGCAAAAATCTTCAATTACATCTACAAATTTCAAAAATTTCTAAAAATCCAAGAGCAAGAACACAGTATATACCTTATGCAGTAGTTTCACTCCGGCAAATTGGTTGTTCCAAGTTGCAACTCACGCACGGAACGGCGCATGTAGGGACTCAGGACAACTTTGAACAGGCCCGGATTGGCCTAATATTGGGGAACGGATTAACGGCTTGTTTACAAACAAAGATACAACCTATAAAACCACCTGGATGGGACACATGCGCCACATTTTGTATTCTGTCGTTAGCATAGCTTTGTGTCTCTAGCAGAGTATTTACAAGTGTTCCATAATTAAAATTAACCGCCGTACTAAGTTTAGTTATACGTGAGTTTAATATTTTCGTCGTAGAATTTTTTCTAGCATATGGTATATAGATACTATCTTTAATTTTAATTTAATAATAATTGTTGTAGGTTAATATTTCTGCCTTTCATATTTACAGGTGTTTTGTGTATGTTTATTCATAGATTAAAGTTTACTTGATAGTTTTAATTTAGTGTGCATAGATAACTTATACAAATCAACATGAAGTGCTGGGTTCTCAACTGTAATAGGAGGTCTGCAGTAAGCAATGTCGTAGACGTTTTCGATTTAACTTTTTGCTTTTTATGACGCTTATTTACTGTGATTATATTCACCCCATGATAAGTATAAAAATACAAATAGACAAATCTAAAAATTGTTACAGCCGTGATAAATGGATTGCAGCTCTTGGTGAAGATATCCTAAAACCAAATGCGAAAGTGTGCGATATACATTTTACAGAATTCGATTTTAAAACAGGGCTTAGAAATAGATTGGAAAACGATGCGATCAGTAATGGATAGATGTATTCTGTAAACCGTACAAAAAAGAATTATGGAGAATTGCAAGAAAACCCAAGAGGTAAGTTAAACAATAATAAAAAACCTACTATGCGCCGTTCAGTGCGCGAGGTAAAATTTAGAACATCGAGATCAAAGGTGCCGACACGAAGTGAAACTACTGCTTAGGTATATACTGTGGCAACGTAGAAAACAAATCATCGCGCTTCGCGCTGTAGAAAAGTCACAGCCATCATTTTAGTTTTATGAATGCTCTTCATGTGTACTAGTCTCAAATTATTTTATTCTGTTTCCTAACACTGAAAAAAATAATTGATTGATAACTTTAAATTAGGCGCTGGTTTTTTTTATAATTTGTGGTAGTTTTGATTTAATTTTTGAATTAAATATGAGTGGCTATCGAAAAAAATTAAGTGGTGCAGAATATCGTAAAAGAAAAGCAGAAGAATCTACGAAAATAGATAATTTACTTAAAAAACTTCCAAAAATATCTAGTTTTATGACAAGCTCAAGTAAGTCTTCTAATAATGACCAACAACCATCATGTTCATCTGTCGTAAGTATCTTATTATAATTGCTAATACCTTTTTTTTTTATGTATAACATTAGTCGGGATAAACATTAAACAAATGCCAGTTGCTGAAATTGATTTTTTTTTCTAGCCGGACTTAGAAGAGATTTCAGAACAAGATATTGAAGAAATACAGTCACACCCTTCTCTATCACAAGATACGAAGGAGACGCCGTCAAATTTTTCTTCATCACAAGATATTGAAGAAATCCAGTCAACAACTGATATTTTAAAATTTAATACTGATCCCTTTTTATGGAATTTGAATGAAGAAACACGGGATTTCATAGCTATAAATGGTATACCACGAAATGATAATACTGACTTTAAAAATTCCAGAAATGTTTATAGTGATAAAATGAGGTATTGTTCCAAAAGTTTATTTCAACGTACTTTGAAAAACGGAGAAATTCAACGCCGTGAGTGGTTAATTTATTCAGAAACTAAAGGGTCTGTATTTTGTGTTCCATGCTTATTATTTGGTAGAAGTGGTGAAATGAATGCTTTTACTGGTGAAGGATTTCGTGACTGGAAAAACTCAAAAGCACGCATCGGAGCTCATGAAAATTCGGATTTTCATAAAACTAACGTTGGTCATTTTAAAGCTCGAGCAGTAGTTCACGGGCGTGTTGATCAACGTCTAATAAAACAACTCGATGAGGAAATAGCGTATTGGAAAAAAATTTTATACCGAGTAATTGCAATTATTAAATCACTAGCAATAAGAGGGTTGCCATTTCGAGGAAATTCAGAACGAATAGGAGATCTTCATAATGGGAATTTTTTAGGAACAGTAGAGCTTCTTGCTGAATTTGATCCATTTTTATCTGAACATTTAAAATTGTATGCGCACCCTGGTAGTGGAAATACGTCGTATTTATCTAAAACAATCTATGAAGAAATTATATTGATTCAGAATAAAGTACTACAACAAATTTCCAGTGAAGTGCAATCTGCTAAGTATTTTGGTATAATTGTAGATTCTACGCCTGATATTGCACATGTCGATCAACTTACTATAATTATCAGATATGTACGTGATAACTGTGAAGTTGTTGAAAGGTTTCTAGAATTTCTACCAAATATCGGCCATAAAGCTAAAGATATTGAGGATGCTTTGTTAAAATCTCTAGAAAATAATGGTTTGGACATAATGAACTGTCGTGGTCAATCTTATGATAATGCAAGCAATATGTCAGGTATATATTCAGGCCTTCAGACACGAATCAAAACAATTAATCCTTTAGCAGATTACGTTCCTTGTGCCGCCCACTCTTTAAATTTGGTAGGATCATGTGCAGTTGAATCGGTAACAGAAGCAGTCGACTTCTTTTCTACTTTGCAAGAACTATACAATTTTTTTACTATCTCTACACATCGTTGGGAGATCTTGGTGCAGCGTACAAATTTAAGAGTTAAGAGTCTTTCTCAAACTCGTTGGTCTGCTCGACATGATGCATGCTACGCATTAGAAAAAGAGTGGTCTGCAATAATTGATGCACTGGAATTTATTGCCGAAAGCAGAGATGAGAAACCGACTACGCGATCTGAAGCTAGGGGATTGCAGCGAAAATTACAGCATTTAGAAACAGCAATCCTAGTCATTGTTTGGAATGTAATTTTAGATCGTTTTAATGCTGGTAGTAAGAAGCTTCAACAATCTCAAGCTGATTTATCATCCGTTGTTCAGATCTATAGTTCTTTGGCTCTATTTCCTCAAAACATGAGAAACAGACAGTTTTCTGAATATGAAGAAAAAGCCAAAGCACTATCTGGAGTTCACGATTATTATCGTTATGATACTCGTCGCAAAAAAACCAGAACAATTCAGCCAGATGAGTCACGGGCAAATGAAAGAACACCTTTTTCTGGACAAGAAAATTTTCGTACAAATGTTTATTATTCTATTCTAGACACTCTGAGTGTACAATTGGCCGGGCGTAAAAGTGCATATGATAAGCTTTACGAAAATTTCAATTTTTTGGATGATTTATCTGAAATAGATACAAACGAATTGAAAAATCTTGCCAATAAACTAGTCAGTAAGTATCCTGACGATTTGGAAGAGACGTTAGGCAATGAATGTATTCATTTGCATTTTCAACTCAAAGATTCCTTAGCAAATACGGATGATGTCCGCTCTGCACAAAAAATATGCAATGTATTGCATTCACGGAGTCTTCGAGACGTTTATCCGAATGTGGACATTGCTCTCCGTATTTTTTTGAGTATTCCGGCTACAAATTGTTCAGGAGAAAGATCTTTTTCCACTCTAAAAAGAGTAAAAACCTATTTACGCGCAAGCATGGGCCAAGATAGGCTTAATGCTCTTGCATTATTGTCTATTGAAGCTCAACTAGTCCAAGAAATTAATTATGATGATATAATCGACGTTTTTGCGCGAACCAAAGCCAGGAAAAAAAAATTTTCAAATTGATTAATATTAAAAAAAATATTTATTATTCATCTGTCTGAAGTTTATAACATATTTATCTGTAATGTTTGTTAGTTATATTTAAAAAACTATATTTCAATAAATAAAGTTATTTTAAAATAAAAATATTGGATCAAAATTAATGAAATTCACTTTATCAAAAAGGGCGGCGCATCGAACGGGGCCTAAGGCGGCAGCAAGCCTAAATCCGTCACTGGTCTTGACAAATCATTTATTATGACACTGTAACTTCTGCCTTCTTGCTCTGTCATAATCTTTCGATTTAATAAAATCCTCGTGGTAATCGCTGTATTCTGATCGCTTTAAAATGTTGTAACGACACACATCGTACTTTTTGAGAGACGAAGTAATGTTATCGAAGTTATATTTTATTCTTCATTACTTACGAAAAAATAAAGATGAGAATAATAAAAGAAACGTCTAAAATGCAAAAAACAAATAAAAACAATGTAGCACAAAACACGATTAACACTGTATGACGGATATTTGCCTTGACATGAACATAGCTTCCAGCCAACGTCTCGCGCATACGCCTAACGGCATCTATTGGCCCGGTGGAATTGAGTCGCCATGACAGTTTCAGCTTCTCCAATGAATATTACATACTGTGGGTCGGGCAACGAAGTTTTGAGAGTTTCCTTTGTCCAGTGAATGGAACCACAGTTGTTTTTCTAGATTTTAAACTTTCCGCAGACCATGATGGTGATATCATCTGCATAGCCCTGTGCGTGGAAACCCGCCGTCAGTAGATCAGCAAGCAAGCCATCCACCACAAGGCACAATGGCAAGGGTGACAGCACTCCACCCTGTGGGCAGCTAGTTGCCACGGTTGCCTTTACACTGCAGAGGTTCTGCGATCCATGAACCGCCCTGCTTCTTATAATGGGGCCAACCCATCTCCCCACAGTTGGCTCAACTCTCCATTTTTGTAGCGCCCTCTCCATCGACTGAAAGAACGCCCTGTCGAAGGGGCCCTCGATGTTCAGAATAGTAGCTAGTACAATTTCTTTGTTACTGAAGGCAATTTCTGCTCGTCGAGCAAGCTCATGGATGGCCTGCTCACACGATTTTCCTATTTGATAGGCATATTGGTTTTCTTGTAGAGACAATCTTGCCAGAGCCGAATCCCTTAGGTGCCTATCAATTATATTCTTCAGGGTTTTGAGAAGAAATGAGATGGGACTGATGGGCCGGTACGACTTCGCTTCCGTATAGGATAGTTTGCCCTCCTTGGGAATGAAGACCACCCTGGCCTTTCTCCAGCTATTGGGCGTGTATCCCATAGTTAAAGTCGCTCTTAGCATGGTATATAGGACTGGGGAAAGCGGTTCATTAGAAATACATGATTTTCACTTTTCCAGGCTGTAAAGAGCACTTTTGAAGAAATGAAGGATTTTGAGAAAGTTTCATATTTAACTCACACATTGACACAATTGCAGAAAAATTCGAAAATCGATTTAGGAAACATTCTAGTTTTTACTCAACTATACACTTACAATTTCTGCCGAGAACGTAAGCAGAGCACACCTTCAACTGGAATTGTGTGATTTGCAATCAGATCCTTTTTATCAGAGAAGAACCGAAATACGACTAGACTTTTTTAGGTTAGTTCTAGGACAATGTTACCCCAACTTGCAAAACTTAAACCTTATAACGGGTTCAAAGCTGGGAAGCACGCATCTTTGTGAAAACAGCTAATTCCAACATTAAATTTACGAAGTCAAGATATAGGTGTGCCCTGTCTGATAAGTCACTTACTCAGTTGCTTCGTTTGTCAATGACAAATACTAATATTGATACACTGGTGAGCGAAAATCAACATCCCCAGACTTCCCACAATTTTTTTTTTGTATAGGTATTTATTATTATTTTTTTTAAAAAAATTAAAATAGTTACACAAGCAAATACGTTTTTTTCGTTGTGTATTACAAATCACTGATAAAGTTGCATACTAACTATTTTATGATGCAGCGCTCAGACCGCAATTTTATTTATTATAGCGGCCCTTAAACCACTTAAAGTTGGACAGCCCTAATCTAGATAGATCACAGAATGTAGAGGATTTAACAAAATCGAATACTTTACAAAATGCGTGAGAATAAGCCCAGAAGCATTCGCAATGTACTAGAAGAATGTAAACATGGGTTTGCTTGTTGTCAAGAAGCATATGGATGGCATTTCGAACATTTAATCTAATATTAATATTATTTTTATTTGCTTTCTTAATTTTTTGTAAGGTATTTGCATTTTGATGTCATTTAGAGATTTTTTTTAATCTACTAAAACCAACAAAACATAAATTGGAGTTGTTACTAAAAAAAATACAATGATGTCATAACTCATACATAATTTAATGTAAAAATTAATGTCACATGTGGAGAAGATTCTTTGAAAACATAAAAATCTGAGTATTTTTTCGAAAAATTAATTCTTGGTTTTAAGGAATTTGTTGCATAATTTAGGCGCGCACTGTATAAACGACAAATTAAAAAATACCCAAGCATTTTTCGAAGAGAAGGTTCACTGCATAACATATGCTATCATAATTTATGAATGTCGTTAACAAGTGGTTATTTGACTCATTATGGTAAATATGTTGTTGCGCATATCGGACCAATAACAAAGGTAGGTTATGTATTGTAAAGAAAACCGCACATTATTTAGTTTAACACTATTTTTACATGGCAATAAAAATAGGTTATACAAAAATTTTCGTAAAAACATTTCAATGATGTATACATTTGTATGTTAGTATATATCTACATACTACATGTATTAAAAAAAATTATGAATGTGTGTATAGGTGTGACTAAAAGTGTTTTGTATTGGTTAAGCGTGAAGGAATGTTTTCTGAGTATTGCACATGCTTATTGACTATTTACACAAACACAAACACACCCAGGCTTGAACTATATATGTATGTACAAAGATAATAGTGGTAATAAAGTGGTAACAAACAAGATTTATAAGCTTCTAACTAAATTAATAAATACTATTGATGTTTTGCAATTTTCAAATTTGCCTTCAATTTTTTTTTTAAGTTTTTAAAGTTAATATACCTAGATTGTAAATAAAATAACGTCCTATTTTTAGTATGAAATATATACGATGGAATATAACCTTCTAAGGTTAATGATTCATTTTTTGGCCATCGCCAATATGATTTAAAAAGAAATAGCACATTAATTAGAAATGATTAGACACTAAAGGAATGCCTACTACCTAATGTGCTAATAGGTATGTATATCGAAAGGTCAAGATTTCAAGGTCAAAATTTTAGAATGTATTAAACATAAGGCATTAATAGAAAGTGAATAATGACATGACAATACAAAGAAGAAGAAAAAAACATTCTGGAAAACAGCTGACTTTATTCGTCAATTATGTTTGCCAAAAGCTTCCGCGTATCCAAGTCTCGATTAGCGTGTGACGCCGGCACTTCTTTGTGCCAGAAAGGGGTCATTGTTAAATTGGATGAGCAGCGTGTTATATTTGTTTAAGGCAATCAACACAAAATTACCAGCGGTAGGTGTTTTATGATCCACCATCTTGCGATTTCGTCAGGTTAGTTCTTCTTGGCCGATGATATCATATCATGCAGTAAACAAGGACCATTTGATTGTAAATGTAATGCGAGACAGATTATTACTAAACAGGATAAATGTTCCCAGCATTGAAGTAGGCTTGAAGGAAAGAGATGCACTAGTCTTATTAACATACTTTGGGTATGAGGTAATTTAACAACAGACGATTGTGCTACTCGTTACTTCGTGTTAGATATATCCGTATTTAAATCTTAAGATATGTAAAGCAGCTTGTCTTGATTAAATTTGTTTCAAGCGATAGTCGTGAATGAAAAGGAAATTACTTACTTCATTTGAATTCCTATGGTTTGCATAACGATGACGCATTTTTTGCCATGAGCAGTTCAATGTCAAATTTTCTTACTGTCGCGAATGAATTTGGTAACGATGTACACTAACGGACACCCAAAATGTCCGGTCTAATGCGTAGTCTAAACGCAGCGAGCTGTTCGGGTGCGTTCGGAAGTTTACCAGCACCCGCGCCTTCCCCTTGCCTTGCGACTATTCCGTTCTTCTGTGAATTACCCATATTTATGTATTATATTTGCTTTGTAGCGGTTTAGAAAGATATGCGGGTGAAGTTCATTGCGCTATTTCGCATACAACTTTAGCACAATTTATACTTTTTCCTTGTTTTAATAACTAGTCATGGGCAGAAGGTTAGGCCAAAGTGATTGAAAAGTTGAAACGCGAAAAGTATATTGTGAGTTTGGCAAATACGGATATGTCAGTTAGAAATAGCTAATGTTTATTTAATGCATTCGTTTAAAACTTGGTTAATTGTTGTTTACTTCTGCGGTGGTATAATTCTTATAATGTTTATGAAATCCCAATAAATTGTTCAAATATAGTATTACATTTAAGCAATATGATTAGGGGTTGCAATACCGACCTGCTTTACCAAAACCAATAATATTGAACTAACATGAATACCGGTATTTTGGTATATTCTGTATTTAAAATATTAAGACAAAATGTTATACGCTTCTTCTTATCGGCTTTTTATTGTAATAACAAGTTTTTGTCGGCATTACCGCCAACTCCAGGTATCTGATTGTGACTCATGAAATTTTTTGTATATTGAATACAGGTTTCGTAATCTGTATCGGCTTTATTTTGCACAAATGTGGAAAGACAGTTTTTGTTCTGACGTCTACCGTCGGCAACCTTTGTCCAATATATTATTATTATTGTATTAATATTAAATCTGTTAACATTCTTGATATTAAGAAGTAAAACATAGGTCTGTAGTTTCGGTCAAAGCCCGGAGTAACATCTAAATGTGTTTGTTTTTTGTTAATTTCAGCGTTACAGGGTGAAATAACAACAAAGAATAAAACTATCACTAAAATTGAAAAGGAGAGAACATAATTGATTTCTTTATTTAATTTCAACATTAACAAAAAAAAAAAATTCTTTCTGACATACATAAAGCCATCTCAAGAGATCTTACGACGGGGATTTTTCATACATCCACATATATAAAACGTAAATAGTTGCTTGGTAGTAATATAATTACTGACATATGAGAAATTAGGTACGAAAGAAATCTTCGATCCCCTTTGTGCTTATTTCACATCAAATTCGTCGTCGTTCAAGGTTTCGATGTTTTGATGTTCGGTGCACGACTACCTGCAATATTACATAATCCATCTCGCAGGCGCGCGGGCATCGGCCTTGGGAATTGTCGCTTCGTTACCGAAAATCGTGAAAAATCGAAATTTCGGAAAAGATTTACACGTTTACCCCTATAGGCCCAGCGGGCCTATTATTTATTATTTTTGTTGTAGTTTAATGTAAAATATACTTTATTTCATTATTAGTTTGACTTATTTTTATTCACCTTGAATTTCTTAAGAAATAAAATCCGTTAAAATTGTAATACATCAACACGTTCCTTTTTCCCCTCTAATTAATATTTTGCAGAAAGTTTAAATATTTTTCTATACCAAAATGCTTTACAACTGATTCAAGTTTAATTATAATTTCCGTAATATTACTGAAAACAAAAATCCCAATTCAAATCAGAAACAAATATACATTTTTTATTTCAATAATAAATTTTAAAATTTGAATTATTAAAATAACCTTGATAATTCTGCTGAACTATAATGAAAAGAACGTCTGAATGCTAAACAAGATAAAAGATAAGTGACTAAACGTTTATCATCCTTAAAAACATAACATCACATTTTCACCAAGAGAATACGTGGTTCCCTTCAAGACATCTACTTTCCTTCCGGGAGCCTACTAAAATTCGCATAAGCGAATAACCGGCTGCCGCTGCATTGGGAAAGAGCGTGACGAGTGAGAGGGTGTTTTGCTCCCGAGTATATCCGAACGGACCATTGTGCTTACACTGTGGCTAAGACCGGACATTTTGGGTGTCCGTGAGTGTAGTTCATATTTCACTCTTGAATACTAAATAAATAAGTCTGGGTGCTTTCTTTTTACATAGTATGCAGTTAAGGTCTGAATTAAACATTCCTATCCTGTGTGGATGTTCCTTTCTTGTTGAATGTCCCGACATGAACCCCAGGATTATCCGTATAGCTGATTCCTACTTAAAAGTAATACTTCTTTTAGCTCTCCTCTGGCATGGCTTGTCTTTAAATTGCTGCCATGTTTATGCACCCAACAGTTCCCCTGTTTTTCTTCGATCCAGTCTTCTATATGGTTTCAGACCGTGCTAATCCTTATTGTCATTCTTGGAGTTCTGCACCTCGACGAGCGAGTTGCTTCATGTTTTCATTGATCTAGATCTCTTGGTGGCCTCCAGTTTTCATAGTTCTTCGAGATTTGGTTTTTCTTAGCTCAACAGTTATTTTAATAGTTTACTTTTAATACAATAGAATTATTTATAATAGCATAGTATTTAAATGTTCTCCATTATCCTTTCAGATGAAACAGACCTTCCCTATATCGACGCAGATAAAGATGCAGACATCCTAATAGTCAGAGAAATAGACGCTTGCGTCAAGGACAATGGGCAAACCCACCACACCGCCAAATACGAACTGATGTCCAGAGCTGTAGATCCTCAACTTGTTGTGCGAAGAGGACAACCCTTCAAAATCATCTTGGCTTTAAGCAGACCATACAAGGAGGATATGGATGGAATATCTTTCATCTTCTTCGTAGATGGTAAAGACTTCATATTCACAATGTCGTAATTTCTCTACGATTCTGTTGCAGACGAGCAAAAACCTAGCAGCGGGCAAGGTACTCTAATAGCCATTCCACTATCGAAGAAACCCGAGCCGAAATCACTCGAGTGGTCCGCCGTCTTGGACAAGGTGGACGAGGCTTCCCTGACGGTTTTGATAACCCCAGCTCACGATTGCATCGTCGCGAAATGGCGTTTGGAAGTGGACACTAAAGTAATCAACGATGGCGCTTACAGATATAGTTGGGATACCAAATTGTATGTCATATTCAATCCGTTTTACAAACGCGATCAAACCTATATTAGAAACGATGAATGGCGCGAGGAGACAGTGTTGAATGACGTTGGGCTCATTTGGAGAGGCACCTACAACACTTTGAGACCCACCATTTGGAAATATGCCCAATTCGATGAAGATATTCTGGATTGCGTCCTGTATCTTATTAGCGAGGTTGGGAAAATGTGTGGAAACGCCAGAGGTGATCCGATACAGATAACTAGAGTCTTGGCAGCTGCCGTGAATAACATAGACGACGAGGGTGTGCTTATGGGCAATTGGTCCAATAATTATTCTGGTGGTACTGCTCCGACAAAATGGATTGGGAGCGCTGAGATTTTGCAAAAATATTATAAGAAGAAAAAACCGGTGAAATATGCGCAATGTTGGGTTTTCGCTGGAGTTTTGACAACAGGTAAGTTTGTGCATTTGCTAGATTATTTCTTGTTGACGTCTGGGATAATTTGGTCTTTATTACCAACTTTATGGTGTTCACAATGTTTCTTTCTCTTTTTTTTTTTCTTGAAGTAAACCCGAAGAAAAAAGTCTAGCTGAGTTAAATCGCTCGATATGGGAGGCCAGTTGTCTATGTCCATATTAATGTATTTAGTTAATTTCTTCTTTTTTTTTGGAAACAAGGCTGGAGAAAGAAAAGAGTTAAATTTTATAAAACTTTCCGACTTTATTAATAGTCCTTTTTCAATTAATTTTTTTTTATGTAAAGAAAAGTACAAATTAGCTAAATACATTAAAAAAAAAATACAGCCTAAATAAGTTTAAACTTAACCGTTGTATGTCCATATCGTCTAATATAAACCAAAGAAAGTCAGTTAGTATTCTGCGGTAGCGATCTCCATTAACTGCGATCCTAGCACCATTATCATTCTTAAAAATGTAATGTCCCATGACTCCGCGTATTTAAAACCACACTAAACAGTAACTCGTTAGAAAAAAAAAGGTTTCTCGACTATTGTTCTTGGATTTTCGGAACACCAGATGCAATAGTTCTGTCTATTGACGAACCTACTGAGAAGGAAGTGGACTCCGCATCCGTTTTGACAAGCTCGGAATTGTTAATGATCATCCAATTCTTTTCAATTTCTATGTCAGCTGCACTTTATAAGATTTAGGCTGTGAATGTTTGGGATAAAGATGCAAAATTTCTAGAGACAGCAAGTTCGAACTGGCAATTTTACATTAGTAATTTGGCCATTTTGCCCAAATTAGTTTTGCAATGGCTTTCTGAGAAAGCGATTCATACCGACAAAAAACACTAGAAATTTTGCGAACTGTCTGGGCGAAATTAATTATCTATAATGAATTTTCACTATTTCTAAACGTTGTTGGAGCGTATATTGTGCGTTTTTCTTAAATCTCATACTTTTTATTGACCATAAACGTAAAAGATTCAAGGCTTGGTATTTAACAATAAAAAATGCCACGAAATTTAAATTGGGAAGTGTTAATGTGCATGTGAGCCATTTGAAATGTATATTTTTCGCCTTCGAAGGGTGCCCAACACAGAATTGTAACTTGCAGAAATTAGGCCAAGCATTGCCTTCAGACATAATGGAATCATTCTAGTTTATGCATCTTCATACCCTTTGCATTTTAATTTTTTGTACGCGTTTATTGAATGTCAAGACAAAATGCCTGGGTAGACATATTTTTTTTCTGAAAACTCTCAAAAGCAATGCACTTCAAACGATTCAATTCAAACATTCTTAAAGTTGTGATTGAGATCTCTTGCTTCAGGAACAACGATTTGGAATCATACAATCTTGATCTGAATCCACAAATTTATGTAAATATCTTTCAGAAAATGGAAACCTCCATATATTTTGTTTTCAATGATAAAAAGAGAGAAATTTCTGATTTAATAATACTAAAATATCGTCTATTTACGTTAAAATTAATAAATAACAGCTTAAACAGAGACAGAAAATCAATTTACTGCGTTAGATGACGCGATAAGCCGATTGCATTGCAATGAAACATTTCTCAAGCCATCAGCCTCTAAATATAAACATTACGGCATCGATTGTATAAACATTTGAAGAGCAAAAGAAAATAATGACTATGAAAGTGTTAACTCTTCTAAATGTTGATGAACGTTACTGGACAAGGTCGTCTCCGAAAAATAGAAACCAGTTATCGCTACCTAGCTACAGTCCTGTGCTAGACACCGATGCAGTCACTTCGAACATGGTGTATCAACGCATAACATTACCTTATTTATTATTGTATCGGAAAGTATTGCGTATAGCACTTCTATTATTATTAGTCGTTGAAATGAATTAGCCATTCAGTATGCCCACTCAACAATAGGTCTAACTACCAATATGCAAAATACTACGTGCTGCTGCAAGCGAGTGTTTTTGCATGCAGTACGCCTATCTGATTCCATAGACATTGGATGTAATGAATTGCAAATAGTGGAAGTGATAATATGCAAGGCTTCTCTTATTTTTGTATTTATCGTATAATATGTTTGTAGTAATGGGTAGAGAACGTATGATCGCTTTAAGCATGTTAACGTTTGCATTAATTGATTGTGACAAGGAATGATTGTATTGATTAAAGACCGGATTATATGCAAAGAAAAATTGAAATATATGCGTGAATTTTTCAGGAAATATGCATAAATTTGGGCCATATACGCAAAAGAAATTGCGGTATATGCAAAAATTTTACCTAAAATAAATAAAAGCAGAAATCTAAACATGAACTTTATTCACAAACATTTTTTACCAGTGGCGGTTCGTGACGTTTTGTGAAAGGGAGGCTATTGTAGCCTAAGTAACCCTTCTCGGTCAATAACTTATATTTTTATAGTTATTATTGTAGCACTGTAGGTGTAGAATAAAAATTGAAAAAAAAATAGATTAAAATAAAATATAATTTATTGTCTAGCAAGAACCACGTAGAAGTGAGAGTGAAATCTTGCCTGGATAGGAAAATAGATAAGGTAATAGGTAAAAAGGTAATAAAAACTTAAAAAATAAACTCTAAAAACAATAACAAACCCTTAGCAAACTAACAATAAATAAAATAAAATTCTGCAATAAAGAAATAGGAAGGTAATAAAAACTTTAACTAAACTCTAATAAACGTAATGATATACCAAAAATAAACTCTAAAAATTATAACAAACCCTTATCAAACCAATATTTTTCAAAATGTAAAAGAAATAGTCTAAGTATTGAAAATGTAACCTCGGTTTGTTAAAAAATCAATGTAAAAGTTTCTAATAAAAAGCAAAATTTTTCGTTGGTTAAATAATTTTTTAATCCTACTGCCTCTCTTATATAGTCTGTGCATCATTCTGAAATCATCGCTATTGATTATAAAGTCAAAAACTTCAATTAATTTTGTTTTATGCAATTGAACCGTAAATACTGCACGCAATTTAAATTCCACGTTGTATTAAAGTTACTTTTACACGTTTACACGTTTTACGACCGATAACGCAACATGCCGATCGGGTAGGATCTCAAAGCGGCGGCAAGCCTCCAACCATAAGTATTCGCCGTATAAAGTGCACGTGCACTTACGGAGACACATTGCTTTCAGCCATGGCATTAATCATTGGTGCGGAGGCAAATCTGTGGCTAGCCTCCTCGCTTGCTATTATAATGCGTACAGTAACATTTCGCGCATTATTGGAAATTTGTTTGCATTTTTAAATTAAGTAATGAATAAATATACTATTGATTATATATTTTTTGGGAAAATTGCTTTATTTTAGTATATAACCGATGCTTAAACATTATTTTAATATATAATAAACGCTACTTATTTTATTAAAAATAATAGGGGAGGCTTAGCCTCCGTAGTCTCCCCTGACGAGCCGCCACTAATCTACAGACGTAATCGGTGCATTTTCAAACTTTGCAATTTATTCTAACTAAAATTTAAGTCAAAATCATTTACTGTTCCACTTTTAAAAATTTTATTAATTTTGTTCACTTTTAAATACCCCTCATTTTTAATTATTACTTTTTTTTTATCCCTATTTAATTTGACATTGGTCCCTATTTAATTTTACTTATTTTCAGCTTGTAGGGCAATTGGTATCCCATCCAGAATAGTCACCAATTACTCTTCAGCGCACGACACGCACTGCTCCCTCACCATCGACTATTTCATGGATTCGGAGGGTTGCGGCATGGAAGATCTAAACTCGGACTCCATATGGACCTTCCACGTCTGGAACGAGGTGTGGATGAAGCGTCCGGATCTCTCAGCGAAGAGCGAGGAGTACGACGGTTGGCAAGCGATCGACGCGACCCCACAAGAACCCAGCGATAAGATGTACCGTTGCGGACCCGCTTCCGTCGAGGCTTGCAAGCAAGGGGAGGTGCTCAGACCGTACGATACTTCCTTCGTGTTCGCGGAAGTCAACGCGGATAAGGTAAGCGCGAATCGCTGCATACTGCATTTTTTTGTACGTGATGTGAGTGGGTTTCCTGATCGTTTAAATACCTACGCTAATACCGTGTGTACGTGACGGTATGCTACGACCTGTTTGCTTGTTGTAGTGATTATGCATGTTCAAGTTTGTAGCGCGTGTTAATTGATTACCATGAATATAATTCTAGGTGTATTGGCGCTATGATGGGAAGAACCAACCGTTGAAATTACTAGGGAAGGATATCCAAGGTATTGGTAAACTTATCTGCACTAAAGCAGCAGGGAAATTCGAACGCGAAGACATAACTGATAACTACAAACACACTGAGAAGTCTAAAGAGGAGAGAGTCACAATGCTTAAAGCCCTTAAACAATCCGAGAGCGTTTTTTCCCGTTATTACATCAACGAAGATTTCAGCGACATAAATTTCAAACTACGCCTTCAAAACTCAATCCAAATTGGAGACCCCTTTACCGTAGTGGTCGAAATGAAAAACCGCAGCAGAACCAAAGATTACAACGTAAACATCACCCTCAGAGTCGAATCCATCTCTTACACCGGTAAAGTTAAAGATCTCGTCAAAAAGGACGACTATAAAGTCACTGTAAAGATGGAATCTCTACACGAAGTCAAAATGGATGTCAAATACGAAGAGTACGCTAAGAAATTGACGGATCAGGGGGCATTCGTTATGTCCTGCATGGCTAGCGTCGAAGATACCAAATTCGATTACTTCACCCAGAGCGATTTTAAGGTCACCAAACCGAATATCAAAATTACTTTACCGGAGCAAGTGATTCAAGGTCAAGAGGTGTTGGCCGACCTGGAATTAGAAAATCCATTACCTGTACCTTTGAAGAAAGGCGAATTTCTCATCGACGCTCCGGGTAGAAAACAATTAACGATCAAGATCAAAGCTGCCGTTCTCGATAAACAGAAAGCGGTGGCGCAATTCAAATTTACTCCGCCAGATGCCGGTAAACAAATTCTCGCTGCCAAGTTCACATCGAAGGAACTAAGCGATGTCGATGGCTTTATAAATTTCATCGTCAATCAGAAGATGGAAGAAAATGGAGCTTAATAGACTGCCATAATTTTATTTAATAAGGAGAAAAGTCAAGTATTATTAAATATTTATTTATTCCCATGTTATTTATAAATTTATATATATATACAAATACGAAGTTTATATGCAAAAATGTTCAAATTGACTAATTATATATTTTATAATATTATTGTGCTTAAAATATAGTCTTCAGTTATCAATTTACATTTTTATATATGTTTTAGGTAAATATACCAATGATTTTTATTTGTAATATCGCTGTATAATTTTTATTTTATCATAGACTGTATTTGTTGTAAAAATATTAAATGGTTCTATTTACTAAAACAATGTTTTCATTATGATTTATTTGATGTTATTTAAATTTGGTAATATTTAATTTAATAATAATTATATTATTTATTTAACATGTACGTGGCGCCATCTCCGTGTAACTAGGAGTACATAAACTATAATGTCGGTATAATAGAAAGTTTCAACTGTAATTGACCACCTAAATGATAGTATTGGAGCCCACAGGCGATAGATGGCAGCGTAAGTCCATGTATCAACAACATTTCTATGATATTAAACAAAAATTCATGAATATTATTGACATTTTAATACTCAAATTCCAGAAATACTTATTATAATTCCTATTTTGGAAATATTTAATATAACGTTTTTTAACAACGATTGACGATGGTTTCCTTTTTTACCAAACTTAACTCTCACTAATTACAAACGAAATAAATGGGAGGGATAAATTGTTAGGGTGTCAAATGATCCGCGATCGCTTAAGTGTATATATCATAAAGCTTATCTGCCGGTGACTGTTTATCTTTTTAATCGCTACGTCTTGGCATGGTTTTTATGTATAGTTAGGGAGCCTTATTATATAAGGCTTCCGAGATTGTGAGAAAGAAATATATATTTACAAATCGTTCGTAAGAGAAATCAGGCTCGTAGCAGCGGTCAAATTTGTAAGTATACGTTTGCGTCCTGTACAATAATTGTTGATACAATCTGATCACGTGAACGCGAGAATATTGCTCGTGACGCTTTGGGATGATTTATAAGTATTATGGAATTCTCGAATAAAATAAATTAAATGAAAGCTAAAGAGGTGGACGTTTATGTTTTATATAATTTATGAGAGATTATTTGTATCACATTGTTGCCAAATATGCATATGTCTTAACTAGAAATATTTCTCATACAATTTTATTGGAATTACTGTTATGTGTTGTGTATGTAACATAGGTATGTCAATCAACGAGGAACATAACCTATAATTTTTCGAATTGGTTGATAGATATCTATCTAAATATAGACAACTTTTATTTCTACAAGTATAATGTAAGCATACAGAAAAATAAGTTAAAATACAAAAACCAAAAAGTCTATCACGCAAACTGTGTAAGTGTTGGTTTGATGATAAGGAACTCTGCAATGGCATAACGACGCATATTTCGTAAAGTATTTCTTTAGAACAGATTTAAATTGTTTTAATGGCAATGATCTGATATTTTCTAATGAATTAAAGAATTTAGCAGATTGAAATTTACCGTTGCGTTGTGGATATTCTATGGTAGCGTTTCTTTAAATTAGTATTAAATTTCGTTGAGTAACTATGTAAATCTGATTGGAATATCCCGCCATGTAATTTGTTTTTTTTTTCTTGAAAAGAAAAAAAGGCAAAAGAATAAAACCTCACAATCGTGCTCCTGAGAGTATTTTATCCAACATAAATTCAGACAGTGGTTTTTAATTGAAGAGAGAGAGAAAGCATAAATTTAAGGTTTTTTGAATAGGTATTTTAATTTTCTGGAATAATGTGAGTATAGCTGGTATGTTGTTATACAGGTGTCCCGCCGAAGTCTGGCTCTTTGATTACAGCTCTATTTGTCATTTTAGAAAGAAACTATCTCTACAAAATTTTCATATTAAACATTTATGATGGCAAACGGTGAATTTTAGAGATTTTGCGAGAATTAATGAATTTGATTGAATTCAATGATTTTCAAGTCAGCTTAGTATTTAAACGCTGTACAATTGAATTTATTACATACGCTTTCCTTTCCCTTAATTTAATTTAACTTACTTTAGTATTCTCCAACATATCTGGTAACTATTGCATATTCAATCTCCTAATAGGGTGCTAGTTTTAGTTTGAATTTCGATGTAGTTTTTTTTTTTTTTGGAATTCTGTGCTTGTATATTTGCATTGTACACTTTTTATTTTCATTGCTTTGTCCTGTTAATGGATTATTTCTGTTGGACAATAAAGAATATTATTATTAAATTTTTAAATTAATTCAACACTCTTTTATTCTCATTTCATACAGTCAGCGTTATCTATTAAATATCATTTACTCCACAGATATGCTACGTCTCAATTGTAAGATGACACTACAGTACACAGGTACATGAAATTTACCCCTCCACTATGTTTTTGGGTACACCGCAAACCAATCGGATGATACTTATTATCTTCAGTCCACCTTGGGACGTGGGGGAAGTCTTGTCACACCAGTAAGCCTCCGATTATTAGCTTTATATACCTGATATACACTTTAATCTCTATACTGTAACTGTATTAGTTATTCGTTAGTGATGTATTTATACTACAGAGAATAAACAAGACGTTATTTAAATGAAATTTATTTATTTAGAGTTTAATAAATATGATGAACAAAGAAATGAATCTTCTAATGATTCCCTCAGGGTAAGTAAGTTCTTTACTATTTAAATATTTAAATTGTACAAAAATAAGATTTCTAGAATCGTAATCCAAACTAATAACTCATATATCTCGTTTAAATATCAATATAGAATTCAAATCTCCCGCTAAATTCCCATCATAAAATCAAATATTGTCAAATAATGCCAACTTATACTGCTCGTGAGATGAGCCCACAGAATCAAACGATAACCTCACAATACCAAATCCACTAGAATTACTGTTATCATACGATAATATAACCTAACATTCCCTTTAACGCCAGTTATAAATTCATATTCTCATATACTCCAAATACTAATTCCAACTCCACAACAATCATTTCAGCTCCCAATTAGTGTTTCGATGATGTCACAGCAAATAGGCTCAAAGACTCTTCAATCGGCCTCGGGATTAGAAATACGCCACCACAAATTCCCGAAATCACTGGATTTCCATCATCTTGGCACTACATACGCAATACTCTCATTCTTATAAGTACCTAAATTTTAAAGTTAATGACTCTTATTGTGATAGCTATTTAAAAATTTCTAGATAATTATTCGAAATGCAACTACACTCAGGAAAAACCGAAAAAGAAGTCCTTCACATTTGTTTTCAACAACTTGATATCTCCTAGGCAAAAAGGATCCCAGCAACGATGAAAAATATCGTTTCCAACGATACGATACAGCAAAATCAACCCACGTTCGAACAATCAGCAAAGGAACACATTTCCTTAAAATCCATGGTAACCTGCCCTTTTTGAATCAGATACGAAATAAGTAAGCTTTTTAGTTTAGATTTTAACAACATGTTTACAAAATAAATAAATAGTTCAAAATACATTTACATAAATAGTTTTATAGTTAACGTTTGATACTGATGTAGGCTGTGTAGCATGATATATCATAGCAGTATATAAGGAAATGGATGAGGAAATAAATAAACAAATAACGAGATTTAAGAAGGAAAAAGTATTACATACACACAATTATTTTTTTGATGGTGTTCATGTTTAATTACTGTGGTGAAACAACCTGCTAAAAAGGTACTACAATTTCTGATAATCATTGGCGTAAAATCTGATCTAGTAATGGCGGAGAAGTTAAATACAAACTCACTGACGTCAAATTTGTACCGTCAATTTCTAAGATCGTTCCATTATCTTCATTAGGATCAATTATATCATCGAATCGACGCATAAAACTATAACGTTATTCGCCTAGTGGAGTGACTAATGCCGCAGTATCTTCTCTCGTGTATTTTACACCGGAGAGAAAAACCGTTCCGTTCCATAACGCGTCCGCTATACCTAAACATCGTAAAATTAAAAGAAAACACTAGCGCAGGAGGGCGCGTAAACATTTCGGACCAGTTAGGAGCGCTCCAGCGAGTCGGCGACCATAAAGTTGTCCTTTTCGAATCGTAAAACGGGGAAAAGTTCCCGACGCCCAGCGCGCCCGTTCTATTTTCGGTACGCCGCAACGAGGAGAGAGAAGAGCTCCCGTCTATATAGGCCACGCCGACGCGAACCACCTCCAAAGCGTCACGGCGCGTCGAGCGCATCAGCGCCATCTCGCAACGGATAAACAAACAACCATTTTATCTCCACTCAATAAATTCGGCGCCGTTGAAAATCGTGTTTATAAAATTAGTTAGTGAGGTGTCCGCTGAAAGGCCGTGATTGAATTATCGATGTTGACGCTGGTGATGGTGCGTTTGCCAGTTTTACAACCAGGCAATAAAGTAGTACCTATACTCTCTATTTACGTACGCACGTACACAATTCCTATATAAGCATGTGGTTGTCACGGCTCCTCGGAGACGGCCACGTTACGTAGATATCAATTGTTTGTTTTAGGGAGATTATACGCGACGACGTCCAATGAAAAAACCGATGTTCTCCCGGCGTTTGTTTTCGTACGGCGGGAAGATGGCTGCCAACTGTGATCGTCTCGACGAATCGTCGGGATGAATGAAAAGGCGAGATGTTCTGATACCGCTAAAGTAAACAGGACAACTAGGATGATGTTTTAATAAATTCGGTTCGTGAACTTGAACTTTCGACGCTGGAATTAATTAGAAGCGTTAAGATTTATTTTTAAAATGGGTCGACGTCGACGTATACACAGATTGTATATAAGTAGCCGTTGAGAAACTCGCTGTACAGTTAATTAACGATAAGAAAATATCTAACCCTAGATAAAATAGGTTTATATTTCAGACATTTGCTATTGGCGAATACCTAAGGCAAAATTACATACGACAAAAAAGCTGTCGATGCGTACGAAATTTATACAGAGTGGTCTGATACATAGAAAAACCTGACTAGAATGGTGATTCTCCCAGCTAACCTGGGAACGCGTTTCACGCCGCCTTCTGGCTGTCTTGTGGTACTAAAATTTTGGCGCCAAGTTTGAATACCGATATAATTTGAATTGGTACTTTAAATTTGTATTTAGAATTTTATAAATAAAAAAACCTGAAATTGTTTTTAAATCTCTTTATTAATATTACAAAAATACAATAAAACTAAATATACAAATATACAGAATACTAGTTCCTATGGATCAATAACATATGTAAATATATAAACATAATATATTTGTTGTAAAATAAAAACTTTAAAAGAAAATAATATCATTTTAAATTTAATATTTTAGGAGGCAAATATAAGAAATGAAGCAATAAATTACGTAAATAGTAAAAGAAAAATAATATAAATAAATTGTATAGGGTGTTCCTTCCTCGAATTTGCCAAGGAGTAAGGAAAACTACGAAAACCTCACTCTGAAAGCACGCTTCAGCATTCCAACACCGAAACCTAGGAATGATAGTGAGACAGATAAAATTTTATTAATATTATTTAATTTTATAACTTACTATTTTCAGCAAAAAATCCCATTAGTCCTCCAACAATTCCGCGTAGTTGTTTCATATACGTCCCTTTATAGGGCAAGACTCCTAACGTTATGTGTTTAATGGTCAATATTTTGGGCCAGTGACCGTTAAAATATTCATTAAATGTGGATAATCAGAGGAATAATTTCTTGGTGATAAACTTTAAAATCGAATCCTCTATATTCACTATTTCGATTTTTGTAAGTGCTCCTCGCTTTGTTAATAAGCAAATTAGTTTCGCCTTGCTTATTCGTACATTGGTCGCACACTGTAGCCACTGGGATGAATGCAACATGAATAAAAATTCGAATTAAAGGTGTTGCACTTTCATAGAAAGTAAAAAACAGTGACTGCTTCCAGTTTCTGTAGATGCCTTCTACAAGAAACACTAATAAGTGATCTGCCAATTGCAATTGCTGTTCTTTTCCAAAATGTACGAAGCCTTCAATAAAATCTCTCCTCCTCGAGTACTGTGAACCTGGTTTCTTCGTATGTCGCAATTTTTAATGCATAAAAAACGGTTTCTTTCTTGAAAATTCCTCTAAAAAACCTAAAGAAACAATACTCATACTAAATGCTTGCCAACAAAATGTTTTATTAATATATTACCTGGCATATTTTAAGACCTGGGTTAACTGTGGCCACACTAAACTTAATGTATGAAAAGATATAACTATTCTTTGAGCAAAACTATTGAAATGGTAACAACTGGGGTAAAAGATTTATCTGCAAAAGAAGGTAGATTAGTAACAAGGGTTATGTAGCTGCAAATAACTAAACTTCTAGATTAGCAGAGGTAAAAGAATTATTAATTGAAGGAATCCAATTCATAACTGCCGACGAATGGAACAATTGGACCAAACAAACTATTGCCAAATAACATAAAATCTATGAGCTCTTCATTAACTAATAAGTGGCGCTTCGTAGATGCTTGTCGACATAAAAAAAAATTACATATAATTATAATAATTGCAGTTATTAAAAAAAAAGGAATTATTAAAGTGTCTCATAGAGGTTTATTTTATTTAGAAGTATGTTTAAATACCTGATTTATAATGCAATGTATTATGAAAACCATTTCTTTTTTTGGTTGCATTAAGTAAATTAAAATAGAGAAAAACGTTCTTTTGCATATTTGCTTTTCTCAAATAATCTTCGTGTCCACGAAGATCTTTACGACAATTTAACGCATTTGCTGCCATCTATGGGTAGAAAACTTCCCTATAATAATGTTTGCATCAGAGCACGTGTTTAGAAAAGTGGGGAAAAATTTGGGAATAATTGCATTTAATTAACTGCAGTTTTGGTTAATTTAACCCTTACTTTTTAATAACGCTCCCTTTGTTAAATGATTTTGGTTAGTTCAACAATATTTTGTTAATAAAACCGATTTTATTACCTGCCCCACAGTGTATCAATCGCTCCAAAATCAGTTCCCTGTCACTCCTAAAATAAAGTTGTTACTTCACAATAACCACAATAAATAAATCGTCAATTTCTATTAGACTCTACGGCGATGCGAATCACTATACTCACCGTTTAATTCGTGATAAATCACAGAGGCATCGAAGTTGGATCCGCACGTGTATACATAATACCGTACATGCTATAGATACAATACATATAAGCGAAACTCGCACAGCGAAGTGAAGATCCCATTTAAGCGTCATTAGCATTGTTATTCCACAACCGACCACCCCGTATATCATTTATTAGGGCCACGCCGGCAGATTTGACGACCGCAACACGATTAGGCCACACAGCAACGCGCCGGCCGGCGCGGGCACATAACAAACTGACATTAACTTCACTACTTGCACAATGGACAGGATTCACCCCCGGCATATCAAATTAGGACGACGGTGGAGCCGATTGGGACAGATTATGACGGTTGTATTGGCGAGATGACACGGGATATCTATCTGTTTAGTGTTCGCACAGGGTCGGCTTGAGGGTAGAAATAAAAAAAAAAAATGCACGCAAACTAATGGCGATTTGTTTTTATCGTTTTAATTTGGTCAAGGTTTTTGAGAAGGTTATTTGTTCTTGTTTACATTACAATAAATTCTCTTACGTTTCACCTAACTAACATGGTTTCATTCAAGAAAGGTCAAAATCACAAATCTAGTTTCTGTATGTCAATGTCGAAGTGAACAACTAGATCAGCAGGTCAGGTTGATGATGTTATATACTGATCTTAGTCGGTCTTTTGATGTTCTTGGCCATGAAGTATTGCTTGATAAGTTGTCATTCTTTTATCCTTATTTAACTAACAGAGTTCATTATGTTTTTTCTATTACGGTGCCATAATGAAGCGATTTCGTAAGCTAAATCTAAATATGCTGTGGAGTTGTACAGTCCACTATCCTATATGCAACAGCAGCCTGGAAAGATGCCATGCGAGTAAAGAAATTTGTACAAATGATAACCAGAGTGCAAAGAAAGGCTATATATAATAAGAGTTATCTGTGGTTTTAGAACAATATCTATGGCAGCGGCGAAATCAATAGCAGACATTCGCCAAATCCCCATGATTGTCGACGAAACAGATCGGATGTATCGACGGCAGCAAGATGGTTTATAACCAGGATGGAGGAGAAGGAAAAAACCTTCTCGAAATGGCGGAGAGAATGAGTTACTTAATCCCGGCCAGGAATATGGACCAAGCAGGCGATTAAGGACCTTGGAAACTGGAACGAGTGCGCACACCGCAAACCGAACTACTACCTAACGCAGTTTTTATCGGAACCTACGCTTTGCGGATGGCCAAGGCACCGGATGATAGCTTTATCTACTGCGGCCTTGAATACCAACCCGAGCATACTGTCATGCAGCGCAACTGCTCAAACCGGAAACGAAAGAAACCCGAAGAGGAAATTGACCACCAGATAACCACGGCAAATATTGATGTCATGATGTTGTTAGTAGCACCACTGTTTCCTTGATTTGTAGATGTTACTCTGAAGAAGCCTTAATTAAATGGCGAAAGCTTAGCGACTGGAAATAGAGTCTTTTATTTCTCCCTCTGTCTCGACAGGCTGTTTATACCCAATAATTTTTGCCATCTTCGTGATCTTAACGTTGTACAGCCGTACTCCTACTCAACCTCAATTGCTAATATTATTATGGAGAGCCCAGAGAATTGGCAGGCAATACAGTCGTTTATTGAAATAATACTAAGGGCAAAAGAAATAGACGTCAGAAACACAAACAGCGCCTAGATCAAGTATACCACTCTAGCGGATGACGAAAACCTACCCCAGGAGGATCCCGGAAGCTAGAGAATGTCGTCGTTTTTAGTGGGTAATCAATATTCGGAGTTCCACACTGGCCACGTATGACCCTTGCATTCCGGCGCATGAAGTATTTTCACCCGGCAAAAAAAATCTAAAAATGGGTCTTCAGTCTTCTTTTTTTGGTAAATAAGTGTAAGCTTTCACGGCCGGTGTCAGAATTTGTACTGGATGTATATGTTTCCGGGCTGGTATGCCGTGGGTTTCTGTAGATGGTTGTCGACGTTTCGCCAAACTCTGCGGCTGGCATCTTCAGGACGATGATGTTGCACTGATTCTTTTTTTGGTGTTGGTACATTGTGTAACTGGTTAGTACCATTTTGCAACATTCACCTGTCAAAAGTTATTTCATGGTGATTTCGCTGTTGGTTTCATTCACTACAGAATTGCAAATGAATGATTGTAATTAAAAATGATAAAGAAAAATATTGTTTATTTTTAATAAAGATGCTTGAAAAGAAAATTCAAATAGGATCACAGGATGGAACCTATAAAATCCCGCTAATTTGTTCATTGGGGTGCATGAAATTTTAAATCAAATGTCAAATTTAAAAACAACTGTCAATGCTAAGAACCCATTAATTAAAAAACCCTGAATCTTAACGGATAGAAAGAAAAATCAATTGCGACATGTATGACCGATTTGGCTGATTTTTGTTTTTGTTTTTGTGTTCGTAATTATCAGGACAAGGTTTGTATGAAAGAACATTTTTGGAAAATCCACGGAAAAAGTCGCAAATTTTGACGGTATTTTTATATGAAAAAATATCTTTGTTACATTTTGATGCTTTTTAAAGTGAGACGCTTTCGAAAAAATAAAAAATAAAAAATACAAAAAAAAACAAAATATTAAGAAAAATTCAGAAACCATAATTTTGTCTTTTTTAAAGTAAGACTCAAAAATTAGAGATGCTAAATTAATATATTGAACCTCTATTTTAAATTCCCCTCCAAGGCGTATCCACTTTCTCTAGAGGGTGCGTTCCAAGGTGGAACGCCGGCTTTCTAGTTTAAAATAAAAACATTAATTTAAAATTAATAATTACCAAAATAGGAAACAAATAGTATAAAAAATTTGTTTAATAAAAGCATTTATAGAAGCACTCAGCCTTTATGACAAAACTACTCTTTGTGAAACTTGTGTTTTAATATACTATTACAGTGGTTATACATAAATCATTTGATTTCACTGCTTTTTCCGGAGTGTCGGGAGTGCCACGGGGGTCGCTCTTGAAACCACTATTGTTTATACTGTTTATAAGCGATTTACTGTTGTTTTTATCCAGTACTTGCTTATGTAGACGATATAAAAATATATACCTCCATTAGATCTTTCAAGGATGTAGCTTATCTGCAATATAATTTAGATCATAACTCTTAATTAGTATTTTACATACAGCTTATCATTAAATATCAATAAATGTTTGTTTGTTACCTACACTGAGAGAACAAAATGTGTTAAGTTAACAAAAAAATTGTCTATCCAACAAAAACATTTGGTTAAATATAGTCAAACAAAATTTTTTGTCAAGGTAACAAAATGTGATTGTTACTATAATTGTGTAGATTAGACAATATTTTTAGCATTGTCTTAACAATCAAGGTAATTTTGATCTGAATCTTTGAAATTGTTCGGGCAACAAGTGCCTTGGGTTAAACAAACAGTTATTTTATGTTAAGTTTACCAAAAGAAT
Source organism: Cetonia aurata (assembly GCA_949128085.1). Lineage (NCBI taxonomy): Eukaryota > Metazoa > Arthropoda > Insecta > Coleoptera > Scarabaeidae > Cetonia > Cetonia aurata. Next base: position 62,123,493 of record OX421884.1, on the reverse strand, counting down.
TGATTAACATTAAAATTAGAAGTTGTTAGGTTAACTATTTACTTTTGTTTGTAGTAAATATGTACAGTTGTTAAATCAACGAAATAGGAATGTTGTTCCTATAAAAACAAATACTCTCTTCAACCAAAAAAATGTATTCATTTAAATATGATTTTTTGGTTAAATTAATGATAGTCGTTTGGTATGGAATAATCCTCCGTATATTGCGTTATACTGTACCTATACATTTAGTTACACTTATACAGATGCATATTGTGGTTGTTCAAGCGAAAATTATTAAGTTCAAATTGATAATTTCCTAATACCTTAGCTTAAAAATTCAAATGATCAGCTGAATCATTTTTATGTAGGTGATATTAGCTATTAATTTTAACTCTATCATCGAAAATGTAATTCAGCAGATTACTTGAATTTTTAATCTCAAGTATTACAAAACCATAAATTTGAACTTAATGAACTTCGACTTGTACAACGATCTACCGATACAATTGCAATATATACATATACACTAAATATAAATGGAGAAGGATACACTCTAACTGCCTTAAAGGCACGGGTATGAAAAGGTAATACGCGTTATTGGCAACAAACGAACATAGCCGCAATGAAATTGACCCGAGTAATGGTCACCAACTATCAGTGATACGCAAGAAATACAACTTCAGTTTGTTGAATTAATGTTGGCAAGTATTGCTGCCAAAAACGTAATGTTCCAAGTACGGGTAACCTCAATTATTTAGATAGTTAATTACCGTTTGTTTTCAATAGATTTGTTATAATTTTCCACGCTCTTCCAACCATTATGACGATTTTGCAACTTTTCCCGCTAACATTCCACAGTTGCAGTTTGCCCGCCAATAGTGTTCAGACATCGTTCTCTGTGCTCTTCAAAACGTAAGTGATAAAATTTGATTTTTGGATAAAATTACTAAATTTATAGATATGCCTAAGATATATAGCATTGCAAATTTCCTGGGTGTCCAAGGGTTTATAGGGCTAAGGAATCAATTCGCTTTCATAAATTCCCAAAACATCCACCAATGCTGAAAATTTGGAAGGAAATATGTCGTCTAGATGATTCTGCATAGGTACAAAATTTTAGAATATGTTCTAGGCAGTTCAATAGTTCGGATTACAATCATCACCATTTAAAGATATATCTCAATCGTGATGCTGTCCCTTATGCAAACTTTTCAAATGTTAATAATGAATTATCTCCATTATCACCTACTTGTGGGAACCAATTAGAACAAGATAGTAGCAATTCATCTTCGAATTCATGTCTTCCACCAATAAATCATGATTATTGCACACTGGTTACAGCTTCTGTAAAATTTATTAAACATTCCTACTGCAGAGGCATCTAAGTATGTTGCTGGTTTCATTCTTTCCCAAATTGATGTGTCCGGCTGTTCAGTTTGTATTGAAAATTTATATTCTTCTGAGGTTCTCCGACAACATTTATTTGTAAGTTTTAGAGAAATTGATGATGCCAATAAAATACTTAGATATGCAGCTAGTAGGTTTATCGAATTGGTTGATATTATTCATCATAGTGTATTCAAATATCTTCATTGTGTCTTTCACCGTTAGAAAGCATTTTTCTAGAAGAAAATCAGTTCGTCGTTAGTCAGTTTCAAGTGTGCTCCAAACATTCTCCTCAAGTTAGCTTCATCAAGAAATGTGTTGGGCTGTATCTATAAATACGTAAGAGAAAAGGGAGTTTCCCTAAAAAAATCACAATCCAAGGGCCATTTTAATAAATTATCGATTTTTTAAATTGCCTAATTCAAATATTTGCCGTTTAAATACTTCAAAATTGAGTAAGCTAAATTTAATGCAGGCACAGAGGACATTCTTTTAAGATATTTATTTATCCCGTGTTATTAGAATTTATTTTTATTTTTGAATTTTCAGAGTTTATTGTTAAGTTTTTCTGCTTTCAGAGTTTATGTTCATTTGTTGTTTAAATTTTCATTATATTTTCATGATTACGTGTTTCGTTTTTAAAGCTCATTCATGATTTGACTTACTAGAGTTTATTTTAATTTTTATCTCTTTAGAGTTTATTTTTAGGTTAAATTAGATATGTCTGTGATTTCTGCAAATTAATCATATTGATCAATATTTACACCTAATATTTAATTTAACGTTGCCGTAACTAAATTTATTCTAATTTTCGATCTTTTATTGTAATTATTCATAATTGATAAATGATAAGGCAGAAAGACATTACGATTATTAGGTAGTGAAAAATTTTACAATCTCAAAAATTATTAAAAGCCGCATTAAAAATGTAATCGCGACATTGTTAAATTAAATGTAAGCTGTAAGTACGACCCATTATTAGCAGACGTATCACACTGATGAGATTAAGGAAAATCGAAACATATCTAATTTTTCAAATCTCGCGCTATATTTCGTAAGCACAGTCCATTCGTATTTCTATGTTTAGCCGTTTGACCCGGAGGGCGCTGTGATAATGCAATTGTGACGTCACATGTTTCCAACGAAATGTACAGGATTTGCGGTTCTCTTTATTGTTGTTCTGTGCTTAAAGGTAATGCTGACTAACATAATTATTATCGCGAACAACCCCGAAACACAGAATATCTAATTCTTATTGCGCAGCTACACTTGCATATATAGCCATAGGTAAAAACATTATGATTTTCCGCAACTATTTTATTAGATAAAACATGAATTAAGTTTGGATTAAATGATAAGAACAAATTATAAATTACAAGATTTTAATTCAAAAAATATTTCCATTAAAAGATGCCCGACAACAGAAGTACATATATTCGTGGATATTTCATTTTAACGTCCATTAGGATCAAGTTTTATAGGTTGTTTAGTGTTTAGGCGCAGGAATGATTATTATATAGATTTTTTTTTTGAACTGTTATATTAATAATTTCTTTTACCTCTTCAAACTGCCAATTTAAAAGAAACGGATGCATAAAGGCATATGTATGTTTGTAACCTAAGGTTACTACCGTAGAAATAAGAGATAAGTACATAATGTTGTCTTGGATACTTTTCTATCATGTTAATGCACATTTTGTTTCGTTTAACAATACATAACAGATCATGCTATGCATTTACATTAACAAAGTGAATTTGTTAAAGTAAATATTTATGTTTGTCAATATATGCTAGTGTAAAGTTTTCCTTCAACAATTATGACTTGGTCAATATAACCAAATATTTTTAATTCAATGAAACGAAATATTTTGTTGCTCTTCGTGTTAACAAATGGTATGTTGTTGGGCTAACAAAATATTATCAATCATTTTTTGCAGTTGTTGTAACCTTTTATTTTGCTCGATTTGATTAAAAAAGTTGTTGATATAACAATATTTTTTCAACAAAATGGTTTTTGTTAATTTAATGCATTTTGTTCTCTCAGTGTATACAAACAAAATTAATTAGGTATATCAATTCTATGAATTAAATACCTACGTGATACGTATCTCAAGAGAGTTAATACTGTTAGAGAGAAAGAAAAAACAACTGTTTCTAGTGATGGTTTCAAAATACAAAATGGCGCCCATAAAAAATAAGAAATTTGATGATGTCTAGAAAAAGAAACATTATAAAAGATTAGAAGTACCAGAAGTAAACAGAAAATCTTTAATTGCCTTTAATTTTCAAATCTAAAATACAGCATGGCCCTACATATTGTCGCGAATTTGAATTCTACGCATCTTTTTATCCAAAAATCTTTTTTCTTTTTCCTTAATTATGAAAATGTTGAATTTTTCACTGAGAACCACAATCTCCCTCGAAATCGACAACCTAATTCGATCCTGTACTCCAGATTATTAATCCGATACCCGTCCAGTATATACACACAGCATGCTAGATGTTCATATATACATATTCACAATACAGAGGCGAAATACAAATAGGACGACGCAAGAATTACCATTATCGTATCATACGCATGTTAGTTATTAAAAGCCGCTCTGTGAGGCTAATCGCGCTAATGTCAAGGGTGGATCCGGAACCGTTAACTTAAACAACCCCCAGAACAATGCCGGGAAGACCCTCGTTCAACCTTCCGATAGATAGATAAAGGGCAGTAGCAAAGTACATATCCTAGTGAATCTTTAGGGCGGCCACTAAATCACTGCGTCGTCTATTGATTTAAGATAAGCTGTCGTGTTTGTTATAATGGGGGTTTAGTTAAAAACGTGATCAAGTAACCTGTGATTTTTTTTATAGAATAGTATATACACTTGGCAATTGTCGGAATAATTACATTTTGACATGCAAAGTAACTTGCTTTTGCAGCACAATTGAGCGCAATTTTTACAATGAACTTACCTATCCTTGACAAACGAAATCACAAAATTTCCTCACAAATTCGTCTATATCACTCGCGACGTCTCACAGTGTATCGAAAGGCGGTTAAAAAGCGGACATTGACAACTTGCTTAAAAATTAATGTTGATCAACGAAAGAAAATTTTGTCGAATAGGTAAGGTTGTATATTATATACATCGAGGAGAAAAAAATATTGTTGTACCGGCACTACTTGTTTGTGAATGAAACTAAAAGTATATAGTAGTTGAGACTGCATAAATCGAAGAAATAGCGTATTTGTTGATATAGGTATAAGTTTCGTAGCTGTTTCTGTATGATCGAACTTATAATGTAGACTACAATATTATGCAACAGGAAAATATTGTGATCACTAAATACATTTAAGATAGCAGCACGGGCTTTGGTATCTTACTATTAAAGCTGAGATAAAGGGCATATATAATATAAAATTATGTATCTCTGTTATTAATAGAAATTTCTTCTAAACAGTGAGGTTGTAAACGTTTTTGTGTATAGTAAAACAATTCGTTTACCTCTCTTGATAACAGGTCGTTGATAGACAGTAACAGTACCTACATTTCACTTAACACAATTTTCAATTTTGCCGGTGAAGAATTAATAATTCTACAGCTTCTGGTAATAACTCACTTCTTGTATGTATGTTCGTTTAATTTTCGTCTTGAATTGGAAATAAATGGATCAAATGTGATAAGTCTGTCTTTTCAAAATATCGTTGTTAGTAGCTGAACGGCTACATTTTCTGCTATTTTTTTTTCCTGAAGTTTTATTTCGAGCTCCAGCAGCTTCTTCTGAAAGTTTGCCTATAGGAAGTAACATAATGGTATCTGCGCCATACAATAGGATTTTATGTATGGAGGTTGGCACATGAATTTATAAATTTTTCAGCTGTTTCTTTTACGTAAATATCAAACTTCTCGCAATCAATTTGTTTTCCTGTATAGCAATCGCTTGTAAGATTATCGCAAATCTTCTGATTATATTTGCATCAAGGATGGTTATTGAAGCTGTTATAGCTGGATATAAACATGCTTGTATCGTTTGCCACAGCATATATTTTTAAATGTTTGTTTATATGAATTTAGCCCAGAATTACCGTCGAATCACTATTTTGAGACGAATGTCAATTCACTTAGAATATTTTATATTGTTCCTCCACATATTTTTACTATGCGAGTAGATGTGTTAATTTTCTATGATATTTTTATTACCTCTAACCAGTAAGTACATTGATACATTTATGATAATGATATAGATAATCTCCCTGTTCATGTGAACCTATGGTAAAACATAATTTGTATTCATATTAGCCACAAACCAACTAGATGGACTAACTCTTAGAATGTGTAGGCGAACCGAAGAAGTCAAACACACCAAGTATATAAAGAAAGATACTCCATTTTGTTTATCTTCTATTAATCGATTATTATAAGCTAACACAGCACATTTCACAATTCTCACTTAATATTATAACACAATGACAACGATACAATAAGTGTAGCGAATATTAAAGAAGTAGCATATTCGATCTTATAATGTAGGTATATGACCGATATTCATAATTATGCTAATTGGTTTATACCCTTTTTAATCCGAGAACTAAGAGATTATGAAAGATACATCGAATGTTTCGTCACTGAAATGGTATAACTTTACAAATTTTTGATAGAAATATTAATTAGCATGCATTTATGAGAATGCTAGAAACGGTAATGCGATAAACAAAGCGTCTTTTTCAAAAAGTTGCGCAAAGTAGCATCTGAAATCGCTGGAGCAAGTATTAGAAGGATTCTAGATGACAAAACAGTTTTTCGTTTTCTGGGCAAATTTGGGCATTTTTTTAAAAAGCTAATAGAAATTAAAATTTAAAGTCATAGAACACCATCTTCAAGAAATGGTAATTGTATAGTTAGTTACAAATATGATTTGCTAATACTTTGCAGGTTGAATTATACGTAGTTAGTGTATATACTGAGCAAATTGCAGTTTCGTATCGTTTCTAATTCCGAAGATTTTAGTAGTTGAAGAGGACGGTTGAAATACACTCTTAGCGTAACATATGTACTTGCAGACTTGCTTCTGTTCGATATTCCGTCAATCTACTTGTTTGTATTGTGATTTCCATATCTAATGCTTATTTTACTATACACTTATACACATTTTATTATGATTCAGGAAGATTGGCTTTTTTACGCCATGTCAGATTTTTAACCAACTTCGATCCACTGTGCGTCTATGTGAATTCATTGCCATTATTTTCACCGTCTTCCGATCATAATACCTACTCGAAATTACTAAAACAATTACAACACTTTGTATCAACAAGCAATGAATAGAAACCATAGTGTTATCACGTAAAATTTAAAATAGTCAATAAATATCACCCATCATACGATGCCCTCGTAATATGCTGTAAATTGGCTCGTAACTTACACAGAACAAATCAAAAATAATTTACGACATACGCCAACGAAAGTTTCACACTTAACAATGTGTATTATTTGTAGTTAAACATAAAGGTATCGACGCACGGTGTGGCCAGACATTGATGGTGATGCACTCTACGCCTGACACCTAACAATAGACGTATAAGTGCCTCTTTATAATTTCCTACAATCATTTTCCAGTTCGCCCGTGCGATTTTATTACATACATATCTATATGAAACATTGATGTTCCATATGGAATGCCACCGCACTTACCGCGCCGTCAGTTTGTGCAATGGGGCTGCAAAATTGCAAACAGCACATAAATAACTTGTCTTCTGCCTTATGCGCGCACCTTGCCTGCGAAATATTGCCGCCAAGCGTGGAGAATTGAATAATAAACAAACCGTGAGACCGTGTGAGAAAATAACTGATGATTTAAACTCATTGGGACGTCTGCAACGTTAAAGTGTTTTACGGTTTCAGGAAATTCTATAAGAACGGTGGTAATTCGATACAACAATAGCCTGATATGTTAATTTTAAATCGTTATCGCAACGTTATTTTCATTTATATATAAATTACTCACGCCATGTGCAGAATATATTTAAAAAGTAATCCGCAATGCATCAAAATGACAACACACGCTCAATTATACTGCAGGAGAGTTGATGGATGCGGTATTTGTTGTGAGATATCTTGATAAGCACGAACAATTGCTTTTTATAACCGACCGATAAGAAACACTGACAAGCATAAAAAGGATCTGTATAAAACCTGCTATGTTCTAGGTTATGTGTGAAGCGTTTTTGACAGGTATCAGGCTTGAGGAGTGGTATGTACTACCGCAGCCAAAAAAATTGGAAACGCCAACGTTAATGAAGTTAACACTTTTTTTATAATTTTACACAGTGTAAGTGGGACTTTCGAGTGGGTTAAAGTATAAACAATTTCGTCAATATTCTCAAAACAGTTTCAAATCCACAAACTTTTCAAATGTAGATGGAGCAGTCTGTTGTAAAATACCAGAAAATACAAAGTAAAAATTAAAAAGCAAATTGTAAAATAGCGCGTCACGTAACTCGGTGAATCAGGCAATGTTTTCAGTTCAACTGAAAGAGTATTTTTACTATAGTGCTTTTACTTTTTTGTGTTTGGGAAGAGGTGAGCTGTTACAGGATTGTATAAGTGGTCGTTCCTTTTTGTATCGTTGTTATTACCTAGTTAGTTGTTGGTGTTATTTGTTAGTGTAGTGCATTTGAAATATAGAATTAGTGTTTATCTATTTATTTATTATTGGACAGCCTTCAGAACTTTTATTAGATTTGTGCCGTGAACAGCGGAAAAATTTACCTTTATAGTCACTGCTTTTATTGCAGTTGTGCAAATTGATTAAAAAAAAAACCGGCAAGATCTGTGTGAATTACACCATATTTAATTTTATTCGCCTAAGCATACGTAATAAATTGTGTTATCTACATATACTTTTGTTTATTTTTAAATTAAAAGCTATTAAATTTCATATTTGTTGCCAGTGCCATCGTACGGACAAATGCCAACGGTTTTTTAGGTGACTCATCTAGAAACTATTAACAAAAATAATCAATATGTTTTTCGAAACTTTTACAAAAACAAGTGTATATTTTCACTTCATTCTTGTACCATATGAAGTACATAAAAAAGCGGATTGCAATCGCTTGTTATTACCTTCTTTCTGGTTTTTTTCTTTTAAAAATAGTAATAATGTCAAATAAATGGGCCATTTCAATCAAGCAAACATTCTCATCAATTTTCGTTTTGAGGAAATTTAATTTTAATGTTAAATACAGCTAAAAGCTTCGCTTTAGCCGCCTCTTAATAAATTTATAAATGTCAAAACTTCCATAATAAGGTGCCATAATATTAGGTTAAATTCGTTTTTGATGAGATAAAAATTGAAAAGGCGTGTTTTCGATTCAAAATAATCTCTATTATTAATGCAGCTAATAACAGGATAGCAACAATAACATAGTGTTTAATTGTTGAAATATAAAGTTTCAGTTTTTGTAGCCTTATTTTGAATAATTATAAATATAATTTCCATAGAAACAGATGTTTAATTGTCATGTTTAATATTTTGTAGTCGCTCCGCATTTTGTAGGTAGCATTTTTTTTTTGAAGAAAGTAGTTTTTCTTGAAGAAAAATACCTTCCCATCAGTGCAGTTTCATGTGAGGTGAACTTTTAGACAGCGTCTAATCATAGTCGCCCGTATTAACGTTAATGGCGGACGCGATGTTGGTTCTACGAACCTGAATGGTAATAATAATAAGAAGTCTTGGTGTCATAAATCCTCATGATTTATTCACGGTGGTTGTCGGGTCGAACCGCGAGGCGGAGGGCCTCTATCTGATCTTGAAGCTCATTCGAATGACAACGATACGGCTCTATAATTACAGATGACGTTTAAAATAATGAACGTGTATTACATATACTAATGTGTTGCGTGAATGGTTTTATGGTAGATAGAGAGGTATAGGCAGGAATCAAAAATTTGAATTGAGATTAAAATGATCGAAAGAAGCTAATATGTAACTTTAATATGCTTTAATAAAATAATGCTTCACAATTCTGCATTGTATTGTATTTGTTAAAATTGGAAATTATGACATTTAATTCTCATATGAAAATAAAATGTTTGTGGTTTTTCAAATAAATGTTTTTGTTTAATTTTGAAAGCTAAATTGTTTTGTGTTTGTAGATGTACCATGTGATTGGTTATATCTCACTATGTTACCCTTAAAAACGTATCCCTTTATTTAGAAAACACCCAGTATACCGGGTGTCCACACTTAAGTGTGCACTATTGATAACTTTGTTATCTTTGTGTCTTTGAACATTTAATTTGAGTAATTTTCTTGACTAAATTATTTGTATTTATTTTTATGTGTTTATTAAATTAAACGCTTTAATGAATGTGACGCTTTAATTTTCCATAGGTACCTATATCAATTTCATGCCCACAAAGCAAAGATAAAGATTTCTCAGTAACTACTTTATTTAACATTTTTTTATACTAGTGTACTAAGACTTTTTTGTTCAGTTTGGAATTTTCTTTTAAATTGCAAAAAAATATACAGGGCGTTCCATTAAAAAAAAATAATTTTGGACGAATATCTAGAGAACGCGACGCTCAATTGCTTTTCTGTTTTCACAATTGTTAGCGCCATAAAAAATACTACTACTTTGTCCATTTGACCGATTCTGTACCTCCAAAGATAACAAAGTTATCAATAGTGCACACTTAAGTGTGGACACACGGTATACCAAAGAATTTTATTTAACCCTTAAGACGAAATTGCAATTAGAATTTACTGGGTAATATACAATTATGGCAATAATGAAAAGTGATAATGAAAATAAAAATACACTAGAAGAAAGAACTCGCTCAAACAAATTGCAACAAACTTTCTATATAGGTATACACATTTCCTTCACAAGTTAAAACTTTTTGTCCTCTTCGACAAATATATAAATTCTCCGAACCTTTCGAATTCAATATCTGGCAAAATCTTTTTCGGACGCATTCGACCCGCTTAATACCAGGTTGCGTCACCCCCACACTCTCTATAGTTCAGTAGTTTTCCCCGAGAAAGAAAGCAGCACAGTTTCAACAATTCCCAACTGATGGTCGAAGGTGTTTTATTAAATTATACCCTCCAAGGTGTTTCGGCTCTCATGTAGTACCTATAGGAGAAGAACGAATATACGCAAGCTAAACACAAGCTGTGAGCTCTTATGTAAATACCTCGTCCATATGTATGCTGTACGTTCGCCTGGCTTCTATGAATATTTCATTCGAGAGTCCGCTGGCGCTGGTCAGGTGACAGTGAGTAGGGTGTCTTGATTGAATTGGATATCTGGCAGTGTTTAGAGTAATGCGTTTTAGGCGAATCTTGATTTTGATCAGTTTTATGTGCGATTACGATAAATCTTATTATTGTTGCTTACTTTTAAGCTACTTTTTTATATGTATAGTAAAAATATAAACAAGCCTCTTGGTAACATTTACATCTACCATCGTTATAGTATATTTTTTAATTAGGAGGAGTGCTTTTAAATTGAATAGCTAATTGCTGTTGGTCAGTTTGTGATTATTGTTGCAGGTACATGAAGACTGACTATAGGCTTACGTAATCCTGCAGAGACAGGAAGATGTCTTATTATTTTGCGCATTGGATATGAGGATCTGGTTTTGTAGAGAATGGCTTTTTGCTTTTCGAAGGGAAGAAACCAACCGATTAAAATGAAGAAATGAATGCCGAGGTGTTTGAAAGAGGGTTTCATCAAATATTGACAGTGCTACCAGACACTGCTGTTATTGTTATGGATAATGCTACATATCATAGTCGAAAAATTCGAAAAGATCCTCACAACAATGTCTAGAAAACTTGATATGCAGGCTTGGTTGATATCAAAAAATATGGAGTACGATAAAGAGATGGTTCGATCTGGACTTCTTCATTTAATTCGCATTAACAAAGCCCAATATAATTCTCATGTGACATTGAGATAGCCAAAAGTTGCAACAAAAATGTGTTGAGGTTAGCACCTTACCACTACGAACTCAATCCAATTAAGTTAGTATGGGCTCAAATAAGAAATGATGAAAATGGCAACTAAGAATACCTCCTCCCCAATTTGTTACCTGACTGATGGTCTCCGATATTAGCGTCTCCTCCTGTTGGGTATGGACTGTCATGCCTCCCAAATAGCCTATTTTGAATAGTTCCCCTAGGTATTTTCCAGCGTTTGCAGGCTTGTGACTTTATAGAGTCTTGATCCAGCACGCCGCGTATCATTTCCCACCATATTTTACGCAGCGGAGTGTACTGACTCATCTGAACAACTCTCGACAACTGAATATTAGAATTAGCCGAAACAACCTGATAAAAGCAAAGACACGTGCGCGTTGCCAAAGTTATCCCGTGTGCTAAAGTAGCCCCTCCCCCCGCCCCCCCGGTTTTACGGTAGTTTTCAATCAAATCAAATAAGTATTTCTTTGACGCAAAGAAATATTGGTTACTGCACTCTGAATTACTGTAATTCTTTTTACTTTAATCCTTAATCTAGTAAGTTTTATTCGTATAATAAAATATTATATACAATCATTGATTACAGAATGCTTGCGCGTTCTATTATCAGCGATAACTGATTGGTGGCAATTTCGTTCTAACTGTATTTAGGCATGTTTTTCTTTGATGACTTCATTACGCCATGGCAATCCATTTCTGAAATCACTACCATGAATTGTCCGGGTTAGATCTGTGACTGCATTTCCGGTTTACGCGGCGGTCGGCTTATGGGTTGCGAGTTTAGAGGCGCCAGTGGTCTACCGTTCACTGGTCCAGAACCGTTGTGCGGGAGTTCCTATGGCGGTATCAAAGCCTTTGTCAGATCTCAACTCGCTGCTAGTCACCGCTCCTTTTGGAATGGACTAGTTGGCGTGAGACACTGTAAAATCCTCGGTTTTTATCCGGGCGACGAAAGACTCCGCAAGGCAGTCTCTATGAGCAGGGCCAGACTGAGACTTCTTACGGGAGTCCTAACCGGCCACTGCTCATTAAATAAGCATTTGCACCGAATGGGGCGAGTGGACTCTCCCCTGTGTAGAAACTGTGGGAGAGCAGAAGAAACTCCTGTGCACCTCCTTGCCGACTGCCCGGCAGAGGACAGGGAGAGACGGAGCTGTCTAGGGGTCGCTCGATTGGACGAACCCAGTATAAGAAAATTAACTCTCGACCAACTTGCGGACCTGTTTGTTCGAGTACAACCAGGTCGAGAGGGTTAAGACATCATGGGGGCACAGTAGGTCTTAAGGCCGAGCTGCCTCACGGGGTTAAACCTGCCCATGAAAGCAAAAAAAAAAAACAAAAGAAAAATGGGTTGCGAGTTTGGCTTGTGTCTCTTAGGGAGCGCACATCTAAACTCTTGGTTCTCTAACAGGCGATGAGATGCGATAGCTATGAAAGCGGGTTTGCACACGGAGTGTTGCTGATTACGTCAGGTAGCCAGCCACTCGAGTCCGTTCTTATCCGTATGGTCATTTAGAATGTTTTATTGCGATTTTAGTTCCTGTATGAATATTATTGTAAAGGGTCGCGTTCACCTACTTTTACACATTTATTTTTTTAAGTTATACAACATTTAATTTTATAAAACCTCTGTAGAAAAGTTCTTTTTTCCCAAAATAAAAAATCGAGCTATAATCAAAGCTTTCACTGCCATAAAGTTACGTTTCCGAGAAGAGCAATATTCGAGCGCGTCCGGGAGTTGTCCGATTCGTCCTGGTCACGCGTCACGACGCTGGGCGTCGGACACCGACGCCACCGGATGCGCGACATCAAAGCGCCTAGCGCTAATCGGACGAGAAAAAGTGCCCGACGGCCGCGCTATTTATTAATAAGTATATTCGATCGGCAGCCCGTTCGGTTAACGCAATGCTAGAATTAATGTCCGTCTCGAATGGTTGAATTTCACGCGACGTAGTGTGCGCCGTTCACGCCTGTAGGCAGTAAATAAGGGTGAACAATGGAACTGAAAGAATGAAAGCGACTGACAAAAGGAACAGGCAAACATCAGTATATGTATCAGATTTATATTCAAAAATATAGCTCTCAAAGTAGACTTGGTGTAATCTACAAATTTCGCGATTTGTTTTGATGAAATAAGTTAATAATAATAATGATTTATTGATTATAAGGAAAAAAAAATTTGTATAACACGTCAAAAAATCCAAAGAAAATAAAAATTAAATAAAAAAAGCTGCTTCAAGTACAGTACAATCTCGATTATCCGAAATAATGTGGACCAAAGTGGTTTCGGATAATCGAAATTTTGGTTAATCCGAATTTTTTTTTTGAAAATAGGAGTTTAGGATGCGTATATCATTAGATCGACTTAAAAACATTTATGAAATATTTTACTTGAATTTATGTATTAATTTAAAAATAACATCAACAAATAATTTGTTTAATTTTTATTACTTAATTTTTTTTAACATAGTATGTACATAAATGCCTAAATATGTACATATGTACATTCATAAAAGACATGTTAAATGCGACGTAAAATATAAAATATATATCCCATTCTACACTTTACTGTTTAAAAATGAGGTAATTTTGAACTGCAATAATTTAACACTACTTCCATTTTTGACCGCAATGTCTCTCCAACGTTTTATTAAAAGAACATCCGCGGCAGTTGCATTTTCTTGTTGTTCTACATAAGTTAACGCTTTCTCCAAGGCTTCTAGTCCTTTTGAATGTGACATTTTTACTGGAATATTGTCAGTGCATTCTACTTCGTCATCCTCATCACTGCTTATTTCATTAGCATTTTTGCAAACACTTTCAATTAATTCTTGGTCAGTCATTTCATCTTCTACATTATCACTGTTTAACCAGTCATTAACTTCTGTTTCCGTAACATTTTCACATCCTGGTATTTTCGTGAAAATTTGCTGTAAACTTTCTTCATGGTCGGACTCTGCTTCTGTGATACGTCCCTCCTCGTGTTGAATCAATTTTGACCAAGATTTTTCCAGGGTTCTACCTTTTACTTGATTCCAAGCTGAAGCTATCCAATATACAACATTTTTCAAGTTTAACTTCTTTAGACATTCAGTGAGATTGGCACCCTCATCTACTTCTTCCAAAATATGCTCCAATAGCAAACGCCTGTAATTTCGTTTTAAATTTTCCAGCATACCCTGGTCCATGGGCTGAATGAGAGAAGTTACAGCAGGAGGCAAAAACATTGCTTTTATTTCCCCACTTTGAAGTTGCTCCGCACTTGGGTGAGTGGGAGCATTGTCTAGTAACAAAACACATTTTCTGGGGTATCCGTGCTCTTTTAAAGAAGACTCTACTTTTGGTACGAAATCTTCAAAAAAGCAATTTTTGAATAGATTTGCATTCATTCAGCCTCTTTTTTGATCTTTATACAAAACAGGTAAAGCATTGGGACGAATATTCTTGAAGGTTCGTGGTTTTGCTGACTTACCGATACATAATAATGGAAGTTTGTGTCTCCCAGAAGCATTAACAGTGATACGTTCTTTGCTACGTTTGTAACCAGGTGCTCCAGCTTCCGTTTTTGAAGCTAAGGTACTTGAGGGCAAGATTTTGTAGTTCAAGCCGGTTTCGTCGCAATTATAGATCTGGTCTGGTTGTAAATCATTTTCTTTCATAAGCTCCATAAAATTCTCTGCAAATTTTTTTGCGGCAGATATATCGGCAGACAATTTTTCTCCACAAACTTTCAGTTTACGTACATCATGTCTTTTTTTCCATCGGTCTAGCCATCCATCACTTGCAGAAAACCTTTCAGGCGCTTCAATGACCGGCAATTCTTTGCTTAAACTCACTGCTTTTTGTTTTAAAATGGTCCCCGAAATTGGTATTCCACGTTCTCGATTCTGTGTAAACCATAAAAATAAAGAATCATCCACTTTTTCGTATTCACCTTTTTTCATACTTTTTCGTGCCGGGGTCGGCGATGACAAAACACTACACCATTTTTCAAGTTTTTCGCGTTTTTTCTCCATTCTGCAACCGTACTCACGCCTACGCCTAAATCCTTTGCTATATTTTTAAGCAATTCACCATTATATAATCGTCGAACCGCTTTAAGTTTTTCCTGCAAGCTGATAACAACGCGTTTACGTTTCTTGCTCTGACACTGCATTTTGTAAAATATTTGAGAATAAAACTACTCTTTTTGCGATAATAACAGACGTTAATACATATGTACTTGTAACACTCTGTCGGCTAACCAACACTATTCACATTTTAGACCGTCGTATTGCCGTGAAACCCCGAGGGGAACCACCTAGCAGTATATGTGAATCCCAGACGCGTTTCGTATAATGCGAATTTTTTCGGTTAATTGGGATTTTTGTTTTTAAATAGTTTGTTTCGGATAAACCGAATTTCAGATAATCGCGATTCGGTTAATCGAGATTGTACTGTATGTACTTGCAAGGTAGTATCTTAAAAAGCTTAAATAAAGGTCGACAAGATTTAGTAAAGTGTGCCCCGCAAATGCTCCGATTTGCTGCTTTTTGGACAAGGAAACTTTTGCGTCCTGATGCACCCCAAAGAAAAATGCCATATTGTATTGTGGAATAGATTTCAGCGTAATCCAAGGACAACAGACATGCCTGAGCTGTTTGTGATCGTAGGCATTTAAATACGTAACATTTACTATGTGTTTTCTGTGAATTAGGGAAAAATAAAAGACACCCTTTTGAATCTGCGTCTCAAATCTTATCCATCGATATTGTTTACCATCACGTGAAACCTGAAAAATCGCTGTTTTGAAATTTTCGGTAAATACCTTTCCAAATATCGATCGCTGCAGTTTGTCGTCGGACACCTGTATATAAAGTGATTCTAAGGGGAAATACAATTCTTCAAGGATATATCCGTTCGGCCGACGTCACGTAAACATGAGAGGAAATCCCTCCAATCTAATAAGAATCGTATTTCTCGAGCAGGTGCGCGCCTCCGTCTAAAAGAATTAGACTCAAATCCTTCGCCGACCGAGAAAAGTCCCCCGGACTATTAGTCGCTTGCGCCACCTGCTCGACATCTGTAATCAGTACTTGCGAGTCCGTAAGACGAACACGAAGCCAACGGCTTATATGCATGCTCAAGCATGCATAAGGGAAAAGCCTTTCTTGGATTTGAAACGTCGGTTAGAGTCGACACGTTTGTATTTCTTACTTATTGTTAGCCCGGATTGGAATTGAGAGATAAAATATACGTTACAAGGACGCGAAAGAAATATACATAATAATTATCCCTGGCCCTCCTCCCACACTAAATTTTATTCTACAATACAAATGTTCAATGCAATTAGTATTTATTCTAAATATATTTTCTGGTACATGTTTCGCTCCATATACATGGGCATCTGCAGGTCAAAAAACGTCGATATTTCGGAATAAAATAAAGCGAATAAAATTGTTGTATACGAATATTAAAATCCAATGCGTTCAAATAATTGTATATGACGATTTTATCCACTTTCATGATTCCAAAATATCGATGTTTTTTTGCCTGAAGATATCCATGTTATGGAGCAAAACATGTAGCAACAAATATATTAGAATAAATAGAAACTAATTGGATTGAACATTTATTTAATTTCATCATTGCCATAAATTGCTTTTCTTTGAATTTGGAGTGGTGTAAGCTACGATGTTCATCCCAATGTTTGCGGATGCCTTATGAGTGGACATCAGTGTCCAGTTAGAGAACCTGCTATTATGCACAAATGACTCTTGCTAAGCTTTAGGATTATACGGTAGTTCTTTAGTCTTATTCTTTGATGGTCTTTTAGTAAAAGTAATTTTATGAATTTGGTAGTTCTATTTTTCTAGAGTTTGTTGTGTTTTTTCTCCATACCTGTTCTCGTGCTTTATTTTTGGACACTTTAGGACATGTTCTGGAGAAATATGAAGCCAATGCTCGCTCCATGTCAAAAAAGATGCAAAATAGCAACCGTTTGATTTGCAAAAACTAGCTGATTTCTCTGACAAACAATTTACCTTCATTAATGATTGTAATAACAATTTCTCAATAAGTTAGTGATTTTACAAAAAATAAAAGTTCGTACTGGCGAAACTGTGAGTAACAGCGTATACAATAATATTACTAAGCAGCAAATTGGGATATCTAGGATTTGTCGGATAAGTTATGATGTTACGAAACAATCTACATCTAGAAATGAGTTCTAAATCACGCCTGGTAGATATCGAATGGCAAGTCGATAATTCATAATCTAAAAAACAAAAAAAAGAGAAAACAGAACGGTCCTCTCACAGCCAAAACAAGTGAGATACTTTTTCATCTATTCATCTCTGGCAGCGACGGACGCAAAGATATTTAGTCCTAAACGGTTCTCGCTCCGAGGGCATATTAGCGCTAAGGGGCGGGACAGTATAGGTGCGAGCGGCGCCAAGCTATAATTACAAGGCACCGCGACCAAGATATGATGAATTAGCCGCTTCCTCGCCGGCCAGAACGGCCGACCACTCGGTCCGTGAAATGCCTTCGCCAAGCAATAACGGAGAACCTGACTCGCTGTAGCCCCGATTGAACCACAACGCCACTGCTTCACAAGCGAGCAGCGCACAGTGTTTCGCTTACATTAAAACATTGCCCTGAACACTGATTCTCTTCTAACATCGCTTTCAAGGTTTTCTTTTTTTTGTAACCGTTCTTTTATTGTACAATACTGTCCACGGAAGTTTGGACTGGAAAAATCTAAAAATAAAATGTAACTAATACAAAAAAAAAATAGTAATAGTAAAAATAGTAATTTAAAGAATGAAAATTATTACAATTTAACGGAAATTTCATCCTTCAATTTTATATTCTGATATTTTTCTCATATCCTCTGTACTGATGATTGCTCGCATAATTTCGGCAGTCTTGCGATTAATTTTCTTAGTATGTCATCTAGGAGATTGTTCTATTTTTGTTAAAACTGAGATTATCGTTCCTATTACCAAGAGATAAAGGTTGAGAACCCATCCAACTTTACACCAAATTCGCTTTCGTCACGTATAATGAAAACCCTAGAAAGACTAATTAAAGCAAAATTAGAATGATAGATTGAAAATCAGGGACGCATCTGTGAACATCAATATGGTTTCAGAAGAGGACATAGCACACAACATGCCTTACCACAACTAAAAAATATGGGCATTAGTGAATTTCAACAATGGTGTAGTCAAAAACAATTCGAGGTAGCATACCAGAAATGTAGTTCGCTTGCCGCACCATAACCAAATGAAATTGGCCAACATAAAACATCCATTAAACAATGTGACTAAATATCTAGGGATGTGGATTGATAATAAATTAAACTGGAGAACTCATATTACCAAGCTGGTAGAAAAGTGTCGTAAAGCCTGTAACATACAAAAGTTTCTTTTGGGAAGGACTTGCATACCCCAGTGCTGATCCATTAGATCGAGCATCAGATCTATTTTGGATTATGGTTGCATGCTATATGGATCTGCATGCAGGGTTGCCCCGCGATGATGGATCGATATTTAACGATTCATCATCCCGTAACACATTCTGCCACTGTTCCACCATGCAGTCTCGATGTTCTCGGGCCCACTGAAGCCTTTTTAATCGTTTATCCCAGCGTAATAATAGTTTACGAGCTGCTACGCGACCATATAATTTTCTTCCGTCGGCCGGCGTTTGACCGTGGCAGTTGAAATCGGATGCTGACATCCGCGATTGAATTCGTTTGCTATTTCTGATGTTGGTTTTTCTGCGATTTCGTTTGCGTATTCATTGTAGAAGACGATCATCTGCTGGGGTGATTATTCGTGGCGGACCTGGACGGTCACGGCTTCTACAGCGCACGTTTCTTGATGATATCGGCGAATGGTATATTTTACTACATTTAATCTTTCACCGATTTGCCTATTGGCATAACCTTCTTCATACAAAGTTATTATTATGCTGGGTCGTTACTACGTGACATTTCAAGCAGTTTTATTCATTTGTTGTACAACATGTCACAATCACACTCAAACAGAAACTAAAATCGCAATGGAACGTCCTAAATGACTAAGTGTGCTCTGGATGGGGTCCTAAGAGAGCCATAGAGCGGATATGCCATAAAATCTTTATCTGCTTGGTGCCATCGATAAAACGTATTCAATCAACAAACTAAGATTAATCCCTTGTAAATGCGGTTTTGTGTGCGGGTCACAAAGGATGCATATTAAAATTCTCATCATTGGATGCAATAGAACTTGGTAGATTAACGTATTTGAAAAACTTAACCATTATTCTGTGGACAGCAGTGTATATGTATATATTTTTTGCTTTCATGGTTGTAATGCGCTACCCCTTTCATTTTTCTTCTTCGCTCCAATTTTCTAAATTCTTTTTTAAACGATTTTGAAATAAAAGTTGGCGATTAACTCGATTTTTAGTAACCCTTGATGACCGAAACGTCGAAAAAAAAAACAATTTTTTGTTGCTCCTTTTAATCGGAAGAGGAATATATTTTTTAAATTTTTTTTTTTTTTGTTGAAGTAACTTTATTGTATATCCAAAATAGATTCTGTATTCCACAAAACGTTTTGATGTTTATAATTTATTTATGTTCATTTTAATTGCTGTACAGATATATGAAATTTGTAGTAATGATTTTCTGTTATGAATAATTAAAATAATTTTATCCAAGGTATTTTACGTTTTTGTTATTCGTAATCCAGTAATTGGGTTTTGGAACCTTTGGTGTAACAATAACTATCACACTGACAAAAGTCAATGCACTGTTAATCATCTCCTGATGATGCTAACTTGGTTAGCGAAACGCGCGTCGAGAGATTGTGCATTGTTGTTTGGTGATAGTGGAAAACCTAGCATTGACTTTTGTCAGTGTGATAGTTTTTGTTATTCGTAACAAAATTTTATGAATTTTATATTGGACGAAATTTTACACAAGCATACTACAAATAATAAAATAGGTAAATCAATTATTGAGAGGCATGTCATTAAGAATACGGATAGTAAAAACAGATATTTTTTTAATGGCATTTCTTTATTTTGGTTCTTATACGGATACAAACATATAGCGAGTGTTAATTTAAAAAGTAGTGAAGAAAGTGCAACGCCATCTACCCGCGAAGGTAAGATGTTTGGTAGCCTCCACATCAGAAATATTACTCCACTACTGCTTGATAGCTTTGCTATTTAATCTACCTAGAATCAATAAAGATTGGAAAGAACTATTAGAAGTATATTGTTTTATCTTGAAGAAATATGTAAATAATTTCAAACACCATAGTTGCAAATTCTACGCTGCGATTACATCAACAACAATCCTTTGTTTAGCTATGAAAACAGTTGATTTGTACGAAATGTATTAAAACGGCGATAAAATGACAGAATTAAGGACATAAACACTTGCAACGGTACAGTAGGTTACTTTGCTTGTCAAAACGGAATTATTCTGACAATTGACAAGCGTACGATCACAAAGCCCAAGTTATGATTTCCTTTTTCCGCTATATCTTATTCTTCATCTTACATCAAGCACTCAACTCATATAAAAAGCGCATCTTTATTTACGTGCAACCCATCTGTATGTGATCCTGTTTATTAACTTTCCACCAATAAAAGAGAAAAACCAAACGCGCGTCGTTCCAACTTCAAAGCTGGAAAAAACGAAGAATTCCGAGCAGAAACACTAAACAAAATGCTTCGTTATTCCTTTGAGATTATCTGTAGCGCGTGATATAACCTAAGCGACTTGAATCTGCGTCCGATCGCTTCACACGCATCTAGTTCGGTCCACTATTAACTTCTGATTTGAGTACACTGTTATTAGATATCGGCGCTTTATATACTACTATTACAAACAATAATTACAATTAACATTCAACAGAAATTGACAAAAATGTCTTCTGAAACTTTGCTCTGTATAAAATCTTCTCAGGTTAACTATAACAAAGTAAAAAAATATGTGAAATTATAACGCAGATATCATTGAAATTATTAAGTTTAAAGTAAAATGGCTCTGGAATTGTCGTCACAGCTCCTTGTACAGGGTTAGTAAAAAGTCCCGGAACGGTCGAATAACTTTGTTATTTGAAAATTATGATTTCTGAAATTTGGTATGGGGGTATAGTTAATATAAATGCATTTTATGCAATACAGCTTTTTTTTTCCACTTCCGGTTTAATCGGCAATTCGTCCAACTTTTTTTTTTTAAATGGAACGCCCAGATTTTTTTAACACTTTTGAATGCAAAATAAAAAACTACGTTCAGGAAGTATTAAGATGTTTATTTTTATTCACAAGAAAACAGCTAAAAAATTAAAAAAGTGTCCTAATACAGAAAAATCAAGGTACCTTTGAAAAAAGTTGTTGTTTAGTGTTTGCATTCTTTTTGCCGTCACATTTGACAATTTTAAAAGCGTTTTAACTTTTGCATCGCTATAAATTTACTTATTTTAAACATTGACACATTTGAAAATGGCAGAGAAACTTACTGAATCAGAACGAATTGAGATATTAATGATGGGTGGGTACGGTGATCGTCAAGGTTCTTTTGAAGAGGTTCGTATTTTGTTTAATACTGTTTATCCGGATCGTCACATTAGTAAAAGTACGGTATGCCGAACAATTCAAAAGTTTGAAGTCTTTCGTCAGGTGAAGGATTTACCTAGAAGGGGACGTCCATTAACAGCAACAGATGAAGAAACTAGTTTGAATGTGTTACTTACAGTGGAAGAAAATCATCACGTGTCCACAACAGAATTAGGTCAAATTCATGAGATCTCTCAAAAATCTGCTCATACGATTCTTAAATCAGCAAGAATGAAAGCTTATAAAATGTATCCCGTCCATGAGTTAACTGAAGATGATCCAGATCGTAGACTACAATTTTGCGAAACAATGAGGGAATTGATCGAGCAGCAGCCTAATGTTTTAGATCACATCATTTTTTCAGATGAGGCAACGTTTTGTCTCAACGGCACTGTGAACAGACATAATTGTCGCTACTGGTCAATTGAAAATCCGCATTGGATTGAAAAAGTCCATACACAGCGTCCTCAAAAGGTGAATGTCTGGGCTGGTCTTGTTGGAAACAACATCATAGGACCATTTTTTATAAGAGGAAATTTAACTGGCAACGTCTACTTAAATTTATTGCGAAATGAGGTTGTTCCAGCACTTGCGGCCCTCTTTCCAAATGCAAACATAGGTGATCACCCTAATGCACATTTTTGGTTTCAACAAGATGGAGCTCCCCCCCATTTTGCCCATAATGTCCGCGATTATTTGAATGACATTTTTCCGGGACGTTGGATCGGACGTATAGAGGAGCAATCGAATGGCCAGCACGTTCGCCAGATCTCTCGCCATTAGATTTTTTCTTTTGGGGTCACATGAAATGTCAAGTGTACAAAAATCGTCCCCATAATCTTGAACAATTGGAAGAGAGAATAGTTCAAGAAGCCAATCGCATCACTCCAGAACAAATACTAAATTCAATAAGAAATTTTACTGACCGTTTACATTTTTGTCAAATTGTAAATGGAGAGCATTTTGAACAATTATTGTAATCGCAACCTGAATAGACAGGTATCTTGATTTTTCTGTATTAGGACACTTTTTTAATTTTTTAACTGTTTTCTTGTGAATAAAAATAAACATCTTAATACTTCCTGAACGTAGTTTTTTATTTTGCATTCAAAAGTGTTAAAAAATCTGGGCGTTCCATTTAAAAAAAAAAAGTTGGACGTATTGCCGATTAAACCGGAAGTGAAAAAAATCTTAGCTGTATTGCATAAAATGCATTTATATTAACTATACCCCCATACCAAATTTCAGAAATCATAATTTTCAAATAACAAAGTTATTCGACCGTTCCGGGACTTTTTACTAACCCTGTATAATTGCTTAATATACATATAAATTGTTGATGCAGTGAAATGTTCTGATTGTAACCGAACTTATATTGGACAAACCAAACAGAGGTGGCGTGAACGTAGCCACCCAACGAAAGTGATTCTAGAATAAGACCCGATAAATGTACTCTCCCAAAACAGATTTATAATAAGTACTGAACACACAGATGTTTTTGAAAAGGTAAAAATTTTATTTTATGGAAATAATTATAATAAAAGAATTTTTTTGGAAAATGTAGTCATTCATAAAACAATTAATAATCTTAATACAAAGTGGTTTTCCTTTGTATTAAGATTATTAATTGTTTTATGAATGACTACATATTCCAAAAAATTCTTTTATTATAATTAGTTCCATAAAATAAATTTTTTACCTTTTCAAAAACATCTGTGTGTTCAGTACGTCATTTAATGTTGGCGTTTGTGCGCCCACTGGTGAAATGTACTTTTACTCTCTGTGATGGATGGCTTGACATCCAAATGCCACATCCTTGGGCATGCTGGTTTTTCAATGAACATAACCCCATACGATTCTTTTCTCTGTAGTGTAAATGAATGTGTATGTAATGCTCTGCATATAGTCATTGGAATACACGATTAGCCTAGCTCTAGCAATTTTTGTGCGCCCATATTATGTTCGCACCAATTTCGCCGTATCTCAGCTACGTATCGCGCACTCCTCTGAAAACGGATCGCCGCCCGAAGCGGTCGGCTCTTTGTTTCACACCTTCAACCCGCCGATCCGGCAGTTAATTAGTTTCAGCATCTAATTATCGTCGGACGCGATTCGGTTTTCGTGCGTCCCATAAATTAGGTTCTTCTGGACGGTGGAGAAGGGCGCGCGGGCGGCGATTTGGTGGTCGCGTCCGCTACGTTGTTGTTGCTGGGGATCATCGGACCTGGCTATTAGGGTAGCCCGTTACCGACCATCCATCGTCGGCCGGTCGGCTTCTTTAACATTCAGTGTCGAAATCATTACTTAGGTGTAAACTTGGAAGGCAATTACTGCCTTCTAATAATTCATTCGTCCTACGTGTGTTCTCGCGCCTCGGATGGGCAGACATGCGGTGGGATTTTGCGAGGAGAAGTTCCAATTTTGGACGGTGGTATCTTCTAAAGATGGAGGAGATTTTGATAACTAGCTACAGAAAAAGCATGTTAAATGACAATAATAACCACGAATAAAATATACCTTAATTTTACTTCGAATCACTAATAGTTTGGCTGCAATACAAAGTTTGAGCACAGTATGATTTTACCGTTACACTAATGTAACACATAAAATATAATGCCAGAACGCATCAGTGTCATAGATCACAGATTATACAAGAAGTCTGAAACTATCACTTAACCGCCAAGTCCAATATTAGGTCAATATAACAGAATTCTGATTTATACGGAAAGAAAATATTCTCAAACGTCAATGTGTCACAAACTTACCCTGTAGTCACAAAGTAACCCCAGCTTACGGTTCTCATCATTGTCTTCTTGTTTGTTGTTTTTACTTAAATCAGCTTTGTCATACTATCGGCATCTTTTCATTATTTACCAAAATTTGGGATTTCAAAGATGAATTCATTAATAAAATTATGAGTTAAGGGCAAGCAGTGCCACAACCCACAATTGTAATTCTAATTCTAATCCTAATCCTAAAAAAATTGATCAAAAAAGTGTGTATAGTAAAATTTTTGAAACCATATATACAACGTGAACAAAGGCAAGTTTATGAGGTTGGCAATAAAAAAATTACGTTAGCATTATTGTGCTTTTGGCTTATCAGCATTTGTTTTATTAGTTATGTTTAACGTTTACACGTTAATCAAATGGCAAATGGCACGAGAACAGATGGTAAACAGGGGGGGTTAGCCGATCCTGGAAAGCAAATGTGAATTAGCTCATAACCAATTTAGTGATATTTTTGATAAAAACCTCAAACATTCTCACTTGATCACGGTGTAATGTCTACTTTTATGTCTATCGCAATAAAAGCAGACATTACACAACACCAATTTAAGTTTACGTCCTTCAAGTTGCAAAAATTGCAATATCAAATTCAAAAAGTGTATCCCAGGGACAATACGAACAAATCTCCTATCAAGCGATCTTGGAAAACAAATCCAACGTAAGTATATTGTTTAAGTATTAAAAATTGTATATTTCTCTTTTGTAATATACCCACTGAGCAAGATTAAATATTTACACCAACCGCAGGTACTTAACAAAACCATTGTTGAAAATGACTTTCTCATCGTGGCACAAAACACACATAAATTTTCATACTCACTAATCGAAATATAATACTCTTTAACTGCGTATTCGTACCATATACTTCCAGTGAAACTGGTTCTTCGTTATACCGTCTTGAGAATACGCCCACACCGAACTGTACAACATTCGCTTGTGTTTAATGAAACGGCCGTGAATAGGGTGTCCGTTGCAGAAACTCATAAACGCGAATGCTACCACACACCGCGTACCTTGTGAGGTAGAAATATACTTACCATGCTAATCTTCTAATCGACTACTAGTAACTCTAGAAGTATTTGCTTATAGGTACTTGCATTCATACGTACAATTATGAATTCCTATAGCGTTAGTTAGGGTTTATGAGCTACCTCTAGCAATACGTTCAAATTATAGCTATTATTGTCGCATATGTATTCTACAAATGAATCCTGTAGTACATAACTGACGAGTTCTGCCTGTTAAGTGCATATATTTTGCATTGGTATTTACATGAGTTTCCTTTTTTCGTGCGGGCTGTTTAGATTTACTCTCCAGCGTCCTATTATAATTGATAATTCATACGTTATTGCTATGAGAATAAGGAAATCATGCAAACATGTGTTTTTATGAGTTGGAGATCCCATTCAAAGCCAAATAAATAGCAGTCCTATAAGTCCACTTACCCTGCTAAAGAATACGGAAAAATCTCCTGTAAATTCAATGAAAATGGGACCAGTGGATTTGGAAGAGGTAAAGAATATTATTCGTGACATTAAAAGTAAAGAAACAAGATATATTTATGGTATGACTATGAAGGATTAATGAAGAGCATTGCTGCTAAGATGGCCAAACTTTTGGTTAACATAATTAATTGCTGTATAGAAGAAGGAACAGATCCAAAAGAAATGGAACTAGCCAGAATAATACCAATCTATAAAAAGGGCGATATACTTGAACAAGAGAACTACAAACCGATATCAGTGCTACCAATATTTTCAAAAGTATTCGAGAAAGTAATATCTAAGATAATTATTTCCTTCTTCGAAATTGAAAGATTTTTACTCCTGCCCGACATTGATATAGATTTGGAAAATCCACAATCACAACTCTGGCTGTATCAATAGAGTAAATAATGTTGACATGTGATCATCAGGAATTTGTAGAAATGATGCTGTGCGGTATGAGTAAAGCTTTTGATACAGTATCACATAATAATAATTACATCCAAATGTCTCTGAAGAATTACACAGTTTGACGTAGAATCAACTTGCATATATATACACTCCGCCAAAAAAGTATCGCATAATTTAGTTTTGAATCATAAAAGTATCGCATAATCTTTGTTTGTAGCATAAAGTTGTAAATATACTTTAATGCGCTCTAAGATATAATTTCTATGATTGTTTAAATAAAATACAGGCCAAATAAAAACAAGAACTCATACTTGAGATTTTTATTAAAACAAGAAATTATAATTTTGGAAAGAAAAATGTCATAACAGTAGCTTTTAATACTGAGTATTGCCACCTCTGGCTCTTATGACCGCTCGCATACGGTTTGGCAGAGATTCGATTAACCTCCGTATATAAGCCTGATCCAAATTCTCCCACTCGTCACGGAGAGCATTTGCTAGTCCATGCAGGTCCGCTGGGGCAACATTTTGGGTTCGTATCCGTCTGTGAAGGAGGTCCCACACGTGCTCGATAGGGTTCATGTCCGGACTTACCGCAGGCCAATCTAAAACTGGAATACCAACATCGTTAAGGTATTCCTGGACGATTATTGCAACATGCGGTCGTGCATTATCGTGCATTAACATGAATTCGTTTCCTATAATTGGCGCATATGGTACTACATGTTCTTCTAAAATGTCCGTTATATACCTGTGGGCAGTCAGTGTACCTCTGTCTACTGGTACTAACTCTGTACGACCTGTTAAACAGATGCCTCCCCAAACCATAATAGAGCCACCAGCGAAATTAGGTCTAGGTCTGATATTACACTGCGAATAGCGCTCACCGTCTCGTCTGTACACTGAGATACGCCTATCTGAGGTGTAAAGACCAAATCTTGACTCATCTGTGAAGAGTATATTGGCCCAGTCATTAATGTTCCAATTTACATATTCTCTGGCAAACCTTAAGCGAGCCACTCGGTGGTTCCTAGTGAGACGAGGGGCTGTTACAGCTACTCTAGCTCTTAATCCACTCTGTCGTAACCTATTCCGAATAGTTTGAGTACTCACATGAGTATTTCTGACTCTAGCCAAGTCGTTCTGCAATTGTCTCGCAGTTACATGTCTTCGACGTAATGCTTGTAGTAGTAAATAGCGGTCATCTTGGCGTGTAGAACATCTTGGACGACCTGGTACAGGTCTTCTACTGTAAATGCCTGTTTCCCTATAATTGGCTACGGCTCTAGAAACACTTGACTGATTGATGTTCATCAAATTAGCAACGTATGCTTGAGATCGTCCATCTCCGATTAAAGCAACTATAGCAGCCACTTGTTCTGAAGTTAAATTGCTCATTTTAGTTTTAAAAACGTTGGTACAGAACTCTGACTTCGCACTTTAAAATTTGTCCGTATAGGAAGACTTTCAATAAACAACTGAACAAACCTTACACATATGCATTTTTCTAAATGTGTTCTTTTAGAAAAAAAAAAAAGTAAAAACGCTAAGTTCCATTATTTTGTTAGTGTTTTTATAGTTCACATACACGAGGCAAACTTTTTGTGAACGTATAAAAATATCTTGGTTCATAAATGCCCTTTTTTAGTTTATGCGATACTTTTTTGGCGGAATGTATTTAAATCATCTGCGTAGGCAGCAACTTCACAATCAAGGAGATCAAACAAATCATTGATGTAAATATCAAAAAGTAACCCAATTCGATTCATCTTCCTTAACAGTATTGAATGATCAATTGTCTCGAAGGCTTTCGTATGTTCTGTATATATAACATCTGCCTGTCGCCGATTATTAATACTCTCACTAATAAACCTATTCATTATTTTCATTATTTTCGGGGCGGTTGCTGTTAAAACCACATTAAAAATAATAATAAACACGAGTCCAGCTCGTGACATCCTCCATTTTGAGCTCCGTAGCGGCCAATCTATATACACGACTTCATCCATATTTATTTTCCTAAGCCGCCTTCAAAACTGATACGATATATACTCTGCGCGCGAGTCGCCGCCAGGGGGCGCCCTAATACGCCAGGGCGAACGGCAGCTATATTGGGGTTAGCGCGTTACAACCGAATATATGCCGTTACACTTATTTTACAGATAAATGTGACAGCGACGGGGACAGATAGGCTCGCCGTAAATGCGGCTATCGAAAAAAAGCGGGGATTTCATTTTGAGCAGGGCGAATTGTAAAATACTGACCGGATAAATCATTTTGATCGCTTCGCGATAGGAAATTATATCTGCGGAAGCAATTTTCGGTTTTCAGATGGATATCTGTTGATACCGATGGAGATGAATTAATTGTTTCGTATCTACTTTTGATTCGTTCCATTCATATTTAAATTTTTACTTTTTACAATAACCCTTTTCGTTACCTCGCACGATCAATAATCATTTCATTTGATGCAAATTAAAGGCGGAAAAGCAAATAGAGCGCCGTTTACCCCCGAAGTTATGGACACGGCAAGTCGGCCAGGGTGCAAAAGTCTTTGTTTGTGTAAACAAGACCTCAAAACGGTAATATCGGAGCGACATCTGTGCGATATTGCCGTAGAACGGCGGTCACAGCGTGCGTAAAGTGCGCATATTAATGCCAGTCGATCCTAATTTGCATGTAACACGCTATCGCGTACCGTTTCTCCTATGTACCTTCGTAACCGCAGTTCCTGGGGGTAGAACGCCCCTTGCGGTAGGCGATTCTCCTTCTCTTGTTGACACAGCCGCGCTGTTTTCGACGTGTACGTCAATCAATTCTGTTTGGCCGGGAAATCCCGCAGATAAGGCAAGAGCTGTAACTGCAGATGAGATTTTCATTGTACAATTGTTTGAAATTCTAATCGGCAGTGTTGAATAAATCCTGAATGAAGCTATTAGTGATGGGGATGATGAATAATATTGAAATAATATCATTTTTCTTCCGTTCGCCCAACAGAAAAGTCTTGTGACAAATTGCGCATCTAGAATAAGAAGAGCCATCTTAATAAAGATATATCGTAAATATTAAATGGTGTACTACAACTAGAGATTTTTTCTTATGTCGAATATGCATTATTTATTACAGGGGTGAAGTAAGAGACCTGCCATCTTTACAACAATTTCTGTAATGTGATATATTTAACGTGTTTGCTACCATATGGGAAGAAAACTTTGCTATAATAATGTTTAGATCAGGGTACGTATTTGGAAAAGTTAAATTAACTGCAATTTTGGTTGGCCCAATCCTTATTTCTTAATATAGAGGGTTTTCCAGGCGAAACTCTTCAGTTTTAATAATTTTGGATTGGCCGTTGTTTGGTACTTACTTTGTTTCTAAAATATTTCCAAGTTTCTAGTTTCTAGTTATAGATTGAGGATCATTCTTTTTAAAAATTAGCACTACTTTACCAATCTTTAAAGAGATTGGAAAGCAACCGCTACTAAAAAATAAGTTAACTAAATATAATAGAAGTTTTACAACAGACACAATGACTATTTTAAGGAGGTAAGTGGGGACGTCGTTGGCCTATGTCAGGTTCTATGTATATAATTTCAGTAAGTATTAGAGTAGCTTCGTATCAATAACTTCCAAGATCATTTATCCACATCAATATCGTCAAAATAGTCGACAAAAGATGGCCTCATGTACCAACCAGGTATTTACGCGGCTTTCTCCCCTCTTTTTGTTATTTAACGATGCATTTAAGCGTTTATTTTTACATACTGCCTCATTCGATACGTCTGTTTTTCGTCAAATTTATTAACCACGTGGATGTCTCCTTTATCGTTTATCGCAGGCGCCGACCCGTTTTAAATTTGCCGAAAACACGGCAGAGACATAAAAAGGCGACGCCGCACCCTTCCGTGCACGCTAGATTATCAACCCCACGGTGCATTAACTCACCCCACGGGAGCGGTAGATATGAAAATAAATAAACAAATAAAACGGGGGCCATAACCGAGGTACGGGAACGGGAGGCAACGCTATTATACGGCTTGGGTACCTGGCGGGATGCAGTACTTGTGCCTCTTATGATGCTTGGTGATCTATAAACATTGGCGTGCCACTTTGACGCACCATAAAACAACCGGTCTATATTATCTAAAAGGAAAAAAAAAATGTTCTTTTTTTTTAATTCTTCCTTTAATATACAATGCTCTAAATAATTATCGGAAGAACATAAGATATCTCTCACAATATTAAATAATAAAATGTTCGATGTACAAAAATATGTATTTTTTAAATCTAATAAATTTCGAAATAATTTTCTTCAAAAGATATGCAGATGATTGCATAACCGCGTTAGAAGAAAAAAATATACCAATTTTACTTAACAATTTTAATTCCTTTCATCCAAGATTAAAATTTACAATTGAAATCGAAGAAAACAATAGCATTACCTTTTTAGACCTCAAACTCATCAACAATGATAATAAAATTTTAACTCAATGGTATACTAAACCAACATGGTCTGGACGTTATCTAAATTTTAAATCTTCACAACCTTTATCTCAAAAAGTCAGTGTTATTATTAGTTTAGCTGACAGAGCAATAAAATTAACAAGTCCAGTTTTTCGATCAGATATTATTAACAAAGCAAAAAATATTCTAGAACAAAATAATTATCCAAATTCTCTTATAAACAAAATATTCAAACAAAGAATTTTTCTTTTTTATAATAAATCAACAAAAGATATAAATAATAGTCAAACAATTACAAAATTTATAAAAATTCCTTATGTTAAACATTTATCCGAAAAAATAAATCAAATTTTCAAACCATATAATTACAAAATTGCCTATCAAAACACAAATAAACTACAAAACCAAATCTATTCAAAATTAAAATCAAAAATTGAAAAAAGTAAAACATCACACATAGTTTATAAAATAGACTGTCAAAATTGTAATGGTGTATATATAGGTGAAACCATGCAATATTTGGAAAATAGAATAAAAGGACACAAATATAATAAAAATCTTACAGCCCTAAAAAAACATGAAATAACTGAAAATCATACCTTTGATTTCAACAACGTAACAATTTTAAACAAAGAACAAAATTTAAAAACACGTAACATACTAGAAATAATTCAAATTTATAAACATAAAAATGCAGTCAATGATAAAACCGATATACAATATTTCACAAAATTATATAATTTACTTTTATAACTAAATACAATATTTTAAAGAACTATTTAATTACAAAATCCAAAAATAAATAATCAAAACATCTTTAATTAAAACATAATAATATTTTCAAAATAAAAAACAAACAAATTGTCATTTATTAAACAAAAACATTTTATTTATCAAACTTTATACATTTATTTACAACTTGAAAAAGCTTTTAAATAAAGCGAAACGTCGTTAGTCATTCATACTTTTATTATTTGGGACCTAAAAACCAAGAAAAAAAAGAAATTAAAAATATGTATTTTTCTGTGTATACTACGTGAGAAATGATTGAAATTCAATTTTGAACTATTATCGTCCCTTTCACTGAATGACCACGAGCACCAATCAGATTATCGAATTCTCAAAGCGTCAACTTCGAGAAACAGGATCAAAGGTCATTGCAAGCGAAACCTCTCAACTTCGGAACTGAACCCAATTAAAATATTCGCACGACCCCACCCATAGGGAATAATACGAAAGTGTTTATCGAGAGACCGTATACGTAGCGAATATATGGAGCCAAGTTTAGTATTTCATCTGCTCCTTTTCCTACACCCTGACGGCTTGACTCTCGGTGGCGGTTCAGATGTCAACGTAATAAATCTCCGACTCAGTTAAACCGGCATTAACTGGGAGGTGGAGTGCCCGCGTGTGCATATTTGACTTCCTGGTGAATTAATGGGCTCCCCTTTCCTTGTGAGCTCTAGCCGCCTCTGTCTTCGTTGCCTAGACGCAACGCTGGAGGTGATTAACGTATTTTGATAAGGCGAGTTTGAAGTTTAATCCAGTACGTCTTGCGTTCTGTCACATGTAGTAGATTTTGCGTTGGAAATTATAGTGTGTAGATTTCAAGCTAACTGTGTTGGTAGCCGCTGAGAATAGCGACGAAATCTTCGAATGATAAATTCCCTTATTTGCACAGGATTTGAGTGGATACGTGCATGTAAACGTAAGTCTGGGAATACCTTTACCAACGTTACGTTTAATTAGCGTATTCGTGTACTGAGAAAAATAGATATTACCACGTATTATAAAGATAATAAATGGTTTTAACGGCGGGACAATATTACATCCTCTAATACCGAGAATTCATCCATATATTAATTACTGTTTATTAGACAATTATACGTTCTACCTAATTATAAAGTTTGTTGTCACTATTGTACCATGTATCTTCAATTTTAAAGAGTATGGTCAAGGTAAAATATTAAATGAAATAATTTTGAACGTTTAATAAAAGTATATCATCTGATCAACTGATACAACTAACAATTTTATCCTCATGAGAAAACGCTGTGTATATTTGTACTTTTGTCTACGATCCTATTATAATAGGCACTAAAACACACTCTTGTGGTTTTGGAGATATTTATAATGTTTCAAAACAGACATTTTACACACCTGCTATGCTGTGATTATTTTCTCTCTCTCTCTCTGCGTTACATCAGAAGCTGTGCCGACGCCAACTGCCAGGCTGGGAATAACTGGGAATTTCTCAGAGGT
This sequence comes from Cetonia aurata, assembly GCA_949128085.1. Taxonomy (NCBI): domain Eukaryota; kingdom Metazoa; phylum Arthropoda; class Insecta; order Coleoptera; family Scarabaeidae; genus Cetonia; species Cetonia aurata. The sequence continues at coordinate 62,090,133 of OX421884.1, read as the reverse complement.
ACCGTATAAATAAAAACTTAATTAAACAACATAACATGCGATAGTAACGCTACCCGCCTATGGGAAAATCAATTAAAAGAAGAAAAATTACTCATTGCTACCTTTGTAAAGCTTATTACTTTTGCGTCGACCCCTTTAGGTCAAAATCTCCGCGTGTGTTCTTACCCCGTGGCCGCAGGGCAGCGCTGCGCGGGCTGCCTGTCAAACGGAATGCCGCCTATTGGTTTAGTCGGCGTTGCGCCTTCTACTTCGTTACAGTAATGTTTTAACCCCAGAGTGGTAGCTGTTGGTGTGAGAGCGTGGTATCTAAGGGTGCGATCGAGGTGCGCAACAATTAAACAGTAAAATCGTGTTTTAAATTGCGAATTTATTACCATCAAGAAATGTGTGAAAGACATCGAGCATGTACAATGACAAAAACAGGTGAGTAACAAAATACATGTATATACACTTGTAAACATAAACAAATATTCGTGGGGCTTTGGAACGCTTTTAAATTTAGACGCGAAATTTTAACGGTCTTAATTCTGGTGATAACGTGAAATGAAAATCTATATATAGAGCTCGGGTCAAAAGTACGCGGAAGGTTTTAGCGTGCTATGTCGGGCCAAAAAGCTGTGCCGGCGCCAATTCCACGATACGAGCATGATAATAAATGGGGATAAATATCTCAGTGCATCAGTGAGCTTTGCCGACGCGACGGTCAGAGCGAGGAAGGCTGGTAGAATTCCAACGTTGCGTCAGTAAGCTATGCCGCCGCCAACTGCCAGACCGGGAACAACTGGAAACCTCTTCGTGTATTAGAATAGCGGTGCCGACACGACTGCCAGAGCGACGAAGGATGGTAGAATGCCTACGTTACATCAGAAGCTATGCAAACGCCAACTGCCAGACCGGGAATAACTGGGAATCTCTCAGTGTATCCAGAAAGCTATACCGACACGATTATCAGAGCGAAGATGGCTGATAGAATGCTTGCGTTACATCAGAAGCTATGCCAACGCCAATTGCCATACCAGGAATAACTGGGAATCTCTGTGTGTATCAGAAAAGCGGTGTCGATACGACTGCCAGAGCGAGGAAAGCTGGTAGAATGTAACGCAGGCATTACATCAGAAGTTCTGCAGACACCAATTGCCAGATCGGGAATAACTGAGAATCTTTGAGTGCATCAGTGAGCTTCGCCGACGCGTCTGTCAGAGCTAGGAAAACTGGAGAGAGAATGCCCGGAGTGCATTAGAAGTTGTGCCGACGCCAACTGCTGGACCGGGCTGGGAGAGAATACCTCTCTTATCGTTAACCGAACGGTTTATATACACTGCAGTGATCTTTCATGCGGTCGCGATGGTGGGAGTTGGGCGTGCGTGAACGAACGTACCTTATAAATAAATAAAAACTTAATTAAACAACATAATATGCGGTAGTAACGCTACCCGCCTATGGGAAAATCAATCAAAAGAACAAAATTTAATGATTAATTCACGATAAACTCAAAATTGATAATAAAGTGGATTTTCCTACAGAACGGCACGTTACAACATGGTGCTGTCCATCTGCGTATGCTTATGTATCGTCGACAGAAACGGACCTACATCAACACATATATAAACGCAGTTCTCAACAATTGGGAATTTTTAAAAGTAAGATCATTTTTACACTTTTCCGTTCATAATTATAGAAACAATTGCTTTTGTCGTCCATTTTTAATTACCCTGTATAGATCGAAATCTCTTTCCTCATTTACTCCCTACCATGAAAGCCCTGATACACACTCTGTATCAGGGCTCTCATATCTTTAATATTGTTCAGTAGCGAATACATTACAACATGTTAAGCGTTAACTTGCGTTTTTTAACATGTAATGTCTTCGCTGATGAGTTTTATGTCATTCTTGTACCTTATGTTTCTTTAATATTGTAATTTTTTATTTGTAATTAATTGTAGAATAGGGAAAAATAAACATCTATCTCTAATTTGGGAAACTACCAGAATATCTCCCTTACCCAGAAGAAACAATTCAATTTCCCACTTACCGTTCCGCTTTATTCGCATCCTCATCGGACAAACAGTCGAACATAATTCAAACTGGCCGGCCGATTCGCATCTTTATGCAAATTTATGAAACGGCCCATAATCTAAATGTGATTTGTGTAAGTATTATTTGATTCAAGGACGGCCGTTTATTTTTACGATATGACGGACCGCCGCTGTTCCACGGTTAAATCCCCGTGAAGAATTAAAGTTGATGTGGATAGATGGGCGCGCGGGACGACTTTTATTCGCCGTATAATGTTCACGAAGGGGTACCTTCTCTATAGCGCGTATCGCCATGACGATAGTGATGCCCCCTATCGGCTTCTGATTGCGTGAGTGAATGTGTTGGGTTTTTTGGGATCTGCGTTTGCATTGTTTATTCGTTTGTCTGTTTACTAATAACGAAAAACAAGAAGAAAAAGAGAGACTCATCAGCAAAATAAAATGCTAAGAAACTAAGTGTAATAAGGTATTTGTTTAAGGTTATTTATCTGTTTTTTTTTTCTCGGAAGCCCTGTATGTTTTTTAATGAAATATTGGACGTGAAGATTTTTGAAGACGTCATGTTTAAGCGATGGTCGGTATACCTGCGGTTATAAGGTATAAATCCTGGTGTATAATTTAATTACGGATTGTCCGGTCATAGTTCTACGTATTGTCAAGCGTGAATATGACGATAAAATATTTCCTCAGTGTCTGAAATTAATGCCAGAATAAATCATTGGACGACACGTGAAGTAAAACAGCTAAAAGTGTATTGAATAATGATGTAGACACTGTGTATTATGTATACAGCGTATCAGGGATATTTTGCGCCAAGTGCACTAACTATACAGAAACGAAAATTGTAATTGAAAACCGAAACCGCTATTTTTGTTTATTATTTCATACAAATCTCTGCTCTGAGCGATTTGCTATTGTGGACACCCAATGTGTTATACACTGTTGGACGCGTTTTTCGACGAAGATTCAACATCTGAGGTCGCCGTTTTGGCTATCGGCCACCGTTTGAGAGATATTGTCGAATATCCTTAAATTTCATGGAACATTTTGTAAAAATTCGAAAAAAGTCGTTGAAAAATAAAGGTGACTCCAATGTATGTCTTACATCAAAAGAAGCGTCTTTTCGCAGGGAATCGAACGGCGTCCTCTCTCTATTAAAGGGTAGTGTTATATTAGTAAGTAGGTCTATTAAATTTTTGACATTCTAATTAAATTAAAATTGCATTCAATTCTCTATTATCTGGCAAGATTTTCATTAATATTGCAGGAAAAAAATCGAAGAATGAGAACCAGATGAATGATGAATTTCAAGAAGAAAGCTCCAGTAGTCGATTATAAGACTCAACCTAAGTATTACACATTTTCAAGGTTGTTTAGTATTTAAAGAAGATAACTATTAGAAGAAAAATAAATGTACAATGCTTACCTAGGTCAGGTAAGTGGAGCCAGATGAATGGGAAGCAAATAAGTCAGGAACACGGTCGTATAATCTCACTTATCACTGGCCAGAACCTCAAGGATAACTGAGACAATAACAGCTGGTCTTGAAAACAACAGTTACTAGGGCCTATTGTAAAATTTCTCTTCTGATGGAACGTTTCTATTTGCGTAAAAATGGTAAACAAGGAATGCCAGATAGATGAAAAAGTTTTTGCTCCTGCCATGTTAGATTTAGGCTAGAATGACTGATATTTATTTTAGAAGGTATTGTTGTGAGTCATTGTATAGTCTGGTAATTTCAATGGCACTATCGTAACTAAGTACACAGTAAAAAATTGCGTGTAGAAATTAACACTGAAAGTGGTCTATATAAGTCCATAAAGCAGAGGCACAGGATTCATGTTTCAATACGAATCCGATTACGTGTCACTTGTCCGTTAGTAGTCTGTAAGTTTATCTCTCTTTATTACATGTACCTGATAGAAATTGTTCATGCGCAGGAGTACATATGTACGCCCCTCTCTTTTCGAAGTCAACTTTTCACACCTCCAGGTGTAGATATTTCAAATATTGGGTAAAGATGTCTTTACCAAATTGATTTTGGTAACAAAATGCAACTTTAACCAAATTATGTGTTAATTTTAACACGCAAACTTTTTACCACTTACTTTTTGAGCTTTACACGCAGAAATTTTTTACTGTGTACAAGCACAGAATCACTCGATAACCGCAAGGGCACACAGATTAATGGGAATTTGATAAATAATTAAATATAGATAGTAAGAGCAACAATTTACGAATTTGAGCTCAAAGATTATATTTATCACTGGAAGAGGAATCACTAGAAAGCTAACTCATCGATCAGCTAACTAATTAGTCGTTAAACGACGGATTACGCTCCAACTCAGCAGACTAACTAAACCGCAGCACCCTCCACTAACGCTCGTACATACCTGTGGTTTAGGATCGTCCGTACACCCTGTATATTCCTTTTTCTTAATTCTTGCCTTTCAATGGTAAAAAGACTCGACGCTTTGCGTCTCGCAGTAGTTCGTTTGATGACCGATTACGACCGATTGCAGCAGACCCGCTACCGCACCACTCCCCCTTTCTTTCAAACCTCTCCCACTTGTAAAAAGACTCGACGCTTCGCGTAGAATGAAAAAAGATTATCGGTGTATCAATACAGTGCACTGACAAGGGAACACCGGCGGGTGTCCCCCTCCGATTTCGATGAAACTTAACAGATCGAGAGAGTACCTTAAAATAAGAGACACGTATTTTTTTTTATCGGCGGAACCGCACGATTTTGGGATACAGCCCCCTCGAAAGTTAGGACGATTTTTCAATTTTTGCAAATATTTCCTAAATTATAACAATTAAATTTTCTTCTTAACATAATTTGCAGCATATTGCATGGCCCTAAGGGTGGCGTCGTCCGTATTCGCAAAAAGTTAATAGCGGGGGACGGGGTACCCCGTACCCCCCATTTTTTTACATTTTTTCTTTTTCTTATTCATCAAAAGACCCCCGATTTTACATAGAATACGATGATGTATAACAAGTTTGGAAAATTATTAATTGTAAAAATAGAAAAATAATAATAATGCTTCAAAATTAATAAACTTGTCTATTGATATAAATCAAATGAACTATAACAGAAATAAGTTTTTATCCTTAACATAATTTCCAGCATAATACATTGTCTCAAGGTAGATATCTTCATAAAAAGCTAATAACGGGGGACGGGGTACCCCATACCCCCGCATTTTTTTTAATAATAAGTTTATTCATTATTCATAAAAAAAAATCGCTCACTTCAAATCATTTCAAAACCTGGCTAACGGATGTTTTTCTCTCGAATACCGGGCCAAAGAGGGTCCTTTTGATTGATTCTTGGAGTGGGCATTGTGTTGCCGAACTTCAGCAATTAGTGCCAAAAGACAAAACTTTGAACATTTTAAATATACCAAAAAAAAACGACAGCGATTGTATAACCTCTAGATGTATATGGTTTTAGACTGTGGAAAAATTTTGTTAGAACTTTTTCGGATATAGTGATTCTTATGAACTACGACATAGATTTACATCAGAGAAATAATATTATTAAGTTGCAATCCCTAACCCATAATCAGTTTTCTTCCCCAAGATTTTTCGACGTATTCAAGTACTCGTGGTATAAGAGTGGATACGTTGAGGAAGGACCTGGGCTCTTTAAAAATCCTGTAGAGTTTTGTTTTAACAAAGATGCGCAGTCTACACCCTTGTGTAGTATTTGCAATAAACCAGCTATTGTGCGGTGTTCATGGTGCAAACAAAATCTGTGTTTTAAACACTTTTACACAGACTATCACTACTGTAATACTTACATAGCTTAATTACTGTATGTATATTAATCTTGTTCGCTATTGCAATACATATATACCAATAATCGCATTACAGTATGTCATGTATTTAAACATTTGTAAGCATTATAATGTTTTTCTAATTCTGTTCTATTGTTTTCGAAATGTTATAATCGTTAGAAAACACATTAGTTATATTTATGCTCCATTGAATACTTACATTGTACACCTACATTGCACGAAAAACTTGAAATAAATTAAAAAATATATATGTATGTATTATTTAATCCTTCGTCCTGTGTAGCAAATTTGTTCATATATACGCACTAAAGGATTATGGTATTCTAAGAATGAATAACATTTTATTAAGGAAATATATAAAACGCAGTCACTAACTGCAGTTGATAAAACGATTTATATTGCTACCACCGATAAAAGTTTCGTATAGTATATAGTACAAGTCAGTATAGGCATAGAAAGGTTTGATCATAGCTTGTCGAGTAGATACAATTCTAAATTAAGAAATATTTAAGTAAGGAGAACAGCGGAGTAACGATAACAAATAATTGTTGTTAATGTACTATATTATTATTATTACAATTATTTTTATTATTAATCCTACTAATTTATTACCATTGTTTTCTATATAAAAGCGATCTTTTTTTGATGAATAATGAATAACCTTATTATTAAAAAATGCGGGGGTATGGGGTACCCCGTCCCCCGTTATTAGCTTTTTATGAAGATATCTACCTTGAGACCATGTATTATGCTGGTTAAGGATAAAAACTTATTTCTGTTATAGTTCATTTGATTTATATCAATAGACAAGTTTATTAATTTTGAAGCATTATTATTATTTTTCTATTTTTACAATTATTAATTTTATAAACTTATTATACATCATCGTATTCTATGTAAAATCGGCCTTCTTTTGATGAATAAGAAAAAGAAAAAATGTAAAAAAAATGGGGGGTACGGGGCACCCCGTCCCCCGTTATTAACTTTTTGCGAATACGGACGACGTCACCCTTAGGGCAATGCAATATGCTGCAAATTATGTTAAGAAGAAAATTTAATATCTGTTATAATTTAGGAAATATTTGCAAAAATTGAAAAATCGTCCAAACTTTGGAGGGGGCTGTACCCCAAAATCGTGCGGTTCCGCCGATAAAAAAAAATACGTGTCTCTTATTTTAAGGTACTATTTCGATCTGTTAAGTTTCATCGAAATCGGAGGGGGACACCTGCCGGTGTTCCCTTGTGAGATATCCATAAGACACAAAAATACACATTTAGGTAGTATGTAGTAGTATATATTTGTCTTCCTTATCTTTAGCAAGCGTTGGTAAAATATTTACCAAATATGATTTTATTTCTGAGTTTTTAAAAATCTCTCAACAGATGGCGCAACACACGACCTCTCCATTAATCGCAAAATCCAATAGACTTCCGCTACAATCGCACCACCAGAAGTTCGAACGTAACGTATTCATATGTATTCAGTTATTGTACATCAGCGACGTACATCAGACGCGAATGGTGGACATTTAGATAACGCAGGACGGTCGAAGTTGACCATCGGAATGTGCCCGACATACGAATCCGCGACTAGGGCGCCATCTGGCGAAGAATCTCCGATCCGATCCCTTTTATTTATCTATCAGCAGGCCGGCAAAAACGCATTTGTATTGTTGCGTTCCGTCTACATTATGGCGTTTTCTTACAGTTAGGACAGGCGGAATTGTGCGGTTTCTTATTGGCGCTTTTCCGGCCGGGGAACACGATGTAAAATACAACGCCATCAGCTTATCTAAATGGTCTTGGACCTACGGCCGGAATAATCTCATATAATCTGTTCTTGTCGTTTGAGTTAAAAGGTGGGTTGAATTATGGATAGTGGAGATATTTGATGTAGAATCAAGATTACTAAATGCGGTGTTTCCGATAAAAAAAATTAGAAATATAGTATTATTTTTTTAAGTGGCTGCCCTCTCATCGCTCGAGTCTTAAACACGGTACAGACAGAAGACTTTTCTCAAAGATTCAAGCAGTTTCTTCATCTGGGTAAGCAAGCAGTGATAATTTTGGGTTGGTTGTTTGGATTTTCTTTTCTCAAACAAAGTCTTTCTTGAAAGAAGTCTCGGTCAAAATTATGGAGAAATTTTTTGCCGGCAAATTTTGATTAAGAACTTTTCTATTTTCCTTTTGAGTCAATGATGTTTTGTTAATCTCATTTTTTTGCTATTTCTATTTTGGATAGTTGTTATTTCTGATACCAATACAGCGAAATTGTAAATATTGGAGATTGAGCTACATCAAAAATTTGGCAATCGAACCCGGAGATAAAATTTTCAGTAGTTATTCTACAAAATTGAAAGTACATTTTTCCAAGTTTAAATCGACCTCAAACTTGCAGCAAGCGGGATATCACAATCCCAAAATAGGAGTTAGGTTTCGCTGCATAGGCGTGAGAACAAACTAACAGAAACTCACGAACAAGCGACCAAAGAAAATAGTATTTAAAAAATATTTGACTACAACTTGGCTAAATGCACCAATGCCTCTACTAAGCCGGAATGGTAAAGGGTATCCAATGGGCTCGCATAAAAAACAACTTGTTAAAGGGTCTCTTACCTACAACTACAGGTATTCTAATTCAGTGGAAGGCAGAAATCAAACCATAAAGCAAACAGAAAAAGATAAACGCAAAGTAGGAGACATAAGTCAGACAGCTGTGGGCAACAAAACCAGTATTGCGCGTAAAAAAAGCCTCGCAGAGACTGTAACACACCAGGAACAGATGTATCTGATCCAAGAACGAGTTATAATGGTGGTATAATTTCTCGCAAATTTAAGAAGAAAATCTTCACTGGATTGTAAATACCTTTCCATGACACAAGGCACAAAAATCTAGCTCAAGACAAAAGCATCCCCGACGAATCTTTGGAAGGATATCGATTAAACTACTATTGAATCCAAGGACCTTCCAAAGAGATTAAAGATATTATAGTCACAAGAAGTATCAGTAAGGGGCAAGGTAATAAGTCTGGAGTATCGGATGTAAACTGAATTACAGTGGAACCACCGAAGTACCTAGAAATACTTAAAAATACTGCTGTTAACCAGCTTTGGTGGCAGACTAAATTAGGCTACGGGACAAGGATGTGTCTAAGACTTAGCATATTTATCTTATGGTGATCCTGAGCTACCGTTAACCAAGTATTATAGGACTGGGGTGCTTATATCTATAGTAGAACTACTCTTTAGGAAGAAAAAGGAAACAAAAAATAGGAGAAATAACTACAAAAACATGAGGCTACAGTGTTTTCCGAGATTTCATATCAACTGGCTTCCAATGAGAGAAAGAAAAACGAACGGTTGGGCTATTCTATCATATTACCATTTATTGATTGATTGTTTCAATTACCCTGCTCTTAACAATCGTTTGCGTTTAAACTAAACTGTAGCACAATTTGTTCAAGAGCGACGCGTGTGGGCTCTGCTCCTGAGGAGTCACAACTGACTTCTGACCAATGATACACTCTCGAGGGCTTTGACTTTTCCATCTTTAGTAACGTCAACAAAATGCGATGTTAGTGATAGTTATTTGACGTGGCTTATATCAGGAGTGCAATCTAGTGTAATCCAAAAGTATTTTTAACTGATTTTATCGTGCCCATAATCATATTTCGAACTTCATTTCCATATAAGCCAAGTAACTCATTTTGAATGCCTTTGCTAAAATAGTAGACATTGGTCTCCTTGTAAAATTGACAAAAAGAAATGCACTTTTCAAACAAGATGCAACAAAAAAAGGAAAATTTATTGCTAGTGTTAAGCTCGTAAAGTAAAGTGGTTTTTTTCAGTTCTTCTGACTATTTTCTTTTTAATTCCAGTTTGCCTGAATGTATTTTATCGGAAAATTAAGTAAGGAATTATTTTACTATTGAATTTTTTCTGAGTAATAGATATCCGTTTCAATTCGTTTTTTTTTCAATTAATTATTTGATCAGGAAATTAGACAAGAAATTATTTCAATTTGCAACAATTTTCCAGACATGTAGGTACGAAATACAAAAGTGCCACCCTAACAATTCTCTCCCAGCAGGGCAATGTGATTGTATTAAATCTTGATAACATAATAACCCGAGGGATGGCTCCCCTGTCGCCCGTCTATCAAATATATGGAGAGGAATAAATAGGGATTTGGCCGCGGGGATTATTGGCTAATTGTATCCGTTACGGCGCTGCACCGGGAGAACGTTTTTTTTAATGGCGAACGCGCGACGCTAGGTGGCATCGCCGTCGTTATTACTAACGACAGTAAATGGGAGCGCCCTCTACATCCTCCCCTTCCCCGCAGTTCCCCCAAGCTCTAACTACGTGACGTTCGCTCGTTACAGCATCCGAGTTAATGTTGTCGCTTTCTTCTCTAACGGAGTCCCTCGTCTTGTAATGTCGGAGAAAAGAATCGGCGGAAGGGGGTGGCGGTAGCGGATTTATGAAAGCGTCTCGTAATTGAGCCGCGACATTAAGCGGCAATTTAAAGTCTTCTTAATTCTCGAGTAATTTGTTCCGAAGTTTATAAGGCGAGCCGTCGGAGTAAGTAGGTAGTTTTTCCGTGCCCGTCCAATTCGCTGGTAAAAAGCTTAAAGCTGGTCGTTTAGAATTTTGTAAATTTACTCGCCCGTGGTAATTCACGTGAATTACACGTTTCTTTATACCTTGGAGGAGCCCCTACGGAAAGTAGTTATCTCAAGTTCTTTCATTTTAATGGTGGAAAGAGAATAAAGAGGAAGAAGTACAGGAAGGCATAAAACGGTGAATAAATAAATAAAATTTTCTTGCTACATATTTGAAACCACACTAAACAAAAGATAGCAATAAAAGAGCACAGCTTGATTATGTATTTTATAAGCGAGAGCGATAGCTTGGCTATTTATTGTAGAATCTTTGTTATTGTATTGAAAATGGCTATATTGCCATTTTCAATACAATAACATGGAAATAATCCTGAATTAATTGATTCTCTACACTTTTGGGGTTTTTAGGATTCGATTGAATGACACAAGATTGTGCTACTTACCTTGAAATAAAATTTTAAATTCAGCATTATTTATTATTACATACGATAAATTTGATCTAACATGAAAAAAATTACCTTGTAACTACTATAATCTGCGTTCCGCAAGGTAAAATACCTTTTTAAAAATTGTGCGGCACTACTTACTATTAGTTTTTCACGTCTTAAATCGTAGCTGAGCTTGAATAGTCTTGAAATTATAAAAAATCCGTCACAAGCTTAGTATCCTGTTAGAACTTCTTCTCTGTTGAAATCGGCAGTTACCGCGACGTCTGGATTCGAGTCTTGGTCCGACTCTCGGTAATGACGTCTGGATTACTGGCTATTATTATTCCAACTTTCGGGGGAATTATCTTTATTAAATGATTTTCTTGTAGGTAATAGACTCTTTCTTGTTAACACATTTTTTTAAAATTTTTCAACAAACCTCATTTCTTTTTCCCATAGGTTACTAGAACTTACATTCCAAGCAATATTGTGCGTTTGGATTGCGTACGATATTGGGTCTATTCAACCGACGTCATGCAGGTCCATCGGAGAATCTTCCGGTGTAGCATAACAGAATTAAACTGTTCATTTCGTTCAAATGTTGTTCCTCTTACATTAATTGTAAATTACTAAGCTTTAATAAGCAATTAATTACAATACTTTGTTTGACAATTCAGTTTGCAGGTTTCTATACTAAATGATGAGAATAAAATTGTCTGTTTTCTCGCTAGATGTGAGCAAATTGACAGATATATTTTTAAATTAAAATTTAAATTCTTGAAACTTTAAAATTTGTTAACTTAATGTAGAAAACTAATTAAAATTTAACTTATAACATGCTTTAATTAAATAATGATTTATAATTCTGACTTAGACCATTGTCTTGCCTTATTCTCATCATGGATCCACACTGCGTCACACCCGAACATGTAATTTTTTTATATTTTTTCTTCTAAATGTTTTACTTCGTTTATATGTTTTTGTTGAATTCCTACTAGGTGCCACAAAAAGTATCACCCTATTTGAAGACGCTAAAACTTTTTTATTTGACGGTTAGTATAATTGGATTTTTTTACATTTGTCAGACGACAGTTACGAAATCTATTGTGTTTCAAAATGAAGAAATATACGCTACCAGAACGCGGAAAAATTGTTTCAATGTTTTTGCGGAATAATTCGTCAATGGTTTCAACTCAACGTGAATTTTGGAATGAATATCCGAACCGTATGGCGCCTACTGCTCAAACAATTCGACGTCTGGTGGCTCAATTTGAAGAGACTGGGTCAATCCGAGATAAGATCTCACCTGGACGGCCTCGGACAAGGCAGTCACTTGAAACATCCAAGCTCTAAGAAATAGAGTCGAGGAGGAGCCATCAACATCGACGCGAAAGCGCACAACGCAATTGGCCATTTCTCGGCGATCCCTGCAAAGAATTTTGACCAAAGATTTGAAGGTGTTTGCGTACAAAATTCAGAACAGCTGGTGCCAGCCCATCGCCAAACCTGCGTAGCGTACAGGTTGTTACAGTTGAATAATAAAATGCCTGATTTTTTCAAGAAGTTGATGATGTCCACCTCTCTGGACATGTAAACAAACATAATGCCCGGTTTTGGGGCAACCGACAATCCTCATATTACGGGATTTTGTCTGGTCAGCAAGATTAGCCGATCTGACCGCCCCAGATTACTTTTTGTGGGATTACGTAAAGGGAGTAGTAAACTAGCCGCAGACCCTTCAGGTTCTCAAGAACAACATTCGCTCAGAAATCGACAATATAACGGGTATCTTGACGAATGTATTGCAAAACGCCATTAAAAGGGCCGAAATTTGCATAAACTCTGGTGGCGACCACCTGTCAGATATCATTTTCCAAACATATATAAAAAAATGTAATTTATTGCTTCAAATAAGCATGTGACATGGGCAAGTTGAACGCGGTATGCGCATTGCATCCTCTGAGGTTCGGTTCTGATCTGGTGTCTGAACGTAAGGGGATTTTAGTGAGTAAGCAAAATTTAAGAGTTCCACGCTATCGTTGCTGTAGAATAAAGTAATGGTGTCCATAAAGGATTTTCCCCTGCCAAAAAAAGAAAACCAAATCATCCAATTACGTGCAAAAATATCGCGTAATCAAGATCATTGTAAAGCAAAGAAAATAGAAACGCTACTATTTGTACCATTCCTCTAGCATAAATAGAGGAGGAATTAAATTCAGATAACAGTCGTAACATCTACATGGGTATGATCCTCAAAAATGAAGTAAGGAACTTTAAAAATCTACGTTGAACAGATTCGATGGAATTGGTATGAGTTATATTGACAGAACAGCAGATTCATGCTGCATATTCCAAACGAAATCTACCTAGCATAAAACAAAGTTTTCAAAGCATTTAAATTTCGGACAATTTTGTACAATTACGATAAATGAACCCATAGAGTTTAAAACAGTTAGCTACTTATTATCTCTTTGTGAAACAAAGTATATTGTGAAAAAGAGTATATTGTGAAAGAGAGTATATTGTGAAAGAGAGTGTTAGATTAAATAAGACTCCTAGATCCTTGATAGAAGTTGAGGAAGTTAAAATATTGTTACCTATCCTATAAGAGAATTGGAGATAGCTAGCTTCCTGGTGAAGACTATTATAGCACATTTGATACATTAAATAGTAGCTCAAAGTTTTCACATTAAGATGAGACAGAGACAGATGCAATGTTTCGTTGAAGAAATTTGCAATCCAAACGAGATCCAATGCAGGAGAATGGTCAGTGAACATAAATATATCACACGTGATTAATAAATAATACGAAGGGCAAAGGACCTAGGTTAGAGCCCTCAAGCACACCTGACGTCTGATTGTATTGCGCAGAGGTATTTTTGCGTCAGACAAATCTTCTACCTATCGTGTAAGAACTGAATAAAGAAATTAAAAGAGCCGAGAAGCTAAAGGTATGTAATTTTCCGATCAATTTCATCAAAAGCTTGTTGTAAATCCAAATCGAGCATTGACTTGAATACCGCCATCAATCACCTCAGATACGCGATGAGTGACGCGTTGAATTCTTGACTAACATCGCATAAATCGCACCAAAATCGCTGCGGTAACGTCGAATGTTTTAACATTTGATTATTAATATCTCCGACAGCTACATGCATCTGCCTATATTGTAAATAAAATCTTTTACTTTCATGTACGTAGAATAGATGCATATTACGTAGTATATAAACTAATATATGAATATGTGTTGACCACTAGAAGGGCGCAATTTATGAAAATAATATTCTCCTAGTTTTCCTCGTCAAAGTTTTGCTTCCTTCGCTCATCGTTGCTTTTCAGTCCCCATGTTCAACGCGATTCCTCGACTAATCGCGACCCTATGTTAACCTCACAGTCCTCAGTCTCCAGCTACATGCCCGTGCTGAATACATAATGAGTGCCTGCATGGTTTGAAACGTCCCAGGAGACTACAGAAACATTGAAGTGGGAAATGGCGAAATACACAACGTGAATGTAATTAGAGTTGTATAATCGCTAACGTCCCTTTGAGTTGGCAAAATTGTTTTTCCGCGACCTTTTTTTTTTATCGTCGTATGTACCTAGATGCGTTTTTATATTAATGAAATGTGTGTCAAAACGTTTACTTTGATAATTTTCGAGCGATCAATATATTAATATATAAAAAAATAAAATCCAAGATCACCCTCCTTCAAGGAACGCACATAACTCCTTTCCCGATGCATAAAAATCTCGTTACAGCGGATCTGGGTAACCCCGGACAAAAAAAAAAAACAACAGGAACTTCATCGGAAATTCCTGGCACCAATCCTCGAACGCCGCAGAACTGAGGGACGAAATCCCAGCTTGCCATCATCATAAGTCGATAGGGTCCGTTCTGGCCGCAACTGTAATACATTGAAGAGCACGCATCGCTCAATTTTAGCTAGGATCGCGCAACGTGCGGACTCACAAATATATTTTACGACACCGAAGACCGGCAGCCAGGGTGCCCTGCAATAGATAAAAGCGTGGTAGCAAAGGAGGCGTCTGTTTTTGGCTGGGATCGCAGTCCGCGGCAATAACAGTAACATAAAATGACCCTTCTGATTTGCCTAAGGGTTTTGGGTAGGGCGTGAAGGGGTGGTCTGTATATATTCTTTGAGACGAATTTGCATTTTTCTTAAAGCAGTTCTTCTAACGAGGAAACAACGGCAACTGTCAAATTCCGATTACAGTGAAGACTACTGACTACAGATTGAAAGGGTATTATGCACACTAAAAAATTTTAGTAAATTTACCAGAATTCCTACTAAAAATTCCAGTAACATTTGGGGGAAAATCACATTTTCACATTTAGGACAAACAGAATTTGTAATATACATTAACGGAAAACTTGTGAAAGAAATTCTATATGTTATAAAGAAATGATCTTGGCAAACTATTTGCATTTGTATGGGTTTGCCTACTTATAAACTTCAGTAGTATCGGAAAAATACCTACACGTAGTGAACTTCATTGGTAAATTACAAATTTTAGGGATATTCCTATATAAAATTCCTTTATGTATATTTAGGAATTTTTCTAAATACATAGTAAAGCTCCATACGAAATTTCTATGCTAAACGATTTTTACTAGGGACCTTTTTTATCGTAAGAAATTTACCCAGTAAATTTCATTATATTTAGTAGTTTTCATACACTAGTAGTAAATTTCCTTGGTGTAGTTTTACATCAAAGTAGTTTTATTCACATAAGTAAAATACCGGTACGGTTTCGGGGTAATATAATTGCTCCGAAACCGTACAGGAATTTTACTAAATCTTCGTTAGAGTGTAGCGTAAGTACTCAGGAAACAGATCTCAGGATAAAAGTCGTTGGATATTTCCAAAGAGGTTGATGCAGGATTAGATAACTTAACTGAATGGATATTTATTGTGATATGTAGTAGGAAAAATTTGCAATAACTCGAATATTCTAAGAAAATTCTGGTACTAAAATTAAGTGTATAGACATGCACGTTTGCCTCAGTCAAAGGTCTAAGAGTAAGTGCTGTAGTTTGAAAAAAATAAACAAACTGCCACAAACGGTATGTTCATTTGTTCGAATTTAAACGAAGACTAACCAACTTCAGAAACAAATGAATAACTTGACTACAGACTTGAAGATAACACGAAGGAAATAAAGAACTAAATGGAAGCCACTGATTAAAAAAAAAAAAATGGAGCATTTCAATTTCAATCCCAAACTTTGGATGTCTTTTTATAACAATATAATAGGTGTAAGAATACAGGTACACATCTTATTTGGACAAATAATTATACTTCTAGTTGATATGATAATACAACGTGGAGATCCATATTCAAATACGTTTTCTTCCATCGGAACTTCAAAATCACCAGAACAAAACAAAACGATTGATGAAACCCTCTTTCTACGCTCCCAAAATCATACCAGGGCTTATGCAATATCAACGGTAGGCGTAGAAAAGAATCGTTGTTTTTTTTTTAAGTGTAACAATGATTTTTCATTTTGTTTACAAACCTTGTATACATCTTTCCCTGATCGTGCTGAATTCTGATGATGCATAATAGGTATATTAAAACTGTTTTAAGCAAGTACTAAGCTACCTTTAATCTACACTTTTTCTCTTTGTTTGATACAAAAAATATTTCTTCATTTTCAAACAAATGAAATCTTCATATTTCTTTATATAAAAGAAATATTGCTTTCACTTAAAGATAAAAGACCATAAAACTATATTACTTTCATTGAAACAAGTCTTCCTCTCTGCAAATCCGCCGTTGTTTCAATATTTTTCTATAGAGCTACAAACATCGTTTAATTTCCAATCATCGCCTATTCAGATCGCATTAAGGGCCGTACGCGCCATCTACCGATACGTAAATCAACCAACTTGCCTCATTAACGTTTGATGAATGAAGGATTCCGATAGCGGGAGCAGTTCTACCGTCTCACACGAATCTATGGTGCGCCTACATACATACAAACTGTGTGTGGAGAACGTTAAAAATTATCAGAATCGTTAGGAGGCTTTAATAGGATCCGTAGAAAATATCCGAATTGACTCATGAATATGAATATCAATGGTCGACTCCCGGCCACCCACCAACAAACAACACAACAACGTATGCGTACGGCTCTCACGCGCCCGTGCACACCTACCTAATCCCGAATATAGGGAGGCCAAATTCTATACGGACGCGCGGGTCCCGTGGTGTTGATGGCAATGATAAACACCGCATTATTCGGACGTGTCAGGTATCCGATGACATGAAAAAGACTTGTTTATATTGCCCATACAACCAGCTCTATGATTAATAGTGGTCCGGTGCTGAGAATGAATCGTATGCCAGCCGACGTCGAGCAGCAATGTCGAGACCCGGAGACCTAAAAAGATGATAAATTTGTGTGTATTTGATATTCTTAAGCGTTGCGGTTGCCTCGTTAATACTCATAGGTAGAACTGACGATATGTTTATCCTTAGAACAAATCCAGAAGTATACACAGGGAGGACTAATGAAAACAGTTTTAGGAGGTCCGTTTAAAAATACCAATGTTACAATATTTCAACGTGTAAGTGATTGTAGCCCTTAAAAAGTGACTTAAAAGCTTCGAAAAGGAATAACATTTAAATGTTAGATTGGATTAGGAATAATGTTCTTTAAGTTTGCCTTCTTAAAAAGACTTATCATCTCTGGTAGCAACTCCTTTGGGTAGAAACCTCGTCCTTGGCAAATCCAAGCATTGGCATAAAACGCGGATTAGAATTTCTTCCTCCTGTTGGCAAAATCCGCAACTACCATCTTCTGCCAAGTCTATGTTACGTATTGGTCGATTTTGCCGTACAGTCTTCCTGTCTTTATTCAGCAAATCTTTAAAATAAATTCACACCTTTGCTCCTTTCCAAACTGTTTCGCAAATCTTTGGCCAAGTTATTCTTGCCATCACCCTTAAGTCTTAATATTGTAGTGAATTATCTCCCAGGTCATCAGAAATACAAAACAAAATTTTCAAAATTAAATACAAACATTTATCTAAGAAACTACAAATATGTTATTTAAATATCTGTGGCAGTGTGCGGCTCGTCAGGGGAGGCTACGGAGGTTAAGCCTCCCCTATTATTTTTAATAAAATAAGTAGCGTTTATTATGTATTAAAATAATGTTTAAGCATCGGTTATATACTAAAATAAAGCAATTTTGCAAAAAAAATATATAATCAATAGTATATTTATTCATTACTTAATTTAAAAATGCAACCAAATTTCTAATAATGCGCGAAATTTTACTGTACGCACTATAATAGCAAGCGAGGAGGCTAGCCACAGATTTGGCCCCGCGCCGATGATTAATGCCATGGCAGAATGCAATGCGTCTCCGTAAGTGGACGTGCACTTTATACGGCGAATACGTATGGTTGGAGGCTTGCCGCCGCGGTGAGATCCTACCCGATCGGCATGTTTCGTTATCGGTCGTTAAACGTTGCTACGCAACTGCCCATGCGACTTCCAGCTCCCAGTATTAATAACTTAAGAAGCATTGGGTGAGTTTTGTTAGGTTACGCACACAAAATGGATAAAGTGAACGAAATTAGAATTTGCCAAGATATCCACTGGTTGGTAAGAAATTCTTTTAGTTGTTTAAGCATAGAGACGAAATTACACATCGTACAAAACATTGAGAAACCACGGCCTAATTTATCTGTAGTATTTAACGACGGCAACCGGCAAAATCGTGGTTTTAGTTCATTATGGTACACTAAATGTGGTTGGTTAACTGGTTCGATTGAACGGGAAAGATTATTTTGTTGGCCATGTCTGCGTTTTTGTAACCAAACCGAAACGTGGTCGAAATTAGGTTATATAGATTTAAAAAATCTACCGCGCGCTATTGAACGGCATTCTAAGTCTAAAGGACACATTTCATCGTTGTGCAAATTTAAATTATTTGGAAAACAAAATATTGCTACTGCTGTAGACAGCGCGCGTAAAGAAGCAATTATTGCCTATAATAATGAAGTTAGAGAAAACCGCAAAAATTTAAGAAAATTAATAGACATAACAATATTTTTAGCATCACAAGATTTAGCTCTTCGGGGACACAATGAGACATCAGATTCTTTTAATCGTGGAAATTATAAAGAATTACTCGAACTCTTTAGTAAATATGAACCTAGTTTTATTTGTTAGTAGTAATATTTTTTCGTGTACATCTAAATCTATACAAAATGATTTAATAGATTGTATTTCTTTTGTATTAAAACAAGAAATAGATATAGAAATGAAAAAGTTCCGTTTTTTTCTTGGCAAGTAGATGAAACCAAAGATATTTCCTGCACGTCTCAATTATCAATCATATTACGTTATGTCATTGAAAGATTTTTGGGGGTTTTTGACGTATCATTCGGTCGAACAGCTGAAGATTTATTTAACCTTTTATCAAATAACAGCGAAAAATATGATTTAAAAAAAAATTGGTCGCTCAAACATATGATGGTGCATCTGTTATGGCAGGCCATTTAAATGGTTTACAAAGTAAAATAAAAACAATTGCACCTCAAGCTCTTTTTGTACATTGTCATGCTCATGCCTTAAATTTAGTTTTGAGCAAAGCTTGTAATATAAACAAAGAATCTACAATTTTCTTTTCTAATTTAATTGTTATTGTTTTTAGAGTTTATTTTTGGTTTATTATTACGTTTATCAAGTGTTTATTTTTACGTTTTTATTACCTTTTTACCTATCACCTCATCTATTTTTCTATCCAGGCAAGATTTCACTCTCCTCTACCTGGTTCTTGCTAGACAATAAATTATATTTTATTTTAATCTATTTTTTTTTCAATTTTTATTCTACCCTTACAATGCTACAATAATAACTATAAAAATATAATTTATTAACCGAGAAGGGTTACTTAGGCTACAGTAGCTTTCCTTGAACAAAACGTAACGAGCCGCCACTGATCTGTGGAGTTGCTGATATCTAGCGAGAAAACAGGAAAGTTCAATCTCATCATTTAGTTAGTATAGAAACCTGTAAGTTGAATTGTCAAACAAAAATTGTGATAGATTGATTATTTAAAACTTATTAATGTAAAATTTAATTGTGTTACGATTACGTCCAAAGATTCTCCGAAGGACCTGCACGATGCCGCCTGAATAGACCCAGTTTCGAACGCTATCCAATGGCATAAGATTGTTTGGAATGTAAGTCCTAGTAACCTATGAGAAAGAGAACAGATTGGTTGAAAAATTTTAAATACGGAGATGAAAAAATGGCGTGGGTAGATAGACGCGTTAAAAATTTGGGATATTAAAAGTTAAGATAAAAGTATTAACTAGAAAGAGTCTAATACCTACAAGAATATCATTTGGTAAATATAACTCACACGAAAGTAACAGTTTATTCCCGAGATCGATTCTTATCCCAAGACGAAACAAAACTGGTAGATTAATATCAAGCAAAGCCGACATGATCGCCGAGATGATGTCTGCTGACCCACCAAGCCACAATTCGAATACATTCATCGAGATAACGGCCTATTCCTACAGAGAAGAAGTTCTATCAGGATACAGAATTTGTGTATGAGAATTTTATTAATTTCGAGACTATAAACTCACTGCTACGATTAAAGACGTAAAAAACTAACAGTGAGTGGTGCTTGCACAATTTCTTAAAAGGTATTTTACCTTGCGGAATGTAGGAATATCATTATTCTTGTTAGCCATAAGGTAATTTTTCATGTTACGTCAAAGTTATTTACCGAATCTTGCTCATTCCACCAGTTAAGATCATCCAGTGTTTTTAAAACGATGAATTAACAAACAATTACTAATTAATTAAGCAGAGCTCGAATTCAATAATTATGTATTTTTGTCAAAGTGACATATTTCGTTTTAAAGTTCTTGGGTTTTTGGAAAATAGGTATTATGGAAATAAATTGGAGAAATTGAACGTATATGGATGCAAATAAATTATACTGTTGGCCAAAGTTATGAAAATTTGGACGTAGTAAAGGGTTAAAGGAAGAGCACCTATCGGTGATTTAGTCCTTTTGACATATGTGACATGATATGTATGTATACATATTTTGCACCTATTATAGTCAATAAATTGGTATTATTATTAATAAACTGGTATTATTATAGGTTAATACGACTACTTCCTTGTTAAAAGAGTTGGTTTTACTGTTTTTGTTTTGAATCATGGTTTACATATGTGTTTATTTATGGTTGCCGAAGAATTCTTATTTTAATATAAACTGTTTAATATTACCTGATTATATTGGTGGCTTGCTTGAAAATATTCATCCCTTTAATTACAAATCTCATCGAGTTTTCTAGCAAACACAAGATTTGGTGGCAAGAATTCGTTATCTATTATATAATAACAATAAGTTATTTTTAATTTAGCCGTAATGTTTTTCATTGTATCCAACGTATAAAGTTTTTTTTTAAGGTAAGTAGCATAATCTTGTATTGTTGAATCGAACCCCAAAGAGGCCCTAAGAATAGATTTCTATGTTTTAATCAAGAGTCCATTAGTAGTATTTCTCGGAAATATTAAAAACAGTAGCATTTTATATTTATTTTTTACAATATACACTGCGAAACACCTCAACGTACAGTTGACGAAAATAAAAAATAGGACAACTTTATTACTCTAATGTAATTGTAACTTATGTCAATTTGATTTATGATAGGATAACAGGTAAATACACTGCGTGCAAATTCACGAGAAAATATTAGTTTACGAAAAGTTTCCGAAAGATTGACAAAAAGAATAGAGTAGTTCATTTATTTTTCCAAAAAAGAACATCTGTAAAACATCTTTAAATTAAATTAAAGTTTCAACAATACAACCAAATAATAGAAACATTTAAAAATTAATATTTAATAATGGCGCCGTTTTTGCGTATAAGTTCGTTAAATCTTCTAGGCAATGAATTGTATAAATTGATACAGTACTCTTCAGAGATAGTTTCCCATGCATCATTTAGCACATTTAATAATTCTTCTGAATTTCTGGGTCTAACATTGCGCTTTTCAATTACTTTTACTAAAAACCCCCAAACATTTTCTATTATATTTAAGTCTGGACTTCGACTTGGCCAGTCTAGAACATTTATATTATTTACTGTAAACCAGTTGGTGACATTATTGGCTTTGTGGATTGGACAATTGTCTTGCTGATATATGTAATCCTGTTGCGGAAAGAAATGGGCGACGGAAGGTAGCATCACATTTTCAAGTATCTGTATGTAAGAATTGGCGTTAAATCTGCCTTCAATATGCCACAAAACACCTGGTCCGTGTATAGATATCCACGCCCACATATTTACCGAAAATCGTCCACTTTTATCATTATTACTAATGTATTTTTCTTCAAAGCGTGTGTTTGCGGGGCGATACACTCTAAGTCGGCCACAATTCATTGATTGAAATATTTTCTCATCAGTAAAAATGACATTTCTCCAAAAATCTATATCAAAAACAAAAAATTCCAAAGCAAAACCTAGACGTGCTTCCTTATGTTCTTGTTTGAGAATTAGCTTGCGAGCAGCATAACGACAACGCAACTCCGATTTTCTTACACGACTCTGAGCTGTGCGTAAAGACCCAGGGTAATTACTAGCTGCAACTGCATCAACTACGATATCGAAAGGATTTTCCCTCAAGTGCATTACCAAAGCATCATCTTGCGAGGGTGTAGAATTTTTAGGTCTTCCCGAACCGGGCTGTCTATTAAGAGTTTGTTCGTTTCTCCATTTCTTGAGAATTTTATGCACCATATTACGATTAATATTATACAATTCTGCAATTCTTCTTATAGACCAACCATTTTCTGCTTTGCTAATTATCCTTGCTTTCGATAAAAGACTTAGCTGCGGCATTTCAACTTTATGACAAATATATGAATTTATATGTCAAACTGACAGACATACCATAAAAATGAAAGTCGCATTTAAGACGCTTACTTTTAGTCAAAATGCGTTATAAAAGTTGTCCTATTTTTTATTTTCGTCAACTGTACATGCGAAAATAGAACGGCATACAACGGTGCGACATCTAGCGATGCCACCGAGCATTAACCACCAGTCTAGATCGTTCGACGATAATTAGCAGGGTGGAAAACAGCTTTCCCGGTCCTCGCGTAAAACATGGCGACCTCGCGGGAAATGGTGTGAAAAGAAGAGGAAAGCGGGGGGGTAGTGAAGCGTGCGGGGGCGGACGGCGTCGACGCCCTCGGGAAACCGTTCTACTCGCTCGAATTATCGTCCGCGTTTCCCTCGGCACACGGTCTAATCGCAGACGTTTATGATGAAGTCCGCGCGTAATACAAGTTAATGGCGGAGGCGGTTTTAGCTGACGTTGTGGAGGAGTCGTTCTCGCTAACGGCGATGTCCTCGCGGCCGACTAGATTTTTAGGAAGCTCTTAAGGGGTGGATTGCCTCGTTTGAAGAGAACGTCGCCTGTTGGAATTGCAGGACCTTTTACGGCTTGATTAGGTTATTAGGAGATCTGATCAGAGAGTATGTTCTTCTGATGATTGTTATTTTGTTGCATTAGATGCTTCTACAAGTTTTATTGAGGTAATATACTTTTATTGGTGTAGATGTTATGTATAACATACATAAATAACCATTGTAATATATGAAAACACAAAATTTTACAATTTGATATTTAAAAATACAAAATAAGTAATAAATTTTATATCTAATATTGAAGAAAGCCAAAATAGTATCAACTATTGGTGGAGTCACTGTAAAATTATTCAAAAATATACAAAAAAAACGTGTCGAGTCAGAAAATTCTTTGATTCTAGTTAATGTTTCTACTCTGATTGTATTGTTTTTATGCGGGAAAAGTTTTAAGTCAACGTTGTTTAAAAACAAGTGCTCTATAAGTCAAAATTATTTTAACATATGTTCGGTTTTGTCAGTATTTTGTCGTTAATCTTTGTTCTAAATGTTTTGTATTCATGGTTTTACATGAAGGTGCATCAGATTGTTACCAAAAATTTATCAGAGAATAATCTTTGTTGTAAATGGTTTTGTATTAAGAATAATAGGTAATAATGGAGGTACTGACTTTTTAAGAATATCGTGCGACTAACATTTCTTTCTAAAAGGTTCGAATATTTCAAAAAGTTTTAAGTTTTGCCGTATGATGTGTGTTCGGGATACCGATATTTAATAACATTTCTTAGAATATAAGAATTTAAACCATTTTATATATATTTTATTACTATATTTTTATTTGTACATTTCATTTTAATTTTAAGTATTTACCGTAATTTTCTTATTCTCCATATTCAACATCAGTTTTCTTATTACTTTAATTAAGATAAGCACTTTCAATATGTTATTCAAAGAAACCCTATTTTATTAAGTTTATTGTTAGTGCATGATTCACTGGCTATATTCCTTATACCACCCCATGTTATCTATCGCGTTATTTGTAGCTGAATATCTGCTCATAAACTCATTTAAGAGATTCTTTTATTGTCATATTAATCCCTAAGTAACGGAATTTCCAACTACTATTCTAGGGAAAAACTCTTTCAGCTTTCATTTGCATATATATTAATTTCCTAGAATTTTTGTCCCCACTTTAACTTCACCCCAAATTTTAGACATTTATAGTGAAATTTTAGAAGTTTCAGATCAGTTGTTCCAAGATCTCTCATCTATTAACAGTAAGAATTTGATCAGTTGTATTTTGTGTATTTTGTGTATATTGTGCTATCCTTGTGCTAAGTGTGTTTATGAATAAATATCTTAGTGCTCGTATATCAGTGTTTAACTTTCGCCAACCAATTAACAAAAAGCTATACGGCCTTACAACCCGTGGCAGGTGATACGGTAAAGTGGTAATTTCAACAAGAAGTGTGCCACATCCCCAACAATGTGCTAAATAATTATGATTTGTGTTGAGTGAAAGAAGTAAAAAATGTATTAATATACAGTATGTTCAATTTGAAAAAAATAGAGTTGCATACAAAACTGAACACCCGGTATATCTTAAAATAATTTTGAGTTATAGAGCACTTGATTCTAAGCAACTTTGATTTAAAACATTTCTCGATTATGTAGTTGTGTATACCATGATCGACCGATGTCAGATAAATAGCATACTTGGTGTATTTATTAGCTATAACAAATGTATACAAAAACTAAGATTTGATCATTATGTCATACAAGACGCCACTAACCTATTGTTTGCATAGCAAAAGAATATCCTAAGTAAATACAGACTTTTTTACGAATTGTAAATTTTTGTTTTAATTAACGTTTCGCCAATCATACAATAAGCTTCTTCAGAATATTAACAATTTTATTTAATTGTACGAAAATTCGTTCCAGGTTCTGTTCATCGACCGTGGCAAAAGTTATGCTGATTATCAGATATTATTTGATATTTTTCTAAGATGGGTAGCAAAAGATACCAGGTACTCATTTCGAAAAGTTAGATAGAATGCGAATCCCTGAGACTAGTTTTTATGTCGTTTAAAAGTTGTGCAAGATAGGGCATCTAAAATTTCTGGTGAGCCATTTTCATTGCATTTTTCTTTTATTTTTGAGGATTTACATTATATATTATAATTTTGAAATTAGTTATGGTATCAAGATAATAATAATAATAATAATACAGTTTATTAAGCAGATTCCTTTTATACAACATAAGTATACAAGACATAAAAGTATGCATGTCATCTAGACATTATCTCAATATCTGCTTAAATTGATCGAAATCCATCAATATAATAAGATATATATACTAACACAGGTGCACATAATTGTTATATTACAAAAAAAAAGAACGCAAATCATACACATTCTCATACATGACGCAGTAGCAACATGAAAGAGTGAGCAAGTTGAGAGTTGCTCACGAAAAAGATGTTTCCTATACTTATTCTTAAACACATTAATGGAAAAGGATTTAAGATACAGATAGGGATAGAGTTATAAACAATAGCGACATTATAAGAAAAAGAGCGCTTGAAAAAAATTGTATTAAATAACGGCGGGGTAAGCGTGCCCTTGCATCTAACATTTATGTTATGAACATCGGCTCCAAAGGCTAGTCTTCGGTGTAAGCAGGGGGGAACTGTAGATGAAATCAATTTGCAACAGAAGCAAGTAAGGCGAAATTTCCTTTCATTATCATATTAAGCCAACTCGAGATATGCTGCCTCCTCCTGATACTATAGATAAATCTTAAACAGGCATTTTGAACTTTTTGTATTCGGCGAATACCTTCCGAATCCAATAACATCACAATAATTAAATCCACCGATTCACAGAGGATTTTGCGCAGTTCCACTGTCAGAGAATCCCTACTACCATACAGCACTTTAAGTTTCCCAAAAGAAACACCTGTCACTCCCACCACATGCTGTCTGAATCTTAAATCGCGGTCGATTGTAACACCTAAATTCTTAACCACTTCCACAACATCCCATATTTTCTCATTCACAGTCAATTTAATTTTATTGAATATTTTTTGACGGGCCTTCGGCCGACCAAATACGACGATAAAGAATATAGCACTGACAATGAGTGTTTCTTTTGTTGTAACCCAAATGATAATTTTACCACCAAAATGACCTCTATTTGATTGATGGTTTTAATCGTCAAAATAAATTTTGTTTTACTAAATTTGTCAACTTAGAAGAACCGTTAAAACCCCCTGTTAACATTTCCTATACCTACAATTGTCTACAATTTTTATTCGAGCACTAATTCGAAATAACGACTTTCACGATTCAGCCCCCATGCTGCATCGAGGAAATAATAGTAATAAATACTGATACAAAGTACCTAATTGTTATTGTTACCTAATACCACTGTCATATATTTTATACATGAAAGTAGTAAAATAGTAGCCTGATATTATTAGTAATAAACACTTCCGGTAGGCTTGAAGTCGGTCCCTCCAAGCGCTATTACAGCAATGGGCCATGTCATTGGCTGTGTATAGAATAAGAATGCAGGCTTTCGTGTTACAAATTAGAATTTATGGTAATCACACATTTATATACAATACTTAGTTCGAATAGTACCCAGTGTATATCACAATAAACAGTTAGAGAAGTACATATTGTACTGTACAGGAAGCAAATGATATATTTTGTTAGTTAGAATTTTGACTACATGAACAAATGCCGTTTGGAGTGTGTTGCATTACAAAGGTGTGTATTCAACCATTACAACTTTATTTTAATCTTTAAAAAATTCTCTTAAGTTATCAAAACAAAAATTATGTGCCTTGTGGATCCTCATGGATATAAGAAATAATATTACTGTCGCATTTCAAATAAATTAAAGCAAATATATACCTTGTCCCAAAATTAGGAGGAGAGATTTGAATCATATGCGTCAACAAGAAGCCTTTTGATTCTAACATAGCAATATATTGCTATATGTTATCTTTCGTTGAATGTTAAATTACGCAATGAATTGAGTACCACAAAATCTAATTTATTTATATTAAAGAATGTTTTGTTTTACTGTATTGATGTTTAGTATTATTGTAAAATTCTGATTAGCACTTACTTTGTCGTACAGTTTAATTAGTAAGGTAATCAGAGATCCGGAGGTCTATTTGTATTTTTCAAATTGGTGTTCGTATGTGGAAAAAGTGCAACGTCATCTACCCGTGAATGTAAGATGTTTCTTGTTTATTTAATTTACACACTATTTAATGTGTGGTGGTGCACTCTGAGGGACGATGGATGTGTTTGTACTCCGCTACTGTTTGATAGCTTTGCTATTTCTGATGTGGACGCTACCAGACATCTTATCTTCACGGGTAGATGACGTTGCACATTTTCATTTACACCTAAAAAATAAAGAAAAATCAGATCGTTCACAAATATGGAAGTGGCTGTCTTCAGTTCATTTAATTAATTTATTTTCCATCCATTCATATAAAAAAGTACGTATATAGCAAAAACTGATCTGTAATAGTGTCCAGTCAATTTCTGTATCCAAACTGACTTTTTAAGTAGTTTTTTATTTTAAAAATGCTTTAGGAAATCTTCTTGTAAAATTAGTAACGATGAAGAACCTATTGCCCAATATTACTAGCACTAATCCTTTGAAGAAGTTGGACTTAACATTTAGAACATATTAAACATGATGTTTGGAGATTTTATTGTATCAGAGGAATCATGATGGTTCTTGAAAATATCATTAAGACTATTATTAATTATGAATGAATGAAAGTACGAATTATGAATGAGGCTTCTTTGCTTTATTTTATTTTACTTAATTTATCTAAAGTATATTAGTTTGGATGAAGGAAACTTTTCTATCAGTACAGGTATAAGAGCAAAGCAAAAAATCTTATACCATTCCGTAATTAATATTTATCACCATTACCTATTCAAAGACTATCCCCATTCACCATCTCAAGTTATCGAATAAATAAGCTCATAGTCAAAACACATACACACTCACACACAGGCAAGACCCTTGCGAGAACATCGGGGGTTCCGCAAGGTGTTACGAGGGGGCCTGCCAATGTCAAGAGTTTCAACGGCTCTTCTCCTCACGACAACGGTCAATTAAGTGCGCATTCACGGCCGCAAAGGAGGCTGCGGTTGATACAATATATTTGTTACGCGGAGGACAAAAACATTGGGCTTCTATTGTTGTGATATAGGCGTGCGATACGGTCAACTTTCTTTCGGGCAGAAATACGACACTGGTGGGCCGTAGTTTCAACCGAACGCCGTTGTATTTAGCAGTGGTGGTTCTTCTTGGGACAAGTTAACCCCTCCGGTTAGGCTTGAATGCTCCTAATAGACGTCGCCAGTGAAGACTTCGCTGCGATTTATTACTTTCTCATTCCCCTCGGATCTACCGGGTAACTGGTGCGAACAATGGACCCCTAATCCGCATGGTATTGCAGTATTTCTTCGGTTCTTCGAAGATTTATTAGAATGCGTGCGTGTTTTGAGAGGATTGTGACAGAGTTAAAGTATAAATTGTGAACACGCATTATGCGGTGTCATCAACGAGGTCAGGGGCGTGCGTTTCGACGAAGGAAATAATATGCACTGAGAAAAACATGTATGTACTCGCCGTAATATCAATAATACAGTGGTCCCCGGGGATCTACGAAAATTCTTCAAAAGTAATTCTCCGAAAAACAATTATTCGAAAAACAATTATTGGAATGCACAATTATTCGAAAATACAAATATTCGAATAACAAATTTTCGAAAACAATCTTTAATCCCTAATCCATGGCAATTAAGTGACCATTACCTAGTTTGGTAATTTACAAATATTCAAATAACAATTTTTCGAAAACAACTACTTTACCGGAAGCCATCATTATGGGATGTTTTTTCCATTTTTGTCAGGCAGTTTATCGACAAGTCCAATTATCTAGCCTAAAGGAGCGATACAATAACTATGCAGATTTTGCATTGAAAATTCGATTTTTGAATGCATTGGCCTTTATTCCATCTGAACGACTGGCGGAAGTATTCGAGGAGCTGTGCGACAATGATGTGTTCCCTCACGCAGCTCAAAATGTAGTGGACTACTTTGAGAATACGTGGATAGGCTGTCCAGAAAGAAGGGCAAGAAGGCGTCGGGCTCCGATTTTCAATCACTCAATGTGGAATTGCTTCCAATCAGCTGCAACTGGAATGCCAAAAATGAACAATTCGGTAGAAGGGTGGCATTGGAGCTTCGAAAGCCAAATCTCAGCCACTCATCCAAGCATTTCGAAATTTTTGGAAGGGATTCGAAGAGAGCACAACTTAAATGAAGTTAGAATACAACAGTACACGGCAAGTGCGCCACCAGTCATGCCAACAAAAAAATATATATAATAAAGACTGCGCAGAAAGAATCCAAATGATTGTCCAAAATTTTGACGCAAATAATATTTTAGACTACATTAGAGGTGTGTGTATAATTTTAGTTATTAATTTGACAAATATTTTTGAATTGTTGGTATTATCAATTTTTTGCAGACGATTTGGGAAAAGATTTGGCAAACGGTTTGGCAAATGATTTGGCAAATGATTTGGCAAATGGTTTGGCAAATGATTTGACAAGTGATTTGGCAAACGGTTTCGCAAATGATTTGGCAAACTACTTCACCGCCCACCTTTTTTTAGGCGATGTGTTTAATTCGTCTGAACGTGCATTTGTACCAAACTTTTCAATTTATGTTTTTAGATGATGAGATACCTATGACATATGATATATCATAATTTCTTAGAGTTTTAAAATACGTAATAAAATTGGGTACATTCCATTTAAAACTTTGTATGTATTTACTATATCTGACACATTTGATGCTCAATTGTGTTTTATTCTAAGGCGTATAATAGGGAATTTGATGTAGAACAACTTTTCTTCTTTAACATTTTGTCGTATCTCTAATAACAGCCGAGATATCTGGGGTGACAACTAAAATCAAACAGACTGTATATAACTTGTATGTATTGTATAAATTGTATATAAAACTATTGTGGTATTCTATATTAGTCAAAATTGTTGCCGAATAATTGTAACTTTCGAAGAATTGATTTCGGAGAATTGTATTCGACAAATTGTTTTCGCAGAATTTACCGGCACCCCGGATGGACTTAACTATAATTATAAATTATATTGTTTTTGTTCCCACAGAAGAAAACCATTCTTTATAAAACGTTTTGCTTACCTTGGAAAGGCTTTTCCAGTAATCGAAATGTTAATTAAACTTACAGGGTGGTCAGAAAATAAGATAATGTAAAATCATTAAGAGTAAACTACCAATTATTGGAAAGTAAATTAAAACTCTGTTGTCTGTAATATCATCGGAACTTCAGATATGACATTTACACGTTGTTCTTTATTGTTGATATTTTTGAGTTTTGTTAGATTTGATTTTTAGCCTTTAAGATGGCAAGGAAAATGTCATAGTAAATATTTGACAGTATTTATTTAACACTGATTGAATGAAAACGTTCATTATAAAACTGGTGTTCTGTACAACAATAACATATTTCATTGAATCAATCAAACGATTATTTCATCTTGAACGTATTTGGTTTCATTAATACAATGTATAGTTTATTATCCAATAAATTCCTTCAGCCTTTAATAAAATCTTTTTCATTGATTTGACGAACGCGTTCTTTAGACCGGTCTTAATGGACTATTTCGTGTGAACAATCAGTTTTTCAATATTTCAGGACCCATTTTTGGTTCAGTGTGATATTTATTTAATGTAAATTTAAGTTAGAAGTTCTTTATTTATCATTTAAATTAACTTCCTAAGAAGACACAGCCGCCAGTATAGGGAACACGTGAATGTACACTTTTAATTACTTTACTAATATTTATAGTTCAATTAATATTAATTTATTCGTATGCATCTGGCATGAGATTGCACATATAACCTACCTTCTACGTACATACATAACCTGTCTGTAGTCTAAATAAATTTTGAAAACATTAAAATTGAATTAAGATAACCGGTTGCTTTAATACTTCCTCTCATATCCGCTCTTTCCCCATTCAGAACGAGCCGCGTACGAAAAAGTGCTACTTCATTTTAATTAATTTCCTAAATGATCCGGTGCCTTTACTCCTGCAACGCAGAGGAACGGCTACTTTTGGATTTCCATAAAGCATGTGTTTAATTTCCGTGTCCTTCTTCTTTAAGACGTTTGGGAATAAAATTACAAATATATGATGGGCTTAAATACATAAGATGTAATTAAAATGGTGCATTTTTAATGCAGCACTCATATGTTTATTATATTTATTAGTTGGGTTGGTCGTACTGGGTCAGTAGTCAAGAAAACAATAATTTTAGGTTATTACATAAATACACTCATTTTATATAGAAAAAAAATATTTTGTTTTACTTCATTTGAATATATTTTTTTTCGCTCTATGTAAGAAAACCTGTTCCCATTGATTGAGTTATATTGTGATGTAGAATAGAATTTCTTAACTTCTCTAACGCTTAGAATAGAATTTTCCTTTCTACAACAAACCGTTGATTGAGGGCCTGGAAAATGCGTTTCTGCAATAGCGTCTTTTGCAATTTTAAAAGGATTTTTGCATAAAAAAGGCCACCAAGTTATTATCTTGAAGGTCATCTGAAACTCTTGGTCGACTTGAACCAACATAATCTCAATTTAATTTACCATTGTGTCAATTTCTTGATGGTTTCTTGCGGATTTTTTATATTTGGATTACAGATAAATTATTTATAGACTAGATACACGAAAGCATGGAGGAGGTATTATTGTAACTCGATGGAGAAACTGTATTATGCAGCCTTAACACAGATGAAAGTGAAGAAATAAAAAATGGTGTATGTGTTTTTTTAAGTCCGCAATAGAAAATCCAAAGAAGAAATAGAGATCAAAGGAAACTAAATTATTAGTTATCTTAATTAGTTAATTGATACGGAAAACTTATCAGTTGTTTGGGAAAACCTAAGACCCGCGCCCACATATTTTTGCTGACATGTGTGAATGTATTTTGCAAAGAAGCTCCAGAGATAATGAAACTAGAAAACAAGCGTATGGTACTTACCTATTTATAGTATCTAGAGCTTTACAGTAATAGTCACGTAATATTACGGTATTAGCTATGTAAAACAGTTGTAACTTTATACTAATTTTTATCAGTGCATCGCCGTTTTTTAAAAACTGTCATGAATGTGACGCGAAGTTAGCGTTTCCTCAATTTACAATAGAAAATATTGAGTTTACGCTTTTATTTGGAATGCAAGTTTACATTCCATGCCCTAGAAGAAGGAAAAAATATTGTAAATTTAAAAATTAAAATTTCCAGTTAACGAAAAAAAATAGTAATAAATAAAATATATATTTTTTACATATTCCAAGAGATAGTGGGTGTAGTAAGAATTTTAATTAATTCTTTGGATATATCAAAGGTAACAAATATATTTAGCAATCAGTCACTATTAGAACCTTACCAAGGCTCACACCAAGTGCTACTAGGTGATAATGCATAGGTCCCCTAGTAGCACTTATGAGCTTTGGTAAGGCGAAATGGGGCGTATCATAATAATTTGGCAAATTTTTATTGGAATTTGTACTGTAATATGTTACGTCATGACTTTTTATACCGAAATTTTGCTAAATATTTACCAAAATTAATAAAGTAAATTAAAATCTACACAATAAAAAACATTTCATCAAAAATTACATCACATTTATGTCATACTTCAGAATATCTGAAATCATGATTCCTTTACAGCTGCATACGTATATTTTTCCTATATATATAGAGCGAATTATTCCTAATATTCACGGCACATGTAAACAAAATTGCCGTCCACAGATAATGACCCGATATCGCCATTAGGCGAACGTGTTCCTCTACAGTAACGAGTCTCCCGATGTGGCATCGGGTCCATCAGTATATGTTTCATGAATGATTCAGGTCTCGCTGGAATCTTGCCGAAAAGTTTTCGTTTTACGAATGCTGTCGCTTTGGCGACCGACCGACGCCTCGATTTTCGGCGTTTGCGAACCGGGAGAACAACAGAAGGCACATTGTACGCAACCTGAATAGTAATAAGCACGGTGTTCAGGCTGTTACTGATGACACGTAAATGAAACGGCAAAAT
Organism: Cetonia aurata; assembly: GCA_949128085.1. Classification (NCBI taxonomy): domain Eukaryota; kingdom Metazoa; phylum Arthropoda; class Insecta; order Coleoptera; family Scarabaeidae; genus Cetonia; species Cetonia aurata. The sequence continues at coordinate 62,056,589 of OX421884.1, read as the reverse complement.
TGCTGTCGCCTTATGCGAAGTATCATTGCGAACGGAATAATATTTTTAAGTTCGTAAGGTTGCTTTAGATATGCAGTGTTTTGATGTATTTTGAGTCAACAGTTTTAATCTAATTTTATCGTTAATTAATAGATACTAATTTAACCTGACTAACAACCATACATAATCGGCTGCATAATTGTCTAATGAATGGTAAAAAGGATAAATATTGTAAACCATACCAAACCAAAATACCATTAATAGAAAAACGTACATTAATTATCCGGAACTCATTGCAGTGAGTTTTTCTTTCCACCACCTACAATATACAAGACGCAAATCATAAAAAACACATTTTTAGTTTGGAATGGTTTGAAGGCTATTATACTGAAAAGAAAGATATGCTGCCCAAGATCAATGTGTGTTTTCTTAATGCAACAGATAACTGTCCAAATAATCTCCAAATAAGTGAGATATAACATGACGAAATATCCATTTCAGTATTGAAACAGAGCGCTCAAAGTATAGCACACCCACATGGAGAAAAATGACATTGCAAATCCAACAAAAAAAGTATTGTCCTTACATTGCAATCGGTTCAAAAATAAATTGGTACTGCAGTAAAGTTTTGTAAGTATATTCCAAAACTTTTGTTTTGTTCCACCAACAACACTTTTGTTGGTGTTAAAATATTTTACGGTACAAATAATCGCTTTGGCGATAACATTATAGTTGTAGTTATTTCAGATCTAAAATACAGAACAACGTGTGCGATGAAGTGAAGTAGATGTAAACACAATTTTTCAAACCAGTGCAGTCAAGAAATATTTACATTACACACAATTGTAGTTGACGCAACAGGGCGCCTACGTTGTCGGTATTACAACTTGTGATGCGGGAAGTCCCGGCATGGACAGTAGTATCAAGTGATTCTAACCGCGTGTTTCATTGGTCTTACATAGCCTTGAAGAAACAGACTAGTCTGCTAGTTACCAGGCGGAGTAGACCACGCCATATATTTTCGGTTGTGTCGTTGTGTTAGCTTATTAGTTTTGTGTAAAAGAACGACAGTGTATTAGAATTGAAGAAAACTGGCTCACTTCTGACGTCTACTGACTCTTAGATATGGATAATTTTGTTACAGAGAAGCTAGCTGAATGGAATATTATGCGTACGAAGTACAGATTGCTAATGATGAGTACATTAAACCTTTCGATAAATTACCTAGTGTTTTCCCCTGTTTAAAAGTTGCAAAACGATCTAGAATATACGTTGCCTTGAGACATTTGTAAAATAAGACTTAGATACATTTGAAATGTTAATCTTCATTTTTAGTGTTTCCCAGTTTTAGAATTTATCTTGTTTATTTTTTTTGTTAATTATTAATAAAAAAATGTGTTATCCTATACTGATATTTTACTTAAACCCTCCACAGCTTACATTTAAGACAGCACCGAATTTGTGTGTGAATCTACTAAAATATTGTTCGCTTTGAACAGAAATTGCGATTACAAAAATCAAAATCAAGTGACAATATAAACGTATAAAATGATGACGGAAAATCAATTGTTTGTTAAATATCCACAACTTGCTGTTGAAGTTTCAAATTGCTTTGGTAGTGATAAACAATTTTTAATACTATATTTCACACAATTTTGTTGAAAACACCATATTTTTGTGATTCGTTAAACAGCAAGCAACTGATTGATTGTAACATGTTTTGGGATTATATCCTTCCAAATTTTGTGGCAGTTCTAACAAAGTTTTTCGACAACAAGTTTTAGGTTGTATTGAATAATGGTTGTTGTTGTCATATATTTACCCACAAATTGTTGTTCAATGTGCGTCAATTGGTGCCACCTTAACAATAAATTTGTCTCCGTGCATTGGAGGATATTATCAATAAGTCTTGTCAAACTGCTACATTCCCCAGTGCATGAAAATATAGGCTTATAAAACCTATATATAAATATGGTGAAAAAACTGATTTCAATTATATACCGATACCCTTATAGTGTCAAATGTTTCCAAGATATTCGAATACTTAATTGTAATAGAATAAATATTTTTTCACTTAGGTATATTAAAAAAGCAGTGTATAATATATTGTGTGTACTGGTTTAAAAATTACAATCTATTTTTTGAATAGGTGTATCAGGTAATATAACATCCATAAACATCTCACAAAAATTCAGAATCGTTCTTATATCTTCAGCCTATACAGTTTAGATAGTTGTAAAATTTGTTGACGTACAATTTATGATCTAAACTTTTAAAATCACCAAGTTTATTTTCATATACAATTCTAACTGCCAGACACTTTTCAGTCGGCGGGAATAGTTTGAAGTATAAAGCGAGCTCTGCTAGAAAATTTCCAGAAATCTTCACACCAATATTTATTTATCTTTAATGTATAACTCATGTAGAGAAGTTAGAAAAGCAGAAGCATATTTTTTTGCTTGTAAATAAGGTAATATTTACCTATACCGAAATATAAAGAGGATATCTGGGTGATTTCAGTCATGGTTTTGAATAGATATAGTGTTAAAAAATGTTTAAGCGTTAAAATTATTTTGCAGATTGCTGCAGTATAGATATATTTTAATAAGAGCACAATATAATATCGTTTGCTTGATGGGATACTAATTATATACCTACCTATTGAATGAAAAACTGATTTTTGCAATATACATTAATTTCTTGTTATTATTTTCTTTTGTGTGTTGTATTTAGCATTTATTTGTAGTAGAAGTAATATATTCAAACGGTGCAAAACTAAATAAAAACAAAACAATAAACCATTAGTTGATATGCCTAACTTTTAACAATTTTAAAGAGCCAACATAATTCTTTAGAAGACATACTTATGTAAGTACAATAATTCCTGTTTATTTTTACCAATAACGTTAGTGAATAGCTCATGCAGCAAACAACATTCTCAAGATACATATAAAAGATTCATGATTGCTATTGACTCTTGATCTAATGTAATCTAAACTGTTGACTCTATATAGGATCCGATGATAAAGTATAAATGTATGAAGAATTGGTCTTTTTTCTCACAAAATTCTTTATGTTTAAACCATGTTTCATATATTATATATAAGTTAAAATCTAAAAGAACATTGTAGTTTCAGGTGGGTATGTTTAACTTAAAATCAAACAACGGATAACATCAAGTAATCATAATAGAATGTTAGAACTCGTTATAAAACTTCTAATCCATCATAATCTCACCTAATATTTCATCTGGACGGACACCATTCCAATCTACCACTTCAAATAATAAAAGCTAGGCTATACAAAGGACTATTAGAATCGCCACAATATACTGAGGACAAAAAAATATTATATAATAAGTATCCAGAATCCCCAGCCATCAAAATGATTGATCTGCCCCATTACAGAGGAGAGAAATTTTAAAATATCTGACGTACCCCATTATAAAAAGCCACAAAAATTCCGCTGTAGATAAATTGAAATGAAATAGGATTACGATAGGCGCACCAAAGAGAGAAAGAGGTGGGGGTAATGTTATGTACATACGCGTATGTTCGTAATAATATAGCGTGGTGTTAAACAGAACTGGGAACTAAATAATATTAAATTGAATGAAATGCCTCTGCATAATGTTGAACAATGGCCGAGCGTGGTGATTGCTCGTGTGGTCAATGTTGTGTGGTCCCCATTGGGGGTTTTATGAACCTCGAGGGGAGCGGCGGGGCGAGGAGAGGGGGTACGATATCAAGTGGCTGTCTACAGAGCATGTCGCCACTGCCACCGCACACTATCCTGATTGATGGTTCCAGTCACGCGAAACCGATCCCGGAGACCACACACAAGACGGAACTTGGACGAAGCCACGCCTCGAATCGGCCACGCCCCGCGCTCCCCATTCGCCGAGCGACCCCTCCGACTCCGCCCAGACGGTGGCGAGGGTACCCCGAACCGGACCCGAACAGTCAGTCTGGTACCGAAGCCCAAATAAACTGGACATTCGTTATGTCTTACTGAAGTTGACAGCTGTTTTGCCTCTCCTCATTTTGGGAGTTCGGGTGCGAGGCCGATTTGCCGTTTCTGCCAACGCGAGAGAACAGTAGACGATCGCCGATCGAGGAGGAAAAGTTCCGCGACTTGGATCGATCGGAGTGGCCGCGGACGCGTATTGACATCTTGACAGTCTCGTATCGTTAATTCGGCGGAGATTTTGGACGGAATCTGTCTAGTGTGCGGTGTGATTCTGTATTTTTTGTTTTCGTTTCTTTTTCTGTTCGTTCGTTGGTGAAATGCTACTGGGTGCCATGCCTGATGAGAGTGCCGCCGGATTGTTGGTGCCGACGGCCAAGTCGCGTGCTACTGATTTCTCAATAGCGGCTATCATGGCCAGGGGAAGTCCTGAACCTTGCCTGAGGCACCCATCGGAAGAACAGCAAGAAGGTAATACATTATTCAATAATCTGGATCACCAAAAACTGCTTTGATTAATATTCTTAAACATTTTAAAGATTTTTTAAGAAGTCGAAAATGAATTCATAGTTGATTGACATCCAAAAAATGCTTTGATTAATATTCTTAAATATTTTCAAAACTTTTTAAAAAGGGGAAAACGAATTTACAATTGATTTTTATACCAAAAAAGTTTATGTAAACTATATATTAACCGAAAAATCCAATATATTCCATCGGCTTCAATTTTAAAAGAAAAAAAATATATCCCAAAATTAATGAGAAGCACACCTTTGGCAAATATTGGAAGCGCGAATCAATGAGAAGAAATAAGAGTTAAATTTTGCATAAAAATTTATTCTAGAATTTAGCAATATTAATTCATAATAATAATTAAATATGAAAAAAATTTGCAATACATAAATCCCATCAATAAATCAAAAGTGATTGAAAACCAACAAGTTTTCATTTCACTTTAGACGTTAATGCACTAAAAACTTTCCAGATTCCTACGAACAAAGAAAATTTGCACCAATATTATTACTTTGAAAATTAGAGGTTCAAATATTGTTGTTAGCTATTTTAAAAAACAATTTCTACCCTTTTATTATTATTATTATTATTTTTGACATACAATACATCAAAATTTACGCTATCAATAGAATGCTTCTCTGATCCAGGCAAATATTTTTTAAGTGTCAATTAAATATTTCAAAGAAATAAAGGCATATAAAAAAATCGGTTTTCCATTTTAAACAATTACCACGTTGGAAGAAAAAGTGGTTGAGTTAACTCAATATATACAGGTTCAATAATAATTTAGTTTTTGCTTTCATTTCAATATTTAATGATATTTTATTAACAATGCATAAAATATAAAAATAAACCATTTTCTTCATTTACTTCGGTGCATCATTATGTGTGATATTAACTGGGCTTCATATTTCTTATACTCAAACAATAATATCTAAAAAATAACAGAAACACTTTTTTGTATGTTAAATTTTTTTTGACAGTCATAAGTCAGTTAGTTATGTATACACAATTCCCTCAAAAAAATTTTCTATCAATTTTTTTGTGAAAGCAAATTCACTTTATAATTTTTTCCCACAAAACCATTTACCAATAACACTTAAGAGTGAGAACATTTTATATTGTGAACATCCAAACGAAAGATAGTTTATTTTTACCAATATATTCAGACTATGGGACGATGACATTAAAAAAAAATCAATTTATATTCATTACTAATAGCTTTTCTTGCGCTTTTTTGATAGCTTATTGTATCCATCGCTTTCTTCCTCTGATGTTTAACATTTATTTTCTGTAAATTCTTGCCAATGTTTTCTTTTTATTCATCTCCTGTGTTGTTTCTTATTTATCTTTTTCCCCGATAGATGTAGAAAACACAGCACCATTATAAGTTATTCTATGGTTCTCCATTACTTGATTCGATTTCGTTATATTTTTCCCCTAATATTTCTTTATTTGATATTCTTCTCCAGCTCTTCTCCGTATTTGCTCCTACATATGATACAGCTGCATCTAGTTTCGTCCTCACTCATCGATCCAATATTTCCTCTCCTGTCTTCATCAAAATAATTTTAGCTCGAATTAGCATCATAAATACTTTTTCTTCGTTTGCCTTGACAAGAAATTCGACTTCATTTAACATTCCATATTTTCAATTTTCATCTTTAAAGTCTTCTTTTGACTAGTAAATAAATCAAGAAAGAACAAGTATTAAAATGTGTTCATCTTGTTTCTAATTCCTAGCCTTCATGTTTAATTTTCATTTTTTCTATAATTCCCAGATGCTTGTATGCTTTTATAAAAATGTTTGTCCTGTGATTTGTACTTGAAAATAGATTTCTGTGTTCTGTTGAGTACCCATCTATTCTCTTACATGGTTTTACTGGGTTTATTCTTAGGCTAAATCCAATCACTTATTTTACCTACTATTTTTCCTATACTTTTACCGTTTGTTATAGTATTATTAGGTCTTAGATCTGAAATGTCCTGATAGGAACAGTATTAATTTATTCTGATTTAATATGAGATATGCAGCTTTTTGTGCACCTTCTCGTAAGGTTTTAATAAGTACTTGTAGATATGAAGTTTCAACTAGTGAAAAAGCAAGTAAATTTATTCCAAATTTTTATACTAATTACACTAATAATTAAAACAAAACGGTTGAACGCAGATATTGTTTTTTACTAGGAGCTTTTGCTATTGACTACTTGAAGCGACTTGAAGTAAACCTTACTGGTTTTTGTAATGATAAAAGAGATATTTACACTAATAAAACATGTTCTTTTTAAATCAGAGACATTGTTTTTTTTATTTGTTTTTGAAGTAATATAATTTTCTTGTTTTTCAAGAAAAAAATATTTATATAACTCTCTTTTGATTTGAATTATATTGCTTTGAACCAAAGAAACTTTTAGCCTCTATGCCCAATTACTGAAATAGATGCTTTTTCGAAAAATAATATTCTAGAAAAATTCCAACTGTATTGTAATAAAATTTATTCGTTATTTAACGTTTAAACTTTCTTGTTGACATTATTTTATATAACTAAGCAATAAAAAAGGACGGTAAACTAACCACTCATTTCAACACATGTATGATATAAGTTAGGCTTTAGGCTATTAAAAAAAAAATCTTGGCAACATGCTCGCCTAGATATAATAAATAAAATATGTATTATATTCCTGGTTTAAATTCTGTTGAATAAAAAAAAAAAAACAAAGCAGGCCAACGGCGAATCCCATCATTCATATACACTCATTTTTAATTTAAAAATCTGTTTCATATACACGATCATAAAAAAAAAATAATTTATTGTCTTGTCATAGGCATGCCATTAAAATTAACAGTGAATTCTTAATTTGCACAATTTTTAAGTTATATCTCCGCTAATTTAATAAAGCATTTTAATGGGCATTAAAACGGTGTTTTCGAATATTCAATATTTTAAATTAGATCGTTAAAGTCTTTGCTGTTATTTATTAATAATTAACTGTTGGATTTATTAAGATTTTAAAAATCTACACTAATAATGCAGACATATCTACATTATATGTTAAAATAAGAACAAAAGAAAAAAAGACCTTGAAAAGGCACATGTTTAAGTAGGAATAGGGAATTTGCCGTCGGAATATTTTCATTTTAGAATATAAAATTAAAAATCTATATATAAAAGCCTATAATCAGAAATATTTTCTTTTCAAATATTTTATTAAGAATTCCGGAAGTGATATTTTTTTCTTCAGTCCACAATTCTTTCTAACAACCGAAGGGAAACAACATCGAATCGGATCCCTGACAAAGTATCATACCAGCATTACAACACCAAACCTAACAAACATACAAAAACTCCAAAGCGAACGCACAGAGTAAATAAATATACACCCAAAGGGAACGAGAGAGAACAACATCTATCCTGTCAAAATATTGATTTATGACACTTCAGATTTCATGGCACTTTTATTGCCTCTCTCCCTCCCGAAAGGTAATGAGCTTAAGAGATTAAGATGAAATACCATTGTTGTGGCGTATACACAAAACATTTTCTGGTGATTTTTAACGGGATCCTCCGCTGCGCCAGTAATTCCTTAAGGAGATCCGAATTTGTAAATGGGAGATGATCCCGCTTTTGTAGGTTATGTGTTGCTTTTATGTATTTATATGTTGTTGGTGGTGGTTGTTTGGTTTATATGTATAAATAGAAGTGAGAAAGGGCCTTTTCCACCAGGGCGGAAAAGGTTAAAAGCAGGTGTGATATCTAGATGTATTTGGAGAGATATTTGTGTTAAAATGGAGTATATTTATAGAAGTATGTTTGAAAGTTTTCTTGGATCTACAAAAAATATTTGCTAAACTGGAAAGTATGCAAAAATTAATATTTTTGATTGAAAGAAATCTAGTTTTTGTTAATATTTATTTTACATCGATTTTTTTAAAAAAGTAGCACTTTGACTTAAAAGTGTAGATATGTTTGTTGGAGCGAATCATTTTTTTTTGTATGAGGAGTATATTTTATTAGTTATTAGTAAAGACCGGATTTTATATGCGAAGAAAAACTAAACTATATGCTCATATATGGATTTTTCATAAAATATGCATAAATTTGGGCCACATATGCAGAAATGGCGAAAATATGCAAAAATTTTATCTAAAATAAATAAAAGCAGAAATTTAAACATGAACTTTATCGCACAAAAATTCCAAAACAAATATTTCTAAAACAATTTGTAATTAACTGTTCTACAAAATTGTGTAAAAGAAAGTTTTGTCTTCTATCAGAATACATATGTTTAGAAATTGAAAAGCTTCTTCGTAATTGTCGCATTTTTAAACTTTGCAATGCATTCTAAACTGAAATAAATTCGAAATCATTTACTGTTTCACCTATAAAAAAACTGCTAATTTTGTTCAGCATTTATACTACACATTGTAGTACAAGTACAATTTGTAGCAATGTTTACCATCAAATTGTAGCACTAAGTTTGTAGTATTAATTCTTCTTACAATTTGTATGAAAAACAAGAATCAACAGTTAGTTTTCTTTCAACAACGTTGTAAGATAAAGTAGTATTTATTGTAGTAAAATTGTATGCAAGTTTGTGTGACTTTTCTAAATACTGAGAGCATAAATTAACACCTGTTGTAGTAATATTTATTCCACTCATTATTTTATATTATTATAATTTTATAATGAATTTTACTTACCTTTATTGAAACATTAACAAAAGATATATAACTTAATACTTCATTGATGTGTGGATAAGTTTCAAATTATGTATTAATATATGTAGTATATACTTATGCAAATTACTATATATTTGCAATAATTTGTACTAATAATTATTGTCAATTTTATCTAATGTAGTATGTAAAATGTCTACCTTGCAGTTTTAAAATGTTTCAGTCGCCTGTAGCACTTCTAATACTTTTATCATTAATTCTACAATTTATCGTTAGTTTCATTTCATTGTTAAAAGGATCAAAGCAGGTAGTAAAGATACACTATGTTAACAAACTAGAAATATATAGACTTTAACATAACACAAATATTTAAAACAAAATAGCGGTTTTCTGTAGTACTTCCTAATTTATTTATTATAATTTTACTACACTTACAGATATTTGATTTCTAAATTTAAACAACGTTTTCTATCAAAAATTAATCACAGAATCAATCAAATTAATAACATAATAATATGAAAATCAATGCATTTACATATTTCATAGTAGATGGAGAAAAATAGGTATTTTGTACCATGTACCAATAAATATAATAAATTGTATGAACGCAGGGATAAAATAATACTTTATCTAATACTTAGTATTCTTCCATATATTACTATACCATCTATTTTTGTTCCAATCTCGTCATTTCCGTCATATTATCACAAATTTTACAACCCGATTTCTTCTATGCATCAACAGGTCACCTATCTAGACTAAGTTCTCCCGTCTCTGAAGAACCCTTGGACGATGACGACATCGAAGTGGATGTCGAAGAATGTTCCGACGGAGAATCCTCCTCCAGACTCGGTAGCAAAAGCAAATCTTCGCTGCGACGATCTCCCGTTATCTCCGAGTGCGGTTCAGAACCGCCAGAAAACGATCGCGAAACACCGGACGATCTGGCGCCGGAAAAGACGAATCCGAAAGGGCCAAAGGTGCGTTGCAACTGCGAGGAATTGCTGGCCGTCGATTGCCACCTGGAAACTAAAGATCTCTGGGATAAATTTCACGACCTGGGCACGGAGATGATCATCACGAAAACTGGGAGGTAAGTGGCTATTGTTTTTTTGGAAAATTCTTCATAAATATTGGTGGTATTATAATATATATATATATCATAGGCATGGCCCTTGAGGAGGAAACAAAATCAGTGGTTATTTCATTTCAAACTAATTCCATCTCTTTGACATGTAAAGTTATATTTTCTTGTATAAAGGTGCAATTTATTTAATTACGTAGCTGTAGTTTGCGTATGAAACATCGATTCTAAGAGAGATGTTGTGTATCTCTAGCGTAATTATATGCATAATATGTTAATCTGCTAACTCTAATCAACAACCTAACAGCTTGGGTTGACTTAAATATTATTATTAATAAATCTATGCAAATTCCTGCCGTATCTAGTGAATCTGCAGGGAATACACCAACATGAACTTGAGGTATGGGTTATTTAAGTAGGACGGAAATGCTAAAACTTACATCAAACACATTGTGCGGGAAGGATTTACTTTGCAATATACTAGATGAAAATTCCAACAGAATTAAGTATGCTTTATTTGTTTGAGTAAAAATATGGAGAAAGGTGATTTTGTCGATTTCATTTTTATAAACATAGAAATGATATAGATGTAATGCACCAAGCGAATCAAAGATATTGGCTCTCAAGCAAAATCCAATTCTTTTATTGCAGTTTTAGTACAAAGAATGAGATTTTATGCACAAGTTGGCTTTTTTGCAAGTCTGTTAATTTATCTTTTTCTGTTTTTCGTGACAGTTCATTGCCTGGCAACTATAGATCTGTAACATCGATTCCTATTGACTCTTAGTTATTGGAAAGAGCATTCAGAAGCAAACTCATGAAATATTTAGAAAAGATAAAAGTTAAATCACTCACAATATGGTTTTCGTGGGAGTAGGTCGACTATAACACCCGTATAGTAGATAATCTGGTTATGAAGTGCCTTTTTAGATCTGACTGATACATTTGGCTGTATCCGCTTCATAATTTGAAATGTTATGGCGTTAGGCAACCTACTTTATCATTTGCCAAAAGCTTTTTAGTTAATAGATCTCAATATGTTCAGAGTGGTAATAAAATCTCGCCGATAAAATAAATCAATTATGGTATCCCACAAGGCTCAATACTAGGGCCCATTCTTTTCATTTTATATATAAACGAAATTGAATATGCTGATGACACTACAATCTTTACCTATATAATTATTAAAAGATATATGCCATAATTTTATAGCTCAAGCAGCGACATATTTTAATGGTTTAAAATTATGTTTAAATAAAGAAAAAGCTCAAACTTTTAGTTTAAATGTTCATAGGGAATTGTATAATATTGACGAAGTGAAGTGTCTTGGTCTGATACTGTAAGCTGACAATAGAAGGGCACGGTATATATTACGAAATTTAAAAGCAATTATTAATTCCGAAAGATTGTTAATAGTACACTAGTTTACACTAGTTTTTGGAATATACTGTGGGGTAGTTCAGTTCATGAAAAAGAGATAGCGATTATAACAAATATCAATACAAAACGTAGTGATTCCTGTAGTCTGCTTTTTAAACAACTTATTTAACTTATCACACTAGTCATTTCATTTTTCAGTGGTTCACTTCTTCTTCTCGTCAAACGATTCCCAATACAATGCATAAACATATTGCACACATGCACTTTAAACTTTTAAAACATTTAAACTCCTTTAGGTATTTGTCAATAAAAAAAAGTAAATGGAAAGAACTAGCGATTAAAAAATTTCGCAATATTTAAAAAGAAATCTTTATTATGAGATGCAAGAGTTCATTGTCAATTTAAAGTATGAATGAATTTATTGATGTACGCCTTTTGTCTTGCCTCTATTACAAAAAAAAAGTTAATATATTAGTGACGTTCAATATATTTATTTAAGATATATATTATTATACAAATGCTACTATATTTATTAGATATAATTGTTATTACTGTTGTTATTTAATTACTGTTTGACTTTATTTTATATAGTTTTGACGTGAGCATACATATACTTACTTCAGGTACGAAATAAATATTCTATTCTAATGTTCACGATATATACTGCTTTGTATGGGTGGCTTGAATTATCTAGTCTTGCACAACATTTATATTACACTGGACATAAAATTAATGTTGAGATGCTTGAACTATTGAAAATGTAAATTTTTGCGAGAAAAATAGACGGTTACAAAACCATGTATATAAGGAATGACTCTAACAATTTATTGAGCTGGGAACACATTCCTCTGCACCATTAGGTGTTGATTGATTTCTTTTCCGCTTACGTTTTTGTTGAGGTTTTAGTATTTTAGCAAGTGAAAGTATGCGTTAGAAAGGGAAAAACACTATTGAATATAGGTTTGGAGTAATGATAACAAGGCATAGTATTATAGATATTATATTTCTTTTTTAATTTAGTCGGTTTTCGATTGAAAAGATGTAGTACGAAGTGATCGAATATTTTGTGGTGTAACTAAGCTACAGTCAGTCCTTGCGTATATTTCTATGAAAATTACTAACATCAGAAAAGGTTCCCTATCTAGAGAAAGCTCATTTTTTTTCCTTAAATTTATTTCAACAAAAAAAAAACATACGAAAAGACAAGAGACTCGCTATACACCTTTTAAAATATCCACACGGCTCGTTAAGTTTAATTTCAACACATATTCAAAGAGATCGCTGGATATCCGTAGACACTGGCAGCGGTGTACCCGCTGAGCTACTTATTCAAAATGTCATTCATGTCAACCTCTACCACCCTGTTTCTCCTCATAGTGAATGCTTGTGTGAGGATCAGTCGACTGCCAAGCCAAGCTCGCCAAGACATCGCCTAAGACATCTTCGAATGGTCGAACGTTGCTTGACTCGTGAGATTTAAAAAAAAAAACCCGAATATCTAGTTGACAGTTTAAAACACGGATGTATTCAAAATGCGTCTAATATTAAATAACATGAATTCATTATAGCTACAACAACGTACAGAATAAACATATTTAGATATTTTTAAACAATTCATTAATAGCGCCAACTAGTGTGATACAAATGCACAATAATTCATTGATCAAATGAAAAACATTGTAGGTATAAAATAATACAGAAATTTGTAATATGTCAATTATTATGCATTTGTATCACACTAGATGGCGCTATTAATGACAGTTTAGATTTCACGATTTCCGATGTCGACTAGTAACAGTTTATGCCCTATAATCTTGTAATGTATATAACCTATACATAGATAGCTCCGTACTTTTCTTCTCTTATAAGGAGGAATAAAATTTCCTTCAATTAAAAGATAATAAATTACGCGTAAATTAAGAATTACGACGATTCTAACGATTGCATGGTCGCCCAGAAGATTATATCGCGATAAATTAGACGTGATTTAGAGTGGATATTGAAAGTGGACTTTTTATAGGTGTTAATGTGTGAGATGCTCGAACGCTGACTTGAGGCAATAAAAACGGATTTTCGACAAGAAATAGGCGTTAATTCCCAACTGAGAACGCGGCCCAAAAGTTATATAATATGTGTGTTGTACAGTTGAGGAAGTTCGTTTGTGGTAGATACCTTTTAAGCCTATTATAAGCTTCTTTATTTTTATTACCTTCCATGTAATCTGAATCTGTAAATATATAAAGCGATTTTCAATTATTAGATATCATGGTTTAAACTGTATCAATTCTGAATGTATTAGGATGTAATTAATACAAATTCCAATGTAATTGCCATATATAATCTTCCGTTTTGCTTTAGTATATTTATCTGTCAGCTCATATTGTCCATTCTAAGTCTTAGAGATAGCCATATATATGTAATAAATTAAGTATGGAGCGAGTTTTAAATAAATTTGTTAGGTTATCTTCCAATGTCAACACACTTTTGATATTTAAATTATCACTATTTCAAAATGTAGTGCGATATGGAAAATTTGTCGTGATTTTTGTTACAGAATATGAAAGTTAAATAAGCATCTGGTGTTGTTTATCTAAATTTCATAGGCAATTAATTAGTATTTATCAAAAATTGTACTAGATAGTTTTATTTTGCCTGTTTATCTTTTCAGTTTAATGTATCTAATAAATAGATAAGTGCATTTAGCTATTATGTATTAACTTTAGCACAGAATCTAACTACATTCTGCTTCCTCAAATATTCTATGTATATCTATATTCACATTCAGTTTTATCTGTTTATATACAGTTGTTTGATGTTAAAACCCAGTTCTGAAATCGGTTTCAATAACCGATTTTCATATCTGCGAAAAGGATTTAAAACAGAATTAAAAAAAAAAAAAACAACAGATGTGAATTTCTAGTTTAAAAAGATAATTTTAATCGGATGATCATTCGAATGATATTTCAAAACATAGTTTGAATGATCATTCGAATGATTGTCGATTCAATGGATAATGATCCTTCGAATGTTCGACGTTCAATGAATAATCGTTCGAATATATATAACAGCACTATAGGCCTTGGAGGCCCTTGGCTAGTATTTTCTTCACCGATTCTCTCCATTTTTCTCTGTCCCTGGCTCTTTCCTGCCAATTGGTTACACCTATCTCCCTCAGATCTGATTTCACCATATCTAACCATCTTTGCCTTGGCCGCCCTCGTCTTCTTCTCCCGATTTCTCCTCTCAGTACCGCTCTCTTCGTCCATCGGCCCTCTGGCATTCTCTCAATATGGCCTAACCACCTCACCCTCCTTGCTCTGACCTCTTGAACGATACTTGGATCACCATAGAGCTCGTATACTTCTCTATTTGTTTTTCTCCTCCATAAATTCTCCGCTATCTTAACTCCACCCAATATTTTTCTTACTATCCGACGTTCCCATACTGCTAGATTATTCTGCTCGTTTTTGTTCATTATCCAAGTCTCACAGCCATACAGTACTGTTGGTCTAATTACTGTTCTATACAGTCTTAGCTTAGATGATCGTGAAACCTTTTTGGATACGAACACTTCTCTCAGGCTTGCGTAAGCTCTACTGCCTTTCATGAGACGTTTTCGGAGTTCACTGTTCTCTTCCCCCTTGTTCGTAAGTATAACACCTAAGTATTCGAACTGTTGGACTTTCTCAAAACGGTATTCTTGGTTGTCTGGTGTTTTTATACTTAAATACGTCTCCTGTGTTACGTTTGCGTTCATCTCCATGTACTTAGTTTTTGTTTCATTTACTTTTAATCCACTTTCTTTTGCTCGTTGTTCCAGTAAACCAAATACTTTTGTCAGCTCCTTTTTTGTTCTGGCTAGCAGGACTATGTCATCGGCATAGGCCAAGCATTGGTGTCTGCAGTGGTAAATTGTTCCATGTATGTTTATGCCGCTTTCCCTAAGAATGACTTCCAACACCAAGTTGAAGAGTGAGGTAGACAATGGATCTCCTTGTCTTAGGCCTCTTGTAGTCCGAAAATTCGTTGTGAGACTCCCCTCCACCATAACTTTATTTCTCGTTTCCGTTAAAGTCATTTTGACGAGATTGATGATCTTTTTTGGAAACTTTAGTTTCTCCATTGCCGCATATATGTGTCGTTCGAATAACTACTGAAAAATTTACAAAACTACTTCCAATATCTATGAGATTGGAATCAAATTACAATAAACTGTGACTTTTGAAATAGGCAATCTCCATATTATAGCCATCAGATGCTTCGTTATTCTATTATTACAAAGCCTCAAATCCGTACTATTCTCTTTTAAAACGGGAAACTACCCTATAAAACCCCTCCGAACCCACTTCCTTCTGCCTATACCCCAACGATGTTCCTCTCCCACCTAATTGAATTGTAACCGGTCAATTATACAGTTATTTGATAACACCCTCTATGGAACAGCGGGTGTCCCCGTTGCAGGGCTCGCTTAATAAAGTACCGGAGATTGTAACTTGTATAAGTAGCGGTTGTATGAGCATAAGGCTTTATTAAGGATTAAGGGGGGCGTATAGAAACGATTTGGATACCCTTGGCGTTCACAACGGTTGTGCAATCGAAATTGCATACTTTAGAGTAGATGTAATCGTTACGTGTAACATCCCAACCGACGTTGGTGCATAGCAGCGGGATGTAATTATGTTCATGTGCGTATATATCTAGGGGGTGTTTTGAATGCAATTGATGATCGTGAGGTGTTGCTCAAGGGATTTGATTGGTAAAATGATTATTTCTATTATTGTGAAAGTAGTGCGTTGCTGATAAGTTAACCAATTTAGTTAGGTGTGAATTAAATGCGTGGATCTGTTGTCAGAAAGTAGGAGAAATCTACATTACTACTAAATGAAGTGCTAAACATTATAGAGCGATAGTAAGAGGCAAAAAATGAAAATTCTTGTTTGAGAGTGCATTCAAATCCGATCACATTGTGAAAAAATATAATTTCAAGTTTTAGGAAAAGCCATAAAAATGCCGGTGGACAAATTGGTAAAAGATTAAATCTAGCGGCGTGTACAGTAAAATGCACCATTTGTCGATATCAAGAAATAGGCGGTTTGGAAGGCTGTGACCTCCCAGGTTCGAAACCAACCCAGCAGACGAACGTCTTCTACAATGAATAAACAAACGAAATCGCAGAAAAATGGCACCAGAAATAGCCAGCGAATTCAAACGCGGACATCAGCATTCGATGTCACTGATCACGGTCAAATGCCTGCTGGCGGAAGGAAATTTGGACGGTACCAGCTCGTAAACCATTACTAGGGTAATCGATTAAAAATATTGAAGAGAGAATCTTTACCTTTATGCGTGACAACTAGGAATGGCAAAAAATGTAAATATATCGATATATTAATCATATATCGATATATCAAATGAGTTATATCGATATATCGAATGAGTTATATCGATATACGATATATATCGGAAGAAATATATCGATATTTAAAATAAAAACGAAATATTTATTAATTCTTTAGAACACAAGGTTGCGATTTAACATATAATAAACATCAGTCAAACAAATGCAATTCTGCATGCAATGAACTTAGATATAATAGCTTCGAAAATTTATTTTCCGTGAGACGGTTCCTACTTAGTTTAGTAGGAGTCGCTCCTGCTTTTGAAAAATCTGCATATGCGCAGTCCATATACCAGTAGCAATAGTGAAATACTTTGATTTCTTCAAAATATTTTTAAATGCTTTTGAAATTACCTCAAACTTCTTATCAACTTTATTTTTCATACAGTTTCACACATTCTTCATCAATGGCTTGAAAGCCTTCCCTTCTACAGTACTCAATGGAAACATAAATATAATAAATTTCACTATTGCATCCGTCAGTTTCACATCTTTAAAGCCACCATCTTAAATAGAAACAAATAATTGATTGAAGGAACAGGCATTACATAGACTAATTTTTACCCCGTAAGGATGAAATGGTATTAAATGCAGATGAAATTGTAGTCTGCTGGAATTCCTGGACTAGTACTTAGTTTTGAAATTGAATCCAATTCCGAAACTGATATAGTTGCAGTTCATGAATGGTGAGTAATTTCATGTAAACTACTTTTCCTAGAAATTTTAAATGTTACTACATTACTAAAATTAATCGTATCAACCCTTACTTTATCTTGGTTTAGTAATTCCAGTTCCAACATTTATTTGGCTTTTGGATTGCGATAGAATTGTTGTCTTCTTTAACGGATGTGGCTCATCAGATTCCTTTTTCTCATCTTATAAATGTTTAATAATATAGGACGGTTGCTATTTTTACTTCGAAGAGGAGCCATTTTTTCATTCACTTTGATTAACAACTTTTTCACTTTTCTCTTAGTTTACGATTTTCACGATGAGATTATTTGTAGCACTATGAAAACCGTGGAAAAGTTCGCTGATCGCTGTAGAGTTACTCCTGGCAATATCTGTTTATATACCTAAGTGAATTTCGTTGTCTTTTGTGATTGTAAACGTCTTGATTGCAGATGACGCTCCTTTGACTGTACCTTTAAAGGTACAGTTGTTATAAAGATGCACAGTAATGCAGTGCTCTACTTGAGAAAACAATGTAGATGTTTCTGTGTGATCGTTTATTGGCTGTAGTCGAAGTATCTACAGCAGATTTCGGTAGATTTGCATCTACTTTTTCAACTGTTGCAGTAGCGTGATGACATTTCTTCGATGTAGAAGGGCCTTTATCGGCAATGATTTTAGCTACCTCAATCTTCCTCTTCAGTGACTGTTCTACATAGTCTTCTGCTACAGCGGAAGATTTCCAGTAACTTTGCTTTTTTAGTCGAGCAGAAGCTATCCGGAAATAATGTCGTGTATATTCCATAGGACGTTCCAGTTCTAAAAATTTCACAATTTTAGCTGAAATCGCTCCAATAGTGTTAAGAGCAACTGGCGAAATTAAGAAATTAAATGGCATATGATATTTATTAATTATTAATATTTAAAAAAAGAACGGCGGTTACTAGTAGTCGTATTTATTCTTGCTCTTATGTATTCTATAATATTCCCAAGCCACTACAATTAATCAAACTTATAAAAACGGACATTATCCACTATGTAAGCATACATAATTGGCTCTTAAAAATGCTTTCAACTTAAGCTAATAGAACAGATGATTTCAAGTCACATATTTAATATGTTTGAAATCGAATTTGGTATTCCTCGCCCTAATAGGCACGCATATCGTCGAAACATTTGAATTTTTTATGAGGCGTTACATTCCCCGAGAACACAATATTTACGACCAATTATAAAATTAAGCCTATTCGAGATGACATTTCCGAAAAAAAATATTGTTACCCGGTCTCTCTCGGTTATAAGTCGTCGACACTTTTAAAAAAATGAATAATATTCTTCCCTCGCACCGTCCGCTACATAATTTTACCATTTACATAATGGATATTACAAAACGTAATATATAATTAACAGGAAAACGGTGCTCGCGTTTCCGGCACGGTTTTAAATTAAAATATTCATATCTGCACGATGCGAGCGGCGATGTCCTTGGTAGTATGAATAAAATAATATAAAATAGGTCGTCGTGCATTGGAATCGATGCTACGATTTTAAGCCGAATTTCATCAGTAGGATGGAGAATTCGAAAACGCGATCGGAAAGAGGTTCTAATCGGCCTCATTATGCGTGTGAGATATAGCGGTCGGTTTTTTTTCCGGATCTCGGCATTTGATACGCCTGTAGTAACATCGCTCACTGACAGGATTGTCCGAATAGTTCGGATATTTCGAGAAACCCCGGCACTGATTTACGTCCACAGTGCCACTCGAAAGTATTTGCCTGCTCATATTTATTTCAAAAGAACTAGATTTGGATTTTTTACTACGATAATATACTTAAGAATATATAGGGTTAGTTAAAACTATGTACATGTATATGTTCTTGGTTTTTAGGTCCCCAAAAATAAAAGTATGAATGACTAACGACGTTTCGCTTTATTAAAAGCTTTTTCAAGTTATAAATAAATGTATAAAGTTTGATAAATAAAATGTTTTATTATATATTTATCAAACTTTATACATTTATTTATAACTTGAAAAAGCTTTTAATAAAGCGAAACGTCGTTAGTCATTCATACTTTTATTTTTGGGGACCTAAAAACCAAGAACATATACATATATATATATACATGGTCAAGACTCAAAGATTTAAAAGTTAAAACTATGGAGACGGACATTTATTGTTGTTTAAATTCATTTTAGAAAATTATGTTCAGTATAAAAGAAATTTTAATCTACATTTCAGAATTCTTTTCCTTATTTGTTGTTTTTTCGCGTATTTTTTTTTTTTAAAAGGGACTAGCATTCGACAGAGAATTTTTTTCTCCTTTCAATAATATTTTCTTTTAAGTTATGTTAATAACTCAGCGCTGCTGTTTATTATCTTCGGTGCTATATTCCAGATTATACTGTTGAAGCTTTCGTTGACATTTTGGGTGAAACCGTCACGGCAACGTTCCAACAAATTATTCTTTGACAAATCTTTGTAGTATATAGGACGGATCGCATATACAAGGACAACGTCCTTATGTCGGGTAAAGTTTTATAACTTTGCTCGTATTTTGGTGAAGTACCATTGGCTTTTGATTTCTGCCATTCGCACCAAGAATTTGAGCCTTCTGGACAAAACTGATGCTGTGGATTTTTACTGAATGAGCTATAACGGTAGAAGATGGCCCATATCACACTTTATCGCCTGAATCAAAATTGCGACTGATCGCAAGATCATAATAGAGGGTAAGTTTGTCGAGCATTTTCGCTACCAGTTTATTTTTACTTCCAATGCCTTCGTTATCTTTCTTACAATGCCCAAGTCGCCTATTCGTTTCTGAAGATGATCGTTACATTACGTTGACGTCAATGATTTTTTTCGAACGAACGAACGGCCGAAGACTGACTACACCGAACAATGAAGAAAATCCGCGTTTTTGCCGCATCCCATTTCCCGATACAGGTAATATTGCCGTAATATTTTCCTGTCCTTCTTCCAAGCTTGTTCGTAACTGTTCTTCCACGACTGCATCCCGCATACATACTTTAGTAGTATTTTTTTGGATTTTATCGTGTGTACTTTGGGCCGGGAGGTGGAAAGTCCATTAATCCACAACATTTTCCTTCACTAATAGACCTGTAGCCGAAACATCGCATTGCAAAACCAAATCGACGATTGATTTGATACGCCGAACCAATTTCCGGGCACGAAAAAATTGCGGTTGGTTGAAAATCTTTACATAAGACTTGGGGGGATCTTAAAGCCACGTTCTCGCGTGCTCTCTATTTCAATTTAATGTTACTGCCGCTTACATTTATATAATTTGTTGAGTGGCATTTTTCGCTTGCGTCTAAAATCTTTTGGAAACATGTTCTCAATGACAACTGTTTTAAACAAGGTCTATAGCGCCCTTTATAAGAGAATACAGGTATTTCAATTTTGATAGTCAGTTTTGTTATGAGTAACGTAAAAAGAATGATTGTATGTATGACCAACTCTTCTTGTTTCGCAGCGCTTCACGCCTACACGCTATCCCTAAAAGCAGGTTGTAACTTGTTCACTAAGGAAAATTTAGAAAAATAGCTTTAGGACAACATTTTTAAAGATTTTAACTGTCGAGAAATGCATAACACTAACTCGATTTTTTTAAACCGATAAACGCATATGCCCCCTTAATAAAAAGTATTTATCATTTAACTAATTCAATGTACAGGATGTCCCACCGAAGACTGGTTCTTTGATTAATAATAACAATAATAATAATATCATCTTTATTTAAACTACGCTTACAAAGATACGTACAAAAATAACGTCAAAGAGAAAAGAAAAAAGAAAAGAAAAGAGAAAAGAGTTTGAGTGTTCACACTATATAACTTAAGAAGTAAGAAATTCATTGAGTGAATAACAATTTAGGTTTAATAAGTAATTTTTGACTTGAATAGTAAATGATCTTAAATTATTTATAGACTTAATGTTAATCGGTAGTCTGTTGAACAGTTTGCATCCCAAATAGGTGATGTTTTTTTGATATAAATATGTCCTATGAGGCGGAGGCAATAAATTAAAGGAATTTCTGATGTCATAGACTGTTGGAAGATTAGTAGAAAATTCCGATTTATGTTTGAAAACAAAGCATAGTAATTCATAGATGTAACTATCGTAAAAAGTAAGTAATTTATTTTCTTTGAAGATATGTTTGCAAGATTCCCCACGGTTCAGATTGTACATTATCCTAAGTGCTCGTTTTTGTAAGATCATTATACGGTCTACATTTAGTCCGCCTCCCCAATGAATTATTCCAAATATCATTTTTGAATAAAAATTAGAAAAATAAAAGGTTTTTAAAGTCAACAAATTGCAAGATTTTTTTAAATTGTAGATGGCATAACAAGTTTTCGATAGCTCCTTAGAAAGGTAATCCACATGATAGTTCCATTTTAGGTTTTTATCAATATAAACACCAAGTAATTTGGCAGAGTTAACCAGATTGATTTTATTCATATCTAAAAGAAAATCCTTAATATTATATTTTGAATGATTACGAAAAAGTAGGCATTGGGTTTTGTCCGAGTTAATTTTTAAGTTATTATGAGAAAGCCATTGGCATAATTTAGAGTAAATATCATTTACATTTAGTATTAGATTGTGAAAACTTGTGCTTCTAAATGAAAAAGTGATGTCATCAGCATACAAAATGGTATTGCAAGCACTATTAATGTAAAGTGGTAGATCATTTATGAAAATTAAAAATAACGTAGGGCCAAGGATAGATCCTTGCGGCACACCTCTAGTGATGTTAGATATTTTAGAGTGATAATTATCAACAATAACCCTTTGTGATTACAGCGCTATTTGTCATTTTTTGTCATATGAATTGAAAAGGCTTTGCATAGTGGTTAATCTAGCACAAACAAAAATATAGGGTGCTATTTAAAAAAAGTTTAAAAGTTAGCGTGGGGCTATGACAATGATCTTAGTTCTTCGTATGCTCTCGTCAAATAAGTTTCTATATGTTTCTATTTTATGATGTTATACGAAGAAGTTCGATCAGTGACTGACGTAAGCACGAGCCGCACCTGATTTTTTGTGATATAGTATTCATCATTAAAAATGAATAGATTTTTTTTGTGATTTTTAATACTTAAATGCTTGGCAGAAATTGAAACGAGAAAAGAAATCGAAAACACAAACTTTTTATTGAAATCCCTCATACTTTTCGGCGTCTACTGTATCTTGAAGAACCAGGGCATATATAATCTAGAGCCACAACCAAGTTACTATACACACAAAAAAAAAAAAAGTAGGCACCTGTTTCACAGCGAGGTCCCTAATCAGTTTACAGGATCTGACATGTGTCATAGCCCGTAGTCCATTAGTATAGTCATTGTGCGTCTATCAGAGAAACATCAAGCTATGTATGTAGTTCAGTTCCGAGAGTTTCATCTCCAATTCTTCTATTGCGCTGCCCACGTTTGTCAATGCGTTAAGTTTCGTGTTGTGTTGTGTTTCAGAGTATAGTGCACGGGACAGGTTCTAGTGTGCGTGTGTTTTCTGTTAAAAAAAAAAAAAAATACGCCGTCTAGTGTATCATTTTTCCGCACGTCGGTGTGCGCGCATAAAGAGTTTTGGCTGTCCTGTTCTATTTTTAGACCCATCTTTATGTATACGGATATCTTTCTCTTATACTCTCCTAAAGCAGTAGTCGTCAAAATTAGGAGCGAGATAGAAATATTTACAGTAAGAAAAAAAAAAGCCGTATAAACGCATAATTTAGAGGTAATTTTAAATTCCGATTAGCATTAGGAATGTTTCACGACGCTCTTGCTCAACAAAGGATTGTGTTTTTTTCCTTGTCTATTCCTCATTTTTCTCTCGCAGCTGATTTAATAAATCTTTTATATGGTATTTAATCTAGTTTTTTTTTGTTTTAATTTGTCACTTCGAGCTGTCAGTATGGGTATTAACAGTCATCTTATCGATGACAGTGTTAGATGATGTAGCTTAATAGTTTCCGGTTTGTGTTTATATGGAATGTCTAATTTTGCTATGCTATTTTTCTGGTTCAACGTTATTATTTCTTAGTTATACATTAATTGATTGTATTTTTATTATAATTAAGCAAATGGCATTTTTGATGTATTTTAATTAGGGTAAAAAAGACCTGAGGCGCGGGAGAAATTGCACTCGATTGTGACTGCAACACTCCTGCTACAGCATTTTCCGTCAGTCTGGAAGCACGTCGATGTCGTTACCATCCCCAAGCCTGGGAAGAATCCCCGCTTCCCTGAGAGTTAGCCCTATCAGCCTTCTGTCAAATCTCTCGAAAATAGCCGAATCGATCATCCTGGACCGGCTAACCTTCGAAAGCGATGGATTTCACGTGATTCAAGACGAACAGTTTGATTTTCTACTGAATTGCAACTCCTCAGGTTCACTGAGGTACTCAGAAACGGTCTCGAGAGGAGAGAAACCGTAGCGTCAGTTTTCTTTGACTTTCAACGTGCCTTTGAGTCTGTCTGGCTGATCCATAAGTTGATTGTTTCTGGCATCAATCCCTCTCTGATCAGGTTGATTAGATCCCACCTTGAGCGCAGATCTTTCTGCGTTAGGACTGCCGGAGTCCGATCCGGCTCTCGGCATATTCTCGCCGGAGTACCGCAGGGATCTTTATTGGGGCAACATCTCTTCATGCAGTTTCTGACAGACCTCCCTCGGGAGCCTCGCACGCACCTCCCTATATATGCTGATGACACCATCATTATCGCGGCTAGCAAGAGCAAGAGGTTGGCTTGTGGTTGCCTTCAGGCTCTCGATGGAGAAGTTGAACGAATCCAAATGCGTTGTAGTTGGTTTCTCGAGGAAGAGAGGTGCTCCTGAGACACGTGGGAAACGTCAGTTTACCGTGGAGCCAAGAGGTTAAGTACATAGGAGTCTACTTCGACAGACGTCTCGTCTGGACGAAGCAGCGTAATGAGTTCAGAACTCGCTTTCTTGCTGCCTGCAACTCTCTGTTTCCCATGTTAGGCCGGATGAATTCCCTTCACTTAGCCAACAAGTTACTGATTTACAAATCAATACTGAGACCGGTCCTGATGTATGGCGCTTTTGCGTGGGTGTCTATGCCATCGTAAAACCTCGTTGAAGTCCCTCGAGGCACTTTAAACCAGGACACTCAGGCTAATCTTCGGAACGAGCAGATTCATCGAAATCTGCAAATTCCACTCCTTCGAGGCTCTCTTAAGCAGACCGCTGTCTGGGCTGGAGCCCAAATCCCTGTGTTCAGGCGGTCGTCGTCCGTCAGGATCGTCCACCTCCTCTCACTCGAATCAGAGGTCTAGCTGATTTCATTAAATAACAGCTAACGCCTAGTGCCGTAACGCCGCGTTCTTTTCACCTAACGAGATGAAATTATTCCAATAATTTATTTTTTAATACAAACGCAATCATCTAATCACCCGAATAGAGTAATTTAATTACTAAAATTTTTTCCAACACACCCCGCGGCTTGATCGTGCCGCTCTATCAGAGCTGGAAGGGTATATGATCCCAGGTTCCACACCCTAGATAAGAAGTTCTGACCTTCGACCGGGTAAAAAAGAAATGTTTTTTTTTTTCTAGATTAAATTATTTATTAAAAATGTTGTTTTTATTCAGAGATTAATTTTTATATTTTTCATACATATTATTTACAATGATAAAATGATAAAATGTTTTTCTTTAAAAGCAATCTTATTTCAAAACTTACTAAAGTTACTGTTTAGATTAACTGTATAAATATGTATTTTTGAATATTTATATTAAAATAAATGAATATAGAACTAATTTAAACCCCAGCACAACGTCCTTTCTTTGTAACCCTCAGGAGACAAAATTCATTTTCAGGACATAAACTGCAAGATGGGGTCCGCTGAAACCCCTACGTGCTTTATAACATAATTTAGAAAGATTCAAGGTAGAATTTCTAAGTCCAAGCAATGCTTGTATTTTTAAGTGTTTGGTGGCCCAATATACGACTATGAAGTATTAAATATATGTATAAACTTAATAAGTAAACACAGAGGAAAGTAGTTCCTCAATTATAAAATTCCGTGTCTCATTATTTCGGCCATCGAAGATGGGTTGCTATACTTGCTATACTTTTAGCTGGTGTTTTTGAGCACCAAAGAACAATTGGTGCAAAGATAGTTTAACGACACCATTTTCTTCCAGAATAAAATTCCTTTCTTCATCCTCTGTATGCAAACGAGGTTGACACATTAGAATCGCGGAAATCATTTGATGGTTCGCCTTTTTTGTCGTCACTAAAACCTTCTTGCTCCAATTTTTCGATAAAACTTATACCTAAGATATTCATCCTTTATATAATATTTACCTTTCTTGTCCTTGGTAAAACCTTATGAAATAGTTTATATGAATGCTGCGTACGTTCCGACATAAATCTCATTTAATTTCACATATTTTCAGAGGATAAAAAAGAATAAAGTACTTACACGTAGCATTAAAAGCGCTGATAACTTAAATTATTAAAATTATCATCAGTTTCGTTCCCTTTTCAATCTAGATGCATACCTAATTAAGGTTAATGAGCACCACTTACACCACTACTCTTTAAAAAAATCATATAAAAACCCTTTACTTCGGTAAATTAAACGTTGAGAATTCTGGTTTGCCTTCGAGAGATTCTGGGTAGAGAAAAAAAAACTGAAAAAGTAGAAGGTGTATAACTGTGAGCTATCTCGCTGTTTCGCGTGTATATCGCCAGAAATGAGCGCGCCTTAATTAACGATAATGACGTTTCATTCAGACGGTAGCGTTTACGTGTTCATTACGGGCCGCCAGATAATCAGAAAATGAATCTGCGAACGAAGTTACGAATAATTGAGTTGAATTTGCATCGGAAATATTTCGAGTTTTGTTTTATAATTAAGTCAGATCATTGAGAGGAAGAATGAGGTGGTAGATAAGGTGTTCGTCGTTTGGAGTCCAAAACGTCAATGTAAAAAGAAAATGGCGTTTCAAAACTGTACTCATGGATTACTGTAACATGGTTCGAATCAGAAATAAAATATTCTGGTGATATCAAAATGACTCGGTCCCATAGGAAATAAGAAAGTTGATAATGAGAGAAAAAGAAAGGAATGGCAACTGTCCTGCCTTGGTTTGTTCTGATTTGAGCAGGACGTTCGATTATGGCGATCACATTAAATTGATTTCTAAGCTTTCTAATTACGGAATCCCTAATAGATTGTGATATAAAAACATATCGCATCCATGAAATTTAATATTACAAACTCAGAACACAGAAACAAGGAAAATACGAAATATTTATTTTATTATTTTAAGAGAGAATTTAAGTTTATTTGCGTTACAAATCATATTTTAACTACTTGATTTAATATTTTACAAAATAACTTGTCACGCCAAGTCATCTAGTGGCGGAACAACAAAAACAGAAAATTAATTAAATCTGTAAAAAAATTTCAGTTTTAAATTGTTATCAAATAAGAGTTTTATTTTGATTTGATGTGTTTTCAAAACTAGTTATCATATGTTTAGTGTCTAAGAACTAAGCGAAAAAAAAAGAACAAGTAAAATGTGTTCCGTTACAATCCGAAACTGACCGATCTTCTCATATGAATTCAGCGACGAATTGACGCTGTAAAAAAAGGTTGTTTTATTTTGATTTGATGTGTTTTCAAAACTAGTTATCATATGTTTAGTGTCTAAGAACTAAGCGAAAAAAAAAGAACAAGTAAAATGTGTTCCGTTACAATCCGAAACTGACCGATCTTCTCATATGAATTCAGCGACGAATTGACGCTGTAAAAAAAGGTTGTTTAGAAAAATTGAATAATTACTGAGAAAAAAGCGTGGTTACAAAATACACGGAAAAAATTAAGAATTAGAAAAATTCGACACTGTTTGTATTCTATGTTGATGATTTTGCTCTTCATAGTCCCTTTTAAATGTAATAATAATTTTGCTGAAGCATTTCACCATATTTTGTAAAAGATTGTCCTGCAATTCTTTTTAACAATTTTATTGCTCTTTTTGCAACTGTGGTATAAGAAACTGCAGTGAGTTAGTTCGTACAATACTAGAAATTGTTACTACAATTTTTGTGAAACAGGGAAGTGTAAATTTTACTATATGGATTTTTCTCTTTTCCTTCCTTCAATAATTTTCTATCCTCGGCTATCTTTCTTATTTTTTTCCATCGTATTCCCTTGTTTTCTGCTGCTTCTCTTATTCTGTCCTCCCACGTTTTTCTGGGTCGTCCTTTTTGCTATTTCCCTGGTACTCGCATCTCAAATACTCTTTTCGTTAGTCTCTGTTTTGGCATACGGCATACATGTCCAAACCACCTAAGTTGACCTTTTATTATCTTCTCACTTACAGCTTCTATCTTTAGTTTTGTTTTCTATGCGTCTTAGGAATCTGATTTCCATAGCATCCAGGCGTGTTTTATGTTTATCTGCTAAAGTCCATGTTTCGCTACTGTAGGTTATTGATGGTCTTACAACCTTTCTTATTACTTCTGTTTTTATGTCCCTGGGTATTTCCTTCCTCCCTAAAAATGTAGTCTTCATCATATGAAATAGCCTTCCTGTTTTTCCCATTCTATCATTTATTTCCTTCTTCCCATTGCTTTCGATTATTGATCCTAAGTATTTAAAACTTTCCATGTGTTCAATTTGTTCTCCATGTAGGCGTATGTCATAGATTTTCTTTTCTCTTGATATTATCATGCTTTTTGTTTTCTTTATATTTATCACCATGTTTATTTCATTGAGTTCATATTCTAGCAGCCCTAGATTATACTGCAAGTTCTTTTCCGAATCCGACACTATAACCATGTCGTCTGCAAACAACAGTTCATTAATTTCTGTTTCTTGCATTTGCCAGTATCCTAATTTCAATGTCTTCATCTTTTTCTTAGCTTTTTTCATAGCTTCATCTAGTACTGTGGAGAATAGTAGGGGGCTTAACACACATCCTTGTTTTACACCTACCTTTTTTCCCAAATTCTTTTGATTGCTCATTGTTTGTCCTTACCATGTTCTTATTATTTTTATACATTGATTTTATTATTTCAATTATTCTGCTATGTATATTTCTCTTCCTTAGCGCTTCCCATACGCCCATACTCTTTGTACCCTGTCAAATGCCTTCTCTAGATCTGTGAAACACATGTGTATGTCTCTACCTTTGCTTATACATTTTTCGCTTACTTGTCGGATGATAAAAATTAAATCTTGTGTACTTCTTCCACTCCTAAAACCGCATTGTGTCTCTTCTATTGTATTTTCAACCTTGTTTTTTTATCCTTCTTTCAATTATTCTAGCGAGCAGTGCAGGAAAAGTGCAAGTGATATAAAACCGCCTTACACCTAACGGTACAAAGGCCTAAGATTAAGAAGAAGAAGAAGATTTTTCTCTGCGCAGAATTTACAGTAAAGCGCACACAACAGGCAGAACTATATTGAGCCATTTGGGGGTGATCATTGAGGATGAGACATTAGAATCTGCAGTGGGATATAAGTTGCCAACATGTTAATAATTGGAAACTTTACTGTGAAAACCTAATTAGTAAACACAGATCTCTAACTTATATATGCATGTCAAAAATGACGAACTATTCTTGACCTTGAGCGATTAGTTCCTATTTATTTTGCTCAGGTAGAATCACGAAAAAGCGCATTTTACAAATAAAAAAAACTGCCAACTGCATGGAAAATATCTAAACTATCAGCAGTAATATGGATTCATTTTAGAAAATAACTTATACCTTTAAATCTATGTAGCTGACAAATTGACTCTGAAAGTGGTCGCCAGGAAACAACCGAAGTAGTTCCCTGCCGACCGTTTTTCTTTCTGTGTACCCGTTATGTACATCGAATTTAGTCTGTACATTATTAGCCAATGGATGAAAATGATATATTATTATTATTCAAAATACTATTAAATTTTAAGTGTTTTTATTTCTAAAAAAAAAAAAACCCCTGTATAAATAATTACTTTGCGCCAGAAATGAAGATGAACGAAAAATAAGCGGAAATCAGGTCACCAGAGAACAGTAAATCTGTTATTAAGGATTAATTAGATTGTGTGACTCGTCACGGAACAAAAGAGATTATGCTCCATTCCTCAAAATCCTCGCACGTAATGACACGACAGGAAGACAAAATTAGAAAATAGTGTCGGAGACATAAATGTATTTACAATACACTTTTTGGTGTCCTAAAAGAATTGCGTCAATTTTCTACACGCAAATCTCATTAGTTCATAAAGAAAGTAGTGAGAAAGTCATACTTATTTCCTATGAAGATGTATTGTTATAATGATACACTGCGTGAAAATAAACAAAAAAATTATACATACATATATTTGGAAACCATGAGATATACAGACAGGGTTTTTTAAATGATAAAGTTCATTGTTAGCTCAGCATAAATTTTCATAATTGCAATATATATTGTGATTTGAAAATATTTTTGCGCACATCGAGTTATCCGTAAGTTTGAACCGCATCTACGAATTTGTCGGATATTTTCCAAATGGTTTAAGTTTGTGATATCCCCTTCTGTACTGTTACAGCATAAGGATCTCTTCATCTAAAGATGGCGTAAGCATTTATAATTTTTATTCTGTGTGATCGGAAACTTTGGTCGCATTAGGAAAACTTTATTTTAAATTTAACAGCCTGTATCTTTCTGTGGAATCTTATAGTGCTAATGTATCATTTCTGATAAGTTTATGGATCCATTCAGTGTACGTAAAAGTATTTTCAAATTGTGAAGTTATTACAACAATATACATTGCAATTCAAACAACATTTTTTATTCAATTAACACCCTGTATATATACAATGATCATTTAGAATTTGGACAAATTTCTAACAGTTATAAATAAGCACTCTATTAACGTTTTACTAATCAGGAAATTTCCGACTAATATTTATTCCTATACGTAAACCACATTGTCCCTACACTAAATTACATATATCCCAAGACATTTAAGACTGTAAAAACGTCACTAAATTTTTGATATACATACCAGTGCATGAGAAACCAAGTAATGTACACCTGCAACCGGCTTTAACCACACGGTCAACACGGTATTAAATATCTATTTTAGTGCCCTCTAATATTCATCGTACTTGTATGCACTACGTCTATAAAACTATCCAATAACTATGACTCCAATGACTGCTCGGCATTTTAGAATACCGAAACACCCGTACATAGGTGTAACTTCAAAGTTCATTTGAAGCATTTGTTGTTGAACTGAAATTTGCATTTTCACTTTTGTTATATTTACACAACAGAATATACACATACTGTGTATTTAATTGCATTGTACATATGTATTTTATTGTCAGTGAACCTCGTTTCAGCTTTTATTACCTTGTTAAACTTCAGTGTTTTGAATAATACCGGTGTTCAGCTGGGTCATAAATAAATGAAAATATATGTTTGGGTGTGTCAGTAAGAAATTCTACATTGTTTAATATCAATTTATCGGAGTAATTACACCGTATTTATTATTATAAACTTTATATTTAATTAAAGTTACAAGGCTGGATAAACTACACTGTATATTAAAATCCTGTCACAACTCAAATATCTTGAAATATTCCGCCATTATAATCAGTTGCTTGGTAATATTTTTCGATTATTTTCTGCACTTCACAGCAGTACTCCTTCACATGAATATATGCGAGGTATTGATAACTTTTTCTTCTTCCTTATTATTGTTTGTAACGCCAAGTTGAACAAGGTCGTTGACAGCGGGTTTTTTTTAGCGAAGTCTTTATTTGTTTTAAAGGTTTTGCTTACTTTTCTTTCGAATCTCACCGCTGCACTTGCATTTTGTAGCATTATTTTAATAAGTTCTACTACGTTGTAAAAAAAAAGTAAAATTACTAGTAAAATTACATGTAGAATCGCTAGTAACAAAGTTGCCTACAATATTACAGGTAAATTTATTTCATACAGTAAAATTTCTATCCACTAGTACATTTCATACGCTGATGTATCTTTCAAATGTTGTTCTAAAAAAAAATTCATATGTAATATTTATATAAATTGTATATTTACCGAACAGTCAAGTAATTTTATCATGAAATTGTATAATGAAGGCAGGTAAAAATACTAAGAAGGTAAATATTACATATGTAAATATACATTGTACAGTAAAATTCCCTTGGATGTGTGATTCAAATTACAACCTTATTACTTTTTACAGCTTATTGTAACTTGAATAAAATTCCTGTTTAGAGTACCGATGACTCCAATATAAATTTGTTAACATTGTGGAATATAAATTGTATAATTTTACTTAAAAATCATCAGGAAGAAACCATCTCAAATATCCTGGAAAAGACAGGTAAAACAAGGTTTGCGTGATTTATCGTTAGTAAATTCACAACGTTATTACATGTAATATTCCCGATTTACTACAGTAAAATTACTGTAATTTTTTGCAGTGTTCCACTAATTTTGCATAGGGAGAAATATGTAGGAAATTTTACTGCAATTGTCAGCATTTATACTACAGATTGTAGTACGTATAGGGAATGTACAATTTGTAGCACTTGTAAGTTTGTAGTATTAATTCTTACAATTTGTATGAAAAACAAGAATGAACACTTAATTCTCCTTCAACAACGTTGTAAATATAGTAATATTTATTGTAGTAAAATTGTATACAATTTGTGTGACTTTTCTATATACTGGTGAGCATAAATTAACACCTATTCTAGTAATATTTATTCCACTCTTTATTTTAAATTATTATAATTTTATAATAAATTTTACTTACCTTTATTGAAACATCCACAAAAGATATAATACTACCTTGTTGTGTGGATAAGTTTCAACTTGTGTATTAATATAGTATGTAGTATATACTTATGCAAATTATTAAATATTTGCAATAATTTGTACGAATTCTTATTGTGAATTTTATCTAATGTAGTATATAAAATGTCTACCTTGCAGTTTTAAAATGTTTCAGTCGCCTGTAGCACTTCTAATATTTTTATCACTAATTCTACAATTTATCGTTAAAGTTTCATTTTACAATTTTATTCTACTTTCAGTAATTTTCACATTTTGTTCCATTGACAATTGACTATTGATACTATTACATCACTAGGTAAGTGCCTGAAGACGGTTTATTAACTGAAACTACCACAGTAATATAGTAAGATTGTAATAAATAAATTGGGAAGTATATATATATTAAAACATGAAGAGAGCACTATTCTTCACAACCGCACCTAACACAGGTAAAACCAAAAGGGAGGACAATTGCAGTGAACTACACATGTGCATTTCAGTGTCGCGTGATCGAGAACGCCAATCGTCGATGAGCTTGGTAATTGGGGATGCGCAAAACAGCGCTATCCCCGTTATATCTGTTTTCACCCATTCCATGTCGAACAATGAATGTGTGCTAAGTTTTCCTACAATCAAGTATCAATTTTTGCTACTTCCAAATATATACAAATTTTAACAAAATTGTGTTACTATTTCAAACAAAATTGATCCTACAAACAGCTGTGAACTTTTCCTACAACGGCTAGTATTAAATGATAAACGTGTACGTTAGAGCCCACTTGTTTGTATTACTTATTTCTACAAAATCGTTAGTACTGCGCCATGTAAGTTTTTACTACACGGATTTCTCTCAGTGTGATGGTATCACAAGGTTCTTCATACATTTATTAAATTTGTTCTGTTTATATTATGGTACATTTAGTTTGTTATTGTTGAGATTTGTAAGGATTTATGGTAATAAACTTGGTTATATAGTTACATATACATATTGTTATTGGATGTAGACAAACGCACGACAAAATGAATATCATATTATTCCAATTAGTGATGTATTAGTGTAATATCTTACAAGAGTTAAGTATACCACCGCATTAACCTTCGACATCATTAATTTTAATTTATGTCGACTTATTGCAAATGAAAACGAACAATTTTGCGGTAGTCACAAAGCGTATTACCGCAGTTATAGACTAAATGTCATTAAGGTGATTTTTTCTCGACAGTATCGGCTTTTATTACTAAACAATATAATAGTATGTTAATTAAAGTGATATGACAAGAAAAACATGACTGACTGTTACTCATTATTCGAAAACTTAAATGGAAACGTATAGCAATTATCGAGTAATACTTTTCACTATTAGTCTATCAATTTATTACACTATTTGGCTTACTAGAATTCCAAATAAAGATCGGATGAGGCAAAACTTTCACGTTTAATTTAATCAAGACTATTTCCCAACAGCCATTCATTATTTTCAGAGCTCGTGAATTCGAAACAAAGTGACTAATTCACACTGCACCTTCAATTCGAAGCGATTCGCGCTGTGCTTTGAGGTTTATACACCTTTTTTTACGCGATGGTGTCATCAAATTGTCGTATTCGTCATGTCAAAATAATTTACTTCTCGCTTCCTTTGTTGACATTTCGGGACATTAAATTCACATTAGTGCCGGCGGTAGCAGAACAGAAAAAAAAACTGGCATCGGACAAAACTTTTTCTACATGATTTCTGTATGGATGCGTGTAGGTAACGAGTTATGCGTTCATATACAGGGTGTGTGTCCAATAAAACGCATATTTCGTAGTGTATTGAGTGGAATAAACTTTCAAATATGCATTCATTGTAGTTCTCCAATATAAAATAAATAAATAAATAAAGGATCCAATTTGCAGGACAAGTATAGTATAAAGAAGTGTTACAATAATAGGTAAACTAAAAATAATATAGATAAGTAAATATAAAAACAAACTAGTGTTAACTTATAACTAATGCTAATTATTATTTCGCTATAAATGATATATATAATCGTGGAGGAAGAAACATTATTATCAAATGCGTCGTTACATTGCCAAGCGAAGGCGGACAGAGACTCCACCGTATCGGAACTGATGATACATGAAGTATCATCAGTATATTTAAAAGTTGAGGCAACGTTTAGGTAACTATCACACTGACAAATGTCAATGCTAGGTTTTCCACTGTCACCAAACAACAATGCACAATCTCTCGACGCGCGTTTCGCTAACCAAGTTAGCATCATCAGGAGATGATTAACAGTAAAGTAAAATTATTAAAGCTACGATAATATATACAACAACGTTTCTGTACAGGCGCATTTTTAACGGGGAGGGGGATGTAAGCCAACCCTCCGTTAAAAATTCGTCGGTTCCAAGAGTTCCTCTAATTACCGATGTCGTAAAAGTATACGATCTTTAGAAAGCTCGGTAGAATGACTATATAAGGGACACCTGTGCAAACAAGTGTTATAATAGGCAATTACTCGTCTAGTAATCTATACAATATACTTTCTGGAATTGGCCCATTGTCGGCATTCATATTGACCTTGCGTTTGGCGATTTCTAGACTTCCATAAGCATCTAATTTATAACTCTTGTTTACATTCTTTAGTAGTTTCAAATTTTCTACGCTAATTCTATGATTGT
The DNA here is from genome assembly GCA_949128085.1 of Cetonia aurata. Lineage (NCBI taxonomy): Eukaryota > Metazoa > Arthropoda > Insecta > Coleoptera > Scarabaeidae > Cetonia > Cetonia aurata. The sequence goes on along the minus strand of OX421884.1, from coordinate 62,021,421 downwards.
TATTAAAAGCACGCTGGGCTACACTTGATTTTTCTAATCGCCCATACTTTAAATGTGCCATGTGTTCTTTAAATCTCGTTAAAATTGATCGCTTTGTTTGCCCAACATATTCTAAATTACAATCTTTACAACTGATAGCATATATCCCTGATTTTTCTAATGTTTCTATAGTATCCTTAGGGTTCCCAAGAATTCTTTGTAGTTTGTTTCCTGAATTATACACTAAACTGATATTAACCTTTTTAAAGATCTTACTTAAACCGCGCGTAATTCTTGGTTCATAAGGTATAGATAACATTTTAGGTTTCTCTACCTCGGTCGCTAAACAACATGTGTCCTGAATTATTTTTTTAACTTTAATTTTATTAATTAACTTATCTACTAGCTGCGAATCGTAACCATTAACACTAGCTACACTACACTAGCTAGTGTTAATGGTTGGTGTCTTGATAAACAAATCATTGAAGGTATTACAAATGTCCATTGAAATAACAGTGGATGGGAATTCACTTTTACAGTTATGATTAATAATATTCTATATATACATATATAGCATATGCGATGCCGCTAAACACATCCACACCATAGTGACATAGACTCACCGCCATGCTTAACTGTATATTAGAAATATTGGGTATGAAATTTCTCATTTTGCTTTCATCGCTAAAAGAATAGTTTCCCAAAAAGAAAGTGTTTGGTGTTGACTTATCTTTGACATGTCTAGTTAGAAGTTTCACGCGGAAATAGTTAACAGTTCTTGAAATTAATTGTAAGGCATTGAATTACATTAAACTTCAAGGCTACATCGTAAATTAATATTTTACAGACATCATTACGTCCGCAGCGTAAGGGGATTTACCTCATATTACCCGATATGACCTTAATCCCTACACGCATTTATTTCGCAATCGCAGCCTTTAATACCTGTTGTATGCTGGTAACACCAGCAGAGCCAAGATACTTATTATTATTGTTCGTACGAGTTAAAATTTCGCACAACAAATTGGCGACGATAATCTTGACATATACCGAGGAACTCATCGTCAGAAGCGAGCAGGTGAAGATAATAAGCGGAAGTAGCAGTCCCACAGCGGCGCACATTCGTATGTGTGTTGTTATACACATGCTTACAGGTTTTTTTTTTTTTTTATAGTTAATCGATATGGGAGCACTCACGAATGCGCGCTGCGCATTGCGCGCCCTCTGTTAGGAGTCGTCGCTCACAACGGGGTTGTAGTACTACTACTGTTATTACTTGGTGTGTAGATCTAGCGTTTGTTTACCGTGCAATTTATCATTGCTTTAACAACACGGCTTGTCGGGGGAGGTGAAAGGGTAATTAAATATGCTGCCGGTCGATTCTAGTATCAACAATTGCGTTATGTGTTAAAGGTTTACCGAGCGTAATTTATGTTTTATTAAAGAGAAGGAACTCAGAAAGAAAATCCACCATCCATCATCGTGTCGACAAACACCTCACCTATTGTTTGAGCACGCAAATAAACTTGTGTGTAAACGTCTGGATATATGTAAAGGGATTTTTATTAAGAAATTTCGCGGCATTTTTGATCTGTTGAATAGCAAGCTTTGAATCTTTGCCATTTGTTAAGTATACAATTTAAGAAAATAGCACGATACATGCTTCAAAAATTTAGAGAAATAGTAAATATTCATTATGGACACAGTAAAAATTTAGGTTTGAAGCTTTTGGTCGGTATGAAAAGCGTTCTCGCAAATCTATTGGGTGGTATGCATAAAAATAAAGTGGTAAAAATTGCAATAAATCCACTAGAATATTATAAACTCCTATGATAAATTTCATCAACAAGATTTTGCACACAAATCAACTACGCTATTGCAATGATTAATATAGTTGCGTATAATTTTATTAGCCGGTGACTGTTCACGAATTGCCATCGTATTGAGCGTGATTGCTGAGATCAGACCGGCCGTTAACTGCGGAGTACCGGTGTGGAAGCATCTCGTACTCATACTGTGGGCGATTATCAATCACAGCGGTAAGAAGGCCGAATTAGTTTAATGTGTGTCGGTATGGAGTTGTATAACACGGCGGCATTATAGCTAAAGGATCTTCGAAACAGAGCAGTAGCATGCCTAGGAATGGAGAGTTGGTGTTTATCCCTGGTGAATGGCCGTATGCGGAATCAACAATTCTTTAAGTGGGATCGGAATGGTACCGTGCAACAACCCATGCACAAACTTACATAAATGAACACCGCATAATTTTCCATTCTCAACCAGCCAAGTTCTTTAATTCTAGCAGATACATGACCATACCTCCGTAAGCCAAATATTAAACGACAACAAGCATTCTCAACTTTCTGAATTCTAAGCTTATCACACTTAAGTAAACAGGGACGTAATAAGACTAAACGGGAAATATACGCATTATTAATTTATTTTTTTGTAAAATTACATGAATTTCTTTTATGTGGATTTATATTTATTTCTTGTTATAGGCAATGTATTAAGTTATTTTAATATGCATTTGCTTTATTTCTAAAATTAAGTAGATGAAATTACCTTATGAATGCAAATAAAGTAAGGTTTAGTCTCTGTATTATGTTGTTTTTTTAGCGATATAAGTTAGTAGTTAAAATATAGTGTGGATGTATAGTTATTTCCTCCAGTGTATAAAATATTAATGCAAGAACGTTTCTGTTTTTTCTTTGATATATAGAAAAAGTCTACCACTACTTGTTGTAACTGACTGTTATTAAAAAGATTATTTCCTTTTATAACATAATAATTCCGCGTTTCCACATTAATATATGCGCATAATATAAAAATATGAATGGCATAACGTTAAACCTAACAGAACCCCAGCCACAGTGCCAGTCGAGCAGCCACACAGCTGACCATCCGATGTAAATCATATCGGCTGTCAGCTCGCCCGGTGGTTCTTTCCAGACAAGTAACAGAACACCCGAAGAACCCGGCAGAACTCCTTCGGAGTCGTCAGCTCGCCTGACTGCAGTCATTCACTCACTAATCCACGCCGTTGCGTATGTATGCGAGCATACACGTGAAGAGGAGAGGTTCCAGGCGGCCTGCGGTGCGATAACCGCATCACTCGATATGTCCTAGACGTCCACCCGGATTAAAAATAAATATCTAATCGTGAAAGCGAGTCCTCGGTGATTTATCATGTCACTCATGCGCGTCAACTGTAGAAGAAGAAATGGTAGGAGGATGATTAGGATGACGCAAGAACAAATAACAAATAAGCAAACTAATAAGCAGTGGTTTAAAAGTACTCGGAATCGAATTTTTAGTGAATTGAATAAAAATATAGTGCTCTTGTTTGACGTGGTAATATATACATATTATACTGCGAATTGACAGAATATTATTGAAATAGTTGTAAAAAGGAACAGGTGCAATTGGATATCAATGAGAAATTATGTTATTTTAGTGTAGATGCATTAATTATTATTAAAGACCGGATTATATGCAAAGAAAAACTGAAATATGAACGCATATTTATAAATTTATGCTCCATACTTAATCCCCAAATTTCGTTTCTCTATCTCAAATACTTCAGAAATTATAGGGGTGAGCCACCTTCCAGAAACACCCGGTATAGACTATAGACCAAAGGTTCCAAAATCCAAAACCCAATTACCGGTATAGACTATACTTAAATATAAGTCAAAAGTCCGATATCGGTCGATATTGACGTTAATATCTCTCTTAAAAGATTTTTCAATATGGCATCATACATGAGGAAAGGAAGTGCACGTTCTAAAAATATTTTCACGTTCACGGGGTGTATCAATTTCTCAGGACCGTACTCAAGTTAATTTTTTCAAATGAAACCATACTTATTTTTTTAGGCCTGCCGATTTGTTGTAATGAATGCTATAAATACATATGTTCGTTTCAAATTTCGAATGCTAGGTTGCCAAGTTATTTAACTTTTTACATAAAATTTTCAAAATGCAGATGTTCATTTAAAAATGCTTTCCGGCATTATCATTAACAATTAAACTCTAAAATTTGCTAAGTAACTTAGGAAAGTGTAGCTCTTTCTTATAAATGGAATCTTATTTGCTGAAATTATGCAGGGTGTTCCCCAAAAGCAATCAATTTGTACGATATTTAAACGGCTATTACTTTCTTATTTTAAATAGAACACCCTATATTTTTTTATTTCATCGTATGCCTTTTTTAATGATCTTTCATTTTTGTTAGGAACAAGGTAGGTATATCTAAAACTCATACTTTCTGAGATAATTCAACATTTTTAGAAATTGCCACACAAATAAAATATTTATTCATAAAAAGTAGGCCGTGGAACGATATTTATGACATTATCGAACTGTCAAATAAGTTGTGTGTGAATTTTCTGTATTTAGAGTTAATTAAAATTATAGAAAAAAAGTGAAATAAAATTGAAATTGAAAATGAATTTCAGTCACGAGGAGCTTGTTGATATGGTGTATGCTTTGGGTGAGAGTGATCGAAATCCTATGCTTTCTTCCCGAATCTACAGCCAACGATTTCCTAATCGCAGGCATCCCACCGCTCTAGCGTTTGAAAGACTTCGGGAGAGGTTTGAACGAACAGGACAAATTCAATATGAAAGAAAAGAACGCGAGAAGCGTGTTAGTCATGAAGAAAATGACTTTGCTGTACTCTTAAGCGTAGTCCAAAATCCCCATGCAAGTACGCGTACAATAAGTAATCAACTGGGCATCAGCCAAACCTCAGTATCAAGAACTTTGCGAAAACATTCGTTTCATCCGTTTCATATTCAACTGGTACAAGAACTTGATGCTCGTGATTTTCAGAAACGGTTGGAATTTGCAGAATGTGCTTTAGACAGATTTCGCCAAGAAAATACTTTTTTCAACTACATTTTATTTACTGATGAGGCAACTTTTCACAAAAACGGCCATGTAAACCGCCATAACTTTCATTATTATGATACAGCAAATCCCCATTTTATAAGACCATTAGATCACCAACATCGATGGTCTGTAAATGTTTGGGCAGGAATAGTGAGTATTCACTTGATTGGACCATATTTCTTTGAAAGGAATGTTGACGGAGAGGCCTATTTGAATCTTTTGGAAAATCAGTTACCGATTTTATTAGAAGATGTTCCACTCAATGTAAGGCAAAGAATGTGGTTTCAACACGATGGTGCTCCAGCCCATTATAGCAGAATAGTTAGGAGACATTTAGATAGACATTTTGGGAATAGATGGATAGGCAGAGAAGGTCCAGTAAGGTGGCCACCACGGTCTCCAGAATTAACAAAACTAGATTTTTTCCTATGGGGATATGTGAAAAATTTAGTTTATCAAGAACCACCAACTACAAAAGCAGACATGATACATCGTATTTATGAAGCATTCCACACAGTAAACCGCAACATGTTACTGAATGTTAATGAATCGTTTTTAACACGATTGCAAGTTTGTGTTGAACAAGGGGGATATTTAATACAAGCTTTGTTTCTGCTGCATGTTATTTAATTTTAATGAGTTACTATGTTGATTTTGGCAAGTAAGAATCTAGAAAAGTTATTTACTATTTTGGTACTTATTTTTGTCTACTGATATTATTTTAGTTATTAAAATTGTTCCACGGCCTACTTTTTATGAATAAATATTTTATTTGTGTGGCAATTTCTAAAAATGTTGAATTATCTCAGAAAGTATGAGTTTTAGATATACCTTGTTCCTAACAAAAATGAAAGATCATTTCAGAAAGGCATACGATGAAATAAAAAAATATAGGGTGTTCTATTTAAAATAAGAAAGTAATAGCCGTTTAAATATCGTACAAATTGATTGCTTTTGGGGAACACCCTGCATAATTTCAGCAAATAAGATTCCATTTATAAGAAAGAGCTACACTTTCCTAAGTTACTTAGCAAATTTTAGAGTTTAATTGTTAATGATAATGCCGGAAAACATTTTTAAATGAACATCTGCATTTTGAAAATTTTATGTAAAAAGTTAAATAACTTGGCAACCTAGCCTTCGAAATTTGAAACGAACATATGTATTTATAGCATTCATTACAACAAATCGGCAGGCCTAACAAAATAAGTATGGTTTCATTTGAAAAAATTAACTTGAGTACGGTCCTGAGAAATTGATACACCCCGTGAACGTGAAAATATTTTTAGAACGTGCATTTCCTTTCCTCATGTATGATGCCATATTGAAAAATCTTTTAAGAGAGACATTAACGTCAATATCGACCGATATCGGACTATTGACTCAGCCTGTATACAAAAAATAAAATATACATATGCACTTTGCATATAATCCGGTCTCTACTTATTATATAAAAGAAAAGACAAAAACTATTAATCCTAATTTTAATCCAAGAAAATAACTATTAAAACAGGTAGACACATATAAACACCTCTTTTGATATTTATCATAATTTCCTTTTTTCTGTCTTCTGCTGCTCCCATAATGCATAGAACAGGACTGCTCATAAGTTGACAGGCGCTGAGGCAGCTGTGTGTCAGCTGGGTTCACATCATACATAGCATATAGCAGCGGTTTATAATAAACGTATAATATCTAACCCGAGAAATATATGTATATGTAGAGCTTACCGGCTACACTTACTTATCTAATAGAACGCCCGAAGACTAATGATCGTTTTGTAATTAACCACTTGAAACCGGAATAATAATAATGTGTGTATCTGTATGTGCGGGCAATCGTAATCAGTTATGTCGGAGGGACGTAGGACATACACTTATCGAACTGTTTTTCCGTGTGAATTAATGACGACGGGACGAAGCTCGCGTGGTGGGAATGCCAACCGCGGAATTATAATACCATTAGCGTGGTAATTACCACTCGTTAGTAAGTATGGCGTGTAATTGAGCGTTTAAAATCCTTTAAAATAGATTGAAAGAAATTGAATGGGCGTCCGGGATTCCTCGGGGTGAATTATTGGGGCCTTTACTATTCGTTATTTTTCATATTATTCGATCGGTTTCGGATAAAATCATATTGTACGCCACAAGCCAATGACCGTTCGAAATACGTACAACGATTCCGATAATTCTGTCAGTCGCTACGTTTAATCCCGTCCATTAATCGATTTCATCCGAATTTTGTACGGAAGCTGTCCTTTCTCAATCTTGACGAGCGTTCGTGGAAGCCTTATCGGGCGATAATTTCGTCAATTCGGACTGTTCGAACGTCGTTTCCCCCCAATTCTCGGAGATACGGAGGATAAAAATTAAAGAACATAAAAATGAGTACAATATAATATCGGGGCTTGAATCGACGTCATTGTTTTAACAACTCTCTCAATTTTCTTCTAGCGATAAGATAAATGTGTCGCCTCGTTCTTCGGAAACAATCAAGGGCTGTCAATCGTAGAATGAGAGAAGTGGGAGGTTTCTGATGTGGTCGTGCTGCTTACGCGGTGCGCGTGGCTTATCTTCTGACGGGTTAAACCGTTTCGGTTGTCACCTTCGACGTAAATCCTATTATAATTTCTTTTTTTTTTTCTTGATTTTATATATTTTAGACTAGTATTGAAGATTTTTCTTTGATTCGTGAGAGCTCCTAGTTGTGGGTATAGTGATAAATGTCATCAACTTTATGCTGTTGTTAGTGTATTCTACCCACACCAATAGCTATTTATGTATTTTTATAAGGCAAATTGGATGATTATTAACTGAAATAAGATTTTGTTTTTAAAAACTAAGTTCTATAATATTTGATTATTCTTTTGGTATAAACAATAAATAACGGCATTTAGTGAAAAAATATAACAAGAAAAATTAATTTTTCCTTACTAAACATAAAAAAGTAGTTAAAAGGTAAACTGAGCATCATACAGATAAAAATACGGAGTTGGATTTAACACCGTTTCAACACTTTTCCGGTGTTCCCTCGCGACCATCCGTTCAAGGAGCCTCCATTTAAGAGTTAAATATTTTACACCTCAACGGAAGAAACGTGGAGGCAATTTCATCCTAGAAACTGTGAATTTCCTCCAATAAGGAGGATGTTTCTCCTCTTACGAAGGTAAAACACACCACTGGGAGGTTAATGGGAGCTACTGAAATCCATATCAGAGGTAACTACCAAGGAGAGATTCTAACTCCATTTGAGAGTACATCCCCTCCTTGACAGACGAAAATGCCTCCGTTACGAAAACTATTGTTCCACGGCGGTGCTATTGAAATCCATATCGGAGGTAACTTTTTCCGAAATAGAAGAAATTACTTCTTTTACCCAACGTTTCTAATTTCATATCAGAATTAATTTATTTCATAGCGAAGTTACTGGAAACCAAAACGAAGTCAATTTTTTTCATAATACATGAAATTACCTACATATTTCCATTACGAAACCAGTAATTCAATTTTGTATTTAGATAGCACAGCCATCGGAAACAATCAATACCAACCAGCGAATGTCCACTTTAAAATTCTTTTCCTGCGAATACATATGCTGTCTACATGAAACAAGGTTCTTTCACATCTTATGAAATGTGCATGGAAGACTGTGCTTTTCAAAGAGAAAAAATCTCTATAGGAGAGGTATAAACAACAAAGCCGTTTTGTTTCTTAGAATGTTTTATTTTTGAAATAGTGAAATTGTAACAATCATATAATTCCAAAAGAGTGACATAAGTGTGGTTATTACTGGGGCTAGAGAGCAGATAATTATGTGTTAAATACATATACTAAATAAAAGGTCATTTTGAAATGAAGAGTTTATATTAAGGAAACACGAACACGACATATACATAACGATAACATGTTGACTTACTACCTAGTATTACACTACTGCAAACTGCAAGTAGTGTACAGAAAAAAAATTATAAAGCACAAGCACGTATACTGTGATGATACTCTGCTAAACATTTCACTTACTTGCTTTATCTACATCAAATTTGGTAATGTGCTGTCCTTCAACTTTCACCCACCTTTTGATATTCTGATACTTTATGCGTAAATATATATTATATTTCTTGTCTGCGGTTTCCGTTCATACACGATGTGTATCTGTACATACAGAACTATACATCTCATAAACAATAAAAGCAAGAGTTTCTGCTATTTGACGCCATTTTCAAGTGGCTCCCTCATACAACGTTTACGCATGCGTTCATCCACGAGCATTAACCGAACTCCACTTTGGACAAAAAAAATTCCCGAAAGGATTATTTTTCTCCTGTTCGGTGTAAAACTGATGGAAATAAATACGCAACTAAAACTACGTATTCTATTCAAAAAAATAACTCCGATAAAAACGGAATATTACATGAATTATATACATTTAACAGCGTGTAGTAGTTGAAATAAGAATAACCCTGATATGGGGAGAATATAATACGCAATGAATACATTTAACTGCGTTTGGGAGTTAGATATACAAATATCCGTGGCGGAAATAATAAGAAGGATGTTTTCTCCGTGTTGAAGTTAAAATAAAACGGAGGACATTGTGAGCCTCCGTTTCGGTGAGGATATTGCCCGAAAGTTATAAAATGCCCACCGTTTTGTAGATATACAGCTCTTTTCTCTACATAAAGCCTTCCGAATCGGACACTCTGTATTTCACTCCGCTATATTTTTACCTGTGTAGAAAAGATAGGTGTCTAATAAAAATTCGTTTGCTAAATACAGTCAAACAAAAATCTTTGTTCGAGTAACGAAATTTGATGTTGAACTAGATTGATGTCACAACATTTTTTTATTTTGTTTTAACAATCTAAGCAATTTTTTATTTTTCTTTTGTATACAAATTCTATCCATTTATTTTTATCTTTCGCCAGTGTTTTTGCTTCCAACCACTTCGTTCTCATTCTCTGTATTATATCCTCAGTACTCCATCCCCTGTTTGTCTTGGCCTTCCTCTTTTCTTCCTGCGTTGTACTCTAGATTCCCACACTTGTTCAACTAGTCGTGTATCGTTCATTCTTTGTAGATCTCTTGGCTTAATTGCCTTTTTTCAATAAACTCAAGTATTAGTTCCATTTTTGAATCTTCCCTAATATTTGTATTTCGCAATTTATCTCTTTTTGTGACACCTTTCACTCGTTTAAGATATTTCATCTCAACCGCCAGTATTTTGCTTTTCTGCCTTCTAGTGATTATCTATGATTCACGTCCGAACGTTAGTATTGGTCGGTATATAGTTTTAAACACGTTCATTTTTGTCTTCTTCGAGATCTCTCTTTTATTTATAAATGCCATATTCATTGAATAATAAACTTTAAGAGTATTTTCCTTCCTATAATTTATTTCGGTGTCTTGTTTTCCTTGCTCATCTATGTCTACACCAAGGTGTCTAAAATTTTGTTTGATTATTACAATTTGTATATTTATTGTTTTACTTGTCTCCACAATTTCCGTATTCCTCTGTAATTTTGTCCCATACCCCTAGATTTGTTTGTAGATCTCTCTTATTTTCTGCCATGATCACCACTTAAAAATAAATGTAAATTAACAAAGGACCAATACCCGAGTCCAGCTTATACGAATTGTTGTTAACTTAATTGCTAGTTCGTCACGTTCCATTAGATTTAGATAGTATATAAGCCTTGTTGTTTGTAAAGGATGTCAGTGTTATTCCACTAGTGATTTGGTGAAGAGCATATCTTCCAAGGTTTACCTTAGCCGAAAACACTACGTTTAACACTGCTCTTCACTTGTTTTTCTACTGAAGATGCCAACTTAGTTGCCGAAATACGTATTTAGATTCGTATCTTTAATTTTTGTGGTAAGGGATTTTTTCACTTTTTCTTTTGGATTTTTGTTATAGTTTTCAAGCCACAGTCTCCACCCATCACAGGATCACCATATTGTCTGCGAAGGCTCCTTCCGAGATGGCTACTCTTCTTAGACGTTTATACCCCACGTGTAATGTTTTAACTTTCGCTGGACATTTTTTTATTATTTCATCAATAAACATCGTGAACAACAGTGGACTTAGTCCTCCTCCCTGTCTTAGTCCTTCTTGTGTCGAAAAAGCATTTAAGAAGTTCTATTTCTATGTACAACACAATTTATATTATTTTTGTAGCTGTTCTTGATTATTCTTATTATTTTTTGATCAACTATTCTTTCTTCTAGTATTTTCCATAATTTTATTCTGGGCATACTATCAAAGGCTTTTTCTAAATCTATAAATCCCAGGTATGGGTATTTGAATAGGTTTGGATTTTACTTCATTAAATGTCCAAAATAATGACCTTTAACCTTCATACAATAGTATAATCTTGCTTCAAATGCTCTCCTGATATTTCGCAACATTTCTCTATTTATCAAGTTATTCGTTGGCATTCTTCAACAATTTTTTGGCTCTTGCAACTACTCTTGTAAGGAAACTGAATGCGTGGCATATGGATTTAAGATGCCTCCAGAGAAAAAATCAAGTGGTGTAAGGTCCGGCGATCTGGCAGGCCATTTTATAGGCACCCTTCAACCAATCCAACTATCGTGAAAATAAGGATCCAGAAATTATCGTAAATCTAGATCCTGCTCCAATTTTTTATGATCAAAGGATCGACTGTATCTTCCAGCATGTTCAAATATATTTTACCATTTAAAGTCCCGTCAATGGATTGAGGGTTGTATGAGATGGTCGGCAAAGATACCAACCCATATATTAAGTTTCTTTGGCCGTTGATGTGTTTCCCGCGTCAAATGGGGGTTGTGACGCTTTACCTCACCATCCAATGAAAAAGATGATTCGTCCGAAAAACATCGATATTATACAGTAATCACAAAATTCCAATCTCCTGTCAAAATCATCCTCATTCAAAATGTTGTTTTCTGTTATGTACAGAGTCCGTTTCTGTTAATTTTTGGATGATTTTAAGTCCGTAGGCCAGTCATTAAAAGTGATCCTCCAACAATGAACCCAGAACCAAAACCTGGAGAACACCGTGACCCACCTCCATAAGCTTGGAACTGGTTCCTTGCTATTCCATTAGCTGTCGGACTCTATAAGATTTTAATAAGTTCAACCGTATCCAACATGTCACCAGTAGTAGAAGTCATTTTATAGGTCTATATTTGAAATGGAGACGTACTGGTGGGTCTATCAATGCATAGCTTCGGAGATACCGACAGTTTGGTGTCTACACAATTGAGCTATTACAAAACAAACGTAATTTTTCTCCATCTCCCAGTCTAATAATACATCACAGACTCTATAACGTCATTAAATAACACGCAGGATATACCGATATACTAATGCCCGTTACTTGTCATAACCGACCTGCCCATTAATACTCCGTTTTCGTATTATATCTCCACTAAATTACAGATTAAGCACAGGTGATAGCTTATCGGCGGCCGTCATCTTCCGGCACAGAAGACTGCGGTGTGTGTTACGCCACACCGCAGGATTAATGTATAGGTATGCAACGTGCGCACATTACGTATCCATCCGTATTATGAGCGTACGATGGGAGACCGGAAGTGGTCTGAAGTCGAGCTTTTATACCCGCTAAACGGCGTGTTGTCTCTCCTGTTAATACGGGCTAATGATACTACCAGAGAAATGATTCCTAATAATATATTAGTGTCAACTTTCCGCGCTTGGGTCATTTTACAATGTAGTGCAGATGATACTGGTATAATGAGGTTAATATATTCTATGGGTTGTAGTATTGCTGGTACCTACATGTGTTACTTAGACGGAAAGTCGTAGAAACATATTTTAAGTAAAGGTGTTTGCTTTAGTAGTGTAAGATATACCTATTTGCTCGATAGAAAATGTAGGATAACTTTGCAAAATAGGTTCTTTGATGAATACAATTGATGTGCTGATTCTTTAGCATCTTCCAATTTTATCTAAATTAATTTTCATTTTTGTAGAACAACTTTCTACCCATAGTGCAATATTCAATTCGTCAGTTTTAGTTTAATTTCGACAAAATAGCCACTTACAATTTTTTTGTGATGCAGGCTAGATATTCTTACCAGAAGAGGACAGCAGTTAAATGTTATGATAGCTTGGTCCTTTGTAATTGTAATACTGAGAGTCTGTTACAGGAAAATCTCTAAATCACACAACAGTTTTCAAAGTAGTTTTGAATTAGTTAACAAAATTAAAGAAGTTAAGTTACCGAATAATGCGAAATTAATATCTTTTGATGTTACAAATTATGCCCAAGTGTTCCTCCTAATGAATCCATTTTGTTAATTAAGATGATGCTGGAAAATAATAAAGTACAGTTAACCCTCCTATAACGCGGTACTCTCAGAACGCGGTTTCCATATAACGCGGAGCTGAAACTGCGACAGCCCTCCCATAACGCGGTACTCTTACAGCGCGGTTTAGGTTCAACAGAATCCCGTAAGTTCCTTCCGCACGGCCTATAGATGACTCTATAGGATGGGTTATAACAGAAATGAGTAATTAAAAATGATTGTATTATTCTGCAACACACAGAACTTCATACACCTCCGTTTAATGCCGCCAACTGTAGCACTGCTATTTTAATGCATAGGCAAATAACAGCGCATGACTAGAAAACTCAGTAATTCCCCCTCACAATCGGTATTTTACCGGGATATATATATATTCAGAGATTTTAAATAATTTCAATATAGCTGCGTCAGAATTGTCTGTTGTAGATGTGATTTATAAGTATTAAGCTAAGACTGCTATTTTAGTGCACATGACTGTACGTTTTGTTGGTGACCAAGTCTTTCTAAGAATTTTTCTGCACCGTCCGTTCGTTCAGCTTTTTGTTGCTTAATTTGTGGTTTATAATTGGACAACATTACACAATACTGTAAGTAATATTCTTAAGTTGTACTAATATAATAATAATAAAGTAATTAATTTTATTAAAATAATTAATTACCCTAGATTTGCAGCATGTCAAACACAAAAGAAACAAGGAAAGGATTAAAAAGAAAGTTTATATCGCTTGAAGATAAAATCCAAATTTTAAATCGTTTAGAAGGCGGGGAAAAAATATCGTCTGTTGCGAAATCAATAAATTTGAATGAATCTACAATTCGAACCTTAAAGAAATATGCAGATAATATAAGGAAAACTGTTGCAGATGGCTGTCCGCTAGGTGCGAAACGTGTTACTCGCACACGAAATTCTAATATGGTTAAAATGGAACGGGCGTTAATGATCTGGTTGGAAGACTGTATAGCCAAAAAGATTCCTATCAGTCGAAATCTTATCAAGCAGAAAGCACTTAGAATCTACAAACATTTAAGAAATATTGGGCATTCTTATGCAGGGCTAGAAAATCATTCGTTTATCGCGAGTAAAGGATGGTTCGAAAAACTAAAGAAAAGGTACACATTGCACAATATTAAGTTTCAAGGAGAACAGGCCTCAGCAGATGCTGAGGCGGCCGAAAATTATAACCATTTAAGACCTTCATTCTGAAAAATCAAAGGCGTGCTCAGGGGTTTAAACTTTCAAAAGAACGTATCACCCTTCATGTGTGCAGCAATCTATCAGGGAGCCTGATGCTAAAACCAATGGTAATAAATCGTTCTTCAACTCCCCGTGTAATGAAAAACATTAATAAGACCAAATTGCCTATATTCTGACGATCTAATAAGAAAGCTTGGATGACTCACGATATACAAGCGAGTTATTAGGCGTTCTCAAAAACTAGAAAAACTTATTTTTTTTTGCTATAACTCAAATACAGAGGAATATAACTAATTTTCGTTTACGCTATTGAGAATATCTAGGACAAAGAGATCGGGATTTGGCCACTTTTTTTTCCTATCTCTTATAGCTACCTAGTACCTTATTTTGACAACCAATTTGGACCGTCCCGTACAATTGAAACGCTGGACTTGCTGAGAGAGTTTTTTAACGATCACCACAGCACAAATTATTTTTACTACATTCACTAGATTACGACGTTTTCTGGTTCCACATACAACTAAATGTTGTTAACACCTTTCTGTTACAAACAGGCCGGTCACTAGATAAGTAAACGTCGAAGAATTTATGTTAATAGCATTTATAGCGTAGAAAACGCTCCGGTAGTAATCCAATCCGTATATTTTCCTTTCCAAATGGCCGTTGGAGTTGTATGTTTCGTCCTATTTTATTGGCGATTGTGTTTATCACAGTGTACGCCATTGAAATGTGTAAAAAATGAAGTAGGACTGGAACCGCTGCGAGACTTTATCCTAAAATAAAGGCAAATCAAATAAACTGTGAGCATTTCCATTTATTTTAGAATCACAGTTCGCTGTACGGTAGGCGCGACGGCAGATCCAAGGCCATAAAATTTATTCCCGTGCGTGTTTTTATAATTGCAGCGTTAAAGGTACTTTCCAAATGATATCAGGCTAGTGTTGGTGTGATTCTAATTTATCAGGATGATTTTGCAACGTTAAAGTTGGATGGATACGTAAATAAATTCGTGTTAATACAAATTTGGCAAAATTTCTTTTTTACCTAAACTAATTATAGAATCAGGTCTCATTCTCTCATGAAGATTAACATATGAACATTTATTGCACATATGTAATGACCGCGACATTTCAAAATTCACAATTAACGCAACGAACTTGTCCCAAAAGTTTCACAGCCGACACTTCAGCGATTATACGCGGCGCTTTGCTTAAATAAAGGTAATTACTCTACGTCAATTAACGAATGCCAATGCAATCTGCTCTTACCTTATATGAGACAAAACATGGGTACATTTTTGCGTTCGTGTTAAAAACAATTTTAATTTCTTTGTCGCATACATAGACGGAGGAGCTTTCGAATCTCGTTAACAGGTGTATATAAAAGCGTCGAAAATCAATCAAATGTGGCAAGTCCCCACCTAAATTTCATCACAAATAATTATTGAAAAAATACATTTCTTAAAATCAAGATACAACTTATCATTGTAATGATTATAACATCATTTTTCTAATGAATTATAACAAGTGCTCAACGTATTTCATGTCATTGTACTGTTGTCATTTGCTGCCATTTTACTTTCGTAAAAAAAAATGAAATAGTTGATTTCTTCCGATTTGTGTGAAGAGGTACGATTGGTTAGCTTTATTGTAAACATACCTGTCTGTGCTTTGTGTTATTTCTATTCTGTTGCAGTAGAAATGGAAAAGAAATTTATTAGATCTAGCAATTTTTTCCGCTAAAGAAAAAATGCACTTACTGACTTTAGTGAAAAACTATAAAGGGGAAATAGTACTAATACTAATCGCATTAAAAAATAGCCTGGATTAATTGATCAAAATTAATGGAAAAAAAGGATTTAATGCAGTTATATGTTAAACTCACAGAAATGCCCAAGTATTAGGAAATAAGTATGACAATATCAATCAGAGAACGAAAGAGAAGGTTTCAAATTTAAGAAAGAACATGCTTGGTACTGGTATCTATACCTCCTATATAATACTGGAAGATAGTAAGTTAGTTTGTGGAATTTTCCTAGATCTTTGTAAACCCTTTGATAGCGTAGACCCATGCTCTATTGTTATCCAAATTAGAGTCATACGGAATTCGTAGGGTCCCTAATGCTTTCATAAATTCGTACTTAAGTGGGCGACAGCAAGTGGTAACTTTAACAGATAATAATCCAAATGTAATATCGAAACCTCTAACAGTAAAACAAGGTGTGCCACAGGGAAGTATATTAGGGCCAGTACTATTCAATATTTTCATTAATGATATTTCTGATATTATGACTTCGTCTGAACATCTTCTGGTAAACTACGCTGATGATACTAATATTTTAATTCGTGGTAATGATGCTACGCATCTGAAAAGAGAGTGTGATTTTTTCTTTTGCGAACTTAATGATTGGTTTAAGGCAAATAAACTAATTAGGAATGCTTCAAAAAGTTGCTGTGTGGTATTTTCTACCTCAAGCGCTTCTCAAACGAAATATACTATTACTCTGAATGGCTCAACTATTGATACTGTATCATCAACAAGGTGCCTAGGTATATACTTTGATAGTTATTTGAGATGGACATTACATGTAGAGAAATTGTGTAATCAATTAAATAGTTACGGTGTTGGAAACCTAAAAAAAATATTGATTTTGCAAACCTGAAAACTGCCTACCACGGATTTTTTTTTCCGCGTATAAAATATGGTATAATTGTTTGGGAACAAAGTTCTGATATCAGCAAAGTTTTCTGCGAATTATTTTAAATATGTCTCCATACGATAGTTGTAGAAACCATTTTAAGACGCACAACTTGTTGACATTAAATAAATGCTTTACTATTATAACTGTAATTTTTAATATGAGGCAATTTTTTATATTAAAAATTTTACCTCGTGCCGGAAAAAACATTTTAATATAAAAAATTGCATCATATTAAAAATTACAGTTATATTAGTACAAAGCAGTAAGAAAATTGCATCATTGCAACTTGTTGACAGTTTACGGAATCTACATTTATGAATGTGTAGTGTTTTTACTTAAACACCAGTTTCATTTCAATAATTCAAAAAATGAACACTTGCATAATACTCGTTTTAAAAATTATATTTATCCAAGATTGTCTTTGACCGAGAAAGGATTACTTTATTCCTCTATGAGACTATACAATAAGTTGCCAATGTGTATCAAATCCATTGTTTCTATTAATTGTTTTAAGCGTGGATGAAGGTCCTTTTTGATTGATATGGCACCATATTCTTTGAATGAATATTTGGTTATTAATTTTCATTACTATTGATTGACTTCTTTCATGTATACATTACATTGAAATAAATATTATATTATTATCATATGAGCATCATGAGTAGCTCCTGACCATCTACACACTATGTTTCTGATCTTCAATTCCGAATTGCATATTACTTGGTAGTTGAATTAAAAGTAGCCTTTCCTATTTCGAAATGTCTCTCCGTTATCGGTGCCAGGTGAAATGATTTTAATATGAGTACAGTCTAGAGTTCCTATACACCGAGAAAACCTAATTATATAAAAAATAAAAAACCTCGTCGAACAGCATGTATATCAGCTTCAGTTTGTGGGATTTGAATGAATTTATGATTGGGATTAGCTATGGGCTCTAGTTACTTTGTTTGTCGTTCGACATGCAGTAGCTTGATCAATTCTACCAAAGTCCTCACTACCTGTAAAAAGCATCCTGTACCTAAGAATCGTAATGTAGGCAATACCATTTCCGAGGATGAAAGAGCATGACTAAAATAGTGATTTATATGTACTGTCCGAGCAAATATACACCTTTATGTCTCATTTAATATTATATCAGCTATTTCATCTCTTACATATTTAACAATATTTTTTGACAACTTAAATCTTGCTTTGGGATTCATCTTTCGGAGTAATTTGGTCGCTCTCTAAATATTCACGGCAATCTTGGACGGCTTACATGATCGCTGAGCTCCAAAAATTCATTCTAATCATATTTTATTACACAGTATTATGCAGTTTAAAAAAATGACTGATACATGTTGCCGTAAAAAGAATTAAAAGGCCTTTTGAATGAGTAGTCACAAGGCTCATCTTCCCTCCTTAAATTTTCGGGAGTTTGCATTTTGGGCACCAAGGCAATAAATGGACTAATTCAACATGCATTTTGGGCACCGACCCAAAAGGTCCTTATTACAAAAATTGCATTTTGGGCACCGAGCCTCTTATTTTATATAAGCTTATTATTCATTCGTCATTATTATAATTTTGGGTAGGTAAATAATACATAACTATTTTAAAGCATACGAAAATATGTTTATTATTGTATAATGATTACATTAATTGTACAAAATATCTTAATCTAAATATCTTATTTATTGACATAACAATGGAATGACAAACATTTAATAAAGTGTAGCCTATTGATTTCCTTATTTTGGTATTTAATAATCATTGATTCAATAAATTTCTGTCTTTTTTTAACTTTCATGTCATGGATTTGTATAGGTTTTTGAAGACTTTGAATTTTAATATATGTGTCGGTTTGGAACTCTTTCAGTTTTTCAACAAAAACGAATAGGTTAGGATGTTCGGCATATATGGAGTTCTTAAAATTACTGTGAAAAGACTCACATGCATTTGTTGTACGAGTGATGGTAGATGAATGTTCTGCCTAGATAATAGGTGGAAAAAGTGACTCTTCAGAAATATAAGTATCTACTAAATAGTCGGCATATTTCACAACTCGGGGGTCTTGGGGCATATTTTCAGACAATTCAAGAGCAAAACACTCACCTACTTCGGTCGGATCGAGATACATAAGTGCAAAAGTCAATTTTAACCACTTGCCTATTTCACTTGCCTCATGCTTGTATTCCGGTACCAAACCACAAGTTTGAATTTTTCGGTACCATGCCTGAGACAAGTGAAACCTACAACCAACAATTTTAGCATTAGGCCAAGTGTTTAATATAGCAAGGTGTATGGCTTTCTCAAAATCTACAACTACCTCTATAATATTTAAATCAATTCCTTTTGACAAACACGCGCCTATGACTAGTTGGAATAGTTTTGTGTATATTTCCGCGCTCTTACTTGGAAGCAAACAATAAATAAGCGGTATGTATCTTCCATTTACAAAACCGTGTATAGTGAAAAATTGGCAGAAGAATTTTGTACAGTACGTAAAAGTACCATCTATGTAAATGCGTGACACGTCTTTAATAATGTTGATGTTTGTATCACAAGAAAAAATTATGATGTTATCCCTTTCGTTATTAATTAGTACGAAATCCTCATTTCGCGACGTAACTACATTCATACTAGATAAAGCTATATGTACCTCGTTCATGTTCTTCGGCAAAGTTGGTAGTGTTCGACGGCGGCTATTGTACATATTGTGTCTTATGTATTGGACATCCCTTGTCGTTAAGTTACTCGGAAGGTCCCTTTGTAACTCCTGGCGTATGATCTTCATAGGTTTTTCCGCAAGGTCTTCTGTAGCTTTCCTTTTGCAAGTAGCACTTACAACTTGTCGTGTTAGGCTTGCCAAATTTGCCTCGTGGTTGTGCTCTCCTGGATGTTTAGTTATTACGATGTAGTTTGATGACCCGAGGGTATGTACCGTTGCTTTGCATTGCCGATTAGTACACCTCCAAAACTTTTCGCTCGTTGACTTTATGTCTTTAGTAAAACTAAATTTAAAATTATCAAACACTAACACTGGTTTTCCTCTATTACTGGAAATTATTTTGGTTTCCATTGCAACTATACACGATACGCGTTACAACAATCTCAATAACCAAAGAATAATAAAATGTGTTTCATTTTTGCAGGCTTTATATAGGTTACATGAAAACATCCATTAATACGGGTACTTAAATCGTAAATGAAAATTATCATTACTTATTCTAGGTATCTAAACTCACTATACATTATGTTTTAAGGATTATAAATATTTAACAATGGGGAACGGTTCATTTCGAGTTGACCATTAATACGTACTTAAATCGTAATTAAATCTTCGGTGCCCAAATTGCAGTTTTCATAATCCCTCGAAACTGACCGCAAAGGGTACCTACCTGTTTGGTGCCCGATTTGCATGCGCCCAAATTTTCAGGGTGGAATGATTTAAAATCGTCGTAGACCCGTCATTAAAAGTTAAAATTATGAATAAATATATTCCCTGAATTGGTTCTTATGTTCTCTATACTTGCCTGTAATCACATTTTCCTGACGACATACGAGCTGATATCCGAAGAAAAGCATCACAACGATTGCTACCGGTAAACTCGTTAACTCGTTACCCGTAGTGAAATGAAACTCCCATCGCGAGTTAGCGCTTATGTAAATACCATTGTTAATTACCCCCTTAAATACATTTCGCATCCATTAATTACGTTATAAATTAATCCGAGAGAGAAGAACAATAATTAAGGCGGCGTATATGCAAATCCGGTCGCACGCTATTATTAATTATGTTCCCTTCTCTGACGTCCCGAAATAATAAATTAATATTCCCCGGTCGAACGACGGCCGTCAACTTTTCTTTTTTTCTTGACATTTTTACGGGCCCAGACGGCGGTTTAGTTCTAATGGTCGAAATAGTTACTTTTAGGCCGATCGCTATCAGGAACCGCGCTTAATTGAATGAGAGTGTAGGGTCATTTTCCTCGTAAGAAAACCGAATGAAGTTTTTGGTGTGTGCCTTCTCGGATATTATTACAGCTGTTGCGCGTTTCTGGTCTAGCACCATTACGGAACTCTTATTAGTTAAAATAATAATTATAAGTCTATTAATCATGAGATGTAAGTGTAATCTAGCTTGTACGGAGCGCCTAGGATCGTTATGCCTACCTAATTAGAATGCTCGGTACCTGCTTCACACCTGATGCCCTCGTCAATTGTTTTTTCATGTAGGTACTCAGTAATAATGGTAAAGCGCTCACCTCTAATGAAGGATAGAAAAGAAGTGTTTGGTCATATGTTCTATAATTAAATTAAATTGAAGTCTCGTCTAAGTTATACAAAATTAGTACCTGTTGCTTATACAGAAAAACTGCAACTAACGTGGTGGGGTTAGCAGTTATAGTCTGTCCATCGGTATAACGATTTCACTTTTAAGGATTATTGGGGATTATACACTACCTGGTGCCGCAGGTGCCAAGTGATTATGTAAATGAGGTAATGGGCCGTATTACCAGAAATTTTCTTAAGTAGAGAAGTAATTATGTAATTTATAATTACCATTTTCAATTTAAACTTTATTATTCTAAAGTAAACAATTCAAATTGAAGACAAGATAATTATTATTATTAAGTCAAATCGTTATATCTATGGACAGACTATACATAGGAGATTCGTATCACTTACAAGCAAAGGCTTCAAAGTGTCCACCTCTGATTTTAATAAAATTTGGTAGGGATACAGAATATCGAATAATATTTAACACGTATTTTTTTTAGCGTCCCCTTTTTGGTTTTAAGGGGTATAATGAAGGCTCAAAGTTACCGCAAAAAATACATTTTTCGCAATATTTGGAGAATAAGAAGAGATATCAAGATCGGGTAAAGACGCGATTGTTCCTTGTTAGTATCCCTACATTTTAGGTTGAAAAATAACAGTGGCGTACTCGCGGGATCGTTAGGGGGTTCAAAAAATATAATTTTTTTCCCCTCTCGGCCTTGTATATTATGGTTCCTACGCTAGTTTACCACTGGACTTCTCTTCTTCGATGTCATAATTTAATAATACTGTTTTAAAAGTTAAAAATATCACTTATACATTACCTCTTGCAATACTATTCTATACCGATGCTCTGCGGTGCAATTAATAACCAATGTACTGTAAGTACATACACGCCCAAAAAAAAAACCTTGCAAATTTTGTTACAATTGTATTCCATATCGCTACAAATTACAGTAATATATTGTAATGAAAAGTCACACAAAATTGTGTCTAACGTGTATTATAACACTAAGTAAAAGAATATTTCAGAAACTCTGCCACAGAAAGTGGCGATTCGTACTATATTTATTGAGAACGTTTCTACTTGTGTAATGCTAGAATTGGAGGTAAGAAGCTGTTGCGCAGTAAACAATGAAAACAAACTATAAGTTACTAGAAATTGTAGTAATGATTATCACTATAGCATCTAACGCTTTTTACGAAATATATTACTATTTAGTAAGGAACGGTTGTAAAAATTATTACAATTTTATATAGGTATATACTTACGCTGGTAAATGCTATATTTACACAAATATAGCATTCTAAAGATAATTATTCTATTAGTTGTAAGAACATTATACATATGTATGTACTTAGCAAAGCAAAAAGGAAATGGAAATTAATAAAATCAAGAATTTTATTGAAAAATACATTTACTAGACAACGTTTCCAACGTAACACATTTTTATTGAAAAAGATACTAACTTGGAACACAAACATTTTTTACTGATTTCTTCAATGAAACTGAAATTCTATTCTTTTATTATTATACTCAGCAAACATTATTTTAAAACATGCATCCACAGCTTTTAATGGTGTATCTACTTTATATTTGATATAAAGTGCATACGTATGAGTCCGTTACGTTAAGAAGTTCTCCAACTATTATTGGTATCTCTTATACTGGAAACTGAAATCTGACGTTATTCTCTGCCCGCAACTGTAGCTCTACATAGTCAGTAATATTCTGGAAATAAATACACATTAAGTTTTGTAGATTGCGATTTCAACTATATGTAATATAAAGTTAGAAAATTGCACTGTCTGGAAATTATTACACATCAGTAAAAGGTGGAAAAGCCACCGATATATGGACAATAGAAAGAACTTGTACAGTTATGATAACAATAAACGTGCATTAATAATATTATAATGATTTGTTATTATGACATAATAGATTCCAGATAACCCAAGAATTACCTATTACATTTACCCTCTATAGGTAATTGTATGTATATAAACACATAGCAACACCAGTAATAGGTAATTACAGAGGTAAAGAGAAACAATTTAATGCTAAATACATACATACACGCCTATACTTTTGTATTCAAGATATATTTCAATGTCTTACCTTCAAAAATGCTCACCGACGGTTCTAACCCCAAACTCAGTAAATAACTTTTCGCATCCCTCGTCAATCAATCGTCCAATGTATATATTATCTAATGGACGGACTATCATAGGACACGACATAATAACACACAAATCACACGACCACCACCATGTACGCCTTATTAACGACTAATATAAAATGGCGTATTAGCGGGATGATTACTGGTACTGCGAAGATCAAAACACATTTTTGTTTGCTTTTATTCAGTATTCACCTTTGTTTCCGCAATTCCGCCACATAATTTATATTTGTATCAGTAATCAATATAGTAAATTTAAAGATTCAAATGAAACAGATATTAATAAACAAGTTAATCCTACTCCTATAGGTATATTAGATACCTACAATAATCAATATAATGTATATCTGAAAGTGTTACATTATTTTGAATTTTCAAACCTAACTGTACTAAATTCGACTACATTATATTCGACTCTTTAATACAAGAAAGTTTGGCATACTATTGTGAATACATTGTAATAGATTTACCAAATGTGTGGAATACCAGTGGAATAACAGTGTTATTCCACTAGTGATTTGGTGAAGAGCATATCTTCCAAGGTTTACCTTAGCCGAAAACACTATGTTTAACACTGCTTTTCACTTGTTTCTACTGAAGATGGCAACTTAGTTGCCGAAATACGTATTTAGATTTGTTATCTAATTTTATGGTAAGGGATTTTTTCACCTTCCTTTTGGAATTTTGTTATAGTTTTCAAGCCACAGTCTCCACCCATCACAGGAAACGTATAGTTAGTAAATTGTTGTTATCTGCTTCTTTTTCTAATAAAATAGTGTCTCGAACGTTTTCTTTTGTTTGTTAATTCATAAATTAATAAAGAGGATAAAATACGATTTAGAACTGATGTACATAACGTGACGACTCGGTTTCGGGGACTAATATCACCTCCCTCCCATAGGCTTGTCCTATTTGAAAGATCTTTCACTTATCAAATATATAAAAAGTATAATGATATAACGTCACACCTTAAACTGCACTCGGTGCCACTGTTTAAAGCAAAATTGCGTTCTATACTATTCGTAAAGCAAGACTTGGTTTGATGTACGTTGCTTCAGATAACCCTTTTAATATATGGTTGATAGCTGCGTAACTCGATTTAACTAGGTATTCATTAATTTTATTTGGCATTGCTATATTTTACATTTTTTTTCTTCGCTATGGCTTGATGGTACTGCGCAGACTCTTAGGCTAGTTTAGATGTAGGCTTACAATATATAATGTTTTTTTTTCCCATATCAGACATGGTTAAGCTAGAGCAGCACGCATATTTTTTTTATGTAACTGAGCTTCGCCATGAGGTTGGTCAAAATTTGATTTGTAGGCATTGCAACTTGATTTACGTTTTTCTTCTGTTTTTGTACACCTTCTGCCTGTAATGCAATAACTTTAATTAATTTTGTAAATATTTAAACTTCTTTGTTCAATAAAGGTATATTATTATTATTATTATTTGCGTGAAAACGTGAAAGAGGTTTGACAAATAGTGAATTTCATTCGATATATTAATGTCAAAACGACGTATGTAGGAAATAGTTTTGAGAAATAATGAAATACATTTGACAAAAGAGACAAGCACAAGAAAAACGCTTTAAATACCAGAAAAATTGCCAGGTTTACATTTTTTTTTTAGGAAATTTTAGTAAAAAACAAAATTATAAAGGGTTTTTTCCTTGTATCATCGTCACATCGGAAACTTACCGAAACTTCTTTTTCTATGTTAAATATCCTGGAAAGAATAGGTTACATGATTTATTGCAGTAAATTCATAACGTTCTTGCATGTAATATTCCCGATAGAATTACTGTAACTCTTATACAGTGTACAAACACGAGTTATATAATGTGGAGTTAATCGGTTATGTGTTTGTAACCCGCAGACGGGGTTGGTTATAAATCCAAACCGGTGAAACGTTGTCACGTTGTCGACGGTAGCGCCGGCGTCGGCGGGCGTCGTCACGGCACGTAACGATTCGAAAATGTAGTCGGAAACGGTTGACGCTCGAGGTCGGCGCTGTTCCATTATCGTGGAATTATCGTTTCAGTGCGGACCGCGAATTCATTAATTATGGCTTCGGATTGGTGACAGGATAGGTGAACAGCTTCCCGTGGGCGTGGTGTAGCCATCTGCCCGGGAAGGTATCGATCGGCCCGACGGCGACGGCCATGGTGCGCAACGACGACGCTTCGTACCTTCGGGTTTGTCGTCGCCGCGAAACGGAAAGGGAAACTTAGGGTTTTTCAAATGAAAGCTCGACAAAAAATTCTCGATTTACTTCATTGAGCTGAATAATAATAATAGATAGATAGATAATTTATTGGTTAAAGTTACAAAAAATGTATATAACAAGTCAAAAGAAAAGAAAAAGAAAAAATACTTGTTACTAATTACAATGGTATATACTTAATAATAATTATGAAGTGACAAGAATAGTAATTATAAGAAAATAAAATAATTAATAGTGTTCACAAATAATAATAATAATAATAATACCATTTCCATAATAACAGAAAAAATAATTATTATAATAGAAATACCTACCAAGAATTTTGCAAAGTGTAGTAAACAAAATAAAATAAGTATGAATATAAATTAAGTAGAAAAGTATTCATCTAGGGAATAAAATGAATTTACAAAAAGGAAATCTTTTACTTTGGTCTTAAATATAGTGAACGTTCTGCTATCTCTTATCGTTCGTGGTAATTGATTGTATAATGCAATGCCCAAGCTGTTTGCTCCTAGTCTTGATACATTAAGTCTGCGATTTGTCACATGTAGATCATCTCTGGCCCTGGTAGCATGATTGTGAATATCAGCATTTGTTGGAAATTTGAATTTGTTTTTGTAAGTATGACAACAAGTTTCTAATATGTAGAGGCAAGCTAATGGCAAAATATGCAGTTGTTTAAAAATAGGTCTGCAGGAATCCGTGAAATGTGCACCTGTTATGCTGCGAATTACCGCTTTCTGGGCTTTAAACACCAGTCCTGCTGCAGGAGATGGTCCCCACAGTAGTATACCATACTGCAGACGTGACATAACCTCAGCATAGTAGAGTGACAAAAGGCAGGAAGTCGTTACTTGAGATCTAAGACAGCGGAAAGTGTAGCATTTGCGTGATATTTGATTAGCCAGAATCTGACAATGGGTGGATCATGATAAATCAGAGCTAAGTGTAATGCCTAGGAATTTTACATCAGTAGATTGTGAAAGTACATTGCCATTAATTTCCAAATTCCCAAAATCTACGTGCCTTTGTCTCGTATGAAGTATCATATACTTGGTCTTTTCTAGACTAAGGGATAATTTGTTTTCAGAGAACCAACGCATTAATATGTGTAATAGGTTGTTCGATATGTTCTCTGCATCACGATCAATTACTAAAGTTGAAATATCATCTGCGTACAAGGTCAAGTACACATTTGATAGAAACAGCACCATGTCGTTAATATATAAGCTGAATAAAACAGGACCAAGGACAGATCCTTGTTGAACACCCATGTGTAGGGGCAAAGTTTGTGATGGAATACTTTCAATTTTCCCATTTACGTTGGTATATCTAATTTTCACAAATTGTGTTCTGTCATGTAGATACGATGAAAACCAGGCAGCAACGACTCCTCTAACACCGTATTGCTGTAATTTATCGATCAGCATATTATATTGTACATAGATAGATAGATAGGTGGATAAATTTATTTCAAACAGCCACAAAAGCATAAGTGTGTTGAAACAAGTCAAAAAACGATTTACAAGTCAAAAAATAGTGACCGATAGAAATGTACCTATATGTATTAATTTAAGAAAGCGAAGCATTATCAAAAATTTTTTTTAAATTAAACCATATGATTACTAAAAGTTAACTATTAAGCTACAATACAACCAGAGGTAAATATATCTCTTAGCAGCAAACTCAGAAGCTATATCTTGAAGTAACCCTCAAATTCATAAGGTTCCAAATTAATTAGCAAATTAAAAGTTCTTTCTTGAATAATTTCAAATTATTTATATTTTTAATTCGTTGGGGAAGCTTATTGATAAACTTTATACTTGAGTAGCAAGGACCTTTTTCAAATAAAGACATGGTGTGCAAGGGGTAATTATAATTTGTTTGAAATCTTGTATTATGACAATGGTCTGGCAGAAGATGTTCGTATTTTTCTTTATATTTGAAATTAAAAATTGAGCACTCATAAATATACAGCGCAACAACTGTAAGTAACCTATTATTTTTTAATTTCCCACAACAAGATTCCCTCAAAGGAAGGCCAAAAATTGTATGTAACACTTCTTGTTGAATTCGAAACACTCTAATAATACCTGAAGCAATGCCCCATAACAGGATAGCAAATTTCAGTCTTGATATAAAAACTCGGTAGTATACGGTAATTAATGCATGTTTTTCACACTATTTACTTAGAATTCTTATGCAATCGAGTTGATTTAATTTTTTTACCAATATGTCCAGATGGGAGCTCCAACTTAGGTTTTCATCCATAGTGAGACCCAAAAAGGTTACTGACGTATTTAGAGATAAATTGTCATATATCTTAAAACTGTCAATTTCTATATTAGATTTTTTTGTATGAAATATGAAATATTATAATTCTAGTCTTGGCTATGGTTAGTAATTGATCATTTTCAAAACTCCATTGTCTTATTCTATGCAATATTTGTTCTGCTTGAGCTTTTAAAGTAATTAAATCTTTTGATGTTACAAGTAATGCATTGTCGTCTGGATAATTAATATGTGTATGCAAAGTATTAATTAATATGTTGCACAGATCAATGATATAAATATTATATAATAGAGGACCTAGTACGCTACCCTATAATAGTGCCTTTATTTCCATAGAAAACAATAATAACAACCTAGCAAAAATAAGCAATAACAAGTAAATATAAGCGATAATAAGCAATAACAAAACAATTTTCTCTAACACATTGAATTATATTAATTATTATTAGTGTAAAAGGTAAGGTTTTTAAAGAAAAGCAAATGGCGGGTTTCAATCATGAGATACAGAAAACTACATCCACGACAGTTCTTCCAACCAACCATAAAAGCAAATAGATGCCAAAATAAAAAGCAATACAGCAAATTGTATATGACAATCAATAATCGCTATACTGAAAACTACTTAAAACAGAGCGAGTACATTCTTCCTTTCTCTTTTTCTAAAGATATAAAACAAAGAGCAAAATAGTCTTATCCACTTACATATTGCTGCCCAAATAATATTGTGAATACACTACGTTTAAACATCCCTAAAGTAAGAAATAGGTACACATCGTAATTACAATTAACAGCCTGCATAATACTATAGCTAAAACATCTCTTAAAGTGCTGTGTCCGATGGAGTTCTGGCGTAAGCAAAGACCTAAATCTCAAATTTAAATTGTCTGCGTCGGTACGAAAGATCAATTTATTATACAAATAGTCGGTAGTCTTATATGCCCAAATTTTGTAAAATAAGCAGTAAGAGTGCAACCTCCTCCGGCCCTCCATATCAAGCCAAAGAATATCTTTTAATTTAAAAGAAACACGACAGTTTGACAGTGGTTTTCTAATACCAAAAATAAGCCTAAGACATGAACTTTGTACTTTCTGAATTCTTCTCTTATCAACATAGTCAAGAAACGGACCATACACCGAACAGCAATAATCAAATCTACTTAAAATGAATGCGTTGCATAGTACAATCTTAATTCTTTTATCAAATAAATGACGATTGGCATATATTATCCTCGTGCTAGTATAACATTGCTTTTTTTGCTCGAGTATTATTTTCTGACGAAGCGACATTCACAAATCACTGTACGGTAAATCGGCAGAACATGCATTACTGGAGCATCGAAAATCCCCATTGATTGCGCCAAGTTGAACATCATCCATAGAACGTAAATGTTTGGTGTGGAATAATTGGCAATTAGCTTATTGGTCCATGTTTCATCGATGGAACCTTAAATGGTAAAAAATATCGAAACATCTTGCAGAACGAACTTCCACTGTTACTTCAAGACCTTCCCTTGGACGTACGACAAACAATGTGGTTCCAACATGACGGTTGTCCAGCACATTATTCAAGAATAGCACGAGAAGTATTAGATCGAGCCTACAATCGTCGATGGATCGGAAGAGGTGGTCCAGTATCTTGGCCTGCAAGATCGCCAGATCTTACCTCCCCTGGCTTCTTTTTGTGGGGCCACTTAAAGTCTGAAGTTTATACAGAAGTGCCAACCACGAGGGAAAACATGATTGAGCGAATCACCAACGCTTGTTCAAGGATTACGCCGGAAACACTTCTCAGTTGTGTGCGAATAAATAAATGTATCGAAGTGCAAGGGCACATTTTCGAACACATTATCTGAAATGGGTATGATCAAGTAAAGTTCTTCGTTGTTGAATGGCATTTTAAAATGTTATTTAATGTTAAAATAAAAAAAAACACAAAATCATGTTTGCTTGCTTCCCTTTTCGCCTCTTCTTGTTCACCTCATGAAGGTGAGGTTGGGGATCGAGTTCGGCCCCCTACATTATCGTATTAAGATTTTTCTTTGATTTGATGCAGTGTTTTAGACATATTCCGTTGTCTCAAGATAAGAAATTCACCCAGTATATAAGGAGAACAGAACAGGGCCAAATATGGAACCCTGGGGCACTAGAGACGCAATGGCCAAGGGTGACGATACCTGATTAGACAATCTCACAGACTGCACACGATGAGATATATAAACCCACGTGCCCACGTAATGCATAAGGGCCACCATGCCAGAATGATCCACTGTATCAAATGGTTCCTTCACTATCCCTATGATATACTGATTTTCCATTTTCCGGATATCACTATTTGAAATGGCTTTGAATAGCAGTAATTTTCTATCTTCCATTTTAAATGTTTTCTTATTCGCAGCAACGTCACCTTTAATTTATTCCCCAAATTAATTGCGAAGACTTTAGCTCGCATTGGTTATTTCATCAGAAAAGTAATTATTGTGTTTATCCTTATGTTGATATGCACGATATCTCTTCTAAAGATATTGTTAAAAATGTGTTTTAATGGTGTAACTTTAGGGGCTAAAATTAATCTGGGCACTAATGGATTAACAAATATTTTTGCCAAAATCAATCTTACGACTTTTCCCTCCAACCTAGTCATCGCGTTAATTGCCATTAACTTATAATAAATACCTTTTTTGGGACTGCATCGCAATTGCATAAATTCTCGCATGCTATACACGGGCTAGTGTGCACGGCTGCCGTGTTCCACTCATCCGTACACATGTCAAAACGCCCGAGCCAACATGCACGCGGCGCCCTCTATACAGATAATAACAACCGCCCGGTCGGAGAGCTTCCATAATTTTGTATGGTAATCAAGCGTGTTATGTGTTGAAAATTGCCGAGTTTAAACGTGTAAAATGCGCCGTTCTTCTCGGAGGTACTCGCTATTAAGCCGTATAACGTTATTAGTCCGTTGCTAAACGTTTCTCGTCGCTCAAGCCTGGACGGGCATGTATTATGCAGCAGGGGCAGTTTTCGGGACATAGAAAACGAAGACGAGGATGCTTTTACGAGAATATGACGTATATTGTGCTGATTTTGCTTATGTCATAGTCAGTGTGGTCTTTCTATTTTCAATTTGTATCTTAAATTTAAGGTTAAGAGTTGTAATCTCGCTTTACTTAACAATTTATGTCGATTTTCACAGTTTTACTGGTTGACACATAATAATTTTTCATATGAAATTTCAATTTAACTAGCAGAAAAACCACAATTGATAACCAAATATGGAATTAAAATTCTTAATTTACAAAATGAATCTCAAAGAGGTCCAAATTAATCCAAAATTACTACAAATTAAATTAATTTGACAAATATAAATGTCAGATGAGTGAAGATTAATTTCTAATATATTTTGATTTTTTGAGAAATCAGTCGGCTTTGACAGTGAAGTAGAAACTATTTTCGTTGCAAGTAAAGTACCTTTTCCGTTCATAGAATGCCAAAGTGTTTCCAAGTGAAGTTGTTCAAAATGAAAAACTGTGGTAATATGCAAGTTTTCGGAATGATCAGCTATGTTTGATGAAATTCCATATCAACGAACAACTGCTATGGAATAACAAAGTTGTGACTCTAATAAAAATACGTATAAGAAAGTATTGTTTGATGGATAAGTTTGACATGTTACCATTGTTAGAGTAACAATTTTGTTATTTCGTGGCAGTTATTCGTTGATATAGGATTTCGTCAAACATACCTGGAAAGCATTTTCTACTTCATATAATATCGGTAGTGTATCGGAGAACATCTCTCAAACGAGGAAATTCCTGTAGGGGGCGCAGGTGTACTGTCGACGGTCGATAGCGTATCGGCGTCCTTAGCGTCGCGACGACAGGCGCGCACATTTACCGTAATGGCAATATTTAAAGAATATTGCATTAATATGTGTTCATCTTTGTTTCTATATCGCATTCTTCAAAGTAATATCCCTAGAAAAATTAAGATTAAATAGGAATTTCTTCCACTATAACTTTGATTTAATATTTTCAAGTACCTACTAAGATTTTGGTTTTCAAGTTTCATCGTTCTCCAAGCACGTGATAATTTAGCTAAAGCAGACACAGCAAGGTGTCTGTAAAAGGTCTTTACACACGCCTACCACATATTCCTTAGACCAAAATAAGCCGATTTAAGTAAACTTACCTTAGTCCAAAGTTAATCGGCAAAGAGAAGCAGATTTAAACTTTGGCAACACTATTTTGTTTACGGATGAAGCTTGTTTCACAAGAAGAGGGGTAACTAATTTCCATAACGAACACTAGCAGTTGAAAACCCGCATGTCATAAAGATAAATCATTTTCAACATGAGTTTAAACTTAATGTGTGGATTGGAATAATTGGCAATTTTATTGTTGGTCTTGTTATTCTTCCACAAAGATTAACGGGAGACATCTACTTGCAATTTTTACAAAATACATTGCCAGATTTGTTGGACGATTTACCTCTACAACTTCGGAGAGATATGTGGTACATGCACGATGGAGCTCCACCACATTTTTCAGTAGATGTTCGAAACTACCTAAATCAAGTATACCCAAACAAATGGATAGGTAGAGGTAATGACGCTCCTGTAAATTGGCGACCACGTTCTCCAGACTTAACTCAAGCTGATTTTTTTGTATGGGGACATCTTAAGTCCGCGGTTTACAAGACACCTGTGGCTGATGAAGCACAACTATGGCAACGTATTCCACGTGCAGTAAATGACCTTAGAGATGATGGAGAAATTTTGCAAAGAGTACAGTTTAATTTCATTCGTCGTATAAATCTTTGAATGCGTGTAAATGGAAAACACTTTCAACAGGTTTTGTGACATATTTATTATTTGTGTTCATGTTTCAGTTATTTAATTTTTTTAATAATTTTTGTGTAAAATAACCTAATGCGAATTATTAAAATACAAATTTCGCAAAAGCCATTAGAGTAATCAATTCTTATAAAGAGTGCCGTTTTTGTAATAAATAAGTTACCCAGAATCTCCGAAACCGTGAACTTTTGAACTAAGCCTATTCGTTTACCTGTAGTCTTTATTTGAGCAGTAGATTTAGCCATACGAAATTCATTTGTTTATGATATGATATGATGATATGATGATTTCGTTTTTCTCGAAAACGAATAAAAATAAGAAAATTTTACAAAAGACATAATTTGATCGCTTTTGAATACTCTATCGAATAAAAATTATTTCTTGTCTCTACTATAGACAGCAAAAAAAATATGTAAATTTTCTTAATGGTCATGCGTGTTTCATTCACTTCCGGTATTAGTATTTTCTTGAAATTTTCTAAAAACATTCGTCCAATAATATTAACTGACCATGCCAAATCTTATTAAAATCACATAAGCCGTTTTGAATTTATAATAAAAAAAAACGATTACAAAATTTTAACTTCAAGGCCGCATAGCGCCCAAACTAAGCGACTTTGGACTAAGATAAGTTTACTTAATTCGGTTTATTTTGGTCTAAGGAATATGTGGTAGGCGTGTGTAAAGACATTTTACAGACACCTTGTATATACACATATAATATTTTTGCAATCTTTTTCCTTCACGAAGCAACCTCATTTTACTCCCGACATATAGATGGCCAGTTTCCGTGCATTGTTATAATCCCTTCGCTATAACGTGAGTCGGCGCGCGGGCTCTAAATGGTGAAATAATTGCAGGTTCACAGTCGCCCAGACGATTTCCGAGACTCGTTTTTTCATAAACGGAAAGCGGCACCACAACTCCTAATTACGGCAATCAATTTTAATTTGATTTTAAAAGACCGAGCGGACTATGTTATCAACTATGCCTTGAACATGAACCAGTGCGTAGAAAAAATGTTCCTCTGTATGAGGCGTTTGTAACGAGTATAGGATATTTATCTCCGTGTGATTAACAATCTGTTCAAAATGGTGGTGATTCTCTAATTAGTATTGTAGAACTATCCATTTCGAAAGATGCTTTAACAAGAGTTGACTATGTTTACAAGTAAATCAAACTTTCCTATCCATAAAAAGGGCAACAAGACAAAGATAGAATATTATCGCCCAATATGTCTACTTTCCACATTAAACAAAATATTAGAAAAAAGCATACAAACACAACTAAGTGAATATCTATCATGTACTAACATCATACATAAAAATCAATATGCTTTTAAAAAAAAACTCGGGAACCATATCTGCTACAATTGACTTAATAAATAAAATAAAGAATGAAACAGAGAAAAACAAGACGGTAGTAGTACTTTTTCTAGATATGAAAAAAGCATTTGACACTATCTCCAAAACGAAATTAGCCGAAAAAATTGATGCTCTGGGGATAAAGAACGCAAATAGAAACTTAATAAAAACATATTTATCGAATAGAGAACAAACAACAATAGTCAACAAAATAGAAAGTCTACATCTACAAGCAGAATATGGAATTCCCCAAGGAGGAAATATACCACCGATATTGTACATAGCCTATACAAATGACATCTTTAATTTGAAGATCCACGGAGAAATATATGCATGCGCAGATGATGTATGCATCGTTTACTCAAGCAAGAACGACGAACAGTTGCAGCAACACATTATATAGAAGATGTGGAAAAAATAGAAGATTGGTGCTATAATAATCTAATAACGATCAATGAGAACAAAACAGAGTACATGGTATTTACACAAAGAAAAACATATAAACCCACTTTTAACATCAAGATTAAAACACAAGCCATAACTCAAACCTGCGAAATAAAATATCTAGGATTAACCATACAAAATAACCTAAAACGGGATACCCACGTAAAACATTTGATAAAAAGAAACACCATGATTATAGCAGGAATGGAGAAAATTAAAGACATAGTACCAGAATATCTGAAGAAGTCTGTATATCACAGTACATCTACGTCCCATATTAGTTATCTAATAAACATATGGAGCCATACAACTAAACAAAATTTAAATAAACTACAAAGACAGCAGAACAAGATACTAAAGACACTGTATAACATGGACAAATGGACACCATCAAAGGACGTTTACGAGAAGATGCAAGAACTAAATTTAAAACAATTAATAACATTCAGAAATCTCCTTACAGTACACAAAATCGACAACAAATTAATGAAAACTCATTGCAAATTCACACCTAATACAGAAATACACACACACAAAACACGAAGACATTCACACCTAAGAACAGAAAAAAACACAAGTTACTAATATGAAAAATTTCCAACACCTGATGCGATCAAAACATATAATAAACTACCAAAACATACAAAGACACTAAAACACGTTAAATTTAAAAGCAAGATAAGAATGGAGGAATACCGGCAGTACAACATGTAGGAAGGACCAAACGACTAAACCAACGACGCCTTCGATACCGTTAGTTCGAGAAGAGTGCACCATCTCGTATGCTCGGATGAAGAATGAAGGCGGAAAAACAGTGCATGGCAACGCTTGCTATACGAGTTGCAATTTTTTTTTTGTTTGTATATACATTTTGTAAACTGTATAGTTTGTGTTTGTTTAAATAAATAATTGTTCAAATAAATGTTACGTATTTAATTTTTAGCAGTGTACTGTACTGCTTCACCGGAAATAGGGTTGCGTTTTGTTCAAGGAACATAAGCAACCTCTAATGATACATAAAGGAGTTACAGATATAATTTTCAAAAACATTAAACGCTAAAACCAAGGTATATACTTATGTTAAGTAATAATAAGTTCCCCTACAGTTGTGATAGGAAAAAGTTTATAGACTTGCGTAGACATATTGCGATAAGTGAAAAACAAACTGGTTGTTCTTCCCAAAGCGACTCATCAATGCGCATAATTTCACGTGTAAGCATTGCACAAATAATTATGTACATTTAACGAGGTTGATAACGCCTACAGAAACATGACAATGTTCCATTTTGTTTCACTATTTCGCGCGGTATTTTACGATGGCATTTACCTAATATTTACTATCTAATAGTGGATTTCATAAAGTCCAAGGTTTATTTACAAAACAACAAAATCTATAACGCATTTCTGGCATTCATTCACTTACAATGTAACGGTTCGTAGGGAATTACATGCTCGGGTGCCAAAACATGCTTCGGTGCTTTTACTTTGCTGGGGTAATCCACAGAGAAAAATTTTGTAAGTAAACAAGAAATAGAAAATGATAGCGTGTGGTTGACAAGTGGTGAAAAGGTTATGTTCACAGAAAAACCTGACTAGAATGGTGACTCTCCCGGCTAACCTGGGACCGCGTTTTACCCCGCCTTCTGGCTGTATTGTGGTACTAAAATTATGGCGCCAAGTTTGAATACCGATTTATTTTGAATTGGTACTTTAAATTTGTATTTAGAATTTTATAAATAAAAAAACCTGACATTTTTTTAAATCTTTTTATTAATATTACAAAAATACAATAAATTAAATATACAGAATACTAGTTCCTATGGATTGGTCAATAACATATGTAAATATATAAACATAATATATTTGTTGTAAAATAAAAACTTTAAAAGAATTGTATAGGGTTCTCGTTCCTCGTCATTTGCCAAGGAGTAAGGAGAACTACGAAAACCTCACTCTGAAAGCAGGCTTCAGCATTCCAACACCGAAACTTAGGAATGATAGTGAGACAGATAAAATTCTCCACGGCATCTAAAAATTCTATTATTTCTGCACATCCCTCTACTTCTTGAAATGATTCCATATCTACATAATAAGAGAAGGCAAAAAAAAATTAATTCGTACTAAAAGAATTTTATAACTTACTATTTTCAGCAAAAAATCCCATTAGTTATCCCACAGTTCCGCTTAGTTGTTTCATATACGTCCCTTTTTAGGGCAAGACTCCTAACGTTATGTGTTTAATGGTCAATATTTTGGGCCAGTGACCGTTAAAAGATTCATTAAATGTGGATAATCAGAGGAATAATTTCTTGGTGATAAACTTCAAAATCGAATCCTCTATATTCACTATTTCGATTTTTGTAAGTGCTCCTCGCTTTGTTAATAAGCAAATTAGTTTCGTCTTGCTTATTCCTACATTGGTCGCACACTGTAGCCACTGGGATGGATGCAACATGAATAAAAATTTTAATTAAAGGTGTTGCACTTTCATAGAAAGTAAAAAACAGTGGTTGCTTCCAGTTTCTGTAGATGCCTTCTACAAGAAACACTAATAAGTGATCTGCCAATTGCAATTGCTGTTCTTTTCCAAAATCTACGAAGCCTTCAATAAAATCTCTCCTCCTCGAGTACTATGAACCTGGTTTCTTCGTGTGTCGCAATTTGTAATGCAAAAAACGGTTTCTTTCTTGAGGAGTTCCTCTACAAAACCTAAAGAAACAATACTCATACTAAGTGCTTGCCAACAAAATGTGTTATTAATATATTACCTGGCATATTTTAAGTTGGAAGTGAGTTCCTAATAAAATATTTTCCATTTCGATATTATGTGATAAAATGAGACGTACAAACAAACTTATTTTCCGAAAATTTCACGAATATCAATCAGAAATCACAAAACGAAGCCTAAATATTAAAATGATATTAAAAAAATGGCGTCAATTGGACCGTTTGCTGTTTATAGCAATTTATAGGTTATTTTACATAGCAACAACGAAAAGAAAGAAATAACTCCACTCCTTAACTAGGGAATCGCACCCCTCTGGTTATGTTCGTTGACAAATTGACACATTGCAAAATAAAATAAAGAAATTGGTCTAATTGCAGTACCTAATGCATTTTTATACTTATGAATATTCTAGTTTAAACAGAGTAATTTAATTTTCAATAGGTTTCAGTCTGCACATTAGTGCATGTTTATTTTTTTGGGGAACTATCCTATGCCGCATTAGAACCTTAAAAAGGTTTTGACTTATATATACCTAATCAGTATATTTGAACTGTAATTGTACTGAGAAAACTTATAATGTTTTCCGGATTTCTTGATGAAGTAAATTGTTCAAATATTTTTATATTATTTGCATAACATTGTATCATGCATTTTTTTTTTTTTTCTAAAAAGTATAGGTATTCTCCAATAGTTCCAAAGTTCTAAACTTTTATGTTTCATTTTATCTTCTGTGAGTTACAGATTTTAATTTGTAAAACACATTCTTGTCACACACTAAAATTGGATTTTTATTTATGCATACTGGCACCGTCTTCTATACACCATAAATTTTCCCGGAATATTCCCATTCTTGTAAACTCAACCTTATTAGCGTATTATTTTATACGTATCCGCGTCTACGTTCGGGAGAGTTACACATTTACGACTGCACAGTTAATGGGTATATCCAACAACTAAACATTTGATGACCACCGCGCTACAATTCCCATAAATTTTTCCGGGCCACAACAGGGCAAGAAGATGACACGGTCGCAGGCGCACAGAGGACAACGCGCAGACGATAAAAATTGAGCAGCGGGCGGTCCATCTTTCGACGTGTTATTATTTTAATTGCGCTTCGCTATCGAAAAATTTCGACGACTTGAATTTTAAGAGCCCCTTTTTTCTCCCTTATAAAAATATTAGGATGTAATTGAAATAAAGCGACTCCCTTTTATAATAAGATGACCCATAGGGCGTTAAAAGAGTTACATGGAGTTTTAGTGTAACTCTTACAAGAAACCATAGTTTCTGAAGCTCGAATTTACAAAATCAACAATGAATTATTATCAAAAATTTGTTTTTATTAAAAAGAAAAATTCAAGGATTGATCAGTATGAAACTTCAAGTATAGTTCTAAAGTGTTTGGTTTAAATATCTACTGAAATAATTATAATACATAACTTTGATAAAATTCCAAATGATTTGTCATATAATATATGTGAATACAAATCAATTAATTTGTTTTCTACTGATCATCTAAAGAAATTAGATCAAACAGGTTTCAAACATTGTTTTTTGAACGATCTTGTTTAATTTTGCTTATTTGATTGAAATTAATACAAACCTGTTGAATCAGATACCTGAAGATGGCAATAGTATGCCGAAACATGTAGCGTGAAAGATATTTAAAATATGCAAATTGGCAGAGAACAAATTAGTTTATTTATTTTCACATTTGTCTGATGTCAATTTGCCTGAGATTATTTTGGCGGCAAATTCAAATAACTGTTTAAATTTTATAAAGTTATCT
Source organism: Cetonia aurata (assembly GCA_949128085.1). Lineage (NCBI taxonomy): Eukaryota > Metazoa > Arthropoda > Insecta > Coleoptera > Scarabaeidae > Cetonia > Cetonia aurata. Next base: position 61,982,198 of record OX421884.1, on the reverse strand, counting down.
AAAAATTTGAAAAAAAGTCACTGTAGCCCATTTATTTTTGATTAAATTTAACTTTTGTTAAATAAAGGTGTTGCAGGGTTCTCTCTTTGAAGCATATAGAACATGGTGTACCCCAGTCCTCTCTTCTGGGACCCATTTTTTTTATCATTCACATTAATGATATTCCGAATTTTATTAAGTTTAAAAATTAGTGATGGGCAAATCGCGTTCGAATGATCATTCGAATCATTGACGTTCATTGAATGGTCCTTCGAATGATTCTCGTTCAACGAATGATCGCTCGAATGAAAGATTGTTGATGATGATCATGCGAATGATATTCCAAGTGCAAATTTTCCATTTTATTTGCAATTGCATCTTGTATTTTTGCGCTTCTAACTAAACCAATACTCGTAGGTATATGATAAATATCTAGTATCAAGGGCTGCTGGTATATACTTGCTGGTATAATATTAATGTCCAAAGCATGACGTAATAAGCAAAGCAAATAAAAGTTTGAGTTTTTTTTCTTTTTAGCGATGCACTTCCTAATGTTAGCAGAGCATTTTATATTAATATTATCCTTATTGGGAGTTGTGGGAGAAAAAATAAATGTGATTTTTATAAGCGTGAGAGTTTGTTTATCGGTTTCAGAAACGACAAGATGTAAAACTTGAGGAATGTCGAAGATATCGGCGGATATAATTATAACTGCCCTGTCGTCTTACCAGTATACTTCCTAACGTTAGCGGAAATTTTTATATTAATATTATCCGCCATTTTTGAAGGACATTAGTAGTTGTAGGAGTAAACATAAATGTGATTTTTTTTTTATAATTTGAAGGTTTGTTTATTGACTTCAGAGACGACAATACTTAAATTTCTCTCGTGACGACCTACCGATGCACTTCATAACATTAGTGAAAATTTTCTTATAAATATGACCCGCCATTTTTTAAAGAGATTAGAAGTTGTGGGGGAAAAATAAATGTGATTTTTATAGTTTGAGGGTTTGTTTATCGATTTCACAAACGACAACACGGAAATCTTGAGGGATGTCGAAAATGTCGGCCTCCTAGTGCATTTCCTGACATAAGCGATTATTTTCATACTATTAACCGCCATTTTTTAAAAACATTGGGAGTTGTGAGAGAAAAATAACTATGATTCTTACAAGCTCAAAGGTCGGTTTATTGGTTATAATAACGGCAACACGTAAATAATAAAAAAAAACACATAATTTCAAAAAATAGACTTTGAATAAATAATTTTGAATTAGACTTACAAAATTGACGTCGAAACAAGTAAAGTGACTAAAACCAAATTGTATTTATAAACAATAATATGTCCTTATAATAAAATATTATTATTATTAGTATGTGATAGATTTTCACATGAGAGAGAGATGCTAATTTTGCAGAGAAAAGCAATTACTAATAAATTATAAGTACTTAACCATCTTGTAAGCCTTTAATTAGAGAGCTTCAAATTTTAACTTGTACTAATCTTGATATTTGTCAATGTTGAATGTACAGTAAAAACAATATTCTAGATGTGATGAACAGTTCCACATAATTATCAATAAACCACCGAACCACACATTTTCTGAAATTAGTTCAATAATTTTTAACTCACAGTGGTATGTCGGTAACCTAAAGACAACTTTATTTTGTTTTTACCGTTTCATCAACAATATGATTATTTGACTAATTTCAAATGTTCCTTTGTAGTTAAGTTTGCATATCTGTTTTGGATGAACAAATAGTCTGCGTTCTCTCTACTTTTTGTGAATGATTGTCTATAATACGGTAGAATTCAAATCTTCATGACATTCAGCACTTTCTTTTACTTTTAAAATACAAAATACAATTTTCAACTAATCCATTGTCTAAACTAATATGCGTTAAAATGAAGCCACTACGCAAACCTTCCACAAAAACGTACGGAGGTGTTTGAATATTCATATATCAATATGTCTTGTAGTAATGAAATAAAACGTTAAATATCATCAGATGTGACTCAGAATCCTTGTAAATTTAATTGTAATTAATTACCATTATGTATTTTCACCTTAAACACAATTTTTATAATGTATTCACTTTTAAAACCACAATAAATCAAACGACAATGCCACAGCGACAGATCATAATCGCAAATTTAATTACAAATATGCCCAAGTCTATGATGTTTACAGCCCATAAAGAACCCCATACAGGTTCCATCGGCGATATACCCGTAAGCCCTCCTCTCTTTCTGCGAAGTCGTTTCTTTGCAGCTTTTTAATCGGCGCGAGACATTATCTACGTACAAAAATGAGATCGACAAAGATCCCTAGCGAAAACAAACAAAAAGTTCCGGATTTGTGAGACTGGGCATCAGCGGGTGGTTTCTGCAATAAATCCCCACAGAGTCAACGCCGGGCGAAGAGTTTCACTATGTGGGTGGTACACGAGGACGGCTTAACAATGGGTGCAGAAATATGCTTTATGTGGCTGTTCATCCGGCGTGTAAGTGAAACTGAGAATTTCGCAGAGACACATCGCAAGGAGTTGATGATTTGACGAGTGAAGGGAGATTCGTAAAAATTAATTCGAAAGTTTATGCTTCGGACGTTTTGGTATCTGCGAATAAATCAAGGAGTTTATATGAACGTCTCGGTGTGGTATATATGCAGGAATAGACATCCGAATGATAAATTTTGCGAATTTTAAGATAAAGTTGTATTGAGAGAGGCAATTGAAAATGCATTTGAATAACTTAAAAGGTGCATGGGAATTGTTCTTTGTTAAGTAAGGTGCTGAATCGAGTTAACTTCCTTTACAATTTGCTAAACTTACAATTTACAGTTTCACTGCATTTTCCAGGTACTCCAAAGGGACCCCTTTGCAGTAGTAGGTACTCCAAAGGGACCCCTGCTACCACTTGACCAAACCAGAACCCAAACTGAGGTTATATATTTTTTTTACTTTGCTTCCAACTTCTTGCACTATAGTAAATTACAGAATATATGTTCATATTGGAGTTAAGTATACACCTAGTTAGATTTCGAGACTGCACAGAAAATTGCTCATTTCTTTTACTTCTAAAGTATTTCCGATTGAAAAACAAAATTTGGAAATTATGGATAGGAGATAAATTGACACTGTTCAATATTGTTAATTAATTTTTAAGTGAGTGAGTTCCAGTTTAACCGAATATGTCCTTGTTTCTCTTAAATGTTTCTACAACTATACCAAATTTTAGTATTTCTCGACATATTGTCTTTTATCTATATAGATTGCTTTAAGTGCTTAGAATGCTGAGTTATATATACTTTATTTTTTGCATATCTTTCAGTCGGCGCGATCATTTATGCTGGTCTTATTTTTTATATATAAATCTTTTCTAGAATGTTGGGTAAATTTCTTTGTTTAGCTATATAATTGTTGTTTTTTCAAAGTGAAATTTATGACTGTGTTTTAATTCATGTTTTTTAAGGCGGTTAAATTAGTAGAGGACTTGTGATTTTGAATTCTCTTCTTCAGATATTGCTTCGTTTGTCCAATGTATTTACCATTACAATCTCCACAAGGGATTGAATATATTTAATAAATAAATAATGTGCTTTATTGTCAAGAAAATTTATAAATAAATTTTGTGGACAAAGCAGAGTAATTAGCAAATTTAATAATAGAGAAGGTACATATACAATAAACACAGATGGAAGGTGTCAGATACACTTAGTCTTCAATGAATAAACCAGGGGATTGCGCTGCCCGCACAAAGAAAGAATAGGGGAGATGAAAGTTTGAAGGAAAAGAAATTTAGTGTTACCCCTCTCCGCTAACATCGTAAAGAGGTTGCTGAAGAAGGTAAGATTTTACCTTTCTCGAAACTGGACGTATGTTGGTAGTTTGTAGAGCTTGATTGCATCGTAGAAAATTGAGTTCTTAGTTAACTCTGAACTGGGTACAGGTAAATAAAGGTCATGTTGCAACCGTCTTGTAGTGTGCTTATGAAGAGGTCTTTTCGGTAAATCACTAATATGTTTACGAATTAGTGAGACAGATTCCAGGACGAATAATGCCGTGAGGGTCAGGATTTTATACTTTAAAAAATATGGTCGACAGTGATCTCTGGTCCCTAGTTGAAATGTGTAGCGAATTGCCCTTTTTTGTAATTTAAAAATTGTATTAAAGTTGTACAAACTACAGGTGCCCCAAAAGGGCAGCGCGTAACGAAGATGGGGTTCAGAAAGGGCAAAATAAGCAATGCGAGCAGTAGAAGGATTGAGCTCCCTGGCTACAGATCTGATTGCAAAGCACGCAGAAGACAATTTTTTTGAGAGAGTGTCGATATGGTGAGACCATTTAAGAGTATCGTCAACGATAAGTCCCAGGAATTTAACAGATTGAACCATATTGACGGTGTCGTTATCGAACAGACAAGGTTGCTACAGTGCACCTTTGTAAGGTAGAACCACCGTTTTATCTTTGTTATAATAAAGGCAGTTGGAGTTACAGCAATGTTTGATGATGGTTAGGTCCTTAGATATAAAACTTTGTAGCTCATCTCTATTTGGGTTGCTCCAAGTGATGCTGGTGTCGTCTGCGAAGAGACAAAATTTCCCACTGATCTTTAACTCGGTGATGTCATTGATGACAAGAAGGAAAAGTATTGGACCAAGCACTGATCCCTGCGGAACGCCATAGTCAATTCCCATACACGACGAGGAGGAACTATTTCCTCTCACTATCTGTTTCCTATTGAAAAGATACGATTTGAACCATTCCAGAGGAGTACCACGAATCCCATAGTAAAATAATTTTTTTATTAGAATGTCATGACTGACACAGTCAAAGGCTTTAGATAAGTCCCAGAATATTGTTGCAGTGAAGTGTTTATTATTAATATTGTTAAATACTTCATTGAAGACCGAAAAGTAGGCGTCGTCGGCAGTATACTTGAATTGGACAAGAACCCAAACTGCCTGGGGGTGATAATTTTAAATTTTTTTAGAAAAAATATTAGCTGTTTTTTGATCAATCTCTCAATAATTTTGGATATTAAATGACATTTTTTGGTCTTTGGTTGTTTTAGCTTTTAAATTAGTAAAACATGATTTTAAATTGTCTCTTGTATGCTACATAAAATTGAACAGATTTAAAAAAAATTTGAAAGGTGAAGCAGTAAATGATTTCTTACTTAAATTTTAGTTTAGAATGCATTGGAAAGTTTAAAAATGCACCAATTACGTATGTATTTGTAATCCGGTCTTTACTTATGACAAATAACCAGGAGTTTTCTTGTACGTATATATAATTCACAAAGATAAATTTGGAATTGACATTTCATTAGCAAATAGACAACCCCGATCAGCGAGGCATAGTAGCTTTTACAATAGCTCATCTTTCAAAGATTAGTGTATTTAATACGATGCGCGTTTCGATCTAGGTTTCATGTCTAACGTTCACAAGCACAAAACACCGGTTAATTCAGACTTCAGCCGCTCTATAACGATTAAGACACTGGTGCCTATCTACCTCAATCTGGACACCTGCTAGCTAGGTATTATACGCAGGGTAGGCGCACGCATAAAACGGCGATTGATCCGCTGCTGGCTGTTGCCGGCTTTTACAACTTAATCGTAAGAATTACGATGCTGCTCGATTACACTAACCGATAACGGCTCTCGTCTGAGACAAATCGTTTTTTAATCTCGCCTGTATCGCAGATCTAGTAATTTTAGTGTCCTATCGTGGTATAAAGTCGATATACCTATACGAGTTGCCTATTTCGTTGTTCTTCGCTCAGAATATCTTAGAAGGAACCATTTGCGTCATCGCGTTGACAGACGCATCAACGGCTCCCGCGATTTTTCACTAGGAAAAATCCCAGACGCCCGTGTATTACAACGATGCCCGCGTTCTTAATATTTTTTTTTTTTCGACACAACAGATGTCGCTCGTCACCGCCTATATCATCGCGCGCATCAGCACTCCAATAAGATTACGCAATCAGTTCGCAGGCGCACGCAAAGTCGTCCGTCGATCGAAAACCGCTCGGGAAAAATACCGCCGGCCGAATACTAACGCGCCCATTACTCCTTAATAATCGCCTGTTTAATGCGAGGCACGGCGGCGATTGACGCCTTGTTTCTTATTGTTAATTCTTTCGCGGAAGCCGCCTTTGAAAGGTTTAGTACTTGTTAGATGAAAACGCGCGTGAAATGTTTACGCGATCGGCCGGAGAAATTCTGGCGGCGCTGGCGTTTGAATCGCGTTTCAAAAGTAAAAAATTGCATCAATATTTACGCTCGCTCGCTAACGCTACGAGCCGATACCCGACGCTGCCCGGGCTTATTTTCACAAGCAGAGCGGTAATCGATCGGTCGGCGAGGGGTAGGGGGGACAAATTAATGAATTTAAACGACTGCCAGCGCTGTATATAGCCGTATAGGAAGCGGTACATATTATATATGCGATTAAAACGCGTAGAAGTGTATTTTATTTCCGCATAGAGGGCGCTAAGACAGTTTTGTTGTACTCTGACTGACGGTTCTTATTACTTTTCGGAATAGCGCCGTCAAAATAAACTCTACAATTTCTGAAAAATATATTTCCGACGCCAATCGAAGATCTAACGAGAATTGGGGGGCCCTCTGATCGTTTAAATCGCAATATTTCTTCGTAAAAATTAAAGGAAACGGCATACACTTTGTTTAGCGCTTCAATAGCTGAAAGCATATATTTACAGTATATATATGATATTAAAATGCCATTCGTTGCGTGCTTGTAACTTCCGCTCGAGGGAAAACTTTGTCTCAAACAAATAAAAAAATATCTAGTATGTCATGTTTCTAAAAACAAATAAAATTAGTATTTTGGGAGTTGAATTTGCTCTAATAGTTTTTTAATTACCATGATTTAGAAATGATAGAGTACAATGAGTTCAAAGGAGATTCATTTCTTCTTAGTGATGAATTTCGTGAAAGACGTCCAAAAACTGTTACCGTTGACAATACCACAGATCTTCAAGTAATATTTGATGAAGATTGACGCACATTTTATGAATTAGTCAAATGCAAAACTAAATCAACAGTTGGATGTAAGGAAACTAAATAAAATAAACCATAAACTGACTCCTGATCGAAAAGAACAATTGTCCAGAAAACTTTGCTACTTTAAAATTGATTCGGAATATCGTCAATGGTCATGAATTTTAGATTTATGGTAGGATCTCTTAGCCTACAAAACTCTAACAGATTCGCCGTGGTGATAATAAGATAACTATGCTAGTTTTTTTTTTCTAAAACAAATCATATTGCTGCTATTTAGCGTAAATTTTTAAAAAAAAACCGCCCAAACATGTTTTTACATCATGACAAGGCATCGTCGCATACAGCAAAACTAACAACTGAGTATATATATAAGTAATATTGCCACAATTTTTTTGTAACCAAATAAAGTAAACATTAGATCCGGATTTAGTGCAAGACGATAAATAAATTAGTTCCGCATTTATGTGAGCAACTGCGTCACGCAATTTGGTGTGGTAAAATGAATAATATACAAGAGTACCATCAGCATATACACGTGGGAATTACAATTAGAAAAAATAGGATGTGTAAATGATTTTCGTAAATTGGTGTAATAATTAATTTCTTGAGAACAGCAGGAAAAGTGCCTTCTAGTAGAGATAAATTCACCTGGTTAAAACAAAGGTTAGAGGTAAATAAGTGATGCATAACATATATATTTCTTTAAATTTTCTTCACTATTTCTTAGGTAAATTAATCTGCCCATCAAAGGAGGTACGATATATTTGCCAGTTCACCGAAAATTCGGAAAGTAATGGTCTTGACAGGAAACAAGATTCCACAAGAAGAAAACTTCCTAACGACTTTTGTTTATTTACTATCAAGTCATGTTCACCAAAACATTTTTTCTAGTTTATCCCATCATTTGCTGGATATGTCACCTCTGGAAGAAACTCATGTTTCAATTTTAAGTAAAACCATAATATCGTCTTATAGCAAAATTAGATTTCATAATTTAGCGAAGAAGTTTCCAGAAAAAATACAAGGAAAATCAATAAGGAAGGAATTAATAAACTAATATTATTTAATCATCAATAAATTATACAACTGCAGTATACTATTTACTTCTAAAGAACAGAATTCAAATCAACTTATTATTTAAAAAAAAAAAATATATTCACAATATTTTTATACATGTAATATCTGCATTCAGTCAGGTATAAATAAAATATATGCGTATAACATTGAATTATTGAAACACATCCCAGTGAATACGATAATAAAGTAATTTACGACTGAACATCCAACGCATTACCTATTATATTATATACAAGAACCACCTCACTTGTTTAAACCTATATACACGTATATATTCTACGTGCGATAATTAATTATATGTAATAAATACAGCGGTTAATGCACACTAACTGTGAAAACTAGTAATGTGTTTCAATTATTCTGGAATTATTATTCGCTATTTACTATTGAAGGTATGAAGTATCTGTTGGTGATTGGAAATTATTAGCACTATTTTAATGGAATTTATATTTATCGCTTACCACTGTATTTATTTAAAATACAGTTTTATTTAGGAAAATAAGATAAATAATTTAAAATTTTAAAGAAATTAATTAAAAATTTATTATTTTTGTTAAACAAACCTTTTAACTCTTATTTATTACACCTGTTTCCACGTTTTGAATATTTATTGCATATGATGTTTGCTGCACGACAATCTTGTTTTTAGTGATGAGTTTTATTAATATTATATGAATTTACAAATTAATATTCAATAACGCACGACAAGGCCCAACCTTTTATATATTTATCTGTGCTTTTATTTAACTACCTATAGAATCACTGTGCGCGATACTTTGACAATATCCTCCGCATTGTGAATGCCTAGCGGACTGATGAACAATTTCCTAATTTCAAGTCAATTACACCCTGGCTGCTTCTCGCAAAACTTCGACGACTAAATAGCGAACATCCGACAAATTATATGGTCCCGTAGTTTTGCACTTTGCATTCACATCAATCGACGAAACTTCCAGAGATAAATTGCGAATTCCTGTTTCATGGCTCGTTGCTTTACTGAATGGAAGGAAAGGCGCGAACACATAATTCGCCGAAAATACAGTTTATATATATAAGATTTAGTCGATTACTTTTATACCATCTTTCATAGGGTGTTAACTATCTAAATGATAAACAGAAAAAAGTAAAAATAGCGTTGATATAGTATATGTAATTAAGGATATATGGTTACGAATTAAGTTTATACTTCCTATATGTGTATCACCTCTTCGCATTACATTATCTAATACTGCACGAGAAGCGCTGTTATGATTAAAGAGTGTATACATGTTACATCCATAAAAAAGTTTATCGAAAGAGGAACACGTGCACCTTTCAGTCGTGCACTTCAAGTCTGGAGAAGCAGAACACTGGAAGCGACGCGCCACCGTTCAGACCCGACTTTAGGCGCCAAAACAAACAAATCTCTAGCATCCAGGGTAATTGAGACCGATCTTAAGAGATAAGGTAACCGCTTATGCAGCGCTTTTTTTTTCACCGAAGAGATAGGCGCTGTGTAAGCAAAAGATTTTATAAACAAAATTGGTGTTTACTTTTTAAATATATATGCGTATCTACTAGCATTATATCGGTCGTTTCATCACGGAGTAAAGACGAAGATTTTAAAGCCATACATAATAGCGCATATCGACAATGTCATCGTGACAGTTATAATGTGTCTAATGAATCTTTCTAAGTAACCATTTCGACAATGTTAACGACTGGTCATTTAAAAACGCCGTCAATTAATAGATTAATATAAATAAATATAGATATATAAATTAACACAAAAGACATTAAACATTATTGTACCCCTGGAATAACCAAATACTGGTCAAGCGAATAAACGCAATTTTCAAGCAAAAGATTTCGCAAAGCAGATTTAAATCTCTTTAAGTAGCATCGGGCAACAAGTTAAAAAGGCGAAGTCCAACCGAGATCGGAGATCTTTTGGTGATTTCAAATCGATTTAGAGGCAGTCTGAAATTTGCTCTACTTCTCGTGTTATATGAATGAACATCAGAATTTAGCCGATAATTAGATACATCCATTCATTTACCGTTCTTCGTCACGCGGATACACCTATACTGTGTCCTGTAGTAGTTCAGTGGGCATTTTTCTATGGGTCTACATTCCGTACACAGCGTAAAAACGACCTGGAACAATAGGGGATCCGTTTTTTTTTTTTGTCGTGGTAAAAGTGCTTGTCAGTTGAATGTTGTCACAATCAGGTGTAGAGTCACGCGATTCTATAATTAACGTTACACGACATTTGTAAGCCGAAGAGACCGCTAGAATACTCTTCTACAATCGTAACTACTTGATGTTCCGTACGTATATTGCATATACAGGTTGTGCAATGTATAAGGTCGTTGAAAGAATGATGATGCTTGCAGTAGTACATTTCTTACAGTGTGAAATCATTAAATGATGCTTTCAGTCTTTCTGCTAATCAATAATAATAATAATATATCTTTATTTCAATTTGTATACAAAAACGGAATGAATAGAAAATAATAAATAAAAAAAAAGCATATTGAAATCCTGAGGGGCAATTCAAGTATGAAACCTGATCTTCCATTGCTCCCCCTAACAAATTGCAAATCAATACGTTACAGCAGAAGTAAAAACCCATAAAAAAAAACAGAAAAACATAATGACCTAAAGCTTCCTCCTTTTTCAAATGTAATAACGTGCTCGCAACACTACGTTACACATTCCACCCAAGCGCATCCCTTAAAGTGAAATTTGAATGACGGAATTGACATTTTGGTAATATGTCCATCAATAGAAATATAAACATGGCAGATGTTATAAGAAAAACTTCGTTTGAACAAACTTGCCCTATGACGAGGAATTGCGATTAAGTGCCGAAACCTTATATTCATGTTATGGACATCCGTTCGATACCTGATTTTATTATAGAGTTACGGCGGTGTGTGAGTAATCAAGATTTTATGATAGAAGACAGCAATTGCCAACCTAAATCGTCCTTCCATATTTAACCAACCAGTTTCGCGCAGTATAGAAGATATATGACTCCACTTAGGCCATAGATACCTCGTAAACAATAGTTTTGGTTTTTTTGTATACGTTGCTTAGTAGCAACATCAAGACAAATTAATATCAAAGGAATGCAATAACTGAACTGCGATAATACCAAGGCATCACATAATAATATTTTAGTTTTCTTATCAATAACCGATTTATGAGGATTCAAAAGTCTTAAGCCAGAGCACGAGCGCTGGGCACATTTAGAAATGTGGGTTCTAAAGCGTAGTTGTGAATCCAAATACAGTCCAAGATTTTTAACTTCATCAACAACATGCAACACATCGTTATTAATCTTAACTTGGATAGCTTTTTTCAAATCATTGTTGCGACAACCAAATACTATTACAGACGATTTCAGGGAATTCAAAACTAAAAAATTATTTGTGGATGTTTCTAGCAACAATTTGTAAATCTTCATTAATTAATGATACAGCAGTATCCAACTCATAAGGGAAAAAAGAATAGTAGACCTGCGTATCATCTGCGTACATATGATATCTACATGTTTTCAGGGATAGCATCACAGAAGAAGTATAAATTGCAAATAATAGAGGACCAAGAGGTAATATGTTAAAAATTTAACTTAAATTTAGGATTTGAACTTGACACCTTCTGTTCACCGGACGAGTGCTCTGCCAATTGAGCTAACGAGGTATACAGGTTATTTACGACTTGAATCACATCAAATACATATCTTACAATTGGCAGAGCACTCGTCCGGTGAACGGGAGGTGACAAATTCAAATCCCACACGAAGTTAAATTTTGAACATATAAAATTTTCTCTTACTAATTACAGTGATCATAATAAAAAAAGCATTATTCAAGGATGATTCTTGCCGATCAAAACTTAAATTCGAGGTGTTTTAAGTCAAGTAATCAGTGGTGGGTAAACTATTAAATTTTAACAAGATGAATATTTATTATGCATTGTTTATACACATTTTATAAACGTAGAAATAATGATATTTTCATCACACATTCCTTTCCATAATAAGAAAAGAAAGTGTTGTTCATACCCCTCAAAACAGTTTCATTCTTTCGAACCCAGTAAAAGAATCACTCTTCTAGGTCGCTTGTATACACTCGTTCTTTTTTCATGAATTTGCCACCTGTCTTATGAAGGGGCATTAAAATTCGAACCGTTTACGACATCGCCGTAAAACGTGTAATCTTGTCCGTTTTTAATCACTATCATTGTGTCCAGCGAGATAATTACATTTATAGGACGGTGATTTCGGTATCCTGTTCAGAGAATGGGCGACTAGTTATATTGTATTATGTAGAAGACTTTTCGGCGTTTATAAATGAAATTTGTAGAGGTAATCTTTAGGAATTAGTGGTCAATTTCTGATATAACGACGATATAACGACTGCTCTCCATAAACACTTAATTATAATAGATGTACTTCTGTAAGTAATTCGTACGGACATTGGTTTTGAAAAAGAAACGAAACAGTTTTGGGTTTTAACCAAAAAATTTTATTTTTAACCAAAGTAAGTAGCTTTTCTTGAATCGATAAAACGCGATATTGTGTTAAAGACGCTTTCATTCAAGCAGATTGGTGAATTTTCTTGCATCATATTTAAGTAGAAAGCAGCAGTTTGTATTCTGCGGAATGCTTATTTCCATCCGTTTCAAAGTTATATCGGGTGTTCTGCAAGGAAGTAACTTAGGACCATTATTCTGCATGATATTTATTAGATTTATATCTATGCTATTTGAAGTACCTATGCCTACGACCGTTCATTGATCAAAAAGGAAAAACGTCAAGACCTAATGTAAATGTTATATTTCAGTTTACTTAACTAAAATTACATGATACACTTCTATGCATTTCAACATTTTGCAATGATACCACAATGTCTTATTCTATCAAAAAATCACGGGTAACTTGATGACGTTTTTAAATAAATACCAATTGTGATTCCTATTGTCACTTCTATTATTATTATTATTGAATTGTGATCATCCACAGCTAACCTTTATTGTATTTTCTTTGTTTGTTGTTTCATACAGAGCTAATTATTTTATAACGCATTTCCATTGAAACGAGTGCACTCTTTGCTTACTGATTAAAAAAATTACTTTGTAATGCATGTTGCCCTAAAGATCTTTTGAATGAGTAGTCACAAGACCTGTCTTCCTTATTCAAATCTTCGGTCCCCCTAGATATGACAATTGACATTTTCCGGAATTTTATATAAATCACCCTCCCGGGCTAACCTGGGACGGCGTTTTACGCCGCCTTCTGGCTGTCTTGTGGTACTAAAATTATGGCGCCAAGTTTGAATATAATTTAAATTTGTATTTAGAATTTTATAAATAAAAAAAACCTGACATTTCTTTAAATCTCTTTATTAATATTACAAAAATACAATAAGTTAAATATACAGAATACTAGTTCCTATGGATTGGTCAATAACATATGTAAATGTATAAATATAATATATTTATTGTAAAATAAAAACTTTAACAGAAAACAATACCATTTTAAATTTAATATTTTACGAAGCAAATATAAGAAATAAAGCAATAAATTATGTAAATAGTAAAAGAAAAATAATATAAATGGATTGTATAAGGTGTTCGTCCCTCGTCATTTGCCAAGGAGTAAGGAAAACTACGAAAACCTCATTCTGAAAGCAGGCTTCAGCATTCCAACACCGAAATCTAGGAATGATAGTGAGACAGATAAAATTCTCCACGGCTTCTAAAAATTGTATTATTTCTGCACATTCCTCTGTTTCTTGAAATGATTCCATCTCTCCTCATTGAGTACTGTGAACCTGGTTTCTTCGTGTGTCGCAATTTGTAATGCATAAAAAACGGTTTCTTTATTGAAAGTTCCTCTAAAAAAAACCTAAAGAAACAATACTTATACTAAATGCTTGCTAACAAAATGTTTTAGTAATATATTACCTGGCATATTTTAAGTTGGAAGTGAGTTCCTAATAAAATATTTTCCATTTCGACATTATGTGATAAAATGAGACGTACAAACAAACTGATATTCCGAAAATTTCGCGAATTTCAATCAGAGATCACAAAACGAAGCCTACATATTAAAATGGTATTAAAAAATGACGTCAACTGGACCGTTTGCTATTTATAGCAACGGCGGTTATTTTACATAGCAACAACCAGCAACAACGAATAGAAAGAAATAACCATATGGAAAGACTGAAATAGAGCTCTGTTAGTAATATTTTCCTACTCCTTAACAAAGGAATCTCACCCCTCTGACAGCAGGTGAAGAGTTATTTGAGGTGGTTCGTTTGAATTGAAATACCCTGTATAATAATCGATCGCTCTGTACATAAACTCAACAACTATACCAACCCGCGTTTCTGGAACAACCATCAGGCGTCCTCGTACCAGAATCGTAATAAATCTTAACAGAAACCGTCAACCGATTGACGTATACTAATTACGTCGACAGAGGGCGCTCGCTCCACGCGATACCTAAACTCGCAGTTTCCAAGGTGAGCGCCACGATAAAATGCCATTTAATTATTCTTTTATAATCGGTAATCGTCCAGTTTAATTAATGACCGGCTACTGAACGGTCCGGGGATCGGCAAGTTAGCACGAAAGTCATTAATCAGTGCGCTAGTCAACGTTAGCCGCGGGGCCGTTCGACATACATAAATACAGATAGGAGAGAAGAGACCATATGTATATATACACGTTAACGGCGTGTACAGGGTCGAACGCGTTTGTAAACGTGTAGTAAACAACTCTTAACGGGTGTGTAGGAATTGTTTTGAAAGGTAGATAAGGAAATACAAGCACGATGACTCGGTTAAATGAGGGAAAATATCTCAATATACGAAATAGTGCAGGTTAAGTCCTTTGTCTTCATTGTCATTTCAAACTACTGTTTAGTTTTCTTAAGGTGGCTTTTCTGTAGCGCGCTGTAACTTTTGGGGCCTTTACTTTATGTAATTTACACCTGAAACATTCATTAAGTGCTTGCAATATTGTAATTACCACTTTTATGCTGATGACACACAAATATATTATACCTTCAATCCTGGAGACATATGTGAAGCCATCTCATATATAAATAGTGACCTTCAGTCGCTTGTAAATACGTTTTACATTTAATTAGATTGGGTTACAGTAGTTTGAAGGTTTTATATGGTAGTAAAGACTGTTTGGATGTTGGTTTGCGTAAGGCCTTATGCGAAACTTTGATCCTTTCCAGATTTAACTTTTGCATAAGCGTTTATTATTACTGCTTGGACACCATTGCCAGAACTAGACTTCAGCGTTTGCAAAATTCGTGTCTTAGATTTATTTATGGGATACGTAAATTTAACAGAACCTCACATACACTCGATTGGGCTGGTTGGTTAAATATCTTTACCACGGCTGAATTTTCTGCTACCATCTTTTCCTATAAAGTTATTTATTTTAAGAAACCAAGTTATTTGTTCCGTAAAATTTTGTTTAGAACAGTGCATAATATCAATGTGAGATACAAAGGCTTATTAACTCCTCCAGTTCACCACCTTGAAATTTTTAAAAGATCGTTTAGTTATAATGTTGTTAGACTTTGGAACAAAATTCCACTAGGTATGCCTTGTTTGAGTCCGCTTTCTCTGTCCCATCAATTTCGAAGGAGTGCTTTCTTTAAGAAGTAAATATATTTTCATTTTCCTTTATCACTTTCTATTACTTTTCTCTTTATGCTTTTTGCGCTTAGATTTGAATTATTATTACTTTTTGCTTATGATTTTTTATTTATCGTGTTAACGTTATTAATGGTGCTGAGGTAGAAGAGCGGCTTATGCTTTAAGCAGCTGATCCTGCACCTTTTGGCATGTTGGCTGAATTTTTAGCATATACTTATTTTTATACTATGTTTGATGCCAATAAAAAAATGTTGTTTTTTACCTTCATGGGCAGGTTTACCCCGTAAGGCAATTCGGGCATAAGACCTATTGTGTCCCCATGATGTCTTAGCCCTCTCGACCTGGTTGTACCCGAACAAAGAGGTCTGCAAATTGGTTGAGAGTAAGTTTACTTAGACTGGGTTCATCTAACACATGTTAATTGTACAGTTGTTACATTCCTGCCACTAGTTTGGTATAGGATGGGCTTTAATATACTTTGGGATGTAAGTATACGTCCTAGGTTTGTCTTCAATCCCGGATGAAACCGCACCTTTGACGTTATCCACGGCAAGGATTCTGGATTTCAGAAACCATGGTTCCTGAAACACCTACAATAAACTAAATTTGCGGTAATATCCAAGACATTAATATATGCAAATGTTTTATTGATGAAATTCCTTTGCTTTTTAAATATGTTAAGAAAATATAACACACTGCTCAACAATGATAATATTCTTCTCTGCTCTTTTCCTATCTATAATTCTGAACTGAGTCGAAGTACCTGGCCTTGTTATATGGAAAATAGTGTCGATATTTGGTCGTCGCAAAGGAGAGACAATAGAAAAGAAGAGCACTCACTGTACATCAACAAAAAGAAAATCCCCAAACAGCAGAATATGAGTATCTAGGCGAAGATAATATATATTACCTCTGCTGTGGATAATATGTATGTATATTTTAACACTCTGTTCCTTCGAAACGCATTAGCGTGAAAATTACGTGATTAAGCGGCCGGCATTTACACATCCTCAGAGGTTCATTACTCATCGTGTATACACTGAACACGGAGAACCACGGCACCGCGCACCATTCATTGTACATTACGATTAAATTACGGAAGACATTAGAAGTTACAGAAGTGCAAATAATAGTATTATATGTGTACTTGATTATTATGCTAATCTATTGTGTTTAATGCGCGCTTGCGATGTTCTGCAGGTACATATATATGTATAGGTACTAGGCTGTTTGGTATAATAACAATATAATGATGATGGTGATGATAATGACGGCGCGTAGTAAGATAGCCTTGTTGGGCTTAGCAACCTATGCACGGGCTTCACTACTAAAGTTGCATTTACAAACAAAATGCTTCCGGGAATTATCAATTGCTAAAGCTTTTTATGGCCTATTAAACGACATTATGAATTTTATTAGTACATCTACTGTCAATAGCGCATGGTTTTAGGAAAAACTATTATTTTCTTAAAGTTTGTATAGGATTGCCAAGAAGTCTGGGGGCACATTGTTTATGCAAAAAATATTGTATTTTATGTAAGGCTATAAAAAAGAAGTCACATCGTGTCAAAGCACATGAATGTGAAGGTCACGAAATTTCTGCATTTCAACTAACTATTCCATTCACAAAATCTTCAAGCAAATTTTCAAGCAAGTAAAACTGACTTTTTTTATTCAATACACTCTGTATATCATGCTATAGAATGATACATCATCTATTCTTTCACTCATTTGTAGTAACACTTGAAGTATTTGTTGTGAATAGTGTCGCTATTATTAGTAAAATTCATTTAATTGTAAAACATTTAATTATTTGATATTAGTAAGCTAAGAGTATCATTACAAGTAACTAATGAACACATAAATATTCAGGATTCCACACAATTGCACCGTATTCTAACTTAGGACGAACAAAGGCATTATAAGTTGAAACTAGAGCAGAATTGCTCAGCTGTTTGGTATTTCTAGTTATAAAGCTTAGCGCTTTGTTTGCTCGCATACATATTTCCAATACATGGTAATTGAATGAAAGTTTGGAATCAAAAAGTATATCCAGGTATTTAAAATGCTTATAGTGTTCAATAGCGGTTCTATTTAACAAATGTATGGAAGTTGGCGTTTTCTCTGAAGATCTTAAACCAGCTGTGATACACCTTGTTCACAAACAAGGATATGAAAGTAAAATAGAGAACTACCGCCCGCTGTCTATCTTAACACACTCCTCCAAAGTTTTTGAAAAAAATACGAAATTTAATTGGCATTTTAATGTACGTAATGTTAGGTACACGACCAGACTTATGTGTATCTTTGAACATATTAAGTAAATATCAAAACAAAGCAAACACGGAATTGTGGCAATCCTTGAAGCGTGTGTTGCGATACATAAAAGGTACCATTGAAGTAAAACTACTTTACAGAAGATGTGATTATGCCAAAAAATTAATTGGCTATGTTGATGCGGACTGGGCAAATAATGAAACTGACCGACGAAACACAACAGGGTATGTGTTTAAAATGTTTGATAATTTTATGATTACTTGGAATACAAAACGGCAGAGCTCAGTTGCTGCATCATCAACTGAAACAGAGTATATTGCGCTTTTTGAAGCAGTCAAAGAAGCTTTATGGTTGAAAGCTTTGCTGCAAAGTATAAATATAGAAATTATACATCAAATAACTTTATTTGAAGATAACCAAAGCTGTATAGCAATAGCTACTCATCCTACAGGTCACAAACGCTCAAAACATATTGATATTAAATATCATTTCACTCGTGAGCAAGTAGAGAAAAACAAAGTTATCTGCTTAAAATACATTGTTACAGCAAACCAGGAAGCCGATATCTTTATCAAGGCACTACCAGCTCCTCGTTTCCAAGAATTGCGTTGCAAGCTGGGACTCCTGAATGAAAAGTGAGAAGCAAAGTGCTAAACAAAGTTCTGGTGGTTTGTGTTAATATTAAGTTCTATAATGTTGTTAAAGTAGAATTAAGAAATGTAACTACAGGGTTTGGCTAGGTTTTTGAAGTGGGGTTTTTCCTAGTCCTTGCAGCAAATGTTGAACCATATATAAATTCACCGTAAAACGCAGTAGGTAGGAATAAGACTTCTTTGAAATAGGGATAAGTTGATGTATTTTTTGAGGGGGTATATTGGAAATAGTAACACAAAAAAAACAAATCAACTTCTTTGTAAGAACCCTATCGATGATTTTCTTTGTTCGAGCTTATGACTCACGCGCTCTCTAATATACCTGCCCGTACGGTTTACCTAACAGAATTAGTTTTTAGTTAGTTATTCGTCAATGTTCTTAGTAGTAAGATCGTGTTAATAAAACTGCGTTATTGGAAATTGTATTTTGAATTCCACAAGCCATAATAACCAACACTTAAGATACAGAAATACACAGTTATATCCATATATACGGCTAATTGTGTAAGGGTGGGATTTCCATCCTACATTTATTTCAGTCCTTAGTACGTATTTGCGTTTATGATACACATTTTTTTAATATACAACGGACACCTCATCGTAACTTTTCCGTCGTTTACACGGGCGTAAAAGTGACAACAGCCACCGTACGGCGACAATAATTTTGTGGGCCGCGCTGGGCGACAGCAGCTCTGTTTGCCGTTGATTATACGCATTTTTGAAACTACCGACGAGAACACCATTCAGTCATACACACGCAAACGAGAGCACACAAATACGCCGTGTCACCGCGCAGTCAGTTTGGGAGGACAGATGTTTTTCGTTGTTACACTACGCACTATAGAAAACTACATCGGGGACAATGGCGGTAACGAGCTGGCTGGCAATATCTCAAACAATTCAGAAAAACCCCCGCTTGAGTGCGCGAAAGTGTCTCATCTACCACACATCACCTAAACATACATATAACGCGCCTATATAGTAGATATCGTTCGTTTGCTACTTGATCGTTACCTACGTCGCATTATGATTACCGTCATCATTGTCATTATTACCGTCATTGTGTTCTCGTTGCGTATGCTAGAGGTATGTGTGGGGGTTTCCTGGTACAAAGTCACCATTATATTTAGTTTGTTTTTTTATTTCGGTCGTCCGCTGTCATGCTGCCCTTGGGTAGGTACATTTTTTGGCCTTTTCTTCACTTCCTCTTAACGTTTCGGATAATGATGATTATAAGACACGAAATGGTCGACAAAAAGCGTTTTGTGGCGCGTTTGTTACACATTTGTAGTAAATTATTAGGCACGGAAGGCTTTGTGGTGCAATGTGATAGTAGGATTGTCTCCTATGTAAACCCTGAGGGACAAAACGTATTCGCATACAATTCCTATATATCATGTGTCTTCATCTAAATACATTATTACCTCAAATAGCTGCAATTTGGATTCGAAATAATCTTTTCACCTCTTTTTGAAAGCAAATATCGAAGTAATACTTACATATAGCAGTATGGCTGATGGTCCAGTGACTTGTGCACTTGGCTATCAGTCACGGGGTCTGGGGAGGAGCTAACCACTTGTGGTATTAGTTGTACCACAGATAGCTCACCGTAGCAGAATTGGCCGATTCTTGCGGGTTGCATAAATAACGGGCTGCAATATTACGATTTTATCAAACATAGAAAGCTGCAGGGAGCACGGTGTACGGTCGGGGACCGGACGTCGGAGTGTTGAAGGAGTACCGGGTCGCTAGTGGTTTTTATTTAAAAGATATGCTTTTTCGCCGCACAGCTGTTATTTACCTAGAATAGCAAATTGAATAGAATTTATACCTCCTTGAATGGGAATTGCTTACGCTCTTATTTAGAATATAAATATTTTCTATAGACTGTCCAGATTGACTTGAGTGCGCGTAATGTATTTATTGAATTTATTCGGATGTGTCTCATAAGAATATATTTTATGGTTGTTATAATATATTGGAAGGAATCAAAGTTTATTGCCACTAGTATATGCAAATAATACAAAAATTCGTGAAATTGCAGGCTTTATTTTTAATATATGTGGCTTCACATTATCAATTAAATATCTTGTTACGTTTCAACTAGTTAATATAGTCTTCTTTCGTATAAATCCGATTTAAAGTCAAATTATCATTTTTTATTATGCGCAAGTAACATCAAATCTTTTTAAAATATGTATCATATTTACAGGGTCATTCACGCTATACGGTACGGAATATTGCGGCCAAAACATGGGACGTTCAAAAGTTTCGCTTTTGGGATATATGGTTACTTTTTCAAATTCTGTTTTGTTATACAGGTTGTTCCAAAAGCCCTAAAAGTATCAAAGTTGTGTTTTTTTAAATTGAATAACTTGTATATTATTGCATTTTTTGATTGTCTAATCAAAATAAGTATCTGTTTTAATAAGGATTACAATAACTAAACCTTAAGGTTTTTAAATAATTTGAATTTTGTCAAAATCTAATCTAAATATCATGTTTGAAATGCCTAAGAAGTATTTAAGTTATATAAGCGAAATTTACAATAAAGTGTAACAATAGACTATATTTTATAACCCAATTACAACAAACTTGCCATCTTATATAGGGTGTGCAAATATTAAAACTAATCAAATCAGAACTTTAAGTAGTTATAACTTGATTAACTTAAATATGAATTTACCAGCAAATGTACTTTTTAATTACCTATTGGTTGGTATTTATAGCTTTAGCTTTAAGTTTTCACGTTTTTACATAATAATAAATCTGTAAAAACGTAAAAACAGTTGTTTTTTTGCACCATTTGACGTTTTTTTAAATAAGAGGTCTACTGTATCTAGTTGCTTAGTTTTTAGAAATTGATTGAAAATTTTTGAATTTGGAGAGTTTCTTTAAGCTCGAAAACTTCTAACTAGCCACCTCCATGGAAAACGCTGTATATTGTTATTGTGTATATGCCAACATTTTGTTTACATAATCGACACAAATATCCAAAACACTTTTATATATAATTTAAGCTATCATCTGCCCCTTATGGACACACTCAACCATACACAATTTATACAGTTAGGTCTGAGTTTATATAATTGTCGAAATTCAAATTACGCACATTTAACGACCCTTTAAAGATACACCGGAGTCAATAATTATAGCGGTCGTGAAAGATTGATAGAGAATATCTCGACATCGTTACTATACTATTCGACAAGGAATTGGGTTGTAAACTCGGTCTTCTGCGCTATAAAATGTACGGATATAAATATAGGGCGCCATTCGTAAGAATAAAACTGTTAAAAATGCGTCACTGACCGATCGCGAATGACTGGAGTGACGTAAATTGACAGAAACGGCCCATCACGACCTCACTAAATAAAATAAAGCAATAAAACCGAAGTTTGTGATGGTATTCGTGGTAAAATCTATATCATTAATTAAATTCCTGATGTAAACTGACGTATAAAAGTAGTCGATTTTCATTATTTTTTTTTTTAGTACCTATATTAATACCTGGTTAAACTTGTCTAGGAGTCTAAACAAAAATACAATCTTAAGCGATTCTAGGTAAAATTGACAAATCTTTAGAACTATACGGTATATTATTTCCGGAGGACTTTCACTACACTGAGAGAAATAGATAGTACTCTTTAACATAAATATAGTATACTTTAATATATTTTATAGCTCCTATAGGGACAATCATATTTTATATTACCGGTGACAATATCTGTATAGTAAATATCTGTGAATACTTTTTATTAACTCGTATGGTAAAGTGTACTATATTTGTATTATTAATTTGAGCATACATGTTAGTAAATGTGAAAAAAATGTCTAGTAGCGCTGACTATATTTGATAATAACTGTTAACAATGAAAACTATAATAAATATAGTTTAATAATTTTTAATTATAATTAATTAATATAATTTGATTAGCCGGTGACAGCCGGGCGAATTGCCGTCGTATCGGGCAGGATTGCGGGAATCAGACCGGCCCGTGTACTGTAGAGTACTACCGGTATTGAAGCGCCTCGTAATTCTCGTCTGTGGGCGATTGTCCACAGTACTTTTTACACGACGTTAACCATGTATAAGCATCATATAGATATTACGCAGCCACATTTACCGATCACAATTTACATTGAGTACGAATTTCAAAGATTATGAAACAAGCGTAGCGCCATCTTTACGACAAAAGCTGTAGTATCACATATTTATGTAGCTAAACCAATTATGAGTATTATGATATTCCTACTATATAGGTATAAAACTATACAGCATTCATTTCATTCCATCTCATTATTAATGTCGTTTTCAATAATCAAAGTGAGGTGACTGTTGCAAGCACCTAACCTAACCTAAATAAACACAACACAGTAAATTTGCTACACCTGTTATTATAACTGTCTTCACTACATTATATGCAATTTATTATATTCACTTGTTGTAACATATTGTAAAACATTTCACTATATTTTGTAGAAGATTGTCACACAATATTTTTAAACAATTTTATTGCTTTTTTTGTAACCGTGATATAGGAAAATGCAACGCCGTTGTTCTAAAATTTTGCACAATAGTAGGAATTCTTACTACAATTTCCGTCAAACAGTGAAGTGTAAATATTACAACATGGATTTTTCTCTGTGCAGACACAAACATGCACCGACACGAATACGTACACCTGTATCACACGTGCATAACACGTGTGAGTGGCAATACAGCTTATTGGTCGATTTCTTCGGTAAAGATCGACAATGAATAGAGCAAGGGGTGGGAAGAGCGTTACGAACATTTATGTTAGAAATTGAATATGCATCGAATACCTGGTAACATCCAGACTTTACCTCTTACTATAAGCATGGTAACATCTGGTTATTTTACTCTTAATACCCCACATATTGTCGTTTTGACAATAATTATGTTACTAATTAACATAAAGAGATTTACTATCTAATTTCTACAATCCATTTTTCTCAG
Source organism: Cetonia aurata (assembly GCA_949128085.1). Taxonomy (NCBI): domain Eukaryota; kingdom Metazoa; phylum Arthropoda; class Insecta; order Coleoptera; family Scarabaeidae; genus Cetonia; species Cetonia aurata. The sequence continues at coordinate 61,958,519 of OX421884.1, read as the reverse complement.
TGTACCTTAGTGGAAAACAGTACATACATTTTTAATTAAAAAACTATCTTGTAGTAGCCTTTAGCCTGTAGCATTTAGCCAGTAGGACTAGCTCAAAACCCTGTTAACACTTTTTAAAGAAACATCCGCTGATATTTGTTATGATATCTAGTACTGACAGTTTGTACAAATTTAATTGGTTGTACAAACATTACTTTTTCAACGTTGTAACTCTTGTAACAGCTCTGAAACTGGGTCAATTTACGTGTTGTTTCAATGAATGCTCCTTATTCCTTTCTAAATACCAAAATCAACTTGTTATACGGATGATGTCGTTCGGATCAAACATTAAACATGTACTCGATGAAAATACAAGCACAGTGCCTTGTCTTTTTACCGCGATAAATCAATTTAATCGCATTAAATGCCGGCAATGAAACCATTCTTGTTCTTCTTGTGTCTATATATTAATAATAAATATTTCCATTACTGCGGTCACTGTTTTATTAGTTTATCGTGAAATGTCCCCTAATAAAATACGATATTTAATCGGTGGTCTGTCAAAACGACGACCGACATGGCAGTATAGTCGGTAGCTGTTAAAGTATACAAGTCGTAAATCAGCGTCCGTCGCTTGCGACCTCCGAATGGACCTGAGATCGAGAGCAATTAGCCGAACAACTTAATTTAATGATGAACTCGACCGGGATCGTCTTTACGACACTTAAAATCTTGTCGCGTCTATCCCGTTTATACAGTGATTAATGCCGTGCATTTCTCTTAATACGTGTTTGTCAATGTTACGCAACGAGTATCAGTAGTATGGTAGTAAAACAATTATTGATCTCGCAAGATTAGGCTGGTTTAACATCCCGACGGTTAAAAGGACCGAAATAAAAATTGGCAATATACACTCCGCCAAAAAAGTATCGCATAAACTAAAAAAGGGCATTTATGAACCAAGATATTTTTATACGTTCACAAAAAGTTTGCCTCGTGTATGTGAACTATAAAAACACTAACAAAATAATGGAACTTAGCGTTTTTACTTTATTTTTTTCCTAAAAGAACACATTTAGAAAAATGCATATGTGTAAGGTTTGCTCAGTTGTTTATTGAAAGTCTTCCTATACGGACAAATTTTAAAGTGCGAAGTCAGAGTTCTGTACCAACGCTTTTAAAACTAAAATGAGCAATTTAACTTCAGAACAAGTGGCTGCTATAGTTGCTTTAATCGAAGATGGACGATCTCAAGCATACGTTGCTAATTTGATGAACATCAATCAGTCAAGTGTTTCTAGAGCCGTAGCCAGATATAGGGAAACAGGCATTTACAGTAGAAGACCTGTATCAGGTCGTCCAAGATGTTCTACTCGCCAAGATAACCGCTATTTACTACTACAAGCATTACGTCGAAGACATGTAACTGCGAGACAATTGCAGAACGACTTGGCTAGAGTCAGAAATACTCGTGTGAGTACTCAAACTATTCGGAATAGGTTACGACAGAGTGGATTAAGAGCTAGAGTAGCTGTAACAGCCCCTCGTCTCACTAGGAACCACCGAGTGGTTCGCTTAAGGTTTGCCAGAGAACATGTAAATTGGAACATTAATGACTGAGCCAATATACTCTTCACAGATGAGTCAAGATTTGGTCTTTACACCTCAGATAGGCGTATCTTAGTGTACAGACGAGACGGTGAGCGCTATTCGCAGTGTAATATCAGACCTAGACCTAATTTCGCTGGTGGCTCTATTATGGTTTGGGGAGGCATCTGTTTAACAGGTCGTACAGAGTTAGTACCAGTAGACAGAGGTACACTGACTGCCCACAGGTATATAACGGACATTTTAGAAGAACATGTAGTACCATATGCGCCAATTATAGGAAACGAATTCATGTTAATGCACGATAATGCACGACCGCATGTTGCAATAATCGTCCAGGAATACCTTAACGATGTTGGTATTCCAGTTTTAGATTGGCCTGCGGTAAGTCCGGACATGAACCCTATCGAGCACGTGTGGGACCTCCTTCACAGACGGATACGAACCCAAAATGTTGCCCCAGCGGACCTGCATGGACTAGAAAATGCTCTCCGTGACGAGTGGGAGAATTTGGATCAGGCTTATATACGGAGGTTAATCGAATCTCTGCCAAACCGTATGCGAGCGGTCATAAGAGCCAGAGGTGGCAATACTCAGTATTAAAAGCTACTGTTATGACATTTTTCTTTCCAAAATTATAATTTCTTGTTTTAATAAAAATCTCAAGTATGAGTTCTTGTTTTTATTTGGCCTGTATTTTATTTAAACAATCATAGAAATTATATCTTAGAGCGCATTAAAGTATATTTACAACTTTATGCTACAAACAAAGATTATGCGATACTTTTATGATTCAAAACTAAATTATGCGATACTTTTTTGGCGGAGTGTATATATGTTTTTCGTATTAGAAATGAATTGAGATTAATTGCTTTTGCAACTAAGGTTTCCATATGGAAACAAGAGATTATTAAATACATCAAAGGAGAGTACCGATTCTGAATTGTTATTATTATGAGATTTGTCATTTGTTATTAAGTCAATTAGTTACAGATTTGCATTTTGTATAATATGCAGAATATAGATAGGTGGATGAGATGCTATGAGAAAGCTAACAAATGTCTACAACTTTCGCAGTTCTTTATCATCAATCTCTTGTCAAAATCTTGTCTCGGGAATTGATGGGTTTCTGGATTATTAACTTGTTTTTCTTTCTTTCTTTTTTTTTAAGTGTATTTTCATAATTAAATGTAATTACATTAAGCCAGTGGAATGTATATTTTTAAGTTGTTAAACATTTCTGTGGATAGCGGTTCTGGGTTCGTCCCGTTGCTATTCCTAAGAAAGTAAATAAATAAATAAATAAATCTCATATTTCAATCAACGTTAAAATTGGTATTACTACGTTTTTCAGCATGATGGACAGGAATTTGTCATTACTTTTACCGTTGCTCATAGAGAGCGCTAGTTACACCCTGTTGAATAGATAAATCGAGGCCTATCTTTTTTGTGTGTGCAGAATCACATAAACCGAATAAAAAATTTGAAAGAGCAACCCTTTTTACATGAAAAATACATACTTGTTTAATTTTGATATCTTGATCCGTTTTCGAGATATTTGCATTCGAAAGTTGCAGTGCATTTCGTGCTACTACCATAATTTTTAATTCTTAAAATACAAAGTTGGCTTATCCATCTGACAGCTATCATTATTTATGCTTGTTAAGCTTGTGTCAAAAAGTGCTAAGCAAGTAGCCTTATTTGTACAAGAATAAGTATATAGTAATAAAAAATGCCACGGCATAATGACTTTTCAAATAATGAAATGCTCAAACAGATTTTAAAGGACTTGCTGCAGCCTGGAGAGATTTACAATTATATCTAAACCGAAAACAACGAATCACGAACTTTTTATAAATCTTGGGAGAAACTGGGTGTTTTCGTCCTAAGCGTCATAATGGTGCTCCAAAAACAATTTCATTAGAACGTGTGAATTTCGTGTTACCGAAAATCAAGGCGCAAGTACCCGCCCGAATAAGTCAAACGTCTATCAATAGAATCTTACGAAAAGATGAACTCTATCCTTATCATTTCACTCCTATGCAGAATTTATTACCTCAGGATCCTCCTGCAAATCTAAAATTGTTGCGATTTTTACAGACGAAACAGAACGAAGACCGAAATTTTCTTGACAAAATTCTCTTCACCGATGAAGCAACGTTTACTGGACGTGAAGTTTTCAACTAGAGAAATAGCCATTTCTGGGATTCTGAGAATCCACACGTATTAGGGCAAAGACATTTCCGGCACGAATTCAAAATAAACATTGGGTGTGAGATGAAATCTGATTTTTTCATTGGTCCCTTTGAACTTCCACGGTCAACTATACTTAAATGTTCTCGAACAAAATTTAAATGGCCTGCCAGAAGATGTACCACTTGAACAAAGACAAAATATGTGGTTTATTCACGATGGAGCGCCACCAAATTTTTCTCTGCCTGTGCGCGAGTATCTGAACGATCAGTTTCCACATTGATGGTGTGGCCGTGGAAGTGAATTTCCTTGATAACCTAGAAGTCCAGATTTTAACCCGCTAGATTTCTCTGTTTGGTCTAGTATGAACGTAATAGTCTACAAGGAAAGAATTGCTTCCCGCGAAGAGATGCTTGAAGAGATTCAAGAAGCTGCCAATGTAGTCAGAAATAAGGCATGATCTTTAAGAAAACGCATAGAGAAGTGCATTGAAGTGGGTGGTGGACATTTTGAGCAGTTGCTCTAAATAAGTTATTCACCAGTAGTGTAACATGTGGGCGCTTGTAATGACAGTTGTATCAGCTTGCTACTCTTTTGGAAAATCATTATTTTCAAGCTTATGTATGTTATTACCCTATTGATGAAGTAGGATTCAGTGTGTATGCATAATTTCTTTTTATTATTTATTATTTAACTGAACTTCGTGATTTGAAGATAAAAAATTGTGCTAATACGACGAATTGCACTGAAACTTTCGAATGCAAATATCTCGAAAATGGATCAAGATATCAAAATTAAACAGGTATGTATTGTTCATGTAAAAAAGGTTGCTCTTTCAATTTTCTATTCGATTTATGTGATTCTGCATACATAAAAAAGATAAGCTTCCATTTACCTATTCAGCAAGGTGTAACTAGCGCCCTCTAAGAGGAACGGTAAAAATGATGACAAATTCCTATTCATCATGTTGAAAAACGTGGTAATACCAATTTTCACGTTGATTCTATGAAAACTTGCTGAATTATTGGGAAATTTAGGAATAAAATTATAAACTTGAACGAGTTGTTGGGCTCAATCCTCATATTTTAGGCTCTACTATTTCCAGTTTTTAGATTTCCCATTCTTAACGACTCACACTGTATAAAGACAATAAAGGCAAAACAAGCATCTTTTTTACGTTTACCTACCATCCGATCCCTCTACGAATAGCATTGAAATAATTCCGAACCCCGTAAATTCCCACACAAGCAGTTCAACATCTCAATATCACTTTTATAGGCAAGTCGGTGCCTTTTTAACCGTATAATCTTCCGCTATGGATTCTCTCAGTTACACGGACGCCGCTATGCGAACGTTAAACTCATGTGACATTAATCAGCGGTGCCGGTTATTGTTTACAGAATTCGTCGGTGTGTAATGATAATACTCTTAACACATGTTCCCTCGGTTATAGTACGTAATTTCAAAAACGTGAAGCGCCTCATAAAATTAAACTTTGGAGGAATAACCGTCAGCGCTTGTCGTAAAGTTCTCGGACGGAGTTCAGTAGAACTCCAACGAATTGTATACAGGATAAAATACGTACGCGTGTAAGAACGGAGAAATTACTTTAACACGCTTGTATACACATATGAAGAATAAATTTGTGGATTTAGTTATGAGAATTGACATATGTTCGTACGTATGTACGTTTAAATATTTTTTTCGCTCATTACGAATGTGTTTCAATTTAATATTTTTGCATACAGGATACAGGTGCGCCTGTTCTAGTTAATAAAACGCACGATTACGTAGCGAATGAACACGCCAGATAACGCCTTCGGTGTGTCTGAGACTAAATTCGACTTGAACCACACCATAACGTTTACATTTTGCGAAATTTAAAATGATTTACAATCTAACGTGGATAATGGAATTATCAAAAAATTCGAATCCGAGCAATTAGTGTACAAAAAAATTAATTCACGATAAAAAATTCAACACACAAACTGTACACTACGTACTATATATACAGGGTGATTCAGTTTGGTGTTCGTCTATCTACTACTTTTCTGCTCTTTAGTGAAAAACGTAGGCTATAACAAACCGTATTATTCGTAGATTGGATGATAAAATCTATTTGGATGGGATCATCAATTTAATTTTGCAATGACGTGTGTCAAAATGGTGACTGTCAACATTATTTTTTTTTCAAATTACACCCTGTATATTTCTTGCACCATTTGATATGTATTTTATTTCTAATTCCATTCCGAATATGTATCACACTATGATCAAATAATAAAAAATAATCCATATAATAGTTTCCATTATCTAAGCCATACAGGTGTGCTGCTTTTGAAAAGTTGCCCAGCAAACACTTCCGTACTGGCCATCACCTTTATTTGTACCGGCAATGCAGGAAAAATACTGACAATAGGGCATTAATCATGAACCAACGCATTATATGTTAATATAACAACATAATTTTTGATCGTCATTTGTTTCTAAAATTTCAAATGGCACCAAAAAAAAAATACATCGCTGGATAGCAGAAATTCTAAATTTGTCATTGTTATCAAAAAAACAAACTCATTTCATAACGAATCATTTTAATATTATCTAAAACTTTTGTATTTGAAGTTGTTTGGATATTTTCCGAAACAAACGAGATAATGCACTACTCTATCGTTGACTCACCTTGTATACGTTTGTATTAGAGGTGGGTCGGATTCGTATGATTCATCAGTATATTCGATTCCCATATATGATTCGTACGGTACGAATCTTTACTATTTATACGGATTCGTATCGGCTGATACGAATCATTTCGGTTCATACGAATCCGTATCAGTACGACTCTTGTATACCAGTATAGTCAAGGAGTCAGAGTCGGAGTCGAAGTCAGAGTCGGAGTCAGTGTCGGAGCAGACTTCGACTCCAACAATATATCCAACATTATTTGAGTTAGTAATATATAAACTAAAATGACAATTTATAACACCGTATATTTGCCGACACTGTTATATGGATGTGAAACGTGGGTACTTACCGAGAAACAATACAAGATTCAGGCCATGGAAATGAAGTATTTGAAGAGAGTGGAGGAACGATAATGGATAAGATAAGAAATGAGGAGATCAGGAAAAGTTTGTGTACGGAGAGTGTCAGGGAGAAAATAGAAAGGGCTCGAATGAGGTGAACTGAACGCGGAGAGACAAGTAAGGAAAGTGTGGGAGGCGAAACCTATCGGAAGGAGAAAGAGAGGTAGACCTAGAGCGACGTAGGACGAGGAGGTGGCAAAAACAATAAAAGCAAAGGGAATTACATGGAACCAGGCTGAGATTATTGCTAGAGACAGGACTAGGTGGAGGGAATTTATAAAATAAGTGATGGTGTCCGTGGGTGAGACGGAAGTAAGTGAGAGGCATTAACAGTGTGGCGGCAAATTAAGATTCATTACTGCTATTATGTTTCCTTTTAAGGACGTGTTTAAGTTTTATGTTTTAGAAATGAGTAACAAACCCTCTACACCTAACCGTACAGAGAGTATGAGTGATAAAATTTTGAGGTTTTCCTTCTGTTATTAACAAATAATAAAACAAAATAATCCATTATTGTTTCACTTTGTTTTATTTTACGAAAATTTCAATTTACCGTTTTTTTTTTGCAAGATCCTTAGAATAAAGTGCAAAGAGTGATTAGAATTCTAATCACAAAGAGTCATGAATCATCACAAATCTATATGAATTTTTTACAATATTTCGGTATGAATCGTATTAGGTAAGGTAAAGTTCTGGTCGGGGAAGGTGGTGAGAACACATGCACTTAGGCCACTCTTACCGGGCCCATTGTGCTACCTCACCAGGGTGCCGGACACACCGAGCCGCTTAGACAAAAGTTTTTATTGAAATGGTCACCCATCCAACAACGTACCATTAAGCCGTACTGCCGGCTATGAATCGTATTACACGAATTTAATTTTAGGAGTCATTAGGATTCGAATCACTAAAAAGACTCGAATCGCCCACCGCTAGTACGAATCATATTATAGGAATCTTTAATTTTAGGAGTCATTAGGATTCGAATCACTCACAAGATTCGAATCGCCCAGCGCTGGTACGAATCCTTTACGGTCTTTCGGTACGAATCATATTATACGAATCTTTAATTTTAGGAGTCTTTGGGATTCGAATCACTAAAAAGATTCGAATCGCCCATCGCTAGTTTGTATGCCTACTTGTATATTACTCTTGATCACATACGCATTTACCTGTCACGCCGTCATATTTTCCGGCTTAACTGGCTGGCGTACGCATTACCTGATAAAATAAAAATCCTTAACACCTTCGAAAAACTATTTTCGTATATTATGTCCTGAATATAGTCGAGATAATTTTCCGGATATGTTTACGATCCTCAGCCGTACTACATACGGTATAACGGCGTGGCTCACCACTGCGCCACACGGCCATAATCAGTAGATTATTGCCTCATTCGGAATTCTCCGGGCTTATTTGTCGTTTATTTTTCAAAATTTAATCAGGCGTCACTTCTGCGTTCAACGTGCCCGTTGAATATTTACGCACTCCGTGTCAGCATCGGGAGACACCTAGCGAGAGAAGCCACGTTTATTATTTATTTTATATACGGTCAACTACTGAAAGGGAGAGATATAATTCAAGACGATTCGTTAGTGCTCGTGTATAGGTATATGTAAAGACTCGTATTTTATTCGTAATTAGACAAGACCAATTAGATTTTATATCTTTGATTATGGTCGTTATTTCGAGGATTTTCACGTAATATCTCCTTTTCTTTTATTTCGTTTTCTTCTTCTTTATTTACTAATCCCAGAAGGATTAGGATGTGTGGACTATAAAAATGCAAATAAGGTACATCTGTACTTTGTACAAAATGGCACTTCGTTTGTGGGTATTTCAAATAATAAATAAATGGAAAATTTAAATAAATGCCTAATATTTTCTACAATATTATATTCTTTTTTATGAAATATCATGCACAATTAAAAAAATAAAACAATATTCGGATGTGCCATGTTGTACGGTTGTTGTGCAGTGAAATTTTAAAGAATAGAGTTTTAACTTCAACAGAAAACGTTTACTTTGTTAAAGAAAACGAATAAAATCCATATGACAGAACTATAACCATTACTGTATTATATAACGTAAGCACAATCTATGTAGATTGGTCACCAGATGGCGCTACTGTCTGCATTAATTATAGGCAACTGTTTTTTTCTGCATACATATAATCTTATTTTGTTATTTGTTTCTAGTAATTTCTAGGCAGGTAATACTTTTTACTTCATTTGATTATTATTATTATTATTATTATGTTGTTCAAAGAACTTTTTATTTATATATGTATTTGTTAAATATAATACCTAATTGTAAGCATATTTCCAATACTTACTGGATCACACAAAACTGCAAGCGAAAACTGTTTGGGCCCCGTGATTAAGAGGTGCTTTCACTTCAGTTATAAAGCAAATCTTTCGAAGTACCATAAAATGGAGTGACTCGATACCAAATTTGTAAAAAAATTTATATATTTTTTAGGATGCCATAATAGAAATGAAGTACATTTTTTGGCAAAGACCTATAAAAGTATTATGCAATGCATCAACTCTCCATTTTTTGTTTGTTTTTTTTTTTTTTTGAAAAAGAAACCGAAAATTCAAAATTAATTTTTCAAGACACCCCAGTATGGGGTGACCCCTGCGCCCCCAGGAATGATTTTACTCCTGGCATAGATAATGGGTCCATCTTTTCCTTTATTTGCCTTAGTAGTTGACAAACTTTCTGGGTAGGCATAAACAACGGTTTGATGTTGTAACGTTGTATCATATCATTGCTTATATAGGGTGGAGACACTGATGCTGTTCTTCATCTTCTACGCGGTGTCCTATTTTTCTTTTAACAGCTTGTTCGATACTACTTTCTGAATAGCCATTCTTAAGTAATGCCTCGTTTAAATAGTTCGTGCCATTATAAAGTAATTCATCATTGCGTATTCTTTTTCCTGTGATGGGTGGAGACTGTGGCTTGAAAACTATAACAAAAATCCAAAAGAAAAAGTGAAAAAATCCCTTACCACAAAAATTAAAGATACAAATCTAAATACGTATTTCGGCAACTAAGTTGCCATCTTCAGTAGAAAACAAGTGAAGAGCAGTGTTAAACGTAGTGTTTTCGGCTAAGGTAAACCTTAGAAGATATGCTCTTCACCAAATCACTAGTGGAATAACACTGTAGATGTGGTGAAGAGCATATCTTCTAAGGTTTACCTTAGCCGAAAACACTACGTTTAACACTGCTCTTCACTTGTTTTCTACTGAAGATGGCAACTTAGTTGCCGAAATACGTATTTAGATTTGTATCTTTAATTTTTGTGGTAAGTGATTTTTTCACTTTTTCTTTTGGATTTTTGTTAGGTAACGTATTCTTTTTGCACGATTAATTAAGAAATGCGCAACGGTTTTTTTTTTTCGACTAATATGGTTCGAACTACTATGTAAATAGCGGTTTGTGTGCGTTGGCTTCCTATAAACGCTCGTTCTTAACGCTCCAAAACGTCTGAACATGCTCTAACATACCATTTTTTCCAATTCCATGGTAAATTTTATGTTCCTATGTACCTGGGTTAAATGTTCCAGGAAACGATTTAAACTTTCTGGAAAACTGTGCTTGAGGAGCCACGATGTCGGATTGCGTGTGAATGAATTGGATGACCATCATTACAATTTGGACAACTATATAGAGTGAACCAATAACTTGTCATTATAATTAGCGGTTTGTAATAAAAATTGAAAATAACTTCTAAATTATTGGGTTTTGGTATAGGACATTATTAATAAAAATTAAGAGCTATTGACGGATCATTCCAAAAATTTAATAATATACGGAGTGTTCCATTTGAAAAATTCAGTAAACGCTGTTTGACAATCGCTAAATTGGATGCATCGTAACAAATTCCCTGTATAATAAAATTAATGTTTAATCATTTTGTACGTTCAACACATCCCTTGGTTGCATACTTACTAAATAATTTTGTCTTAGCTAATCGTAATATTGTCGCATGGAATTAGTATGGTAAACCTTGTCATTACCATTTTTTTTTTTAATTTTCGTTAATAACTCAATAATGCGTCACTAAAAACAAAAAACCCAGGGATCGTTGAAAACACAATTTAAAGAAGATAAGAAAACACAAAAGATATACAGGGCGTTCCGTTTAAAATTTTTTTTAATGTTCCCCGCTTTAGAGCATCACCATGTATACTTCAAATTATTTTTAAAATGTGCGTTTTTGGTTACTGTGCCACTTTTCATACAATAAATTCCTTCAGTTTTATTTCTTAAAGACTATATTGGACTTTGATGCACTAATGAGCAACCCTGTATGTTGCGATCAAAGGTTTGATCGATGCGGGCAGCAAAAATATAGTTTGATTCGCCGACTGTAATTTGCGCTACGCACTGGTTGTTTTAAGTTCGAAGGACCATAAAAAAAAACAGTGTAGTTTTTTAGAATAATTTGTATATTTACTCTAACGGTACAGTAAACTACACTAAAACACTAAATAGATTCAAAACGACAAAAGAAAATAAAAATGAAATCGGCTCGAGTATGAATACCGCACTTGATTGCTGTTAGAATGGTACTGACTTTATGTAAAACTTCGGTTGGTATTTATAACATAATAAAGCCGAAATAATCTGGATAATGATTTCCAAATAAATTGCAAATTGTCGAAAATATCCAACTAATTACGGTATAGAAAAATAAAGGAATTAAACATATTGGGTTGATAATAGTGTTGTAAACTGAATTCCTAAAATTACATTTACTACAGAGATTACCTTGGTCGGGATTTCCTAATCCTCAAAGATGATGCCTGAGCTAAGTTATATTAAGAAGATATTAAAATTACAAATGATTAATGAACAATAGCGAATATATAAAACTAAAGAACTAGAGAATTAGGATATACAAATTGAACTTGAAAATCCTTACTAAATTAAGAACTTTCGATAATAATCAAAGACTGCTATAAACAATAAATGAAAGCCGCAAATAAATATTTAGAATTAAATATGAATATTAATAATGAATTGGTAAACTACCTAATAACCTATACAAACTAAATAATTACAATTTATGTTCTAAGAACCTTCTCCAACACTGTATATCCTTTGAAAATGTCAACCACAGAAGTTGGGGAAACGTCAGGTAATATTTTAAATTCAAATATTATCGAAAATACCACACGGCAGAATCAGATAACTAATGCAGTATTAACTGAAGGTTATAAGATTATAAGGGAACATATACAATAAAAAATGTAGGTTCACCCCTTTCAATGATCATTGTAAGCATTTATTAGACTATCCGGCTTATGCAGTAATTATTATAAAATCGCATGAATTCACTTCCACAGCATTAATCACATAGCTACAAGCGAATTTCTTCCCCTAACATTTATCAAGCAAGCACGTCAATGCTACTAAGCGTTACAGGCGCGAAAATTCTAGCGATCCAGCGCTGATTTACGTCCAGATATTCCCAACTTACGGCCGACTCCGTGTATATCCAACGATAATCTTAACGGCTTTCTCAGCAGTCCGCAGAAACGTTAATTACCCAGTTACAGGTATACGTGCACACATATAAATAAGTGGCTAAGTATGTGCCAGCAATTTATTTATCGCGAATTGCGACGTGGCATCGGAAAGGATGTGTTGAATAATACGAAGATATGTCGAGTTTACCCACTTCGTATAAGTCATACCTGCGCACAAAATACTCAACTCAAACGAAGAACGGAGAGAAAAGCGATAAAACGGGACGAACAGGTGTTTGACTCGCGTTTAATATTTAATACGCGCGTGTATGCGTGAGTACGTGGCAGTTCAGGCGATGCATCGTCTGCCTAAAACATCGCAGAGATGACGATTAGATTAATTTATCGCTCTATTAGAGAGATAATATTTTAATTTCGTTATCTTCAGCGCACATGTTCTGCGATAACTAGGCAATTGCATGTACCTAACACATCTTAGAAACCCTGTGATAAATCTTATAAAGCGGTTGTGTGAAATAAAAATTACTCGCTATTTAGAGAATACATTTTTCTAAACAGTACTTTAAATATAAAAAGTTATCACTAGAGCAGACCATTTTCCGTGCGCGCCATGTGCGCCGGTATGTGAGTGTAATTCGTAATATACTAGAATATGCGATAGAATAGGGACGCAACATGAGCTTGTTACCGATATAAGTGTAGAAGTAAAGACATTTATTCTATCAGAAATAATTAAATATACATTTGGTTTTCTGCTATTAAAGTAATATGTAATACAGTCATCCCCACATCGGCGCACATGGCGCGCAACGGAAAGTGGTCTGCTCTAGTTATCACCGTATAAGCTGCAGTGAAAACGGTTCTTATACGACACAGATTTGGTTTCATAATTTAGGTTTTTTTCCTGTGATGGGTGGAGACTGTGGCTTGAAAACTATAACAAAAATCCCAAAAGAAAGGTGAAAAAATCCCTTACCACAAAATTAGATAACAAATCTAAATACGTATTTCGGCAACTAAGTTGCCATCTTCAGTAGAAACAAGTGAAGAGCAGTGTTAAACATAGTGTTTTCGGCTAAGGTAAACCTTGGAAGATTACTTCCAGTGTTTTCGGCTAAGGTAAACCTTGGAAGATATCTTCCAGTGTTTTCGGCTAAGGTAAACCTTGGAAGATATCTTCCAAGGTTTACCTTAGCCGAAAACACTATGTTTAACACTGCTCTTCACTTGTTTCTACTGAAGATGGCAACTTAGTTGCCGAAATACGTATTTAGATTTGTTATCTAATTTTGTGGTAAGGGATTTTTTCACCTTTCTTTTGGGATTTTTGTTATAGGTTTTTTTATTGTGTTTGGTAAGTTGTTATATCTATTAATTGCGTCTGCTTCTGGAATTTTTTCATATTTTTTTTTGTTTTATCGTATTTATTTGTATATGTTTTTATTTCGAAGAATTCTTCTAAAGGAAGTTCTTCAGGTGTATAATTACAAATTACAAAGTATCCAATCAAATTGAAGTAAATTCAGAGTGATTTTGAATGATTGAGGATGCTTTAGATTTTCGGCGCTAGACTTCAGCGTAATTTACATGTTCAAAATGGCTACAGAGCTAGAACAGCAATCAGTTGTCAACATTGTGGGCGACTCGTTAGCACAGACATATTTTTCATTATAGGTTATTATATTTTTGCTACTTATTACTATTACTTCCATCATTTTTATTTGAAAGCAGTTCTTTTTAAAGCTAGTTGTTTATAAGGTGATATTATTCTTGTTCCGTATCGATGCACGTCTTTGGAAGTTCTTAACTTTGGGTTTGTTTTTATGAGTTCCTTTTTGATTTTGTATATCAGTAGTAGGTTTTTGAATTTTATTATTTGTTGTATGTTAATTTCTTCCGTCTTTCTGTATACTTCTGTCATTGGTGTCTTTCTCTCCATTTTATATATTAGTTTTAGTATTTTAGCAAGCGCGCTTTTACACTGATTTTGCCACATTTTTTTTTCATAGCTCTTAAATCACGTCACCGTCCAGAAATCTTTTGATTAATGACTTACTACTACTAAAAACCGAAAACTCAGTTTATTTTTACGTATATTACTGTAGCAACATTCAATATTAGCAAAATTTCTTAACTTTGTATAATTTAGGAAACATTTTTTACGCAGGAATAAAATAATTATCTACTGGACCTTAATATGCCCATTTTTTAAATGTATATTTAATTAACATCGCCATGAAGTAGATAAATACAACAACGAAATTCTAACAAAAAGAAAATGCTTTATATATTGAAGTAAACACAGAAAAAAAATTACAAGCAAAAACTATTTTGCTAATGCAATATTCATGAAGTCCAATTAATGTTACGCATACATTTACGAAGTACTTCAACTATACATACCCGTAAATATAAATACATAATTATTGTGGAAAGTATCTACTCTCCTCTGTGAGCGGTTGTTTAATTTGTTAAACGATTGTGGAGTGCTAGAAGAAGACTCTTATGTTTTTAACGATTTGATGTCAGCGTAGAAAAGATAACATGATACGCTCTGATTTTCTCGCAATATGAAACTTAATGCGGTAAAGATAAAAAAAAAAACATAATTGTTCTCATTCATTATGTAGGTATAGCTTTGAACAATAGAGGAGTTACACACCGCTTGATTTCCTGGTTAAAAACTTGAAATCGCGTCCTAAAACTGTTTCTGGCAACTAAGATCCAGCTAAGCCAAAAGTAAGGATTATTGGAAGAGTCTCCCGAGTGTATATGACGACTTTGCACTTGTTCAGAGGTGTTAATACTGACAAACAATGGAAGACAGTTTCAATTTATTTGCTACTCCAACAAAAAGTGATGTACTAAATGCTCCAATATACTTGCAAATGGAGTTGATCGAGCTTCAAGAAAACTCACTCCTAAAATCTAAATTTGAAGACGTGGAGTTGTGCGATTTCTACAAAGAATACCTCGAAGAAGACCATTTTCCGGAGCTTTCGCAAAACGATTGATTTGTGCGTTTGACAGTACTTATAAATGCGAACAGTTCTTTTCAATGATGAAAGTTAGTAAATCAAAACATCGTACAAGGCTGACTGACGATAATTTGGAAAATTCTTTACGTCTTTGTATCAGTGGAATTCATTCAAACATCGATGGATTAGTTTCCCAAATTCAAGCTCAAGTGTCTCATTGATTTTGTTGTCGCTATTTAACTTTCGTAGTTTGTAATAATTCCAAATGTCACGATTTAATTATAATGTTGTACCTATTTTTTTCGTTTAATTTTTTTATTTTAATAATTTGCATTATAGTAACATTGTCGTATTATTTCATGTCTGATATCTATCGCTAAAAATTATGAACACTACTATTAAAACACTACTTTAAAATGCACGACTTTTAAATGCGGCCCGCGAACGTATTTGCACGCTAAAGTTTGGCCCACAACATGTCGAAGGTTGCCCATACTTGATATATACCATTGCTTTCTAAGGGGTCTCGATTATTGCCAGGGGTGGCGGGTTCAAATCTTGCTCTGGTCAACTAAGCCAGCATCAAATTGCTTAGACTGTATCTACTCCAATAATAAAAAAAATGCATGTAGATATATTAACATTACACGAACCTCTATACATAAAAGATAATCCTATTATATCACCATAAATTTAATACAATTTATTCATGTATTCATAAATCAAGAAATAAAATATCTAATTATCCCTGGCGGAAATAATTATTTATTAGCACAACGATAAATTGCAGGCATCAATGTATTCAGCAACAATGTATCAGTACGCCTAGCACACTTTACAGAACGTACGCGCATGAAACGGACAAATTAACGTTGGCATTTGTTATGACCGCCTTGCTAATTACACCTATAACCCTAACCAAACAAAAGAAGCTGCTCGCTAAAACAATAAAAAATGAAACAATTGCCACTATATATAAGTGACTAAGCCCGCATAATATAGGATCTTTCTAGACGACATTTGCAACAAATGCCATTCCGATACCATACATATAATAGTGACAGTTTTAGAGCGGTTAATTGCATTGAAATGTGTGTAGTTCGTACGGACAAACAACAAGAAATTTATGGTGAATGCTTCCAACGAGGTTTCCATATGCTAGACAGCGATGAAATAATATGCGTATCGAATGCAGGTGAAGATCATATAAGTGGAAAGGCAGAAAAAGGTGTATTTATTGTGTTCAAGCAACTATTGCATGTGTGCAAGATAATTTTATAGATTATCTGCCAATATGGGAGGAAATAGGACGGTTGTAATCGATGTTGAGCATATACCGGTTGTTTAATCGTCAATTAGTTTTGTGTAAGGATGCAGTTTGTTCGATAACTATAATAAGTTGGCATTGTTATTAATTTGTTTATTTTGTGCTTTTCTCCGATATTGCAATTCCAATAATAAAACTAATAGGTATAGTCTGTCCATCGGTATAACGATTGGACTTTTAATGATTATTGGGGATTATACACTACCTGGTGCCGCAGGTACCGAGAGATTATGTAAATGAGGTAATGGGCCGTATTAGGAGAAATTTTCTTAAGTAGAGAAGGAATTATGAAATTTATAATTACCATTTTCAATTTAAACTTTATTATTTTAAAGTAAACAATTCAAATTGAAGACAAGATAATTATTTGTATATTAAATTTGTGATAATCTGTCACTGCATTTTAACAGTTTATCAGCCTGTATGTAGTAATCTTTCTGAATACGTCGCTGTAAACTACCCGCGCTCGAGAAGTATTATAGCGGTTGGGTAGCATTTATTTTCTGAAAATTGGGTACTAATAAATAAGTCAAATCGTTATATCTATGGACAGACTATACTACACTTTGGTGTTTAGCAATTTTAGCATAATATGAAAATCCTCAAATAAAATAATCGTTTACATTACATTGATGTTAGTAAATTACTTCTGCGGTCATTCTAAATATTTATATTAACGAACTTACGAGAAAACTAATAATGGATTTTGAAAATTTGAACATTGAAAACAACACCAAACAAAATAAATTTGATCAAGTGTTTGTTTTAAATTTTAACGGATGGTTGCAAGATTATAAGAAAATATCTTTTTGTAGATATACATATATTATTTTCAATTCAATAATTCCTTCTATAGACAGACTTTTGGTTGCGCTATGGGAGCTCCAATTTCAAATGTTATTGCACGTTTTAGAAGATCTAGAAACTGTTTTAAACAAACTTAATTTCACACCAACCTTTTATAAAATATATGTGGATGACTGCATTGTTTGTTTACCCCTCGAATAAAGCACAATACACCCTTGATTAGTTTAATGAATACCGCGCTAAAATTCAGTTTACAATAGAATATGAAAATAACAATCGAATTAATTTCTTAGATTTAACTCTATTTCGTACCACTAACAAAATTCATACAAAACTTCACTTCAAGCCCATATCTTCCGGTAGATATATCAATTTTAACTCTTGTCAACCACTATCGATTAAAAAATTTGCCATTACTTCCTTGAGAGTATTTTTAAACATAGGTTACACAAAAAAACAACACTACACCTAACAACAATACTAAGAATGATGAAAATCTAAAATATGTTCCCATTCCGTATGTGAAAACCTTGTCAGAGAAGCTGAACAATATTTTATTACCACATAAATTAAAAATAGCACGCAAAAATCACAATAATTTGAACCGTTATTTTTCTAAACTAAAAGATAAAGTCCTACTCACAAAACAAACACATATAGTTTACAAGATACCCTGCAATGATTGTGAAGGGGATTAAACAGCCATAAATTTTCCAACAACAGTACTGCTTTAAAAAAACATGCAATCAACACAAAACACACATTCAATTTTAACAATACTTCCGTTTTAACCTAAGAAAAAAACCACAGAATCAGAAATATGCTAGAACTAATACACATAAAACAGAATAATGATGCAATAAACGATAGGGTGGAAATTGAAAATTTGTCAACTATTTATCACGCTATTCTGTAACTACTTTTGACATGAACCTGGTATACGTTCTGCGATCTCATAGATTGTTTTGCTCCAAGGAACAGATTTGTAAATCACAAAAACTTGTTTATCTGTATATGTTGAACCATGTTATCCTATAATGTTAAATGTCATTCTCAGTTTTAAATACACAGTTGCACGGTCAACAATATGTTACTATTTGGAATCCACCTATCACCTATGTGGTGCAAGATTTATCAGGAGAATAAGCTCTCTATTTTTTTTTTTTTAATTTGGTCATTAGATGGCAGTACTGTCACTTTGCCGTGAACAGAAACCGTAGAAATTTACTATATAAATAATCAAGAAAACAGTGGCAAGTAGAAATACATTAGTCGTTTGTTGAACGTATTTTTGTTGGATCGTTGTTTAAGAAATGTTTTTATTTTTAAGTTATGTTGATTTTGATATACTGTTGATTACTTTTCGTGAGGGTTACGAGGTTGAATAAAATAAAATCACTAAAATAATTTAAAACTAAAACATCATACTATTTACGATTTTATAATTTACTATCATGTAATGATTTTGCCCAATAAGGATCTAAAGAGAAACTTGCTTGTATGTGCGATCCTAATTCCTGCAATTTATTAGAATAACTTTCTATCTTAAATATATTATATTATAATTAAAATTATTATTATTGGTTTGATAGAATTTACAAATTGGCGAAATCACAATGACAACTACAAGTCGAGCTGCGACAGATATTTATGTATTTTCTTTAAATGTTAGAGAAAATATTCGAAATCTCGAATTCCACTGTGCAAATTTGCATTTGAAATGACATCAATTTGGCGAGAAATGTTTGAATGTTATTGGAATTTGTTGTTTGTTTATGTTGAATTTGTTGTAGTACATTACCCTATAAACATACAAAATAAATATATTTAAGTCTTGTGGTATGATATAAAATCTTGCGAACCGCAAAATTTTTTGTGTCTTCGCTATGGAATGTGGGTAGTATTACTCCTCCAGTATTAATCGTGCACCACAATCATTCCTGAATCATATCTGAATCTGCTCCTGATATGAAAATGTTTCTTACAGATGATGATAATCTATTGTTGTGTTTAAGATTAAAAAAAAAAAAAAAACTAGTAACTCTTCTTCCTCGCTAACCGTAAAAACCACTTTGTAACCTTGACGTACGGCTGCCAAAAATCGACAGCACCATCAATTAAACGATTAGCCGGAACGGGGAACGAAATTCCACGTTCGCACCGCACATGTCACGTCACGTTTCAGAGAGTCAGTCGGCCAGCACTTGTCATAACAACGTAACACCTTCGAATATTAATACGTCTTTTTTTTCGCGCGCCCCAGCTTCAAAACCGCCTCGAGAGCTGTAATTTTTACACCTCCAAACACGCAAGCGGTCTCCTATGAGCGTCTTTCGGCTAGCGACGAACCGCAAACTTGGACAGCTCGTACGGAAACCGTAATGATAGGTTGTCCGATGCGAGCCGGAGTAATTTGGACGTTTTAACGCCCGTGTGCTATCGATAGTGTGCTGGAGGAAGGAGACGAGTCGGAGAAGGCGATGCAAATGCGATCTAATTTACATCGGCACGAAGCAGCATCATCGGTTGCTGCTACAAGCCGTTTTCTATAGAAGAGTTTTGGGTTGTTACGTTTTAAAATTGCGGAAATTTAACGTAAAGTGGCATACAAAAAATATTTCATTAAGGGAAACCGTTTAACATTAAGGTTACTACCCAGGTATACGTTTTTTCTTTTACGTATTTTCTCCTTTGTGTTGAAGCCAAATGCTGACAATTTGAATGCCAATTCCAGCAAATTAGTATAAAATTCGTGACGATAGATGGTATAGCCGTCCTTCCTAAAAAGTTTTTGAAATTTCTCTGAAGACAAGGCTTTTATCATTCTTGGAAAGCCAGGAAATATTAAGTAAAAACTAGTACGGCTATCGACTCTTAGAGGAAGTCATTGAGATTACAATCTACTGTTTGAGGAGATGTACTTTTATGGAATTTAAGTAAATTCACAAAAGTTGCTAACGTAGTACCTCATATACAAGAAAGGGTGTAAATTACCCTCTATGGTGGCAACAGATCGAAATATACCAAACTGCACATAGGAGTGCCGCAAGGATTAGTACTTGGACCCCTTCTGTTCTTAATATATATTAAAGACATACCTGACTATGTGCGTGGAATGCGATAAAATATGTCCATTTGCAGACCACACGTTACTTTTGTCCAGAGGTAAGGCGAGAGAAATTGCACAAAGCAAGGCGAAGATAGTAAATATATTATAATATATATTGTATATAATCCTTTGAACTAACTAACTCTTTAAAAGGCCTAATATCACTTAGATATTCTTTCGTCATTTATATTTTAAAAACGTAATAACGTAGGTGAAAAAATATTAGTTAGTAGATAGGTTCATATAATTTATACAAAAACAAAATACTTTTCTTATCGACAAAGAAAAATTTTAATTTCACCAAACAACGAACAGAATAAAGGTGATTCTTTTTTTCACTTGTAAAACTGTTTGGATTATGTTTTCTATGCAGCCATGAATTTATTTAATATTATTTATTCATAAAATTTACAAGGCAAATCAATTTTATAACATAAATGGTAAAAATGACAAGGTAAGAAATAAAAATAGCAAAATAAGGAACAATTAACAAACAAAATAAAAAGCCAAAACAATACATTGAAAATTAATGAATAAAAAAAAATACTTAAGCAACATAACCGATAGATTCTAAAATTTCAGAAATACACGCTTATGTTTTCCATGGCCTACTGGATGATCGTTTCTAAATTAAGAATGCAAATAATTAGTTCTTTTATATTTTATTTGATAACTATATATTTTTTAAAAGAGAAAAACACTTTCTCTAACTGTGCCGTTGCCTACTACAATTTATATTAAAAAATTAACTTTATGCTGCAGACCAAACACAACATATCAACAACAATCTGATTTAACAATTCGATTCTACTCATAAAAGTGCTTTAATAATGTTAAAACGACTTTCTCGTATCGTTAAAGACAAGCGAGTTATTAGGCATTCTATAAAACTTGAAAAACTAAATTTTTTGCGATAACTCAAAAACAAAAGAATATAACTAATTTTCGTGATTGACTTTCGAAGAAAGAAATCGAGACTTGGCCAGTCATTTCTTCCTATCCCTTATAGTTATCGAGACGTCCTATTCCGACCAGCAATTTGGACCACCTCGTATACCACAATTTATACAAATAAAAAATCATTTGTCCATTATATCATATTATTTATAGGTTTACGGGTGTTCGAGAAAGACCTCGCGGCATATAACACCTTAAATATACCGCGTTTTTACCTAATTATATCCGGATTACTGATGGTGCACTTTACAGTGCACCGAACACGCTGGCATTCAATAAAATGCCCGCTCTTTGCGCTTCAGAAGGAGTGCCCGATGCGTTTCTATGAAATTACGATTTCAATAATGTTCGCTAATGCATACTTCGGCCTCACGTTAAGCCTCTACTTGAAAATAACAAGCTCCGTTGCACCTACACATGGCGTGCGTTAACTTGTAGCGTATATACTTGTACTTACATCAAGGTTAATGGGAACTGCATTAAATATCGCGCAAGATATCCATCTATTAATCCGTAGAATTGCACGATATAAATTGATAGCAGTTACGCCTTGCCATTTCTATAAGAATTTAGGATACACACAAATACTTATTTTACATGAATAACAAAAAAAAATACTTTTATTAATTACTTCTAACCCTTGTTAGATTTCTTGTCTGCGGCAGCCACTTCCGGATTACTAACTAATTAAAAAGAAGGCGTAGATGCGGTTCCGTTGCATAAATTAATATAACGTCAGCTTCATTTTCTTGCACCGCAGCCCTGGTAGACTCTACAGCTTAACCTGTGCTGCCACTAATGTAATTAAAACGATGAGTTGTTCATTTGAAATCAGATAAACGTCCCTACGTATTCTTGAGAGGTTATTAAAACAGTTAATTTTCTCAGACTGGCGGCATCTGGTGCTCAAAATCCATTTGATGCCCAGCAACGATTCTTTTAAATTAAAAAAATAGTGAACGATGTGATTATTCAACGAAATGTTATAGCTAATCTACATTTTACAAGTATGCTTAAATTTTTTTTTTCTATTACTGCATACGAAACATTTATCATTGTTTTCGGATTGAATATTGTTTCTAACTCGTACCCATTGACTATCTGGTTCACTGTCGCGTCGTCTTGATTACTAATTTACCAAATTACCTCTTTTGTATAATACTACTGGGTAAACAATTATTTTGTACTGCATACTATAATTATTTAAATAAATTAATCACTATTACAGAAGAAAAGGCAGTATGATAAATACAGGGTAATATGTACTGAAATATTCCAATACCAATTCATATCTGCATATTTCAGGGTAATCTAAAACTGTGAAAAACACATTGTGTAGGTATATTGATATTTAATAAGCTATAAGCAGATTGCGCTACGATTTTGACAAACCGTACACGTATGGAATTAAACCCTCTCTTGAAAAAGGCTTTTCAAGCATTAATTCTTGAGAAATATAACATTACCAAGCAATTCCCGCTTGTAAATTGAGCTATTGCTTATTATATTACCGCATATCTTAAGCTGATGGCCTCCGCAACACGATTTCAACAACGTTGAATTTTTAAGCGTGTAAGAATTTCTTTCATGGATGCCGTTAGTTATCGCGATGCATGTAAATAAAGGTAGCATAATGTACAACACTTGTGTGCTTAGCTTAACAAGTGCGCAATGCCTTGACGTAAGTAAGTTCATGTATGTAGCCCTACTACCGTGTTTTATCGTGAAATTAAGATCTAATATATATGCTAATTTAAAGCTGGTAGTAATTCCTTTTCTTTTATACACACATATAATGTATACCACCATGATATCACAGAAATGTTCACCTTTGTAAATAGTAATGGGTATATACAGTGTGATAGTCACTTATGCAATAAAGTAGATAATCTTTTTTATATTGAATATCCTGTATATTTTTTTATTTTGAGAGTCTCCTAAATGAACTGGTTTCAACGACCTATTACACTTATGACCTAAGTGGTTGATTACATTAAATACAGGCATTAAGGCTATGAGATTATGAAAAACATTTATTAAAATTACTATTACAGTTTAACGTATTAAATGCTCGAAATGTTCTCAATTTACTTATTGGAAATAACCTAATCTATAGTAAAACTCTTCTCTAACTTTTTTTAAAATTTGAGGTGAAATATTCTTTATCTCTGTCATCAATGTTGTCTGGCTTTGTTGCATACACCTTACACAGGGAGAAAAATGTAGGAAATTTTACTACAATAGTACATATAGGGACAAGTACAATTTGCAGCAATGTTTACCAACAAATTGTAGCACTAAATTTGTAGTATTAATTCTTACAATTTGTATAAAAAATAAGAATGAACAGCTAGTTTTCTTTCAACAAAATTTAGAATTAAAATGGGATTTCTTATTGGAACGACTTTTATATTACTTACTAATTTCATGAGAAATTCAGTTAGTTCAGGTAGATATAACAAAGACAACGCAACAATAACTCACAATAAGTGTGATATATAAACAAAACACTAAAATAATTAGCATACCTATAATGCATAACTTCATTATCACAAGCATGAGTAGAAAATTTACTACAGTCTGAAAGGTATCTGTAAGAAACATTCAAATACAATTATGGAAGAAAATATTCCGAACAATAAATTTGATTTATTTACCAAGGAAAACATAAATTATTTTAAAACTAAACACATTTCTATCCATGGAGAAAAATAGATGGGTAGATACTTAAATTAATAAATTGTGTATAGTGTAGTATAAATTGTAGTAAATATTACTTACCATGTTTATTCTATTAACTAAATTTTTACGGTAAATTTACGTTATTGTTATGTTTACGATACTTATTACATTGGTAGAAGAGATATAATCGTATCATTTGGTTAATCCTGCCGTTCACTGCAGTAATGCCTTGCGCATCGCTTCACACATGCGCATACATTGTCTCGTTTCTTCATATTACGCTGATTCACCAGCACAGCAGCGGTAAGGGTCTGTTCTACGACTGGGTGTAGCGAAAAAGGATGATTCGTATTCTTTTGCGTTATATTTGAATGATTTTTATCTTTAAACACGGCTTGAAATGATCACCGAACAATTACAGGCTAACTTTGTGCTATTTTAACAATTATTATATTTTATTTTTCATTTTTGAAAATGCTGTCGAAAAAATTATAAAGGAATATTATTTATCAGTATTTGTATTTCCATTGTTTTTTTACTGTGGATATTGTTTGGCTTAAATTAAACAATAATCACTTTGCCATCTACAACGAAGTAATTGGATACTTTACTAATCGCTACAATTATGCTATTTAAGCAAAAAAAAATTAACCGATCATATTGTTGAATTGTTTCACCAACGTTTACTATCTCCGCAATTATTGTTTAATTATTATTAGCGTACTGTTACTTAACGACACGAAAAGGTATATATCTGGGTACCTTTTCTCCCATCAAAGGCGTATACACCAGCCACCTATTTCGCTTTCCTATACTAACTCTAATACTGCCTAACAATAACCAACTAATTCTTTGTCTCTCTTTCTCCGTTTCTAGGCGTATGTTTCCGACATTGAGGGTATCGTTCACGGGCATCAGACCGGAACAGCGATACGCTGTCCTATTAGACATAGTCCCCGTAGACAATAAGAGATACCGCTACGCTTATCACCGGTCTTCATGGTTGGTCGCGGGCAAAGCCGATCCGCCCGCCCCCTGTCGGATGTACGCTCACCCGGACTCGCCATTTTCCGGTGAACAATTGAGGAAGCAAGTGGTGTCTTTCGAGAAAGTCAAACTGACCAACAACGAGATGGACAAGAATGGACAGGTAAAGATATAGCTTTATGAAAATATCTGTTATCACGTAGTGATGGTCACCTACCTTTGGGTAACTTACTAATAGAAATGGTTGACGCGAGATGTCCATAGTTTCTGAAAGAATTTGTTTGTTCAAATCAGGTCACTAGATGCTCAACCCGATAAGACCACAGAAAGAAAAATTGGGATGGAGTAAAGACACTGATTAAATATTTGTTTAAATGCATTAAGTAGTCATTTGCTGTACCAAAGGTTTTTCTAATTTTGCAAAAGAATAGAAATGATTGGGAAAATGTCTGGTATTACACCAAAAATCTAGTACTATTAAAATTAGAAACAAAGGTTAGTCAAAACCAAAAAATCTGGTTCCCCTTAAATGTATGGTTTTGCACAGAACATGAAAGGACTTGTCGGTTTTTTAAGTTGGGATTTTAAATTCGAACCTACACGTTTTTTTTTTCCAAATTTGGTATCTAAAGTGTTGGCTTTGCATTCCAAACATTTTGACATACATAATTAATTTTTGAAAAAATTGTGACTTGTCCGATTTTGGGCCTTCTAGGCGCCTGAAATATTAATTGTGGTGAATTTAAAAAAGTAAACAATTCAAATTGAAGACAAGATAATTATTTGTATATTAAATTTGTGATAATCTGTCACTGCATTTTAACAGTTTATCAGCCTGTATGTAGTAATCTTTCTGAATACGTCGCTGTAAACCACCCGTGCTCGAAAAGTATTATAGCGGTTGGGTAGCATTTATTTTCTGAAAATTGGGTGCTAATAAATAAGTCAAATCGTTATATCTATGGACAGACTATACCTAAGGAATATACATATTTGGAAGGTAGTTTGGATTATGTTAGATGGTTCTAGAAATCGTTGGCATACCCACATCACATGTTTACAATAGAATGTCGCGTCCTTTTTTTCTTTTTAATAGTAGTGTAAGTTTTATTCGATTAGAGTGAATCTGGGGTGATTATGCGAATAATAAAGTTATCTATAACATTTATTCATTGTTAATATTGTTTCTATAACAATCGTCTTCCGAAGAAATCTTCTTATTGTATATATTTATATATATATAATTTACTATTTATTAATAATAAATAGAATTTGGGTTTACTTTATTCTTTATTTTTTGTTAAATGACGTTTCGGATTTGGTTAAATACATCATCAGACCTATAAGATATGCATAGCTATTTGAAAAGTATAAAAATTAACCATAAACTACTTACATCGGCTTAAAATATTTTAAACATTAACACAAGGTTTTTTTAAAAAAAAAAAACGGTTTTTTTTTTTAATTTTACACACTTTGTCATCAAAACAAACGGTTATTCCATTTGCTTGCTGACAAGTTATGCAATACTTCGCTATTTTGTAAATAAATAAGTGACATATGGACGCAATATCAGCTGTTGTAAAGCAATATTTAATTGCATAACTTTTTAATGATCTTGCCTTTTTTTCTCTTTTTTTATTATTAAAAAAAAATAGACTATTCCTATAACTATCTCTAGTCTGCATATAATATAAAAAAAAATCATAACGCCTATTTAATTAACAAAACGTGAGGGAGTAAGTTATACCAAAACAAAACATCATAAACACTCATTAATTTTCCTTAAAGTGCCGAATTCCCAAAAACAGGAACCCACACCTCCAAGATTATCTCGGCAATAAACGCATTAAGAGTAATTTACTGCAGCGCAAAGGACCACCAGGACCTACCATCTAAGCCGTCCGGGTAGCTCTAATGATTTTTCTATATCGTGCCCTACTCTGAAGAAAAAGCGACACGAAGGTGCCGGAAACTGGAGACCACCCACGCGCTCTGCTTTACGCCACAGGAATTGACAAATGGCAACAGATACATTTGTCAGGCTAAAAGCACGCAGCACTGTCGCACTGTTGTGTCGTCTCGCAAATAATGCGCTTCTTTATGCCCTCCTCAGGGATAAGTTACGGCCTTGTGGGTAATTGACCAATCAGGATCTGTAAAGGAAAACAAATGACACAGCGGTTGCAGGCAGGTGGAATCCACGCGAATGAGATTTGCGAATATTAAAGTTATTGTGAGCGTTATTTTGTCTTGGTTTAGGTTTGTTTCATGGCGTATATTCCTCCTTATAAAAGCCACACTTTAGTTAAGCAGGTATGGTGACTATTTTGTAAATGACCGAACTAAATATTTTAAAACAAAGTTTGTTTAATTTTACCAACAGATTGCGACGGCACAACAACAAAGTGAATAAAGTAAAATGACAAGCAGGTCGTTCGTTAATAAGTTCAAACATTGCAAATCAATCTGCAGGTGTTGTTTTAGTCAAAATTAATGAAACGCGTTTGCTCATAGAATCTAAGTCTAGTTTGAAATAAGTCCACGCAAAATCTACATTATATTAGGACTATATTCTTTTCATAGCTGAAATAACAAAAACGCTAAGTAGCAGCAAAAAAATATTGAAATGCCAAATATGTACGTTCAGAAAACAATAGAAGTAAACGCATTCAGAAGGTAAATAATAAACAATAGGTTCAAGAATGTGCTCTAAATTAAATTGGTAAATATTCGACTTAAATTCACCATTACAGTTCTATAACTCATAAACAAATTAGTTTAGATAATAATGAAACGTTACAGTGGGAAATGATTTGGCATTTTTCCATTTATTAGTAACAACAGATGAATCAAATACAAATAGGAAATGATGTTAAAAATGAGTATTGGGGACTTGTCTTTAGATAATAGCGCTATTGTTTTAGTGAAGATCTTTCTTAGATAACACCTTTCTGCTTTAACACAGCTATTGTTCTCTAAATAAACGTTTCGAACATACTACCCATGTTTTACTAATAGCTAAATGGAAGATAATTTGTATTTTGTGTACAATACGAGCCGTACAAATATCAACAGGTAACAATAGTAAGATATTATTGTTTCTGAAATACGGACGTTTGTTTACAACTGGCCATAATTTTTTCAATTACCACAAAACAGCTTATTGGCTTATCGTCGCCCCTAAATTGGCACTAAAGTGATTTATGTTTAACGTAGAGAGTATTAGGCATTGTTTGATGTAATCATTACAGATTTATAAATATCTAGTGGGAAAGATAGCTTGGTTGTATTATAGCAAGGTTCCACCGTTTTAAATCGGTGAAAAGAAAACACTATTATGTAGATAATTTGCGTTTGAATTGCCTCAAAAACATAGAATTTCAAACTTGCTTTTATATCGCAAACAATCTTGCTTATGAGTCGTAATTTCGCGGCGCCATCTATGTTTCCTTATTGTAAACGTTATAAATCTCTTACGCGATAGAGGCGGCATTAACTAAATATTTAGCTATATCAATTTTAATGTGTTGTCTTTGGTTGTGATATTTTCTTTTTAATTTCAATATTCGTACATAACTACATGGTACATGTAGGAAAAGCCTGATGATTTCCCAATAACATCTTACTTTCATTTTGACAGCTTGAGAAAAGTTGACGCATTCGTCACATTGCTACTAGAAATAAATGTGTTATATATACACTATATATGGGATTTTTTTTCATTATTAAAATATGGTAAAATCCTTTTTGGGGGACGGATTTAACATGTTTAAGAACCCCAGAATTTATTTTGACACCCGTCACGTGACCACTGGTATGGCGGAAAATTTACAAATGTGCAACGAATTGCTATTGTTCTTTATATTTATTGCCAATATTTCGCACCTAACTTGATGCTTCATCAGGGCTTAACTACAATTTTTATTATTAAAATTTAATTAATAAGTATGTTAAATGTATTACTTACAATTTGAACAAAAATGTGAAGAAATCTCTACCCTAAGAATCTCGAATATAATGTTGAAATTTTGTATTATAATTGATTTAATATAAACTTATGAATATGTAGTTTAAATTTACGAAGTAAAATTTTTAAATTTAAAACGTCGAAAACATAAAATTATTAAATGAGAACACATTAAAAAAGTTGTCACATTACAAAAACGGAGAAGAATATGTTTTACATCTGCACGGAACAAATAACAAACGTTAAGTGAGTGAAGTTTTGGATTTAAGTAAAACCCGGTTAAATAGTTGACTGTGTACAGTCTTGAAGTAAATGTAATTTATGATAGGGAGTATTAAATTGAATTTGTGAATAAAATGTTAATTGAATGTATACCGGATTATTAAATTAAAGTAAAGAATGATTGTTTAAGCTATTTTTTGTTTGTTTAAAGTTAATAAGAAGCAGTAAATAATGTGTAAGTTGTCTGTGTCTGACTTAAAGTTCACGTTTTTTTTTTTTTCAATTCTTAATTTGAACCAACTCTAAAAATTCCCTTGCTCTCTTGTCTCTATTAAATTATAATATTTTGGTGTTGTTAAAATCTGGGGTGTGTTTATTAACTGTCACGTGTGGGGTGAAGGCACATCTATTTTTTTTTTTTTCGTTTTTATGTCAGAAAAATGTATAGCCAATCTAGTACGTATATAGCCACGTACTAGTCTGACCAATGTATTTAAGATCACAGTTTTTGCATGGAATACTATAAATTAAATTAGATTGGAACATTTTGTTGGTTTTGTCTTTTATGTTTGTGAACATTTCTTTTACTGTTTTTAAATTATAATAAGCTAACTTAAAATCATAATTGAAAATTGTAGATCTTTTAGGAGTAAGTTCAGGTATGAAAGGAAATCTGAAATATTTAATCTGTGTGACCGTTTCATTGTTAAAGTTATGATTGGAGCTGGTAAAATTGATATGATTTTTATTAGCAGAAATATTGAAAAATATTCTACGTAATAAAGAACCATTATTTTTAAAGAGTTTGATTAAAATTTGATAGTTTTTTTTTTTTAATGAGGGGTGAGCAATTTTAGATATTCTATTTTTCATGACTATTGTATTAATTTTCGGTTTAATAGGGTGATTGGAGTGAAAATTTAGAAAACGGCCAGAATTTGATGGTTTGGTATACCAATCAATCATAATCCTATTGTCCTGAGTTCTAATAGCGTTCGTGTCTAAAAACGGAACGGTAAAAACGGAACAGTCAAAAGCAATTTTTATAGAGGCTAAATTTTTCGTTTTTGGTGGTGTAACTTCCTTCAAAGATTTTAACGAATTTTAATTTCTTAGAAATATCTCGTAAAGTCAATAAATAAAAGCTGGTACCCCATGTGCCCCATATTTCTTATAAATTATTTATTTTATATATTAAATACAAGGTCGCTTTTATTTACAAAGCGTTGCCCCCAACAATATATTTTTTTCCAAAATAATTTACGTCATCCTAAGAACCATCCTATATTTTTTCTTTTTGATAAATAAGCAAAAATACCAAATGTGGAAAGGCTATGACGTATTGGATTGCCCGTTATTTCTTTTTTTTTAATAATTTATTTGATCCTAGAGACTATTTGATGTACTTCAAATGATTTTTTAAAAACAGAATATTATGTTTCGATATTTCAAAAAAAAAAAAGAATAATAATAAATAAACTGCAAATCTTTGGGAAAATACTAGTTTATTCTTGTATGACAGTTCCATTGAAATTTGAATTTGCCCGTTCTTTTTGAGAAGTACAGTCCACACCTTCCATTGCCATAGTTTGCTAGTTCTATCTTTTTTTAATTATTTCTTCATTCTTAATCTACGAAGCTTACGAAGTCTTCAATGCACAATAAACCTCTTCCATTCCTCCTGCTAATGTGATGATTCTTACAACAGATCACAAATGTCTCTGGTATGGAAATTTTGGAAGGAACGGAAGCACTAGAGGAATTTTTGTTTAGATTAAATCATTCTATTTTTTTTTTACTTTTTTTTTCGAAACTAGATTAAAAATAGTAAAAATCTTTTAAATTATCGACGATGCCGTAGACTATGCTTATAGTAGCGTTATTTCTTGTTCTTCTTGGTATTTCATCACTCCCGATTGTAAGAAAAGAATATCATTTGCTTATTGTAATTTAAAATGCAGCCCAGAGTAAATGCTGAAACATAGAAATAACAAAGCATCAATCAATGACGTTGACAGCTAGATTACGCTTGGAATAACCGACTTGCTTATTTATAAGATCATTTGGGATTGATGTAAAAGAAACACTAGAATAGGGTGTTTAGTATCTGTAAAATATATACATACATTGTATAAGACATCAGTAATGACCTAATGTTTCGCCGAAATACCGGGAATTATTCAATTGTAAACCAAGAATTTTCGGAATGAATACTGATTTCCTAACTTGCAGCAATGTGGTCGAATTGAAAAGAAAAAGAGAAAAAATGAGGCGTTCGATATATCTGAACACTGCAGAATAATACAACATTCCTGAAAAAGGAAAAAGTACGTTTTGCGCTTAACGCCCATAAGGTACAAAATTAATTCTCGGACTCACCGTAAACTATATTCAAGAAGGCACTGACAACCCAAAAAGAAAACCTAACCACACAAAACTATATAAACAAGACTCGTAAAAAGTTAGCTTCCAGTATAATCTGGCTTATTTATTTGAGGGTTATTCAAATTCGATGAATAGGAGCCGGTCAGGCCGCCTGCAAATGAGCCAGGTATATCGCCGCATAAGTACCCATAAGGAGAGAGGTTAAAAATACGAGACAGAGGATAAAATAAAAAGTATTACCAGAGAGGGACAGACTTACCCGTATATTAGACAATTGTCCCGCATTTACTACGTGTTTGAATGAACGTGGCGCTGGGATAGGTTCCAAAACAAACAACTATTATGTTATAGATATGCGTATAGGTTTCCTTCTTTTTTTCTTATTTATTGTTATGGTTCTTTTCTCGCCTGTTCCGTACGGATTTGGCCTTTGTGTCGGGAGTAAAGGATTCTGACTTCTCCGGGCGAACAATGAGAGACCGGAGCATCGCCTACTAAATCGTCTGTGTTTGGAGATAGTCGAGAGTCGTTAGCATTAAATTTGTGGCTTTGGATGTTCGTAGGTAGTCTGTTGAAACGGTAAGACGTAAACACTCTATACAAAGTTAACTTTGATGAAATGAATGTGTAAATGGAATAATTGCTTTGGGGGAATGCAAGCAGAAGAGGTAAGGACAATACTAGATGACTTGAGTTATAAATAGCGCACTTTTCTTTTACTATCTAATCAGATATCAATAAGTAATTTATTCCTACTGTTTGTATAGAGAGGGTGTAAGAATAGGAACGCCTTGGGCTCTGGTAGTCAAATGGTAGCAATTTCTAAAAAGTTGTATATTGGGGTAGATATAATTTAAAATAATATGCAATACACGGGGCGTTCCAAAACTCAGCAACGTATCAAAGTTATGTTTTTCTTAATGGAACACTTTATATCTTATGGCATCTTTGAATTTTACATTGGAAACTATACCAATTTCATTTAAGGCTCATTAGACCTAATTTTTATAGTTTATGAGATACACTCCGCCAAAAAAGTATCGCATAAACTAAAAAAGGGCATTTATGAACCAAGATATTTTTATACGTTCACAAAAAGTTTGCCTCGTGTATGTGAACTATAAAAACACTAACAAAATAATGGAACTTAGCGTTTTTACTTTTTTTTTCTAAAAGAACACATTTACAAAAATGCATATGTGTAAGGTTTGTTCAGTTCTTTATTGAAAGTCTTCCTATACGGACAAATTTTAAAGTGCGAAGTCAGAGATCTGTACCAACGCTTTTAAAACTAAAATGAGCAATTTAACTTCAGAACAAGTGGCTGCTATAGTTGCTTTAATCGAAGATGGACGATCTC
This sequence comes from Cetonia aurata, assembly GCA_949128085.1. Taxonomy (NCBI): domain Eukaryota; kingdom Metazoa; phylum Arthropoda; class Insecta; order Coleoptera; family Scarabaeidae; genus Cetonia; species Cetonia aurata. The sequence continues at coordinate 61,925,368 of OX421884.1, read as the reverse complement.
AAGCATACGTTGCTAATTTGATGAACATCAATCAGTCAAGTGTTTCTAGAGCGGTAGCCAGATATAGGGAAACAGGCATTTACAGTAGAAGACCTGTACCAGGTCGTCCAAGATGTTCTACTCGCCAAGATGACCGCTATTTACTACTACAAGCATTACGTCGAAGACATGTAACTGCGAGACAATTGCAGAACGACTTGGCTAGAGTCAGAAATACTCGTGTGAGTACTCAAACTATTCGGAATAGGTTACGACAGAGTGGATTAAGAGCTAGAGTAGCTGTAACAGCCCCTCGTCTCACTAGGAACCACCGAGTGGCTCGCTTAAGGTTTGCCAGAGAACATGTAAATTTGAACATTAATGACTGGGCCAATATACTCTTCACAAATGAGTCAAGATTTGGTCTTTACACCTCAGATAGGCGTATCTCAGTGTACAGACGAGACGGTGAGCGCTATTCGCAGTGTAATATCAGACCTAGACCTAATTTCGCTGGTGGCTCTATTATGGTTTGGGGAGGCATCTGTTTAACAGGTCGTACAGAGTTAGTACCAGTAGACAGAGGTACACTGACTGCCCACAGGTATATAACGGACATTTTAGAAGAACATGTAGTACCATATGCGCCAATTATAGGAAACGAATTCATGTTAATGCACGATAATGCACGACCGCATGTTGCAATAATCGTCCAGGAATACCTTAACGATGTTGGTATTCCAGTTTTAGATTGGCCTGCGGTAAGTCCGGACATGAACCCTATCGAGCACGTGTGGGACCTCCTTCACAGATGGATACGAACCCAAAATGTTGCCCCAGCGGACCTGCATGGACTAGCAAATGCTCTCCGTGACGAGTGGGAGAATTTGGATCAGACTTATATACGGAGGTTAATCGAATCTCTGCCAAACCGTATGCGAGCGGTCATAAGAGCCAGAGGTGGCAATACTCAGTATTAAAAGCTACTGTTATGACATTTTTCTTTCCAAAATTATAATTTCTTGTTTTAATAAAAATCTCAAGTATGAGTTCTTGTTTTTATTTGGCCTGTATTTTATTTAAACAATCATAGAAATTATATCTTAGAGCGCATTAAAGTATATTTACAACTTTATGCTACAAACAAAGATTATGCGATACTTTTATGATTCAAAACTAAATTATGCGATACTTTTTTGGCGGAGTGTATAATAGAATATCTAAATACTTGCGACATCGTTTAAGTAGCATTGTAAAATATGCTTATAGTTACTTTTTGTAAAATTAATAAAGCTTCTTATAGAATAGAATATTTTCACACAAGTCTAATCATTATTTTTTTATTATTTTTTAATTAGGCATATAATATTTTTAGAATTAAAAATTACTATTATTAATGTTCCATTTAAGGTAATGCACAGTGGAGAATGCTTCTAAATTATGCAACAATTTATTCTGTAAATCACACCGAGTTATTTTGCCATTGTTTATATAAGCCGCTCTAGCAAAAACTTACGTGAAAGAAAATCTATTTATCTATCTACTTCTCCAATGTGAGCAAAATAGAAATCCGCATATATTTTTTACCTTTAGCGCTGGCGAAATCGACAACACGGCTGCTCTTAATACCTCATCGTCAACCGATCCTCCACACGTTTTTCGGCCACTAGTAAACACAATTGGCGCGATATTTACCTTTTAGACTGTCGACACGAACACTTTTCGCAGATTATCCATCTGAAGGTGTTTGAAATCGCGTCCGACCTAACAACGGAGATGAATCTCTATTTTTCCTTCTATTTATTTTAACGGCAAAGAGCGTGTCTCTAGATTTAAGCTAACACCGGAGAGAAAGGACAGGTTAAGGTATTAGATACCCATTCTACGCGCTGTTTATTTTGATTAGAACGCCGCTTGTTAAGTCATCGCCATAGACGGTGAATCACCGTCTCCCTGCACGGTTCCCCTTTATAATCGATGCAGGTGAGGAAATCGGTGGCGATTGTTTAATTTCCCGAAGCGTCGCGTGCCTGTTTGAAGACGTCTGTCGTTTTTCTTTTTCTCTTAGTTTCCTAACACGATATCTTTTTACCGTTCGCCCACGGTATCTACTTACGTGAGATTGTGTAAGCATTTTTTTTTTTTTGTGAAATAACGAAGCGTCGAAAGTCTTATGTCGATGGTGTTCCGTTTCTTCTCGATTTCTTTCGAAATGAATCGCTTCGACTCGTCCAGTCCATGTTTCCATACGCATCTGTGTATTTACTTTGATTGTGTAATTTCGTTGCGTTTGAAAATTACATAAAATAATTATTTTTATAACTCGGATTGCTAAATAGTACGAAAGCAAACACCATCAGGAAAGATTATTACATTACAACAGAAGGAACCGAAATTTTATATACCGCGTGTCTCAGTCTATGGGTTCCCGCTCATACCGCGTTTATTACAATTAACACTTTCTCATAATCCTATAAGTTCTTCTCTATTTTGAGGACTACGATTTAATTGTTTCTTTCTATTGGTCATTAATTCCCATATCTTTTCTGTGATGTAATATTACAATTGAAGCCCTCCAAAATTTTAATTTTTATCTGGAATAATAAAAAAGTTACAGAGTGTATCCACTTCCCATTATCACCCGGTATATTAATATATAAATATTTTCAGCTGTCTTGTTTAGTTTGCTTTTACTTCTTATACATATCAGCACTACGAGCCAAGAAGGCCCATGGCTTGGTTGCAAATGCTCCTCCATTCTTGCCGATCACCAGTTCTCCCGTGCCATTCCTTTACTCCAATTTCCTCTAGATCCTTTTCCACCCTCTGTAACCATTTCACGCGTGGTCTACCTCTTCCTCGTCTTCTAGTTATTCCTTCCTTCAAAACTTGCTTTGTTGGTCTGCAAGTATCGAGTCTGGCTAGATGTCCCAACCATCTCATTCTTTTTGTGCTCACTATTCGTATACTTCATTAAGTTCTTCATTTGTTCGTCATCTCCATATGTCATTTACTTTTCTTCAATTTTGAAAGGGAATTACATTCTATGTTGGATAGTATCATCAGATATAGGCTGTTCTATTTAAAATAAGAAAGTTAATTTACCGCAGAGGTCATAAAACTTAATCAAACGTTTATTAACACTCAGTAGAACTGTGTGACTAAACTTTCACTTCATTCAATTGCTTAGTTTCTTAGCTTGTAAAGTGCCGTTCCATTGGAAAATCCATTTCAGTATCCAGTTTTTATTTTAGTTCGAATTAGCTGTTAATTCCGTTTATTTTGATTGATTTTCCCATGGGCGGTGTTGCACCGCATATTATTTTATTTCGAGTTTTTATTCAGTTAATTTTGTTTATAACCCGAATATCGTCCCCGCCGATGGTGCTCGATTCACGCAAGCCCGACTCCCACCATCGCAACCGCGAGTGCATTTAAGCCGCACGCTTAACACAGTCCGAGTCCAGTCCGGTCACCGAGTCCCTCTAAGTCTGCTCCTATTGGCGTGTCGGCATAGCCTCTGACAGCCGTCGAACTTTGTAATCCCCGTCTGATCGTAGCGTTGGCAAAGCTTACTGACGTAACACAGAGATCCTTCCCGTCTGCTCCGATTGGCACGTCGGCATAGTCTCTGATACCCATCGAGTTTCTTATTTCCGGCCTGATTGTAGTGCTGGCAGAGCCCACTGGTGTAACGCAGGCATTTTACCGACTTTCTCTCAGCTCTAGCCATTGCACCGGCATTGTTTCTGGCGCTCCCAGAGTGTTATTACAGTCATTATCCTATCGCCGAATTTAGCACCGTCACCCATATTTAACCGTCGTAGCCCGCGAAAACCGATCGCGTAGTTATTGAGCGACCTCCGTACATAGATTGTCAACTCACAATCGTTATTACCCGAAACATACCTCTTAGATACCGCATTAAGATTTCAGAACGTAACTCCGTAAATATTTTCAAGTTCACCATTGGACATATTTTTCAATGCATACAAATGTACATGTTTTGTTTACTCCCCTTTTTTTGCTGTATATATTCCTTGCCTGTTACACTTGTTATTTAGAAATAAGCGTTTGATTTTTGATGCATTTTCACTGTTTTGTTGCGTAGTCCGAACCCTGAATTTTCTCCGACTCGTTGCTATCCCAGATTTAGGATTTACACTTTATTGTAACGACACAAGTATTACGCAACACCATTCAAACCGGCACAAGGTTGTAATTTACCGTTTGACAACTGGCATCAGCGCCACCAAACGAATTTAGGGTGAACCTCCTCTTTCAACTTACGAGGAGCGACGCATAAGTAGTGAGTATTTTAAAGGCAAGTAAATAATCGAAAGCCCATAAGCAAGGCTTTAAAGAATAAACGGTAAATACCACCAGCACCGAACCAAAGAACCCGGAAACCAAACAAAAACAAAGAACCACCGTCGTCGTCGTCGTTACAAGCTGAATCATGAATGTTAGGTGTGCTCAACGTTGGATTACACAAAAAAATCAAACTTAAATTTTGTACTGCAATTTCATAAACTTTAAAACATGTCAAAAGCCCAAAACTTGCTCTAATTCGGTTAAGTTATATTATATTAAGTTAAAAAAGAAAGTAACTTTGTTACGGATCTTTTTTCTCGAACATCCTGTATAATTCAAAATTATTTTAAATTGTAGGTACGTACAAAACAAAAACAGAAACTGAATTACGAGTTTTGAATTGAATAGCGAAGATAGTGGTATATTCTCACGAGTAAATTATAACATGTCTGGATATTTCTTCGGGTGTGTCTCACACCATTGGGCACGCCCTCTTGCTAGCGCGCATCCGCCAATTTATTTTGCGTAAGGTGTAACATCTTGCAACTATTTATAAAACCGATTGAGAACTCTAGAACTCTTCGAGGGGCAAGTTTGATGCTTTGAATGAAATTATGGAGAATATTTGCGAAAGGTAGACAAGTTGAAGAAGCAAATGCCAGGGATATTTATAATAAATAAATCGACAAAATTTACATTTACAATTTATTAATTCAGATACAGCATAGAGCAGACACACGCAAAACTACATACGTATCATTTAGCATTTATACTGATTTAATTGCCCAGCGTAAAGATATGACTAATAGACACGGATGTTAGGCTAACTTACTACGTACTCATACACATACAAAGGATATTTCATTCCATTTCATTTGCAAATGAGCACGCAGCATAGCGTAATCGGATTAATAAAGTAAAAGCAAATCGGTACGGCAGTAAACTAAACCGGTGACTATTTCTGATTTAGGACACGGTCGTAAAAGCGTATGTACAGAACCATATAATTGGATATAGATCTTTTTTCTCGAGCCTCGAGATTCAATGATCTCCTTGCATATACTCAAACTCCAAAGTATACTACGTGATAGTGTGTGCATTTATACGATGAAGTTATCGCTGCACTCGATCAAAAGGAAAATGTAAAGAGAGTGGAGTGGCAACCTAATTGATTTAATATCCTGCACTGTATACAGTACATCATATTCTAATATACTAGTAGCGTCCGCATATACGTAAGTCGTTAGGGTCTACTTGGAATTAAAACTCGTAAAATGAGAAGAAAACGAGGCAATTTATTACTTGTTAAAGTGTTTTAAATGCGCTTCATGCATATGCAACAGCATGTCAAAAATAGATAAATTATTTCGACGTGTAATAAAGCTAAAAGAACTAAATTGACGATGTTTCCTTTTCGTTTTTGTTCTCTTTACACACAGAGTACAGAATATAACGGGATCTCAATCCTTCAGTAATTAATAAAACTTAAAATTACTGTAGGTATGTGTTTGTACAAATAGTTCACAAGTGCTGTGTGAGATATCTCACGGAAGTAATGAATGTGCAAAAAAAACATCCTGTATAACTTATCCTTCAAAAAATGAATCGTCGAATTTGTTCATCACTATACAGTAGTACCCCGTTATCCGCTGACTCCGTATCCGCGGTTTCGGTCATCCGCGATTTACCTATGATGAGCAGAAAACGCGTTATATCAATAAATACAGAAACAAATAAAGACATTCGAGCGTTATTAAAAGTTATAGGAGCATTTGTCGATATATCGTCCTATATATGAGTCAGAATTCGGCGCTCTCTTATGATAAGTTGGAACGTGCTTAAGGTGCCACTCGCTTTTACTTGTACATATAAACGCTCCTGTTAACTATGAGTTTAGTACTATTCGAATTGTCGGACAAGACAGTGCTAGTAATAGTTTTTAAATAATAATAATAAGAATAATAATAATAATAATAATAATATTTGGAAAATCATTTTAAAATGGCTTCTAAACCAAAAAGAAAACGCGAAATGCTCACTATTAGTGAAAAAATAAAAATCATTAATATGATTGAAATAGAAAAAAAATCTATTGCAACTGTTGCTAAAATATACAATAAAAACGAATCTTGGATACGGGAAGTGTTAAAAAACAAAGATAAGATTCGAGCTAGTTTTTCTAGTGCACCCCAAACTGCAAAAGTTGCAACCACAATACGTAATAAAGTGTTACTTAAGGTAGAAAATGCCTTAAATTTATGGGTGGAAGATATGACAAGAAAACATATTTCTATCGATGGCATAGCGCTACAACAAAAGGCGTTGGTTTTATATGAAGATATGCAGACCCCAGATTATACTGAAGAGGAAGGAAAATCATTCACAGCAAGTAGGGGGTGGCTGCATAGATTGAAAACTCGGTTTAATCTGAAAAATATAAAAATGACAGGGGAATCTGCGTCGGCTGATCATGTAGCTGCTGCCCTGTTTCCAGAAAAATTTAAACAAATTATTGGAGAAAAGAGTTATCATCCTAAGCAAGTTTTTAACTGCGATGAGACTGGTCTTATGTGGAAAAAAAAATGCCTCAACGGACTTATATTCATAAGACTGCAAAGAGTGCACCAGGCTTTAAAGCAATTAAGGATAGACTTACCTTGATATTTTGTACAAATGCAGCTGGTCATATGATTAAACCTGGACTTGTTTACCGATCACAGAATCCACGTGCTCTTAAATACAAAGATAAAGCTTGCCTGCCTGTGTTTTGGCAATCAAATCGAAAGGCGTGGGTTACGGCTGTTCTACTTACACAATGGTTTCATCAATGCTTTATTGTGGAAGTCGAAAGATATTTGGAAAAAAAAAGAATTACCATTTAAAGTGCTGCTGATACTAAACAATGCTCCTGGGCATCCTGTGTCACTAGGCACAGAAAATAGAAAGATTGAAGTGGTTTTTTTTACCACCTAACACGACCTCATTGCTTCAGCCCCTTGATCAAGGTGTCATTAGATGCTTTAAAGCCATATATATTCGACAGGTTTTCGAAATGCTGTACTCGCAATGGCTAACGAATGCTCTGATATCGGGCTTATGGAATGCTGGAAGTCATTTACAATTGCTGACGCAATTCTATTTATCAAAGGAGCGATGGAGGAATTAAAGTCAGAAACGATAATAGCATGTTGGAAAAATCTGTGGAATGGCATCGTTCTTAGTTCTGAAGACACACATGATATTAATTCACATCTAACAACGATATTTAACAGCTGCGTGCGTTGCAACGCACAAAGATCTGTCCGTCAACGGACGCAATCGCAAAACAAAACAACATATACAATACAAGTGAACGCAAAATGTACAACTGAATGAAATTAATATAAACAACTGAACAATTAAATAAATAAATTAAACAATCCAAAACATTAACTAAATCTTATAAAAATAAAACAATTCGAAGTTTCTCGCAACGTTGACAAAGTCTTTTCGGAAAGAACAAAAAAAAACTGAATTTACAAAAACCGGGGTGCCAGACCACAGCAATATGTACGCCCATTCATAGGGTCCTACTATGCGCACACTGTATATAAATTAAAAATAATTAACTCATTACCTTGTATATATTTCCAAATTCCCCATGTGAAACACCTGCGGCCTGAGGCTCTCTCAGAACATTTTTTCCTCCTAAACACCGTAATGCAACGATTATCCCCGAAGGAGTTGTCCGACTCTTATAAAGTCATAAAAACCTTAGATGCATCTCTCAAGATAAGCCCCCATTAGGTAAGTTCCTCGTCAGATCCGTGCAGAAACACAGATCGAGGACAATTCCGCGATAACCCGACTTTAATATCATGTAAATTATATAGGCCGAGCAATATTATTAAAAGTACCCGGCAATAAATCAGCGATGTTTCCCTGGAGATACAGACATGAACGTTGCGCGCACATATTTATGTAAATAACGACATGTATGGTACAAATAAAACGCGGATGGATTCGGGATTATCTACACTCGCATAACGTTCCGTCTGAATATGATACTTCGCCATTGTTGTCTGAATGCGTCGTGTAGTACAATGTTTTAAAGATATCCATCTGCGTTTTTCCCTGTAATACGCGTTGTATATGCAAATGAGAACATGTGTATCTTCAATATTTAAAGCGAATTTTTTTTCTTGCCTTTTTTAAGGGAATATTATTTTGCGTTTTAATTAATCGGGTAACTTTTTTTTAATTGCATGTTGAAATGGTTAATTAGAGATAATAAATTTTATTCGCTCGTTATTTTATTCTTACCAACAACTAGTTTCTCTAAAGGGAAACCATTTTGGAATTATCGCAGATCTCAGCGGCCTCTATCACTCCTATATCTCGAACAATTACCTCAGCTATAAGAGTATATTACTGCCATAACTCCGGCTTAATAAAGAGATAAAAGGGAGAACTGCACAGTTACTTATTTTTCACCGCATGAAAATTTGGAAAGTTCACGGAAGGGAGTGGGGGCAGCGATTAGAGCCGCAGGGTGCCGCGCTCACAGTCCTGTATATAACAACGTTGACTAATTTTCCACGTCACAGTTGAGTTATGATACCCGCGGACGGGTACGCTCCGTGAAGCCACAATCGCCAGTGCCGATCTGAAAAGCATTAAACAAACTCACAAATTGGGGACTTAAGCGTGCGTCGAATCTACCGGATCTTTTCGACGACTACGTGCCATTGTGAAGACCAATTACAAAGTATGTATGTAGGTACAAAGTTGATACGAATACAGTTTTGTTTGCTGGAAAAATTTGCTTTGGTTTTGTTATTGAAATGTAAATGGTCCTGCTATAGTGCGCCAGGCTTACGAATTAAGTTAGGAATTTCATTCATTTGCCAACTTATGTGTATATGTGTTATTATTCTCAGGAAGATATTGTTATTAATGGCGGACTTCCGGTTTTAGCGGGAAGTGGTTTTACCCAATAGACTAACTAGGCTACAGCTTCAGATGCCAAATTTTCAAAGGGCGCCGCGAAATTCCAGGAGGTGCCATCGAAGACAGCTTGAGAAAACCTTGCCTACTATAGATGGCAATACAGTGTAATTTGTCACCTTCGAAATTTAAAAATATCTCCGAAACTGTGAAAGTTAAGTGGTTTTCTTGTTGACGTAATTGTGCTCTACCCTCCGCTGAAAGTCACTCTCAGAACCTGGTGCAACTGAAGATGATTTCTTTAGAATTCTTTGGGCTCACTGACTCCAACTTCTTGGCCAACACAAGCTTGACTAGTATTTGGATTTTATGTAATTGTCAATAAAAAATTGCCAAATGAGGGGAATGAGTACTCAAGAAGTCTTGAGTAGCTCGTCCAGAAAAGGTAAGGAGCCATCTTCCTCGAGTTCCATGGTAAATTGTATTTGGTTGTGTTGTTTGTTGAGGTGTTCCAGAAATTTAGGTAAAGTGTCAGTACATGCGGCCATATGAAATTCCAGGAGGTGCCATCGAAGACAGCTTGAGAAAACCTTGCCTACTATAGATGGCAATACAGTGTAATTTGTCACCTTCGAAATTTAAAAATATCTCCGAAACTGTGAAAGTTAAGTGGTTTTCTTGTTGACGTAATTGTGCTCTACCCTCCGCTGAAAGTCACTCTCAGAACCTGGTGCAACTGAAGATGATTTCTTTAGAATTCTTTGGGCCCACTGACTCCAACTTCTTGGCCAACACAAGCTTGACTAGTATTTGGATTTTATGTAATTCTCAATAAAAAAATTGCCAAATGAGGGGAATGAGTACTCAAGAAGTCTTGAGTAGCTCGTCCAGAAAAGGTAAGGAGCCATCTTCTTCGAGTTCCATGGTAAATTGTATTTGGTTGTGTTTTTGTTGAGATGTTCCAGAAATTTAGGTAAAGTGTCAGTACATGCGGCCATATGACAAAGGTGTCGTCGACGTACCGATACCAGCATTTCGGTTTTAGTTCACTTGATGCAATGGCGATAACTTCATGTAAGAAACGAAGTGAACACGACAACAGAGTTGATCCATTAGTGGTTAGTCGGACTTGGCAAATGGGTATTTTCTGATGTATTTCGGTTAAAGAAAAAACAAAACAATAAGAAAACTTGTTTAGGGTATATATGAAGTGAGTTAGCACCAAAAAGGATGCAACCGTCAGTCGCGAAGGTGCTTGAGAAATAAATTTAATTTTTTGTACTAATAGGTACCAAACTAATTTATGTACATGGTTCTTGTACTAACAAAAAGCAAAATTGTAGATCTATGTGTGTTAATCTTTATTACAAGTATTGTCAAACGTTGTGTCCTCGAATGCTTCCATAAAAATGTTAGCTAATACTGGAGAGAAAGGTGATCCCATGGCGGCTCCTTCTGCTTGTTCGTACAATTCTGCTTCGAAGGTGAAATATGTTGAATATGCGCAGAGTTCTATTGTATTCTATGGTTCTATGGCGACAGCTTCATCTATCGGGATATTAGTGAACAACGATTTGACATCGAAGCTCGCTAAAACGTAATTCTTCTCCACTTTGACATTCTTGACTTTTTCTATGAAATGCGTCGAATTCTTGATGTATGTCTCCGTTTTTTCTAAGAGTGGTTGAAGATTCTAGGCAAGGTATTTGGCTAAAATAATAGGCCTCATGGGATTTCCGTCTTTATGTATTTTTGGGAGTCCATAGAATCTTGGTGTTTTAGTGAGGTTTTAACTGCTGCTGATAATTTTCTTTCCAGTGCTTGTGCTGGATCTCTTGTGTCTATGATGACGGTCACGTTTGCTTTGTCTGCCGGTATTATGGTGCGGTCTTTGTCCTTCCTCTCTTCTCTTGATAGATTAGATGTGGGTGGTTTGGCTGATTTTAAGATGCGTTCCATAGTAGACCGGATATCCTCTACTTCTTCTTCTGGTAGAGTTTTGGTGGAAGTTTCCATGGCACTGATGATGTCTTCTCTAGGGATTTCTTTTGGAGTGATGGCGAAGTTCAATCCTTTATTTGTTTCTTCGGTCCGTGTAGTGATTTGGAAGATAGGTTTATAACTACTCGGTCTTGATCTAAGGTTGCGGTCTGGATATTTGGCGAAGCTGCGTGAATTTGTCCTTTTGTTTCTTGGTGGTTGCTTCCGCATGATATCTGGCTTCGTCTGTAGTAAGGCGGTCAATGGTCGTCCACGTGTCGTTGTTCAGGATGTTGCTTAAGCGTAGATGTATTTCGTATAACTTTTTCCTCACTGTATTTAGTTGAGTTCGAGTGTTGTTGAGTAAAGCGTCACTTCTCCGTTGGAATATCCTTCTGGCGCTGGGTGTTTTGATGTGGTGGTTGATTTTCAGACATTTTGGTGTTACTTTCTGATCTCTGCATCTGTTTAGAAATGCTAACTGGCTCAGCATCCTTCATTTCTTCAGTCGTAGATCTTCTAGTCTCTTTGTAAGCGTAAATGTTTCCTCCCTGTAGAGACGTGTTAACACGTGTGAACACTCCACTTCTGAAGAAGATCACGACAAGATGATCGAAACGTTAAGCAATTCAAACTTACGGCAGAGAACCCGAGAACCGAAGAGCAGCCAGCAACGACGGCCGTGAAAGCCTAAAAACTACTTTAATAAATATGGCACCTAAATCAACTGTCATTTCTTAATATTTCCTTGTAGTAAATAGTGCTTAATGTGAAACCTTGTAATCCCTAAAAAATTTTGCATACCGTTCGACGTAAAAACCTGAGCTGTTCCGTCTTAAAAATATCGACAGAGATACTCCCGCCCGCGTGAACGTTTTAGCAGGCGAAACGCCTGGTAATTGCTTGCATTTCCGTGCAATAAAAATTATTTTCGTACCTACCTACATACGCGGCACTGCGGTACGGATAGCGAGCTGGACCGGTAATTGAAGGCTTGCAACGCGGAAAATGAAAATAAAACCGAAGGGAGAACATTCAACTCGCTCGTCCATTAATCGAAGGCTATACACACGTATATGCCGGTATGTCAATTATGAAGCAGGCCATTTACGATGTTCCATACATATTAATACTATTAGTAGTTATATATCTCTATGGCATATCGGCAGATGTTGAAACGAATTTCCTGATCGTCATTTATAGTACGTTGTATAGTATAATTCGTAGAACCGCTTTTATTAGATCGTTACATACGTTCAGATATAAAGTGCCCGATATACGGAATTGTAAAATTGCACAGATATAAACTGCAAACGTGTAGGATGCGATGTAAGATCTGCTAAAATGAATGACGTTTAAAATGTATGCGTCGACTTTCATATATGTTTGTGCCTATGTGTGAGTGCGTGTGTACGCGCGCGCTATAAAAAAGTAATTAGCTTTTTGATGCCCGCTACTGTAAAAGGTTAGTACCGCCGGCAGCAATCTACTACTTGCCGCTTTTAAAGGGTGGATAATTAACGCCTTCGATACTTTTAATAGCCGAAAAACAGAGAAGGCCGTGATTTAGTGGGAAATTAGTAGCAGTAATGGCTGGGTGCAATAAAATTTTAAAGCCATTAGCTTTGTGTGTTGGTCTTCTCCAGTATATAGTCATTATATTACGATTGCGAGTGCATATAATAGGTTCCAGCAAATTACTTTGATTGGACGTGTAGGAGTCAAGGTTAAGTTCAGTAGTTTCTTTTATCTTAATAACTACCTTAGCTTAATAAGTAATTCTGTGAGATTGACAAACAAATTGCGAGTGGTATCGACGGTTCACATTCCTCCTACTATAAATTACTGTTTTACGCTTTCATTACACCTTTTGAGTTTATAAGTACGTGTGTCCAAAGCAATACATATTGCAATTTATTCATTTTCATAACAGAAATACAATACATTTCACGGTCACTAAAAATTAACACATTTCTGCGTGTAGATTGAATAGCAAAGCAACTGCTGCGCTCACCCCAGTATTCGTTGTGAGCTATGAGTGGCTATGACGAATGACTGAATGCAGGGGAATATCTACTGCAGTAAGAAGAAAAACCGGGAGACGCACATCCGTGGTATAACCGTTGACTTTGCAGGGATTATGTCTGTATACGACATATCTACTAACTTGTTGAAAGAAATAGGAAAAGAACTTACAAGGAAACCTCGCGAACTGTAAATCTTAGATTTGGATGAAACTTTGTCAGTTTGTAAACTCCATGGAGTGTTACTCAAGTACGCTTTCCGTTGCTGCGGCACTTCAACTTTAGGGGGTGCGATTCACCCTTGCAATTTGGCCCAAATTTGCTTTTTTCCGAATAACTTTTAAACGGTAAGAGATAGAAAAAAATTTTCAATGGCGGACTTGTACCGTTTAGTCAGCCCTTTCGATTGGTATAGATATTTATATACAGGATGTTCCAATAAACGCGGAATGACGTATGTTGAATATGAAATCGGTTATAATAGCCTTTTTTGTGATCAAATAATCTATACAAAAATAATCTAAAAAGTTATACAGGCTGTCCACAATAATATAAATTTTAGCATTAGAAATGGATGATGCGGTGAGAACTCTAATCGATACAAATGTTCGCGAAACAACGTTCGCAGTACAAACAATAGAATCATTAGAATTGAAGGAATATGGATCGTCTTTGAGTGATTCAAATAGCAGTTAAAGGGGAGCCTGCATCGTCCTACGATTTAGAAGATGCTGAATGTTCTAAGAAAATGATCTCTTGTTTCTTTGGTCGTACAGGACACATCGCAACAATTCTTTTAGAGGATCGAAGAACTGTTAACGCTAAATGGTATACAGTAATTTGTTTGCCAAAACTTATAGACGACATCAGGAAGAACAACCCAAAACGTCGCATTATACATCATCACGATAATACGAATTCCCTTACAGCACGTCTAACAGTAGACTATTTGAAGGAGAAAACTGTTGAAATAACGTCTCATTGTCCATGTTCACCTGATTTGTGGCCGAATGATTTCTTTTTGTTCCCATCTGTGAAACAAAAAATGCGTGGACGGCGATTTTCAACGCCTCAAGAAGTAGTCGAAGCCTTTGAAAACCATGTTTCTGAGATACAACCTTCAGAGTAGAATGAAAGAAACACATTAAATTTTCAGAAAAACCATTAGAATTTCAAAATTCATGGCAGCTATGCAGAGGAAATAATGACACATTAAATATTAAAGATTACTTTAATTAAATAATGTGTTGACATGTTGTGTATAATTAATATATTCACATGCTAATAAATAATGCCTCCATAACTCTTTTTTTTTATATAAAATATTCAATTTTAGATATTTTATTACTTGACTATCCTAAACGTCCTCTCATTTTTTTTTCCTTCCTATACACAACCGTGTATCTGCTGATGTGACCGCGAGTAAATCATAAAATATAAATTTTCTAATCTCCCATTAATAATCTTCCACCTCCTGAAAGGGATAATGAATAGGTGCTGTGTCAAAATATGTATGGACCGAATTCCAGAAGGCACCGGAGTCGCCACCTGACGAACCCCGATCTCGCACAGTTCACGAAGAGAGATGTCGTTAGACGAGGATAGAAAGTAAGAACCTGTCATTTTGGTATTAATCAAAACGCCTATACGTCTAAACGGTCGCGATAAGGAAGACCAGAATATCCCGGGAGAGACGGAGAAAGTATAATACGGTGGAGTGTCATGCATATTAAAATCACGAGTTATGATTATGTGACAATGTAAAACGTGAAGTCGCGGTTGTATTAGTCTCTCGCTGGGCGATCCAACCGACGGCAGACGAACCTGCGGTGGCCCGCGTGCATAATGTACAGGTGTTGGAAGAAATATCGGGCCTTGGTGTTCTCTCTTCATGCTAGAAGTGGAGCCAGTATTTGCTTTATTAAAATGGATAATCTATAGAGCACGATTTTTTTCTACTTATTTCTTATATTAAAATCATTTGGGAATTTTGCAAACAGGCCTTCATTTGGGGACATTACTTATGTTTCCCAATGCAAGTAGATATTATCTAATCTATGTCTAATCGAATATTACATATTCTGAAGTAACGATGTTGTTGGATTATATGTCAACGATTATCTAAAAAAAAATGTGGTGCAAGAAATTAATATTAGTGGGCTTGACGAAAAGAAGGCATGGAAAGTGAAGATGCACCAAAATGGCAAGATGCCATTGAAGAAAAACTAAAAGCAATTAGAAGCAACAAAACATGCCATGGTCGAGTAGCAAAACTACGATTCAATCGAAATGGGTATCTACAATAAAAAGATCGGCAAAGGGGCGAAATATCAAGATACAAAACCATGTTATATGCCAAGGGTTATGAACAGAAGCGTGCCATAGACTACAAGGAAACGCAACGACGACGCTGTACCTTACCGTGAAGCAGTTGGTCGTCTAATGTTTGCAGCAATTGTAAATTGACTAGACATTGCATGTGCGGTGGAGGTAATTAGCAGATACCAGGACTCCAATACTTCTACCCATTGGTTAGCCGTAAAGCTAATACTAAGATATCTGAACTGTATCAGCAGGTATGGAATACTCTACAGCAGTTCAACAAATGGACCTGTAGCGAGATATTCGGATTCAAACTTCACAGGTGATGTTAATACCAGAAGATACCGGAATAGCCGGATATGCCTTCAAAATCAGTGGTGGATTGGTCACATGCTCAAGCAAGGCACAATGCATTGTATGCTTAAGCACAATTGAAGCATGACACGTCGCCGCAGCTCATGCTATCAAAGAGGCTGTGTGGGTTAAGAACTTACTACACGATGTTGGAGAAAAAATTGATACTGCAATTGATTTGATGATCCGCAATCCAGAATACCAAAAAAGGACGAAACATATAGAAAATGGCGCGAAATATATAGAAAATGGCGCTTATGCGTGTAGGATTTTTATCAAACTGTTGCAATGATGGTCCCATAATAAATTCTCTTAAATACCAAAGAAATTTAAAACTGCTAGTTTGATTAATTACAGTTTTTTTTATTTGAACAGTTAATACTTCAGTTAATACTCCCGTAAGTAGTCTTAGTCTGTTCCTGCTGATAAATACTGCCTTGTGGAGTCTTTCCTCGTCTCGATGAATCCCGAGAGTTTTGCAATATCTCGCGCCGGCAAGTCCATTCCAACAGGAGCGGTGACTAGCATCGAATTCAGATCTAACAAAAGCTTTGATGCGACCACAAAAACTTCCATACGTCGGTTCTAGACCTATGAATAGTCGTTTAGCTAGTTTGTCAGCAATTTCGTTGCCTTTGATCCAAGAATGGCTTGAAACCCATCTCGACGCACTGCTGTGATGTTGGCCAATTTTTCGAGCGTCCTGTAGCACCCCAATACCACGTCGGAAACGAATTTGACAGCTTGCAGTGCCTGGAGGGCAGCTTGGCTGTCAGAAAAAATTTCGGCCGATCCATTCTCATGCGGGTAGTTTAAGATGCCCTCTGTGCAGATCTGGATGGCAATTACTTCAGCTTGGAAAATAGAGGTGCAGTCCCCTAAACTGATCTATCCAGTTCCCAACGCTTATGCCAATCGGCGTCTTCGAGGCATCCAGAAAACAGCGATGGGCACCTCGCCTCGATTTGCAGACGTAAGCTTTCGCAGTCTCACTACTAGCAATATCTACAAGGTATTTCCTAGTGAAGCTGAAGACGGGCGAACACTTGTCCGCCCTTGTTGATTTTACTCTGTATGCTCCCAGGGTAGCTTGTGACCACAACACCAACCGCAGCGGAGGAAGCCCAAGAATGGTTTTGATGGCTGCAGTCGGTGTTGAAGACATGGCCTAAGAAGACAGTCCTCTGGACCTTGCTTACTCTTAATCTTCATGTACAGCCAGTGCACCATTGCAAATTTTAGCCTCCACATTTTACCAAACATTCCTCTACAAGGCCAGAAGGCCATCGTGGCTTTGTTCGTCACATATTCCAGGTGGGATTTGTACGTCAGTTTTGCGTCCAAAGTAACACCTAGGTATTTAACCTCACTAGATACAAGTATCTTAGAGCCGCAGATGATCGGACACTGGAGTTTTTGGAGTTTCCTTCTGCAAGTGAATGGAACCAGAGTCGTTTTCGAGAAATCGGTCTTGCTAAGGTCACAAAATGTCTACAACGGAAAGTTTCACTTATCAATCTGTTCTAAAATAACATTATAAAATGATAATATAATAGTCGTAGTGGTAGATTTGTTCTTCTGAAAACCATTGAGATTGTCATGCAGTATTCTAAATTTCCGTAAAAGAGAGTTTGAGCGATGGAGCATATTAAAATTTTTTATTTCGCATTGTAGAAGAAAAAGAATTAGATTATTGAAAACAGAAATTCCAAAACGGGCATTTGGAATAAAATCATAGAAAAGCTTTCTCGAGAGCGAAAGTTGCTTTTTGCTCTTGTCATTCTTCTTATCGCTTTTTAGTCGATTGAGAGTGCTTAAGAACCTTTTTTTTATGATCTGTTAACTACTTTTCAGTCATTAGTTGAAACTAGATAAGCATAGATTTCGTAAATAATTTGTAGTTAACCTCCCGTAATGGGAATTCCTAAAAACTTCTGTTTTGTAAATTTTTAACTTAGACTTATTTTCATCTAATGAAGCTATAAATAGCCATGCAATTATTCGATGGTATAAAACAAAATCACTGATGGTTCAAAACCTTTATCATTGACTGTAGAAGCCAACCGACCTGCCATACGCCTCTTACTTATATAAACTTCATTACCAAGGAGACGTGTCCCTGGATATTTTCTAAACGCGCTACTACCCGTCGCGACCGTACTCGCTACAGGGTGTCCTTTGGACAACAAATTTCTCACCTACAGCTTAACAAGGCGACTTGTTTAAAATCCATTCCACCGGGAGATTGAAATACGACCGTTTGTATACCAGTCCCAGTGGACTGAGGGGGGTCCATTCATAAATGACGTGATCGACTCCAGGAATGTTTTAAATATGTACCATAAAATGTACGCCGTATCTGTTTCCTAACCATTTATACCGTTTTTTTTTTTCTCCTCTGCGCATTTCGAGAGTCAACCTCTCTCCTTATATCCTTCCACAGGCCGCATCTTCGCAGCGACATCTCTCTCCTTTTATTTTATTCTTTTTGCTTTTTGTATGGTTGTGTTGTCATATACATTTTTTATTTCCATAAACGCTGCTTCTTCCATCTTCTCTGCGCGTCTCGCATTCTCGTCTTATTCATCTCCCGAGTTCGCGTGTAATTGGATTAAATTACAATCAATTAGTTTTCGATTCGGGTCGGTCACGATATTTACTGCTCGAATTTATTTTATTTCACGCTCAGGAGCGGGATCCTCTCTCGTTATGCTCACGCTTATATTAGATGGAAGTCATATTTTAAAACGTTTCATCCATAAATATGCATGAAGGAAGGAATAAGATGGAGTCTTGTTTTATTGCGATGAATAATAGGTAGGTATATGAGGAGTGTTCCTTTAACACGGGTAATTTGATAAAAATTACACACTGGTATTAAATTCTATCATAAGTATCAACATAGTGAAAGTAACTTGTGTAATAGTAATTTTTTTTAATAGTAATTAAAGGAAAATCCTTTCACGGGTTCCACACACTTTTGATATCTTATTCTAAAAGACTTACAAACTTAACGAAGAAGTGTGTTTCCGTTTACTGATCTGAACACCTCTAGCATCTTTTGCTATAAAATTTATGGAGTTTTTAGTAATTCAAAGTTAAATACTTTGTGTTCAATGGTAGCCCATAAATAAAAATATATTGGGGTAAGGTCGGGTGATTTCGCAGGCCAAATGTATGTCACGTGGCTCATGCGGCAGGCAACCAACCTGCAGGATGTTGGCAAAATTAATAATTTGCCTCAAAGCAGGCATTATCTCGTTCGTTATTGGCTTCAAATATACCTACCAGTTACCAATTAAATTATAGTAAAAGATGAAAAGACCTACCAAGCGATTATCTAAAACTAAAAGAAAGTAAAAAAAATAAGATCGTGGCCCCTGTATGAAAAACAAAAGAAAGTAATAAAAACTTGAAAAGAAATGACAAACAGTTAAGCGAAACCTTTTACACCAAAAAAATTGGCTTAAAAAAGTGTAACGTTAAAGCTTTAGAAGCGGTCACACTATGGGTTAAAACGGACAAATTTTAGTTTTTTCAAAATATCTGAAAAAGTTAGGGTTAATGTGAAACGATATTTCTTACTGTTATTGGATTCTGCAAGAAATATCCCATTTAACCGTCGCTCTGTTTTCTAATAACCGAGATATCAATGGTGAGCATCGAACAGTTATTGCTATGTAGTTAATTGAGTAATTTCACCTAAAATTAAAACCTTATATTGACCACGATGAGTGAAGATCACTCCAATCATCAAGGCTATAGGAAGAACACCATCGGTAATATGTATCTTGCCAATGTATTAAAATATTGTCAATAAACAATATAGTATAATAATACATTATATTTATAAATGTGGACACAGTTTATAATACCTATCTGCTTTCAAAAGCGGTATATTATATTATCAGCAGTTATTTTTAGAGGTAACAGTTGGAAATTGCAGAAACTGTATATTCTAAATGGTGTGCAGTTAAAAGCGGAGTGACCCAAGGTTCAATACTGAGACCGCCGGTATTTCTTATTTGTATTAATGACCTCCTTAATACTGTAACATATAAAATCGGATAATTTTAACGCATAAATAATTTCTCGAGAGTCTTTCGTTTGCCAATTTCTTGGCTTCGTGACAATTGCTTGCAATTCAATACTCAATATTATTACACAACCCTTTACAAGAATTAATAAATTATTTTTTTTTTCGCAACCATCTATATAAATAAGATCAGCATACCCGACGTGCAAGTTTGCGAATTCCGTAGGTAATTGTTAACAACTGCATTTCTGGGGCACGTGTTTGGCAAAAAGAATAGAGAAAATTATTACTCGCCCAGTATCACTATTGAATGGATCAGTTCTTTCAATTTCTATTTTATATCCTTGTTGCAATTCGATATTTTCAAAAAATAATTCATGGAAGATACCTTTGTTTCCGAACTTGAATTATTCAATCCAGGAAGATTTCTAAACAATAAAAAAGAAAAACCATTCAAGGCCAGTACCTCGAATATCTAGTCTACAGTTTTCACCTTTAAGCAGCTGCAACTTCAATCAGATTTAGACAAATCATTTCTAGTCCTTGTCTGCATGTTACTATAAATGTCGCAATTTCTTATGAATTCGTGATGATTTTTCTTATAAAACATTAATATCTCGTGTATAGAGCGACTTTAGCATTAATACACGTAGGCGTTTAAACATTTCACCGCATGACTCCCGGAGACCAACACCAACCATACACCTCAGAATCTTTTTCTGAACAATAAATAATCGCGAAGACGAAGTTGAACTGCCCCAAAAAATGATACGGTAACGCAGACGCAACTCCACGCAAGCGAAATAAAAAGACTTTAGTGCTTCTAAATCACAACACTGTCGCAGGTTCCTAAGAGCATAAGAAGGTCTAGGTAAACTTTTATTTAATGTAGTGCAATGATCACGCCACTTCAGGTTCGGATCAACACAGACACCCAAAAATGCCGCAGATAAAACCTCCGGGATTGATCTACCATCGCATTTTATGTAAAGGCTGTTTGGGCAAGTTTAAAGTCAATCCCTGGTTAATCATCCCACTAACTACTGAATTTGCCATGTTTGAAACATGCTCTTGATCACCAGAAATAATACAACTTGTGTTGTCGGCATACTACGTCAGCAAGCACTGCCCAAGCGCGCATTCCAAATCATTCACGTATAAGAGAAATAGTGTTGGCTAAAGTATAGAACCATGTGGTACACCGCTCGATATCCCAGGTATCCGAATAAAAGTGCTTCAGTATGCCACTGCTCTCGCCAAACAAGTATATTAACGATTTTCTACCTGACAAGAAGGATTTAAATAAGTTATAAGTTACTCCTCTTAGACCATCCTGAGAAAGCTTTTCCAGTAAAATGGTGTGCCCAAGCGTGTCGAATACCTTTACATCAAAAACAAGCCAATAGCACACTGCTTCTGATTCAAACTTTCAAAAACATTGTCTAGTACATTATATACTGCGTCACAGGTCGACTTTTCGCGTGTGAAGCGGAATTGGCTGGAATTGGAATTTCTCTAAGTAAGATATTAACCGTTTATTAATGATTGTTTCAAAGATTTTGGAAAATACAGATGGTAGAGCTATCGGTCTGTAATTACTAACTTCTTTTGTAGTTCCCTTCTTATGGACTGGAATTACTTGCGATGTTTTTAACGTGCCTGGGAAAGTACATTCTACTAAATAATTATTTAATACCTGTGCAAGAGGATCAGCAACACAGCCAGAAACATGCTTTAAAAGCGAGCAAGGAATTTCATCAATCCCAGCAGAATTGCTTTGATGCATAATACATTAGAATTACCTCAATTTTACCATTTTACCCAAAGAAGATTTCCAAAAGATCAGTAATTTACTACATACCTATATGCTGAAAATTAGAAACCAACTTAAGGTAATTTGAATAATCAATATTATTTAACTTTTTAAACATTTTCAACTTCTTCAATCGAACACTAACTTTCCACATCCTTATTTTTTATCCTCAATTTACCACCATGATTCTCAAAAAAGTAAAGGTGCACACCAACAATTCTTTGTTAACACAACATTTTAAATACATTCCACTCGAAATATTATTATTCAACGTCTGGCAAGCCCGCCGAAGCAATAATTTATAGCGCGTTTAAGCGCAAAACAATATATTACCAAAGATTAATTTTCATTTTCCTCATGTGATTTACAACCAAACGCCGCGGCTGATTTTGATATATGGCGAACTGGGAAAGTGTGCACACGTACTATGCGCACATGCACACGTACTATGCGCATATGCACCGCTTCATTTCACGTTGCATACGAACTAAATATCTCCTCACGAGAAATGTTTAAAATCAATTCAACACATTTCCAAACGAGAGAAACCATCGCGAGCCCCGGAGAGACAGATCTCCTTTTTAATCGCTAAACTGTGAAGAGTATATGTATATCCACAATTAGAGACGCCATAATGGCCTTTTATATGCGTTTCTGCGCCGAGGTACTTGAGAAATATTTTATTCCTTGTAATAATATTTAGAGATACAAAGGAGCAAGTCGGAGAATTTATTATTTTTAAAGGGTTATTAAGTCGGCATATGTAAATGGTCTTGTCGTGTATCGATGTGAAGTGAGCGCCGTTACTGCGCCGTGTATTTGTGTGTGTGGATGTGTGCGTCAGTGTGCGTGAGGCCACTTTAACGATAACCTCACTTGGCGGGCGGTCGGTACGTACGAAGCCAATGACTCAAGACAGAAATATTTTGTGCGCATTAAGTTCTTTGTATGTGCACACATATATACTACGTATTTGTCGTATTAATGATCCCTAAAGAAACAATTTGCATAAGATTGCCCGTTATATAAATATTCTAACCTCAAAAGTTATGACGTTGACAGTTGGCACATTTATATGTTCAAACATGGACTGCTTTTGGTCCCTAACCATTCACGCACGCCTCTTTGTAATCTGATGCAAGCATAATCAATTGCTTACTAACAAAGATGATTTTTTAAACCTATATTCAAAAGAAATTCATATGCAATATTGGTATGTAGCTGCAGTAGGTAGGTACAATTTTTAATCATTTTTATATCTGTACAATAACTAAATTACACTAAAGAAAAATGTAACAAGTGCTATTTTTCTGTAATTTAATATGGTAGATTATTTGAATATTTAATATAGCAAATATATATGTGCATTTAGTACCTACTTACATACCTATGTTATGTATCAATAATGCATAGCTCAATTATTACTTGAATATACAAATACGATTGCTAAATTGTACTAAACTACAGATTTATTTCCTTAATATCATATTGTTTTATCTGACATCATATTTCTCTTAAAAAATTGGATATAGTTGTTATTGAAGAATATCTAGCTATTTTATGTCATTGAAAGAACGACAGCGGTTAAATTAACAAAACAGGTTTCCTTGATAAAATATTGTTTTTTTCTTTTATTATTTCCGTGAAGTTTAGCATTGATTCTTAAAGTATACCTAGCACACAGAGTTACATTAGTACTATATTACCACAATGTAACTCTAGTTGCACGCTTTGTAACTGTTATGTAGCATGTAACAGTGGTGGACATAAAAATAGGTAGGTACAATGGTTTAACAAATGCAATAAATAAACCAAGTTATTGTACTTTAATAATAGTTTTAATTTTTCTACTATTAAACATATAATAATCCATAATAAAAAAACTCTATTAAAAGCTGATCTCACAAACCTTAACCGACAACTAAAACAATATTAAGAAACTGTGTGGACAAAATAATAGGGACGCATGCTATAAAGTTTTTTCCTAGGGTAATAATAAAAAGCGGGTAACCGAAATTTATTGTGATTTGTACGAGTTTAATACTTGGTAACGTGGCCTTTATTGCTAATTATTGCCTTACATCTGTTAGGCAGTGAGTTCACCATGCGTTGACATGTTTCCACTGGTATGGCGTACCAACTCTGCTGAACCGCTTCACACAATCGTTTTAATTGTGATTTTTCTATGTCGTAATGAATCCTTCACACACTTCCATAAGTTTTCAAATGGATTTAACGTCTGGCGATTGTGCCGACCAATCTAAAAGCCGTACGTTATAGTCAGGCAACCAATTTTGATAACACTTGGAAGTGTGTTTAGGATTAATATCTGGTTGATAAATCCAAATAATCGGCATGGTTAATGTTTAATCTGCGTATGGAAGCATAATGTTGTCTAGGATGTAAATTTCTTTAGTCATCACGTCTTTAATCCAGTGAATCGGACCTAGCTGTACCATGAAAAACATGCCCAATGTTTTCGCCAACGTGCTTTACTGTCCGTGTTGTATATTTCGAACAGAATACTTTATCTATTGGACGACGAACGTAAACCCTGCCATCATATTCTACTAAATTAAATTTCCTTTCATCACTCCAAAATATGTTACACTACTTTTCTGTTTTCCATTCGACGTGAGTTTTCAGAATTGCCATTCTTACTTTAACATTTTTTCGGGTCAACAAGAGAACTTTTCTTGCAGCTCTACCGTGAAAAATATTTTCGGCTAATCGTCGTCGTAAGGTACGAGTGCTGACATTACTATTTATTTGTTTTAATATTGTTGTGGACGTTGTAAATAGATCGTGTTTTGCTAATCTCGCAAAACAGCAGTCAGTGTGCGGTGTTGTTTTTTTCGGACATAGTTTTGTCTGTGTATCCTTTTTTGGTTTTAGAGCATTTGGGGAACGATTTAATATGCTTGCTATTTCTCTGATCGTTTTCCCTTGCTCGCGCATGGTTTTAATAACCTTCCCCTCACTCTCTGAACAAAGCGTGCTGCGATCCATTTTATCTAAATTTAACAAGTAATAAAGGCAATATGTGTATAACTGCAAGGAGGACTTTTTGCAATATCTGATAGTAAATTTCAACTAAAACGCACTTTTCTATTGTTTTTACCAATATCAATTTTTTTGGTCACTTCCAGGTATATGAAATTTTAGTTATCGGGGAATAGCCGGCATTGTTTTCCAGCGATATTTACATTACCTTTAGTATATTTCTTCCAATGTGTTTGTGGACACTTACCAAGGGATGTCGCATGATATTAATGATAAGCAACAGAGTTATACGGCTAACACTAATCTGATTTGCCTTGTACCTATTTTTATGTCCACCATTGTAACATCTATGGACCTGGGCTATGTCCGCAACGTGAGATCTTCTAACAATATCATAATTACATAGTTTGAATATGTCGCAGGTACGTACCATGGTTACTTATTAAAGATATTGCAAGTATGCAACGTTTCCATGTGTCGTCAATATTGCATTCTGACATAACAGCTACAATACAAAATAATGTATCGATTACATATGTTGTTCCTTATCGGTGCTTTCCGTCGTTCGTCTAGTTTAGCTCACTTCAGTTTTGTGAGTTAAAGCTCACTACAAACGGTTAAATCTGTCGTCTAAATGCATTAGTCGTGAGTGTCTCGTAGCTTAATTCACAAAACTGAAGAGAGCCGAACTAGACCATAAAAGGGAAGCACCTAATGTAACATACTTGTTAGATATTGAGTGGATTTAAAATAAAACACTGTGAATAGTAAAATATTGCTGGTTTATTTTATAAACTATTTTAATTTAAATATTAATTGAATACATAATATATATATAATAAAACATATGACATTTTATAGTTACGTTAGATCAGGTTGAATCGATAAAATAATAATATAGTATCTACCAAATTAGTTTCGACATTTTGAATCGGCATCAAGCAACACTTGCACCTATCTCATAATAGTCAATTTTATTGGAAGACTAGCGTGTAATTGAAATTTAATATGCAAAATAATAGTAAAGTGCATCGCAAGATGGGCAGTTCAGCACTACTTCCAAGCTTCTCCAATGCTTGGTCCGGTAGCAATTTGCCTGTTGGTGCTCCAACAAGATTAACTATTACGAGGTATGGGAAAGCCTTGCACGAGGAAGAGTGAAAACGTTGAAAGCAAATAAGAAAAAAGAAATAAGAAAACGTAGCATAAATTATAAATTATTATTATTCATTCATATAAATATAGTTTATTTTTACTTGCGCTCCCTCGCCAGCCGTTGTTTGGAATGGCGAAACCATTCTGCAACAAAAGCATCTAAGCTCTTTTCTTAAGTAGCACGACCGCGCAATACCAGATCTAAACAATTAAATTACAACATATACAGCTAGCCTGTTTACGCCTCCGAAATTTAGGCCTATGTAACAAAATGTTATTGCATTTATATACAAACGATGTTGGGGAATTGCATTCAACCCATATGGGGATTGTTAAATTGAAGACCTTAGCACGCTCTTATTTATGGTGGCCCTGGATTAATTTAGATATTGAAAACAATAGTTAAAAATTGTAATATGTGCTGTAGATACAAGGATGCTCCATAAAAAGCACCACTATCACCTTGGCCATGGAATGCAGAACCATGGACACGTGTACACATTGATTTTATGGGGCCGTTGCTTAATAATTACTTTTGGTTGTTATTGATTCCACAACCCAAGTGGATTGAATGTATTCCTATGAAGGTAATTACAAGTAAAACTGTTAATGAATTACGAAAAATCTTTTGTCGTTTTGGTTTTCCAAAGATAGTTGTGTCGAATAATGGTCGACAATTTGTATCGGCAGAATTTCAGCAATTTTTAATTCAGAATGGTGTTAGGCACATTACTACCGCTCCTTATAATCCAGCAAGTAATGGTCCAGCCGAGAATGCGGTAAAAATAATGAAAAACACAATTTTAAGAGCTACGCATTCTCACAAAAATGATGATATAAAGATAGTAATTGATCGATTTCTGTTATATTATAGAAACGCTGTTCATTCTACTACTGGTGAAACACCTGCAAAAATGTTACTAGGTAGAAATTTACGTACTAGATTAGATTTAATTAATCCATTATCAGCAAACGTAGTTTTAAGTAAGCAGGTTAAACAATGTACTAGTTTTAGAGGAAAACGTCAAGTAATGTTTAATCCGGAAGATCGCGTACGGTATCGAGTATATTTATCAAATAAGTCATATTGGTCAGAAGGTGTAATCGTTATACAACTTGGGAATAGACACTTACTTGATTGAAGATAAAAGTAATAAAACATTTAAACGACATGTGAATCAGCTGTTACCTGCAGACGGCAATAATCAAAGTGGAGATAATGGTCAGCAGTATGCAGAAGAATTCATACCTAGATCTGAACTAGTCAATGAGTTGTCAAATCCTTCTGCGGGTGACAGACGATTAACATCATTAAGACCAAGAGATTTAATAAAACCGCCAGATAGATTAGTTTATACGTAAGAAATTTTATTTATAGGGGGAAGGTAGTAGATATGAGAACAGTGCGCCTGCCTGTCCAGTGGGGGAAAAATGCATGGCCGCTTCGTACTGGGCAGTTAACGCGACCACAATTGTTCACATTAATTTCTTAAAATAATTTTGAATGCACAATATAATATATCTATAATGACTGATAAACGTTTTCTAATTCATTCGATCCAAATAAACATCAAAATATAACAGACATATTATATAAAAAAAAAATACTTAGGTGCTATGCAACAGGTACATCGATAAAACCCTTATGTTTGCTGGGTAACCTCCGACTTCGACTACGCTCTTAAATATTTCAGAGATACAAAATTTGGAATTGAGAAAATGACGAATTCAAATTCCAAATTTTGTATCTCCGAAGAGACTAATAAATAGTTACCGAAAGCCTATAGATATACATGTAAAGGAATCGTTTCAATTTCCGCTTTTGGCTGCCTTCCCAGTATTTCACTAATAGTCCTAACATAATAGAGCGTTTACTTTAAATATCGATTCATCAGTCCATAATATATTCTGCTACTGCTCCACGGCCTAGCCTTGATGTTTTAGGGTTCACTGTAGCCTTTTTAATCTGTTATCTTGGAGTAGCAATGGTTTAGGAGCTGCCACGGGACCGTCTAAATTTCTTTGCGTCAGCCGCTGTTTGACCGTGGTAACTGAAATCGAATTTTTGGTAACTACTGTTTTTCTGCGATTTCGTTTGTTATTAATTGTAGAAAACGATCATTTGGTGCGGTGGTTGTTCCTAACGAACTTGGTTGTTAATGGACTTCCAAATCGCTTTGTTCTTCATATACATAGACGAATGATGTATTTTACTGTCGACACTGCTAGAATCTTTAATCTTTCACCGATTTGCCTGCTTGCATAATATTCTTCATTCAAATTTATTATGCAGAATAATTTAGCAACATCTATAGATTTGCCACGGGGCATTTAGAGCAAAAAAAAAAATTCAAACAAACAAATTAACTTTTGTTTGCACGACTTGTCACGATGACTTTCAAACAGAAACTAAAATCGTAATAAAACATTCTAAACGAGCAAGATGAGGCCCTAAGAGAGAGAACAGGAGCCACGGAATCTTTACCTGTTTGATTCCATCGATAAGACGTGTCTAATAAACTGAATAATTTATAAATAATAAGTACAAACAAACAATATTTTTTTTACCATAATGAATATTTAGTTTCATAAAAAAAAATTAGAATCCACCCTCATTAGTCACTAAGTAAACTAGACGAAGCACTTATCGTAAACAAAATATTGCTGTCTATCCTGAAAAAACCACAGGCGCCTATTAGGGTTCCAAGACCCCGAGAAAACGTATCTAAATATCTGTCCGCTGTTTACCTTTACATATATGCATCTACAATATTTTTTTTTTATTTTGAACCTCACGCGCACATGTATATATACCTAAACTATTTACTAAAACAGATACACCTTACTTTGGGTATGTATAAAATATGCTCCCTTGTTGTATTATGCATTTTACACCGACCGAACGAGCATAGAGTGGAACATCAGCGCCACCTATCCGATGACGGACTAGCCGACGAAAGCAACCAACGCGTCCGACGCACATACACACAACGTTTTTTTTTTTTTTCGTCTTTCTTTTTATCATCGCGTGTTCCCTTGCGTGCGTACGCGTCCGGATTTGTGCCGAAAACGTTTCTCGCGTGCCCGCTCGCCTACAACGGCGGCGTTATAACGTTTGCGTGCATCGAAACTCGGGCCTCCGCCGCCGGTCCGTATCGAGTTATGTAGATGCGGCAGCCATTGTAAGTCGCGACGCCGCCAATCATTAACGCCACCGGGAGTTAGGAACCGGTTGCTAGGCAACCGGGCGCGCTGTTTGGGTATCGCGGGGGAGACCGACCGCTACCACTCGCTCGCTCTATCTTGCGTACTCCGTATGACTGAACGCAGGCGCGTAGTACAATACTGTCAACTACTAACCGATAGATGCAAGCGAATGAATGCATGTGAGATATAGCGTATACCTTGATAGTTAGATTAATTAGTAGACTAGTTTTTATTAAATTAGCGAAAATTGAAAAGTGTCGTCTTGAAATATATATGCAACTCCTTCTTGCATAATATTTGTACCGTGGTGACACTAAAAAGGTTTGAATACAACAGAACGTAGAACCAACAGGAGAACTGTAACTACAGTTCTTCATATCTCGAATGTGTTGAACATTATTTAGGAACTTAGGGATGTGGTGTTCGTGGAACCATTTATAACTGGATAGAACCTTACCTCTCTCCATTCTGGGGCCATATTACTTTTTATAATGTTCATTAATGATTGGACTAAAATTATGCCAATTCATGGATACGTCGAGCATGACTTTGTGGTCAACTACACGGCGATAACTTTGAACAACTAGGGTAATGTGGATTCCTCGAAAAACATAAAGAAATTGTTTATTTTAATATGCTCAATTACCCCTCGAAATTAAAATCACAACAGCGTGAATGCCCTGTATAACCTAGAGGAATAGTTTTCGAAAAGCAAATTATATCTTATTAAAAATAAAACTTTACTTATTAGTTTCATAGAGGGAGTTAATAAATACAATGAAAATTATCTACTTCAAGTTAACAGTAAATCAATTAAACAAGTTTCAAAATTAAAAATTATTGCGGCTCTTTTTAATGGATAGTTTAAATTGGGAAACGCATGTTAGGCACCTTAAATCTAAACCATATCACCCATATTCTATGGCGTATATCGCTTAAAAGATTTTGTGGGAAAAAGATATTGTCCTATTAACACTAACTTTTTGAATCTAGACTTAAGTACGGGCTAATGCTTCGACATTTATCCATAGAATATTTGTTTCACAAAAGTTGGCAGTAAAAAATCTAGCTGGAGCGAACAGACGTTAATCTTGTAGATCTTCATATAAATCTTTAAGTATTTTGACATTACCATCCTTATATATATACCAAATTCTTGTTTATAACAGATTACTTGGTAGTATAATAATTCTAGTTTAGTGAGTCTAAAAAAAATTTTTAGTATTTAGCCAAGGGTTTACTAACATTGTTGCTACGAGTTGTCCGGAGGTTAATCTCCAGAGGGATAGCGCATTCTGGTGCTCCCATTATTGGGATTCACCTCTAATCTGAAAACACCGAAGCCAGGGATTATCTTTTAAATTTTGGCCACCGTAGGTCCCATTATTCTCGACTTGGGATCAGTACTTTGAATGATTGCCTAAAGCTGAGTTAAATGGACATTTCTAGTGATCTTAGACTGCGAGATGTCCTATAAGGTCACCATCTTTAAAGTTGTACGTCAAATTTAGCCTGTAGGCACTGAAAACTTTTTTCTAATAACATTAAGAATCACCTAGCTCTATATTTGCTGTAGCCCCTGTAATTATAAGAACTTCTGCAGTTTAGCATTTACTGCTTTCCTCTTAGTTTTGGCCACCATACTAAAGGAGCGTAGGTGACCATGGGTTAAGACCCATGGTTGGTATAACAATATAAGTAACAACCTGATATAACCAATATATTGTTTTCGGCTGTAGATCTCAGGTCTCACCAATACATGGAATACAAATTCATGGTAAAAATTATAGACATATTCTAGCAGAACAATCTTGAAATATGTGCGGATGTCATAATTCGAAAAATAAATTCTTAAAATCTGTAATTTCTCTAATCATAACTTCAAATTAACAAAATTGCTTTAGGAAGGTGAAATATTCATAAATAGAACTTTTTGCCCGATAGCATAACAGCTTTTCGATGCGATAATACTGGGGAAATGATAAGATCTATTTTCTCATTTCAATATAATGATTTCAGTGCAAAAATATTTGAAGAAACTGAATCTACTAAGAACCAAAGCGTAATCTAAATGTTTTGCTGGTTTGCAAAAATATTGCTAGCATCAGAAATTAATATTATTGTAGGAAGAGCTATGAAACAGGACGTATCTTTTGATTTTTATATTATAAACTGAGGAAATATTATATTTTTAATTAATGAATTAATCATCTTAAGCAAGACGTGTTCTTAAAATCCCAAGCAGTTTAATAAGTGACAAATAATCTTATAGAAATGATATATTTTCCCTTTCATCACTTTCAGATCGTACTCAACTCAATGCACCGATACCAACCCAGGATACACATAGTGAAATGGCGCGAACATTCGGGACCAATCACCGATTTAGACCAAGAACAATATCGGACCTTCATCTTCCCAGAAACAGTCTTCACGGCAGTCACCGCTTATCAGAATCAATTGATCACCAAGCTGAAGATCGACTCCAATCCATTCGCCAAAGGTTTCAGGGATTCCTCTAGATTGACGGATTTTGACAGGTAAATTCAAATTCACAAAAGATTGTGTTAAAAACTTCTTCCGAATTTTCTTATCACGGCGCTTATGGCACCTCCCTTAAGGTTGTGTAAGAATTACATATAGATGGCGTCGTTTTTATGACTCGTAAAAGCGGTGCAGGTAGAAACGGGGCCGATCTCTTAGCGACATCTGTCGCTCAGTACGTGAATAGCGCACATGAGACATGTCGTCTTGCGGCCGCTACGGCAACCGTAGGTAACGCGATTAAATAAATATACATAGGTGTGCCGTAAAACGGGCGCCGAAAAGGGCCAATCGTGGTGGCTCGTGTTCGTGTCTGCGCCAACCACAGACGCTTTTGGCTTTTCAATTGTCTCGACGGTGTATGCCATGCATACGGCAGCCTTTTTTTCGGTTGACAGACGAGGGATGGGAACGAATTGAATATCGGGGAGTTGCTTTGTAGTGGTTTATCTATATCGACGTCAAAAAAATGCATTAGGTGTCTGTTGGGCTTCAATATGGGGAAAGATTTGAGATTTGAGAATTGTTTTTGTATTATTTTGTTAATGTTAGTTTATATCCGCAGTAGTGATGGGGCAATCAGATCCAAAAAGTATCCGATAGGCTTAAACGGATATGTAGTCACTACGCTAAGTAAAATCGGAACTTTTTCTTAACGATTCGGATTCTTTTACTAAACGATTCAAGTATCGGTTCATACAGGTACCGACTAGTTTTAGTCGAAAAGGAAAAAGATTCGTTAAGCAAAATATAGGCGAGCCGATCCACATCATTGAAAATAGTACCTACATACATTTAAAATGAATATTATGCAAGAAGGTGTTAGTGCATTGAATAAACATCTCATACTGACATAACCTTTTATTTAAATTTATATAAACAGTAATAAATACAAAACTAAGTGGTAGGTATATCTAGGAAAAAAACGACTTATAATTTGCAGACATCCAAGTTGGTATTTAAAAATATTATAGCAACATTTTTCGCTGATAGTCGATTCCTTCTCCCGTTGGCAATTTGACCAGCTTTTGAAAAAATCCTCTCTGAAGGCACTGACGTCTCTGGTATTGCCAAATATTTTTTTTGTAGCGCATGCAATTCCGGTATGAATAATGCATGCTCCTTCCAGAAATCCTGCGGGTTTTTCGTCCGATTTAAATGTAGGATTCCCATGTATTTTGCTATTACTTGTTCAGATGAAGTAGTAGAATCACTTTTCGATCATTCTAATACCTTAATTTTTTATTGCACAGCAAACATATTACGTTTTCGTCGTGCTTTTCGAAATATTCCCACACGGTAGATCGTCTCTTTCGGGTGCTCATTATTACCACTAATTACCACTTTGTTTGACTATTTCAATCACACTAGAGAACCTTTGCTTAAAAACGAAAATATTATACTAAGATAAATTCTGTAAATACAGCTTTGTCAACCCTCGAATCAAAAACGATTCTATGACGTGGAAGCATCGGAATTCACCAACACCGAAAAAAGACAATGGCAACTGTGTTCTGGGATATGCAATAGTTATTTACGAACCAAGTGCGTGAAATCATATTTCGCGAATGAGTGACCAGTTTAAAGCGCGAGCCGTAGGCGAGCGCTTTATGGACACGAATTCGCGAAATGTTTCACGCACGAAGTTTGTACAATATTTTTTGTACAAGAACTATAATAATAATACATATTGTTAAATACGTTATTGTTTATGACACACTACTAATCTCTTGATATTAATTAAAAAAATTGAGTTGGCTGTATTGATTATTTGAAGTGACATTTAATTTAAAATTGTCAAATTCAAACAATTTCATACAAAATAAAAGCCTCACCAACAACATGAATTCTGATAATGAAATGCAATGTACACCGCCTGAAATTCGCGAAGCTGCCAATATTGCAGTGGATAATTTATTACCCATAAAATCAAAAAACGTATACAAAAACACTTATACTAAATTCGTAACTTGGGCTAGATCTAAAAATATACAGAAATACTCCGAAAATTGTTTATTAGTTTATTTTCAAAATTTACAATCAAATAAATCATTATGGTCCACTTATTCTATGTTAAAATCATGCTTAATAATATATGATAATACGGATATATCTAAATATGCAAAACTCGTAGCGTATTTAAAACAGATAACGAAGCAATATCAGCCTAAAAAATCAGCAGTATTAACCGTAGAACAAATTACTAAATTTATTGCTGAAGCACCAAATTCTTTGTTCCTACTAATGAAGGTAAAGTCATTTCCGTATATTTAAATTACATACAACACTATATGTATTTATAGGCTGTATTAATATTGGGTATTTCTGGAGAGTGTCGACGTGAAGAACTTTGCAAAATGCCATTGCGAGACATAGAATTTAAATCGAATTTAATTATCGTAACAATTCCAGAAACTAAAACAGGTAACAGCCGTACATTTGCAATCATTAAGCCCGAATGGATTGCATTAATTCGGCAATATGCAAATTTAAGACCAGACAGCCAGCAGCGATTCTTTTTAACATATCGCAATGGCAAGTGTGTTTGTTCACCTGTTGGTCTTAACACAATTGGCAAAATTCCAATGCGAATAGCTGAGTACCTTCAGCTTGATAGCGCAAGTAACTTCACAGGTCACTGTTTCCGAAGGAGTTCAGCGACATTGTTGGCAAACCAAGGAGGTGACTTGGCATGGTGGATGGAAATCATCTACGGTTGCAGAAGGATATATCGAAAATTCTTTGCATAGTAGAATTCAATTGGCTAAAACAATGACCC
Source organism: Cetonia aurata (assembly GCA_949128085.1). Classification (NCBI taxonomy): domain Eukaryota; kingdom Metazoa; phylum Arthropoda; class Insecta; order Coleoptera; family Scarabaeidae; genus Cetonia; species Cetonia aurata. The sequence continues at coordinate 61,890,932 of OX421884.1, read as the reverse complement.
CGTTAGAGATATCGACTCCGCCTGCAACTTGTTCGACATCTGAAATACAAGATATATGTAATAATACAATCAACGTTACTCTACCTTCGCAATCAAGATCAATTCAAACAAACCAGTTAATCCCTGGGGTATCGATCTCTGGTTGTCAAAATTGCTCAATCAAAATTTTTAATAATTGTTCCGTTTCAATATCTGAAAAGAATGAATAATGGTAATTTATATAATATTTGTTGCTGTTCTGACATTGAATTACACACCTTCCAAATATAATAATTTCTATTTCATTTTCTTTTATTTTCATAGAAAAACAGCGAACTGGGTAGCATATTATTAAGATTAGTGATTTATGATTTTAATATGTCACTAAATTAATCAAGTTCCAGGAAGTACCAACTTTACTTTTACGCACACGTGTTTAAAGTGACTTTTTACGCACGCAAATTGAATCGTGAAATGACAGGTTTTGATAAGCGAGTACAAAAAGCATTTTACTCATAGAGTTTTTACCAGTGAAAACGACAACGAACAGCGATGTTTATTGTTAAGTTGGCGAAAAACTACACCAAGCTATTCGACGGAACTGCAGATATCGGAGTGACAAAATGGGGGTTATTTGACGCGGGAAACACATACACAACGGCCACAGAAACTTAGAGTTGGCATCTTTGGCGATCACCTCATAGCACCCCTATTCATTGACGGGACTTTAAAAGATCAAATGCATCCTTTGATCACAGAAAGATTGGAGCAAGATCCAGATTTGTTGAAGAATGAGATAGCATTTCAGCAAGATGGAGTGCCTCCACATTACTCCGTCGGACAATTTCTGGATCATCACTTTCGCGATCGTTGGATTGGTCGAAAGGGACTTATAGAATGGTCTATCAGACCGCCGGATCTTACTTAATGTCAGGGGAGCATTTGAAGCAAGATTGTACTTTTGTATGGAAATTAATAGTCATCATTTTGAACATTTAATAAAGTAAAATCCAAACTATTTCATTCTAATCGGATTTATTACACAGGTTGCAAAGCATGCACATTTTGCTTACTGGTTAGAAAAATGACTTTGATTGATCTTTTGGAAGAGTGGAAGACATTTTTCAATTTTGACTTTGCCCACGAATGCCAAATCTTTTACTGTCTCTATGAGTAAGTATTTTTGAATATCGGTAGCTGTTATACCTATTGATATTGGTTACATACGTACATCTTTCATTCATTACTTATTCATTAATTATACCTTTCATACAACATACGATGCACGTATTTCGCCACTACTAGAAGTTGATTTAATTTTTTTGGTGTGTGCATCCCTCTCTTCAATCTTTAAAGATTTAAAACATTCCAGAAGTACACCTAATTTGTCTAAAACGACTCCCAAATCCAAAAGGCGTCACGGAAAGTTCAGGAACTTCATCAATCCCTCTCAGATTTTAATTTTCCTCCGGATTCTCCAGCTGTTCCGTGGAGATTATTGCGGGCGGGGCACTCTCACACTGTGCTCTTCAATTCACTTCGTCGCCGTTCCGAACTCTCGAACTTAAACGAGTTCAAAGTTAATTAATAGAGTCGATCTCGCTCTCCTTCCCTCTCTATTCAACGGCGAGTGGGGCGCTGATTTCGTCTTTGTCTGCGCGCCGGCCGCCTTTCTACCCTTCCTGCCCCCAAGAACGATTTTCTCGGCTCGCTTAAATCACACCGACGACGTAAATTACGGTTCGAAAACGTGCGTAAAGTTTTTGTGACCGTTGTTGCCGGTTTCGGTGCCTTTGTGCGCTGTACTGCGAACGGCGACGAGACAAAAGCGGTGTCAATGACGTAAGTTTGGGAGGGGAATTGGAGTGAGTAATTTGTCGGTATGCAGGAGTAGAATAAAGTATTGAAGAGGTTGGAAAATGTAGGCTCTCTGAAGTAATTTATAAGATAGCGTTAATAGTTTGACTTAAGGCTGAGAAAAAGACACTTTGGGTGTTGAGAAATACTATATTTGAGATTAAAAAAAAATTAAAGAAAAATCTGATGCAGTAGGGAATCTGAAGAAAGTTCAATAAACACCACGTGAGAAGCTTTACGGCTTCAACCTCAATAGAAACCTGATTGGTGTTAGTTTTAAGGAGCTGAATATGGACGGGTAAAGTCTGGAATACATACTCGAACAACATCTAGATAAATTAATAAATCACAGATTGTTGGTATCGATATCTCATTTAATTCTGAATGAATTAAGAACCTTGCATTCAATCGTCTAAATACTTTTTACTCCATCGCGTTTTTTCTTCGACTCCTAGTCGTTAGAAATCCAATTACCCGCACGTATAATTTACAGTAATCTCTCAAATTACAACTCGTCCTCCCAGCAACAAAGCTTTTCGCTTTAACGAGCGTATCACGCGTGCATATGTGCGAGCAGTGCAGTGCATGGATACCTCAGTATACCTCAGCACGTAAAATCCGCTCATCCATTCCTTTAACACGCCCATGAGCAAGTACTTACATACATACGTGCAATAATAGCGCATCTAATCTACAGGCGTTTCGCGAGATCGCGTAGGTGTCGTATTTTACGACGCCAAACTGTTTTCTCCTCTCCTCTGACTCCACGTCGCCTATGCCATAATACTTACTCTTCGTTCTTCTTGTCGATCGCCAGTATAGTCGGTGTCTACCTGATCGAGGTGTGAGAAAATACGTCGGGTTCATTATATCATCAAGCCGTCGTCATGAAGACAGCGATTGTCTAAAATTACAGAGCGGCTTCTAGCGTCAACGCCTACCAGACGGTGCCGCAAAACAGATTGAAACACGTAAATTAAATTCTATCACATCACATCGGGGACGGAACGCAACGTGAGTGATCGCGGAACGTACGGGAGGGAGTGAGAGGTAAGACACAGCGGCATGGTCGTGCGACGAGTACAGGGTCGGTGCGAAGTTGGGAACGTGCTGGAGGTAGAGGTAATAAATCTGTTTTTTGGATGAGGTTTGATGCAGTGGTAAATTAAAATCGAAGCCATCTGCGGATGAAGGTTTTTTTTTTGTTTGTCAAAATAAATTTTTTCACATATAAAAAACATAAAAGTCCAAACTATTCATACAAAACAATTGTATTGGGCATCTTTCGAATACTTACTATTTTTGACCAACACAATTTCTGAAGCTATGTTAAATAACTCATTCCTATATCGCGTGAACACCGGCCCACCTCTGGTTTCGTCTTCAAACTTTATTACGATCTTTTAACTCTTCTTTAAATGCGCCTTTCGATGTCCATAGAATAATGGCCGCAAACTCGTGGATAACACGAATTTAACTTGCTCATGAAGTGCATTTAGATACGCATTATGAAAAAATAAATAAATAAAAAACAAAGTTAATAAAAACAATTTTTGTATAAATAATATAGAATTCGTATTTCTTTACAGTTGGTATGTATGATAGGTTGTACAGGATAACTATTGATGATATTCACAAAGTGCCTGTTGAAAAGAAAAATCATACTGATGGGGTGCTGCCATTGGCAGAGCCTTGTAACGTGCCGTTCCTTGGGAAAATCGGTTTTACTGTTTCCAGTTTATTTCGAATTAATCATTAAATCTTTCCTTTTGATTCATTTACTGCCACATGTTATTTTGTTTCATTAAGTTTTTTTTATTAGTTTATCTTGTTTACGATGCGAGTATCGTCTAAGCAGTGACGCACGCTCAACTCCCACCGTCACGACCGCGGGGTGACCAGTCCGCTCTGGCTGTTGTATTGGCACAACTTACTGAGACACGCCGATTTTCTCATTCCAGTCATTCCCGACCTGTCTGTTAGCGCTGGCACAGCTTTTCTGGTGTAACACAGGCATTTTACCATTTTTTTCCGCTGTGGCAGTCGCGTTAGCACAGCCTACTGATGCACCCATCTTTTCATTTCTCGCTGTATATATTCTATGTCTATCACACCTGTTTTATGGAAATAAATCTTTGATTTATAATACACTTTCACTATTTAAATTGTTGCGCCCTTCAATCAAAACCCTGGGAACACCTCGCTCTCACAGTTACAGCTATCACTCTGGGGTTGAAACATTATTGTAACGACGTTAAAAGCGTAACACGGTTCAAATCAATATAAGATCGCGACATTCCGGTTTGACAACTGGCCACACAACCAGCGCCGCCGAACGGTCACGAGACGCTAAAGTAGCTTGAATCTAAAATATATTTTAAATTTATGATTTAGTAGCATCATTTTGATGACATTCTCATGTGGTTTAAACAAATCCAGTAGATAAAAGAAAAGGAACTAATAAAAAAAAGCCCACCATCACGACCGCGGGGGTGACCAGTCCGCTCTGGCTGTTGTGTTGGCACAGCTTACTGATACACGCCGAGTTTCTCGTTCCAGTCATTCCAATCTGTTAGCGCTGGCACAGCTTTTCTGGTGTAACACAGGCATTTTACCAGTCTTTTTCCGCTCTGACAGTCGCGTTGGCACAACCTAATGATGCACTCATCTTTTCTTTTCTCGCTGTATATATTCGATGTCTATCACACCTATTTTATGGAAATAAATCTTTGATTTATAATACACTTTCACTATTTAAATTGTTACGCACTTCAATCAAAAACCTGGGAACGCCTCGCTCTCACACTTACAGCTACCACTCTGGGGTTGAAACATTATTGTAACGACGTTAAAAGCGCAACAACTTTCAAATCAACATAAGACCGTGACATTCCGTTTAGACAACGGTCACGAGACGCTAGTAGCTTAAATCCAAAATATATTTTAAATTTATTATTTAATAGCATCATTTGTTAATTTTTTATGACATTCTCATGTGGTTTAAACAAATCCAGGGGAGAAAAAAAGGAATTAATAAAAAGATAGCGAGCTGGATACCAAGGATGAAACGTCCTAAGAGTAAAAATTTTGAGTTGAGATGGCTCGACTAGGTATTTTAGAGAACAAAGAAACTAAAGAAAAAAAGTTAAGAGTAAAAATGAATTGACCAGGCTGGTCATTATAATAATAAAATAAACACCATATAAGAACGATGGTGAAGTCAAAAAATGCAGTGATTCACTGGAAAAAGAGAATCAGATGAGCTCTTAATGACAATGTCGTATTCCTAAAGGAAGTGCAATCAAAATCAGGTGAGGCTGCATTTAATTCCGGAAAAAGATGTTTTTTAAATTAGTACCTTTAAGAATAGTAAATTGAATGGTTGCCAAAAATTGAGGAAATGTTATTAATGTAAGGTATAGTAGAATAGCTCCAGCGTCAACTTCCTTATTGTCTTTTTAAAAAACCGATTGATCTTGCTCCATCTAAATAGTATTGATATTCCTGTGCTTATGGTAAGAACTGGTCTTTCTCCATTAACCGTATGAAATGAGACAATTTTATTCTGCAAAAAATTTTATTTATAACTGATCTTCTAAGATTCAACGTCACCGATAAGATACCATTGCACTCCACTGTATATACCCACAGCCCACTGTATAACAAATCATGTTGTGGTGTTATTTTCCTACTCATTTTCATCGTTCCCGACAACCACCGAGGAGACTCGGATCATCACACTCTCACACACACATAATAGGTGCGCTTTCCTGTAATTAGGGCGGCAGGCAGCTAGCGACCCCTGGTGGCAGCCCGCGGCTACAGGCGGGGCTCCCGGGTCTCTCATTATCGGCTCACCGCGCGATCCTTCCATCTCAATATTATTGATTGTTTTCGCGCTTCGGCCCCGCCCGCTCTTATTCATCTTCGGTCGCCTGTTCCCCACTTCTGGTTTCCTTTATATGCCTCCCGAACATCCCTGTCGGCGCGCAAACACTAGATCCACCTGCCGTTGGGAGTATTCGCGTCCCTTTTTGCGATCAACTGCGAACGATGCTTCCTGAAACGGATAGATAAACAGTGTTTGGTTTGAGTTTTCGAATTTTTCATCGCGGGTATACACGTGCGTTGTGATCGCAGGGATTTTGTCGCTATAATATCGCAAATATTCTTGTTTACACTAAAGTTTGATACAGCGGTGCACGTAGGCATGCTGTGTACTTCCTTTCCTGTCCCAGAACACCAATAAAACTTCTCATTATCACATACTTGATATTAATATAAATGTATTGCTATGATATCTCTCTTTGAATGTTAAATTATGCCAAGAATTGAGTACCATAAAATCTATTTTACTTATAGCATGTTTTATTTTACGGCAATGATGTATAGTAGGTACTTTTGTAAATTCCGACTAACTCTTACTTTGTCGTACAGTTTAATTATAAGGTATAACAAGGTATACGGAGGTATATTTGTATTTGTTAAACTGGTGATCGTATGTTGATTATTTTCTTTTAATTCGTTCGTAACTACAGTTACTACTGTGCCTTTTTCTATTCGCGGTTGCCAGGATATATATATTTTTTTTTGAAACATTATCTAGAACATTTAATAGAAATTCGTTTATTATCGTTTGAAATGACAAATATACTTTGTTCTACTCACGTTGAATGGTAGAAATTTCTGTTTGGCGCACAATTTATATGAAACCTGTTTATTTGTATGGTCTTGAATATCCTGTACGTTTGTCCCGGTGATTTGGTTGCTGTATTCAACGTTCGATATTGTTTCCTGATATCCATCTGGAAGTTAAAGGATCCTTCAGGACTGCTGATGGAACTCCTGATATTTGGAACGTATGTTTAGGAGGTGTTGTATAAACCTATTGTGAGCGAAACGTTTCATTTTTTTTCTTTTTACTAGTGCATTTGAAAGTTAAATATTGTTTGCTGTGTGTCAAAACTAGTTAGTGAAATTTAGAAACTTGTATATAACTTTGTGTTTAATTGAAGTTGGTAACAATTCTTTGATATAATTTTCTAATGTTCTTTCGATTGAATTTGCTTAGTAGTCTGGATAAAGATAAAAGAAGTATTTGTTATAATTTGGTTTATATAGTATATGCACCTACTCACCTGAGATCATATATTAAAATACTATTTCTCTTTCATATTTTCGGGGAAGTTTCACTGGCTCCAATAAAACTGATGATTGTCTAGAAACTGGCTTTTATTTGATAAAAGGTTAGAAAAACATCACTTAGAGATTATAGAATAATTTCAGTACAATTTCATGGAATATTAATGAGTATTTAAAGTATTTATAGGGAGCAGATCATTACTAAATTAAACTGTATATAAATCAGCCTTTTCATCAGTAGGAAAAATCAAACGAGATTCCCCCCTCTCTTTATAGCCAGGGCCACCTGCAAATTGAGGTCTGATTTATAAGTGAATTTGTTAAAGAGTATCACAGATCACTCTAGGAGGTATTCAACTGAATGGTGTTTAAATTCTGAAGTATTTAAAGTTACGAAATATTGTCTACGAGTTTCTTAGCAGTATATATAAATGTACGTATTATTTTTGCTGCTTTTGAACTTATTAAGTAATCTACTAATTAATTCTATCTAAATAGATAAAAAAAAATTACATAAAATCACCAGCCACGCTCCTTCACCCCCTATTAACTATTATTCCTCCCATTAAATCTCCATAACTCATCCGGCAGCATCTTTTGTAGGGTATTTTAGAACCTCCTAATTCTAAGCGGTAATCTACTTCTTCTGTATGCGGCGGTACTTCGCAAGTAACAACCTGAAAACGTTATAATATACGTCCGCCCGCGGCAATTTCCATCTTGCCTCTCCTCGTCCATTCTTGCCTCTTCCTCTTCTACGAGATAAACGCTGGATCTCGGTTGCTACCACCGCTAATTATGTGGAACGGCCCCGGGGCCAAGCGGGTCTTTGTCATGCTAATGTCGAGCGAGAGGTGGTAATTTAGCGCTGTACATAGTTGGATATTTTGGCTGGAAGACGGATATTTTGCCATGGAGTGATCGAACTAACATATTTTTACCGTTGGGTCATCATGCGATGAGTTTCGTCAATATCGAAGCTTGTAGATTGTATTTCTAATAGTAATATAGTTTTGTTCCGGATAAAAAAAAAAATAAAGACCATTGTGGGAAAGTAAAACCACAAGCAGGTCTCAGGATCATTAATTTTGTAGGAAGCTTCTGTAATCTGTATAATCTGTAATGTCTGTAAATTATCTGCAACGTTTTTGGATTATAAAAGATACAAAAGTAATTATGCAGCAAATAAGGTTCAGAAATCTAAATAAAAAGGTGACAAAGATGTGAAAAAAGTACTTTTAGTGTCGGCTTTCATTATTATTTTTTTTTTCGTTCTTCATTTAGGGACAACTCTGAGCTTTCATATACCTAGTAAAATGCAACAAAATACACGAACAAATGCATAGAAAAAGTCACCAGGAGAAGACATGAAAAGCAGTTTGCAACATTTTGCATAACTTTTTTCTGTAAAATTAATACTACTTTTTTTCTCATTTGTCTCATACTGAAGTGGGCACACTGTGTTAAAAGCATCATAGAAAGTTAATATACTGTGAGCTTTAAAAGCATTTTTATATGAAGATTTGCCAGCAGTTTCGCAGTTCTCTTCAGTATAATGAACACCCACACAAAAGTTTGATGAACATAAGCGCTTTAGTACTTCATAGCTGTAGTTGTCTTTCAAGTAACATCTACGTGATTCGAACAATTAACTTGTTCGTCAAGAAACATGCATTCCTAAAATATTTTGAAGGGTTATCCCCTGGAGAAAATTACCATGCAACAAAAGAAGCCATTCACATTGTGAAAATAATATTTGTCCACTCAAAAAGATCACATATATAGAGATTACAACAGTCAAAACGGTACAGTGACATTGTCTGCATAAAGAGCTAGTGCATCATTAAGATCCAAAGCTGCTAGCAATTCATCGATAAAATTAAAGAGAGCGTAGGTTCCAAAAGTGATCTCTGAGGAACGCCAGTAGTAACCATAACCGATTAAGTTTAAACCAATGCAGTAAAATATTATAGACACCATATCTTTCTAGTTTATGAATAATAATAAAGCATTGAATGGTTAATCAAATAATTGATCAATATTTGTAGAATCTTTGGTTGGTTTAATAAGTAGCTGAGTTCTCCTGGTTAATGATGAAATTTTTATCTGTTGAATATTCTTCCAATAAACTTTAACCCTTAATTTTTCGTAACTAACTGTTTATTTCTTCTTGTTACAGAGAACCAATGGACAGCCTATTCATGGATCAGCATTTCCTGCGTTCCTCTTTACGCCTTTACTCCAACGACCCCTTGGATGCGGAGAATAACAACGCCAATTCCCTCTTCTCGGCAGCAATGATGGAAAAAGCGCGCGCTCACATTCAAATGTGGGGTCGGGCGGGCGGTAGCCCCTACAGCCCCAGCGACCTTCATGCCTTACTCCTCACTGGCTCCCATAACCAACAAATCTACCTCGGCCAAAGAGCGGGGGTACCTTTGGGCCTGCCAACTCAACTCTGGAGCCAAGGCGGCAGTTCGTGGCAATCGCCGATTCACGCCGGTCTTCCTCCGGGTCTACTGGGGCCTCCACCGCCACATCGACCACAGATGACCCCACCACCGCCTCCGCCTTCTTCCACGCCTAGTTCTTCAGGTTCCCCAAGTCCTACTGCTATCAGCACTTCAGCGTCGGAGTTGAGATTACCAAAAGCGGTGTTTCCGTCCGCTTTGCATCGTTTCAGCCCTTACGCGACTACGGTTACGAGGCAAGGGCCTACATTAAGTCCGGTTTCACGTCATGCGCAATGATAGGATTAACCTAGTGTACGTGGGGATGGATATAATTTACCAAAGAAGTCTTCTTGTATGTAAAGAGGGACGAAAAAGTGTAATTTATATATATATTTTGTAAATAGACGGAGAAATATTATATATAAATAGGTAATTTATTACTATATACAGGGTGTGTTGTATAAATAAATATAATTTTTGTTTTAATTCGAAAAATTTGTTTAATATCTGAATAAAAAGTAATAGTTATTTAAAATTAATTACACCCTGTATATTAAATATGTAAAATAGGTACAACAAAACAGAAAATGGTTACTACTTTTATTATGATTAATTATATTCTAATGTTATAATATATTATATACTATTATTGTAAATGTACGTGGTATATTTTGTACGAAGGAAGTATTTAGTATTTATGGCAGTATTACTCAATCATAGTGAATAAAAAAAAAATGAAAAACAATTTTGTAAATAAATAAATATTCAAGGAGGAAAAATATCTCCATTACCAATTGCAGTCCACGCATTAATCGCAGGATTTTCTATTTAATAGTTTACAACTGTTAAAAACTACTTTGTTCCTTACTAATTTCATTTACATACATAAATACCAATGCAATTTACAGGAATTTATGGATTCTTATACGATTTTTGTGTTTCTATTTTGTTATTTTTCTTCTTTAATCTGGTGGAGATTCGTCAATCAATCAATTACGATAATGTGTCATCGCGAATGTTGTGTTATATTTCAAGAGTTGTGTAAAAAAAAACAAAATAACAATGTATAAAAATATATATATATTACAAAATGTGAAATTTGTTGTTGTGTAAATATTGTACTATTAATAATAAGTGGAATTATAAAATAAAGATACGATAAAAGAAAGCAAATGTATTGCGTTTTATTTCTGATAGCTCTAATTATTTTGTTTTTTTTTTGGTTCAAGGACTGGAATTTACATAGAATGTCAGATTTTATGTTAAGTGATGCATAAAATTATTGCAGAAATATACTAGAATTATTAATGGTGATAAAAAATTGATAAAAATGGCAATTAGCCGTTTAGTTTAATTAAAATACTATAATAGCTGCAAAAACCATTATGTAGTGGTTTTAGGTTGGTCACACTGGCTGAATAATCATGTATGACAAGGCTTTTATCATTAAAAATTAAGTAAATTAAAAATTCAAATTTATAAATGCCACCAACCACTACACAATTCCCTGTATTACCAAGTTTCTTTTTTATTATTACAAAAAGAAGAAGTTAAAAACGCTAAACTTTAAGTACTCATTCATAAAAAAAAACAATTTTTTTAACTTGAATCTGTGCTTTAAAACGTGTCTCCTGAAACTAGTTTTTTTAATATACTATTAACGCATGAATTCGAGTTTAGTAAAACCGGGGTTTTATTTAATTAGTGCTAGTTTTTGTAATTACAATTTATAATACCATTCCTTAATAAAAGAAAATAAATTATGTCAATTATGCAACGGTTAGTCACATCTGTAAATTTTATGTTTTAGTCTAATTCATCAAAGGAAGATGAAAACTCATTTCAAAATTAAACAACGCGTGCATTGTCCTTACCTTACTGAGTTTCATAACCTCAAATTGTCACATTTACTATATTGAGTTATTGACCCAATGTGACCAACCTAAAATTGCCACTAAATGTTCCATGCACTAATGACTAAACGTATTCACATGAGTATTCTTATAAGTGTATTAATGCTAATTATAAACAATATATACAAAAAAATATCACACTACCTTATAAATAATAGATATCAATTCAACCACAATATTCTGATTATGCATTTCTTATACCTGCCTTACTTGGCTAGATAATACCATAAAATACATCTTCAACATCAACGGTGGATTCATTGCGTCTGCTACATTTGCATAATTATATATTAGGAAGGTTAAACATTTTACAACATTACATTAAGAACGTTTTGCATATTTTAGCATAATTTATAATGGCAAATTATATGACTTTACCCTTCTGTGTTGAGGTTATATTATGTATAAGCACATTGCAAATGCCTATAATACCTTTTTCGTACATACACTCATAATACATAAAAAGAGAATTTAATATGTTTGTAATTGAAATCAAGTGAAATTATAGATACGTACATACATAAAAAACTAATAGTACACTTAAAACTAATCTACCCGATATTGGTGGTTTAAACTGAACGAAAAATGAGAAGTGATCAACACTTATGTTTATTTTCTTAAGGCATATTGCTATAGCAAATGTATATCAACTATTATGCTGATTAAAAGAATTGTTTACTTATAGAATCGATGGCTACTTACTATTTAGACAAACATAATTAACAACGTATTCCAAAATTACTTTGTGCGAATCACCTGTGGTATCACTTAAGAAATAATTTGACAATAACACGAAATTTGTGAGATTTACACTTTATTAGTCGAATGTTCAATTTAACATCCGACTAATAAAATGTAAATCTCACAAATTTCGTGTTATTAATTAATATGGATTTACATCAAGTAAACGCCGAATCTATTAAAATAATTTGACAACTGAAAAGGTAAATAATTGCACATGCGCATTAGCTTAATACAGAATATTTTCTAGTCCCTAAAAATATAAGGTAGGTATGTACCGTGTCCTAGAATTCCGGGTAAATATTGTTCAAATTTATTATTAAAAGATGTATCATTTTATTTATAGCAATATAAATAAATTTGAGAAGCGTTCACTTAACAATAACCGAACAAGAAACAAGCAACCTTATGAATAGATAACAATTTTGATTTGACAGAGACGTTAAATTAAATACAGTGGAGTGGTAAGACAAATTATGTAATATAAAGTCAAATTGACAGAATGTAAAGCGCATTTCATTATATCTTATAAGAATAGAGATGAGTTTGATCAAATTGGAAGCAACTTCTTTAAGCATGCTTCAATTATTGGTACTCGCATAACATTTAAGTTTATAAACCTAGCGAAAATCAGAGGAAATATATTTTGGCTTTTACTGGAATTAGAGTCTTACTTGAACATTTTCTGCTGGTATAAAGCTATTAAACATTGCAAATCAGCTACCTACGCTTAGTGCAGCTTTAAAGTCATTACGAGTCACTTTACACCGTATTAGGAATAAGAAATCTCCTCTCCAGCTGTTATTAGCGCATTAAGCGCATTCTCACGGCAAATATTCTAACATACCAAGCATATGCGATTTAAAGATGCTATAGAACGAATATCAAATGCAGCAATCGATCACATCTTTACTAAAATTTCCGTTACACACGAGCGATTTATTAGGATCAATTAAATGGCAAACGCCGTTTATCGTAAGGTGCAGGCGTACCTTTGACCTCTCACTTTACGGAAATTTAGTAATAATTGGCGCGTTTTCGTAGTTCAACGGCTCATCGGACGGTTAGTGGAGTGGAAATTAAAATGACTACCTTTATTAGTGGACCACCAACGTGCAAGAAGCAGTGGAAAAGTTAAATTAGTCGCTTATTTTGGGCCGTTAACTCCCTAATTATATTAATCTTCCAGTCGGAGGTAGCAAACGGTCATTTGTACGCCTGCGCGTATTGGAGATGTAGATGCATCATGTCGTAGATGTAATAGTGAGTTCTAGAGTCGGAAGAAGGAATGTTGTTCTGAACTGTAAATACTTATACTATATTTTTAAACTCTATAGGCAACAATTTAAAACTTTGATTGATCAGAAAGTAAAATCCACGCAAAGGGTATTTTGACAATGCTTAATAATAACTCAGCATATTTTTACGCACAAAAAAAACGATTCCATGGAAACTAAAGGAAGTAAAATTAAACCATACTATTATTAATAAAAAATTTTACTTTTAATTTACTGGAGATTCTATGTTCACAAATGTATATTAGATTCCCTTGTTCAATATACTTTAGCAAGTACTTATTCCAATTAGTGCTACACTAGTTACATTCAATTCGTTAATTGATTTGCGATATAATAATGTATTGTAATTTTCTTGTTTATTTCACAATTCATCAGGTGAAATAGTGGTGAAAGCGTGTACTTATAGAAATAAAACCCACCCACGTGGCTTCTTTTCCTTGTGCAACTTATTTAGTAGTACATTATAGTAATACTCAAAAATTAAAGTGTTTGCTTATCAGCCTATTTTTAATTGCTATTTGTACAGGACGTAAACTTGTTTTTTACAAATTCATGAGGAATATGAGTAGCCCAGGTCCTGCAGTTCTGTGAATTAATGTAACCAGACAAATGGAACCAAGCTTCGTCATTAAATTTAGTGGCATAAGAAGATCGTTTAATAAGTCCTTAGAAAAAGATTGAAAAGCAAGTCATTGGACACTTAGACAAATTCCAATTGTTAAATGCCAGCCAATTCGGATTCACACGTGGAAAGTCGACCTGTGACGCAGTATATAATGTACTAGACAATGTTTTTGAAAGTTTGGATCACAAGCAGTGTATTATTGGCTTGTTTTTTGATCTAAAAGAGGCATTTGACACACTTCATCACACCATTTTACTGGAAATGCTATCTCGGTATGGTCTAAGAGGAGTAACTTATAACTTATTTAAATCCTTCTTGTCAGGTAGAAAATCGTTGGTATGCTTGTTGGGCGAGAGTAGTGGCACACTGAAGCACTTTTATTTGGATGAATCGATTTCTAAAGTGTTTCGTTGAAGTAGAAACGTGTTTGTGAGACAATCCGCCAATGGAAGAATGCATGTCGAATATGTAGTACCAACAGTAAAAGACGGTGGCAGTTCACTTACAATTTGGGGTTGTTTTTCATACTCGGGAACAGAAACATTGCACCGAATCCAGGGAATAACGCGGACAGAGTATTACCGTCAAATATTAGAAGCCTACGCCATTTTTTCTGGGCTGCGACTAATCGGCAAGAATTTTATCTTTATGCATGACAACGACCTAAGGCATACAGCCTGAATATGCAAACAGTATTCGAGCGACCACAATGAATCGAATATTTAACAAATAATGACATGGCTTCCGCAGGTTCCTGAACTCAATCTCATTGAGATGTTGCGGGAAGAGTTTGACAGAAGGGTGCGAATTGTTGATCCTACTTCAAAAGAACAATTCTGGGCATGTTGTGCAACTAGAATGGATTGATAACTTAGGCGACACAGTAATCAAATTAATCGTTTGGATGCCGTGGATTGTGCAAGCAGTAATTAAAGCAAAAGCTTCAATGAGAAAAATGTTTAAGAAATAAAATTGAAAAATACAATTAATACTTTAGATTGTAATAGTGAGTAGTAAATTGATTTTATTTTTCAGTATTACATAGTTGCTTTTATTTTTTGATTTTTTAAGTATTTGTTACTTGCTCAAACTTCCATGGACGGTAGTGTACGTGCTTAAATAACAAAGCAAATAGTTTCAATGTTTCAAATGAGATTCTTGAACATCGTTTTCAACGTTAATCACTCCATTCAGCTCTATTAGCGAAATTCCATGCATTCTCCTGTGACAGACAGGTGCATTAACGAATAGATATGCGTGTATACAGCATACATTCGTCTTTATTAAGCTACCTAATAATAACGCTTACATAAATTGCGATATCGTCAATAGTAGCATAATACGTAAAACGAAATAATTCCTTCTTTTACGTATAAGCGGACGGTAATTTACATTTCATGTAATATTCCCTGGAAAAAAAAGGAAATACCATCTAATCTACGTCGACACAATTAAAATACTCTTAACTCGTTAAAATCCACTACGACTGTGTTGTACATAATTAGTGTTTGTATGCAGTATTAGAAGAAAAAAATATTTAGGCCAAATTTAACGTTCGCGGAAATGCCCCTTTAGGAACGATGCTATATAATACATTCTTCCTCCTTCGTACCTATACAATGGGATAAATGCCCCAGAGTATCCGCTTTTGACAAAAATAAGCCATTATCTCGGTGTTAACATTGTCTCGCTCGACAAAAGGTTCAAATTTCTCTTTTAACTTCGTCTCGTTGATGGACGATGTTTTGACATGTTGGTGTATTTCTCCAAAATATATATACTCGTTAAAAGCGTGCGTAACGAATCGGTTTCTGCGACAATGGTGCGCTGCAGGGGGCGGTTTTGAGGCCGCTATTGTTGTAAAACGTACCTACGTTTTTATAGATTTGCCTAATTTAACAAGACGCAAAGATCAGTACATCAGGTATTAGTGTTGAAATATAGAGCAAAACACTAAAATAACTTACAGAAAGTATACTTTAAACTAAAGGAATTTCCTTCTTAATGACATTTCTTTACAATATGTACAGGCAATAATTAGTACAGGTCATTTTTAAGTCAATCCTTTCTTTTCAATTTCTCTCTAGCACATCAATTTCTTCGTGTTTATTCTAGTGACAATATACACCATCAGTTTCAAATTTATCTATAAAGAGGTTTGCTATGAAAGGAGATACGCTGTTACTTATTTCCATTCCTTCCGTTCGTTGGTGAAAAGTACCATTGAATTGGGGAAACAAAATGCTTTATGCAAAGTTTCGCCAAAGAAATCAAACTATCGGTAAATTATTATATAAATTCGGTACTTGACTTAAACTGTCAGAATTTATAGTCGTCCAAATATCAATCAATTGAAATTGTAATGATTGGTTTTAGTCATCGAGAAGTCTTAGTAATTTACAGAGGATTGGACGATCAAAAGTTTCAACCAATGACGTTATTTCTCAAGATATTGCTATAGCATTAGAAGAATTACCACAAACTTCAACTCTTAAAACTAAACTACAGCCCTCGCGCTAAACTATGATTTAAGTTGCAGATCAGTAGCCAAAATATTGAAGCACGAAAAGTATCGTCCGTATAAACCACATTCAATGCAAGAATTATTGGACAAGGATTAGAATCACAGAATTGAATTTTGTGAAAGAATGATGCAGATTTTCCAAATTGATCAATATTTTACATACAATTTGCTGTTTTCAGACGAGGTTACGCTTTGTTTCAACGGTACCATCAATCGTCATAGTCATTAGATAACCCTCATTGGATGCTAGAAACGCATACACAACTGCACAGAGTTATTTAGATCTTTTACGTCATCAAGTTGTTCTTAATATTGCCGAGGATGGAGAAATACTTGAAAATGTTTGGTTCCAACCTCATGGACCCCTCAGTACTCCCTTAATGTTAAAAATTGTTTAAATAAAACATTCCCAACTCGATGGATTGAATGGCCCAGATTTAAATCCTCTAGATTTTTTCGTTTGGAGTCATTTAAAATCTATTGTTTATACTAGGCCACAAAATCTGGATGAGTTACGACAGAGAATCATTGAAGAAGTGCAATTAATTCGTGTCGAAGTTTTGGCAAATGTCATTCAAGAATTTGCTCACAGACTTGCATATTGCCAAGAAGTGAATGGTCATCAATTCGAAAACTTTATTAACTGATATTGATTTTGTTACGTGTTCATTTCTCTTTTTTTAAGTAAACATTTCTGTCCTTATTGGACAAAAATATGCCAAACCGATTTGCGTTTAATTAATTGTGGAAAGTCTTATTAATATCGAAGTAGTTATATAAAAAGTATTGGAATCGATCCATGCATTTGCCTAACCCTTGTATAACTCTGAAGATTTTTGGAATAGGAAAAGGAAAAAACGCGTTCCCTTAAATACAAACTTTACGGCCCTTAACTGTGCCGTTCCTTGTTTTTTATTGTTTCATCAAAAAACAAAGCCTACCGGTCGTAAAAGCTGTAAGGCGATACGGCAAAATATTTACATCTTTCATCGTGCGAGCCTTCCGAACTATACCACCCCCGGTATCGGAGTCTAGTTCGCCTACCCCTTACCCGCTCCAACGTCCTTGTTCGAGTGCGCCAGAATATCCACCGATCTTGCCCTATTCACTCACGAATCGCAGTATAGGCCCGGTCTGCTTCGTTCCTGACCGTAAATAACCATTGACAGGTGAATGACGTCTGTGCGGTCAGCCTTAATAACTTAAACCTTGTAAATATTTTCACAAAGCGACGCTTGCACGCTTCGCAACAATAAGTGAATGGCGAGGTAAAGTGGTTGTAAAATTTCCCGTCAGAAACGTTGATTAAAAAGTCAAAAGGCTCACCACTGTGCGAGAACAGTTTGAGAGAGAAAAGGGGGGGGGGGTTGAAATGCGAACTTGTTTATGGCTGTTGCCCACTTGGGACAGATGTGCGTTACTGGCATTTTATAATATAGATGTTTGTGTTTTCGGTTTTGGAGGAACATAGAACTATTAAATTATTTTTCCCAGGTGAAATAGAATCCTTTCATTGAGTCGTAATATCTCTGCAGATAGTTTTATAGTGGAAATCTAATATAGAGCTACATATAAAAAGAAAGTCAACAGAAGTAAAAGTTAAGTTTCTAATTGAAGTTTGGAGATAATCGACAATATTTTGAGCTCTTATTTATCACCTATTAAGTACAAACTTATAAATGTATGATGAATTATGGTCTTATATTAATGATAAAAAGAAACAGTCGCTTATACTTGGATCCATGGTGAATGATGTGTTATGAAACTCCTGGTGATATCGTCAACGCTTTTGCCTCGTACTTCGCCTCTGTATATAAGACGATGGATGATTACAGTTTACCTGAAGACACCATTAGTGTGGGTATATGGATGGTATCCCAGCGTTTCTTATAGAAGATTGCGCAGGTGTACTTCAAGATGCGTTGTTACGTAACTAGAACCTGGTGCTGAAGAACAAACACTTTCCCGATTGTTGGAAGACATCTAGAGTTACACCGGTATTCAAGTCAGGGAGCAACTTTCTTCCTACTTATCTGTATTTTAACACGATTTGTTAAAGGCTTCAAATTTATGTACTTTTATCATTTATGTATCTAGATCTATGGACGTACGTATCCAGGTTAATTCAATTTACATCGATTTCACCAAAGCATTCGATCAAGTGCAACATACATTGTAATTCTTAGAAAACTTGAATATTTTGGTATATCTTCAGACCTAACCGCCTTACATAAATCCTATCTTATTAATAGACATAGTTATGTACAGTATCGCTGATGTCAGTCCTTTAGCTATCCAAACTCCAGTGGGGTACTCCAAGGTTTAGTTTTGGGGCCCCTTCTGTTTCTTATTTTTGTTAACGATGTTGCCGATTGCATCTCGTCGGAGTTTTTGCTTTATGCCGATGATCTTAAAGTTTTTCGATCAATTACCGCAAATATTTGCAGAGGGATTTTGATGCAATTTATAAATGGAGTACCTACATCTTAACATCGGCAAGCGCAAAATTATGTCATTTACACTTAACGTTTCGCTATTAATCTTCGATTACACTATTGATGATGTGAAGTTGCAACGATGTAATAGTGTGAAAGATCTTGGTGTTTTATTCGACAGTAAATTGACTTTTATGCTACATATTTACGATCCCACTACAAATGCACTGCGTACATCAGGTTTTTTTAACTACAAATACCGGGGATTTTAATGATATTGGCGCAATTACTGCCTCTTTAATAGTCTTATACGCTCTAAGTTAGAATATTGTTCAATCATCTGGAATCCCTCTTACAGTAAATATCACAATCTTATTGAAAGTATTTAAAAGAAATTTTTTTAAATTTTATATTACCGTGTCCATAGAACTTATTTAAATCATAATTATCGCTGCAACACCTTATGTAATATGTTTAATTTTCAATCTCTAGTTGTTTTAAGAACTTTTCTTCTAGTTCTGGAAAGAACTACGAATTATTTCGATATTCATTTGTTTATTTAAGATTTTAGATGAAAGTAATATAACAATGATTACTTTAATCTAAAATCTTAAATAAATAGTAGGTAAGCTTATTTTGGGTTTTCTTACTTTTGAATTTAAAATTTAGATTTTAATTTTAATATTGCCCTAAAATAAACACAGCAGTTTTTCAAGCTGAAATTATTCATAAGGATGAGTTAACAATTGAAGTGGTTTAACCTAATTTTCAAAGATCAGTCAAACAGAAACATATATGATTACTATACTTACTATCTGGTGATTTTCCGACAAAAAAATAAACAATATATTAGAAAAATTAATAATATGTATAGGTACATATGAAGATTTCTGCTAGTTATTGGAAACTTTATATAATCCTTAAGTCAACAAACCTTCAGCTAAAATTCTTTAATCGCTAGCCAGATATAGAGGAAAATAGCCTTTTAAACATATTTAAAAGGAAGAATACAAATTTACTCACTCCGTAAATATGCAACCCAAATTACGCCTTTTAAATTTAGCATATTCCGGTAAATTTCCTTAGATTCTGTTAACAACAGTCCAGCATGCTTGTTCGACATTTAAGCGGGAATACATTTAATACTGCGAAAATGGGAAAGCACTTAAGCTCCTATAATCACAGAAAGAAGGAAAATATAGAGTTATTGGAGCAAATTAAGTGATTTAGAAAATATAGGTAATATTAGTGAAAACGTTTCAATGAATGCTACTAGATGGCTCTGGCAAAGTGGTATGACAAGTTTTAATTTTGATATAGCAGTTTGTTATTATTTTAATATAGTAGATATTAAAGATATTAAAGAAAAAAAAAAAAAAAGAAAAAAACTATTTATTTACGATACGTTTTAAAACAACAATTTGAATTTATAGAACAAATTATGTTATGACTCGAAGCGTATTTTGGAATTTTTTCTTGACTTTTAGGTCCTTTCAATAATAGGTACTTCAGATATACAGAGTTTATTATTGTTATTTTAGACCTCAAACTCATAAAATAACAAAATGGTATATTAACACTTCCCTTACAGCAGTTAATGACAATTCAAATTGAAATTTCTATTAACTATGTCTGTTTTCTAATTTCAATATTTGTACATTGTATTATTTAATTCACAAACTGTATTTGATTAATCTTTGAACTCATAGATGGCGCTCATCTGTCAGATATGACATTCTATCTTTTTACAATGAAATGATGGATATAAATTTATTCACCTTTTCTCATTGAAGTTTTGTGAAAAGGATTTCAATGTGTGATGTGTGAAGTAAATTTCTCACATAAGAGTATTTATAGAAATTTTACCTTGGCACTTAAATACCGAAATGTAATTTCTTTTGAACATAATATGATTCCCACAAAGTATTTAAACCAAAAAAAAATTCAATAGTCTTCGTAGTATTAGTTCCAGGTGTATCTACTTAGGTATTGTCTCTACAATCCACAGAGAAAGCACACACCACTGGAGCATAGTCACAATATTACGTTTAAAGTGTATGCCATCGTGATATTAAAGTATAAACTGTCTGCAATATAACGCAGTATCTGCAATTACAGATTATTCCATGTAATGGGGTACCGTCTTAGACATAAATGAAACCTGAATCCATACCCAGGCCTCGATCACATTGTCTCGCATCTTACCTTGCAGGTGTGCTAATTGATTTCGACTGCTGCAACGCTGAAAGGGACCATTACGAATTAGCTAAGGTGCATTCGAGCAAGCAATTTTCATACACTGTCGATGAACGCTACTAGGTATAAGATAATGTATATATGAATATATCGAAATACTAAGATTGCGCTGTTGGGAACACTATGGAAAATAATACAGTAGATGTTATGAAAGGTATCTATGGTTTTGTAGATATAATATTAAAAAGAAGAAAAGACGTTTCATCAACTCTTGCTTTGGAAAATAAGTAGTTATATTGGTATGTCGATTGGATCTGCAATTTGTCAGATTTCTACCTGTCTATATTTGATTAGAATTTCATACGGTTGAGCAAAAAAATTAATTTATTTACCTTTTATGTAATAATGACTGTAAAATATTGCCCAAGCGGAAAGAAAATTTGCGTATTTAAAAACAAACGTTTCCACTTTCTAATATGCTTAAAAATATTTTATTTATATATATTAATAATATTTATTTATCGATCGTAACACCCGTGGAAAGTTTAACTATCACTTACTTCCACCTCAGACCCATCTGACAAAGGTGCACAAACAAGTTGTTTGTCAATGTATTAAAATTTACAATCACCTACCACCGACTTTAAAGCTAATGCCGTCGAAACCATTTAAAGATACATTAAAGAAATATTTAAATGACAAATCTTTTTATAATGTAGATGAGTTCTTTAACACACCGTGTATTATTTAACTGTATTATTTTATATATTTTACATTCTCGTGTTCGTTATTATTTGTTTGATGTTTGTGTTTGCAAAGTCTCTCTTTACACATTTTACTTTTATTTATACATATATTATATTTCTTGACGTATTCTACGCTGTATGCCTTATGGAATAAATGGATTTATTATTATTATTATTATTATTATAGAAAGTAAAATAAATAGTTAATTTAAAACATAAAAGAAATAATTGTGTTGCTGTTTTTATTTAATTATACATTATTGATGTTTAGTTATTAAGAGATAGTAGATAGAACTATATACCTACTTATCTTTTTCTATTTATTAAAGTTCTTGGACTGGATGGGGAGCTGTAAGTGCGGGCAAACCCTAGCAGCTTACAGCTGATGTAGGGGGGCACAATAGATCGATAGGTCGCGGTGTAATGTTACCCTAATTAGATCTAATCTAATCTAATCTATCTTTTTCTAATTTTCAGTCATTAATTACAAACTTGCACTGAATCGTGTAAAAGCGTAACACGAATTATAAAATTAAATTCAATTACCAACGAAAACTGAGTGCTTGGTTGGTTTTATTCACTATAAGATAATAACATCACAACTAAATAAGTAATACAATTTCTACAATTAAAACACATAGAATAAAAGGTCATTTAAGCTATAATATTACTTCTTTGTCGAGAATACTACACCCCCCCGCGCCCCAGGAGTTACTGAGGAATATATAGTACCACCACCATGTACGCCTTATTAACGACTAGTATAAAATGGCGTATTAGCGGGATGATTGCTGGCACTGCGGAGATCAAAACACATTTTTGTTTGCTTTTATTCAGTATTGACCTTTGTTTCCACAATTCCGCACATAATTGATATTTGTATTAATAATCAATATAGTAAAAACGCGTTGGGATATCGAATTTAATAAGATTCAAATGAAACAGATATTAATAAACAGGTTAATCCTACTCCTATAGGATTAGATACCTACAATAATTAACATAATGTATATCTGAAAGTGTTACATTATTTTGAATTTTCAAACCTAATTGTACTAAATTCGACTACATTAGATTCGACTCTTTAATACAAGAAAGTTTGGCATACTATTGTGAACAAAGTGTTTATACATTGTAATAGAGTTTCTAATAATTTATAGTATTTCATGCTACAGTACTTTAAAACAAAAATATATTACAAATTCATATCGTTGTACTGTTAAAATATACTACACAATGTTAGACACAATAATGTAGTAAGCTGTACGAGAACGGATTAGGACTGGCTTTTACAATTGTAGTAACTACAATATTATAGTAATAATTCCCTATGTACTTTTTGGGTGTATGAACTACTATTTGTTTATCTCATTGGAACAGACGTCCAATTATTCTCAGTTTTCTTTTTCATTTTAACACACTTATACAAAATTAAATAACTATTTGCAACATTTCAACTTCAGAAGGAAAGCGTCATCGTTCCTTTTAGCTGTGCTTTTAGAATAACCTTTTTTCTATTAGTCGGTTCCGTAAATTAACGATGGAACCGGCATATGTACTACCTACTTTTGTTTACCCGTTAATTTTCGAGAAATAGAAAAAACAATACCACTTACCGGCACCCGTTGTTTATGACGGCAATCTATCAATCGCCAGGCGAACGATAAACGATGGCAATTAATTAGAGTATTATCTAGTAGGCGGTCGACATCATGCAAATCGAAAAGTGAACGCCGGTTAGGTGAAATAACGATAAATCCGTCAAAACAACAACTAATATTTATCCTGCGCCGCTTAAATTAAACAGTGCACTTTACTATAAATTTGTGACTAATGTCGTTGTTGTAATCGCGATGTGGTAATCTTTTAAACACGACAAAGCTTACGTAACAAGTTGACAAATCAATGTTTTAATGGAAGAAAGCCGGAAGCCGTTAATCATTGAATAAAGTTTCTTTTCAATTTTAATTTCTAATGCACGCATTAAACACATCACATCAGTAAATTAAATCGATAGCCTTGTCATAATTCATTACGTATCCACGTCAAAAGTACTGATAATTTTCACTGTTACATTAAATTATTACTTAAAAGTAGGTTTAATATACATATTTAAAAAAAAAGAAAAAGCAAAATGAGACAGGATATTTCCGACGTAGAAATCGTATGTGTATAATTGCTTCATTGTCCGCTGATCAATCGACGTGACCTACCTCTATACATAACTGTCAGGGGTTCGTCGAACGCTTGCCGCGCCAGCGACACCTACTTCCTGTTTCCGTGGCGTTTAAATGGGTTTAGAGTAATTGCGAATTGATTATTAACAAACAGATAAGGGAATGCCTATGCGTACATGTTAACAAAGAGTGTATAATATAATTGATGTATGTATGGATGGATAAGCATTCAATATTTGCGTGCATATATTTAAGAGAATTCAATGATTGGATCCGCACAACAATGACAGCAATAACACCCCAACAAAAGTAATATATTTCGATTCCATAACGCTCTTTCTTCTAATTTCTGACTAATTTAATTTTGTAAGTATTAGGTAAGGCAAATTAAAAAAAGAAATGAACTTTAAAACGGACACTTTTCAGTATATATAGAGGTTAAAATTTCCAAGTTCACTTCTTACTGGTTGAAATTCATAATTACGTTGAAATTACAGTAGTACCCCGTTATCCGCTGACTCCGTATCCGCGGTTTCAGTCATCCGCGATTTGCATGATTTTGCGATGAGCAGAAAACGCGTTATATCAATAAATACAGAAACAAAGGCTCGAATGTCCTTATTAAAAGTTATAGGAGCATTTGTCGATATATCGTCGTATATATGAGTCATCCCCTGAATTCGGCGCTCTCTTAGGATAAGTTAAACAAGTTCAAACGTGCTTAAGGTGCCACTCGCTTTTACTTGTACATATAAACGCTCCTGTTAACTATGAGTTTCGTACTATTCGAATTGTCGGACAAGACAGTGCTAGCAATAGTTTTTATATAAAGCAAGTAAATTTGAAAATAATTTTAAAATGGCTTCTAAACCAAAAAGAAAACGTGAAATGCTCACTATTAGTGAAAAACTAAAAATCATTAATATGATTGAAATAGAAAAAAAATCTATTGCAACTGTTGTTAAAATATACAATAAAAACGAATCTTCGATACGGGAAGTGTTAAAAAACAAAGATAAGATTCGAGCTAGTTTTTCTAGTGCACCCCAAACTGCAAAAGTTGCAACCAGAATACGTAATAAAGTGTTACTTAAGGTAGAAAATGCCTTAAATTTATGGGTGGAAGATATGACAAGAAAACATATTCCTATCGATGGCAAAGTGCTACAACAAAAGGCGTTGATTTTATATGAAGATATGCAGGCCCAAGATTATACTGAAGAGGAAGGAAAATCATTCACAGCAAGTAGGGGGTGGCTGCATAGATTTAAAACTCGGTTTAATCTAAAAAATATAAAAATGACAGGGGAATCTGCGTCGGCTGATCATGTAGCTGCTGCCCTGTTTCCAGAAAAATTTAAACAAATTATTGCAGAAAAGAGTTATCATCCTAAGCAAGTTTTTAACTGCGATGAGACTGGTCTTATGTGGAAAAAAGTGCCTCAACGGACTTATATTCATAAGACTGCAAAGAGTGCACCAGGCTTTAAAACCATTAAGGATAGACTTACCTTGATATTTTGTACAAATGCAGCTGGTCATATGATTAAACCTGGACTTGTTTACCGATCACAGAATCCACGTGCTCTTAAATACAAAGATAAAGCTTGCCTGCCTATGTTTTGGCAATCAAATCGAAAGGCGTGGGTTACGGCTGTTCTATTTACACAATGGTTTCATCAGTGCTTTATTGCGGAAG
This sequence comes from Cetonia aurata, assembly GCA_949128085.1. Lineage (NCBI taxonomy): Eukaryota > Metazoa > Arthropoda > Insecta > Coleoptera > Scarabaeidae > Cetonia > Cetonia aurata. The sequence continues at coordinate 61,865,147 of OX421884.1, read as the reverse complement.
TGGAAAGATATTTGGAAAAGGAAGAATTGCCATTTAAAGTGCTGCTGATACTAGACAATGCTCCTGGGCATCCGGTGTCACTAGGCACAGAAAATAAAAATTTTGAAGTGGTTTTTTTTTTATCACCAGCCCCTTGATCAAGGTGTCATTAGATGCTTTAAAGCCATATATATTTGACAGGTTTTCGAAATGCTGTATACAATGGCTAACGAATGCTCTGATATCGGGCTCATGGAATACTGGAAGTCATTTACAATTGCTAACGCAATTCTATTTATCAAAGGAGCGATGGAGAAATTAAAGTCAGAAACGATAATAGCATGTTGGAAAAATCTGTGGAATGACATCGTTCTTAGTTCTGAAGACACACGTGATATTAATCCACATCTAACAACGATATTTAACATAGCGCAGAAAATAGATGGAGAAGGATTTAACGATATAACCAAAGAGGAACTCAGTGATTACATAAACGAAGAGGATCAAGTATTCATCAACGAGGAATTGGTAGACCTTGCGAAATCTTCTCCAGAAGCGAGTGACGATGAGGATGAGGGTCAACAAGAACCGCCAGCATGGACGCTTGAAAAATTTTCAGCGATATTTCAAACTGCTCAAAAATTAAAGGAACAGATAGTAGAATATGATCCAATAATGGAACGCAGTATAAAAATTACTCGCACTATAACAGACGCCTTGAAACCATTGGAGGATTTGTTTATTGAAATGAAAAGATAAAAACGACAACTACCAATAACAATGTTCTTTGAAAAAGTCGACAAAACTATCGATAATGCACAGCCATCAACATCGTTTGCTTCGGATCTAATAGACTGCTAACTTGGACTTGGAGGAAGATGAATGAATATGTAGCTCACGATGATAAAATTTTTCTTGTTGTATATGTACTATATGTACATATGTATGAACTTATATATTTATTAAACTTAAATTCTATTTGTGCCACAGCACAAGAATATTTATTTATTTATTGTTTATTATATAACTTATTTTTTCTTGTTTCATTGTTTTTTTGAAAAAAATAACATTAAAGTGAAGCGAATCGCGTTGCCCACTGCTATCGCTTCGGTTTTTGTCGATATACATATAAGCCGCGCCGTTCTGGTTGGCACACGTGCGTCCGCACTCCTGACGCTACACTCGCAGTCGATTTGCGTATATGAGCACCGTATAAATCTTTTTGATTGATTGCCATATGGTACCAGATTGAATGGTAATTCGGTTTAATTTTATTTCGAATTGCGCCATGAACACTGGCATACATACACAGGAATATGAGGTATGCTGACATTGGTATTGGATTTGACGCGTTTTTATTTTTTGAGATTTTTAATCCTAATGGTTTGATACATTTACTTGGCGAGATATTTTTCTAGTACTTTTAGAAGGTTCTTCTTCGACAAGATTCAAGACTCTTCTTCGGCATTAAAAATTCGTTGGTGCCGGCCAGGTCCTCCATCTCGACCTTGACGTGTTTGCAATACACAAGTTTCTGATGCACGGATTACTAGAGCGGTGAATTTTTGTGGAATATAATATATATAATACACTGCAAAAAATCACAGGTAAATTGCACCGTAATTTTCTGGTTAAAACGCTTATTTCAGGAACATTTGGTTGCAAATTTCCTGCAACATATCAAATTTATTGCTACACAATAATATTCGGATGAAATAATACAAAAAACCTGTAATTTTAATGTATCTTAACAAAATTCAATTGCATTACCTAATCCATTTGAAAATACAGTGGAAAATTACTAGGCAAGAAAATTTACGGTATGAATATCAATGAACTGCCCCACCATTTCACATTTACACACTCCTCTTTGCTAACGTTTTCCATATATCTTCCCTCCTTACTCTGTCAAAAGCCTTTTCCAAATCTATGAAGCACATTTTTATGAATGATTCCAGTCATACATTATTGAACGCGATATTCATTTAAAGGCTACTTCCGTGATAGCTACTTTAAGGTCTATATTATGGAACCGACACTTGACATTCATCAGTTATACCAATAACCAATAAACATAACTAGGTAGTAACTAACGAATTATTTCCTATCATTAACAAATCCCAATTACTGAAAAACTATTTTTACACCTCTTGCAATTCCGAATACTTAACATTTCATTTCTCAAATTACACCGTAATGGGAACCTCAACGCAATAATCTAAAGAATTTAAATCAAAGCGATTATAAGAAACTAAAACGTCATTAAACTCCGGCACGCGGATTTTTACTGCTCCTGATAAATTAACTCCAGCACAGATCTGCGAGGCCCGAGCACGAGATAAACGACTTTTACAATTTTCATGATAGGCGGTTGATTGTTCGTATTCCTCGCTTTACTTCCTTATTAATTTAATTAACAGCCTTTTTATATATTAAAACAATAATTGCCTGCCGCGCTAAGCGTATACTGTCGAACGCATGTCTAGCATAACAGGAAATCATTATTACCAACCTGGATGGCCATTAGATCACATAGCCGAGCTAATGTTCGCTGGTAATAATCTAAGTTTTTCCTAGATCGTAGGTTTTTTTTTTGTTTGTTTTCTTTCTTGTTATTGTGTCGTGATTCTGAGCTAATTACGTTTCCTCAAGTCGCTACACGCTGGCGAAGTTTGCGGAACGTCTAATTGTGCCGGAGTATGCAGTGAATGGATACTTCGGAGCATGTTAGGATTTTGAAAGCTTCATCTATCGTAATTTGCTTAGAACTTTCGTCGCTAATTACCAATTAATTGGATGCGCTGCATCGGTTACGCTCAAGTTACAACTTACAGTTTTTATTTCTTGTCGCTGGATCTGTAACACACTTGTGTTGTAGGTATGAAAATTGTATGTGATTTTTTTCGCGTAAATTGAAAACTAATTAGCAGTTAAAAGGCAGAAGACATTATTTATAAACATTCCTGCAATTCTCCAAACACAACCGGCATTCAGTCTCTTCAGAGAGTCCGATACTGTGTAGGTGATTTCTGAGTTTGCAGCTAACTGTAAAGACAGAAACTATTACTTTGACATTTTTACGGTCAAATTCTAGTAGTTCCTGGGTTCTGACATGTTTAAACGAAATATACTTTCTCGCATGTACCATACCAGGATAATTGTTCAAATGTTGGAGCACTTTCTGCTGCGCCCATACATTGATTTGCTGTTTAGCTAACTTAGGTGCTATGCCAATGGCAGGTTCTGGTCCCTGGCCATGAATAAGTGAGTGCCCAGGTACCCAAGTTAGGGATAGGTTATTTGCCGCCCCCCTGTGTTTAGGGTATCTTTACAGCTACAGATCAGGTGTCTGTCTGCGTCAGTGTTTTTCCGTTACATCTCCATGCTTCTCTGTTTGGAAAGGAGGTAGTGAAGTATGTATCGATCATTGGTCGAGTACACACCATGTCTGATGGGATTCCCAGCATCCTGTCGGAAGTGACCGATTCCAGCAGTTTGTTAGCCACAGAGACATGAGTATGTGGCAATTGATGGAATGTAGTTAATCTGACTTCCCTTTCCACAACAATATGCAAGGGTGGAAGGTCCAGAAGAATTTCCAACGCAAATGACGAGGAAGAAGACATTGTTCCCGTGATACTTGCAATGCTTTGTATGGATGCAAGTTTTGCTGTGGCTCAGACTTGCAGCGCTTTCTGCCATCATGCTAGAGTTAGATATGTCAGATTTGGTTGTTTTTGGTACAAAATGAAAGATATTAAAATGATAAACAAATACGTACAATGGAATCTTTAATTGGTTAAACAATTCAAAAGGTATTGATGAAAATATTCCAGATTTCAACAAAAATTAAATCTTTACACTGATTCTGTGACCACGGAGAAATAGAAACCGATGAATAACTTTTACACAAAAAATAACACCAACCAGGAAAGATTGCCCGAAAAATATATAAACCGTGCAACTTCTCGTGCGTTTCGCAGGGGGAGATACGGAAAGAGTATTTCGGCTGGGAGTTATTCGCAATATCCGATCCGCTTTAGTAGTGTGTTCTGTATCTACTTTATATATTATAACTAGAAAGCCGGACCGGTGCACCCAGCCAATTAAATAGTCGTTTGATGACCGCTTACCGCCCCAACTCGGCAGAAAGTAGAAAGCCCGCGCTCCACCTGGAGCGCACCGCCTACGCCCCATGCCGGCAGACCGGCAGACCGCACCACTCCCCGCTAACCCCTGTCTACACCTGTGACTGGTTTGGGATCGCCGTTGGGACGTCGTACTACCTGTATATTCCTTGTTCTTAATTCTTGCCTCTCACTTGTAAAAGGACTGGACGCTTCGCGTCTCGCAGTCACTTGTTTGTGTGATTGGTTTGGGATCGTCGGTACACCCTATATATTTCTTGTTCGTAATTATTGCCTCTCACTCGTAAAAAGACTCGACGTTTCGCGTCTCGCAGTCATATATTTGTAATAATTCTTTTTATAATCTGTTGTTTCGTCCACACATTGCCACGTTTTGATTTTTCAGTTCAGCTTTAATTTTATTTTCTAAATGTATAGGCACAGATGATAAATAATTTTGTAGCATTGTCCGACTCACTAGCGTATTTCTCCAAAGGATATAAATGAATCGTTACTTTTGTGCCATCGTAAGTTGAATTCGATAAATCTTTAATAAACTTATTCACTGTATTTCACAGTGGTCGGCTTCTCAACTGCGCATTTGTAACGTTCCTATATGCAACGCAGATAGCCCTTCCGTATCTCCGCCTGCGAGCGCATGGAAAGTTGCCCGCTTTAGTTATAACTATTTAACCTATCATTTTTATATTTATTGAATTCAATCCAAGCGTCTTTTAGAGTTAAACTATAGAAGAGCGCTATGTAAAGAAACTTTACGCTATTCTCATTCGCACGACAACCAACAAACAAACAAAAGATACGATCAGGTTGTGCTACGGCAACAACAAAAAAAAATCCATGACACTTTTCGTTATTCCATCGAACCTTCGCACGGTTAAACACATGTGAGGGAAATGGAAAGAGATGCATATATTTCCATTTCCCTTTGACGGCTTCGCATCGAAAAGAGATGCAAATACCACAGCGTAAGTCCCCAAAAACGTACTAGGAATCCGATTGCCGGAACGGCAAAAAGGGAGCGAACTATACTGCCGCCGGCTACTGCGAGGGTGTTGTGCTGATTTATTGTTAATAGCCCGTTCCGGCTCACTTTAAATTGAGATTTAAATTAGCGAACCGCCGCGTCGGGCACCGTTGCCGTTGTTGTCGCACAGTATAGGATGGGAGCGGGACCCGGCTCCAATAACCGGAAAATTGAATTCGAGAACGTAAGCAAGCAGTCGGTAAACGGTTGCGAATGCAATAACGCTCCCTGTCTGCGTGGGTGTCGTTGGTCACCGGCCGGGGGCGCTCAAGAGACTTATGGCCACGATAGGGTACGCATCGGAGGTCGTTCATTTCGACGTTGCGAACGCTGTTCTGATGGCGTCGCTGAATTGGTTGGTTTATAGCGAGATTATTTTCTGTAATCATGAGTATTTTTTTCCCAAAAAATACGAACATCAGATAATATATTCGGGATAATTAATTATTATTATTATTGATCAGATGATGTCTTTAACAAGGCCCCTGTTGTTCTTCTTATCAAACCAGAACTCATCCCGAATTAAATGCTTTAGATCCCGTATTCTTTCCGCAACGTGAAGTACGTTAAATTAATTATTAAAGATAACGATTTCTCATTTTATTGTGTATTATATTTGGGTCCATATGATTTTAAAGTGTCGATTTATTCTCGTTAAATTAGTGAGCATGTGGGGTTTTCTTCGGGGCATTTCATTGTGATGCGATTGGTGAAACAATTGAACATAGTTTCCTTTGAGAATAACGAGGCACCGGTCATTCTTCCTCAGACCACCGAACAAGACAAGTGTTTCTGTAGGGGCCAATTCCAAATTTAGTAACGATTTCTTTTAAGTTTCAAAATTTCCATTAATGTTTTAAATATCCCGTCTAACAATTATCCAGAAACATTCTCATATTAATTTACCTCAATTTCAACTGAACCATCTATAAACCCACGTTGAACTGCGGTGCTGCTTTGAACAAGGAAAACTCGATTCCTATCCTCCTTTATTCTATCTATTATTTTGTTTTCTTAATGTTTTTTTAACGAGACTTTAAAGATCTTTATTTTATCGACATAATAAATATATTTGTGGGGTATTTGAATTTTGACATGACGAATTTTGATTAAATTGTTGAATTTTAAAGATTTATTTCTGGATCTAAATGAATTTTATTGTTTCTTAGAGTAATTGAAACTACGTTTTAAGGATCTTATGTCTCTGGCAATTCTGTTATATTTTTTTTTTAATAAATAGAAGTTTCTGTTGATAAAAATCAATTTTTTTATTGAGCAAATAAGTTGACAAGTCACGTGTATAGATGACAATAGTATACATACATATTAATCCTCGTTATCATAACAGATATTTTAATGAAACCTTAAATCAGTAGTAACTACCCCCCCCCCCCCCCTCATCTCCGTAGAAATATGATCTAAAATCCATCCAACCGGAATCCCTTATGACCTATGGCATAAGTCAAAGTACACGTTCCACTGTGAATTGACATTTTGCAATTTCAAAATTTAAAATATCTAACAAACCGCTAGTTTTTAACTGTTAACAACAAAAAAGCATTTGCATCAAATCTTTGGTTATCAGAACATCTAAAATTACCGCAGTATCACATCGTATCTGCTCGTTAAAATTTTACTGTACATACGTAATAAAGGAAACGCATGTTCCTTACAAAAATACAACATGCGTATTAGACATAACAGATTCCGAGAACTTGCGCTATTAAACACATTACAAACACTTCAGCAATGAACAAGTGAGTAATGACGGTAGCGTTGGACAGAAAAAATGGAGAAATTACGCATTAAGCGGATTGACATGTGCAGGAAATGAAGGCTGTTTCCGTTAGGTAATGTATCGGTGGTGTTTTCAACTGCGTGCGCTTACCTGCTCTTTTTTTTTTCTAAGCTAGCGCGCCATTACTTTTTTTTTTCTCTAGTTAGTAAGTAAAGTGTCACTGTATTGCTGACTTGTTAGTGCGTCCCCAGTAGGTACTAATTATTTATTTCCGCTGCTCGTCGTATTCTTTACAGTTTTTTTTATTTCTAAATACACATAAGTTGAAATAAAATAAACAAAAAACTATCAGATAGATACGGGTCGTATAGCAAGTACATAGTACACAAGTAATGTTTTTCTTATTCCACATATAATTTTTTGTAGTTACCTTACAACGTTAATAATCCTTTATTTCCACTCATTGTTGCTTTATTTTCTTCGATTTGGTGCCTTTTCTTTTTATATATTCTTCTTTTTGTGTAATAAGTTAACACTTCGTACTTAAAATTCTTCAATTAAACGGAATACAAGGTTAATATGTTTAATTTCCTTAAAAATCGATACCAGTAAAATACTGATGATGGCAGTGTCAAAACCAACAAATCTTTTCGATTGTGAACCCAGCTCAAATAGAATAGAATAATAATTTATTATCATGATCAATATTACATTTGGCAGAGACATTGTCATTGGTGTGACGTAATTGTAATAAGAACAGCAATAAATATTACTTATAATAATACATAATATTCAAATAACTGAATGTCAGGCGTTCATACTCACGCAATAATATTTTTAGATTATAAACACATCATATTTACAATTTTATAACAACTAGATGTTAAAAACAAAATGATTAAGTAAATAAAAATATTTCTTCTAATTGGATGTTGCAATAAAACTAAAACAAACGACGACGCAGTGCTGAAATGAATATTACCGCACACTGTGCTGTAATATGATATTAACGCACTAGTGGGACTCTTGCCGGAAGGTAATATGGGCGATTAATGTGCAAATTAGAAGAAATACTGTAAAAAACGTGTGCCACAATGACTTGTAATGCTCGTACTTTGAATCAGCGCGAGATTCAAACTTGAACTCGTATTACATAAACGTCATTCTGACACTTGTGTTTTAAACTTCTATTACAGTAATTGTGCGATGTGGCCTCCTCCAATACCGACAACTGAATGGAGAACACAAAAAAAAAAAAGATAATTTCAGCAAATCCATTGCAACAGCAACTATCATACTGGAAACTTATTTTTAGCTTTAGCTATATTAATTTTGCAAAAATTGACAAAATTGTTTGAGTATCAATCATATTTAGTGATGTTCACTTCAGTTGAGCTACTAAAATTGAAAGCATGGAAATGTGTAGCAAATGTTAGACAACGTCTAAAATGCAGATGTATTCAAAGTTACTGCGATCAGATTATCTGAAGAGGGCATCGTACTTACCTGGTTTAATCATCACATGGATAACGGTATCCTAAGAGAACATCCGAGAAGAACCCTAATTTTCATCGCGAGATTTCTTTGCATAGTCCTAAAGGATAGGTGTTTGGTTTGCAATGTCCCGCAGACGAATAATTGCGACGCACGAATTTACCTATCATGGTCGGTGAGCTGCTAGTTACAAACCCCCGTTAGTACTTGCACGCTCGCACGACAGATGAAGCGGTAATATAAATTTGTAATTGTAATTTTATTAATAATTTATTTCACAAATTATTTATTCTATTAGTTTGTAATTCTAAACACAGGAGACACACAAAATTATCACACTCAACCCAGATCCTAGTTCACCATTTAGGAGTACTCTGAAAATATGTCGTAAAAAATTATTTGTCCTTATTTCATCTATACGTTTCATTAAGCAAATGCTTGCTTATGATATGACTTTGCACGTGTGAATATAACAACCTCCTAATGAGCTAGAATTCCCCGATAAGTCGTCCTTCTAATTAGCGGAAAATCGCAAATTATAACCAACGCAAGATCCGCGGAAACCAATATAATATATTCCTGTTATAATGTAGGTATACAAGAGCTCCTGGACAAAAGTCGAATGTGTTGCGTTAAGTCTCTGTATAATAACATCACGCACCAGCGACGGGTAAGGTCAATTAACTTGAACAATTACGAGGTTTTAAATTGTGCAAATTACACCAACGACGAGGCGGCTAAGTCGTACCTTTAACGATGCCTATATTAGCATACATATATGTAAGTGTGCAAGTAAGGACTCGATGCTACCAGGCGTGTAGAAGGCTCCGTAAAAAGCGTTTTTATGCGCTGGCAACAGACACGTGAATGTAATTATTTCGTCGCATAAGTGCGAATGTCTCATATAATGTGCCATCAAAAAATAATTTCGCGATAAATAGCTTTGTGTTGAACGTCGATCTCCAGCGTTTAAAAGAAGTCTAAATTCTAATTGTGTAAAGTTGTTTTATGAATGGGTCAATGAAAAAATTTAAATAAACGAAGTCTCTTCTAAGAAAAATTGCTTTAATTTAATGATAAATGTTCGAATAACAATTAAAAAAGATAAAATTGCAATAAAACATCTATACACGGTGGCCAGAAAAGGGCGGATAATCGCCAGGTAGAACGATTCTTTGTTCAATTCTGAGGCGATAATCTTAATCCAAAAAAGTTATACGGTCCTTCCTTAAGGCATACGAGACCATCAAACCTTAAGATGTCTATTATCTATGTAAATTCATTGTGGTGAAATTTAGAAATGGAATTATCTCAAATGCATTGATGTAACTAATCGATTAATACGAATGGTTTACATTTTTAACATTTCTTCATTGGCGTTTTTTAAATTAAAGTACATATGGCAACGTGGTACTGTAAGGCTGCTTGTTTAAAAGTAATAAGTAGTTGTCAATTTTTGACGTTTCTCATGTGACATTTGGTTGTTGAAATAAGATAAACATCTTGTGCTGTTCTTAATACTGAACAATGTTTACCTTTGGAGAATACGCCGACATGTATATGGTATTCGGATTTTGCAATGGAAATGCAAACTTGGCAAAAGAGGAATATCAAATACGGTATCCACAACGGCGACATCCATCCACCAACCCGTTCCGTAGATTGGATCAGCGACTTAGAGAAACTGGCACCTTTATACCGAATTATTGTAACAGCGGTAGACCTAGAGAGCGTCGAACAGTTCAATTAGAAGAGCAAATATTGGATGCTGTTTACGAAGATCCGACGTCCAGCACAAGACAAATAGCTCGAGAACTGAATATTTCTAGCAAAACAACAGTGCACTCAGCACTATCTCAAAATCTTTTGGATCCGTTTTATGCAAGGAAAGTGCAGCCTTTGTATGTAAACGATAATGTGCACAGAATAATGTTTTATAACAATGTTTTACAAAGGATTCAAGAAAAGCCGAACTTTTTATTGCATACTCTCGGGAGCGACGAATGCTTGTTTACGAGAGATGGCGTCTTTAATAGCCATAATTTTCATTTTTGGGCGGACGAAAATCCCAAGGCAGTAAGGGAAATTGGACATCAGAGAAGATTTTCGGTAAGGGCTGAGGATTTTAAATTTCCAAGTTGTTGGACCAATATTTCTTCCAAATCGTCTAAATGGATTTCAGTACGTTAACGTTTTAGAAGAAGTACTGGATAATATTCCATTGAATTTGAGACCCAACATGTTCTACATGCATGACGGGGCACCCGCTCACAATGCCAGAATTTTGAGGGATTGGTTAAACGAACACTTTCCAAATCGGTGGATAGGGCGGATATTAATCCTCTGGACTTTTTCGTTTGGGGGTTTTTAAAGGAAAAGGTCTATGCAACGCCTCCAGTTAACGAAGAGGATGTAATTAATAAAATTACGGCAGCAGTTCGATTAATCACCCCCGATATGTTGGAGCGCGTTTTGAATTCGCTTCCTCGAAGATTGGAATTATGTCTGGAAACTGATGGCTACCAATTTGAACAGTTGTTATAATTTTTTCATATTATCTTTAAATTTCAATAAAATTTTTATCCATGTTAACATAAAATTCTTGCTAATTTGCGTATTTACCTGATTTATAGTAAATAATAAAATGATTACTGCCACAGTACTTGTCTGATTAGGTGTTGCCAAATTTACAATTCTTTTAAGCTGCTCGTGTGACTTAAGAAAACACTGTACTACTTTTCTCAATTAAGATTGTCAACTCAGAATTAAACAAAGATTTGGCCTGCGTGGTGTTTGTCCGCATTTTTCTGGCCACCGTGTATAAAGTGTCCTACATTGAATCAATATACTTTATATTGGGGAAAGTATTCGGCAACTTTTGAAAGATGAATGATACATTAAAAAAAACTCTTGCTTTACCTAGACGTCTTAGACTAACAAGGGAAGTATTCAGATTCTGACTCACCGATTTGAATGAAAGTTGGTACATTTGTAAACCACCATTGTGTTGTTTAAGGGAATGTTTAAAATTTCAATAATTTTTGGTTTTTTGTATTTTCAAGTCTAAAATAAAGCAATATGGTTTCAGCGTAAGTAAACACACTATAAATTGCCTATTTTCACCGTTCTTGGCAGTGCTTGATGAAATACTTATATAGGGCTAATTACGAACATTATTTCTTCATCTGTAGCAAATCGTCCATATCCATATGTTACAGTATCGTTCGTTTACCCCTTTATTCGCCCGAGTATAAGATCCATCATATAACGTGGTACACAAACCGCGAAATGCATAAATAATTAAATCAGAACCGCACAAACGGTACGGGTAACGAAACAGCGACGCTAACGCCATCTACTAAGCGCGCGAAATGTGAAATTAATTTGTTACATTATGCGCTTCGGTAGCGTTCGACCGAAAGACCACACACAATGTCCCTGCCTGTGTCTGCAACCTGAAAAAGGACGGCGGATTTCCTGTACGCCGCTGCCAGAAGTACGACGAGGATAAGAACGGAAGAATCTCATGTCAAAGGTAGCCCAGGCAGCTATAGCCAGAAGACGCGGTACGGTGTGGTATTCCGCCGACGACGCTACAGCTAGTTATGCTGATGTATTTCGTGACAGATGAACTGTGAATCCCATTTCAGTAAATCATTTTCTCATGAGGTGATGCCTTCAGTTTGTGCGTTCGTTTCTATCTTTCTCGCTGGCTTCGGATAACGTGAAGCATGTGCTGCGCATATTCGGGATGCTCCAGAATGATATATTGGTATAAAAGGGAGACAAAGGAAAAGGAAGAAACACAAGGAGGAGCGACACAAAAAAATGATTCGAAAAAGCAGCAGGAATTACAAGAGTTTTATCAAGTTATAAATTAATATCTCTCAAGACTGGATATGGTAACCACATACGTAGATATATGGAATGCCTCAAATGTGGTTTTCTAGTGTAAATAATGGGCATTGAAAGGGCAACATTACGTATTAAGAATAAGAACGAAAGAAAATATTTATGATACAAAAAGTTAAAAAACAAATTACTACGATTTGTAGTAAAATACTGTTGCAACTTTTCAAAAAATCTGCAGTTCAGAATATTAGAATTCCCTAGACGTATGCGTAAGTCAAACTTTTACAGTCTTATATCGTAGTAAAATTTTTAATAACTACTTTCTCGTTTCCCTGTATACAGCTATGTAATTATTACTTTTAACAGATCATTCATGGATCCATTAGATTCTGCTACATGTCGTGCATAATAAGTTTTCTTTTTTCTATTGTCGAAGAAATTCTGTTGAATGATGCAACACTTATGCCTAAAATTCCTGCTCTACGCTACAAGAAAGGTGCAATATGTAATATGAAACTCTAGAAAAATACAAATACGATTTTGGGAGGAGGGGTCCATGATTATCCCGTTCTGTTTGCAATCGCGGATGCAACGAGGCTTACATTGACTGGAAAATGCCTTTGGCATTGCTAGTTTTAACAGAAACTGATTTTTAATTATAAAACGGTATGAAAATAATTATAAAGAATAACTTTTTTGCAAATGCATGGAATTACAGCGAAATTCAGAGCAACTAAGGGTAAACAAACACACGACAAATGACAGATCGGTAAGTGTCAACCATAGAATAATCAGACGTGTCAACATTCACGAGATGTTGAATATTATACTTCTGAAGGTATTTTATTGTGTGTCAAAAAAATGGTGAATTTTAAAATTCCCCTCTTACTCATTTTAAATTTATACTTCTGGAGTACCACTAGGTGGTGTACTATAACCACTATTATGCGTAATAATTTTCTATATTTACTTTCCATAATAGATATTATAATAATATCAGAATTTCGATTTCCGTACGAAATTTAATTAAGTACGGCTTACCAATAAATGTCTTTATATCCTGAATAAAACCGCACAATAAATGGCCTCTTAAAACATCGACAAAACAAATAATATCTCCCGTATACCCCCATTTATAGACTAAAATGCCATAATCGTATTTTCTGCTTACAATTCATCGAAGCAGCGAACCCCTATTTCCATGCCCCGGCGCTATATTCGCCGGAACGACGATCATAAATAATATACAAAAAAAAAAGAAGAAGAAAAATATACCTACGTATAGGTGGCTTTCCGTAATATACAACTTTTATTCTCTTACCGATGCAGCGCCAAAACCGCCCGACCAACCAGCGACATGACAAATTGCCATAAAATACTCGGGGTTCGAATGATATTTTCCCTTATTGAAATATAGATGTCGCTGGCGGGAAATTCAATTTACAATATTACGCCTCCTTCGTCGTCGGACGACGCACACATATCATTTTTCGGGAGCGTCGCGACGTATCTTGTACGATTCTCCCCTTAGACGTCGTTATATACATGTATATATCATAAGTATATCTTGTATGCACATGCAAGTCATCACGATTGCTGGAGGAAGGTTTTTGGGTGCGTATAAAAAAGAATGAAAGCTGCTTTGTCTTTTCTTTGGATAACCGCAAGAACGGTGATTAAAATATATAAAAAACATTTTGAAAAAGTACTGTCAGAAATAATTTGAAAGTTTTTTTATATAAGAGAAAATATGAATCACATTCTGACGAAAACTCAAGTGGGAATGAGGAAAAGAATTCTTATAATAATGACAGTGACGAGGATGTAATGGATAATGGTAATGATAACTTAATATTTGAAAAATCAAACACGGGAACTGAAATAGATAGAAACTCAAATTTCTTTTGTTCATTTGCGAGATTTGAGAACCGTTATTAAATATTTTAGGATATCGCATTGGAAAAACGATTTTCTAGTAGAAAAAATATAAGTTGCACATGGCAAAGATTTAAAAATAGATATGAAGACAAGGTTGAATTCAATAGATCCAATAATATAGCGGTATTTAGAAGTAAAAAAAGAAGTAAAAGAAAGTCTATTATACTTCAAAAGTATACATCTATTATCTTTTATTGACGAGGAATTAAGACCTAGAATTGCCGAAAAAGTACTATTTATTTTTTATTTATTTATTTTTTGTTTCCGTAATACAGTAGTGCATAGAAAATGTCCAATTCAAGAGTAAATAGGTATATAATATAAACAATGACAAAAAAAAATTACAAACATACATTAAGCAATACAAACAATAACAATTAATGTATAGGACATAAAAACAAGCAAGATTCATCATCTGCATACAGCGTAGTTGGGTGGGATGTTATCTCTGGAAGATCATTTACGTAAATCAAAAACAAAAGGGGGCCCAGAACTGATCCTTGTGGTACACCCCTTTCTAAAGTTTGCCATTCGGAAATACTTCTATTGTCGCTAGATATTACTGCCTGTTTTCTGTTACTTAAGTAAGAGTCTACCAAATGCAGAGCCACTCCTCTAACACCTAGCAACTCCAATTTAGTAAGGAGTTTAGTATGGTTAACGCTATCAAAAGCCTTACTCAGTTCCATAAAAACACCCAACGTGGTATCATTGTTATTCAAACCATTTAAAATTTCGTTCATAACCTGGTATGTTGCTCTTGTTGTGTTTCTGTGCTTTATGTAACCGTTCTGCCTTTTCATTTAAGATGAGCGTTTTATCAAAAAATTGATAACAATATGTCAGAAATGACTTTTTCAAATATTTTTGAGAAACAGGACAGTAATGAAATTGGCCTGCAATTACTCAGGTCGGATTTTTCTCCCTTTTTATATATTAACTTAATAATAGATTTTTTTTAAAGAATTTGGATACATTCCGAGTTTTAGGTTACTAAATATAAGTATTTAAGGTTCATGAAAAACAAAATTGCATTATAGCAAAGCTTTATACCTATGTATTAGGAGTACCATGATTAAAAGAGAATTGCTTTAGCTAAATAAACATGTGGTAGTACAGAAATTGTCGTAATGATGGCGCAATGCTTGTTTCATAACCAATGGAATTCTTACTCCATGTAAATTGTGTTTGGTAAATGCGGCTTATTTATTATTTATCTGATGTATTCACATGGTAAATCTCGTGTGAAGATACTGTGATTGACAATCGCCCACGGTATGAGTACAGGGTGCTTCCACACCGCTACTCCGCACTTAACGGCCGATCCTATCTCTGCAATCACATCCAATGCGACGGCAATTCCCACGTAGTGGGCTTAATAAAATTTTACAAATTATTTATATTAACTATGTTAATTGTTACAATATCGTAGTTGGTTTGTACTGATAATCTAATTGACAATTTACTACGGGAGTTTATAATATTTTAGTGGATTAGTTGCAATTGGTACCACTGGATTAAACGTACTATTTGCCACAAGTGACCTATATTTTATGCTACTTTAATATATAGGTTATGTCGACATAAAAATTGTATAACGAAATTGCGCATTTTGTTGCAATAATTTTTGTCAACAATTTTCTAGAAAATTTTAATAGAAATAGGGCTTGTACCTATGTGTTCTACAATTTACTGTACTAAACTTTATAATTGGTATAATATAATAATAAAATTTGCAATGTTTTTTTCTGTTTATTGTTCTAAATGTTCGACTGTGGTATTCTAAGAAAAAAACTAATTAAAAGATTATAGAAAGTAGAAGAAGTTTATTGTGAATCCCAGAGGGACAAAATCGTTCAATAGTTTTAGAGCTTACATCGGACATAGCATCAAGCTCACAGTTTTTTTTTCATAATTTCTAGATGTAAAGTTGCATGGCAGTGTTAATGCAACCAAAGGTTTATAATCTTCGGTTTTTCTCTACTTTTCTATTAGACAAAGCCAGTAAGAAGTCATTTACAGACCTAATCGTACCTTTTACCATATGGAACGACACATATGAGAAAATTTTAAAATCCGTTCACCACCGAAACGTGAAACCCAATCCTCACACGTACCACCTCGTCAAAACAGGCCGGATTATCGGCGTTTTCCTCTCAAAAACCCAATTAGCTTCACTCTGGCAGCCAATAAATCGCGCCTCGTTTCCGAAACGTAGTTGCGAGCGGCAACCGACAGACCGCAGAGGCATACGAAGAGATTTCCCAGGAGCGGCGACCGCCTAGACTGTTCCCGGGGGACGCTCTCGACACGTATATGCCATGTTTAGGGAATTGCCGACGCCGAATTCTCGTAAAAATTGCGCCCGCCGTCGATAAGTAAATTATGGGAAGGCGAGGTGGAATATCCGTGACCGCGGAAGAGCGTGCACAGGGTAATTGTTATTGACGATCGGGACCAATTGAGGTAGCAAGTGCACAAGGCAAGTGAATCGTATTGTCGATGTGTATCGAATGACGCGTGAGAAATGGTAGATACGGTAGGATTTTTCTATTGTGCAATCATTTTTGCAAGGGGAGGAGTGATGTGGTTACGAATTACAGTATTGAGATCGCATTGATCAATATATTTACATAGAAAACTAATACTAATGAAATATTTTTATTACAACTTGCTAACCATCTCTGCCTTACACAAGGGAACATTTTAAGAAACTACAAAAGTCTCCCAGAGTGGGTGGGGGGACAACTTCGGAATCCTAAATAGGAACTCCCATTTTGTATTGCAAATTCGGATTCTACGCCATCAAGTATGTAGTTTTTGTTTGAAACTTTTTCTTCGATTCGTAACAGATGCTGTAATCGCAAAAAACATGATTGTGAACGTCTAGAAAAAATACACACAAAAGAAAAGCAAGCAAATGATGCAGATGACTTTGTGTTTTTTATTTATTTTGACATTAAATAACATTTCAAAAAGCCATTCAACAACGAAGAACTTTACTTTATCATACCCATTGCAGAAAATGTGGCTTTCCACTTCGATACATTTATTTATTCGTAATTGGAATGATGGCACATAACTGAGAAGTGTTTCCGGCGAAATCTTTGAACAAGCGTTGGTGATTCGCTCAATCATGTTTTCCCTCGTGGTTGGCACTTCTGTATAAACTTCAGACTTTAAGTGGCCCCAGAAAAAGAAGCCAGGGGAAGTAAGATCTGGGGATCTTGCAGGCCAAGACACTGGACCACCTCTTCCGATCCATCGACGATTGTAGGCTCGATCAAATACTACTCGTGCTATTGTTGAATAATGTGCTGGACAACCGTCACGTTGGAACCACATTGTTTGTCGTACGTCCAAGGGAAGGTCTTCAAGGAACACTGAAAGTTCGTTCTGCAATATGTTCCGATATTTTTCACCATTTAAGTTTCCATCGATGTAATATGGACCAATAAGCTTATTGCCAGTTATTCCACACCAAACATTTACGTTCCAAGGATGTTGATGTTCAACTTGGCGCAACCAATGGGGATTTTCGATACTCAACATGTAATGCATGTTGTGCCGATTTACCGTACCGCGATTTGTAAATGTGGCCTCGGCAGAAAATAATTCTCGAGCAAAAAAATTGGGATTATCTTGTATCCGTTGAAGCGCTCATTGACAAAATCGCACTCGATTTTGCAAATCATCGCGATGAAGTTCTTGAAGCATGGAAACTCTAAATGGATGATATTTCCTACGCTTCAATATTTGACAGATAGTGGACTGAGAAATTTCTGATCCACGAGCTATTTCTCGAGTGCTAGTGCGCGGATTATTAGCTACTGCAGCTAATACCGCGCTTTCATTATTTTCTCCAGCAATTGTTTTTCGGCGATTACGTTTTCTTAGCTGTACAATTCCTTCGCTAGGGAGTTGTTGAACGACCCGGTAAAAAGAAGCGCGCTATCGCACGTTGTCGGGAAAATGTTGTAAATAAAGATTAACAGCATAATCGATATTCCTACAACTTTCTCCATGGATGTAAATCATTTCAATTCGCTTTCGTAACACTAACTAATTCATATTGGATTAATAATTAATAATCTAAATGGGGATCGGACAATGTGTACGTATTCACAGCTTGTCAAGTACTGAATATTGTACCGTTTTGTATCGTTGAATAGCGTTCCGATTCCGAATAAATAAATGTATCGAAGTGAAGGGGAATAGTTTCGAACGCACAGGGGGTAGCGTTATGTTATCTATCTGAACTGCTCCTTAAGGTTTAGCACGAGCTTATAATATTTCATTAGTTTAGTTGTTATATTTCTTTTTCTATTTTTGTTCTCTAACGTGCTGAATAAAGACATATTATTATTATTATTATCTTTATGGGGGTATTGAGTATTGTGAAGAAGATAGTAACCGCATGGTTATCTTCAAAGTCCATCCAAACAGTGCAGGCTCTTGAGGTAGCTCAGAATTTTTTTAAATGCGACCTTTTTCAGGTCTTCTAAGGAAATGCCAATCTTTCCAAAGATGACATACTTGATTTTCGTCACAACAGGGTATTAACAGAAGATACCCAAATGTCTATTCGTCCTCCAAACACAGCCGACATTCAGTCTAAGCTGAATGAACTAAGCTATAGAGAACAAACGATGATGAATTTAAAGTGATATTTCTGTGAGTTTATAAATTGGATGGTAAACAGGCTTTTAAGCTGATATCTCTTACATAAATTTTGTAGGCATTGTAGAAATTTTGCCATTTGCTGCAATATTTCGGTTTTACCAAAAATATTCCGGTCTTTGAACAAATGCTACCATTGTTTTGGTTAATTTTAATTCTTTTGTGGATAATAAACTAAGTTTTATGAAGAAATTTCAATAAATACTTCTCCGGATGAAACCTCATTCCTCTGGTGTAAATTTTTATATTTCTATGAAAACAGTTAAAATTAATAACGTACAGATCTATCCTCTAATAATTTGACATTACGCAAACTTATTTGCAGCACAAATAAATATTAAAAATTTCTATTTTATAAAATGATTGTTATATTAGCACCTCTGGTCAAAAATTCCTATAAACTACAAACACTACAACCAGCGGAACTTCAATTATAATAGAGTAGTCAGAATTTTAAAAAAAGCATTGTTCTATTGTCTCGTTCGTCGCCGACAAACTCATCGAACATATTTTTCTCCTATTTCGACCACATTTACACACTAAATTTAATAACCGTCGCTATAAGCAATAACCAGTCGACCCAAAATCGATACGCAAAGTTCCTGCCGTCATAATTAAACGAATTTCGACAAAAAAACACCTGCAACACATCAACCATCTCATATTTTCTCCTTTCCGTATTACAGGAGAACTTATTGGCCGTAAACGGGCGACCGGTATATCGTAAATTATTTAAATGTACCGAATCTACAGCTGCCAGCGAGCGCCGAGGGTGTCCATTTGGTCCCACAAACCAATATTCCAGCTCGTTATATACACACAGTTATTAAACGTTCGATATTCACGGTTAAGTAGAATGAAAAATTTCAAATTGGTTATTGTGCTGTTCCAATTGACCTGTTTAACATAAAACCACGTCGATCGGTGCGAATGTAAAAAGTATAAAGAGGCACCAACGGCATCGTATCGACGATAAGGATCCGCGACCATAAATCTTACAAATTAAATCTTTATTTCACGCGAAATTTATTTCCTATTGGGTTTTGTTTTACATATTTATTATATGTATACATACGACTCGATTTGTGGAGGCAATTTAGGACGTATTACAATGTCGCGTCCCCCTCGAAATTCCAGTCACCCCTAGGACAATGTAATCTGTGAGTGAATAACAGGCATGACAGTTGTACAACTTGGTCGTAATGATCATTGCAGTTAGAGATTGTGCAGTGATCCGCTAATTTAATTTAGAATAGGTTGCGGTGGAAGGAATTAATACGCTTTGACTTTGTAGGTCTCTGTGTAGAATTAATCTGGTTGTGTGCTAATTAGTATTGTACTTCATTGATTTTCCAGAATAGTTATTGTTGTACTAACTTACAACCTATTCAAAGATTTCGTTTAAATTAGCAAATATCTAGTATTTTTGGCGCTGTTTACGATACCATCTAGAGAAAAACAATTGAATGAAGCATTTTTGGGTTAATTATTAAAAAATAAAACTTAGTTTTTTTGTATATTTATTAATATTATGAAAGATAATATACTTTGTGATATAAAAGTTTGAATGAATAGGGTAAGTCGAGGAGAGATGGACCTAGAGTAGAGATTGACTATTTGAAATAACACTCGGTATATGCAGCAGATGGTGCGTTAGTCCGAATGACACGTTAGTAGTTGCACTATATAGCAGTGGGTGAAGCGCGGTTTAATAATTTTGTGTGCCAGAAGAAAAAAGAACCGTTATTGTTTCAATAGGTGTCGAAAATTTTTAGTGCGAAAAAGTGCGTTATTGATTCAAGAATCTAAGTAAGTTTTTATACGTTTTTTAAGTACTGTACGACATATTAGATCTTTGTGTATGCGCATAACTTCAAATTAACGTTTTCAAGTCGATTATACGCGGCAATTTATGTGGTCCATCTCTCCTCCTTTTAGAGGATCATATTTTTGGAGGAGTGATGGATTATGAGTTGAGTAATTCTATTTGTGTTTTAGGCATGCCTACTGTATATAAAAGGAACCCGAATACCAAACCAAGAGGTAATTGGAGTATAGAAGACTTAAAAAACGCAATAAATGCTGTTACAGTAGATCGATGTATGGGTATAAATAAAGCAGCAAAATACTTCAGTATCCCAAAAACAACGTTGCTGAGGCGAATAAAAAATCGCAATGAGGCAAATGATCGACTTGGACCTGATTCATGTTTAGGAAAAGCAACTGAACATAAACTAGTTAATCACATAAAAAAATTGCAAGAAAGTGGGTTTGCACCAACTCGACGGGAAGTTCGACAAATGGCCTATTCCCTTGCGAAAAAAATGGGCCTTCCGCACAAATTTAACAAACGCAACCAATCATTTGCCAAACCGTTTGCCAAATGATTTGCCAAACCGTTTGCCAAATGATTTGCCAAACCGTTTGCCAAATCATTTGCCAAACCGTTTACCAAATCATTTGCCAAACCGTTTGCCAAATCATTTGCCAAACCGTTTGTCAAATCATTTGCCAAATCACTTGCCAAATCACTTGCCAAACGTTTGCTATGTCATTTGCCAAATCATTTTACAAATCGTTTGCCAAACCGTTTGCCAAATCATTTGCCAAACCGTTTATCAAATCGTTTGCCAAATCATTTGCTAAATCATTTCCCAAATCGTTTGCTAAAGCGTTTGCCAAATCATTTGCCATACCGTTTGCAGAAGATTAGAAGTTTAGTTTTCTTAGTTTTGAAATTGGTATGTAGTTTTAGAAACATTTTTGTTTTTATCCACTCAAGATATAAAATTAAAGCCGCAGAACTTCATTGATTTCATTTGCTTAGGAACGCTATACAAGCATTAAGCTTAAGTAGCACTCGTTCTCCGAAAATCCATCATAAACCCTTGACAATTTAACGCGTAAATGTTCAATAGCTGAAAGGTGAAGTGTCACGCATCTATGTCACTTCCATCATTCCATGGGCGCGATCAGATAACACCGCTCGTTCGCGGTTAATACGCCCGAGCGCTTTATAGCGCTCTTTAATTACTACGAGCGCCGAAGAGGACGCGGTTGCGGTCAACTCGATTCCAGCTACCGTTCGAACGGCCGGCCGCAAGTCGAAACGCAGGCAACTGAGCCCTCTGGTCTCCGGGCCACCCTGATCGTCGGACATTCGACACCGGAATCCTAAGCGCCCGCCCTTACACGCCCGAAGGAACAAGAGAAAAAGGAGAGGCAATCGTATACCGTGCACACACCTTCAACATATTAACGCTTATGCGCCTTTTGGTATTATAATGTATATGTCGTGCGTGTATCGTTTCGGCAATATATCACTTTTTATTTCGGAAGGGCGTCGGGTTCCCAAAAGGCTAGTATGGGAATCGAAAGACCCGCACCTAACTTCTGACGTTACAGTGACTGCGGTTCCTGAAGAGGAGGAGGAGGTGCGGAGTTGTGCGCGGTTTTCTGTCGTAGGCAGTACTGACATGGGTTTTTACATGGATCTATATTACGTTCGTTGTTGTATTGGATGTTCTTGTAGTGATTTTGTAGCTCCATTTATCTGAGTGTTGAACAAGTTTGACGAAAGTTTAAAAGAGCCGACCCCCATACGGTCTCTTAGAACAAAACCGTCATATTTTGACATAAAGAAAACCTGCTAAAGAGTCAAAAATGTTAACATTTGAGGGCAGGTGTAAAGGGGAATCAGACGAAAAATGAATTGGCCAAACAAATTCGTCAAAGGCGTTACCAAATCACGAATAACAAAGTCCATTATAATTATTAGATACACAATAAGATTAAAGATTGATGAAAATACGTTCGCAAGACCAGACGATTGTTAAGATCATGGTAGGATTACCAACTAGTCAATTTGTTAGAGTTACAAATTTTTATGTCGAAGTAACATACAATAATGGTTGATTTAACAAATTGTAAACAAAGTTTGTTATGTGGAATTTTGTTGCACATAACATATTTGTCAATTTAGAAACTATCAGTCTACTATTAATTCTACGTAAACATAATTTATCTATAGCTTCAATGTGATAAGGATTTGAGACTTAACTTACTGAAGGCGTACGAAATACACAAACACAGTCGCACAAATGATATTATATTACTGAACAAACAAATGCAACATACCAACCCCCATTATTTTCCTATTTTCGTGCAACATTTTTCCATTAAAACATTAAACACAAATCCACGTTTTTATTCCTCCACCTTTATTACACACAAACTCTTCATACATCTTATAGATAGGTAGATATTTATTTTATGTAAGACAGCTGAAAACTGTGTATCCATGTTACATCTGCAATAAAATCAAGCATACTTACATCTAGAAACTCATAATCTAAAACTTCCAACTACAAAGACATTACACCACTTTAAAATTTATAATCCACAACTCCCGGAGATCGTAGAACACGTTCTAACGCAAGAAGCTCTTAATTTTATTTACAAAGCATGCACGTTTTAAACTTTTCTAACTATTCGGTATAGTTTATTATAGTATTTTATGGGTGCAAATCCGAAAGACCTCATGCTCTTCGCCAATCTAAAATGTGGTGCCTTTACCGGCTGAAAACGGGTTTCATACGCTTTCTGCCTAGGTAGTTCGTCGTTGTCATATTGCCAAAAAATTATGGCTTCGTAAACGTATTGATTTATCCAGGTCAAAATACCAAATTTCCTGAAAACTGGTCTGCACGACTTCATGTGACTTGTATTGGCTGTAGTTCTTATGGCTCGTTTTGGTAAAATTAAAACCCTATTCACATAGCTTGAATCCCCCAAAATAAAATTCCAAAACACAATATGCTATAAAATAACCCATAGAACGCAAGAATACACCGAGAGAAAAATATGGTTTACTTAACCATCTATCAGTTAAACAAATGCAATTTACACCTACAACGTTATTTTAATCTTAAAAGTATTTGATTTAACACATCTTTTGCCATTTAACATCATATACAAGTAGATAATCTGCCTGTAATATTATTAATATTTAATTTACCCGCAGGTTAATTTACTATCCAGAAAAATACCTAAGTATTTGACGGGGTAATCAATCCACGTGGTCTCAATATTAAAACAACTAAATTAAACGTGGAAAATTGAAGTAATTTATATAAATGAAAAATAAAAGCAAGCACAATGCTTTTATTCACCCAACCCGAGGTGATTAATAAATAATTACAAATCAGAAAAATTAACAACGAACAAAAAAATTAACTCTTTAAACTCAAAATATCTTCCTGCACATAAAAATAATAACAGATC
Source organism: Cetonia aurata (assembly GCA_949128085.1). Taxonomy (NCBI): domain Eukaryota; kingdom Metazoa; phylum Arthropoda; class Insecta; order Coleoptera; family Scarabaeidae; genus Cetonia; species Cetonia aurata. The sequence goes on along the minus strand of OX421884.1, from coordinate 61,841,011 downwards.
TTATATCTAAATTGTGTACACAAAAATACAATATCAATTATTATTAAATGAGTTCCGTGATGAACGAAATAAAATCAGAAACGTGAATTCAAAACTTGAAATCAATAACCACAAAATGTCAGCAATGAAATACAACTTTATATATCTACTTACTTTCGTATCGATCAAGGAACTGAACTCACAAGGTTAAACAATCGTATAAGTATAAAATCTCAGATGCGTGCGATGCAACGCACACAGATCTGTCCGCAAACGGACGAACTCGCAAAAGAAAACAATATATATACTACCAGTGAACGCAAAATGTACACCAGACTGAAATTAATATAAACAACTGAACAATAAAATAAACAAATTAAACAATCCAAAACATTAACTAAATCTTATTTGAAAATAAAACAATTTGAAATTTCTCACAACATTGACAAACGCTTTACGGAATGAACAAAAAAAACTTAATTTACAAAAACTCGGGGTGCCAGACCACAGCAATACGTTATGTGTTTAAGATTAATGTAATACATATGTTATATTGTTAATGTATAAAATAATTAAAATTGGTCCCAAAAATCGATCTCTGGGGAATACCGTACTTAATAAGTCGCAATAGCGACTTTTTACCTCCTGTGTCAACAGCTTGATATGTATCTGTTATATAACTCTTAACAAAGGAGAGCACATTCCTTCTAACGCCAACTTGTTCGATTTTTTAAACTAATAAATCGTGTGATACGCTATCAAAAGCCTTCTTGCTCGGTGCTGACTTGTCCTAAGCTGGCCACCGTTCTCTAGATAATTCATTATTTTGCAATTATTGTGACTTATAGTGTGACTCAACTTTAAACAAACATGATTTTGCGAGCAAACATGGTTGGTATCGATACTTCAAAATTTAAAAGACCTAGTGGATAAGCTTACCATGATTAAATGCTTTCAGATTCTTTTAATTTTCTTTCTTAATGTAGAAGGCAATTGTTCTGTTTAAATATGTTCAGTATTAATTTAAAAAGAAACATTGCTCCTGAATATTTTAACCTTTAAAAACTCCTAAAAGAGGACAACTATACTTTTTTTTTGAATAGCTTGAATCATAGATAAGTTACGACTTGGTTTATCATCCAATAGTTTTTGGCGAAACATACTCTTTAACAAAAATTATTTATAAAATATAACGTTTTCGACACAAAGAACTACTAAATGCGTTAGATATTATTATTATTATTATCCGCATTAGTAATTTAAATTTTATGAAGAATTATCTACTGGCGGCAAATTTTACGACTCGGTTGAAACTTTAACCCGATCTCATTAATCCATATTGCGTGTCCGGCACTTCTTGAAAACTAACGCATTTGCGGCTGGATCCTTGACTATTAAATATCGGCATAATTTCATATCATTAATTTATTAAAAGATTGTTAATGTCGCCGTAAAAATCACTAAAGACGATAAGCGCCAGCCGACGGTTCCGGAAGCTATAAAAATTACATCTGTCGAGAGGGAGGTCCATCAAAGGAAGCCGCGAAATCATGTAAGCCGCATTACAAGCGAGAATTATTCATGAGAACTCATTAGTCTTGCCGGTAATACGTTGCCTGCGGTCCTATCATGAATATTTAGTTGGGAAGATTATAAAATTGTGGCATAATTTTAATGGTGCGACGTCGCTTGGCGGATTTCCACTCCTTCCAATTCGTCGATTTTAATTTCTCAATTTGGTCAATCGCAAATCTTTTAATTTGTTCTACATGCGTGGTTTTAAAGTCTGGCATGGTTTTTTCACCCTCTCCCCGAAGAAACAATCAAGGATTATTCCTGCTATTATGTGACAGAACGAATTACTATTGTCATAAGTCACTTTATTTCTTTCTCGCCGTCTAGGATCTCAGGCTAGTTACTTCCGCACCGAATGCGCCCATCAGACATAAAGTTGTCCCCCCGTGACAAATGTACGACATAATAACCGCTACTACACAACGTTTTTATTGATTACGGTACGATGCCGATGTAAGGGGAAGGCGCTGATGTGGGGTTGGGTTGAACTGCGATATAGAATCACACGGTCGGTTGATTGAGGCGGTGTGGAGAAGCGGCTGATGGTGACACAATATCGATAGGGCATATTTGTATACGGTGTGCGCCGAAATGAATAAATAAATGCCAAATCTACACTGATAAAAGTAAATAGCACCTATTGTTTAATAGATATACAGTATGGCAACCGTTCATAGCACGATGCATGTATTAGTAACTACTGGTCGACTATAAATGGGCGTGCCACCTTGAATTGCCACACCTCCTTAGCGGCACGCGAATGGCATTTACAAACGATAGCGGACGTATTATAAGTTACACGTATAAATGTATTGGGGCATATAGGCAAATCAAAATCTTTTAGAGTTCTATGTTATAGCATAAGTGATTAATAACATTACATGTGGTAGAAAATACTATTCCTGAAAAATAAAAAGCAGTTAGAGGTAGTGTGTTCCCGATATAAGTAAATATTTTTAGTTGTTTGAAGCATCAGATAATCACTGATAACATGTCAGTGAAGTAATTCATCACAGCCTCATAAACAACATAAAAAATCAAAAATAAATAATCAGAACTCCTAAACTTTAAAATAAAAACTAAAATAATATTGTTCAACAAGTATAAAATCTAAAAACGCAACTATAATAAAATAATGAAAAATAAAATATTTAATTCTTGTATTGTATTCAACATTGCAATAAACCTGCAATTAGCTAAAAGAGAATATTATTCTTAAACAATAATAAAATTTGAAGTAAATTAATTTATTAAGTGTTCAAATAAACCTCCCTCTTGATAAGAACAGTAACCCAACCGATCATAAAAATTCCGACGAACATTTGTTAACATATCTGCTGTGACAGTGTATTACTGATTTCAATAATTCTCGCGCGCAGTTCCTCTAGGTTTGATGGCCGTAGATCACCGTATCCGTATATTGTATTATGTAAAAAGGGCAATAAAAAGAAATCGATTGGAGCTAGATCAGCGGACCGCGCTGGCCATTTAAGAGGGCCCGAGTTACCGATCCATCTGTTTTCAAAAACCGCGTTTATAAAGTTTGTTACAATGCGTGTATTGTGTGCTGGGCAACCATCTTGCTGAAACCAAACTTCATTTATATTAAATCGCTCCCGTATTGCCGGAATAATATTATTTTCAAGTAACTGTAAGTATCTATTTCCGTTTAAATTACCGTCAATGAAAAAAGGCCCAATTAAATGATTTGCAATGATACCTGCTCATACATTTAGCTTCTGTGGATACTGCGTTCGCGTTGGTATATTTAAATGTAGATTTTTACGCGACCAGTAACGACAAACGCTTATGATGCCCGTGTAGGTAAAATGTTTTTTCATCTGTGAAAAATACGTTGTTAGAAAAAATTGGTTATCGCGATATTTATTTATCATTCTTTCGCAAAATTCCATTCGGCGATAATAATCATCGGGAAGAAGTACTTGTAAACTTGTAAATTTGTATGAACGATATTTATTAGTATGTAAAATCTTATGAACGGTTGTTTTAGAGATACCTAATTCGCGAGCAATTTGTCGAGATGACATAGTGGGATTTACTTCAACTAAAGCACATACTCGAATTTCTATATCGCTTACATTCTTATCCGGAACAACTTTATTTTTATTATTTACTAAAGAAAATGTAGTTTCAAATCGATTGACGGTCCTACGAATGGTGCTTGCATTGGGAATTTGACCTATGCAACGCTTCTAATGATTTGTACACACAGCGGCGTATTTATAGTCTATGCCGCCCCGCGCCACTTAAATCTGGCTGTCCCAAAAAAAGAGAAACCCCAATGTCCATATTACTACTTTTACTCACTTCTGAATAGAATAGCACCACCAATGTTCATCGCTTCCACTCTACTCATATGTGAACAATATTGACGCATTGTCAACAACACCGATTGCCCATTCCGCTCCCTCTGCTTGTTTCTAAATAATACCAATGCATACTGAATAACACAAATACTTATCGTATCTGCTCAATTCGTTTTTCAACAACACGACCAAAATAGTATTTTAAAACAAAAGTGTCACAATGACGTTTATCCTACACTGAATCTCTCGCATTACAAGTTATTGTGGAACACGTTTTTTACAGTATTTTTTCTAATTTGCACATGAATCGGCCATATTACGTTCCGGCAAAAGTCCCACTAGTGCGTTAATATCTCATTACAGCACAGTGTGCGGTAATATTAATTTCAGCACTGCGTCGTCGTTTGTTTTATTGCAACATCCAATTAGAAAAACGTACTTTTTGTGTTGACCTCACAACCAAATTGTGCAGGAATTTCACCAACAATTTTGTCTAGCATCGGTGCCCTATCTTACAGATCTGTCTTCAATATGGCTTTCCCACCTTTGCCGATTGCCTAGTATCAACATAATCTCTCAATCTCTGTTGTTGTGTTATAATGAGTTGAAAATCTTTCTTCATTTTCCCATATTTATTTCCGTTACATCAATATAAAATTATTTCTGTAACGGTAACTAGAAATATTATTAATTACTCAACTAATACAAAAACTACCTAATATGAAGTAAAAACACATATCTATATACGTTATATTTATTACGTGTTACCGCTCCTATTTATTAGCTCATTTCCCATCGAAATTTCCCAAAGCGCGCAGTCCGCCGCCATAAACGTATTTCATTTCATCTCCACCATTCGCCGACGGAGCAAAAACCCCGACCAAGCGTTCTTCGCCTAACCCGATGCCGTACACTTAGATACTCGCTGCTTTCCCCAATAAATACTTAAAGAGCGTTACGAAGATTGTCTGTACGTACGTTTCCACATTTTCCCGGGAAAAGGGAACCAACCTCGCAGCAACAAACCTGTCCCCGTCCGCCGTCTACGCCCCCTTCCCCCCACCATTACCACCCACCGCAGCCGATTATAGCTCGGCGGGTTTCGAGCAGGGCCAAGGCGCCAGATGCATTATTGAGATACCGGGAGCCGGGAAATACGGAGGCAATTTCGCGAAAGGTACGATAAGACGTTAATGGTTTCAACTTTGCACTCTATCGTGGCGGTTCGGCGAGAATCGGCCGCCGTCGGCACCAACACCCTCGATCGCTTCTCGCCACCGACCGGTGCGAAAAGCGAGACTGCCGGGGTTGTGGAATGGGGGAGTGGGAGGCGTCGCTGCGACCACTGGCGTTTACCCGATATTTCCGATGGCCCTAGGGAAATCTATCACCCTTTCAAATTATCCATAACTTATCCAATATTAATCTAGCGTGAAATGAAATGTAGCTGACCCTGTATATTATTCCGTATACAGTGTAGTACAAAAGAAACTTTCCTATATCATTTAATGAAATGCGTAATACTACACGCAGAGAAATACATACTTGCAACAAACAAGGCTGCTTTGATCCAAGAAAATGTTTTGTTTTTCGGAAAAAAAAAATTTTCTTAATATTAGATTTTTTTTTAACCCTCCGGTTGGGCCACCTCGGTGGCTGAATGGCTTGCATGCTCGCCCTTCACCCCGCAGGTGCTGGTTCGATCCCAGGCTGAGGCGGTGATTTTTAATTGTGGATAAAAATCAGAACATGCCTTCTTCTCGGATAGGAAGTAAAGCCGTAGATCCCGTGTCAATGCGATGTTTGGCACGTAAAAAATCCCTACCGAAGGTTGAAATTCCCTTGGGTTCGGCAAAATTTCAGTGGGGTTGGTACAATACGTCAAATAGATGTCAGTGCTTAGAAGTGTCAAGGTGTATTCCACAACCCGAAGCTTCGCCCAACAACAAACAAACAAACTCTCCGGTTGACGGGCTGGGTCTGTGAGGCCCAAGCAAATTTTTTTTTTGTTGTAGTTTTTAAAATAATTTTTTTAATTTCTTTAGCTCTTTGGTACCTACCTAACTTTAATAAAGACATGTTTTTCTTAATTTGTCTTAATTTTATCATCTGTCGTTTGGCTGCCAGAAGGGCTTTGGGCCTGTCAGAGTGTAAGTTCTTTTCCTAGAATTAATTTTTTCGTATTTCGTAAAGGGACTAATTTTGTGTCATTTTTAAGCATAAAAAATTCTTAGGGCCTTCCCCTGGTTTCTAAGTATTCAAGCAGAATCTTTTGCATACAAATATGGGATCAAAGTGGATGCAAAAACATTTTACACGTCGCATTTGGAGATCTATGCTGGAAGCCAACCTGAAGGTCCCTTTCAGATAGACAATTCTATAACAGCTATCATTCTCAGAATGACGAACCACATCTCAGGAACTGGAAGGAATGTTACCATGGATCGATGGTTTACTAGCGTGGAAGCTGTAAGTCGTTTGTTGCATGATCACCGCCTAACTGTGGTTAGCACAATACAATCCAGTCGAAAGTCTTTGCCGAAAGAAGTTAAAAATTTTAAAGATAGAGCTGTAAAGCCTTCACTTTTTGCATTCCATGCCGATATGACACTTACGATCAAGATAATATTTTTTCTTGAAATAAATATACATTTCTCTGCGTGTAGAACCACTAGTAGAGATAAATTAGCAGTGTCTAAAATATTGAATGAAAATATTTGTTGAACCTCTTACACATCTACACAATTTTTTTTTAAAGGGATATTTCCTGATAAATCGAATGTCGATGTTTGACCCTACAGTAATTCAAATCGAATTTTGACATCCACGATTGAATTCACTGGCTATTTCTGGTGCTATTTTTGTGTGATTTCGTTTGCTTATTAAGAGTAAAAGACGATCATTCGCTGGAGTGATTGTTCGTAACGAACCTGGACGGTTACCGTCTTCCAAAATGCTTGTTTCTTGATATCGGGGAATAGATTTAACCCAAACCAAGGGCGATACGGACTACGCCTTAAGAGAGAGAGAAAAAGATGCCATGAAATTTTTATTTGGTTGGTGTCATCCATAAGATGTATTAAAGACGTATTAGAAGGCCTTATCAATGGAACCAAGAAGGTATGAAATCTACTCTCTCTCTTAGGGCCCCATCGAAAATTAATCCGGTGTGAATGTGGTTGAGTGAGCTTTGTTTATTTAAGTGGTATTAAAAGGTGTGTTCTAGATGAATATAAAGGATGTCTGACATCTATTTTTCCAAATATTTACCGGAAAACTAATGAAGATAACAAATTATAATAAACTCCAGTATAATTTCTACGATATTGTATATAAATAGGAAATAAATATATAAATATAAATATAAGATTCTGAAAATATAACACTCCCCGTGTGGATTTTCACATAACAAGAAAACCCTTTACCTTTAATAAAACTTGTCAAACATTTACAATTTATGCTTATTATCGCATCTACATACTCCCAACTAAAATTCGTTTTAAACTGATCGCGAGTTGCTGTTGCCCATAAAATAGATAATCAGTTACCGGTTTTGCGCGACGCATTATCGGGCCCTAATCAAAATTAGCGATGCCGCCACATTACATCTCGATACTCGGTATAATCCTTCGTTCACGCCTAGTTGGAAAACAATGAAATACGATCGCGCCCATGCAACCACAAATGCAATAATCGTCAGTGAAGTTCAAACGTTCATGGTAATTTATACCGTAATATTTTAAACAAGTTTACGCATAATATTGTAGATAGTAAATTACCTCGTTTCAGAAATGGCCTTAAATAGTCAGTTGGTTAGCACAAGTACTCAAAACTAATTTCAGTTGTTTTATTGCTAATGATGTCGGTTTGGCGAACAGTAAAGTTTCGTGGTGGGAAACCTTAAGGTTTCTAGTTGTACTCTTCGTTAGAATCTAGTTATGCCAAAGGAGAAAAAAATAGTTATATAAATGAAAAGAAATTGGCATTAGTGTGATAGATATAGATATGGATGACAATTCAAGTCCAATAAAGTTTGCCAAAATCCGTGCTAACCTTCTTTTTTTTTCAAATGAAGCATGCTATTTTTTTCTAATTTGCTGTGCAAGAGCAATTAATTACAGGTACCTAATTCTAAGATTGATATAACCTAAATGATGAGTAAACGACGAGCAGTTTCAGTATTTCCATATTTTTTCAGTAGATAATGAGGTTTCTCATTTAAAAAATGGAATATTATATACATTTAGGTATAAATGAATTATATCACTAACGCTCCAAATAATAAACAACAATTTTACCGCATTAATCGTGATTACGCTACGAATACTCGCCATCAATAATCGTGTAAATTATTTAGGTGAAAGCAAACAGTTCAAGTGGAAATATGTATTACCGAATCTAAGTGACATTACGTAGCAAACAGAATTACTGCCCGGTCACACAGTGGGTAATATTCCACCGCTATTAAGATTATTATGGACATGATTGGCATTGATTTTGAATAATGGTCACTTAATGTATTAGCAATAATCGTAGCAAAAAGATCGATAAGCGGGTAGTTACACCATGTCGAACAAAGAAATAAACAGCCTTCTTTTTTGTGGTGGAATTGAAGTACTGGGTTTTTAGGAAATCTAAATATAAAAATTAAAAGGTTCATGTCACCGATTGTGTTGTATAGTGTTTGAGATTATGAAATCCCTCAATCATCCATCATGACCATGTTGACTTTATTTATATATTATAACTGAATGATAGCTTACACGATGGCTAGTTAGCGTGCAAGTTGGCCTTGTCAGTTACTGCACTTACATTTCTTTTTACACACCATTCGCCTTTAGTAGCTTATATGCTTAGGTTAAAAAGTGCTTGAGTTTGCATGATTTTCACTCTCATAATTGCTATATTTAAGGAGAAAATTGTTTTACACAATGGTACTTTGAATATTATATTCGTTACCCTTAACTCTCTCTTTGCAGTTAATTCCTGTCGCAAATCTTTTATTTTTCATCCTGCTTCTTTTCTTTCCTTAAAATAGATTCAAAACGAAGAGAACCAAGAACTCTACATCTGAAAGTGCGGTAGAGAATAAATTTATGGAATGATTGATGTGGCGCAGGGTAACAAAATATTTGCGAACTAGTAGTGACGCTCTTGCGAAGTTTGTAGAAAGATGGAAGTTACATGCGTCAACGTAGGACTACATGCCATTTAGTAATCATAGAACAGTGGGTATAGATTCACACGTGCATTTGCCGTGAGGGCATTTTACAAGAATGGTGGTAACGTGACAGAAATTCCCATGGCGTTTGATGACGAATTACGTCCCAATACAGCGGACCGGCTAAACCGCACCACCCTCCACTAACCCTCGTGCACACCTGTGGTTTGGGATCGTCGCTACACTCTGTATATTCCTTTTTCTTAATTCCCGCCTCTCACTTGTAAAAAGACTCGATGCTTCGCGTCTCGCAGTCGTTGATTTGATAACGACTCACCTCAGAAGACCCGCTAAACCCCTCCCACTTGTAAAAAGACTCGCAGTCGTTGGTTTGATCCCCTATATATTCATTTTCTTAATTAAAAATTACACATACTGTATATGTTGTAATAATTAAACGTGAAATTGTCACCGTGTATATTCAATTTTCTTAATTAGAAATTACACATACTGTATCATCATTATTTTCCGTTGTAACACTAAAACAGTCGAAGAAAACACAAAATTCTATCTGCTTTAGATATCCGTCAACTATTGATAATTTACATACTTGGTAATTGACATCTTCCGAATAATGGTTATTACATTAATTATAATGTTCATGTTTTATCATTTCTTCGATCCCCTTTGTGCTTATTTCACACCAAATTCGTCGTCGTTCAAAGTTTCGATGTTCTGATGTTCGGTACACGACTACCTGCTGATCACCGACAATATTACATAATCGGATCCCTTTTCGCCGGCGCGCGGGGATCGGACTTGGGCATTGTGAAAAATCGAAATTTGGGAAAAGATTTACGCGTTTTTCCGCTTTTAACGACGAACGGGAATACCCCTAGTACCAGACGACTGACCGTCTACGCCCATTAAAAATACTCCGGCGCCTATTCGCGGTCTACGATCGGATCCCTTGTAACAAAACATAACGGTTAGAGGCGTCCACGCTACTAATAACGTACTGCTTTTGGAAGCCTTTTAGTATTGTTAGAAGGAAACCACCAGGAGGCCAGCGAACTCAAAGAATCCCATAAAATGGCAAGAAAATTGACAGCAGCATTGGATCTCAATCGAGTAACCATTCGTCGACTACTCCACAGTGAATTAAAGTTTCACCTTCTATAGCAATTGGATTGAAACCAGTAAACTACGGTAGGCAACAACGATGCTATGAGATAATGACTGAAAAAAGTAATAATGTCGGATATTATATCCGTAATATATAATATCTCCGTATAAACGCCTATATCAACAAACAAAATTGCAGGTATTGGGCAGATGAGGACCCTCATCAATTGCACAAGAATCATTATACATGCAAACAGTATTATACAGTTTGGTGTATCATATCAAGACGAGGTGTACTATAGTTGAACAATTTCAAAACTTGGTCCATCTTCATAATCTTTGGTTCCAACAACATGAAGCCAGAGTTCACACTGCTCGGGCATTAGTAGCAGCCGTCCAACTGTCTAATTTCACGGTTTGGTGACATTTAGTGGCTCCCATGATCACCAGATTTGTCAGTGTGTGATATTTCCTTGTAGGACCACTTCGAGAGCAAAGCATATTGCACTCGACCAAGCAGAAGCGTCGAGTTAAAACGAGGATTACAGAAAACAAATTGCGGTAGTGCTTATGGAAATGTGTCAATGTGCTGTGCATAATCTCAGACATCGCTTCCAATTTCTATTGAATTTTAATTTATTCATTTTTAATCACGTGCTAATACTTTCAAGTTCACAATTAATCCTTCTTATAGCTGAATCAGCATCACTACCTGCTACGCTTATTCGCGTATCATACACAAAATAAATTGATTTTGCAGTTTTTCGCAGCATCCACTATATCGATGCATATAATAAATAGAAGCGGTCCCAGAATAGATCCTTGTGGAACTACCAAAGAAATGTCTACAGGCTCTAGCTCTTCATTGTCGTAGTTAGGTTTTTATTAACTGCCCGTTAAGTGTTCTTTTTTCCATTCCAACGCCATTTTTGGTAGATTGCCCTTGTTCAATTTCTCCAAAGCCAGTTTAGGGCCGCGAAAAACTGCTACTATTTTGTTGTTACCGTCTATTTCTTCCTCCTAGGTACTTACACCAAATTTAATGCCATTTTTTGGCGGAAAATGGGTATTCTTCTGAGTGTAAATTCCAGTAGCAAACGAAATTTTTGTAAAATTGTGAAAATATACGATCTACATGGAACTAAATATTTTGCTAACTTGAAATTTTGAGAAATGGACGCGATTTTTCGACATATTAGAATTCATTACACATTGCGCTGTTTATCCCAGTGTGCATCTTTCAAAACACATAAAATTACTACATAAACTCCGCGTATACGCAAACCACGTCCATTATTTCGATATCTGAGACCTTCCCCGTCATCTGTAAATATAATACGCCCACTTAGATTAACTGGAAAGATAAGGGACGGTCGAGCGAAGCTCACATCGTCATGACGAAGACGGCAATGCCATGGAGATCATCATCATCATCATCGCAACGATGTTGATGGGCTTGAAGGGATCGCTAGCGACCGCATCGCTCGTCCCTATCTAATGGAGTCTCCGTTGAAGGTATGTATGCACACTTACAGCAGCGATATTCAGCGCGCCCGGCTTCCGTTGACGGCATACGGCGGCGCCAACCGACTTTGCCCATTACCACTGCGACACATCGAGGGCTTCGGCCGCTTAAGAGAGGCGGTTATGTCTCTTTCGGCGAGCAACGCAATGTACGCTGTATAGTTAAAACAAGTACCTCTTGCGGCGATGTCTTATCAGGTTCGAAACGGGGGGCTTTATTACTACTAGAGTGGATGAGTAGGGTGAGCTGCTACTGTGCCTTGAAGCGCCTTATGAGGGGTTAGTAGGGAAATGATTATCTGCTGTTTCAAGATACGGTGTATACCAGAAGGAAAAGTGTAGCTTCTGGATTGTGTTAAATGTGGATGTACACCATAATAAAGTTGGAATTCACAAAAGTTTAACAAATTTTGTTGTTTCATAACACAGAAAAGCCCACTGAACTGATTAAAAAACTTTATAGGTATTTTGTTAAAGGTCACCAATTTTTTTAACTGCAACAGCAAAAATAATTGGAAAAATTTCTCTCATAAACTTGTAAAATTCATAATGACGAATCAAATTTCTTAAAGATGCATCATCAGAATGTATATCAACACGTAACTGTTGTTCTTATTATTCTATATAGTTTTTCAAAAATTAACAGATTCAGTAAATCGAAAAAAAAAAATTTAAATGGGATAGACAATTTTTGTTAACTTAACACTAACATGTATTTATTCCTTCTGCGTTGTCTTGCTTGTAATTGTTGTAATATCATGTTAACATTACAACGTGCAATTCTGTGGGAAAATTCATTTTATTATCAACTTTGAAGTTATCGTAAATTAATAATTGATTATTTTCTTTTGATTGATTGTCTCATAGTTCGATAGCATTGCTACCGCGTGATATTTTTGTTCAATTAAGTTCTTTATTTTTATTCTCGCGCCGTTCTGCTCCGTTCATGCACGCCTAAACCCTTAACTATATATAAATCGCGCATTTGACGGCAAGAGAAGCATTATCTCCCAGCCCGGTCTGGCAATTGGCGTCGGCACAGTTTTTGACGTAGCAGACATTGTCTCCAGCCGTGATCGGTCTGACAGTTGGCGTCGACATAGCATGTGATGCAACGCAGGTATTCTACCAGCCTTCTCTGGCAGTCGTGTCGGCACAGCTTTCCTGATATACGCAGAAATTCTCAGTTATTCCCGGCCTTACACCAGAGTTCTCCGCTCTGGTTTTCGTGTCGACAAAGCTGATTGATGCACGAGATTTATCCCTAATCATTCTCGTTTCGTAAAATTGGCGCCGGCACAGCTTTCTGGCACGACATAGCACGTGAAAACCGTCCGCGTACTTTTGATCAGACGACCCCGATATATATAGATTTTCATTTCACGTTATCGCCACAATTAAAACAGATAAAATTTCGCGTCTAAATTTAAAAGCGTTCCGACGTCCCGCGAATATTTGTTATAATATGTTTTGTTACTCACCTGTTTTTTGTCATTGTCTATGCTTGATGTCTTTCGCACCTATTGTGTAGTAATAAATTCTTGATTTAAAACACACTTTCGCTCTTTAAATTGTTGGGCACCCCGATCGTAACCCTAGGTACCTCGCTCTCACATCAACAGCTACCATTCCACGCGACATTCCGTTTGACAGCTGGCTCGCACAGCACCGCTGTTACCACGAAGCGAATCTCAGCACGTGGGGATGGAGATATACGGGGGTCAACGTAAAAGTAATAAGAGAAGAAGCTATACAAAAGTCAGTAAGTAAATGAAAGCAGATAAGTAAAGTAGTAAGACGTAAGTAAACAGCACAGTAGCAAGTCCACGTCGTTACAACCTATTTTCTTAAGGGTCATATATTAATAATAATTTTATTTATTTAAAACATGGAAGAAACCTTTTGTACACACTTATCTTTCTTAATGATGTCGGAGTAGGTATAATTTAGTGTTATTAAGCACTAATCAATTTAATTTTTATATTTTATTTTAAAATGCAATTTTATCACCACGCACTATGCTAAGACCTAATCGCCAATTGCGATCACAAATGTCGACTGTGTTATTTCAATTTGCAAGTTTCGACACACAAATGGACACGAATCAAACAAAGTACTGTTGCTGGCTCTTTGACAAGATCACTCCTAACAAACTTCGTTTATGGTAGAGTTTGTTAAATCAACCATCATGTTTCTTTAACATAAAAATTTGTAATTCTAACAAATTTTCACTTACTTATCAAAAAAATGTTGCTTACTGTGAAGATTTACTTGAATTTTATTTCAATCACTATATACGGCAGAAGTAGAAAAAAGATTTTATTGAAGTATTCAATTCTTGTTTCGGAAATTATTTTGTTCCTTGTTAGTAATTAACTTCGAATTTTTAAAGAGCAAAAGTAAGGAGATAGATAATTATTTCGGTTACAACTGGAAATAATTGCGTGCTAGGAAATTAATAATAGATTAACAGATAAAATAGTTATAAAACGTACAACCTGAGGCTAAGTGGAAGGAAAATGTTTCTCTTTTATTTTACATTTTATTTTGTAAACAAAACACGCTAAAAAATTAGAAACACGCTGCCTATATAAGCTCGGAGATTTAAGGAGAAAATTTGTTCCAGTAAGTAAATGTATTTTTGAAGATAAGCTAGCAGCAAAAGTTCATAAGATGTATACGAAAATAAACAGTGAGGAAATTGGATAGGTACCTATGGATAGAGGAATTTGCGAGGATGAAAGAACAATCTGCAAATGCCAAGAAAAGATTGACGGATATGTTATTATTGTCAGGGGAAGCCATTGATTAACTGAAAAAGTTGGAAGACGAAACAGCGCTGACATGGCTCTGAATATAAAAAAATAAGCACGAAGCTAAAGTAAAATATACGTATACATACCAATTGTTGGCAAGCTATACGATTTACCGATGTTTCTGTATTGTTATACGCACTGCATAGGTGACACTCTCCAAGCCGTTAATGAAGTGTTTCAGATTTATTTCCTGTATAGTATATATATAGAAAGAACAATCTGCTTCAAATGAACTTCACTCACCTCAAAATGTAACTAATTGTTAGTCAAGAACTTTCGTCGTCAAGGTGGTTCTATTAATGACTTATTACAATTACATATACTTTCAGCATTAATTCCTGGCTGATAGTCCAATGGCTTGCACTTTTGGCTAGCAATCGTGAGGTCCAGACTTCAAATTTCACTCTGATCAATTACGATAACCGGTTTTTTCCAAGGTCGTAATGATGATTAGGAGGGAGATTTGGCTTTGTTGTGTGCCTGATAAGCACTTGCTGCTTAGGCATTATCAACACTCTCAAAAAAAAAAAATATCGGGAATACTACAAAAATATTGCAAGGGGCCATTTTTTTCATTACACTTTGAGGTGAGTAAAGAGCGCATTCTTGATCCAAAACACCACTATCTATTGTAGTCTAATGCTATATATGTGGTTTATGTGTTGTGCTATCAATTTCACCATAATCATCCACCCCTGGCAATACAACGACTGCTCTATTCTTCCTGGTCATATATGATATCAAAGTAATCTATGAATGGTTCATATAATAATTATCAGTGGTTGAGTTTCTTTTCGTCTGCTTTATTTGTACAACTAGGGTACAACAATATCGAAGGGTTTGTTCCTCTAATTTTTATCACTATCTTCACAGTGAGAAAAATCTATTGCATTAAAAAACGAAAAATTTATAAATAAAAGGTTCAAAAGGTAATTTGTAGATATTAATGGTGCTACACAGAAAAACCGATTTAATTACTGCGAAACAACCAGTGATTTTATTGATTTCAATGTGAAAGTGAATACCAAAATAAAATATTTTATGCGACTAAGTAAATGTTGAAATGTAGGCTTAACGAAGAAATGCATCTTGTAAAGCAACTTCCACTCATTCCCATTTCTATTTCAAAGATTACGTAAACATCAAAAGTATTATTTACTTCAGCCCTATTCATCTCCAGAATCTCATTCTTTCTGATGTATTTGCTCGCTCTAATCGACTAACCATCTAATGTCCAGGAGAAGAAAAAAAAAAAGAAATACCTTTAAAAACCAGAATTCACGCCAGTTCGAGATCAAAAAGGAGATGAAGCGTCCACTAACACGACATCACCCGGCCGAACGCATAAATATCTCGTGTTTGATTAATGACTAGCCGTGTCCAGCGTATCCCAGCGACAGCAGCGCTCTGAGCGAGCGAGACGGTTATACACGCATCCACATTATGCATACATATGTAAGGCATCCATCTGTGCACGTTCCAGAAACCATTCCCGTTGAAGGAAGACAAAGACGGAGCCAGTCCAGCGGGCGAAACCCCATCCGACTAATGCGCACAATGATTGATGAAGACCACCAGATAAAGAAACGTCTTCGGGACATGTATTGACTAAAGATAATTATCGTTCCTTGTAGTATTTGATCACACCAGAAAGTTCTGTCTATCCGTCTCTGTTCCGTGCATTTTACCCCTGTTTCGTTGTGTTTTTTTTTTGTTTGTTTTGCTTTGCCTCTCCGTTCCTGGACATTTTTTCCTTGCGTCCTTTTTAATCTCTTCGAAGTGATGTTATTTGGGAAGGGATTCGACACGGATACACGTTATTTTCTTATCTATTTACATGTTGTTTGTTCTTGTAAAGTGGTCGTAATCACATTAATGACCTTTTTCGGTGAGTTTTGTTTCCACCGGTTTTTGGCGTTGGCTTCTCCAGAACTCGATAAGCTTTTTGGGTTGTTTGCTTCTGGTTTCGTTCGTAATTTGAAGTGACGGCTGTTTTTCTTCTTGTAGTTTTTTTTTTATATATAAGCAATTTGATTACTAAAATATTATGGAAAATATTTATTATTTTGACACAAACACTTAACCAGATCATCATAAGAATTATTCGAATAAATCTCAAGAAAAATGAAGCGGATCATTTTACGGATGAAGAGCAAATAGATGATAATGGGCATCTGCCAAATGAAGAAATTTTTACAGGTGTTGATGCACAAATAAAAACATTTCAAATCTACCTCAAAGAATCTAATCGCTTAAAAATACAATCAAATCTAGTCTGGTGTAAAACAAGCGTAGACTACTCAGAGATTCCGGAATGACTGAAGACTCTAATCTTATGAATTCGTGAAACCCTTGACGGAAAATCCCCATTAGACCTCTTTAAATTATCTTTCGATTAAGAAATGATTGTCCAATACTTTCTCAGATACGCACGAGGTAACAATAGGCTCTATTTTCAAATGAACACGTGTATTCATTGGAGAATTGGAGAATTTTTTTGAGATATTTCTTTTATAGGGTTATCACACACTTTCTCAGGTACACACGTACTGGTGTACTGAAGATAAAGGAGTGCAGCTAGTAAAAACCACGATGACATGAAATCAGTTCAGCAGCATAAAACAGAACCTTCATCTATCGGGCAATGAAGACCTGGATGATGAAGATGGATTTACTAAAATACGTCTTTTATTTTAAAGCTTAAACAAAAATTTTATTCTGTTTCAAATCATCTTTGCATCGATGAACAAATGATACCGTATTTTGGACGGCATTCAGCAAAGATATTTATTGGAGGAAAGCTTGGGTGTTTTAGGTTTAAACTATGGTGCTTCTGTTATACGCTGACGCTTATTTCTTTCAATTCGTGCCATACGGCGACAAAAGTGGTCAAAGTGGCAACAGTGATTTGGGTTTAGGAGGCCAAATAATAAAAGACCTTTTAAGGCTTACAGAAAATCCTAAACAACATAAAATCTATTTTGATAACATTTTTACCAGCTATAAACTTTTGGTAGATTTGAAAACAAGCGGATTTCTTGCAAGCGGAACTGTCAGGGAAAACAGCCTTCTCAAATGTACTTTGGAATCTTGCAAATAAATGAAAAAGAAACCTCGGTTTGATCACGATAATGAAATAAGCGTTGTTCGTTAGAACGACAATTCAATAGTTACCCTTGCAAGCAATTTTGAAGCTATTGAACCGTTAGGAACGGCAAAACGATTTAATGGAACTGCAATATCTCAATATAACCATGGGTGGCGTAGACCTTCGTGATAATGCTGTAATCCATCCAACTATCGGATCTAGGTCAGGGGCAAAAGTCACCATTATTTATTAACGTTATTAACAGTGCAGTAGTAAATGCTTGGAAATTGCACAGGATTGTATATAACGAAAGACGAATTTTACTGATTGATTTTAGATCAATTTTAGTTAGAACATTTTTGAGAAAAGATGATGTAGGACCAAGTTGCCGGGGAAATATTACCATCCAAGTTCTTCCCGACATCCAGTTTAATGATATAGGGCATATTATACAAAAAAAAATTCTGAAAACTAAAGACGACGTTGTAGGGTTTGCAGAAGTACAAATAGTCGACTCTGACGACGTGTTTAGGAGTGCCCCAAGGTTCGGTTCTAGGCCCAGTACTATTTTTACTTTATATTAATGATATCGCTTTGTTTTTATACGCTGACGACATTAGTGCTGTGGTTTCTGGAAGTGATCCTGCACAAATTCGCGATCGAGCAAACGCTGTCCTTGCCGAATTGCGTCAATGATTTCATTGTAACAAACTTTACATTAACGCTTCTAAAACATATTTTACCTTTTTCCATTCTTCTCAATCTAGGGAGCACTTTACCGTAAATATCAATTTAAATGGTGAACCACTAAAGCATCAAAATTTACTTGGTGTTGTTTTGGATGAGACACTAAGTTGGTATAGCCTTTGGTACTTACTTTAAATACATCTTGTTAGCAAATTCGTAGTCTGAGAGCGGTGTTGGATCACAGATACTTAGTGATGTTTTATTATGGACAGGTTTTCTCCAGAATGTCATACGGTATTATTTTTGGGGATTCGTCGCCTTATGCCCACGATGTTTTTCTTGCCCAGAAAAGAATAATTCGCTGCGGGCATTGTCAATACCGACGCGTGTAGAGCATATTTCAGAAAATTTAGAATATTACCCTATCTAGTGTGTGTATATTCTTGAGACTTTAGTATACGTTTATAACAATCGTGATAGGGTTCTGGCAAATTCTGATGTTCATTCGTACAATATAGAGGTTGCTTCAGGTTGCTAGAATGGAATTTAAGTTTTTCAATTTTTCAATTTTTCAATTTTTCAATTTTTCAATTTTTCAATTTTTCAATTTTTCAATTTTTCAATTTTTCAATTTTTCAATTTTTCAATTTTTCAATTTTCCAATTTTTCAGTAGTAGTTCAAGTATTGCTCCTGAATAGATTTGAAATTACGAAAAGATCTCCAATTTCCGTGGGGCTGCGACCTTTTAACCTGTTGCCCGACCCTTTTAAGTAATTAAAAACTGTAAACAGATTCAAATTTGTTTTACGCAATTATTTACTTGAAAATTGTGTTTACTCCTTTGACGATTTTCCGGGTACTTTTGACAGGAGTGCAATCTTAACATTGTGTTGTCTAAATTCAACTATTTTTTAACTTGAATTTATTATGTTATCACCATTTTTATTTGTGATATGTTTATGTTGCTGGACATGTCCATTATATTTCTTTGTAGTTTTTATTGGACGAACAAATCTATCTATCTAAAGATCTATTAAGTATTCTTAGGTTTTCAGAATTTTGATATCCTGTCCAGCCAACGTTGCGTTAACGCAACATAATTTTTTGTAAAGATAATATGTATTCTCAAATTTTTTAGATATATAAAACTGTTCCTACGGCAAATTAAATAATTTTAATGCAAAAAATTATATTATTTAACAGTAATTAATAGAGTGGTGGTAAATGGATAAAAAAAAATAATACAAACAAATCTAAATTAAAAAACAAACTCATGCGATTTGGGTATTCAGAATAGTAAATTTTGCACCTACCTGTACAATTGATGTAGCTCCATCATTGTGTATTGCACTCCTTATGATAATATCTTTGTTCCATTACTTTGACAAAAATGAAACGCTTCTCAAAGTGTAAAAGGATTAACTGTTAGTTAAGGCAAATAACACGAAAGATATAATTTAGAATATTTATTTAATTTCTTTTCCTCATCTTTTACATAATTGTATACAATTTTTTCTCATATTTATGTCAATTTTTTTATCATTATCTTCCTAATAGTTCTGCTCTTGTTATTTATTATTACAGTAACACCATTTTTCTATTTGTTACAGTTTCTGTCTTATCCAGCGTGCATACAAATGTCACGTCAATAACAACATAACCTACAGCACGATACACACACAGCGCGCGTCATCAAGAAGCATCCAGTCGTACTGCAACGATACCTTTAACATTTTATTTTTCATGGGTATTTCCATTCATCGTATTTATATACTTTATACTTTTATACAATACATAATGACATAACTAACATCTGTACGGTTTCAAACGCGTTATATATATGTAGGTATATGCCTAAGTCGTACTCCTCTCTTCTCGAAGCAGCGCCAACAACAACGTCGACCGATAATAATTAATAATGCGAGGAAGTTTAACGTTCTACAGCTCAGTTATCGTGTCACTCATCAGCAGTTCTCTTATTGTAAAACCGCCAAGCCGTACCACCGGCCGATTATAAGTAATGGTTCTGCGACTAATGCGTCTACTGTTGAGAGACAAGAGCTTGGGCTTCGAGTTACGACATTAGTTCATTTTGCGCAGAAATGCTCGTTCTTTTGTGTGCGTGTAACGTGTTTAATGTATAATAAATTATAAATTATAATTGTATTTACAGACGCATTATAATATTGTACATACTGTTTAGTATTTTGTTTTCTTTTTACATCAGTGTTTCTTTCTTAATTAATAGTTTCGATAACTTCTCCGTTTCATTTCGTGTATATTAATCAAACATCCTTAATTCAACTCAGCAAAAAATTAGAAAAAAAAAACACTAGTAAAAACAGAGAAGCATTCGAAAATATCCAGAAGAAACAATACTAAACATCAATTTGCTCCGCGTCATAATATGTACAGTCGCGAATAACGTACACTTACTAAGCTCCACAGTTACAAAAATCATAGTATTACCAACATTACAATAATAATAGTACTCATCTTACACGACTCCTCATTTATTAATTAAATATTTACTTCAGTATTTTATCGTTTTTCCTTTTTTTTTTGTATTTTAATCTTCTCTAAGCATAGAAATGCCAATATCACAAATGTATATTAGTTATTACATGCGAACTATGTTGGCCGTCCCTAAGAAGGACTGCTTGGAGGCTCTTGATCGTCGCGGAGGCTAGTATCCGGTGAAGACCTCGAGTGTGGCGCGTAGGGCGAGTACCTGTGCTGCGCCAACGGCCTAGCCAAAGGTGATATTGGCGAAGTCAACTGCGAAGACCCAGCTGCAGCTACGGCTAGTTGATGTTGATGCTGGGCAGCTAATAACGAAGGCCCTAAGCACGCCCATTGGTTCCAGAGTACTCCTGGAGATACTGCGCTGGCCTGGGAGCCGCTGGCACCGTAGAGTCCACCCATTAAGGTACCGTAAGGACCAGCTGCCGCCGCGGCGGCTCGCAGGAAGAGTTGAGACCTGGCTGCCAAGATTGCCTTGTCTTCTAAGGAGAGGTTGTTGTTGTGGGTGTCCAACTCGACGAACGGACGAAGTGGAGAGCGGAGGTAGTGCTGTTCTGCCAGCATGGATTCCATAGTTTCCCTGTAAAATAATAAAAATACTTAGGGCAAAGCGATTTGAGACGTTCTTAGCTTTTGAAGTAATTATAAACCTATATTTTCAAATTGAAACCAGTAATTAATAAAAGAAACATTACAATGCGAACGTTGTTGAAAAAAGAAAAGATTCACAACTGCTCAGTTAAACATAGTGCTTCTTATTAACTCCACCTTGTCAATCTAAATTTTCCATCCTTTCTCGTACGTCACCAAAGGCATACTCGATTATAACTAGCAGTTCTTTTCTGGTATCGGGCTTTCATTATCCGTACACAATGGTTTTTTCATGGCTCCATAAGGAAAAGTCCATAGAGTTAAAATTAGACGAACGAGCCGGCCTGTGCACGGCACCGTTCATATCCTATTCATCGGTTTAGAAAAGTTGTAATCAACAAATGTATGACAATTCGTCCATGAGGCACCCTCCTATTAAAACAACATTCCCTCGAAAACATTCGGCTCAAACAAAACGTTACCAATAAGTACTCCCCACACATTCACCGGAAAACAGTGTTAAAAATGGTTATCCGAAATTATATGTGACTTTTCAGTGTCCCAAACATGTTTTCTGTGCAAATTAGTGACACCCTTGCTAGTGAAAGTCGTTTCACCAGAAAAAAGTGTAATTGGAAGCACAAAAGATTTACCTATGGGCATAAATATTGAGGTGCAAGTTCTGATAGGAGTACAAACCATTTTCGTGTAAGCTAGAGTGTATTGATGAGTTAAACTTGCTTATTACTGTAGCGGTTATATAGATACTTATTTGTTGATCACTTCATATCACCGTTTGGTTTGGGGAAGGATGATCTTTTTTTAAGGGAATGAAAATAGTTCTGGATAGTTTTATTAAAAGATGCCCATTTTGAATCAGATAACGCTCTGCGTACAACCTCGCAACTCTAACCAAACAAAAAACCATATTAGCATATATTGATACGTAAATTAAAATGGCGTTTTTATAAATGTTAAGGAAACACATAATTTTCAATAATGATGACAATTTGGATTTTGTTTCAATCAGCTACTCGATTCTAATAGCGGATCGCACAAACAGAAGTGGAAACGCTGTTTTTCTTCTTATTTTTGGTTGCAATTTTAAAATAATTGTTTTTTGGAAATGCATTTCAACTATAAATTACCTTTGTAGCTTTCATAGATTTTTAGTAATTAAATTGTGAAAATACTATATGTAGCAACTTTGAGAACGCATATTTCTACAACAGTTGAGAATTTGACTTATGTTTATAAGAAATTTTTTTCATATTTTTTACTACGGAATTGTTATATAAAAACCTGGAACTTCCTCGTCAGACACCATGTATACGTAGAAACTTGTACAAGGTGATTTATTAAGGCCATACCTCGATAAAGGTTGGTTCTAGAACTTAGAGAAAAAAACTATACCGGTAAATGTTGTCATGAAATTATTTTTAAGTTTCTGAAGTTGTCGCAAGATGGCGTCATTTGTTTTCTTTTTACGTTGATTATTCTTTTTAATAATTTTCCTTAATTTTCTATAAGTTTATTTAATGATACTTTGGGCTGGCTTGCACCTATTATAAAGTGGTGAGGGATGCAAACGTTTTGTCACACAAAAATTCCTGTAACCAGTGAATGCCAACCGATTTCAAGTGTAAATAATATCGTTTGCTTTATTGCTTTAAAGATGGCGTTATCTACTAGTTGGTTCTATTAATGTGCTTTTCTCGAAAAATTTAAATGGGGTACCACTATAATCAATCCAGCAAAATGATGTCTTGCTCTTGACCGACAATACAAGAACCAACACTGCAGCACTAACAACCCAAAAATTTGGACTGGAGTTGACCACCGTTCCTATAGCCCTGATCTCTCAACATGTGATTTTCATTTGTTTGGGCCTCCCAAGGAAGCACTTGAAGGAGACCGTTTTGCGAACGATCAACAACTTGAATGAACAGTTTGTGTGCAAATGGTTGGATACCCGGCCGAAGTAATTCTTTAAAAACAGCATTAAAACACTACTTGTTCGATGGGAAAAATGGAATTACTAAGTACATAGAAAATATATATAAGTGTGATTTCTGCTTAAATGTAAAATGAAATTTATTTAGCAAAAGTCTCGTTTAAATATGAATATCTCTCGTAGCACGAACTAGTAAATAACGCCATCTAGTCTGCATTTAAAGCAATAAAGCAAACAATATTAAGTCCTTCACCTACTTGATGCTTTCTTCACAATGAGTTTTTGATAATAGTTTGACATTTACTAAAGTTAAGGAATGCTTCATGCGACAAAAAAATTATTAAAAAGAATAATAAATATAAAAAAGAAAACAAATTGCGCCATCTTGCGGGAATTTTAGAAACTTAAAAATACTTTTAAACATATTTTCATGACCACATTTACTAGTATAAATCTTTCGCCTGAGCTCTAAGATCAACAGTTACAGAGATATGACTCAATGCCACCCTTAATGAATCAGTACAGAATAATTATTTCTGCAAATCTGTAAACAATTTTGTAAGGTACTGAATTATAGATTTATCCATCATTAGTTAGTAATACTGCTGGGTCTGTTTTCTTTAAATTACTCTTTCAAAAATAGATTAGCGTTTGGCGTTGAGAAAACGAACGAAAAAAATTAAATATCTGATATAGAGGTAGCAGAATTAGCAATTATACGGAATGAAATGTTCGGGTGTGAACCATCTACAGCGAAATAAATAATAATTTAAATCACATACCGTTCGAATTCGGTCAGCCTGGAGGAATCCCTGAATCCTTTGGCAAATGGGTTGCTGTCAATCTTCAGTTTGGTAATCTGTAACAAGAGGACCCATTAATCTCCAAATGAAACGCACCGTTTTACAAACGCCCGATTCTGTCGGTCGAAAAAAGAACACGGGTTGGCATCTACTCTCAACGTGACGTCGGCCTCGTGATAACGCCAGCCGAAAAAGAGTGCGACAGAGTGGCCGTGTAGCGCGTATGCTACAGCACACAGAGCGAGACGGACCGATCGGAATCCGTTTTGTGACTGAATAAATTATCAAATTAATATTGACGGTGAACGAGGGCCTTAACATCGGTGTTTTGTCATGTTAAATCAGTTTAAGAGCACCGGTTTTTAAAGTGGGGCATTCTATTAAGATTTATTTTGATTCTATAATATCAGCGGTAAGTCGGACAGGGCCAGAAACTAAATGAATCCTTTTAATCATGTTTCTGAAATGCGCACTTCGTATATGTATATACAATATGTTCGGTAAGTTTGCATTCTAGGTATTAGTAATCTTATATACCTCTTGGTTCCTTCAATAGATCTATGTACTATAATTTTGTCGATAATATTCTTACTGCGTCGAAAGTCGTTTTTGAGTTAGTTAAAAAAAGGCAGTGAAAGAAGAAATTGGGGAAAACATTCCAGCAGGAAATGAGCCATTATATCTCTGTGTACCGGGAGACGGATCATGGAAATAAACAAGGTTTTACGTCGTTATTTGGTATTGCTACATTAATTGGAAGGTACAGTAAGAAAGTTATAGATGCTGATATAAAATCTGAATTATGTCAAGGCTGCGCCGCTTGGAAGTTAAAGCAAAGTACGCTAGAATATTATGTACAGAGATAACTATACTACGAATCGTCAGGGTAGCACAGGAAAAATGGAAGTCGATGTCGTAAAAGAAATGCCTGCATGATCGGAACTATTATTCGGTGTGAAATATATCAATTCTATAGGAGACAGAAAAACTGTATAGCAATTTGTGTTTTACAGCCGTACGAGAATGTTAGTGTCAAAAAAAAAAGAGTGCGTCGGACATGTGCAAAAAAGAATGGGTACTCGACTATGGGCTGTGAAAAAAGGAACCAGAGGATTTGGAGGAAAGGGCGCTGTAAGCTGATTGTCAAAGTTATTGCGGATTTAACAGTATACTATGGAGTGGTAATTAGGGGGCATCCAGATTCTGCAGAAAGAATTAATGCAGCTATATGGGCTACATTTCATCATAAATGTTTAACCGATGAGGATCCACAACACAATTATTGTCCAAAAGGAGTAGACAGCTGGTGCAAGTGGCGTGCTGCAGAAACCAAGGGTGAGCTTGCATCATTCAAACATGACCCTCTTCCTTAAAAAAATAGATCAAGATGCTATTAGACCAATTTACAATTTCCAGGGGTGATTTATAGCAAAGGTGCACCGGAGGAAATACTCAAAATTTAAACGAGTGTTTGGAAACTAGCTCCAAAATATTTACCCTGTGGCTCACAAGCAATTGAACTTGCTATCTACGTTGCCGCAAATTTATTCAATAAGACTTATTCTTCCCTATTACAAACAATGAATGTGCTATTCATTGCAGCCAGACTTGAAGCCAAAAAATCGCTGTGCTGGATAAAAGGGAGCAGCAAATTACGCAAATGCGGAAGTATGAAGAAGAAAAAGGATTGATGTATGGTCCTGGAATAGCTGATTAAGTTTAAATTAACGTATTTTGTAATAATATTTGTAACAAGACTTTGAACGCGTTTTTCTCGAACATGATTTTTCATATCAAACTATTTCAAACATTTTGCAAAAATTCGCGCTGGTGGAATTGGCTAGATAATAATGACATCCCCAATAAATATAAATAAATAAAAAAAAAGTAGTTGATATACTTGCTCATTAGTGCGTCAAAGTCCAATATAGTCTTTAAAAAATAAAAGTCAAGGACTCCTGTGATGGGTGGAGACTGTGGCTTGAAAACTATAACAAAAATCCAAAAGAAAAAGTGAAAAAATCCCTTACCACAAAAATTATAGATACAAATCTAAATACGTATTTCGGCAACTAAGTTGCCATCTTCAGTAGAAAAACAAGTGAAGAGCAGTGTTAAACGTAGTGTTTTCGGCTAAGGTAAACCTTGGAAGATATGCTCTTCACCAAATCACTAGTGGAATAACACTGAGCGTTACTCAACAATGCGTCACTCAAAACCAAAAACCAGGGGATCGTTGAAAACACAATTTAAAGCAGATAAGAAAACACAAAAGATATACAGGTCGTTTCGTTGAAAAAAAGATTCGTTGAATGTGACCCGCTTTAGGGCATCACCCTGTATACTTATATACAATATACAAATTATTTTTAAAATGTGCGTTTTTGATTACTGTACCACTTTTCATAAAATAAATTCCTTCAGTTTCATTTTTTAAAGACTATATTGGACTTTGACGCACTAATGAGCAACCCTGTATACGTCTGTGTTTGTCTCCAATTTTGAAAAACGAGTTTTACAATTTTGACATGCAACCATAACATGTTTTTCTTTCTCATCAAGGAAGTGCAGTTATTCTACTATTTATTCCTTTCTACGTGTCACAAAGCGATCTCACACGCAGATGTCGCACTGAAAGAAAAAAATAAAGCAAAAAACAGAGGTCTCCTTCCTTCTAAGGATCCCCCCTTCAACATAACATAAGGTAGTCATCATTCGGAATCGTTATTATCCGTAATTACTGCGCGCACTGCGAGATCGTTGCAACACGCGCTCTCTAAATAATAATAAAACAACAGAAAAAAGCTACCAAAGAGAGAGTCCGACGTGCAGCGCACCTCCCAACTTCTGTTGTTGTAAACATGATGCGCTGCGATCCCGTCTCTTTCGGCGTGCGATGGTTCAAAGGCCCCGGCAGCCAGGCGTATTAGGTGTGGGAGTGTATTTTTAGTTGATTTTATACGTGTCGATAAAAATTTAATACGGTCCCGTAAAGAAAATTTTATATAAACGAGCGGTGCTGAAGTATTTTTAAAAGAGGGACCACCGAAGAGCAACTTTGACTACCGCGCGCGCCTTATTTTGTTACATAGGCTGTTTGCCGATGGAATGCACTGGCTGCCGCGCATACGATGCGGTTTCTTGGACATTATACTGCGTTCATTCCAAAAGACGTTGGAAGTCTTGGGTGGTGTTGGATGCGCTTGGTAGCATCTGCTTGAATTTTAATTGATGCGAAGTTATAAAAATTCAGATTTTTTTGTGGATTTCGTCGGTACGAAAGTTCATCTAGTTGCACCTAAATTTTGCCCGTCAAAACAAAAAAAAAGTGATTTGAAATGAGAAATCGACAAACGAGTTTAAGGGCAACAACTTATTTTTTCTTTTCTTACTTATTCAATAGATCCCAACAGGTTTCTTACGATGGTCGTTTATCTTCTCCACTCCCAATTATGTCAGGCGTTCCTCAAGGCAGTATTCTGGGACCTTTACTTTATGTAATTTACACCTCAAACATCATTAAGTGCTTGCAATATTGTAATTATCATCTTTATGCTGATGACACACAACTATATTATACCTTCAATCCTGGAGACATATGTGAAGCCCTCACATACACAAATAGTGACCTTCAGTCACTTGTTAACATGTCTGAAAAACATTGTCTTAGAATAAATAATAAAAAAACTGCTGTTTTGGTTTTTGGCCGTGAAAAACCCGGAGTTGCGATTTTTAAGGATATTGAAATTAAAATCAAAGATGAAGTTTTCATTGTATCTGATTGTGTGCGTAATTTGGGTCTTTCCTTGACACGAAACTTCGTTTTAAAGAACACGTTTCACATTTAATTAGATTGGGTTACAATAGTTTGAAGGTTTTGTATGGTAGTAAAGACTGTTTGGATGTCGGTTTGCGCAAGGCCTTAGCGAATCTTTGGTCCTTTCAAGATTTAATTGTTGCATAAGCGTTTATTATTACTGCTTGGACACCATTGACAGAACTAGACTTCAGCGTTTGAAAAATTCGTGTCTTAGATTTATTTATGGGATACGTAAATTTAACCGAATCTCTCATACACTCGATTGGGCTGGTTGGTTAAATATCTTTGTCAGAGCTGAATTTTCTGCTACCATCTTTTTCTATAAAGTTATCTATTTTAAGAAACCAAGTTATTTGTTCCGTAAAATTTTGTTTAGAACAGATGTGCATAATATCAATGTGAGATACACAGGCTTATTAACTCCTCCAGTTCACCACCTTGAAATTTTTAAAAGATGGTTTAGTTATAATATTGTTAGATTTTGGAACAAAATTTCACTAGGTATGCGTTGTTTGGGTCCGCTTGCTCTGTCCCATCAATTTCGAAGGAGCGCTTTTTTTACCAAGTAAATATATTTTCATTTTCCTTTATAACTTTCTATTACTTTTCTCTATATGCTTTTTGCGCTTAGATTTGATTTATTATTACTTTTCGCTTATGACTTTTTAATTATCGGTTAACGTTATTAATGGTGTTGGAGGTAGAACAGCGGCTTATGCTTTAAGCAGCTGATCCTGCACCTTTTGGCATGTTGGTTAAATTTTTAGCTTTTACTTACTTAAAAAATAAAGAAGGAGAAATTATCACAGAAGAAACCAAAATAATAGAGAGATGTAAAGAATATTATGAAAAACTATGAGATGGACGCTATAAAGAAGAACGGGACAAGTATGAGATGGCGAGCAACAAACAAGAACAAGCATACCAGAACGAAGGAGAACAAGAAAAAGAAGATGACAAAGCAAAAATGACAAAAGAGGAAATTTTGGAGAGAATAAACAAAATCAGAATAGGCAGAGCACCGGGCATAGACGGGTTCAGACCGGAAATGATCAAATACGTGGGAGACGAGGGAATATCCTTGCTGCAGAGAATGTTAAACTTGGCATGGATGACACGAACTATACCAAACGAATGGAACACAACGATTATGACCCCAGTACATCAAAAATTATTATTACTATATTATTATTAATGTAGCAATTTCAACTTACACATTTCCGAAACTATGGAAACGTTCGAAAATTGTACCAGTGTTCAAGAAAGGCGTAAGAACTTATGTATCTAATTATAGACCTATATCTATTCTCTCCAACTTACAAAGATTACATCATTTTTTCTCACGTTCCCAAACAGCATGGATTCTTCCCGGGTCGGTCAAATCACTACAAACTCGAAAAACTCAATGTTTGACTATAACTCGAAAACAAAACAATGTAACTAATTTTCATTTTCGCCATTTAGAATTTCATGAAAAAACAGATCGAGACTTGGCCAGTCATTTTTTCCTATCCCATACCGTCATTGAGATACTCTATTCTGACGAGCAATTTGGATCACTCCATACTGCATAAATGCCCGAAAATTTGCCAGATTTATATTCTTCAGTAAATTTTGATAGTATTGAAAGTATCGTACTATTGTATGTAAGCTTGGGGATGTACCCAAGTATCTTCCAGGCGGAAATACACGCCATTGAAAGATGTGTCCAGGTCAACATTGACAGAAGCTATGAAAAGCAGGAGATTATCATAATATCTGATAGTCAAGCAGCCATTAGGGCGCTGAGGTCAAACATAATCAGCTCCAAAATGGTTTGGGAGTGTCTACAAAAACTAAACGAGCTAGGCAAAAAGAACAAGGTAACCCTTTTGTGGGTTCCGGGACACACGGGAGTGGAAGGAAACGAAATAACAGATAATCTCGCTAAGAGAGGGGCTAGAACACCTTTTGTAGGGCCAGAACCTTTTTGTGGGATAAGTAGCAGCATAACACTGGAGAAACTGAAAAATGAAGTAGAGCAGAGAAAATCCAAATACTGGGAGAGTCTCCAGGGAATGAGGCAAGCTAAAACTCTTCTGGGTACCTATAACCAGAAGAGATCTGCAGAATGCATCAACCTGAGTAAAAATAATATTCGGATATTGACAGGGATCCTTACAGGCCATTGTAAACTGAACGGACATCTAAGCAGGCTTGGAATAGCGAAGGAAGCCGAATGTAGATTTTGTGGGGAACAGGACGAAACGTCCATTCATCTACTCACAAACTGTGTTGCACTGTGCAACTCAAGGGCGCTGCACCTGGGAGCATGTGAAATCGAAGAGGGAGAGTTACCTAATCTGGGGCCTTCGGACATCCTGCACTTCTTGAAAGGAATCAGACTGGACGGCCAGCTGTAAATACAGCGAGAAGAGGGGACACAATAGATCTTTTAGGTCGCAGTGTACTATCACCCTAATCACACATACATACATACATACATCGTACTATTAATATAAGTTTCTCCAGATAATTTTACCTCCCGTTTTCGGTACATCCCAAATTTACAGGAAAAAAACGTCTTTTTCCATGTTAAGTATGCTAGAAATCAAAACCGGTAGAACAAAGTATTCGCAGTAAATTCGCTACGTTATTTATTAAGTGTAATATTTCCGATTTACCACAAAGTAAAATTAATCTAATTTTTTACACTGCCATGCCTTAACTAGTGTCATAAACATTCTTTCTTTCCCCTACTCGCAATTATGAACGGTATTTATCCGAAACGCATGCACATGTGACGTCCTACCACCTATAACGTGTCACACAAAACAGATATCGCGCAGTAATTTACAGCGTCTCCTTGCCTCCGGACTCGGAACGTTAAGGAGCAGTCCCCTGTCTCATTAGTCGCTTCCCGACACATTGATGTGTCGTGTTGTGAGACGCGCGTCGTGTATCGGGAGCGTTGTATGTCATCCGCGCCTCCCTTTCTATCTTTCCGCGCTGGATGACGATGATCGGCGTGCGTGTGTCTTTCCTTTCCTTCCTTCTTCCCTCGTTTCTCGGCTCTCCCGCGAGCGATCCGTCACTCCGCGGCGATGGCGCATCGCGCAGTGCCACACACGCGAGAGGAAGTCCTCATGAAACGTCCCGTCTCATTTAAAAACTATTATTTATGTTTACTTTAGCGACTGGGGAATGTTGTCGGTACAGACGTCGGTGTCGCTTTCGTTGAGTGTCGTAGATATTCTTTCTGGAGCGCCGCTTTAATGTTGTATATTCGTAGACGTCAAGAAGAATATAGGTTATTCCTCTTTGCTTTTTTCATTCTTTTTCGTACTATACCTTAAAATTAGTTCTTAAACGGTACAAATTTCGACTTTGATAAATGTTTATCGTATTGAATTTGATTCTAGCATTTATGTAATCTAACATGTCATCTTTTTTGCATCTCAAGATATCGTTTTAGTCATGAAAACTGGAAAACTGGTTGCTTTGTATTGGGGCGATGATATCTTACGAATCCTTTGCCTAGATTCAGGTTTTGTCAGTGAGTGCCAATTATGCACCCACGTTCCATCGCCTGTTACAATTTTTAGAAAAAAGAGCTTTATCGTTAGCCAAATCACCAAAACACAATGTTTATCCAGGAGTAGGTTAGAAGAGATTAAAATTTGTTTATTTATTTACTCGTTGTACAGTAATGCTTAATTTCTTCGATTATTACTACTACCATTGCTTCTAATTGATGCCTCGTCAGAAAACAAAATGACAGATGAAACTCTGGATTACATTTACCTACAGTTGTTTCATATGCTTCAATAATAACACTTAACAAACAACAACTTTTTTTAACATTTATTCTATTGACTTTAGTTGTGAAATCATTTATATATATTTTTATTTTTTTATGTTTTATATATTTTATATTTTGCTCAGACAATGTGAATGTTGTATACTTTCAACTAATCACAATAAAATATATTATTAAAATATGTAGGTACCTATAAAGGAATAGAATGACAACCTTGCTCCTAACGGTATTAAGGTTTTTTTGATTAAAAATAATTTTGTAAAGTCTTAAAAATAGATTAATATTTCAAAATATCAAAACTACATCTTTGTGTTACTGAAAATCCCAAAGAATTCCTTTAATCTGTACAAACATTTGTCACATTTGTTATGAAAGGTCATTATTTAAAACTATTAAACCGTCATCGAATCTTGAAAAATTCCTCTCGCATGTTCAGCGTGCAATTTCGAAAACCCACCAGTATAATCGTGTCGATGAGTCGTTTAATCGTATATCACGGCCAAGTTGCGCATTTTTTGTTGGGTCGATAAATAGTGTCGACAACCAGTTTAGAATAATCCAGGCCTTGTGCATTGTTGATCTAGGAACAAGGTTGACAGTGGCGGTTCGTCACGTTTTGTTCAAGGGAGGCTACTGTAGCCTAAGTAACCCTTCTCAGTCAATAAATTATATTTTTATAGTTATTATTGTAGCATTGTAAGTGTAGAATAAAAATTGAAAAAAAATAGATTAAAATAAAATATAAACTATTGTCTAGCAAGAACCACGTAGAGCAGAGTGAAATGTTGCCTGGATAGGAAAATGGATGAGGTGATAGATAAAATGGTAATAAAAACGTAAAAATAAACTCTTGATAAACGTAATAATAAGTCACAAATAAACTCTAAAAACAATAACAATTTAATTAGAAAAGAAAATTGTAGATTCTTTGTTTGTATCAAAACTAAATTTAAGGCATGAGCATGACAATGTACAAAAAGAGTTTGAGGTGCAATTGTTTTTTTTTTTACTTTGTAAACCATGTAAATGCCCTGCCATAACAGATGCACCATCATATGTTCGAGCGACTGATTTTTTTTTTTAAATCATATTTTTCCCTGTTATTTGATAAACGGTTAAATAAATCTTCAGCGGATGATACGTCAAAAAACTCCAAAAATATTTCAATAACTTCAGCGCTCTTGACATAATGTAATATGATTGATAATTGAAACTTACAGTAAATATCTGTGGTTTCGTCTACTTGCCAAGAAAAAAAAACGGAGCTTCTTTAATTTCTGTATCTATTTGTTGTTTTAATACAAAAGAAATACAATCTATTAAATCATTTTGTATAGATTCAGATGTACCCAAAAAAATATTACTACCAACAAATTTATTAAAACTAGGTTCATATTTACTAAAGTGTTCGAGTAATTCTTTATAATTTCCACGATTAAACGAAACTGAAGTCTCATTGTGTCCCGGAAAAGCTAAATCTTGTGATACTAACAATATTGTTACGTCCATTAATTTTCTTAAATTTTTGCGGTTTTCTCTAACTTCATTATTATAGGCAATAATAGTATCTTTGCGCGCGCTGTCTACAGCAGCAGCAATATTTTGTTTTCCAAATAATTAAAATTTGCACAACGATGAAATGTGGTCTTCAGACTTAGAATGCCGTTCAATAGCGCGCGGTAGATTTTTTAAATCTGTATAACCTAATTTCGACCACGTTTCGGTTTGGTTACAAAAAAGTAGACATGGCCAACAAAATAATCTTTCCCGTTCAATTGAACCAGTTAACCAACCACATTTAGTGTACCATAATGAACTAAAACCACGATTTTGCCGGTTGCCGTCGTTACATACTACAGATAAATTAGGCCGTGGTTTCTCAATGGTTTGTACGATGTGTAATTTCGTCTTTACGTTTAAACAACTAAAAGAATTTCTTACCAACCAGTGGACAATATCTTGGCAAATTCTAATTTCGTTCATTTTATCCATTTTGTGTGCGTAACCTAACAAAACTCACCCAACGTTTCTTAAGGTATTAGTACTGGGAGATGGGAGTCGGATGGGCAGTTGCGTAGCAACGTTTTACGACCAATAACTAACCAATAATATTTTCAACCATACGTATTCGCCGTATAAAATGCACGTGCACTTACGGAGACGCATTGCTTTCAGCAATGGCATTAATCATCGGCGCGGAGCCAAATCTGTGGCTAGCCTCCTCGCTTGCTATTATAGTGCGTACAGTAAAATTTCGCGCATTATTGGAAATTTGTTTGCATTTTTAAATTAAGTAATGAATAAAGATACTATTGATTATATATTTTTTTGCAAAATTACTTTATTTTAGTATATAACCGATGCTTAAACATTATTTTAATACATAATAAACGCTACTTATTTTATTAAAAATAATAGGGGAGGCTTAGCCTCCGTAGCCTCCCCTCACGAGCCGCCACTGAAGGTTGCACAAAAACACAAAAAAAGAACTGACGATCTGCGTTCATTATAGAGAGACGGGGACAGTCGATAACTTTGTCAACCGCGTCGTTTTCAGTCGTCACGTGCGCGTTCTTGAGCACCGTCGCGATGAAGTAAATAGACGCTGATATATGCGTGCTACATTTCATACAAGTTATTGAAAGATAAGTCGCGTTGTTACCCAAAAGAAAAACCGGGAAAAGAGGCATACTGCGAGTATAAACCTTTGCTCTTAATTCGCTTAATCTTTAAAATAAAAAATAAAATAAAATAAAGTACGCGTCCTCTCATTTTATGGTCTGAATGCTTTGAACCGTGTTACAGCAACATCAAACAGTACTCGGAGCACGTTAGGGGCGCCTTTTAACTATTTATTTTTAAACTGTAGTTATTGTGCCGCCCGTCGGTCGAGACAAAGGCCAATTTCCTCGCATTATGTACGCCCTGCGCCCCCACACCGTTGCCATTTAGTTCTACATCGTATCAAAAGAAATATACGCAAAGCCGTTTAGATCGAAACGATTTCACGGCAATGAAATTAAGAGCGGCATTAAAGTTCGCGCCGTAATTGAAAATCTTTTATTGGGGTTGAATATCGACGTGTGTGGCACAAGAGTTTGCGCTCGTATACAGAGTATTTCGAAATTGTCCCGATATATAAATAAAATGTTAGGATTATGCCAATTCTTCCTACACACTAAAAAAATGATTGCAATTCCTGCTTAAAATTACAGTAACGTCTAGGGTAAAATTACCAAGAAATTAAAAATATACTTAATGTTTTCTATTAAATTTCCCAATTTTTGGTAATTTTATCCTATACGTTACTGTAATTTTATACAGGAATTGCAAATATTTTTTGGTGTGTATTCTTTGTCTCAAAAATATGAGTGGTTTGAGTCATTGGCGCCAAAATCAAATCTTTTTAATGGTTGTTGCATAACCCTGTTTACTATAATGTCAAACATAGTAATGAAATCATGCCATCATTTATTTAAACCGTCAACGTGCATTGTCAATAATATTACTTAATGAATTAAGCAATTAAATTATTTCTTAATTACATTTCGCTGAGTGGAAACACGATCACTCCATAATTTTATTATTGAACTACAAATCTTTGTAAATGAAAACAGTGCCACGCCATCTACCCGTGAAAGTAAGATCTCTGGTAGCCTTATATTAGAAATTACAA
The DNA here is from genome assembly GCA_949128085.1 of Cetonia aurata. Taxonomy (NCBI): domain Eukaryota; kingdom Metazoa; phylum Arthropoda; class Insecta; order Coleoptera; family Scarabaeidae; genus Cetonia; species Cetonia aurata. Next base: position 61,805,562 of record OX421884.1, on the reverse strand, counting down.
AGCTATCAAGCAGTAGTGGAGTACAAGCACACCCATTAATAAATAAAATATGAAATAAATAAAATTTATTTGCAAGACTATGAAGTTCGAGATTGGAGAACTGAGACACACAATGTATTAAAATCACCGGGCATTTTAAGTTTCAGCCTACGAAGAGGTGTATTTTGACAAAAGGTGGAATTTTTGTGAGAGAAGGACCATTTTATCGTAACGACATTGGGGTGACTAAAGCGATTTATTAGAAAGGTAAAAACATTAAGTTAATACTCGCTAAAGAACTGCGAGTCGGGCTTCTCATTATGATTCCGAATGGAATAAAGAGGAATCACTGTGTTATTTTACAACATTGTTGGAAAAGAATAGCAGTAATAGCTATATTTTTGATGCTGCACAAGCAGGAACAAGCCAAGGGGAAGGTGAAGAAGCTGACGCAAATTTGAATTTTTAAAGTATTTAACTTGTTATATGAATTTTGGTTGTAGAATTCAACTGTTGCAACTGTTTTATTTACCGTTATAATTAAACTGCATATAATAAATTCCTTTATAATTCAAGATGTTTTCTTTAAAGAGCCTCCCTACTTAAGAGCAAAAAGCAATATGTCCAAAATTGTTTTCGATTTTTCTCACAAACTACAAATATATATAATTTTTTTCTAATTTCGCACGAGCTATCCTAAATACGTTTACAAGTAGTGTAAAAAAGTGTACTTTCAGAAATTTTGTATGAGAATAGTTTTTCGCGTTTTTTCTCAAAATTTGTTCAGGTGGACATATCGTACTTTGCATCTGTGCGCCTCATACTCAAAGACTACAAAAGCTAAATAAATGCTTTTTTGCTTTAACTGTAATTTTGCATATGAGGAAATTTCTATGTTCAAAATTTTACCTCGTGTCGGATTTGAACCAGGCACCTCCCGTTTGCCGGACGGGCGACACTACCAATTGAGCTAACGAGGCGCTGGTTCTAATACGATTTGAAGTGTCTCAAATACAGATCTTAGGAAGCCGGTAGGACGGCAAGTATGCAATGTGCAATTTTTCTTAAAGTGTGAAATGGTTAAATAAATGCTTTTCTGCTTTAACTGTAATTTTTAATATGAGGAAATTACAGTTAAAGCAGAAAAGCATTTATTTAACCATTTCACATTCCATTTATGTAATGATTTCACGCTGTAAGAAAAATTGCACGTTGCACTACAAAAGTTAAATGTATTGTCGTGTATATAGTGGATACTCAGTTACTTGGACCTTTCTTTATCAATGAAAATTGCGCTGATAAATATAAATCCTACTTAGAAGAGAAATTGTACCTGCACTGAGAAACCGTTAGGTGCATTATTTCCCAGACTATGGATTAGTAAACGAGGAGTATTCATTCATTCGATTTAAATCCTGAAGACTAGTTTTATTGGAGATACTTCACAACTAAAATTTATAAAAGTAAATCCTCGGGTCTCGATGAATCTCGATTAATTTCCCTGGAGAGAATCGTGGAGAAATGTTGTAAACGCTTTTTACCATCGATTAGGGTACTGTCAAATCACTATCGGAGCACATTTTGAACACCTGATTAAGTAGTCATTACTTTAACAATATTCCTTCAATTAGTACGTTGTAAGTTCGTTGAATAATAATTTACAAGTTTTTATTTATTTAAGACTTTCCTGACTACATCAAACCTCAAGTGTTACATATGGTTGAACTCGTATTAAAAGGTGGATTCCAAAAATGAAACAGTATACAGGGTGTTGCATTTAAAAAACCAAAGTGAATGATAATATCAGAAAAACGGTAAATCTGGCAACATTGCATATATCAATTCTGGAATCCCCGTAACCTAGTATATGCATATCTCAAGTTTTGTGTATTTCTGACTACCTGTTTAAGAGAAAATTATGCGTTTCCAGACTTTTCTTTCACATTGTAAATACGTCTGTATTCATAGTTGCCTATCTGGCGACTTGCTTCACAATTTCGTGAGTTCGATACCGTTCCAGTTCTCTACGATACAACTGAATGTGTAAAATAAGCACAACTACGTAAACAATATCATGTGAGCGAAAATTTCAATTACCTTACAGTATAGGGATACGAATCGCCCAATAGAAATGTAACTGTTGAATTTATTTTCCACATTTGTGGTGTAGTACTTAAATACACTTGCTTGTATTATTTTATTAGGTTTACACAACAAACTGCCTCTTTAAATTAACATTTTTAAATTTATCATTTATCTTAACTGGATACACAATCAAGGTAAACAAATCTTCCAGCGTCATTTCCAATTGCAAATCAGACTACCGCAGAGAAGATAACATAACAAAACCACAAGACATATCCGCAAATTATAAAAAAAAAGATTTCGCATCTTTGCGAACAACGCAAAAAAAAAAAACAAACCAGCAACAATCAGTCGATCGTTGGTTCGAACGCACGCAGACTCATAAATCAAGACTCGATCAGATCTGACTCGGTGCGTCAGCGAGCGAATATAAGAATTAATACACTTCATTATTTAATAAGATAAAGCGAATCAAAAGCGTTTACTACGTGATAAATGTTCCTTCCTGGACGAGGACACGGTTATAAATAATTAGCCTTAAATGCGCTTGGGACAACCGTATATATGTCATTCGTATATATACGACTTGCATATGTCTGTACTTATGTAGGGGCAGAAGGGACAAACAGTGCAGAGGAAACGTTTCTGCTGTTGCTGTATCTCCTGTAACTAACTTAACGTATAATATGCACTCACGGATACGCTCGAGATGGAGAAGAATCAGTTAAAGACAAACAGAACGAGACTCCCGGGGTGGGCCAATTATCTGTTCACAGGGAGTGACAGCACCCGATATGCTATGCGTGGAATGCGACTCCCCGCTTGCTGACGAGACGTAGACTAAGCCAAAGTAGGCACTGTGGAAGAGAGACAAAGATAAACAATCTTAATGATGCATCTGCACATATGTAGAGTGCCAATTCGCTTAGATGTGCATTAATATTTAGATGAATAATAATTTAGGAAAGGAATTACAGGTTAGCAATTATTAGGAACAATTAGGTATGAAATGTAACCAAGTTGAGGTAGGTAAGTTGTGCTACACAATTTTATTAATTCGGGACAATTGTGTAACCGGAGTAATTTTAGCTATTTTTTGATAATTCTAACGGATAGATACCGATAATCAATCTGTTTCTCTTGCTCATAAGTTATAGTGAATACTATTTCCTCATTTTTTGGCATGTCTTTGATAATCATGCTTTCATGGTATACTAATTGAGTATAAAAAAAAATGTCATAAGAGAAGAACAAATAAATAACAACAATCACAACCTCAATTTTAAAATTGACTAACAGGGTTCTGTCCTCGGCCCGACGCTGTGAAATGATTTTTATGATAATGTGCTCAAATTAAAACTAACTGGGACAATCTGCATGGTGGGAGCTGTTGATGACTTGGCAGTTGTGGTATCAGCCGACGACGAAAATGCTCTCACGGTAAATGCAAATGAGAACGTAAGGCGTATAACAACGTGGATGACTAAAAACAACTAACGTATTGATCCGCAGAAATCTGAAGCCATCATCATGAAAGGCAAAAGGAAACGCGACCATCTGTTTTTCACTCTGGAAAGCTCTAGAATTACACCAGCCAAAAATGTGAATTATATGGGAATAACCTTAGACCAGAGGCTTATGTTCGCTGAACATGTAAAAAGGATCTCTAAAAAAGCTGAGGGAGGACTACAATGCTGGCGCGTATCATGCCAAATATAGGAGGGCCGAGTTATGACAAATGGTGCTGAGCGGAGTGGTGCATTCCATCCTACTCTATGGAGCACTCATCTAGTTCGAGGTTGTAGATCAACAGTACCTTCCTTTGTGGCCTTTCTATAATGTTTTTTTTCTATGCATTCTAGAAAGGCCACAAAGGAAGATACTGATAAGAATCACCTCAGCGTACCGGACATCATCGACCGTAGAATTACAAGTGATAGCTGGTATACCGTCAATTGTGCATGAGAATGGCGGCCTAGTACCTGTAAAGCTGCCAAGGAAATTACGTAGGAAGTATGGTAAAGTAGATGGGATTGCGAGACTAGAAAGGCCCAGTGGACAAAAAGGTTATTAAAGGATACTAAGGTTGGTTGTAAACATCGGAAGGTGGATTACCACCTCACACATACCCTCATCGGACATTGTGTCTTTAGGCAATGCGCTAAGCGTTTTTGCAAGGACGATGTAGGTATGTGCCTCTACTGTTCAAGCCTGGACACAGCTGAGCACACCATCTTCCATTGTAACAGATGAAACAGCGTAACAAAACCAATTTTCGAAACGCTGGGCGCCTGGACAACCTGGTACAGAAACAGATTGAGAACAAGGAGATCTGGGAACGTTTCCTCGATATAGCATCAATGCTCATGAAGAGTAAAGAGGGTGATGAATGGAAAAGACAGGGTAGAGTCGAGGTGATTTAGGTTGCCGTCGTATGGGAAGTTGCAATTTTCTCGAGACCGCTGGTACTGTCAGGATATGTCTTACAGACTTTCCAGAGTGTCAGAGATGGCAAATTGAGAGTAGCGTTCGATACTCCGATGCACACTAAATCAGTGCATCAGTGCCAAGCGTTTTCCCGTAAAAAAAAATTAATTTAAACTGATGTTTATTGGTGAAGATATATACTGACAACCGATAGACAAAAATGCTAACTAAGGCATGATAAATTAAGTGCTTTGAACACATTACACAAAATTGAATGTAGTTTAGTAAAAACCAAAGCAGTAATCATTTGAAAATAACTATAATATTCCGCTAAAATGCGAGTATTGAAAAATGGCACAGCCTACATCTCAAACATTTGTAATTGAAGAGCGAAATTTATTGATTATTCTTTATTGAAGGTAATAAAGGCTGCCTCTATACCTTCCCAAAAATAATGCAAACAATAGATTTGACATGCTTCGACATTTGTTCGACATATGTTTTTCTTGCTCTTAACATAACAGATTGACATTCATATGTCAGTACATCGTTATTTATATACCTATGAAATAACAGTATATTACATGACGAGTGCGGAAAGAGACAAATAATGCACTAGCTGGTAGTTTGTTTAACAGAAGAATGTTTCTAAAACAAAGATGTTCGTATTCGTTTAAAATTATTCATTTTAGAATGATACACCCATTTGTAAAAGATGCACACATAATTCTTCACAAAAGAAAGCAGAAAGAATCAAAATATTCATTCCCAACTGAGGGAAAGACAAATACCTCCTCCATCGTAATTTAATAGGCGCCTAAAACCTAAATACCTGTCTTTGCCCTCACACAGCTCCCGTAAATTCCACACCGGATCCTCGCAGTCAACTCCGTCGGCGTGCCCTCCCCGAAACCGTCCCAAAAACACGATCCCTCCGGCACATAATTAAGATATAAATCTTCGCTTCGATACCATCTACACAATAAACCATCGAGGGACAGATAACTCCGACTCTCTGGTACTGGAATGAGAGAGTAGCTGTGAAGGAGTACAAACAAGCATAACACGTATCCGTAACATGTGTAGGTAACACGTCTAGTAACGTAGAAGATGTTGGATATACCTTAGCTGCTTTAGCTGGGCCTATTACTCATGCCTGAACGGCAACAATGCAGAGTTATAATTTTTGTGGATCGTATTCCGTTTGGGATGCTAACCAAATGATTTAGGAGATCCATGCAAGTACCTAACGAAGTTTTGGGTATCAGTTTCGACAATTATACTCTCAAAGTAAATGCGAAACCATTCAAAATATCCGAATAATATTATTTCTCGATTCCGGTGATATATTTAAAAGTGTTTTAGCGCAATAAACGCTGCTAAAAATCTGTTTAATCTATGCGGATATATTTTATAATCGTGGGTGGTGGAATGTTGTACTACGTAAGTTGCTTTTAGCATTTCTGTACGTCAAACATTAAGGCACACCTACGATAAACGCATTCTTCATCACGTCTCTCAACACCTAATATAAATAAACAAAAAAAAAGTTCCTTTATTTAAAGTGAAGTGTTAGAATTTTTTTTTTGTGTTTGTGTTTAAAATATTTGTAGGGAAAAAATTACGCAGGATTTTTTTATAAGGTGATTAAATCTACACATCTATGATTTAAATTTTGCAAATATAAGTTTAAAAACAAATTCTCATCATATAATGATAATAATAATAACTACTACTACAAAAAAATTTAAAAACGTACAATGAATTCACAAAAAGTGAGGTTATATGACATAATTGTCAAAAAAGTTATTTGAAAGAGTTGCTTAGTATTAAATTCTGAGGCTGCATACAAATTTTTGTAAACATATTTAAAAATAAAAATTAAAAATCAATTTTTTCGAAATATTTTTGAAATAAATTACATAGGTATTTAATAGCACAACGGAAATAAAACCTCTACATATACATAGTTGATACTCAAGCAATTTTGTTAATTTTTGGAGCATTAACATAATTAATAAAACTAAAAAGTAGATTCCTAATATGTCACTGTATAATATTATAGCAGAATATTTTAAATAATCAGCGTCGCAAAAACCTATGCACCTTCGTCTTAAGACGAATCTGGACGACCTTTTAATGAAATTCTCTGCCAAAAAATGGCGCGAATTTTCGCTGTTTTTAGACATACCAATCAAAATATTTTGAATTTAATAAAAGGACTGTCTTAAACACAGGTGTTTACCTTGTATTGTATTTTGTAGGCACGGTTTAGTACTCGGTGACTAACGCTTCGGCGCTAGTATCGATTTTTTGACCAATCAGATTGAAGTATGATGACGCGTCGTCAACGACAACAAATAGTAATTTTTTAAAATTTTATACACATCCGTTATTTTTGAATTTGTGCCGTTTGCAACCGTTTGAAATTGCTTTTATCTCTTTACGATCTGTGAGTGAAAAGGCTGTGATAATTGTAAATGCGTATTTGCAATAATGGGTGCCGTAAGAAAATGCTGCGCGCCAGGATGTTTTGATACAAAAAGTATCCGAAGAAAAACGATGAAGCGGTGAGAATTGTTGATAAGAATTACGAGTAAAACAGATGCCAAAGCAGTTATCGAACACATTGCATACTTATTTTATATGTGTAACAAATTATAGGTATGTTAATCTAAAATTTATCAAGATTTCGCCGTTTTGGGTAGTAGGGGAGAGTAGGACAAAACTGGGTAGGCGGACAAAACCGGGAATCACATATAACGGCTATATTTGTGGTGATATCTAGCGAAAACTTGCTGAACTACTGCTAGGCGAGCGCCATGACAGTGTGCAGTGGACAGACGTGTTGTGGCACGCGTGGTTTGCTAGTTATTAATTTTTGAAAGTTTTTCAGTGGAAAGTTTGGTTTTTTGGGACGAGTTTATTTAGCTCTCATTTCTAAATACATGAGGATTTGTTTCCGGTAAGTACAACGTCTGACAGCTTACTTATTACTGTTTAATTTAACGTTTTAAGCAGGTGTCTACTAGGTTGTGGTAGTACACAAGACTAAGATTTATTCAAAATGACGTGGTCGGACAAAACCGGGACCCAGGCAGTCGAACAAGGTCCCGGTTTTGGACAACTCTTTTATTTGTCTTGTTTTTACTTGTTATGAAGTTTCTAGCTTAATTTGTTGTTTATTAAAAAGCAGATTTTTAATTCTTGGTTAATTTGAAAATTAATTAGATGTATAGCAGCCTTACAACATATTGCACAGCAATATAAAACACGTATAATATGATCTCATAAAATGGTTATCAAATTCATTATGACATAAACATTGTATACCTAAAATGAGACTATATTATGAACGTTTCAGTACAACTCACGTATTTTCTTAGGTATCACAATGCCAAGAAAAGAGAAATACAAGAGGACCACTAATCGGCAGAGCTGGTCAGAGGAAAGCATGGCTTTAGCCATCGAAGCAATGTTGAACGGCACGATGGGATCAAAAAAGGCGTCATGCAGCTACAATGTTCCTCAAACCACATTAGAAGACAGAGTCAAGAAGGCCCGTCAGAGTAATCTACCCCCACAAGTTGCTGCAAAGAAAGGTATGGGTAGATTTAAACCAGTTTTTACTGATGCTCAAGAAAAAGAGATAGTTAACCACGTTGTTGCTCTCGAAGAAAGACTCTTTGGTGTAACAATGACTGAGCTTCGAGAGATTGCCTTCCAACTCGCAGAGAAAAATAACATTTCTCATAATTTTAATAAACTTGAAAAGATGGCTGGGAAAGAATGGTTGTACAGTTTCTTGGAGAGACATCCACAACTTCGGCTGCGAAACCCTGAGAAGACATCATTAGCAAGAGCAAAGGGCTTCAACCGCACTGCGGTGGGCAAGTTTTTTAATCTTCTACAGTCCCTTTACGATAAATATAACTTTTCTCCGTGTGATATGTATAACGTAGATGAAACGGGGATTTTGACAGTGCCAAACAAGCCATCTAAAATATTGGCTCAAAAAGGAAGAAAGCAGGTCGGGTGCTTAAGCTCTGCTGAACGAGGTGTCCTTGTGACAGTTGAAGCGTGTATGAACGCTGCAGGCAATTTCATGCCACCCATGTTCGTTTTCCCCAGAGCTAAAGCGAACCCCCTTCTAATGGATGATGCTCCCCCCGGATCATTCGCTACATACAATAAGAGCGGGTGGATTAGTACCGAAACATTTCTCGTTTGGTTCAAAAGATTTGTAGAGTTTGCTCATCCCTCAAAAGAGAAACCAGTTTTGCTGCTACTAGACGGGCACAAGTCTCACACAAAAAGCATTCCGTTGATCAATGCTGCTCGAGAAAACAATGTCATTATCTTATGCTTTCCGCCTCATACATCTCACCGCTTGCAGCCACTTGATGTATCGTTTATGTTTCCTCTCAGTGCATATTATGAACAGGAAGTAAGGAAATGGCTTATCAATAATCCTGGACGTGCAGTTACAATCTACCAAATTGGAAAGTTGTTCCGTTCTGCATACCTGAGGGGAGCGGTGGCACAGACTGCTATAAAAGGGTTTGAAAAAACAGGGATTTACCCTTTTAATAGTGACGTATTCCCTGATCACCTATTTGCTCCTTCTGAGACAACGGAGAGACCCATGGCTGTGGAGGTTGCAGAGAACCCTATGGAGGAACAACGAGACGAAGAACTGCCCGATGAGGAGAGAGGAAATTTGTCCGATAAAGAGACAGAATATCTGTCCGATAAAGAAAATAAAACTCTACCCCAAAATCAATCAACGCTGACTTCATATGCTCCGCTACTCGTGCAAGTTGATGTCCATGAACAACCTAAAACAGTTGACTATCAACAACCTTCTACTTCTCAGTGTCATGGTCAAACGTTCATGAGTCCATTTTCAGTCTCGCCAAAGGATGTTAAGCCTCTTCCAGTACAATCTGGTCCTAGGGCCACTAACAAATATGATAAAAGGCGTGGAAAGACAGCAATAATTACTTCGTCACCATACAAGTTAGAGCTTGAGCAAGAAGAAAATGATAGGATGGAAAAACAACAAAAGAAAGGTGGAGCATTGAAGCGAAAGCTTTACAAGGTGACAGGAAAAGATAAGCCCGCCAAAGATAAAAAGAAGTCAAAGGTGACTAAAAAAGAATCGAAGGTGATTGAAAAAGGACAGAAAATTATTAAAAAGAAGCAAATAAATAGGGAACCTATGACATCAGATGAAGAGGACAGTGAAGGAAACGACGAAGCATGCTTATTTTGTAATGGACTGTATGCCGAATCGAAGTCCAACGAAGGTTGGATACAATGCCTCCAGTGCAAACGTTGGGCTCATGAGGCCTGCAGCAACGCTGATGAGGAGGACCAAAGTTTCATCTGCGATTTTTGTGAATAAGGCGATTTCACATAGTCTAACTTCTTCTGTTATAATTAGCTAACGTTCAACTCTAATTTTGATAATATCCTTAAATTTTTTTTACAAAATAAAGTTTTTTGCTAAGTAACAATGTCACTTTCAATATTCTTTCCAGTTCCCGGTTTTATCCGACCCAGTCGGATAAAACCGGGACCTTGCACACTTCAGAAATATGTATTTTTATTAGTTTATTTTCTATTAGATAGCAACGATTTATTTTTTTTATTGTTCACAACAATTCAGTTTATCGTTAAAACACAAAACTTAACTGATTCCTTCACATGAAAAAATTACAAGAATAAAACAATATTAGGGTCCCGATTCTGTCCTACTCTCCCCTAATATAAGCTGAAAATCGCATCTCTTTTCGAGAAAGATATCGTGCAAGAAGTGGTTTTTGCTAAAAAAAAAAAAAAAAGAGCTCTGATAACTGCAAACACCTACTTTTCTCTGTGTTTATTTGCTTTTAGTTTTCAGAATAAGTGTTGTTATTTAAATTTCAGGTGATTAATATATGTTTGGAACAAATTGGCAGTGTTGTCAATAGACCCGTTGCCGTTATACAAGACGGTGATGGTCATCGGCGATAGACATTTCTCCTTAAATCTTAAATTGAATTCTTCGTCAGTTAAAGCATAATATCAAAAACTTTTGTCAACATGTTACACATGGTTGAAATCAGAAAAAAATACTCTTTCTAACGGTGTCAATTTTCAATATGGCGCCCATAAGAAATAAGAAAGTTGATGATGACCAGAAGAAAACGAAACGTCGTATAAAAATTTCAAGCACAACATTATATAAAACATTAAAAGTGACCTTGAGAACGTGTCTTTAGTTTTTCTCTGCAAGGCTGAATAAAAGTGCTAGAGGCAAAATAAGAAAATGATATTTTTCCGTTTTTTAAAAAAATTTCAAACGTCATTTGTTCTAAGTCTACTTTCTTTGCGGGATCATAATAACCACTAAATTTAGCAACTTTGCCAAATTTAAACCTATCGTCTATCGTCAATAATAAGCGAGATCTCAATGATGATGAAGATCGAAAATGAATCCGCCTGTATATTTATTATCTATGGTCTTAAAAACCTTCATCTCTGTATAGAGAAAAATATTCTGTACAAATATTAATAAAATTAGAAGCCACTGTAAAACTACAATTCTTCAATCATCGTTGGTTCCTCTGTATTTAAATATTCAAAATTCACTTCTGTTATACACACCTAAACAACATTAAATAAATAATGATTCAGAAAGGATCCATTAAAATAAAAAAAAAAAACCGACACAAACACCTTCACTGTAAAAGTAATTCATATTTTATGCTGTAAGGGCGCGCGCGATCTAAACAAAAAGATTCCAGCTCCCAAAGCGATCATAACGCATGACACATGTCAGCCATTAGAAATAATTTCCTCCTCAATTCGAAAAGGTCCGTTTTATTACGTCAGTCGCGCTAGGAAATAATAATTTTATTGCATAATTTCTCTAGCAGGTAAAGGAAGTTAATATTTCGTCTCCACCGAATTTATTACCAAACCGAAATCGATGATAAAAACGTACGCCACGAAATTATAGTTCGGAAGATTTAAAATTCAAATTAATAGTGGACGACCAGAAGGATCCGCTTACCTCTCAACAAAGCCGGACGACGAACACCTCGTGAGAAGGAGAATATCGTATGGAGGATGTCACCCCAATAAATACATTTCTCTAGATCCTTATCTCCGAAAAATTTCAGCCGAGATGCAATAACATCCTTTTCTGTTTCTTTTTTTTGTTCTTCTAGCTTCCTTTGTATCTCTGGGATATGGGATGAAGTTATTGTCAGACCAGAGGCGGCCAGCCAGGTGTAATCCGTTGCCCCCTGTGTTGGTAATAAATATGCACGGACATTATTAACGTGTATATGTCCCACCCCCAACTCCGTCTTTGCAGGAAATCAATTCCCAACTCGATCAGGATTTCCATTTTTTAGTAATGGTAGGGTCTGAGACGCTCGGTTTCATGTTAGAGATCACGCACTTGTAATTTGGCGGATGACAGTTGCCGAAAATGACACTTCGAAAAGAAAAAGAAGTTGCGATTGCAATGTTTTAAAAAACCATATCATGTCGTTAGCTGCAGTAGATTCTGTTTGCCCACACTGCACTTTAAGCAATAGAAATATTATATGTTCCGCGAAATTGGTGTGATTACAAGAAGTGCATTTAAGTTACTACTGTCAAAAACATGTCAAATATTAAAGTTTTATTGTTAACCTAACGATAACACAACTGAGGGTCTAATTTATTTGAGTGAATTACATTTCTCATCTGATGCTTCACTTAATAGTTCTAGTTGTAACGAATGTACAAGAATCATTCATGTTGGCATCTCAGCGGTTTCTTAACATGAAGGAACTTCAAGAAAAACTAAGTACCTTGTATATGATGAGAAGAGCTAAGAAAGATTACTTCATTCGAAAATTTGAAAGGCATAAACAAGACACTTCAAAAATATGGAACATAATAACCACAGAGTTAAATAATAGAAAAAAGGATAACAAAGAAATAATGGAAATAGAAAAAAAAGACTCGACAGTGACAACAGATTCTAGGAAAATTGCAAACGAAATAAACGAATATTTTGTGAATATAGGGAAAGAACTAGCAGAGAAACAGATAGCTGACTCGAAACGCCTTCTAACACCGACTACTACCCCCTAGATGGACAACAAATTTTAAATTTAGGAAAGTTACAGAAGAAGAAACACCCGCACATGATCACTTAACTGCAAAAATAGTCAAAAAATTCAGGAACAAAATATCACCAATACTTACAAGATTAAAGTAGTCTTTAGGCTTTCACGGCCGTCGTTGCTGGCTGCTCTTCGGTTCTCGGGTTCTCTGCCGTGTAGAAAGTTTAAATTACTTGACATTTCGATCATCTTGTCGTGATCTTCTTCAGAAGTGAAATGACTAGTTTGTCCTGATCCGGGGTTAATATATGGTCCTGTGTCCGTTGGTGCGTAATCATTCCGCTCTGTTGAGGCGTGTCCGTTGCTCTCCGTTGGGCTGTGAAGAATGATTTCCAGATACTTGGTAATTGTAGTCCGTCATCTCTGTTGATATTGTTCGGATTTTTCTGTATTTCAATAGCTTCTCTGTACAATCTTCTCCAGTAATGTGGTTCCGTTGCTAGTTTCCTGCATTTGTCAAACTTGATTCCGTGTTTCGTGTTTGTTGAGTGTTCTGCTACTGCTGATTTGTCTGTGTATTCATACTTAGTATCTCGCATATGTTCTTTTAGCCTGATATTGATGTTTCTGCCTGTTTGTCCAATGTATACCTTTCCACAAGTGCAGGGTATCTCGTAGACTCCTGGATTTTGGAGCGGCGAGGTACGATCTTTCGGCGAAGGTAATTTTGTTGATAGTTTTTCTGGAGCATTGAAGATTACTTTGATGTTGTGTTTGCGCAGCTTTCTTCCAATTTTGTCAGTGCATCCTTTGATGTATGGCAGGCAAGTCGTTCCAGTAGTAGTTGTTGTTTCTTCCTGTTGTTTTGGATGTTTTGGTTGTTTGTTGATGGTAGCTGTGATGTCTTTGAGTCTGTAGTCGTTCTGTTGTAGTGTGTTCTTGAGATGTTGGAGTTCGGCTTCGAGGTGTTCTTCATCTGATATCGTCTTAGCTCTATGCACCAATGTGTTTAAGATTCCCCGTTTTTGTGCGGGGTGATGGTCAGAATTTGCATTGAGATAGCGATCCGTGTTGGTTGGTTTACGGTAAACCTGGTGTCCCAGTGTGTGGTTCTCTTTCCTCTTGAGTAGCACATCCAGAAAAGGTAAGGAGCCATCTTCTTCGAGTTCCATTGTAAATTGTATTTGGTTGTGTTGTTTGTTGAGGTGTTCCAGAAATTGAGGTAAAGTGTCAGTTCCATGCGGCCATATGACAAAGGTGTCGTCAACGTACCGAAACCAGCACTTCGGTTTTAGTTCACTTGATGCAATGGCGGTGTCCTCGAATGCTTCCATAAAAATGTTAGCTAATACTGGACACAGCATAGCAATGTATAGCAATTAATATTAACTAATTCTAACGGATAGCACTCATTGTAAATACAAGTAAATTTATGAATGAAAACGTTCCACTGTTCATTTTCCTCACTTTTTGTGTTAACCAAGTCTATCCAGTCAATTTGTTTTACACTATCCAGCAACCTACTTTCATTTAGTTCTGAGAAGATGCGCCTATATGTAAAATATTGTTTCTTACAGCTTGAGATTATAAAATCTACTTTTTGTGCGGTATGGTCAGACACACAAGTATTTAAAGCTATCGCCTTCACCACAGTACAATTACTGAAGATATTATCTATACAACTACATGTATTGGATGTGATTCTGGTATTTTCATTTATAAGCGGTATCAAATTGAAGGATTGCATAATAGACATTTAGCTAATCTTGTCAACATTACTTTTTAGCATTTCAATGTTGAAGTCTCCTGCTACCCTATTTCTGGACTGCTAAATTATGTCTACCCTTAACACCGGCGAAAAATAACAGTATTACTAAGACCCACACAACCATTCATATAGAAACTTTTAACTGCAGTTGAAATATGTGCGTTCGCAGGAAGAGAGAAGAATACCGAAAATGCAAAACGACTGAACGAAACTGACATCGTTAGGGGCGCTCTTGTCCACCAGTAGTAACTGCTGACTAGTTCGCTGTTAATGTGTGGTCGCCGCTGACGAGCCTGCGGTGCATACCGATATATTCTGCGCCCTGTGAATTGGTAAAATTGTCACTATGACCGACACCATTTATTCGGTTATCAGCGCCGGGTCCTGGGTGGCCCGACCGACGCCGAACTGGCACCGAGCCAGCCGTCCGTCGGGGCGCTAGCTTGTTAATTGAGAGATTGCCGGCTATACCAGCGGCAACTGGCGAATGTATAGGTATAAATATCGTGGCGGAGAACCTCTTTCGTCTCCGAGACGATTAAGTAGAGCCCGGGCGTGTTTTATGGTGTTTCAGGCGCCTTTTTCTCGTAAGGAGCTACGCGATACGAACGATATCAACTACCAGGCATGTATGGACGCGTTTACATCTGCACTAGGCAAGTGATTAATTGGCCGTCTTGATCGTTGAGCGCGACAACACGCTGTAAATGTGTTTATATACTAGTCGGCTGTGTTTTCGAACATGAATCGGTGGTATTTTTGACATCGCCTCTGACAATCACAATCAGTTCTGCATCTGCGATTGAAAGTTTTCAGAAGCATTATTTAGGCAACTTTTTATACGAGGATGTTGTGTTTTAGCAACAGTAGATGGCGCTGCAAATTCAATAATATTTTTTAGTGTGCGCCTCTACATCGCAGCCAGAGATAATATGAGTAATACAAATTCAATTTACCTTTACGGCAGATAACAATGAAGTGTCAACTATAATGTCACTTATCCAAAATATTGTGTTGTGCTCTTATCAGTAAATAAATACTGATGTGTAATTACTTCTGCAATGTTGCCAATGGAGTGGCCTATTGGAATTTTTTAATAATGCCTAGTTTTACCACTTGGAGCAGCACCTCACGATTAAATTCAATTTTATTTTGTTTATTGGATGGTAGTGTATTAATGTCGCCTTTTAAGTTTTGTTTTTACAGAAATGATTAAAAAACCACTGCCAATTTGGCTACATAGCCCTTTTTAGTTTTAATGTGCAAAATACTTTTTTTACAAAAAACCGAAAAATCAACAAAACTCGCAATAAATTATAATTTATTTAGAAGGTCTACATTAAAAACAAAAATGGATTATTTGTCAATTATCTACGTAATCCTATACCAGAGAACAGCGAAAAACAGGCAACCAGGCATACACCATATATACACCTTGTCCAATATAGGCAAAAGAAAGACAGTTAACATTACTCTACCGATCCAAAAAAACCCAGCCCAAGCAGAAACTAGTTGAAAATAAAAAGGTTCTCGACTATTGCTCTTGGATTTTCGGAACCCCAGATCTGGCAGTTCTGTCTTTTGACGAATCCACTGATAGAAGTAGATTTCATGGCGAAAAATGATTTTTCTAAAAAAAATCAGAATTACTTGCCTGGATTTCCAGCACCCATTAAAGGAAATTTTCAGCGTTGTTCATGCTCAGCTGGCTTCTTATGTTCGCTGTACTTTATAAGCATGTGGGCCAAGATCTTTATGCAGAATGCGTTGAAGGCTGGTTTGCGAGATCCTTGATTGCTCTGAAGGTCTTAGAATAGACAAATCTGGATTTCCTACTGCACTTTCGGGTTTTGGTCTGATCTGACGGTATGAATTCGAACTGAACTGCATCAATAACTTGACCAGTTTGCTCAAAATTTGCGATTAGTTTTACAATGGATTTAGGAGGAGATGATTCATTCCGACCAAAAACACTAACACTCTGCGAACTTTTGCGACAAAATTTTGTCCATAAAGAATTTTGAATATTTCTGTACGTATTTTAGGGAGTGTATCGCGCCATTTCCTTAAATCCTATACTGTTTACTGACAAATGTCAAAGATTCAAGGCTTGCTATATAACAGATCAAAATTGCTGGGATATTATTAATAGGACTTAATAGAGAGCCTTTTATATAGTATATTAGTGACCATTATCTGGAGTTATTTACAAATATGCAGGCAAGGACGTTTTAAGACTTCAAGGCGCCTTAGAAAACAGAAATGTTTGACTAAGCAAAGGTTCGCAATGTATCATAGTGAAATTACATTGTATTGTCATTAAGAGGCGGGCCGTTGCTAGAAATGAACATCCATTTTTTCATAATTAGGTAATTTTTTAGAACGTTAAAACAAGTTTAATTTATCTCTTACTTGTCGATTTGCCATTCTCATCGTTTATATGATAAAAATTTGTTTATTTTTTAATAGATTATTTGATTTTCCTATTTATTTTTGTGTTTATTTTGCTTTGTAATCCAATACTCTGCTTTTTAAGCATCACAACTTGCACACTTCATCACAAATCTGGCGGTAAACTACTTGGTCAATACCAACCCACTTTTATTTCTATTTAAAGCTGACTCTCAAGTGACCAACGTAAGTAAAAGCTACCGAATTAAGGCGGCAAATTTAAAAGTTGATTAACAGCACGGTAAGTAGCAATAATCTAGTATTGATCCAATACGAATTCATTAACGATCCGTATGAGATATATGTTTATAATTATTTTAAAAGTGTCATTACTAACGACGTATACATATAAATATTTTTATATTACAACATGTACAGAAAATATCACTTTCCTTCTTTGGTAGGAAGCTTTCGTGTTAAATGGCGCGCTTGGTATAACGTTTCTGCATTGCGATCTGACACAAAATACAGCGACAGTAATAATCAATTACCGCCTGATTTTTTTTATGGCAATTACTGCTTTGGTACGTGTAACACCGGCTTTATACTCTTCACAATTCTAAAACAAGCAAACCGGATTGTGTTGAACCCACATACCTACACATAATACTTCAAGTCAATCGAACGCAAAGCAGCAGAGAAGCTGCTGGTTTCAGCGCTCCATCTGTCTGAGCTAGCGTATGTCGTACGCCGCATATGAGCCGGCTATTTTAGACACCATCAAACGAGCGCGTTTCCTATTTATATCTTAACCGACGCACGCGGGTATTGTGTTGTAAAATCACGATGCTAAAGAAGAGAAGGGAAGCGACGCATGGCGGCGTATTAAGAGAACAGCAACGTTTCGCCAGCGACAAGTCAATTAGCTCGCATCGATGGTATAGTGTGTATAGTAGCCGATTGGGTAATATAGTCTCACGCTTCGATAGATGAGGGATATATGAATGTAATCTGGGGGTGATTTCGGTGTACGATAGCACCGTTCGTAGACAGTATCGATTTAAACTCAAATCAGAACTTAACGAGGTTTTCACGCTTGATCTGTTGCGAAAAATGAGGGAAAATTGGCTATATACCGTGTCAATGTGCTACAGGGCATATACTTAGAAATGAAACCCACGTGATCTCTGACGTAACTAGCAAGGCATAGATAATACGTTGACAACGGATTAAATATTCTTAACTGTTCCACAACATTTCTAACTATCATGTGATCAAAAACTCTTTGGATTAGGGTTGGAGTTGGATTTGACTAGCTATTGACATATTCTTTTGACATTTACTTGACAACTTT
Source organism: Cetonia aurata (assembly GCA_949128085.1). NCBI lineage: Eukaryota > Metazoa > Arthropoda > Insecta > Coleoptera > Scarabaeidae > Cetonia > Cetonia aurata. The sequence continues at coordinate 61,787,450 of OX421884.1, read as the reverse complement.
CAAGTCTGCAGATCACTCAAAATGTTTCAACAGAACATAAAGTGTTTATCATTAAATCATATTCATTCATATGTCATTACCGAGAAGCTAGGAGCGGTAGAAGTAAATAATTCTATAGATGGTTTTTCATTCCATGGCTATCGCGATCCAAAGACTTTTTGATCTTACTATAGAAAGCCACAACGTCAATACCGACAGTTGACTTTAATATGCTTGGGTATTGATTTTATGTCTTTATTTTATTTCTGCGTCTTCGTTAATTAAAACAGTTTTTTTTAAGCTACTAAGAAATAATATCATTTAATGTTTGGCAAGTTAAGTAAGACACATTAAGAGTGCTACGAACCACACAACCCAAAACAATTCTAGCCTGCAAAGCCAATGTTCAAGTTGTTATTTGCCAAACAGAGCCGTAGTTCTGCAAAAATATCATGCAATCTCAAAAGAATGGTCATTTGCAGATATAATCGAGATAGGCATTTACTGATTACCATTATCATAACAAATTCTTGAAAGAATGCCTTGTTTATATCAAATGAATCATTTAGTCGTTATACATTTAAAATTCTATTTTGGTGAATTCAACATTATAGGAATATATCTCATTTAAGTAATTAAAATGGTTTTACACCCGCTATAAAATATAAATTTCAAACAGTTTACTCTCAGATAGTCATAAATATAAAAGCTCGTAAAACAATCGCTCAATTTAGCACGGCATTTACGTTCAGCCTCTAATAACTCATTACAGATGTCCATTACGTGTGCAAGTCCTATACGTGTAATCAACTAATTGCACACATAACACCTTCGCGGCGAATATAAACGCATTTGTCGACGGTCGCTTGTCCGTTTGCACATATATTTCTGTTTCGACGTTTCCTCGTACCGCTGCCAAGGTAGGTGCGGAATGACTCTCGGCGTTCGCGATCAGAAAGATTCCACCGTTTCATAAACGGGAGATTAAAAGCATAACTCTACGTACACAAAGAGGGATATTCGACGCGTGATGATGAGGTATGCGTCGCCGCAACAATGATCAGCCGGCCGACGAGTTGCCAAAAATAATAGAGTGATGTTTAATTAGAAGTATGCGTCGACAGCTCGAAGGTTAGGCGATTTTGGCGGAAGTGTAAACATACTACTTGCAGGTGTGTTTCACGAGTCGGATTTTGAAGGTAGGTTTACGTAAAACTTACGTAGATGTTTTGTAGCAAGAATTTTAACGAAAAATAAAAGAAAACAGTTACCGTTAACGATTTAGAATTAATATCTGTTTACATCAACGAAAAACGTTCTAATGACGCATAAAATATTTCGTATTTTGTTAACAGTGAACTTACGTTAAAAGCGCGGAACAGTGCTATTCGATACAAGCAAGAAGGATAATGATGGCAGATAAATACTTCAGTACAAATACACCTATACCCATATTATGCTTTGTCTCAATAAACAAACAAGCAATTTGTATTTAAAGATATCGTTCTTAAAAAAGACGTTTCGAACACCTTGCTAAACTTTCTCGCTATTTCTTGCAAGAATTTCTCGCTATTTCTTCCCTGAGAAATCAAAACAGGTCTACGCTCCGGTGATACAAGTAAAAAAACATCGCCTATTAATTACGTGCGATTGTTCTTGTGTCTTGTCAGTACGAGTAAAGACATGACAACTTTTATAGAAAATATAGTTTTGAATCAAAATCTTACCGGATCAATGTCGGACAGATTTAATAAATTTATGAAACTTAACAGCTACATTTTCGTCTTTAGATTAAATTGCTTAAACCAAAAAAATAAGTCTGAAACATGTTGGCCAATTCTGGGAAGTCCATGATGGAACATAAATAAGAACAGCTTGGATGATAGCAATGGTGTCAGCTGATTCAGAATGAAGCGTTTCCAATTTTATCAATCTAATAATACTACTCTTATACTGAAAGATCCGTAGCCTTCTTAAAGCGCCATTTAATACAACACTTTTATCATCGCCGTCGTCCGAACTTTTCGACTTTTTCACGCCCAAAAAAGTTCCCTCTAAATTTAATCGCGCGTCCCCTCTGAATTTATATCCCATCCACTAAATCTTCCTCCTAACTGATGTCGCAGTGTGCGGTGCGGCGAGGACGAGACTCTCCCTCGGAATTAAAGTGTCCGACATAAATAGCGGCCTGTCAAAACACGAAGATCAAGAAGTGTAAGCAAACTTTACAACTCGCGTCACACTCCCAGAATGAATTATCTGCCGTATCGTAATATACGTCTCTATATTTCACACCGTCCGACCAGTGAAAAATGACATCGGCATAGACATCGCCTCTAAACGTTCATTGTTTGTTGAACATGTGTTTCGCTGTGTCTATATCATTCTTCTTAATCTGATTGTATTTATCGCAAATTTTAAAATTTTTATGCTCGCACAACGTGCGCCATCTGTTGTATTCTTGTTGTGATAGTGGAAGTTTATTGCCATGATTAAAGAATACACATGCCCCTTCTAACTCAGAGAGTACAGAAAATGAAGACTTAATCCTATACTGGTCTGGTCACATTTATCATATTTACTTGTATCGTTCGGGTTAGTATGACTTGAGACATTACAAGAAAAGGACACAAGTCATTAGTACTTGCTTATTTAATCGAAAAAAAAAAAACTTAGAAATTACTGATAATAATAATTAGATAGATAAGTTTATTGCATTTACTTGCATGTCTAAAATATCTAATTTTCTCTAAAAAAAAAAAGTATAGCATTTTCATTTCCAGTACCCTTTGAGGTTTGACGAAACCACAATCAACACTAAAAGAAATCAATTTACTCACCAATTGATTCTGATAGGCTGTTACCGCAGTGAAAACAGTTTCAGGGAAAATGAAGGTCTTATATTCTTCATTTTCAAGGTCGACTAAGTGTCCAGGTGCTCCTTCGGGCCTCTTCACCAGATGGATGCGCGGTTGGTATTTGTGCATCGAATTGAGAACAAGCTGCAAAACATGAAAAAGTGTTTTGTTAAAATCATCTTTCGTCAAATTTTTCAACAGTATTTATCAATTCTTTAAATTAAATTTGCCATCCAACACAATACTTAAAATAAATTTCACCCAGTTTGCCATGCAAAACTATAATAGAAGCTGTTAGTCTTATAAATTTCCGAGAAATACAAAGCAGCTTTTACCAGTGCTTTAGAATTTGTTTCTTAAAGTTTCAAAACAAAATATGACGAAATTAATATCCAGAATCGTTTGGGAAATCTTTTCAAAATTTTTTATGTCAATTTATTGCAAGCCATTGATTTCTGACATAATTCTTACCAATATAATTTTTCCCAAAGTTGTAACACTTACGTGTCCATGCTTGTCCATCTCGTTATTGGTCAATTTCACCTTCTCGAAGGATACCACTTGCTTCCTCAGCTGTTCACCGGAATAAGGCGAGTCAGGATGGGCGTACATCCTGCAGGGAGCCGGTGGATCCGCTTTACCCGCCACCAACCAAGAGGAACGATGATAAGCGTAGCGATACCTCTTATTGTCGACAGGCACGATGTCCAAGAGTACAGCATACCTCTGATCCGGCTTTATTCCAGTGAAGGAGACCCTAACCGTGGGAAACATCCTCCTACAACGAAGTGATAAGTTTTTGGTAATTGGTAGATTGAAAATACAGATTTGGTAGTGGCAATACATTTTAAATAGCAAAGGTTTATAGTCGTAGATTTTCAAGATTAATTCCTATTTATCCCAATATTATTATGAAAGAATAATCTTTAGTCTGAAGGAAATGGATCGCGAGAAAAAAAATTTATTGGCTCTTACAAGGGTTCTGCATCTATTCCTGAAAAATATGTTCCGGCTATTAAAAGTGGCACAACAAATTATTCAAGTTAAATAGTAATGACCTATCAACTAACAAATTGTCAAATTGGTCAAATATCTCATTTGTTTCAGATTTTCAATTAAAATCTTTTACAATCTTCGTATTTCTTTGTACCAGTTGAAGTCAACGTTGACTATTTGAACATTAAACCGAGAGAATTTAGTTTTATATCTGGTGTCCCACAACGATCAACCCTCGGCTCATTCCTCTTTTTCATCTTAATATGTAAATGATTTTACGAAAACAATTGATTCTGAGAAGCTATTTGTTGCAGACGATATGAAAATATACCAAAGCGAAAATGATACCCTCAATGATTGTAGAGCACTTCAAAATGATTTAAATTCTGCTGTTGAGTGGTGTAAAGCCTATCATCTATATCTCCCTGGATATCAGAAAATGCAGTGTGATGTCTTTTATTAAGAAGCGCAGGGTTCATCCACGGCAGAAGATTTAAGGTTAGGGGGATTTGGTTTGATGCAAAATTAATTTTTTTTGACTATATAAACCATATAAAATTATAGTTTGTACAAAAGCTATGCATTTATTTATCTCAACTGCAGGGACTTTAAAAACATTGTTTGTTTGAGGATGATGTTTTTTGCATTCGTCTGATCAAAATTCGACGAATTAGATTCTCCAATAGGAACCTTACACTACTCGTGCTAATGCAAGATCTCTTAAATATTTAATATATTTGGGGGTAATGATTTTTATTCTGGAAGAGAATTGGATTATACAACTATGTTGAATAGATGTAACTATACATTTCTGAAAGATAAACACTTCATTTTTTTTTACAAAACATTCACAAATACCTCGTCTACGTACATCATCACTTACTAATAAGTAATATACTGTCCCTATTTTCTATTAAAAATGTATTTTTTGTCTATTTTCTTTCTTGCTTTTTACTAGTAAATTAGTGTACGACTCTAGCTACTATTAAACTAACTATTTTTTGTATATTTTTTTCCTGTCTTCGGATATGTTTACCTCTTCGAATAGTTATTTACATTAGAGTGCTGTGGGTTTCATTTACAGTACGACAAATCAGTTTGAAAAGTTGGAGCGCTGTAAATGACTTAACGCACGACTTTTGTATTAGATTTTTTTACTGCTTCTGAGTAAATATTATAAATTTTTCTTTGAAAAAAAATATGGCAACACTGTGATGTAACAGTCGGTAGATGTGGATTGTCACCACTGCACTTTGACAACTCGATGAAGATTTACTTAAATCTATGTCAAAGTGAAAATTTTTATGATGAGTTTTTTCAGATAATTACAATTAAAACAGCAATAAAAATGCAGGTAAACGTTTTTTAATAAATGAAAGGAAATTAAGCAGATTTTACATCGGATTCACGTAATGGTGAAATAAGAAAAAATAAACCTACTCTTGCGTTGGCTGACAGATAATGTTATGCTCTGTTTACAGTTGACGAGACCGACGATCAATATATAATATTACTACATATTTCGGGACCGTTCACCCAGCCAACGAATTAGTCGTATGATGACCGCTTACGCCCCAACTCGACACACCTAGAACGCACCGCTTACACCCCAACTCGGCAAACCAGCCAAATCACACCACTCTTCGCTAACCCCCGTCTACACCTGTGACTGGTTTGGGATCGTCAGTACAGCCTGTCTCTTTCTCAATTCTTGCCACTCACTCCCGCCTTTTAATCATATAGAATAGATATGGGAATCTAAGATGACGTTGCAATCTATTAATTTATTATCTATAAATTTTCTTTCATTTTTTAATGTTTTCAAGTTTTTGATTTTCAAATTCTTTCTTCGGAAAACTGGACGTTACGCGGTTTAACTTTGGAAAACGCCCCTCACTTTAAAAAAGACTGACGTTACACTCGGCGCTACGCAATTGAAACAGCAACAAAAATGCAGGTAAATGTTTTTCTTTTTTTTTTAATAAATGAAAGGAATTTAAGCAAATTTTACATCGGATTCACATAATGGTGAAATAAGAAAAAATAAACCTAGTCTTGCGTTTGCTGACAGGTAATGCTATATTAGTTTTACAGTTGACGAGATCGACAATAAATATATAATATTATTATTAATATTATCATAATAAAACTGATTTGCTGACGTGCTAACTTTCAACCAACTCCTTCGCTATAAATACGAGTCACAAAGCATTGGAATATTCAAATCTTACGCGAGCGGATCCATCGGACCGGCCAACAGAGTAGTCTAGCGCGCTTTAATTAGGGGAATGGATGTTAAAAGCGGTGAAGCGGATGACAGAGCAAATGAGCCGCGCTGATCTCGCTTTTCCCGACGCAGTGCTCAATAATAATTAGCCATTTCCGCCGTCGAACTGCGCGTTTGTAACCGTCAGCGTTCGCAGGCTAGAACGTTTCTCAATTTTCGACTCACTAATTGCGAGAGGTGAGAAGACTACAGTGGTCTTTTTGGGCCTTGTTCCGAAAGTGCACGTGTGCCGGGTTTTCCACGCTCCGAAATGGGAACTTCGCGATGAAGACGATTTGCTCTCCGACGAAAGAGGCATCGAGATGAATGAAAGGTTAAGTGTGCTTGTGAGAGGGAAATAGATGGTGAAATAGGTCAGTCAAATGGAGTTGAAGTTGTTAAAGCAAACGAAAAGTTGTTGAGCTTTTATTTGTTGAAACCTGGTATTGTTCGGATTGGACACTCATTTCGGTATTCACTTTGATCACTGGGTTTTTCTCTGGCATGTGTATTAGATGAATAATTTAGGGTCATTCAGAGTTATAATTTATTAGATCTTACAGATTATTGCCAAATATGCTTGCCATGAAAAATTCATACTGCGTCTTCTGAGTTGGAATGTGTATTACACATATCTGAATGAATTTACAAGAATTGCAATTTTGCAAAGTTCAGAAAAGATATATATAAATATATGAACCTTAAAGACTCATTAGATAACAATCGGTCAAGAAACATCTAAGACATGATTGTTAAGTCTTTCATCGCTCAAACATGTTTATCTCACAAACACACACTCTACAGTATTTTTTTTTATTCCAGTGCCATTAATTAGGTAATTCATATCTCATTCTTTTTGTTTCTTTTTTATACAGTGTGATACTTATAGAATAAAATAATTTTTCATGTTATCCCAGAGTGTTATGGTAAATGCTCGAACACATGTAGGATCCTTTAGAGATTGGCACGAGAGTATAGGACATGAAACGATTGCTACTTCAAAAGTAGTTAAATACTTAGGAATTACTATGGGCTCCTTTTTATCCCTAATTCTAAGCAAAGTATTTATTTATTGACATAATCATGCAACAGCAAAAGCCATACAAATAACAATAAATAACGATATGGGAAAGATAATAACACTGCTGGAAAAGATGTACTTTTATGGGATTAGAAGAAATATGCACAAATTCCTAACGTCATATCTAAACAGAAGAGATCAAATCACCAATTATGGCAGCAACAGATTCAAGTGTGGCAAACAAGATAAAGGAGTGCCGCAGGTATCAGTATAGGGACTCTTTCTCTTCTTAATATACAGGGTTATTATTGTATAGTACGAAATAAAAAAATGGGTGAAAGATATACATGAAATTTCTATGTGGATGTTGTAGTTTTCTAAATTTTAGGGCCCACAGGTATACACATAAATCTGATAGGTGCTACGCATAATGAATTCATTCAAAGCAGACGTTATTTACACAAGATTTAAACTGAAACAAGACGGAAACATCAGAATGCAAAGAAAGCATTCTGGTAATTTTTTTATTGTGATGTGCTTTTGCCATGAACTCGTATCACGTAAAATAGTAGCACACTTTAAAGGTTAAATTTATTTTAAAACAAACTTATTGTATTTGTAATAAAACTAATGTATGATTGTTAACTTTATGTAGCCTGTTTCAAATCTCAAATACTGCATAGTATGTAAATGTTTTCAATTCCTTTTACGAAATTTGTAGTAGTCTTGAAAAGGACTCATGCAAGTGAAACAGGACAAAATATGTGTTTTATAAAAAGTGATCGAAATGCCCACCATAAGCTCGAATGCAAGCATCAATTCGGCGACGAAAGTTGTGACGTACGCTCGTAAAATTTAACATTTCCTCGCGAATGCCTTGAGCTGCTACGAAAACACGGCTTCGCAGATCTTCGGCAACCCTACTACTATGCACGGGTGCTCCATCACGCATGGACCATATTTGTAGGCGTGTCGCTAATGGTATGTCGTCCAAATATTCAGGCAATTTATTTTGAAGAAACAATAAATAAGATTCCCCATTTAACCGTATTACAATAATAACCCTGTATGCGCTGTAAGAAGAATAAAAAATATAGTGAAGCATATGCATATCGTAGAATTGTCAAATGCTATTTTAAAATGTAAGTAACTCAATCAAAATTGTAAAGAATCACCCTGATTGATTTAAATCTACAAAAAAGACCTCATCTTAGTGTCTTCAACGTTACAGTTATTCTCTATTAATACTCTTTACATCTCACACCGATATATTTAACTCAGAATACCCTCACCATTAATTATTTTTCTCACTAATCGTCGGAATACTTCACCAACAGAGCAAACAGCACTGGCATGGCTTGATGGATGTTCCGTACAGTTCTATAGTAGTTTCCGCCGAGTCTTCAGTGCCTTGCTTTACGTCCAGACGCGTACATAAGCACAGGAGCGGGTTAGCGCTGCCAATATTCGCTCCGCTTCCGTGCAGACGTCGTCCGGCTCCATACGCCAGGCGCTAGTCGGCGGCCGTTCTCTACCGTGTCTTTATAAATGATCGGTAACGCACAATTAGGCCGCTAGAGGCACGTCGCCACGCCTGAGTTCGCCAACAGACGCCCGCGACTCGGTCTAATACGGCAGGCGGCAATTGATTCATTACGGACGGCTCAGAGTCGCGTTATTAACAACTGGGACATTATTTAGTTGTCACCTGTAATTTATTAACGGCTATGCGTTACGTGGGAGTAGGTTTGAGGTTGTAATTCTAGTTCTCCACTAATCGCTACGCAAAGATAGGTGACGCGAATAAGCCTCGAGGTATCATATTTTAAACGTTAAGAGATATCTTGTGTATGCCGCCAAAGCTGATGAAAAATCTGTGAATAATTAATAGCATTGTGTGTGTAGTTGCGGCCGAATGCATGTTCAGTCTTAAACAAATTAATTTTTGTTTACGATTCTCAAATCTTATTCGTTGCCGTATTCATAGAACTAGAGCAACAAAGAAGGTTTCTAAAAACAGTATAAAGATCTCCTCAAGGCAAAGACTAAATATTTATACCATAGATGAGTTGATAGTTCTTTCAATGTATTATTTTTGGTCTCGGTTTTGGATAGTTATTTTTGTCTCCTACGTGCATATAAAATCCGCTTCGCCAATTGGTGAATGTAAATCAAAGCCGAACGATGTTTATCAAAATTGAAATAAAATTTCTCTTTTTTTGAAAAATCCTGGAAACAACTGGAAGCAAGTTCTTCTTTAGAAAATTGTGCTCTATGTGCCTATCTTGTAGCCTGGTTCACTTATATATCTAAAGCACAAACAGGCCATGCGGCCCAGGGCTTGAAAGTTTTTGGGGTTTATTTTGTTTTCTCCTCATTTCTCCAGAACTCTTCTGACAACGTTTCTCCATTCGTGCCTAGCCTCTGCCGTTTTCTCCCATTTCTCCGCTCCAATATATATATAATCGAAAACCTTAATTAAACCCTAAGGTGTTAAGGTGTTAAACTATACAAATTCGGTCCATTCTCGTCTATTTCTTGCCTTCTTCTTTGCTTCTCCCCAGTGTAGTCCTCGTTCTTCTAGGATCCCCGCCACTACCTCATCCCATATCTACCTCGGTCTGCCTCTCTCTCGTTTCGGCACTGCTTTTTTTGCCATACTATTTTCACGTGTTGTTCATCCTTCATACGGATTAAATGACCAAACCATCTTAATTGTTGTCTTTCAATACTTTTTATTAAAGGTTCCACTTGTAGCTCTCTTCGGATATGCTCGTTTCTAATTCTGTCTTTTCTAGTAACTCCCATCATTGCTCTTAAGTACTTAATTTCTACTGTCTGTAGTCTTCTTTTGGTTTCCTGTGTCAAAATTCATCCCTCACTTCCATATATCAAGATTGGTGTAAAGATCGTTTTATATACCACCTTTTTCGTCTTTTTTGTTATTTCCTTTTCACGTAGGAAGGGACCACTTAGAGAGTAATACAGTTTTAAAGCATTCGCTATTCTTTCGTTTATTTCTGCATCATTTTTACCATCCCTATGTATCTTCACCCCCAGATATTTAAATGCCTCTACCTGCTCTATTATATTATCGTTGAGCTGTATTGATATATGTTTATCTTCCTTTCCTCTTACCATAACTTTGGTTTGTTCTACATTCATGTTTAGGTTTCTGGCTTGCGGCGACTCATTCCATGTATCTATATTTCTTTGTAGCTCCTCTTCATTTCTCGCGAACACCACTACATCATCAGCGAAGACACATTCCGAAATCTTGACTATCCCCATATTTCTATATCCTACTATAAATTTATTGGTCTCTTCTTTCACTTCCTTAATTATGTCATCCATAACTACTCTGTGAACAGCTTCTTCGCTCCTACCATTTTTAAAGTTTCCTCCGCTTGATTTATCATTTTTCCTTCTTCCGCTCTCAAAATGTGCCCCATCCATCTGACCCTCTGTGCTTTGATCACACTCACTAGCCCTGGTTCTTTATATAGTTCATAGGGTTCTTTATTGTCCAGGACATTGTCCAGGTTTCGCACTCAAAGGTTACCACTGACCTAATTAACGTTTTGTAGTTTCGCTTGCCTAGATACGCATTTTAATAGCACCAGTTTTGTTAACGCTCCAGAGTAAATTAACACTTTTTCCATTTTCCTTGTGCTCCCAGGTCGATATATTTTGACTTATCGTAGTTTATTTCTAATCCCAGTACTGTCATGGCCCAATCCAACTCTTGCAACGCCTCTTCTAATTCCATTTTGTTTCTTGCTAGAATTAGGATGTCATCAACATGAGCAATACATTGACAACTTCTTACGTATATGCTTTTCCTAGTCTGGATTTTACATTTGCTTGTAATTAATTTGATAGCCTAGTTCACTTAGGGATGCAAATTCTCTTAGAAAAAAATAGCAGCCTTTAAGTCACCACAATTATATATTAATTTCCACTACAACTGACAAAAAAAGAATATGAAATAATAAACGAAAATAACCCCTGGATTATTAAAAGGCAGATTTTATGCCCAATTTCTTGGTAATAATCTTATACCCTAATCCCCAGAGGTTATTATTTAGTTCTTGCTTTAATTCGTCCTATTTGGTTCTTTTACTGGCATTTATTATCTGCTCAGGGTCTTTGTTGGCATTTTTAAATTCTTGCTCTTCAGCAACTGCGCCTCAGATGTAGGCATCTGCAACGAAATCAAAAAATTTCATTTCTCCACCAATAAACACCCTTACAACACCCTACACAAAAATCGCATGGTTTCCACAGAGGCTCCATATCAGTTGATACTATAAACACTTTCCAATTGTTGTAATAAAAGTTTTAGAGAAACCATTTAGAAGATTCTTGCACGCCACCATCAATTTACCCATTTCTCTGTCGTTAAATAAACCTGCAAGCTCTGTGTTTCCAGAACGCAACAGTATCCCCAATATTCGCCCGTTTATCATTCCGACTACTTCACGCACATTTCCGTACGCCTCTCCACCGTACAGGCAGATCATTAAAGAGGTTCCTATCACCATCGAGATGGAAACACCGCCCGCCCTCAAATTATGAAACCGCAACAGCAAATACTCGCGCGGTCGCGTTATCGCCGAACGGATCCGACGTTCCCTTCTTCCTATACGGTGTGATGGTGCGCAGGCATCGCACACATAGCCTAGTGCGCGAGCTATAATAGGTAATATAAGCGTTTGAATTATGAGCTCGGCCATCTGGACGCTTGGATTATTATCATCGATATTCGAGAGGTGCAATAATCGATTGCTGACCCGCGGCAGATCACAAGCGATGAAGATAGCGGCCCCGGAAAGCCTATAATTTCAGTGCTAATTTGTTTCGATATCTCCGCGGGATATCTACGCACCGATTGGCGGAAGGGAGTGGGGACAAGGATGAGATATCGTGCAGAAGAAGAATGAGACAGAACATGGACGAGAATCTTGCATTAGCACTAAATTCGTTAAATAATATCGAAATATGCGATATACGATCATTATGCCTCAAGATTTAACTTCAGCAATATTATATTACATTTGGGCTGTGCGCTCATATCCAACATTTTAGATGAATTTAACCTAAAATTGAAAATTTTCGAAAAGTTCGGTGTTAGACTAATTACACGAAATATTTCTTTGGAAACTACTATAATAGGATGCCAATACGTAGAATGTCTATTAAACATACAGCAAAATTTGTAGCGGTTATTCCCTGGACTATTCTAAGCATATCTTGTCCTTTGATGATTTTTAAGAAGTCGCTGCGTTCGGAGGATACAAGGCAAACAAATTTTCGGCGAAAACATTTTGTTACCAAAAAATTACATGTAAAGCTTTGCAATTTACATGAACTCTCGAAAATGATTACCTCCAGCTACGCTGCACGTATCTAATCTTCTTCTCATTGATTGCCAAACCGTTTCAATAACACCAGTGTCGTTTATTATGTAAACATAGTAACTATCCGATTTCTCCAACCTTCAGCTATCCTCACACTCTGGCAGTTGTGTCGGCAAAGCTTTCTGATGCACGTAGATATTCCTGCCTCCTTGCTCTGCCAAATGCTGTCCGTAAAACCTTCAGCACGCAGAGATTTATTCCTAATCATTCTCGTTTCGTAAGGTCGGTATCTGACACAACGAAAGCATTCCTTCTCAGTTATCCTCGGGCTGGCAGTTGGTGTCGGCACAACGTTTGACACAACGCAGGCATTCTCCCAGTCTTCCTTGCTCTGGCAGAGATTGCGCAGAGATTTCCAGCCACCACCACACTCTGGAAGTTGTGTCGGCAACGCTTTCTGATACACACAGACATTCCTGCCAGATGCTGTCGGCAAAGCTTTCTCATGCACGCAATATTATATCATACATCTCTTTTACTTGGAGAACTGCTTCTGAGGATGTTAAAAAAATCGTTTGTGATCAGTAAGAACTTTTAAATGAAGTTTTGGTGACAACATGACAAATGCTTTTAACTGTCTTCCAAGGAAAACAATTTCGTAAAAAGGTATTATTTCATTTCATTTGCATTCAATTATCTTTCAAGTGGATTTTCATATTTTATTAAACACGCATATGAGGAAGCACTTGATGATAACAACTCCAAACTTTTCATGTCATAATTTCAAACTTCTTCGCCAGATTAAAACATGACCTAATTTATATATTAAGCCTTAAGAAATGTTATTAGTAAAGCATCAAGTACCTTTGAAAGACTATACTTTAAGTAATGCTAGAAACTAACTGATTTTAAAAATAGAATTTCTCATACAACCCAGTTATATACAAGACAGATAGCGTCGAGATGTTGCCTTACATCACATCTGTAAATCTGCTATCGCTAAAAACCGCACCTCCACAATCTTCCAACTCGTTACATCGATATAAAAAAAAATCTATCCTGAAGATCTCTTATAATAATCATAGTTGCCCGTAAGTAATTCCGATCTTAGATTGTGTATCTCACAAGCTGAGAAACGGACATTGGAAGTCGTATTTCAAATAGAACAAATCGAATTAGCCGCCGATGTCAAAATGCGCCGGCAAAAGCGGTAATTACCTGCGAACCTCGATATCATAGAGGGCGTTACTGAATCGTGTCTCCGCTGGTTTTTCTTCTCGTGTCATTTTTAGCTTATTGTTAGGTATATTAAGCCGTATAAATGCACGTTTGGCTTTTGGTCAAAACGACGAGTGAGAATAAACGGATATACGATAACGGTAAAGATCGTGTGTCTTAATGTACTATTTTAGTGATTTTAATCTATAAATGCTGGTTTGAAGTGGCGCCTTTGGAAATCAGGTGTGTGATTTTGTTTAAAAAAGGATTTTATGTGTTTAAATGAAAGTTACTGGATACTTCTCAAAGACAGAGGAGTTCTGTTTGCAGCTGTTTGCAAATACTTTGTATTGAGTCCACGTTTGTGTGCCCAAAATTATGTTACACGCTCGCTGCTGTAGATGTGCCGGTATATCATTTAAGAAATGATTAAAATTAAACAGAATTCTATTGTTTATTTCAGGATCGGGGGTCTAGGGGTTGTGGTTTTCAGATAAAACTCTTCTAAACTTCAAATTTTCACTTTTATTGAAATAAAGATAGTTTAATGAACCACATTTTTATTCTTTATTTAGGATTTAAATAAAGGCGTAGATATGGTAGAATAGTAAATATGATTTGTTAAATACTAATTATAAAAAGGTTTAAATAAAAGAATGGAATCTGGAATTTCTGTTAACTCAAATTAGGCCTAAAATCAGAAAGAATGTCTGAAGTTTTGTCTCGTTTAACGGTTTGGTCTTCGCCTTTTAAATATTAATCTATTGGTAAAATAACATATTAATGCCATGCTTCATGACAATGTACAAGCCTTGGCCATACTATTAGACGCATTTGAATTTTTTTTAGTTATTTCGACTGCTGACTTTATAACAATCATTATGTTGTTATAAAAATGTTTTATTTTTTTTTAATTTGCAATCTTAGTGGCTAAACAAATAGAATAAAACTGATCCAAACAGTAAAATATATATATTTTAAGGAAAAACTTCATTCGTATAAATTTTAGAAGAAAATCAATACATGTCTGGAATCGTCACCCACGTCACCAACAGTCGAAATAATGGAAAAAAATTGAAGTGCGTCTAATAATATGGCCAGGGACTGTATATGTATGTTTTACTGGCAAAATCATTACATTTCATTTTATTACATAGCGTCGGAAATGACCAATCGATAAATGCCTGCAATAATATGGGCGCGGAAATGGGACAATTCTTGATGGGCGCGGAAATGGCAAGCACCCAAACTGAAAATTCTTCACTGTACTGTAACCACGAATGTTGCTTAGATATAGTAAATAGAAAACAAAAATCCCATATATTACTTCCTATAGCAAGTAAATTTCTTAACGAACCAAAAAAAAAAATGCAAAAGTATTGGTACAGATGGCCTTGTGATTACATCGTACAGAAATCACTGATAGCCCATATATGCATATAAATTGTTTCTCTTTTTATACTCATCCAAATCTGTTTTGACAAATTGTAAGTGCTAATTCACCGAGGTATACACGCATATACTATACGATCCGCGTTTACGTGTACCCAGTTTTTACGGCCACTTCAAAGGTTCCCGCGCGCCCGTCCACTGCTTGTTTTTACACACCCGAAACCATTAAACCTGTACGCAACACCTACCTGTCCTCGTATCTTCTGCCTTATGCGTATACGAGGCGGTCAAGTCCCGGATAATGCTTAATAACGTGTAATTTTTTCCACTAATTATAGCAATTTCGATAATTACTAGGTTTGCGGCGTGGTCCGATTTAATTACGTGTATATGAGAATGGACGCAGAGTGGTAGTCCGGTCTGAACTTGTAAAGTACGTATTGTAGGTATCTACGCGTAAACGGGAAATTAAATTTATCTTTCTAATCTGGATAATTGAAAATAAACGGCGAGAATAGATTTAGAACTGTTGGTTATTAGGGCTTGTGGAATTAAAAATACAATTTCCAATGACGCAGTTTTATTAACACGATCTTACTACTAAGAACATCGACGAATAACTAACCAAAAACTAACACTGTTAGGTAAACCGTACGGGCAGGTATATTGGAGAGCGCGTGAGTCATAAGCTCGAACAAAGAAAACGCACTATCGTACAATGAGATCATCATCGATAGGGTTCTTACAAAGAAGTTGATTTGTTTTTTTTTGTGTTACTATTTCCAATAAGAACGAATGTTCAAAATGTATACTTCAATTACTATAACCCAATCAATGCTTCTTCTTATACAGGATGCGCCATTAGTGTGTCGGCTTGTTGAAACCAAAAATGTGCATTAGGGTGATCACCTATGTTTGCATTTGGAAAGAGGGCCGCAAGTGCTGGAACAACCTCATTTCGCAATAAATTTAAGTAGACGTTGCCAGTTAAATTTCCTCTTATAAAAAATGGTCCTATGATGTTGTTTCCAACAAGATCAGCCCAGACATTCACCTTTTGAGGACGCTGTGTATGGACTTTTTCAATCCAATGCAGATTTTCAATTGACCAGTAGCGACAATTATGTCTGGTCACAGTGCCGTTGAGACAAAACGTTGCCTCATCTGAAAAAATGATGTGATCTAAAACATTAGGCTGCTGCTCGATCAATTCCGTCATTGTTTCGCAAAATTGTAGTCTACGATCTGGATCATCTTCAGTTAACTCATGGACGGGATACATTTTATAGGCTTTCATTCTTGCTGATTTAAGAATCGTATGAGCAGATTTTTGAGAGATCTCATGAATTTGACCTAATTCTGTTGTGGACCCGTGATGATTTTCTTCCACTGTAAGTAACACATTCAAACTAGTTTCTTCATCTGTTGCTGTTAATGGACGTCCCCTTCTAGGTAAATCCTTCACCTGACGAAAGCCTTCAAACTTTTGAATTGTTCGGCATACCGTACTTTTACTAATGTGACGATCCGGATAAACAGTATTAAACAAAATACGAACCTCTTCAAAAGAACGTTGACGATCACCGTACCCACGCATCATTAATATCTCAATTCGTTCTGATTCAGTAAGTTTTTCTGCCATTTTCAAATGTGTCAATGTTTAAAATAAGTAAATTTATAGCGATGCAAAAGTTAAAACGCTTTTAAAATTGTCAAATGTGACGGCAAAAAGAATGCAAACACTAAACAACAACTTTTTTCAAAGGTACCTTGATTTTTCTGTATTAGGACACTTTTTTAATTTTTTAACTGTTTTCTTGTGAATAAAAATAAACATCTTAATACTTCCTGAACGTAGTTTTGTATTTTGCATTCAAAAGTTTTAAAAAAATCTGGGCGTTCCATTTAAAAAAAAAAGTTGGACGTATTGCCGATTAAACCGAAAGTGAAAAAAATATTAACTGTATTGCATAGAATGCATTTATATTAACTATACCCCCATACCAATTTTCAGAAATCATAATTTTCAAATAACAAAGTTATTCGACCGTTCCGGGACTTTTTACTAACCCTTTATAATAATTTTAAACCAAAAGATGCTCAAATATGTCTCTATTCAGCTCCGTATTCGTTTGTGCATGTTGTCTGCCGTTGCATCGGGTGTCATGGATATTAGGGTTTTTTGTGTCCTCGTTAATATGTTATTGTAGTCATTCTTTGTTATTGTACGGTTGTGAATATACAATACATATATCATCGGCACACGCGTAAATTTTGCCATGTATTTGTATGTCAAATATATATAGTTTCTATATATTATGTATAGCAATGGTAGTAAGTTTCCTCCTTGAGGTATTCCGTATTCTGCGCATAGCTGTTGACCTTCGATTTTATTTACTATGACACTTTGCTTTCTATCAGTGAAATATGTTTTAATTAGGTTTCTTGATGTTACTTTTATGCCTAGGTGGTCTAATTTTTCTATTAGTTTTTCTTTAGAAATGGACATTTTTATTGTAATATGTATCTGTAGTTATGTACGCTGTGCATTCAGGGGACTCTGTCCACCTGTTCGAGTTGTTGTCGCCGACAGAAAATGCGTGAACTCTAGTTGGAAACTGTCAGTAACTGCGAACAATGACAATAAGTCGTAATAATGAAATTTATAGTTTTTTCTCTAAAAGAGCACGATTTAAATACTGCTTTTCGCGGAAGTTAAATATATAATCCTCTATCAACTTTTTTTACCACGTGGCTCTGAATTTTATGGCTAAATACATACACATTGCGATACGCAACGCACAATGTGCGGATAAAAAATTATTTATAGCAACAAAAATCTCTTCGGTTATTTTCCACCGCACATTACACATAGGCCAAACGCTTCATAATCCAACTTTATTATAAACTGCCAGGGGAACTAAGTCGTTAAAATATCAATTTACAACTAAACGCTGTACTAATTTTACGCCAACGATTAAATGTTAGTACTAGGGCTTATTTTAATGCAAATTTTGGCGAAAATTCTTTAGCTAAAGTTTACCTCTGGTAATAAGCATTTTGCATGAGTTTTAAATTCTCGAAAATATGTAAAAAAGAGCCCGCACCATTGCCAACTACAGCTACGGTATCAAATTAGTCTTCAACGGTGAGAAAAAGAGGAATGTGTATCCACCGCTGAACCCTTAATCACCGAGCCACGGGGAGAATTTATGGGATTCGACGCGCCTCTCGGTCATAGTTTTATTTATATCGACGCCCGAGAGCTACCACCGCCATCCCTCCGCTGCCATAAGACTCGGACTTAAAAAGGTTGCGCCCGAGTGAGTTATTGCTTTCGTCCAGTGCCCCGTTTTATACGTAAAGCGAGCCGGTCGCGCATTAGGCCCGATAATATCGGGATACAAGGGCCGCTTAAGCCCTAATTTGGCACTAAAGATCGGTCGTAAATCTTTTTGGCCGCGCGGAGAGCGAATTTAGTGATCAATCGACGCACGGAAATGAAGACGGTCGATGGTCGCGTGAAAAAAATCGATTTGGCAGCAGTAAATCGTGTAGAAAGAGTATGGACAGAAATTGCCTGGGTGTGAATAGGAACCGCAAATTTAATTTATTGAAAAGGTCAAGCAATGAAGAAATTAGTGGAAGTATAATGTACACCCCATCCAGCGAATACCCATAATGTGTTAGAAACCTAAGAGATGCTGTCATTATATTATTGATTAATCAAACTTCCATTGATTTTTATCAGAAATTCTAATCGCTGCAAGACTATATAAAGTACTGTCGAAGGACAGTCGATACAGAAATGACAGTGTCGGAGCCAGATGGAAGCTTCACTAACAGTGAAGAAAGAACAGATTCCATCTATCCTGAGATTTGCACAAAGAACCTAGAAGTCGTACCTACCTAGGAAGCTACACCAACGGGTAGTTCAAAAAGGATTTAACTTTAGGAAAAGATTGTGTGTTTGCATAACTATGGCAGTAAAAACTATTCCAGTGGTATGTAATATTTAAAAAAAGAATTTATTGATACGATTTCAGAAAAATTCCATACACAAAGTTACGGTTTTGACATTTAATTATTATAATGAAATAATTATCTTGGCCTACTTCTGATGAAACACTTTGTATAGTCAAAAATGTTTATAAGGTACCACTGGCGTTAAATTTTACATAAACATATACAATATAATACAACATATATATGATGTCATACTATCTTTCCCAGAAGCGAAAACAATTTTTCTATGATATATAATATATACGCATATAGCTTCAATTTGAAGTACGATTTTACGCACTGATTTTACTGAAAAATTTTAATTTGCTCTCAAAAATCAAAGGGGTGCCCCTTTAACAACAAATTGTAACAATACACACACAAAAAAACAAACAAATGATGAGTATATTTGGAGCACCGAACCCTAAGGCACTTATAGAAATCTATAAAATATAAAAAACGAAAGAAAAAAATAATATAATTAGGAATTAACATTAAAAAACTGCTCTAATGAATACACAGATTGATTGTTCAAAAATCTCTTGAGGCGCCAGTTATGGAGGTTAGTTTCAAATGGTCCGGTAACGCATTGTAAATTTTTATGTCAACTCTATATGGGATTTTTTTAAATCGGTCGAGTTTGCCAGATTCCAGCGTACGAAGCGGGGGTTTCTCCTGTTATATTCGTGAATCTGAGAGTTTGTGAGAACATCTTTACACATTTTGGTAGAGAGTGTACCGAGAAGGATCACATGCAAAAGTGAAGGAATCTTTAAAAGTGCCCAAATCAGAGACATGACCTGGAACGACAAGACATGCTAAAAAAACAGCCTTGTGAAAGAATCTACTACAAAGCTTAACTACTATAACGAGTAAAATGAAGATAATGAGACTGATATGTCAATTTTTAAACGTCACGGTGGATGGGAGTCCAAAACAGTAGCGAAAGGATATTTTGCAACTCAATTTTTACTGTATAGCTCCTACAGTTTTTGAGATATTTTACTCAAATTTGGAAGGTAGGTTACGCTATAAGGCCTGCATCATTAGCCATGCCAAATGACGATGTAAATCTACAGGGTAATAATTTTTTCGGGGTCATGCCCTCTTTTCCCACCCTGAACTTTTTTGCGATGCGCCACTGCTAGATTCTAAAATACGCAATAAATTTTCTGTCTTGTTTAGAAACTTTTTGATCTCTTGTATTTTTTTCTTATCTCTGACCGTTATCGAGAAAAAAAATAGAAAACAATTTTCTGTAATTCGCCAGAGAAAATTAATTTTTTTAAAATGGTCTAGCAGGCTCTGGTTTTATTCAGATAATCACTTGAGTTTATTAATTTGACAACTGACATTAGAAATTGTAACTTGTGTCTGTATAAGTAAAGTTTTAAATTGCAAACTGTAAGGTGTAAAAGTGTTTTAAATACTCGTTATAATTTTGTAAATATGCCAAATTTCACTAATTCTGAAATGGCTGACATGCATTTTATCTACAGCCTTGCGAATGGAAATACAAGAGAAGCCAGGCGTCTGTACATGGAGCGCTATCCCAATAGAATGATACCCGATCATCGAATATTTTCAAATATTCATAGGCGTCTTGGAGAAACTGGAACTTTTAAAAAGAATACTAATGATGCAGGTAAACCACGTACTGTTAGAACACCACAGATCGAAGAGGCTGTTCTGAATGAAATAGTCAGACATCCTCGCACCAGCACCAGAAAAATCAGTGAACATTTAAATATTAGTCATCAAGTTGTTTGGCGTATTCTACGTGTTTCCCTGCTATACCCTTACCACAATCAAAGAGTGCAGGCTCATCTTCCCCGAGACTTCCCTTTAAGGATTTATTTCTGCCAATGGTACCTTAATAAGCTAGCAGCAGACCGCATTTTTAATTGTAAAATCCTTTTTACCGATGAAGCGAATTTTTCAAGGACTTCAATTATGAATTTCCACAACAACCACACGTGGGCAGATGAAAATCCACATGAAATTGTACAAACGCATTTTCAAGAACAGTTCTCATTAAATGTATGGGGTGGTATAATTGGAGATAATTTGATTGGTCCTTGTTTTTTGCCTGGTCGACTTACTTTTCAGTCATACAGGCTGTTTTTGCAGAATGAATTGCCTTTATTACTTGAAGACTTGCCCCTTTTACTTAGAAATCACATGTGGTATATGCACGATGGCGCCCCATCACATTTTTCTATTTTGGCTCGGGATTATTTAAATAAAGTATATGAGAATAGGTGGATAGGACGAGGTGGACCTCAGCCTTGGCCCCCTAGGTCCCCTGACTTAAATATGCTAGACGCAAAATAAGAAAATGAAATTTTTCCGTTTTTTAAAAAAATCTCAAACGTCATTTGTTCTAAGTCTACTTTCTTTGCGGGATCATAATAACCACAAAATTTAGCAACTTTGCCAAATTTAAACCTATCGTCTATCGTCAATAATAAGCGAGATTTCAATGGCGATCATCGAAAATGAATCAGCCTGTATATCTAATTTTAGTGTAGGCAATTACAAGATGTGACATTCCAAAGAAAATAATTTGATATCGAATGCCAATTTCCAGTATTCAGAAATACTAGATGTAGTTGCTTCAACTTCTGAAATAAGTATAAGTAATAATACAAACTAACTAGCAACTGTAGGGTAATACTTGTTGTTAATTTAAAAATTAATGATGTGTTCAATAAAAAAATAATAGGTTTGACGTTTGGTTTGCCGGCCGTTGCCATGGGTAACGGTTGCGCAATTTAATTTCGCGGACTGTGTTGAGAACCCGAAATACTCACTTGGCATGCGATTGCACGAAAAACATATTCTTTTGATTCCTCACAGCGGCCTATTAAAAAAGCATTCCATAAGAGTAACGGACCCACACACTAAAAAATATTTGCAATTCCTACGGAATGTATAGGGTAAATTTACCAAAAATTAGAAAACATATCTAAAGTTTTCTAGTAAATTTCCAAATGTTTGGCAATTTTACCTTATACGTTACTGGGATTTTCCGTAGAAATTGCATATATTTTTTAGTGTACAGTATATTAAAAAGCAAAAACAATATTACCTAATAGAAAACCACAAATTATTATGACGTATCTAGAAGTTATTGGTCAATTCGTTGTTAGCAATGTAACTGCCCATGTATAGTTTTGGTACTACATCTAAGTTGGCAATACAAATTTTTCTAGATTCCTGCTTAATACACATCAGAATTTGTTCAAAATCACTACATAACGTATGTCACATATAAGTTTTGGGAAAATTTTCGTCGGCGTAAAAATAACTGTAAATAACTTGCAATCTAGTAACCATGATAAACATATGTTCATTAATACTCAAACTTGTTATGACATTTCATAGATGTCAAATAATTTGCCCAATTATGTCGTACAAACTTGAAATACGGAAAAGCATTTACAGCCTGGTTGGATATGTACCCAAGCAAGAAATTGTAAACATATTTTGGAATCAAAATATTTCAAAGACAACCATTTATAGAACAATTGCAGAATGTGAACAAGGTATACCATGCCTCAATTTACCAAAAAGCGGATGTCCCGGAATGTTGACCGAAAATCGCGCCAACCGAATCTGTGAAAGTGCAAAAGACCGCGTTGGAACGTCACGCCGAAAGTTATCCAGAAGATTTAATGTTTCTCATGAAACTGTAAGAAGGGTATTGAAAAAAAAGACCTAAAGTTTCGTAAAAGACGTAAATGTCCACGTTATACAGAGGACCAGTTACGAAGAATTCCAATGTGTTGTCGTAGATTACGCCGAACTCATTTTGCAAACAATAAAGTGATCATCATGGACGATGAAAAATATTTTACGTTCTCTCACTCAGAAATGAAAGGCAATGATGTTTTTTATACCGATAATATAGAAAATTGTGCAGATAATGTTAAATACAAAACCAAAAAAAAATTTGAAGATAAAATTCTAGTTTGGTGTGCCATATCGGAGAGAGGAGTTTCACGACCTTATGTTGGGATGTGAGGGGTGAGGCAGTTAATGCCAACATTTATACCGAAAGATGCCTACCGAAGTTGCTACAGTTTATTACTACGACTCATCCACGTGAAGAAATAATGTTTTGGCCGGACTTAGCAAGTTGCCATTATGCAAGAACGACTAGAACATGGTTAGAAGCTCACAACATACCCTTTGTGCCAAGAGCAGACAATCCGCCAAATGTGCCACAAGCTCGACCCATCGAAGATTTTTGGGGACTATTGACCAGAAAAGTATATGATAATGGGTGGGAAGCTCAAAATGAAGCTCAACTAAGGCGAAGAATATATCAAAAGATAAGAGAAATTGATATAAACATCGTCCAAAACATGGTGGGACAAGTTAGACAAAAACTGCGTGCCATTGAGGACCTTTGTCATTATTTTAATTGTAGTTTTAATTAATTTAAATATAAGGTAAAATGTTGGTAAATTGGTCATTTGAATAAATTACGTGACATTTACTTTAAAGGATTTATTTATTTTTCCCAAAACTTATGTGACATACGTTATTTGTTCCAGACACTTACAATTACTAACAATTGTTCATGTTTTCTTTGCTATTACTACTTATTGTTTCTTATTTCAATTTTTTCAAACGAGAAATGTATGTTTTACCCCGCCTTATCCTATTAGATTATTTGATAGTTCCATACAATTATAATCATAACCACTTTGTCCATATTTGATAAAAGGTAGCAGCACAGAGTTGGAAGTAACTGACATCTCCTCAGAAAAACCACGACAACACTTCTACCACACAAAAGTAATAATTACCAAACATCATCACACACAGGTCAAAAGCTCTAATTTGATACCTGTATACGTAATGCGACGCTAATAATCCGAAAAGGATTGGGTTTTTCGGACCTAATTATACCTATGCTGGAACAGCGGATACAAAACATTGTATTAGGTTATTTACACGTAGGTTTTTTTCTTCGACTTCGTCGTCCCGAGAGCAGCACACCATCAGGATCAACTAAATTACTGCCGACTAGGCCGAACATCTTTCCTTCTCGCAGAGCTACTTTTATTATTCCATTTTTTTTCGAACATCCGAAAGAATTGAGGGATCGTCCCGTGCAGTGTGGCGTACAACGCTAAACATATTTTTACGGATCTAATTATACCTTAAACCGTTGTTCGTGTCATTAATTTTCATCACTCCTAAGATATTCTCTTTCGTCTGCTCGCAGAGATGCTTTTTTTTGGTTGTACAACGCGCAGCGCCATCTAGTTTACGATCGGCTCGGATAAATATAGTAAATGTCAAATTGCCAACGCCGGAACGCCCGAATTGGTTGTTTGGTGGTGTTTTTTTTTTGTGTGTGATTTACGTGGGAATGGAATTATTTAATACTCTACTGCCTTTTGTAATCATTTCTTTTTAAATGCACATATATTAATTTACAAAAAGCATCCTCATTTATAAACCACATAATTAATGTGCTCTTTTGTGTTTAATATTTTTTCATGTAGGATATCTAGAGCCAAATTCATAGTCATCACTTAAGTAAAACTCATCCTCACCTCATCTAATCCTCATCTCTTGCTCACTCAAGGAAGCCTTATCGTGACCTCAATTTTGGTATTCAGAAACATGAGTAAGCATCTTCCTAAGTTGAGAAAAAGATGAGGAGCCGTCTGGTTACCGACGCGCTATTACGTCAACGTTTGAATGACGTATGGATGACGTTTTGCCCGTTGAACCAATAGTATAGTAGATGTGAAATACGAAATATTTGATTTGAACTGCTATGAATTTTATTGCGCTGATTATCCCTTATTTTACCTAAGTATTTTCTTAGAGGGAAATGGTCACTTTCTATGTAACTTTGTGCGAGTCGTGTTCAATATTTAGAAGTTTTTAACGAGATGGCTTCGAAAAGAACGTTCTTTACTAGCGATGAGAAGGTTTTCTTAAAAATCTCATTAATAAACATCGGGGCATAATTGAATGCAAAAAAACAGATTGTATAAGCGTTGGGGAAAAGAAGCGAGCTTGGTACACTTTAACCAACGAATTTAATGCTGTATCAGAGCATTGTTACGTAAGTATGCTTGTATATGTTATATATATATATTCATTAATACGAGAACATCAAATAGCGAACTACCGACCAACTTCATGTTATCCCGACGAAATGTTGGGATAACATGAAAAATAGGAGGAAAAGGGAGTTAACGGAGGAAAAGAAGGAACGCATGGCAACAGGAGGTGGTTCCTATATACCACCTACGACAGACGACAATCAAATAGATGATCTATTAAATAATGTAGATATAGAGGTAACTGACACTATTGACAGTGATGCTATCGCGTTAGAAGATGGCATGTTGGAGGGTAATAATGAAGGTTGTGATGAGAGCATAACGGCTCATGAAGAAGGTAATGAGCTTGACAAGTAGTTTTACATTACGGTATACTTTCTTATTTTACAGAAATACATATTGTTATCGAGAAGGACACGAGACAGTGCTATAACAGGTAATAAAATACCTAGACATTTACAATATGCTAATACATATAAATATTTTACATGAACACCAGCTGCTGACAATATACCAACTCCAGGACTATTGGCAACTAGAAAACGAATATTGCCTTCCTATACTTCAAGAGGTACTGCGATAGAGAAGGAGCTTGAAGTAAGGTTGCGACGCAACAAAATGATGCAGCTGCACGAGCAGGAACTCCATGCCCTTCATGTTCAAGAGCAGAAATTAAAAATTGAGGAGCAGGAGCTGAAGGTTGCGGAGCAAAAGATTCGAAATACAATTGCTGAATACGAGCTGGAAATTGTAAAAGAAAAACTTAAAAATATAAAATAAATCAATATAAAAGCTAATTTATTCTCTTGCCTAAGTTAAAATCTATTGTGGTATGCCTAAATTAATTGTAACGTTATGATACTTTGTGAAAGAACAGAGACATTGGTGAGAAAATGTTTATTCAAATAAAATACAAATTCATGGCTTTTTTATATATTAAAATGTCTTTCAATAAAAGCTGCCCGGATTGCATTTCCGCTCATTGGCAACCCAGCAGCAGGTGGGTGGTCCACTACTCTATCTACAAATTCTGCGTCAAAAAATTGCTCTCCTTGTAGCACAGCTATATTATGTAGTATTGCAGTTGCAGCAATAATGCGTACGGCGTTCCTCAATTTATATTGCAAACAGGTTGTCAAACATCGAAATCTTGATTTCCATATGCCAAATGTTCTCTCAACAACATTCCTTGTTCGAATATGGGCATTATTATATAAGCGCTGTGCTTGTGTTGTTGGATTTAGAACAGGAGTGTACAGATAGTGTGTCTGTTGATATGCACTATCTCCAAGTAACAAACCTGTTAACAAACCTTGCTCAAATTTTAAGCGAACAGCACTACTATTAAAAATTCTGCTATCATGTGCAGAACCTGGCCAACGTATTACTATATCTAATATCTCACATCGTGGACCAGCTACTACTTGAACGTTTATAGACATCCAACCTTTTCGGTTTCTATACACCTCTGCATTTTCTCCACCCGGGTTCTTTATTTCTATGTGAGTCCCATCAACACATCCAATGACACCTGGGAATCCACTAATTTCAAAAAATAGGTTTCTGTTAGCATGGACATCATTGCGATCAGGAAATTTTATGTATCTCCTTAAATTCCTAGCGAGGTTTTCTGAAACTTCATTGATGATACGATATATAGTACTTTGACTGATACTACCAGTATCACCAATAACTCTCTACAATAATAACTTCTATTAATATTACAAGACAAACAAAAACATGTATATATATATGTACCTGAATTGAGCCGCTGGCATAGAAACGCAATGCCATGCATAATTTTGTAATTGGAGGTATGGGTAAACCACGCTGATTTATTGGCTGTTCATTTGGATATGCCAAATCTAATAAAAGATGTTGGATGGTTTGCCTTGAAAAACGGTACCGTTGTAACAGTTCAGTGTTACTATATTTTTCAAGAGGGTTTTCCATATCTCTCACAATATTTCTATAACGAAATCGCGTGTCACAACACAAAAATATTCATATCAACTGTTTTTTACCTTGGTATACGAATATATGGTTCATCTTCTACATATTCCACATATTCCCAGAAATCATCCATATTCCCCCTATACAATTTACAATATATATATATATATATATACAAAAATAAAAAATAGGTTCTGAGGAATAGGTAAGGTAGCTACTAGCAAGCCTTACCTTTTACTCACTTTTTACTCAATTATGAGTCGGATTTGAGGAACAGATGAGTTACTAACTGTTTATGAATTCCAAAATGTGAGAAATCGACGCTATGAGTATGAGGTGAGGATGAGGAAGCCTTAAGTCGCGTCTATGAATTTGGCTCCTAGTGTTAAAATCATGACTGTGGCACAGTTGAAGAACGCATTTTTTCCATTGTAAGTAGCAGCTATTAAAAAAATGTATATATTTCTTTAAATTAACGCTAATCGATATCATAAGCCTGGTGGTCGATTGATGGACATGACGAGACATTGCTTTAAACTGCTTGATTGCGTTGAAAGTATTATTATACGTGTCTGTTATGAATAATGTTCGATCATTAATAAAAATTTCAATCACATTTACAATATACGTCTGCCATCTTCAATAGCTCAAGTTCATATAGAATTTTTTACTGGCGCTTGACTGTCAGATTCGATTAACCTCTTCGCTTTGTAATGAATAGCTCTTGTATTATATAATTGTCAGGAGAAGCTACTGTTGATTAGTTACGTTGATTGTAGTCGGTATCTTAAGTGTGGTACTGAATATTAAAATGCTTGAAATAAAATAAAGTCATGTATACCTAAGTAAAGAAAAAAAAAAAAAAAACAAAGTGAGAGAACAGATTAAAAGGATCTCTAAGAAAAAGTGATGCAAGATTAGCTTTTAAGTAATTGACCTTCGGACAATTTAACAAATTTGCATCTAATTTAGATATAAACCTAAATGTTCATGACTGGAATTGAGGGTATATTTATGGTTGATAATCCTTTCTACCTGTTTCAGTAACCAACAAAATGATGTAATCAGAAAATTCAAACACCTACAATAAAACGATTAACTCTTTAATTTCATTAGTTTAAGAACAAGCAAATGAAAATAGAGCTGGCGAAAATGAAAGAAGTCTTTAAACCTTTCCAATAAACTTGTGGGCGGTACCTAACTTGTGAGGAAGTAATTTACAAGTTTAGTGCTATGTCAGGCCAGGAAGCTGTGCCGACACTGACCTTACGAAACGAAAATGACTAGGAATAAATCTCTGCGTGCATCAGTAAGCTTTGCCGACACGACTGTCAGAATAACTAGGAATAAAACTCTGCGTGCATCAGCAAGCTCTGCCGACACGGCTGTCAGAACGAGGAAGTTTGGTAGAATGCCTGCGTGGTATCAAAAGCTATGTCAACTTACCTCTATATTACAAAAAAAATTGTTATTTTAAATCTGTTGTAGATGCATTCTGTTTGTTCTTCGTGTTTCGTTTCTGTATGTTTTAATAATTGTAAAATGTTGTATTTTTCTCCTTGATACAATAACGATGCAACTTTTGTTGTTAATTTTAATTTTAAATATTATAACAAGATATCATTAAGGTAAGTTTCATACATTTTTATCTGTATCATTATTTTAATTCATTTAAATTTAAATAATTTTTTAGCACTTGAAAAAGGTAACAAAGTCTACCGAAACGTCGTTTTAACTCTATTTTAATGCAGCCATATCTTCCAAATAACATCTTTAAAATTTATACATATACGGCTAAGCAAATAAACAAACTTGATACTAAAAGCTATGCCGACGCCAACTGCCAGGTCTAGAATGGCTGGAAATCTACGCGTGTGTCAGAAAGTTTTTCCGACACGACTGCCAGAGCGAAGAAAGCTGGTAGAATGCCTGCGTTGTGTCAGAAGCTATGCCGACGCCAACTGCCAGACCGGGGATACCTGGAGAAAATCCTTCTCTTACTGTAACACGCGTGGTTTATATAAACACTACAGCGGCCCTCCACGCGGTCGCGATGGTGGAGTTGGGCGTGCGTGAACGGACATACCGTCTGCAAAGACGATACTCGCATCGTATACAAAAAAAAATGAAAAAACTTGATTAAACAAAACACACCACTAAACTATGAGAAAAACAATCAAAAGTAAAAGAATTACTGATTAATTAATGATACACTCAAAATTTACACTAAAATTGATTTTCCCACAGAACGGCACGTTACAATTGGACGATAGCTTCTATAGCAGAATTGGCCTCAGTTGGCGGAAACCCCGCCTCCACGCGCAGCACACGTCACGAGCTCGAATAGGTAGGTACCGTAATGCAGATACATATTACAATAAAAACTCAATTACGGATTTTATACGAATTGCGACTATATTTTCACATGCGAATTATAACGATTCTCCTAATTCCTTCAGGTGTGTCTCACTCCATTGAGCACGCCCTCTTGCTTTCACGCATCCGGCAGCTCGAAATACTTCTACCGTAGTGTCACACGCACCCCCTTCTTAAGAATCGGTATAATTTGTAATATTTTTAATTTATCTGGGAAAGCTGACTATGAAAACGTATTGTTAACAATACCAGATAAGGATTTGCTAACATACCTCGAAGTTTTTTTTTACTTTTCCTTCTTCCGGTGTAATATTTCACTGACATTTTTCATTTCTACTTTCAAAGAAGAAAATTTGAAAATAAATAAAATATTTATTTATCTTTTTATTATTATATAAATACAACAGAGAAGATAAAACATACAACCTATAAAAACAAACGTATCACGATGAATAAACGAGATCGGAACAATATTCCTTGCCTCGTTTCATCGCAGTATAAGCGACAGGTCCTAATAGGAACACGGTTTATTCGCAGTCGAGGTGTGTGGTCTGTCCTCACTTTTACGGCGCACCAGCTAGCAGCACGAACGTCCGTGTCTGTGCCTTCGAACCTCGAATATCGTCGTTATATCGCCACAGCGACACCGGAATACCACGGAGTTAAGTTACGGACGGAGGAATATTGCCACCGTTGCATTCTGCATGTGTATATTGCGCGCTGTATACCCAGTAAAAGCGTTCCGGGTCACGGATGCGTTAGTTATGCGCTCTGCGCCGGTCGGCTGAACCGGTGAATTTTGACACTCGGCAATAATCGACCTCTGCAGGAACTGAGCGTGGAATGCCCTAATTGCATAAACACCTGTTCGGTTTTCTTCATCCTTTTTTCGTTTCGTTCGCCACCGCATCCGTCAGGGGTAAAATTAATTGTGCGCGCACATATCGAATGGCAATTTATGATGGTCTTGGAATGTGTGTTGCGCGTCCAATAGCAGTGTAGCGCTTAATAATGTTTGTTGTTTATTTGGTGTTGGAGTTTGTGGTGAGAGAAACTGATTTTCTTAATTGAAGGGTATAAGGGCCGCGTCAACCTTAATGTCGTATGTTAAAATAATAAAAAGAAGCATAAAATCAGTAGCAGTAGCATCTGTGATGTGGCAAATTAAAAGATGCTCGACCACTAATAATGGTATACATATACCCTTATATGGACACTGCCATCCACAAATATAATGCAAATTACAATTCTGACTATTACTGCATAACAAAATAATTAAGTAAACTTATTTTGCAAGGGAAAAGTGCTTAGTGTCCAGTCATAAACAATAGAACTTTAAATACGCTAAAGCATGGATGCACAGACTTATTAAGACTAGGGGCCACTCGGGCAAATCATGAACTGATGGCGGGCCGCCAGAAGTATAGGTAATTAAAGACAATAAAGAATTGATAATAATGTATTAAAATTGAAAAAGAATTTATTAATTTGAAGCGTGGCACTGCATAGTGCTTACAAGCTTTTTTATATTTGGCTGAAATTTACTTGTAGCAACACGTAAAACTGCTTCCAAACTTTCATTTGCAAGGCGGTTTCGATTTTTTGTTTTATTATTATTTAGTATTGAAAAAGTTTGTTCACATATATAGGTAGAACCAAATAAGCTGGCACATTTCAGAGCGTTTATGCGCAACTCTTTGTACATATTTTTATCAATGCAGCGGTGAAAGTTCAGCAAGTCTCCTTCGTTGAATTTGTTGCGTAAACCTTGGTCGTTTTGAATGTCGATAATTTCTAACTGCATTGACTCTGGCGCATTTTCAACTGAAATCGTGAAAGGATTGCTGAATATGTCCAACAGAGGTTTCACTTTTTTAAACTCCGAAAATCTGTCTTGAAAAGATTGAATCAAAATATCTAGCTTTTCTACATAACTGAAATTAATCGCAGTTTTGTTGAATTTTTCAGCCATTTTCTTATAATTCGGAAAATGATTGTAATTTCCAGAATTCAATTGCGATCTGAAAAGTGTCAGCTTGCATTGAAAGGATGATACATGAGCGTAGAGCTGGGATATCAGTTGATTTTTGCCTTGAAGCCGTGTGTTCAAGACATTCAAATGATTTGTAATGTCAACTAAAAAAGCCAAATCACACAACCGATCAGGATTTTTAAGTTCCGGGACATCCCTTTGCTTTTCCGCCAGAAATATTCCAATTTCTTCTGTTAAATTTAGAAATCGTTCCAGTGTCAATCCACGACTTAGCCACCTTACTTCTGTATAATACAGTAAATCTCCATATTCGCTTTCGATGTCATCAAGGAATTGTTTGAATTGCCTGTGATTGAGTCCTCGTGATTTTATGAAATTTACAGTCGAAACTACCACTTTCATGACATTTTGAAATTCAATTTTTTTAGAACAGAGGGCTTCTTGGTGTATAATGCAGTGAAACTGCATGAGATCTTCAGCGTTTATGTTTTTTTCTTGCAGATGCTTTTTCAGCAAAGTAACTAGCCCGGAATTGACACCAATCATCGAAGGAGCACCGTCAGTCGCAACTCCCGATAATTTTGATAAGTCCAAATCAGTTTTTGAACACTCATCCAAAAGTACATTGAGTATATCAACTCCTTTGGTTTGACCTTTCAATGAACACATTCCTAATAACTCTTCTAAGACTTCAAAATCTTGAGTAACACCTCGTATGAATATGAGAAGTTGAGCTGTGGAACTAATATCAGTGGATTCGTCGAGGGCTAATGAAAAAAATTCAATGATCTTAGTTTTTTCAGTTAATTGTTCCGCAATATTACCTGACAAAGACATAATTCGTCTTTGGATAGTCATACGATTCAGTTGAATTTTCTCAACCTTTTTTGCTGCTTCTGGACACATTTTCTTAGCGGCAATTACTATGAATTCTTTTACAAAATCCCCATCATTGAAGGGGCGACTTCGCTTTGCTATCATTCGAGAAATTTCATAACTAACTTCTGTAGCTGTTTCTGAATCTTGAATGGGTTTAGTAAACATAGCTTGCTGACCAATAAGCTCCCGTTTCTTGATTTCTCTACTATTTTGAACTTTATATAAAGGCGGCAAGCGATGTTACTTGATTTAGTATTTTTGGGCGCTTGAGGCGGCGCGGCCGCGGCGTCGTTTCATTCATGAACTGCCGCGGTATTTGAATGATTTTCATAAGTTTTATGGACGTCGCTCACAATATCAAAAGAAACAAAGTACTTTAATATTTATTATTTTGTAAATTACTTTTCGAACATATTTTTTTTGGTTTTATTCTGGAATAGAATTCAATATTTTTCGAATGTACGAGAGTTATCCAATCTGAAGTTGTCCCTACTTCCAAACACCCTTTCTATAAGCTCCAAATCAAATATCTTAAAACACCCGATTCGCCCACGTCACAAATTGATTCGCTGTAAAATATATAATCGCAATCAGCTTAATGTAAACCAATTTCATTAAACGCGGAACCGTAACTCAACCCTTTGGAGGCTCTCGAGCGGGACAAATCCCAATCACAATTACGTCAGAGCGGGCGTACGATGAAAGAGTTCCACGTTATCGCTGCGTCAGTTGAACGCGCCCATTTCCTACGCTTACACTAACCAGGTGCGTTCAATCAGAAGCGATGATTAACGCTTCTCCAGCGCTGGCAGCCGATTGAACGCGCAGCAACAGCGCTGATCGCCGTTGAACGCACCTCTAATCGTTGATTAGATTTTCGTCGCGGATACAACGGAGGCGTCTCAGAGCGGTTCTCTAGAGAGACGCTGGAACGCTGAACGTTGACGGGGAGTAAAGTTTAATTTCTGGGGCGATTAAGCTGACGGGCTGTCAAGTGCTGGTGACTGTAAGTTGACGCGTAACGGCGCAGTTCCCCGTTGAAATTAAGGGATCCTCGCGCAAAGGAGCGGTCCCATTCTGGGTTGCTAATAAATTAAAGGGGGTTTTAAATTCGAAAGTTGGAAATTCGGGTGGAGGGAAAGACGGTTGACTGACACGGGTTGACGTGAAAAAAGTATTTCGGCGCAATTTAGTAAATATTTCGTGAATTATTGAGTAATTTCGAGTGCCGACGCGAGATAATTGACATCGAAAAGGAGCAGCGGGGGAAGTTTATAGGGTGGTATAGCAGATTTAGTGCAAATTTAGGCGTTTCTTTGTTCCGTTTGATCGTCACTAGATGAGATACACTTATACAGTTAAGTGAGCTAGAGTGTATTGGCAAATTTGTAAAAGCAATTACACATTACTAAATAATAAGCGCACAACACAAACATAAAACATAATCTAAGAAAAAAAATCATCAATAATAAATGTACGAGTGCAGCGTTCAAATGTTGAGTTGGTTTTATAGAGGTTTTCAGCGATCTTGTAAATTGAAATTAAACATATGAGATATATTTTGGGGTGCTCGAATCATTAGAAGCACTCTATCGTTTTATATTTGGGGTTGATGAAGACGGGGAATTTTCCTGCATTATCTATGTCTATACAATTCTTGCAAATCTAGATATGAATACAGTTAAACTTTTGCTAAATATTCTTAATGGCATTAATTGTAGGCGTGAATATGATGTCTTTATTGTGTGTTCGCGGTCTTTTGGTGGTATGCTAATGACTGTTTGGAATGGTTGGTGCCAGAGGTTAACAAAAGTGATTCTTCATCATCATCCATTAATATCAGTGCATCTCCAATATAACCCCTTAACAGATGTTACAATCATTAGGTGTGTTCATCTGCTATACGGAACATATTGGGTTTTAGAGACATGGAAGATAGTACATGAACTTGTATTAAGCAAGAACCGAACGTAAAAGATTACGTTTGATCTGAAGGAGGTGTAAGTTCGCGCAACTATGATTCTCAAATGCAAAAAGCAGAAATTGTAAACACTAAATTTGTTATTGTTGTATTTCTTTGCAGCATTGACCTACATATTTCAAACAAAACAATACTTTTATTTTTGTATTTTTCGTGATTTCTTATTTGCTGTGAAAGTTTTTATTTAACACGTACCTAATATGTTTTGTTTGCTTTTTTGATTCTGATGTTTATTTCTACATCTTGATTTATGTTATCTTCAACTGAAATTCCTACGTATTGAATTTCATGTATTTACTCCAAATCTTTATTTTCTAATAATGTATTTACAGTGTGTTAATCTTCGGTTATTACCATTACTTTTGTTTTTCTTTAATCATCGTCATTCTATGTTGTTTTAACGTGTTATTCCAAATTTTCATGTTTTTTCTGAAGGTTTTCCTCGTATATAACTACCAGGTCGTCATATCTCCAATATCTGCACTCACTCTAAATCTTTATATCTTACGGTAATTTTTTTGGCTTCCTGTGAGCACAGGAGAGTTCTGTTTATACACTGTCGGCATTCTGCAAGCGATCAAATGCCGTCAAGTCGGATGATAAAAAGCATTTTCCTATGATTATGGACGGCAAGAAGAGATCCTATGATTCCACAGGCATTCCATTCGGCAAGACATGATTTAGCGCCATTAGACTTTTTTTTATTATTACTTAAAAAGTGATAAAATCGACTTGATAACTTGAACAATGAGGTTGATATAAGATTAGACTAGTATTACCTGAAAATCTTTAGAAGGTAAGAAATGATTTTATAATTACCTTGAGTTTTGTCAGATGGTACAGGGTCGTATCTTTAAACATCTACCTAGTATAATAAGAATAGTTATTTCTGTGATTAATATTATCGTTAGAGTTTTTTATGGTTGATCAATTGAGTTACCTTTAATTTCAATATCTAAACTTTAAGGCACACATTGTGCTTCACACATTGTACACAGCATTATTCAGCATTTCTGGTTGAATTGCAGTAATTTGAACCCTAATAGAATCCTTTAATTCTTCCAGCATTGCTGATCGTGTTCTAAACACCAAACTTTTTATATAACCCCTCAGCCAATAATCAGCTGGGTTAAGATCTTCGAGGCCATGAATTTACAAAATGGCTGCTTATAGAACGATCTTGAAAAGCAACAGTTAACAATTCTTTAACTGGTCGATAAATGTGCGGGGATGTTCCAACCTGCATAAAAATGACGTTTTCCTTCATACTCATTTTGTATCCGTAGAATGGTACGATGTCGTACATTTGCAGTATAGTTCACCAATAACAGTTACAGATACCTTCTTGCCAACGGATTAGTGTTGGCTATGTTTTGATTTTCCTGAAGAATTTATGCAACTAATTCGTCTTCCTGATCTTGGTAGACCAGTTACAGACCCAAATTCAATTCAAATTTGCTAATCAAACTACGGTACGCTTTCATACCACAGGATCCTAATCTTCAACTCATTTTTTACGAAATCTTCGAAATCCAGCAATATGATTTCTATCACATAAGTAATAACATTCAACTAAACCAAATCGTGTTTGTAGATCCATGCTCTGAAAGTTTAAATCGCTTCAATGGATGTCTCAGGGAGTTTTATTTTAAATCGCGATGATTTATGTGACATTTGTATCAGCACTTGACACGACAATTCTTTTGTTTTCCATACATACAGTAAAATCCCAACCCGAAAGCAACTAGATTCCATTTACTTTTTGCTACTAGCTTGATTTCTTAAAATTATAGAAGACTTTAAAGTGTATCCTTTACTTTATGATGACCCCATATTAATATCGATAAGAAAAAAGAATTATGGCTGTCATTAAAAGAAAAAAAAACATATTGACGCCATCATAACTTCAAACAAATGAAGTAACAAAACGAAATTAAGGTAAGTATAACGCCAAGTATATTAGTCGCGTTTAAAATGGCATAACGTATTTTAAATAAGGGTTTCAAATTCGTTCGTACGTTGAAAAATCACACCCGTCAGATGTAATTTTAACTCGAGAAATCTGCACAAGTATTTCTTTGAAAATCATTCATCCAAATCCTCGATCTATAACAACACAAATTCAAAGGGATACTTACCGGTATTAGGAAACCGTCGCTGCTTGCGTTAACTGCCAAAATAAATCACAAGAAGGAGAACGACTGACGGAAAAATCGCCTACATAAATCAAAAAATGAGAAGCGAACCGTTCCACCGGCCTACCACCAGCGAAAGCTATTTTTTCAAAGTCAACTACGAACTGTTACCTAATCGAAAACGCCAAGGAACCAGCGACAATTCTAATTAATACGCTTCCTAAGACCCGAGTGCCTATACCTTGGTGGTAGATATCTACATGCTTCTAATTACAAAAAGTAGATATGTAGATACAAACACTACTTGGATCTGTATAAAATAAACAAGTAAAGAGCAACGGTTGACTTGGGCTGTATTGCCGTATATACTCACACACAAAAGCAGTGCGGGCAACGTAAAATATTAGCTCGAGAAATCGGAATGACATTTACATAGCGGACCATTATTTAGCGACTTTATTATCAGATAAATATTCTCGATGCTTATGCAAATGCCCGCGGGATACTTCAAGCGATATTTATATCGTAAATCCGTAACAAGTGGTTACGTACACTGTTAAGTCTGTTAATGTATGCGTGTTCCTGTATAACGCCTGTTATGAATAGTATGTAAACACGGACGTTAAAATGCTCGAGAATATTAAAAAAAGTGATTATATCTGGAAAAATTTCGTATTATTATCGAAATTGCTTCATATTGTTTCCTTCAAAATATATTAAAAATTTTTAATTTAAGGGGCCTTAAGTTTACGACTTACACTAACAATAAGCCGCATTAGTCTCGGTCTATACCGGCAGTTTAGCACGTCTGCGGTGTTAT
Organism: Cetonia aurata; assembly: GCA_949128085.1. Lineage (NCBI taxonomy): Eukaryota > Metazoa > Arthropoda > Insecta > Coleoptera > Scarabaeidae > Cetonia > Cetonia aurata. The sequence continues at coordinate 61,750,123 of OX421884.1, read as the reverse complement.
TTTCAATTAAACCCGGTAAGTATGCAGAATTGGCGATTTTTTTTTTGCGTTGTTGTCGCAAATCGCAATTTCAGATAGCAGTTTATGGCTAAAACGCCCATCAAGAAGGTAAGGCATATGTAATAAACGAGTTAATGCTGCCGGTATTAAATATTTTTAAGAGGCACGAGGAATTTCATTAGGGAAATCAATGGAGCGAAAATTTTCCACCAACATTGGCGCGCCATAAAAAAAAATAACGATTAAATAAAAAAGAGAGCTTAGGAGGCGTGGAATATCGGAAATTAATTTTGTAAACTAGATTTTTCATTTATTTATTGAATTCAGCTCCTTAAATCCTGGGAAATATACAGGGTGACACACGGGAGTCGGACGGTTTTTAAATAAATGATACTTAGTTAATTTTAATCATGACCACATCTTCACACTCAAACAAATTGGAGAAAAATCGCTACACAGGAATATCGAGACATATCAGGCATTCGTGGATCTGGAAAAAGCGTTTGACCGAATTCCGAGAACTAAAGTGCGAGAAATCCTGGAGAAGAGGAACGTGGACAATAAACTGATAGCCTCAATAATGAATATACACGAAGAAAACAGAAATTATGTAACAACGGGAAACAGCCAATCACAAGAGTTCTTAGTTAACAGCGATCTAAGGCAAGGAAGGGTAATAAACCCAATTCTCTTCAATTTGGTATTGGACGATACGATGAAGGAAACTAGGGAAAAAACATTGAAGTTATACCATAGGACACCGACATATGAAACCAGTATACTTGAGTGAATGTGCATTCGCTGATGATCTTATGATATTCGGTAGAACGGAAAAAGATCTGCAGGCAAACATAGAAATATGGAATACATCACTGAAGTCCAGTAATATGAAAATCAATGCTAACAAAATCAAAATAATGGTAACAGGTAAAGGCAAATATCACACTGAACGGAACAAAAAAAGTTGAGACTGTCAAGTACTTAGGGGTAAATATAAATAGCAAAAGGTATCAGGACGCTAAGATAAATGCAAGATTGGAGAACGCATCCAAACTATACCACAGCCTGCGAAGATCATTTATAGGAAAAAGGGAGATTGCAGAGAGAACAATAATAGCAATATACAAAACTGTGTTCGTGCCAACACTCACTTTTGGGTGCGAAACTTGGGTTCTAACACCTAGTATGAAGAGTAAGATCCAAGCAATGGAAATGAAATATCTCCGCAAGGCAGCTGGCGTCACCAGAATGGGCAAAATACGGAATACGGATATACGAAAACGTCTGAATGTGTAACCCATATTGAAAACAATTAAAGACCGACAGCTTAAATGGTTTGGCCACCTAACCAGATTAGGAAATGAAAGACTCGTAAAACAAGCATGGGAAGCAAGAAGACACGAGAAGAGATTTAGAGGAAGACCGAGGAAAACGTGGGACGCCAATGTGAAACAAATACTAGACGAAAGGGGGCTGACTCTAACACAAGCCAGGGCCATGGCTAGAAAGAAGGAGAAGTGGAGAAGATTTATTTATGGAAGTGGAAAATAAATGAAACAACTGCACACCCTACACCTTCGGGTATATAGGGATAGATTATATATATATATAGTTAATTTTAAAATGAATGTTCGTTTATTAACATCAAATCAAAGTGCATTACTTGCCATTTTAGTATAGGTGATAATTATTTGTGAAAAATAATATCGTCCATCATTCAGAATGCATGGCTCAAGTCTCTTCACACGGACTAATATCTCTGCTGGGATAGCTGCATAATTTCGTGATTTGCGGTTGTAGACACGATACTCTTGAGGTACTGCCAAAGGAAAAAGTCACATACCGACAAGTCGGGGGATCTAGATTGCCAAGAAACAAACGTGAGATAATCTGTCCATGAGACACGCGTCGAAGAACTGCCATTGAATTGTTCACGGTGTGAGCTGTACCACCATCCTGCTGGAACCAAACATTTTGTAAACGTATTCTTCGTCTCCTCAGTTCTGGTTCCAAGAACGTTTCAAGCATACGATGTATCGAGCCGACGTAGCAGTGAATGTGGCCTCATTTTCTTCGAAAAAAATAAGGTCCAATAATGCCGAGAGAGTCAACAGCACCCCAGACTGTTACTTTTTCAGAGTATGGATGATGTTGGTGAATAAAGTGTGGATTCTCTTAAGCCCAGTAATGCAGGTTGTGCTTATTCACAGTACTGTTTAAATGAAAATGAGCTTCATCGCTCATCAATAACTGCACATTTTCAACCAACATTAAAATGTAATCGAAATAATCGCTGCACAGCTGTCACAGACTCAAGTTGTTGTTGCAAGTTCCACTGCTCCGTGATCACTGAAATGGCGTCTTATGTAGAGAAGAAATATCCTCACTATGTTCTTCTCTTGCAACCCCGCTTTCAGTACTACGCAGTTCAAAACCATCCGTCTCCCGTGTGTGACTGAGTTTATATTTGAGAGGATATTGCCAGTTTTTAGTAACATCACAATTCAATGATTTCACAGTTTTTCCCATATTTTTTTAAAATCTGTTGAAAAAATGTAGATTCTCGTTCGTGGGATGTATTTATAATGACGTCCTTTGATCGTGTACCATATTTCACCAAATTATCTGCTATAATTCGTGAGATATTGCTACTTTTTAGTAACATAACCATTCAATGATTTCACAGTTTTTCCCTTATTTTTTAAAACCTGTTAGGAAAACTGTAGATCTTCGTTAGTGGGATATATTTGTAACATCCTTCTTGAACACATCCCCGTCTGACAATCCTAACATAATTCAATTTTTGGACCTAGTTTCAATGAATAAACTTTTCGAATATAACCTCCTGCAATTTATCATAAGTATCCAGAATAATTAATTATATCTACATACATAACCAAATACTACAACTATAACTTATAATAGACTTATCATCAAACACCGTCAACAAAATTCACAAACTAAGAACGACGTTCAAAATCTTTTTTCTATAACTGGAGAATCATAAAGAGAAATAGATACAAACGCATATGTGATACATGTCGCTTTTATGCTAATACATCGAAAACCAGGAGGCTGAGAGAAGTCAAAATATCTTTCTCCCCCGTTGTCAAGGGAGTTCGCTTTGATATTTATTAGATATACCTACCTACCACGTTACAAGAAAACGGTTTCCACTAAATTACCTGTAATAAATAACTTTTTATAAGGGCTCTTTTTCCCTTAATGTGTCTGTGAAGTGGATTTGGAATTGAATCTTCTGTGTCCTGCGGTGGTGCAACGTCAATTTTTATTAGAGGTTTCTATGATGTATGAGCAACGATAGTAAAAAAATTGAAGATGATGTACATAATGAGAAAAGTTTTTATTTTTTAGTTGATAAAATTTTAAATCAAATAAAGTAGACGTCAGATGGATCACGCTGCGTGTTGGGAACAGCCCTATTATAACGTCATTACAAGCATAACTGACGCAGGGTTATTAAAGTAATATATGTTTTTTAAATTCCTATATCATTCTAAGATCGAAATAAGTAATATAGATGTTATCTTGAGTAGCGTAGTATCAAAAATTATTATTGTAAAAATAAGAGAATATCATTTCAATCATTAAATGTAAGTTGTATACTTTGCTGTGTTTTTCAATCTGTTTTTTTTTTTTTTTTTAGTAAAAATGTAATATTTCATTTCACAGTAAAGCTAATTTATAGTCCGTTGGAGGTGTTACTCATAACTAAAATTTATTATTTAATTACATACCACTTTACACCAGCTAAAAATAATGCGCTTAAGTCGAGCGACTAATTTCTCATTCTGCACTCACGTATAGTTATGGAATTCGCGCGTTCATGCTTACTCACAGTAACATTACCAGACTTTCCGCGCGACTTCCTGTTCGCAGTCATACAAACATCTACCTATGTATATCATCCAGACAAAGTTAAAGAATTGATGGGCAGGGGCGCGGATTGCCCGGTTTTCGTAATTAATACCCTGCGAGTCGACTCTCTAGCTTGAGCGACCTAGGTAAGTAATAGCCACAGACAAAAGTCATGAAGTCGTTAACGCTTAAAAGATTTCCTAACTCTCACGATTTTAACATTAAAGGCAAACACGAATCGGTATTGCGAACGTTAATTAGTTTAAATAATGGCACGATTCTGCGAATCGCAGGACTGTGCTCAGAATAAGAGAAAGGGAATCGGAATTGAATGCCATGCATTGCTATTTGTGTACAATACTAATGGAGTTTTAATAATATTATGTCGTTTTTGTTCTTTAAAAACGATTTTCTAGAAGCGGGTCATTACAGCGAAAGAAGTGAATGAACTATGCAAAAGAAAAATGGCGGAGGTGCTAGTTGATATTTGGGGAATTACTATAGATAGTATTGACTAACACTGATGAAAATAAAGTTTCTGACGTTCCAAAATGAAAAGAAGATATAAAAGAAATACTTGATATTATAGCATATTCAAACATTTCACTAGACACTAGACTATTGCTAAAGTTGCTGTTAGATTGTCAATCATATTAAAAATATTGATGCAGCAAAAGGAAAGTCCAGAAAGAGTATCTTAACATTGAAGTAATAAAAAAAACATTATAAATTAGTATCTAAACAGATGGATGTTGGTTGTGCAAGAAATCCTGAATTTAATAATACTCTTCCTCGACTAGCATGCGCTTAACCCTGGACATATACAACACAAGAGAATACGTATAGTGAAGGAAGGGTAGGTATATTTTGTTGGCGAAAATGTGTTTGCAGCTTTGTCTGCTTTCAAAGTCATACATCTTATTGCTCTTTTTTGTAGCATGAAAATTCATTGTGATCCAGCTGTCATTCTTCACGAGATCAATCCATACCAAAGATGTGATTGGAAGTTGGCAAAATATGCCGTCCTTGGTGCTCTTTTTACCGACTATGTGCTTCAGCTTTCTGATATCAAAAAGAACAGATGTTAATTGATTAATGAACTCATTTATGTAGTCCTGTCATGTTAAAAGAGAGTCTACAGTGACACACAAAAATTTTGCCAACCCTGGTTCTTAGTAGAAAATTGTAAGTTATGTGTTTTATTTAGATTTATTTTTAATTCGTTAGCGGCAAACCAGTTTTCGCCATTATAAATTGCCTAGAGTTTATACATACAGGCCAGGGCCTTCACTAACATTAGACTGGGGGTCATGGACATAGGTGATAAATAATAGAGGATCCAATATTGACCCTTGTGGGACCTCGTGAGTAATACTCATAAGCTCAGATGAACTGCTGTTCCATTCCGTTGTCCATTGTTTTCTAGGAGTGAGGTGTGATTTTAATAACTTAAGGGGTTGTCCTCTCACGCCATAATACTCCAGGTTATGGATTAGTATTTCATGACTAACCGAGTCAAACGCCTTCGATAAGTCCAGTAAATAAAAGTTCTACATGCTCACCCTCATCGAACACCTTATATATGGAATTTAATACTTGGAGTATACCACCAGCAGTAGAGTACCCCTTTCTCTGCCATGTTGTTCAGGCGTGAAGAATCCATTGTGCTCGAAATAACTCATCAGCCTCTGCATAATGATTCGCTCAAATACTTTTGATATTGCCGGTAGAATCCTTATTGGTCTATAATTCGAGCAGTCTTTCTTTTCATTACATTTTTCCTGTATGGAAAAAACTTTTCCAATTTTGAGCAAACTAGGAAACACTCCTTGTTCAAAACACTTATTGATGACTGTCTTTGTTTCAATAAGTTTTGTCGAGATGTTATATACATCGGTGGTACACTTGCCCTTCAAATATTTTAAAGTGTGCTCAATTTCATTGGGAGTGGTTGGCTTCAGATAAAATGATTGTGTATTATTTATTTCATGGTTTTATAGTAAGATTTTAGACAACTCATTCTCTTAAATACCTTCGGCAATCTCTCGACCAACTGTACAAAAGTATTTATTTAAGGTACAAACCGAAATAGCAAATTATCAGTTCTAGGTGCTTTAATTTCTAGGTTTATGACGTTCCAGACAGCCTTTGTTTTGTTGCTAGAATGTTATACAGTCAACCCTCCTATAACGCGGTGAGTGCGTACCGCGTTATATGGAAACCGCGATATAAGAAATTCGGATTTAACCGTATAAACCAGGCTAATTCGTATCGTGTTCTATGGAAACCGTCTACCGCGTTGTATGGAAACCGCGCTATAAGAAACTCGGAATTAGTACAAATCACATCATTCGTACCGCGTTATATGGAGACCAATAAATACAGAAGACAAGATAAATTATAAATTATTTTTATGGAATTGAAGAGTTCATATAAGGATTAATAAAAAAATGAAACAAGTACTAAACTAAAAGACTGTTTTTCAACAAAAACAAGAAAGACTTTTGTAAAATTATTTATTTTTCAACACTCATTCTCCCTGTCACATATGAGTCGCCTAACTCGTCTTCTTTTAATGGGCAAAATGTCTTCCTCACTTGGTTCTTCTTCACATTGGTTTTCGATTGTAGCTTTTTTTTTTAACTCCACTAAAACCTCTTTATAGGGAGCTAAGCAATTTCTTAACTCTCTTCTAAACTTTGCGCTGCGCACCGTTGAACGATCAGTTTGAATGAAATGAAGTTCTAATTCTTTAGCCAAATTTAGCCCTTTTTCACATCTTGTAAATCGAGATTTGGCACCCATTCGTTTTCCTTATTTTCGTTTACTAATGCATATGAGGTGGGTGCATCAATTAATTCCATCAGTTCTTCCTCATCTAAAGTTTCTTCCCCGAGTACTAGTTCTCTTACATCCTGATGGTTCACTGCAAATTCTTCATCGCTTAAACGAGAAGCAATGTTTACTATTTCTGTAACTGGGAGTAAAATTGTAGAATCATCTTGTATTGCTTGAACCATTTGAGGTAAAAGAGGTTTTCAACACGCATTAAGCGTTGATGGTTTAATATCCGCGCAAGCCGATGACACGGTTCTAATACAATCTAAAATAGAAAATTCCATCCACACTTGAGTAAGAGTTTTATTTTCACTATTTTCTAATCTGTCGAAAATGGTTTGGAAAAGTTGGCGTGTGTAGTACATTTTTAAAGTTTGAATGACTCCTTGGTCCAAAGGTTGTATTAATGACGTGCAGTTAGGAGGAAGGAAGACAATTTTCACATTTGGATGATCCAGTTCTATGTTGTGGCAACCACCATTATCAAGAACCAATAAAACTTTGAAATACAAATTTTTTTCCATCGTATAGGTTTCCACTGCCGGGATAAACAATTATAAAACCAATCCTTAAATAAATCTTGAGTCATGCAAGCTTTCTTATTAGATCGTCAGAATACAGGCAATTAGGTCTTATTAATGTTTTTCATTACACGGGGAGTTGAAGAACGATTTATTATCATTGGTTTTATCATCAGGCTCCCTGATAGATTGCTGCACACATAAAGGGTGATACGTTCTTTTGAAAGTTTAAGATGGTAGCTTTTTCCAATATAATTCTGTTGAACCTAAACCGCGCTGTAAGAGTACCGCGTTATGGGAGGGCTGTCGCAATTTCAGCTCCGCGTTCTATGAACACCGCGTTCTGAGAGTACCACGTTATAGGAGGGTTGACTGTATATGTTTTTTGTTGTTCTTCTTTTCTGTATTCTGTAACTGCTCATATGATGGTAAGTGAAAATGTGAATTATGTTAATACGAGTTTTTGCAGGACCACTACCACTCAAGGTGAATCGCCAATAAAGACAAAAACTATCTATGAAGTGGGCATGAGTAAATCCGTTTTTTTGTTTCGATTAATTAATAATAACTGCTTTAGTAATTTTAAAACAGGTAAATCGGTCGCACGCCTTGTCAGGCGACGATATCTCCTTTAATTATATTTAGTTTAGTTTGCACACGTACATTTTTGTGAGGTGCATCGTGTGAATAATAAATTACGTTGCTCATAATATAGCTGTTTCCTTTTAGTTCATTATAAAGTTAAAAAGTGCATAATTAAAGATTTACACATAAAGATATCGTCTTAATTTTTCACAAAACTTAAATAAGACTAATTTACATCCCCAACTACACGTGTTGCGTACGTTCTTGTTAATTAAACAATTAATTTTTACTTATCATATATTATTTATAACGACTTCGAAAACAAATTTAAATATATCTTTTTAATAACTAAACTCATAAGCTGAGAGCAGGTGTTACAAGAAAACAGAAGTTGGGTTATTATAATTTCGGTATATCTACGTATGTTCAAAGTAACATCGGTCACTCTATCCTGAAATAAATGACGCTCATATATATGTTACGTATGTATAAAAAACCAATAATATAATATTTTTTATTTTACCAACCGCGATCACGATTTATCAAAAAATACATAAACATTCGCAAATGGCCTAAAAGCAAAATTCATTTAATTTTTTTTAATTACCGAATGTCAAGTTGATTGCTATATGCGGCCAAAAAACAAATAATCCTTCCTCGGTTTTGCCAATGTTTTTTTTTTTTTAGTTTCGGTGTGCGCCGTTGCGTTTTTAAATATAAATAAAATGTAATGGAAACGGGAAATATTTTTTTTTGCCATTTTAGTAATTCGCATTTAAAAGAGAATCTAGGTGTCGCTGACGCTTCACCGGTAAATACCCCATGTTCCACACGCCAGAGCAAATAAATACATCCATACAAGGGATAAAGTAACTTAGGCAGTCACTTTACGACCTAGCGAATGTGTGGTCTAAAATGGTGAGCAGATGTGGAAATGTTACGCCAATTAACGGGGAAGATCGATCTGGGAGTAAATTGGCTCATTTATATTATTAATAGGGTGATTAAAAGATCTGGTCCCACTGTTTTTGCGTGAAGTAATTAAGAAAACGGTTTCGAGTGTTGTGAAATGGTGTTTCGAAAAATGTTTCTGACGTTTATAAACTCTATAATTTGTAGTTATCTTTTAAGCGGTACAAAGAATTTTTAATTAGGTATTTTACTAAAGCATATTTATACAGTGCGTGAACTAATACAGTTCCAATAGCAAACACTTTTTTAATAACCATTTTAGGAAAAAGAATCATTGTGTATAATGCTTCTTGCTTGATCTAAAGTTCCAGAAACTTTGTTTTATCACAAATTCTCTAAGAACAGCTGAAATGATCATTAATCATAATGGATGAAATTATGATCTTTATTTGTTGTACACATACAAACAATGAAATAAGAATAATCAATAGCAATAAAAAATCATCTTAAAATACTAACAAATTATTCAACATATTGATTGGCCTCCGTTTTCCACACACTTTTCTGCTCTATTACGAAATTCTTTGTAAACGTTACTTAAGATATCACCATTCACTTCATGAACAGCTTCTCGAATTCGCTGTTTTAATAAATGCAGATCTTTCGGTACTTTTTATTTATAAACTTGCTATTCTTAATAACCCCAAAGGAAACAATCCTTTGGGGTTAAATCAGGCAATTTTGCATGAAAAGGTATTGATCCATATCGCTCAATCCATCTATTTGGGAGATATCTATTTAGCAATCGCCGAACGTTCACAGTTATATGTGATGTGCATTCATCCTGCTGAAAATAAATTCCATTTATCTCGTCTTTGCGCAGCGATGGTAGTTTGAAATCGTTTCATAGTAATTGTGTTGGTTTAACTTTCCATCAAAGAAGTAAGGTCTTAAAATCCTGTTACATGACATCCCACATCAAACATTAGTTTTTTCTGTATCGGTGATTGCTAGTGTTCACTTTAAAATTTCGATTTCTTGATGCCTAAAATCTACTATTTTGAGAAGATAGGTACGATGCCGTGGTTACTGACTGCTTCATCGCTGAACATTAAATTTTGACAGAATAGCCGATAGTTCATCACATTTTCACCTACACAGTAAAAAAAGATTACAGTAACATTCCTGGTAATTGAACGCCAGGAGTACTATTGTAATTTTTGCAGATGAGAGAGAAAATTTCAGTTTAACTGTAAATTTACAGTTTACAGTACAGTATTATCGCTGTAAATTTAATGTCCATTTCCTGTATATTTAAAAGTTGAAATTTACATTAAGATTTTAGACTTTTACATTTATTGTTTGATTATTTACTGAGAAACTATAGAGCTGCAGTAATTTTCTTGTAAAATACTTCATTACAGTAATAATCCTGTAAAATAAAACAGGATTATTATTTGTCTTTTAAGCAGAGGCATACGCTATATCGCATTGTGCAACAGAAAATTGATCATAGGCTTCATTTATAGGCCCAGAACCTGTTTCCAAAAAATTCAGTGCAAGAGCAGGTAAGGAGTCGGGTCCAAGAGATACATAAGCACTACTGGAAAAACATGGAAAGACAAACCCATGGAAAGACCTTTCTCAAAGAACCATCAAAGAAGAAGAGTGACGAACTACTAAAGCTTACAATTAGTAGGGATCATCGTGGCATAGTAACAGGTTTCCTAACAGGACGTTGTACAGTGGAAGTACACCTACAGAACATGGGGATCAACACCGCAGACACCCAATACAGACATTGTAATAGAATGACAGAGACCGCATACTACATTGTACTAGGTGGGGTGACAAGTAACTTCCTTGGCCGCCAGAATGCGCTGCTACTGCAAAAAAAAGGTTATGGTGCCTTGACATTGTGGCCAGACATGCCAAATTTCAGTGCGATACTGTATTTAGTTTTGTTTTGACAGCTGATTGTTGTTGACGTGTTTGGCATCATGTTGAGTATGGACAAAAACGATTTTCGTTCTCTCATAAAACATTATTTTTTGAGAGGCAAAACGGCGAAGGAAACAAAAGTTGGATAAATATTATGGGGCTAATGCTCCGTCAGATTACACCGTCAAATATTGGCTTCGAGAGTTTCGTGGTGGCCGCAACTCCACTACCGATCAAGTCCGCAGCGGCAGGCCCTCCGATGCGGTTACAGGGGACAATGTCAAAAAAAATACATGAAATGGTATTGGCTGACCGGAAAGTGAAGGTGCGCGAGCTAGCAGATACCACAAAGATTAGTACTGAGCGCACACGCCATATTTTGGGCAATATTCTGCATATGAAAAAGTTATCCTGCCGTTGGGTGCCGCGCATGCTCACTCCTGACCAAAAACACGAACGCGAGAGCACTTCGAAAGAGTGTTTGGACTTGCTGATGCGGAATCGGGCGGACTTTTGGCGTCGATTGGTAACTGTTGATGAAACCTAGATCCACTATTACTATTATTAGAATGAGTGCCTGGCAATGGACTGAAGCCGGCACGAGTGCTCCGAAGCGGCCGAGGGAGGCTCAATGGGTCGGAAAGGTTATGGCGTCGGTTTTCTGGGATTGTCATGGCATACTCTTCGTGGACTACCTCGAAAAAGGAAAAACCATCAACAGCGAGTATTACTGTGCATTATTGGAGCGATTGAAGGCCGAAAAAAAATGTGTTTTTGCAAGACAATGCACCGGCGCTCAAGAGCATCGCAACCACGGCTAAAATCAATTACTTACTGCTCCAATTGCTGTCGCATCCACCGTATTCGCCCGATTTGGCTCCCTCGGACTATTATCTCTTCCCAAACCTCAAAAGATGGCTCATCAATAAAAAATGCAGCTCACGCGAGGAAATCACCGACGCCACGGAGTATTTTGCAGACCTTCCGGAAAAGTACTTTTAGGACGGGATCAAGAAGTTGGAAAATCGCTGGAATACGTATATCGAGCTAAAAGGGGACTATATTGAATAAAATAAAAAAACATTAAAAAAAAAAATGTTTTTCATTCCCAAGGAGGTTACTTTTCACCCCACCTAGTATGTGAATGCGGGACTCTGGATGCAAAAAAACAGGCAATTTTTGGCAAGCCAATAATGAATCGAGATGATCGACCAACCAAAGACTTGTATAGATTGGCTGGCATGATTTAATGGGCAAAAGAAATGCGAGATATAATGAAAAAAAAAGCCAAAAAGAAGCTGCAGTGTTTCAGGAGATTTCATGTCAGATGGCCCTCACCAAAAAAAAAAAACCAAAAAAAAAGTTAATACATATATTAGTTTTCGTAAGAATCACGAGAGAATATTATTTTTGCAAGTTGCTATCAATACTTGGCCTACAGTATAGTGTGGTTCTCTGTTATAAGTTTTTGATGCTAAACCATCAAGAACTATTTAAAATAGAAAATGGTACTGTCAATTCCAAACAGCTAAGAACTGACTTAATATCTTTCAGCAATAGAATATTCATTTTGACAAAATGTTATTAGTTATTAATTATTACATATGATATGCCAAAACATCATGCGACTTTTTAAAATGGAAGTGCAAATCGTCAAACGCGTTAAAATATCATTGTTAACTTGCCGAACACCATGTTGTAACTATTCCCAACTAACGAAACAAATATACCAAAGACGCCCCCACCCACATTCAATAATCTCAATGTGGGAATTAAAACCATTACAAAGCGGTCTATCCGGTGGGCGTGGCGAACGTCGCTAACGCTCAATTGTTTCTATTTGCGCACGCGATTGGAAGATTGATTGTTAAACAAACGCCGCTCGTAACCGCCAAATGTCGACCGACAATGCACACGGATTATATGAGGGTGTCGGATCTATATTCATATTCGATCTGTACGGAACAAAACTGACAGATCGTATTTTTTGTAATCGGGATTTAAAACATAGATACTAATGTAATGAAAGTTCGAGTGTAAAACTCCAGCAATTAATAGAATGCCAGTAGAGCTCTCAACCATACATATAAGCAGACGATTGTAACGTGGCTGACATTGGACGAGTTCTTGTAGAATTTGATGCATCCGGTGAAATGGCAACCCAAATTTAGTTTTTAGTGTGGATGACCGTTTACGGTAAGTCAGTGATTCGCCTCATTAACCGCACATTGTATTCTGCACTCCAGGTTTTTTTTAAATCTTCATTTGGTTATTACTGTAATATCATCATCAGCATACAGGATTGCATAGATTACCAATAAGTGCTCCAAAATCGACCCTTGTAGGACTTCGGATTCCAACTTTTATTATAACTGGTATTTATTTACAACATACGATTCCAAAGTTGAAGCGAAACACCCATAACACCATAATAGCACAAAGTTCAACTTTAAAAAAGAATTCACCAGAACATTTAACAAAAGCGAGTGGAATAAAGACACCATCTCGGAACTCAATAGAAGTGTCACCAAATGGTACAGGGATGGCTCAAAAACGGCACAGGAAACTGGAATAAGAATATATGAGCCTAGAACCAAATATTTCGAAAGAAGCACAGAGAAAAATTAATACCACCTCATCTTTTGTTTTAAGAAAATAGACAAACACCTTTCTCGAATAGTCATCGATGAATGTAAGAAAATACTTATGTCCACTGTAGGACTCTATATGCATTGGTCCTGCTACATCTGTGTGAATTAAAATTAATTCATTATATGCCAATTTATGTTAACTCTTAGGGAATGGCTGTCGGGCTTGTTTTCCTTCTAGACATGCTTCACAGGGTGGCGAGTTTTCACCTTTGCTAAAACTAACACCTATGGCATAACCATCACGAGGTAGTCTCATACTTTTCCGGTTTAAATGCCCAAGCCTTTTGTGCCACGGTTCATGCATATTCATTGAAGTTACCAAAGTACAATTTTGATTTTTTTATGTTGACAGTATCTAATCAGTACATGCCACTTGTTCTGCTAGCTGTGGTTACAACATAACCCTTTACACGAAATTTTTCAGAGTCATATAAAGTACAACGATTGTTGTCGAACATCTCCAGTACCCTCTTTTAGTTAAGGTACTTACCGATAATAGATCAGTTCGGGAACATACATTACATCCTTAATGTCACTGTGTACAAAGGCCGAAAAAGCAGTTAGTGAAGCCTTTTTATCGTCTTTCTTACCTTCATTTTGTTTCGCCTGTTCCCGATTTTTTTTGAAACAATTGTTTTTGTAGTGACCTGGTTGGTGACAGTTCCAGCAGTCTTTTTGTGGCTTTTCTTAAAAGGTTTAGAAACAAGAGCACGCTCACCTTCTTCTAGTTGCTTTAAATTCTATTTTTCATCTTGTAGTAACTTGAATCTTACGAAATTGCTTGTAATTTCTGTTTAGGAATTTTCTAAGGCCATAACCATCGGTTCCCACTCTTGCGGGAGCCCTTGTAGCATGATCACACCTAAAAATTCATCGCCTATGGGTTTTCCCATTGTAGTTAATTGCTGTGATAAAGCCTCATTTACATATTCCTGCATCGAATTAATATCTTTTAGTTTGATTGAACACAATTTTCTCAGTGTTTGTAGGCGGCGATGTAATCCTCTGTGCTCAAACGTGAATTTGTAACGTACGTAAAAATGTTGCTTCTCAATAGATAAATTGATTTTTGACAGTGCTATTTCATCCTGTCGCGATTTTTTGTTCGTTTCATCGTCTTTTGGATACCCAACTATGCAGCTCCATAAACCATCTAATTAAAATATGGTAAAATTTACACTTTTCTGTTTGACGGAAATCGTTGTAACAAATTCTAGTATTGTATGAAATTTTACAATAACTCCTGCAGTTTTTTATACCACAGTTACAAAAAAAAGCAATGAAATTGGAGAGGGAAAGTTACCTAATCTAAGGTATTCTGACATTCTGCACTTTTAAAAAGGAATCAGATTGGACGGCCAACTGCAAATACAACAAGAATAGAGGGCACAATAGATCTTTCAAGTCGCAGTATATTATCACCCTTATCTTATAACATAACATATTTTGTTTTTAGCGTTCTAGTCTTTTTCAAGAAATGAACTATTGAAGCTGCTTTCAAAGTAACATAAAAAAATAGTTGTAAGCTCTAATGAGATGTTCCAGCCATTTGTAAGTAAGTAAATCTTCAAATATAATTAAGTTAGAAGTTATTTTAAGGTTATGAGCATTAAATATCACGCACATTGACGTAACGAAAATCTTTTGAAACTATCTGTGGTAGTAAAAATAAAGAAGAATATCCCATGGCATCAAAACGCTATTGGGCTAAGGGAAGGTATGGGGGCGCCTATATATATCCCCACCCCATTTTTATGAAAACCCCGGCCTATGCAAATCGCGGAAACGTAGCAGAAAATGCGCAACACCCTTCGAATAACGCACCTTAGCGTGCGTGTTTTCGCAGACATCCCTCGCGATGTCGGGATTCAATTTCACGGTCGCCCGTAAAATGTTTACGACCGTCGCTGTTCGCCGCTCAGCGCTCTCTGGGCGACCAACCCTTCCTACTTGGCGCAGATGCTCGCGCCCTAAAAATTTCAAAATTTGTTTTTAGCTAAACCGAATCTGCCATTAGGTTTTACGGCCTTCAAGAAAAATAGTTCATAGTCGTGTTGCGCCCATCGTGTCGGAATAGAAGGTCGCGAGTGTGGGTAGCGGAAAACGGGTATTTGGGAAACAGAAAGAGGTGGGTTTTGGAAAAATAAGCGGAGCCCATCTGGTATGGCAAGACGTGTGTATAAAACAGGCAGGCTCGTTTTAATAAAAATTTATTTTGCGTCGACGACATTTTGGAGTTTATAAAGATTCTTGTTTTCTTTTTCTAGATATTTTGTTTTTGTTTAAATAAAGGACGGGTGATGACTTTTTAAAGAAATTGGCGCCATTTTGCCTTAAAATCTAAACGTTCGCTTAAAATAGGTGACAGTTTCGTTGCGTTTTGTTTAAGCATAGTGTTTGTGATTTTATCAAAACCAGAAGTTAGCTTTGTTATTTTGTAGTGTAATTTTCTCAGCTGCTAAAAAAAATATTTAGATTTTTGTTTCTGAATTGGTGGTTTTGAGATAAGCAAAAAAATTTATAAAGAATGACATTTTTTCGTTAAACTACAAATAATTTTTTTTTCCTCTTGTTCAGTTCATCCGGGGACACATTGTATGTAGTTTTTTCTCGGTCAATATTATGATCATGATTAATTTTATTACAGGGCATTGTGATCAGATATCAGATACGTCTGTTTGTGGCACTTTGATTTTTTGCAATCTTTTCCATAACGTTTGTTATGGCACGGTCGAAAATGGTGTCTTTTGCATTTGGATTTTTTCTTGTGCAGTATTTTTTTGATCTTTTATTAATTACTTTGTAGTTTTTTTCTTTAAGTATTTTGTAATATTCCCTTGGTGTTTTAATTCTATCTAAAATATTTATAAGTTCCCAACACGTATGTGATTTGTTTTCGATTTATAATGTTGTTTTTTGGGATAGTTTTAGAATCGTCAAAATTTGCTTGTGGGGACATAACAATATACACAACAACAAAGATACAACAAACAAATAGCAATGCCGTTGCAAAATGTATGTATGTATGGTATTCACGCTCTCTTCCTTGCCTCGAGATGATGGAACTGGTGGTCCCGTCCAGGACTATCGGTATTGAGAGCGCTGTGGTCTTTTGGTTTATGGTTTTTCTTCGTTTAACGGTTATTGTCTGTCAGAATCCTTTTTTTTTATTTCTTTTTTAAACTGTGCGTGTTTTAATTTTTTAATCTCTGTGGGTAGATTATTATAATGTTTGATTGCTTCTGTGTTTGGGATTTTTTTAATACATATTGCTGACTATTCTTTCAGTTCTGTCATGTGAGTGTCTTCTTGTGTTATGGTTATTAGGTATTTCTCTGTTGTTTATTCCTTCGCTGTTGGTTTTTATTAATCAATTTTCCATCTTCTGCGTAAAAAAAAGCTATTCAACCGCCCCTGGTTTTTCTTAAGCAGTTTACCATAAAATACTTTCTTATATTACATAGATGCTCCTCAGCTATGTCTCATGCCATTGCCTACTACGATCTACATTTAAAAAAAAAACAACTTTATGCTGCACACCAAAAACGAATGCATAGACTAACAATCTGTTTTAACTGGTGAATTCTACTCGTAAAAGTGCCTTAATAATGTTAAAACGGTTTTTAGTATCGTTAAAGAAAAGCGAGTTATTAGGCATTCTCAAAACTCGAAAACTCATTTTTTGACTATCAAACACAAAGGAATATAACTGTTTTTTTTTTTTTTTTTTTTTCATTTTCACTACTGAGAATATCTAGTAAAAGAGATCGCCACTCGTGTTTTCCTATCTCTCACAGTTACCGAGATGCCCTATTCTAGCAAGCAATTTGGACCAGCCTGTACAGGGTGGGCCAAATTCGACACTTTTAATAGGAAACTTATATTTCTAAAGGAATTAGAAAAAATCTGATCTATGCTTCTATTGCTTAGTTACAGCCAGAGCCACCTTGAAATACTGTTAAATTGCAAACAAAAAATCAAATATCTTGAAAATCCTTTAAATAAAATATCAATAAGTGTGTTATATCATATTAAAGGCAATTTTATCTGCTTTTGAATAGTGTAAAAATATATAGGGTGTTCCATATAAAAAAACACAAGTCTTGATAATATCTCAAAAAAAAACGAATTAAAAAAAACAAATTAGAGCATTGAATTCTACGTCAAAAAGTGCCCTAATAAACTTCTTATATAAATCAAGCATTTTCACAAGTTAAAAAGTTACAAGGGCTTTTAAAAATTGCATATTTTCTTTTTAAAATCGAGCTCCAGAAGCATAGGTCAGATTTTATCTAATTCCTTCAGAAATATAAGTTTCCTATTAAAAGTATCGAATTTGGCCCACCTGTACATACCTATGACGTAATATACAATTTCTAGATTTGAAGGTTTTGCCGGAGTTATGTAGTGAAACATAAAAGTTTTGTAAATACGTATTATTTAAGAATTGGCACAAAATTGGGGCCGACCACTTCTCGCACAAGAGTTTACCTTTTGAACAAAGACCCGCCGCATGTTATAAGTGTTACCGCATATCGGCACTCTCTCTTTGGCGGTGATAAATAACTACAAAAAACAGACGTTTCATATATTTCCTTCAGATTTTATTTCCAGTTGAAGAAACATATCTACAACAAAAAGAAACACTTACAATAGTATGGAACTCCTAGTAACTTGTATTCACGTTACCTAACGTTTCCTGTAAAACTGTATAAATTTATATATGTAGTTAAAATTTTGCTAAAACGAAGTTTTTTAAATCCTTTGACCCAAATTAAAATAAAGCTTCTAACTAAACACAAACGCTCCAACAATATAAAGCAAAATAACTAATTACCATGATAACTAATTACATTTTAATTCATTAAATCCATCAATTATAGTATGTCATGATCTAAACTCAATTTTGACTTGCAGGTGATATCGTTCACTTTTAATTTTAGTTACATTTCTTTTATATTTTCATTGAATTTTCGTTTAAAATGTCATTCCCTTTATTTTCATTTTGATTTTTAATAATATTAAAAATATTCGATTATAAATTGTTTCATAACAAAGGAATTTGCGTTTAGGTTATCTAAATCACGGCGTAGAATCAATTCTTATTAAATTTGTTATCTAAAGGCATATTTGTCACACCTGCTATCCTATCAATTAAGCTTAATAACAACATTTCAGTACTTCTTTATTTTATTCATACAAACACCTTTAAAAAAACCATTTCTGTACCTATGAATCTATTTATTTTTTCAAGAGTCATCTAACATCTTTGCAACAGGTGTCGTCTATAATCCCGTTTTCCTGTAGTCACTCGCCCAAAATTTATTAAACCCTAAACAGACGCTAATCTCAGATCTATCTATCGAAAATTATAACCGGGCACTAAACAAAGAATAAAAACCGTCCATTCACCCGACTAATCGTCATTCAGAATCGCAGTCAACTAAGTCATTATACGCTGTTAGTTCATCCGCCGTCTTTTTTATTTTACCTGAAAGAGTCTGAACATCCAGTGTTACACCTTACCCAACAGCTTTACACACGACCATGCGGGACATAGCTACAACTTAATCAGCGATCGACATATTTACGAGCCACCTTGCCTCTGGCACTAAATTTCCTAATCGGGAAGATAAAAGCAAACGGAAAGAAAGGATTAGAAATCGTAAAACTAATAATTGCAGGTAAAACTTCCTGTTCCCAGTTCGCGTGGTCCTTTATTCAAATTCTTTATACGAGGGTATCACGCCGCATCTTCAATCGTGAATGTAATTTTTAATCTGATATCATAAATTTATGTTATAGCACGCCATTAACGACCGATCAAATAATATTGTAAATTTTATTTAACTGAGCATTCGCCCTTTAATGACCAACAGCACGCACTTGCGAGTTCGTTATATACATAAAAACAAAATAATAATAAAAAAAAACCAGAAAACTATTAAGATACATACCTCCCACTCTTCGTGATGATCATTTCGGTGCCGAGATCGTTAAACTTGTCCCACAATTCCTTAGTTTCCAGATGGCAGGTGACAGTCCTCAATTCCTCACTCGTGCACTTTTCTTGCAGCAGGGGATTTTTGTGCGCCACTGGCGATCGCCTCCCCGTCGAATTGCACGCCACTGAAGATTCGGACGTGGACGACACGTCGACAGGAGACTCGCGCCCGCTTTCCGCATGTGGACTCACTAGAGGGCAGTCTATGCTAACTACTGGTTCAGGAGTGGATGCTACTGAAGACGCTGACGTTTCTACGAATTTTTCTAGAAGAAAATATAGATTATAGTATATTACTGTATAATCATGGATTGCAGTTACATTAATATGTATTAATATGAAATAAAAATATTAATTTGCAGCACAATTATTTGCTATTGGCGGAAAGCCCGCCCACACGCGCAGCTTACGTCACAAGCTCGTTGAATGAACAGTGTGCAATACTGCAAATGTACAGTCTGCCTGGCGTTTTACTTCGGAAGAGTAAAAACATTTCTTTTTTTTTACTTTAAAGACAAACAGTAATTTTTTATAAAAACACCTGCTTATGTTAGAAATTCCAACAAGTATGCAGTTGTTGTGATTTTATATATAGGATGTGCAATATTTACTTACTTGTGAAAATATACTAGCATAGAGTTTCTTTATTTTTTAGGATACAATAAAATGATGGATAGGAAAGTCACTTAATGCGCTACAGTAAGCCTAAATATCACATAAAAAGTAAAAACCGAATCAATAACAGCAGTAAATATTAGAACAAAATCTGAAATTTTTTTCTTTAATGGCTAACAACAATAAACAGATTGCAACAGAAAACAATTTATTCGAACTTATCACCCCCAATTTCTGCACATAATTCTACACGCTTCCGCGTTTGCACTCCTGATAAAGCGTTTCTAATTTAGTGTAAAGGAATGTGCTTGATAACGTCTCTTATCCTAGTTTTAAATGACTCTAAATCATTGTTTAATGACTGAGCGTCCACTTTTTGCTTAATATACCCCCAAAAATAGAAATCCATAATCGTAAGATCTGGACTTCTAGCAGGCCAAGCATCCGGGGCATATCTTCCAATCCACAGATCGCCAAATTGCTCATTTAACCATTGTTTAATATTTATAATGGAGTGCGCTGGATCTCTATCTTGCTGGAAGTAAGCTCTTTGCCTGTTATCTAGTAGCATGCCATGAAAATAGTCCAAGAAAAACATATTCAGCATGTAGAGGTAAGAAACGTGGTGACTTTCGAAAAAATACGGTCCAATAACTCCTTTGTATGTAATAGCACACCATGCATTTCCTTTTTTTTTAATATGGCCGCCTACAATTTATTCTAAATCGTGGATTGGCTGAGGCCTAATGTCTAAAATTTTGAGACCTTCATCGCAGAATATAATGTACTTAGAAAAAAATCTATCTTGATGAAACTGCTATCAATACCATAAGTAAAAGTCGAGTCGTTTATCATTGTCGCTTTCTTCCAATGCATGAATAAACTTTGCTTTAAATGCGTGAACTTTATTAATTTTATAAATACGCTGGACAGTAATTTTGTTGATTCTCGTTTCATATGCTAGGTTTCTTAATGATATTTTTAGAAGATATCTTACCGAAGCCATAGCCACAGAACATGCCCGCATGTTCTTCCTCAGTAAACTGAACTTTCTCTCTTGTGCAACACACGGGAAGTCTGTTGAAAAGAAGTAACGATGTTTCTGACAGTATATATTTATCAAAAATAGAAGATGCAAGCGAATTTTCTAAAAATTCTCTTATCGCTCCACAATAGGACATGTCTTCACCCAAACCTTAACAATGCACAACAAACATCTTTTGCTCTAGGGTAAGTATTTTGCAAAAAATCCAAATTCATAAAATCACATACAAGTCACTGACAATTCCCCAAGAGGTATCGTCTTACGACGCTGCACGTTTTTTTCTTCTTCCTCTCTAATATGATATATAGACTTACTGTAGCGTATTAAATGACTTTTCTATTCAGCATTTTGTTGTATCCTAACAAATAAAGACACTTTGTACTATTTTCAGAAGTAAGTAAAAATTGCACATGCTATATATAAAACCTGAAGAAATTGCATACGTTTTGGAGTTTTTGACATAAGAAAGTGTTTTTATAAAGAATGACTTTTGTTTTAAAATCAAAGAAAAAGTTTTCCTTTTTTTAAGTGAAACGCAAGACGTACATTACAATAAACACTGAATTTCTTATTTTGTACGAATCGGAAATCTCACGCGCGATTTATAACGTTTCTCCATATTGCTACAGGTGTGTCTCGCTCCATTAAGCACGCCCTCTTGTCATCAGGCATCCGCTACCGGAAAATAACTATGCTGTAACTACGTATTAATGACTTTTACTCCACACTAATATAATTGTAAACATCTATTTTTAATAAATAAATAAAATCATGATTATCTACTTTCTGCAGAGTTGGGGCGGTAAGCGGACATCGAACGACTGATTAGTAGGCCGGGTGAACCGGCCCGAATATCTAGTTGTAAACATCTATTTTTAATAAATAAATAAAATCATGATTATAAAATGACTATTATTCAATTGTTTTTATCTTTGCTGAGGTTTTTGAAAGTGTTATATACAAACAGATGTTTTTCATGATATATATCAATGAACCAACACGGTTTCGTGCCTGGAAGATCAACCACAACAAATTTAATTGAAGTGACACAGCTTATTAGTGAGACTCTGGATAATCGTCAGCAAGTCGATCTTATTTATACTGATTTTGCAAAAGCTTTCGACACCATTAACCTTGTTGGTTGCGAAGTTATCAAACTATGATTTTACGCCTCAAGTTACGGATTTTATAGAATCGTATTTGTGTAATCGTACTTGCTACGTTTCTTATAACAGCTTTAGTTCTGCTTCGTTTGTTGCCATTGCAGGTGTCCCGCAAGGATCCCATCTGGGTCCCTTTTTTTTTATATTTACGTTAATGATTTATTAACCTCAATTGATTGCAATTTCGCTGCTTATGCGGATGATCTGAAAATATTTTCCAGGGTTTCAACTATATCGGACTGTGTTCTAATTCAAAACAAAGTAGATACTATAAGGCACTGGTGCGATCAGAATAAACTACAGCTTAATGTGAACAAATGCGCCATTGTATCCTATGTTAAATGCAATACTTTTATAATGTATCCTTACGCTATTGATGGTATACTAATTCCTCGACATTCAAATTATAAAGATCTAGGGGTACATTTTGATTCGGCCTTGACATTTCACATTAGGGAAGTTGTTAACTCTGCTGCCAGGTGTTTGGGATTTTTGATTCGCTCTTGCAGGTTGTTTACGGAGTCTACTGTTCTGAAAACTTTATTTAACACTGTTGTTAGACCTAAGCTCGAATATGCCTCACTGGTCTGGTATCCACACTATACTGTCAAAAAATTTGCAATTGAGAGACCTCAACACGTTTTCTCAAATATTTATCATGTAAAATCGACCGTGTCTATCCACCACGTGGAGTAGAATATGATCATTTACTGACTAGGCATAATTTCACTTCTCTGGAAAGCAGAAGGATGAGTGCAAGTCCTAGATTTTTGGACCAGTTGGTTCGTCAGAATGTTGACTGCCCTGCTGTGCTTTCGCAAATTAATTTTGTGCTGCCTACACGTAATACTCGTTCTTTTGATGTCATCAGAATACCTTTTGCACGGTCAAATGTACTCAGACGTGCTCCACTTACACACATGGCAGTCAACGCTAATGGATTATCTCAGAATTTCTTTGTTTAATGCTTGATTAATTTTTCTTTTTAATTTTACTTGGTGATTTATATTAATTTTTGTTTTGATTCCTTTTCCTTTTCTAATATATTATACATATTTTTGATATACTTTATATTTAGTTTAGAAATTGTAGCACTACATTTAATGTTACATTTATTTTTTTGTCCTGTTATTGGCGTTTTGTTGTTGGGCAAATAAATATATTATTATTATTATTATTATTATCTAGGATTAGACAATTGCACATATAATCATATGTGTAATTTTTACTCCTTGAAACGCTATTTATTATCCACAATAATTATTGTTCCTTTCCAACTGATTTATTTGCATAAATAAGTAATTGCAATATTTTGTTCTTCCTTCATTCCAGAGATGTTGGAGTAGGTTTACACCTTGCGTGTGATGTTTTGAATCTACGGTGCCAAGAACACTTATTATAGACACTTCATTATTATGATTACTATTTATCGGAATCATTATTCTTAGTTGGTGTTAGAGTTAGTGTCTGCTTTGCATAAGCAATGAGTTACTTATTGTAAATAGAAGGGTCATTATATCGTAAAGTTGTACGGAAAAATAAACTTGGAAGACAATTTCCTTATACTTATAATATACTGGGTGTTCTTTTAAAAACCCATCCTAAATTTCCGGAAAAATTTTCCCGAAACAAGGAAGAAATATTACCGAGAAGGACAATTTTTGGACGCAAAAATTTACTCGGAGAATTTAGTTCTCTGCCCTTGGGAGCTACTCCTTAAAAATCTTAAGTATAGAATGGGGATCTCACTACATTTTGCCCTTTAATTTTTTTAAATTGATAAATAAATCACGCGTGAGAACATAGCCACCCACAATCTTCGCAATTCATACAAAATAGGAAATTCAGTTATTATTGTAATATGCATCTATCTATCTGTACGTCAGCCAACAACTGTGCGCCGCCCACCTCTTCGAGAGTATGACGTTAGATGTGCGCGAGGGCGGGGCTTCCGCCAGCATCCAGTGCGTGGTCTGTAGGTGCGTATACATCTCCCAACTTCCCGACATCGAGGTTATTTTGTTCCTAACGAAAAAGGAATCTCCACAATAGGAAACATAAACAACTCGGGACAATTACTTTTAATGGACATACGCAATCTTTACGGTTGTACCTAACACTTATAATGTACGCAAGTCGTGTCACGTGATATAGCGGCCATATTTCACGTAATTTTATGTCCTGACGGTGGGTGCAGCGCAATTACGCTCGCGATTGAAATGTGAATTGATTTTAAGAGCTTGTAGTGTCAATTTATTGTTATTTGGACTTTAAAGGCGCGCAGACCAACACGTTGGGTGATGTGAGCGTTGGCTTTGAAGAGATGTCCTTATTGGTGACTCTTGAAGATCTGACGTGTGATCTCGTATTAAACCGGGGAAATGATTTCAATGTATTAAGTTATGCAGAAATTCGTAGACAAGAAACTTACTTAGTTTATTGAGTTGAAAGTTTAAGCATATGCACTAAGGTAGAGGAAATGATGCGCCGATGATATTGCAATATTTATAGTTCAATTTGTGGGTGTGAACGTTTACCCTCTAAAAAAAAAAAACGCATTTTGGTAAATCCTTAGGTATATCATCCAAATGTGAAAAACTTTACTTGAATCTCCCATCATAACTGATTTAAACCAGCATCACAGAAAGACACTTAAAAGAATTTTGTACAGCCAATGATAACCCATCTTAAAACAAAGTGAGTATACTTACAACATCGGAAACCATTCACTCTCTCAGCTTTAATATAAACACTTGGAAATTATTTACTTTTAAACTCCTAATCCTAAAGTTTCAATTGCTCACTCGTTAGCAAATTTATACCTATCAGTTCCCAGAAGATATGCTAAATCAATCGCCGGCTATGAAAACGAAATGTGTATTTGTACATACATACGTTGTTGTACGATTTCCATGTGAAACTATCGCTTGCATTAGTGGCCAACGTTTTATATAACAGATCGTAAATCTTCTATCTAAATATAAGACTAGCTCTATTGTTTATGGATGAGATAATAGTGAAAGGATTACTTTAAGTTAAATTTAACAGGATGTTGAATAGGAAAAGTGTATAGGGTATCAGCTGAGGTAAATATACTAATATTGTGTTTTTCGTAAAAAATAAAAGATAAGTAACAAATCTACATAGTATTACGATTCATATCAGTAATAGGCTCTTGATCAGTGAAGACAAGATTATATTAAAATTACTAACAACTGCAACTTCTAATTTTCTTTTGTGTAGCAGAAAAAAAACTCAACACTTACCCGCAAAAAAACATCCACCATCATGGAATAGTTGGTACCACCAACCATCTAAGGTGTGAAACTTGAAAGCAATTAAAAGCAAAAATAGAAAATGACCGAAAGGAAAGATGCGACAAATAAATATTACGAACAGAAGAGGAGAATGGCAAAGGAAATTTGTAGAGCAAGAAAGAAAGAGCAACTAGAAAACCGATTGATAAGAATAAAAAACCATTATCCCAGTTCGAATATTTGAGAGTAAAAATAGCATTGAAAAACTAAGAATTTTTTATCGTAATTTTTAGAAGTAACTCTCTCTAGTAGGCGTATTTCATTGAAAAATACAACTGACAGCAGTTGACAAATCTAATAAGTTAGTAGAACTGTAAATTAAATCTTCCCTAATTTGAACAGTATTTATGCTATAATGTTGACTTTACAACAAAGAATTTATCTAATTCAATGTTACGGAACTGGGGAAGAGTACTACCGAGTTCTTATCAGTAAATTCAACAAAAAATACCCGGAAGTTACCATTTCAAGTTCCGGAGCAAAAATCTTGGTGACCAAATTCCCT
The DNA here is from genome assembly GCA_949128085.1 of Cetonia aurata. Lineage (NCBI taxonomy): Eukaryota > Metazoa > Arthropoda > Insecta > Coleoptera > Scarabaeidae > Cetonia > Cetonia aurata. The sequence continues at coordinate 61,724,147 of OX421884.1, read as the reverse complement.
AAAAACAGGCTCTGTTTTAAACATTAAGAAGTCCATGAAGGTGTTCGATGAACACGATGCTGCTTCAGTTCTCACCGTTCATTCCGCAATAGAAGCTCTAAAGTTGTTTTTAAGAAGGAGGGCAGTACTAACTGGGATAAGTAAATCTCATTTGCAAAGAATGTTTAAGGAGAACAACATTTTACCATTTAAACCACAATTTAGGCGGACTTTAGGAAATGGTGATGAAGCCTTTTTGTTTAGAAAAGGGGTACAGAGTTTTGGAAGATTCAAATTTTCATAAACGAATTATGTTCTCCGATGAATCAACCTTTACAACTAACGGAGTCGTTTCGTCTCAACATTGTCGGTACTGGAGTGAGACGAATTCAAACTTCAGAATTTCTTATTGCAGACAATATTTTAAAAAAGTTAATGTGTGGTGTTCGGTTTCGTACCATGGCATTATTGGCCCATATTTTTTTGATCAAAATTTAAACCGTAATTCATATTTGCACATGTTGCAATTTTTTTTAACTAATGAACTGGATGAATTGCCGTTAAACTACCGAATGGAAATGGTTTACCCGCACGATGGGTGCCCTGCTCATTATGCCGGCATTGTTAGCCAGTTGCTCAATACAGAGTTCCATGATAACTGGATAGAAAGAGATGGTCCCATTTTATGGCCACCGAGAAGTTCTGATCTTACAATATTGGACTTTTATCTGTGGAGTCGTTTAAAACAAATTGTGTACAGTGAGCCACTAGACAATAATGAAGGGCATTTAAAAAATAGGATACAAAATGCAGTCCAGTCCTTATCAATCTTAGAAATAAGGCGCAGTTTCAATGAATTTAGAGCTCTCATTGAAATCTGTGCAAAAAAAGAGGAGCGTTATTTGAATAGAAAATTAATAATTCAGCTTTTTCAGAATTTTATCTTATTTTACCATTATTTGTTAAATTTATTAAATAAAACTTGAGCCCAATTTGTATATTTTCTAGCAAGAAAATGATATTTTCTCGAGAACCGTTCGAGTTAAATAAACAATTATTTGTGTTTTGGGACTTTGAAAACAAGCAGAGTAAATCATCAAGAGTGAAATTCTATGAGAAATCAAAAATTAAAAAATTTTTCCTCTTTTAAAGTCGATCCGGGGACACACTGTATATTATTTTTTAATTACTAAAATTCTAATGACCAACAGCGATTTCCAGCATCAAAAAAACAATATCCTTCACGTGGTCTACCTAATAACGCTGATACGTGACGTGCTTGTCTTTTTTTTCGGATTTCCTCAATTAGGTCTATTTACTCCCACATGCCACAAAAGAGTGTACTGATTACACGTTCGCTCATCAACATGCAAATACCAGCACGAAGCGGCAAGTTTACAAAATATGATTTTCCGGTGATAAAGCGTCGGCTCGCACAGTATCCCATTAATGTACTTACAATGTAATAGTTACATTGTACACGGTAGGAAGTGCGTAAACAAACGCTCTCGGAGTAAATATTGTGTTCCTTTTTTTTTTAATTTTTCCTTTTTTTTGGTCGGTTAAATGCCGGATTGGCGTGCAGAGAGACAAGCCGACCAACCGAGCGGCTAATGTCACTTTGCCGTCTCGACAAAAACGCTTCGTAATTCGTAATTGCTCTGCGGTTTTTTTGCTTTGCGTTTTTTTCTGGTGTAGTGTCCGTTAAAATGGAACGCATGTAAGCGCTTGAATTGTCGACGTTAGGACGAGAGCGCCATCCCCGTAATTTACGGTGTCATTACAGACTGGCTCCTCTTATCTGTTAATAGTATCTCGCCTCGTGATTGTCGTTGCCCGGTTGCGATACGTTGTTAGGGAGCCATTGTTGAATCTGGGCCTGTTGTTGTATTGAAATAGGATCCTCGCGATTACCGGACAATTTTCCGGTGGGTTGTGCTTTTAATTCCGGATTTTCGATACGCTTTTTTGCAAAATACGGCGAGTGAAGAAAATAATTAATATATATAATATATATATATAAGAACTTTGATCCGTTTAAAAAAAAAATCATGTCTGGTGTAATCGAACACCAAGCATAATTTGCACTACTGAACAAATAATAATAAAATATTGTCAAGCTGATTTTATCAATAAAACAAAAAATGTTATATATTTTTATACATCAAAATTTTATTTTCTACATTATTAATTTTTAAAAATGTAAATGATTAAGGTTTTATTAATAAACCGAAACGTCTTACTCACTCTAATAGTTGTTTAACTATAAAAACCAAGAAGATCTACACATATATATATTAAAAAGTCAAGAAAATTTGGTAGAATCTCCATCATTCTTTCACAAAATTCAATTCTATGATCATAATCCTCATCCAATTACAATAAATGTGATTTATGCGAGAGATATAGTTTAAGTTTGTGATAATTCTTCTAATGTTACAGCAATTTCTTGAACAATAACTTCATTAGTTTAATAGCTGATGAACTAGCCAAGGAGGGCTCCAAGAGCCACTTCATAGGTCCAGAGCCCGTATGTGGAATTACAAGGGATTCTGCTAAAAGGGAGATCTGGACCTGACTGGACAATGCAAGTACAAACAAATGGAGGACGACAGAAGGTCAACTCCAAGCTAAAGCGCTAATAGGGGATGGGGATGCCAAGTTCTCTGATAACCTACTTAGACGCAGCAAGAAAGAAGTTAAAACCATTACTGGGTTGGTAACTGGACACTGTCCCCTGAAGAAGCATCTTTGCAACACAGGCCGAGTAAGCGAACCGTGGTGCAGAAGATGTGAGCTACAGGAGGAAACGAGTTTACATGTAATCTGCACATGTGAGGAGTTGAAAACACTCCGGCAGGAACATTTTGGGAAGGCTCTATTGGAGCCCTCGAAGGTTCTCAAGTTTCCACTGGGCAAGATACTGGGCTTTATGGAGAACACCAAGCTGCTCGAGTGGAAGTAAGAGATTTAATAGGGATGGTACAATGAGCACCCAGCTCAAGTGCCTGGACTAAAGGTGTCCCCCTAACATTATGAATGAATGAATGAATGAACTTCATTAGTTGCAACTTTTGGTCGTCCGTTCTTCGGTAAATTACTTGCAACGCTTCCAGTCAAGTTATATGTACCTTCTCTTTGTTTTACCGATAACACTTGAGCTAGTGTGGGCACAGAGAAAAAAAGTAGTTAGCAAAAATAAAGCTTTGAAATTGGTAGACTTTTGCTTGGTGCCTTAAAAATAACTGCTACTATTTGGCAAACCTGCATAAATCATGTTATAAAAGAAGAATCTCTTATGAAAAATCTGGAGCAATCATTGATGACGTTTTGGGACAATTCATTGTAGCGATTGAGTAGGATAGCGACAGTGAAGATTCTGAATGTTCGAAATCATCTGGGTAATTTATTACAACATGTATGAAGTTAATTTAATTGATCAGTATCACCTGATAAGATTATAAGAAATCTTTTGTATATTAATAGATGCACATAATTTTTGAACAGTTTGTAAATTTATAAATGTTTGTATTGCAGTTTTATACTACATAATATATATTCTATAAATATGTATGTTAATGTCTACAATTTTTTATATCTATATCATTATTTATTATTTTGAAGGATGCTGAATGCTAATTCCATATTCTCAATTTTGACAGTTTTATTGCCAAAGAATTTAAACTTAAAGTTAATCCCCGACCTCATATTTTTTGCTCATATGAAAATCGCTTTAATTTAGCGGCGTAAATTTTGTTCCAGAAATTTGTCTATCTTTTTGAAACAAGGTAAGCAAATATCTAATGGTCGACAAATCTGTCAAAAGAAACTCACAGGCAGAGATAACCTATACTTCTCATAGGTTTTAATACTTGACACATTTCGTCAAAAAGAACGTCATATTTCTAATCAATACTTAAATTCTCTCAACACGAATGACCGCCCTAGCGTTTCTTATCATCTTAGCAACGTTGATCAGGCCTTCACTAACCGGCGAGGGCATTCCGGACGTTAGCCAGAACTACCAGACTGTGCCCGTGCTTTCCGCTAAGCGCGTCAACACCGCAGACTACAAGTACGTCCTCAAAGTCGTCGCCCAGGGTCAAAACTTGGGCCTGGGTGCCTACGTGAAACCATTGTGGGTCCTGACGTCCCAATTCTTCGAGAGCGTCCACGAAGTCATCACGGTGGGTACTTGGGACTGGCACATGAACGAAACTGGCAGGGGACAGTACAGACATGTCGCTAAAATTTACGTAAATCCTTTACGCAGCATCGACGCGTGCAATTTCGACTTGGCGATGCTGAAGTTGAACGAAAGTTTCGAAGCGGGTCCTTCGGTGGGGTACATCAGCTATAGGGAATCTGAAATACCTATTGTCGGTGATCTAGTTCAGATTCCCTTACCGATCGATGATGAAATCCAAGCGAAGTCGGTTGTCATAAATCGTTTGATGGTGTGCGACGACCACTATAGTTACTACTTGTACAGCGCGTGCACTTGGACCATTTTCTGTTTGGAAATTGGCGACCGCCTCTATGGTGCGCCTATCATGAAGGACGACAAATTGGTAGGAATTATGCCGTCGGAAATCGACGAGAGGGTACAAAAAGCCGTCTTCCATTTCATCACCGATTACCGAGACTGGTTGGACGCAGTGGCAAAAGCAATAGATAAGCGAACATCTACAGTTGTCGAATTACTCCTGACAGATGTGACAATACTATTTCTGTTCAATTATTGGAATACTTGACAATAAAAAACGGTTCTGGAGGTACAAATACTTTAGGCTTGAATTGGGTAGGGTGAATTTAGGTGACACCCTCTGTCAGACGTCAAGTCATACATGTCAGATGAAAATGTGCCATTTGGATTGAGCAATGTAAAATTATTTTTTTTTAAATAAACCCAGAGGGATAGTTGTCCCAAAACTTTTTGCATAGTCAAAAATTAAGTATTGCTATAGCAATTCAATGATCAACTGCGCATTGCCCTCCCTTAAAAAGAAATCTGCACCTAGCTCAAGCATTTATTTCTCTCCGCATTGATTAACTTTGGATAAAAACTGATCCCTACAACATAGTTTCGAAATCGCGCAACATGTACTGACATGACCTCTCTCCAAAGAGGTATTTGGACAGATCTATTGAAGATTAGCACTTTAAAAAGTGGATTTATGAGTTTGGAAAACAACAAGAGAGAAACCAAATGTCATTGAAATAGTACCATATGATCAAATAAATTTATCCTCCAACAAGCTATAAAATTATTTATTCAAAATATCATGTTGATAGATTTGATAGTAACAAATAAAATACATCTGTTCGCGTTATAAGCAGTGGCGGCTCGTGACGTTTTGTTCAAGGGAGGCTACTGTAGCCTAAGTAACCCTTCTCAGTCAATAAATTATATTTTTATAGTTATTATTGTAGCATTGTAAGTGTAGAAAAAAATTGAAAAAAAAAAGATTAAAATAAAATATAAATTATTGTCTAGCAAGAACCACTTAGAGGAGAGTGAAATCTTGCCTGGATAGGAAAATGGATGAGGTGATAGGTAAAAAGGTAATAAAAACGTAAAAACTAAACTCTTGATAAACGTAATAATAAACCAAAAATTAACTCTAAAAACAATAACAATTACATTAGGAAAGAAAATTGTAGATTCTTTGTTTATATTACATGCTTCACTAAAAACTAAATTTAAGACATGAGCATGACAACGTACAAAAAGAGCTTGAGGTGCAATTGTTTTTTTTTGTACTTTGTAAACCATTTAAATGCTCTACCATAACAGATGCACCATCATATGTTTGAGCGACTAATTTTTTTTTTTAATCCTATTTTTCCCTGTTATTTGATAAAAGGTTAAATAAATCTTCAGTTGTTCGAAAGGATGATACGTCAAAAAACTATTAAATCATTTCGTATAGATTTAGATGTAGGTACCCGAAAAAATATTACTACTAAGAAATTTATTAAAAGTAGGTTCATATTTACTAAAGATTTCGAGTAATTCTTTATAATTTCCACGATTAAAAAAATCTGAAGTCTCATTGTGTCCCCGAAAAGCTAAATCTTGTGATGCTAAAAACATTGTTACGTCTATCAATTTTCTTAAATTTTTGCGGTTTCCTCTAACTTAATTATTATAGGCAATAATCGCATCTTTGCGCGCGCTGTCTACAGCAGTAGCAATATTTTGTTTTCCAAGTAATTTAAATTTGCACAACGATGAAATTTGTTCTTTAGACTTAGAATGCCGTTCAATAGCGCGCGGTAGATTTTTTTAAATCTGCATGATCTAATTTCGACCACGTTTCGGTTTGGTTACAAAAAAGTGGACATGGCCAACAAAATAATCTTTCCCGTTCAATTGAACCAATTAACCAACCACATTTAGTGTACCATAATGAACTAAAACTACGATTTTGCCGGTTGCCGTCTGTAGATACTACAGATAAATTAGGCCGTGGTTTCTCATTGTTTTGTACGATGTGTAATTTCGTCTCTATGTTTAAACAACTAAAAGAATTTCTTACCAACCAGTCGACAATATCTTGGCAAATTCTAATTTCGTTCATTTTATCCATTTTGTGTGCGTAACTTTACAAAACTCACCCAACGCTTCTTAAGTTATTAGTACCGGGAGATGGGGGTCGCATGGGCAGTTACCTACCAACGTTTTACGACCGATAACGCACGATAACATGCCGATCGGTTACGATCTCACCGCGGCGGCAAGCCTCCAACCATACGTATTCGCCGTATAAAGTGGACGTGCACTTACGGAGACGCATTGCTTTCATCCATGGCATTAATCATCGGCGCGGGCCCAAATCTGTGGCTAGCCTCCTCGCTTGCTATTATAGTGCGTACAGTAAACTTTCGCGCATTATTGGAAATTTGTTTGCATTTTTAAATTAAGTAATGAATAAATATACTATTGATTATATTTTTTTTGCAAAATTGCTTTATTTTAGTATATAGCCGATGCTTAAACATTATTTTAATACATCATAAACGCTACTTATTTTATTAAAAATAATAGGGAAGGCTTAGCCTCCGTAGCCTCCCCTGACGAGCCGCCACTGAATAATGCTGTGTATAATTTGGGGGAACGGTTGGTGATTATACAGCAGCGAGATGGTCGACATATCGAAAATTTGCGTTAACCACTGTTGGAAATAAGATATTCCATTATTCAAGCAATCGAATTTCTTTCACATATTATGGTTAACTTAATTTGTTAAAAATATATATTAAGATGAAATATGTCCTTAGTTTATTTATTTAGCAGGTAAGAGTTATTTGAGGGGGTTCGTTTCAATTAAAAAACGATCATCCTTTGTTGAAACAAACAAAAGTCCAATGCTAGAGCTGTTACTATCACCTCTTCCGCATTTTCCTTGTTAAATAGATGTTTATTAGCCTATTCCTATTTGAGAATACTCAATACGACATTTTTTTACTAGTATCTTATCTCCCTGTATCAAAAAAAAATCCTTATAGCGGTAAGGAAGGTACCTGTTTCAAGCATACAACGCATTCCTTTTTAAATTAAGTTGTTTAAATTAAACACATAAAAAATAATGAGCGAAGATACGCATATATCCATAAAAAAAATATCTGATGCCCATGCACGCTTTGAATTCTCAGTTTCCGAATCAAAATAACACCAACTCCCATCTTTTACTATGTATTTAAATTTAAACACACTCAAGTATAGGTACGTCATTATCGCTCGGCGATTGTCTTGGCTATACTTGTTTAAACGACCAACGCTTAAACAATGGAATATTTTGCGTCATTGTTTAAACTATTCTTTGGTTCGACCGGGTTCGACTAACGATTACGACGACATGAGCCGTCCGACAAATTGTTTTCGCCCGCTATAACATAAAATCTATATTTAATCTATGCCTAAAGACAGCGATGGACGCGAAGAATGTGTCTCGTTTGCTATATCTGCCATTTTACGCGAATAAACCGAGCCGTTTGTAATATTTTAAATAAACAGAGGAGAGCTCCAACGACGTCTTCGTCGTTCAGTGTAAGATAAATATTTTGTTTCGCATCTATAGTGAATTGCGGAGAAGAATAGACAGCATGAAGGCTAAATACCATCCATTGATCATTGGCAGAAGCTCTTGCCCGCTAGAAATATTCATAGCAAATCATGTCAAAATTATTGGCTCATTTTCGTTTAAGATGTTTTATTTTTTGCCTATACAGTTTCATTCATTCTCAATCCTCACCATAAGAATGTCGTTTACTATTAGATAATAGGTAGATTAAACATAGAGATGTTGCCAAATGTTGTTTGTTATAAATCGTTGCAGACTTTCTAAGCTGCAGGTAACTTCTTTTTGATACTGAATATTTAATAAATATCCACTGTCACAGAATAACTATTACTAATTTTCAGAAATGATCGGGGATACTTAAATAAACACTTTTTATTAATAGACACCGCCATTTGGCGATAGAAAGCCAGACTCAACGACGTAATGTATGGTCAGAGATTGTTGGAAAGCATATTATTGGTCCACAAACGTATTAATCTGTATTATGAAATCTGTTGGTTCCATTTTGTGTAACACGCAAATGATGCACATTTGGTTTCAACAGTATGGCACGCTGGCCCATTCTAATCAACAGTTTCCAGGCAGATGAATGACCTCCATGATCGCCAGATTTAACACCAATGAATTTCTGCTTGTACCGGGGATATTTGAAAGTTAAAGTTTATAAAAATTACCCACAAAGCTTCTATACACTTTGTCTGAGAGCCAGAATTTCAACTGGAATGGCGCAGATTTAAGGTGCAATTTTGAGAAATATTGGTAAATCTCGGCCGTCATTTGTTACCCAAATTTGGCAACTCCGACAAATTTAAACCTATCCTGTACCTATCTCTAATAATGCACACAGTTCCCATGGTGACCATCGAAAATAAATATGTATGTCGATTCTCGAATTAAATACCACCACAACGGATATGTTTTTCCTTCGTCTTTTCGGATCAATATAGTTAAATGTGTGAATGACAAAACTTTTAAGCCCACACCTACTAATTTCCATTTAATAGACACCTTTTTTCCACGACTCCTTTCAAGTGTTATTAGCCTCCATTGACTCTAAAAAGTCGCCCTCAAACATTCACCTTCCTCTATAGATTCTGGCATTGTTGTTAATGTCAGTATCGCGTGGTGTCGCATCATAGGAAGGCATTTGTTACGAATAACAATAACAACAATAAAATTAGTGGATAATTGAGCAACGCATTAGCCTTTGAAGAGGAAAGCATACTTACCTACCCGCGCTACCACTAAAAGTATCATTACAATTGTTACACGCGCTCAGATATACACCTAAACTCGCACGTTTAACGACCTGTGGAAGGAGAAACTGAACCGTTAAATGTGAGAAAACCTTATGTTAGACACCGATAACTTCAAGTCAGATCGTTAGCTGCATAGCTAACTTTATCGTCATCAGTTAATAGACAAGCATTTTATAAAAGTGATGTCAAATATACTTTATATACAAAGTTGAATTAACGTTGAAAGAATAACTGATGACGGTATACATAATTAATTCAAGGAGAAAAGCTGTTAGTTGATCATTACTTATTTAAATAGTCTCAGGAAAGTTTCCTTTTGGATAATAGTAGGATTAAAGGACAGTAATGGTCGGTTAGTAAATTATTAAAAAGAATAGAAAAAAGTGTTAATGAGACTTATAGCTTAATTAAATGTAAATGGGTTTTGTGAGTTTTTGGAACAATTCTGAATGTCCAAGTTACCTAACTTTTGCTTTTTCAATGAAACAGCCTGTGTTTTTGTTTCACATTTTTTGAATCAGCGTCTTATTCTGCGCATGATTAAGACACAAGCCACCATCCCAGGGCTAATTGGATAAGTATATGGTTTGTTATAAATTCTTTTAATTATCAGTTTTTGAGTTTTTTCCAACGGCAAGATTTGATTTTCTGAAGTCGCTCCCCATGCAGTGAGCCCGTAGGTTACATGACTTTCGACTAATGCATGGTATATGATTCTTAAAACGCTATATTTTCAATTTTTATATTATCAGGTTTGTGAAGATATTACATCAGTGACTGTAGGAAAGTAGGTACATCAACTGAAGGTTTCAGCAATAACTTTCAAGTGTTTATGTTATGTCTCCTGGTGTGCCACAGGGTTGTGTTATCGGTCGTTTGTTGTGTACGATATATACATCTCAGCTTTATAAGGCCTTAAAATATTGTAATTACCATTTTTATGCTGATGATATGCAACTTTATTATTCCTTTCCGGTTGATGATATGGTGGATGCCTTCGGGAAAATAAATTGTGATATAGAAAGTTTGATTTCACTTTCGTGTGATCATGTACTAAGGATTAATGGGGTGAAAATGGTGAATTATATCTCATGAAAACAATGCAAACCAAAAGCAATTTATGAGAGTCACAGCCACCTAGTTTCGGTTTTAAAATTTACATGAAACATACCTACTTTAAAAAAAATTCCGTATGAACTCAACTGCTAACGAAATCGGCAGAATTACAATTAATAATTGCACAAATTGTAGGATCCATTTCCATTTTAAATAATTTCATTCAAGTGTTCTTTAAAACACATTTTTTTTCAGTTAACTTTACTTTACTAACTAAAATTTGTTACAAATGTTAAAATTTTTTCTTATAGCGTTCAAAAACTTATAAATGATTTATTTAAGTGAAAAGTTGAGCACTACACAATTTTATCGCTTTCAAGCTGAAAACTAATATAGCATTAGCAGATTTGATATCAATATGTCCCATACTGTCAAAATCTCTCACCATCACTATCCATGATGTCATCGAACCGTCATTTTTAACCTCAATTTTCACCGTAAGCACTTTTCCGAAGCGGAACATTCTGCCGCATGACAAACCCGAAGAAAAAAATGCGTACATGAGTTTCATAGGTTTCTCCTCAATGCTGTAATTTGCGGCAATATCTAACGTGTCGAACTGTTTCCTTCACTATAGTCGAAACGCGCTGAAAACTCGCGGTAATTACTCGTAATTACAGCGATTAGTGCATTCGTTCGTCGAATGGAAATATCAGCTTTAATTGGGCCTATATACGAATGAACACATGTCCGCCGCTACCTCCGACTCTGATGCCATGTTATCCGTGCGTTCTTGCGCCTCTCTCGCCTATAATTTATTGGTATTTTTTCGCGAGAAGCACACTGACGCGACGGTGTGTTCGATCGATCGCTAATAGCGGTTAAAGATTGTGATTACTGCGAATGACGGAGCTAATGAGGGAGCTTTTTGCGATTGGTGAAGGGAAAGCAATCTTGCACAGGTAATTTTTTAATTTTGTGATCAGGATGTCTTCTAAATGTTATCGAATTAAGACGAGGAGTCTTAGATACTGCAACTGTATAGTTTATACAATTTCCAATTGTTTGAGTCAAGAGGTGTTTCCCGAAACAACTGTGTGACTGGCTGGAATCGTGTTTGCCAGAAGCCAATAGTTTTAAAAGAAGAAGATTTCCAATTCAGAAGGGAATGAATCATATACTTAACAATTTTATTTGTAGATATCATCAAAGAATATTTTTTGTATATCTATTTAATTAAATAGGACCTATACATCTAACAGAAAAACCTAGATTTCCTATTAAATATTCAAAGATTGTCACCCTAAGTTAATACTTATTAAAACTTCTATTAACTCCTACAGATTTGCACATATATGCTCATGCTCACTAATAATATGCAGACGCCCATTAAAAGTTAATTAGTCTAGGTAAACTCGCTTATATTTATATAGTCCACACATTCACGTAGCTTAACATTAAACGCTATATTCTTTTGATTAATAATGCTCTGGTAATTTAATATGTGTAATTTTGTAATGTAATTTAATAAGTTATACCTAGTGCAGTTGTAATAGGTATAGGTACTTTAATTATTGCGGAAAGAACCTATCTTAGCAGCTAATAATGGAACATTAAATCAATGAGCTTGCACAGAGGAAAATTATAACTTCATATGTGTATGTCAGTCTTCTGCGATATATAGATGAAGAATATGTGGTGTTGAAATTGAAATAGACAAGTCGATATGGCGTTTTAATTGCTTAATTATATCATATATGTGATAATTATCATTCATGATTAATTGACACATACTGAGGTTTGAGATTTTCTCCGTGTAGGAAAATGATTATGATTTAAAATACGTCTTAGTATAAACTTAAAACTATTGGTTTTTTTTTTTCAATAAAAGTAGCTTAGATTAAAATTATCTGTTAAATTTATTTATTCCTTTTCGATATAATCCCTTGCAACAGCAACTGTCATACTGGAAAACTATATTTTTTAGTTTAGTTATGTTAATTTTGCAAGAATTGAAAAATTAGAGATTTTACTTGAGTTGCTGGGTTATTCGTGCTATACGCCACGGAATATTCTGGCTAAAATACGTGACATTCAAAAAGTTTTACTTTTGGGATATATGGGGGTCTATTATGAATACTTTTTAAAATTATTTTCATATTATACAGAATGTTCCAAAAGCCCTAAAAGTATCAAAGTTTTCAAAGTGTTTTTTGAATGGATTTTAATTTTATATTATTGCGTTTTTGAATTCTCTGATCAAGATAAGTGTCTGTTTGAATAAGGTTTATAATAGCTAAACCTTAAAGTCTTTTAAATAATTTGAATTTTGTGAAAATTTCAAAAATTTAAAAAGTATTTAAGTTATATAAGCGAAATTCACAGTGAACTGTAAGAATAGACCATATTTTATAGCCCAATTATAATAAACTTGTCATCTTAAACAGAGTGTATAAATATTAAAATTGTTCTAATAAGAACTTTAAGTGGCTATAATTTGATTAATTTAAATAGAACGACATATTTTTTAATTTACCAGCAAATGCACTGTTTAATTCCCTATCGAATGGTATTTATATCTTAAGCTTTTAGACTTCGCCTTTTTACAAAATACGCCAAATAATCGTTTTTGCATCATTTGGTGTCTTTTCAAATAAGATTCCTAATGTATCTAGTTGCCTATGGCATTTAGAAATGTCAGATAATTTACAATCATAAGAATAATAATGAAGAATACTTTTACAAGTTTTCACAAAACTTAGAAAGCCATTTATAATGCAATAAGCTACAACAGCAATAATGGTAATAACATATCTACCAACGATAAAATAGGAATAAAATATGTATTTAAAACACATGTTCAAAATGTCGACCGTTCATTTCCAGACACTAGATATTCTTTTTTGAAAACCACTGCTAACTTTGGACAACATTTGCGGAGTTACAGTTTTAAAAGCGTGTCTTATGCGTATTTTCATATCATGTGGTTGTTGTTGGAGGAGTATTGTAGGCAATCCCTTTTATGTATCCCCGTAAAATCTAGGTGGAGTTAAGTCCGCAGATCTGAGAGGCCAATTTTTAAATTCATTTCTTCCAATTCACCTGTTTTGAAGGATTTCATTTAAAAATTGCTGGATGGCGCGATGATAAAGAGGCGGATCTCCATCCAATTGAAGCCATATGTTTGTTCTAATGTTTAAAAGGACTTCGTCTAATAATACTGTAAGTCGGGGTAAAAGAAAATCGAGAAACATCAAACCGTTTAAAGGTCCTTCAAAAAAAAAATAGGGTTTGAATAAATATGGGCCCAGTATTCCACCCCAAACATTAATAGACCACGTTTTCTGATTTCTCACGACTCTGTATTCATGTGGATTCAAATCAGAATAAAAATGGAAGTTGTGTCTACTTGCGAGACCATTATTTGAAATTGAAATGTGATTTTGACATATCTGTATTAAGATACGTATATCTTTAACGATATATCAATAAACTGATATTTTTAACTTAAAAAATATATGGAAAATACATTTTTTTAAATATGTTTACAAAAATTTATATCGGGCATCAAAATTTAATTATAAGCATAACTTTTTGGAGTACCATGTCATATCTAATCTCATTTTCCGCCGATTCATTGCACTTTTTTTAATTTACCGTCATATTAGTGGTCGCGTAAAGGGTGACAAAATAAATTTTGGGGTTCTTAGATAAGCTGCAACTTATCGCCCAAAAAAAATTTACCATATTATAATAAAAAAAAATCCCATATGTTGCAATATTTCTGCCGGTCGCTGTACCTATATCTATATTTTGAAAATGTTTACGTATATTCGTTAGGATCTCTTATCAGATACAAAAAAAAAAAAACTTTGATAATGATTCTTTATGTAATTATGTTTTCTTTCTCAATTTGCAAATTGGTTCACCAAGAATAAGACAATTTTTTCCTAAAAATAATAATCATAAAACATAAGGTCGATATTGAAATAATAACAAGGTGAATTCGTATTCCAATCCTTTTTATTTTAATATATTTACTGCGACATGTTTCGGTTTTTTCAAACCATCTTCTGGCAATAAAACGTCAAAGGTGTGTTATATGTAAGATTGATGTGTCAAAAATTTTGTAGGTGCAGTAGGAGAATATTATTTATATATATTTCTATATCTTAAACTTTATTTAATTTAATATATTAAAATAAAAAGGATTGGAATACGAATTCACCTTGTTATTATTTCAATATCAACATACATTACACCAATCCCCTGAGGACACTATAGATAAAACATAATATTAAAGTCCCCTATTCTAAAAATCCTGGAATTTCGGATTTTTTTTCTATATACGCAACAAGACGTAAAAGAAAATAAAACAAAAATTCCTTCTTTAGTTTCATCAACAAAAATAAGAATTAACAGGGCAAACCAACCTTTTTTTCCTTCTTTTAAGGTGATATTATTTTATATATGTAATATGAATGCATTGCCCTCCATCTTTAACATTTTGTGTCAGTTCAGATTTGTCAATTCGTATCAACTACACGCCAGCAACCTGATGGTTGATAGTGCGGTTTGCAAAAAGAAAAGATAAAATCATATTCATCGTCGGATTCCAGCAAAAATCGAATCGTCACATCTTCTCTTGTTAAAATCTTGAATTTTTTGGAGCGAAATTCTTTGGATTTGCTTTTTAGAAACGCAATTAAATAGACGTATTTACTAATATGCCTATTTTTCTTCACTGAGTTAACTAAACGTAGCTTATAATAATATATCCAAAGCGACGAAAACTTGCTATGCTTTGAAAGATGTTCGAAATATGCCAAGAGCATTCATATTGCTATTCTTGATTCTTTGACACTTTAATTACACCAATCTTCAAATTTTGCATACTCATACGTGTTTCTTGTTTGCTCATACGTGTCTCTTGATTGTTTTTTTTGGAAGGAGAGAATTGTTGAGAAACGTTGTGCGCGTTTAATGCCTTTGAAGAGAACTTTCGAAATCAGAATCAGATAATATTCTTTTGCATTAAAAAACGTTACCGAAGTCAAAATTACAATAAACAAACGCGGTTACCATGACCATACCATGATATTGACTAATATAATGCTGATAATTTGAAATTTTAATTTAGGTATGAAAACGTTTCTGGTGTATAGTTAGGGCAAATCGAATCTATGCAAATAAAGTCTATTTGCACAGTCGTAGATTAAATTTTGAATGATATAGGTACATACTAAAAAATATATGCAATTCCTAAAGAAAATTCCACACGGAGAAAAAAAGATGTTACCACGTATTATAAATATAATGAATGATATTAACTCAAGGACAACAATACGTTATCTAGTATTATACTCAGTATTCATCCATGTATTACTGTTTATTAGGAAGATGGTACGCTCTAATATAATTATAATACAACCAACTATAAAGTTAGTTGTCCCTATTGTTACTATCTATTTTTCTCAGTGCAGTAATGTTAAGGTAAAAATGTCAAAAATTGGGAAATTTACTAGAAAACTTTAGGTATGTATATTTTCTAATTTTTGGTAAATTTACCCTATACATTACTGGAATTGCAAATATTTTTTAGTGTGTATACACGTTCGATTATGAACTTAATGAATGAACCTTGTGTAAGTAAACACGTGTTTCATTTTATAGGGTTCATATCGAACTAGCATTATTAATACTATTATTACATATCGTAGTTAATAGGAATAAAATGCTTTTGGTTTAAAAAGCATCACTGGTGTGGTAGATACGGTTATTATTTTAGTTCTGGGTGTATATTTTCTGCCTTGTATTTGGTGCTGTTTAAATAATAAATATAGTTTTAACCATAACTAAGAATGGTAAAGAAGGAAGATACACCAGTATTTTAGTCTTATTTTTTGGCACAAAAATCATAAATTCCTTACCAAGAGGAGATAAGTTGTCCGCCGGATCACCGCGATCCCTACACCTAGTTTTAGCCCTGCCGTGTCTAGACATAATCGCCGCTATACTGAAGTCAGTGGCGCACGGCCGCATAGTACAGTTCTCATCCATCACCTGCTGATCATCACCAACCACCGCCCACACAGCGTCCCTAACACCGACAGAAGAGCACGTGCGACGACGTACCAACGCACTGAAAAATTCGCCAGATCCCTACACACAGACCGCGCGCAATTTACCTACGTCTTGCCGACAATTCGCATTGTCGCACACGTTAGAACCGCGCACCACCGTCCGCACGACTTCCGAGACCGCCAAGCGTCAACAATGACAACAACATCGGCGACAACAGAAGCGAGATGTTTTGACAGAGTGAATATTTAGAATCTTTCGGCTCGCATTTAACGAGATTAGCATGATACACTGTCTGGAGTAATTCAGATTGGTCGCTCCCACTCTACCTAGGGCAAAGGCGTGACCACACGCCGCGGCATAAACTACTAAAAACGATGCCGACCGGTTCGGGAACCTCTCCTCTCTCCTATACGTAATATACTTTCAGCTAACCTGGCGAGTTGGTCGGTTGTGTGCGGAAAACGGAATCACCGACTGACCGTCGTGCACACGGTAGGAATGCGCGATCAGCACGACCAACAAAACGGTCGCACGGCGATTTTCCCTGCCATTTTTTGGTAGCGCGGCGTCACGCACTCACACCAGCACGCCAGGATAATTTCCCCTTCTTTCGAACGCAACAACTAGCAACTATACTAACGCTTTATCCCTGTCGCCGATGACAGCCTACCCCGTGTGTTTCCAATCCAGTTTCCTTCGCCGAAAACGATCCGAGCCTCCCCTCCCTACCTTGCATCGGATGCACCTGGGCGGGCAATGCCTTTTCTTCTATCGCACGATCGTGGGGGGCGTGCCAAAACACAAGCCACGCCCGATCCGGGCGTCATCGCGCAAACCCCGCCCCATTTTACTCTACCTGTATCTGAACCGCGGCGCGCCGCGTATAATCCGAGATATAAATATAAATACCCTGCCTGTGTACCTCTCCCTCCCTTTTATCCTCTAATACTTTTGTTTTTAATTTTACGATGAGAGAGACCCTTTCCTTTTCCTCTACGCGCGCGGCAGCGATTTTTATTCCACCTACCGTAATAAAATGGACACGTTTTCCGGCGAGGCGGTCGCTCAGAAACGCCGGTAGGGGAATCTGTAAGCGATGTACGCGTTGGGAAGTGGGAGCGGAAGGATGTGATCTATCTAGGTGGGGGGCGACGGGGGGTACAAGTCGAGGGAAAAAGCCGGGAAAGCTCTCCGGTGAAATTGAAATCCGGAAAATTGACGCGATTAATTGGTTTATATTCCTTTTCCGATTCGAATTGGATGGCCGGTCGATGGGTCGCCGGTGAGGTGTAGAAATTTCGCGTAGTTTTTAGGGATGAGGGGGTGGTTAATTCGAGGGCGTTATTTTTTTTATTTTATAGGTGGTGTTGATGTGATTAAGAAATTTGAGATCAAGTACAGCCGAAGAAAAACGTATCCTAACGATGCGAGCTTGCGCTTGTAAGAGGAAAGATACTGGCTCCGATATCTTCCGTCTTGCTCGCTGTGGTTCGCAATATTCGGAGACATTTTTCTCCAGTCCTACACGCCAAAAAATTTTAGTAAATTTACCAGGACTCCTGCTAAAAATTCCAGTAACATTTGGGGGAAAATCACCAAAAGCTGGGTAATTTTACGTTTCTTAACAAAATTACCTATACTTTTGGAAATTTCCCACAAAGCGACCAGTATTTTTCAATTGTAGGTAAAAGTGCTACGTAAAAACGTAATATTACTAAAATGTTTATGCTTTCGCAGGGATTCTTACTAAATTACTTGGTGATTTTATCCACAGTTAAGAAATTTACTTATAGGAAACCAAATACATACTTACAATTCGCGCATGTTCAATTTTATGGGTTCAATTTGTAGATAGATAGCACATAGCACGTACGGAAGTGACAGTGGTCGTTCTTTTTGTTTTATCTATAGGCATATTTAGGTAAGTGACTAATTTAAAATAAATCTAATAGTTAAATAATACATTCTTACTACTGAGGGTGACCTGCAGCTGCATTTTCATACAATCGTTGAAACATATAGGTTTGTGCATATACAAACACACAATACACCTAATTGTGTTCCAAAAACACACATTAATATGCCTCGACAGGGTATATAAAATATATTTGTAGTTTGTGTATTACCGTAATGTTAAATTAAATGGTTATAGATATTGTTTATTGCAGTCATATTTCGCTACTCTGAAGTAGAGGTTATGAAAGTATTATTCAACTTGTCTATTTATACTTAAGAATATTATCTTATACCTATCTATGCATTTGTTTTTATGGTTAAGAAAGGGTTTAGGTATAACAACTAAACAAGCACATAACTATTATACGGTTAGTAACATTAATGATTTCTTCAACCAAATTTCGAATGCACAATATATAGATATAATACAGTTAGCCGTCTTCATACTTTATTTTAGTAATTTAAAAAATAAATTTCTTATTGAATTTTGTATTTGTTCTGGAGTGATGCGATTGGCTTGTTGAACTATTCTCTCTTCCAATTGTTCAAGATTATGGGGACGATTTTTGTACACTTGACATTTCATGTGACCCCAAAAGAAAAAATCTAATGGCGAGAGATCTGGCGAACGTGCTGGCCATTCGATTGCTCGTCTACGTCCGATCCAACGTCCCGGAAAAATTTCATTCAAATAATCGCGGACATTATGGGCAAAATGGGGGAGAGCTCCATCTTGTTGAAACCAAAAATGTGCATTAGGGTGATCACCTATGTTTGCATTTGGAAAGAGGGCCGCAAGTGCTGGAACAACCTCATTTCGCAATAAATTTAAGTAGACGTTGCCAGTTAAATTTCCTCTTATAAAAAATGGTCCTATGATGTTGTTTCCAACAAGACCAGCCCAGACATTCACCTTTTGAGGACGCTGTGTATGGACTTTTTCAATCCAATGCGGATTTTCAATTGACCAGTAGCGACAATTATGTCTGTTCACAGTACCGTTGAGACAAAACGTTGCCTCATCTGAAAAAATGATGTGATCTAAAACATTAGGCTGTTGCTCGATCAATTCCGTCATTGTTTCGCAAAATTGTAGTCTACGATCTGGATCATCTTCAGTTAACTCATGGACGGGATACATTTTATAGGCTTTCATTCTTGCTGATTTAAGAATCGTATGAGCAGATTTTTGAGAGATCTCATGAATTTGACCTAATTCTGTTGTGGACACGTGATGATTTTCTTCCACTGTAAGTAACACATTCAAACTAGTTTCTTCATCTGTTGCTGTTAATGGACGTCCCCTTCTAGGTAAATCCTTCACCTGACGAAAGACTTCAAACTTTTGAATTGTTCGGCATACCGTACTTTTACTAATGTGACGATTCGGATAAACAGTATTAAGCAAACTACGAACCTCTTCAAAAGAACGTTGACGATCACCGTACCCACGCATCATTAATATCTCAATTCGTTCTGATTCAGTAAGTTTTTCTGCCATTTTCAAATGTGTCAATGTTTAAAATAAGTAAATTTATAGCGATGCAAAAGTTAAAACGCTTTTAAAATTGTCAAATGTGACGGCAAAAAGAATGCAAACACTAAACAACAACTTTTTTCAAAGGTACCTTGATTTTTCTGTATTAGGACACTTTTTTAATTTTTTAACTGTTTTCTTGTGAATAAAAATAAACATCTTAATACTTCCTGAACGTAGTTTTTTATTTTGCATTCAAAAGTGTTAAAAAAAAGTGGGCGTTCCATTTAAAAAAAAAAGTTGGACGTACTGCCGATTAAACCGGAAGTGAAAAAAAAATTAGCTGTATTGCATAAAATGCATTTATATTAACTATACCCCCATACCAAATTTCAAAAATCATAATTTTCAAATAACAAAGGTATTCGACCGTTCCGGGACTTTTTACTAACCCTGTATAAGAAAAGCATAGTTCGCAATATTTCTAATTCTAATTAAAATCTGGGTAATTCAACAATTACCCAGATCCTCTATAATAACTTACTAATCTAAGTTACCACTCACGCATGAGACATATTGGGAAAAAAGCAATTATTATACAAGTATATTAAGCGATTTACATTTTTATTATAGCCGTTTAAGGTGTGCAAACGGGTGCTGCCTTCACATGCCTCCGATAAGTTATTTTAATAAAGGTACTACGACGCAGATGCATAATTCAATTTGTTTGTATAGGAACTCATAATTAAGTTGCTGTACGGCTGCTAATGGCTTATGTGCTATTAAAAAGCCCACATGTTGAAATCACTTGCATTATGAAGTATTGTAGGTAGGTATACTAATTTCATCATTGTCTTTAAACTTCTGAATTTAAAGCTATCGTTATTAAATATATGAAACACGAAAAACAATTTGGGAATAAATTTGACACATTATGTGACGGTTTTCTTGTATAATAGCAATTTTTATGTTTCCTGTTTAAAAAATAAAATAATTTTATTTTATAGGAATTTTTCTGCCTAAGGTAAATATAACAGAATTCCTTTATTTCTTTTTTATTTTACGTTAATTATATTTATTGGTTAATATTCTTCCAAAATTGTTTATGAGACAGCATCATGCATATACTGAAATGAAAGAGGGTGCCTGACAAGCATCATTTGCTAATCGACTCCCTTAAAATCAAGAAACAAATAAAAAATACTCCGTAATAGTTCGTGATGATGTTAATTTCCTCTTCTGCCTTTAATTTGAGGTTATCCGAAAAGTAATCGTTCGTCGTTTCTGAACCGACGAAAATGTGTTGAGGCGTGTCAAAACACAAAATGTATTATATACCAACCTTGTATAAAAAATCACGGATCAAATACAAATTTGTGACACAGTTTTTCGTTAAAACAATTGTATGAGCGAGAAACTAAAAATGTACCTATCTAATCAAAAACTACGACTTAAAGAAAGCACCCCATATAACTTGCGTTACTTGGAGCAATCACATAATCCAAAAAAAAAACAAAACCAATTAGATAACCGCCTCTTTGTG
Source organism: Cetonia aurata (assembly GCA_949128085.1). Lineage (NCBI taxonomy): Eukaryota > Metazoa > Arthropoda > Insecta > Coleoptera > Scarabaeidae > Cetonia > Cetonia aurata. The sequence continues at coordinate 61,702,706 of OX421884.1, read as the reverse complement.
CATTTTCCTAAAGAAAAGGTTCATAAAACAATACAATTGGGCACATATGAACGGCCATAATAACACACCAAGTGCACACGAGATGTGTATTAAAAGCGAGTTTTATTTTAGAGATTTAAATTATAGATTATTTTTAACTTCTTGCTATCGAAGCATATACGCCATATATTTAACGCAAATACTACCGGCCGACTTTTACCATTATAATTGCTGAGAACAAAGGTAATGGCTGTACGATGTATGAGTTTACAAGGCACATTTCGAAAGATGAAAGAACTTTTACGGAGGTTAATGTCGAAGAAGTTAATAATATTGAGCATTGGCTTTCTCACAACCAATTCATATATACGCCTTGAAAAACTTAGAGCAAATTATGTTAATATTGGTTGTAGATATTTTACTCGGTGGGTGTGTTAAAACAAGTATTATTTTTGTCTTTTAAATATATATGATTATCCGCCTTTACTTATTATTAGCAGATGCCGATGCCGGTGGTAATGATGATATCTATATTTATTTTTAACAGTGACGATTTCTGGTTCAAGTTTTTATTGTAACTATATTGCACTAGCAAGGCGACGAACGACATCTGCAAATTAAGTCGTTACAGTAAAACTGGCCACTGTTATGAGTACGAGAAACAATATTAAAATACCGCATTTTACTAAAAATAATCGCAGATGTTGAAATTATAATTTCGGCTATAAGCATTAGTTTGCGGAAAATATACCCCGTGATATTAGCAATGGCGGCTCGTCAGGGGAGGCTACGGAGGCTAAGCCTCCCCTATTATTTTTAATAAAATAAGTAGCGTTTATTATGTATTAAAATAATGTTTAAGCATCGGTTATATACTAAAATAAAGCAATTTTTCAAAAAAATATATAATCAATAGTATATTTATTCATTACTTAATTTAAAAATGCAAACAAATTTCCAATAATGCGCGAAATTTTACTGTACGCTCTATAATAGCAAGCGAGGAGGCTAGCCACAGATTTGGCTCCGCACCGATGATTAATAAACAGAAAATCAACGAAAAGACAAATTATGGGTTTACCATAAGTTATTAAAACTTAACCTTATTATTATTTTGTATAACCATCTAAAACATCTGTAAACCAACACATTTTGAGCCTTACAATACACCCTCTCTACAAATTACAATCCTACAGCCATTTTCTCATAATATGGCTATCTATCTTGGGTTTTCCCTTTATACAAAATAATATTATCAACCACAACACACCTACGCCACTGTACCAATAAAAATAACACAAACTCCCCTCCCACCGAATTCGTAACGAACCCGCGATGAGACCGCGCAGCATATTTATGTTGACAGAAACACATCGACATAAAAATTAACAATTAATAAATTCGTGAGAAGACCCGAGAAGAGACACCTTCGCTGGCTGCAATAAATAAAACGGAAGCTGGAAGGAATACATAAAAGCACGGTGCGACGTGTGTTACTGCTCGCACACCGCGCGAGGTCCGTGCACATTATCCGAATAAAACCCAGAGCCCCGGATTAACATATTAAAGGCATAAATACGCCCACGCCAGTCGCGAAGGTGTACCGTGGATGGTGCCTATAGCCTTTGAGAACAGTGACAAATTAAACGATTTATACGTTATTTATTTTATCTGGTTTTCATTAAGGTTCGGACGCGGGCAACCGACGGTCGTTTCGCGTGCTGCTTGCATTCCTCTGAATACTGCGATTAATAAAAAGATAATTGATTCGCTTGTTTGTCGCGTTCGTTGTTGTCTATGCGCTCGTGAAACGCACGAATATGTGCATACGTGTTTCAGGAGTGTATATTGGATTTTATAACCCAGGTGTAGCGGGTATTTATGTTTCGACGTTATTATGACAGTTCTGTACAAGTAACTAGCGATTTACAGTATGCGCGTACACGTCTGAGACTATATACGGTACAAAATCAATCAACGCTTTGAAATCGAAAAACCAATGATAATATCGCCTTTAGAAATGTTACCGATACATTTCGATGAATTAAACAAAAATATGAATAATGAAAAAAATATTTCTGACAGCATTTAAGTTCTTACACAGACATCACATTACCAATAATATATTTCTGCAGACATAAATTAAATACTAAAGTACTACATAGATTATGCAATGTTGCTTTGTATAATAAAAAAGCAAATCCATCAAACTATTAATCATTAGAATTCCACAGACTGTAAGTAACTAACCTAACCCTTAAAATGTACACTGTCTGAGATGGCTTCAGGTACTACGTATACTCACGGACACCTAAAATGTCCGGTCTAAGTCACAGTGTAAGCGCAATGGTCCGTTCGGATATACTCGGGAGCAAAACACCCGCTCCGTCACTCTCTTTCCCAACGCCGCAGCAGCCGGTTATTCGCTTATGCGAATTTTAGTAGGCTCCCGAAAGGAAAGTAGATGTCTTGAGGGGAACCACGTATTCTCTTGGTGAAAATGTGATGTATGATTATGTTTTTAAGGATGATAAACGTTTAGTCACTTATCTTTTATCTTGTTTAGCATTCAGACGTTCTTTTCATTATAGTTCAGCAGAATTATTAAGGTTATTTTAATAATTCAAATTTTAAAATTTATTACTGAAATAAAAAATGTATAATTGTTTCTGATTTGAATTGGGATTTTTGTTTTCAGTAATATTACGGAAATTATAATTAAACTTGAATAAGTTGTAAAGCATTTTGGTATAGAAAAATATTTAAACTTTCTGCAAAATATTAATTAGAGGGCAAAAAGGAACGTGTCGGTGTATTACAGATTTTAACGGATTTTATTTCTTAAAAAATTCAAGGTGAATAAAAATAAGTCAAACTAATAATGGAATAAAGTATATTTTACATTAAAATACAATAAAAATAATAAATAATAGGTCCGCTGGGCCTATAGGGGTAAACGCGTAAATCTTTTCCGAAATTTCAATTATTCACGATTTTCGGTAACGAAGCGACAATTCCCAAGATGGATTATGAAATATTGCAGGTAGTCGTGCACCGAACATCAAAACATTGAAACCTTGAACGACGACGAATTTGATGTGAAATAAGCACAAAGGGGATCGAAGATTTCTTTCGTACCTAATTTCTCATATGTCAGTAATTATATTACTACCAAGCAACTATTTAGGTACGTTTTACATATAACTATGTGGATGTATGAAAAATCCCCGTCGTAAGATCTCTTGAGATGGCTTTATGTATATGTCAGAAAGAAATTTCTTTTTTGGTTAATGTTGAAATTAAATAAAGAAATCAATTATGTTCTCTCCTTTTCAATTTTATTGATAGTTTTATTCTTTGTTGTTATTTCACCCTGTAACGCTGAAATTAACAAAAAAACAAACACATTTAGATGCTACTCCGGGCTTTGACCGAAACTACAGACCTATGTTTTACTTCTTAATATTAATCTTAGAATGTTAACAGATTTAATATTAATACAATAATAATAATATATTGGACAAAGGTTGCCGACGGTAGACGGCAGAACAAAAACTGTATGTCTTTCCACATTTGTGCAAAATAAAGCCGATACAAATTACGAAACCTCTATTCAATATACAAAAAAATTCATGAGTCACAATCAGATACCTGGAGTTGGCGGTAATGCCGACAAAAACTTGTTAGTACAATAAAAAGCCGATACGAACGAGCGTATAACATTTCGTCTTAATATTTTAAATACAGAGTATACCAAAATACCGGTATTCATATTAGTTTAATATTATCGGTTATGGTAAAGCAGGTCGGTTTTGCAACCCCTAATCATATTGCTTAAATGTAATACTACTTAAACAATTTATTGGGATTTCCTAAACATTATAAGAATTATACCACCGCAGAAGTAAACAACAATTAACCAAGTTTTAAACGAATGCAATAAATAAACATTAGCTATTTCTAACTGACATATCCGTATTTGCCAAACTCACAATCACTTTTCGCGTTTCAACTTTTGAATCACTTTGGCCTAACCTTTTGCCCATGACTAGTTATTAAAACAAGGAAAAAGTATAAATTGTGCTAAAGTTGTCTGCGAAATAGCGCAATAAACTTCACCCGCATATCTTTCTAAACCGCTACGAAGCAAATATAATACATAAATATGGGTAATTCACAGAAGAACGGAATAGTCGCAAGGAAAGGGGAAGGCGCGGGTGCTGGTAAACTTCCGAACGCACCCCGCTGCGTTTAGACTACGCATTAGACCGGACATTTTGGGCGTCCGTGAGTGTACATACCTGCATATACATATCGTCATTTTTTAGTAACCCCAGATATATGTTTATATGTTTTCACCATTCCGATACCAACCGTAACATTACGACATATTATATAATGTATAGTTTTAAACTCACGATACGCCGATATTAGGTTAATATGCTTTTTAACGACCTTTACCTAGAATCAGGCGAGAAATGTTAAAGTTGCTGCACCTAAACGTTAACGTCACGATAAATGGCAAAATAACCGTCCAGAATTCATAAAATTCACTATCCCCCGCCATCGGCTCTTAGTTTTCCAGGAAAATCCGTTGGAAATATAGTCTTAATACGCGCTTTATGTTTATAAAAAAATTAGGTTATGTATCGCAGTGATGCGAGATAATTTATAAAATACCTTTTCCCCGTTAATTTAGGATGCTATCCAAGAGCGTGCGTAAAACGTAAAGCGTTTTCTGAATTATATAAACACACACAAAACGCGCTAATACGTTTCAGTTCTCCGAAATCACAACACATAAAAACGGAATTGATTGAATAAAAACAAGTAAACAACTGTCAACTGCCGCCGTGCTGGAATAACGGAAACGGGGGAAACGATCTTAAATCAAATATGGAAGTAAACTGAGGACTAACGTCTAGCCCCTGAACCGCTACAATTGTTCCCATACCAATCAGAGCATTTCGCAATTGATAAGTTCTATTGTAGGACGCGAAATGCAAAATTTACCGCAAAGCCAGTATTTTTGACAGTTGACTATAATCCGTTTGATGTATTGTGTTGATTTATTTCTGCGTCTTCGTTAATTAAAACATATTACAGCTACTAAGACAAAAAATCCTAAAACTATTATTTGTTCTTGGTAAGTTTTGACATGTTAATCGTAATTAATATTAATATTTCAGGTTATATACAATATTCACACCAGAACATGACGCCTTTATTTTAAACACACATTACAGAAGTGGTACACAAGATGATAAAGGGACGAATTCTCTTCAAAGTTGTATTGACAAGTTCACTGAGGCTCTCCCCGATTTTGATATAGACCACGATGCAGTGAAAAACCGCAGGCATGTCATGAGTCATCGATTTGAAGAAAGACATTTTAACAGTGGTGCAACAATTACATACAATTGATTTTGAAAGAAAAGTAAAATTTTGGCAGGTTTAATTGATAATAATGTTCTGGACTTGGTGTTGAGGTTGGTTCAATTTCTCTAGCTACATTAATTCACAGGACTAGAGAACTTGGACTAGTGGAAAGCCGGGCCATATCAAATCAACACAATTACGTAAAAATGAATTACAACAAGATTACTTTTAACATGGTAACGTTCCATCACATACATGAAGAGATAGACATACTCAGGAACTTCTAATTTTTTTGACAATAGGCTGATAAGCGAAACTTTATGGTCTTCAACGTTCTTCAAATCTTACAATATTCGATTCTGATTGTTCACCATAGGAGAACTTTGCAATGGATTTGAAAACTTTTCAAAGAAAATTAGAATTATTTCAAAATCACATCAAATCATTTTTGGTGCTGTGCAAGTTTATATTTTGTATAGGTATACAGAAGTCGAGTAATACGTTAAACTATAATTTTGAAACCACTAAGTTTGCTCAAAGCATTAATTTGGGAAAGGGAAAATATTTGCAGTATTTTAAAATTCATTTATCGGCGATATTTTAGAAGTTTATACCCAATGATATTTTGAAAACATTGTTTAGAAATAAAGCTCTCACTACTTTTTATAAATTACTTATTGAAAATAACAATACAAAATAACTTAAAATGAGATAAACATATAAATACACTCCTCAGTCAAAACGCAGTGGCTATAGCATCAATAAATAAAATAAAGAATATCATTCCAGAACCTATGAGGAAACCAGTATATCATGCAGTTTTCACATCGCATTTAAATTACTTAAGAAGATTAATTTCTTTGTTCATCAACTTTATTTAACTCTAAATAAATCAATTACACTATAGTGTCGTTTCCTTTATGCAATGTATTACAAGAACATCACTAACTAATAACTACTACAGTAACATTAAAGATACTTAAATGTTATAAGCTATTAATCAGTGGTTCAGTGGACTGACGTTATCCTCCCGCGTCCCGAGGGTAACTGGAAATTATAAGTATAGCATCCTATTCGTTTGCGATGTACTTGAAACCCTGTAGTGGGACAAATTTACTTTTCATGCCCTCTAATATTTGAGATCTGGGATCTTGGAATCAATGAGAGTATAATAGATGACGCTGAGTGGTGTTTAAGAGAATAAAAACAGTGTTTACTTAATAAAAAAAATGTAATTAAAATTTAAAAGATTTATCTAGAGGTTTCGCAGCAGTATATGATGTGTATATTATTGTTAATTCGTACAACCAAATAAATATTACTTAATCCTTGCTGGAATAATAATTTCTATATTCAGAAGTATTGTGCGAACAGCATTTTCCAAAATGAAATATATTAAATCGAAATATCCATGAAGATTAATTGACAATCATTTGCATGATTACTTATGATTGGGTAGCCCGGGTATAATTACACCAAATTGGTTATTATTCACTCAAGTGATTCCAATACTCGCCTAGCGGCTCGTGTTGAAATTTTCACCTTCGTGAATAATAAGTCTCTTTATACACTCCTTGAAGAATATACTATTATACTGTCACATTATCTATAAATTCTCTATTACCACTGATCACACCCACACGAGTTAGCGCATGCACACAACAACGGCAGGCAATTCAACACAATTTATCTTCTTTTATATACTGACTTCCCGAAAAATTGCAACACCTAGAAGTTGTCGAATGATTTTATTGAAATTTTCAGGAAACGTTTATTTTCATTAAACAAATTGATGATTAAAATTTGAATAAAATCTAGCCAGTGGTTTTTTTTTTGCAGGTTGTTTCCATAGCACATAGTAACTATAAATTTGAAGTATTAGACCATTTAGTAACTGTCAAGTTTGCAAATTGTTGTTGTTACGTCACAATTTCATTCTGCACTTGATAACAATGCCGAGAGTACGTCAGCATCAACATTTTGTCCAATTAAGTGATTTTGAACGTGGCCGTATTATTGGTATGAGAGAGGCCGGACTTTCGCTAAGAGAAATTGCTCGTCGTGTAAACCGAAATGTTTCAACGGTATTGAGGTGTTGGTCCAAATGGTCCGAGGAAGGGGTTCAACATCGTCGCCGTGGATCTGGACGTCCTCGAAGGACTACAGATCGCGAAGAACGTCGCTTAAGACTTTTGGCCACAAGAGATAGATTTTCAACAACTCGATCAATTGCAAATGATTGGATGAGAGGTACAGCACTCAGAATGTCAATGTCAACTGTTTATCGCCGGATAAGATCTTATGGATTGCGTTCATATCGTCCATTTTTATGTCTTCCTCTTACACCACTTCACCGTCTACGCAGACTAGAGTGGAGCAACTTAAGGGTTAATTGGGCGCAGGAATGACATCAAATTGTGTTTAGTGACGAGTCCCGATTTTGCTTGTGGGCCCACGATGGTCGTAGGAGAGTCAGACGGGTGCGTGGAGAACGTAAAAATCCAACATTTTTTGTGGAACGCAACACAGCCCTCACTCAAGGAGTTATGATATGGGGTGCAATATGTTATGGTAGCAGATCACCCTTGGTCTTTATTGACGGCAACCTTAACGCAGCTGGTTACATTGCTAATGTGCTACAACCAGTTGGCCTTCCATATCTTCAGGGGCTGCAAAATCCCATTTTCCAGCAGGATAATGCGCGCCCTCATACGGCAAGGGCTACAACACGGTTTTTGGAAGAATCTAACATTGTCGTCCTCCCATGGCCTGCTCGGTCGCCTGATTTGTCGCCCATTGAACATGTATGGGATATGATTGGTAGGCGAATAGGTAATTTACCGCACCCTCGAGATAATTTACACGATCTTCAACAACGGATTCAAGAAGCTTGGGACGATATACCACAAGCAGCTATAGATCACTTGATTAATAGCATGCCAAGGCGTCTAGATGAGTGCATTACAAATCGTGGCGGAGCAACTCATTATTGAAAAAACTTTTAAAGCTTTTGTTCTTTTGTTTTTAAAACTTAATCATAACTTTGTTTCTGAAAATTTCAATAAAATCGTTAAACAGCTTCTAGGTGTTGCAATTTTTCTGGAAGTCAGTATATATTATAAAATATATAAAGCCTATTTGAAAACATAAACATAAATTTCGAAAAGATATCTTTATTTTTACCGATTTGGCCCGTTTTCGATTGCTCACGCTGTACAACACAATACAAGCTCACGAAAATGCACGTTTATCCGATAATAGGCGAGCTCGCTGAAGTGAGATGTGGAATGTAAGATCATAAACTTTGTTCTTTTTGTGGCGGGCGTAAATATACGCCCCTGAATTTATGTATTTGACGTTCTGACTCCTTTGTGTTCAAGCATCTCGACCATACGATATACCAAGTCGGCTGTCTCTGTTCGTGCGCTGTGCGCTCGGATATTCCCATCTCCTTCTCGTGTTCTTCCCGTGTACGCATACGAGCCTGTATAGGTGTGTAATACATGATAATTTTCACGCTACCATATCTGGCGTAGGCAACATGGCGCTAGGAGCCGCCGGACCTCACACTGTTCCATTTGCATCCTTGGCGTCGCGTTTGTACGCCCGTAGATACGAGAAGGAGTTGGGCTGTTCGCATCGTATATGCAATTCAAATGGGACCCGGGTTCGTCGCGGTCTCCCGGGTTTACATATTGTAATAATAATATAATCTGTTATTCAAAACGTACAAGTATATTATGGATGCACGACCGTATACGCTCGTGCGCTTTCTGAGCGACTTTCGACCGTACGAAAGGCGTGGAATTCGGGGGAGAATCGCTCGTTGGGACCCTAATTTGAGGCTCGCCCTACCTACATGCAATAAGTCAGAGTATGCGCGCACAGCTAGTGACGGAGTGTATATGAAAAGGTGCATAATCCGTAGATTAAGCTCTAAATGGAAACGGACAAGTGGAGCTCGTGTGATTTCTTCAACGGGGATTTATGGTTGACATTGCAACGTTAGACATATCTAATTTTTTGTATTAAGAAAGTAAATGGACGAACATCAAATAATACTGATTTAAATAAGCAAACCATAGGTGGATTTATACACTGAGAGAAATAGATAGTACTCTTTAACATAAATATAGTATACTTTAATATATTTTATAGCTCCTATAGGGACAATCATATTTTATATTACCGGTGACAATATCTGTATAGTAAATATCTGTGAATACTTTTTATTAACTCATATGGTAAAGTGTACTATATTTGTATTATTAATTTGAGCATACATGTTAGTAAATGTGAAAAAAATGTCTAGTAGCGCTGACTATATTTGATAATAACTGTTAACAATGAAAACTATAATAAATATAGTTTAATAATTTTTAATTATAATTAATTAATATAATTTGATTAGCCGGTGACAGCCGGGCGAATTGCCGTCGTATCGGGCAGGATTGCGGGAATCAGACCGGCCCGTGTACTGTATAGTACTACCGGTATTGAAGCGCCTCGTAATTCTCGTCTGTGGGCGATTGTCCACAGTACTTTTTACACGACGTTAACCATGTATAAGCATCATATAGATATTACGCAGCCACATTTACCGATCACAATTTACATTGAGTACGAATTTCAAAGATTATGAAACAAGCGTAGCGCCATCTTTACGACAAAAGCTGTAGTATCACATATTTATGTAGCTAAACCAATTATGAGTATTATGATATTCCTACTATATAGATATAAAACTATACAGCATTCATTTCATTCCATCTCATTATTAATGCCGTTTTCAATAATCAAAGTAAGGTGACTGTTGCAAGCACCTAACCTAACCTAAATAAACACAACACAGTAAATTTGCTACACCTGTTATTATAACTGTCTTCACTACATTATATGCAATTTATTATATTCACTTGTTGTAAAATATTGTAAAACATTTCACTATATTTTGTAGAAGATTGTCACACAATATTTTTAAACAATTTTATTGCTTTTTTTGTAACCGTGATATAGGAAAATGCAACGCCGTTGTTCTAAAATTTTGCACAATAGTAGGAATTCTTACTACAATTTCCGTCAAACAGTGAAGTGTAAATATTACAACATGGATTTTTCTCTGTGCAGACACAAACATGCACCGACACGAATACGTACACCTGTATCACACGTACATAACACGTGTGAGTGGCAATACAGCTTATTGGTCGATTTCTTCGGTAAAGATCGACAATGAATAGAGCAAGGGGTGGGAAGAGCGTTACGAACGTTTATGTTAGAAATTGAATATGCATCGAATACCTGGTAACATCCAGATTTTACCTCTTACTATAAGCATGGTAACATCTGGTTATTTTACTCTTAATACCCCACATATTGTCGTTTTGACAATAATTATGTTACTAATTAACATAAAGAGATTTACTATCTAATTTCTACAATCCATTTTTCTCAGTGTATATAATAAACTTACATATGGACTATGAAATTAGATTAAATTACTTACCTACCTGCCAAATGTCTTACAATTGCAATTTTTAAAGTTGCTTTGAAACAACAACTCCAATTTAACATATTGCAGAGATTGTAGGTATGTTAAGACGCGCTAGTTCCCAAGTGGTTTCTTCCACAAGTGAAATAACAAAAACGCTAACAGAACGAAGATGGTACAGCAGTCGTCAGTTTATCAGTGGAGTGTCGGCTTTTGTCAAACTAGAAATTATAGATAATCCAGCTTATATACCTTAAAATGGTAACAAAATGTATAGAAACGTTAAAACGCGAAAGATCGCGCTTTTACAGGTACATATATGGAAAATCACATTTGATGGATCTCTTAGATCTCGTCGCCACCTTTGAAATAAGTGTTAAACAAATCCGTTTAGAAAACAATACAAGGAAATGCGTTCAGTAAATTCAAAGTAAATAAATATGTACAGTTGTTACCGAAAAAAGGAACGGACTATAGCCTTTACTACGGCTGCGGCTTATCAGCGTAAACAAACGTTATGTATGATTCATTATGTATTTACTCGACAGAGAATTTCTCGTTTCTATAATTTATTTTTTGTTATCAAAACAGAGATATGCACACCTTGAAATAATACATATTTTGATATATACCTTGGTAAAACAGATTTCCTGTTTCTGGATGTTCTTATTGGTTTATTAGAATATCTTATTTCGTGTATACAACGTGTCCCGTATCATTTTATTCAAACTTTTGGAGAGTAATGTAGACTAAATTAATGACTAAAAACAGCAAAAGTGGTAGTTCAATTATGTTTCGTTACCAATATGCAGATGTAAGTATAAAATGTATTCTGTTGCAAACCGATTTTTTAAAAAAAAAGAAAATCTGATTCCGCCACCAGATGGCGCTCTCGTCCGTCGTGCCAGCACGACGCCATCGTTCCGGATCTCCCATCCCCGGAGGTGGAGAAGGAGGTCGCCGGTAACGCGCCAGGAGTTGGCAATGATGGAACGGCTGTCGGCCGTCGAAGGCAAGGGTTGTTCAGCAGACGTGCTAATGAGAAGGCCTCGGCGACGGCGACCCCATCTGTCAAGAGCGAGAACCCCGGGCCCCGGCCCCAGGTTTAAACGCCGGGCCGCGTTAGCGCGGGCTCCCTAATAAATTCCGCAGTAACAAACGCCCGGCTAAGCGGATTGTAATCTTTCCCACCGGTGATATTTCACTACCGGGAGACCTCCGCTATCTATATATCGGTGTGACAAAGAAATATCGCCGGCCGTGTTTTATTATTTCGATCCGGGATCTGGATAGCGTCAGATGTGGGGATATAATCACCTGACACAAAAAAAAATTGTTAATTTACGCCTCAACGAACCGGCAAAATGTCCTTCGCAATTCTAATATTTTTTCTGTTCTATAGTAGCTGCAAAGAAAAACAGCTCACAATCGTGGATTTAGGAATGACTAAAGCTTCCAATCCACATATTCCCGTTCCACGGAAACTCAGCTATCCCCAACCATTCACAGGAAAACGTTTACTGCTCATAATTTTATGAACATATTATTCAGAAAATCATTAGGTAACTAACTAGTCTATAAACACGAACATGTCCACTACTCCATGATTGATTTTTTTTTAATCTGAGACGACTATGTTTTGCCAAAAGTTGATATTATTATTTATGTGTTGCGAGGCTTATTTGCTTCTAACAAATGCTCCCTTAGAAAATTCACTAAACGCATATCTTCATCAGGGGGGTTGCTATTCTCCACCGCTCTGCAACTTCCTTTTAATAATTCCAGTTAACTCAATTTTTCGTTTTAAATAGAAAAAAAAGTCTAATTGACAATGAAGAGAGAAAGTTGAATACCTTGACTTATTTCGAGGCCAGTTCCAACACCTCAGTTCGAACTGCCGAAGAAGATCTGGGAATCAGTAGGTCTTCAGTACATAGAATTTTGAACAAGCATCACTTCTACCACTACAAGTTATCGTTAGTACAAGACCTTCATCCTGTAGAGTCTACAGGATGAAGGTCTACAGTGTAGACCACGAGGTTAACAGAGTTAAGTTGTGTGAGATGCTAAATCTTCGAAGTCAAGAGGATGGAACTTCTTCAAGAATATTATCTGGATGGACGAATCGAGTAACATTTGAGAGTAGTTCTTCACGCTTAACACTGCTGCAAACGGCCACCATTTCGAACAATTATTATTATAATTTGTTTCTGGTTTTCTACATCCATTTTTTCAAAAATAAATTAAGAATTTATATAAAGATTGTTATCGTTATTGTTATCCATTTTAACTTTTTATAGCAATAATGTTAAGGCACTTAACGGATAATTATTAACTTACAAGCATCAAACGAGGTAAAGAAGGTTGACGTTTGACTTTGACAATAAATCTATGAGAACGCTTCTGAATTTTCAAGTTTATATTTTGACCAGAACCCTATAAACTTCTAGTGACCAGTCTCGCTGAAACATCCTATATATGCTCCCATTATTTGAAAATTTGTACTCCAGTCTCTCAGAACCACTCTGCGAAATTTTCCGGCTAATGACTTAAGCTTATCACGAACATATATCTTGCAAAATAATACATTTTTTTTTAAATTTTACCCTAATTCGAACTCTTTCTCTCCATTAAATATTCTCATCAAACTTATACTCAATACCCTTCATAGTTATACTCATTTTTTCTTCTTATGTGCGAAAAATCTTGCATAATTATTAATAGATTTTGTTTTGCCAAGAAAAACAACCATCAATAACGAACATCCTGAAATTTATCCATTATCACTCGTTGGTTTACTACCTCCTATATCGGTTAGTTTCCCGTTTGAAGATTTATTGATCCTACATCGATCATAAAGATTCCCAGAAGAGGTGCAGATTTACGTACCAACGTTGACGCAATAAAGCACGCAGTATATTTTTAAAAATCGGTTTGAACTTCCTCTTAAACAGGTTCTTACGTGATTTATGTGCACTCTAAGGTATCCCTATAACATGAGAGAGTATTTAATGCGCAATCGATATCAAACAAACGTGTTCTTTACGAGAAATTTATCAATTAACTGTTGAAACACGATATACACGATTTTCCTTCGCGTACTTACGCAACAATTTTGTTTTCGTCGAAATTTTCCACAGCAGCGAATGTAAAAAACATCCGTTCCGATCGATTTTCCTCGTACGCCCGGGAGAAAACAACAATAACATCGCCGGTAAGCAGAAGGGGAGGCGGAGAAGAAGAAGAAAAGGACAAACAAATAAATCCTTCAAAGTCCGGTCGTCGTTGGCGTAAAAACACCCGAAACGAGTCCGTCGCGTCCGGACATTGATTGTTCGGGACGAACGCGCATAAGTCTTTCCCGGTGGGTCTCGTGATTTGTCCGCTAATCGCGGTAGCCGAGGGACGTGTAATGGAGCCCATCTAGATTGCCCTTTTCTCTCTGTCGCTGCGCGCGTGTGTTTTGTTGTTTAGTATCTCTCCTATCCGTCCACGGCTATCTAGATTCTATAAGTAGCGTTCGGGGACCGAGATCTGATCCCGAGCGTTTTGCTGATGCCTTTGCCTGCTGCCGCCTACGTTTCCGTGGGGACGTTTTTTTCTTCTTGTTTCTTTAACTTTATTATCTAATTGGATTCTGACATATTAATCACGGTTTATTGGGATGTTTTTATTGGTCTCCGAAACCCCTATCTTCCTTTGTTATCGTAGCGTTCCGTGATCGTTGCGATACGATATTGTTTTTCTTACCGAGACGACTAAATAGGTTTAGTTATTTTGTATTAACTGATGTACCTACCAGTTTAGGATCTGGGTTTATTGGACATTGCTGTAATTTTTTCCACAATTAGGATTTAGGATTAATTTCATTTGTAAAGATGTTGAACTTGCAACTAATCCCTACAGTTAAAAACAGCAATATTAAACAGTAAAACCTTCTGGTAGATATTAGATTAGATATTCTTGGTGGTCAAAAATATTTGAAAAGAAATCCATCTTAAATTAACAGGAAAATTATCTTTTCTTTCAATATAGTTTAGCACTAACAATAAATAAATAATTTCGATTTATAGAGAGTAAACTTGACCCTTACGAAACAATCAAATATTCTTATTTATCGAGAATTTGCTTGGTGAGCTCCCTGAACTTATACTGTCAAATAAAGTTTGAAAAGCAAAACGATAAAAACATACAAATAAATGTTAAACAAAGTAGTAAGTGAAAAAGTATGTACCGAAATTGAAGGCGGAAAACTCATTAAACTCATGAAGATATTATACTAAATTGTCTAACCATTTCTGCAATATGTTTCTAAATAACAACAGGTAATTGTAGGTCGATGGCAAGCCATTAAATTTGCTTTTATATATTAATCCTTTTAAACATATTAACGTTTGATAAGCTACAGCCATTATTATACAGCGTGTCTCCTCGTTGAGTTGCATAACTTCATAGGGTTATTCCTTGTATGAAAATTACCAAAACACTTCCAGTCAGCATAGGTCCAATTCTCAACCATTTCCGAGATATGGGTGGTCAAAAGCGTTGAAAATCACTAGTCACGGTAACTAATTTAGATGAATCATGGACGCAGTTGGCTCGACTGGTAACTTAGATCCAATGCACTTGACGTAGGCTTTTGGACAGTTGTCATGTAAGCAGTTTTGTTGTATTTTTGACAGTTTTGGATTTCGCACGCAGAACATTTAAAAATGCCTCTTTTTACGAAGGAAGAGTACGCCGACATCATATTTTTGTATGGGTATTGTGGAGGAAACACTTCAGCAGCGGCAAGAGAGTACGCAGAACGCTACCCGAACCGAAGACATCCTTGTTGGACAACCATCATGAACTGTTTCATATCGCTCCGGCAAACAGGATCCTTCCCGAAAAAGACTAATGAGCGAGAGCCTGCGCGGAGAAACCACACTGAAGCTGTTCTTCATGAAGTTTCTGAGAATCGGAGAACCAGCATAAGAAGAATTGCTGACACCACAGGACAGAAAAGAGCGTCGATTCACAGGACTTTACGTGAAAATGGGCTACATCCATACCACGTACAAAATCTCTTACCGGCCCACTTTATGCAAAACGGGAAGAATTTTGCTCGTGGATCCTAGAGAACCAGGATCTCCTCCCAATTGCTTTGTTCGCTGATGAGTCCACCTTCACTCGTGAGGGGATTAACAACTCACATAACGAGCACATCTGGAGCGACGAAAATCCCGATGCTTTGCCAGAAAGTAGATTTCAGCACCGAAAATCTTTGATGAAACATTGACTAGCCACATCTACAGGAGATTCCTAGAAGAAGAGCTTCCCATTCTTCTTGAAGATATCCCCTTGAACGTCCGTAATAGGATGTGGTTTGTCCATGACGGGTGTCCGGCACACTATGGCAGAGTGGTAACCGACTTTTTGAACACTGCGTTTCCAAACCGCTGGATAGGGCGGAATGAAGCTGTCTGGGGCCATGTTAAGCCAATCGTTTATGGACAATAGAAGCCGGTTACTAAAGAAGAACTGGTAGGTAAAATCCAACGAGCATTTCAGGAAGTTCGTGGAAATATGGAAACTGTGAACTGGATAGGAGGACTGAGTCAAAGAGCAGAGTTGTGTTTGGCAGTCCAGGGTCGCCATTTCGAGCAGCTTTAAATGTTTACAGCATTGCTTGTTTATTAAAATCATTAAAACAATTTCTGCTCATTATTGTGGAAGTAAGGTTGTAATTTAAGTTAATCGTTCCTTAGCAACCATTTCATGCCGAAACTCGAGCCAAATGCGTCTATGATTCGTCTAAATTAGTTACCGTAACTAGTGACTTTCAGCGCTTTTGACCACCCATATCTCGAAAACGGTTGAGAATTGGCCCTATGCTGGCTAGAAGAGTTTTGTTAATTTTGATACAAGGAATAACCCTATGAAGTTATGCAACCCAACGAGGGGACAGCCTGTATATCAGGTGATACAGTTTGGTATTCGCCCATCTGCAACTTTTTTACTGTTGGGAATAGGTATACCAAACTAAATATATACTTAAATGCAACGATGAAACCTATAGGATGGGATCATCAATTTATCTTTGCGATGACATCTGTCAAAACGGTGACTGTCAACTTCCTTTTTTCATATAACTCCCTGTATATTTCATGCTCCATTTGATTTAAATTGGCCGTCAGTAGGAATACCTACGGGAGAGGATGCAGGAAAACGAAAACTAGAAATACGACAATTGAAAGAATATAATAACAAAAAAAAATAACTAGGGAAGTAAAATCGCAAAATTACAATAATAATGACTTTAAATATACTTACTAACAGAAACAAAAAAAAAAAAAAAATAACAATTGCAAAAATTTAAAATGCCGAGTCAAATAATCTTAAGGAACAATGATGATGCAAATATATGATATTGGTTAAGAAGTTCAGATCAGACTTCCATAAGGAATAAGAACCCTTGATGAAGTCATTAAATAAATGACGAAATATTCATATCTAGAAAATTTAATTTTATTAGACAAACCGAAAACCCAAACAGAGTTCTTATTCCTTGATGTATAGATATACATATTTCTTATATTATTAAGAATTACCAGGAATTAGTCCACAAAAAGAAATCTGAACTCGTTATTAAACATAAACACTTAAAGAAAGTAGAAATTATCTTTACACAGATACCAGACTATTAATATAATATTGTAAACTAAGATATCTCTTACTATCATACTCGCTCAAGAGAAAATGCCAAATGCCTTTAAAATTTAACAAATTTTTAAACTTCAATTAAAGATTCCTACGTGAATTCAATTGCACACAAACTTATGTGCTTCGAACCACAACTGAAAACATCAGTTTTTTGCCATACAATAAAAAGAGAATATACTTTGATCTATCTTATATTAGTATCATTTTTTCCAACATTACTCTTACATAAACTCATACTTAAAGAGAAAGTTGCTGCCGTCAATAATTGATTTATAAGCACTAAACTAAGCAATAAACAATTACTACATAATAAAAGACAATTTACTTTGAAACAACCGTCATCTAAACAAATAAATATAACTTATATCTGTCAGACGGCTTAGAAAAAGACACTCACATAGCTATTACAAACAATTTTCCTCTTCGATAATTATATAATAATAAATTTAACAATCAAGTGATTTTATGGCTGAATTACACATTGCCCAACGCGTTGCCGTGTATTCATTCTTCCTTCTTTGTCTCTCCTACGACACACAAAACAATTATATAAAGATTATACCTGCCAATCTCCAAACGCTACCACCCAAGGGATATTATGCGAATATCACTTCTATCGTCTGTTAGATAGAAGACAGAAGCATGCTCCTAATAGTTTTTATGATGTGAACGCTGATTCAGTCAGATGTAATCTCGATCGATGGAATCGGCCGGAATTAAATCATTAAAGAGGAATATCTTAGAAATAAGGTTTCATAAGTACACTAAATGTCTATTATATTTCTTCCTTTACGATCTAATCTTCGTGTATTAGAAACGGTACACTAAATCAAGTAGCGGTTAATGATTGTATGGAGTTTTTTTTTAGATGGTGCAATGCGATAAAATACAGCTTAGATACCTCTAATGCGATTGTTTGTAGAAAAATAATAGATAGGTGATTTTTTTTTTAAATTACAAGGAAGGATTTTTATATTATTTACCGAGCCAAGAAGAAAAACAAATTTAGGAAACAGAAGAAAATATTGTTCAAAGTACAAGCCTGTTAAGAATAATACCGAGCCTTTTGAATTACGCGTCAATAGAATAATTTAGAGCCTTACGGTACGCAGCATTAAGTTGATCATAACCTCATTTATCATCATATGTTCTTGGATTGTTGATGTCTCGTTTAGTTTTTGTGCTATTTGTATGTAAGTGCAACGATTTTCTGGAACAACAATGCAACGTAAAATTTTGCGTTAAACTGAGGAAACCTTTCACAGAAACGCTTTTAGACTTTTGAAACATGCTTACAGAGATGATGCTCTGAGTAATACGCAATTTTGCGAATGGATTTTACGATTTAAAAGTGGTCCTCAGTCAATTGAAGACCATCCTCGACTAGCAAGACCTTCGACTTCAACTGATGAGTTCCACGTTCGGAAAGTTAACGATCAAGTGCGTGAAAATCGCCGATTGACTGCCAAAGAAATTGCAGAAGATGTTGACATCTCAGTTGGGGCATGCCATGAGATTTTAATAGAAACATTGAATATGCATCGAGTTGCTGCAAAATTTGTTCCTCGTTTGATGACCGATAAATAGAAAGCACATCGTGTGGATGTTTGTCGGCAACTCCTCGAACAATTCAATGGCGATGAAGCATTCCTTCAAAGGGTCGTAACAGGAGAGAAAACTTGGGTTTACGGCTACTAAATTGAAACAAAAGTTCAATCAGCACAATGGATTGCCAAATGATCTCGATGAGTGAATACCACTTCCACATTGGAAGTGATGCTTAGGGTTTTTTTTCTTTTATTAATTTTATGGAATTGTGCATTTTGAATTCGTTCCACAAGGTGAAACAGTAAACAGTGTGCACTCTCGGCGCATTTTACAACGGTTAAAAAATCCGCAAAAAGAGACCAGAGAAAACTCATGGTTCTTGCACCGGCCCACTTAGCTTTGTTAATTCATGAATTTTGTGTATCTCGCCGAACTTGGTTCACGTGATTTCGTTTTGGTCCGTAGGTGACATTAAAGCAAATTCGCCACAGGCTTTAAAGGACTTTTCAAATGAAGCTATCCAAGACTGCTTCGGGAAATGGAAACCCCGTTGGGAAAAGTATGTGAATGGTGCAGGCGAATACTTTGAGGTAGACAAGGATCAAAAGTCTGTGAAATTAAAAATAAAGTCTTTTTAAAAAAAGTTCTGCATTTTTCTGAATAGACTTCGTATATTCGATTCGACCAAATACTTATGCAAACGTTTTTCTATTAAACGATTTTTTTTTGTCTCAGAACCTAATAAAAGTTTCGAGAACTTTACTGTCTTCATCAGTATGTTGATGAAAGTTTTTTTTTTTAAATATACAGCAATGGTTTGGCAAAGCAGCATTGACCAACCATTACTGTGAAGTAATTATCTACGTAGATATATTTTTGTGTAATTTAATTCACTTTTGACTGTTATTTCCGTTGTACTTTCGTATTTATGCTTAGGTATCTTCTACTTTCCCAATTTTGTTCCTTAATTGGTTCTTTTCCTCCGCCACATCTTGAGTAAGACTTGGGAACTTTCCCCGAAAATTACCTTGTGACAGCCACAAGGTAATTTTCGGGGAAAGTTCCCAGTATACAGACTGGCATAATAAGGCCCATGCTAATCTATGGCGCTCTCGTCTGGTGGCTAAAGGTGAGACAAGTGGTTACCAGGAACGAATGTGCAGGCAGCGCATCGCATGTCTCAGTGTAACAGGAGCAATGTGCACAACGCCTACGGCGGCAATGGAAACACTTCTATGTGCCCCCCCCCTCTGGACTTGTTTGTGGAGAAGGCGGCGCTTGGAGTGGCTATAAGATGCGATCCCGGGGTCTTCTAACTGTGGCGTGGGGAGGACGTAGCCACGCGAGCATCATTTGTGAGGGGCCCGCCAAGCTGCCTCTCCTTGGTGCCGCAAAAGATGTTGTGCACTCCGTGTTTGCTTTCAACAGACACTACCATGTTCTTATTGAACTACAATCCGCGATCGCCATCTTTACAGATGGATCGAAAACGAAAATGGAAACGAGGGCAGGAGTTTTCTCCTTCGCCCTTGACCTAAATCTAGAACTGGCGCTGGGCAAGTTTGCCATGGTTTTTCAAGCCTAGGTGCTGGCGATTCTGCACGGTGCCGGAGAAATTTTAGCAAGGGGCATTAAGGGACGGCGTATTGTCCTTTATAGTGACAGTCAAGCTGCTCTCAAAAATCGTAGGATCACTTCGGGCTTAGTACTTCAGTGTCGCAATGTCCTAGAAGCGGTCACTATCGACGAGGTTAAAGGTCATAAAGAAAATCTAAGTAACAAGGCTGCCGATGGACTGGCGGGGCGGAGCTCCCACTTTGTGGTACCGGAACCTGCTATTCCTATTTCGTCGGCTACACTATAATAACGCAACTCTTCACGAGAATATATGGAAGTCCATAACGACCTGCCGTCAAGCACGTGAAGCCATCACCGAAGACAGCAAGGTATTGCCTGCAGCTCTCTCGCAGTAACCTAAGTCAAGTTGTGGGACTTTTGACCTGTCACTGCAAGCTAAACAAACACATGCACTGGGGCATGAGCTTGGCTAACAACCCACTATGCCGGGCATATTACCAAGAGGACGGGACGCTGGAACACATTTTATGTGACACCCGGCACTTGCCCAACTCAGAGGTTCCATCTTGAGGGAGTACTGGCCCAGCATGACCGATTTTGGCGGCGCCTTGCCTGCTGCTCTGCTCGAGCTCACGCTCAGTTTTGGCTGGCTCGTATAGGCTGTGGGCGAGTGACGCCGCCACCTAGGGGAGGTAACACAATGGACCCGGACCTAAAATCCAGAATCCAGTTCTTTTCCTTCTCTCAGTTCTCTTCCTCCATCTCAGTCGACGATTAGTATCCGTTAGATCTTCCTTTGACTCTTTTATTCTGCTCCTTAAATCCGCACTATTTCGGGTTACTTCTTTCATTACCTGTTTCATCTTTTAGCCTTTCAATTCATCAATCTTTTCGTTTCTTTTTTTTTCCTTGGTAATCTATAACCTTCTCTTCTAATCATAATTATGGCTCCGGAAAACCTTAGCTAAATTTGAACAAACGATTTATATTCCTATCAATCTTACATCCCAATTAAAGCTAAGATAAACTATTCTTTTAAAATTGTAAGCACATTTATAATGCATGAATCAATTTGATGTTGATATGATAATAATTAAGAATAAATATTTCATCTGCCTGCAATGAAGCTGATTATAATACAGAAAACAGATCCCAGTGAATTTATTGCCGTCCCATGTAAAAAGTTGCTACTTAAATTCCTCTGGAAATCATGGCAAATAATAATTAATTAAATTAATTACCAACAGTTTCCAACATCACAATCTCCTAAATCAAGGTTGTTGCCGACTTACCACGTCTAAATGTACAGACCGAAAGACTAATGGCAATAAATCATTATTAATAACACACTACTAGGTATGATTAAGGTAAGTGTAATATTATAGTCATTTACATCCTCAAGATGGCGTTCATTAACGCTGCAATTTGAATAAAATCCAGGCGATCGTATCTTTGATAAAAAAAAATTAAGCAGTGGTCATTTTGCTTGCTTAAATTAATTTTAATATAAGTCTCCACTCAATCAAGACAGTAAAGGACAAAAATAAACGTTAAAACGTCTTTTAACGTACATCTTAAACGTTAAGAGGGTATTTCTATCAGTAACATCATCGAGAGGCATCTAAAACCGAACCCAAACCAAATATTTTATCACTCTCATCTCCCAATGACAATAGATACCTCGAAATATACATGCGTATAGCAGGGATTAACTGGTCAGCTCACGGAGTGACAGCGATAAAGCGTCAAACAATGGGAATGAAGTGGACGGAGGTGATCGTTACCAACACACTCAATGGGGCCGGTCAATCTCGTCTAGCGTTGAAGAATGGTAGAGGACTCATTGATATTATACATAGACGTGACATAACAATCAGATGCGCTCGCAATGTCCGGCTTAATGGCCCGTAATAAATCTCTGCGGTGTGGGTTTTTGTGTTTGTGTACGCACGAGCGATATGTTGCTCTTTCTGGCAAACATGTGGACGGTTCTGGATCGTACCCTATTGGGATATAATACGATTGGGTGTATAACTAGCACCTTTCAATTATCATCCTAACCTTAAAGAATTGATTAAGAAATATCATGAATGTACCAGAAATCAACATTATTAATACATCCAGTAATTGGGTTTTGGAACCTTTGGTGTAACAATAACTATCACACTGACAAATGTCAATGCTAGGTTTTCCACTATCACCAAACAACAAATAATTGTTGTTTGGTGATAGTGGAAAAACCTAGCATTGACTTTTGTCAGTGTGATAGTTATTATTAATACATGCATATTTCTTTAAGAAAGTTCAATCGGAAAATGATTCTATTTAGAGACAAAAATCTTCCAAGTAGATCATTTTACCGATGTGATAATGTATCAAATGAAAACGATTTGATGCTAGAAAAAGTAATTTCCTTTATATTGTAATATTTCCTGGAGGAATACTTATGCTACAGAAATTTAATATAGTTTGTGATATCTGCATTATTATCCAATTTTCTTTATTTTTTTTCATATGCAATTTTTTTTATACTTTGTTAAAAACACTACGCTAATAAAATTGATTCATGCATTAAACAGTTTATGAAGTTATTGACGCTGATTATCAGAGAGACGTAAGTGACGAATTCTCTAGAAGTGTTCTGACTGCCTCTACTGATTCTTCCTTTCTGGAATCATGGCTAACACTATTAGCCTCTTCGGATGATTCGTGGATTCTACCGCAACCTCCTACAAAGATCCGGCATGGATGTCACGACCTCTCATAGACAGGTCTTAGTTGCTTCGTTGTGACAGGTCATCTATAGGATTCCTCCACTGAAACCGGCTTTCATAAATTGCAAGAGATTCTGAGCCTTGCCCTTCGCATTCATGCGCCTTTCGTGCATCAGATTCGCTAGCTCTTGATTCAAAGTTTTCTCCAGATGACATTTGTTAATTACCGGAATCAGCAGTCCTATAAATAGCTACCTTTAAATTTGTTCGAGGTTCCTTTTCCTACCCTCAGTTTTTTCCTTGCTACCCTCAGTGGTTTGACTTCCACCTCCCACCTTGAGTTTCTGCTATGTTTCCTTAGCGATCTGGCTTCCACCTTTCACCTTGAATGTTTTGAAGTCTTGGTGAACACCACGTCACCCGCTCGATTTAAGTATCTTTCTCCATTTTCCTTTGCCTTCTCAGTTTCTTGATGTGGGTGTCAAATAGTGCTTTTTTTTTTCGTTGCTGTAATCGGAATTATTGTATCACTGAAACAATGCTATCACCACTGTCGCTACCTTGCACCTTCAAGACAGTTAGTCCAATGCCACCACTTGATCCCTCCGTTTTGGTATTTTGGTAACTTTGCTCTGGTCCATACGGTTCTTAAGAGTAGGAAGTTGCTCACATCCGCGGCGCCCTCTGCACATATATAACGCTGGTTACTCTGGAAGTTCACCCAGCTTCTCATAGGCTCCATTCGTGGCACCTTTTGCCAACGATGCCATTCATCCCTCACCACTGGATTGGAGGTACTTGAACACCTTTAACAAGTTGTTTTTCATGGGGGTACATGAAACCTGTTTTTTTTAACTACATTTATACTCCTCCTTGAAATTACTTATATAAATTTAAAAAGAAAAACATGATGCAGTCATCTAACTACTCTAATAAGTTACTACACATGTAGATGTCTAGATACGCTACCGAGATACGGCAGATTCGAGACATTATTTTACGTCGATGGACATCAAATCGTCTTATTCAGATTTATTTC
Source organism: Cetonia aurata (assembly GCA_949128085.1). Classification (NCBI taxonomy): domain Eukaryota; kingdom Metazoa; phylum Arthropoda; class Insecta; order Coleoptera; family Scarabaeidae; genus Cetonia; species Cetonia aurata. The sequence continues at coordinate 61,678,273 of OX421884.1, read as the reverse complement.
CTAAGAAGCCTAGAGCACTCATCTGAAGACGGCACGTTTCGCCGGCAACTGCGGTCGACATCATCATTCAAATGTTTGTATAGGTATCTCTGTAAATTCTCTGTGAAAGTGAGCACGATACTGTGATATTGTGGACGAAGCTTTGATATTTTGGAAACAGATTGCGTCTCAGAATCCTACATAAAAAATTCCTTTCATTTTATTGAAAAGGTCAAATTCTTATAGCTCCAACCAAATGATTTATTAGTTAGTTTTCACCATGGTTTCTGTAAGAGGCGTTCTATAAAGCATACGTGAGATATTCCCAGTTATATAAGTCATGAAGTTGTTTGAGCATGTAATCACCACAATTTAAACAAATAATTAGAGTAGCCTTGGGTAGTCCACTAGCACCAGTTATCGCTAACTATTATATGGAATTTTTTTAGAATAGAGCACTTGACACTGCTGAACAAAAACCACTTTCGTTGGTATCGCTATGTTGATGATAGCTTTGTAGTTTTGGACATTCGAAGCAGAAGCATTAAATAAACTCCTTCTGCATCCTAATGGAATTCATGCTGGTATTCAGTTCTCCATGGAAATAAAAAAGAAGGAAAATTACCTTTCCTAGATGTCCTGATTATTAAAAATGAAAATGGGTCACTTGGTTATAAAATCTACAAAAAACCTACCCACAACAAATTCCAATCACCACCCGAGACACCGAGACAAAAAAGAGCAATCATAAAAATACTAGCGGATCGTGTTGCACGTATTTGTGAAACGAAACATCCACAAATGGAACTGAAATATTTAAATCACAGCCTATACAAGCTAATAGTTACTGTGGTAAATTGAGTGTATTAACTTTTCGCTAGTGCTGTATATATTTACTTTTCGCTAGTGGTGTATATATTTACTTTTTACCTAGGACCGTTTTTGTTGTAACATGTTGTACGCTCGTATGTATGTGATTTTCTAGAATAAACATTGTCTGGGTCGAACCTTCGTTTCAATAACACAACAGTTACAATAAAGAATAACACCAGAGGAATTGCCGACTAGGACAAACTGATAAATCAGCAGTTGCTGAACATGTGTTGCAGAATGGAAACCACATAATCTGTTACCAAAATACCAAAGTTTTGTCCACATTATTACAGTATCGTTTCCGCCTTCACAAAGATGCTGATGATGTTGGCCGTAGTTGCCGACGAAACGTTCGGAAGAAATTCCAATATAACACGGCATCTTAAGCCCGGAAATATTACCTACAAGCGGGATTTTATTTACCAAAATTTTTGTCGCATTACTCTAGCTGCAATCTCTATCGTCGTTAACGATTGACCGTCCGAATTCTTTGAAACACCTTGTACATATATCGACTCGCATTACATACATTGCTGCTAATCTGAATAATCCTTGTGTTAAAAAATCCAGCGGAAATTAATTTTCGCTTTCGGTTCGAGAACTCGCCCATACGTCTGGAGGTGTGATGCTCGATTCGACACACTTCCACATATACCCATAATAATTTAATAACTCGCATTAACTCCGTGACGCAAAGTAGCAGTTTCGATGGAATTTATACCGGAGCCTTCGGACATTATTATTGATAGTCATTACACGGCGAATATGGAGCTGAATTGGCCAGACTCTTACGAGGAAAGAAACACTTAAAGCTAGCTTGTATGCGTACGTATATGTGTTTAATATATTTAATGTACCGGGAGCGAAATTGCTCGTCTATAATTCAGTAAAAACATATTTTATATATTGCATGAGAGCGTCAGAAACCGTGTCTACTTATTCTTATTATCCCTATACGTTGTATATTCACTCGAATGAAAAAAAAATATTGCTGTGTAACAACCGTATATTTTCTCCAATAACCCATCCTGTTGAATTGATTTCTACTTTGCAGTTCATATCTCTTATCTATCATCGAAGAGTCTCGCTTTCTATTAACTAGGAGGAGGCACTCTTAAGGTGTACACGTGCAATATAAGATGACAAATTGTCCTTATGCGTTGAATCTCTATTAAATAAACGATTCGAAGATTACAGGTTTTGAGAATAAAATCGTGAGATATATGTGAAAGTGCATCCCGCAAAGTGGTGTTTAGTAGCAGTTAGTCGAAGTTTCGTGTGGGTGATTTCAAATTAAATCCTTAATTTTTCTTTTGCTATTGTGTATGTGGTATATACGTGTAGGATAATTGAATAGTCGTTTAAATAAATTACAAATTCTTAGAAGAGTGTTTCCTTAAAAAGAAAAAACACTTATTATATATACATAGTGTATACAATGTCCTAACATTAGAATCGAATTTTTGAATTGAAGAATTTGTTAGGTTTAAATCATAAAGCTCAGACTTGAGTTGAAGCATTAGACCACTCTACCATGTTTTCCATAGCAATATAGAACGATATACAGAAGAATTAATTCTGAAAATGGAAGAAATGCCTTTATATTGTAATTATCAAAATTTTTATTCAATTATATGCATAAGAAGTAAGTTATATGATATACATATTAGATAGTACTTAAAAGCTTCGTATTCAACGCCTGTTGTAATGTTTCTTCTTCCCATCAGACATTTTTCCCGCCTACTTTTATCGTACATCATTCCAGTACAGTACGTGTAATAAACAAATTTTTACACATATTGTTTACGTCTGTTTACATTTACATGCGCGCTCACTTATCTCGACAATTAGGTACAGCTACGGTATGAAATATTAGGACACGCATCGAGGCAAACTTTCTCGTAGCTATTGCTATCTCTTCCTCCCGTTTTACCCCGCAAATTTTGCCGCAGGCGCTATACTACTACCTGCTCGTTCTCATAATCACAAATTTATTATATGTTGAACTTGAACCATTTATAGAAAACGGGAAACAGTAGCGATAGGATTTATGAAGGCATAATGCAGTACAGATTGTGCGTTCGGAAGCTTACCCGTTCCAAAGTTAGCATTGAAATACAATATTTATAATCATAACTATTCATAACATAATGCAATTAATATAACAACGTTCGGTAGCTTAAAGAGATAAGTTTTGTATGTATAAAGTAACATTTAAAAATATGTAATTAATTCTGTAGCTATTATTAAAATCACCGTTTGAAAACAATTTTAGTATTTTTTAAAAACGATATATCTATTTAAAAGTATTAACCGTGTCCTTAATTTCTTATTGTAAAAGTAAGGTATAATTGCATAATATGAAGAGGTGATATAAACTAATGATGACAATTAATCTTGTTTTAGTTATAATGTCTTGCGGTACTTATTCAACATTTAATAAACAACGGACTATAAATTTTAATTGAAAAAAAAAAGTTTCCCAAAATTAATGGAATGTAACTTTAGATATTCAAGAAAAAATTGCGGCAGGTCTTGCAATTCTTGTAAGGGCCCATCGAACTGGAACATTTTGTTCTATCTGATATTAAATAAATAATTTTTTGGTTTTTGTTTTTCTCTCTTGATTTAGCGGCTTGGTTTTTAAATTTAATGAATTATTCAATAAAACTCTTCATGACGTTTCGACAATCTTATTTTTTATTGTTGTCTTCCTCAGATTATTTTATATAATTCACAAAATTTTGTCTAGAAATTATGAATGGATTATGTTATTAACATTTTTACAACTTTTTTATGCGTTTTATACTTACAAAATTAAAGACATTCACACAACATTTTAAAATAGTATTCAACATTTTTTTATCTTTTCATTTTTCTTAAACATATACTATAACTGTTAATTGTCATTTAAAATTATTATGCATGGCGAAACATTTTGTGTGAACACTGGAGAACTACATTTAAAATTTTAACACACATTCAATTTTAATAATACAAGTATTTTAAATAAAGAAAGAAATTATAAAGCGCGATGTATATTAGAAATGATCCAAATAAAAAAACAAAATAACGCAGTAAACGACAAAACAGAAATAGAAAACTTATCAAAAATTTATGCACCAATCATTTCAACATACTTTTCGTCAGTAATATATATATAGGTAAATTTACAAATAAACAATTTTTAGTACAACAATTTAGGAGAAAAACGCCCATAGCTGAGAGTGCCTTTCGGTTTATTTTAAATGTAGTTCTCCAGTGTTCACACAAAATGTTTCGCCATGCATAATAATTTTAAATGACAATTAACAGTTAGTATATGTTTAAGAAAAATGAAAAGATAAAAAAAATGTTTAATACTATTTTAAAATGTTGTGTGAATGTCTTTAATTTTGTAAGTATAAAACGCATAAAAAAGTTGTAAAAATGTTAATAACATAATCCATTCATAATTTCTAGACAAAATTTCGGGAATTATATAAAATAATCTGAGGAAGACAACAATGAAAAATAAGATTGTCGAAACGTCATGAAGAGTTTTATTGAATAATTCATTAAATTTAAAAACCAAGCCGCTAAATCAAGAGAAAAAAACAAAAACCAAAAAATTTAATAATAATAATAATAATAATAATAATAATAATATATTTCATTCCATAGATACAAAAGTGTGTGGAACAAGTCAATGTCAATTGGACTTAAAAGAAATACACATATACACACATACACAATATACATCACATTACGATAACAAATAATGTAAAACTTGAGTGTTTGCTAACGTATTTCTATTGCAAAAAAATCTTCAATTTTATATAAAATATTTGATTTAAGAATTTTCTTTAATTTGTTTTTGAAAGTTATGAAAGGCAGGATTTTTAAAGTATTTGGCAAATGATTATAAATACGTATGCATTGGAACAATGCAGTTTTCTGTAATTTAGTCAAGTGCGTATAAGGTGGCACCAAGAAACCATTTAATGTATTTCTGGTGCCATGACTATGTGCAAGTTCAAATTTTTTAAAAAAATCATTATAATTACTTTTGACAAACAAGGCGCACTCAAGTATATAAATAGCCGGAACGGTAAGTACACTAAAGTCTCTAAAAATGTCTTTACACGTGTCACGCCTTCGTATGCCAAAAATTGATCGTAGACACGCTTTCTGCAGGATGAAGACTCGCCCCACGTCGATGGAATTTCCCCAGAAGACAATCCCATATCTCAATCGAGAGTAGACATTGGCATAATATACTGAAAGAGCTGATTCAATGCTCACATTTTGTGCAATAACTTTGAGCGCATAACAAGCACTGCTCAATTTGCCCGATATACACTCATTTACAAGCACGGCTAAGAAAAGATCCCCATCAATTAAATAAATGATGGCGTAGTGTTGCTACATATTTAAACTGTAATTAATTATTCTACGTTTCGGATTTGTCTTTGAACGTAGAATAATAAATTACAGTTAAACATATGTAAAATTTTATTGAATTATATCTACCGTATACCCAAAAAAGGAAAAATAACACTTTAAAATATTACTATTAAAGGATAAACGGTAGAAGAAAAATATCGATGAAGAAGAACATCTCTCGCATAAGTTAAAGAAATTATAAATAGGCAAAATATCTATTATCCTACAGATACTGGATCTTTTTTGTACTTGCGCTAAAAAGCGATGGGACAATAGTCATTGAAGGCGAATAGCTCCAATATCGTTTCATTAGTGTATTTCTTATATAGTTATAGGTTGAAAACAAGGTAAAAAAAAAATAATTAAATTTAAAACAGAGTTTAATAATTGCGCCCGCGCAGCGTCTTTAATATGTTCGCTCTCAGCATTCGCCTAGGAGTGAGGAAAAGCACGGTAAAACCTACACTCTGAGAGTTGTCACCACTAAAAATACATGTCTGAAATTACAAAAAAAAAAAAAAAAACGTTTTTCAAAACGATCAAGCAAGAAAACATGCATGAACAGTAAAAGAAAAAAATAATAACTATAAAACTTATAACAACAATAAAATTAAAAAAATTCTAAAAACTACAAAAACACAACTTAAATCATAACTAAGATGGGTAAACAGTGAGAATATCACTTTTGTCAAACTTCCTCAAAAAAAAAAACAAAAATATAAAAAAAAAAATCCTCTTCTAAAAAAACAATTAAATATAAAAAATTTAAAAAAAAAACAAATAAAAAAATTATTAATAACGCGTCCAGTACCCGTTCCGATCTATAACCTCCTCCAATCGTCCACGCATGGACGCCACGAGATTCGAACAAGTTTCCCTTCCTCTAAAGCGTTCCCACACCTCGGTAACGTGTTGGTGAAGTTCTACTTGATTTCTCGGAACTGGTGCATCGCGTAGATCCCACATTCTTCCCATAGCCGCCCACAAGTTTTCAATGGGGTTTAGATCAGGGGACTTTGCTGGCCAGGGAAGGACTTCTATTTCATTGCGATGTTCCGCAAACCAATCCCTCACGATCCGAGCTGAATGGACTGCAGAATTATCTTGCACCAGTGTAATCCGATGAGGTGCAGGGTATATAATTCGGACACTGGGAAGCAACACTTCTTCCAGGACACGAATGTATTGGATGGCGTCCATGCGTGCTTCAATCCGGGTCAATTCTCCAGGTCCGGCACTGGACATCCAACCCCAATACGCCAAGTTAATTCGGCTACTTTGCCGAATTCTGACAACATTGCTTTCTTCGAATCTAGTGTTGTTAGGGCGCCATACCAGTTTTCTCGCATCCTGAGAGGTTGAAAATACTTTCTCATCGGAAAATATAACCACATCCCAGTTGCGGTTTAAATTTGCTTGCGCAAAGTTTAGTCGACTCACAATATGGCGCTCCAAGAAATCTACCTTCTTCGCCGGACGCCGACAGTGAATCCCACTTTTGTGAAGAAAGTTTCTCACAAGACGGGCACTGCAATTTAAATGCAGTGCTTCAACTATCCCCACAGATGTACAGATTGGATGTTGTCCTACGTACTCCAGGATTGTATTTCCGACGTCAGGGGTAATTTTCCGTGGATGCCCAGGCCTTGGCCTAGTTCTCAGCGCTACATTTTCGTTTTCAGTTCGCCATCGATGCACCCAATAATGAACGAGTGACTTCTGTAATAAACCAGCAGTATATTAAATAACGTTCACGTGGTGTATAATCAGAAAAAAAACAACTTTTTTTCGTTTCATTTAAACCGAAACGATGTTTGTAAATTAAGGATATGTAAAGAGAATACTTACTGATGAACCTACTTCCGCAGCAATTTGCCTATAAGACAAACCACGCTCCCAAAGGGTAACCACCTTTGCCCTTATTTCTATGCTTGTCTCCGGACCGCGCATGTTAACTACAGTACCACTGACCTCTAACTAACTTGGAAACCTTAGCTGAAAGGCTTATATTTTGTAAGATTTTCAGAAAAAAAAGAATTTAGCAATTCTTAAATATACAATAATCTCTATAATTCCCCAGTCACAATTCTAAAGTATTTATGCATACAAAGAAATTTAATCCTAATATTATTTTAATTGCATTACAGAGTAATTACTGAATAATTGCTCTTGGATATATTTATTGCAGTCAGGTGTTAATTTAGAATACCTAAATAATACATAAATACACACATTAATTAAAAAAGTAATCAATGTAAGGGCATGGGTAATTTACACACTTTGGTATTAGGTATTATTAGCCCCTTTAATTCTGGAGGTATAATTCACACTTCCTATTGGCAAACAACAATTGCTCCACTAATCCTACTATAAAAGTTAAAATAAAAGAGAAAGGAATTTTATATTATAAATAAGAACAATTACCCTACAGGAAATAGTACCAATAATTAAAGTCGGTGCAAAGTTTGTAACCGGCAAGGAATTAATGACCACTTACATTTTTTTAAATATATTACATATTTTTGCCAACGTATTTTTTTTAATGCCTATGAATCCACACTTTGCAATTTTAAATAAAATTAATTTCATTAAATGTACTTTGTTTATTTATAAAATTTACAATATAGTTATATTTGTTGTGGAAATCAGCTGTGGGACTAGTTTCTTTTTTATATACATATTTTTTAAAGTAGGAGAAATTTCCTATCGTCATACCAGTTCATTAATAATCCAATACATAGCTTGCCCCTTATTGTTCTTCGGTTCTTTTTTTTTTATTTTGTTTAAAGAGGTTTGATCCATCATCGTTAAAATGCTACATCAAACTTTAATACGGTCCTACAGCAGATTAGTGCAAGTGTTTATTATTGCCATCCCGAGACCCCTTACAATCCAATAATATATTGCAGTCATTTTATAAATTACTTTTCTCAAAATAGTCATATTCCTACTATAAATGTATATGCTGCAGAAACTACCTCGACTCCAAACGGAAGCGCGCGCTTCATACATAACTCTGTGCATAAGTTTTTGTAGTTTGTGCGGTATATTTTGTATTTTATTCACATTACACCTACAAGCAATTATAAAGAGGTAAACACAAAACCATAAACCCTAGCATTGACGGCTACCTGCCGACTGAGAGCGCTTTATCAAGGTCGACCATTGTATCAGAACTTAGGCGAGGGGGAATGAGAGAGACAACTATAGCTACGAAAAGATTCGGTGCTCGATGCGTGTCCAAAAATTTCTTACCATGATTGTACCACCTTATCGAAACAACGACGCCAATGTAAACACGTCGCAGGCATTGCCATCGGTAAAGGGGCTGTCTGTTTACCGTAAACGTCATCCGATACGGTAATTTATTAGATCGAAAGCGATTATCAAGGCATAAAATTATTTATCGGCAGAAGTGCCGCGGTGTTTCAAGTTGTTCCCTGCGTATACTAACAATAAGTCTGGATGGATGAGAATGGTAGAACGCCGAAGGCGGTGGCCCGAAGAGATACGATAAGGTCGGATTCTGTTTCTTCACGTTCGCGTTCCTTTGACGTTCAGCGACCGCCCCAGACGTTAAATAGACCGCGTCTCAAAGGCCATTTGGTTCAGATAACACCCCTTCTATAAACAGATGCCTAATAGTATGTATATAGTGGTAGTAGCTGCGCGCTATCAGCGGTAATAGTAACTGAGACGGTAGCTGATGTGTTTGTCGTTTAATGTACCCGGTGATTATCTCCGATGGGAAAATTAAAAGGATCAGAAAGGCTAACACATACACAGCCGATCAAAGAAATATTTACTTCAACATTAAAGATTTTAAAATAAAACACGACTGGCAGGTTTAAAGTCGCCGAAAGTTTATTTAATATAAAAAAGCATATGCACATTTTGCGTTTTCTAGTTATTGTCTGTTTCAACATATAGTGCGGACGTTAAAGCTGTGATTTATATGAAATTCCGAAACCTCTCAATTGTCATTTCAAGGGGGAGAATTTTTAATGACGGGTCTGACCTTTAAAATTTGAATAGGGAAGAAGGATCTTGTAGCCACTCATCCGAAAGATTTATTCATTCATTCATTCATAAGGTTAGGGCTTTAGTCCAGGCACTTGAGCTAGGTGCTCAATGTACCGTTCCTATTAAATCTCTTGCTTCTACTCGAGCAGCTTGGTGCTCTCTATAAATCCCAGTATCTTGCTCAGTGGAAACTTGAGTACCTTCGAGGGCTCCAATAGATCCTTCCCGAAATGTTTCTGCCGGAGTACTTTCAGCTCCTCATATGTGCCGATAACATGTAAACTCGTGTCTTCCTGTAGTTCATAGTTTTGCACCATGGTTCACTTACTCGATTTGCGACGCGGGCATCTGATTAATTTTGCTGATGATACCACTATTGCTGTATCTGCGGGAGATGAGACTGAATTACATCAAAAACTCGAAACGTGCAAGATGGATATTTAATGAACGTGAAATTATGACGTTTGTTAACATCTATATATATTCCTGTTCTGTCTACATATTTAATAATCCATCTGATAAAAATGCTGTTAACCATAGCTACTACACGGAGAAAAATGACATTGCAAATCCAACAAAAAAAGTATTGTCCTTACATTGCAATCGGTTCAAAAATAAATTGTTATTGCAGTAAAGTTTTGTAAGTATATTCCAAAACTTTTGTTTTGTTAAAATATTTTACGGTACAAATAATCGCTTTGGCGATAACATTATAGTTGTAGTTATTTCAGATCTAAAATACAGAACAACGTGTGCGATGAAGTGAAGTAGATGTAAACACAATTTTTCAAACCAGTACAATCAAGAAATATTTACATTACACACAATTGTAGTTGACGCAACAGGGCGCCTACGTTGTCGATATTACAACTTGTGATGCGGGAAGTCCCGGCATGGACAGTAGTATCACGTGATTCTAACCGCGTGTTTCATTGGTCTTACATAGCCTTGAAGAAGCAGACTCGGGGTAGACGACGCCATTTATTTTCGGTTGTGACGTTGTGTATTGTGCTTATTAGTTTTGTGTAAAAGAACGACAGTGTATTAAAATTGAAGAAAACTGGCTCACTTCTGACGTCTACTGACTCTTAGATATGGATAATTTTGTTACAGAGAAGCTAGCTGAATGGAATATTATGCGTACGAAGTACAGATTGCTAATGATGAGTACATTAAACCTTTCGATAAATTACCTAGTGTTTTCCCCTGTTTAAAAGTTGCAAAACGATCTAGAATATACGTTGCCTTGAGACATTTGTAAAATAAGACTTGGATACATTTGAAATTTTAATCTTCATTTTTAGTGTTTCCCAGTTTTAGAATTTATCTTGTTTATTTTTTTTGTTAATTATTAATGAAACAATGTGTTATCCTATACTGATATTTTACTTAAACCCTCCACAGCTTACATTTAAGACAGCACCGAATTTGTGTGTGAATCTACTAAAATATTGTTCGCTTTGAACAGAAATTGCGATTACAAAAATCAAAATCAAGTGACACTATAAACGTAGAAAATGATGACGGAAAATCAATTGTTTGTTAAATATCCACAACTTGCTGTTGAAGTTTCAAATTGCTTTGGTAGTGATAAACAATTTTTAATACTGTATTTCACACAATTTTGTTGAAAACACCATATTTTTGTGATTCGTTAAACAACAAGCAACTGGTTGATTGTAACATGTTTTGGGATTATGTCCTTCCAAATTTTGTGGCAGTTCTAACAAAGTTTTTCGACAACAAGTTTTAGGTTGTATTGAATAATGGTTGTTGTTGTCATATATTTACCCACAAATTGTTGTTCAATGTGCGTCAATTGGTGCCACCTTAACAATAAATTTTTCTCCGTGTATACAAGAAACTGTGAGACGTTTAGAACTCTTATTCATAGAACTACTAAGTTGGAAAAGTCAGCCAAATACTCCACCATACAAATATATAACAACTTACCGCCATATATTAAATCAATAAATACTGTTAACAGTTTTAAATATGATTTAAAGAATTATTTGTATAAAAATTGCTTCTACACCTTAGAAGAATATTTTAATACGTAACTTGCCTTGTTTGTATTTGGATTTGTTGATATATCTTGATCACAAATTATGTTGTGATTTATATGTATTTATTATTATTGTTTATTTATTGACGTTATTATTATTAAAGAACTGCGGAAGATAGACGGAAATAAAGAGGAAATTACAACTCAATTCTACGCCTACACCTAACGGTAGATGGCAAACAATTAATAACAAGAAGAAGATTTAGTTATTTGAGGTGGCTCGTTTTAACGATTGGAAATAAACTGCTTTCTCAATGCACATCTTAAATAAATGTATACATACATAGATCTGTGCATCAATCATAGATAATTTGAGGCTATATTCTACACATTCTTAGAATATCGCTTTTTATAATCTAAAAATATGTTCAGTAGCACATGTATCCGGATATCCCTCGTGCATTTTTCAACTACTCTTGGCTAATAACTATCGACCTGTATCGACGTTGTATCTCGACCCCTCACCATTACCCTTTGATAATTTCTAAAACCCGGCAACCCTAATTAAGAAGATTACACCGTTTTAGTTTCAATGAAACCGGCACATTATCTACCCCTATGTTAAAACGACTGGGGGTTGAGAAATTACTACTTATATAAACCTGTACGCATACTTATAACGTATTTTAAATATAGAGTTTTCATTTTATCCCGAAACACGTGCAACGAAACCGTGATATTCCCATTCAATAATTGGTGAATTCGGGACGACTTTAGTATATAGCATTTAACTTCTACAAGTTTTAAAATAACTGATGACGTGACTATCGGGCGTTAATATTAATAACATTTTTTTTGCATTAATAATTAAAGAAGCAATAAGTTAAATATTGTATATCACACATTCAATAAATTGTGAACTTGCTACATGTGCATCCCAGCTAAGAAGAAATGTACCTACAACAGTATAAAAAACCAAACATCTAATCTCATGCTTATAACCCGTGTAACGACACCTAAATATACATAAAGTCATTGTTAAATTGCCCAGCCTTTTGCCACCGCTTCTTGTCCATATACACAATAAAGTACAACATACACGCATGTCAGCTAATGGAACGATAGAGCGAGTACCACTGAATAACGGTCTAGGGGCTATTTAGATCCGCCTTATTTCACTAACTAAACCTACTGCGCCTACTACTACTGTTACATGCCCACGCGAGCCTTTTTCGATACACTCCCGAGAACACCGGAGTCACGTATGGTGTCATAGAGGAGAGAAGTCGTGACTGACTGGCATATAGCGATTATTTTTTGTACCACTGCACTGTGATGGTTATGGTATGCCAAGTGTGATTCGCCACCCGTACATACAACACGATTTTGTAATTAGAAGGAATACGATGTGTACAGGTGTAGATATAAATGTTCCACTTGTGTAAACGTCACTTAATTAATTTTGAGCTTTTTCATATAAAAATATAAAATATGCTGATTTTAAACTCAAAGGCTAACAAGAAAAAGACACGTGATTTTGGAATGTGTCATAGCAGGTAAAACTGAAATAATCACAAAACGCTTCTTGTTTTGTATCGGGCGAATTCATTATACCGAATTTAGAGGTGGATCGGTTAAGCAGTGAGCTGTTTAAAAGCAGTTCAAATCTCCTAACAACCCTTGTATGCTCATTCAACGATATATGTATATACAGTGAAATCTCCCTTGAACGGACACCAACGGGACCAACTGAAGATGTCCGTTCAGGAGGGGTGTCCGCAGAAAAGAAATATGTAGTAGATATAACAAAAATCGTGTTTTAACGAAAAATGAATATATTAAAGAAACTGGGACATTTAAATCGTATATGTATATAAATGTTTTTAAAATAAATAAGAAACTTTAAACTTAAGAAAAAAAAGTTTATTTCCTTTAGATATATGCAAAGTATAATATAATATGTACATAGATACATAGATGTAGTATGTAATACAAAACAGTGCAATGAATTCTACTGAAGATGGCAACTTAGTTGCCGAAATACGTATTTAGATTTTTTCTTTTGGATTTTTGTTACAGTTTTCAAGCCACAGTCTCCACCCATCACTGGAATAAATTGTTTATTTCCTTCATTCAAATTTATTTCTTTTTAACTAATACTAACGACGTTTTGTCAATTGACTGTTGACATTTTCAAGTTTTTTTTTCTCTTCCTTTGGAACTCAACTTTGCATGTGTTCGTTCATCTAATTTTGGTATTCTAAAGATATTAAAAACGTCTTGCGTTATCAGGTAGTATTGCAAAATTTTCAATTAATATTTCGTCCAAAGTATAAACCAGTGTGAGATCTTTATATAAACTTTTAGAAACAACATCAAAATAAGATGTATATATACCGCGTGTTGGTTACAAAACAGGAATTAATTCCTGTTTTAACTTTTGCCGCGACCGTTTTCCTGCATTATGGACGCTCGCAAAAAAAAGATTAAAAAAGGAATAAAAAAAAAAACGAAAAGTTATTATTATATAATTTTTTCAACGAGACACATAGCGTCGAATTTTCCAAAGAAAAATTTAAAATTAGTATATTTCAAAATTGAAAACTTGAAAACATTAAAAAACGAAAAAAAGAATATAGATACAAAATTAATAGGTCGAAACTCTATTCTAAATTTCCATATCAACTCTACGCGATTAAAGAGTGAGTTGCTGCCCAAGGGGTACCCACCTTCTCTAGAGGGTGGGGTGTAAGGAGACCGCGGGCAAGGCGCATCCACTTTTTCTAGCTCTAGAGGGTGCGTTCCAAGGTGCAACGCGGGCTTTCCATTATTATAAATTATTTAAAATATTTATTTTAAATTGGAAAGCCCGCGTTCCACCTCGAAACGCACCCTCTCCAAGGTGGAACGCGGGCTTTCCAATTTAAAATAAATATTATAAATATAAATGCGTACAAGTCTCATCAGTATTATCATCGGAATGAAAACAATATGTTCGATCGCGTACTTTAACTGTCACTACTGATTCAGTTAGTATTGAGGCAGGTCTGGCAAACTGCTGAGTTTGATCGCATTTCTTGTTTAAACAATGCATGTTAGTGCTTTATGATCTAAAATACTTTCAAGCTTTTGACTGAAGTAACAGTTAAAATGATCCCTTTCTCTAACGTTTCTCATGTTCAGAAATGTAATTGGAGAGTTAATTAACAACCCCATACCATTTCCGAAGCGATTATCTACAAAACCAGCCTTTCTAAAACTCCATTATACCCCCGGTAATTCGACCACCGCTGCTACACGTATAGATCATCCTGTTCGAGTGCGTATACCGGATTCTCCACCTCACACCCTTCGCTATTTCATCCGAAATCCTGGACGTATAAATCGCGCCCGCCCCGATAATCCGATCACTTCATTAACGTGGATCTTGCAGCTGATGCCCGTAGCCGCGCGCGTCCGTGACTCATTCGAGTACGGGTTGCGACCGGCAACAATACACCCCTAAACGGTCAGCGGTCATCCTGAAAGACGTCCTGCGGTCTCCGCATAATCGATCTTCGAGTGACCAACGGTGAAAGTCGGACGTCGAGTGGACGAAGCATCTATGCGAGGACAAGGGCAATAACAGCGCGACGCCCTCCGGACACATCTGTCCCTAATAGTGACCGCATCTTGTCCGAAATCTGCTGGGAGCTGGTAGAATGAGAGATTAGAGGGAAGAATGCTAATATAATATATATAGTGGGCTGCGGAGATTTTATTTTATACTTTAGCTTTGTTTTTTATACGGAGAAGACTTTAATATTGTTACTGTGAGACGATGAGAGAAAATTTCGTTAAAATTAATAAAAATTTAACCAAGTTTGTTGTTCCAAAAGATCCACAAAATAAAAGTGTTAATGTGACAACTACCTAAAGTTTTTACCGGGAAACTTTATACTTTGTTAATGGTTAACCATTTTTTTAGCTGGAATAGCAAAAACAATTAGCAGTTTCCATCATAGATTTGTTAAATGCACTTCTTTTTTTTTTCAAAATATTTAATCAAATTTGTGAATATCATCATTCAAATAGTATATTAACGCACAACTGCGTTTTTTTTACATCACATTTTAAACAATTAACAAATTAATTTAGTTAATCGACAAAAAATCTTTTGTTGCTTTACTAAATCTATTTGTTACTTCTGCGTTTTCTTGTTCTAATAGTAGTTAGTAATTGTGTGTTAACTTGGAATACCTAACTAATCCAATTGTTTATTTTGCTAAAATTTGAACATAATACATTTTTACACTGAATGCGCTTCTTACAGTGTGAAATCATTAAATGAATGCTTTTCTGCTAATCACTGTGATTACTATAAGGAAATTCTTATATTAAAAATTACCCACACGAGGTAAAGCATTTATTTAATAATCCATTTTTATTTATTTAAAACATTACACTAAAAATTTTAAAATGATATAGATTATTTCTGATATAACTGTGTTAGTGCAACTTGCAAGTTCGTACACGAATGCACACGAAATAAATAAAGTACTGTTGGCTCATAAAAAACGTACATACAGATTTCGTTAGACTCATAATACTATTTTTTGCATTAGCAAGGGCGTTGTGTACTTTTTCTGAATAATTTTGCTAAATTTTTTCTTCTTCGGCAATCAACCATTTTAAATGAATATCCTTTTTTTAAATTAAAATTTAGGGTTATAATATTTGGTATGATTTAACATAGGAATTTTGGAATATCTATAACGATTTAAATGTTCAAATATTGGTCTAATTGTTGCGTCATAAGAGCGGAAGGAGGGGGATATCAGTTGTGCGCTGTCGAAAAAAAAAAATATAATAAAAAAAATAATAAAATATAATAAACGCATCAAATTATTCAAATTTTGATTTAGTTCTGTACAAAAGATGAATGAACCTAATTGCAAAATTGTTTAACTTGTAAATTTTGACTAAGCGATTTGAATTTACTGGTTTCTTGTATAGGTCGGTTATTGTCTTCCTCTTATTTGATGTAAATTTAACTTTCAACACTCAACATTCTTATAACTTGATAAAGGTGAGTATCAGCACCGAAATTTCGTTTATTACAAGAATTCATATACCGGGTGCTCCATTAGTGAGTCGGTAGAATTTAGCACGAAAACTACTAAAGCTAGGAAAGTGAGATTTTCTGTATGTATATACTATATCAATGCGCATTTTGTAAAATTATTCACAAATATACAGGGTGTTACAAATTGTCAGACCTACTTTCAACTTTTTTATTTCAAATGGATTGCTATATTTTCTAGTAATTATTTCGATAGCCAACTAAAACACATTTGCAATGATATATGCTTATGTACTCTTCCGACAATTAGTTTAGGCGATATTGCAAATTTTGTCAAAATGTTAACAGTTGCGAATTCTGAGACTATCAGTTTTATACCAAAAACCGCTGTAGTGTACTGCGTTATTCTTTTGTTATCACTTTGGTGGGCTAACACTTTATATTTTTCAAGGTGTTGTACCGTAAAAATAAATACAGAATCTTAAATATGTCGTGGCACATTTACCGATATTCAAACGCCTTTCTTTAGATTTTTTTTAAATTGAACCTCTGTTTTTCTAGTTCTAGTAGTTTCTAGTACTTTCAAAGGTATACACGTTTATGGAAAATATGTTTACAATCTTCAATACGTGGGACACCTTTGATCAGATGGCCATGATTTTCAAAACAAAAACTAAACATCTAACGAAATTTCAAATCTCTGATTAAATTTGTGGTATTCTGTAGTTTGTCTTTGGTATCACAGTGTTTTACAATTTTTTATAGTTTTATTATCGCTCATTGTTTGCAATTTACGTATTACTTTAATCTTGTTGTTAATTATATCCTATATGTTCCTGTTGTGTTTTACTTATTGCCATTTACTGAAAAGGAATTTCTCCAAGGAGGACCCGTAGAATTCGGATAGTAAGAGATTTGACAATTTGTTGGAAAGGTTTCTTCGCTCGGGTTCTGTGAATTACGACAAACATGAAAGAACAAAAACTATGGTTACAGTTACAGAAAATAATGAAGTGACAGTCATTTAATTCGTTGTGGAAAATCTGCACGTATCTATAAGGACAATTTCAAAACAACATGGAATTGCAACCACTACCACCCACGAGGAGAATTTTAAAGAAACATAAATTTCACCCTTATAAAATTAATATTCACCATGGCTTACTACACACATATTTTCAAAAGAGGCTTGTGTATTGTGAATGGCTCCTTTTACGATTACGTCAAGATGAACATCTTCTAGATTATGTGCTTTTCACAGATGAAGTAAAATTTACCAATATGAACACCAAGATTCACACTACTATGACACACAAAACCCTCATTTTGTGCAGCCCATTTTGTATTAACACAAATGGATTAATACTTTTTATCTTAGCAAACACCATTGTGGCCCCATTCTTGTTTGATAACACTTTAAATTGTGAAACTTCTTAATTTACCAACACTACTAGAAGACTTGCTAGGTAACTTAAAATTTGTAATATCGCCTAAACTAATTGTCGGAAGAGCACATAAGCATATATCATTGCAAAGGTGTTTTAGGTGGCTATCGAAATAATTACTAGAAAATATAGCAATCCATTTAAAATAAAAACAGTTGAAAGCAGCTCTGACAATTTGTAGCACCCTGTATATTTGTGAATAATTTTATAAAATACGCATTGATACATACAGAAAATCTCACCTCCTCCTAGCTTTTGTAGTTTTGTGAATTAAAATAGTGAATTAGCCGTTTTTTTTTTTGTTTCTTGCTATTTTCACGTGAACGCCACTGATCAATAGAGATTTACCCCCAATTGGAAGCACAACTTCTAGTATCCCAGAATTCGGCCGCGGTGGATCGCTCTCGATCGTCATTACCTCCATCAAACTTGACCGCTCCCTTTCCGACATCTACTCCAGACTAATCCTTATCCGGTTCTCCGGAAAGTTTCCGGGGGGTGCCGTAATTCACCGGCCGACGACGCACGGACGATGGCCCTCTCTATCCCTATGATTTTTACTGTTATTGTCCCGACGATAAATTTTACAACTTTTCCATTGCGATATTAGAGGAGCCGTCGCTATGCTTCGCAGCGAGCGATCTTCGTTTGCCGGGTTTTCGCCCGGTTTTACTGTTGCGGGATGTGATAACCGTTTCCCCGCGCTCCCCGATCGCCTTTCTTTCTACGATCGTCGACGTAAAACTGCGCGCCCCGACGGCAATAAGATTTTATTGTCTCTGCGTACGTAAATATTTGCGATTCCTCGTTTCGCGTCGATTATCCTAATCGGTGAGTTCCGTCCGGTTCGGATTATCGAATTTATTTTATTGGGATAGAGCCGGAGAATCGGAAGAGAACCTAATCGCATATAAAATCCGCATATAAAAGTTCAAATGTGCTCTTCTCCGTTTGACATTGTAACTGATTGGAGAAGGATTGAAAATCGTAGACGACAATTCATTTCTTCCATGGAAAGGTACACAATTCGCATCCGCTTGTTTATAAACCCTATACGGTTTGAGGGGGTCAAGCCGAAAATGAAAATCGAAAGTTTCTGAGTGTTTCGTTGATTATTTTTTATTACCTAGATGTTAAATAGCGATAATAAAACTATAAAAAATTGTAAAACACTGTGATACCAAAGACAAACTACAGAATACCACAAATTTAATCAGAGATTTGAAATTTCATTAGTTTTTTAGTTTTTGTTTTGAAAATCATGGCCATCTGATCAAAGGGTGTCCCACGTATTGAAGATTGTAAACATATTTTCCATAAACGTGTAATACCTTTGAAAGTACTAGAAACTACTAGAACTAGAAAAACAGAGGTTCAATTTAAAAAAAATCTGAAGAAAGGCATTTGAATATCGGTAAATATGCCACGACATATTTAAGATCCTGTATCTATTTTTACGGTACAACACCTTGAAAAATATAAAGTGTTAGCCCCCCAAAGTGATAACAAAAGAATAACGCAGTACACTACAGCGGTTTTTGGTATAAAACTGATAGTCTCAGAATTCGCAACTGTTAAAATTTTGACAGAATTTGCAATATCGCCTAAACTAATTGTCGGAAGAGTACATAAGCATATATCATTGCAAATGTATTTTAGGTGGCTATCGAAATAATTACTAGAAAATATAGCAATCCATTTGAAATAAAAATGTTGAAAGTAGCTCTGACAATTTATAACACCCTGTATATTTGTTAATAATTTTACAAAATGCGCATTGATATAGTATATACATACAGAAAATCTCATTTTCCTAGCTTTAGTAGTTTTCGTGCTAAATTCCACCGACTCACTAATGGAGCACCCGGTATATGAATTCTTGTAATAAACGAAATTTCGATGCTGATACTCACCTTTATCAAGCTATAAGAATGTTGAGTGTTGAAAGTTAAATTTACATCAAATAAGAGGAAGACAATAACCGACCTATACAAGAAACCAGTAAATTCAAATCGCTTAGTCAAAATATACAAGTTAAACAATTTTACAATTATGTTCATTCATCTTTTGTACAGAACTAAATCAAAATTTGAATAATTTGATGCGTTTATTATATTTTATTATTTTTTTTTATTATATATTTTTTTTTCGACAGCGCACAACTGATATCCCCCCTCCTTCCGCTCTTATGACGCAACAATTAGACCAATATTTGAACATTGAAATCGTTGTAGATATTCCCAAATTCCTATGTTAAATCATACCAAATTAACTTATATTTTAGAACCATACCTAAACGTCAGTAATAGTTACTAAAAATACATGTAGCTTCCAGGGTCGTTGCCCATCCTATGTACTGCTTGATTTCCGGGTTGAAATAGCCTTGTGGAACTGCGTCCACCCTCGTGTGGAATATCCTTAGGGTTGCTACTTCTGTAGCAACTTCAAAGTATGTTCAAAAAGTTATATCTGAATCGCTACTTTGCGATTAAAAAAAACTAACGAGAAACATTTTTTGCAACGTAAATTTGAAGAGAGCGGAAAAGATCAAGAAGACTTAGTATCGTACAAAAACAGTTTAGCACTTAGGAAGAAGAAATAAATGGATGCGATTGTTTGGAAGACAATGCTGGCAGTTACTCACTTAGATGATTTTTTATGCGTTTTATGATATATCCAACCTACTTTGTTTTATTATTTCTAACTGCATTCCTACTGTTAAATAACAGCAATAATGTGCAAGAGATATTATATAGTTATACTCTACTTCTTTGAAATCAAAATATACATATCAAAAGGTTTAAAATCAAACATTAGACTTCAAATAATGGTTTTTAGATCCTTCTATTTACCACAATTTTCTCACCGTTGGCGTTGCTTGCATACTAAGCAATATAATCTTTTCTCTCTCCTCTACTGTATTGTTCCTTTTTTTTTCATTTCTTTCTTAAATCGTTCCAACGACCAAACGCGTTTAAAAATTCATAATTACCACCATTAATCGACCAGCAACCATGCGGTTCCCAACGCAACCTATTAAAATGATGGATGTCGACCGGGCCTGTTACTCGGTGGAGTGATAAACCTCAACACGACTTCGATATGTCATTAAAAAATTACTACGTTCCCCTTTAGCGTCCCGGGGCTATCGCGCTAATAATGCCCCCTCATCGATCTCGAAAAACCGGCGGAAAAGAGTCGGAAAAAACCGGTCTCCTTCCTCGCACGAAAAAACGCCGTGCGATACGCCCCTCGATTTTGCATAGTTTCCGAAAGAGAATTAACGGGAACCGGTTCGAATTCGGTCCATTAATATCGTGCTTCCTCCATCCTACGGATTTGTTTCCGACTGGGAGTTAGGACGCGTTTTTCTGCCGCCGTTTCCAGTCACCGGTCCTGTCAGAAGGCTGTTGTGGGATTTATGCGTTTGACCTGAGGTCATCGGCGGGTCCTTTTCGAGCAATCTATTAACGAAATTCGTAATAATGGGTCGGTTGATATTTGAGGGGGTCCTTTTGTGTAACAGCGACATCTATACTGTTGTTATTTATCGTGATTATTATTTTGGTAGATAATTTTTTGTTTGCTCTAAACAAATGGAGAGATACATCAACCTTAAATTTACAAACCACAAATTCCTACAGCTTGATAGGATTTGATGATTACAATAGCTCGCTTTTAGAATTTTTGTTTATTCTCTTTGTCCAACTCAAAGAATAGTAATTATTTAGTCCGAATATTATACAACCAAACTTTCACTGTTAAAATTTTGTCAACTTTTTGTGTGTTTTAATAAAATAAAATATTTACAAAGGCCACTTATAATTACAAAATCTAAAATATCTAATAAGTTATAACAAGATATCTGCGTTATTATTTCTCTTCAAATAATTCATCTTTAAACACAGAATTTTAGCAGGTGCATGCACACCAGTGGCGGCTCGTGACGTTTTGTTCAAGGGAGGCTACTGTAGCCTAAGTAACCCTTCTCGGTCAATAAATGATATTTTTATAGTTATTATTTTAGTGTAGAATAAAAATTGAAGAAAAATAGATTAAAATAAAATATAATTTATTGTCTAGCAAGAACCACGTAGAGGTGAGAGTGAAATCTTGCCTGGATAGGAAAATGGATGAGGTGATAGGTAAAAAGATAATAAAAACTTAAAAATAATCTCTTGATAGACGTAATAATAAACCAAAAATAAACTCTAAAAACAATAACAACTAAATTAGAAAAGAAAATTGTAGGTTCTTTATTTACATTACAAGCTATACTCAAAACTAAATTTAACCCATGAGCATGACAATGTACAAAAAGAGCTTGAGGTGCAATTGTTTTTATTTTACTTTGTAAACCATTTAAATGCCCTGCCATAACAGATGCACCATCATATGTTTGTACCACTAATTTTTTTTTAAATCATATTTTTCGCTGTTATTTGATAAAAGGTTAAATAAATCTTCAGCTGTTCGACCGGATGATACGTCAAAAAACTCCAAAAATCTTTCAATAACTTCACTGCTCTTGACATAATGTAATATGATTGATAATTGAGACTTACAGTAAATATCTGTGGTTTCATCTACTTGCCAAGATAAAAACGGAGCTTCTTTAATTTCTGTATCTATTTCTTGTTTTAATACAAAAGAAATACAATCTATTAAATCATTTTGTATAGATTTAGATGTACCCGCAAAAATATTACTACAACCAAATTTATTAAAACTAGGTTCATATTTACTAAAGAGTTCGAGTAATTCTTTATAATTTCCACGATTAACAGAATCTGAAGTCTCATTGTGTCCCCGAAAAGCTAAATCTTGTGATGCTAAAAATATTGTTACCTCTATTAATTTTCTAAAAATTTTTGCGGGTTTCTCTAACTTCATTATTATAGGCAATAACTGCATCTTTGCGCGCGCTGTCTACAGCAGTAGTAATATTTTGTTTTCCAAATAATTTAAATTTGCACAACGATGAAATGTGTTCTTTAGACTTAGAATGCCGTTCAATAGCGCGCGGTAGATTTTTTAAATCTGCATAGTCTAATTTCGACCACGTTTCGGTTTGGTTACAAAAAAGTAGATATGACCAACAAAATAATCTTTCCCGTTCAATTGAACCAGTTAACCAACCACACTTAGTGTACCATAATGAACTAAAACCACGATTTTGCCGGTTGCCGTCGTTAGATACTACAGATAAATTAGGGCGTGGTTTCTCAAAGTTTTGTACGATATGTAATTTCGTCTCTATGTTTAAACAACTAAAAGAATTTCTTACCAACCAGTGGACAATATCTTGGCGAATTCTAATTTCGTTCATTTAATCCATTTTGTGTGCGTAACCTAACAAAACTCACCCAACGCTTCTTAAGTTATTAGTACTGGGAGCTGGGAGTCGCATGGGCAGTTGCGTAGCAACGTTTTACGACCGATAACGCACGATAACATGCCGATCGGGTACGATCTCACCGCGGCGGCAAGCCTCCAACCATACGTATTGGCCGTATAAAGTGCATGTGCGCTTACGCAGACGCATTGATTTGAGCCATGGCATTAATCATCGGCGCGGAGCCAAATCTGTGGCTAGCCTCCTCGCTTGCTATTATAGTGCGTACAGTAAAATGTCGCGCATTATTGGAAATTTGTTTGCATTTTTAAATTAAGTAATGAATAGATATACTATTAATTATATTTTTTTTGCAAAATTGCTTTATTTTAGTATATAACCGATGCTTAAACATTATTTTAATACATAATATACGCTACTTATTTTATTAAAAATAATAGGAGAGGCTTAGCGTCCGTAGCCTCCCCTGACGAGCCGCCACCGATGCACACAGTCACGGCTCTCATAAATTGCAACTCTATCACCATTCATTTTCCTCCAACATGCGTTTCAAAATTAAACACAAACGGACATTTACGTGCTTGACAGCAGCGGCACTCGGTAGAGGCCAGGAAATGTCGGAGAATCATCAGCTAACAGCAGTTGTTGCCTCGACCATTAACGACAAGGCAATTAGCTAAGCTTAATAACGAAGTCTATGCATACGATATTTATTTAACAGCGTGTAATAAGTAAGCATGTCTAAATTTTTGCATATTCCTCGAGCTCTAGCCACTCGGCAATGATTAATGATTCGGATGTTGTCATCCATCATTAGGAGTGTGCAGTTATTATTTGGGGCCGTTCAACAACGATTACCACTTCAGCTATGTTTAGCAGTTGAATATTAATTTTTATAAATACTGATTCAGTTTAAAAAATCTCTGTTTGGAATTCTAAATAATAATTGCATATCAACATCGCTTAGCAAATTGAAAATAATATATATTTGTAAGTAATAATTATTACAATATTAGCGACCTGTTTGTCGTACAGGATCATTAATCTTTTTAGTTGAAACTTGAAAATTTCAATATTTATTATTAACAATATCTTTAATATTCTCTTTATTTACCGCTTTTGAGGCATTTGTTGACAAAACTAATACTATGAACACGTGTAGCAGATGAGTGCTGCCATCTATATGATGCTATACCCAAACTTCGAACAACCCCAACAAAATTTGCGATTCGTTACGTCTGTCACAACACAGCAATTGTTATCGCGCGACTCCAAAACATTTTCCTCGTCAACTTTCCAGGTAATCCGTCATAATCGACAACCGTTTAGCGCAGACAACAATACGGTCCGCCTGTCGACCTAAACATTATAAACTTCAGCGTTTCCTTTGCGTAAATACTCGAACAGACGCATTTATTACAGTGTGTATGTGTGCACACAGCGTAATAATGCGGGAAGTTTTGCGGTTGAGACGACCACAATACCTCGATCTGTCATACGCGGTTATGACGGGTCACCTTTGTGTCGTCTCTTCTCTGTTTACGCAGGGCAGATTGGCAAAAACGCACCCGCTCTCTCATTGACACCGTTTATGTCGCTAAGTAGCTGGATATGAGTTGGGAACGAAGGTGTCGGCTTGCTTTGTTCGGTGGATTACAATGAGTGTCATCTCTTGACATGCGTTAAACTGTTTGCGGAGTTTCCGAATTCGTTAGCCGACGATTGTAAGAGTCTGGGAGAACCTTTTATAAACGTTCTGATGTTATTAAATATTCCAGAAAATGTGGATGATTTAAATATTTTATATTACACTTCGTGTTATCTTAAATTAATGTAAAATATACATCATATTTACACATAATCATGTGAAAATATAATAAAATCTACTCAAAATGTGAAAAAAACTACATTTTTTCTTATTTTGCTTAAAAATCTTTGTAAATGTTTTTGCAAAATTTACAAGTACTCAGCACTCAAAAATTCAAACTAGAAGTTGTTTTTTTAATGTTTGAATTTGTCAAGTTTATTGTACAAATAATTGGTGAAACGAAATTGCATAATATTGTGAAGAAAGGTGCCTTTTGATTACACTTTGTGTCTTATTTGATTTTACTAATATCTACTAGTATATACACTGGCCACTTGGCGATAAGAAGAACATTCTAAGCATTCTCTGCAGCTATCCCCAGTCTGGCAGTTGGCGTCGGCACAGCTTACTAATGCAACGCGAGCATTCTACCAGCCTTCTCTGACAATCATGTCGGCACAGCCTTTCTGATACACTCAGAGATTCCCAGTTATTCCCGGTCTGACAGTTGGCTTCGGCGCAGCCCACTGATGCAACGCAGGCATTGTACCAACTTTTCTCGCTCTGGCAATCGCGTCGGCAACGCTTTCTGATGCAAACAGAGATTTATACCTAGCCAGCACAGCTCTCTGGCCCGACATGACCCCGAACTTTTACGTTAAAACCGTCCGCGTATTCTTGACTTCACCCCAGTATATAGATAGATTATCACCAGAATTAAACCGTTAAAATTCCGCGAATATTTGTTACGATTGTACATACATATGTTTTTGTTACTCACCTGTTTTCGTCATTGTACATACTTGATATATTTCACGCCTATTTTGTGCTAATAAACTCTTGATTTAAAACACATTTTCACTGTTTTATTTATACATATTTAAATAAAAGACTAAATTACAAATGAAATTAATATATTGTAGTTAGTTTTCAAAAAGTAACAAAGAAATAAATCTTCTATTGATACCCTCAAGTGAGTAGCTTCATTTACTATATGAGAAACACTACTATAGAGATTTCTATTATCTCAATTCAGATTAATAACTTATGTCTGTCGATTTATAAATAGTAAAGTAAAATTCAAATTTCCCGCCGAATTCCCATCTGCATTGCTTCCTACAGCCAAAATTGCTTCGAATGTTGATCTTCAAAACCCCGGGATTAGATTAAGGGTCACCCAAAATCACCAGATGACTGGATACACACCGTCTTTGCACAAAACAAGTAGTATTCTCATCTAAAGTAAGTAAATTACAGCACGTTTAGAATTTCATAGTGATAAATAAAATATTTTTTAGATAAAGATTTCGAAAAGCTACTATACTTTCAGGAAAATCGAAAATGAAGTCCCTTCTCTCATTTGTTTTCAACAAACTCTCATTTCCAAGGCGAAACTACCCCGGTAACCCTCAAATCGATATCGTTTCCTACTATACGACTGAATTAAAATTTCCATCGTGGAACATTCATCGAAAGACACGAACATACCATCAAAACCATAGTAACAGCTTTAATTATACTTATATAACGCAATTTTGATTTCATGGATTCTGTGGGTTTCATTGAACATAATATACATAAAATGACAACAGTATATTGTGATGTCTAAATGAAATTTTTATTCCTGCCTATTTCCCGAAAAATATATTCAAGAGATTGTATATGCTTTTAAAAGTATTCTTCAATAATAAAGAAGGCAAAATAACGCTGAAATAAAACTACGCATCCCAGACGTACTTCCACTTTAGGTAACCTCCAAGCCTCCTTTATTCACGCCGAAACTGTAATGATGCATTACGTCTGTTACGACAGCACGTAATTCGCGCTCACAGTACCGCATTATATACCTACATACATAGATACATACGCCATATACCTTACATAAATATGTAAATAGGCGGCGGGCGTTATTTTACACCTTTTTGTAAGTCGACGCATAAATAAGGAAAATAACCTAGACTGCAGGGACCTTTATGTCTCACCATAAAATTCCACTTTGTGTTGAATAATCTTCAAATTGCCCGGGAGCACATTTTGGCGTGAAATATGCGGCTTCGCGCTAGCGAGTGCCCGAAGGTGTGTTCTCCCGAAGAAAGCCCTGGACGAAGGTTGAGCGGGGGGAAAACGGAGACGGAACGAAGGTGGCCAAGTGTAGAAGCGACGAGGTGAGCGTCACATTAGCGCCGTACCGCTTTCATTTTCAGGGATGAGGACAGGGTTGTACTAAAGGAAGTAATGTAAAAGAAAATATCTGTTTGCCCATTTTTATTGGCGCAGAGATGTTGTTTAGAGAAATTTAGGAATAAAACTACATTGTTTTAGATCTCGACTATATATATTGCTACGAAACTTGTAGATATTTTATTCAAATTTTATTAAATTGATTTTAAATTAACTCAACACTGTTTTATTAACATTCAGACATGCAGCGTCCTCTATTTAAGATAAAAAGACTCCACAGATGAGCTATGCCTCAATAAATAGATGCCACTATAGCACACAAGTGAATGAATACCTTCCCCTCTACCTGTTTTGAGTATACCGCATACCAATACTATATTTCTTCAGTAACACTTGGGACGTGACAGGGTATACTACTCTAGACAAGGAAGTATATTATAGCTTAATTGACCAACTCAGGAAAATATCGAAAAAGAAGTCCTTCACAATTGTTTTTAAACAACATTCATATCTCCTAGGCGTTATATATCCCAGCAACGATGAAAGAAAATCGTTTCCAACGATACGACACCTTAAGTGAACCTACGTTCGTACAATCAGCGAAGGAACTTTTACCTAAAAAATCCATGGAAACGTGCCCTTTTAAAATTATATGCGATATAGTGAGTGTTTAGTTTGAATTTTTACAATTTGTTTACAAAGTAGTTAAATACATAGATCAGAATATATTTTATTTCAATAACAAACGTTTGTTATTGTATGTTGTTAGTTAGGTAGGTTAGGTAATTTGATATCATAGCAATATATACATATGTATAAAGTTGAAGATTTCTTGGGTAGCGGCAAGGCTTAATTTTGCAAGGCATTGCATATAGTTTTATCTAATCCGTGTGTATATATTGTCTCATATGTTCCCCCAGAAGCAGTGTCTATGTCCGCGCAAGTCGTAAGGAAATAGTGAGAGAGTCCGAGCAGCAGTCCTCCGATTCCCACTTTCTTTCGCTTAAACGAAGCCGGTACTCTGGCTCGGTACGGAGCCGGTTATTTTGACCCACCAATTATTCATAATTACCCCTGGAATTAAACGAAGCCGGCAACGCTTAATTGGCTGGCTATTTGCTTCAGTTAAATATTGAATCCACTTCAAATAATTGGTAACGTATTACTTCACTGCATTTTTTTAGTTAAATTTATTAAATACCGAATCTACGCCAAATAATGTATTATTTCACTGAATTTTTTCGTTAAATTTATTAAATACTCAACTATTCATGTACGTATTTTTGTACTTTATCATTTAAAATACGTTGTCTCTTTTGTTTATTTAAAATTAAATAAATTTAGGATTACTTACCGCGTCATTCTGTTTATGTCTTTTTCTTCGCCGGACACTGCATAACCTATACTTCAGCGTAAGTTAGGCTGCACGAACATGGCAATTCTAACGCCATTACGTCATACGCGAGATATCCCGAACACCCTGGAATATTTCCATCACGTTACCCGAGTGGTTTATGGATTACTTCCATTGTTAAGTTAACGGTTTTATTTGCCTTAATTACCAAGAACACGAGGAGATTTCAGCGTACGCGCAGTCATCTGATGGCGACAAGTTGGAACGACAAGCACCGGTCGCAACCTTTTCGTTAAACAATTCGATAAGCTTTGCTCTAACGCATATAGCATCAGGTAAAGCAAAGGGTAATTACCATTACCCTTGAGAGGCAGATATTGTTTCAATCACCAACAGAGAAATAACCGTTACGATATAAGCATATCAAGGGTGATCGGGCTTCGGGTAACAGTTTATATTTCCCAGAGAGCGCCTTACAAGAGTGAAAGTTGTTTACTCCAACGATGAAACGCAAAATGCGTTTCTGCACTGAGGAGACATCAGAAAGGATGTTGAAACTAGCACAATTATTGTTTAGAAAGGAGTATCAGAGCAAAATGATCCGCATATAAACGGTGTCGGATTAAAAGCCCATGATTGAATCCCGCAATAACAAACCTTAGAATTAATAAACAATCGAAGGCTCTGCTGAAGTCGCAGAAGACTGTGGCAGGATACTCTCGCGTCAACATAATCAGCAAACTATTCTTCAAATGAAATTAATGCAGTGAGGGTAGATTTAATTTTTCTGAAACTATGTTGTTTGTTGTTCAATATGTTATGTTTGTAAATAGAAGACATCAGTCAGTTTAGAAAACTATATAGACATAATGAAATTGAAGCAACTTCAAACTACTTTTTCAAGTAAAATCCGGCCCTGCATACAATGGCGTTGATATTTTCCAGACTTTCATCTCGGAGAGCGGGCATTTATGCATACATTCGCCGTTTTTACGGTAATATCGTGTTCTTCGTCGCCTCACACCTTCTTCTTACCCCTGCGCCTGGCAACTCTGCCCGGTTCGAGGGGGTGGGTTCGCACCCAGCACCCTTTGCGCAGCAGTAAAAGCTTCTCGCTTTCGCGCGATATTTTAACAGGCAGATCGTCGCTGAGCCCCCATACAGAATAGATGGCGACAAAGTTTGTTGTCTAGAAGGATTGCCGCGAAGATAAAGGAAACGGCCCGCTTAGATCTTTGCCACTTTGAAGAGTCGAGCGAATTGTACGGTGTAGTCGACCAAGAAAGTACTGGGATTCACGCGAGAAATTGTATGGGATTTATCTTAGACATTACGATTGTGACTAATATCATTTATTCAAGAGAAATTAGCACGGATTATTATAAAAGGTAATTATGGCAAGGCCAAGTGCAAGGCGCGCAAAAAACATCTCTCGTCCGGATATTGTCTTGGTTAACTGCACCATCACTTCTAGTCTACGCCAAATTCCATTCCGTTGTATTCCCTTAGTCCTAACACTTCAGGGAGATGGTTGAGCTTCTGTTAGTACCGCTCTAAGACGCCGTAGAGCGTCTGAGAAGAGCCACGGAGCTCCGGTTGTTTATCCGATGTGCCGCAGGCTTTGCATCAGAATTGCAATTAACTTGAATAAAGAGCCGAGGTTATCGGGACCGCTCTAAAGCTATACGGCCACAGTTACTGTCTGATGTCGTCGTTGAGAGACATTAATTTTGGCGCGGCAATCTTACGTCTCGCGTATCCCGTTCTTCCTATTCCGATAACTTCCGTTTTCCCGTGTTCTTGCCGTTGTTACTTTTGAGTCCCTGGAAGAAAAAAGTGAGATAAAAATAAATTTCCAGATTTCATGCTTTATACGCTTCTTTGTTTTTGAAAATATTGCGTACTTAATATTTTTGCAGCAGTAAGAGCAGACCTTAACTATTAATAACAAGGACTTGTAAAAGCTATTTTAATCATTAAAGGTGACCTTGTAGTTTTAAAGGGTTTTTATTTGTTGCTGGACGAAGCCTTGGGTTATGGAATACATCTTGACATATCTGACGTATTGTATATACCATTCCCATTCAAAATTGTTGAAGGGTCTAACAAAGAATTCGAAAATGGCCTCCATTCTCTTTCACCACTTTTACCTAAAGCTCTAATCTGTGATACAAAACTATAGAAACCTAAAAACAGTTTGATGTACTTAAATCGCTATATATATATTGCTACGAAACTTGTAGATATTTTATTTAAATTTTATTAAATTGATTTTAAATTAACTCAACACTGTTTTATTAACATTCAGACATGCAGCGTCCTCTATTTAAGATAAAAAGACTCCACAGATGAGCTATGCCTCAATACATAGATGCCACTATAGCACACAAGTGAATGAAAATCTTCCCCTCTACCTGTTTTGAGTATACCGCATACCAATACTATATTTCTTCAGTAACACTTGGGACGTGACAGGGTATATTACTCTAGACAAGGAAGTATATTATAGCTTAATTGACGTGTTATAATCTTTGTTTCCTTAATAAGTGCTATGCTAGTTATTTAGTTGTGATGTTATTATGTTATAGTGAATAAAAACAATTTTTAATACATAACTTTGTTTATTTCGAGTTAATAAAAAGTGATGAACAAATAAGATGAATATTCTCTCTCTCAGGGTAAGTAAGTAAGTTTAAATACTATTTAAATTATACAAAAATAAGATTCCTTGAATCTTAATCCAAACTAATCTCAATATATCTTGTTTAAATATCAAAATTGAATTCAAATCTCCCGCTGACCTCCCGTCATAACTTCAAGCAATGCCAGTAACCTTTTTCAACAGCATACGTTTGTTGTACATCAAAACTCCCTAATAAATCACTGTTATCAAATCATTCTAACCTCAGAATTTAATTACGTTCTGAACGCCGGTTATAAGTTCGAAAGATGAATAAACGCTTACTTTTAAGTACGATAAATAGCTCCTTTATTATATTCCAAATACTGATTTCAGTTCTGCAACAATCTTTTCAGCTCCAAATCTGCGTTATCGATGTCTCAGCCACCAAGATTGTTTCCAAGTCCCTCGATTGTGGCTCCAGGAATAGAAAATACGTCCCCCAATTCTTCGAAATTAATGGATTACCATCATTTTTGCACAAAACACACAACACTTCATCCTTGGCAAGTAAATCTAAAGTTAAATGACTCTTATAATTATTTAAATTTTGAAATTTCTAGATGTTTTTGAAAATACAACCAACTCAGGAAAATATCGAAAAAGAAGTCCCCCACAATTGTTTTTAAACAACATTCATATCTCCTAGGCGTTATAGATCCCAGCAACGATGAAAGAAAATCGTTTCCAACGATACGAAACCTTTAATCGACCCACATTCGTACGATCAGCGAAGGAACTTTATACCTAAAAAATCCATGGAAACGTGCCCTTTTAAAATTATATGCGATATAGTGAGTGTTTAGTTTGAATTTTTACAATAAATTTACAAAATAGTTAAATACATAAATTAAAAATACATTTTATTTCAATAACAAACGTTTGATGTTGTATGCTGTTGAGGTTAGGTAGGTTAGGTAATTTGATATCATAGCAATATGTATGTATGTCAGAAAAACTACTACAATTAATAAAAGACAGCAGATTTTTTGAACTGCTAATCAAACTGATAACGCAAACTAGCAATTTTGCACATCATTATTAGCCATCTCTCATTACGAATTAAACTAGTCATAATTTTATAAACAAAAATTAGGTTATTCTGATTGTAAATCAGAACAAAATAAATTAATATTAAAGCTTCTATTTATTTAAGCGTAAAAAATACGAAAATGTGGTTATTTAATTTGAATGTAAAATAATTTAACATAGCATTATTTTTGTTACCACAACTTTAGGGTACATTAAAAACATAACATTGTACACGTTTCTCTCTGGTCCTTGGCATGAGTATTCTTGCCTAACTGTATCTAAAATTTCCCGTCGATACAGAAAAGAAAAAATAACGAAATCACATTTAACCATCACTACAGCCAGATAAAAATATATCGTCCTGTTTACGACGATCGCCCGAAAAAGACGCCCGTAAACCATAATTTACGCACCTATAGGCCTTTAAGTAATAGCGTGCAGCATTAGTAACACCACCAATAAACAAATGACTAACAACTAATTCGGCTGCACGCGCCTGGAGTCGCGGAGCCAGGGCGGTTGTTATCGAAGGCTGCATGAAGACGTGTTTAGATTTCGTGAGGGCCCGATCGCGAATCGAAAACGAGCGTAAAAAATAAGAAAACAGATGGCTGACTGACTCTCTGAGATGGGACGGGTTGATGATTCAGCGCGGACCGTAAAACCGTGAAAACGGAACGGATAAATACACAAATATATATTTTTTTGTTAGATTACTATGCAAAAACATCAACCAATGTTTAACAGACATTTGGATAAACACTGCAGACGGTATTTGTTTGATATATGTATGTATATGATCATAAGAAATATTTTCAAATATTAATTTAACTAAACTTGCAGCTCAAATTTACTACATATTACAATTCATCAAATATTAATTTTGTAACTTTCTACTGTATCTGTTGCAATTGTTTATGCTGAAAAGAGTTTTAGTTAAATTATCAAAGATAGCCAATGCATAAAATAAATCGTTTTTCTCTGTTATCTTAATACTGTGAGATACAAAGCCGTGAGAAACTCGATTTGAATCAGGTAATAAATAAACTTGCTTGTAGTAACCTGAGGGGAAAAGTTTTTATTTGTAGTTTTTTGATGAATTGATTCTGAATCGTTAGATTTTATAAGTCTATTAGATCGAAAGTTTTTCAAGTCTTGATCCTCTCTGAGTAATCCCATAAAGTGAACAGATATCAGCAAATACCTCTTCGTTTGGTTTTCAGTCAGAATCAGATCTAGAGCAGTGGCGGCTCGTCAGGGGAGGCTACGGAGGCTAAGCCTCCCCTATTATTTTTAATAAAATAAGTAGCGTTTATTATGTATTAAAATAATGTTTAAGCATCGATAATATACAAAAATAAAGCAATTTTGCAAAAAAAATATTTAATCAATAGTATATTTATTTCATTACTTAATTTAAAAATGCAAACAAATTCCCAATAATGCACGAAATTTTACTGTACGAACTATAATAGCAAGCGAGGAGGCTAGCCACAGATTTGGCTCCGCATCGATGATTAATGCCATGGCTGAAAGCAATATGTCTCCGTTAATGCACGTGCACTTTATACGGCTAATACGTGTGGTTGGAGGCTTGCCGCCGCGATGAGATCCTACCCGATCGGCATGTTGCGTTATCGGTCGTAAAACGTTGCTACGCAACTGCCCATGCGACTCCCAGCTTTCAGTACTAATAACTTAAGAAGCGTTGGGTGAGTTTTGTTAGATTACGCACACAAAATGGATAAAATGAACGAAATTAGAATTTGCCAAGATATTGTCCACTGGTTGGTAAGAAATTCTTTTAGTTGTTTAAACGTAGAGACGAAATTACACATCGTACAAAACATTGAGAAACCACGGCCTAATTTATCTGTAGTATCTAACGACGGCAACCGGCAAAATCGTGGTTTTAGTTCATTATGGTACACTAAATGTGGTTGGTTAACTGGTTCAATTGAACGGGAAAGATTATTTTGTTGGCCATGTCTACTTTTTTGTAACCAAACCGAAACGTGGTCGAAATTAGGTTATACAGATTTAAAAAATCTACCGCGCGCTATTGAACGGCATTCTAAGTACAAAGAACACATTTCATCGTTGTGCAAATTTAAATTATTTGGAAAACAAACTATTGCTACTGCTATAGGCAGCGCGCGCAAAGATGCAATTATTGCCTATAATAATTAAGTTGGAGAAAACCGCAAAAATGTAAGAAAATTAATAGATGTAACAATATTTTTAGCATCACAAGATTTAGCTTTTCGGGAACACAATGAGACTTCAGATTCTTTTAATCGTGGAAATTATAAAAAATTACTCGAACTCTTTATTTTTATTTAATGAACCTAGTTTTAATAAATTTGTTAGTAATAATATTTTTTCGGGTACGTCTAAATCTATGCAAAATGATTTAATAGATTGTATTCCTTTTGTATTAAAACAAGAAATAGATACAGAAATTAAAGAAGCTCCGTTTTTTTCTTGGCAAGTAGATGAAACCACAGATATTTACTGTAAGTCTCAATTATCAATCATATTACGTTATGTCAAGAGCGGTGAAGTTATTGAAAGATTTTTAGAGTTTTTTGACGTATCATCCGGTCGAACAGCTGAAGATTTATTTAACCTTTTATGAAATAACAGCGAAAAATATGATTTCAAAAAAAATTAGTCGCTCAAACATATGATGGTGCATCTGGTACGGCAGGGTATTTAAATGGTTTACATAGTAAAAAAAAACAATTGCACCTCAAGCGCTTTTTGTACATTGTCATGCTCATGCCTTAAATTTAGTTTTGAGTAAAGCTTGTAATATAAACAAAGAACCTACAATTTTTTTTTTCTGATTTAATTGTTATTTCTTTGGGTTACTTCTAAGTCTCTATAATATTTGAAATAAGTCTATTTCCGATTATATTTAAACTCTTTTAATCCGCTGATCTGTTCACATTTACAATATATTATTCGTTTCAAGATATAATGCGGTGCCGTCTACCATGTTTGAACAGCTGTTGCAGCTTAACGTCCGCACTATATCTTGAAACAAACAATACTTTTATGGCGGAAACCATAACCAATACATAAGAAAGGAAATAAGTCAGATTTTGAGAACTACTAGGCCGATTTCGTTAATATTAAATTTTGCAAAGGTGTTTGAGAGGATTGCGTATCGACGGATTCAACATTTTTTGCAGAAACATGACATATTAAATCATATGCGAAATGGGTACGTCAAACAAAGATCGACTTCCAGAGCAAAGTTTTAATTACAACAAGAAATTATTGCGGAACTAGAAGCTGGGGAAACAACATTAGGCACGTTTATGGGCTTGTCCAAAGCGTTCGACTCTGTGAATCATCAAGTACTTACTGAAAAATTAGAGAAGGTTCAGGGTACTATCTTTATGGGAATAATCGCGTATCTCTCGAATCAACGCCAATGCACCATCGCCTATAATATGTTGGGCAATGAAGTAAAATCGGAATGGATACCCATAACGTATGATGTGCCACAGGGCTCGATTATTGGGCCGTTGTTATTTCTGCTGTATGTGAACGATTTACCAGAGATCATTCCTGACCTTGTAGTTATGTTTGCGGATGACACTACAGTTATAACTCACGCGATATATAGTTTAACAGTAATTGAATCGGGGAAAAAAAAAACTTAACAAAGTTAGATAATTGGTTTGCTTATCATAATTTAGAGCTGAATATT
Source organism: Cetonia aurata (assembly GCA_949128085.1). Taxonomy (NCBI): domain Eukaryota; kingdom Metazoa; phylum Arthropoda; class Insecta; order Coleoptera; family Scarabaeidae; genus Cetonia; species Cetonia aurata. Next base: position 61,642,330 of record OX421884.1, on the reverse strand, counting down.
GAGAAAACCAAACTAATAACATTTACTAACAACGTGTCAGACATTAATGTTGAGCATAATGGCAGTACTCTGTGCTGATGCTCTAGTGATACGCTTTTTCTCGGATTTTTCTTCGGACTTAGGTTTCGGACTGATAATATATTCACAAAAATTAAATGAAATAACAAAGCCCTAATATTGATAAATAAAGTTATCAGCAAAATTTTTGTGACATTTTTTTGCCATCAAAATTTGCATACGTAATGACTATTACATAAACTAATCCCCCAAAATCTTTATTCACAACCTCGAAAACAATTACATTTCCTCTCCCGGCCCGAAAACCACCACGACCGGACCGCACTGTACGGTAAATCAATTTCCTACGGTAACTCGATTACAATCAATAACGATACGCAATTTAGAGCAATAATTCCCGATCCCGCCGCCGTAAAAACAATCGAATGTACACGCGTTTTATATACAACACATCCCCGACGTGGTCCGTGCAAATTTTGCGAGGGGCCGCCTATGGGATATTAATCCGGGAGTCGGGGAATTCGGGGTTACAGAGCGGGAACGAGTCGCCGTATTCCGGGGACTAACGATAATGGATATATCGAGATCGTTCGGGAATCTGATTTATGACACGGAAAACAAATCTTGGGGGGTCGGTCGGCGTCCGGACGTCGGACAAATTGAATCAGGTCAGCTGTCACGTCGGATTTCGACGGGCGAAACGCTGGCAACGTCGAGATCGCCGCGAAAAGTAGTGGAGTTTTGTTTTGACATTTTTTCGCCGGGCGACAGCTGGGAAAGTTTGCCGGCGAACTTGGACGTGATTGCTATTATACGAATTGAATGAATTACGATGGAATTTTTGTCAATATCTTCGTCGTTTTCTCTTAGATTTTACTTGGAGCTGTGGTGGATTCACAAAAAAAAATCTTGTTTTCCAAAGGAAGATAATAATTGGAGATATTTCAAAAGCAATAATTTATATTTTATTCCCTAATACGGTATAATAATTTTAGGCTGTCCTAAAGGGAAACGCGAAACACCGGAATGAAAATTTACACTCCAAAATCTTCTTATAATTCTGTGCTTTATCTCTACAATCCAACACGCGTATTAATCTCACAGTTTCAACATGAATATAGTTCTACTCCCTCCATTATCTCGCATAAACCTACCGAATATATCATAACCAAATGGTAAGAACGGACATGAAGGGGCTATAAGCGTCATAAGAGCCATAAATAAGTCTCCATAGGTGTAACAACACGCTCAAGGAGTTAAGGACCTGCGGTGAATTATGTTTCCTACCGTCGCGGACCAGCCGGTCCTAGTAGATGAGCCACGAACCGGTAGCCGACCGCTGCTGGACCCTGCGCGTGGATTTCGAGAAGCTGTGAATGGAACGGACAGCCACATCCCTTCTGGGATGAAATGTGTTTACGACGTCTGCGGTGTATACAATATACTTGTGGTGTTTGGTTAGTCTGTGGTAGCCGTGGTCGATATCTGAATGAGAATATCGTATGTGGTCGACGTGTTTATGGGTACATTCGGGAATTGACGCGCTTAATGTGGATGTCGTTAAAGACAGGGCAAAAACCCATTACAAATTTCTTTTAGACGTATCACAATAAAACGTAATTATACCCTTACCATACCAGCTAAAATACTACATGTTTGAAACACTCTTAAATAAAATAATATAGGGAATAAATAAACGAATCTATCTCAGGGCGTTGATGAGGTTTGGAATAACAATAACAGAATGCGCCTACCTTGCAATATTCGAATTTTGAATTCAACTTTATTACCGCTTTATTTGAGAACTTAATTTTTGCTCATCATACAAATTGTTGTGGTAACATTGAACGTATACTTATAAAAGTACTGCACTATGACGTGACGAGGGCTGTAACACATAAGATGTAATAGCTCCTAAGATATTCTTAAATAGATATTAAAATATGATAATCTGTGTATTATTAAACCATGAAGCATGGTAGACCTGAAATATTTTATACAGACAATGGCCCGCAATTTACTAGTGCGAAATTTAAAAAGTTTCTTAAAGATTGGGAAATAGTACACAACACAAGTGCTGATTATCCACAATCCAATGGATTTATTGAAAGAAATTTGCAAAGAATAAGAAAACTAGTAAAGTAAGCGCAGTATGATAACAAAGACATGTATCTCTCATTGTTAGAATGTGGTAATACACCTATTGCTAAAAATACACCATTACCAACTCAATTATTACTTGGTAGAAGACTGAATGTATACGAACGAATATTACCAAAATTGTTAGAACCGCAAATTTTAGGTAAAAAGACTGATATTCAAAAATCTAACCAAAATAAACAAAGATACTATGATAACAGGAATACAAAACATTTACCTGTTTTAAAAGAGGGAGATGAGGTTGTAATACAAAATGTTTTGACAAAACAATGGAAACCCGGAAAAGTGATAAAAATTGATACAGAAAGACCGAGGAGTTATTTAGTTAAAGAATGGAAAACAGGAAAAACCCTGTTAAGAAACAGAAAATATATAAGAAAATGTGACATAGATGAATTTTATGAGAACATATACAATGAATTATTTGAAAAATATCTAAATGACGCAACAATTACAATGACAAGATACCAGATAATGACACAACAATAATTAAAAGAAACAAAAATGACAGAATTATAAAAACCCCGAATTATTTAAGACTATGTGCAGTAATGTATTAATATATAGTAATTAGTTTAAGTTAAATAAGTTATTTAAGCATTACTTTTAAGTTTATTACATTTGCTGTTAAGTATCTAAGTGTTAAATTCTTTGATTATATGATTTTAAGGTTAAATTAAAGTCAAATATATTTGTAAAAAAAAAGAGGAAATGTTGTGGTAACACTGAACGTATACTTATAAAAGTACTGTAGTATGACGTGACAAGGTCTGTAACACATAAGATGTAATCGCTCCTAAGATATTCTTAAATAGATATTAAAATATAATGATCTGAGTATTATTAAATCTCCTACAACACAAATTACGGTTAAACTAAATATACAATCTGTTGGTAACGTGTTCTTACCGACACATCTCGTGAAAGTCGTTAACTGTTAGGTGTTCCTCAAATAAAAGGATATTTTGAAAAAATCACAAACGTTCAAGGTAAATAAACAGAATATATTGAATAAAATATGTACATAAACAGGGTCGATACATAATGTAGAATCATCAGTCGTTTCAAACCAAATAACAGTAAAATTAACTGCTTAAGATGCACAAAAGTAATCTTAATCTATAACTGTTTCTTTTTTTAATGAGAGCACTGTTTCAAAACTAATATAACTAAGAACTATATGTCAATTGACTTTTCGAATCTCTAGGATTGGTACTAAATGAATTAAGATCAATTTTGAATACATTAACTGATGAAATCTTCAAGATTCGTGGAATAGCATGAATATAACTTGAAATTTACGCTGAACTTATGTCTACAAAATGTCTCTCTCAAAATGGCGGAATTTGTGAATTCCTTACGTCTCGATAGGTAAATTATCATATGTTTGAAATTGTCTAGGTACTCACAGTCTGTTCTTTACTTCTTATTCAAAGGTGCGCTTGAATAATCCTGTTTTTGAATTACAAATTCTTCGGCTAGCCTGGTATCCTTCCGAAAGCTTCTTTCCCGTTGAATTCGGTCGGTTTTCGAGGTCTAGATTCGTCTAGTTTGTCGGTGAAACTCTTTGTACTGGATATTAACCACTCGTCCAGATTTATATTATCTTGGATTAACTAGATTTCGGGGTCAACACTAACACGTCCTTTCTTACATGAAAGTAATTTGTAGGTAAAAAAGTTTTCTTAAAAAATACTAATTTTAGACTTTCTTAATCACAACAATATTAATAGCGTCCTTTTACCCACGCCATTTTCACCTTTGTGTACTCAAAATTTTCAACAAAGTACCATTTTTCCATAGATAACTTGGACTTATTCAAAACATCCTTGCGCAAAGTTGGATTGCGTTCGGAACTTGTTGAGTTCAACCGACTTCATGCAGTATCTTCGGGGAAGTTTTTCGGTGAAAACTAACACAATATAAACTGTTCACTTTGTTCAATTATTGCTCCTCGTCACTAATTTTACATTAACTACGTTTAATAAATTCAATTACGAATTTGTTTGACAGATAGTTTAAGTTTTCTGTTTTTCTCGCTAGATGTCAACAATATGACAGATATTAATAAATTTAATTTATTTAAATTCGGAAACATTTAAGATGAGGTTAATGAATGAAAAGAAAACTAAATGTAACTTACAACATGCTTTAATAAATAGCATGTCTGTGTTTGTTAAATTTAGAAATTATGATATTTAATTCTGTCATAGTCCTCACAAAACTACCCTGATGACGGTAGTAGAACGACTACTGGAACATCGGATTTTCACAATCCAACAGACGAGACGATGGAAACAGTTCAAACAACACCAACTCATATGTATATCTCTATGTGTAGATGGCAGCACATGATACTCATTCTACTGAAAAGCAGTTGTCCTTATAAATTTGACAAGAATAGATTTAGAAGATTCAGACAATTTTTGAATCCAATATTCTAAAAGGAACTTCAACGTCAATTTTTTTTCTAACAAAACCTTTTCCAAAGGAGTCCTTTTTCATCTATAAATGTGCTACGTCAGAAGTGTCTATATACTTTGTATCGGTTGCCATAAGCTGGTTAGTACCTGAATCGTCATAAATTCTTCCTCGTGCCACTTCATCTCTAGGAGGCGACGTTTCGCGCGCGAAATGGCACTAACGCCCTCTAGGTTTAGGGTCGCGGGCCGGGTACGGATGTAAAACGTCTGAAAATGTCGATATCACGCTACGCTCCATCCAATTACACGGTCCGTCGAATGAGGTCACGACAGCTTCTCACTGCCTCCACCCGGGGTCTTGCCACGTCACTCCGTCACTTATTGCCCAATATTTTTTATGGCGGTTTCACTGCGAACCCTCGTCCCTACAATCGCGCGAGATCCTGCCTCGATGCCGTATAAGATTAGCTCTTAGGTGGATTTGCGGGAGGGGTTTCATCAATTATTAGTAGGGATAAGTAGATACTTTTTTTCTATGGAGAATATAAATGTAGGTTATTATAATTTTTAAACCAGAATATTTACTACCATTAATGTTTCTTCCCTACTATGCGAAATTACCAACATACACTGAGAGAAATCCTTGTAGTAAAAACTTACATGGCGTACTAACGATTTTATAGAAATAAGTAATACAAAAGTGGGCTCTAACGTACACGTTTATCATTTAATACTAGCCGTTGTAGGAAAAGTTCACAGCTGTTTATAGGATCAATTTTGTTTGAAGTAATAACACAATTTTGTTAAAATTTGTACCTATTTGGAAGTAGCAAAAATTGATACTCTATTGTAGGAAAACTTAGCACACATTCTGTAATTATTTCACAATGTCAGTATATATTTTTACTAGTACCTTACCGTGATATCTACCATTGCACAACAATATGACAATAAAGCCACAAGATCATATAATAAAAAAGACTATATGTTTAAAACCATAGGATGGGTTTTCGTACTTAAAAATATATATATTTATATCAGGCAATTATAATTCGTAATAAAAATAATCTTCAATACACTTAATATGCATACATATTAGAATGTCTGGTGAATAAATATTTGATACATTCTTTATTTTAATAAGTTCGACATTTTCACAATGTACGTTGAAATTAATAATTTAAATCAGGTTTTTTTTATGTTTATATTTGGAGACTTTGTAGTTTAATTTGGCTCTGTATTCACATAAAATATTTTCTATCATTGTTCGGCATGGAATGGGTAAAAACAGATATAACGGGGATAGCGCTGGTTTGCGCATCCCCAATTACATTTATATAACGCGCCAATTTGCATTGACTTGCTCATCGACGATTGGCGTTCTCGATCACGCGACACTGAAATGCACATGTGTAGTTCATTGCAATTGTCCTCCCTTTTGGTTTTACCTGTGTTAGGTGCGGTTGTGAAGAATAGTGCTCTCTTGATGTTTTAATATATATACTTCCCAATTTATTTATTACAATCTTACTATATTACTGTGGTAGTTTCAGTTAATAAACCGTCTTCAGGCATTATCGTTACAATAATAAATGCCACAAAATACGGGATACAAAATATTGCACATGCGGGTGTCAAAATTACACACAAAGACAACACTTATTTTCGTAGAATTGACCAATTTGTGCAAAAATTGAAAACAGCGTCGCATTAAATTTTGTGGTATAGAGAGCGTTACACAAAGATGTGCTTCACACAAATTTTTTTCATAGTGTGATAGTAACAAACATGAAAATGCTTCAGCTCCACACTATGCCCATTTTACCAGAAGACGAACGCCACTGTTCGTGCGTTTCTTTTCTCCTCTAGAAAAAGCTATCTTCTCCTTCCATTTTCCTCATCACTTTTCATCCCTCTTTCAGTCTTTACGGTCCCACCGACGTCCGCCATCGGTTCTAACGCCATCCCTCTTCTACAGACGCAGATCAACGCTCTGTTCTGCGCTGAAGATGTATCGTCGGCACTCGGCCACGTTTTCCGCGATACATATCTCCCATTTATTTATGGCCGTCTCCTGCGAAGCTATATATATTCGCCCTGTTCGCGTGGAAAATTGGCGTTTATTCTAATTTTCCTCTGCCTATCTCATACTCTCTATGGAACCTGTTTCTTTGACGCAACGTACAGTGAGCATATTTTTTCGTTTGGCATTTTGGGAAGGGAAAGAAAATATTTCATTTTCCGAAAGTAATGAGTTTTTGATTAGTTTGGTTAGCTGATTGGTTTTTTAGTGAGATGCGGGAATATTTTGGTTAATTAGAGAGTATTTTTTGATTGAGAAGGATCAAATAATGAGTGAAAGAAATGAACACTTTAACTATATAATTTTAGATCACATAAATCAATTTCTGAAGCAAGATATACGTCGGTTATCGGTATTAGTCAACGAAATAGTATTCCTTCAAAGCAACAAACTCACCTGTTGTAAAACATTGAAATATTAAAACAGAGAGAACATTCTTATTAGAAAAAAGGTTATGGTGGTCTTGCATTGGGAGCGCGAAAATAAATAAATAAAATATAACTGCGCACTCATTCCGCTTATATTGTAATGCATAAATAAATGTAAGGGTATGTTATTCGTATTTGTCAAACTAGTTTTCGTTGTTGGGATTTTTTAATTCAGTCCTATCTGTAGCAACACATTTCTATTTGGGGTTGCCGGGTGAGCTTTGCCTTGGAAATAGTGAGTTTGTTGAAAAAAAATGGGAGAAGGATATTTTTTTTCGATTTCCTGAGAGTACCTATAGTATCTTTTCGACACATTTTATCTAGAAATTTGTTTATTTTTAATTTGAAATCCTAAAAAATACTGTAATCTTACTTTGAACGACAGTATAACGCATTTGGTGCAAGAATGATATGTATCCTGTTATTTGGTAGTTTGAAGCAGTCCCTGATTTCATTCTGGAATTTCGAAGAGCATTATTTGAGGCTGTAGGTTTTCAACTGGCGTTTTGGTACACTTCATGGGAGCTGAAATGATTTATGTAATACGGAATTTCTATTGGAGGCGCTGTTTGTACCAGCAGTAAGAGGATTTTATCATCCTTTTGAATTTTTAATTTCGAAAATACGTACAAGATATTTCAAGGTCAGATTTTGTGATTAATTGACATTTTATATTGTGAAATTTATTAATTTGTATGTTTCAGGTTGGCCATAATTCTTTGGGGATTCATATAGGTACGTATTTCTTGTCAGTGTTTTTATTATGTTCATTGAGTTGGCGCATTGATTTATGAAAGTTCATATGGTGGGATTTATGGTGGGAAATTTGAATTTTACTTATGTTTATAAATCGACAAGTATAAGTTCTTAGTCTGAATTGATATAATAGAAATCTTTATTGTTGTGATTTTTATATAGTAAATGAACCTACTTACTTGAGAGTATCTATAGAAGGCTTATTTCTTTGTTACATTTTTGACACTAACACAAATAAATTAAGTACCATTTGTTAAATAGTTTTTATTCATTATAACGTATAGAAAAACATCACTAAATGATAATCACTAAACAATCACATTAAAGATACATTGATATTAAATGGTATATTGAGAGTTATAAGGAGTGTTGGTCACAACGATACATTTTCCCAAGGGTTACTGAATTATTTGGTCAACAACTAAATTTCAAAATAGCAAATCAAAATAATAATAAACTACAATCCATCTATACAAAATTAAAATCAAAAATTGAAAAAAGGAAATAAATCACATATAGTTTTTGATAATAATAAACTATCATATACATGCTTTGGTAAAGCCATGTAATTTAGCAAATAGGATAAAACGACATAAAATAAACAAAAATTACAACCTGAAGATATAGCAGGATATAATACAAAATTAAACAGTTGATTTTCATAATACGTGACCTTTAAATAAAGAATATAAAGTTTAAAAACACACAATATACTTCAAAAAAATTCAAATTTATAAACATAAAAATTCAATTAACGACAAAATGGACACACAATGACACAATATTCCACTGAATTTGGTTATATATTATAACATATAGGTATTACAAATTTTAGCATAATTAATTATAATCTTATCAACAATTGTGTAATTGTGTGAAAATTTTAACAAATTAAACAATTAAATTTGTGTGAAAACATTTTTTCACAGTTCATTTGCCACTGGTTTCCATTGTCCATTTTTTATAAAGTTTCTTTGATTAACAACAAGTGTGGGATGTACTTTGTATGGCTTTTCTTTACAAGTTTACCTTAACTTGTTTCTGTATTTATCTTTCCTGGTGACGATTAATTTGAACGAAAACAGTGGTGTTTTCTTACCCCTTCACCTCCTTCCAGACCTCTTGGAAACGCAGTCTTAATTTGTATTGTGTTTGTAATGGCCTGTGAGATAATTTACATTAAATATGGAAGGTGGAATATAAGCATTAAAATCATTGATCCAGTCGTAGTCAGTCTAACAAATGATGATAATAGAATGCAATAATTCGATATAATAAAGCGACAACCAAATCATTTCTAGCTCCGAAATGGAATTCCCAAGATTCTGGCGATCCATCGATCGTGGAATAGGAACACCTATGTATATACCGATTGTCGATGACTGTGCACATCTCCGCATGTGCAGTGTCGGATGCCACGTGTGTGCCGCTTGATTGGGACGTAACTAGCGTTCGTCAGAGCAGATTAGGGCCGGTTTCACGCGTCACTACGACATAATCTGCTTACCTCTGACATTGATAAGGATGAATGGAGAGGAACGTCGCTCTCCGTGGCCCTGGAGGGAGCGCCCCTTGCCCGTCTCTGCCTGAGATGCCCACTCATCCACGTCGAATCAAATTCCTCCCCCGTTAAAGCGACCGCGCGCCGTCTTGCCGTCAGAACGAGATATCTTTCCATCTGAAATCCGACCTGACACCTTACAAGGAGAAGATTGTTGTTTATCGCCTCACACGGGCGGTCAGGGAAGAGGGGACGAGCTTTCCGATTTTGAAAACAGGTGTCGCTGTTGAGATTAATCGATTAATTTTTATATAATCGCTAGTCGATACGATTTTTCCCATTAAATCTAAACAAGGAATAAGCGCGATTGTATGTTAATCTCTATAGATCCTCTTTTGTCACGGTGTAAGTCTTTCGCTAGGGCGGGTCGTATCACTCGTATCTGTGTTGACAAAGTGAAACATTATCCGAACCAGATTATCTCAGCGACGAATACAATAAATAAGGAGTAATTGCCGTCACTAATGAGCGACTCGTGACCCTACTGTAGTCTGGGAGAGGCCGCAACTATGGAGGCGGAGATTCAATTGTTATTTGATGTAAAATAGTATCTGTGGACGTTGCTTATGTAAATTTGAATGAAATTATCATACGTAGAACTAATTGTAAGTACAGTAGAACTAAAACGTAGCAAATGATAAAAATCATTCAGCATAGTTTAGAATTATAATATCGGGAAACACATACACAAGTGCAAATATCACTAAAAAAAGCTATTGTGAAATAGCATAACAGTAAATTTTATGTTTTAACCTACCTCAACAATTTTCGTCCATATATATCACATCGTTAATTCAAAGTCAAATTAAAAACCGTATATAAACAGGAAACAAGTACACCTTATGCCCGGTTTTTTCAGTATTTGTTTGTCTCTTTTTAGATCTTACTAAAGCATTTGACACTATGTCACATGCAATATTACTTCAAAAACTACAGTGTTATGGGGTGAGAAGTGTTCCGTTGGAGTGGTTCAAATCATACCTAACCAATAGACGACAGACAGTTAAATTAAATAGTGCTGCCGGAGTAGCATATTCCAATACCCTCACTGCCGGTATTGGTGTTCCTCACGGTAGCGTGCTGGGGCCACTTTTATTTTTAATTTTTATGAATGACATTTTTGTAAACGTCTCGTGTTACAATCAAAAAATTATTAATTATGCAGACGACACAAACTTGCTGTTTGCTGCTTCTGATTTTCCGTCTTCAGAACAAACTGGAACTGACTGATATCGCTTCATAAAACAATGGTTTATAGAAAATAAGTTACAAGTAAATGAAAACAAAACATGTTGCATACTATTTAAGACAAATGAAAATACAAACACACCTATTTATATTTTTCTAGACAGCACTAAAATAAAATATTTTCATTTTCTGGGGGTCAGTATAGACGATACACTTAGATGGAATAACCACGTAGAACATGTGTGTAGGAGGCTCAGTGGTGCTTGCTTGGCACTAAAAATATTAAGTACAGTCTGTATTGGCCTGGCGAGGACAAGGTTTCCAGTAATGGGGGAGGAAAACCCCACAGCTAGTAGCTACATGAAGAAGCCGCTCTCAAAGATGATAGGCCTAATTAAGAGGGCAAAATTAGAGAGCGTCCTCTAGGAAAAAGGGGATCACAATAGATCTGAAAAGGTAGCGGTGAAATAGGTCGATAGGCCACCCCAATCCTAATCTAATCTAATCTAATCTAACAGTCTGTAATTATGTAACTTTGAAGGCAGTATACCACTCATACTGTGTTTCAATAATCCGTTATAGTATTCTGCTCTGGGGGTGTTCCTCAGAAGCTGAGCGTGCATTTCTTTTACAAAAATGGGCGACTACTGGGCCTGGGTTTTAGCGCATCACTTCGATCTGTTTTCAAATCTTTCGGTGTTTTAACGTCGTATGGTATTTATATACATGAATGTCCTTTATTTAACTTTAAAAACAAAATTTCATTTAGAGACAACGAAAAAATGCATACCCACACAACTAGACATAAAATAAATTACAACGTTCCAAGACACCGTTTAACTAAATTCACCAAAGGTATACTTTATAATAGTATTCGCTTTTTTAACAAATTACCATTAGATATAAAATTAGAGATTAACTGTGTTAGGTTTAAACAAATGACATATTCCTACATATGTAACATTGAACCCTATAGTATTTCTGAATTTCTTGAATACAACTAATTGGCACTCTATAATTAGAATGTACTTGTTTTTCGGCTTTTGTATTGACGGCATTTCTACTTATGTATTATAGTGGAAATAAATACTATATTATTATTATTATATTATTAAATTCAATTTTGAGTTCAAGTTCAGCGTTAAAACTTTAGTTGAACCTTGAACCAAACAAAAACATTGATTCAACTTGAGCCCAGCTATGTATCCTACAAAGATTAAGTTTTAATATGCGGCTCAAATTAAATATAGGGTAAAGCGGGCCAAATGGTGATGTGGGGTACAATGGGGATATGATTTTTTAATAATGCGTATGTGCTGCCATCTTTGACTATCTGCGACATATATGACGGTTTAGTAAATGTAATTTACCATTTGTAAAATATCCCGCTGCTTTCTATCCAAATTCCGGTTACCGTAAACATTACGTAGGTTGGTAAACGATCCATACTAGACTAACTTTCTATCAAGATCTAGAAAAATGGTACGATATGGTTGTCGTCGTTCAGGATACAATTGTAAATATCCTGTACTAGTTATTGTTGCATTTCGATTCGATGAATAAAAAATACATAACATATCTCGTTTCTCTTCGTTGGTATACGACATTTTTCTATTACTAACTAACGCAACGATAAGTGACTGACAGTTCGAAATTTCATGGCTACCTTAGTTAATCTTAAGCTGAATTCTTCGTTAGTTAAAGCATAAAATCTCAAACGTTATTTGTTTTAAGTCTACTTTGTTTTAACCACAGAATTTAGCAAGTTTGCCAAATTTAAGCATATCGTCTGTCTTCCATAATAAGCGGGATCCCAATGGTGAGGATCGAAAATGAATCACCCTGTATAAAGTTATGACGTTTGTCCAAATATCCAATAAAACCATAGTAACTATACCTTTAGTATAAGCTGTCACTTATGGTACTGAATGTTAACGTCAGAGGGCGCAGTCGTTCAAACCATTCCAAATAAACGCAACAATGTTCAAGATACAAAATAAACACAGTTGTAAAAATCTCCAACCGAGTTTCTCTCTCTCTTTTTTTTTTACTACCTACCAACAATTCAGTTTAAACTAATTTACATATATCGTCTCTAGTTTATGCCCATCCCGGTTCAAATTTACAACTTATCGAAATTTATATCCGTAGCCTAACAATAGCGGTTCGAGTTACGGCCAGACGACTTGAGCGGCAATTATTATAAACAAATTACGACGGGCGTAAATCAGATTGTTTTCCAAGCGAGTCTATAGGGGCTAAGGTTCGGTGTGGAGTGAGTTCTAGTCGTATTTTTCGAATATTGGGTGGACAGTTCGTCGGCTACCGTAGAGCTCAGGGTTTCATTCATAAAAGAAAGTGTTGTTTCTCGTTTTGTCCGGGTTAATGCGTTGGCGTATGCTAGTATATACCTGGTTTAAGATGTCACGCCTTTTACACTTTATTATCGTTGGAGTTATTTTTGTACTTTATCATATCGTACTTATTTGTTGTTGACATTTTGTGTCTTTTATACACATTGAATAAGCAGTCAAATAAAGCAAAATAATAAAAGGATTGAAGGAATTAAAAAATCCAAGCAGATCTTTTTCAATAGTCCACTCTTTACAATACAAATACATATACAACATTCCGAACTGGATATCTCCAATACGAATATGATTTAAATCTTAGTTTTTATGCCTTTCGGGGCGCTCTTGCTAACTCTGGTCGAGCAACGCCGGCCCGATCTTAGTATAAGGAGGATATATCCCTAAGCACATATGGCGGTCGCTCGTGTACGGATCCCCGCAAATATTCTCAATAAATTTTTATGTTACTGGCTCCGATGTTGATGCGGACTTATTGATATGCCGTTAGCGTAGTGTAGTTAGGACTGGCAAGCTCGCCTTCTGTACGGATTTATATTTTTTAATATAGGCTGAGCCGGATATTGACCGGAACGCGTGTTTGTTATACGCGTAATAAATAAAAGGATTTGGGATATTTATATTTAGAATTATGCGTAATGCGTAAAATATACTTACTCATAGAGTTTTGAGCCAAAAAGGGACGCTATCATATTTTATTTGATACATTACTGCACTAGTGAAAGAATAATAAGAATATATCCTTTATTAGCGAACGATATGATAAATTACAGGGTAAATTAATATAAAACAAAATTAGATATATACGATGCGTAAAATCAAAAGGCAGTTACCGCAATTACAAAATGGCAAACTACATTTATTTGTGGCTTTTGTTCATATGAACTTGAAATATCATCAGAATTTTTTCCCATGAATCTTTATGAAAACTGTATTGAATTTTTCAAAATTTTTTCGTTATTTATGATTTTTAAAATGTCTTTTATACTTTTTTATTATATTTATTTCAGCATCTTGAGATAGATTTTTTTGTTTCAAGACTTTTATGGTCACCGACATTACTCTAATGGCATATTACACTATAAAAGATTTTTGACAAACAACTTTTGTAGTTTAATAGATTAACCTTTATAAAATATATCTTTTATAAAAGTTCCTTTATCATATTTGCCTTTTCATCAAATATTTATTATTATTAAATTTACGTGTTGCCATTTCTGAAATCGATAAATAAATCCTCAAATTTATAAAAATCACATTTATTTTTCCTCCTCAACTTCCAATCTCCTTAAAAAAATGGCGCGTGATATTTGTATAAAAATTTATTATTTATTATTTTAAAGTGCTGTAAGAAGTTTGCGCGTTTAGACAATATACTGTTCCCATGTGCAGATGTCCTTTTTATTTTGATCGTACCTGTAGATCATGTTTACTTCATTTTAACATATATTGTTGTTTATAAAAAAGAGTGAGAATTGCATTTAATCTCATGTAATCTGATTAATTATTTAAAATCTAATATTTTACATGTTATTTATAAAATATTTCAAGGGCACATGGTAACATTATATTTCGCTTTTTATGCTCAAAATTCAAAGATCAAAATTCAAACAATACTAGTAGGTACATAAATCTTGTTTATATTTGGTATTTACTGTTAGCGCAATTGCAGCTGTAAATGGGTATTCTAACCTAAAAAAAAGTAAGGTTACTTAATAATTACGATCTAGCAACTCTTATCAAAATATTACCTTCTTTCTTGATTTAGTATAACTATTTTCTTATTATTTTAAAAAAACATACCGCTGGCTCTTGCTTGGTTTTGATTCGATCAGCTGATCGAGTAACTTATTCTGACGCTCAGCGAAAGATAGCGCATCTTTGTTTTTTGGAGTAGCTAGTATTGTAACAATCTTAACATTGTGTTTAATTCAATTTAACTTGTTTTTTTTTTCGTTGTTAAATTTATCTTTTTAATTAATTAAATAGTTATTGTTAATCTAAAAAGGTCTGTTATTTTGATTATTGTGTACAACCCGACTACCTTGCCGTTTGGTCCCGGCTGGCGCCCACATTGTTTTTACACCTTAAAAGAACAAACCCACGACCCAGCCCCGATTTATGAGCAGCGGACAATGAATATTGCGTGAATTGCTGCAGCAGCACTTCGCCACGAACAACTACGTCGCAGTGCATCGATAGAACGACGTGACAGTAATAGTTAAAATAATAATAAAATAATCTTCGACATCCCTAAAGATTAAAGTATTATCGTTTATCAATCACATTTATTTGTTCTTGCACAATTACCAATGTCCTTCAAAAATGACGGGTAATAAATAAATACCTACCTCTCGAACAATTTTTATATAGCCTTGTCAACACACCAACTCTGATATTTTATAAAAGAAGTTTTTTACTAAAAGTTTTATAAAAGATCTTTGTCAAGTTTTTACCAATAAATCATTAATATGAGCTATAAAAACCAGCGACCCCAAATTAGAACACTGGGGTACGCCAGATGTGAAAGTAAATTTATGGGAACCCATATTCTCTCTCTCAGTATTCTCTGAAGATCATTTCAAAACTACATTTAGCTTTTTTTCTTTCTCAAGATAGTGGTAAAACACCTCCTAAATGTTCTGCTATAGCTATAATAGATACCACATCAATCTGATTTGCGTAATTTTCTTAAATTATAGTTTTGAGTTTAGGATTAGTTCTTTATTTACTATCACATCAATATAATATTAAATACACAAGATATCCCTCGTGTTTCTTCCCTTTAGACATTATACGACACCCGTTCAGTTATTACGGATTCGCGCATCGCCCTATGCTCCCTTTAATATCACGCGAAGTAACAGTCATGCAGCTCATCATGTTAAATGGAGTGCATCGGATCGACTTATGGCCCAACAGCTAACCAGCCCTCATCAATCATGGGATTAAACGTCGACTAGCTGCTCTTCGTACTTATATTTCCCTTAGTTTCGCCCTCATTGACGGAAGGACGTCGCACACGCGTATCGTGGCATATTAACCGGCGATTTTACACTAGGGGTGTCTCTAAGTCGTTGGAGACGCTAATTTGTCAATTAAAATCCTACAATTTTCCAACTGTACCGTTTCAACTTGCTCCAACGATGTTCAGCCAAATTTATTACTAATTTCTCTTGATGAGCTGAATCTTCGTGTTCTTTGAAAGCCAGATCAACCTCTTGGACTTATCTAAATCATTTGACTCTATCAGCCTGCAGTTGCTTATTGGCAAATTGAATTACCATGGAGTGAATGCATGATATTAGATCTTATGGAATCATATATAACTAACAGAAAACAAGCGACGCTGTGTGGTAGTACTCTATCACAAACCAAACAAAATAAAATATGGCGTCGCACAGGGTTCAATTCTTGGACCTCTGCTGTTACTCATATATGTGTATTAATGACCTATCTGCCAGTGTTAGAGGCGCAAAATTATATTCGGGTAAAAAATCAGAGCGAATTAAATGAGAAGCCCAGAGAGAGAGAGACAGAAGGTCAGGATTACAAAAGGTTCGCGGCGAACAAATTAAAAATCAATAAAGAAAACCACCAAAAATTGAAAAGGATGGTCTAGCGTTAAACTTCCGGGACTAACATTAAAAAATTGAATTGAATCTGGCATGTCGTCTGTCCTTGGTTTTATATACGCTTAGAACAGTTTGGAAAATAACCACCCACGACGCTCCAAAATTGCATATTTTTCAATTTTTCATTCTCTTTTGTAACGCAGTACCATGTTTTGGATAACTGCACCTAAGGCTTCTGGAATTCTTATCTTGCAAAAGAAAGCTGTTAGAATCCTTTGTAACCTGAAATTAAACGCAATGTGTAGACAGCATTTTAAAAAGGAGAAAATACTTTTATTGGTGTTTACACAGAATGGACTAAACCACAAGCACACAACGGGTACTTGGAACCAACTTCGAGTACCACTGCATAGGTTCATAACCACAAAAAGGTCTCTAAGTTATCTTGGTCCAAAATTCTATAACATGATACCTAAAGAAATTAAATCTCTATCTCCAAACAAGTTTAAAGTCAAAGTAAAAGATTTCAAACTTTAGAGCCACAGGTTCAACCTTAAAAAGAAAATCAACCGGTAGACCCAGAAGTGTTCGGACACCTGCAAATGTTGCAGCTATAGGAGAGGCAGTGGAACGATCTTCTATCCGTTCAGTTGCTAAACATGCTTCTGCTTTGCGTTTGTCAGACTTGCACTTCCGCTCATACAAAACTTCTGATCGTGCAAGAACTAAGTGAACGAGAAAGGACATTTTGCAACGATATTCTGCAAAACATCCCAGAAAATGAGCTTTTAATAACGACTTATGACTCACTTCCATTTATCCGGCTGTGTGAACAAGCAGATTTCGCTACTGTTCGAGTAATGGAAGCCTTCAGAAAACAGCTTCCAATGTATATCGAAAAAAAATGGTCGCCACTTGGACAATTTCAAAACTTAATAAAAACAAATTGTATAGTAAAAAAAAATTAAAAATTTTCTGGCGTTTTTTTTTATTAACGATTAAAATATAGGAGATCGTTTTGTCGGAGAAATTAATGATATTTAGTTGAAATTAAAGACATAGTACATTATTCTTTATAGTCATAATCTCATAGTTGAACTGCAATCATATACACCAGTAAGTCTGCCAACACACTTCTTCGCATGTTTGTTAATTTGACATTTTTAGTATTTTTAAACAGTTACTTTTGAAACACTTTGTTTAATAAAAATAAAATATTAAGTTAAAGGGAAAAAAACCCTTGCACAAAAGATTTTTTATAGAATGAAAAAATTGAAATGTAATCAAAGATTCATTCTACAGCGATGCATCCTGTCGCATCGCCAATCGTCCGCCTCGACTATCGATTGAGGAAATGAGCGGTTATAACAGCGCGCGCGGAATCGACTTCGTGAGACCCACACAAAACAGTAATTGAATCTACTACCGCCGCACCTGAACTCCGTGAGCCGGCGAGCCGTGATTACAGTTCTCGTTTCAGTGTCAATTAACCGGCTCTGTCATTACGGGAGCGACCGTCACCTTATAGACACCTCGGCCGACAGTTTCGGATGCCTCCGCCGCCGCTAATCTCCATCGCAGCTGGCGTTGCAACGCGGTGCATTTTTCGTCGTTATTATTAGCGGGTTCGCTCGTGTTTTGGTCGTGCGATGATTACAGGTATCGGGGTGGTTTGCGGACGAGGGCGCGCGAAGTAAAAGGTAACATGTGGTCCGATGAAATAACTGTCCCGCTAAAACATAGAGGCGGAATTATGCGGACGATCCTGTCCGCCGGATGCGTGACTTGCACATGTGTGCACTTGAAGACTATACTTAAGCAAATATAGCTTTAATTCAATAATAACTTTGATCAACATTGTTGCGACTATAGCAAGCGTAGTTTAATAAAAGTATTGCTACGAAACTCGTAATTTTAATTATAAATACCACCCAGAGTCATCTGTGATACTCTTTAACAAATTCATCTATATAAATCAGACTTCAATTTACAAGTGGCCCTCGCTGTAAATTCCCCCCTCTCGATTGATTTTGCTCTTTTGCTAACGAAAAGGCAGCATATATATAATTTAATTTAGTAGCAATCAGGATATAATAAGGGGTATAACGCTGTCAATACTGCTCCCTATAAATACTTTAAATACTCATTAATATTCAATGCAATTGTACTGTGATTGTTTTGTTATAAGTGATGTATTTCTTTCTCTTTTTATCAAATAAAAACCAATTTCTAGAGAATTATAAACTTTATTCTAGGCAATGCAACATTAACGAAGATATGATCTCAGGTGAGCGGTTCATATACTATATAAAACAAATTATAATAAATATTTTTTTTATCTTTATCCAGACCAGTACCCAATTCAATCGTTTCAAATTATATTAAACAATTTAATTTAACATCATTAAATTTGGAATTGACCCCGACAGAAGCGCATCTGTCTTGTTCGGTGGTCTGAGGCAGAATGAACCAAGCCCCGTTTGAAAAACAAGTGTCGTCGCTCAAGACAAATATGCACATCAACTCATTCGATTACTTTTCCATCTGTTCCGAAGACAGTATAGTTACTAACTAAGAATACGGAAGTAATTGGACAAATGGCAGTCAAATAGACCGAAATATGCACACAAGCATTCCACCTTCGACAGGGAACGATAAATCAAAATTTAAACTAAAATTTCAAGTAAATTAATTTTCAGATTTATAAAATAAAGATACATAAATTAGATTTATGTAAATATTATTATATTAAATATAAAATAATCTAGCATGGTTCGTGCTGGTTTAATTTCCAAATAAATACTAACTCTGATAGTTAGATTTGGCAACACAAAGTACATGGTTGTAGTAAGATACTGTGTAATATTTTAAATAACATTACAAAAATGTTTTGAGTAATATTTTCTATGCAGAAAGTATCTAAAAGTACTTGAATATTACATGTTACAAATACTTAGAAATAATAAATTGCTATAATCAAAATTTGTTACGAATTAACTTAATTAAAATATAATTTAATTAGAAATGTATTTACAAATACAAAGTAATTTAATTAAAAAGTAAATCATTGAATAGGTTCAGTGACAAAGTAATTGAATTATAATACAACTAGTTACCACGGTAACTGTGTCTGTATTCAAGAACGCGTTTTTCCTACTCCGGTATACAAACAGTTGTTCGTACAATTTAAAAACACGCCCAATATCGAACAAACACCTCACAAAACGTCTTCAATTCTTTTGTTTCTCGATCCAGACTCACCACTGACGATTCATCTTCTGCCGCACATTTAAACACACATAAATATGTAACTCGCTTACACAAGAGGACAAAAGAGAGTCGGTTAACCGCACGGCGATTATACCTTCGCCAGTTTTCGGTCACCCTGCGGTCGGACGCCACACAGGGCGGCCTCGCAGTCCTTCACTCCTCATAATTCCTCGTATAAATAATCCGAGAGCTTACATGACGGCGATGACTGCGATCAATCAGTGAGAACGGACGTTTTCGGAGGGAGAAAAAAAAGTTGACGGGTTGACGTTTCTTCTTTAACGTTTTCTTGCTCTTCTCACGGATGACCGGACGGATGCCAGCACGGAGTACGGGAGCTGATGAACGTGACCGGCTCATTTGCATAAATTACTCGGTGTTTTATAGATGTGAGAGATATAGTGTTATCTAATGGTGAAGTATTTTTGTTAGATATTTGGAGAAAAAGAAGATTAATAACCCATAAAAATGGGAACCGCTGTTCATCCAGTTTGCATAATCTAAGAGCGAATGCGATTGATGGATCGTAAAGAGCTTACATTGCACGTGGAAAGTTGCTGCACGAACGAACGGGATTTTTTTGATTTGTCAAGAAATTTGTTTTATATGAACCAATTTATGGGATTTTTGCTTTTTACTTACTGTATTTAACTAGCATTCGTGGTTGCAGTGTAGTTATTTTGGAGAGTTTTTGGTTTCAGTTTATATAATTTTATTTTCTTTTCTGTTCGTAATCAGCATTTATTATTGTTAATAGTTGTTGAATTTTATTTGTTTATAAAAAAATTGCGTTCAAGGTTTGATATATATAAAGATAAGCAAAATCTACAAAAGCGTCTGAAAACCAAAACATATATATAGGTAATTTTATAAAGATATATATTTTTAAATCCATATATTGCAATAAATAAATACACAACTTATTTAAAAGCTGCTCTATTATTTTACATCAAATCGTTTAATATGGAAGAATGAACGCTACCGGTTTAGTTTATCTGCGTGAAGGCAATGTGAAGGATTTACTTCGAGTACAACACGACGCGACGCTTCACGATCACTCGCGACGATGTTCATCATTCGGATAATGAAAGAAATACTTGAAGCCGTATTATAATACAAACGATGTTCCGTGAATGATGATGGAAGTTTCATTATCAACACTAGTACCTAATCATTTTTGTGCCATTAAAACCACCACTACTCTGTGCTGATTACTGATAACATTTTGTAATTCCACTTACTGTATTTACAATATTTGTGCAGTAAAAAAAACTAAACATTTTTTAAATGCGCAATTGTGAAAAATTATGCTACGATATTGTAAAAGTCTGACTTACACATGTGTGTCACAGTGTGTAATATTCCTTACGGCAGTTTTTATTCACAACGTATTTTGTACATGTTGTAGCAATTTGTATTTAATTTTCCAGTAATTTTGTCGCAATTTTGCTATACATCACTATAATCTACAGCTTGTCTATTTCGTAAAAAAAAAACTTCCATACATTTTACGACCAAAGATCTGTCCTTTTCCTTCCGTCGTCGTACGAAGCCAAATTAGCTCCTCAGGTGTGTTTATGAACATCCTCTCCTACTTTCCGGGCAATTTCCTCGGCACCCGTAAAACTTTTCTCGTATTTCCGCGGAATTTTTTCCCTTAATACCTTAGTCGCATAAAGTACGACGGGCCGGGCGTCTTAAAGGGCGATCGTAAAAAAAAGTTACCGCCCGAAGAATTCGCCGCAGAAAAGAAAAAAGGCCGCATTAAGGACATTGTTAAGTGGGCGAAGCGCAGGTGTCTCTGTTACTTTCCTAATCTGTCCGGAGACGGTTAGCCCGGAGAAGTATTAAGAGCTTGACAAAAAATTCTTTATTAAAACGCTCCGGTCGTTGGGGAATTCTCCATCTCCGAAGACTTCGCCTGTGGTAATTTCAAGTCTTGACTTAGTTGGTGGTTTTACTATTGCGATGGCGTCCTTTGGTTTAATCGAAGATTGGTAGTTATTTAGCGCTATTAAGTTGCTTAACGTTATATAAATATGTTGTTTCTATTTGAAATAAATGGATATATTCAGAGCATTAATAGAAAATCTTTTTAATGCATATACACGATAAATTTCAGTAACAATCTTCAGTAAATATACTCAACCTGAAATAGTTAGATAAAAATTGATCTTAGAAGTACTATGAGTAGTTACTATAGTTAAATTTGGTTACTTGTCTAACGTTAATAATTTATATTTACTTCTTGTGTGAGCTAATCCCAAAGACAATCTTTGGCAAATTGACCGATTTAGCTAGGTAAGTTATCTACACTACTTATTAAAGATGGAGATAAGAATAGATAGTAAAACCCAACAAGATAAAATAAGAAGAAAGGTAAAAGAGAAAATAAAATGTTTCAAACTTAAAGAAGACGATATTAGAAGCAAATACCAGGAAATAGTGAAGAGAAAGGTAAGAGAAAAACAGAATATGGAAGGACAAGGGGTAGAGAACACTGGATAAGGTTTAAAGAGTGTACACTGGAAGCATGCAAAGAAAGCTGTGGAGTAACGAAAGTAGGAAATACAAACATGAAGAAGACGGAATGGTGGAACGAAGAAATACAAGGACTAATTAAAGAAAAAAATATTTATGGAGAAAATACTTAAGTACTAAGATATCGGAGGATTATAATAAATATAAAGAAAAGAGAAAGAAAGTGAAAAATGCGGTAAAAATAGCGAAGAAGCATAGATGGATAAAATTCGGGAAAAAATTAATCAAAATTTTAAAGAAAATCAGAAATTGTTTCATGGAACATTAAAACAGCTAAGAAACAAAAACAAAAACGTAAAAGATAAACGGGGAAAGATAATAACGGATGGAGACAAAATAATGGAAAGATGGAGAGAATACTTCCAAGAGTAGACCAAGAATGACAGAGACATATCAAATAAAAGCAATCAGCATCAAATGGAAATGGAACCAGAAATAAGAGAGATATCTGAAAGAGAGGTAACGGAAGCTGTAGTTAAAATCAAAATAGGAAAAGCAGATAACATTACGGTAGAGATGATCAAATATTTAGGATGCGAAGGAATCAAAGAACTCCAAAAACATAATGAACCTCGCAATTAGATCAAAAAGAATGCCAGGGATTTAAACACGGGAATAATCCTGCCCATTTTTAAGAATGGTGGTAAAAGGGAATGCAAAAACTATAGGGAAATAACGCTATCAAGTATACTGGGAAAGATATTAGCAAGATTATCGAACAAGAATTCGAAATATTGTGAAAGACACGATTGAAGATACGCAGTATGGATTTAGAGGTGCGAGAAGTACGCAAGACCTAATCTTAGTAATAAGGCAAGCCAATAAAAAAGGAATACAAATACCTCGAGACGATAATTGCAGCCGTTGGAAAGATAGACAAAGAAATAGATGAGAGGATGAAGAAGGGTGGAAAGATATATAATACGATGAAAAAGACATTCCTAGGAAAAAAAGAGGTTCAAAAGAACGTTAAAGTCGACGTAATAAATAAAATAGTAAGGCCAACGCTGGTGTACAGCTGCGAATCCTGGACGCTAAACGAAAAACATAAATTCAGAATTAGTAAAGTAGTAAATAAAACGAGAATAGATAAAATCAGGAATAAGAAAACAAGGGAAGAATTGGGAGTGACACCAATACGAATGAAAATAGAAGAAGGCCAGCTAAGATGGTATGGACATACTTGTCGAATGTCAGAAGAAAGAACAACTAAGAAAATTTATGAAACTAAAATATCTGGGAAAAAATTCAAGAGGAAGACCAAGAAGAACATGGAAGGATGAGATAAGGGAAGCATTGACCGAGAGAGAAATGAAATGGCATGAGGCAAAACAAATGAGAAAAAAACCGGAAAAAGTGGAGAGAGAAGATAAAGGCAAGAAATTAACGTCAGCCTCGAAATGACCTTACACCTAACAGTAGAAAGGTTTTAAAGCAATAAAAAAAAAAGTTATCTTTCTATCACCGTTTATTATTTAAGACATCAATCTGATTACGATTCAATTCCAATCATCATAAGGTAAAGGAACAAAAGAAAAGCCAGAAAAAAACACCCGTAGTTTCTGCGTGTTGGAATTACTTTGTCGTATCGTATATTTTTGGCGTCATCATTATCATACTAAGAATAAGAGCGATGTTTAACAAGGATTACTGCCATTGGGGGGTCTTCGATCTTAATTAACATTATGTATATAGGTCCATATTCTTAACGCCCATTCATTTTATGAGCTAATAAGAGCTTTTCTTTGCCTTATTTTTAATTTTCTAAAACTATCTGTTCCAAGCTTTATTGCTTCACCTTGAAAAGTTGGTGAAATTTGTGGTCGTCGAGCATAGACTAATGTTAGCTCATTAGCTCCCATTAGCCTTAAAGTTTTACTTAGAATCTGAAGAATTTTTACCATTATTAAGACAAAGTTTTAATTTTTGAGGAAGCAATTCTTGAATAGTATTTAGGAAGTGCCTTAGATATTAATTAGTCTACAACGATAGCAGCAAGTTAATAGAGAAGAGAAAAAAACAAGGGAAACTGTATTTCCTTTAGAAATTTTAAAATATTTCATCTTAACAAGCCTACAAAAGGAAGAACAAAATCCAAAGCACCGAATTCCTCCTCGTCATCGAGATTAAACGTGCCACACGTCTTAAGAACGCCGTAATTGGATCCAAAGTAGCCGCGATAACGAATCGGATGTCCACGTTGACTCACGTGAGATGGGGCACTCCTCATAGAACGGAGTAGAAAAGAAAAAAAAGGCATTGACGCATCGTTGGCATCGAAGCCGGAGGTCCAAAAATCCACGCACTCCCGTACGCACAGCATTCATATCAACGTTTACGTTCCGAAGTATTACGCGCCGTTGGTCGGTCGACATGACCGATCACTCTTCACTTTTGACAGATGGCAGAAACTACGGCCATCAGACAATACCGAATGGGGGACCATTCGCTTATGGCACCATATACACATGTATATATTTTTTTCACCAGATATATAAGCATAAATGATTCGTTCTGTGTGTATTTAATATATGTATGTACAGCAGTAGACAGGCAAAATGTCTGAGCAACACAAGCTGAGATGTCCAAAGAAATGTCATTTACAAATCATTAATTAGGCAGTTGAACAATTTATTTGTACACCATTGAAAGTCATCCTCGACCTCACACCCCTACACTTAGTAGTGGAGGGGGCGGCCCATGCGGCAATGTACAGACTAGTCAGAACGGGGACTGGAGGATACGAGACCCCGTGCCAGAGGGCTTGGTCACCTCGAGCGGGATTCTCCCCACTTCTAAGTCTACCGAATGACGAGATGGTTAGGAAATTCAGCTTCGAAAAGTTTTTTGTTACGAAGCTGAGCAATAAGAGAGATTGGAAAGGAGAATCCTCCGCCTACTCCCTAAAGGCAAATGCCATTAAATGGTATGTAGACGGTTCCAAAACTGATAAAGGAACAGGTGCAGGGGTATTCGGGCCAGGAACCAAATACTCAGAGCCAATGGGAATATACCCCAGTGTCTTCCAAGCGGAGGTAACTGCGATTGGAAGATGTGCTCAACTGAACCTTGATAGGAACTATCGGAAGCAGAACATTGTGATTTTCTCCGATAGCCAAGCAGCCATAATGGCACTGAGCTCTAATACCATCAGTTCGAAATTAGTCTGGGAATGTCTTGACAGACTAAACAACCTAGGCAAAGAAAACAAAGTTGCGCTATGCTGGGTACCAGGACACACTGGAATCAGCGGCAACGAGGTAGCTAATCTACTAGCGAGAAGGGCCGCCACAACTTCGTTTGTGGGACCAGAACCGTTCTGCGGCATAGGGATGAGCACCTACAAAAAAGAACTCAAAGACAGGGAGGAGACGCTCAGAGCTTCCCTCTGGGAAAATCTCCCTGGTCTGAGACACTCCAAGGTATTCCTTGGAAATTACAGTAAGGAAAGAGCAAAGACCCTGCTAGAACTAAGCAGAAACAGACTACGCATCCTTGCAGGTTTTCTGACAGGGCATTGTCATCTGGGGGAACACATGACAAGGATAGGTCTGAAACAGAATAGTGATTGCAGGTTTTGTGGAGCGGAAGGTGAAAGTCCGGAACACCTAATATCCGACTGCACTGCCATCACAGAAACTCGTACCAACTATTTTGGCAAAGACGTCATAGACGAGGGAGAAATACCCTCCTTGAAACCATCACAGCTACTGCAATTTATTAAAGTTCTTGGACTGGATGGGGAGCTGTAAGTGCGGGCAAACCCTAGCAGCTTACAGCTGATGTAGGGGGGCACAATAAATCGATAGGTCGCGGTGTAATGTTACCCTAATTAGATCTAATCTAATCTAATCTAGATTATATTAATCTTTAGATTAAATTAGGTTTTGCCTCTTAATTAGGCAACTAATTGACAATAACTTTGACAATGGCTTCCTTAAGTAGCCATCTGCTGCAGGATTTTTCGGGGCCAGCACCTTGTCCTTGCCATACCATCGCAATGGCACAGACCATGAATTGGGGGTGCTCGTCCTTTCAATTTGTTCCTGTCTTTACGCATTAAGTCCTTTGTATCTTTAAAAAATGTTTTTCCTATTTTTAGTGTATATTTACAGTGTAAAAAAAAGTATAATTTTTAGGACATACCTCCCCTAACAGACAATAGCATAGAAGCTAATCAAAGCAAAGTTCACACAATTAAAGATCTTCGAAACCCTTAAACAACAGAAGAGGAAACAAGTTTACTAGGAATGATCACATATGTCGGACGATATACAGGGTGTCTCTGAAATAAGAGTACAAAATATTAAAAATGGGAAACCCAAATTATACTGAATAAGTATCCAAAAATTCGTACGCCAATTGCAATATCGAATATACAATTAAAAACCCATTGAAACGTCACGAATGTGCCGCCCATGGATCCACTATCTGTGTTTATACTATATCTTAAGGTCATTTGTAAATACAGCTGTGATATACAGATAATCATTGTATGCAGCTGATACGAGTCAACGACTCCAATATTATTAGGTACGTACACGAAATTTAAAGCAAATTTCAAAGAAGATATTGAAAGTAAAATGTGGAATCTATTAATGAATAACTCTATTCACTTGTGCGTAATCTGATCAATGACAGCTGTCTGAAATAAACATCATTGTTAAAAGTTGATATTTGATGTGACGAAGGTAATGTGCGTAATTATTTCTTTTTTTCTCTTTCATAATCAATTGTTGGTTCTGAAAAAATTGTTGGTTCTGCTAGACGTTCACGACACCAGGTGCAAAATCGAATTCGCGGAGGACCATCATTTTCAGTAAGTTCCTGCACACGTTGAATGTGATACGGGTGTAACAAGTTTCTTCGAAAAATGCGGTGTGCCGTACTGCGTGACACCCCCACTTGCCCTGCAGCATCACGTGTACTTACACCTGCATTTCTGTTCACAATATCCAGCAATTCTTCTTCGGCTCGTAAAATTCGACGTGGTCTTTCACGTCCGCGACCTTCGTAATTTGGTAGCAATCGACCAGTTTCTCTTAATCTAAACACGGTATCCTTTATACACGTGTAAGACGGGGTTCTACGATTGGGGTATCGCTGCCGGTAGATACGTAGAGTTCTTCGACAACTTCCTCCTGCTTCGCCGTAGACATAAATCATATCGAACAACTCGCGTGTGGTAAAAGCCATATTCGATGTGTTCATGCGTAAGGATCCAGACAGACTGAGACTCAGAGCGTAGTTATACGTCGCGTGTTGCCTGCCCTACCTTCGTTGATTAGAAGTGTAGTGTCTCAAATACCAGTGGCGTGACGGATATTTAATAAATATCTTTGCCATTTTTTTCCTCACGTATGCGTGGGAATTTTGGAAAAATTAATTTAGATAAAAGGTGTAATAAAATTAGGGCTTCCCATTTTTAATACGTTGTACTCTTATTTCAGGGACACCCTGTATACCAGAGTTATCAATTCATTAAGAGACTTAGTAAATGCCAAGCTTTTCAAGTGCGATAAAACTCATGACAAGTTTCTCAGCAAAATCGAAGCACTACGCAAGGTACAAGTGCTAGCGTACTATGATCCAAATGCCAAGTCCAAAATAATTGCAGATGCGAATCCAATTGGGTTTGGAGCTCTATTCGTAGAAGAACAAATCCGTGAGAATAGAATTATAGAATTTGTCAGCAAAAGTTTGACATGAATTGGAAAGCGGTATTCACAAACTGAGATAGAAGCCTTAGCTCTAGTTTAGGGGTGTGAAAAATTTCACATGCACGACTACCGGAAAGTCCGTGGGAAGACTTTGCAGCGGATTTTATAGGTCCATTTCCAACGGGATCGTCGCAACTTCAGCCTGAAACACCATCATATCTCCGCTGAAGCTAGCTAAAATACAGTTATGGCCTTCTCGTCATGAATTCCGTTGCCTACACCATTACCAATCTGCGATTCGTCAGAACACCAGTATTTTACCGATGAACCATTCTGTCACGCCTTCCTGTCCGATATTACAATCTGATAATGAATAAACTCTATTCCAAAATCCTGTTGAAATCGGACATTTCTTTCGTTCAACAGTGTACAACGTTTTACATATCATTCTCTCGAATATTTATCATATTAAAGAGTCGTCCGTTGTAATAAGTCCTCAACCTAGGTTATTCTACCGGTATTCGTCTCCCATATTAGCGTTGTGTCCTCGCGGTGCGGTGGTACGCGTTCTTGTCCTGTTCGCATCTATCTTCGATACGACCAGCAGTCGACCTCATGTTAAGATTTCATTTAGATAAAGGTACTAGAGACTTGATGGGCCGTGACATGTGCAGGTAAGTGGGATATGCGTGCCCGCTGACAATGGGAATTTTTACCGGAATCGTTATGCATAAGTATTTGTATGTTAGTCGAATCGAATTAGATACACATGTGTGTTTAAATAGAGGGAGAACAGGACCAAAAGGATGCTAAAAGCATCTTAAGATGGATCGTTGATACGCTGCACTGCCATTATATGAGGATGACAGAAAGAGTATATAAAAATATACGAGTGCATTCGAAATTTGGTAGAAGAAGTCATTAATGTTATACTAGGCGTATAATAGTTATGTGCTTGTTTACACTGAGAGAAATAGATAGTACTCTTTAACATAAATATAGTATACTTTAATATATTTTATAGCTCCTATAGGGACAATCATATTTTATATTACCGGTGACAATATCTGTATAGTAAATATCTGTGAATACTTTTTATTAACTCGTATGGTAAAGTGTACTATATTTGTATTATTAATTTGAGCATACATGTTAGTAAATGTGAAAAAAATGTCTAGTAGCGCTGACTATATTTGATAATAACTGTTAACAATGAAAACTATAATAAATATAGTTTAATAATTTTTAATTATAATTAATTAATATAATTTGATTAGCCGGTGACAGCCGGGCGAATTGCCGTCGTATCGGGCAGGATTGCGGGAATCAGACCGGCCCGTGTACTGTAGAGTACTACCGGTATTGAAGCGCCTCGTAATTCTCGTCTGTGGGCGATTGTCCACAGTACTTTTTACACGACGTTAACCATGTATAAGCATCATATAGATATTACGCAGCCACATTTACCGATCACAATTTACATTGAGTACGAATTTCAAAGATTATGAAACAAGCGTAGCGCCATCTTTACGACAAAAGCTGTAGTATCACATATTTATGTAGCTAAACCAATTATGAGTATTATGATATTCCTACTATATAGGTATAAAACTATACAGCATTCATTTCATTCCATCTCATTATTAATGCCGTTTTCAATAATCAAAGTAAGGTGACTGTTGCAAGCACCTAACCTAACCTAAATAAACACAACACAGTAAATTTGCTACACCTGTTATTATAACTGTCTTCACTACATTATATGCAATTTATTATATTCACTTGTTGTAAAATATTGTAAAACATTTCACTATATTTTGTAGAAGATTGTCACACAATATTTTTAAACAATTTTATTGCTTTTTTTGTAACCGTGATATAGGAAAATGCAACGCCGTTGTTCTAAAATTTTGCACAATAGTAGGAATTCTTACTACAATTTCCGTCAAACAGTGAAGTGTAAATATTACAACATGGATTTTTCTCTGTGCAGACACAAACATGCACCGACACGAATACGTACACCTGTATCACACGTACATAACACGTGTGAGTGGCAATACAGCTTATTGGTCGATTTCTTCGGTAAAGATCGACAATGAATAGAGCAAGGGGTGAGAAGAGCGTTACGAACATTTATGTTAGAAATTGAATATGCATCGAATACCTGGTAACATCCAGATTTTACCTCTTACTATAAACATGGTAACATCTGGTTATTTTACTCTTAATACCCCACATATTGTCGTTTTGACAATAATTATGTTACTAATTAACATAAAGAGATTTACTATCTAATTTCTACAATCCATTTTTCTCAGTGTAGTTGTTATACCTAAACGCTTTCTTAACCATAAAAACAAATGCATAGATAGCTATAAGATAATATTCTAAGTATAAATAGACAAGTAGAATAATACTTTCATAACCTTTACTTCAGAGTAGCGAAATATGACTGCAATAAACAATATCTATAACCATTTAATTTAACATTACGGTAATACGCAAACTACAAATATATTTTATATACCCTGTTGAGGCATATTAATGTGTTTTTTGGAACACAATTAGGTGTATTGTGTGTTTGTATATGGACAAACCCATATGTTTCAACATTGTAAATTTTGAAAATGCAGCTGCAGGTCACCCTCAGTAGTAAGAATGTATTATTTAACTACTAGTTTTATTTTAAATTAGTCACTTACCTAAATATGCCTATAGATAAAACAAAAAGAGTGACCACTGCCACTTCCGTGCGTGCTATGTGCTATCTATCTACAAATTGAACCCATAGATAGATAGATAGATAGATAGATATTTTTCTTGTGTGAGACAACAATTACAGCTGTATACACTCGTCAAAATAATGTAAAATATAAATTTATTTATATATATATGTATAAATATTGTAAGAGTAATAATAAAAAACAAACAAATAACAAATATATAACAAACGTACAAATATATTATTGTAGTCTAATGTTGTCCGCAAACTCCTGTATTTCATAAAACGGGTTAGTTTTAAAATCTGATTTAATAGTTGTCTTAAATTGTTTCACATTTAGTTCTTTCCATATATTGGGCAACATATTATAAAATTTTATTGAAAGATATCTAAAACAATTTAAATTTTTAGAAAGTCTAAAATGTGGTTGTGCAAATTGTTTATGTCTAGTGTTGTATAGTGATTGACGATAATATAAATCTGAATTCTCCCTGGCATACATTAGGCATTCAAAAATAAATTGATTAGTACAAGTTAAAATTCCGTGCCTTTTAAACAGTGGCCGGCAGGAATCGTTACGTTTCGAACCAGTTATCACTCTAATTGCTCTCTTCTGCAATATCAAAATCTCCTTCTGGTGAGCTGAACCCCCCCACAACAAAATTCCATAACTCATAACACTATGGAACAACGCGTGGTATGCGATCAACAACACGTCGAAATCAATGCAGTAGGTCAAATTTCGCAGTACATATATAACTGTTGATAAGCGACGCGAAAGCGAGCAAACGTGAGCACTCCATGTAAGTTTACCATCCAAAATTACACCAAGGCATCTGATCGGATCATTATTTAAAAGTTCAACGTGTGAGTTTAAAGTAAATACTAACCGTTGGGTCTTTTCTCTATTTAGACATAGATTAATATTACTAAAGTATGACTCAGCTTGTGTAAGAGCTTCGTCATATTTTTCATTTAATGACTCTAATTTTTCATGGCTTACCAATATTGTCGTGTCATCAGCATATTCAATATTTTTAAATGCAATATTTCCATTAATATCATTAATGTACAAAATAAAGTTGAAGATGCGGGCCTTGTAAGTATTTGGTTTCCTAACTGTGGATAAAATCACGAATCAAATAATTTAATAAGATTCCCTGGGAAAGCATAAAAATTTTAGTAGTATTACCTTTTCATGTAGCACTACAATTGAAAAATACTGGTTGATATGTGGGAAATTTCCAAAAATATAGGTAATTTTTTTAAAAGACATAAAGTTACCCAATTTTTTGGTGATTTTCCCCCTAATTAATACTGGAATTTTTAGCAGGAATCCTGGTAAATATACTAAACTGTTTTAGTGTGTACATTATCACTAAAAACACAGAAAACACTTAATCGTAAAGCTTTATCTTCCTGGACGGAAAAATCTGTAAAATCACCTGTATAAAAGTTGACTATCGTCCATCAAGGCGCTACCATCCTCTATAACACGACGAAAAAGCAATTGATTTTAAAATTGGCGGATTTAATAGGAAGCCGTTGAAATACTGAGAAAAAAATACGACGGCCGCTCACTTACAAGCATATTACAGGAATTGTAGGAGACGCTAGGACCGTTGCACTGCATGAGACAGCTGAGACACAATCATTATCGTGCGAAAAAAGTTTAGGAGCCCGATTGAATCCATAAAATTTAATGAAGCTTAATGATAATGTTATTCTTTCGGCCATCCACTGAAGTGAGTGGTCGCATCTACCGAGAACGAGAAAATTCCTACGGCCAATGGAAGTATATTATATGGGTATCATCGCTAAAGGCGTGTGAAATTGAAGCTCGCGCTTTACTGCGAGTAATCGAACGGATCTTTCCCATGTTACGAAAAGAGTGAAACAATTTCGTCGCTATTTTTGTTTGTTTTGCTTTCTGTAGAAGTTAATGAAAAGTATAAATTAAAGAATCTGGCAGTAATTAACTCCAGAAGATCATAATAATTTTCTTAAAATTCGTTGCAGGATAATCTGGTGGTCTGACAAACCACGTCAAAACGAAATGAGAAAAAAAATAATAATAAAACAATAACAGCACGAAAGGAAACGAAAACAAAGAGGTAGAGGAGAAGAAGATTGCCCTTTCTAAACTGAAACCGGAGGACGTGGCGAGTAGCGAAGTTATTAATTATTACGATGGATGGCTTGCGGCAGCTATATTACAGGGCGGCGCGTCCAAAACTACAGGACAACGCACCGCATCAACGTGCCGGTATTAACTTGTGTGTGAGAGCGCGCGCCTCTATCTTGAATAAAATTACCATCGCAAAACAATTATCATATCCGCAATCGGCAGCTTTGTCCTCTCTATAGTGGTGGTACTCATCTTTCACATCATGAAAGGCGCATCACTGCTACCTGCAACACAAGAAAAGGGCGTCTGCTATTGTGAAACTATGATGGGTTTCAGAGAAGAACCTGTAGGAGCCCGTGATTACATTTTGGTGATAAATTTCAAAATACCAATGATTGGAAGAGTGAAAGTATGTGATAATCTATCCGATAATATAATATATCTGTAACAGTGCTAAATTAAACATAATTTTTATAATTACCTCCTAATTCCTTCTAATGGAATGGCGAAATAATGACGTTGAAAAATTAATTTTATTAAACTGACCAAACACTCAAACAGTGTTCTTATTCCTTGAAAATATATATTATTATGGTATTATAGATAGAGTATACATTTATATTGTTATATTAATTTCTAACAGTTAGGAAAAACAATCGAAGAAGTTGCTATGCAGTTTCGTGTTTGTTGATCGATTACAGATATTTTTCAAACAAGGCTTGGCTTCATTCTTCCTCAGACCACCGAATAAGACAGATATGTTTCTGGTGATGCCAAATTGAATACTGTAAACCGGGGTTACTTTGT
Source organism: Cetonia aurata (assembly GCA_949128085.1). Taxonomy (NCBI): domain Eukaryota; kingdom Metazoa; phylum Arthropoda; class Insecta; order Coleoptera; family Scarabaeidae; genus Cetonia; species Cetonia aurata. Next base: position 61,608,638 of record OX421884.1, on the reverse strand, counting down.
GACGTATTTTGTCTCAGTTTGTATGGTAATTCAGTACCAAATTTCTACAAATAGACTAAAATAAAAATATGTTAGCCCCTCATGTTTGCAGATAATTATTTCGCCATATTTGTTTTTATATGTTCTTTAGTTAACCCGCAGAAAAATGGTTTTCCGTCACAATTTCATCCCATGGTTGGGAGTTATTTGCGACAATCAAGTTTGAATACGAAAGTAAATGTTTTTGCTGATTGTAACAAAGTTACAGAGCGTCAGACCACGTTGCAAATAAAATTACAAGTTTTTTTTTTCATATTAAATTAAGCAAACCTTGAAAATATTAAAAATACAGAAAGTGGGTTCTAAAAACAAAACGTAATATTATTTATTAGTATTTAATTAAGAATTGAGTAACATTTCCTCTATTTCTTTTACTACAAGGATTTTTCTACGCGATACTTTTTTAGGTTCATTTATTTTTAGCCAAATATCTTCTAGGGTGTAATCCAGTTCGTCTAATTTTAATGGCCACTTCCAGTAGATATCTCCATATACGTAATACTACTATATTGCTGACACATCCTAAAAGATTCCGAAATCAAAGGGGGATGGATATATATCGGAAACTGCTACTTGTTCTTGACGTAACGTGCGCATGCGCGTAATTTTAACGTAATAAACATGAAAATCAGTTGACGTTGACAGTTGAAATTTGTGTTATTTGATTATTTATTTATATATTTTTGATTTACTCCTTATTTATCGAAATGGATAGAGAACAATTATTATTTGGTGCTGCATCATTGCTTCAGCAAGTGCTTGTGGAAGATTCTGTAATAACAACATATTCATTCGCTAATGATGAAATTGGAGGTGCAAAATATTGGCAACACATACACACGGAATGAGAAAAGTTTTCCCTAAGAAAGGTTTGCAGCATGCATGACGCAAGAGTATTCACGAGGTCTGGTATATATGCAAAGGTTACATCTGAAAATAGTTTTGAAAACTTTGTTAAAAGGGGATTTTGCCTATCTAACATTATCTTGGTTAATTACACCGTTTAGCGGCGATGGACACCTTATTGAACAGCAGATATTCAATTATACAGGCTTTCTCAAGTTAGAATTTTAATCGAACATACGTTTGGCATGTGAACAGTGGTTTTTATCGACTAATATAGTTTGAAAATTCAACTTTCTGAGCAACCTGGCTAAAATGAAGATCTTGAAGCAGCCATAGAGTTAAATCACAGAGATCAAGTTTATGCGTGTATGTTTCCTCAATAAATGTAAACATATTTCAATAAACATTTTTTTTTTGTATTTCTAGAAATATTTTTTTGTTTTAATAATAAAATTGTAACTTTATTCCTAGTGAAAACATGAACAAAAATGAAAAAAATTAAAGAGAAGATAGTATATTGAACAAAAAATAATCTCTAATATAAAATAGCAACAGGTTCATTACAACAACACTGAAAACAAGGTCAGCAAAATAAAAAAATTCACATAAAACTTAACTTAAATTTAGAATATTCTCAGTATCCTGGTTTTATTTATATATCACGTTCACAATTTCACTTAATAACTGCTTTTCGATGTTGAGTCTTTCTTTCGTAATATTCAACCAGTTGATATTTCTTGATAATAGCCTCATATTTTAATTTTTGCTCTCCCTTGACATAGGTAACAGTAGGTATCATATAGATGTAAGCCTCCATCATCAATCGATGAAAATAACACTGCTATTTTCTTCTTATTTGGGTTTGTCTACCGTTCTAGTGGCCTCTAGGAATACTTCAATAGATCTGGTAGAATTTTTCCCAACTTTTGCTGTCATTTGTTCCAAAGAATTCAAATTATTATTATTCTGCACAGTGTTAAAATATATTCAATAATATACTTTAAAATAATCTCTATTGTTTACTTACACATATACGACTTGAGTATTCTCACCAGAGATAACCTGTATTCTGACCATAAACAACTATTCTAGCTTTTGACTAAACAAATTCTGTCAAACATAAGAACTGTCAGAGAACATAGTTAAACAAAGCTGTGTATCTTCCATCCCCCTTCATCGGCGGAAATTTGTACCACTGGTTCTATACGAGACCCGCAATATAGTAGAATTACATATATGGATATCTTCATATTGCTCCATTTCCTTTATGCGAACTACTTCATTAATTTTAAATGTAACTTGACCAGGATACAAATTGTCTTCGTAAGTAAATATAACAAAATCACCTGTTATCATGTTATTCATATTTGCTACTTCCACATGCTGTACTTTGTTTCTTCCTTCGTCATTCTGCTTTGCACGATAGTGTTCTTCAAATAATTCTGAGAAGTCTTCGTTCCTAGTGCTATCATCAGATTCATTAAACACGATTTTCTCAGACTCACTCTCAGAGCTACTATCTTCGAATTTTTTTAAACGCTGCTCTATTTTCTTCTTCGAAATTCCCAAATGTAGAGGATTTTGAATCGTGACATTATCTGTAGGAGTACAGGCTAGTTGATCGTTATTTTGAGTGATCCCGATTCAGTCACAAGCTAAAATACTTTTTCCGGTCACTACTAAGAAAAGTAGAAGACGGCTAAATGTCTTCTACTTTTCTTCTAGACAGGTTTAGCTGCATCAATTCTCCTTTTTTTCCAAATCAGCTAGGAAGGTCTCGCCAACTAATTGAAAGATATTTTCCTTATCAGCAACTTGATTATATAAACGAGACAGTCCTATCAAGAGATACAATACCTACTTTCCTAAAACTGGCAATCAAATTATCCGGATCTGCCATATCATTCGTTCCATTAGAACTTTCAAAAGATTTGAGAATCGATGAGCATTTACTTTCCTTTGAAGTTAACTTCCACTCATCGAGAATCTTGCGTCTCATGCCTTTTATCGACCGAAAATATGCCACTTCTAAAGGCTGAAGTAAGCGCGTGGTATTAGAGAGTAATGCTATGAATTTGATTACATAGTCTAAAAACCTGCAGATTTATGTGTGAACAAAGATTGTCACCAATGATGACTTTTATTCCAGTTTGTTTTTTTTTTTTTTTAATTGAAAGTAGAAGTGATACAAACCAGTCTTCAAACGACTGATGGTCGAACCAACCCCATATTGTGCAGTTATATCTTGCTTCTGTCGGTCCATGTTGACCACAATTTTTGAGATTTATAATTTACATATAAAGGGGCTAGTCCTCTGCATTATCACAGAACATTATGGACGTACAAGCCTTTGAAGCATTTTTAATAGTTTCAGGGTATTTAGTTCTCCTTTTTGTAAAAATTTGTTTGGGACCTGTATCATCTATCAGGTTCATTTCGTCATAATTCCAGATGTTGCAACTGGGCACTCCTTCAATGACCTTTTCTAAATTATCAAAAAAATATTAACGATATCCTCGTCTGTAGGAGCCCTGCTGTGGGACATATTTCTGGCGATTCTTCAAGAATTTTATCATGTCGCTTCATAAATGATTTAGCCCAGTCAGGTTCTGGAAAGTTATTCCGGAAGCAATCAACCTTTCTCCAACAACGGTCAAAGTATGACTTCACCACACACCTTAAATCAAACAAAAAGTTGTGCGAAACCCATATATGGACATAGCTGTGGCATTGTTTGCGAATTTTTGCTCTTCAGTGTCGCTGAATACTTTTTGTCCGCCAACTTGTTTTACATGTCGACCTTTCATTTTTAACCACGTGTATTCCTATGGATTTTATAATTCGCGGAAGATTCACGGAAGTATTTTTTTAGATTTTGTATTGTAAGGCATTGCGAAGTGTTTCTTCCGTATAATTTTTATAGTACCGCGACCCAGCTTTCTGTTGTAATGTCTTGGCAATTTCATTTTCAGAAAGCAGTATTCGGGAAAGAGCTCTGTTGGAGAACAAAACCATAAAAATATTGAACGCTACATAAAATATATATATTTTTAACTTATTCTTTGTTTCGATAAATGCAATCTTGTGAAGAAACTACAGTTTTTGATAAATCTCTCTGCATCTGATATTCCGCTTCGCTTGAATATTTTTTTTTTGTGATGAAATGAAGATGACTTAAGTTTTCCAATGCGTGTGTCCGTTTTCCATCAATCTTTGCGACATAGCTCAACCCCAAAATTATAGTACCTACATACCTACTAATATATGTATTTTAAACGCACACATCAATGGGTACAAAGAACACGCCTGCACGTGTTTTTCAGGACCTATGTATGTGGCCGATAATAAAAGTGCCTGCGCAACGACTGTATAAGATACACGTTGCCTCCATTCGATTTTCGGTGAAGTCGAAAGGTTTCCTGTGCTCTTTGATGTTAATCAGTTAATCGGCAGGATGTACTATTTTAATGGCTTCGAAGTTTTACGCGGTAGATGATAGCGCAGGCGGAAAGGATGTGTTGTGAATCCGATTCGTCTGTGGGAGTTGCACATCAAACGGGAAGGAACCAACCGGCACACTTTGCTGGGTTTCTCCATGCTTTTATTTTTACTGGGTATTTAGTAGTGATGGGACAATCAGATCCAAAAAGTATTCGATAGGCTTAAACGGATATGCAGTCACTACGCTAAGTAAAATCGGAACATTTTCTTAACGATTCGGATTCTTTTACTAAACGATTCAAGTATCGGGTCATACAGGTACCTATTTTTAGTCGAAAAGGAAAAAGATTCGTCAAGCAAAATATAGGCGAGCCGATCCACATCCTTGAAAATAGTACCTACAGGGTTAATGAAAAGTCCCGGAACGGTCGAATAACTTTGTTATTTGAAAATTATGATTTCTGAAATTTGGTATGGGGGTATAGTTAATATAAATGCATTTTATGCAATACAGTTAATATTTTTTTCACTTCCGGTTTAATCGGAAATACGTCCAATTTTTTTTTTTTTAAATGGAACGCCCAGATATTTTAACACTTTTGAATGCAAAATAAAAAACTACGTTCAGGAAGTATTAAGATGTTTATTTTTATTCACAAGAAAACAGTTAAAAAATTAAAGAAAAGTGTCCTAATACAGAAAAATCAAGATACCTGTCTATTCAGGTTGCGATTACAATAATTGTTCAAAATGCTCTCCATTTACAATTTGACAAAAATGTAAACGGTCAGTAAAATTTCTTATTGAATTTTGTATTTGTTCTGGAGTGATGCGATTGGCTTCTTGAACTATTCTCTCTTCCAATTGTTCAAGATTATGGGGACGATTTTTGTACACTTGACATTTCATGTGACCCCAAAAGAAAAAATCTAATGGCGAGAGATCTGGCGAACGTGCTGGCCATTCGATTGCTCCTCTACGTCCGATCCAACGTCCCGGAAAAATTTCATTCAAATAATTACGGACATTATGGGCAAAATGGGGGGGAGCTCCATCTTGTTGAAACCAAAAATGTGCATTAGGGGGATCACCTATGTTTGCATTTGGAAAGAGGGCCGCAAGTGCTGGAACAACCTCATTTCGCAATAAATTTAAGTAGACGTTGCCAGTTAAATTTCCTCTTATAAAAAATGGTCCTATGATGTTGTTTCTAACAAGACCAGCCCAGACATTCACCTTTTGAAGACGCTGTGTATGGACTTTTTCAATCCAATGCGGATTTTCAATTGACCAGTAGCGACAATTATGTCTGTTCACAGTGCCGTTGAGACAAAACGTTGCCTCATCTGAAAAAATGATGTGATCTAAAACATTAGGCTGCTGCTCGATCAATTCCGTCATTGTTTCGCAAAATTGTAGTCTACGATCTGGATCATCTTCAGTTAACTCATGGACGGGATACATTTTATAGGCTTTCATTCTTGCTGATTTAAGAATCGTATGAGCAGATTTTTGAGAGATCTCATGAATTTGACCTAATTCTGTTGTGGACACGTGATGATTTTCTTCCACTGTAAGTAACACATTCAAACTAGTTTCTTCATCTGTTGCTGTTAATGGACGTCCCCTTCTAGGTAAATCCTTCACCTGACGAAAGACTTCAAACTTTTGAATTGTTCGGCATACCGTACTTTTACTAATGTGACGATCCGGATAAACAGTATTAAACAAAATACGAACCTCTTCAAAAGAACGTTGATGATCACCGTACCCACGCATCATTAATATCTCAATTCGTTCTGATTCAGTAAGTTTTTCTGCCATTTTCAAATGTGTCAATGTTTAAAATAAGTAAATTTAAAGCGATGCAAAAGTTAAAACGCTTTTATAATTGTCAAATGTGACGGCGAAAAAAAGGAAACACTAAACAACAACTTTTTTCAAAGGTACCTTGATTTTTCTGTATTAGGACACTTTTTTAATTTTTTAACTGTTTTCTTGTGAATAAAAATAAACATCTTAACACTTCCTGAACGTAGTTTTTTATTTTGCATTCAAAAGTGTTAAAAAAATCTGGGCGTTCCATTTAAAAAAAAAAGTTGGACGTATTGCCGATTAAACCGGAAGTGAAAAAAATATTAACTGTATTGCATAAAATGCATTTATATTAACTATACCCCCATACCAAATTTCAGAAATCATAATTTTCAAATAACAAAGTTATTCGACCGTTCCGGGACTTTTTACTAACCCTGTATGTATGTATATATGTGTATGTATGTATATGTATGTAGATAGCGAGGCGGGCTTCGACATTTTTCTTTTTTCTTGTTTTTTGTGTTCCCTTTAAATAACAGCTGTACAATATTTGTATATAATTGTATTACTGCATACCCTAATTTTGCTTATTGTTAATTATATCTAACTCAGGGATTATTGCTATTCGCATGTGTTTATGGCATTATTCGAAGAATGGAAAATTTACTTTCGTTAATTGCAAAATGTAAGAACTCTTAAGAATTAGAAAAGATACTCTACCTTGAGACTAGTATTCGTAACGTCGTATATTTTAAGTTAACCGTCTTAGTAAGAAGTAGTTATGAGTTAAAATGGATTACTTAACTCTTAAAATCAAATAAATAAATAATTTTTAAATATCGTTTATCCTATGTGGTAGATGTGATCCTATCATACTTGTGTTTTTTTGTGCTTACTTTTTGCGTTCTCTGTTAACAACAGCTGCCACGATATGGATACATAATAGATATTTAAGTGCAACTGGGAATCTAGAGATGTTATTTGATTTGCCTTAAGGAATTTTTAAGGTGTGAAATAATAAGAGGATGGAAACAATATTAGTGTAGTAGGTATCCTAAAAATAACATTTACTGATAAGGCTATAGAAATATCAAATTGAATATGTCCCGTGAGTTTTTACAAAAAACAGGGGTTTCTATAATATGTATATAACATTTTATAGTGAAAGGCTTCGGTGCCGGGAGGTTTTTGTTTGATGTTTTACAATAAACATAAAACTCTTGCTTTTTAGCTTTATTCCTTTTTAAAAAAATAAAGGGAGTGACAAAGCTGTATTTTTAAGGTAACTCCTGTTTTCAGCTTCACACACGTATTTTGTCCGGTATTAGTTTACGTTTGCATAGTTTAGTGGGATGCTATTTATTGGAGTTTACGTCTAGTTTAATCGTGAATTCACAATAAATTACTATAGTCTATTCTATCCAAGAACGTGTAGAATTAGCGACTTTGTATTATGAGATTGAGAGGTGTACAAATTGGTAACAATAGTTTCATGAGAATCCTTCTTTGCCTCTTTTAAATTTGAAATCTAATTAAATATACATCGTTTTTGTTGTCTAAACTATTACGTATAAAAAAGAACTATAAGTAACCAAATGTTATTAAGTGTAGCTTCTATAAACGCAATAGAAAACCACTTTAGATGTTTTACCCGTGCATATCAGTCCATTTACTCTAAGTTTATAGCACATTTCGCATGCTGATTTAAAAATAGGAGCCTATTTTGATGGCAAATTACACACTTGACGCCCAATAGACGCAGTAAGTGAAATCGCGAACCACACTTCAAACAAATCCATATGCTAATTGAAAAAATCGATTGAACGGTGCCGAAAACGCCTCAACGCTAAAAATATCTAAAATTCGAGTATCGCTCTAACTTGTGCGTCCGTTCCATTATTTACTGTCCCGTCGGGTCGCGTTCGTTGCCTCTCCTATTTTCGACTTTTTGTCCTCCCTCTAATCCATTACCTCGGAGGGATAATTTGCCTTCGTGGAGAACTTTACGTTGCTCTTCCACGAGTAACGAGTTTTTTATTTAATTCGATTGTGTACCGTCCATGTGTCGTGATCAAACATGCAAACGTTCCACCCCTATCGATTACGAGACAGGGTTGCGTCCCTGGAGAGCGGCAATATCAGTCTATCGTTGTTGCATAAGGCCGGGGGTCGAAACGTCGAAGTTAGCTACCAGAGTAGATGTCAAAATATCCGCGGTGTTGCGCCATCTCTCGGCGAAAAAATGGACAAGTTTATTTCTAAATGAATTTCCCAACCCAATATAATAGAATATAATTAAGAGACGATACACATCTTGACGGGTAATAGTATATAGTATTTTCTCTCAGCACATTACCAACGTTCATGCTAAGCGATAGAGGCTCACATTTATCCGTAGTCTAAGCAACCATCTAATGATAATGCACGAAGCTGTACTTTCTCAACAATTTTATTAGATTGAAACTACTGTCGCCGCCGTGATGGGAGCCCCTCAGCAATATTATAATGGCCAGCAGGTATAAGGAGCGGATCCGTAACATGTGTTAACCGAACGACCTGGGCCCGGTACAGTAATCAGGGAAAGCGTTACCGAACAGCGCCCCGTTTGACGGTAATTGACTTTAAGTAGTGCAAGAAGCCCAGGCCGAGGTAATTGTTATATGGCTATACGCGGTTGTGTTTTACACGTGCTTCGAGAAAAAGAGTTAATAACTTCGATCTCGCTTATCTTCTAGACTTGGACGAGTGTCGAAGCGTATTACTTGATTTTTAAAATGTATGAGTCTACAACGTAAACGTTGGAATTTCTAATTTCGTTCCAGTAGGGGATTATCGGGAGCTTATCTCAGGTTTTATCTCTAATTGAGGTTTAATTGGGAATTTATCTAATCAGTGAGACTAAGTAATTGAAAATGCCGATAAAATTAATCATATGAAGATTGAAGAGACTATAAGTTATGTAGCTGCGCAGCTCTTATTTAAGAAAATATTCATTCAAACTCTTTATAAAATAGATTTTGCTTGCCAATTTATTCTTTCAAGACATTTTTAATCATTTGCAGTTTCAATTAAATCACATCCGTTTTACTACTAATTCTAATAAAACTTAATATTAGCTTTTATCAAATATTCGCAATTCGCATTCGATAACTATAAATGAATCGAATCGTTTCCAAAATCGAATGGCTTGCATTATACCTAATTGCGAGTATTTGATGTGATTCAAATCGTACGACCCTGTCGACCTAATTTAAATCATAGTAATAGTGGAAAAGCATTATTTCCTATGATGATTTCACACTGTAAAGAAGTGCACATAACTGCATAATAATATATGTACCTATATAATCCGATATTTACTGTTTACATCCAAAGATACAACGAATATTTATTTTTCAAGCATGAGTTTTTGTTCAACCTTCAGTGGCGGCTCGTCAGGGGAGGCTACGGAGGCTAAGCCTCCCCTATTATTTTTAATAAAATAAGTAGTGTTTATTATGTATTAAAATAATGTTTAAGCATCGGTTATATACTAAAATAAAGCAATTTTGCAAAAAAAATATAATCAATAGTTTATTTATTTATTACTTAATTTAAAAATGCAAACAAATTTCCAATAATGCGCGAAATTTTACTGTATACACAAAATGGATAAAATTAACGAAATTAGAATTTGCCAAGATATTGTCCACTGGTTGGTAAGAAATTCTTTTAGTTGTTTAAACATAGAGACGAAATTACACATCGTACAAAACATTGAGAAACCACAGCCTAATTTATCTGTAGTATCTAACGACGGCAACCGGCAAAATCGTGGTTTTAGTTTATTATGGTACACTAAATGTGGTTGGTTAACTGGTTCAATTGAACGGGAAAGATTAGTTTGTTGGCTATGTACTTTTTTCTAACCAAACCGAAATGTGGTCGAAATTAGGTTATACAGATTTAAAAAATCTACCGCGCGCTATTGAACGGCATTCTAAGTCTAAAGAACACATTTCATCGTTGTGCAAATTTAAATTATTTGGAAAACAAAATATTGCTACTGCTGTAGACAGCGCGCGCAAAGATGCAATTATTGCCTATAATAATGAAGTTAGAGAAAACCGCAAAAATTTAAGAAAATTAATAGACGTAACAATATTTTTAGCATCACAAGATTTAGCTTTTCGGGGACACAATGAGACTTCACATTCTTTTAATCGTGGAAATTATAAAGAATTACTCGAACTCTTTAGTAAATATGAACCTAGTTTTAATAAATTTGTTAGTAGTAATATTTTTTCGGGTACATCTAAATCCAAAATGATTTAATAGATTGTATTTCTTTTGTATTAAAACAAGAAATATATACAGAATTTAAAGAAGCTCCGTTTTTTTCTTGGCAAATAGATGAAACCACAGATATTTACTGTAAGTCTCAATTATCAATCATATTACGTTATGTCAAGAGCGCTGAAGTTATTGAAAGATTTTGGAGTTTTTTGAGGGATCATCCGGTCGAACAGCTGAAGATTTATTTAACCTTTTATCAAATAATAGCGAAAAATATGATTTAGAAAAAAAATTAGTCGCTCAAACATATGATAGTGCATCTGTTATGGCAGGGCATTTAAATGGTTTACAAAGTAAAAAAAAAAAAACAATTGCATCTCAAGTTCTTTTTGTACATTGTCATGCTCATGCCTTAAATTTAACTTTGAGTAAAGCTTGTAATATAAACAAAGAATCTGCAATTTTCTTTACTAATTTAATTGATATTGTTTTTAGAGTTCATTTTTGGCTTATTATTACGTTTATCAAAAGTTTATGTTTACGTTTTTATTACCTTTTTACCTATCACCTCATCCATTTTTCTATCCAGGCAAGATTTCAGTCTCACCTCTACGTGGTTCTTGCTAGACAATAATTTATATTTTATTTTAATTTATTTTTTTTTTCAATTTTTATTGTAGACTTACAATGCTACAATAATAACTATAAGAATATAATTTATTGACCGAGAAGGATTACTTAGGCCACAGTAGCCTCCCTTGAACAAAACGTCACGAGCCGCCACTGCTAGGTACAGCTTGCGATATAGAAATTTGAATTTTTAAATGGACTTTGTAAAAAAAGAATAGATACATAAATTCACACTAGTGGTAGATTGGATTTCTAAATATTTATGGAGCTTGCTCGATTTTGAAAATGATTTTGCATTCATTAGAACCCGTCAAGACCTAAAACAAAACCAACATCAAAAATCGAAATTTTTAGGAAATCATATTAATTTTTTTGTTATAAACTAGCAGAAATAAAGACTAATACATTTTTTGCGACTTTCCCGAATAGTTCCAGTGGCATGAATACCTTTAAATTCCAAGGCATATAAAAGATCAGGTGTGGTAAAATAATTGTCAAAATATATTCCTTGCGCTGCCTAGATGTTCCATCGAAGAATCACCACATTACCAGCAAGACCAAGGGATTCTTCCTTTTTTTGAATATTTTTGCCACAGTATGTTTCATAGAAGTAGCAACAATATCTTCTAGAACTGCAGAATATCCCATCCTTAAAACTAGTGCGATTTACAGGTTTCCCTGTATAAATTATTTAACAGGATGGTGGCCAAAATATCTTACCATTGCTTCGTCAATAATAAAATCTCTGTGGAATATTCCTCACTGTTTAAAGTTTTTGTTTCAAGGTGTCCATAAGAGGGCACAATTTAAATCATTTTATCATTATTGTTGGTATTGTCATTATCTTCTATATGTATTCTAAAAATCTATTAGGCAAAATGGATTTTAAAACTATTTGGACACCTAAATTTCCGTCTACATGATTATTTTTCTATCGAGCATATAGATTTGTTCGGTAAACTATAAGCTGAAACACATTCTTCTCAAACAGTTTTTCGAAAATTTCTGTAGGATTACAACATTGCAAATCTTCCTCTCACATTCTATTATCGTGCATGAACACGGGCTTCCGATAAAATATGGTACACTGGAATATCCTATCACCATGCAGACGTTGGTCTTTTAAAATGTTGTTGCTTGGAAACAAACCGTGCTAAAGGTTCGTCATCACTGTCACTCCATTCATCACCAAAATTTCTTTAATTTTTTTTGGCGTTTGACTGTCCATAATACTCTCGTCATGCAGTTCTTCTTCATCCAGAAGAATATTAGGATCTGGCGGCAAAATGGCAAGATCCACTTTACCTCCACAATGATTTCTCCGACTTCCTTCAGTCCTTCGACAGTTTTTCGATCATCAATCAAGATTTATGGTAGGTATCTCCGTTACATCAACAACAAAAATATAACATCTATTAACTAAGCCACCAAACATTAAATAAATCACAATCTTTTAAAATAGTCATGAAATTGTCTTTCGTTTGTATAGTAAAACCTACTTATTTTAATTTTCCTTAAATTTCTTATTTAATTCAACGCATTTTTCTATATTACATTTAAAACGCGCACTGTTATAAATAAATTACACTTATCAAACTTAAAATATCTCAGATGTCCAGATTATAAATTGCCCACAGCGTCTAATCAAATTACCCATCATGCGCATCTAGACAAACAAATTATGCTTAACCGGCGATCAATTAGCATGGGTCGCTTGATAATTATTCTTGTTACGGCCCTAAGAAACCAGGTATATACCGCTGGCTGCTTGCGTACAACCTGCATACGTAGATACTACACCTGTCCGAAGATGAAATATTCCCCTAATTTAAATTTTCAACAGATAACATAATTACAATTGCAGCTCATGACGTTCCGATCTTTTTTTTTCTTTATGCTTTAGTTTTTTTTTTTAATTCCGATTCATCGAGTTAACGCAAGAGAAAAACACAGATGAGAGTATACATATAACAGGTTTGGTTTATCTGCGTACGTTTAAGTGCATGCGTGTGGTAGTATTGTATGTATATTATTTATGTTCTAACTTTCTTATCTCATTGTGTTCTGAGCTCCTATAAATACATGTAAGTTCTACGCTGACAAAAGGATGAATGAGTTAATTTGTTTCTGTGAAGATGTAATGTTATCGATATGGAAAATGTAGAAAAAAAAAACTATATCACGATAAGAGATTGACAAACATTGGGTAATGGTAGAGAATTATAAAATGAATATCTTTTTTGAATATAAATTTGAATTTAACGATATGCAGAGTGTGGAAAATTGGCTATCCCAAAACCATTTGAGTCTTAACCACAACAAGACCAATGTAATGTTGTTTAAGAGTAAACAAAGTGCTTGTCCTGGTACTATTATGCTTAACAACTTCGCATATCCTATTCAAAATAAAATTCGTGTGTTAGGTGTTTTGATAGACGATTCTTTAAAATGGAGAGAACACATAAACGGTATTTGTAAAAAGCTAGGCAATTTCTGCTATGCTGTTCGTCAGCTGAAAGATCTAGTAAGCAATAATACCTTACGTATGGTATACTATAGTTGCTGTCATTCTCAGTTGAAATATGGAATTATTGTTTGGAGTGGCAGTAGTGACTTACACCGCGTCTTTGTGTTGCAGAAACGAATTTTAAAAGCTATGCTATAACTCAAATATACAGAAGCCGAGGACATTTCAGGATGAATAATATTTCAACTATTTTTGCAATTTATATTTACGAATCTTTAACTTTTCTTTTCAAAAATAAACACATATTTAAAATTAATACTTTTGAACATATATATCCTACTAGACGTAAGGACAACTACCGCTACCCTAAACACAGACTGTCATCAACACAAAATAGCTTAGCGTATAACTGTTATAAAATTTTTAATAAACTGCCAACTGCCGTTAAACAAATAAATAACCTCACAACATTTAAAAAAACAATTTTCAAATATCTGTGTGAATTAGAACCCTACAGCGTTGACGATTTGGTTAATAGCTAATTATGATAGTTTTTATACCGACGTATTGTTGTGGTCTGGCACCCCAGGTTTTTGTAAATGCAGTTTTTTTTTGTTCATTCCGTTAAGCGTTTGTCAATGTTGCGAGAAATTTCAAATTGTTTTATTTTCAAATATGATTTAGTTAATGTTTTGGATTGTTTAATTTGTTTATTTTATTGTTCAGTTGTTTATATTAATTTTAGTCAGGTGTACATTTTGCGTTCACTGATATTGTATATATGTTGTTTTGTTTTGCGAGTTCGTCCGTTTGCGGACAGATCTGTGTGCGTTGCATCGCACGCATCTGAGATTTTTATACTTATACGGTTGTTTAACCTTGTGAGTTCAGTTCCTTGATCGATACGAAAGTAAGTAGATATATAAAGTTGTATTTCATTGCTGACATTTTGTGATTATTGATTTCAAGTTTTGAATTCACGTTTCTGATTTTATTTCGTTCATCACGGAACTCCTTTAATAATAATTGATATTGTATTTTTGTGTACACAATTTAGATATAAGATCTGTTATTATTTTTACGTGCAGGAAGATATTTTAAGTTTAAAGAGTTAATTTTTTTGTTCGTTGTTAATGTTTCTGATTTGTAATTATTTATTAATCACCTCGGGTTGGGTGAATAAAAGCATTGTGCTTGCTTTTATTTTTCATTTATATAAATTACTTGAATTTTCCACGTTTAATTTAGATGTTTTAATATTGAGACCACGTGGATTGAAATAAAAAAAAAAATTATTATCTTCCTGAACTTTTTGTTTTCTGTTGCTTTGTAAAAGGATTTTGAATTGTCCTTTTGTAATTTAAAGTCAAATGCAGTTTTGATTTAGACCAGGACCTTTTTGTCCAAGGTTTTTTTTTCTGCAAAGTTTGTAATTAATTTTTTTTTCTTTTTTTTTTAAATAATAAAATTATTAAATTTTTATGTCATTCAAAATACTCTTCTTTTATTTTTAATAAACTTTTTAAAAATTTTTTTGAGTATAAAGGAAAGTCAGATTTCTTTCACCCACATTTTACTTTTCATGATAGTAACCCTGAGTTTAATTGTTCTTTTGCGCTTTGTAAAAAAATTTTGATTTGAGCTAGCTAATTTAATTTTTCATTTTTAATTTCATTTGACATTTTTGTTGGTACATTCAGTACACAGCAGTATGTACTTCGTTTTTCTTTTTTTTCTTTTGTATTTTTCTTATTTTGACATTTTGCTGTTGTAAATTTATTGTTTATTTACAAATTGCAAAAAATTGTTTATTTGTTTATTTATTCACTGAAATACCTCCCAGAGTCATCTGTGACACTCTTTAACAACTTCACTTCTAAATCAGACCTCATTTTGCAGGTGGCGCTGGCTATAAATTTTCCCCCTCTCGATTTATTTTGCTCTGCTACTAAGGAAAAGGCTGACCTAATTAATTACAAAATTTGCACCACAAAATAATAACAAAAGAGATTACTTACATTCGACACAGCTAAATTGAACAGAAAAAAACTACTGACATTGACAAATTACTATTAAAAAGTTCAAAATGGAGAAAACCGAATATAGATTTTCTGGGGAATAGGTGAAACATCCATTCACTTACTGTAAAACCGGGCTGCACTGTGCAACTCAAGGGCCCTCCACCTGGGAGCATATGATATTGAAGAGGGAGAGTTACTTACCCTGGGGCCTTCTGACATTCTGCACTTTTTAAAAGGAATCAGACTGGACGACCAGCTGTAAATACAGCGAGAATAGGGGACACAATAGATCTTTCAGGTTAAAGTGTACTATCACCTTAATATTACATACATATATCAAGGTAAAATTTTAAAATACCATTTTTATACCATGTATCCACAACAATATATTTACCTACATAAAAAATACTTTCTTACTTGAAATTCATCCATTTTATTAAAAAAGAAAAAAACAGAGTTTTAATACAACATACGGAACAAATCATAAAGCCGCTATCTTCACTTTGGAAATACAATTTCAAGCGCAACCAGATAAGGCTCCTGCAGCATATATACTGTCTCTCAGTTACGCAAAACGAAGAGATTAATTAAATCCTGAAATAAAAATATGCACCGCTTCACGGACGACAGAGCAGAATAATCGTCGTTTCGTTATCTTCGGCAAAATGTAATGTTGTAGCTGTTGCCATTTTTTTTTTTTTTCGTCGTTTTGTTTCGCCGGAATATAGCAAGCGACGAACGCGAACGAATAAACAACCGAGTTCCCATAACGAACGCTATCTACTTCGGCTCGCTTCGTATCCTGGAAATTATAAATAATAATTTTGCATTTCAACGGCAATCGAAACGCAACCGCTTATTGTTGGCGGTGCTCGCGGGCTCTCAGTATGCAAATAAGGGGATCGATAAGAGTGGGGAGCATGCATATCTAACGTGTTATTGACTCAGGAAAAAGGTATAGACGTTTAGGTTTGCGGAAGTTTTAAATAGAGCTGTTATTAAGATGTGATTAAACATCTGTGTAAAGATGTGCAGTTTTGACAATGGAATTAACTAAATTCATTAAGTATATTTCAACTTTAACCTCACACCTTCGGGTATAAGAGGTTCTAGATTATATATATATATACACTCCGCCAAAAAAGTATCGCATAATTTAGTTTTGAATCATAAAAGTATCGCATAATCTTTGTTTGTAGCATAAAGTTGTAAATATACTTTAATGCGCTCTAAGATATAATTTCTATGATTGTTTAAATAAAATACAGGCCAAATAAAAACAAGAACTCATACTTGAGATTTTTATTAAAACAAGAAATTATAATTTTGGAAAGAAAAATGTCATAACAGTAGCTTTTAATACTGAGTATTGCCACCTCTGGCTCTTATGACCGCTCGCATACGGTTTGGCAGAGATTCGATTAACCTCCGTATATAAGCCTGATCCAAATTCTCCCACTCGTCACGGAGAGCATTTTCTAGTCCATGCAGGTCCGCTGGGGCAACATTTTGGGTTCGTATCCGTCTGTGAAGGAGGTCCCACACGTGCTCGATAGGGTTCATGTCCGGACTTACCGCAGGCCAATCTAAAACTGGAATACCAACATCGTTAAGGTATTCCTCGACGATTATTGCAACATGCGGTCGTGCATTATCGTGCATTAACATGAATTCGTTTCCTATAATTGGCGCATATGGTACTACATGTTCTTCTAAAATGTCCGTTATATACCTGTGGGCAGTCAGTGTACCTCTGTCTACTGGTACTAACTCTGTACGACCTGTTAAACAGATGCCTCCCCAAACCATAATAGAGCCACCAGCGAAATTAGGTCTAGGTCTGATATTACACTGCGAATAGCGCTCACCGTCTCGTCTGTACACTGAGATACGCCTATCTGAGGTGTCTAGCCAAGTCGTTCTGCAATTGTCTCGCAGTTACATGTCTTCGACGTAATGCTTGTAGTAGTAAATAGCGGTCATCTTGGCGAGTAGAACATCTTGGACGACCTGGTACAGGTCTTCTACTGTTAATGCCTGTTTCCCTATATCTGGCTACGGCTCTAGAAACACTTGATTGATTGATGTTCATCAAATTAGCAACGTATGCTTGAGATCGCCCATCTTCGATTAAAGCAACTATAGCAGCCACTTGTTCTGAAGTTAAATTGCTCATTTTAGTTTTAAAAGCGTTGGTACAGAACTCTGACTTCGCACTTTAAAATTTGTCCGTATAGGAAGACTTTCAATAAACAACTGAACAAACCTTACACATACCTATGCATTTTTCTAAATGTGTTCTTTTAGGAAAAAAAAAAAGTAAAAACGCTAAGTTCCATTATTTTGTTAGTGTTTTTATAGTTCACACACACGAGGCAAACTTTTTGTGAACGTATAAAAATATCTTGGTTCATAAATGCCCTTTTTTAGTTTATGCGATACTTTTTTGGCGGAGTGTATTTCAACTTTTATTATTTTTTTTTTTTTCGTTTTTTGAAGGATTTAATTATTTGCATACTATATTATGTCTTTGCTTCTCCACTTCAGACAATCATTAATCTCTCGATAAGGACTAGCATCTTTCCTTTTAAATAAATACTATTCTGCTTTTAACTGTAATTTTTTTTAATATGAGGAAATTACAGTTAAAAGCAGAATAGTATTTATTTAAAAGGATTTCATACTGTAATCAAAATTGCACTTACCATCTTTCCTGATCGTTGGAAAACAACTAGAGTAGTTTCTGTCCACGAGAAAGAGGTTTGTACGTCACTCTCTAACTACAGGCCTATATCTGTTGTCTCTAACCTTTCCAAGGTTTATGAGAGAGTTTTCTACAAGTCCATATACAGCAACACTCGTTCTTTTATTTCACCTGACCAGCACGATTTTATATCTGGTCGGTCAACAATTACAAAGGCTACAGTGGCATAGCATGTGGGAGAAGTACTTGATAGAAGAAATTCTGCTGTGCAAATTAACTTCTCTTGAATTTGTCCCCTCTTGCCTTAACTTGCTTCGTTCTTACCTATCACAAAGACGGTGTTATGTGGAATACAATGGTTATGTTTCGGACGACTTCATCCTGAGTTCTAGTGTAACTCACGAATCGAACCTTGGACCTCTATTATTTGTGCTATTCAGAAATGATCTATTATTAAAAATCGATTGTCCGATTCTCGGGTACGCGGATGACATCAAGATATTTTCTGAGATTACCTCTACTCGAGCTGAAGAAAATCTGCAGCGCAACTTAAACATATTCCATCAGTGGTGTGACACGTATAAACTAAAAATAATATCAAAGAATGTTGTGTTGTGACCTATTCACACTCAGTGCAGGAGTATTCCACATCTTATAAAATTGGTTGCAATGAGTTGAGATCAACTTCGGCAAATAAGGATCTTGGTGGGATATTCGATTCCAGCTTCGCCTTCCAATCGCATTTGACTTATATATGTCATGAAGCGTATAAGTCGCTTGGATTTTTAATGCGAATTTCCATACACTTTACAAACATCCCAGTGCTCAAATCCATTTATTTTGCCTATGTAATAAGCAAAATTTAATACGCATGCTTAATTTGGTACCCTCTTTATGCTTCGGACGTGGTAACTCTAGATCGCGTTCAAATTCCTGAAATTTCTTTCTTTTAAACTAGATGAAGTTTATCCGGAAGGAGGTATCTTGCAGGATGACCTTCTGTCTACTCGCGGTATGCTACCTTTGAGAACGAGAAGGGAGGAGATCTGCACGAAATTTTTATTGAAACTCCTAAGGAATCACGTTGATTGTCCTTTCTTGCTGGAGCGTATGTCCTTCTTTGTGCAGAGACTGAGTGCAAGATACGAGTCCGCATTCAATATTCCATTTGCGAGAACGAATACTGCGAAACGACTGCCAACTTACACTCTCCAAATTGGATAACCAAGTGCTGGATAATGTACACTGACCTTCCTGTTTTTTTTTTTTTTCTGTCTATCATCACTATTGCCTTTTTTGTATTGTAAATGATGTGTTTCTTTATATATACAATCTTATTTATAACTAATTTCCTTTTCTTTTCAGTATGTACATATTCTTGAGTATTTGTTATGTTTTGTCCTATAACTGGGCCTAGGCCTGTTGGGCAATAAAGATTATTATTATTATTTGTAAGTAATAACTCTGTGCGCTTAAGAAACGTCATTCTATGCGTCCACCGACTTTCATATCTATGTTCTACGTGTATTTATGTATGTTGTACTTATGTATGTACATATAGTAGATACATACAGCTCTAACAGACTCTATTAAAATTTAAAGGCCCGAGTGATTTATTCGGTTGGTGGCACAGTAGCGAGGTACCGGCAACGATTTAAATAATCTAAGAAACACATGTCGGGCGTTTAATGTCCGTTCGGTGCCTTTCATGCCGCGGCGTTTTATCGAGCGCGGCTCGGGCCCGAGAGTTAATTACGGCCCCCATGCCTCTCATCGTAAACGCTTTGATGATTTCGGTGGATTTACAAACCTGACAATTATGTCCTGTCTCCGTCTGAGGAAACGAAAGTGAACACTCGCAAAATTCGTATAACGACGCAGCGGATTGCAACTTATTAGAATAATGATCATAATGTGTGTATGTCATAGAGAGTAGGAGATGTAACTGGCTAGCGATTGATTGTTGCTACACACACCATTTCTGTTACGTTTAACAGATAGACAGGCTTACTATACTTTCCCACCATTTTGGAGCAAGTGTGACAGTGCAAAACAAATGTGTTAAAACAGAACAGAAATAGCTTTTAACAAGGTCAGTGTGAAAATGCAAAATTTTCTATATTTTGTCGTTTTTGTTGCAAATTAATAACATAAATACGAAAAAAGTTATGAACTTCTTTTATCCATTTTTACAGGCCACAACAAATTTCTGTTACTTATATTCTGTCAACTTCAAATTCCATCCTTCGTCTTCCTTTTCTCAGTTGAGCAACAAAGTGTTTAACGGACTTTTTTGGGCGATACTTTACCAAACTTCCAATTTTGATTTCAGAATCACTAACGTTCTCATCACTGCCATAGTCTTCAGGATCCATGTCATCTTTATCTTCTTTATATACAGGTTCTTCCAAAGATTCACCACTAGATGAGTCATCCAGTTTCGATGTTTTCTTTTTATTAGAAATGTTATTACTACGACTCTTGGAATTACCAAGAGTTGAGGTTCTGCTAGATTCAGCTTTCTGAAATCTTTCTAAAACTTGTGGTTGTGTTACTACTTCAGCGCCTACTTCAGTGCCTCATTTTCTTTTTTCTTTAACAATCGCTGTGCTATTTTGCTGCACTGTTCTAAGTGATATATCTTCAAGAGAAGTGTGTCTTTCAACAGCATTTCCAACTTCTTCATTAGCTATTTCAAGGGAGTTATTATTCCATTCAACTAACTGCTCTTCATTTTCTCTGTGTTCCTTTAAGTGTACTTCCTATTTCTTGAATGCTGCAGGATCATATTTATCATTTGTAATCACTTTTGGGTAATATGGAACTATTTCCGCTTTTTGAAAACCGCTCTGAATGTTCTGCACTGAAACATCTCTCCAGCCCTGTCCAATGTAGTCAGCAAATGCTCTTTTCACCATATTTATCCCCACATTATGATGACTCTATTTGACTGACTTTGCATCCCACGCATCTTTCTTTGATTTAAAAACAACTAAGTCTAGTGGCTGAAGAAGATGTGTAGAGTGCGGTGGTAATTTTAATATTGTTACGTAATTTCGAATAGCTAATTGGTTTAGTTCTATCTGCACATGGGTTGAATGCCCATCATAAATAACCAGGACAGGTCTCTCTTTCCCTAATGCTGGGATCAAGGTTTTTTCGAAATAGTTATTAAATAAGTCCGAATCGACCCAACCATTTGGACCAGCTGCATAAGCCATTCCTTCAAAACTTTTATTTTCATCTGCAACCCAAGAATTCTAAATATGTTCTCTTCTAAATATGAGCAGGGGTGGAGGTTTTCCACCAGATGCATTTATAGCACCTAAAACTGTGGTATTTTCTCGCCCAGGTCCACTAACTGTCCTAATGCTGGGCTGTCCTCTCTTGCCAACTACTTTTGTTTCTGATGGGTCTAAGCAAAACGCTGTCCCATCTAAATTCCAGATACAATGTGGTTTGTCTATCAGATTAAAGTCATCCAAAAGGGCTGAAGTATTTATTAATTACAAAGCGATCTACCACTTTTTTTTCGTGCCTATTCAACAGATTGTGGTTTCTTTATGATTAGATCATGTCTTTTTTTAAATTCATAAACCACTCATCACCCGGAACTCCATCTTTAAAACAATTTTTGATTCCATTTTTAGACGCGTATTCAACAACAATTTGCAGCAACTAATTCTTCGATATCCCAAAACCCCAGTTTTCCATAGTTTTGAGGCCATTAGCCTCTTCTTCTTTTAATGGAAGGATAGTGTGTCTTCCCTGAGACTTACTTTTAATGCCTATTTCTACCGTATGGTAAAAGAACGTTGTTTTTTGGAATCTTAAATGTTTTATGTTCTCTACATAAAATCATGGTTCCAGCTTTGATTTGCGAAATTGCTTGATCTAGACTGCCCTTATTATAATTTCCACTATCAATTTTCCGCTTATAATTGCGCAATGTCTGACAAACAAATACGAAAAATTAGTAAGTTCACACTTTTCCCGCGCAACACTTAACCTAACTTCCAGAAAGTTGAGGAAAGTGTAACCTATATAAAAAATAGTCAAGCGTAATCTATTATACTATTTGCAAATATAGCACTTCTTAAAACATTTCAAAATGAGTATATTCGGTATACAGTATATATTATGTTCCACCTACCTTGACTTTTAACGAAGATATAAATTTTTCTTATTAGTGGGACTTATTTTTATCGATATTTATTGAGTTTTATCATATGCAACAAGAAAACATTGACAATACAACTATAGATCTATAAAATAAAATAAAACTGTAACACGGAAAAATGCAGAGAAAATGTTTGACGTAAAAAAAGTATAACTCTCAAAAATGTAGAATAACGTATTGAAAAAAAAAGAAAATTAGAACTTCCGCAAGAACATAGATAACATATCAAAATAAAGCAGAACTCTCAATGAATTTAACAATGTCAGTTATTACTCTTATTAATAATTAATAACTAATCAAGAAAGAGTAAAGCACATAAAGCAACAATGGCATGTAGAGTTAATCGAACAATGACTAGGTTGAACTGTGTAAAATGATAAATGCCAGAATAAATAAGATATTACCGCTAATCATAACCATAACAAACTTAATTTTTATTAAAAATATTGAGAAAGACTAAGTAGTATTCCTACTAGTACATTCCTGTGCGCTCATGGTGATTGGGCGGAGAAACCAGTAGACAAGGATACATAACAAAGTTTTGCCACTGAGTAATTATAAAAGAAATTAAACAGAGATGGCGCGCACATTTTCCAGTACATACATTTACTACTGGTTGTAATATATCCTGACAATAGAGTATGTTCTGTTATTTAACGCTTTGGAACTCATTGCTTGAACATCAATTTTAACAAACTGTGGGAATTTGGGAAAACTTTCTTACTGTATACCGTATACGTTAACATCCAGTTTGCTGCGTTCAATAGATATACTTAAAAAAAGAATAAAATCGGTTTTAACAGATGTTATACTATACACTTACATTTCAGCATTTTAATGGGTTTTATAATCATTCATTCGGAACTTTTAATTTTATGCTACCGCCATTGCTTCTGGCCATGAGAATTTTTTAATGAAAACCTTTCGGTGAATTAATTAATTTCATTTGGGAGATAAAACAATTTTAACAGCTTTTTTAATTACGTATTTCATTTGTTAATTATCATTATATGTGGCCATAAAGAACGCCTGGTTTCGGTATTTAGTCTCTAATAACTTTTACAAGGACCATAAAATTCATTTATTATGGGGATGTATAACAAATCTGTTTTGTATCAAAAAAGAATAATAATAATAACTTAAACGTTATTGTCGATCGAATGAATAATAAATATTTAAGGATATTTAATAACGGCATAATCTCACGCGATATAGTGAGTGGAAAAATAAAAAAAAAAAACAGAATTAAAAGCAACCCCTCTAACGAAAGCCCGTGTCAACTGAGAGTGTTAGGACGTAGAAAGATATATGGCTTGTTTGGATTATCTCTCCACTAACTGCCGCAACTAGCAGGCGCAAGTGCGTTTCTCTCTTATCTCCGTATGATACGCATGTAAGGGCGGTGTATACGCAGAACATTTGTAGAGGGCGCCAAACCCAAACAATTACTTAACCCCATTAAGGCGCTGGCAAGATGGGACCGCGCCGCATAAACTCACTAATTGTCCCCGTATTAACCCGGGAGCAAACAAATTAATCGCAGCTTAGAGCGATCGTTAGAAAAATATGACGGGATGATATCGAAAGGGTGCCATAGATGGCGACTAGAGAGGGTTGTTAGTTAGTCAATAGGGACAGTGTAATCTATGTAATTTTACGGACAGCATTAGTGGCTCTCAAAGGAGTTATTAAATAATATTGGTTTTACAGAAAAAAAAAACCGATTTAATTGTTGTAAACATATTGATTTTGTGTTTCTATATTTTATTGATTTAAATGTGAAAATTGTTATCTCAAACAAATACAGAAAAGAAATTGTTTGAAGCGAATAAATAATGCTGCTAAAATATTTGCTAAAAGCAATTAATTCAACGATATGAAAAGGCTGTGAGGAAAATTTTAATAAAATTGAGAACAACATCCAAAACATTATATTAACATAGAATGTCAAAACATTTTTTTTATATAAGCATCGCTATCTAACAAAGGAAGTTTCGTACAAAGGGTAGACAAATATGGGGTCATCATAAAGTAATAAGTCTGATATAATTTTAAGGAATCAAGCTAGCAGCAAAAAATAAATGGAATCTAGTTGCTTTTGGCTTTGGATTTGACTGTATCTATGGAAAACAAAAGAGTTGTCGTGTCAATTGCTGATACAAGTGTCAAATAAATCATCGCGGTTTAAAGAATTGATCTTAAAATAAAACCCATTTAAACGTCAATTGAAACGATTTAAACTTTCAAAACATGGATCTACAAACAAGAATTGGTTTAGTTCAATAGTATTAGGAATGCGGTAGAAATTACACTGCTGGATTTCGTGCGAAAATAAGGTTAAAATTTGGACCCTGTCGTATGAAAGTGTACCGTAATTTGATTATCATATTTGAAAGAACACGGTCTGTAACTAATTTACCAAGATGAGGAAGACCAAGAACTAGTGATATCCAAGTTGCAGAAGTTCTAAAGGAAACTCAAAACATAGCCAGCACTAATCCGCTAGCAATTAGGAGTGTGAATTCGATATTGAAACGATAGCAAATGCCATATGCCACGGTTTAGAACATTTTACGTAAAATCGTAAAAATGTATCCCATTAAACTGAAACTGCTTTTTAAATTAAAGGATGCAGAATTTCCTATCGGGTATGATTTTGATTTGCGAATATTGGCTCAGATAGAAACTGAATCAGAAAGGTTATCCTGTATTTTATGGACAGATATTTCTCTCAAAATTGTCGACAGATAATCCACATGAAATAGTTTAGGAAGGTCTTCACCACAAGAAAGTAATCGTTTCGTGCGATTTCACTGCTAATTTTATCATTGGATCATACTTCTTTGAGGAGATTCAGAATGGAAAATCACCTTGACTAGTACATACAAAGTATTTTCCGGCAACTTTCGAGTTTGTGAAGTGTAATTTAGTGAAAATTATAGTAAGCTAAAATAAGGTTCCATAACGGGCACAGAATTATTGACATTGTGAGAAATACTATAAAGCGATTTTTAAATTTAGCATCAGTTTAACGCCGAAATCTGAACCTTAGAAAAGATCAATGTGCTTTAAATAAACTCTTAATGTGAAGAGCATGACTTAGTAAAGATATTCATAAAATTGTTAAAACATTTACAGGAAATTCCTGGAAAGTAATTTGAGAGACGGTTTAGTCGGGTTACAACCCTAAGGTTGACAATCAAGGTTAGAATTTACAAAATTAATATCCATGTGTCTTCCACCAAAAAATTAGTTGAGAAGAGCCTAAAGAACATTAGAAGAGTGGTTTAAAATATCATGTCAAACTTGACAGGTGACATAACATATCTGTCAAATTTGCTATGTGTAGAAAAAAGAACGGCGAAAAGTGGCCTTATTTGTTTAAATATGAAGAAACGCTGTACACAAAAAATGGTTCCTGTAACATATTGCGTTCATATATCGAGTTTTAACGAGACATTTCGAGATAAGGAATTATAAAATAATGTTTTATTACAATTTTTTTTTTTTTGACATGCCCCATAAGCAACTACTTATTTTATGTTAAAGTCATTGAATATGCTTTAATGGAGTTTAAACGCAAGAATTAGGTTTTTTTAAAAGTTCTTTTTATATCTATTTTTGTGAATTTGAGTACGAGGAACATTACCTTGTCAATAATATTCGTTGGTGTAGTTATATAATTTTTTGAAAGATTTTCTATTTTCCAAGAAATGACACAAATTTATTAATTTTTTTTAATAAACTAGTTTAAGCCACTTAACACAAAAGTACCATATATTGATACATTGATGAACCATTCAATGTATATTCTTTTTCCTACTGATTTTGGACTACTTATAGCCATGTTGTAAAATTAATTGCATTTAAAATTTGTGAAAGTACACGGAAAAATAAATTTGTTAAAGCAACAAAATATATTATGTCAGAGGTATTTATTTAAAGCAAATGATGATTTGAGGATGTTGACGAGTGTTAAATTAACAAAACAGGTTTTGTTAACAAAATATTGTTGAACTAACCAAAATTATAATCCATCTAACAAAAAAAAAGGAAGGATATTTTATTACTTTTATTTTATTAATTTGACAAACCCATTACGTTTTTTGCACAGTAAGTACTGTTCAATTAACAAAATGATGCAGCAACATGAAATATGTCCTTACTTTATGATAATCTTGTATATTGCGCGCAGACCACACCAAACAAGATGTCTGAAAAGATTTCAATTTGAATTTATTTACTAGAGGTTGTACAGGTACAAGATTTTCTCTGAAGAGGAAGTATTATAGGCTTGTAATACTGCGTATCGAAAGTGGTGAATGGTTTTATTGCAAACGAATTGCTCTATTTTGAATCAAAAAAATCCAAAAATCCAACTTGCGATTACAATGAAGAAATAAATAAACTTTGTGAAAAATACTGTCTCTTATATAGTTCGCAAATTACTTGTTGAATATTTGTGTTAAAATAATCGTAAAAGGTATCGACATGGTTATTGCGGTACTGATAGTAAAGTCTCCTATTCGAGCTCAGCTATTTAGGGCGGCCCTAAAAACTTATTTCCCCAAAAAACCTCTACCGCTGATGAATTAAACTCCCATTGATCAAAATCCCGACTCGCTCTTTTAATTTTCCACAATCCCGCCGCCCGAAGGAGTAATAGCTTCGGAGCGGCGCTACGTCACTTAAGCCCGAAATTAAAAACTTTCCAAGCATCCTCCGGACGCCCCGAAAATAAATTCAATCGAGGCGACATTTTTTCGACGCCCTCGCAACCCCGAATCTCCAATAATAACTTAAACTTAAATTCAGCGGCGCTCGGAGCGACCCACCCCATAAAACAATTTAAAAAACAAACTTTCGGAGAATTTTCAAGAGATATTCAAGATGATTACTGCGTCTCCGCCTGCCCCGACTTTCCAGATCCAATAAAGAGGAAGACGGAGTGAGAGCGAGAACGTGCCCGCCGACCCTGCGCTTCGTGAATTGATGAACAAATTCCTATTAAATCTCCTTCTGCGGTGCCGGGCGTTGTGGCGAAGTTCTTTTTATATTGAATAACTTTTACGGCGATTTAAAAGTGCTGCCGTCTACGAACCGCCAGCTGGGACGGATTAAGTTTATATAACCGTTCGTAGGAGGCTCCCTTGCCGCCCTACGCCACTGCACATCGGCGCGGCAGCGCTGATATTAGATATACACACCCTGTCACTCACCCTCTTTATACTGGAAGCATAATTGACTCTTATCGAAAAAGGAGACTGCTTAACCAAGAAACGATTCACCAGGAAAACTTAAAATGAAATTAAAAATACCTTTTGCCACAAAAATATGATTTAGAACAATATTTCACAAAGTATTCCAACTTAAGATGCAAAGGTTCCTACCCGATTTATTATTGTCTTTTTGAAAAAATATTTCAAATAAATGCTGCCAATCATATTTTACACATGCTAAAATTTGTTTCAGTAGTGGCGGACTTCCGGTTGTACCGGAAGTAGATACTAACTTTATTATTTTAAATGAAACACCCTGTATATTATTGCACTTTTGGATTCCTTGTTAAATTTAAATAACAATACGTTAGGAATATATTGGGGCTAAGTTGTTCCGTTTCCGAATTACGAGTACATGACGTTTTTCGAAAAAAAAATTACATTTACAGTCTTCGGTGTTACTACAAAAACCTTCAAACCAATGCAGGAATACATAGTTGTGCTGATAGTTGTTGTTGCTCTACGCATCTATCATACTGCGAATGCATATGTTATTATGCATGTGCTCCACTCTAATCTTCCTTATAGCAGCCGTTTTTATCTGCTTTTTTAGCTGTTGTGGCATTATTAATATTTCTTTTTGAGGTTGTTGAGTAAAGCTCACCTCGATTCCATATTCTTCAGTTACCCTGTTAGCTACACTATAGAGGAAGCATCCTCTGCCCCGCTCTTCATGCCGTCTAACAATCATAATAAGAGTAATCCATCTCCACCAAGTCGCCCTCCGGTTCGAGGCTTTTATTATTTCTTTTCTTGTTTTCCTGTCTAAGTCTTTGATTTCATCCACCGTTCATCGGAACACTCCCAAGGTGTGCGACAACATTGGTATGGCGAGTTATGTGCTTCATATGACAGACTGCACACTTTTCTCGCTCCAATTCCATTCCTACATCATAGGAATATCTCTCGACCAAACTCAACATGCTTTCTAGTTGTTTCTCGTTTGAAGCAAGCGGGAACAGTATCAAATAAAGAAGAAACGGACTGAGAAAATCCCCTTCGAGCACTCCCCGTTCATGCTGAATGTAGTTGCCTTCTTCGTTGAACTTGACAATTTTTTTTAAAGGTTAGTAGCAACATCTGAAAAGTGTTTAATGTGAAGTTGGAATTCAAATCCTAGAATAAGAAATCTATCTAATCTACTTTATGTCAAAACTTTCTTCTTCTGATATTTATGATATTGGCATTAATAAGTAGATACTTTTTAATTGATGCCGTCAAATATTTAAGAAACTGTTTTAGCGACATCGTTGACATTTTCCCTCCGCTCGGTCACTATATTTACATCTCCATTCACAATAAATTATTGTTCCAGAAACCTCCTAAAGGTCCCCCTTTTATTCAGTTCCATCTTTTCCAGATTTCCAATGAGGTCTCCTCTTCCCCGTATTTGAATACCGCTTAGCATACACACGACACTCGCGTGACACTCGTCCGCCGCCCTTATACCAGCCACGCGCCACCCCCACGGCGGCCACCCCCTCTCCGGTTCAATTTAATTTCAAGTTATAAACCGTTAAATTAAAGGGGAGTCCCCGAGGACACTCTCCGGCCGCCAGCGAACGGCACACACTTACGAGATCGCGTGGCTCACACGCCGCGACGCTCGGCGCCGCTGATGTGCACGTCTGTTTCGCGTTCGTATATCTGTATATATGTATATTTAGGTATGCACGTTCACAAATCAGGAGAGCCGTCTCTCTCATCCGGGTTTTCCCCTGACGGTTTCGCAGGTTTTATTTATCGTGTCTTCCGCAGAGGGTGATGTTTCTCGTTAGGGTTTTTGGATAGAGGACAGATTAGGTAGATCAAGTCGATCTTAACCTTTCGTTCTGTTTTCTGATTTCTGCGATGTGAAATAAACAATTTCACAATTTCCGCATTCTGTTAAGCCCAAGCAATTGATTTTTGTAAGAGACGAACTGTCATTATATGATAAATCCCGCCGTCAAATTTCTACTATCATTGGAATCGCATATGTGTATATCCATTTATTACACCTTTTAAAAATAGCATCAAGATGACAATAATATATATAGCTATATTCTTTATTGAATGTAAAGTAAATCACATCAAGAGAAAGACAGGTAAGTACAGCATATAATGAAAACATAAAACTAACAAAATTAACAAAAGATATTAAAAAATAGTATTTAAATCAGTATTAAAGCATTCTTCCAAGGTGTACTACGCCTCTTGTATTAGAATATGCTTCATTCTTCTTAGAATTTGTTGAGTAGTTCACCCTTATTGTTAAAGGAATGTGGTTACGTATCCTGGACACCATTACTGGGCTGGTAACCGGACACTGTCCCCTGAAGAAGCATCTTTGCAACACAGGCCGAGTAAGCGAACCGTGGTGCAGAAGATGTGAGCTACAGGAGGAAACGAGTTTACATGTAATCTGCACATGTGAGGAGTTGAAAACACTCCGGCAGGAACATGTCGGGAAGGGTCTATTGGAGCCCTTGAAGGTTCTCAAGTTCCCACTGGGCAAGATACTGGGCTTGATAGAGAACACCAAGCTGCTCGAGTGGAAGTAAGAGATTTAATAGGGACGGTACAATGAGCACATAGCTCAAGTGCCTGGACTAAAGGTGTCCCCCTAACTTTATGAATGAAATGAAATATCCTGAACACGTGAGAAGTTACTCATTTCCCCAAGAATGATAGTTAACACCCTGTGGATGTAAGCTGCAGTAATGGTTGGAATTCTCAGCGCCCTGAAGAGTGGCTGTAAACGACCTCCAAAAGTCCAGGTGAGGATCTTGGCAGAATGTGCAGAAGAGCCCCAGATCTCTATAGTATATTCAATTATACTGTGAAATTGGGCAAAGTAGACTTGCCTGCCCGCTGTTTCATTTATTAGTTGGGTAATTCGTCGTATTGCATATTACACTCGATGCCAATCTGGAGCACAACGAATCTATATGATTTTTCAATGTTAGTCTGGAATCCATCACCACCCCCAAAAGCTTTAAACGAAAAATATTCCTTTGATATTCATGTATGCGAACACCGACAGAAGTCGAACTGTGTGGCAAACTAGTGTCTCTCGGTCATAGGTCATAACACTGTACGTCAGTGCTGTAGGTTATTTTATTAAATAGATATTCTGGAGAGCTGTTAAAAAAAATTTTATGAAATACTGATAAATTATGTAATTTACCCCTGTTTTTCATATTCAACCAATCCATTTCATTGATTTTGCCTGGAACACACAGACCTGATAGACTGCCAATGAACCGTATGCGCAGCGCTACGGCACACCATCAAAAGACTAAAGGACATCTTGGAACACAGGCGTCATTATATACGTCATGTTTCATGTAACGTCATGCTTACGTTAGTTTTCTTTAGGAAGTCACGTTAAGTTTTTTGCAAGTTGACAAGTGTTACTGATGTTACCTAACCTTGCAGTTTGATTGTTTTATTTACTTTCTTTGCTTTATTCTTTCACGGACTGTTTCGAATATTATATATTATTCACCCGATATTTTTGTTTTACATGTAAGGCTGTGGTGTAAGTATGCATATTATAGTATTAACAATTGGGCTTATATGACGATTAATCCAGGTAGTTTTTCCTAAAGAAAAGTGATGCCATCGTGTCGTGTAAAATCCTGCGAAAACAATAGTTACGAAGATGACAGAGAACTAACTATTCATATGTAAGTTGCAGAATAATACCATTGTTTAAAAATATTCTGAAATTATGATAATACTCAGTGTTTCAATGTGAAATAATTTTTTGTAGGATGCCCAAACATTGTTGCGTGGATTACTGTTACAGGGCGTACCATAAATCCCTTATAGCGACATTAGATTTCATAATTTAGCGAAGAAGTTTACAGAAATAATACAAGAAAAGTCAATAAGGAAGGAATTAAGTAAACTAATATTATTTAATCATCAATAAATTATACAACAACTATTGCAGTATTTTTATTATATATTATATTTCTTTACTCCTAAAGACAACATACAATGTTGGGTTGTTATGACAAGTCATGACGATCTCATGAAACTTGTTTTAGATTTTTTTAGACAGTTTATGGGTCTAAGTTGTCCACAACTTTAATAAAAAAAAAACAATGCCATGTAAAATACATAGGATAAAATCTAACATATGCTACTAATGATCATTACAAATTGCAAGTGCTATTAAAATTTATTGATATATCCTTAACTTTATTTATTTTAATATCCGCCATGGTATTGACGTCATTGATGACGTTTGTGTTCCAATATGGCGCATTTCAATTGATGGCAGTTTTGAGTTCAATATCAGCACTCTATCATCTCTATGCTGAGACATGATGCCGTCTGCGCAAAGCAAAAACCATTCGTACACAGTTATTTTGG
Organism: Cetonia aurata; assembly: GCA_949128085.1. NCBI lineage: Eukaryota > Metazoa > Arthropoda > Insecta > Coleoptera > Scarabaeidae > Cetonia > Cetonia aurata. Next base: position 61,576,573 of record OX421884.1, on the reverse strand, counting down.
ACGAGCTGAATTTTATTATTTGTTATAGCGTCCAAACAAGGTCCACAAACGACATCGCCGAAATTAAATTGCTCTAACACTCTCAGGGAAGAGTATACGATCTTCTTAAACGTAAATTGATGTGCTCCTTGAATGTTAAAGGCACATCAATATGCAACCCTAAATTACATTTAACATCAACCAGCAACTAGCATCAACTAGCAAGTATGATCATTAATACTCCACTTGAAATTATCTTTAATAACAGCAACAATTAATCTATTACTATTTTTAATTTTATTACAACGTATACAAAGCAACAGTGTTATTAGTAATATAGCAGCGACAGAGACACCCAAGAAAACCCGTTTAGAACCGGGGACACGGAGAATCGTAGGTGTTTATAATATTTTCTGGCCTCCGTTAAATTAATGTCGTTGGTAGCGCGCTGTCGTTCCGATGCATGCACGGTGCGAATCACAGCGACAGCCGGTGGACAATTCACGGCATATCTCGCGCGCAATTACTTAATAAATACCGCGTCTCAGTGAGGTAGTGACGTTTAAATAAACGCGCAGCCGAATAAACAAAAATCCGAGCGTCTCCCGAGCTCGGGTCATCGCCGCTGGTCGTCCGATAAATTAAGCCTTTTGGCAAATCTATTACCTCGAATGTCGGAATGTTTACGATTGTCGTTGTCGTACAGAATGGTAATTTCTAGAAAGAAAGAAAAAAAAAGATAACGTAAGAAATGGTAATAAGAAGCAGTGTCTTGAGAACAGGTTTCTGAGTATACGTACAAAGCGCCACACGGATTGGAATTGTCGTTAATATTAAACAGGTGCTTCATATTTACGTCCAATAGATTTGACTATTGACTATTGCCTATTGACGATCACAAAATCTCTTTCTCTCGTAAAATTTGCAGTCATAGGTTGAATTAAACAATAAACCTTGCGACAAACTCTTTTAACATTTCTATTTTAAGTGGTATGAAAGATCGCGCATATCATTGCAGGGTGGTTTACTTTATCAAATTGGTAAAAAAATAAGCGATAAGTGACTGATTATTATTGTTGTCATGTTTGTGATGTATTTAAAGGTGTATTAAATGGATATACACATATTCATCTAAATCAGCTATTGGCACAAATGCTAATGCAAGGACCATTTTAGCTCTCAATGCAAATTCAGCATCATTGTTGTATTGACTAATAACACCAATCTGAGCTAAATGCTTCCTCATATTTTGTGCTAAATGGAAGAAGCAACCCTTTACATTTACTTCCGGAAAGCAATCTTTCATGGCACTAAAAGTTGCATATTCATCATCACAAATGATAGATCCTGGACTTAAATTTGGCACTAGTGTTTTAATTAGTTCGAACATACGTGTGTATGTAACACGCTGCTTGTTAGGTAACAGAGCATACAATATAGGATGCACTCCTCCGTGTTTTGTTGCCATAACAATATAAATTTGGGAAAATAGCCTCGGTGCTATTGCGAAGGTACCATCAGTGTACCATGTATTGGCATTATGCAAATGCTGCGACCAGCTCTCTCTTCCAAAAATTAAAATTCTTTTAAATTAAAATAAATGTTAATGCTACTTTTTAAATGATTCGATAATTTTTGTATTGCCTACTTTATTTTCTATGACTGTATGTATGTGTTTAAACAATAAATTTTAATTGTAATTGTAATTTTAATTTGAATGCGGCGTAGAATCGGCTGGCGTAGAAACGGCCAGTGTAGAACCGTCCCGGCGTAGAAACGGCGGCGATGAACTGGCGGCGAAGAACCGGCGGCGTAGAAACGTCCCATTCCCTCGGAGTGTTGGGTGGAATTAGAGCTAAGAACAACCTACAAAAAGCGCCGTCACTACTTCATGAGATCCAGAAGGACGTAGTATTGAGTTCGTTGTGGATCTTCACATTTCAATAAGGCAACCATTCCACCTAGGGGAAGGCTCCAATGACTTACCGCGGCGTCGTTGGAGCCAGCGTGCGCTGTAATTGCCAGCTATAGCGTCAATCACCTATTGCTTCTGCCTGAACGTGTTCGGGGTAGGTGAAAGGGGATCTTAAAAGATAATGATCCAAGAACTCTTGCACCGAATGAAAGCTATTTTTTATAACAAAACCATTTGCGTTTTTTTTTTTTTAATTTATTTATGTTGTTTCACTATGCGTTATTCGTCAAACAAAACGACAGAAAAAGACAAAAGCATTGGAACATTTCCACTAGGAAATTAATGAAAAGACCTTTATTGTATCAAAGAAGAACATTAAAGAACTACTAAAGTTTAGTAAGAATCATTTTCGCACGATATCAGCCCTCCCAACAGGATTCACTGTGCACTCAAAGGACATCTACAGAAACTTGATATCAATAGTGGAGATACTGATTGCATATTTTGTAATAGAATGACAGAGAAAGTACACCACATGCTCAGACACAGAGAAATATCATTATATTATTATATAATTTCTATACTATAGTATAGAAATTCCTACTCAATATAAATTGTGTTCGATAAACGCGACGATGTAATATTTATTTGATGTATTCAAATGGTAAATATCGTGATTGACAATCGCTCACAGTACGAGTACAAGATGCCTCCACACTTGTACTCCGCAGTTAACGGTTGATATGATCTCCGTAATCACGCCCAATGCCCGAGTAATTCGCGCACAGTCACACGCTAATAAAATTATACGCAACTACGTATATTAATTATTGCAATAGCGTAGTTGATATGTATGCAAAATCTTGTTGACTAAATTTACTACAAAAGTTTATATTTTACTATAGATTGGTTACAATTTTTACCACTGGGGTAAACGTACTATTTGCAACAAGTGACTTGTATGTTATGCTACTTTAATATAAAAGTGATGTCAACATAAATTGTATAATGAAATTGCGCATTTTGTTGCAGTAATTTTCGTCAACAATTTTGTCGGTTTACTTTCGTTTTTATATCAAAAACCCGCCAACATTTTTATAACAAAATAAGTAATTCTCCCTTTCGTGCCATTCCGAACTAAATTTAAAAGCAAGAATATCATCATTAGCCCCCATTACGCCGACCCCATCAACTGATTAGCCCATAAAATCCGGACTGCGAGACTTGCGACGGTATAATTTTCATAATCAATTCCCCGTTGTTAGAGACGCATCAATACGTCAACCGTAAAAGCGTAAGGCGCGCAACGGAACAATCATAAGAGCAACGAAATAGTAGGGAAAAAAAAACGTTAAATCGATTACCCCAATCCGTAATTTTTTTCCCAGATTATACTCATCTTTTCTCATTAAAATAATGCACATTTAATTCAATATCGGAGCGATCGTAAAAATTCAGACGCCACGAGGTCGCAGATTGTCAGTCCTTCGTGTATTCTCTCGACTTATGACGTCGCACGTACGCCGAAAGATAGGTTCTGGGCGAAAAGCATTAAGTTTTGGGCGCAGGGGAGGTGTAACACACGTAAAAACGGAACTACACATAATGACAGGGCAACAACATGCAAACACGAGCATTAGTTTAATTACTATGATTGTACGAAAGTCTTGGGGGACGCGGAATTATATATCAATTACGTTTTACGTTTTCGAGAGGAGGAGATCGACCGCCAACCCCGGGGGATTTGACTGAATTTGGTCGAACATGTCGCCTCTCGAATCGTCACATCCATAGAGGCAATAAAAATAATAATATAACAGGGGAAAAGACAGGTGGGCATAGGGATTGTCAGGTCGTTATAGTTAGTGTTAGTAGTTTTTGGATGATCAGATGGTTTAAAAGTTATGGACAATTAAGCAAATGCTCATCTGTTCTTTCAAAAAAGTTTTATATCACAACCAATCAAAATCAGAAGGCAGCGAAAATAATGGGAAAACGCTTGGATTTCTTTGGTTTGTTAAGAAATTCGTTTGTTAGGAACCGATATATGGGTTTAGCCAGTTTATATATTATAATTTTTTCTTTCCTGCTCACAATCAACATTTGTGGTTCCTTGCTAATAATTTGAATTTTATTTTTTATTAATATGGAACAATTTATGGGAGAACTTAATTGGTTTACGCTTACCAATGACAGTTGGCAAATTATTATAAAAATTGCCCTCAAATTTTGGTATATAAAGATAAGTAAAGTCTACAACAACATCTTAAAATCAAAAAGCATGTATACAAACATTAAGTGGACCATCAAATAATGAAGATTCGTGCGAAGCATTTATAGACGCATGTTCCGATTAAAAAATTAAAGTAAGACGTAACTGTCTAAATTGTGTGTGACATACGAAATCCAACTCCAAATCCTCGACCACAATCTTGTGTGTCTCAGCTTATAGATCCCGTTACATAACTTTCTTATTTATATATACTTTTTAATAATATTTGGAATACAGCATTTACTGAAAATGTTCAATTCTTCAACCTATATTTTCATATTTTATCATATCCTGTTTCATCGGAAATAAGAGTGAATCTGACATTTCAAATGAAACGATTCTACGTAACTTTCAAAGTCCAAAAATATATGATTTGTTAGTTTCCACTTCCATGGTTACGGGACGTGAACCTTTATCTTTCAATCTAGAACGCTGCGGTTTTTGGTAAAAATCAGGACATAAATCGGATATGCCTAATGCTACATAACTCTTTTGTGTTAAACAAAACACAAAGGTTTATAAACTTCTGGTGCGAATTTTTACGAAATCGCATCAAAAATTTTTCTTCTGGGCCTACTAAGAACGCAAAAAAGTACACTTAAATTTTTGTTTTCATAGAAAATTCTTTTTCTTAAATAGAACGTCATTGATCCTCTATCTGAAGAAAGATAAATTTGTGCTGATTTCACTGATACCAAACACATTATATTCCGGTTGAAAATGTCTGCTTTGTTGATAAAACTGCCCTATATCAAACAGTAAAAAAAAAAGATGCAATGTCATAAAAAAGTAAACCAGCACTGACCTTAAGCAACATGAATATTTCTCATTGATTGAAATAATTATTTTAATAACATTTCTGTCTATTATTCTTTATTCAATATTAGTTTATTGTCGAATGAAGTGATCGGACATCATTTGAATAACAATTCTATTTGAATGAAACGGCTTTAGATAAAGCGCTATTGGAATAGTTGTTTCACCAAGTAAATTGTTCTTCAAATAATTTATTACTAAAAAAATTATTGTAATAAATTTGGTGCAGGTATATGTTTGTTCGGTTTCCGTTGGCCTAGCGGTCGTGTTTTTATATGTATTGCAAAGCATATTAATTTTTTCGCATCTCTAGTTAGTTGTTAGTTGTTATTGGGAAACTACAACTACATGAATAGTTGTTAGTTTTGATAACAACTAACTCCTTTTCAACTTATATATTTAGTTGTGTCTACTACATTAGTTGAGAAAATGTAGTTGAAATTACCAACTAACAACTAATTTAGTTGAGCCCAACTACTAATTAATAGTTTTTCGTTGTCAATGTTATCAATGGCTGCACTTGTTAGGAATACAGAATTATTGGGTTGTTAGGAGGCAGTCAAATAAAACTAATATGCTAAACTAAATATAGTTGACGTATTACTTTTCATTATTTTTAATCAAAGTGCGTTATGTCGACAGCACAACATTGATTTGACTTCACTCGCTTAGTAACTGCAGGCCTAATAGCGTCGACAATTGAGTTCGACCGCTGCCTATGCGTTTTTGCGTAGTTAAAACTGCCGCTCTCTGGTAATAATATTTCCTAATTCTACGAATTTATCTCTTCCTCGCCTAGATAATTCTTTATATTATCCTACTGCTAAAATGACCGAATCAAAAGGTGCCATCCTCCAGCACCGTCCATCAATTACAACCGCGAAATCACCGAAGACGCGCGAGAGGAGAAATCGATTGCTCTCCATTCTCCTGGATTCACAATCAGAGAAAGAGAGACCTCGAGAGCTCCTTGTGTGGTCCGTCTCTTGTCCGATATCGCCCGGCCGTCCTCCATGTAGATAAGTGTAAATAATCGATATAATGGCGATTGTTAGGATAATCGGACAAGTTTTCTGCGCCTTAGACACCGTGTTTGTGTTATATTTTAAGAGCATAATGCGTTTGCGGGCGCCCCGCTGCCAAGCCGGTCGCTCCCCGACTGCGAACTAAATGTCTTATTGTGTACGCCACGGGTTCGGAGCAGTGACAAGTAGATATTGGCCGCAGAGGACGCGAAGGACTGGTTGTCGGTTATATACACGGTTAATTTTTTATGGGACCGGACGATTTTTTATTCCAGACTGTGGCACGGTCACGCGGCCGAGTTTCCTCAACGCACTTATTATAATGGAACCGAATATTTAGAATCACGAATTAGTGGTGTTGGGCAAATGATGATTTAAATGATATTTCAAAACGTCGTTTCAAAAATCATGCGAATTTCTAATGAATGTTTTAAAGTACATAAATAATTAGTCAGAGGCGCTTGAAAAAAAAATTAAAAAATTAAGAAAAATGAAAATTAAATATATTACTAAACTCAAACCGCGTAAAAAAAAAAAACGAAAAATAAAAAAAAATTAAAAAATTATATTTTTTTTTCAGAGACGTGTAGCATCGAGGTTTCACTACAGCGATACCGCTCCAGATTAATCGAAGCGAATAAACGTTAAGAGTAAACGCGGCGATTAGTCGTTCACACATGGTCTCTATTCCAACGATTAATGGAAGCTATTCATTCAAGTGTGACTCATTGATATTGAAATGCCCAGCGAAAATATGAAACCTTTACGTCACACAGGTGGAAACAAACACCTCGGCAGCCGCATTTCAAAACAGAAATGCTTTTAAAGACTATTTCAATAGTAGATTTGGAACTGTTGGTTGGCAGATGAGGCACATTACTAGAACTGATATTCAGTAACGTTGATTTTGCTGGTTTTAGTTTATTTAGTTATTTAATTTAGCTTACTTTGTTAAAGAATAGTCTAAATTTTTATTTTTCAGTTTATGAATTATCATTTGTTTATTTATTTTTATGTGTTTGTGTAATAAATCATATTATTATTATTAAACGTTTATTAATAAAAGTAATACAAACAAATTTATAAAAGCATCTTTACTACATATTTGTGCTGCTGAATAAATCAGCACAGTATTCGTAGGCTCTAGGCTGCTGAACGGAGTCTGTATAAGATGTGATGGCATCAGAGATTTGTCTTGTAGGAGCAGGGTGATGACCTCGAACTGACTCCATAATTTTACAACTCCAACTCATTGATGACTTGCATTACTCCCATCTTGGCAGAAATATCATAACAGTTTCTGCCATACTCGCAAAAAATAGTTTGATCGGATGAGATTTATCTTCAATTGCCAATTCCAATTTCTTAAATAGACTTGAACGATCTTCTGTGCTCTTTTTGATCGTATCCAACAGTTTTTCGTTAGTGGTTTTTCTTTTTTTAGTTGTCGATTTTAATGGTTTGCTACTCCATCTTCTAAAATCTTCCTCATATTTCTTTATCACCCTTCTTCAACGCTTATTCCAATAATGCCCTCTCCTAATCGTGCATTCCTTCAAGGACTTTGTCTTCTCTAATGGCGTGAAATCCGTATCTCAAAACAACAAGCAAGAAGATACATCGAATTCCATCAAAACGCAGTGATCGAATCGTAACTTCGACCGTGGATGTTGTTTGATTAATACGCGCCCGGATGGACAATGGGTCTCATCAGTCAAAGGGCGATATCTCTCGGCACCTGCGGCCCCCTGGGATGAACCTCGCGACGCCCGCTCCTACCATACGAAGAACGTCTCCGGCTGGCCCGGCTGCCAGTCCGTTGCGACTCAAGAGACGACGGGAGACCGCTGACTGTTGCCGACCGTGAGAAATCCGATGGACACAAACTACCACGTGATCGGACGTGAGGTTCTTTTAATTGATAATCGCGAATTTCTCATTTCGTTAGGAGAAGTTCTCGCAGCAAAGAATGCTTTTCGTAAATTCGAATGTCAATTTGACTGTTTAGTACTGGGCCAGTACGATTTTACGATGCTTAATTTATTCGTCACGTTTAGAATTGTAATTATGAATTTAAATGTAATTTTTACCAATTTATTTCAAGTCGGAGATTCTTGAATTGATCGCTTAGTAAGTACTTTCTGAACGTATTTATTGCTATTGCTTTCTGAACATACCTGTACTGATAATTCAGTAGCTTCTTGGTGACATTTTAAAGTACACTCCGCCAAAAAAGTATCGCATAATTTAGTTTTGAATCATAAAAGTATCGCATAATCTTTGTTTGTAGCATAAAGTTGTAAATATACTTTAATGCGCTCTAAGATATAATTTCTATGATTGTTTAAATAAAATACAAGCCAAATAAAAACAAGAACTCATACTTGAGATTTTTATTGAAACAAGAAATTATAATTTTGGAAAGAAAAATGTCATAACAGTAGCTTTTAATACTGAGTATTGCCACCTCTGGCTCTTATGACCGCTCGCATACGGTTTGGCAGAGATTCGATTAACCTCCGTATATAAGCCTGATCCAAATTCTCCCACTCGTCACGGAGAGCATTTGCTAGTCCATGCAGGTCCGCTGGGGCAACATTTTGGGTTCGTATCCGTCTGTGAAGGAGGTCCCACACGTGCTCGATAGGGTTCATGTCCGGACTTACCGCAGGCCAATCTAAAACTGGAATACCAACATCGTTAAGGTATTCCTGGACGATTATTGCAACATGCGGTCGTGCATTATCGTGCATTAACATGAATTCGTTTCCTATAATTGGCGCATATGGTACTACATGTTCTTCTAAAATGTCCGTTATATACCTGTGGGCAGTCAGTGTACCTCTGTCTACTGGTACTAACTCTGTACGACCTGTTAAACAGATGCCTCCCCAAAACATAATAGAGCCACCAGCGAAATTAGGTCTAGGTCTGATATTACACTGCGAATAGCGCTCACCGTCTCGTCTGTATACTGAGATACGCCTATCTCAGGTGTAAAGACCAAATCTTGACTCATCTGTGAAGAGTATATTGGCCCAGTCATTAATGTTCCAATTTACATGTTCTCTGGCAAACCTTAAGCGAGCCACTCGGTGGTTCCTAGTGAAACGAGGGGCTGTTACAGCTACTCTAGCTCTTAATCCACTCTGTCGTAACCTATTCCGAATAGTTTGAGTACTCACACGAGTATTTCTGACTCTAGCCAAGTCGTTCTGCAATTGTCTCGCAGTTACATGTTTTCGACGTAATGCTTGTAGTAAATAGCGGTCATCTTGGCGAGTAGAACATCTTGGACGACCTGGTACAGGTCTTCTACTGTAAATGCCTGTTTCCCTATATCTGGCTACGGCTCTAGAAACACTTGACTGATTGATGTTCATCAAATTAGCAACGTATGCTTGAGATCGTCCATCTTCGATTAAAGCAACTATAGCAGCCACTTGTTCTGAAGTTAAATTGCTCATTTTAGTTTTAAAAGCGTTGGTACAGAACTCTGACTTCGCACTTTAAAATTTGTCCGTATAGGAAGACTTTCAATAAACAACTGAGCAAACCTTACACATGCATTTTTCTAAATGTGTTCTTTTAGGAAAAAAATAAAGTAAAAACGCTAAGTTCCATTATTTTGTTAGTGTTTTTATAGTTCACATACACGAGGCAAACTTTTTGTGAACGTATAAAAATATCTTGGTTCATAAATGCCCTTTTTTAGTTTATGCGATACTTTTTTGGCGGAGTGTATATAGGGTAACTGGAGGTGGAGGCAATACGCCATCGTGAAGGGAAATTGCATTTCCTTGTTAAATTTTGTCATATATGAATTAGTTTTACACAATGATCTTTTACATCGTATCGTTTGTACACTTTCACCCACACTTAGTGTATGAAAAATACACATTTAAGAATATAATTTATAAAAATGGTGAGCCTGCAAAGTGGCTTATAGCCCAGTGGCGTGGGTAATATGCCATCCCAAACGGGGTAATATGCAATATATGGAACAAAACATGGATAAACAACCTAAATGATCAATTTATTACAATAACATTAAAACAAAAATAGTTGACCTATAGATAGTCTGTAATTTTCTAAATACATATCATACATATAATAAAAAATATTAACAAGATTTATTTAAGTACAACTTAAAGTAGGTATTTATTTTTTCTTCTTAGAAATTTTGGATTTCTGACAGGATTTGAGTGATTTTTGTGAGTTTATCTTTAGTGGTCTGTTTTGTTCGCACCTCTTCCCTATTTTCAGATGATGTTAATTCTTGGGCATGTTGTTTCCTTTTCGTAGCTCTCGGCTGAAGTGAAAGTATTATCTGTTGAGCGGGATGTTTGAATAACTACTTCATGGCTTTTACAATCGTTTGATGATACGGGCAAGTCGTTTTAATTTATGTCAACCGGAGATATAGTGGTTTCAGTTGTTTGACTAGCATAATCGTTTCTGTTCACGGTAGCATTTGCCATTTCCTCAATATTTTCAGCCTGATCATTGGTATTTTGGGATACTTCGGAAGCGTTAGGTATTTCAAAAGCATCCTCTGGAATCCTTTGAGGATCATATGGAAATACTCCACAAGCTCTAAAGCCGGATGTACCATTCCCTACTGTAGCTGAGGTAGCTAAGATTCCAAGGGCTACACAATAAATTTCCAAATTGATATGTTGGTTTTCGTCCAATATGACTGCTGATCCAACTTGCAACTGCGTTCTGCCAATGAGTTTTTAGCGGTTTGAAAAATGGTTGGAGGTAATGTGTTGTATGGCTTGGAAGACATAGCAATATTATTCCATTTTCAGCTGCAAAATCAAGAAATTTAATATCTGAACAATGAGAACTGTGGCCATCCAATATTAATAGAACGTTTCCATTTTCTTTACGTGGAAGAAAATGATCCCTCAACCAATTAAGAAATATGTGCGAATTTACGTAAGCACTCTTTTCACCCGTTTTGACATGGGAGCCAGGTGGAAGCCCATCTTAAAATTCAAAAAATTCAAGCTTCTTTCTTTTACCTTTGAAAATGCAATAGGGAGGCAATAATTTTCCCTCTACATTACAACAAGCTACTACAGTTATAGCTTCTCCCTTTTCTGCTGAGATCACATGATGTACAGGGTGGACCAAATTGCATGTACATAACGGGTAAATATACTTTGCAGCGGAGATACGAAAAAATGAGATAGGCAGTCCAGAGCTACTTTTGCAAGATAAAAACACTGGTGAAAAAAAAAATTAAATTTATCTTACCGTTTTCGAGATATTTAAAAAAATTGAATTTTCTTGAATTTCTACAATGCGTTATAACTGCCTTATTATTTAAAATTTCAAAAAATTGTTTGGACATTTTTGATATAGCTTTTTATTTGAGATCTAGAAACAAAATCTATTTTTTAATAATTTTGCGAAATTTTGAGTTATGACGTCATGCCATTTTTTCTTAAATGGAAACCATAGTACCCTATATTCTGATTAAATAGAATATTTTCCGGGCTTTACAAAAACATATAACACTTCATGTTTATTTTAAATATTAAACAAGATATTGCGTTTTTAAATTTCTAATAGTTTTCTAGTGTGCCTTGGATACGACAGATCTATGGAAAGGCAAGCAGAGCGCCCTGACAACAAACAAAGTAATTGATATTCCACCTGTCAAATAATAAGCGTCAAGCGCTATGAAGGACAAATGTTATGAATACTAATTCCTACACAGAGTGCTATGCTCTTGCAAAGGAAACAATTGATGTTTTCTTATCTGTCAAACTGTGGGTGCATCGGCGTTATATGTCCATTATTTTATCCAATTTCGTTAATATCTTCTTCAAGTTATTTGAGTTCTGTTAATATTTAATGAGGTTCGTTATATAGTGTTATTGAATTGTTGTATTTAAAAAATGGTTAAGTTCACCAATCGTGAAAAATATGAAATATTGTAATATATTGAATGTCGAAAAAACAGTGTGAGAGCTTTAAATCTGTATTTCGAGAGATACCCCGAGAGAAATTTACCCAATGCTCGTATTTTCAAGCGGCTGGAGAATAATTTAAAAAATCATGGATCATTTAGAAAAATTCGATCCAATAAGTTATATGAAGGCTAATAAGAGGCAAGAGGAAATAGCAGTCTTGGGATATGTAGAAGCCTTTCCAACCACTTCTTCTAGAGAAATCGTAAACGCTATAGGAGTATCAAAAACTAGCAGCCTTCGAATTTTAAAGAAACATAAATACAAACCCTACAGAACAGGAATTAATCACTTTCTCTATCCCACCGATTATGAAAGAAGGATTAATTTTTGTCGGTGGTATATCCGAATGTGTCAACAAAATCCTAACTTTAAAAACTGTGTAATATGGAGTGATGAAGCTCACGTTACTAGCGATGGCGATATGATATTTAATAGGGGAAATAACCACTATTGGGGTGACACAAATCCCCATATAAACAGACCCATTCGGAGGCAAGGGCGATTTGGTTTTAATATTGGATGCTTTTTAAAAAGTTGCAGATTTTATTATTTTATATATGATGGTAATTTGACAGCTAGACGATACCTTGAATTATTAAATACCCATTTAATAGAATTTCTAGATGACGTTCCATATAACGAACGGACTAAAATTTATTTTCAATTAGATGGTGCACCTGCACATAATAGCCTAGACACAAGAAATTATTTAGATCATAATTTCCCAAATAAATGAATTGGCAATTATGGACCCATACGATGGCCTGCAAGATCTCCAGATTTAACGCCATTAGATTTTTTTCTGTGGGGTTTCTTAAAAAATGAAATTTACAAACGTACTTGCGACACCGTTGAACAACTGCATGTAAATGTGGCTAAAGCGTTCGATAAATTAACACCGATTTATATAATAAATAGCATAACTGCAATAGAAACGAGATGTCAAAAATGTGTTGCAAATGCCGGACGGCAATTTGAATAACTAAAGTTTTTACTTTGTCATTTACAATTAACTTGTTTTGTTCGATATTTGTATTTTTTAGTATATTAAATTATTTTTATTGAAAACGCCCTACAACTTTTGTTTTTAATACACAACTAACTTTATGAACGTTATGACATAATCCTAAACATCCATGGACACTGCCATTTTATTAGAAAAGCATAGAAAGTGTTAAATTTCTCTCAATATTCAATATATATGAAGTTATATATTATTATATATTTGTAAAGCTCCTTGGATTTTCTGACGATTTATATAAAGCACAACTGTTGTTCCAAAAAAAATTATTTGACAGGTGGAATATCAATTACTTTGTTTGTTGTCAGGGCGCTCTGCTTGCCTTTCCATAGATCTGTCGTATCCAAGGCACAAGGCACACTAGAAAACTATTATAAATTTAAAAACGCAATATCTTGTTTAATATTTAAAATAAACATGAAGTGTTATATGTTTTTGTAAAGCCCGGAAAATATTCTATTTAATCAGAATATAGGGTACTATGGTTTCCATTTAAGAAAAAATGGCATGACGTCATAACTCAAAATTTCGCAAAATTATTAAAAAATAGATTTTGTTTCTAGTTCTCTAATAAAAAGCTATGTCAAAAATGTCCAAACAATTTTTCGAAATTTTAAATTATAAGACAGTTATAAGGCATAATAGAAATTCAAGAAAATTAAATTTTTTTAAATATCTCGAAAACGGTAAAATAAATTTAATTTTTTTTTTCAACAGTGTTTTTATCTCGCAAAAGTATCTCTGGACTGCCTATCTCATTTTTTCGTATCTCCGCTGCAAAGTATATTTACCCGTTATGTACATGCAATTTGGTCCAGCCTGTACATTTCGCGCACCTTTGGTTGCAATAACTTTCCCAGGATCATAATTCAGCTGTAATCCACTTTCGTCCACGTTATATATTTTACATGGTTGAGTAAAGAAATCGTTATCCTCATACATATATTTTCAATAGAAGTTCCAAGTACTGGTTTACTTCTTCCCAGCACATGCCTAAGCAACTTGCAGTTGATACTCGTTCAGCCTTCTAAATAGATAGTGTTGGATGACGACGCATAAAATTTTGAAACCAGTCGTAACCAGCTACCTGTTTATCTTGATTGAAAGCAGTAGGAAGATTGTTTTTCAAAGCAAAACTAAAAGCTAATCTGCGAATAGCCACTGAAGTTGGAGGAAATCCCACACTTTCTAATTTCTTTATGTAATTTACCAGATCAACCTCGTAGTTAGAAAGAGATATAGGTCGACCTAATACCCCTTTACTTAACTTATTCTGATCTATTCTCCTTTACATCATATTCTTTTGCGGCTTTCCAAGTATCAAACTGTCCTTCATTTATTTTAGTCACAGCTTCTGTTAATGATTCCTGACTCCACGAGGCGCGATTCGTTTTTCTAGTGTACAATCGAGGCATGGTCTACTCTTTGGTTGTATTTACATACATACATTAATTTGCGTATTAATTTACACAACACCATCTTATTGTTGACAACTCAGAAACAGTTATTTTCATAGTATTATATGCAAAGACAACTGTTTGCAGCTTCGGGGTAAAATGCCACCTGACTTCAAACTGGCATTTTATCCCAAATGTAGTTGTATAGTAGATGTATATTTTACACAATATGGGCAGCTTTAAAATAAAACGGTGAAGTGTACAGTAGTCCTATCCTAACAGTACTGAAATGCATCAACTACTTAAATGTGCAATCATAGCAGCAGTGTCACTAATTCGTAAAACTGGCGTTTTGTCCTAACTGGTATATTTCCCCAGGTTACCCTAACCTCAATATTCTGTAATTTTGTGAATTCTTAATTCAACTGACAATCAACGTATAAACGTATAATCTCTGCATCTTTAAGATAATCGCTAAAATCTTTGTAGTTTGTCATGAGAATCCTGGTTTTCCAAAATGATTGCGTAAACAGGGTACAATATAACGTCTCACTTTATTTAAATTTCAAACAAGAAACCACAGCTATTCTTTTCATCGGTCATTAATTTTACAACACCATCAACAAAGACCGCTAAGGCCTAACTGCGCTCGTCGCGAATGCCGTTTCGATGCGAAGAGTTCCTCGTGGAAAGGCATGGAATAAAAATCAAACTTCATCTGGCGAAATGACGGCAAAGAACGCAAAAAAAAATCAAATTAGTCTAACGGCAACTTGGGGAGCGATTTGTAGCCGGGCGCCATAAAAAGAACACGATCCACCCTTCACCTCGTCCCTCCCCAAGTACTGCGTCTCTTTAAGCGCGGATTTAACGTTTCGGAACTAATACGAACCGTTTCTTCGGTAATTAGCCCGTCTTCTCTCTTAAGCGGCTGACGCCGGCGTCTTAACAATTTTTTAATTTTATATCTGCGAATGGGGGTCGTCGAAAAAGCGAAGAACATCTGAAATTGCCTCCGTATATACAAATAACGGGATGGCCGGTGCGCGGGGTGGGGATCGGTTTGGGAGGTCGAAAGCCGCAAAAACTCTCGCATTAATGTTCCCGGGGTTTAATTGGAATTGTTTTGTGCGCGAGGAAATAACCCCGGCAGCCCCTGTTGCCGTATAACGAGGGGCAGAGGTCTCCACCCGGTTTGCGCCGAAACAGGGCTACTAAATTAATTGAGAGGATTTGCCGATTAAATTGTGTTTCATCTCCGTTTTCATTAGTTGAATTTTAATAAAGAAGAATGCCGCCAGTAGATTTCGCGCCCAAATTGAATCCGTGAATGTGGGATTTACGGGCGCCATGACTTGGACCTAATCCGGAAACATTTCATTCGTTGTCTGCTTGAATTGAATCTTTCTTTTTTAATTTGCAAATTTTGCAACCAGTATTTCTCTATTATATACAGGATTTGGTAAAATTCCTGTACGGTTTCGGGCCAATTATATTACACTGAAACCGTACAGGTATTTTACTTGTGCGAGTAAAATTACTTTGATGTAAAAATATACCAAGAAAATTTACTACTAGCGTATGAAAAATACTAAGTAAAATGAAATTTACTGGGTAAACTTCTTACAATAAAAAAGTGCCCCTAGTAAAAATCGTTTAGCATAGAAATTTCATATGGAGCTTTACTATGTATTTAGGAAAATTCCTAAACATACATAAAGGAATTTTGTATAGAAATATCAATAAAATTTGTAATTTACCGATGAAGTTTACTACGTGTAGGTATTTTTCCGATACTACTGAAGTTTATAAGTAGGAAAATTCATACCTAACGATTTTTATTAGGGACATTTTTTATCATAAGAAATTTACCCAGTAAATTTCATTTTCCTTAGTAATTTTCATACACTAGTAGTAAATTTCCTTTGTGTATTTTTACATCAAAGTAGTTTTACTCGGACAAGTAAAATACCGGGATAATATAAATGCCCCGAAACCGTACAGGAATTTTATCAAATCTTAGTTAGAGTGTATCAATAGACAAGTTGAATAATACATTCATAACCTCTACTTCAGCGTAGCAATATGACTGCAATAAACAATATCTATAACCATTTACTTTAACATTACGGTAATACACAAACTACAAATATATTTTATATACCCTGTCGAGGCATATCAATGTGTTTCTTTGGAACATAATTAGGTGTATTGTGTGTTTGTATATGCACAAACCTATATGTTTCAACGTTTGTAAATTATGAAAATGCAGCTGTAGGTCACCCTCAGTAGTAAGAATGTATTATTTAACTACTAGATTTATTTTAAATTAGTCACTTACCTAAATATGCCTATAGATAAAACAAAAAGAACGACCACTACCACTTCCGTGCGTGCTATGTGCTATCTATCTACAAATTGAACCCATAAAATTGAACATGCGCGCATTGTAAGTATTTGGTTTCCTAAGTAAATTTCCTAACTGTGGATAAAATCACGAAGTAATTTAATAAGATTCCCTGGGAAAGCATAAAAATTTTAGTAATATTACGTTTTCACGTAGCACTTTTACCTACAATTGAAAAATACTGGTCGATATGTGGGAAATTTCCGAAAGTATAGGTAATTTTGCTAAAAAAAAAACGTAAAATTACCCAGTTTTTTGTGATTTTCCCCCAAATGTTACTGGAATTTTTAGCAGGAATCTTGGTAAATTTACTAAAATTTTTTAGTGTGTATGCTCGGCGGTATCGATTTTTCCGCAGTAGATGCATGCATCAGTAGTGTCCTTTCAAAAGCGCTTCGCGTAGGATCTGAATGCGCCGTGCCCCGTGAGGACTTGCGTCAGGTAATATCCGCCTTCCCGATGCCTGCATTCGGTCCAGCTTATAATATCACTAATCAACCGTTTAGTCTATTGCGCCTTAACTTTCTCTTTGTCCAGTGTTCCTGCTAGATCTTGTAGGACATCTCCCTGGTCTCAATGCGCCGAGCTTTTGCATCACCTATAACGGATGACATTCATTTAACAGACTGCCATTGTACGTGCAACATTCGAGAAACGTCAACATTTTTAAATGTGGACTTGGGAAGCTGTTGCTCGAGAGGTGCTTCTACACCATTGACCAATTTTTTCAATAATTCTTAGTGTTTTACTTTGTTTGTGTTTTTGAAAGTCTTATATTCTTCTCTATTACTATAACGTACTATTTGCAATACGGTTGAGCATGAGCACATTTCTGAGCCATCTATATATCTGTTGTACATAGAAACCTTTTTTAAAAAAATGCTTTGGTTTATTATTAAATTAATGATAATGATTATAGCAATGTATTATATAACATTAAACTCATAATAAATATTATTTACACAATTTAATTAGAACAAACTAAACTTGCTTATCTCGAACGCCATCTCTAAAATTACAGATTCCTAACAATCCCAAACGATAACCCGCCTATTAGACAATCTGTTCCTCAATTTTTTTCCGTTATTTTCTACGAAATAGCAGAAACACGACACCGCAATCAAGATGAAACGCGCCGCAGGTAATAACAACTAAATAACAGATTTTTAATGACAGGATATTCACGCTGTCATTTCACTTATCTGCTCAGGGATCTTAATTTGTTCGCGGACCCTGCAGGTTTAAATAACACCGGCGATAACAGTAATCGCGGCCAGCGGAATGGTGTTTTGTGAAAACGTCGAAACGAACCGACGTGTTTTGTCCGTTTTGTCATATATATAAT
The DNA here is from genome assembly GCA_949128085.1 of Cetonia aurata. Lineage (NCBI taxonomy): Eukaryota > Metazoa > Arthropoda > Insecta > Coleoptera > Scarabaeidae > Cetonia > Cetonia aurata. The sequence goes on along the minus strand of OX421884.1, from coordinate 61,558,409 downwards.
TTGTTGCCTATGTGCGGTTCTATCGTTTTTTTTTTCCTTTCTTTTGTCCTTTTTAAACAGTTTTCGGAAGTGCACATGGAACTGTACAATTATCCAGGTTACTTAATTATAGGTATCACGCCACGACAATAAAGTTCTGGACGAAATTCGATTTTAATTATTAGATCGCAGACACAAGACGTGTAATTGGTCGCACATTGTAAATACGTTCCCTGTGAGGTAGGTTAAAAGCGGACTCACAATTGGTGCGATCGTGCTGATAAGTTAATAATTGCTGCTGTTTGCATTTGTAACCATTAGATTATGGGTAGAAATGGTATAATTTAAAATATCATTTGTCGATTTACCAAGAGATGGTGGTTATTACGACCATTTTTTTTTATTATTATCAAACGTCACTTTTATTCCCTTATATGTCGAGTTTCGTGAAATCAAAATAGCAAAATGTGTTTGCTCCTCCGTACAGAAACACTGATTTAACTTGGCAGAAAATAAACATTTTCAGGCGGGCAAAAAAGTCAACGCTACATTCAGGCTATTGAAATATCTGTGATTAATTGATTTGATAACAGATGACAGAATTTTCGTTACACAATTTCTTAATTAATTGATATCTTTTCCAATAGCTGTTTATTTTACGGGTAATAAATTGTGAATAACTTGTTGCGCAACCTTTGTAATATGAGCTGGCGTCTCCATTACCCTTATTATTGATAAATAGTGAATCAAAATTACGAAACAAATTAAAACACCAAAATACTAACGTGTCAAAATAAAATTCATACGTAACATACCTTGCGTAATTTTTTTTTATTTTCAACGAAATATTGTCGGCAAAGAGTGTGTAACACACGGCCAGTTTTTTTTTTTATACTAGAATTAGTATTATAGTTTCTAGCCTAGTGATACAAGTAACTATTATTTCCTAACCTTCTTATTTATTATAGATATGACATGATATAATATAAACAACATTCTTTATAATATACTTAATGTGTGTTCACTTCAGAAAAACGATATCCTAGCGATTATTCATCCAAATTCTATTCGTTCTTTTACACAAATTTTATTTTTATTTCATTAACTCATACTGGCGCTGCCATCTATTATGAAGTAGTACAAGCCCTCTACTTTATCAGCTCAACCTCACAGGACTGTTACATCCTCCTGTACAATGCAAACAAACATTATCGTATTATACAATTACAGTAGTAAGTAAAAACAATAAAAATTAAATTAAAAATATTTTAAAATGCAGTCTTACAATTTTCCAGTTTTAATTGAACAATCCAGCGTTATCTAACAATCATTTTATACACGAACTCAGCAACTACTACATTTTGATCATTTTAAGTTCTCAAACAATAGATGTCACCTATACCACAGAATAAAAAATATATTGTTGGAAATTTGGTGGCAATTTATTCTTTTATTATCATTGCAAAAGTAAACAGGTTTCACGGTTTTCTAACAGATTTTATATTTTTAAGAGTCGAAGATTATGATGTAACTGCGTTTGTGTTACCATAACCAATACAATGCGTCAAATACGCATTTTGTTTTAATATATAGATATGCATTTGCATAAACAATAAATAATTCTTCCATTTCCAAGTTAATTATAGGTCTTTTCTATATATAGGTATATACTAAATTTTACTGCAAGTTTATTATGTTGGAAAGTTTTGCGAGATCGAATTTTTATAAAAATTTTCTTAATATCGCCTAAATTAACCTTCTAATTTTCTGTTTAATATAAAAAGGTAATGATAATCGATAAGACGACTCATATTTGGTCATTACTAATTTTTATTACAAAATTAAACATAGGCGCCATCTTTCTTAAATTAGCACAAATATGGCTTTGTACAAAGACTATTTGATAAAGGTCTCCATCTTATTAGTATGTGATTAAAATAATATATCTCTTAGAATTTTTAAGAGAACAATTTTTTAGCAATAATAAAATTCTGTCTGTCGCTATCTAATAGCACAGACAAGAGAGCATAATATTCTTTTGTATGTGCTATAATAGCTATGGCCTATAGTTAAGCTTTTAAGCAATAGATGTCGCTTCAAGAGAACATAATATTCTTTTGTCTGTGCTATAATAGCTATGACCTATATTTAAGCTTTTAAGCAATAGATGTCGCTTAAAAGATATATTTAAATAATTTTATTTAAAAATATAAATGTAGTATTATAACGCCGCTTTTAAATTTCACCTTTCTTTCTGAAGGTTTTAATTATATTATTTTATAAATAACTATTATCATTGCCCAGCTTATCTCATTAAATTACATTAGAGCAATTAAGCACAATGTCCGTTCTGATAAGGCAGCAGTATTTCCTTATCGCTTATCTCTCTTTACTTAGCGTGTATTTTTAACACAAAATTGTTTTTGTTTTAATATCTAATGTTTATCTTTCATTCTCAAACAATTGGATATTAAATTTTTTTTATAAAAACGAGGAATTTTTATTTAATAAACATTTTTATTACATATTACTTCTTATAAGAACATTACTATTATACATATTATATAAATAAAATCCAAATAAAAGACGAACATGTACATATTTAAAATGAAGCTTTCGTCGATTACATAAAATTGAATACTATTTATCCACCGAGCACTGTATTCTCACTTTTAAAATAAGGCAGCAAATAAAATAACTCATCTAAATTTCAGCCACCATAGCACAATCTTAGGACTTACATCGATTAAAATAAACACTCATTTCAGTCGAGGTATAGAAAAATACTTTCTTTGAGTAAATCCCCTATTTCTATTTAAGTACATTTCGAACTATATGAATATCACATGATTGATACTAATTGAATATCCGTTTCTCAATAGTATCGACAGCATCTAACAGGCTTAAAGATTCATTGGACTTCATTCCCTGCCGACGCAACTCTAAGAAACGCCTTTCCAGCGTTTCCTTGTCCCTCCCTTTAAGCCACCAAACTTTTATACAAATGTGAAGCAATGGTAAATATAATTCTAACAAATCACTATCACTAACGCCTTCAAATCGGTGTAAAGCTAAATCGGCCCATTTATCAGCATTAGGCGAACCTGGCATTGCTACGCTACAACCTAGCAACCTACAAAGAGCGAATAAAACGGGGGGAGAACGATCGGTATATACATTATTGAGTAATCGGAAGATATTCTCAATTAACGGTATGGCATGGGAATATTCATTAGAGCTAATAAACCCTTTAACTTTGGTCAGTTCTTCCTCCTGTAGGAAGTTTAATAAAGCACGAGCGGCATGTAACTTTGGTTCGGACGTTACATATTTTAAAAACAAGGCGAATCCGGTACTCCTGGCCGATATCAATGCGTTGTCGAAATTGCCCAAGATTACCTTTTTAGGAAATTCGAAGTTGGATAAGAGATCAGGATAGTCTTTCTTTAATTGCATATATAGGTTATAAAAATCTGTGTATCTTCGATCGATGGTTGCCGGAACTGCATCCTGCCTCCCGGATGCGTGCCTCACAACCAGTTTGTAAATGACGTGCTTCTTTTCCGGAGCTTCTTTTTCACATATATATGCTGACACAATTTCAAATAATAAAGGACTAGCATCGTCTTCGCCTGCGAAAATAATCTAATTAGACGACAGAGAGGAAAGTTATTTGTGATTGTGTGAATACCTGCTTGTTGGCCTAATGTTAACATTTATAACAATTTTCTTTAACAGCAATTCTTAATTTGATGCCCTACGATTATGATAATGCGTATACATAGCAGCTTTCACTTACTCTCTATCGTATTTGAATTAACCATTGTTGACTGTCCGTCTATTGTAGCGCACTCAAGGTAAACAATGAATCATATTTCATTGTGACGCTCCGGGATTTAATTTATATTTATGTTAGAATGGTTGCTTGTATTGTCGCGGTGCTTTTAAGTTCGACAACACACACCGAATGAATTTGTAATAACTCTCGTAGTGGCGCTCTCAGGTGGTCATGCGTCTAACTACTAGACTAGAACCACTGTGCTAGAACTCCCTGACGTTGAGTGAAGCAATTATTCCTTTACTCTCAACGCCTATGACCCCTGCCTGCCACATTTCTTCCTCGATTTATTACAATTAGATTAAAGCAGCAAGAAATTGATTATAAACCTCAACCTGAAGAATCATTTAAAAATATTTTCATCTTTGTTTCATAACATATGCAATCATTTGCTGGTATCAACGCAAGATGGCTTAGAAATAGTTTTTTTTCGCAGAAGTTAATGTGAGCTGCCTAAATTATGTGTGAATAATTTGAATTAATCTAAAAAAATATGTCAAATATTTATTTAAAAAAATGCAGGACATTCTTGGTAATGGAGGCAAATTAGTTGATTCTAGAATTTTTTTCCAAAACAAATAACAATTACTTTTAAAAGAGATACGTCATTAGTATTTATTCTAATGTTTAGAAACGTAGTTACAACTACTTATAATTATGTAATTAAAATTTAAAAATATACTTACCGCAAGTGTATTTCCCAAAACGAATAAATTATGGTATCCCATGATTTCAAATCCAGTAAATTATTGACTGAATAAGTAAAAATATTAATATTTATTCAAAACCGATTTTGTTTTTATCAACATTATAATCAGGAAAATGAGCATTTAGTGTGGCGACATTTGAACACACCTATGAAGAATAATACTTACATTTTTTTTAATTTTCATTATTAAATGTCCAATAAAAAATATATACAAGTTTTACTTACCTTGAACAATTCTTATACCTATAATTGAAGTAATGAGGAAAGTCAATAAAAAGGTAAATTTATATTAATTTTATAGTAATCTAAAAAACGAGTCGGATTTTATTCATATAAATGTATAAGATGAACAATGGGATAACCACGGGATAACACATCTTTTTTTGCAATAGCAACTGTCATCAGTGTGGCCAATGTAAAAAAAGCAGAAAGTATTATAATATTGAACTCAGAATTCTATCTAAAGTAAATGTAGGGCTCATGTACGCAGCAAAAGCGCGAACGTGACGGATGCAACACCAATATTTGACGGATTGTATGCTAGTTCCATCACAAAATAAAGAACATGCAAGCATGGAAACATAAACGCAGTTACTCATAAATCTTTGACTCTTAAAAATATAAAATCTGTTATAAAACTGTTAATCCTGTTTACTTTTGCAATAATAATAAAAGTGTAAAATTGCCATCAAATTTCCAATAACATATTTTTTATTCTGTGGTATAGGTGACATCTATTGTTTGAGAACCTAAAATTATGAAAATGTAGTAGTTGCTGAGTTCGTGTATAAAATGATTGTTAGATGACGCTGGATGATTCAATTAAAACTGGAAAATTGTAAGATTGCATTTTAAAATATTATTTTTAATTTAATTTTTATTGTTTTTACTTCCTACTGTAATTGTATAATACCACAGACAAGAGAACATGTTCTCTTGTCTGTGATAATACGATAATGTTTGTTTGCATGTAAAGGAGGACGTGACAGTCCTGTGAGGTTGAGCCGATAAAGTAGAGAGCTTATGCTACTTCATAATAGATGGCAGTGCCAGTATAAGTTAATGAAATAAAAATAAAATTTGTGTAAAAGAACGAATAAAATTTGAATGAATAACCGCTACATCATTTTTCTGAAGTGAACACACATTAGGTAGGTATATTATAAAGAATGGTGTGAATAAAATTGGTTGCGTACATTCAGTCATAACAACACAATTCATTATATATTTTGCATCATTCCGCATACAAACATGATACAAACTACATAGCTTATAGGACATAGGAGGGAGATATGGGATTTTCAAATTAGGAATCGTTGCACGTCATTAATAGAACTTCCAGGATATAGTTGAGGCGATATCGATGCACGTAACTAATCGGAAATGCCGACAAATATGCGCTGTTGCCTAATGTGTCATTGAATAAATAAATATTAGTGAATATTAGGTTATTTTATTTACAGTAAGTCGCATTACCGAACAAAAATACTTTTATATTGTAGTTTTTCATTAAACTCGTGGTAATTCTTATACGTTTGTTACGAAATGATCTTTATTTGTTTCTACATCAGAAAAACTGAGTTCTATACATAAAAAATGTCCATGTAGGTGTCAACTGGTGTTTGCATGCCAACAGTTAAGAAGAAAGACGAATTGTGTTAATTCATGAGGCGCGTAAACTAGTAAAATCTGTAACCTTTATAAGTTAAACTGTATGTATGTATTTTAAAAGATCATAAAATTGTATTCTACAGTTTGTAGTGTAGCGTCATGACAGTCATACAGTTGCGGTAGTGACCGCTCACTCCCAATCTTGCTTTAAGCGGATTTTGAAGCCATTTTTCATCCCTTTCATGTACCAAACATGTCAAAATATGTCGTGACAGTAGTAATGAAAAGAATAGATTTATACACAAGGAAAGGATAAGTATATGTATATTTCTGTTTCACGGGATTTGGCTTCAGCTAATTAATATCAATGAACAGTTTAGTTGTGCAAGGTCTATGATTTTCTTCATGACATAACCAAAACTTTATCTGTCAAATTGAAGTTTATATGCCGACATTGTACACACGCAACATTACGTCAACGTCATTAATCACCTGCAACGGATGCCAAATACGTGAAAAGGTACTATGTTTCGGCATAATTTTGTCAAATCTCCTTTCACAGAAAATTTGGATTTTTAGTATGTAATCCACGAATGTCACTTTGAAAACTACGAAAATAACCTAAAAATTATTTGCAATAATCGCGGGAAATTGTAATTTTCCTTACAATTAGTGAAATAGGAATAAATATGGAGCAGGAAATGATTTTAAACACCTTAAACAAAGTGAAACACCTCAAAATCAAGATATGAATAATGTACGATCTTTAATTAACAAGAAAAAAGAAATAATTGAATACACCGACGGATTTTTATTTATTTTACCGAACAATTATTACATTCAGTAGCATTCACATTTATACAATATGTATATTATATAAAAAAAAAACAACAGTAATAAATAAATAATATCAACGTGTAAACATTTATAAAATAAATACTAAAAAATAGGTAGGTTTCAGTAAAATCGGCAGCTTTTGAAGAGTTTTAGGAGCTTCAAGACGCCAACTTCTGCTGGGTCATCGGGTAAGTAACTTTCATAGCCTTCTGGATGGTCCTAGCAACTTTACTGCTTATCGAATTGTAACATTCGGATTTGTTAGATTTGACACACAAGTAGTAAAATGGAATGCCTGAAATGAAACATAAAAAACGGTAAAATATAAAACGTATCTCTCTTACTGTTTATTTTTACCTGAGAGTGTGATTCCTACGCCTATAACCGTGTTCATGGGCTTCATGGGAATAGGCAGGAGAATCAGCAAGACGCAACACAACAAGAATAAAACGGGAATGATCAGATTCACTTTAATCGGCCTAGGCATATCAGGTTTCTTATGTCTGAGCCATAACATACCAGCGATGCTAGCCGCAACGGAAAACCATAAAATTTGACTGTAATAGTTGATAAGTGCGAAGACATCGCTAACCATCAGCATTACCAATGACGCTAAGCACTGGAAAGATGTGAATCGATTTAGAATCTGGTAAAATTATTAATTTGATTACTTACGCAAAAAATTAAGGAAGGTATTGGAGTAAGTCTATCGACGTGGATGAAAGAAAAGACGTCAGGTAGATGGCCTTCTTGCGATCCGGTCATGAATAGACGTGCAGAAGTGAATAGGACGCCGTTAACTCCACCGAAGCATGACATAGAGACGAATATTGGTATGAGCCATGTTGCTCCACCAAGAGTGTGATGTCCAAAAGACTAAATTTATAATATTAATAATAATATATAGTTGCCCAACAGATGTACCTACATCTAATTACGGTACAATAATAATAATGTGATAAGACAGTCTGTGCATTTCAATTAAGTACAATAACCAACAAAACATATTTATAATTACATATTAAGTAAGTGAAAAACAAAAAGATAAAGAAGCAATTAATTAATATAGCACTAAGCGGTAGTATTACTATGAGTATATTTGGTTCATAGGATGGGGAGGGAGGTGGAAAATAGATCGACGCTTTTATCGGCCATAAGAATTTCATTACAGGTTGTGCGCATTGAGTAGGTAGGGGATCTTTGCAAAATGTTAGTTCTAGCAGTTTGATAGTAGAAAGCGGTGTGCGTACGTGCGGCGTGCTGTGGTGTCGCAAATGGCAGTCTACTAAATAGTTTAGGAGCATCGATGTTGTTATGAATAAGTGGTAAAGAAATGTGATGCTGGTTAATCTGCGGCGATGTTCCAGTGAATCAAAACCAAGTGAGTGGAGTAAAATAGTATGACGTGGATATTCTCCATAGTGCTTAAAATGTAAGTATTTTAAAAATCTAAGTTGTACTTTCTCGAGAGACTCAATATGAATTTTATACATAGGTGACCATACTAGTGAAGCGTACTCTAATTTTGATCTCACATAGAAATTGTACAGTTGGGTAATTGTATCGGTAGATGTAAAGCTTCTTGAGTTACGTATGACAAAACCCAAAGCCTTTAGGGACGTCAACGTCACGTAAGATATATGTTCCGAAAAGGACAACTTCGAATCGAAAGTAACGCCCAAATCTTTCACAATTGAGCATCGGTTAATACATGTGCCGTCCCACAGGTAGTCATACACTACTGGTTGAGATTGACGGGTGTAGGCAAGTATATTACATTTCTGTACATTCATCTCCAGTATATTGTCATGACACCAGGCATAAAGCTGGTCAATATGTCCTTTCAATGCAATGCAATCTCCTGCGGTGTTAATTTCTTTATATAATTTCAAGTCGTCGGCGAAAAGCAGTTTTCCACAATCGATGGCACATCGTTGATGTAGATTAAAAATAATAGTGGTCCCAAGTTACTTCCCTGCGGCACACCTGAACTAGGAGAGAATTTCTTAGAGGCATGACCACGAAGTGACAAACTGCAGCCTGTCTCACACAAATAAGCCCGCATAAAGGAAGTCATGGATGGAGAGAACCCAATAGCCTCAAGCTTCTGTAATAGAATGTCGCGATCTATTCGGTCAAAAGCTTTGGTAAAATCCGTGTACACTACGTCAATTTGTCCGTTGTTATCAATAGATTCCGAAAGCGTTTGCGACATAATAATTAAATTAGTAACTGTCGATCTGCTATTGATGAAGCCATGCTGATCATCAGACAAGTGGCATCGCACACGTGGAAAAATATACACATATAAGACAGATTTCGAACACTTTTGCAAAGTTATTAATAATCGCTATGGGTCTATAGTTTTCTAACCGCCCTTTGTCGCCGTTCTTATGACAAGGAGTGATTCTAGCGGTTTTCCAACAATCTGGAAAGGTATCGGTCTTTAATGGTATGCTATCATTACCCATTGTGAATTTATCTTTTAGCTTTTTCAGCGTTGATAATACATCCGATTCCTGCAGTACTGGCTTGCCTATTAAGTTCCTGTCTATTTGAGGCAGTAATTGCTTGCCCGAGGACGAAGAAGCACCGTATGTAGACTTGAAGAAATCCTGAAACGCTTGGACGATGGTTGCTGGTGTGGTGTACGATTTGTTGTTAATGTCGGTAAGGGTATCAGGAATTCCTGATCTTGCCTTCTTGGAAGAGATAAAATTCCAGAATTCTTTTGGATTTTCCTTCAACTGTGACTGTATTTTAGCTAGATAATTATTGTACAGTGTAGAAGAGTTTGTTCTAACTTTATTACGTAAATGCTTGTACAATTGGAGGTCATTGGGATTTTTATGCTTTTTGTACTTTAAGCGGTAAGTATGTTTCAGCCTTATAATCTTGATGTGCTCGTGGGTGAACCATACTGCGTAGGAATGAGTTTTAGCTTCCCACTTTAATGGTACAAATGTATCTAGATGTTCATAAATTTTAGTATAAAAGCACGTGCAAGCATCAGAGACATTATTATGAGCATTCAGATATGACCAATCCACAGTTGTCAGAGCTCCGTATAAATTCAAGTAATTCGCTCTCCTAAAGTTGTACATTTTAGCTTCGGAATTGCTAGATATTGCGGTTTCTGCAATATCTGTATTTTATTATAAGTGATGGATGGTATAGGTAGGTCTACATTGACTAAGGGCAGATCGTCCTTTATCGTGGTACGTTGAAATCGCCGATAATGAGAGTTTTAGCGTCATGTGATTGGATATAGGTCTCAATAAGGTTTAGGAAATTTTCAAAATCGGTGGAAGACGTGGTGGGCGGAATATAAGCTATATATAAATGTATTTTAATAATGTTTATACAAATTTCACACACAAATTGATAAATAGAGTTTTTAAATAATAAATTCGTATGAAAACCAAAGAAGAATGTCTGAATTGTAGATCTTCAAAATGTTTCGGCAAAAGATGTTATCTATACAGCTGTCGAGCCTAGTATCCTGCCGCACCATATAATAACAAAAGCAAAAAATCACATTATCTAAAACTATAAACGAAAAACAAGAACAAACACGCCGCAGTCGGCCACCAAGAAAAATTCAATCATTGGGAAATAAAAGTCTTAATAAGTTTATTAAATTCTGCAATTTCCATATTGAAAACATCTGAGTGTGCAGAAAACTCATTTAACTCCCTGACAACCGTGTTCATGGGATAATTATAGCCATAGGAAGTCCTATGAAAATCCAAAGCAAATAAATCACTATTTCCCGTATTAACATTAACATGTTTTACTGTACTGATAAAAATAGATTGAATTTGTATCTTCGTAACTAAACAGACTTGACCTATCACTTTTGTTATATCCTTTTGTCATTAAATTAAATCTACTGTGCGCTCCAAAAGTTTGATTAGAATGATACGAGACATTCAGTAGAATAAATCATTGCATTTATTACGCATGAAATGTTTTATGAAAGACGCATCAGTCCAAAAATGCCCGAAATATAAATATTTTATTAGATGCAGTATTTTTAGAATCCTCGAAAAGCAGAACATATAAAACTGTAACACAAAAGTATAAATACTCAAAATCAGATTTATCTTGCAATATGTTCAAGAGCAATAGGATATTCGCTCGTGTAATTTTAACATGAAGTCTATTAAGATTTATTACAATTTAATATAATTTATCACTAAGGAGTACCAAAATATTGATGCCCAAAACGAAAATTTTTAATAAAAAAGACATTGTAAATACAGGCTGTTTACATTCTTGTGATTTTATTTTCACGGTGTGACACTGCAAAATACTTTTTAACATTATTCTGCCAAAAATATTTTTACGTTAATCACTTTATTTTAAGATGTTTAATTACCGCTGCAAAAAAAAATTACAAGAACATAAACAGCTTGTATATAAAAGAATTGCATTAAACTGTTACCATTCTGCGGGTAAGATTAACAATAGCTGAGAGCAAATCTTAAGGAATGTGTCAAGGTCTTACCACCGCAACAGCTGGCGAACTCAGAATTTCTTCCTTGGACAATATAACGAAGTAGGCAACATTGGCTAGGACGTAAACGATCGTTACCGTTGGCAAAGCGATCCAGATAGCTCGAGGTAGGTTCCTTGAACGTGAAAAAATATTTAACGTTATTTAAGATGTAACTTCAATCCCCTATAATCCGCTGTCATTTCAGCGATAAAAGTATTTATTTTTATATACAAATCTTGCAGGAAGTCTCCAGCGAGTAAGTACCTCAATTCTTGAAAAATCACGTCTGTCTTTATTGACGTCAGAAATACACAGAATTCATCTTAAGGAAAATCAAGAGCAGTCTAGTAATATATACGAAAGGAAAATAGAAAACCTACAATGTACGAATGGAAGCCCGCTATCTAGCGCAGATGTTTAATTCAACTTCTCTCTCATTGATTAAACATCACGTTGTTTGTTAATAGAGTATAAAGGTTTTCGCTTGAAAAGCACACCAGAAGTATCCAGAATTTCGATGAATTAAACCAAGTTAGTTTATTGCAAGATTTTAACGATTCTTAATATAACTCACCTGTAAGGATCTTTAAGCTCTTCAGTCACGAAATTGAGGTAATTCCATCCACCAAAGGCGAATAGTCCTGAATAAAACGCGAAAGCTAAGGCTGTAGGGTCGTAGTTACCTTCGAATGCGTTTTCGAAATTCTCCACTTTTCCTAAAAATTTAAAGTTTTGATATTAACTAATATTTCAAGACATACACTTCTAAACTTTATTTATTTAATCAAATTCTGCCTATACGCTGATGATTAAACTTGATTATTAAATATGTAAGTGAAATTGTGAAGTCTCTAATTCAGGAATTGAATTGTCACATCGATACCAGGGTAGTATAAACCGAATTAGGAGTCACAGTCAGAAAGCCAATTATGTACACGGAGCGAATGTTGGCTAGTTTAATCCAAATATAACAATGAAGCCTAATTAAGTAGACTTGTTTTCTCTCATTACATATTTGTTATTATTAAGACGTTTTTGAGCTAAGTAATATTAGCAGTAATGTAAAAAAAAAAATAAGATTTCTAGTGTAGATATAAAAGATTACTATTAAAATTAGAAAAAAATGGCACTTAATTATTTTGTATAATAATATAATAAATTATATTAAGTATAATGATGATTAATAAAGTTGTCAATGCAATCAAATAGATTGATTTACGAACACTACATGAAATCTTCAATTGATAATCTTGAAAATATAAAAAATAAAAGTTGAGAAATAATAAAATTAGTAGATTTGGGAAATGCAGTTTACTTACTCTTTGGTAGTTTATTTTTCACAATATATGCGTGATCAAAGTCAACAGAATTTATAGTAAATATAATTAAATTATGTACAACTTTTTCAAATAACTTTTTTTGGTATCAAGTCATCTAACCCCACTTTTTTCCTAATCACGGCATATTTTTTTAATTTACCGCCATGTTAGTGGTCATGTGATTTGTACCACAATAAATTTTTATCGTTGTTAGACATACTGAACCTGCTCTCTAAAAAAGTATCAATAATTAATAATAAACAAAATCCAATGAAGTATTTTTAAATTTACCGCCTTACTAGTGGTCACGTGAAGTGAGGTTGAGTCCCCAGAAAAAATACCATATTTTAATAATATAAAAATGTTCCATATATTTCAACATTCATGTCAGTTATTGAACATTTTGCATATTTTAAATATTTTAGAAAATTGAAATTAGCATAATCTCTTTCAGTATAATATTAGTACGACGACAAAAATATGCATGAATTACATATCACAAAAGACCTGCAAAAGCAATATATTGATGGCCAAGAACAGCAATCATGTCTCTAAACAGAAAAAATTATTTTTTATTCTTTATTTATAATCTAATATGCAATAGCTTTGTATATCAACGTAGATATGCTGATACCAAAATTAGGAAAAAAAAGAGAATTCATTCTATGTCAAATAATTCCCATTTTTTTAATATTTAATACTTTAATCTACGTTTGACATACGTGGTTCCAATTCTTGATCACTGATATGTAGTTCAAAAATATAAAATACATAAATATTCCAAATAAAAAAAAAAATAAGATAAAATAAATCATAACATAAATCATAACATTGTTTCTAGCGCCCAACGTAGGACGATTACCCTCAGTGATACAGTCTAAAATGAATAGATATTTAATCTAATGTCTGCAGTAATTATTTAAAATTTCATAACTTATTGTACTAACAAATAATAAATTTTCAATTCCATCATAATCGGCCCAGAATTATTTTTATATGTAAGACGCAATTTACACTGTATATTTCCAACAACAGAAAAAGAGAAACCTTAAAATTGTGCCATATTTAAATCGTCTTTAATTTGTTTTTAAATAATATTTAATTACATCCAAAGTTTTGTTTACAAAATTGGATAGATTGCCTTTCATTTGAACTTGTACTGTAAACAGAAATAACAAAAAGTATATCCATATGGTGTACTCAAACGCAACCGTAATAAGCCTGATTTCCATATTTCAAGATATAAATCATAACATTGTTTTTAGCGCCCAACGTGGGACGCTTATTCTCGGTGATACAGTCGAAAATTTAGCAATTCTTTTTTAGATTTTTAATCTGATGTCTGTAGTAATTATTTAAAATTTCATAACGTATTGTACTAAAACAAAATGAATTTTTGATAATTTTAATTATCGCAAGTTCAATTCCGTCAGAATCGGCCCACAATTATTTTTATATGTAAGACGTAATTTACGCTGTATATTTTCAACAACAAAAAAAGATAAATCTTAAAATTGTGCCATATTTAAAGCGTCTTAATTTGTTTTTAAATAATATTTAACTATATCCAAACTTTTGTTTACAAAATTGGATAGATTGGCTTTCATTTAAACTTCTACCGTAAACAGAGATAACAAAAAGTATTTCCATATGCTTTACTCAATTCGCATACGTAACAAGCTCGATATCGCAATTTCATTGATGATAGTAACACATATACGGGTGGCTAAATTTACAATGCCATTAACTGTATTGGCGTATATGTAAATTACAAAATTCTCTGCCATAGCAGGCTATTGTTTTATAACCATTTCATTTCCATCTCTTTCTCTCTCCATTTGTCAGCTATTTGTCACGTAGTTTCTTCACAATTATGTATCAATCGCTATTGGACTGAGGTCAACATCCTAGTCAGTCGTGTCGTATTATACAAATGCATTCGATTTTTCCATTCTCCCGCGATTTCTGTCGATACATATCTGTTCTGTATATAAATCAAAGCCAAGCGCTCTGCATGTTTAGTTATTTACCGCCTTGACCTGCTTTGCATGCATGCGTTCTTACGCATTTGCAAGGGTTCTTTCATTTCCTGGATCTTTTTGAATATGAAGCGCTTTTCAATCATAGGAAGCGTTATCTGCTTTTGTTTACGCTTTTGATGGGTTCCTTTGTTTTCCGTTCCGTTTTCATAACAGATGGCGCTGAGGGATGTTATAAGAGCAGATATAAAGCGTCAAATAAGAAAAAGTTACGATAGTATGAGTAGAAGCAGCTGAACATTATGTTTTTACAAGTGACTACTGCTCTGGTAGTTTATTCCCCCACTGTGCCGAAAATAAAAGATTATTTTCCAATAAAATATTGTTTTGTTATCAACTAAATTTGGGGGTTTAATCTGGGAATCAATATTGGAGGCGATAACAACTATGTACACATTACATGTTTTAATTACGTTTCTTGAATGTTCTTGTTTGTAAACAATATTTTTGGTTTGTATTAAGCATCAGTGGCGGCTCGTCAGGGGAGGCTACGGAGGCTAAGCCTCCCCTATTATCTTTAATAAAATAAGTAGCGTTTATTATGTATTAAAATAATGTTTAAGCATCGGTTATATACTAAAATAAAGCAATTTTACAAAAAAATATATAATCAATAGTATATTTATTCATTACTTAATTTAAAACTGCAAACAAATTTCCAATAATGCGCGAAATTTTACTGTACGCACTATAATAGCAAGCGAGGAGGCTAGCCACAGATTTGGCTCTACACCGATGATTAATGCCATGGCTGAAAGCAATGTGTCTCCGTAAGTGCACGTGCACTTTATACGGCGAATACGTATGGTTGGAGGCAAGCCGCCGCGGTGAGATCCTACCCGATCGGCATGTTGCGTTATCGGTCGTAAAACGTTGCTACGCAACTGCCCATGCGACTCCCAGCTCCCAGTACTAATAACTTAAGAAGCGTTGGGTGAGTTTCGTTAGGTTACGCACACAAAATGGATAAAATGAACGAAATTAGAATTTGCCAAGATATTGTCCACTGGTTGGTAAGAAATTCTTTTAGTTGTTTAAACATAGAGATGAAATTACACATCGTACAAAACATTGAGAAAGTACGGCCTAATTTATCTGTAGTATCTAACGACGGCAACCGGCAAAATCATGGTTTTAGTTCATTATGGTACACTAAATGTGGTTGGTTAACTGGTTCAATTGAACGGGAAAGATTATTTTGTTGGCCATGTCTACTTTTTTGTAACCAAACCGAAACGTGGTCGAAATTAGGTTATACAGATTTGAAAAATCTACCGCGCGCTATTGAACGGAATTCTAAGTCTAAAGAACACATTCCATCGGTGTGTAAATTTAAATTATTTGGAAAACAAAATATTGCTACTGCTGTAGGCAGCATAGATGCAATTATTGCCTATAATAATGAAGTTAGAGAAAACCGCAAAAATTTAAGAAAATTAATAGACGTAATAATATTTTTAGCATCACAAGATTTAGCTTTTCGGGGACCCGATGAGACAGATTCTTTTCATCGTGGAAATTATAAAGAATTACTCGAACTCTTTAGTAAATATGAACCTAGTTTTAATAAATTTGTTAGTAGTAATATTTTTTCGGGTACATCTAAATCTATACAAAATGATTTAATAGATTGTATTTCTTTTGTAATAAACAAGAAATAGATACAGAAATTAAAGAAGCTTCGTTTTTTTCTCGGCAAGTAGATGAAACCACAGATATTTACTGTAAGTCTCAATTAACAATCATATTACGTTATGTCAAGAGCGGTGAAGTTATTGAAAGATTTTTGGAGTTTTTTGAGGTATCATCCGGTCGAACAGCTGAAGATTTATTTAACCTTTTATCAAATAACAGCGAAAAATATGATTTTAAAAAAAAATTAGTCGCTCAAACATATAATGGTGCATCTGTTATGGCAGAGCATTTAAATGGTTTACAAAAGTAAAAAAAAAAAACAATTGCACCTCAAGCTTTTTTTGTACATTGTCATGCTCATGCCTTAAATTTAGTTTTGAGTAAAGCTTGTAATATAAACAAAGAATTTACAATTTTTTTTTTCTAATTTAATTGTTATTATTTTTAGAGTTTAATTTTGGTTTATTATTACGTTTATCAAGAATTTATTTTTACGTTTTTATTACCTTTTTACCTATCACCTCATCCAGTTTCCTATCCAGGCAAGATTTCACTCTCCTCTACGTGGTTCTTGCTAGACAATAACTTATATTTTATTTTAATCTATTTTTTTTCAATTTTTATTCTACACTTACAATGCTACAATAATAACTATAAAAATAGAATTTATTGACTGAGAAGATTTACTTAGGCCACAGTAGCCTCCCTTGAACAAAACGTCACGAGCCGCCACTGCATTTCATTAGCAGTTACTAATCTTTGGATCTTTCGGAATAACTTATTTTGCAAATACTCACCTAATACTATCAAATGATACGCCCCAATTAGAATAATAGCCACTAGAGCGACCAATTTCGCTACCGTGAATAAATCCTGTACTCTCATAGTCCATCTAACACTCAAACAATTGATAGCAGTCAAGATACCTGAAACAAAAGAAAACCAGTTAATGCACGCCACCTCATCAGCCACAGGGACTTCAAATTTCCGCACTAATTCCTTTTGGACGCCGCCGAGACAAGTAATTAATCGCCAACTGCCTTCTTGGAAACACAATAGGAGAAGACTAGGAAATTCCCAGTTAGCAAGCCGCGATTATTAACTTGAAAGGTCAAACGGTTGCGCCTTCCAGCAATTATGGTGTGGACAGGGGACGGGATAAGGGATTTAGAGGCCAAGATCCCATGACGACAGACAAACAGAAGGAAGAATTGCAGATATTGGAATAATTGAAGTGTTTGAACGCACGTGGTGAAACGAGGCCGTGATGTATGTCGGTAGACTTGTCTGGCAGGCTAAACGCTCATAAATCTATATATGAGTGGTATTATCCAAGTTAAAAATAGATGTAGGAATGATGTAATTTCTTGGAGAGTTTGTGGTGGAGTATTTGTCAACACATGTGCTGTAGACAAAATGTATTTTATGAAGGATAGTTTAATAATATAAATGGTTTTAATAATAAAGCAAAAAATGACAGACAGCTACATCCAATAATCAAGCATCAAAAATCAAAGTACAAATTCAAATTAGCAATAGTTTCTCACCCCTAATCAAGTACAAATTTGTTTTATTTATTTCAGGGTGAATTTGCTTTTAATAATAACAATAATAAAACCATGTATTGACAATATAATAATATAATAATAGCTCTTTATTTTAAACTATGCAAACATACAAAATAACGGCAATAAAGAAAGTTTCAGTAGAGAAATAGAGAAATAAGAAACATAAAACTTTATGTTTGAAAAGATGTAAATTATTGGATGTTTTGATTTCATTGGGCAACTTATTGAACAGCCTACAGCCGGCATACGTTAAATTCTTCTGGAATAACGATGATTTGTGCATGCGAGGTAATAAATGCGATAAATAAAAATAAAATTTGACGCGTATTGTGACCATGTGAGGTGTCAGTAGAAAACTCCAAATGTGAGATATAATAAGTTTTAAGAACAAAGGTACTGCACGACTTTTTCAAATTATATAGAGCATAGCATATCTTGGCCAACTCACAACAAAGATTGTCAATATGGGGCCCCCACTTTAGACCTTCATCTATAATGATACCGAGCAATTTCGATGATTTAGTTAGTTCAATTGGAATTACCATTTAATACAAAATTACTAATATTATATTTATTGTTATTCTTAAATAAGATACAATTTGTTTTACTAGTGTTGACCACAAGATTATTACAAGACAACCAATCACATAATTGGGTGTACGAAAGGTTAGCTGCTTGAAATAAGACGGATATGTTGGGGGAACTAACAATTATATTAATGTCGTCGGCGTACAGAGCAACATTAGAAGCAGTAGTAAGGACCTTGGAAAGGTCGTTAATGAAAATTAGGAAGAGGGTAGGGCTCGAGACTGAGCCTTGAGGCACACCGCAATTAACTTCACGTATATCAGATGAATAATCGTTAATTATTACTCTTTGAGTACGATGTATCAAATAACTATTGAACCAACTTAAAGGGCTGCCCCTTATGCCATACTTATACATCTCAGTGAGCAATAACTTACGGTCAATACTATCGAAAGCTTTCGAAAGATCTATAAACATTGCTAAACAGGGAAAATTCGAATCAATACTGAGGGAAGCTTGTTGAATAAATTTATGTAAAGCCGTATTAACAGGACGATTAGGAATAAAACCGTGTTGTTGGCTAGCGAAAAGATTAAATTTGTTAAAATGAGCGATTAACATTTCATTCATCAAAGCTTCATAAAGTTTAGAAAGGACTGCCAAAATACTATATAGATAGTTATCTAGACAATCAGGGTTACCTTTTTTATATATGGGAATAACATTAGCTAACTTGAGTAAAGAAGGAAAAGTACCTTTATTAAATGTGAAGTTAATTAAATAAGACAAAGGAGTTGAAATTGAATGAGCACATTTTTTTATAAGAAAAGAAGGAATTGAGTCATGGCCTGTAGTCATACAGTGGTTTAATTTATTAATAAATCTTGATACATCATTTGTGGTAACTGGATTAATAAAAAAACTATTAGGATTATTATTAAAACTTACGTCAGTCAACTTAGAACAAGTAGTTTGTGGAGTTGCATAGCTAAATTTTTTATTACAATTATTACAAAGCAGTGATAAATTTTGAGTTTGCGGCAGTTTGTTATTAGCGGCTAGATTGGGTGAATTATTTCTGATAACGTTCCACACAGCTTTAGAGATATTAGGACTGGTCATTATATAATTGTCATTGTAGTTCTTTCTCGATGTGTTAAGCGCTTCCTTATAGAATTGTTCATACCTCAAGAAATGAGGCTTAAGGACAGGATATTTTCTACTAACACCACGCGTAAATAATAAATTATTTTTTATTTGTATTAGATCAGGAGTTATCAAGTCATTATTTGAAATGGGTTTAAGGCATTTTACATAAGGAAAACAAATGCCATAAAAATTTCTACAAATTTGCACAATGCTTTATCAGGACATGTAAGTTTATAGACTGATATTCAAGTCTCGTTAGAAAGATAACTAATGAACAGGTCCAGTGAGCATGACTTAAATTTTCGTTTACGCCGAGGTGCAAGATGATCAACACGTAAATAGATATGAACAGTCAAAATTTAACCGAAATGGTCTGACAGATATATGTATGTATATATATGGCTAACTTTTGGCCACATTTTTCAAAATGTAAGAAAATACTATTTCTTTCAAATTTTGAAATACCAAAAAATGAGCAAAACAAAAAACTATTATTAATTTTAGTTTGATGTTACAGGCGGAAATCATCACGTAATTAGAACGCCAATTAAATTTGAGAATAAGATAAGATCTATATGGGACCAAATATCAATAAATACGACGTTGCCAAGCGCACGAGTAGATGGCACTCAAAAAACTAGTTGATAAGAGCAATGTTATCTCGTCTCCGGCCAATCTTCGAATCTTACGAGCATTAGAAGACCTTCTAACGTGATCACGTGAACACTGCCAAAACTCGTGTCACAATTCAAACTGATATTAATACCTATAATTACGCTTGAAGGGGATTATGTCAGTCAGTCTCGTGTATATAAAATGACTATCAGTTTTTAAAAAGCAAACACGGCATGTTTTATATTCCATCGAAGTAGGCAAAGATAAAACAAAGGAAAGCGCACACGATAAATGCAGAAAAAAGTCCTACGAAGTAACTTATTCGAGAGACGTTTATATGAAATGCGGTGTTTTCCAGGAAAGTTAATGATAATACACAGGATGCTTACGAGAAAAAAAAACATTGGAGATAAAAACTATAGTGATAAATTATTTATTTCACAGAAAAAATCATTCTTTATAAAACGTTTTGCTTACTTTGTAAAGGTTTTTCCGATAATTGAAATGTTGATTAACCTTACCGGCTGGTTAAAGAATAAGAAAACGTAAAATTGCATTAGGAGTAAACTATGAGTTATTGAAATGTGCAATGTGCTGTTTCTCTAATGACCGATTCAATTGTCAATGTAGCAGCATCATTTTCATCATAAACACGTTGTTTTTCTTTCTAATATCTTTTACGTCTCCTGATTTGACAAACTTTTTTACGAATCTATGACATTTTCCTTGAAACACGCTTATCTTAAAGGCACTACAAAGGAGGCTAAAATCAGATCTAACAAAACGCAAAAATATCAACAATAAAGAATAACATGCAAATTTCATATCGGAAGTTCCGGTGATATTACGAACTTTAACTTATGAGATTTTTAATTTACTTTTCAATAATTGGTAGTTTCTTAGTGGAATTTCACGTTTTCTTATTTTTTTGACCACCCTGTAAGTTTAATCAACATGTCGATTACCGTAAAAGCTTAAGCAAGCAAAACTTTTTATAAAGAATGATTTTTTCTGTGAAATCAAAAACAACACATATATTTTGACCAAATTATATTCTTTTCTAATCTGGTGTTTCAACATATATCCAAACAATAACATCCTATTGTTAAAGTAAATATTTTTAACGCTTTCTCAACGCTTGCTTATTTAAAAACAGACGAACATAGATTGTTTATTTTAAATATTTTAATATATCTTCATTAAAATTATATATTATAAAAAAAAACTATATACATATATTACAAAGTACTTCAATGCTAATATGTACATGTATAAGAATTTAAAATTTCACAATGGAACTAAACAACACCACTGAAGATGTAAGGAAGAATGTTGACATACAATTACTACTGCCAATAATACAAGAATGTGTATCTACACAAACTGATATAAACTAACGCGTAGTCGAGTAAACAAAACTACCTACATCTACATACATATACGTTACAGAATACGAATTTTTCGATATTTTGGTCAGAAAAGAATATAAAAAATTGATTAGTACATAAGTATTTAACCAAAAAAACTGTTTCCTTCATATTTTCTTTTTATGATTGACATTACCCTGACATAAACCTACATATGTACAACGTGCCACAATAAAATCTTATTAATAAAACACACTACTTTACACCGCATTTGTAATAAAAATGTAGAAAAAACAAATTTTTTTTAATGCTTAGAAACAGCGCCATCTGTAGGCGACAGAAGAAAAATCAAATTTAGGTTGGCATCATTGAGTTAACTCTCAATATACAACGCCACAACAAATTTAACTCTTTTCTCAAATTAAAAAAAAAAAGAACAGTCAGATAGATACGAAAAATAATTTATTGCAAAAGGCTCAATCGTAATTAATTTTCTTTCCATACAACATAATTTTGAAAACTCCATAATCACATTTTTAATAGTTCTTGCCGTTGATGTTCTGAACCGCTGTTCTTATAACCCTTTCTAAATGTTCAATATTATTAAATGGTCTATGCAAATACACTTCCCCATAGAAAATAGCCTAATGGATCTTGCAGGCCAAAAGAATTGTGAATCCCTTTTCCCTTTGTATCACCCTCCCGTCAAAAATATTGTTGAGATATGCTTTCATAACCCTTGTACTGTGATATGCGCCTCCATCATGTTGGGACGACATTTTTTCTCGTACATTCAAAGGGAGATCGTCTAAGTAAAAGATCGGTATACGTAAGAACTGAAGATATAGGTGTTCGAATTAATATTATCATGAAAGAAAAACGGTCCCACAATTCGATCAGCAAGCATTCCGCACCATACGTTGGTTTTAAAGTGATACTGGTTTGAATTGCATGGTGAGGATTTACATCACTCTACCAACGCCGGTTTTGTGAACTAACAACGCCATTTGGTGTAAAGCAACTTTCATCGGAAAACAGAATCTTCGTGGGAAAAGAACGATCGTCTTGAATTTCTGCTTGAACCCAGGCACAGAATTCAAAGCGTTTATCTAAGTCACCACGAAGTATTCTCAATACTCCCAGAATATTTAAATTTGGTTAGTATTTTTCCCACAGTAGAGGCGTGTAGTGCTCTATCTGGGCGTCTTTCATTAAAAAGAGTCGCAGCCTCTCTGTAGGTTTTATAATTATCACCCACTATATATCAAGACAATTTCTATTTTATCTTGCAAACTTAACGTTGCAGGCATTTTTACTAAAATGCACTTGCTTTTCTTTACAATGTTGAAGGTGTAATTACAAAACTGACACACATAGGCATTTGTTTGTTTATTCTTTCACAGACTGCTAATTGTGCAAAAAAACAACTAGTAACATTTTTAAGGGTTCGAATCCCAGTTAAGGCAATTCTTTTTTTTTTTTTTTAAGTGGGAAAAATGTTATAAGCAATTCGGGACTGGCAATCCACATTTGGTAAAAATTTTCAATTTAAAAAAACTTTTCTTAATTAGCTTTTGCATCTTCTCCGTCCAGGAAAACTGCTTTCAATTTGTGAGAGTTAATGAAACCCGAGAACATGCAAAACATATTTATGAAAAACGCATTTGCTAAGTCAACTTTTTGACACGTTGTATATGCAAATTTACAGAAATTGTAGGCAAGTTTATACAAAACTATTTTTATACTACCCATAAATATTGTTTTTAACGTACATTATACTTATTTATTTAATAGAAAATTAACAAACAGGTTGTTGATGATAATATTGAAAATAATATTTAACCAGAATCACCAAAACTTGAATGCAACTTCACCTTTTAGGTATATTTTCATACCTAATAAGTTAAAAATCACATTTCAATTCATTTTGCAAACTTTACTAAGGTAAGGACGGATTTTTAAAAAAATATTAGATAATCCTTGGAGACTATAAAAATCACATAAAATATACCCCAGTCAAAATGTACAAAACAAAATTGTTTGTTATCTACTAAACTTCCACTATAAACATAAATGCAACAAAGCTACTTTTATGGCAAGTGTTTACAAGTTCCATTCACACCTTCATATTACTCTGTGTCGGAACACACATATTGTTTTGTAGACTGCTATATAGATAAAATATTTACACATAGATATAGAAGATACATAATATATAGTACGTAAGTATGAAGTAAGTATGAAGAATGTTGTAACAGAAGACAATCTATTGAAATTGGAAACATAAAAGTTAATCGATTATCTGCGGTGCCAATGTCATCATCGAATGCTACTTGCATATCAAAAACATTATTTAAATATAGGCGTAACAAATATAGATATCCATTATCCAGTTATAATCGGGTATTAATAGTGTTAATAGTCGATTGAACAGCCAATAAGAATATAAAATACATAAATATGTGCTTCTAATAACTTTTTTCCCACACCATATCATGTACTTATACATTATTTATTATCTGAAAGAAACAGGAAGTTATTGGAAGAGATAATTCCGTCAAACAATCAAGAAGTGATAAGAATTTAACAGCTAGATATTGAATAAGCTTCGACATCGTGTAAAACAAAAATACGCTTACATATTTTATATAAAGTCTGTGATGATAATTTTTGTGACTGACTGACTGATGCTTGAAATAATTTATTTTGGGTATTGTTTTCAACATAATTTTATTATCAAAAAGTACCTTATATGAACAGCCAACAAATGGCTTAACTTTAAGCAAATGGTAAACAAAATCAATAGAAAAGTAAACAGATTTTTTGTAAAATTTTCATTAATTGGTGAACAATGGCCCTAAAATTTCCTTGATATTTTATTATAAAGCAGAAAGTTTATTGAACATCTAAACCAATAATTAATTTAGGTTAATTTAAGTAAATGTGAAAATATGAATATAAAATTAATTGAACTGAATACTTATTTAAATAGCATTTAAAGATATATTTAATTTGTGACCGATATTGCACCATATAAAAGGTCTTTGGCAAAGAATTTTTATAATACTCGCATACATAGTTTTATAGAAGTTTTATTGTGTAATATAAGAATATCTCAGCATAATTGTAAATAACTGGATAATTTGCAAAATAGTAATTTGCACATTCATTCGTTAATGCAATGTTGAAACATATTATTTTTCTTAAAACCTGCTAATATATTACTGATTATATTAGTTTTAATTTCAAATACTACACTTTAACGGAAAAAAGGTAAAACTAGGGAAATCATTGGCTATTGATAGATCAGGTGGAGAATAGAACCAATCATATCATCGCATGATATTTTTCTTTGGTTTTGTCGTATTACGATGTTTCATAGAATAAACATTAGACTAAAATTAGGGGATATCGTCATAAACAAGGAATTAAATCTTTACTTATTTGTTTTTACATTTTTTGCTTAATACGAACTACTTTATCTTTAATTATTGATATTCTAATAAAAATAAACTAACTTACATAAACAAACAGCAGCCAATAATCGAACAGCATCTTCAGGGGGTTCGCATTCCGGGAAAAACGGTTTCGCAGCATATTGCGCGAACGTTAGCGCAACAATTGTCTGAGTCGTGGGCCGGATAATCAGCAGGGCCATCCATAATCGCAGAAAACCCGCCAAGGGACCGAAAGCTGCATAGATGTAAGCGTAATCACCACCCGACCGCGTTATAGACGTTCCCAACTCGGCGTAACACAAAGCGCCGAGGGTAGAAAACAAACCGGACAAGCACCAGACGACGATCGAAAATCCCACGGAGCCGGTCTCTAGGTAAACGCCAGTAGGCGCTACGAAGATTCCACTCCCGATGATGGTGCCGATTATGAGACCGACGCCGTTCACTAGAGTGATCTTCCTTTTTATCTTAACGGCATCGCCGTCGCTACTATCCGTATCGGTGAGTGCTGCGGTACCATTCGTTTCCGCTTTCGGAGTCATTTCGGCGTGATGTCTTGCACCTTCTGGACGCGATCCCGCGACTGGCAGGTCGAAATGCGTTGTTTTAACACGAACGTATGTGCTATCGGTGATTTGCTACTACGTAAATGAAATGTTACACTATATTACGGGTGAAACTACAACGCTAATACCCTATCGGCTTACATTACATGTCTGGCGCAACTGGCGGCGAAGTGCGCACGTGGATAATTGAGAAGCGTGCATTTTAGCGTGGAAAGTATATACTTGGCGCGTTCGCTTCTGCGCGTGCGCAAGCTATAGAAACTGTCAGCGTCCATAGAATTAAAATATGTTTAAGATGGTACATATATAATATATGAAAAGAAAAATCATTTAAAATAATGAATGAAAATGTAATCACATTAACATCATACTTTTTTTTGATTATTACTATTTACAGACAATAATATTTATTATGCATTTCATTATTATGTATTGACATTTTGTTTATGGGTACCTACCAAATAAATACATTATAATATAGATGTGCCTACGTGTGATACTTTTAAAGATGAAAATTTATTTATTTTTGTTTCTATTGCATCTATGTTTAACAAAATTTAACTTGCATTCTAATATTGTACCTGCAGTGTAACATTCGTTGAAATATTTTCATACCAGTCTAACATAAAAAATAATCTTTATCGAGAGAAAAATTATGTGTTGTAAAATCATTTAAATTTAGGAATAGTTATTTTGAACTTTAACGTTTACTATTCAGGTTTTATATTTCATTATATGACCTATACTTATATATTGTTTATAACCTTCCATTTAAAATTTAACGCCCGCGCGATGTGGCTGTGTAATAGGGACGTTAAAATTCCATAATAAAATCATGCATTTTACCACTTATTCTGACTAAAAATTGCGTCATTTACGATACATATTTTGTTTGGTGGTTTCCGAAAGGTACACAGTACACAGAAGCAATAGTAGGGAATGATTATCGATTATTTTCTACCTACTTGTTGTTATGAGCTGACAAGTTTACTAGAGACAAAATACACGTGTTTGAATAGTAAATTAGGTACCTACTTTTTTAAATTTTAAATCTGTTATTGAAAATTATACTTATTCATTACTAATATAGATTGTATTAAAACAATAAGAGTGTTTACTATTTAAATATATGTAACGTAATTAAAGTGAATAAAGCTAATATGCATAAGATCACAGAATATATATTCCACATAGGTACCTCTAATTATGATTATTGACGTTATTTACACATAATTAAGTTGTTTGTGGAGACTTCAGAAGCAAATTTTAAACAAGACACTATAAATATTTACTGATACATACTAACATCTCCTTCATTAATAAGGAATTTGCTAGCTACATATTTAGTATTGTAAATAAGCTAAGTTTTTGTATGACAATAACAGAAAATCTTTATTAATTGATGTTCGCTCAACTTAGACGGTTGGCAGAACCCTTTTTTGATTATGATTTATCTCTACATATAATTATCTATTTCGTATACCGCTTTTTGAAAAGTGTTTGTTTACTCCATTTCCACCATTCAGTACCTACAAAGTATCGGCTAAAACTTCATGTTTTTTAACATGGCGAAAATTTCAATTTTTAGTGAACGACCTCCTTTCTCATGTATATTATACCAAATTGTGCACTTTGAAAAAAAAAATCAGACCATTACCATATTGTTACAACCTATTGTCAAACAGTGACTATAAAATTAACACAATAGTGTTATTGCCATTTTTATCATACAATATTAATTGTAGCAACCACTTCAGTTAGTATAAATTAATGAATTTGGTCTTTATTCAGTAGTAGCAATACCCAGCACATAAATAATGAATAAAATAATTTTCAAAATTTGTCATTGTACCAACAACATTAGTACACCTGCCGACAAAAATCTCTGTATTGAAATAGCTATTTACAATAGAGCGCGGTAGGTGCCATTTATAGCGTGACAACTCAATTTCAGAAAGAATTAGAGCGCTGTAAATTACCTAACGCGTGACATTTGTAATAATTTTTTTAGCTGAGAAAATTTTATTTAAAAAAATATGTCGGTGTCTGTAGATGTGGATTGGTACCACTGCATTTTGACAACTCTACTAGGTAAAAGTGAATGTTGGTTATGATGATTTTTCGATAATAACAATTAAAACAGCAATAAAAATATGAGTCAATGTGTTTTTAAACTAAATTAAAGGAAATTATGCATATCTTACATTGGAAGTAACCGTGAAATGAGAAAAAATGTAGTGCCCGTCTTCACAAGGTGGTAAAATTAACCTACCGTCACAAACATAGTCACAAATAATAACGGCACGTATGACACAAATGGCGCGACGATAGATGACGTAACAGGTGAGCCAATCCACAAAAGTAAATATGAACTAGTTGATGTCAAATCTAGGGATTTTTTTACTACCACCTTCAGACACTTCAGATTGATCACGTATATGATCTAAGTTCCAGGCGATTTAAAATAATGCAAAATCAGTGTTTCTGGGGCGCAAGAACGACCCTTGAAATCAAGGGGCAAATAAAATGTTATTTGAATTTGTTTTAGGTTCATTAGAATAGAAAATAGTAAGTTAAATAATTTTATTGTGACAGTTGACAGTTATAATAATATAAAAAATACACTAACCTTAATGTTGAAGCATGGAATTGCCGACGCTTTTTTTACGTTACCAAAAATAATTTAAATAAATTTAAATGTGGTTATTTAAGGTCAATTTATCCAGTAATTGGGTTTTGGAACCTTTGATGTAACAATAACTATCACACTGACAAAGTCAATGCACTATTAATCATCTCCTGATGATGCTAACTTGGTTAGCGAAACGCGCGTCGAGAGATTGTGCATTGTTGTTTGGTGATAGTGGAAAAACCTAGCATTGACTTTGTCAGTGTGATAGTTAAGGTCAATTTATTCAAAGGCTATATAACGTGCAGGCAAGTTAGTACTTGGGTTATAAGTTGTACGTAACGCTTCATAAAATGATTTGCGTTTTCTCGGAACCTAAATAAAATCTTACCGAAACGCCGTATTTTGATACGCGAATGCATGTAGCTCAGGATACAAAATAAATGCACAGATAATGTATTTATTTCCTTTTCTGTCTCCATACTAATGCTTTTTACTGTTAAAGGCTTCTACATATTGGGTTATTGCACTTAAACCAAACGTATTATATTACAGTTAAATAAAAATCAATAATTGCCCTAACAGATGCACTTAATGCAAAATAATTTGTAATACGTACATTAAAAATTTTAATTTGATCAGTTATAGGTTACATAAGGTTTCGATTTTTTAATCACATTTCAGATGTAATAAAAAGCAGGAGCAACACTGTTTCTATATGAATACCAGATATTACATATGTATCTTCTATGATACACGAAACACATGTAATATATTGAATATAGGTACTACATAATAAATAAAAAGATATTTTTAAATGTCTATTTATTACATCTGCACGTTAGAAAAAAGCAAAAATCCAATGTCCTCAATCCATCCGCCCACAGAACACGTTCCCTATATACTATATAGCGCATAGGAGATGGCTATTTGTACGTAATTTCTTCGTTCGGTAGGAAATTAAAATGTGACACTTCGCTATCGAATGCTATCGAAAAACATGATTGTAATTTGTGACGGACACATGGCCGGCTTGTCACACCGACCGTGTGTCCTACGGTGTGAAATAGAACAATTATAAAAAATGCTACGCGGGAGACGCGACGACTCTGAAAATAAAACGCCTGCAGTGTAGAGAGATGTCCCCAGATTCAGTAGTTGTTATTTTGTTTCAGTTGCAAACTATCTATGTCGTGATAGTGTTTGTTCCTAAGTGCATGGTGTTTTCTCGTACAGTACCTTCAAAAAGACAGGTAATAATCTATTGCATATCCTACGCTAGAAATTTTCATTTTTTAAACGCGAAACGTTTAAAATATCGCCCGTGTCCCTCGCTCTCTATATACTCATGTTTTCGTGATTCACCGTCAGGTTTTCGTGTTACGCGCATCTTGTTTTCTGACATACCGCTGCTTAGCAACATTTTTCTTCCGATTTTTCGAAGCAAAATGCCTCCACCCGTCCGCATTATCAGATTCGTAGACATTAAATGCTGTTTTGATAAAGGGAATCGCGCACAACCTCACTTACAAGAAATGTTTGGCATCACCCATCTTGTTTTTTTGCTCTTACCCAACGAGATCATGTTAAATCTATTTTTACGCGGCATCTCTTATACCATGCGCTATTACTTTATTGTATTTTATATGTTATGTTATGTTGGATCAGAGAGAGCGAGAAAGATATGGACCAAAGGGTTTACGAAAGAGATCGAACGAGAAGGCCAGTTAGAAATAAAAAATACAACAGGTCAGATGAAGTCCAAATACCTAATTATTATATACCTACACGTTTTACATAAATACATTACATGAGCTTTAGATTTTATGACTTGTACGACGACTTGTCGACTATCTAAAAATCCAACAATAAATTGCACAAACCAAAATAACATACATAAACGCCTAAGTGAAGTGACAGTATTTGGAATCAAGCTGAACACCTTGTTTTCATTAATTTTTTATTCCTCAATTACTAACACAGAAGTCGTAGATTACAATTTTTATTAAGGAATGACATTTTTTATATACCTGCTCTGCTTGGACCAACTGTTTTTTCGAGTTTGGTTTGGATTTTTTTTGTGTGTGTGTCTCGACCCAAAGTAACTCCGAGCAACATTCTCCATTGGTGGTGTTTCAGGAGAACTTTTGGCGAAGAGAGGCGACCGCCAAAAAGGCTGTTCACTCCTGAGATCAAGAGATATCTGAAGAGCTGGTTGATACGAAGAAGAGATAATCCATATCCTAACAGAGACGAGAAAAAATCATTAGCCTTACAAACTGGGTTAACTTACATCCAAGTAAGTCCCGATGATAGATCAATTTAGTTATAATTAATTACTTTTAACGCTTCTCAAAACATGTTTTGACAAACACAGCATTTTTTAGGTGGTTTATAAGTCGATTCTGGACTATAAAATTCATTTTAAAATCCCTTATAATCATGATTTTTGATTTTGTATAACAAACTTAAGAATTACTGTTTGTTACGTCAACATTTAACCGTTGAGTGAAGGAATTCACTTCATCCAAAACGTTTCTGAACACCGGATGGGATAAAACTACATTTGTTCTGATAGATTTAAATTTTATTTACAGTTCTTTACGTCGGAAGCTTTGAATAAAAAAAAAATGTCCTACAAATAGGTTACCTAACTTGTTTGTTCTTATTTAAATAATTGGCGGAAAGGAGTTTAATAATTTACGTTTTTCTATTTCGGTGATACAATTTCGTTTATAGCACTCTGTTTTTTAGCATGTTTTTAATTTTGTGGTTGGTAGCACATTGCAGCTGTCATCTGTCATAAGTTATTTCATAGTTGTTTATCTTTGTTTAATGTTTAAATATTTTAACCTCTTACCGTTTTCGCAACTGGTATACGTCAAAAACTTATGTTAATTTGGTTTTTAGGTTATCAAATCCGATTTTCCGCTATCTTCTATCTTATTTTAGAATTATTTCGTGTTATTAAAATTTCGCTGTGGAAAACCTGTCTACTTCCGCTATTTCTCCTAATTTTGCGACGTGATAAAGATACAAAAGAAAGGTAACGGCAAATGTACATTTATTCTTGTAAGATTTGAAATTTTTCTCAGCGACGTTTCGACTCTGTCAACAGGCTTTATCAAAAATTTACAATAAAATATTTTAAACATATAAACAACAATAAAATTACAATTACCTGTCAAAATTTTAATTAATAAATGACAACACCGATCCTAACCAACCAAATTTAAATTTCCCGCCATAATTTTAGTTATGCGATACATCGTAAAACTCCATGATGAACTTGACTCAACGGTTTTAAGTTGTTACAAATAATTGCGGAGAAATTTAAATTTGAGAGATTGTGATATCATATTGAATTAAAAAAGCTAATATTATTGAATATTGATTAAATTTAGTTTTAGGCTTGGAGGACAATATAGCAAATAGTTTTAAAATTTAAAACATAAAAGCGAAAGAATGCGTAAAATGTAAATGCATTTCTAAATCTGTAGTTTTTTTTTTTTTCGTTTTTCGTCTGGATATCTAAAATAATCAATAACAGATTATAGTTGTGTTCCTAATAAAAGGGCTAAAAACAATTAATGTGAAAATTTATATAATTTGGCGGGGAAGAAAAAGTAAAAATACAAAGGTAATGGAAACAGGAAAGTAAGAAGGACGATTTAAAACAATGGATAAAGTAACGAGCAAGCAAACATCAACAAACAACTACATACTGTTGAAATTATTATAGTTATTTTGCTGGTACTATTTTCATCATATTTTTTTTAATTCTTTTTATTGGTACCAATAAAATGTTTAATTTCATGTAGTGCATACTGCAACATTTACTGTTATGTCTTTAGATTTGAAAATATAACTTTAACTTCCTCATACCACAAACATTTTTCAAAACAGCCACCAATTATTTTTATTTTTTCTTTAGGTTTGCAATTGGTTTGCCAATTGGAGACGAAAATTGAAAAATGCCGGTAAAGAACCGCAAAGAAAGACGTGGGGACACTTAATCAAAACTTACAACAGCCAAGTGCAAGGGAACGTGGAGCATTTCAGCATCTGCTCAGATGATAGCATCTGGAGAGACGACGGTAACGCGCGAACTTACGATTCTGAATCTGAAAAACAATACGAGATCGAACACTTCGACCAGCAGAAGCCGAATTTAGAGTCCATCCATCGAAAGCATCCTCAAGACCATTGTTACACGGTAGAAACAAACGAAAAAGCCACACCGTTCATCAACAATAACAACAACATACATCAGAATCACACCGCGCAAGCTCAGTGCTATTTCATCAGCTCCACGACGGAAAACGAGTTCGAGGGCAATCCATTCTCGCAATCCGCCAATAAATATAAGAGTCACATCATGGAGAAGTACCTCAGGGACTGCCAGAAGCCGGAAAATCACCTCGCCACCAATTCAGACGAGTGCGGAAATTACGAAGAGGAATTGTCGAAGCCGTCAATAATTTCGAAATGGCGGGAAAGCGCGGCGAAATTCAGACCGAGCGAAAATAATTATCTCCATTGGACGTTGACGAAAACGCAGAAGAAGAAAAATAAAAAGCTGAGTTGTAATAACAACGATGCAAGTTTGGGAAATTATCAGCAACGTGGAAGAGAAGAATTAGACGCTGCTGAAACTTTAACGAGACTGGCAAACGCTCACGCTGACTTTAGTTTAAAGATGCAGTAGTGATTAGACGTGATTTTCTTTTTAATTCCTTTTTATTTAATAATCATTAATAATCATTGTACAAAATGTAATTTCATTATCCTAAAATGAATTTGTATGAGTGGTCTCTAATTTAAGGTTTTTATTATAAAACTGCGTATCATTTAATTAATTAATAACGATGCATTGAAGCTCAGTTATTTTTAATTATTTAAAACTGTGATTGTGTTGTTTTTACAAGATACTAAGTTCAAAACTTGCCTTGTTAGTGATAATCAATAATCTACCAAACATTCATTGTTAAATATTGTTTGACAATAAAATATTGTTGAATTTAAAAGTTGTTTATTTTTAAAAATAATAAAAACATTTTCATTATCTTCAACTATCATCTTCATATTCAACAGTAGTCTGCATAGGAATATCTTCGGGTTTCCCCCAAATTTTAATAGTATTTACAGAAGCTGTAAGTAAAATATCTTTTTTTGGATGGACGCTGATCGAATGCAGAACTTTATGTAAAGTGTGGTCGTATCTTTTCACAGCTTCTGTTGATATTAAATCCCAACACCAAAGCTCTCCTGTAACAGATCCTGAAAACACGTAGTTGTCATTCGTTATAACCGCACTTTCAATATTCATGTCGTCTGTACGATGACCAACGTATCTAAAAAAAATAACTATGTACATACACCAATGAAACTTCTCGTATATGCCAACATACTCAGATAATAATTCCCCGGTATTTTTATCGAATAATTTCACAGAATTATCTGCAGAACTAACCAATATACATTGCCCGTCATGTGTTAGATTAACAGAAGTAATAGCAGCTAAAACATTATCATTACATACAATAAGAAATTCATACGAATTTTGTATTAATACGTTAAAAAACTAGTTTCTTAAGACACATTCCAAAGCACAAATTAAAGTTTAGAAAACCAATAACGAAGCAAAGAATTATTTTAATTAACGCCTTTAATTATTTTTTGTAATCAACGTTTTTAACGTCTGTTTCTTTTTTTATAAAACAGGAAAACTAATATTGTATATAGGGAATTATGTAACGGTTGGTACGTTACTAAATTGTTAATTGACAGTTCATTTCAAAATTAAGAATTGTTTTGACAGTTAATTTAAATATAACCTAAAATTGTGACATTTACTATTAAGCTTTTAAGTGCAATATTAAGTGTTTTTATATATGTATTAAAATTAACAAAATACTTTCGCTTTATAAATTATTTAACTAACCTCCAACAAAATCAGCGAACATTTGTCCGACTCTAATATCATAACGTCTAACGGAACAATCAACCGATCCGGTTATTATTTCATGATCCGTTACTTGAATGGAATTCACGCAATCTTTAGCATCATTCAAAGTTTGCACCGGCTCGTTCCGCCTAGATTTTAAATCCCACATCATTACTGTGTTGTCGTGACTTCCAGATACCGCAAGCGTCGATTCCTCATTGAATTTCACACAAGAAACTGTACTCGCGTGACCCCTTAGCCTCCGTATTGGTTGCCCTGTCGATACGTCCCACAGAATTGTTGATTTGTCAGAGGAACAAGACAGAATTTGACCGCTATCGCATGATCCCGCTGCGTCCAGTACTTCGTTTCCGTGTCCACCATATGTTTTTAGTAATAGGCTTCGATATGGGTTCCATAATTTTAGTTTTTTGTCTGATCCACAAGTTAAGCAGTATGCACCATCAACTAAAATACTCTAAATGCTGTAAATAAGTATGTAAATTGGCAAATTTATTTATGCTTACCGTTAAATCGCACAGCTCGAACAGCACCTTGTTTACAGTCGATTGTGTTAATGCAATTTAAATCCATTTTTAAATTGGGCTTGTTTGCGACATATATTCTAAAGCTGTACGAATTTTGGGGTTATGTTTATGATGACAAATTGGAACATTAAAACATTTAACAATATTTATTTGAATAAACGTGAATAAAAAATCATGAAAATTTGATTCGTTATGAATTAATCTAAAATAAATTTAAATATAAATTTTTATTGTAAAATAGAAAATATATTTTTGAAACAACCAATAGAATCGTTTATTTTTAGCGGCAGTTTTAAGTTTTACTCCCATTTTCAATTCTTTTATGCTTACTTTCCCAGAAAAAATACGTTTATACAAAATCGAAGAAACATTTATTAAAATATTTACAATCATTACATTTACATTAATTATTATTTCTTTTCCTCTTCTAACTGCTTAATTCGTTCTTGAAGTTGTGATACCAATGTATGTTGATGAGTGTTCAACTGAGAAACAATCGTTCCCCCTATTGAGTCTAAAGTTTGGACAAATTGCACTTGTGCGGCTTCCAAATTAGGTATGAAACTCAATTTTTGTAGATCATCTACATTGAGCAACTTACCATCAACAATCGCAGCTAATAAAACTAATGATGGAAACCTTTTTGTCACTTTTAGCAACTCTTTTATTTTTATTTCTGGAGAAAATACTATCATATTATGCGACGAATACCATTTACCAAGGACTTCATAAGGTGTATCCTTTACGGCCAGTGCTAAAGTGGCCTTACCATAGTTTTTATAGGACATATTTTGCCTATGAAAATGTACTTCAGCCTTGTAATGTTCCTCACCAGTCATAGAGTTCATATGAAGAAATGCGATGAGCCGTGAGGATTTTAAAGTCTCCAGTAGTTCATTTGCCAAAAATGTTTGATACGGGTTTTCTACCTTAAATCGCTCAAAATAATCTACATTTTTGTCACAAACTTGTTCCCTTTTCTTTTGGTAAAAGGGTTTTGCTAGTGCTAAATATTTAGCTCGCTCAAAGTGTGGTGGTTTTGGCTTCTGAATATTTATTTTACCTCTGCATCGTTTTGATTGTATCAGAGGATTAAACGCATTTAAAATACCTGAAATTATATATTAGAGAGTGGACAGTAATAAGTATGGCTAAAAATACTTCTTCTGGTGAAAAAAGACATTTTTATTGTGTTTTTATTTCAAGTATTAAAACATATTTTCAATATTTTGAAGGTTATGTCATATCAGGTTATGTATGGGTTATGTCAATAATGAGACCATTCATAAATTATGCTTAATGACTTGTACACCTACCAACTGCTTGATAAAATCACTATTTTTATCTCTGTTTGACTTATTACTCTTATAGTTTTATTCTTTTTTAATAGAGCGACTTTCACATGTGATCCTTCTGCATTGCATTTGTGGTAGATACAGTTTTCGTCAAAAGAAACATTACTTCAAGAGAAAATTTAAATTTTTTGGAATAGTTTCCTTCAAATGCATATTTGCAAATTAGGAATGATTCAGAGTTGAAAACCTTACCATTATTTTATATGTTGGTATCCCATGGCGGCGTTTTAGAAGGCGGACAAAAAATCAATATTACCGAAAGCACAAGAAAGTGGCCTGTTGTGTAATTAATATGTAATATACAATAAGAAACCGATAGATAAAAATAGAATCGTCCGTTATGTAGTTAGAATTAAAACTGCCTTAACGTTTTTACGCACCAAAATATATTTCAAAATTTAGAATATACCTACATTTCTGGGTAGTAGTAATTTTCGTATAATGCTAAGAACATTAAAGTTATTGCCAAGTGTCAACAAATGGAATATGAATGAAGGCCAACTACCTTAATTTTCAGGTAAGTACGTGAATGTTTTCTTAATAAATTTTACGTAGATATTGATGTCAAGAAGAAATCAATATATCCTACGTGGAAGCAAAAATCTTACGTGTATTTAGCTAATATAACTTATAGATTATAGGGCTTTTCATGTTATCACTGATACCATGGCCTGGCCCGACAATTTTCAAAATATCTTGCCCGAAAGACAACGCACGCTTAGTACGGAAAATTATCCAGAACAAATGGGTGCCCATTTTGGAGAAGTTCAAAGTGAGTATTCCTCTGGAATGCCCATTCCATCCCTTGCGCGACATTTTCGGTCCACAACAAGCTGCCAAATACCAACACAGGCCGTCGCAATGGACCTGCGGGTTATGCGGCAAATCGTTCTTTGAAGAGAAATTTTTAGACATGCATTTCGACAATCGACACAAAAATCACGTGAACATGGTATAGCACGCCAAAAGCATTTGGTAATTCATATGTGCATCGTTTCTTCGATTGTTTAAGGCAGAAGATGCAGTGTGCCTTGCTGATTACTGCGATATTATGAGATGTGATGTCCTGATAAATCAAGATAAAAAAGTGTATTCAGAATCCGGTAACACGGACATTGAATTGTGGAGGGAAGCTTCGACGACATACTCGAAAGCATTGGCACCTACTGGTCCTAGAGACGTAGCTAAATATTCAGTTAGAAAAATCGCCTACCAAAAAAATTCTTCACCGTCGAAAGAAACTGCACACTGTCAAAAATCAGAAGCGCCCTCTGACAATAATGGTAATGTACCTAATTTAACAGATGTCATTTTGATTAAAACGTCAAACTTTTGAGAAATGTCAAACTGTTTGGCATGTATATTTGCTTTGCTATTTCATTGTTTTATAGATGATTCTTCAGATGAGAAATCTCAAAATAACAGCTACAATAATTTATGTATGAACGATTTAGTTGATTCTGCATTACCGGCAGCGGATAACAAGCAACAACGAATATTAGAATTACAAAAATTAAAAGCCAACTGTAAACCGGAAGAACTGCAAAAATTAAAAACGAAATGCGAAATTTTAGTTCGAGATTGTATAGCGAGTCTTTTAATACAACTATCTCTAAAGGATTTCAAAGAAGTTGAAGGTAAGCTGTTATAATTTATTCATTTCGACTATTTTGTGGGTAAAACAAAACGCTTCTATTGACCAGTTTGAATCGATTCCATTAACTTATTCATAAACTATCTTCGCTTATAACTATAATTTATTTATAAAGAGAAAATCTTGTTAATTTCTGACAAATATCTATCTAATTTACTTTTAAGAGGAGTTAAACAGGGCAATTTGCTGGTATTTGACTTGCGATCGTTACTGGGAGGATACTCAGTCAGATATACGACAATTTCCATGGGGACTTTTGTGTATGATCATCATGGTACTGTCTTTAGGCATTTGCTTCTGTTACTACATTATTTGGGTTTTATTTGAGTAAGTACACATAATCAAATACAATTACTTATTTTGTTAAAAAAAAAAAACTCCAATTGATACAGCACTGATGACGTCAGTGTAACAAGCGCGAGTTTGACAGATAGATCAACGCCCTCTCCTGCGCATTTATTGAAACACGAACCGTCAACTTCTTCTGACGGTCATCAAATGTACACGGAGGATTATTACACCACAGACAAGGATAACGAATATATTTACGTCACTTATCCTCCAGATTTGAAGCGTAGGTTGCTGGAGAGGTATGAATGTGTTTTTACTGTATTTGTACTTTAATTATTTTAGTTACATTTCTTTATTTCTCTTGCCAGCTAGTATACAGTTATTTGTGTCACTAGGCCAGAAACTATAGTTTTGTCAGTGTTGGTACAGTTTGTGTGCGAATACTCGTAAAAGAATTTCTGGCCGTGTCCTACACAGTATTTTTTGAGCCGACAAATCTTAATTTTTTTTAAAATAATAAAATGGATTGCCGCTGGGGAGTTGACAGTACAGGTTGGCAGTACATATTATGTATGAATTTTGAATTTAAAATCATGGTTAAATTTAGTAAAAGATTGTGTAACGAGAATTCTGTCATCTGTCATTGAATCTACAATTTGTCAGTAATTCCAGTAATTCGAATTATGTTGCCAACCTTTAGTGGTCTTTTTGCCGGCGGCAAATGTTTCCAGTCGATATAAAGTAATACAAAATCAGTGTTTCTGGACGAAGGCGCAAAAAAATTAATAGTGTTTCTATAGATATAAGATGTAGTGTTACCTCCTCATTAAAAAGTTAATTGTAGAAAGCTCTTTTGGGTTCTGGATTTAATTAAATGTGTGCCTCTGGCAGAACCACGGCAGTTATGTGGGTTAAATGTCGCGTTCAAGCTTTTAAGTGTAGAAAATTTAGATGCGCCGTGTTGAACGCCTTAATTTTTAAACAATTTTTTTTTAAAGCATCGCTATTTAGACCTAGACATAACCTTGAAGACAATGTAAAGTTACGCTGTACGAATGACAGCGTAACAAAACCATAGTTATGTTACCAAAATAAATTATTTGTAAAGGTAAAAGAGGATGCATTCATACAAGGTTGATAGTATAAAGAAAGATACATATTACTCATAGAAACCGATACTGCCAAATGCATAATGAAAAGCCTATAATAGTATTATATTCGTTGCAATGGAACCCAAAAGATTATGTAGTAATCTGTATTTGCTAAATTTTTCTCTTGCATTTTATGTTTCTAGTTGCTACAATAGAACAACGCGCTTATGAAGTTTACTGTTCGAGTGATAAAACTAGAATATAAAAATAGATGAATCTCCATACAGAACATTCCAGAATTATAGTTTTAGTAGAAAAAAAAATGTAGTTATAAATATTAGCACACTTAAGCATAGCATTTTTTCTAATTTATGTATTTTCTTTTTTAATTTAGTTTGGAAAAATTATATACCAAGCAGTTTTTTCCTAGTAGCTGTAGCTTTAGATAAATTTGTTTAAATACTCAGAAATGTTTTATATGCTAAAGTTTCTTTGTTAATCAATATGATTTTTTGAGTTTTATATTGCTTTCGTTTTATAAAATGCATGCAACTACTTATACACTACAGGTACATACAAATAATATCTTATTAATCATTCACACTTTAGTGTTGACACAAATATTTTTACATTTGAGGGTGGACAATTTTTAAATATTGTTAAGGTATAAATTTTATAATTTATGCTTCTAGAAGAATGTAACACTTACGAATTTTAATTAGAACTTTGGGTTTGTTCGTTTGCTACACTACTGAACACCTTTCGTGTTTTTTTATATTATATGAAAAGAATTCCTTAAAGGAGACCAGTGAACAATTTAAGCCTTTTATCAAATATAACTATATATGTAGAGCTGCAACTTTCCGTTGGAAAAACAGTGTCGTCGAGGTTAGAGAACAAATGGGTATCGCAAATTAGTATGGCATTGTGTATTTTGATACCACTGTTTTTGCCTAGCAATAAGAAGCTAATTAATTATGTTGGACGTGTGTAAAAAAAAATCCACTTGCTGATGACCAAATAGGTAAAGTATAACGTAAATGGAAGCACAGAGCCAGACCAAGAAAACTTATTTTCTATCAATAATATATTTACTTCACTGGTTGTATATGTCATAAGAGTTTGATGTTCTCTTTGTAAATTGATCAAATGCAAGTTTGTTAAAAGCTTTTTATTGTATTTATTTATAGATTTATTATTAGATTGCATGGTTCTAGCTTTCAAGTAAATAAGCTGGATAAGAAGAAGTATCTAAATTAAATTAATTTCGTAAAGTTGTATTAGAAAAATCAAACTAAATTTATATTGGTTTTTTTTTTAAGTTTCGTAAACGTTTATTTAAATTTGTATAACTGAGTGGAGGATGTGTCTTTACAATAACAATTTTTGCATTTGTACTCGTTATAGTTTTTTTAATTAGTATCATTTCGTTTTCTTTCAATTATTACTTACCCGCGAACGTTACGCCTCTGATACGCCA
The DNA here is from genome assembly GCA_949128085.1 of Cetonia aurata. Lineage (NCBI taxonomy): Eukaryota > Metazoa > Arthropoda > Insecta > Coleoptera > Scarabaeidae > Cetonia > Cetonia aurata. Next base: position 61,517,695 of record OX421884.1, on the reverse strand, counting down.
ACAAAAGTCGCAGCTCCAATAAATATAATTAAAAAAAAAGTTTTTTCACTGTAAGTAATTACACATATGCACTGCGTCGTCGTATGGACTTGCCTATACTTATAAACTTTTTAGTTTTTATTCTTACCGAAAAATAAAGTTTTTCGGTAATCTGGGTTGTCTATCTTAAGGCGTTCAATAATGCAAAACATCTGGTGATGTTCCAAGCTTTAGTTATACTAGTTTTTAATTTTTTCCAATACCCATCGCACTGCGTTTATTGAGAGATCCTTTTCTTATGAGGTAACGAAACTATGCAATCATTTATTGTAAACTTGAAATCGTTGTTTACCAACTTTTAAGTGGAAATTCAGACGGCATTTTTTAAGCTTAACATTATGAAATCTTTATTGTTAGTTAGTGCATCTAAAGATTAAATTATGATTTTAAGCTATTACAGTATGTTTATTGCGCTTTGTTTTAAGATCAATGTGTTCAAGCATAGTTGATTCAAGTTACTGCCACCACAGATTATTAGTTGAAGTTATTTATAGGCTTGTATTTTGCTTTGATAAAAGTGAACGTTAACTTCTGTTTATTTGAGGCGCACTGCTAGTTTATTAGAATTTAAATAAAGTTGAAAGTGAAATAGGGGTTTCCTTTAGATTTTTTCATTGCTTTGTATTATTATGGAAGTATTAATGAGTATCTATATAGTAAACCTGTACTAGAAATATCGAAAATAAAATTATTATTATTACTAGATACAATTTCAATTTTTCTGTTAATTTTTAGTTGAATTAACATTTTGATTATAATAAGTTTTTTTTAAAGTAACTAAAACCTTATATAAACGACTTTCTAAGTAAAAATGAAAACTAAAGCGGTTGTATGTATAGTCCATCTTGGGCCGCATTGCATTTGTGCCAAATCACAAAAGTTATTATTATGACAGAATGATATTGACAGTAAATCTGTCAAATTTTAATTATTTAATTCTTTTAATTATGCAATTAAATATGCACCAGTTCATTATTCAATTTTTTTTTTTTTTTTTTGGAAAACGTTGCAATACGTAATTTATATGATGAACGCTGGTTAACCTAAAAATATTTTTTATTTTCATTTATGACGTGTCTTACATACATAGCTTTCTATTCTTTTGCCACGACATTTAATAAGGGTGGCCTAGAATGCAACATTCAACATGCACTTGGGAGGAAAGTTATTAAGAAATGTTTATTTTGCAATTTTAAAGCTGTTGTCAGTTTTTCTAACACAAAATATGTAAGAAATTTGGTGGCTTAACACTATTTTAGTTTTATTCAACACCATTGTCTATTTATTTTATTGCACTCACTATAAATTAATTAGAAAGTGTTGAATCTTTGTTCGGACTTTCAGTTCTGAACTGTTTTCGGATTATTGATATGCTTTAGGACTGAGGGTTCGAATAAAGTTATAGTTAGATTTATAATACTGTTAATCGATAGTAAATACATATTTCTACAAGTATAATCTCCTTAAATACGATTTATACTATGCATACTCTATATTATTACTATAATAGATATTCTAACTCTAACTTGTAACAGATCATTGTACAAGTGGATGTATATTGTTCGGATTCACACTATTTTCCTATTTCACTTTATAATCCTCAAAAAAAAAAAGAATGTGAGCAATATCCATTCCACTTCGTAATATTATATTTGTTCTATTTTGTGTTATTGAAGTTGTTAATGACCATTACGAGGAGTGCGAATGAATGATGAATGGCATTGAAATTATTAATCTAAGAAACGCTTCAGATAGGGAGACTTTTTAGGCAGTGGTTCAAAAAAAATGTAAAATTTGTAAGAAAGAAAAACAAGGAGTGGTGATATAAATAAAATTTATTAAATCATATAACTTTATTTTTCCATCCATCTTCTATTATACATAATATGAATAAACTGCCGGTTATACAAACTCAAAGTTATATCGTCAAAACATTATAATAGTGAAATGTTCGATCGTTAAAACATTGTTTTTGAGCAATGGTATATTGCGCTGGCGAATTGCTTTAATACTTGCTTTATTTATACATTTTATGTAAACATACTTTTGTTTATTTATCTCCCACTCTACGACTTTTTTTTTTTGAAAACTTTTCACTCCCGCGCAAGCTGAAGTATATCGGCGTGTGTTTCCGGTGAATTCTTTCGAAAATCTTGACCTTATCCATCGACGTATTTGGGGACTATTTTAGGTTTTTTTTATTTGAATTTCTTTAAGCTGAAAATCCCTATAAGAAAACTTGTTAACGGAAAAGGAACAGACATTCATCAGCACAATCACACGTGTGAACACACTAAAAAAAAAATCGAAAGAATACCTAATATAAATCTATATGTACAGAAAAGAATAAGATTTTTTTTTTGATTACTTAAAGCGGAAAGAAATTAAGATTATTTTCAGGTCGCGGATGACTTGAAAAATTCTTTGATGATTACTAGTAAAAAAATATTAACGACTTCCAAAATGAAAAAAAAAATAATAATAAAATAAACGTTTCAACGGGGAAATAACAATTAAAAACTACCCTAATTTCGAAATTTGGAAAATTGTTAAAAATCTTTTTGCTTCTATATAAAATATCGAACCCGGACTCTCTCATTTATACTGCCTACTAAAACCAATCGCAATTATTTAGACTTTTAGGATACCAACGGCGTATCAATCGTATCTTCGCCTATACGGTCCCCCCCTCCCGAATTCCGCCCTACCGCGCGACGATTCTTCCATTCTCCTCTTGTGTTCGGCCATCCTTTCGAGTCGTTGCTGTTGTTTTGTTGCTATCTGCAAAAGTGAATTGACTTGCTTTTAAGTCATTTTATAATTTTATTAAACACAATTACGTCATTGTCGAGGCAAATTTTAAGCGCAAATGGATTCGAATATTACCGCCACCTTTCGGTAATATTTGAAACAATTTTTGACATAAAGAATAGTAAATACAGAAGCAACTTACTTCTTCGGGAGAAAGTGGTTGCCAATATATGCTGGGCGTGGTTTTAGTTTTCTGGAACAGGTCGTCCATTAATTTTTGCGGCACCTGATCCTCGGCTTTCTTTTGTTTTCGCGTCAAATAATCTGAAACGAGATACATTTATAATATAATTTAACGTCCTTCAACGGTTAATTCTATACATGTTTCAAGATTTTTAATGCGTCATATCATACACATAATATACAGGGTTTCACCGAAGACTGGGCCTTTGATTACAGCTCTATTTTTCACTTTAAACCTGACTATTTTTATATAGAACATATTTTCAGACATGCATAATATTTTGCATTGCATGCATTAAACCTCTTGAATCTCTTGTATATGTAATAAACCTTTGCCTATCGCAAGGAATTTTTCCGAGCGATTTGAAACATACCAAAACAATATTTATTACACAAGAGAAATGATCCTACCGATATTAATCATTATCGTCCGATAGGTTTACCATCTGTTTTCGCTAAAATATACGAGAAAGTTATTAATAACAGACTAGTAAAGTACCTCAACCACTTTAACTTGATATCACCAACCCAGTTTGGTTTTACCGCGGGGAGATCCACTACCGACGCGATATATGCAGCTTTGGATCAAGTATATTACGAGTTGGATACCAGACAGAACGTTAGTTGCTTGTTTTTCGATACGTCTAAAGCATTCGATGTAATTTCTCACTCGGTTCTTCTTGATAAATTATCGTGCGTCGGTATTCGAGGTGTCGCGCACGATCTCTTTAAACAATATCTATCGGGGCGCAAAACAACGGTTTGTTTAGGAGATGATGCACACAACACTGTAAAGCCGTTCTTCTCGAGGGTGATTACTGTTACAGCCGGTGTTCCTCAAGGGTCGGTGTTGGGACCGACGATGTTTCTTATTTATGTAAACGACCTTTTTGCTGCTGTAACACCGAGTGTTTTGTCCCAATTCGCGGACGATACAAGTTACGTCGTCGCCGATTCGCTCATCTCGGAGCTTTCGGGTTCTTTGAGAGGTGTTGTTTCCGACATGGTAACGTACTGCAGAAGAAATTACTTGACTCTGAATTACAATAAGACTACCGACAATGACCGTAGCATATATGTCAGTATCAACGAGAAATCCATACCAGAGTTACCTAATTACAATTTTTTAGGATTAACGGTAGAAAAATATAAAGACCAGAGAAGAGAGGGCCATAACATTCTTGCCCTTTGCACTAAAACAATGTCGGTCTGTTTCGAAATTTAAAAGAGAATTACTGTTATACGTAAAGAATAATTCATTTTATACAATCGACGAATTTATGAATTAACAATTAATGTAGTTGATAACATCTTTATGTACTTTTTTATTTGTATACGTGCCCATGCCCTCTTATGCTGTTCTCGATTTTATTTATATATAACTTTTATATTTATTTCTTTATTTATTATTTGTTTGGACAATATTATGTTATATATATTTCTGTTTGTATGTTTATGACAGTGTCTATGTTCTCGAGGAATTCACGACAATAAACCATTAAAGTAAATAAAATCAGACCGCAATGAAAAAGAATACCTCCTAGAATCATCACATTAAATTAAAAGCGGCTTGTTCATCACTTATTATTGCTGCATCTGCACTATTAATAGACAACATACATGTTTGAAACAAAAGACGGTAGGCGACGCCCTGGTTGAATAGGCAAAGGGGAAATATTAGTATAATAGACGAGTTTTTAAATGTCAATGATATGAAAACATTTGAAGCGTGCGTGAAAATTAGGTACTGGTTTTCACGTTCATTGCACCACGGTTGCTGTTGTAGCAACAGTAACACTTTTATCGTCCATTCTGTTTTTTTTTTTCTATTTAAAATGTTGGATAAAGTGTTTCCATTATATATTATAGCTTCAGTGTATGTTGCAAACGAATATCGTGTTCAGAATTATGCATGCGTCAAATGGGCATACGAGGGAGCTTTTTCAAGTTCGCGGATTGTTCGTATCAAATTTTATTATAATTACTTCGTTAATATTCGAACTATTGTCCACCAAGGATCTCATTCTTTAAGAATGAGTCTCGCGTCGTTATCAAGTTGTTTACAACGCTAAGAAAGTCTGTTCAACGAATCAGTTTATGGGCTAACTTGCCCGGGAAAAGCTAAGTTTTAACAGTGGCGCAGTCTCTTTAAGCAAGGGAAGGCATCGTTGATCGTTCCCACAGTCAATTGAGGCGATTGCTCCAGAACAACTTATTAAGAATTTCGAAAAATTAACATTGGAAAATGCTCGACTAAAAAAGAAATAATTCGCAGCAATGATTAGGGTATCTGATACAACCATTTTTAAAATTTTTAATGATTCTATAACCAGAGAGATATACTACATTTCCATTCTGAAGCTGTTAAAAGTCGTCATTAAAGAAAAAAGAAAATATACTATCCCCAAAATTGAAAAAAGGACTGCATGGTAATAATTCACAAATGATGAAGAAGTAAAAGACGTGGCTTCAGCGTATTTTGTAGACAAACTGACAAGGTGAATTAATTAAAAGGGCCAAACAATTTTCTGCTCCGCGAACTTAAAAACGCACCTACGTGAGATAAGAAATAAATACCTTCAAATGGGGAAGGCGAATGTCTTGAATGTCGTCTTTTATCACTCCTGTCACGTGATCGACTGCGAGTTCTGCCTCTGCCGTGCGTTTCCGTCTTCCCCACGTCCCACTCCCGAACATGCTCATGTCTGCGTTTCTCCTTCAATTTCTCCCTATTTCGTTCTTCTTCCTCTTCTTGTAATTTTTTTATTGGTTCCTGATTGAAACATAAAAATTTCTAGGACTTATATATAAGCGATAAATGTCTGACGGGTAAAAATTCTGAACATTGAAACTCCAAGCAGATTAAATTAAATGGGACGAATATTTGAGAAAAAAGAATTCCATGAGAATAAAATTACTTAAAATCTTCACTAACCTGATTTTCTTTTTCAACTTTCGCAGGTGGTTCCGGTATTGGTGGAGTCACCGGCGGATTTTTAGCGTTCTCTAAATCCTCTTCTTTCGCAAAATCGATCATCAACTTTTTCCCATTGCCGATCGGCCAATGAACACCGTGCAGAGCATTCCTCGTTGCCTCCGCATCCCTGCCAATAAAATCGTTCGTTTAAGTACGCTGTAAAAACGGTAAAATTATCCTGCAACTTACTCCACTTTCTCGTATTCCACGTAACATTTCGACTTGATCCTATCCGTCCAGAAGCCGTTCTCCTTGATCTTCCCCGTCCTCTCCAGCAATTCCTTCAATTGCTTCAGCGTGAACGGCCTGACTAGATTCGTGATGAATAAGACGCTGGACGTCGGATTCTTCGCGGGACTCGGCGGCGGTTTCAATTTGCTGGCGGAGTCGTCGACGATCGAGATTTTCCGATTCATGGCGATTATATTCGCGTTATCCTCTTCTCGCTCCTTCTCTTCGCTGTCGCGTTTCCGACTGTCGGATTCATTGGACGAGAGTCGTTCCAACCGTTTGCGATCTTTACTTTCCGTCGTAGATCTCCTCCTATCTTTCGTCTCTATGTCCAACTTCACTTCGGATTCGTCTAGGAGCTGCACGTCCGCGTAGATACTTTGGATAATATCGGTGTCGATTTTGACCGGAGTGAAGCGGCTGAGGAAAGTCGCCGTGGAGCCCCATTTCTTTTCCCTAGTTACCAGCTCGGAATCGACGCTTGAATTGCGACGTATCGTAACTTTCCGATTGGTCGTCGATTTCGCCCGAACTCTTTCGTGTGGTTTCGCAATCGCGGTATTTTCCTGAGGCGTTGGAATTTCGGTCACAGCCGGTTCGAGGCGATTTCCTTCTATCGTTTCCTCAGCCTCGGTGATGACGATGGAAGAACAGTCGAGTTTCAATGTGAATGAAACGTCCGCACTTATATCCATGGGCTCGTCCACCGTTTGTTTTTCCTCTATCGTTTCTGGTTTGTTTTTATCGAAACCTGTGAAGTCTTCCTCGGTTTTGACTACCTCTTCGTCGGTTTTGACCACCTCTTCGTCGGTCTTGACCACCTCTTCGTGAATTTCCGTTTGATTTGCTTCCGTTTCCGTGTGTTCAGTAGTTGCAATTTCTTCAGTAACCTCTTCCATCGTTTTTGTTGTTTCAACATCTGCATCTGCGGTGACTTGTTCTGATTCTGCAAAATAATATTAGACATTTATAAGAAATGAGAAGTGAACTCAGAACGTCTATTTTTACCGCAATTTTCGGATTTTTTAAAGATTCGAAAAGAAATTAAATCAAAGTCAAAACATGTGCACTATTGTAAAAGTACAAAATAAAATGAACTTAACAGGTAACTTGATAAAAAAAATGTTTGATAACTACCTGTTTGTACCACCCTTCTGTTTTTCTTTTGTACCTCAAAGGGTAAAAAAATACGGGGGTGGAAGAAATGCTCAACAAGCAACACGTTGAAAAGTAGTACAAATGGGTACAAACAATGCTCTTTCGTTCTCATTAGGCATAATTTGAATGAACTTAACAAGTAACTTGATAAAAAATATAGCATAAATACAAAAGATTTGTTAACTTACCATTGACAGCAGCTTCTTCAACTTGAACTTTGCCATTCTCAGATGATTCAATTTCTTTAATATTATTGCTGTCAGAATTATTAACTTCTTCATTTTTAATTTGATTTGACTCCAGAACTTCAGTAGCAATTTCTTCCTCGATATTTTCATTTTCTACTGCTATTTTTGTAATATTCTCATCAGTCAGTTCTTTATTTTCGACATGATGAGTTTCCGCTTCAATCTCATCTTTCTCATCCTTACTACTTGTGTCATGATGAGTTTCATCGTCAATCTCATCTTTCGCATCCTTATTACTCGCTTCATCAACTGCTTCTTCTTTATGCTCAACCTCGGAACTTTTATTATCCTCTGCACTTTTTTCAGCAACATGAACCTCATCATTATCAACCATCAGATTAGTGTTAACGATATGGGGTGACTGAGGTGTCACCTGTGCATTCGTAGAAATTTCACTTTCGTTATGCGTATCAGATTCGTCGGGCAGTTGACTTTTTTCAATCTTTGCAGATTTAGTTTTACCTTTAGACTTACCTTTACCTTTTCTATCGTCATCATCGTCTTCTCGATGCGTTCTCTCTTCTATCTTCGGAGATCCGCGTCTTCTCGATCGTCTTCTCTCTTCCTGGTGTGTCGTTTCACTCCCGTCGATCGCTGCGCTCGATCGGTTATTGCGTTTTAATCTAATCTTTTTGTCATGTTTTTCCATCGTTTCTTCTTGAACGTCTGATTCTTTATCAACTGTATTACCGTTATTTTCAGGATCTACAGAAGTATTTTCGGATTCGGCCGGTAAAGCTTCTTTCTCGGTTGTTTGTATAACTTCCTGCTCATCCTCTGAATTTTCACTCTCAGACGTGGATTTCTTTCTTCTTTTCGACGTTCGGCGGGTTTTTCGTGCCGGGCTATCCAACTGCTTGGCTTTTTCAGGTGATTGTTTGCCCGATGTCCTAGCACTTTTTCGCCTCATAACTGTAAAAACACAAACTTTCAGACGGGTTTTGTTTATAGGTTAGATAAAACAGACGCCATTGATTTGGCGTTAGTAGGAAGTAAATGCTAATTTATCATTGTTATATTCACCTAATATTAGCAATGAACACAAAGGAAGTACGAATATAAGACTCTACAATTTATTTGCAAAACTTTTAATTAAATTGAAGTAGCGTTTATTTATAAACACAACTTGTCACAAAATTCGCGTAATTGCCGATTTCGATCACAGAGGGCTAATATTGGCGGCGTGGCGTTGCTATCGTTACTCGTGTATTTTCCGGTTCCTTTAAAAACTTGAAAAATTAAAAATCACTGAACGTTTTGAAGTAGTAATAAATAAATTGGATTTGAAAAGAAACTTAAATTAAAGCTAAAACTAAACACCGAATTTTTACTAAATAAATAATATTCAAAACAATTATTTTGAACATTAACATGCAACATCCATTTAATATCAGTTTCTGATTGATTTTTTTTGTCAATCGTTTTGAAGTAAAATATAAATTCGATTTGAAAAGCTTAAATTAAGCCCTGCATTTTTACTAAATAAATAATTTTCTATAACAATTATTTTGAAAGTATCAAGAACATTAACATGCAACATTGATTTCATATCAGTTTTTGATTGATTTTTTTGTCTCTGTAAACATTGAGGCACATTAAGACATGCGTTACGTTCAGTAAATTTACACCAAATATTTATGCTGCTCATAATATTTTCTGTGTACTGTATTTTTTCAAACACAAATTTATCATGCTGATACAATAAATAAACAAGTTTGCATTCTGGATAAACACCCTGTCGGATGCGATTTTCAACGAATCTCGAACAACACGAAACGCATTGAAAATACATACTTACAATGAACACGATAAAGAAAAACATGAATCCCTCTTATTATGTCCAAAACTCCTTTTCTATTTCCTGAATATAAATAATAAAAATACTAAAATTAAAATGCGATAAAGGGAAATTGACAGCTCCCTACTATCTGCGTTAGTCTTTTTAGTGTCGTTGCTTTGCTGACACTGGCAGTAATTTTTCCCTAAATTTTATTCTCGTAAATGCGAATGTCAAAACTTATGTGTTTCTTTTCGTTAATAAGGAAAGATAGACAAGTTTTGATATATTACGCACTGAATTGGACTCAATTGGACTATTATCACGCCGATAAATTGTACTACTGTAGGTAGGTTAGTAACGAATTTGTATGTGTTCGTAATTGGAAGTTTGGCAAAATCGGAGTTTATCTAGTGGTGACGTTTCATAAATTACACCTGTATTTTTTCGCATAATTTACATGATATAGATCGAAACGACTTTATAAACAGGCGGACCTAATGTTAGAAAGATGAGAATTAGTAGTGCAATATTTATTTTTTTGTATTTAAATAACTGTGAGGCTTTTTATTTACCGGGTTTGGCGCCTGTAAACTATTGCAAGAAAGATGAGTCAGACAGTTGCACGGTAATTTGTTGAAATTTCTTAAAAGTTAAATCTGTGACATTACATTTATTTCAGTCGGAAGTCCTACTTTACGTTAATAGGTTGAATACCGATGAATCCATCATACCTTATGAGTATAATCATTTCGATTTCTGCTTGCCAGAGTCTGACGAGAAATCACCCGTTGAAAATTTAGGGCAGGTAGTGTTTGGGGAGCGTATAAGACCGTCTAGTTACCAGGTAGAATTTATGAAAAATGAAACTTGTAAGTTGTTATGCAAGAAAAGTTACCAAGGTGGGAAATTACTGGATGAGAGTTTCTTGAGTGTTATCCGAAAAGGCATCAGTTTAAATTATCAACATCATTGGATCGTTGATAATATGCCGGTGACGCATTGTCCGGAGTATACAGAGGGGCCATATTGCAATACAGGATTCCCAATGGGCTGTTACTCGCGTAATACAAGAGGAGCTTGTTACCACGGACCTGGCACGAAGGAAGCGTATTTCTTGTACAACCACGTCGATTTGCACATAACTTACCATTCGGGGGCGCACGAGGAATGGGGTTCTAAGATCGGTGATAGGGGAGGAAGAATAATATCTGTCAAAGTAACTCCGAAAAGTATAAATCATAAGAGGTATTTTTTAATCTTATATGACACTTTTATTATTACTAATGCCATGCATTTTCTATTAGCAGTGACACGAACAATTGCTCAGTGCAAGAACCATTGGAAATACCCATAAAATTAAAAGCTAACGAGAAATTCGAAATCACCTATTCCTATTCCGTTTACTTCATTCAAAATAACACGATCAAATGGTCGTCACGATGGGATTATATTTTAGAATCGATACACCAGACGAACATCCAATGGTTCAGCATCTTAAACTCATTGGTTATCGTTCTATTTTTGTCGGGAATGGTCGCTATGATTCTCCTGCGAACTTTGCATAAAGACATTGCCAGATACAATCAAATCGACAGTGGTGAAGACGCTCAGGTTAGTTAATAAAGCATAAAGATAGATAAGTTATATTTTTTTTGTTTATTCAGTTCACATAATAAAAGGATCTCTTTGAAATAATTAAACATTATTTGTTTACAGTTGAATATAAAATTTCTATGTCTGAATGTTTTACATTGGAAAAATAACAAGTTACAATAATAGCATTTCAAAGTAGCAATGTTTATAAATTCTTGTAATTGTTTTTTCGAAATTTTTATGTACGGCTGTGATGCAATCAAACTTATCAAAGTGAATCAAACAGGTTGGTAACTTTCGGGCAGGATTATCCAAGTGATATAGACAGCTAAAAACACATTCAATTTTCTATAAATCATAAAAATATTTTTTTCAAGAACTATTGGGCGAAAAAAAGTTTCTTATCTACACTTTGCCTTTAATATTTTTATTAAATTATTCGATTTTAACAGGAAGAATTCGGTTGGAAATTGGTCCATGGAGACGTATTTCGTCCGCCGCGCAAAGGAATGCTGCTTTCTGTCTTGCTAGGATCTGGCGTTCAAGTTTTCTGTATGACTTTGGTCACTTTGGCCTTCGCTTGCTTGGGTTTCCTCAGCCCGGCCAATCGAGGTGCCTTGATGACTTGCGCCATGGTCTTGTTTGTCCTGTTGGGAACTCCAGCTGGTTACGTCTCCGCGCGCATCTACAAAAGCTTTGGAGGGGAGAAGTGGAAGTCCAATGTGCTTCTGACTTCGATGCTCTGCCCTGGGTAAGTTTAGCGACGATTTAAGGTTCAAGGGGACGTCATAGTAAATTTTAATGTGTTTTTTGACGTAAAGTAACGGAAGTGATGCCTTGCCCGTTCAGTTCTATCTTGTTATACTTTTGTATGTGGTAGCTGAAAAAATTTACCCTCTTCTAGCATCTGGAGTGACATATCGACTAACAAGCGCGTGTTTATTCAACTATTATAAATTATAAACAAATTCTAAAGATGTTCGACCTCTCAAGTCCTATTTTTCTCTTTATTTATTATATTATAGTATATTTAATACATATTTATTTATATAAATAAACAGGGTTTTCTTTTGGGGAGAGTTTCTCAAAAATGTGTGTACTAAATTTCTTTAAAAGAACTCGATCGCTTACTTATATGTTAGTGAGCGATTAACCCTTTTTTCGTGACATTTCATTATGGGATGCTGCAGAAACTCTCTATGAAAGATTTAGTACGGCTTCTCTTACCTTTTGGTGTCTTTTCATCCTTTCAAAACTCGAGAAAAATATTAACATTGTATTTTTTCAAAATATTTATTTCAGTGTCGTTTTCGGATTGTTCTTTATAATGAATCTAGTATTGTGGAGTAAAGGAAGTTCAGCTGCAGTACCGTTTACAACGCTCGTTGCCCTCCTAGGATTGTGGTTTGGAGTTTCTGTTCCGCTTACATTCATTGGCGCTTACTTTGGATTTGGAAAGAGGGTAAGAACTTCCATTAATCATCCGATCCACCCGAAACCAAATTGCATTTACCGAATAATAAAAATAATAGAAATGTAAGTTATTTTTATTCCGTGCATTTTATGATATTAAAACGACATATTTCATTTTCATCTTCAGGTTTTCTACAAAATTAAGTAGCCATATATCAAATACAAAGATAAAAACAATCAGAAGTATGTTTTAAATAATTATACACATAAAACATTTATTCATACATTGCAATAATTATTCTAATCACTCTATTTTTATCTATATTTCTATTTGACGTTTTTGTTTGTAAGTTTATTATTATTCTATTTGATATATTATTTTGTAGAAAACCTGAAGATGGTTAATTAACCCGAAACATGACGCTTTAAATATCGTAAAATACACGGAATGGAACAAAACTTAAATTTTTATTATTCTGCCATATGTAAACAATATTAAAAAATTCTTGTTAGAGTTCACTTAATTTATTTCGTGCTCACACATTTTAATTCATTAAATATATTATAAAACATAAATTATACTTTGGAAAAAAGGAAATAATATCTGAAATTCATTAATATAAAAAAATAATATAGACATAAAACATTTTTATGCGTTGCAACTTTGTGAGAATAAACGCAAGACTAGAATATCAGTCCCATCACCAGAATTATTTGTTCATCATCTTGTGAAATTATTTCTGAATTATCATCTCTAGTCTCCTGTGTTAATAATTCAGTAGTTTTTGGGAGGAAATCAGTCATTAAAGATTGTATTTGATTTCGTGATAAACCGTTATAAAGTTCCCTGTAAGATGCCAGGATCATGTTGTTCAAAATGATTACCTAATTTCCTGGCAAGATCAAGACCTTCTTTAATTAGAGTTGCATTTAAAATGGGAGGATCTTCTTCGCCATTAGCGATAATGTTCTCTGTCATGATGAGTCTCAAGGGTGAGGTCTTTAGTTTCATTTTCGCTCAAGCTTTTATCAACTAATAATTCCTCTATATCGGCAAATGATAGATCATCGAATCCATCTCCACCAATCGTATGTGTCAGCATTGTGATGTCAGTAGAAACGGCGTTATTATGGATGACAGGATCAGGATCTTTGCTTTTGACACATTCTGGCCAAATATTTTTCCAACATGAGTTCAAGATTGATGGCTTTAAGTCAGCTAACGCTAACCTAACTTGATTAATGCAGTCCAAAACAGAAAAAATTTTCCACATATCAATGACCGTTAAATCCTCATTATGGTCTAGTTTATCTAGCACGTCTTGGAATGAACGTTTTATGTCGTATGTTTTTTAAAAGTAGCAATGATCCCTTGGTCTAGCGGTTGTATTAAAGATGTAGTGTTAGGCGGAAGAAAGCAAAATTGCACATTTGGGTGCTCCAAGACCGGATGGCCAGGTGCATTGTCTAATATTAAAAGAAGTTTAAATTCTAGACATTTTGCATTCATGTAGCGTCTAACTTCTGGGATGAAGTATTTCTGGAACCATTCTGTAAATATTGCACTAGTCATCCAGGCCTTTTTGTTTGCTGTCCAGTGAATTGGCAATTTATTCATCGAGCGTGGTCTTAAAGCACGATTTACTAGCAGTGGTTTTAACATTCTCCTGAAGCATTGGAACAAAACGACAATGTTACACGGTCCTTTGCTACTTTAAAACCACCGGCAGTTTTTTGCGATTTTGCAACATAAGTTCTGCTCGGCATTTTTTCCCAAAAAAAGGCCGCTTTCATCTACATTCCAAACTTGATCTGTGGTGTATCCTCCATCTTCAATAATTTTCCTAAGTTTTTCAGGAAACTCTTTGGCAGCCAACTCATCTGCAGACGCAGTTTCTCCCTTGATTTTTATATTATGGGGAGCATGCCGTTTAAGAAAACCAGTCATCCAACCTGTACTTGCAGCAAATTCAGGTCGTTTTGACTGAGATGTGCCTGGCTCCACTTCTTTAAGACGTTTATAGAGTCTTAATGCAGTTTGCTTGATAGCAATTCCATCTACTGGTATTCTTTTTTGCGATTTATCTTCAATCCACATTACCAAAGCTCTTTCCATTTTTTCTTTGACAGCATCTCTTATGTAGGACGATGTTTTGGCACTTATTTTCGTTCCAGAACATACCGATTTTCTGATCGCAGTTTCATTTTTCTTGATAGTTCTTATGGTAGCTTCGTGAATACCAAAATGCTTTCCTAGAGCCGTTGCACCTTGTCCTGTTGCAAGTTGGTCTAAAATTTTAATTTTTATATCTAAACTGATTGCCTTCTTCCTCGCTTTTATTGCAGGCGAATTATGTGACATTGTGTTAGGGCTACCCAAATATCTTTCATATTAATAATGCAAAGATTTGAAAATTATTTAAAATTTACCTGTTATTGAGTTAATAAATCTATACGAGCACTAACTTTATTTTACTTATGTTATAACTTTTCTTTATGCATAATTCAGGGAATCACTAAACTAAACGTGTTTTCTTTTCAACTCTCAAAATCAAAATAAACCATGCGTAAAAAATGCATAACGTCTTTACTCCATGCATAATTCAGGGCATCCCATGCTGATATAAATAAAACAAACAAAAGAGTCTCAGCGACTTTTTCGGAGAATAATTTAAACGCTTCGTCTTCTTCTACGATCTATTTGCTCTATGAGTTTCAAGAAAAATTCCTAGAATATTAAAAATCGTGTTAGAACAAAACAATTCGTGTAAAAAGAGAATTTTTTTTTCTTTTTAACTCGTGTTAAATCAAATTCGTGTAAAAAGTGAATTTAAAATTGTATTCATTTGTTTTCAGGCTTTAGAACATCCAGTGAGAACCAACCAAATCCCTAGATTGATCCCGGAACAATCGGTCTACACCCAACCAGTGCCCGGCATAATAATGGGCGGCGTTCTACCTTTCGGCTGCATCTTCATCCAACTGTTCTTCATCTTAAACTCGATTTGGGCTTCGCAGATGTACTACATGTTCGGCTTCTTGTTCCTGGTATTCATAATTCTGGTCATAACGTGCGCGGAAACCACGGTCCTACTATGCTATTTCCACTTGTGCGCCGAAGACTACCATTGGTGGTGGAGATCGTATTTGACATCCGGCTTCACGGCCGTCTACTTGTTCTTCTACTGTTGCCATTATTTCTTCTCGAAATTACAGATCGAAGACGCCGCTTCCGGTTTCTTATATTTCGGTTATACAGTGATCATGGTGTTTCTCTTCAACCTGTTGACGGGAACCATCGGCTTCTTCGCCTGCTTTAGTTTTATAAGGAAGATATACAGCGTGGTTAAAGTCGATTGAAGAAGGTCCATGTGTTATCGTCGTGAAATTAAAATAAAATTAAAAAATTAAAACTAGCGTTTATAATTTATTTTCTATATGCATGTATATTTTTTTTAATAGTACATAGACGTACAGGGTACATATTTTTCCTGTCCCATTCCTCGTTGATGACGTAAAACGATCATTTGTCCGAAACGGTGGCGCCAAACATTCAAAATAATCCGCACTGTTGTCACGTAAATTGCCGATTTCACGCGAACATTTTTGATAGGAGTTGAGTTGAAAGGTGCGATTATGTGCGTTTGTATTAAGTAATAATCCGTTATGAGTGTATATTGTGTATTTTAGATTAACTTGATTTGAGTTTCCTCTTGTTTCTTTTTGTTTTGATTTTTTTTTAGGAATTGATATTTCTTTTTGTAAATTATTTAATATATATATTTTTATGTGATGTAACTTCTTAGTCCTTGAAATTGAAGGATGCACAATAAATAAATAAGATATAAAAATGTGTTGTATCATCCCTTTTATGAATGATTATAAATTTCACTGTCATAAATAGTTTGTATGCGCAGGAGGCACAAAAATTACGTCCCTTCACGTTGTCACGAATCATTTTAATAACATGTTTAATTAATTCTTATTACAATTAATTGGAAAATAAATATGGATAATTAACAAAATAGAAAATAAAGAGAGACTGCTACTATTTTGGAAAGTAAGAAGTATAAGTCAATTAAAAAATCAATTTATTGACATTATATGAGTATATACATACAAAAAAGACGTAAGTGCTCTTCCTTTAGCCTTCAACCACGTCCAAATTTTCATAGGTAAGTTTTAGAACATTAGAAAAAGATAGTTGATCTAGTTCCGAATATATACAAAGAAGACTGGAAAAAGATCTGTCATTTTGAAAGGTGCTAATCTTAAGTTAAGTTCAAATATGAGAAGATGTAGGTACCTACCTATATTTTGTTTTGCTATATAATCCCCTACAAAATGAAAAGCTTTTAACAGCGGCAAGTGTAAAAGTACCGAAATTAAGCCCTCAGAAATGGACGTAATCCATTGGCATAATTACAATTTTAAACTTTAGTATGCTCTAGTATACCGTTTAAGAAGCCCGCGGTTCCTCATAAGCTTTCATAACACATCTATAGATGGCTCATTACGGCCTCAAAACAGTATATGGAACATACCCATCTCTAATACCATTATCTATGGCCTATACCATTAAACTATAAGAGAAAGTGGTGACACATACGAAAAAATATCAGAGCACACTTTATCCCGTACGGCATCTGTCAACCATCCCGTTGTACCTACACATGGTTGTAAAACTGTAGTATATATAAACAAGGATAAAATGCATGAATTTATCCCAGAAATCAATTTTTAAAATGTTTGCAATATTTGCTTCGGAAAAGGGAATTTTGATTATGTATTTAGTATTTCAAACTATGCAGTTTTCTGTTTGTAATGTGAAGTATATCACATAGATGTCGCTCTTTCCGTTAGTGTTGTGTGAATATAGGTTTGCCCTCATTACTTACTTATAATTAGATTTATACCAGCGATTATAGACAATATTATTCTTCGTAATAAACGGTTTATTTGGGCTTTTAATTTTACTTAATAAGCGTACAAACCGATGTAAAATGTAAATTTGACAAAAAAAATTACGTTTGTAGTTTTTAAACAAATCCGAACCTAAATAGCAATAACACCGGAGTGTTAAATCATTTTCGGAAGGGATCCGTAGCGTGTTCAGTTCCTAATCCGACTACTGACAGTTATTGTAAAGTTTAAAAATTAAGAGCGACATCTTTAGGAATAATGTTGCATCAAGAACGACGCGATCGCAGTGCCCCCATCTTGTTTATATTCCTTTTTGTTGGAGTTCAGTGTCCGTCTTCTCGTGGTGCCGTTAGATAGCGCCAACAACAATAACTATTTGTTGTTGGGTGATTTATCAAACAAATTCGGTAGTTAAATCATATTTTTAGCAATGAAACAACTCAATTACATAATAAGAAGTTTATTTTGGGAGTTTGGTCTTTTATTACAATATTATCGCAGATATTACAGATATCAAATAATAAAAATGAAGAATATGTGTATGTAGAAAATTATAAAATATGCAGATGTTCATACAAATACATGCATCCTATTTTATGGTTCAGTATACATATTCTAAAGGTTGATGAAACTGTAGGGTGCGCTAAAGTTTCTATCTAATTCCTGTTTTCTTTTTTTTCACAATTTCTTTTTTACTTTATATCTCTTTGGCTTTTACATTTACACTGAAACAACGTACTCCTATAAATGATATCTACATATGATACGTCGCATACAAGTTAGGAGATAATTACATGGAGTAATTCTTGTTTTCAATCCTCCAAACTAATTATTCACATAAACATCTAGGAAGAACGTAAAAAATAAAAAATATATCGACAATATATTCATGATTTTTTCCTTCATTTAATTTCGAAATAAATAGACTATTTAATAATATAAAATAATAAAAAGAAGATCTAAAACTCGCAACAGATCATTCGAATTTATATATTATTGGATTCACTTAAAACGACAAAAAAGTACCTATATAATTCTTAATATCAGCTATTAACATTTACGCTATTACAACTATTAAGAATTTCTTAGATAAAAACACAAAAATCCTTTTTAACTAGTCTTTTTTTGTTTCATTCGTATTTTTTCGAGGGAATGAATTCGTCTGAATGGCTCTTTTTCGCGCTTAAAACTTGTGACTAGTAGCGGCATCTGGTGTCCATTATTCGATATTGTAACGTGGTCTCCATTGGCGGCGGTCTACTCTTTGGATATCGCTGTAGGATCGCTCTGAAATTATAAAAAATGAAGATATAACATTTGATTTAAATAGTACCAGTTAATATATTTATTCTTTAACATTGAAGTTGAAAAACGGCAGAATATTCGCGTGATTGTAATTTATACCTATTACTGTAATGGAAACTTGCCGTCTTCAAATGTTGTTGGGAAATAATGCGCTTTTACCGGATAATAATGCGGAAGCAAGTATCTAATAGACATAGTGCATTACTATTGTGGAAAATGTGGGTAAATATACGCAATTTCTACCATAGTAGGTAACATAACACATAGCTTTCGTACAGTAACAAAGCATGCAGTAGGCAGTAGAAATAGTTTGTATAATTGTGAAAAGAAAAAAAGGGAAAGTTGGTACTATCATCTGTAAAACTCGTAAAATATTGTTATCTACGAAATGTTCTGTCTAGTTATTTTAGGTTTTCGAGAGTTGGTAACAGTGGAGAGAGAAGTGTGCCGCTAGAAGTAGAGTCGACTGAACGTGTGCCGGTTGATATTATATTTAACTGTTATTAACAATATATATACTTTAACTACGTTGTGTGTGTGTTATTCAGAATTACCCTATATTTCAGAAGTGGGATCAACGAACATTGTTAAGTGAACCAGTTAGACATTTGGGTAATAGACAATTATTGTGCGTGAGTAGTAACGGTCGCGTGTACAGCTATGGACAAAATGGATGGTAAAATTGATGAATTTGAGGATTTTCAACAAAGATTAAGAATGGCCGATGGAGCAAGGGAACAGACGTCAGAAAGTGGAGAAAGACACAGTGATGTTGCTGACAATGAAGTGAATGAAATCAATGGGGTGAACCAAAGTCAAGGTAGTAACACTAACAGTGATATAAATTTACAGGAATTATTGCATTGCTTCATGGAAGAGAACAAGCGGAAGGATGCTTTAATGGAAAAGTTACTTGATAAATTAACAGAGAGAAGTCCGAGTGAAATTAGTAATTCTAATATTACTTTAATGCCTGATTTATTAAGACACATAGAGAAATTCGATGGTGATAGCTCGAAAGCAAAGTGGTGGCTGGAACAATTAGAGAGTGCGCAGGTGCTACATCAATTACCTGATGCATATATGCTAGAAACAGCACGTACAAGGTTAGTTATGGGTGCGAGTTATTGGTATCGTACGAAGGTAAGCGAAATAAAAACCTGGCATGACTTTATAGTAAAATTTAAGAATACCTTCATACATGAAGAAAGTCTAAGCAGTAGGTGGAAGAAAATGGAACAGAAGCGACAGAGAAAAGGTGAAAATTTAGATGGTTACTATCATGAAAAGGTGAAACTTTGCTCTGATTTGGGGTTATCACTCAAGGAAATGAAAGAACAAATACTTATTGGTCTGTACTCGAGGAATCTTTGTGATACGATGTTTGCGAAAGAACATGATTCTTCGGATGAATTGTTACGAGATTTGAAGGAGTATGCTCGCATTGAAGATAAGAGATTGGAAAGAATGAACACATATAAGGATACAAAAACTACTAGGACTGACAATATGCGGAATACCAACAAAGACGGGACACATTCCAGTGAGGAAAGTACAGGTAAAAGTGAGGCGAAGGAATCGTATTTAGCATCCAGAGATAGCAATGGTAAGCCATTATGTTTCAAATGTAAAAAGTACGGCCATGTAGCGAAGTATTGCGCCGCCCCCAAACAGCCAATAGTGTGCTTTGTGTGTAGGAAAGAGGGACACACTGCCAAGCAATGCACTACAAGCAGGGCACGAGAAAATCTAGCTATTTCAGGTGTGTCAACTGGAGCGACTAGTAATTCAAAATATTTCCAAGAGGTGAAGGTGAATGGTAAGGTACTACAAGGGTATATAGATCAAGGCAGTGGATGCATTACTATCAGGAAAACAGATGCGGACAACCTAGGGTTAAGATATGGGCCAATGAGTAATCAGTTCCATTTGACAGGATATGGAGCAGGCAGAGTGGTGCCTATTGGAGAGGTCACTGCGAAGGTAGAGGTGGACTTAGCCGAAGCTGCAGTCACATTAGTAGTGGTACCGGATGACTCACAGATCATCCCTATTTTGATAGGACAGCCCTTTACCGAACAAACTCACATCACTATAGTCAAGAAAGGAGAGACCTTGCGTCTATTTGATGAAAACAAATTAGATGATGATTCTTTGGTGGAAAGTCTAAAATTACCAGTCTTAGAGCAAGTGAAGGTGAATATGTGGGCGAAAGGGGTAACAGTCATTCCTCCCCAGTATGTTGGTTTCATCTCAATGACCACAGATGCAAAGGAGAACACGGATGTTGTGATGGAACCGCACACAGTGGCTAAGCAGTTTCTTCCAAGATGTATGGTGCGCACTGATGAGTCAGCCGAAGCAGTTTTGCCCTTCTGCAACCTTACCACCAATGAGATAGTTATAGGAGATGGTGAAAGAGTAGCGAGAGGTTATGCATGTATGGAGACGGAGCCTATCAATGGTGAGGAGGAAATGATAGGACGGAGTATGGAACCAGGGAGGACAGGTCAGATATTGGGCGAGTGTCATATTGGCGGCAATATTAGCGTGGCTGACAAGCAGAAGCTGCATGAACTAATCGACCAATATAATGACTGTTTTGCCTTGACCTTAAAGGAACTAGGTTGTGCGAGAGACTTTAACTTTGACATCGAGTTGAATGAGGATGCAGTCGTTACCCATCGACCTTATAGACTGAGTCATTCCGAAAGGAAACAAGTCCAGCAACAAATGGATGAGTTGAAGGCGGCAGGCATTATTGAAGACTCTTCCTCTCACTTCGCCAGTCCAATTGTTATTGTGCGCAAGAAGAATGGAGAGGAACGGATCTGCATTGACTATAGGGCCTTGAACAGGATAACGAAGAAGGAGAAATACCCCTTGCCACTGGTCGACGATCAACTTGATAGACTTAGCGGTAAGAAACTGTTTACATGTCTAGATATGAAGTCCGGCTATTACCAGATACCCATTAATCCAAAGTCCAGGGAAAAGACAAGTTTTATAACACCAGACGCACATTATCAATTCACACGGATGCCATTTGGCTTAGCGAATGGTCCTTCAATCTTTCAACGAATGATCAATAGGGTGTTTGGACCACTAAGATATAGTGTAGTAATGGCGTATTTAGATGACCTACTTATACCGAGTGCAACTGTGGAAGAAGGATTGAGTCACCTTCAACAAGTCTTTGAAGTATTGCGAACAAGTGGATTGACTTTAAACCCACGGAAATGTTATTTCCTGGTAGAGCAGATTAACTATCTTGGTTTTAATATTACCTGCCAGGGAATTAGTCCATCAGAGGAAAAGGTTAAGTGTATAGTCGAATTTCCGACACCAATTAGTGTTCACAATGTAAGACAGTTTCTGGGTTTAACTTCCTACTTCCGACGTTTTGTGAAAGGATACGCAATTAAAGCTAAACCATTGACGACACTGTTGAAACAAGAGGAAGAATGGCGCTGGAATGAAGAGGAGGATAAAGCCTTTGAAGACCTTAAAGAGTGTCTTGTCAATCAACCAGTGTTGGCATTGTACTCTTCATCGATGGAAACAGAATTGCATACTGATGCTTGCTATAGAGGACTTGGAGGTATACTGCTCCAGAGACAAAATGATGGACGATTTCACCCTGTGGCATATGCCAGTAGACAGACGACACCAGCGGAAGCAAAATATCATTCCACGGAACTGGAGGCTTTAGCGGTTGTGTGGGCTACAGAGAAATTTCGTTCATATTTGAAAGGGGTCCATTTCAAGATTATTACTGATTGTAACTCTGTGAGATACGCGTTCACGAAAAGGGACTTGATACCGCGAATAGGGAGATGGTGGATGAAAATGATGGAATATGACTACGATATTGAACACCGACCAGGAGAATCCATGATGCACGTGGATGCATTGAGCAGAAATGCCATTTGCTGTGACCAAACTACCGAAATTGTACAAGGGGTTGAAATGTTAGAAGTAAGTATTGAAGATGACGACTGGATCGCTTTTGCACAGAAGGCCGATATGAAGATTCAACGTGTGAGAGAAGTATTGGAATTAAAAAGGAGTAAGTTCAGCAAGGAGGAAAAGGAAATACGATCAACTTATTCCATAGATCAAGGTCGAGTCTATAGAAACTATAATGGACAGTTCTTATTAGTAATCCCTAAGAAAATGAGATGGCGCATCCTAAAGTTGTTCCATGATGATAAGGCTCATCCAGCAGTGGATAATACTGTTAAAGGTATTTTGGGTAGATTTTGGTTTCCGAGACTGAGAAATTACGTGAAGGGTTATATTGGAGCTTGCCCAGAGTGCTTGTTCCATAAGGTACCTGGAGGGAGGAAACAAGGGTACTTACACAGTATTGATAAGCAGGGCATCCCCTACCATACTATCCATCTGGACCATCTAGGACCTTTCGTGAAGAGTAAGAAAGGCAATACCTACCTACTTGCAGTGATTGACGGATTCACCAAGCATGTCACTTTAAGGGCTGTAAGAGATACCAAAACTGAGACGACCACACGAGTGCTTCAGGAAATCATAGACCTTTTTGGGCCACCGACAAGAGTAATAACGGACCAAGGCACGGCTTTCACGGGCGCGTGCTTCCGTAATCGATGTACCCGACATAATATAATACATGTCAAGAATGCCACGGCTACGCCCCGTGCTAATGGCCAGATTGAGCGGTTGAATCGCACATTGATTCCCGCGCTAGCTTCCATGTCTAAGGACCCTGAAGGACGAGATTGGGACCAGTTTGTGGGCCAAGTCCAGTTCTCAATAAACAATACATACCACAAGGCAACCAGGGCCACACCTTTCCAATTATTATTCAACTTTGAACCGCGTACTTACCATGGGGACCGACTGAGTGATGAGTCTGGAATAGACCACGTGCCCGAAGATATAGTGAACCTTAGGAAATTGGCTATCGAAAGGATAAAAGCGGACCAAGAAATTCAGCGAGCAAGATTTAATAAGAAGAGATGTGACAGTGAGCAGTACGTCGTAGGAGACCTGGTATTAGTTCGCAGAGACGCCCCGGCTACTGGAACGTCTAGAAAACTACTGGATAAGTATAAAGGTCCATATATGGTGACTGAATGCTTACCCGGAGACAGAATGAGAATCGCTGACATCCCAGAGGCGCCGCGTTCACAGCGTCGCTATGAAGGAATAGCCTCCAAGGACTCCTTAAAGAGGTTCACCGCCGTTAACAGTGTAGAAACCGACAGCAGTAGTGAAGAAGACCATGATGAGAGTGTGAGTGTAAGAGCAGAGTATTGTGCGCGAGACGGTGCCGTGAGTGACGATACCAGCAAGAATACAGAGGACACTGAGGCCATAGATAATGTAAATGTCCGAGCTAGGCTATCCGTGAGGCCGAAGCGTTTTGATGACTATTTAATGTAATGTTTTGAAATGATGTTAGGAGCTGTAAATTTTTGTTAAGACAATGACGAGGGCGTCTGCTGCGTCAGATGGCCGAATGTTATCTACGAAATGTTCTGTCTAGTTATTTTAGGTTTTCGAGAGTTGGTAACAGTGGAGAGAGAAGTGTGCCGCTAGAAGTAGAGTCGACTGAACGTGTGCCGGTTGATATTATATTTAACTGTTATTAACAATATATATACTTTAACTACGTTGTGTGTGTGTTATTCAGAATTACCCTATAATATTCTTGGTATTTTTACCTTATACAATTGCTAACCTTATAAATAACATTAGCACATGTTGTAAATGAAAACCCAATAAAAATGTTGTTATTAATCACAAGTAAAGTTGAAATAATTAATCATAGGTGTGTACAGGTGATTTCATTAAGGGTGGCTACAGTAAAGTTGGTCTTAGAGCTTAGGTGAAAAAAAATATGATAAATGTGGTCATGAAAACATCTTTAAAAATATTTTTAAGTTTCTGAAGCTCCGCAAGATGGCGTAATTTTTTTCTATTACATTTATTACTTTTAATAATTTTCCTTTATTACATCATCCATAATTTAAAAGAAGATTTCGTCAAGTGTCATACATAAAAAAAATTATATTCCAAAATTAGTACAAAATATTTCGAAGCATATTCATTAGCTAATGAATTCTTTCACTCAACGACAGCAGTTAGAAATCATTGTTTATTATTTCATATTTATTCATATTATTTAGCGTGTGCCATCTATAGTGGTAGTGACGTTACTTTTTCACACTTATATTTGCTATTAAACACTAAGGGCCAGCACCAATATTTATGGTGTCACGTTTGACAACCTCTTCACACCACAGAAAGCGTAATTAACAACGCTTTACACTTTTTGTATGTAAAGAATACAAAATCACAGACAATAGAACATACATATATTCTCTCTCAGAACATATGTATGTTCTCTTATCTGTGACTAAATGTAAAAAAAATTACATCATCTTGTGACAACTTCAGAAACGTAAAAATATTTTAAGGATCTTTACATTTATTGGTTAATTGTTTCCGTTTTTCCTAAACTCTAAACTATGGGCTGAACTGTTACCGAGATATGGCTGGTGGCCACCCTTAATGAATCACTCTGTAGAATTCTTAAAATGATTGGTTGATGGTAAACGAGCACTATAAGACTTTTGTATTTTTTTAATTGCATTATCTGTTCTCCTTCCTACCTCTGAATTTTATAAGCTGAGATGTGACCTCCTGATGTTGGGTAATGTTGCTGGTTCGCTTAACGGCGCCAGTGGAATCCCTCGCGGATCTGAACGAGCCGGTATTCCTCAGGGAGGGCGGTTGGATACATAAAACGTCCTGGTTCATCCTATACGAGGTCACCGAAGGTGCTCCGAGAGTGTCATCATCGTAAGAATTGATGTCTATATCGGTCAATACTGGAAAAGAGAGAAAACAGAAAAATAGGGATGAGTAAAATTGATACAAAGAAATTCGGGTGTCAAACGAATCGTTGTATACGGTAGGGTAAGATTAGGTTATGTGACGGTTTTAAAATCGAATAAAAATGTGACGTGAGATTGCGGATCAGGTATGTGTATGATAATACTAAGTTTTTTTTTTCTTTTAAATATTTATAGAATTGAGATTTGTTCGATTGCGCATTAAGCCATTTGTGTTATCAGGGGTTATCAGGCTATCAATATATTTTCAAGGTTATATTCGTAACTATAAAATTAAAAGAAGTTCTCCTTTTACAGGCGCAAAATTCCCTATGAAAGTTGTTAGGTTAGCATCTGACAGTTTTTGTATTAATTTTTTATGATGATAAAAAACAGAGCTACATTGAATCCTCCCGTAAAACATTATTAACGATATCTCTCAACTTGAATGACACAGCAAACAGAAACAATCTTTCATTACTCTTAGCCGTTTTTAATTCCGTGAAAACCCAACTTCATATACTACGTAAAGTATGAAATAACACTGCTGGTCTAGTTCTTTAATTACATTAATGTTTCACCCGACCGTTAATATTAAAATAGCGGTCACATGCATGTGTACTATAGCATCTATTTAAGTATTATTATGTAGGTATGTGGGTAGCATATCTGTGCATCGTGCGGTGTTGGTAAAATTACCAAGCTGCGACACATTCAAAATGAATTTTCACCGAAGTGACCGACCAACGCTCGCATTAATAAAACCTGCGGGTTAAATTGAATGCGCTTGGTTTAACGAGGCTGTGAAAACTGCTTTCCACGCGCAAATCTTGACGTGTTAATTCATTTGGCCGTATTGCAACAGATGTTTGAAAGTAACTAGATGCGAAAATATATTCAAGTTTGTATATCAAAGCATACGCATATCGTAAACATAATTATTGTATTTTCCTTATAGTGTTGTTGAAATGGCAATGCGTCTTAATAATGAACAAAATTTTGTATTGTGAAATTGAAATACTGTTGCGCAGTATGTTAGTTTTTAATTATATTACAGTTGGTAGTATCGACATCGTAATGTCAAGTAGTTGTCATTGTAGTCGCATTATTTACTTTAATAATGTAAGGAGTTCAGTTTTTTTTTTACCTATCTATTTTGTGTTTCTTGTATTGTATACACACTTATATCAAGCAGTTAAACATAATTGCAAGATTAGGTAAGAACTGTTTTTTGTTTAATATAACCGAATATTGTTTATCTATAGAACCTGTACTGGATTTATGCATATTTATGTATTACTAATATTTAAGATTGCGGTAAATTTTGCAACACTCCAAACCCAACTCAACACAATAATTATTCATCGTTTAGTCAAGTTGTATACCTCATTCATTATTAATCAGTTCCCATTCATCATTACGGTCGACACAAACGATTCACGCGTTCTGTGAAGCAACGCGGCGGCGGTGTACGATTTTTTTGTGGCGATTGCAGCATTGCAAGAGATACCCGATTGCGATTTTTTCTTCCGAGAAAACTCGCATTATTTAGCGGTAGCCCGCTTATATTACACACCGTTCGGTATTTAGAGAGAAACTTGTCGAGCCAGTTCGTTTAAATTTATGTATGTCTGCCTTTTTCGTCGTTTTGCAGTTATGTAATATTTGAATGTTCGACACGAATTCCAGTTAAATATTTACGTATTGTAATTGGTGTTGTGGTATTTATGTGGAAAAAAGATAGATTACTGATTTCATCTATACACTTACATAAACTACATGTTATAGGTGTATATTGTAAATGCTGTTTTTTTCTTTGTTATTAATGTCATTTATGCTCAATCATTTTTTAGTAGAGGTTATATTTTTAGTGCAAAATTGTTTAGCTATGAAATATTTTTTTCTTATACATTACATTTTCTGTGAGTTTGTACAATCACGTTTTTTTTTTCTAATATATTAGATATTATAAAGGTATTTATTCAAAAACTTCATAAAGTTACCTGAAGCGATTTTTTGATAGAATAAGAGCGGAAAAGAAAAGTTGTAACTTGATCCTTGTAAATGTACACTGGACAATTCCATTTCGACAAGCAAAGTAACCTGCTTTAACGTGTCAAATGTACTTATTTCCTTAATTCTCTTATTTTATCTCCTTTGTAAACCATTTGGTACAAATCAGCTGTTTACATAGCTAAACAATTGTTGTTGGTGTAACTTCAACGTACAACTTACGACTATGGCTACGTTCACAGTGGAGCGACGATATTGTGGAGCACTGAAAAAACGTACTGAAGAAGTTGTTGTCAATGCTCAACGAATAATTAATAATTAATTAGGTAATTGAGAACCAGGTCAATCGGAACCACTCATAAACTTTTACACAAAGACCTGGAACTCTGTCCTTGAATGAATTGAAACCAGCAGATTATGTATGACGTCTCGAGTTTTAGAACTAGGTAATAAAATAACATCGTCAGTAATGTAGAATTATTACAAAGAATGATTTGCGCTGATGGAATATCGTTTCACCTTTGCCTGTTTATGAGTTCGTTCTGGAAGCATGAAAATTTTGAGCCGAGTAAAACCACAAGAAATAATTCAATAATCACTACATATTGAAGAAATAGGTGTGTAGGCAACTAATTGGGCCAATATTTTTTCAAGATAACAGGAAATATGTATGTAATATGCTCTTAATGGTTCTTTTTAATTTTTTGATTTTAGGTAGACTACCATTTATTGAACAACTGGACATTGAAAGCCAGAATTGTTACTTTCGACAAAACGGAATACTTCCTATTGTACAGTTGAAACGTTGCACTTGTTGATACAATTTTTTAACGACCGAATAGTTAGTTGAAACACAGCATTTCGCATTTCATTTGACATCATGTGACTTCTTTTTATGGCCTTAAATTAAAAAAACAGGATTTTTGAAACACATGTGGATAATTTAGTTGTTTAGCTGACCTGGAACAAAGAATTGTTGAAATTAACTCTATTCCAGTGATGTCAGACAATTTTGTCGAAAATTTTCATCACAAAGTGTTGGAATGCATATGGGTCAGTGGTCAACATTTTCACCAACTCATATAATTTTTAATGACGTTTTTAAATGAACGTCGGGGGTTGGTATCTATTCATGTCAGACGAGGCCTAATTCTAATTATCCGGCTATATTATCAATCAAAATTACAAGACATGGATACCAGAAGACCCATATAATTTAACGAAAACAACTTTACATCCGTTAAAAATATTGACTCTAGGGAGCAATGTTATAATGCTAATATTTTTTTACTGAAAATATGAAGGCAGAAAGATCTCGTACTGAAACTTTAGAAGGTACCTATCTGTTTTTATAAACCACTTATTTGTGATATCTATGAACAATATATTTTGGTGGCGGATTTTTTAGTAGTAATTGTTGGCTATCGCGGGGACCTTTCTATTCGAATAAGTAATATAAAAAATAACGTCTTTCAAAATCGACTTCGCAACTTGGAAGAACTACAAGCAGAACATCCATCAAATCGATCAAAATTCATTACAGCTGTTATTTAACAATGTTAAGGAACAAGTTGATTTATGTTTGGAATCTAATAATGGTAGAATATGTTTTTGAACATTCAGCTGTAGCTCGTCGAAGTTTTCCTTATGTAGGTACTCGGAAGTGAAACTTATTGGTTTACGCCATCAGATATTTCCACTTTGCACCCATAAAAACGCCGCCTGTATATGTACAACCTATGTACAGGAACACTCTTGTCATATGTACGTTATATATGTAAGTGTACTTACCGCATGCGAAGGCAGGCAAGATGCATGATGCATTTATATACGCGGTTCGTGTACAAGATGTATGCACACAACATATTATAAATATGCAAAGCGTATACGACATACGAGGCTTTGGCTGCCGCTATGCCGGCCGTCTATGGCCCTTCGAGTTCGTAATTTAAGGTTGTTATCGTCGAAACTTAACACAGAGCATTGCAGCCGGGATTGCGCTGACAGCGGTAAATATTTCTCTTTTACGATTGCTCGTGTGTAGAAAACGAGGAACGTTAGGAATATAATTTGATTTTTAGGCTCTCGTGGGTGAATTACGTGGTTCTCCAGCGCTATGCTTCCAAACTAGAATATGTATATGCGATGCATGTTTACTGCAGTGTTTCAAGAGCAAAATCTCGATGCAACTGCTTCAAACTGAGCAAAGTGGATACAACGGGATATTATCAAGATATTCTCCTTGTAGAAATTTGTACGAAGTGATTTGGTATTAGATATACATATATTTAGATGTTCACATAATGTATTTCTATCACTAAAACGTTCCAAATGCTCTTAGACAACACGGCCAATCGCTTCAAACAAAACTGAAAGTCTCGATTCTGTTATTGGGTTATCTGTCAATTCAATATAGGAAAAGTTATTGTGACACAGGTTTGGAGTAACTTTATTTTATTAGGTCGAATTTTGCTAGGTTTATTTTGCTGTGCAATAAAAGAGCATGTTTCAATAATTAAAAACTACCTAGAGAGAACTGTATCTTTTCCGACACAATTTTACGAAGCTAGTGTTACCTTAAACAAGGTTTACAGGTTAAGCAGATGTTTTAAGAGTGTGCTAAAATATAAAAAAATATCGTTGCGGCCAAACCAGTTTCAAACACAACCTTTTCAAATGACTTGTTCTAAAATAAAAAAGTATATAAATTACCACGTCACGTGAATTACGCGTGTCAAATTGTTTTATATCACCTTTTGAAAATATGTTATGCTAATTTGAGTGCACTCTTCATGATTTAATCAAATCTATGCAATGAAACTTTGGTTCTTCGAAACAAAGCTATACTTTTAAAATGGCAGTCCATTTTATGTAATCGTATTTCATATACCACTAATAAACAAGTGAACATTTAAACAAAATGTTCTTACACATTCATAATATACAAAATTACTATTATTATGATACTATTGGATCAAATTTTATGTTCTCCTCCTGTTATCCAGTTACAAATCGTCAAGATTATTTCTTCATCGTAATCACCGTGTACTGAACCCCAAGTGACTTGATACCATAAAACAAAATTAAGTAACTCTATGTTTCAAGATTTGTATGAAATGAAAAATCTGTTACCACTGCGATCTGCATTACCGATTTTAGCCCACCATAAATGTAACAACTTTTGTCTGTTTTCTGTTTCAATAGAAGTGTATTTGTGTTTATGATGCTTTTATGGCCCATGGAAAAAAAAATTGCTAACATAAATAATATCAATCAAATTGAAATATTGAAACACTAGAATTCGTGGATATCCGAAACAATTGTCTCAAATAAAATGCATTAAAGTAATTAATGAATTCATTTAGTGTAGCGCGGAATGATATGTGCGTTTGTTACTAATTGTAAGACACAATCCTTGCTCTATAAATGTCTTTATTACCTGAGAAAATTGAATTATAAAATCTATTTTAGTACCAGCGAAAGTAACCGTGAAAATAGCATATGAAGCGATACATGTGTAACCATTAAAATTTTATATTCAATACGTGCCTAACTGAACTTAACCTAATGTCAGCCGCAAGTGTTTTCAACGCTTTCTTTTCAATCATAAAAATCCTTGTTTGATATTCATATACAATACAATAGTTCCATATAAGTCATATAACAAATAAATATGAATGTTAACAAGTGCGTCCTGCAATAACGTGGAAAGTAAAAGGCATTGCTAAACCACCACACACACACAATAAATATTCAAACGTATAAATTGCACACTGTACCCAGAGATTTCTGTATCGTAATTAGATTCATTATTATTGGAATGGCTATTCATAAATACATATGAAATTGAATATGCTAATGTTTGTGTGCCAATATGTGACTGGTGTATATTTCGACGTTATTTTAGAATGGTACCAGGTGTTCGTGTTCATTTCTGAGTGTCGCAATGTCAAAATCATTGATGGAACTAATTGCAATATCAAAATTTCCAATGCCACCCGCATAATTTACTAATACACTGACAAATTTTAAGACTTTGTGGGACACTGATATATTATATTATCATTTCCATAAATTAAAGAAAATATTTGAGAGAACTGCGTTTTTCTTCGAGCGTTAATGAAGAGTTTTTTTGACGGCCTGGCCAAAGAGTTTGGTTTATTAGAAAGACGTACAGTATAATTAATGCGTTTAAATATTTATGCGTACTTTAACTTAAGCAAAAATAACCGAACCTAACCGCTTAATGCACTATTCAAATACACTTTTAATTCTCTTTTAGATTTACTTCGTTAATTCGCCCAAGGTAAAGCTTCATACATGGCACACTGCATCCCCTAACGAATACCCGAGACGTGACTGTCTGAACGGAATCTCTAGCGCATAGACTTTAGGGCAGATCCTTAATTTACCGACACTAGCGAGATTTACGTGTGAACTTTTGCAGTTCGAGCACGTCATCCGAGTATGTGGGCCTGCATAAGGTTGCAACGTCACGGACTCACTAGCAAGTGTATTAGCGGAATTAAAATTGCCGGATTAAGGCGGCTAATGTGCTAGAACAGACAATTCGCTATTGTTACTTTCTTTTTAAGTATGTAAACCCGGCAGCGAATAGTTTTTGATGTAATTTTTTTTAGTGTGATTTATGCTGCTTGGAATAATTAGAGCGTTTTAGTGAGCGCTCAGAACTGTGGAGATAATATGTAAAATTTGGTAAATAAAACAATATGGAATATACAGAGTGGAAAGGATTGAATCGGACACTAGACGTATAACATTTTTTTATTAAGATTTTACACTAATTTTTAGACGAGAAATCGGGAAGCTGAAGAAATCAGCATTTTTATAAGTTTATTTAATTTAATATTTATAATTCGATTTTAATCGGCCCGATTTTCTTGTTTATTAATTCTCATACACTTCCCCTGCCTTTTCAATAAAATTTTTTAATCACTATTTTTATTCTTTTTATTTTTTAAAAAAATTCAAAATTTAAACCACTTTTGCTCATTCCTGTTTCCTTTTCTTTTAAATTAATCATTATTTTTTTTGTCCCATTTCTTAAAAAAAAAAAATTTAATAATTCATAAAAAATTAATTTACCCCCTTTTCCGTAAAAAAATCATTATTTTGTCTATCCCATTGAAAACAAAAAAAAATTATTTAATAATTTATAAAAAATAAATTTACCCCCTCTTCTTTCTTCACAAGAAATCATATTGCGCCTTTTCCATTTTATCCTTCGCCTTTCCGCGATATTAATTAATTATAAATTTAATCTACACCACTCTTTAAAAAAAATATTTATTCATTGTTTCTTTATTCTCTCCACTCCGCGGTGTAACTAAAAAATTAATTTAATAAATTACAAAAAAAAATCAGCCGTTAAAAAATAATTTGTTATTAATTTTTTCTATCCCCTCTACTTCGCGGTGTTGCAAAAATTAATTAATGAATTATTTGCATCCATTACCGCCTTTTTTCTTGTTTTCCCCCACCACTTTAGAATGGGACAAACAAAATTATCTTGCACCCCCATTTAAAAAAAAAAAGAAAAAATCATTTGTTCTCGTACTAAACCTTTATAAAAACGATCAACTGCTTTAAACAAGTGAGAGGCGTTTGAAAGAAAGAGAAGAGTGGTGCGGTTTAGCCGGTCTGCTGTTTGGGGCGTAATCCGTCGTCAGACGACTAAAATAATTTGTTATTAATTTTTTCTATCGCATCTACTTCGCGGTGTTGCAAAAATTAATTTAATGAATTATTTGCATCCATCACCTCCTTCTTACCTGTTTCCCCCCACTACTCTAAAGTGTTGCAAAAAAAAATATCTAGCACCTCCTATTTCAAAAAAAAAAAAAATTATTTGTTCTCGTACTAAATCTCTATAAAAGCTATCCACTGTTTTAAACAAGTGAGAGGCGTTTGAAAGAAAGCAGGGGTGTTGCGGTTTAGCCGGTATGCTGCTTTGGGCGTAAGCCGTCATCAAACGAGTAATTAGTTGGCTGGGTAAACTTATCTTCTTTTGTTTAAAAAAAATAAATTTAAAAATTATCTCTATTCCACTCCACTCTGCAATATTGTTATAGAAATAATAAATTTAGTCGAAAAAGGTTGACTTTGTTTAAAAAAAAAAAGAATATCTAATCATTAATTTTTTTTCTTATTCTCTCCACTATGTTGTTAAAAAATTAACTTAATCAAGAATCGCTTCCCTCTTATACATCTTCCCTCTCCATAAACTTCTTCAATTTTTTACCTTCTCCTATTCCGTAGTGTTCAAAAGATTTTATCTATGACGGATATCAGATAACAGTTAGCAGATTTACGAAAATAAGATTACCTTCATTCAAAATTATGCTTAATTGAGACGTGAGATGCTATCAATCTAATACAATGCATTGACTCAAACATCTACTTCATCCTGTAAATCAATACTTGATAGCTTTGCAGAGCAATTAAGCGCTATTGAACTTTTGCCTAAGTGATCCAAAGAAAATGAATATCCGCACAAAGAAACGAAAAAAAAAGACAGATATAGAAGATGAATCGAGTATTGTGACCAACAGAGACGGGCGCAGGTATAGAGAAAGAAGGAAATAATGAAATTTACTTACACGAGAGTCTATTATCAAGAGTTGGATTCTCCCATTCCTCGTCAGGTGGCGTCCATTCCCGCCGTTTCACCGAACTCTGTCTAGTGCTGACGCTGTCTGTGAGCTGTCTTCCTATAGCTGTAACAATGCGGAGAAAGAAAACAATTAAGCGATGGTCTGGTGTTTATTTTCTGTTCTCATCTCCACCATCTATTATTCGCGGGGAATAATGAACGTAACTCCTTTTTCCTCGCGGAGGTAACTTTTACAATAATAAAGCAACATAAAAAAAAAATGTGGCAACAATTCCACAGTTATTATTCAGATTCTGTAACGTGTATGGAATAATGAAAAGTTTTCATTTTGTTTGAAATACAAAAAAAGATATATCTATGTATTTAACTACTATACAAAACAAACGTTTATTGCTCATACATTAACTAACAATTCGTATATATAGATATTCATGGTGTACATCATCTAATTGTATGCCCATTTCTAAATGTGCCCGCTTTAATCTGTAAAATGTCTTGTACAGTAACTATAAATAATAAAACGTGGCATATACTGCGCCAGTTATTATTATTAGACCGAGCGTTTGTCGGAAACATTACAGCGAGCTGTGTGATTTATTTCTTGGCTACGTATAATTGGACATATGATTGAGACCGCCACGTCATTGAGGATGGCGTAACATTTCTGTTAGAATCTATGTTAGCATGGATGAGATTTACTATTACTAGCTTTGATAGGTGATACGGACCAATATATTTCTGTCAGATTTTTGACTGGTTATTTATTTCATGTTTATAAGCTTGTAATTAAACGATTCATTAATAACTAAACAATAAAAAGAAAGTGCTGTAGTGTGCTTCCCTTTTGCGACAGAATGCTTGCTTGGATATAATTATAACTGGTGACCTATGAATATAATGTGACATAAGAAACGATGCTTTTTGTAAGTAGATAAACCATAGTCCTTCCTTTAAATTTTCTTGATTATTTTTAAGAGCTAACAAAGAATCAAATTGTACCTCGTATTTCTGGTGGTTTAAAATTTCAAAGAATTTCTCAAGTTGGAACTCCTATGTATATATTTTTAATACACTCCGCCAAAAAAGTATCGCATAATTTAGTTTTGAATCATAAAAGTATCGCATAATCTTTGTTTGTAGCATAAAGTTGTAAATATACTTTAATGCGCTCTAAGATATAATTTCTATGATTGTTTAAATAAAATACAGGCCAAATAAAAACAAGAACTCATACTTGAGATTTTTATTAAAACAAGAAATTATAATTTTGGAAAGAAAAATGTCATAACAGTAGCTTTTAATACTGAGTATTGCCACCTCTGGCTCTTATGACCGCTCGCATACGGTTTGGCAGAGATTCGATTAACCTCCGTATATAAGCCTGATCCAAATTCTCCCACTCGTCACGGAGAGCATTTGCTAGTCCATGCAGGTCCGCTGGGGCAACATTTTGGGTTCGTATCCGTCTGTGAAGGAGGTCCCACACGTGCTCGATAGGGTTCATGTCCGGACTTACCGCAGGCCAATCTAAAACTGGAATACCAACATCGTTAAGGTATTCCTGGACGATTATTGCAACATGCGGTCGTGCATTATCGTGCATTAACATGAATTCGTTTCCTATAATTGGCGCATATGGTACTACACGTTCTTCTAAAATGTCCGTTATATACCTGTGGGCAGTCAGTGTACCTCTGTCTACTGGTACTAACTCTGTACGACCTGCTAAACAGATGCCTCCCCAAACCATAATAGAGCCACCAGCGAAATTAGGTCTAGGTCTGATATTACACTGCGAATAGCGCTCACCGTCTCGTCTGTACACTGAGATACGCCTATCTGAGGTGTAAAGACCAAATCTTGACTCATCTGTGAAGAGTATATTGGCCCAGTCATTAATGTTCCAATTTACATGTTCTTTGGCAAACCTTAAGCGAGCCACTCGGTGGTTCCTAGTGAGACGAGGGGCTGTTACAGCTACTCTAGCTCTTAATCCACTCTGTCGTAACCTATTCCGAATAGTTTGAGTACTCACACGAGTATTTCTGACTCTAGCCAAGTCTTTCTGCAATTGTCTCGCAGTTACATGTCTTCGACGTAATGCTTGTAGTAGTAAATAGCGGTCACCTTGGCGAGTAGAACATCTTGGACGACCTGGTACAGGTCTTCTACTGTAAATGCCTGTTTCCCTATATCTGGCTACGGCTCTAGAAACACTTGACTGATTGATGTTCATCAAATTAGCAACGTATGCTTGAGATCGTCCATCTTCGATTAAAGCAACTATAGCAGCCACTTGTTCTGAAGTTAAATTGCTCATTTTAGTTTTAAAAGCGTTGGTACAGAACTCTGACTTCGCACTTTAAATTTTGTCCGTATAGGAAGACTTTCAATAAACAACTGAACAAACCTTACACATATGCATTTTTCTAAATGTGTTCTTTTAGAAAAAAAAAAAGTAAAAACGCTAAGTTCCATTATTTTGTTAGTGTTTTTATAGTTCACATACACGAGGCAAACTTTTTGTGAACGTATAAAAATATCTTGGTTCATAAATGCCCTTTTTTAGTTTATGCGATACTTTTTTGGCGGAGTGTAGTATCTTAACAATTTAGAGTTTGAGTTGGTTTCGGAAACAATCTTCGGTGTGTATAAGTTGTTATAAAAAAAAGTATAGGTACCCTTAAGTTTTATTTTCTATTGAAAATCATATATTCAATTTATATTAAAATTTACTATTAAACGTCAAAATTACGAAACTGAAAGCCTTTTTTAGGAGAAATACGTTTTCACAATAACCAAACCTCTATTTCTATTTTTTGTTTGAAATCACCATTGTTGTCCGGCTTTGTTGCATACATTTTATTTTTGAGATTCCCCCATAAAAACATCAAAAGGTGAAAGATCTGGTGATCTACTTGCCATTTAATTGCACTCTTGCCCTATTGATTTATTAGGAAAGGACTCATTTAAATAGTTTCTTACACATGCTCTTATTTTCGTTTAAAAACTTATTTAAAATATGCATCTAAGGGATGGATCTATCAAATTCATATCTAAATATAATTTGCTTTCGACAATGCATTCCTTTTGAAACAAATCCAATGTCAATTTTACCATACATATTCATAAATTATTACCCATTGTAATTGCAATCGATCTATCTATTGTAATGGTAGCTTTAACGGCTTCATATTGAATATTGATGGATGTATTGTGACTGCGACAGAAATGGAAGAAACTCATTTTAATTTAATAATTACCAGCGCGAAGGCAAAACGAAAATCGTTAAGGTAAGCGGTAATTATAATGTGCATAGATCAGTAAGTTGATATCTTTAAATTGTTTAATAAAACATTATTTTATTTTAAGGAAATGTTTGAAAAAAGTTGTAGAACAAAAGGTCATCAATTGTTTAGCCATATACCAGTCAAAGTATAGTATCTAAGTGATAATTAGTTTTGTTATTATCCAGAATTGGTTGTGATGAGTCATAGTGTATTTATTTTATAAATAATTATATGAAAATAATGAAACAATCACCTTTTGCAATGTCCAAACTTGAAAATGTACCTAGGGCATCTTGTTTTAGTTTCATATAGTTTCGTAAGGACTTATTCAATATTATTCATTGCTTGCATACAAAAATATCTAAAAATATCTTAAAATGATGACATATTTATATTTCGCAAATCAATCTAATAACGTCGAGAATCAAGGAAGAACAAAGACCAATCAAATCGAAAATCTCTCCCTGCGTAAGATCCACGTAGCATCCGGGTTACCATTAATTGTTCAGTCACCCACGTTGGTTAATTTCCATAAATGGCAGGGCGGTGACTATATTTAGCTAACGGGCCGGTCGTACTGCAGCAAGAGTTCGTTAATCTACAACTCGCCGTAGTAGCAGCCAGCGGTGCGGATGTAAATTTCACGTAATTTGGAGAAGATGTTTCGTTTCCTAAACGCTTGTTGAGG
This sequence comes from Cetonia aurata, assembly GCA_949128085.1. Classification (NCBI taxonomy): domain Eukaryota; kingdom Metazoa; phylum Arthropoda; class Insecta; order Coleoptera; family Scarabaeidae; genus Cetonia; species Cetonia aurata. The sequence goes on along the minus strand of OX421884.1, from coordinate 61,479,531 downwards.
CGAACGTTTTGAGTTCCATTAAAATTATGCTAATACCGCACGGGGGATCCGTTCTGGCCGCAGCCTGTAATTAGATTAGGGGGCACAGCCTATCAGTATTCCTACTGATGATGACGTACGGAATCAGTGCGTACAAGAATGGTGGTTTTAATCTCGGATGTTTAGGTAAATCTTTGCGTTTTGTAGTAATTGTTGTTAAAGACAGTGCTTCATTTAATTTATTTCTGTTAGATTATTATTGCTACCTAGATATGTTTTCTTAATACTGTAGAATAAAGATTAAATTTAAAAAAAACTCTTACAATTATAAGTCTTAAAAAAATTCTTAGATGTTTAGGACAAAATTCACGGAATCATATATCGTTACTATATTTCTTATTTATCAAAATGTGTGGACTTTCATGGCCGGTAGTAAATGCAAATACAGATCTCGGTAGGCTGTTAGGCCATAGTCTAATGGAATTACTTCCAAACATCTTCAGCGGGACTAAGCTTAAAAACTAAACGCTGTTTTGTCACATCATGTTACAATAACAATTGATTTTTCCCAAATCTATTTAGTGAGCCTGAACTTCGCTGGCGACGAACTTCAGATAATTCAATAGTTCGAGATTCGAACTAGGGGACTGCCTCCTATATTTCAGTTCATCAGGTTCTCTCTGATGATTAGAAACGGTCTCGAGAGAAGAGAAATGCTCCTTGATTTCAGTCGTGCCTTTGACTCTGCCACAGAGGGCTGATCCATAAGTTGATTGTTTCTGGCATAAATCCAACTACGATCAGGTTGATCAGATCCTACATTGAACATAGAATTTTAGGACTGCCGGACTCGGATTCAGTTTTCGCGATATCCTCGCCGGAGTACCGCAGAGATCCTTATTGGGGCCACGTTTTTTTTTTCTGTTTTGACGCATATACGCGATTAGCGGAAGCGAAAGGTTGGCCACAAACCGCCTCGTTCGTTAATTCTTTCGTTGGAGGGGGTACAACAAAAATTGGTTCAGTTTTTCCGAAATTTCACCATTTCCTCCGAATCTATCATTTCTAGGTTAGAGCAGATCAATCTTAGAAGGGGCAATTTTATGTTCCAAAGGCTTACCGATTTTGGTAATATTAACAATGTTATTTTAATTTTTTTTTTTCAATTCTTTGTGACCATGTGTAAAACTAACCAAAGAGCTTCATCAAAGATATTGTAACTACAAATTTTTAATAAATAAATATTGTTCTACCTTTATAGTTTTCCTTTATTTTTTTTAAAATCTATGTCGGAACTAATACCAGGTAACGGCCAAAACCGGTTTAAATATAAAATTAGAGTGTCCGAATTTACCTCAACATATGGTGTAAATCCCGACACACTTTGAATTAAACAAAAAACAATAATTAGTGTAGTTGAACTTAAAATTGCTTTAATATATTCAGAAAAAACAAGAGATAGAATATTGTGAACATTACGCAAATATGATGAAATTTGCTTGTAGAAACAATCTACAAACCGAAACTGTTGCCCGAATTAACCCCGGTCTACGATAGTTGATCGTTCTTGTTAGATTTTCTTAGGCTATTCAGTCGTAGCACTCTTTACCTTTTATTATACCTGTTCGCTTGTAGAGTGTGCTCTAAATGCAATAATTCATCACGGCTCGCATATAAAGGCTGTTTTTTTCTAGAGGTATAGAACTTTGAAATGGAATAAAACAAAGATGAATTTTTTAAGTTGACATGAAATTTACTTTATTCGAAAGATAATCTTCTGGCATTATAATTTAAATATGACTTCTGGCATATGACCGCCACGGCTGGCTCGGACGTATTAGTCTAATCTGGAGGTCCAATTTTCGATGCCTTTTTCCAACATTTGTGGCCATATATCGGCAATAACGCGACGAATGTTGTCCTCCAAGTGGTCAATCGTTTCGGGCTTATCGGCGTAGGCAAGCGACTTCACATATCCCCACAGAAAATAGTCTAGCGGCGTTAAATCGCACTATCTTGGAGGCCAATTCACGGGTCCGAAACGTGAAACTATGCGGTTACAAAACGTTTCCTTCAATAAATCAATTGTGGCACGAGCTGTGTGACATGTTGCGCCGTCTTGTTGAAACCACAGCTCCTGCACATCATGGTTGTTCAATTGATGAACGAAAAAGTCAGTAATCATGGCTCTATAGCGGTCACCATTGACTGTAACGTTCTGACCAGCATCGTTTTTAAAGAAGTACGGACCAATGATTCCACCAGCCCATAAAGCACACCAAACAGTCAGTTTTTCTGGATGTAACGGTGTCTTAACATACACTTGAGGATTACCATCACTCCAAATATGGCAGTTTTGTTTATTGACGTATCGATTCAAACAAAAGTGAGCTTCATCGCTAAACAAAATTCGCTTATGAAAATCGGGATCGACGGCAATCTTGTTTTGGCCCCATTCACCGAATCTACGCCTTGCTAGGTGATCGTCTGGCTTCAATTCTTGCACGAGTTTGATTTTGTAAGCACGCAAACCAAGATCTTTCCGCAAAATCTTCCATAAAGTGGACGGACACACATCCAATTCCTGTGCACGATGGCGGATAGACTGATTCGGGTCTTCATCTACGCTACGCTCTACAGCAGCAATGACTTCTTCTGTACGCACTGTACGACGTCTCTGTGGATGCGTATTATCATTTAGAGTAAACGTGGTGCGAAAACGTTCCATAGTTAATCGAATTTATTGCTCTGATGGACGATTATGTTGACCGTGGAATGGACGTAGTGCGCGATACGAACAGAACCATGATTTTCAAAATAAATTTGCACAATTTGGAAGCGTTGGTCAGGCGTCAGTCTATTCATGTTGAAATGCCAAGCCAAATTAGCCAAACTAAACATAAATCACTTGGCAGCTGACAAAATGGCCGCCAGTTAAAAAAGTGTTGCCAACTTAAAGTTTTATACCTCTATAAAAAACACATTTTATAAGACAACTCGATCTTTGAGCGTCTTGATTAGGGCTCGTTTTTGTATAAAGATACGCCTCATGGCTAGATCTTTCATTTTGTTTTAAGTAACTCCCAATTGTTAAAAGTTTCGCTTTTTCTAACACAATTAAATTTTAATTATTTCATTAAATTTTACAAGATGAGATTATATATTGTATTATATTATAGCAGCGAAATGAACAAGAATATGTGTGAATTAACATCAGTATTCCTTTATTTCACAATAACGATGATTATATTCTCAGCAATTAGCAATTCACATAATCCAGCTGCCGGTAATTTATGTTTATTGACTTTGTTCTATTACGCGGTCGTTAATTCCACATCATTAAAGATAAATTACATATCTCCTTGCATATATATTTTTTATTTGAGCGGAAGATGCTGCAGAAACAATGTAGCGCACTATTACATGTAATATCTTCTAGGGGCAATCAATAAGTATGCGCACTTGGTTCATAAAATTTCCATGGGGGATTGCGGGATTCAAACATACCTATATTATCTTTAATAAATCCAATTATTTATTTTGAATTACTCGGATTTTATGCAAGTTTCCTATACGCACCTCCTGTTTTAGATGTTCGTTCTTATCACTATACAAATGTCTCTCTTGTCCGGCTGTATAATTGACAAGCGCTAATTGCTTTTACGCTGCTTCCCCGCCGATAAAAAATTAATCCGCACTTTGTCTTCTGCGTTTCCTCCCGATTATCGAGATACCGCTGACGTCGGAAACAAAAGAAACGACTCGAATTGTCAGAGCGCAGAATGAGAGGTTATGAACCCGTATACTGCGAACACTCAAGGCTGCGCCATTAATACCGCGGTTGCGTTGCATCGGACGGGCAACAATGCTCGGGACTCTATTGAAGGGAAAAAATTAAGTAATTATCGCATCAGCCGGCGCAGGCCGTGCGGATCTCGTCTGGTTTAATGAAAGCTCTTCGTCAGAGCGTCGTTGTATCGGCCGTTCGAGTTGATTGCGACGCAATCAGGTTGGCACGCAATTTGCCAGACTTTATCGGGGGAATTTTATAATTGCCCTGGTAACAGTCGACGAGTTTATCGGACCGATGTCGGAATTATTCGGAAAGTTACCGGCTGATAACAAAGGAGGGATGTTCAGTGTTTAATAACAAATATTGTCTGGCGCTTAGGTAAACTGGAATTTCGAAACGTTAAATTGTTTCTGTTTAAATATGATCCTAGGCATACAAATGTCGCCATGCTTAAATTAGAACCATATCAAAAACCTTTTTTATTACTCATTTTAGGAAGAACAATTATAAAAAGTTCTGCACGGTATAGAAAAATGGAATTAACAATTTTTTTTCTCATTTATTTTTATTAGGTATATGATAGTAAATAAGACTTACAGAAGCATTCATGAACAGGCTTATATTAGCACGTATAATGCAAAATACATCGTATTCAACCCGACAAATTTCACAGAACCAGGCACACCACAACATACTATAGTTCAAATACTGAAAAAGCATGGGTTTCATCCTCATAAAGATATACAAATACTACAGGAAATATTCATTTTAAAACTAATAGAATATTACAATAAAAATTAAATTTTTTATAAAATTCAATTAATTTAGTAGAAGGTTAATTTTTATTTTAATAAAAGCTATTAGTGGTCATATAGTGGTCCAGATTTTTTTTTGGGATACTTTACTAGCGTACTCTAACAACAAAGTTTATATAAACATTTGTCATTAAATGTTTCCCAACGGAGATATCGCATTGCAAATTTTCCATAAAAGAATTCTAAAGAACAAGGTTTATTCTATTAGCAAGTATTAACAGGCGTAGCGCAAACCTTATCTTTCAATACTTCACTTTTTCCACTAACACAAACAACAATGTTGTTTGGTGATAGTGGAAAAACCTAGCATTGACTTTTGTCAGTGTGATAGTTATTGTTACACCAAAGGTTCCAAAACCCAATTACTGGATTTCAATACTTCCCAAACATAATAATCGAGGGGAGTGAAGTCTGGTGACCTCGGGGGCCAGGATACTGGACCTGAACGGCCAATCCAATGCTGTGGATAATTGATAGTCAACCATTCACGCACAGGTAGTCCAAAATACGCTGGAGTCCCGTCTAGTTGTATCCAACTGTTTCTTCTAAAGTAAATGGGCATTTCATGAAGGACATCCTCAAAATTAGTATCAAGAAATTCACGAAATAAGACCGAGTTTTATCTTGGCGGCAAAAAGTATGGACCATAAATGTTATTATGTGAGAAGCGGAGCCAAACATTAACACTAAATTCATGTTGAAAATTGCGTGGTCAAATCTCATGCGGATTTTGCTGTGCCCAAATATGAAGATTGTGATAATTAACTACTCCGGATCTCGTAAATGTAGCTTCGTCAGTCCAAAGAATTCTATGCAAAAACTCGTGGTTATTTTCTACCCGATTTAACATCCACTCACAAAAGATCAACCTTCTCTACGTATCACCAGGATGTAAATTTTGCACAAGTTGAAAATGATAGGCTTTTCTGTTGACTGCATGTAATAGTTCTTAATACTTTTGATTTCGTTTACTTAAATCATTGAGCCGCTCTGCGAGAACTGAGTCGTGGGTTTTCATTAAATGCTCGGAGAATACGGTTATTAAGTCGTCTTTGTATGTGATTTTCATTTCGGTTTTGTTCATTATTAGCGCGGAAACCAAGTTCACGAAAACGCCGATGAGTATCTATGAACACTTGAAATCCCCCTTTGGGGAAAACGTTGGCAGTATTCACGCACCGACGCTTCAGCATTGCCGTTGCAGAATCCATAAATAAAATGGATATCTGCGTATTCCTCATTACTAAAATTTCTTGGCATAGTAGTATCACACAAACTTTTTAGTAAACGTAACAGTAGATTGTGTATTTTTGACAGATTAGTTACCGTTGGCAGCACACTACGATTGTCAATATCAATATAAATGGAACACTTTACAATGCGATATCTCCGTTGGGAAACATTTAATGACAAATGTTTATATAAACTTTGTTGTTAGTAAAGTATCCCAAAAAAAAAAACTGGACCGTCCTGTATAGAACTAGAAGCTTATAAACTGGTTTGCTATACACTTTTGTAATTTGATTTTAGCATACATTTTGTTAACTCTTGGTCGTTCAATTTCAAATTCCAATGAAAGAATCCATTTAGTTCAACTTTCCAAACATTTAATACTTACGTATTTTTTGGCGGGCAGCCAACCACTCGTCCAGCGATGTACTGATGTTATTATTATCCTTCGATTTGCTATCGTGGGAATGCCTCTGCGCTCTTCGCCTTTCCTTGCTGGTCAGCATACACTCCTCGAGCAGTTCGAACCAGTCCTCGAGGCCGTCTGACGCCCTCAAGTAGATCTTGCCGTCTCTACCCAGCATCAGCGCCACCGTGCTGTAAGTCTTCTTATTCTCCCATTCGACTCTATCCACATCCACTAATTTGATCTTGAATAAGAACTGACCCATCTCGGATATCCTATCCGCCCCAGATGCCCGCCTGAAACAGTGCAGGTAATCCCTGGTCAGTATGAAGTAGCGTTCTTTCCATCTGCTGAAGAGTTTATCGCGTTGCTGCCATAGGAGACCTCTCTTGATGGCCGCGTAGGCGTCCCTACCCGGATTAGAAGGTAGAAGTGACTGAAAAGAGATGAGGAAATACTATAGAACGTTAAACAAAATCGTTTTCACATGATATAAATGCATAAATAGGTTTAAAGTCCTAATTCAATGCCATACAGCAACAATAATATATGTATCTGCATCCGATTCATATCTTTTAAAAGATAAGACGAAGTTTACTGCATAAAAATTGAAAATACAACGCTGGAAGGTTGTATATTCTACGATTGATATCGAAGAATAGCAATAAGGATATTGTTAACAGATACATCATATAATACAATAAAAGAAACAGTTCTGCAACACGTTTGCGAACACGGAATCCATTAAAGAGATGTTTTATTGGGTGATTTTCGATTTCACCAGGTCTGACGAGGCCAATAAGAAACGTAATATCTGATACATATAGGCTAGTGTGTTCGAAATTATAATGCAACAAAATGGGAAGAATAACCTGTATGCATGGAAAACCTTATTAGATATTATATTATCTGATAAGAAATGCCTTTTCCTGCTAATAGATTCTCGTGATGGAATAGAATAATTAATGTTTCTTGAGGAGAAAGCTATATGATTTTTACAATAACTTTGAGAACGTTCTGGCGGTTTTTATTTCTTATTCCTGGATGGGCAACTTTTTCTATATGAAAGATCTTTGAAGATATCAATCAAGAAAACAAGACGGATATATTGAAGCATCTTTCTGGAAGCTTTTCATGGGTCAACATAAGTTGACCATTAATTGAAAGCTCAAGGGCAGATCTAAAGATCAAGGCGTTAACACTTCATTAAGCAAATGAAAGATTAACTTTGATGATTGGTTTAAAGTTATACCAAAATATGTTTTTTGGTGACAACTTCTTTAATTTAAATTACTTTAAATGACCCAATTTACTCAAATTACAACATTTGGCAGAAAAGAAAAAAAATAAACTCACCTCTTTTTTATCTACTATTAGAGACACAATTTTGCTGATTATATAGACAGAATATTACACTTTCTTGTATAACTATGTTAAGAATTATATGAGAATTGAGAGGTGGGCATTGAAGATATACCACCGATCTGACAAGGTCATATAATAGTGATGCATAGTGAGTTATATCATATTTTCCTGGAAGTCCTGGCATTTCCTTTGCTTTAATGGCATTTCTTCACGGTTCAAATTAGGACCATTGCTAGGATGGTGTGTACTCACCTTCATATATACAGAACAATAAATGAGTTGACGGTTCATACAGCGCATAGACAAGATAAGAACTGACACCTACTGTCAGCTAAATTTTGTCAGTATCGTATGTTTACTGGCTGAATGGACGCCTTTGATTAACTTCACAAATGTTTGCGTGTCCTTTTCTAGTTTCTATGTTCAACGCGAAGATTGTTGTAATCTAAATTTGCATTTAAGATTGGATTAATTAGAAAAAAGAAATCTACAAAAAATTATTTGTGGAAAAGGGATTGGCTGATCTTGTAACAGACGAGTAGTTACGGTGTTGAAATTAATTTTAAAAACTAGGGTGGGTAATTACGATATAGTGGATGGAATAATAGATCGATTGGTGTAAATGAATATTTTAAGAGAACATCTAGAGGCAAATGCTAGAAATCTTGAAATTGAAAGAGATTTCATTTTCCAACAAGATAACAATCCGAAGTCCGCAGTTCAGATCAATAAGGAATAGATCATATCACTCTAAAGTCCAGACATACATAAACCTCACTGAGTACCTTTGGATAAAAATCATCGTCTGAAGGAAATGCTAATTAAAGACAGATAAAATTGATAAAAACAAGTTTTATGGGAGAATAACAGAAGACGACACCAGATTTTACAGAAAATTAGTGACATCTATGACAAAATGTTTACAGTCATCAAAGCTCGTAGTTACGATAGATTATATTATGCCACAAGCATAATATTAGCAAACAACTTCTAAAAGTTCCCAATTTGGCCTCCCAATCAGTGTAATTTAATTACAAATTTACCTTAACACACCCCGCGGCTTGATCGTGCCGCTCTATCAGAGATTCAAGGGTATAGGACCCCAGGTTCGCCACCCTAGATGAGAAGTTCCGACCTTCGACCTTCTCAATCTAGTTAGGTTACACTACGTTATACAATCAAGACGTTATTGTTTATGCTACACTATTGCAAGATGTGGTAAACAAGCTATATAATTTAGAAAACTATTAATACTATTAAGAAAACACACCGTCAAATTATACAACAAAAAATAAATCAATGTGAATTTTTGCTTGAAGAGCTAAAATAATCAAGATTGTGGCAATTATTTTAACGTATACACTGTTGGTTTTCTTCGCCAGTTTTTGCATTTTTGTTGTTCACGCACCCTCTCTTTGATATTTTTAAACATCTAAAATCTCAGTCAAATTCAACTGCTAAAGCGCGGGTACTAACGATGTATGTAGAAACTGGAGCGAATACTTATGCATAGTTTATCATGCACGGAAAGGGAATGCAAACAGCGGCGCCCCACTTGCTTGTCTCTCATGCAACTTAGAACGGGTTGAATGCCTCGCGTGCGACTAACAACGCCCCAGGCGGTGAACCGCTTCCTGGTTTAGAGCGATTTCCGCCGATAGAGCTTTAGTATTGCCCAAATTAACGCACGGAACTCCTCCACCAATCTTTGGCATCGAACCGAACTTATACTGCTAATCGATGAAATAGAAGCTTTAATACAAGAAATTTTAAATCTGCTATGCGATATCATCGCCTCCTTCACAAAAGGAATGAATGTTTTACGCTTGGTGTTTCGAGCAATTACATTGGGTGCGGGTGAAAGAATTAATAAAACCAGGATTGAGATTTCAGCCTCATTCGGCCGTCCACCAAACTAAATTTTATTACTCGGAATGTCCCTCCGCACAGTTTCTCGAGCTCCCACCAATTTATCGACGCGACTAGGCTGGTGGGGACCACGGATATGAAAAGGTAATACGCGTTATTGGCAACAAACGAACATAGCCGCAATGAAATCCCCTCGAGTCATGGTCACCAACTATCCAGTGATACGCAAGAAATACAACTTCAGTTTATTGAATTAATGTTGGCAAATATTTGTCGTTTAAATACTTCAAAATTGAGTAAGCTAAATTTAGTGCGGACACAGAGGGCATTCTTTTAAGATACTTTATTTATCCCGTGTTATTAAAATTTCTGTTTGAATTTCCAGAGTTTATTGTTAAGTTTCTCTGCTTTCAGAGTTTATGTTCATTTGTTGTTTAAATTTTCATTATATTTTCATGATTACGTGTTTCGTTTTTAAAGCTCATTCCAACGAAATGTACAGGATTTGCGATTCTCTTTATTGTTGTTCTGTGGTGGGGACGCAGGAAACTATATGGGTGGACATTCCGAGTAATAAAATTAACTCAAACCACTATACATATATTTTACAACGCAATCTTTATATAAAGCACATTTTTCAAAATTTTCATATTAAAAACAAAAAAATGGTGATTGTATCGTTTATAAAATAAAAAAGTTTATTTACAATTTAAGATTGTCATCTTATATTTATAATATGTTATAATTTTTACACATGTACTTGATAAAGGTCATAATAATAACCGAAACATTGTATGTATGAAGTGGTTTTATCATTGAACGACCTAAACGCCAAGAGAAAATACCAAAATAAATGAATTTACCTACTAACAATAAGTATATGATAATTATTTTTTATGAATCGTTTCATCAGGCTGTAATTATTGCAGAAATCGCACTAAATTCTATAGAAAAACGATCTTCATTTTTTATTATCTAAATAGGCATTTCACTTCTAAAATCACAAATACCTAATCCCATTATATACCTACAAAAAAAAAAAAGAAATCGCTCTTGTTACTGTATTAGTCAGACGAAGCAATATTTTAATTCGTAATGCGCTAATCAGGTAGCGATACCTAGTTTATACAGACAGTAATAAACATAGTTTCGAGTTTTAAGATTTCCAAACTTCCTGCGAACAATGACTTATTTTCGTAAAGAACCCCGTGGCTCTCGCTACACGTTTACTATTTCCTGTTACGGCCGGCGCGAAGGCATACGTATGCATGTATTCCTCCCGTTTCTCTGTGTATAATCGTGGCATCTGGTCGCACGAAATTTGACTTGACAAGAAGCGCCTGTTCCCTCTTCACGAAGCGGATCTTCCGAGACGCGAAGAATGTGACCGCCCCCTACTGAGAAGCGGAACAAGTGCTGCTCATAGACGTGTGCTGTTTGTCTGTTCGCCTGGGCTGCTCGCATGCAACTTGTCCTTAGTAGGTCATCCAATAACAATGGCGGGAGATTCGTGGAGGATTTCTTGCGTGAACTTTTTCGTTATATACAATTTTATGTTGAATCTTATCGGAGTTTTTTAAGTTTAATATTGGATATACGCTTGTCTAACATAAGAAGGGATGGATAGCATTAAAATCTTGAAAACGGTAGGAGTTATGATGTTGGTTATAGATTAGCAAAAAGCTGCACAATTTAAATACCATGTAAATGGTATTTGTTTGAAAAGGTAAACTATTTTTTTTAAGGAAAGTTTTTTTTGCGATATTAGTTTTTATTACAATATTTTAAGAGATAAAAAAAATTAAAAATACTTTCTCATTGTCACTTTTTAAGCTGAACCAGATATCGTTTATAGATTTTCAGTACGATGTTTCGTTTTCGAAAAATCATCATTTTTTTTCTTAAATACGGTTTATTTTTAAATTTACAGTCATTTTGAGTTTTAAAATAGGTGATATCACTTGTTATGGTTTAAACACGTTTTCAACTTTTTTAGGTTTCATTTAAAATTATTTCAGTAAAATCTCCTAAGTTTGCGCTGAATGCTCGAAAAACATTTATCCGAGAAAGGTGTCCCGTTTAATAATTCAAAAAAGCACAAAAATTTCAACAAAATTTATTAGTCATTAAAGCGTAAAAAAATCAAATCATACTATCATAAAACATGCGTAGCGGGCTTTGAAAACAAAACATTCTAGACAATTTACTTTTGTCACAATAAAAAATCTAATTACCTCTAACTAACACCCAAAGGTGTATATCATCTCTTGGTAGTTTACACTGGCAGGTGTCTTACACTACACGTTTTAAAGTGTAGGATTTACCAAATCGTTTTGGTAAATTTTACCAAATTTCACAGTGTAAAATTTACCAAAAATAGTGCGGACTTACCTATATAGACCACTTTTAGTGTTAATTTCTACACGCAATTTTTTACTGTGTATGATAAACGAAAATTTTATTACTCTGATGCTCAGAGTGTCTATAGATAGTGCAATAAAAAACTGATAGGAAATACGAAAACTTTTATTATGTGGGATTCGTGCCACCTGTCTAATGCGTATCAAAGATACAAAATCCAATAATGCCACAGTTTCCTACAAAAAAAAAAAAAACTAAACAAGAAAATTCCTTTGTTGGAGTTTCCCAAACAGCAAATATATACACTCACAAGCTTCTACTTGCACTAAACAGCAATGCCAGTTGCCACCAGAATTTAACCAGGGCTCTTTGCCGCTAGATATTGACGATAATGCAATTCTACAACGTCCCTGCACCTGTGTATTTTATCGTTGCCATATAGAAAGTACCTCTCGTGAAAATGCATTTACTATTTAATCAGAACATGGTCGTTTCTTTGAGGAGTTGTGAGTCATCAAGCGAAGTGGTTCAGCCAATATAATGAAGGAAATATTCCTAGTTTAGAAGATGCTTTATAAAAAAAAAATGCACGTTCTTATCTATAAAACCATAATTTCATATTTCTGTTTTGGAAATATTCATTTGCCCGTAGATAAATTCCTATTTAATTGCACGTCAGATGATTCATGAATTTCCGTGATTTCTTATATGTAATGTAGTATGAAACAGTTAATGTTTTGTGGTTTTACATAATACTGTAATGGGTAAAATTATGTTTACCGACTCCCCTGCTGTGCCAGCGATAACGACATAAACGATGTTGTTCGTGTCTTACTGCGAACGGAGGAAATCATTTGGCTGAAGATCTTCCGGTACATTGACCGCAACAACCTGAAAACGCGATAACCGAAGACAAACGCGATCTGGCTGACGAATGAGCGTGCATTTATTGGGTGCGACAAAGTTCCCTATAAGTGACAATAAAGGACAGTTCGGATCAAAGTTAGTCAGGTGATTCAACGCTAACGGTGTGGCATATTAATGTATTAGCGTAAATACAGGGTGTTTTAAAATACATAATTAATGTTTATATTGTATCTGTATCTGAGAGCGACCATTTACATCATCATGAAAGTGATTTAGTTGAAGATTCAGATGAGAGTCAAATCGCTCTAGAAGAAGCTAACAGCGATAGTTCCGTAGATGAAGACGACCTGCCTCTCTCGGAATTACGGCGATCAAATTTTTATTACGGTAAAAATCGTTGTAAATGGTCAAAAGCGCCTCCTAATGCTAGGGTACGCACACCTCAGCATAATATAATCACTCGTGCTTGTGCCTCAAAATTGACAGTTCAGGATGAAAAAGACCCTTCCAGCATCTGGAATAAACTATTTGATGAAGAAATGCTAAATCAAATTTTGATCTGGACAAATAATAAAATCTCCAGTTACAGGATAAAGTTTGCTCGTCAGAATAAACCTGAACTGAAAGACATAGATATAACTGAGCTAAAGGCTTTTTTGGGTCTTTTACTATATTCAGCTGTCTTGAAATCTAATCATGAACGCTCAAGTTATTTATTTGCTCGAGATGGTACAGGTTGCGAGATTTTTAGATGTTGCATGTCAGAAAATAGATTTCTTGTTTTGCTACTGTGTCTGCGATTCGACAGTCCAGATGATCGCGCCGAAAGGAAACAAAATGATGGTATGTTTATACTGGAAAAGGCTCAGATGGTGAGGGATTGACCACCCAAGATAAAAAACTTCTCGTGCCTAGTCAGTGTGTCCTACGGTTGACACAGACAATCAATGGAAGCAACCGAAATGTGACTGCTGATAACTGGTTCTCTTCTATAGAACTCGTTGATAAACTTTCAAAACGGAAGCTTACTTACGTGGGTACTATGAAAAAAAATAAACGTGAAATACCTAGCGAATTTAAACCGAAAAAAAACCGAGAAACCCAGTCTACTTTGTTTGGTTTTACAAATAACAAAACTTTATGCTCATACGTGCCTAAAAGGAATAGAGCTGTGATACTTGTGTCTTCAATGCACCATACTAACGAGGTTAACGAGGATACTAAAAAGCCTGAACTCATTCTGTATTATAACGCAACTAAAGGAGGTGTCGACGAAGCGGACAAGAAATGTTCCATTTATTCCAGCAGCCGCCGAACCAGAAGATGGCCAATAGTGGTGTTTTACCGCATTCTGGATTTGAGCAGCATGAACGCTTATATACTGCACAACATGCATCAACCCAAGATTATAGAAAGAGGAGATTTCCTAAAGACTTTAGCTCGTTCGCTAGTTCTCTCCCATATCCAGAGACGTGTAGTCTGCAGTCAATTACCGAGGGAGTTACACTTAGTGATAAAGCGAGTTCTGGGTGACGAGATGGTAGAAGAAGATGTCCAAAGTCATGAAACTAGTCAAGGCAAACGAAGGGCATGCAGGATTTGCCCACCCAAATTACATAGAATGACAGTGTATACGTGCGTCGGGTGTTGCGATCCCGTATGTTTGCAATGTTCTCGCCCCTTGTGCAAAAATTGCCAGTAATTTATGCTGAATTGAGTCGTTGTCAGAATTTTTATTTTTTGTTTTTGGAAGTGACTATTTTGTTTTTTTGTTTCTTTCTAGATTAGATTTTACGTAAAAACTGTTAACTTTATCGCTTTTCTCGCATAAGGACGACTAGAACGTAAAATAAGGATCTCATACCAATTGAGGTTGAAGAATACCACCAAGTGTTTTGCTTTTTTTTTTTGATATTTTATATAAAAAAAGTTGATTTGATTTACTAATGTGTTTTTCATTACATACCGATGGTTAAATATTAAGACAATTTTGAAACACCCAAGTTGATTTTCATAACAAAAATGAATTTAAAAGTAGTAGCCTGTGAGACGTCATGTCCTTTATGGTGTTATAAATTTGTCATGTCACCAGTTAAGGGTTAAAAGAATACATTAAAAATGCTAATTATAAAAATTAAAGCATTCATTAAAAATTTAGTTCTTTAATATACTACGTCAAAATCGCCTTGTAAGTTATTCAATATGCAATACATTCTGAAATTCATGCACACTTCATCACAAAATCCACAAATATGTATGCGAGCATAATTACCGCCCGTGGTAAATGGGTTAATGAGAACTCTAAATAATAATGCCATAATTTTACAGCCTTGACGCTCCGTAACATACATACATATCCAAGCGAAATCATTATGCGCCTGTTATTAGGCGTGCGAAGAATTAGTATGCGGCGTTTTACGATAAACAAACAAAGGTAAGTGGTACACGCGTTCGGGCAACGCACACTCGGACAAAAATTCAATTTTCTTCCGAAGCAGACCTTGGTTAATATACGAAATTTCGCAGTCGGAGGATGTAATCGAGCAATTAGCGATGTTAATTGCGTCGTGGTTCTTCAAGGTGCCAACGAAATAAAAATTTTCTGTAATTATTAGGAGAATTTTAGTAAATAGAAAATTCTGGCGTAAAAGTGACATTAATTGAAATTCTGACTTCTGTTAAAACGCTTACGAATATCTTGTGAATTACATTGCGAGAAACATTTATTACAGAAAGGTATCGTGTGATTTCTAGGATCATTTGTTAAAAATTCTAAACAAAGTCATGTTAATATGTGTAGATCTTCTTGGTTTTTAAAGTCATATAGTTAAACAACTATTAGAGTGAGTAAGACGTTTCGGTTTATTAATAAAACCTTAATCATTTACATTTTTAAAAATTAATAACGTGGAAAATAAAATTTTGATGTATAAAAATATATAACATTTTTTGTTTTATTGATAAAATCAGTTTGTTTTTTGTTTTAATTTGAAAGAGTTTTGAAATGTTTTATATAAAGATTGTTTTGTGAATTGTGTCAGTTGTATTAGTTATGGTAGGTTATGGTTAAATATGAAAAACGTTACTAAATTTTTATTAAAATTTCATTTATAGAATTAAGTTATAAAGTTTAGTGAAAAATTGTGTGTCAGTTTTATCATTTATGGAATTATTATGTTTATAAATTTGGATTATTTCAAGTATAGTTCGTGCTTTATAGTTTTGTTCTTGGTTTAGGATTGATACATTGTTAAAATCAAATGTATGATTTTGTGTTATTGCATAGTTTCACCGATATATACACCATTACAATTTTGACAATTTATTTTATATACTATATGTGATGTTTTATTTTTTTCAGTTTTCGATTTTAATTTTGTGTAAATTTGATTTTGTAATTTATTATTATTTTGATTTGCTATTAATTATAAGGTTTGATAATTTGATTAATTTTTTCAGAAAGATTTTTTCCATAAGGAATTTTTATTTATTATTCTTATTATTATGTATTTTATAAATGTTTGACTGTTATTTATAGTTTTTGTTGATTTATTATAAAAACGGAATATTCTTTGTTTAAATATTTAGATGATTTGGATAATTATTTTGTTTTAGAATAGTCTTTGCTTTATTAATGGTATCATTTCGAAAAATTGGACTGGTTAAAGTTATAGCTCTATCAGCTAAACTAATAATAACACTATTTTTTTTGCGAGATTGGTTGTGATGATTTAAAATTTAGATAACGTCCAGACCATGTAGGTTTGGTATACCATTTAGTTAAAATTTCATTATTGTGTTTTATCAGTTGAATATCTAAAAATGTAATGCTGTTGTTTTCTTCGATTTCGACTGTAAATTTTAATCTAGGGTGATACGAATTAAATTTTTCTAATAATTTTGTTATATTTTTCTCTTCTAATGCTGTTATAGTCATCAACATATCTTTTGAAAAAAATAATTTCAAAATCTATTTTATTTAAAATTTCTTCTTCAAACAATTTGTGCAATTACCTATACTTGAAATTGTATTAAAAACATTGCGTTCAAAAATGACTATTATGTAAAAGATTCATGGCAATTTAAAGAATTTATTAACAATATCAAAGTTTTCTAGTAAATTTCCTAATTTTTAGCAATTTTACCTTATACGTTACTGGAATTTTCCGTAGGAATTGCATATATTTTTTAGTGTGTTGGTTGATCATGATATTTTGCTTATGAAGTCGTGCGGGTCAGAGGTCAGGCTTCGAATTGGTTTGCTAGTTATTTACACAGTCTATCTCATTACGTAGATACTAGCGGCACATCATCCAATTTACACCATATGAGCAAGGGTGTATCGCAGGGTAGTGTATTGGGGCCATTGTTATATATAGTTTATGTTAATGATGTTCCAATTTCGAGAATGGTTATGTATGCCGATGACACTTTGCTATTAATTTCAACCACAAAAGAAAAAGACATACGTTTGACAGTAGAAAATCCAGTAAATGAATTAAATAATTGATCTATTCTATGCTACAATGTAGTCTAAAAGGATGAAATAAATTATTTATTTATTTATTTATTTATTTAAAACAAACTAAGCGAGAGTGCAAGCTTCTTTTAATTTCATTTGATTCTTATTTTACATTCGAATACAACTATAACTATTCATAATTTGCGAATGTCTCGAAGAGCTGTATCCATTATGCTTACGTGCCAATTCTGTTCGACTTAATGTGAAATTTCCATTGAAACGAGAGCGCGTGACAACGCTTCAATTTTCCGTCTCCAGTACTCGCTGCCACGTCGGTCGTCTCCGGCAAACGATAAATTAATTAATTTTTGAACCGGGCATAAATCCGCACGCAGAGACACCCCCGACTTAATCAAAATTCGATCTTTACTAAATCCCGGTCGGCCCCTGTCAACGGGCGCGTGGCATTAGGCGTCATAATCCTGACGTTTCGGAAACGTTTAAGTACCCAATTTCCTCTCCATTATATCCTCTTCCTGATGGTACTCCTACGATTCGCCCTAATAAATTTTGAACGTCGGCGGCATATCTGTATTCCATTAACGATATCGGGCAGAAACAATTTCGGGTATTTTGCCTCATTGTGGAGTTGACGGGGTGGGAGGTGGGCGGGGTGACGAAAAGTTCCAATCTGTCAACGCGTGCCCTAAAAGCTCTTTCGAGAGGACAAAGGAGCAAAGTCAGCGCTGGGATACGAGAGCGGTATTCGGTTAATAATGCGTTAGGAATTCTACTAATTTTGGATACTTTGTGCTTTAATACGACGATAGACAGTATTAAACCAGCATAATTTCCTTGGAAATTTACATGTATATTGATTCAGTAAACACATATCCAAAGGAACCTATTACATCTTCTTTGAATCCGTTCCCTGTACAAACGCATCAATCTTTATGTCCTTTTTAGTCCTAAAAGGGGATCATATTTCACAAAAGGAACGATTTCCATGTAAAACGTCTCGGAAACCGACTAACATATAACATATTGTACCACTGATGACTGGCATTATCAGGCCATTGTATTGGTTCCTCTTCGACGTTTAGGAATATATACAATTACAGAAGTCGACTTTTGCGCATGTGGAACAGGTGCATACAAACTGACATTCTTTGTATCTTCAGGAAATGCCACAGAGGCTAAGGTACTTTAAAAGGAATTGAGTGTTTCTATTCAACAGAGCTTAACTCTGTTATACATATCTAGAGATCAATTTCAATATATTTTCTAATTGGATGTTACAATAAAGCTAAAACAAACAACGGCGGTGCAATGCTGAAATGATTATTACAGCACACTGTGCTGTAATGAGATATTAACGCACTGGAGGGACTCTTGCCGAAATATAATATGGGCGATTAATGTGCAAATTAGAAAAAGATATTGTAAACGTGTGCCACAATTACTTGTAATGCTCGTACATTGAATCACTCGCCGCTACGCGGCTCGAGATTCAAACTTGTACTCGCATTACATAAACGTCATTGTGACACTTGTGTTTTAATAGTATTTTAAACGTACGTTACATAAACGTCATTGTGACACTTGTGTTTTAATAGTATTTTAAAACACAAGTGTCACAATGACGTTTATGTAATGCGAGTACAAGTTTGAATAACGAGCCGCGTAGCGGCGAGTGATTCACTGTAGGAAACAAACAAATGCCTTGTCAGATATGTTAGACACAGAGTGAAATTTAACATCAAATTGGAAGATTTTTTTAGTGAGTAAATACTTCAGATAAAACAGTTCGAAAAAGGGTTTGTGTTGGCAATTATGGGAACTGTTGAAGCTGAACGATAAAACCAAGACCATCCACCAGATCGTCGGGGAAATTTTGGAGGATCCGGTGCTGAATTTGAAGAACAAAACACCCTTCGTGCATCCAAAATCGACAATATTGAGCACGTTGGTCAGAAACACAAATCTGGAATCGCGGGGACGTGTTAATTTGCCAGACGATAGTACTTTTCTGGACGGTCCACGGAATACAGCGCCGATTCGAAGAAAATACAGCGATTACAACGATAAGACAAAACGTTATCGTAAAGCTGTACGCTGCAAGAGAAAACGTAGGAGGCCCAAAAGGATTGATGCGTGCAAAAGGGACCCGGACGATGTTCGTGCTAGACAGGCATCATTTAAATGCTTAAACGAATGTCCCCCAAAACCAGCTCCAAAGACTAGAACAAGCGTAGTGCGTACTACAAAAGCTAGTAGTTGTTCTCCAATTTGTGTTAGCGCAGCCGATGCTAAGAAAAGTGGAAAATGTAAGAAATCAATACCATGTAAGGATAAAGAGGAGCTGGAGAGAATCCGATTGATGGCAGCGAAAGACGATGGTTGTAAGAGAAAAGGTCGGTGTTCTATGGACCGGGAAGATCCATGCAAAACGAAAGATGACTGCAAGAAGCCTTGTCAAAAGAAAAGGGAGGATCCTTGCAAAGCAGTTAGAGGTGATCCATGTGCGAAGGAGGATGATAAAAAGTGTAAATAAGTAAATATCATAGTAAAATCACAGTTTGGTGATAGTGAAATCAATTGTATGTCACAGTTAAAATATCACAGGAGTCACAGTCTAGTCATAATAAAGTCATAATGAAAATCATTGTGACGAGTTTTTTACAGTATTGTTTCTAATTTGCACATTAATCGCCCATATTACATTCCGGTAAGCGTCTCACCAGTGCGTTAATATCTCATTACAGCACTCGTCGATTAGAAAAAATACTATTATATCAATGCACAGTAATTAATGGTTAACAAATTTTTTGGTAACCAAAAGCAGAAAAGTCTTTATCTAAATAAGAATAAAAGCTATTCAGCTCAATTTTCCAACATAGCAGACATATTTTTATTTTGACAATTCCAACAAGTATATAATAAGTATCGACCTACATATATGTATATCTAGTGACCGGCATTAATTTTGCACTATATGGTTTCTTTTTATTATTAAAGTGTTACATACTGGAAACCTATTTTTTAGTTTTAGCTAGGTATATTAATTTTGCAAAAATTAACAAAATTATTTGAGTATTAACCATATTTAGAGATTTTATTTCAGTTGAGCTACTAAAACTGTAAAAAAATGAAATTTGTAATTTATTTAAAAAATATTTGAAAAAAATATGATTTTTAAATTCTTTTAAATATGTTTACAAAAATTTGCATACGGTCTCAGAATTGAATTCTAAGCAAGTTTTTCAAATAACTTTTTTGGATATCATGTCATCTAACCTCACTTTCTGTCAATTCACTGCATATTTTTTAAATTTCCCGCCATCCCAGTGGTCACATGACGGGTGTCAAAAGAAATTTTGGGGTTCTTAGACATGCTGAATCTATCCCCAAAAAAGATTTTACCATATTTTAATAATAATAAAAAAATCCCATTTGTTGCAAAAAATTACAATTTTTTTTAATTTTTGTTTCTTTAAAGTCAAGCAAAAAAGTTCTCATTTTACATTTTTTTTTTTGTAAAATCAAAAATATAGACTTTTTCCTCTTGTAAACTCAATCTGGGGACATACTGTATATGTATTGGATTGTAAGTTTTTTTAGTTTTTGAGTAAACGGGTAATATCTAATAATATATTTCCATTAAGCAGTTAGAGTAGAAAGACCGATAAATGCCACACTCTGTATAATAACAAAAAATATGCAGCTAGTACTAGTACTACAATATTTATTTTTGATATTTTTTATATACTTTTTGGTAAGATTGGCAAATTTAAAAATGCTGTATCTTGTAGACTATTGGACAGTTACACCTGCAGTTTAGCTCAAATTGTAGAAAATTTAATCTGCTTTAAAAAAGGGCATACAGTTTTTTTTTCTTAGAATGTATATTTTAGAGTTATAAGCAAAAACCGAAGCAGGCTAAAAAAAATTTGCACTTTTGGTACATTGTTCTTTCAACTCAAAGCAAAGAAAAATAATATATTTTTAAGATTCCCTGCCTCACTCTCCTACAATCACACTTAAATCTCCGCATTGGTGATTACTCCTTTAATCCAAAACATGAACAGCAAGATACCACTGCCCTCCTCACTTCACCGCGCACCGTCCAGATAACAAATGTGTCTACGTGTCTCTCTACTGCCTGCGGACAAAGAAACGAGCGACAATTTTCTATTCTATTCTTAAATAAACTTGCCGAAACGTACATCCTTTCATCCGTTCCGCTTTTTTTTATTGTTCCTTCGATCGCCGCAGTGGTAGCAGAGTCGTTAACCAGGTTGTCCGGCGTATATTTCGTCTCACGTACGCGCTGACGTTCAAGTCCGGTCATCTCGTTAGCTATTCCGGTCGAGCGCGGATCGCCCGCGCAGAATTCGCAGCAGTATCGGTTCCAAAACGTCTTCATTGTGAAATGTAGACGGCCGCCTTATGGGAGTTGAATGGTGAGTGGGGCAGATAGTTTAACCCCTCGTTCAAGAGCGCAAAAACATCGCTTTCGGTAAACGTGCGATTTTTTAGAATATTTTACCAAAATTGTTGGGGAAGTTTGATGGCCAAAGGGAGAAAGTTTTGTAATTACCTCAATTTAATAAGGCTTATTGCATTCAACGATGATAATATTAATATGTATGCGCCTGAAACACACCTGCGACTTAAATAAACAAGTATTGGGCATAGAAAATTTGATTAAATATTTTATGACCCAGAACACGAAACCTCTTGCTCTCTTATGGCCCCATCCGCACGCCGCTTCCTCATTTGGAATGTTTCATTGCGATTTTCGATTCCGTTTGAATTTTATTATAAATCTATTCACCAACAATAATTCTTTTTGCATTCTTAAAGTTTTGATCAAAAAAATATCAATTAGCGGAGGCAAAATCGAGCGTTTTAAATGATAATTTAAACACCAGCACAGTTTAGAAATGTCAGATCATCTATTGTCGATTCGTCTTTTTAGGAACGCGGTAAAAGTAAAATTAATTGATGTCTCTGTGTGTACACATTTCGATTTTGCGAGGATATCGAGCAATTTGTGTTTAGGATTACATACGGTCAGAACACTCCTCTTGTTGTGGCATAATTTAGTGGTATTGACGGCTTTTGCAGATTCGCATTGTGTATTATAGGATAATCAACTGAGCGGGTGTGATCGGTTAGTTAAATTGAATTCGTAAGTTCGTCTGCGGTTTGACTTTGGTTTGGGTAATCCGGCTACCATTTAGAATAGTAGAATTACAGTACATTATTCGTCATTAAAAAGTTCCCAATATTTACATGCAATATCTCTGATTGGATTCAAAATATATTATGATTGTGTATTCTTGCATCTCTTTATCTTGATGGAAAAAAAATTAAAATTAAGAGAAAAAAAAATGTCTTTGGATGTTCTTATATTTTGATGAAAAGTTTTAAGTTGCAAATATGAGTTTCTTTAAAGTCTGATATAGGCCAACTTTTTTATTTGAAGACGCAGAGAAATTATACAGAATTACCTAGTTAAGAAAAATTGACAATTAACTTTATTGCAGTGTTGCCAGATATTCTGGTAATTACTAAATAAGTGTATTTGTAAATGGCAACATGGTATTTTTTAACATAATTTGTTAAATCTCAAAATTCTCAATAAAAAAATGTTATATAATTTTTTTTTGATGGACCGATATTTTAGGGTAAAAACTGGTAAAAAGAGCTAAAATTATTAAATTAATAATTTTTCTGTTGTAATATCACACGTTTCTTTGTAAAAGAAAACAAAAAATTACATAAACTACGTATTCTACAATGGTTTCAGGTCCAATTCATTTACTTCCACATCAGGAGTGCCACAGGGATCCAACCTGGGTCCTCTTCTGTTTATTATTTCCGTCGTCGGATGACCTTAAGATATATAATCGTGTGAGGGTGGCTTCGAATTCGGATTTCCTCCAAAAGAATCTGGAACTAATACACGATTGGTGCACCAGAAACAACTTTCATCTTAATCAGAAGAAGTGCTGCTTCATTAGTTTCTCTCGAAAGCGTAGCACCATATCCACACAATACTGTATCAACGCTGTTCGTATTGCCCGTGTGGAAACTGTTAAAGATATGGCAGCCGTTTTTGATAGCAAATTTACTGTCAGCTATCCCATATCTATTATATCGTCAGCAGCTCAACAATTGTTGGGTTTCATAATCAGATCATGCAAGGATTGGTCACCATTCAGATAATTCCTCCTCATTTTTCAGTTGGAAGTAGAATGACCTTCTTTCTGTTAACGGTAGTTCATCGCATAACAATTCTAAATAATCTTCACCATTTAAGTTTTGTTGTAAAAAGGTAGGTCCTATCACTTTTTTATTGTAAATCAAGCACTATAAGTTAAATATAGAATTATTTTGGGTTCTCCTTTCTTCAGTTCAAGAGGGATTAGTATCAGAACAATATCTACAATTTTGGCTATTGACTTTTTTAGGTTTAGATATAAACTTCGTCACTATAAAAAATATTCCTTTTTAAAAAAAATTTTTTTCTAAAAACTACTCCGATTAAAATGGTCACCATGCAATTTCTGAACGCTTATCATTTTGTGTGGGTGAAATTTGTTTCCTGTCAGAGTTTTGTACAGTTTTGACTGAGAATAACCTACTTGCTGTGTAATTTTGCACATGGATTTGTGAGGATATTCCACAGTAGATGCAGAGAAAAATATTTTTTCAACCCCCCATCATTTTTATCTCTTTTGCGAATACCTCTCAGTTTTTATAAATTTCACCTTAAAAACTCCAAAGTTGGATGAGGCTTATCTGGATGCCTTGCATTAAATTCAGCGCACGCATCGCGTAGACTTAAGCCCCCAATATGGAGAAAAAGTAATTCCATTCTCTCTTGTGGTGTAATTTGATTCATTTCAGCAAATGAATAAAGATGTTATTTTTATGTATAGTCTCAAACACAACAGCTTATGGCAAATAACACAATGACAGCTCGTAGCCCACATATACTTTTTATCCCTTTTCTAAAGCTTACTGCTGCTATATTAGCTGATTATTTTAGCCTTTTTTGATCAACTGCTCTAAAATGGTTGCTCCGACAAAAAGACTCATACTATTATTATTAAAAAAAAAACAGTGTTGCCGTCTACAAAAACACCTGTTTAGTAACTACCGGATATCTGGCAACACTGCAATGAAGTTATTTGTCAATTTCTCTTAGTCAAGTAATTCGCTACAATTTTCTTTTGGGAAGTGTTAGTCTATGACGTCAAATAAAATAAATAAATATATAAATAAAAATAAAGTTGGACTATATGACAGGTTTTAAAAAACTTGCACTGTATATTTATCATATCATCTCCATTTGACAATTGCCTTTTTATTAATTAACAACAATCACTTACCATCACATAATAATAACAATTCATACATATTCATATAGTATAAAACTGTACGCTTCCCACGAAATGAATTATTCAATCGGAATCTGCTAACTTTCAAATATTAGCAACTGTACAGACGTATGTATGATACGCCCCAGTCAAGTTGGCGGGCTAACCACTTGCCCGAGGCGTCGATCACTACTTCCGGTTGTGGGTGCGATGTCACACGATGCCCAAGTGTACATACGTTCACAGTTCACACCCTCACTGTGCATGTATGCATATGTAGTACAAAAGCGAGGAGAATATGCAAACAGAACCGCACGAAATGCGAATTAAATTAGGTACATTAATGTAGTACAGAAAAGAATGTCGCCATTTACAACGGTTTTTGATGATATAGGGTAAATAACTACATAAAAATTGCAATCATCTGCGATGTGAACATTTATATATCACTTTTAACCTAAAATATAAAATATTTCCCAATATAAAAAATCTGTTCTCAATTACAGAATAAATAATATTAGCTTTACTTGTCTTTAAAAACTATATTTTAGTAAGTAACATTTAGTTTTTGCAATAATTTTCTGGCCAATTGCGACAACTACTTCAAGAATAGACGACCCAATTCCAAGTAACCTTCCATCAATGTCATGTTTCACAAGCAGACGTTACAGAATGTCAAGTAGCGCAACTTCTGAATTAATTTTTGGCTCAAATATTGTAGATTCGTATATTTTAATACAGAAATATTTGTCATTAACATTACTTCTAGCAGTGTAATCAACTGTTAAACAACGCAGATCTTTTCTTAAGTCATCTTTAGAAATTTAATCACAATTGTGGGATAATATTTTTAGTACTGATTCCTTATTGATTGAATTATTAAGACTGATCATGGTATTCGCTGTTCCTATTTTGCAAATACCTAGTAAAAATATTCCTTACTTACATAATAATATTACGATATCTTGCTAGAGAATGCATGTATTTCTATTGTGTTTCTATTTCATTATACCTACTTATTGTGTAATACTAGAAGGTAAAAATACATCATATTCAGCATTATAAATTTATTATAATATTAATTAGTAAACTCCATGTGTGTAAACATAAAAAATATAATATTTCATTTATTGTAAAAACGAATAATGTTACTCTTTTTCTGTAATTTGACAACTCGATTAAAAAATTTAAGAATTACCGGGAGCAAACTTATTAGCAAAATAATTTTCCGTCTTTCATTTGTGTAATTAAGATAAAAAGCGAAAATATTAAAGATATTGTTTATTAATAGAAATATCTGTTTTGCATTAAAACATTTAATTAATTAATGATTTAGTAAAAACCGATTTTTAAAACAGATCTTGCTGTTTTAAAAATAAAAAAAGCTAAAAAAAAAAAAGAATTTTTAAGAGACTAAAAACCCAAAAATAAAATAAAAAGGAGAGCCTATCAAATGTTAAACTCATCTTTGGTGTTGGATTTGTCAGTTAATTTTAATGAAATAAACCATAAAGTGATAACTATAAAAACACAATAAACGGATTTGTTTTTAAATGTTTATTTGAATATTTGCTGAGTTTGACATTTGCAAGGCTCTCCTTGTAAATTTATATGCAAAATAGGATCTAAATTTGACATTGAAATGTTTTTTTTTTTACGCGTAATATGTCCGAAAGTTTGTTTCCAAAATTTCAATTAAAAACCCAAAAATAAACTAAAAAGGAGAGCATATCAAATGTTAAACACATCTTTGGTGTTGAATTTGTCAGTTAATTTTAATACTACCAAACTAACTTTGTATCAATGATTTTTCACGGATTCTGGGTTAAAAAGATTAAAATTGTAGTGCCTATTAATAAAATAAATATGATACTAATAATACTTACAATTAAGTGTGCTTACAACGGATATAAAAACTGGTTTCCTTACCTGCAACAAAATAGAAAAATTAAAATACATGTCCATAAAACATAATTCATTACGGAAATAAACTTTATTACGTTACTTTTATTTCTGTTGAAAAGAGATTACATGGAGTAATTGTATTATTGCATAATGCGATACGCTTACTTGTTTATTTATTTTCCTAACGATGAAGCAAATGTCAGCAATTATTTGTATAGTATTGAATATTATGAAACTTGCGTGTATTATTTCTAAAGCAAGAAAGGTGCTGAGTTGCAGGTATTACCGTTACAAAATGTTTGTTTTAATTACAAAGACGTTGATTCTAATAAAAGATAATCTCGAATAAATGAAACCACGTTAAATAGAACAGAAGAATACTAATTTTTACTCTTCAGATTCTAAACGAGAAGGTATACACGCATTAATTCGTAACACTAATTCCTTTTAATACTTCTGACAATAAACCTAGTTACTGTTCATTAAAATTATGATTGAACAATGGCGCATTACTGTACAATCTGTACATACGTTCAGAGAACGTGCTGAATCCTCCAGTAATCTCGGAATTGCATCTGCCGCAGTGATTCAACGTCCTTAATTGATATTCACAGACAATTATCGTGTTGTTAATGGGGAAGGCGCAGTTCTACGATCCTACAGTTTCGAATGCCGCCAACCATCATGGAACAATGCTACTATATGTAGGTAGATATTTTTATTCGTGTGATGACGCAAGAAAATATGTTATTTTAATTGTTAACTGAATAGAAAATCTCTTTCAAAATAAATTAATCATTATATTAGATATATTTAGAAAGGTTCGCTATCTTTGCCTGGCCATCTTTCGCAGACAAAAAATTCCATTATAAAACCGTGCTTTATAAATATGTTAATATTTCAAAAACTTTTTTTGTACTTTAATCGGAGAGTAAAATTTATTTAGCTTGTTTTGTTTGTTAGGAATTTGATTATATTTTAGACAATCTTACACAAGAGTGCCTGTCTCTCTGTCTTACTCACTCATACGTGCAGTGCGTTCTTTTCTCTCTGTTCAAACTATGTTCAAGTGCAGTGACGCTACCAAGAGCAACCGATAAATAGAAATATATATTTATTTATTCCTATTAATTAAATTATATACTGTAATATAAATATAGCATGTTTTTAACAAAAAATAAATGTTAAAAAAGAATTTATCCACCTGCCATCTACATTTGCTTTGCTGAACTGCGATAGTGTGTCACTTGGCTAACATCTAATTCATGCAACCATTTTAACGTTTCTGAGTAAAAAAATATCAGAAAAACCCTGTAAGTTTTAAAATCTACGTGTAATGCACAGTACCTTTAAATTTAATGCAGAAACAACTAGTTTTATCCCAGTTAAATGTTCTTTTCGCAGAAGTGTGAGTATTTTTATTCCATAGTTTATTTCTGTGTAATACCATCAAATCTCTTTCGCCAGTCACTCAGAAAATATTTATTAAATATAAGTGCCGCGAACGGGATGTCCCACATACTTCAACTCAGACTTCCGTAACACCTACGTGATTTTTTTCGTCTTGTACACCGCACATATTAAGTATGAATAGATGAGTTCCAGGAAACGCCTGCATAATTTTTTATCAGCTAGGATATTAGTCATTTCATTCATGTTAATAAAAAAATGCGGGTTTTCCTTGCTAGTGAAATAATCTGGATGTTGTGTTTTTGTATGTAATCTTCTTCTATGTTGGTTGTAACGTAAATTTTAAATTTAATATTTAGGGCCGGTCTTTCAATCTCCTAATAAAGTTCCTAATAAAAGTTATTAGCCGAATAACAGAAATAACTGTTTTTCCACCAACTAATAAAAATTATGTAGCTAATAAGCCGATTTATTCTCCTAAAATGTTATTAGGTGGTTGAAGTGGCCAATAAGTACTATTAGAACCTTAATAAGCTCATCGAAAGTATCTAAATGTCGCCAACATAACAAAAAAAAAAAGGTTTGAAATTGTTTGAGATTATTTGTAAAGGAGGAACATAGATATTTTTGAAGATTTCGAGGAGTTTGTGGAAAATGATTTGGCCAAGCTTGTTGAAGTAGTTAATCGTAAGAGACAGTATAGTATTAGAGAGCCTCATATAAATTATTTAAATATTTGGAACGATGAAGAGTTTGTTAAGAGATTTAGATTGTCAAAACGCAGTGTTCAGTGGTTACTAGAAAGAATTAAAAATAGATTAAAATATACCACAGAAAGGTTACTAGTAAATATGTCAATTTTAATAGATTGCTAACATCTTTAACACAAAATGGCCGCGTTCAATACACGTAGCAAGCGGTTTGGGACCTGTTGACAATTCGCCTCAACAGATTAACGCTGCATGAATAACATATTAGGAAGCGATCGCCATTTTAGGTAGCGGATATAAAAACTGATATCCTTTTGATATGTATCAAAGAAATACCCTTCCGTTTCTATTCATATTTGTATAGCGCTGTCATTTATTGCTTGTTGTAAAATCTTATTGGATATTACTAACATAAACTAGGGTTATGAAAATGCCGAATAACTATTCACCTAATAAATAGTCGTTGAGAAACGGTCTGTTTTTATTTACCTAATATATCTTCCTTATAACTTATTAGCTAAATTGTTATTAGACACATTTATTAGGACATTGAAATACCAGGCCGACAGCTATTATT
Source organism: Cetonia aurata (assembly GCA_949128085.1). Classification (NCBI taxonomy): domain Eukaryota; kingdom Metazoa; phylum Arthropoda; class Insecta; order Coleoptera; family Scarabaeidae; genus Cetonia; species Cetonia aurata. Next base: position 61,450,391 of record OX421884.1, on the reverse strand, counting down.
TATAGGGTTTATTGTTAATTTATTGTTAAGATTATTTATTTTCAATATTGTTTATTGTTAACATTGTTCATTGTTAATATTGTTTATTATCAATATTGTTTATTGTTAATATTGTTTATTGTCAAAATTGTTTATTATTAATATTGTCTATTATCAATATTGTTTATTGTCAACATTGTTCATTGTTAATATTGTTTATTGTTAATATTGTTTATTGTCAATATTGTTTATTGTTAATATTGTCTATTGTCAATATTGTTTATTGTTAACATTGTTCATTGTTAATATTGTTTATTATCAATATTGTTTATTGTCAAAACTGTTTATTGTTAATATTGTCTATTATCAATATTGTTTATTGTTAAGATTGTTCATTGTTAATACTGTTTGTTATCAGTATTGTTTATTGTTAATATTGTTTATTGTCAAAATTGTTTATTCTCAATATTGTTTATTGTTAATATTGTCTATTGTCAATATTGTTTATTGTTAACATTGTTCATTGTTAATATTGTTTATTTTCAATATTGTTTATTGTTAATATTGGTTATTGTCAAAATTGTTTATTGTTAATATTGTCTATTATCAATATTGTTCATTGTTAATATTGTTTGGTATCAATATTGTTTATTGTCAAAATTGTTTATTGTCAATATTGTTTATAGTTAATATTGTCTATTGTCAATATTGTTTATTGTTCACAATGTTTATTGTTAATATTGTTCATTATCAATATTGTTTATTGTTAATATTGTTTATTATCGAAATTGTTTATTGTCAATATTGTTTATTGTTAATGTTATTTGTTGTTAATATTATTTATTGTCTATACACTGTGCTTTGATAATCTAAACCTCTTGATAAATCACGATGAACTATTTTAATTAGATTGACCAAACCCCTTTCAACCAAAATTCTCGAAATCTTCAAACATGTCTGGTTCATAAATAATTTCAAACTTGAAAACATAACCTTCTTTGTTGTTTTAACAACTTTCAGAGATTTTCGATGCGCTATTAAGCGTCTAATAATTTTTATTGGCTACTTCAAGCACTCAATAAGATATTAGGAGAATAAACCAATTTATTACCTACATAATTTTTATTAGTTGATGGAAAGACAGTTATTTCAAGTTCAGCTAATAACTTTTATTAGGAACTTTATTAGAAGTTTGAAATACGTGTCCTTAACGTAAAAATACTCGTTGAAAGACGGTCTGTTCTTATTCACCTAATAACTTATTAGCTGAATTGTTATTAGATACATTTATTAGGATATTGAAAGACCGGCCCTTAATGTCATAAATTTTCAGGGGGAGGTTTATTTTTCACTGTGCATTCATTATTTCCGTGAGGATTAAAGAATTGAAAATTTTTTTTGAGGTTAGGCTATTGCAAGTTTGTCGAGCTTCTGTCTCCTGGCACAGATGTTGCTGGAGTACACAGATATTTTTCCTGAATAGAATATATAGTGCTGGTAGTAACATAGTATGGTTTTTTCAACAATTTCGGAGACTTTTACATCTTTGAAGAAGTGGCAAATCCCAATATCTTTTAACAATATTTTAAGATCTTGTATTAGTAGTGTTGTTTGATAGTCCTGACACTTTTCTATCGAACATTAACAACCAACCTATTCGATTGCGAACCCACCTCAAATGACACCCGCGCAATAATATTTTTAGGTTATAAAACACATGCCCGTTGCGTTGACGTTGGACGTTTTAATCGTCAACATGCTGCAACCTACACGCAACCACGGCATGTGTGGACACCCTACTTTAAATACATGTGTTGTGCTTGCTAGCCGGTATCGCACCGCAGAAACGGCCGTTTTGAAAACGCTATGTGTGAACTCACGCTAACTGTCAACAACAAAACTATTGGGTACATAAAAATATGTTAAACTAATTGTCCGAAGTGACCTTCTTCATGTTACAAACAACACGCTGAACGTTTGTTAAAAAGCTTTTACAGAATTACCTAAAAAATTTGAATTCAATCCATTATCTGCAGTGAGTAAGTAGTAATGTACAGTTAGGTATATTAGTGTAAATTTTAGATTTGAAATATCTCCAAAGAAAGAAATCATTTGGCGACAAGTCGAGTGAGTTTGGTGGCAATGCAGGAATGCAATGAGACCGTATCAACCTATCTAGCGAGCTAGAAAAATTTCATCAAGAAATCGTGTGACAGCCCCGTCCATTTGAAATCGCATATTTTCAATGTTTAAATTTCATATTTGTGGAATAATACGTGTTCGAAGAAGTTCCAAAAACTTATTCGCTTTAAGTGTGCCATGAATAAAAAAATTGACCAATAAGGATGTTGTCTATTACTCCTGTCAAAACGTTAATTCTGTCATTATTTTGGGTAGGGTGCTCATTCGTTGGTGACCAATACTTGTTGAAATGACAATGGAGTAGGAGAACAGGGATTGGAATTAGAGAAAGTATTAAAGAACAAATCGATTTCAAAGAAAATTATGTCCTAGCCTTGTCACACTTTTTTGCGCCACTGGAGAACTATCTTGTTCGTTCTTTGGTTATCAACCCAAACTTATTTAAATGAAATAACAAGAATGGTTAACAGTTTGCAAGAAGGAGTTGAAATTGTATTAATTAATGGAGTCGAAAACCAAAGTGCTCGATGAACTGCCACAACATTTAACGAAAGGTATCCGGATAAGATCATCTCATAGATAGGTATGCCCTAAATCTTATAGACAAATTTACTCAGAGTGGATCTATTGCAAATGTAAAACATAAGCAGACGATAGTTTTAAATGAAGTCGCTCAAGTGGAAGTGTTGGGCGGACTGACTATAACTAAACAGACAAATACAAGTTATGCAATCGGAAAGACAGGAGAAACCTTCATTAGAACAAACAAAGGATAGCTAAATAACTATTTTCGTGGCTTTGATGTATTTCATTAATCCTCTGTATACATAGATGTTACCCTCTTTCAGAATTTGCACCATATTTGTCCGTTGCTGAACCTTCAGCTTTGTTCTGTTAATATTTCCTTTCTGTCGTTAGCATAGTTGCCACATAATCTAAAATCAAATGGTTGATGTCTCCATTTGCCATTCCCCAACTGCAAGGTGGTGATTCCTTCAGATGTCCTTCCTACAAATATGTGCCGGAAACTGGCCATGTCCAAATTTTCGCCGTGCAATGGTAGAATAAAACCACCTGGGAACTGAATGTTTTGTTATTTATATTAGGGTGGATTAATCCGTATTGAGTTGGTGTTTCGTCGTTAACCCGCTGCCATCGTTTTCGCCATTCTATGTAAATTGCTTTCTTACTAATCGCTAGTAGATCATAAGTTTATATTACAGAGTGTCAGCTCCAGCAAGTGCTCTTTTAGCAAGTTCATCCACTATCTCGTTGTGTCTGATATCAACGTGCTCTTTGATCCACATAAATACTATACTATTTTCTGAGCGTTTTAATTTCCCAGGTTCAACTATTTTTTTTGTACAGTAGGCTGCACAACTTCTAGGTTTACATTTAATATGGCTTTAAGGATACTTTGTGAATCTGACATGATGCAAGCTTTCCTAATGTTCGTCTCGCGGATGTATTCTATAGCTTTCATGATGGTCTCTGCTTCTGTAGCAAAAATTGACATGTTTTCATTCAATTTATACATTCCTTTATGGTTCCGTTATGACGGTGTATATTTTTCTGATGTGTCAGTATAAATAATGACAGTATCTTCTAAGTCTGATATTGAGATTTGAAGAGGTTTATCATGGATTTTGTCCCTTGTATAGCGAGGAAAACAGATTTTGCATATAGGAAGGAAAAAAAATCGATTCATTCGTTTAGCGTTACTGAAACTTTTTTCCTTCGATTAGCCCATTACTAATTAGCGCCCTGCTGTTTATAGTATACAAACACGAACAACATCTTATTCCAGCTCGACCGTAAAACGTTTAATTAAATCGTCTCTGTATTAGTGCGACTACAACTCGCTAATTTACGATGTAAATATTCTTTCAACGCCGATACTACTGACGAATAGACTACGACTAAAGACGTCGTTTGTTAGTCAGTTGATACGCAGAGGCGTGACTTCCTCAATAAAACCATCGCCTTTTATTTTAAAACTATCCCTAATAAATCAAATCCTTTCATCGACGGACGAAATCGTCAAATCCTCTTCTTCTATATTAGGAGAGGCAGCACACAATTTGATGCCCTGTCATCGTTCCAATGCGGAAGCTTCATCGTCCTCTCCCGTAGCTAATGAGCAATCCGGACACGTACTCTAGGAGAAGCGTGCACGGACTGCGAAGCGCTGTTTTATAAAACGACAGAGCTAATTGTGAATATGTAGGTGTCAAGCGAATGGATACGTAACATACTTCTTCGTGGTGTTGTATTTATAACGTCGTGTTCGGGGAAGAGTTAAAAGACGAGTCGAGTACGTTGTCAGAGATATATTGCCCCATGTCTTGCGGTTGACAGCGATGACATAAGCGTGTACCGAGCCACAATTGCGTGATTCACGAAAATCGGAGTCCTCAATTATTCACTTAACACCGTGTGAACTCTGGGATTACATTATGTACTGACATGCATATGTAAAACCTTATACGTAGGTACTGACATCATGTGTAAATTGTATCTACTAGAAGCTATAGAAAATGATATGAATTTAGTTGTATGTCTTGGAACAAAATTTTAATTTAGAACCGTTTAATTAAGATTGTAAGCATGGATACAATATAGAAGTTGCACATTTTTTTTTGTCTTGAGACAGTCATAAATCAAATAATACCTGAAAACTTTCGATATTTGTTGTAATATTTCAAAATTTTGATTTTTTATAATACTGCCATTAATTTTGTCTTGCAACTGACCTTTTGACGACTGCAAATAGAACATCAAACTTTTCCAGGGCGGTTGACAATTTTAAATCACCAGTCTCTAATATTTTTATGGTATATAAAAAAAACTGGTTTCAGTAAATGACTGGAAATCCTTCCTGTCCAAATTTTATAATGTTCCAATGCATAGTGAACAGATAGCACTATTTCAAAATGCAGCATCTAATCAACAAGCGAAGCTCGCGAAGTGTAAATCGCAGATCCTGATGACACTTTGTCAGTTTGTAGACCCCATGGAGTGTTACCTCAAGGACACTCTCTATTGTGGGCGGAACTTAAATTTTAGGGAATACAATTTGACTTTGAAATACGCCCCAATTTTCGTTTATTCAAGATAACTTTTAAACGGTGAAAGATAGAAAAAGCACATACAACAATCTATATATCACCGGCAAATGGTTGTAGCACGAATAGATATTATGATACAGTTTTAAAACAGACATACATATGTCTTCGATTTTTCATATTGAGCCAGTGTAGATCATATAGCTTATGGGAAATTCATACCTCGTACAAGAGTTCTGGACCTTTTCAATATGACACCCATCAGATACGGACCATAAACCGGTGATGCATAGTCAAATAAGGAAAGTACAAGACTCTCGCACAACATTGTTTTAGTTTTTACATCAAACAAAGATCGATACGGATATAATACTTTTAATTTAGCATATGTTATGTTTATAATCCTAGATATGTGATCTTTATATCGAAAAGAATTATCTACGATGAGACCCAGATCTCTCGCACAAGAAACAAGTGGAACAATGAAGTTATCTAATTGTACGATAATTCTGTTTCTACATCTCAACACATCCCCTGATCTCCCGAATTACAATGCGACAGTTTTAGTCGGGTTAATAAATAACGCACGGTCTCCAGAAAACTTGTCTATGCGCATCAAATCATCATTGAGTTGACCCAATGCTAAAGTGATAATAATATTAGAATACCGCATACATTCATGTAAAAACATAGCGTAGGTTGAGAAGAGTAGCGGCCCTCATGCAGATCCCTGCGGAACACCTTTTGTCAGCGCAAGAGCGAAAGATTCTCCGCTCCGAAGTCTCACAGTGCGACATATCACTCGAAGGACGGAACTTCTCAGCTATAGGGTGGGGGTCCTGGGATCCTATACCCTTTCGTCTCTGATAGAGCGGGACGATCAAGTTGGTAATGAAATTACTTTGATCGTCTTTGTATCGAAAAATAAAATTAAATGAATAATTTTATCTCAGGTGAAAAAGAAAGCACTCGAGCAAGAGGAGGTGGACGATCCTGAAGACAACAAGAATCCCTGTGGGTTTTCGCTGTCTTGAGCTCGCGCCCAGGCAGCGGTCAGAGTCTGCTTCAGAAAGTGACGAAGGAGTGGAGTTTGCAGATCACGATGAATCTGCGCGTTCCGAACGAACCAAGGGTCTCTCAAGATTAGCCTGAGTGTCCTGTTTTAAAGTGCCTCGAGGGACTTTAAGTGTGTCGGTGACATCAACGCCCATGCCAAAGCGCCATACACCAGGACCGGCCTTAGTATTGAATTGCAAATCAATAACTTGTTGGCTAGGTGGAGGGGACTCCCCCGACCTAACATGGGAAGCAGAGAGTTGCGGGCAGCAAGAAACAGAGTTCTGAGCTCGTTACGAAATAGACTCCTAGGTACTTAACCTCTTGGCTCCACGGTAAACTGACGTTTCCCACGTGGATACGTGTCTCAGGAACACCTCTCTTCCTTGAGAATCCAACTGCAACGCATTTGGATGCAGTCTCCATCGAGAGGCCCAGCGAACGAGCTGGTTTGTGGCCGCCTGAGGGCGACCACAAGCCAGCCTCTCGCTCCTGCTTATCGCGTATATGAGTCATCAGCGTATATAGCGAGGTGCGTGCGAGGCTCCCGGGGGAGGTTTGTCAGAAAGAGCAGGAAGAGACGTGGTCCCAAAAATAAAAACTCAAGTAGAGCAAAGCAACTCCAAGGCACCCCCACCAAACATCAGGTGTGACAAAATTTAAAGCAGAATTCTGTGATTAATAATGTCAAACGCACGCCTATAATCAAGCAGTACTAAAAGTGTGACCTGATTTCTATCAATCGAACTGATTATGTCATCGCACACTTTTAGAAGCGTAGTTTAGAAGTTGTATGCGTCTATATAATGCACTTTATAATACACAAACACACAACAGTGTTTTGGCAAAACTTTAATTGTCGGTAGCAGCTTAATAATAATAATAATAATAATATATTTCATTTCATTTTGCAAAAGATGCATAAAAACTGTCAAAAAACAGCAAAACAAGTAACAAACGAAAAGAAAAAACAATGTACACACATGTTAAAACAAGAGAGTCAAAATGTGAATCAAACAGCATGAACATTTAATTAAATTGATTTGACAAGAAATCATTTATGGTGTAATAAGCGTTACAAATTAGGTTTTCTTTTAATTTTTTCTTATACAAAGCATAAGGAAACGCTTTTATATTGTCTGGTATATGATTATATATCCTGATGCAATAGTGTAGAGCATTCCTTTGTACTTTTGATAAATGTGTCTGAGGCGCCAAAAGATGTGGAGTCACAGTACTCCTAGTATTGTGAGTGTGGTGTAGCTCATACTTATGAAAAAAGTCTGCATAATTAGCTTTACAAATGCACATTCTAGGATATATAAACATGGCAAGGTAAGTAAATTATTGTTTATAAAATATGATTTGCAACTGTCTCTCTTCCTTAGATTTAAAACAGCCCTAACACTTGTTTTTTGTAGCTTGAATATACGTTCCATGCCGACAGAATTGCCCCAGAAAATTACACCATACGTCAAACGGGAGTTTATGTATGCATTATATGCACTAAGTGCAGCTTCAAGGCAAACACATCGCGATATGACCCGAAGACAATAACAAAAACCAGCCAGTCTAGATGCGAGATATTCGATGTGACTATTCCAGGATAAACGAGAGTCCAGCTTCATCCCAAGGAAGGACACCACATCAGAAGAGGTAAGTGATTTGTTCTGGTATTTAATTTCTATATTTTCAATATTGTTGTTAAAATTTATTATTTGTGTTTTATTAATATTCATCAGGAGGTTGTGATCAGTCATCCATTCGTTTAGTGAGTTTATAGTATTTTCTAACTCTGTTACATTTTGTTGCAAAGAGTTTGTTTTTATCACACATGAGGTATCGTCCGCGTATTGCACCGTTAAACACTGAACATTCCCCGGCATGTCATTTACGTATAGTAAAAATAGAATAGGGCCCAGGATAGTACCCTGCGGTACACCAGAGACACAACGACCCCACCCAGATCTTATTCGCTCGCCATTTTCCAAGTTTGCTTGAACGCACTGTTTCCGATTGTGTAGGTACGAACTTAACCAATTATGCGCAACTCCACGGAAACCCATCTCTTCTAGTTTGTTTAGAAAAGTTTGGTGGTCAATAACTTGTAACATATTAAAAAAAAAAAAAAAGAAAAAGAAACGGACAATTGCGAATTACACAACGCGTTAGAAAACCATCAAATGCTTGCCTCTCTGCACGTCATTTATTCCCACATTTCGTACAGCTGCCGACCAGGCACTTGTTATTTTAACACATTAAGCTTCCCACATAAAAAAAAAAACGGAAAAATACGATAAGCGAAAGCATATAGTAACATCGGTCACAATTAAACAAACAAACGCAAAACGAATTAACAAAAATTATATTAATTATACTGCCAGCAAGCACCCTAGTCGTCGGCAGAACAGTCAGCTGCCCCTACCGTAATTATACCGGGTAAAAAACAGGCCATGCTGCGGAATTATTACTATTAATATCCGTCTGAGAAGAAGGCGACATTTTATCGTCGTTAATTGTGTTGTGTACACATTAATTCGTTAGTAAATGTATAAGGTCGTGTTTCCGTTGTGTTTTAATGTAACGAGCGGGACAGCTGACAGTCGTGCACGCTCTACATTTCAAACATTTATGCCGGATAAAAGATGGGAAAGAGTGAAAATGTGGTGAACCGCAGGAAAATGCGTAGCGATAGCACAGTTAAGAGAGAACGATATCAGCTGATCAACACGACAGTCGGGAAACGGATTTCGCGCGTCTCCATTTCAATATACAGACCTATAAAAATTACATCTATTAGTGACGACATACGTGCATCGTATATTTCTGTTGTGGCTTTGTTATATGAAGGGTAGAATTGATGAATTAAGAAGCGCGTATGAGATCGGTGTCAATCGGTATAGTAGCTACCGATATTCAGCAATACAGCAATCTCGAGCTGTGTCATACCACAGACAAGACAACATAACAGACCATCAGCTAGATAGGGCGACTAGAATTGTTCATAGGACTGATACCAGATCACTATAAGTAACGTCTGTACATAATTTTATATATCGCTAAAAGAGCGCCAAAAGCATCACTCCCGGACACAGTACAATGTTGCCACTGCTCTTGTAGACGGCGCGCCGACAAAGCTGTTGCATCTAAAGGACACCGCCGCTAATCCGCTTATTTAAAATACGTCGTATTTTTTTATAAAAACATGGCAAATCTTGGTATCAACTTTCCTTTTTTGCTTTAAGGTATAGTTATTATGTCGCATACATCGTTCACGACTATTGTCGAATTACCATATTTTAAAAACTATATACCATTAAAAGTTTCAATTAGGTGAACATTTATGTCGAAACAGGACGATGGGAAAAATTTGATTTTATTTTGAATTAGTATGGCAGGCCGGTAAGGGTGGCCTAAGTGCACGTGGTTATCACCTTCCCCGGCCTAGTATGGCAGGCAATAAGTGCAATTATTTGAATTGTGGAAGATCCAAGGAAAGAATAATTCCGAATTTAAATATGTTTAGATTTCCTGTGCGTGATGAGAATTTTTTGACATTTAATTAAAGTTCTTTATTTATTTGACAAATATGTATACATGAATAAACAAAATTAAAAGATGAAAAGGTAAAATATATACAGCACATGTATACAGTCATGTCTTCATGTCCTCTGTTGGCTTCCCGCTCTCTGTCCTCATCCAAGGTGGTGAGGCTGGCCTGCCTCGCCTCGGACTAGCGGTATCGAGAGCGATGTTGTAGGTAAAGCAATCCGTCAACTTTTCGATTTTATATCTTGTGTTGCATTATCATGGTTTTTATTGTTTTTTTTAATTTGATGTGTGTCAAGTCTTTAATTTCCTTTGGTAGTTTATTGTATTGTTTAATGGTTTCATTATTTGGTGTTTTTATGAGTTTGTTGCTAATCGTGTTTTCAATTCTTAAATGAAAGCGTCTTCTTATATTATGTGTGTGTATTTCTGTATTTTTTACTAGTCTAGAGTCAGTTTTTACCATTTTCTTTTCTATTTTATGTATTAACGCCATATTATTTAATTGTATGATTTGTTGTATATTTACTTGCACAATGGATTAAAAATTCAAAAAAATCATATGATATTTTCAATTTTATTCAAGAGTATTCGAAGCAATTTATTAACAATCCAACTTCTTTCGAAAAAATATCGTGGAAATTGGCATCACAAATTTTTTCCAACACATTGGCATAGGCTGTAAGAACGTGTGCGGTAAATTGGCAAATTAATTCTAAAATCGTCTTAGATACCGCATAGTTCTTACAATAGATGAACAATATATTTGATATCTTGAATAATAAACTGATGTACCACAAGAATCCGTACAGTTGCAGATTAAGTGATAGGAATCCCGAGATTATAAATATTTTAATTTGAGCAACGGAATTTCTCAAAAGTATGTATTAAAAATGACATAGGGGGATTTTCAGGGTACAATATGCCAGCTATTGCATTAATAACACATCTTCCTTTAATGTCTGACGTTTCGTCTGCGCTTATGTAAAGGTAATTCTCTCTTAGTTTTGCCCTGATTTTATTTATTGTTTTATCGAACTGCTTAGGTACGTAATACTTTCTAATGGTCGAAGGATGAGGAATATCGTGTTTGGTAAATTTCTTTAAGAATCCACGGACAAGTGTGACAAGCTCCACACAAATCATTTACAAATTCTTCATGAGAAAATCTTCTTTGATGTTCAATATGCTTTATACGTTTTATATGCTGTTGAAGACTATATTTGCTTCTGAAACCTAATTTCGGAGAACAAAAGGTCCCAAGTTACTCTTTTTTTGTTAATGACTGTGAAGATCTCACCAAAGAAAAGAGCTGAAAGAATGTTTATCATTTTCGGCATTAATAATACTACTATAATCAAACGAAAAAACAATGCGAAACCAGAAAATCTGAAGTGAAGGTGGAATACTAAACTATAAAAATATTAAACTTAATAAAAAATGTTAAACGACAAATACACAAAAAAGGTGACGGTAATAAAATAAATATCAGTATATGTATCTTAATAGAAGTTCTCCGATGCTTTCAACAAATGTATGGAGATTCTCACATCACCATTAATTTCCATATAGATAGAGGATATAATATTGTAAATTACGAAAAACAACTTATCCACTTATGCCTACGGATACAAACAATAAAGTTTAATGAGGCTATCACGGATCAATGGCTGTGCTTCCGAAATGATACGCTCCTTACGAGATATTAACGGCATCTAATGACCGTGCTTCTCGGAAATTGATCGGGAAAGTTAGTTTTATTTTTAGCACACGAACGTTTTTTTATATTCCTCGTTTGAAGGTCAAACTAATCTCACTTGCAGTGAAGGTGAAGCAGATGATTCACTGATTCCTATTCTTTTTTTATTTGTGCATTATTTTTTTTTCTTTTGTCTTTAGCTATATAGTCTTGTCATCGTAATTTTGCAATGACTTAGAATGAAAATTACCCTTACTAGGTAATTGTAAATCCTTTATGACAATAAAATTATAAAACAAGTTTTTGTTTCCACTTGACCAGACATAAACGACGGTTTGGAGAAAATATATGAAACTTTTTGAGAGTTGGTAATTATTGTTAAAGCATTTGATAAAAAAAAGTATCAGGCAATGGCAATTATCAAAGTTCCGTCTTTAAACTACTTCAAACTTTTCTTGAGGTTATTGAAGAAATTTACACAGAAAAATAAAAAAAAATGTAGTTCACATCTTTGCAAATATAAGTTGGAGCAAATATGATGACTTTAGAAGTTAAACTTGCTTTTTATTGAGTGGTATTTTTCCGTTTTTGCCCTTCCACATCTCTACAACTTTTTTTAGGTACCGGTATATACATGGGATTTACAAAAAAAAAGTATATCATATGAGTAACAGACAAGGTTTCTTGCTTGTAAGTTATTTTCTATTTCTGCTGTATAGGATATGGTAGCTTACTTATTTTAGTGGATTAGAGTAGAGCGTAATGCTCTTGTTTAACGAATTTGTCATGGTCATATTGAAGGAATTATATGTAACTCCTGTTAAGCATACTAAGTTTATTTTGAAGCTTTGACATCAAATAAATTATTTAATTAATTTTGAAGCCAAAGTAAATTTGTCTCGTGTCAAAAGTGCAACTTCCTGAAAAACGGAAAGAAATTTGGATGAGGGATAAATGACTAGAAGATGTGTATCATTAGCATACATTTGTGCTGCAGTAGAAAATGTCATGAATAAAGAGTTAATGATCATGACCTTGCCTGAATGTTACAAGAATTGGCTTGTAATTTTATTTTTGATTTTTATTGATTGCCTACATTTTCATAAAAATCAGAAATTACCATTATCAGAGATTAAGTAATAACAAAATGTAAGACTAGAGACATAATAACGAATCCCAAAAAGCTAGAAGGATCTGTTTTGGCATTCCAGCTTTACCCCTAGCATACATATGCATCATGGTACAAAGGTAAACCTGGATAATCGCCGTATAAATACCCTACATATCGTCCAGGTTTACCTTTTGTGGCATGGTACATCATTAGTAATCTTTTTCTGAAGCCAATTCACAACTGTAACCAACTCCAAAGTCTGCTTTACACTCAGATAACACAACGCGCTCTTTCAGATGTTGTAGTATAGATGTAACCTTTGGTATGCAGCATAGAATACTTATTGGATGTAATTTATTATTATTATTATTCAATTTATTGACATACGTATCATATTATATATATACATATATGTCAAAAAGACTAAATCACACAGTGTTCTTCCTCTAGCCTTCCACTACATCCAAATTTTCATAGGTTTTGCCAAGAGTATAATTTATTTCCATGGGTATACATTCAATTTCTCAATTTATTTCCATTTTATTCGCCAAAATCCCAAGAATTTTTACAGCAAATCCAAGTGCCTGTCACTTTGACATCAATGACATAAATTTAGAATGAATCTTTAAGAAATGGGATAACTTGTGCGCGTTTCCATAATGGCAGGTAATTTGTCTTCTGCATTGGAGGGTTATATTTTCCAATTCTATTGATAAACCGATCTAGCAGATGTAGATTTCATGGAAAGTCATTACTTTTTCTAGGATGTGTCGAGTAACTAACTTATGTTTAGTATTAAAATTGTTTAATTTACTCTTTTTAATTTCTGGTTTTTATTATACAGAGGTATATGAAGAAATAAATAATAAAACAAAAGAAATTACCACAAAAACAAAAGGTTATCACATTGCAATACAACCATCAACTTCCGTTTTCAATCACCTCAGGAAAAACCCACCAGGAAGGAGTTACCCATATTCTGTTATCAAAATAAGCCGCGATTATGATAATTCTTCGACATAATATCACTTCACGATGTGACAATTCCTCGGTAAAAAAAAAAAATTAAACCAACAAAAAGTGAGAGTCCAAACGCTTAATCACGAATCGTTAACGGCTCAATTAGCAGCTCAGACTCAACAATGAGTTGTCTGCTTGCGGTAATCGATCCAAGGCTTACACGGGCTATTGCATCACTTAGGCGCAGATGGATAAATAGAAATACATACTGACTGCGTGATTCATCGAGCCCGTCTAGATGACAATCGTGATTTGTAATTTCTCTCTCTGTTTTGAATATCTGTATATAAGTAAGTACTTATTTTGCGCCTAAAAGCATGTTGTTATTCAACGTGAAAATTTGTTTCCGACATTTGGTGCAATGAAATTTTAAGAATCGTAACGGTTTATTAGCTGTTTAGGAATATTCTATATGGGTCTGCTCTATTTAAGACAATGTATAAAAAAATAGCAATGAAGACGTGATTCAGTTACGGATGGGTGACAGGTGTAATGTAAGAGAAAGTACCCCAAATACATACATATCTACTTGCGTTTCATTGATATGTTAACATGTTGGTGTTGGAGAATTTCGCCGACTAATAAGGATATATGAAAGTCAAGATATGTTAATCTTTTGGTTTCAATTTCGTATATAAGGTAAATAAAGGTGAAATGATATTCTCACGCTAAAAATCTTCATATTGTAGTGTTATATAAGAAAATCACAGTTGAAATAACACACGACAACCCTGACCTACAAAAAAATTTAGTACATAATGGCGATAGCAATCTTTGAATCAAAAGAGTTATTTGAGTGAGTCATTTGAAAAGAGTTCTCTATTTTAATACTGTAACGTTCAATGTATTTAGTTAATTTATCTTTCTCACTTGGAGTTTTTCCTGACTGCTTTAAAATATCCGCTGTTGTACCAATTGACAAGAATGGCGACACAGCTGACGTATTAAATTATAGGCCGATTTAATTAACTTCAAATCTTGATATTTGAATACTGCATGTTACTACGGCTGGAATCATTTTTGAATAAGCATGACGTTCTAAACAAAAACCAGCATGGTTTTAGAAAAGGCAAATCAACTACAACAGCTTTACTATCATTTTACGAAGCCATTTTAGACAACATTGGTAAGAAAAAACTTCCAGTATCCATTTTTTGCGACTTCAGTAAAGCCCTTGATTGCGTTCAACATTCAATCCTCATTGAAAAGCTGATCTAACTCCAATCGATTTCTTTTTATGGCCCTTTTTACGTAATACAATATACGGATACGGTGATCAACGGCCATCAAACCTAGAGGAACTGCGCGCGAGAATTATTGAAATCAGTAATACTGTCACAGCAGATATGTTAACAAATGTTCGTCGGAATTTTTATGATCGGTTGGGTTACTGTTCTTATCAAGAGGGAGGTTTATTTGAACACTTAATAAATTAATTTACTTCAAATTTTATTATTGTTTAAGAATAATATTCTCTTTTAGCTAATTGCAGGTTTATTGCAATGTTGAATACAATTCTGTTTTAAGAATTAAATATTTTATTTTCCATTATTTTATTATAGTTGCGTTTTTAGATTTTATACTTGTTGAACAATATTATTTTAGTTTTTATTTTAAAGTTTAGGAGTTCTGATTATTTATGTTTGCTTTTTTATGTTGTTTATGAGGCTGTGATGAATTACTTCACTGACATGTTATCAGTGATTATCTGATGCTTCAAACAACTAAAAATATTTACTTATATCGGGAACACACTACCTCTAACAGTGCTTTTTATTTTTCAGGAATAGTATTTTCTACCACATGTAATGTTATTAATCACTTATGCTATAACATAGAACTCTAAAAGACTTTGATTTGCCTATATGCCCTACTACATTTATACGTGTAACTTATAATACGTCCGGTATCGTTTGTAAATGCCATCCGCGTGCCGCTAAGTAGGCGTGGCAATTCAAGGTGGCACGCCCATTTACAGTCGACCAGTAGTTACTAATACATGCATCGTGCTATGAACGGTTGCCACACTGTATACTTCATCGTTTTCAAAAAATATAAATATAAATATTACCGAACGAACATTTTTTAAAATTTTGTTTGTGATCGCATATCAGAAGCACCACAGAATATTATACACACACACAAGATCAAACCCCACTATCTGCAACTTTAGACTATTGTTGCACGTAAAATACCCGATGGTACAACCATCCGAATATCGATTAAACAACATCCTACCTAGATTCCGCTTTCCGCCCACCCCCAACATCCAGTTCATATTTCATTTTCGCTAGAAAGCCTCGCCTGGCGTATACATTTATGTATACATAAAATATCGCAAGCGGTGACGCGAATTGCGCGTGCCAGCGCACACTACGCGATTCTGTCACCCCCCATTTACGCTGAAATGTGCGAAAAATCTAACGACGACAGCGACATCTGTAGCGCGCATCCATAATTCAAAGTTGTTTCAATTTCTCCATAGCGATATGTTACGTTATGTATTGCTGCATGCAGGTATACGAATTTTTGTATCCAGCGTAGTAGTCTCTGGGTTGTGCGATAAATCCTGCGAATTTCCATTTTGGACGTCGAAGAGCTAAAATTCGCGAATAGTTGCTCGGAAAATAGATAGGAAATGTATGGATGTTATTGGAAAATAGTTGTGCTAGGGTAGATGCATCGCAAATCAAAGGACGACAAAACAATTAACAAGTGTTGGGACACATAAATGTTTCCGACGTGAAACGGAGAATTCAAATTTTCCCATGTTAACAGTAGCTGACAGATATTGACCTGCAAGCTGTCTTTTTTGGTAATGACATTTATTAATACAGTGTTGTTCTTTTATTTTTCTCTTTTGTCAAATGTAATTCCCTATTTCTCACATTCGCCTTTTTGACATTAATATATCGAATGAAATTCACTATTTGTCAAAACTCTTTTACTATATTGCAAATGATTTTCATCTTTTTTTAATTTTTAAATTAACAAGCAAAAAAGAGTTCGGGACACTATTTTATTAGAAAAAGAAGAAAGTAACGACAATTTACTAACTATACTACATAGTCTAGTTCAAAATTTCATTTCTGTGGAGGCAATCTCCTAAATATGTTTCCATATGTCGAACATAGTTTTGACAATGTTCTTGTGTTACAGCTTCAGAAACATAATGAATTTGAACATACAGCTGTTCTTCATCCGTAAGGCTGTCATACTTTCAACTATCGGCTCAATAGGTCAATCAAAGAGGTCAAGAATTCTCCAAAATGTTCTCTAAATTGTAAGACCTGTCTTGAATAGTGAATAAATATAATTAATGAATACACATTGCAGCAGCAATCGAATAATTACGGCCTTAACTTTGTTGGCTCTACCATTTTTCTATTATCTTCCATAGGATCTTCTTGAATCCCAAATTTATCAATAAAATATATTGTTTCTCTAGGTATAGACCATTATTCTGTTATTATGTATAACAGCATAATCAATCCTGTTTTGGATAATATCTGGTGCGTTACGCCTTTCTAGCATAAAAGAAACACATTTTACAGAATAATGAAATGCCTTTGTCGCTCTGTCAATGACCGATAAGCTCATGTCTAGTTGCGGATTTTACTATAGCAATTTGGTTTTTATTTGTTTTAGTGTTAAAGTACAATCTTCATCATCTTCTCTTGAGTAAATTTTTTGGAACCATGCCCAACACCCCTTTTTTTCATCTCGCTAGTTATTTTGTGAGTCTTGCAAATGTTTGTTTAGTGTTCGGAAAAATATTAAATTGACGTCCTATCTGGACTGACGAACTACTATCGTTCATTCCTGAAACAAAACAGGAAAACCAAAAGAAAAATACTGTAATAGAGAAGAGGCCATAATTATACATAGTCATTATGACTCAATGGATGCAAGGTCCTAAGAATTGTGTTAAAAGACCCCAGAATAAAGACAGTTCTTGATGCATACTTAGGTAAAATTTGTTCGGCAGACACTGCCACTAATTTAGACGATTGTAATGTTTAAAAAACTAAATAGATTAATAATTTGGAATCCTAAGTTGACATGCAACGTTTTCTCATTCCTGCGGTTTGCAATTCCAAGGAAAGTTATCTGATTGCCGTTAAGGCTACTTTACACGGTACTAGAATCATACTTTTTCTATATTATTATCTAGATACTAGCAAACTAGAATAGAAAAAGTATCGTATAAATCACAAAAATGCTTTCAAGTTTTGAAACTATACCACATGCTAAACTATATTAAAAACTAGATCTTGTCCTATTTTTGTTTCTAAATTAATTCTAGAACATGCGCAAAAGTACTTTTGGCAGGTTAATCAACATCGGAAAATTAATACAAATATTTGAAAACGATGAGGTTATGCACGGTCTAGTCGTCTAGTCATTGTAACTGTCATTAGCGAAAATTTGTTTGTTTCACTTGTGCTGTTTGCAATTTAGGTGAGTACAAATGAATGATAAAGCATAAGCATCAGGGTTAATTTATCTTTATTGTTTTAAAAATAGATAAATATGCATAAAAAGTGGGAAGCAGAAATTACGAAAAGACTGGTGTCTCTTTATGAATTACAACCGGTGCTTTATAAGGTTAGTAAAAACAAAATATTTATAAATAAAATACTATATTATTTCTAACAGCAGGATATGCCAAGTTATCACAATCAATTATTAAGACACAAAGCTCTTGAAGCAATCAAAGAAGATCTACAACGTACCTTTAAGGAAGAATTCTCAATAGAAGAAATACTGAAAAAAATTAATAATCTAAGAAGTCAATTTCTAGAAGTACTAAAGAAAAAAAAAGTGCTTCTTCCTAGTGGATCGGGAACAGAAGATTGTGTAAAACCTAATTGGTGGTTATACGATTCTTTAGTATTTTTATTACCATATACAAAAAAGGACAAAGGAGAATCTAATTTAAATATTTCTGCAAGTCAAAAATCATTGCCATTTGCAAACACTCAAGATATGAAAATTGACATGATTGGTTGGGTAGGAATTTTATTTTAATTAATTTAATAATAAGTTATTTAAGGTAATATACTTTAGGAAACGGTTTCTATCGATAATAACCAAAATGAAAATGTCACTGAACTAATTGTGGAAGAAAGAGATTCTGAGTCTCCGGTTCCATTTGTCGCAGAAAGTGCATCTTTAGACACAACATATTTAAGTACCAATAGCGACAATAATTCTCATAGTACTTCAAAGAAAAAGAAGAAAGGAAAGAGAGATTCATCACAACCTGAGGTGGTAGAAGCTGCATTTGTCAAAGCTTTGAATGAAATAAATAAAGATAATTCTGATGTAAAATATCTTCCCGATGATTTAAGATCATTTATTGATTTTATTGGCCACGAATTAATGGATGTGTACAATAACAAAGCATCATATAAAAAATGTAAACGAGAAATTATACAGATAATTCAAAATACTATAGATGAGAGTGAGGTTTAATAATTAAACAATATTATTTATGACATATGTGCAATGTATTTTAAGATGTAAGTTTTCTACATAGCATACAGTTTTTTAATTTTGATCAATTTTTTTACTTATTTTTTCTTTTTGAAGCGCTCATATTTAACAAATATCAATAACCTCAAAATTTGAAACACAATCGAAAACTGTCAACACATCTTTTCAAGTTGGCAGAAGTTGGTAACTGCTAGTAACGCCACCACGTATTCATTTGTTGAACCCTTACCAAGCATTCTCGTTTAGAAACTCCTAGAAACCTAGAATAGCATCTATTATAGAAATAGTATAGTTCTATTATGCTCTAGTACCGTGTAAAGTAGCCTTTAAAAACGTAACAAGAACTTTTACTTACTTCAACAAAATAAAATTGTTTTCTTCGTGAATTGTTTGTCATCAAAGAACAATACTGACAACTGAAAAGAGTAATTTGTATGTTCTACTTGATTTTTACGCTCTACTCGTTCGAGCAACTCACACACACCGCTGGAAAGAAACTATATCAGGTTCAACTGACCATAGATGGCTTACCGCTACGTAACCTAAAAAAAAATCTTCTATATATATAAGTATTATACTTATTTTTCTTGTGCGATAAACTAATGTAACAAACACAAAGGGGATATAACCCAGTTTAAAATACATATTAGTTACAGGCACACAGGGTTTTATGTTGGCAGTGGCAAACACGAATTAAATAGCAACAGATTCAACCGCAGCAGATACCGGCTGACACTTCGAATCAGCGCAAAAAATTATATTTAACTTTCTCATTCTAATGCGTACGCACGGTTGACACGAATGAGAATTGCCGGCACAAAAACAAATATTATGTGCCAGCAGAGATAGATAGGTATACGCGCAAAAATCATTTCGTCGAACACGAAAACAATCCAAAATTAATTAGAAAGCAAAATTATAATCCAACCGTATCTATGCATCGCATGTACTTGAATAAAATGCTTAAATCATATTGAATTTACTTAACGTACAAAGCAATTTACAAGAGTGCTCCAAATTTGATATTCTAATCTCAGAATTTAGTATTCATTATGCAGAATTCATAAACCCTTTGACTTTGAATAGAGACCCAGTACTTAATATAATTGTCTTTTGTTTCTGATGCTATTAAGGTCAATCTAAAGTCACGAACAATACAAGTTCAGGGTTTTTATTTGCTCTTTATTTGCTTTTGTTTATTTATCAAGTGCGCTCATAGGTATATTATTGCGTTATTCTCGTTTTAAGATGCTGATATTAGTAGCTTTAAGAAATATCGAATGCATGAAATAAACGCAAAAGAAGTACAAGTTGGATATATCTAATTGAAAGTTCACTACAGTACTTAATAATGAATACATGAAAGAAGGGGAAAATATAAAATATTCTTCTATAATTTAAGATATAATTATAGTAATTAGAAGGAACCTAGTACATTGAAAACTAACTAATATGTTATTTATACTGTACACAAAAGCGAATAAGTATACAAAAATTGCTACAGTCCAAGCATTTTCACCTGGCGGATGCGCGATAGCAAAAGGACGGGCTTAACGGGTGAGACACACCTGAAGAAATATGGAAAAACGTTATAACTCGCACGTGAGAACATATAGCAACCCCTACTACCTTCGCGATTCGTACAAAATACGAAATTCAGTTTTTATTGTATGTAATATATATCTGCAATACTGTACGCCAGCCACCAACAGGGCTCAGTTGATGCCTCTTCGAGATGATGACGAAAGATACGCGTGGGGGCGGGGGTTCCGCCAACAGCCGTAGTGTATGGACTGTATGCATACACGAAATGTGTCTATATAAAAACAAATACATAACGTTATTATTGTAAGTTATGTCCTATGTTATAAGACAAATTTTTTGACACTTGCTGCTTATATGCGCATAATATTTTCGATCGCCAGTGTGTTATCATTTAAGGCAGGTTTACATGAAGCCAATGGAGATGCAAGTCAAGCCTTGCAGCAAGTTGCATGCTTACTTGATTTGCTTGGCGGGTTTACATCCGGTTTTAGTGCGCATATGATGGATAGTATTAGAAGAAATAAATTCAATCAATTTTAATAAAGAATTTCCAGCTACTATGATGTTGTCTGATTTTGTAAATGGCTTGCATAAATTACTATAATTAAACTTATACTTAATCAAAATCGTTCGACAACATAACCCATTTATGGCATAATATGTATTTCTTTTATCGCAGAAGAATTGACAAAACTTATTTAATATGATTTAGAAATTTAGATTAGACAAATCCTTAAATAATTTTTAAGAGCGACTTAAAACAAAAAATACCATATGTTCAACGCAAAAGTAATGGATGTTTACTTTGTTTATTGCAGAAATTGGTGCTGAAAGAGTTGGAGAAATGGAAATCGAGAGTTCGACAATTTCGAACCCAGAACAAACTTCATTACGGCATCAAAATAGAAATGAAAATTTAAGAAAAAAAGAACGTGAGATATTTGCAGATCGGTAAATTGGGATATCAAGAAACCAAAATATTTAAAGTAATGACATTATTGAAGCAATTAATTACGATATGGTCATCATTGAAATCAATATACTAAAACTTCAAAATTTAGAGAATGGAAGACGATAAAAATGTAAATTTGAAAAAATCAGAAAAAAGACATGGAAATATCGCAAAATTAAAAAATTAAAAAGAAATTACAACAACGAGACGCACGGCGTCGAGTTTTTTTAAAGTGAAACGCGCTTGGAAAAATTTAAAAATTAAAAAAAAAGAAACGATAAATTAAGAAAAATTTAAAAATTAAGAAATTACATTTTTTTACAACGAAATGCGTAGCGCCAACCTTAACGACAGCGAGACGCGCAGCGTCGGGCCTTTTTTAAAGTGAGACGCGTTTGAAAAAAATATATGAAAATTAAAAAACAAACCGAAAAACTAAGAAAAATTCAAAAATTAAGAAATTACATTTTTTTCACAACGAAGTGCGTAGCGTTGAGTCTTTTTTAAAGTGAGATGTGTTCGAAAAAAAAAAAAAACAAAAATTAAGAAATCACAATTCTCTTCAAGACGCCGAGTTTAATGACAGCGAGACGCGCAGCTTTTCTAAAGTGAGACGCGTTTGAAAAAAATAAAAAAAACGAAAAACTAAGAAAAATTAAAAAATGAAGAAATTACATTTTTTTCACAACGAAGTGCGTAGCGTCAACTTTAACGACAGTGAGACGCGCAGCGTGTTTGAAAAAAAAAATAAAAAGAACAATGGACTAAGAAAAATTAAAAAATTAAGAAATTAACATTTTTTCAACGAGACACGCAGCGTCGAGTCTTTTAAAGTGAGGCACGTTAAAAAAAAATAAATAAGAAAACAAGAATTAAGAAAAAATCCATAATCAAAAAATTACATATATTTACAACGAGACGCCTAGCGTCGACTCCATTACAGTGGGAATAAAAAATACAGATGATATATACTATAAATAAATTCTATTCTAAGTTCCCATATATATTATACGCGATTAAAGAGCGAGTATCTATCAAAGGGGTTTCAACCTTCTATAGAGAGCGCGGACCAATGTGGATCGCGGGCTAGGCGTACCAACTTTTTCAATAGGATGTGTTACAAGGTGGAACGCGGGCTTTCTAGTTTAATATAATCGTTGACCGTATATCAGATACTTTTCACCAAAATCACTGGTATCAGGTAGAAACTAGAAAACGTTCAAATCATTTCAAAATGACTAATTTTGAAATTCATTTCACATTTCACATTTACTTACACTCATTGTGCCACCATTAAGCAGGTACAAAAACTACTGATGGGTCTCATGCCAAAAAATGTCAAAGACAATTACACCATTTCATATCAACTGCAAAAAAAACGACCGATTGTAGAAAGTGCACACCGGTGTGAGCCAACCAATAAAACTAATATATTGAAACCCCATTATTTTCAAGACTTCTTAGTCGATAAAAAATGGAAGAGTACATTTCTCTCTTTAATTTCTTATTCGATCCACGATTTAGTCATAATAAACACTTAATATTTTACAGCTACGGTACGTAGTACCTACCTATGTGATTAGATTTTAAAGTTTTAATCAGGTAGGTAAAAAATGGTACTTGCTACATTTTCCTTAGTACAATTTAAGCGTATGATATTAGTGGACTGATCTACAATTGTATGTAATTACTATCAGCATATATTTACCACAAAATGTTATTGTATGTACAGACATAGTTTTTTCAAATCGACTTCCTTTTTATTAATTTCAAATCGTTTTGAAAATTATAGCCTGTATACGAAGAAGCTTGTAATAACATCGTGTTGATACTGTATATATAGAGGCTATAAATTTTAAATGAACCTAAATAATATTTTACTAAAGGAGTTTCTTCATACATTTGAAGTACCAGAATCATCCATCAACTATATAAGCCAATTAGAAACGACGATGAAACTCTAAAAAGAGTGCTTAAAATACACGATCAGACTATCTGAAGTAAGCGTACGATTAATCTTCGCTGTACACCTATTTAAATAAGCAAGACAAGATGACACAACACCACCTGTGTTTCTAATTTACATTACTTGCTTATTGGGACCAGTCAATTCTTCAATAAAATTATGCTTGTGTTCAATGTTTAAGTAACAGTCACCTGATATTTTTCCTTATTCCTTTGCTACCAAAGCATTTACTATATGCACCATATGCACTTCTATGTATATTATTGCCAATCGAGCATTATCACAGTACAACGCACGCAATATAAATTTACTTTATCGGACATATAAAACATATAACAAGTTAATAACGACACAATTAAAACCGAAACGCTACGATAGCAAAAACAATAAAGGAAAAGCTTTAACGATATCCGGTTGAACGAACGGATATTATTAGCGAGTCTTCTACATCTACAGAGATCATGTTAACGACCATTCTCGAAACGAAAGTCAAAAGAGTTCCCGAAAAAGTGCGATAACAGTAGCAAACTTTCCTTCGGAGATAGTACTCATTTCCTGTTCTCTATTGACAAGAGCAAATTGGCAAAGGAGAAAAACAACACAGACGGTTGAGTAATAACACTTTAATAATGGAGATCCGTGTTTTAATACACGGTTTGAACCGCATTTCGATTGTAGTAATCGCACAGATAAATACATGTTAACTTTTTGCTTTTATTGTACGGCTATTCTTTCACATATACGCATGCACAGACGCCTGATAGTTAACGCAAACATTGTGGGGCGAATGCTATTCACACATCCTGTCCTACTTAAAGATTGATGTATAATTTTCTGAGAATCGTATAAATCTGTTTATAAGCCGTAATAAATTCTGGCTTATTGTTTTAGTGGAATAT
This sequence comes from Cetonia aurata, assembly GCA_949128085.1. NCBI lineage: Eukaryota > Metazoa > Arthropoda > Insecta > Coleoptera > Scarabaeidae > Cetonia > Cetonia aurata. Next base: position 61,425,909 of record OX421884.1, on the reverse strand, counting down.
TTCAGTTTAACAAGGGAATGTTGCGAAGTGACATTCACCGATCGCTAAAATTTTGAATATTTTTGCAATTTTACCGTTATCGCAGATAAAAAAAATCCGATTTTATTCAATCTATATACAGCAGATTATCATAAAATGGGAAACATGGAATTTGAAAATAATAGCGTATGCAGAGGATATCTGCATGGCCATATAGCGGACAAATCTCTACAAACACTACAGCGCAAACTTTCAAGGGCAAAGACGAAGTCAAATAAGTGGCTGCATCTAAATGGATTCTATGTATCTTTCGAGAAATCGAGCGTTGCAATTTTTTCACATTACAGATTGTCCGTAATGGATTGTATTCAGCTGGATGGAAAATCGATACAAGTTAAGCAGGTGATTAAGTATTTAAATTTTTTCTGGACAATAAGTTAAGGTGGACATCATATAAATAATATTGTTAAAAGTGCGAAAAATCCTTAAACATCCTAAGAGTGTTTGCCAAAATTAGATGGGGGGCCGACAGAGATACTGCACATATATTTTATCGTGCATGCATCCCATGGCGTCTAGATTATGCACCGAGAGAAAAATATGGTTTACTTAACCATTTATCAATTAATTAAATGCATATATCTTTTTAAATACGTTTTAATGTTAAATTTAAACCTAAAACGTTATTTTGATCTTAAAAGTTTTTGGTTTAACATATCTTTGCATTCATTTGACCATTTAACGGTTAGATGGATGTTTGGAAGACTACAAAAACTGTTGATTTAACCTTTTCATTTCTGTCAGTGCGGGTGTAGCCTGTACAGCACAGCCAATAGCACGCAACTGAATCCCATATGGGTGATTTAGAATAAGACCCCTGTGTATCTGTGTAGTCGCAATGAGTTCCACACCACGAGACGCTTTACATGTGGAGGCACAAGAAGCCTTGAAGAATGCAAGATATTCTATGCCATGTATACATTAAAATTGCAGACAATAGGGTACATCAACATTCTTTATAGCAACCCTAGACTTTCGCTCTTAGTACTGCCATCCCTATTCTGGGCAAAGAAAAATCCCCTGTTTTTAACTGCAGCTTATAGATACCTTTCCAGTTTAGGCCTTTCTATAGCCTATCCAGAACTTCCAAAGACAAATTTCCATCAGTATCTCAAACCAGGACGGATGTTCATTCCGGATTATTCAGGCCAAAGCTGCGTGGACAAGTGCATACCTGCAGAAATTCTCGACAGGCTTTCCGGATTCACTGTTATATATACGGATACTATCAAAACATTAAGCGGTTGTGGTTGTGCTTTTTTAACCCTGGTAATGACGAAAGTGTTACTTTTTGCCCGAATGCAGAGTTAAATATCTTCTCGGCCGAAACTAGAGCAATTCGAGAAGCACTCAAGTATGTTAAGTCTTTGGAAGCATCAAAGATTGCTATAATGTCAGACTCCTTAAGTGTCCTACAAGCTATTAAAAGCCTGAAATGATTAACAAGAGAACCCCATTGGTATGGAATATTCTAGCAAGTTGTGCGGATCTGAATACACGGCAAAAAGAGGTGTAACTGTTTCGGGTGAAGGCTCTTGTGAGAATTTCTTCTTGGCCAAAGTAGCGTCGCCTAGCCAAGGTAGAATAGACCGAACAGTTTTTCCAAGTGAAGTTGGCCGTAAAATTAGAGCTCATTTTTCACACTAAAAATGGGAACTGAGATGGGGGAAGGCAAGCAAGGATAGGACTACTCAGTACGCTAAGATCCATGATAGAGTTTGTCATCCTCGATGTCACAATAGTATTACAATTCCGCGTCGTTTCGCCACTACGATCGCTAGATTGAGTTTTGGGCATGGCGTTTATCCAGCACTCCTTTTTAAATTGGGACTGGCGGACTCTCCAGCTTGTTTGGGCGATTTTGAAGTAGCTGATTTAAACCACTTGATTTTAGGTGTTCGAATTTCGAATCACAACGACAAAAATTATTTAAAAGTTTGATAAACTTGAACACATCATTACCTACAACGATCATACCCGTTTTAAGATGTAATAACATTCAAATATATCGCACAATTTGGCAATTTATCTCTTGGCAAAAAATAAATATTATGTAATTTCGTCTGAAATTTAAATTCCAAAAAGGTAACGACTCAAGCCTCTGACACCTTATAATGATCACGAAGAATGTAGACCAGTCGAACCACCAGGGCTACAGGAAGAACACCCATAGGTGATGCAGTCCTTTTGACAATGTACAAATTATTACTGGTTTGTAATATTGTAAAATTCAATTTTTATATGAGTATACGTAAATTCTGTGACTCTTCGCCAATGATGCGCTGATTTATAGCTAACAATAAGTCAAATAACAATAGGCGAAGTAATAATCCGCGTACGTCTAAACGATTCTCGAAAAAAAAAAAAAAAATTAAGCGAACTCGCGGGACAAAGACATTCGAAATGAGGGTCCCTTCTATTCAAATAACGTACGCTTAGTGCATTAATGCCGTTCGATTGTTCAACGCAAACGTGCCTCGTGATCGGCGAAATAATTCAGCAGAACGGGCCGTGCGTTGCTGCAGTAACAGCAAACGTCGCGTCGGTCGGTGAGAGACGCTAAAAATGAAATAAAACAAAATTTCTGTGGTATCCTAGGTAATCTACACCCCGTTGTGTGTCCACGCCGTCTTTTTATTCATGTCAGTTATATTCTGATTGATAATTACTGGGTCAACAGCGATGGAATTGAAAAATAAAAAAGAATTGATAAAAAACGATGGAACAATACCACCGATATGAAAAGAAAGAGATGGAACAGGGACATATGACGAACGCGAAGTTTAAATTGATTTTAAAGGTGAATTCTAGTATAACTGACGATGGGTTTATCGATCAGTCGCTGATAAAATTTCCGGTTTTATGATCAGCACGGGTGGAATGAATCAGTTGCAGAGGTAATTGGAATTATAGCGAAGCTTTTATCGAAAACACGGCTATTAAAAAAATTGGTTGTGACAAAAAAGTGCAAGAAAAGTATCGAGTATTAAATTTGAATCTGTTTTTAGAAATATACATGCAGATTAAATTTGCATTGCATCATTTTCTGTAATAATGAAGTAGGAGGCCTTAATAAATCCTAGCAGTAAAACAGACAAAGAAAAATAAGGAACAGAAAGATGTTTTATGCTTTATTTAAATTTAATACTTACCAATAAGCAATATATTACTTTCGTTAGACACAATTTAATTGGTATCCCATACAAGAATATTCATTAAAACACTTTCATTTCCATCACATTTAGTCAAAGCGAATGGGTGACTTCCTGTTAAATTACACATCATCTTACGATTACGATAATGTTTTCATGACAACAGTTTACTTGAAACAAATGATAATTTAATTAATCTAAATGTAATTATGGTACGACTGTACGGAGGAAATTGATTATATCTAATATGCTATATATAATGAGTGTTAAATTTCTAATGGCAGCTATTATTTTTACATATTCATGAAGGGAATAAATTAAATATTGTGAGAAATAAAAGGAAATTACAGTCTATTATAGATATATAAAGATTAAAGAAGGTTCAAGTGTTCATAAGCAAACACACAAAATATATACAGAGTATATACACACACAGAAAAACTTTATACAAGTGATTATCACTCAAGTCAAATAAACGGGTTCATATACAGGCAAAGAAGCATTTACTCCGACGAAGAAAAATAAATTCTGAATTTTTAAGTAAATATATGCACTTGATTTAAATATTCGCATACTTGGTACAAGAGAAACATAATAAATATTTCTTTAAATCCATATATTTCTTCTTACCCTTTGCTTTTGGTATATCACCCATTTCCTAAGAGTCTGAACTATCATTATCCGTAATATCATCTAGACTGTTACATAGCAAATTATCAGCAGGTATAACAGAAGATTTTCCACTTAAATGTTTATCAAAAAGTTCAAACAACTCCCATGTTATTTTTCCTCCACCTGTAGATTTTTGTTTTCCCTTATTTAATTTGTACGTTTGTAGGAGATTCCGATATTTCTCTTGGGATTCATCAACAGTAACAATGCGATTATGTTTTTCTAAGTCTTATTTGATATTGCCCATAATTTAATTTTCTTACATTTGGGATGCTGGAATTCTTCTTCTATCTGAAGACGTAAGGTACCTAGCAATTTATCTTCCTTTGGTCTCCATTTCTTCTTTGGATTTTCTATTGCGGAATGTGAGGTATTTGCTAATTCCACTTTTGCAGCACTTAAAGGTTTGGCCATTTTAATCCTATTAAATTTTGCAATGCATTTAGTATCATCCGTAAAATAAACAAATTATTTATTGAAAATATTCTTATTAAATATACACCATTTGAGATCTCTTCAATTTTATCTGGGTTAACGCTGCATAAAACGGTTTCTTGAATTTTTATATATTATAGCCAATTTTTTTATTTAATGATTAAATTTTATTCGTGGAATTGTGGGTTCAAATGAAACAATATTTGTTATTTATAACAACGTTTCGACGGTTTCTCGAATGGTCATGACTAACTTAGCCATACCAAAGCAGGATGACATTTTAAAAAACTCCATAAGCTAAAAAAGTATCCATTTTAGATGCATTTTGATTATGACTTTTTCTTGCATTTTCATAAGGGCAGTTTGATGAGAAAAAGAAAAATAGGTTGTATTTAAAAAAAAAATTAGTTTTGGCACTTTTCCAATACGAAAGTTTAACCGCAATTTTCGGACACGCTGTATAATGCTTTCCAAAAATTCATTCGGTTTCGAATGCTACCCTATACACTCAACAGTTTTGCAAATTTTCAATTTTCCAAGTTAAATATTTTTAGAGTTAGAGAAGTTCAAATGCAATCGTCCATCTGTCAAAATTTAAAAAAATGCCAATATTTAAAAAATGATTGAAAATAACAACATAGTTGTTTTATCAAACTTTAAAATTGAAGGAGGAATTAAAGATGTAATAATATATGGGCTGTTTCATTTAAAATAACAAAGTTGACAGTCATTTCCGGTATGCGTCAGATTATCAAAAATATTTTAATTCAATAGTGGTAATTTTCTAGCAGAAATCTTATAAAATTAAATGTACTTTTCTTTAATTCGATGATACTCCAAACACTTTTTCTTTTAGAGCTGGTACTCTATAATCAAACAAGTATGAAAGGTCATCTTCATTTTTATCTTCTTGTAATTAAGAAGTAGGTTGGAAGATGTAATATATAATAATTCAAATCTAGCCATAGTAACAGATGGGCTTCGATCCCTTAATACCATTAAAAAAAAAGTTCGTCATACGACGCAATAAGGTGCAAAATAACTGAAAGTAATTAATATATAGCATCATTCAATTTTGCATTGATACCACCAGACTAACAGTGAACAAACGTGAAAAATGGAAATGGAGCACACAGATTGCTTGAGAATATTGACATGTACTTGCAAAATGAAATATTAAAGGGAATATCGTCCCCTTATCAAGTGTATAAATCTCCATTGTATATGCATTCTGAGTATCATCTTAATGATGATACTTGAATCTCGTACACGGTATGTATGGTACAAGATATAAGAATCTCTATTTCCGGAAATTATTCAAACACATCTTAGAACATCATATATATATATAAACTAAAATTTAAATAAACTCATTAAATTTCTGCTACCATCTCGCAGTGTCTACGTCAACTACTTTAAGCTTCTTACAAGCTGTGTAAGGAAAACTCGAACATAATTAATATTAATCCGAGATTCACGACATTAATTCATATTTCGTTGTGGTCTACCAGCTTTGCAAGATATACTTCTACTCTCCGTGTCCCTCTTCAGTGCCTGAGCGAGTAATAATCAATCGTAATTTATTATTGGAACACCTGTTTACAGGTACAACATACATACATACTTTCCTACTATGTAGAGACTTATAAATAACCTTGCTTAGCGAGCAATGTAAGATAAAGGTAAACATACCGAATTAATGGTATTAAGTGTAAGCTATAACTAAACTAGACGTGCAATAATACAGGTTTTAAATGGTGTTATAAGAGATTTCATGGCGGAAACGAAGCTAAGCGTATTGTATTATCGTCGGTCGTTTAGAATTATCATCATTTGGGATTTTATCAAGGCCTATATGGGGAATTATTATTTGAAAGAATAACATCTGTTGTACGTCATATTTAGTTTTTTTTTTTTCGACTCCTTTCGTATCTTTTTGTTAGCGCTCTTATAACTTCCTGTCTTCAATGTGTTACACAGCGAGTGCGTGCTGAACATCTGAAAATAATTTAAGTTCATTCATCTTTCGCCATAAACTCCCATTCTATAAATGTTGGTACACAATAATACGGTATTGTAAAATGCATGCATCTATGTATAGATATATTTGCATTTATATAGGTAAAACTTAAAAATGTGGCTTGATTGGCCAAAAATAAACTTTAAAAGAAGTATTGTACGGAACTAAAGATTTTAGTTAATGAATTCAACGTTTAGGAAAATGATTTTTATAAGCAGGTTTTTGAATGGAAAGAACCATAAATGCCAAAATACCTTAGCTTTACAAAAGTAACTGTTATTTTTGCTATAATGCTCATAATGTTAGGGGGACACCTTTAGTCCAGGCACTTGAGCTGGGTGCTCATTGTACCATTGCTATAATGCTATTTAAAGTATGCATCTCTGAAAATGCTATTATAGATAATTAATGCAGAATTTTACTTTATTACAATTCTTGGCAAAAATTGTAATAAAGTCTAGATGCATCTCTATCCTTCGTTATAAAATAGAATGACAGGTAAGGCTAACGTGCCGCACCGTTTTATATAGGGCACGATCAGAATACATTAAGTTGCAGCGAAAAAGTCAATATTTGAAGCGTCTTAAATGGCACTTTTTATTAACTAACGAAAATTTGATATTATCCCAGCAGGGTATCCGATATAAAGGAAATCTCCTTGGAAGGACGGTTCATTCTATCACCGTCTTTTTAATATAAAAAAACGCGAAGTGAAACGGTTTCGATCTTTTAAATTTGTGAAATATCGGGGCATCTAGTAACAAATATCCAAGTCATCATTGTGAGATTTTCATCTGTAATACTTCTACAATTAATTTTTACCCCAACCCCAACAAAATATCCTGAATATCCAAATATTTGAAAACTTATAATACAAGAAAAAAGATCTCAAACGGTTTTTACAAAACAAATAAAAACAAATCTAGGCAAATCAAGCTTTAATCTTAATAATTTGACATTCACATATGGATACATATTTGCTAGTAAGTACATAATATAAAGTCGAATCATGTTTTTCGCTGAAAATAGTTCGGTAATTTTAACCGTGATTATTTTGTTATATATAAATTGGTTTCTTAGATTCTATTTGTGCTATTACTGAAGTAACTATATATCCCATAAGTGGTGTATGTACCTACCACACTATTGGATAATAAAAACACTATTATTATTAGAAAATATTTGACAACTGTGACTAAGGCAATCCCTTAATTAATTCACAGTGATTTATTCTGGAATAGTTATAAGTATCTGGGTATGACAACTAACCTTTACTTCTTTATAGTAGTATTGTGAATTTCAGATAACTGTTAGGGACTCATGTCATTCTCTCAGATAATCGTCTAAGGCACCGATGCACAGACCGCGGCCCGCCGATCGAATACTGGTGGCCCGCCGACAGCAAAAATAATACTCTCGTACATTCGAAAAATATTGAATTCTATTCCAGAATAAAACTGATATCCCAGCTCTACGCTCATGTATCATCCTTTCAATGCAAGCTGACACTTTTCAGATCGCAATTGAATTCTGGAAATTACAAGCATTTTCCGAATTATAAGAAAATCGCTGAAAAATTCAACAAAACTGCGATTAATTTCAGTTATGTAGAAAAGCTAGATATTTTGATTCAATCTTTTCAAGACAGATTTTCGGAGTTTAAAAAAGTGAAACCTCTGTTGGACATATTCAGCAATCCCTTCACGATTTCAGTTGAAAATGCGCCAGAGTCAATGCAGTTAGAAATTATCGACATTCAAAACGACCAAGGTTTACGCAACAAATTCAACGAAGGAGACTTGCTGAACTTTTACCGCTGCATTGATAAAAATATGTACAAAGAGTTGCGTATAAACGCTCTGAAATGTGCCAGCTTATTTGGTTCTACCTATATATGTGAACAAACTTTTTCAATACTAAATAATAATAAAACAAAAAATCGAAACCGCCTTGCAAATGAAAGTTTGGAAGCAGTTTTACGTGTTGCTACAAGTAAATTTCAGCCAAATATAAAAAAGCTTGTAAGCACTATGCAGTGCCACGCTTCAAATTAATAAATTCTTTTTCAATTTTAATACATTATTATCAATTTTTTATTGTCTTTAATTACCTATACTTCTGGCGGCCCGCCATCAGTTCATGATTTGCCCGAGTGGCCCCTAGTCTTAAAAGTCTGTGCATCCATGGTCTAAGGTATTGATCGTAAAAAACAGGTGTTTCATTCATAACAAGTATGAAATTCGTTTCTACACCTTAATTAAGTAATGTTTACAGGCATATGATGCGGCTGATCTAATAAGAAGGAAAGCAAAATATTCTAATCTATGAAGAGGTTAGCTATATATAGAAAGAATAACAAAATTATACGGAATTAGATCACGAAAACAGGAATATATCTGACAGATGGTGTTCCTCTTTATGTGTTTACATTGAAATAGACGAAAATAAAGTTTCCCTGACCTTAAAATAATAAAATAAGGTCGTGAAAAACAATATTTTTATATTAGTAGATGAGGTTCCCTACTATTTTGTTGTAAAATGGTTTCAATTATGTTGTTTTAAGTATGTACATCAGTGTTCTTAATCTATAAATAAGTAAAGATGTAAAAACTATCTAATCTTTGCAAAATGTCCCAATTACCTCTATAAGGAACGTATTCGCAATATGCTGTTTCTGCATATTGCATATCTTAACCATATCTCACCTTTCTACTATAAATCAAACATTAATGGTAGAAAGCGCAAGCAATTTACCTATTTCTAACAATGAGATATAGATGAGTACCAGTACCTACCCACATGTTTACGCGTTCTGATCATCTTACTATCAAATTAATGTAATTAAGGTTATTCAAAATAGATGTTTCACGCATTTACTTGGAGCATATAATGAGAATCAACGCGCAACTCCCAAACGAACTCATTTAACTGCATTAAAAGTTCTGGTTCCATACAATAATAATAAGTTTGAATATTATTCGAATCGCGAAATGTCCAAATTTATTTAAGCCGAAATTTCCATCTATCTGTCCGTCTTTGCGATAATTATTCAGAACTCGGAGCCCGTTCCTTCGTCCGCTAATGATCACGGTAAACAGTTCGGAACAGTCTACCGTATATAGTAATTTCACCGAAACCGTTAAAACTTTCTCCTCGTAATTCGATTAATTTAGTAACTGCGAAGATGGAGTTCGGACCAGAGGAAAATTTGTCCCTGGAACGAGTGATTGGTAGAGTTGAGCGTTACGTCAATTTGATGAATGTTCACGCACCATTTACCTCGGCAAGGGGTCCGGATTGGATTAGTAATTTGTCGTTGAAAGACTTGATAATGAATCGAGGTAGTCGTGGAAATTGTAATCTCTTCTATAATTCTGTTTTGTTTAATTTAATTAATAGTGCTGCAGAAATGTGTATTTTTTTTTAATTAAATTGTGCTACCTATACTTACCAGGCGTAAAAATTGGTACACTTAATGTTATTCAGTTACTGTACACGTTCTTTACATCTTTTGATACTTTTGTGTGATTATCTGATGAACCGTTGGTAGTTAGGTAACTTTCACAACTCTGATTTTAGCTTTAACATATTTATATCAGTTTTTGTTTGGACTTATGTCGTTATGTAGGATAAGTATAGACTTAAATTAACCTCAAGAATCCAAAACTACAGTGTCCAGCCATCTTCGGCTCGAAGATAGTGGTCTCTAGTGAGGTTAAATACCTAGGTGTTATTTTGGACGCAAAACTGACGTACAAATCACACCTTGAACAAGTGTCGAACAAAGCCACAAAGGCCTTTTGGGCCTGCAGAGGAATGTTTGGTAAAACGTGGGGGCTAAAACCGGCAATGGTGCACTGGCTGTACACGAAGGTCATTGTACCCTCCATAACCTATGCCTCGTTAGTCTGGTGGCATAAGGCTAGTCTGGGCTACGCGGTAAACGCGCTCAGCAAGGTCCAAAGGATTGCCTGTTTAGGCATCACGCGAGCCATGTCCTCGACGCCGACTGCGGCCATGGAGACCATTCTTGGGCTTCCTCCGCTTTAGTTGGTGTTGCGGTCAGAAGCTACCCTGGCAGCTTACAGAGTAAAATGTAGCGGGCGTAAAGGTTTCTCTGGTAAAACTGGAGACCATACCAGCATTTTCAACTACATCGAACAGACAGTACCTCTGTCCACTAGGGCGGACAAGATTCCGCCTGTCTTCAGCTTCACTAGGAAATACTCCGTAGATATTTCCAACAGTGAGGTCTCCAAAGCATACATTCACAGACCGAGGCGATGTTTTCATCGCTGGTTTGTGGATGCCTCGAAGACGCCGAACGGCACTTCACCTCAGGGCACTACAGGCTGTCAAATTTGCTTCCGAAGTGGTACTGAGGTGCCATAGGAAGCTTGAAGAATTGGCGGAGCATCACAGCATTACGCTGAGATGGGTGCCTAGTCACTCTGGGATTAGAGGCAACGAAATTGCTGACAAACTAGCTAGAGGCGCCAGTGGTCTACGCTTCACTGGTCCAGAACCGTTGTGCGGGAGTTCCTATGGCGGTATCAAAGCCTTTGTCAGATCTCAACTCGCTGCTAGTCACCGCTCCTATTGGAATGGACTAGTCGGCGTGATACACTGTAAAATCCTCGGTATTTATCCGGGCGACGAAAGACTCCGCAAGGCAGTCTCTATGAGCAGGGCCAGACTCAGACTTCTTACGGGAGTCCTAACCGGCCACTGCTCACTAAATAAGCATTTGCACCGAATGGGGCGAGTGGACTCTCCCCTGTGTAGAAACTGTGGGAGAGCAGAAGAAACTCCTGTGCACCTCCTTGCCGACTGCCCGGCAGTGGACAAGGAGAGACGGAGCTGTCTAGGGGTCGCTCGATTGGATGAACCCAGTATAAGCAAATTAACTCTCGACCAACTTGCGGACCTGTTTGTTCGAGTACAACCAGGTCGAGAGGGTTAAGACATCATGGGGGCACAATAGGTCTTAAGGCCGAGTTGCCTCACGGGGTTAAACCTGCCCATGAAAGCAAAAAAAAAAAACCTCAAGAAACAAAGGAGGTTTATTGTTTATTACGGTTCCCTAGCAAACTATCCAAACTGAATTATTATTCTAATATTTAACAGGGATAACCAAAACGTAAAAACATATTTACAAAATTGAATTAAGGAATTAAAATTCTTGAAACATTTAATCTAGTTAAATGAATGAAAATAAAACTAAACTGTAACTTACTATGCTTTACTATGATTAGCAATTCTGCATGATGGTGTTTGTTAAATTTTGAAATCATGACATTTAATTTGGATAATAATAATATTAATATGTAATTGTTGGAAACTATATAGCCTCAACATAGTCAGATATGAAAAACTACAATTATTACATAAAGAATTTCTTTACTACTGTATACCAGTTTTTCCCCGCGCGAAACGCTTTTAATTTCTTTTTAAATACGTAAATGTTGGGCAAGTCTCTAATTTCTATATTTAAATTATAACATAATTTTCTAGTTTGCGAAGTAAAACTATTTTGGTAGTGTGCAGTGCGATGACTGGCAACAAATGCCCATATCTAGTACTGTAGTAATGATTCGTCTGACTTGATAAGAATTTATTCAAGTTTCTGTAACAGCAAATAACAAACATATATAGCCCTGCTACACTCAGCAAACCCAAACCTTGGAAGGTTCACCTACATGTCTGCATTCTATTTAATCTTTTGTAATAAAAATACTCTGGCAGCCTGAAAGGTATTTAACCAGTGCATAATGCCATATTTGTTGTTTGAGTTTATTACATAACTCGTCTTAGTCTACATCCCACCCTAATGTACAAAATCAAAAGTAATATCTAAAGTCTTTTGCGACTGGCATATCGTTAGGTTTCCGTTGTTACATACTTGCAGAATCAAAATCAAAAAATTCAAAATCAGTTTATTCTTAGTGACCCAGTCCACTACGGATTTATAAATATCTGAAACAGTTTTATTTAAAGATTCAAAGCTTTTATGATGAATTAAAATGTTGGTATCATCCGCGTAGCAAATTACCTCAACATCCGGATCAAGGGTCAGTAAATAACCAGCCAAATCTTTAGCAAAAAAAAAACGGACCTAAAATTGAACCCTGTGGTACTCCGCACCTGGCCGCCAATCCAATACACGTGAGTAACATGAATACATATCTATTTTCTAGATATAATCTCATTAGATTATAAGCTGGTCCTCTGATCCCATACCTTTCTAGTTTAAACAATAACAGTTCATGATTGACCATATCGAAAGCGCGACTCAAATTAACACATAATCCAAAGATAGAAGACAATAATTGGATTTGGATTGCCATCTCTAAAAAAACTAATTGCTCTGTAACTATTATAATTATTAGGATCCCCTTTTTAAAAATGGACACACGATAGCTAATTTACATTTTTCTGGAAATATCCCAGTTGATAAAATTAGGTTAGTAATATACATATATAATATTGTTTACACCTTTTTATTAAGTTATTTTAGATATTGTCAAAACCACTAGAGTTAGAGCATTTTAATTTATCGATTAATGTGTTCTACCAGTGATACAGGATGAAAAATAAAGACTTATCATTTAAACGCAGATGGGGGAGAAATCAGCAGTTGCCCATCGCCTTGGGAAAAATACCCAAAATAAAGTTTTTGAGAAGATCAGGTAAAACGGAAAATAATAGAGAATCAAATCAGAAATAAAAATACCGTTATTATTCAATAATTCTATACGAATTGCATCATTAAAATACCGTGAATCATTTGTAAACTTCAAATCCAAGATGTGCGCATAAAAACTTTGTGAGTCGTCCAATTCTTACGCACTCGCAAAAAATAGATTTCCGTAAACTTTAAGAACATGAAACACACAATGTACGATACATATGCCCGTATTAATAAGCGCATGACTATGCGCAGTTTAGCGCCGCGGATTATTTGCTATCGGAAGCTTTTGCAAATAGATATATTTGCAGAAATCACAGAAGTATCGACAAATAAACATTCTGGAGTAGGTACATCAAAAAGCGCGTATTACTCATTCGAATACACAAATTGGAGAGAGAAAAAAAAAAGATCAGTGCACCCACGCCATCCATTCCATTTAGTGTATCGTTAGCGTCACTAATATATTGAGTAAACAATTTAGAAGAAGTTAGAGGAAATATAGTTCCTGCTGTATAGCACGCTAATGTTTAACTTTTTGAATAAGCGCCAAAATCTAAGCGAATTTGTTTATTTAAATCTAGGAAAATACTGTATCAGTGTTAGTATTTAAGCTGATTAAAACGTTATCTTGAAGTTCTCCGTAGAAAAAAAATCATCAGGAAAGTTGTTTGACGTCGTGAAATGTGTTATGAAATTACAGGTATATTCCTTTCTTACCTGGAAGTATATTTCGGGAAAATACAGGATACGAAATACTTTCAGGTACAAGGTGATAAATTTTATTTAAGCAATTTAGTCACTGGCTTAAATTAAAATTGCAGGAATATACCGTAATAGATAAAAAAATATTTATTATAAATTCCTTTAAATAAGTTTATATTGTTTTGCTTAATAATTGCAAGTAATTATAACACAATAATATGTATACTGTATAGTATTGGATGATCAGATGCAGAATTTAATTCTGCATCGATTCGCTATGACTTTCCTTATACCTATTTACAACGGTTTTCTTGTTATTCCAGATTTTTTACTAAAATCTAATAAAACTACAAAATCGTATCCAGTAAGCATTGATTATAAGAGCAATTAGAACAAGTGACTTGACAGTTGTTGATTTTATGTCAAAGTAGTGCAATTCTATTTTGCTAATTCTATGAAATACAGTTAATAATGGAGAATATTGAAGAATATTCGAATAATGATCTGCTAAATTTGTTTTATACGCACGGTGATTGTGAACGAATTGTCAGACGCACATGTAGATTATTTAACGAGCGATATCCGGACTTACCAGCAATGACTCCTGGAAAATTTGCAAGAATTGAAGCTCGGTTTTTGGAAACTGGGAGTGTAAAGGCAACTCGTTATCACCGAAAGCCAGTAATAGATAATGAAGCTAACGAGGTGAATGTTTTGGCTTATTTTCAAGCTTATCCACGGAGTTCAATTCCAGCAGCAGCGCTGGAATTGGGCATATCAAGAACTTCAATTCATAGGATAGACAGTTGAGTCAACGATAGAGTAAAGTTCATTATCTCGTTTCTTTCGGGAAATATCGAAACAACGTTGGATACAAAAGTTTTAGATAGTGTTAAGGTGCACCGTTTAAAATTATTTTTGAGTATACAGGTTTGTTCAAAAACGCGTGGCGAATATAACATAACATCTTTATAATGGAACACCCTATTTTTTAATTTACTTTTAGATTCTACGTGTAATTCTATAACTTTTTTGTTAATGATGTTATATACTTAAACCTAGTAGATTTTCTAATATTTTAATTTTTTTAGAAACATATTTGTTTTTATTCTATTAAAAAATGTACAGTTCCGCCATTGTTTGTGAAGGTGGAATACTCAAACTTGGTACATACGTTCTATAAGATGAAACGAAAACCGTAAATAGTAAATACTTTGGTTGAATGAAACCGGCATTCAATGTTGGTCTAGTAGTCTACAATTGTTGTTCAAGTACCTAAGGCAAATTTTATAAACTTAACCCATGCGTAACTTTATTATTTTGAATGGAACACCTGTATACCTTTATGTTGATGGATAGAAAATTTCCATTTTTTAGGTGGTTGTTTCAAATGAATTAAATTTATTATTTTAAGTAAGTATTTAAGTATCTTTATATCCATGAATTTACTTACAATTAGTGTAGTTCTGTGTTACCGTTCAATATTGTTATGTTTCGTTTTTTTTTGTTATCAAACTTGCAAATTTATTTAAATGCAATCCTACTATTTTATGCATATATATCGTAAAGAATCACTAGACAAAGATAGATAGCTTTGGAAGTGTTCGTAGCATTCCTCACTAATTACAACGAACGATATTCAAATACAACTACGAAATGTGACGGCATTCGTATTTGAAGAAGGCTCTGCGATAATCTTTCAAGGTAATTTCAAAGTTTGTCGTGTAAAATATCGGTTGTGTGATTTTTAGAAAAACGATAGCTATGATATTCTGTTTTATACACCACCAAATGATAAAATATATCGATTTATGCATGTGTAATGAGAAACAAAGTCGTTCTTACTGTGTTATTGATGATAAATTAGAGTTATGCATAGGCGTTTGGGCTATTTCCGTCATCTATATGGTAGTGGTTCTACTGATATAATTAGCGTAGCTCTGTATATTAGCAATTTCATCTCTGAAGCTTCAAACACACAATACAAACACATAATTTGAAGCTAAAGCTATGGCTCCACATCCAGTAGAGATATATTTAATACACATCAACAACATATGACTTTGTATCAATTTCACCAAGAATATGGAAAAAGTAGACGTTATTTTGTTGTTAGTTCTAGTCTAGAAACATAATACATATCTAAATTACCAATCCAAAATATATAACAACTGGGGTCATAAGGCGCTTTGCACAACAGAGCAGATTCAACTGATATGAATCACCAGCACACTCAGAAGAAACTTATATCTATATTGTCGAAACGAATACAAGATTACCACCACAATTCATGAGGAAAAGATCTATCAGAAACAAAAAAACAGATAGGCAACCAATACGATATTAAACCGGGCAATACAAACCAACGAACCAAAAACTGTGTGTTTACAACATGTCATATGGGTGCAGACGTTCGTAAATTGGTGAAAATAGCTGACCGCTAAAAGTTAAAGAGTAAAAGAATACGAAAAGATTTGCAAAAAGGGAGAAATTAAAAACATAAATATTAAAAAAGCACACTTGCGAAGGATATCAAAGAACAGAATGGAAAAGATCCAAAGAAGATGGACGAACAAAAACGAATACAATACCGGAAGTCATTAATCCGTAACTGCATACATTATGAACTTGCAGCAATCACTCGGGCTAATAAGATAATTATAATTCTAGAAGCACCACCACACCAGAAGGAATGATGTAGAATTCGTTCGTGACATTAATAAACCTAGACGAATGTTTCTGTAGAAGCAGATTTCCAAAATTCCTAATAATCAACTAGAAATTAATAAAAAACCACAGGAGTACTATCATGCGTACAATTTTCCACATACTAGATATAAATATAAGTTCCAAAAAATGTAACCTACAAGCGTTATCCGAAAGACATCCATCACATGGAATGAATTTAAAAAAATGCAAACATTAATAAATAACCCAATATCCATATATCTTCCCCCCCCCCATTCAAAAAAAAAAAAAAACCTTTTTTAGATTTATTCTACGCGTGAAATATTCGCTAACTCACTCCCACAGTAATAAACTGGTACAATTTATGTACTACGTGAGCATAGAAATTCGGCCCAGATTAAAAAAAAATCCCACCGGTAGCATATTTACCGAGCCAGACACTCCGACTAATTAAAATATTTATTAAATTAAAATAGAGAACAGACAGGCAGCGCTCGCTAAACTAATCCTGTTAATAACATCCAGCCCGGATATAGAAAGAAAGAAATCATTGGGGCAGGTGATGCGCGTAATCTTTCGTTTACATTGCAATCCAGTGGCGTACGTGGATAAGGGTTAAATATGTGCTGTATTAATTATTACACTTCCTTTTGGTAATTACGAAACGTAATCCCAGTAAAGTGGCGGATTATTTCGGTAATTACTTCGAAGGTTCTTAAGATAATATGGGTGCGATGTAATATAGAGTATCAGAGACAATAAATGAGGTTATGCTCCATCATTAACTCATAAGAAAGGTTCAACGCTCACAAAATATTAGATATGTAGGCAAATAGATAAAAGAGATTGGTGTATACAATTTTAGTAATTTTGCAAAATATGCTATGTAAAGTGTTTCAAAGTTTTTCAGAGGTATTTATACATTACTAATTGTAAGTAACATTTATAGGAAAACAAATTCTTTTAAAATATAAGCATGTAGTTTCTTTTCCGTTTTATTGAACTGTGCATAATAAACTATATTTTTTTATATATCTAATCTCAAAAATACGCTTCAATAGCAATCATAGCAATAGAGATGGAGGAAACAGTTACCAAATTTTAATTCATAACAATTATGTTATTACTGCAAGATGACAATATGAAAAAGCTTATACAAACAATATGGTCTAATTAACCGCCTTGTAATAAATAATATGTTTCAAAAAATAGCAATCTAAGATTAATCAAAATGTATTCGCAAATTATTATTATTATGTAGATGTTACTATTGTTTCGTAAAAAATGGGATAGCATTTAGGACTTTGGTCGCATTTCCATTTGCAAATGTTTGCGCAAATTGTCCGCTGGTTAGAGTTTAGAACCAGGTTTAATGTCCGTTTATTTACTTCGTTCTAGTTATAATGCTGAACACATGTTCGATAAATTTCATAAAAAAAAAACTATCCGTTATAAATGAACTGCTAACTCTGATGTTGAAGCTCAAATTTCTGAGCGATAATGATTCGTAATATAAACAATGAGCCTTATAAATATAGAACAAAATCTTTCGCAGATAAGTCGAGCGTTGTTAGTTTAACAAGGCGACGCATTTTTTGTTTGTTTATTTGAATGTGGAACAAGATAAGGGGAACGAGGAAGCGCACTGGATAGACGTGATTGTCACTTATTATCTCTAGAAGCTGCTTATGCAAATTTTAACTTATTTGAATATATGTTTTTTTTTCCGATAACTTTGTGGTAGTGAAATCGTTAAAATGTAAACCTGCAGCGCTTGCCAGCCAATTCATTTAATCGTATTTATATCCATTACTAAGCGCTTTTATATTCCTATGTTCCTGTTTATAGTGTTGATCGTCAACGTTTATTATACTGGGTGTATATTTGAGAACTGCCCACCCTAAATTCCTGCAAATCTGGAAATTTATGCAAAATTTAATGCTGAAACACGTAAGTATTCTAGTGGGGGACAACTTTTGATGCAAAAATTGATTCAGCCACTTTAAACTTCTGGCATCGGGAGCAACCCCCTTAAACATCGAGTTATATACCACATTTTAATGGTCTCTTGAAACATTACATTTTAGCGATTAATTTTTTAAAATTTATCGATTCGTTTTCGAAATTTTTAAGAGAACCAACTTGTGGTTTGTTTTGTTATCTATTTCTAGCTGGGCAATCTATTTTAGCAGCATCGGAACAACAGCCAATATTAAAAACACATTTTAACTGCTTAAAATGTTTTATTTTTATTTGCAAAATTATTTAAGTTTAGGTTGATAACACCAAATGATAATTTACGTATACTAAAGCAACAGGCGATGTATTTCCAAACCAGGAGCACCGGAAGTTGTTAAGGGTGGGAAGTTTTTAAATATATATACTAAATCGTTTCACCTATAAATAAATGCAATTTCAAGCCACAGATTGTCACCGCAAAATCTGTTTTCCCTCACGATCAAAGGCCCCGTGCCGATCGGTACGAAATTCTACGCTCGGTTCAACGTCAACCGCATTAACTTTTAACGTTGGAAGCCGACACAGAGGTGGAGGCGCGACAAGTGCTCGCATAGAAAGTTTCCGCAACTCGGTTTTGCCGTAAACTCGCGATTTTATGTGCGGAATATGTTCTGTGGCGCAAATTACGACGTGGAAAAAGAAAATTGGATCAGGCGGAATTTGTAGGTTTAGGTGTGCCGTTGGGATCTCCGTTAGGACCGATTTCGCTTTATACTACTGCTCATTTTTTGTATGAGAATTAAAAACATAGGAAGATCTGATGACGAATACCATAGAATGTTTTGAAATAGAAGAAGCTATTAATTTTATAAATTAGCCGAAGCACACGAACGAGAAAAGTCGTCTAAACGCTTTGTTAAACATGTTAATGTCGCAACATTCTTTTCTGTTGATCTGTCGCAAGAAGACGACACGGAGAAAAGTGTAAAATCTGGATCTTTCGCCATACTTATACTTCCTCAGAAATCGCATTCGTTAACGGAACGAAAACACCGGACGTGATACGTAAAACGGTTAATTAGGCCGATTGTGTATGCATAAATCAGGTACCTACTTCGTATAAGTGACGATAACTGACACGCAGCGTGGACAGGAACTGTGTACGATGTCGACTTTCGTTCGTAAAAGAATTCATATACCGTACGCGCCTATCCTATCTAGAGAATGGCGGGCGATTGTCAAATGCCACTTGGACGGTTACATCATCATATCCGTATGGTAGTTAGTCATAGCGTTTGTACTAAATTAGACTTTTACGCAAATAATGCATATACGCCGTGTCGAGTGTGTCTTCAATTACAATGGGCGCCATTCCAGTCCAATTTATAGCTTTGATAATGTGCATACAACATAGAGTAATGCGTCAGACTTGTTTTATAAATAGGTCAGCGTCTAATAATACTGTGTTTTATATTTAATTGTCGTGTGCTGAATTAAAATCGGCTTGCTTATAAGTTCTGTCATTTGTGCGGTAATGATTTAATGTCCATTCCATGTATGTTGTCTCTAAATCGTAGAAAAGTAAATAATCATGCATCAACATAATTCTTAGAATTCTTACAAAGTATACATATTATACATAATTTCTAGCCTTGAAGAAATGATCAAAGTAATAAAGCAATTGGTTTATACGTTATTTTATTTTTGGTTTTCTTTTATAAATATATTCTGGCGCCCAAGCAGGGGTTTACCTATTTTTTCTTATCTCAAGCAATAATATGAAAGAAGTACTGTTGCAAAAATCATCATATACTGCTATGGTTGGATTCAGTATGCGTTTGGCTGCTGCCTGTATTAGTGAGTAAATTTTAAATTCAAGTGTTTGTAAGTTTTGAGTCGATACGTTCACGATTTTAAATAAACACCCAGTATAATTACTATCAATGTAAAGTACTTTACATAATTATCAATTTCGAAATGTTATTTCCAAATATCTGTTGTTCCAATTGTTTTATCATGGGGTGTCATGCATATCAAAATGGCGACTCTCACGCGATCTGAAGATTGTGTGTCATAATGCTCTTATACTATATATATATCTCCTTGTCTAGCAAATATACGTCAAATGGGTTTGCTACAAGAATTATAAACCAATGTGAAGGATCTATTTTTCAAATTATCGTGCAATGCAGTTTATTTCTTAGGTTCTGGAAATAGTCCAACTCCATATGTATCTATGAAGACTAGGTTTATTCTACATTTTAAAAATACAGATATTTCTTCAGTTTCCCATATTCTAAAATGTGTTGAAGTGAACACTGAACCGTCACGATTGTGAAGTGACACAAATTATTCTATACACCTTAGAACATCTTTGCTAGAAATTTCACTACACTGGATGCACACTTCAATAGCAAACCTGCCACCATCAGCAGTAAAGCTGAACTACTGTGACATAAATCGGTCCTAGTTATTCGTGTTAGCTATCTATAAATAAAAGCCAATTTAAATTTGATATGTGATGGTCGGGGAATCTATGGCAGGCGCTGATGTGGCCAGTTTAGTCTTTATCAACGAAACAGTGGACGTTGGGTGTACTTAAATATATTAAAGAAATATTTAGGTATAGATGTAGAAAAATTAAAAAATTATCATTGGAGAAGCAATGGATCTTCCAACATGACCAAAATCCGAAACTTACTGCTCATATTGTTCAAGAATGGTTATTGTACAACGTGTCCAAGCAACTGCATTCACCACCGGAGAATCTTTGGGATTATCCAGAAAGAAAGATTAGGCATCATCACATAACCAATACAGAAGCTCTGGAAACAATATTACAAGAAGAAAAGGTAACAAAGTTCCTGCAAATTTTGCAGTAAATTTGGTTTACTCCATCTTTAGAAGCTTAGCGGCCGTAAGAAAAGCTGGCCGAGGTCCAACAAAGTATTAGACAACTTTGAATTACTTTTTGAATAGGTATTTGCTATGTGTATGAAAACTTTCGTGACGTTTTATTGTATTGTTTCCTACTTTTGAATATTGGATCTTTTCATGATGTAACTAGCGCTTTCTAATTGTTTTGGAAAGAAATAAAAGTAGCATCGTCGTGCAATGTTTGGATTTGTTGTTGTTTAGCATTTGGTGGTTGTATGAAAACTTTCGTGACTCACTTACTCATACAGTATGAGTATTCTAGGGTCGACTGGGTAAGTGGTAGTCAGGGGTGGTAGTAAAAAAAAATATTGTCATCTCCAAACTCGTCCGACAAAATGTAATGTTTCTGCTTTGATATCTACATGAATAACTATTGGCTTTTTAACGTTTTATCTAGAACAGAAAAAAAAAACGTAGTGACATAATACTTACAAATAAACGTGTTAAATTCAAAATTTGATGAAACTTACTATATAGATATGCAAGAAAATTTTGTATTGGCGGCAAAAGAATCACTTTGAACGGGTGGCACCCTCCAAAAATTGATTATACATAGAGTTGCACTTAAACGTAACTTCTTTCGATCGAAATGTTTATAACAATATAGAAAAACGTTTTTAATAAAATTTGTTCGCACACATTGTAAACACAAAGTCCACTCGAAACCACCATACTTTATCACTATGTCGACAGCAGAAATTATATACATATATTTAGGTATTATACAAAATAATTTTAGTTAATATACAGTTATACAAACGTCTCATGAAAGGCAGTAGAGCTTACGCAAGCCTGAGAGAAGTGTTCGTATCCAAAAAGGTTTCACGATCATCTAAGCTAAGACTGTATAGAACAGTAATTAGACCAACAGTACTGTATGGCTGTGAGACTTGGATAATGAACAAAAACGAGCAGAATAATCTAGCAGTATGGGAACGTCGGATATTAAGAAAAATATTGGGTGGAGTTAAGATAGCGGAGAATTTATGGAGGAGAAAAACAAATAGAGAAGTATACGAGCTCTATGGTGATCCAAGTATCGTTCAAGAGGTCAGAGCAAGGAGGGTGAGGTGGTTAGGCCATATTGAGAGAATGCCAGAGGGCCGATGGACGAAGAGAGCGGTACTGAGAGGAGAAATCGGGAGAAGAAGACGAGGGCGGCCAAGGCAAAGATGGTTAGATATGGTGAAATCAGATCTGAGGGAGATAGGTGTAACCAATTGGCAGGAAAGAGCCAGGGACAGAGAAAAATGGAGAGAATCGGTGAAGAAAATACTAGCCAAGGGCCTCCAAGGCCTGTAGTGCTGTTATATATATATATACAGTTATACAGTGTGAGTAAAAAATAAAAAATGAAATCAATAAAAATACGAATGTTGATTTTTTCTTAAAAATTCCTTTGCTTATAAAATGACACCTAATTAGGTCTCACTTTGCTATACCAGCATTTCATCCAATGCTGACAAAAGAAAATCGGATTCACCCCTATTTAAATCTATCAAGGACTTAGGCATCGACCCTCACCCTGAGGCACCGAAACACCCCTATATAGGAGAGCTTCCTTCGTCACCGCATCATTACGATAAACCGGATGAATCGTGAGAACCCGCCGTCGACACTGTTCAAACGCAAGATTAACTCCTCCGACAATATTCCAGTATATCTTCTCATAACTGGGGAGTATCAGTGAGACTATTACGACAAAAACGTGTATCTACTATACGTAAACCCCAGTCATAGACGCAGACTTGCGACTCCCGGAGGGGGGACAAATACGTAATTCTATGCGTTACGTGATTCATGCTTTGCAGCACCGGAGGCATATATAGCTGTTGGCGTTGGGAATATCATCTGGGCGTTCACGAAACCGATACAACCGCACTCCAAAATCCTGTATATGCCGTACGAGATTATCATGCGAAATGAGAAGCCCCCTGGCTTGTGCTGCGTTTTTTTGGGTCGTTGAAGGATCGTATGTTTTTAGTGTCAAGTCGTCATCTTTATCCTTTGTCTCATAATTACTTACTGAGTCTGTGTAAAGTTTTAAACAGCAGGTACGGTCTATCTGCAGCGATTAATCGACACGACTAGACGTAGCTATAAGTCGCGCCGGTTGCTGATTATGCGTGTGCACGTGAGTGGTCTATTTTCTGCGATAAGTCGCTACAAGTCGTAGGAAGACGCCGCGTCTCAAAATCGACTTGCTTCGGAGGCAACTTAAACGCGCGCGTTTTGCTAATCGCAGTACCAGAAGTTGTGTGTAGTGTCAAATTTTGTATTGTGGCTATTGGATTTTTGAATATTATTATTAAAATAGGGCGAAATATAATAAAGGTCACAGATTACGGTTTACAAAAGAAGAAGATGAAACATTGATTAACGAAGTCGTAATTTATTCAGTAGCACAAATATCTAGTAAAGACAGTACGCTTTTATCAATTTGTTTCTATTACTTTTATTAATAAAGGTTACTGAGTAATGTGCCTCATCTGCCAACCAACAGTTTCAAATCTATTATTGAAATAGTCTTTAAAAGCATTTCTGTTTTGAAATACGACTGCCGAGGTGTTTCCACCTGTGTGACGTAAAGGTTTCATATTTTCGCTGGGCATTTCAATATCAATATCATCTTCTTGATTAGCTGTACGTGAACCTCCCATACAACACGAAACCATAACTATGTCATCTATGAGAGTTGGGCACGTTGCAATAGGTATATACAATATACGAAAAGTTTGACATAAAATGCCCAAGGCATTTTCCAAAGTTCTTCGAGCTCGACTCAGACGATAATTAAATATTTTGTTTTCCCTGTTTGCCATAGCTTGATCCCTAGGATAAGGTCTTAAAACATTTTCACTTAGTTTAAATGCTTCGTCTCCGACAATGACGTGAGGTAGAACAATATCAGTCCTGGGTGAAATGGTCGGCTCTGGTAAAAAGTTGTTACTGTGTACGAGTTGGTAAATAGCAGTCCTTTGAAATGTTATACTATCTCCTTCTTTGCCATAAGCACCAACATCAATCCATGTGAATTTGTACCTGGCATCAATTATTGCCAATAAGACAATAGAAAAATAGGATTTATAGTTGAAGTATAGGCTTCCACTTCCCTTCGAGCAAACTATGTGAATATGTTTTCTGTCAATTGCCCCACAACAATTTGGAAAATTCCATCTAGCGTAAAAGTCGTCAGCTATTTGCTTCATCCAATTAATGCCTTTGAATCAGTGTATTGAAACATCGCTCGTTATCCTATTGAGACAAATTTTGTACGTTTGACATCGTGGTTTACAGATGGTAGTCAATAAAGGTAGTTCTTCTTCCTCTTCTTCTTCTATTAATGCTATTGCAGCTAATACCATATTGTTCATCATTATTTTCAAATTACAAAGAACAACACTACATCACATAACACATTTACTATTAATAATGAGTCACACTTGATTGAATCGCTTCCACTAATCGTTGGAATAGAGACCATGCCTGAACGACTAATCGCCGCGTTTACTCGTAAGCGTTTATTCGCTTCGAGTAATCGCTGCAGATAGACCGTACCTTAGGCTAGAGTTTAGAGACGAGGTTATTGATTACATTTTGAACGTTGACATGATTTTCCAAACAAGATTATTCTATTACATAAATATGTATACACATTATAAACAGCAGATGTAACAGCATTACGACATAACGTACAACTGAATTTCAGGTGATTGATAGCAGAAATACACAACCACTGCATTGTTTATAAATAACCGGCGACTAAAAATATACATACACTGGCATGTATCCTCCGGGTTTGCCTTATGAAAGTTTCATGACGGAAAAAGGATTCTCTTGTACCGTTCAACTTTACAGAACGTTTGATAGACACACATATTTCATCCGTTATCCCGAACAAAAAAAAAGTAGTAGGGTTTGTTTGCCTTTTTACGTCTATTTTTAGATTGAAAAGAGGTAATTTTGGGAATTATTTGCTATTGGTTAATAATGCATATGCTTTGATGACAATACTTTGATATAAATAATATACAGTGGTAATAACATTAATATACAGCGTTATTATAAAAGAAATAGACACCTTTCGTATTGTAAAAACAAAAGTTATTTGTGGTATCGATATGCATTTTGTGCTGTCATGTTGAGGAACTGTAGAAGTTTCGATAGTACAGTTGGTAGTACTGTGCAAGCATAAAAGCTACGATGGCTGCAAACTCTACTGAGAAAGCATATTGCGTGCTTGAATTAGCAAAGCAAACTCCGTAACTGTTGTCCAACGACATTGTCGAACACCACCTACCAGACCGTCCATCTACGATTGCTACAATAAATTTGAAACGGCAGGGTGTTTATGTAAAGGCAAAAGCCCGGGAAGACCTCGTGTGAAACACTGGCGCTGGATAGGCCGTGCAACAACCGACAACCGCGATCTCGTACGGTGGCCACCAAGGAGCCCCAATCTTACACCGTGCGATTTCTTTTCTATGGGGATTTGTAAAAGGACACACAAAACAATGCGAATAAACAAAAATATAAAGATTTGATTTTCAAATGGCATTAAACTGTTAAGAACTCCTCCATCGTGTAGCATTCCTACTTACTCCATTAATAAGTCTCAAGTAAAAATTGTGTTTAATTCTTGATCTACTTGTTTCAACGAGTCGATATATCGTAGATATTCCACCAAGTTTGTCCATAATTAACACAAATTCCTTTTTCGTCTTAATAATAATGTTAGGAAAAAGTATTACATGTTTTTTAAATAATCAACCGTGCTGTTAGAAAACGCCTTAGGTCGGGCTTTGCATGCATAACGCAGCAAACAAAAGTTTGCCAGCATGGTATGTACAAATTATTCATTCACGGTTCATCTTTTCCATATAGACCTGCTTTTTATTTACATATTAGTAAATATTGCTTGCGTAAATGGTGAATCATCATTGATTAGCATCACTGTCTTCAAGGAAAAATTCATTTCATTCGGAATAAATGCAATTCAATTCAGTTGCCTTTTCATTAATGTAAGTCAAATATAGATATAACTCAGAATGAGTCATGTTGCAACAAATGAATTTTTTAAAACATTATGTCCGGCATTACATTGTAAAATATTCGGTTGTAAATAACTGAGCGCCTTATACAGTGCGTTTAAAAAGTCTGGAAACACACAAGTGGCACCATAATTAATTCGTTTGGGGGGAATGGTATATGTACATGGCAAATGATTCTTTAAAAAATGTGTGAACGTAACTTTCATTTGAATTCCTGAATATTGCATTGTATAGTGGAAGGAATAAGTAAATTTAAAATGTTGTACTCATGGCAATTGCTTTTATAATAATACATTTTAATGTTTAACTAAATAAAAGCAGTATTACCTACTTATTGGTAGTTTCTGAAATAGTAGATCGTTCTTGTAGTCATTTGTAATGAAGCGTATTTACAAGAAACTCATCAAGAATTTTGAAAATATGGTTAATTAAAAACAGCCTTTAACAAAATAAATTTTCCAGTAATTGGGTTTTGGAACCTTTGGTGTAACAATTTGGTGCCACTATTAATAGTGCCACTATTAATCATCTCCTGATGATGCTAACTTGGTTAGCGAAACGCGCGTCGAGAGATTGTGCATTGTTGTTTGGTGATAGTGGAAAAACCTAGCATTGACTTTTGTCAGTGTGATAGTTAAAATAAATTTTATTTGTTCACAAAATACTAGAGAAAGAATAAATCACGTGGTAGTATACATTGTTATTACAATATTATCTACTTCGTCTCCCTTCCAAGTGCTGTGTATATCTTTAAATACTATCAAAATTATGATTGGAAATAGGTAATTATACGGTTTAAGCAAAATTATATAATGCTTCAGATAAGTACGGTTGATAGTTGATTGGGATAAATTCTATTGATGTTTTTTTTTTTTAATTGCAATATGGCATTTTTGCATTATTTTTAGATTTCTCAAACGAAAATTTGATAATTTTAAAAAAAAATTATGGAAAAGATCAAAACGTTTCTTTTTTATTTAAATTCCAAGAAAAGATTTTTGAATAAGCGATAAATATATTATTCTAAAATGTTAAAAGTTGTATAGGTACTTAATACGTAATTTAATTTAAACAATTACTACATTTACAATAATTTCTTGAAGTCTTCTTTAAGTAAAACTTATTTTATTTTACCTTAATATAACTGACATTTTTATGTACTACAATAGTACATACATAACCGCAGACTTCATTCAAGCTATTGACCTAATAATCGTACAGTGCGTCAACGCACAAGAATCCATACCATTTTCCTGATGCAACACATTCCGTTGAAATCTTCCGTTGAAATTCTTATTGCATATGTAATCTATGCATATATAGACAATTCAAATTCAATTGTTTATGCTAACCAACACAGAAAGTGTATCAAACACCAGACCCTATAAAAGCTGCATAACTTCATGACTAATGGCTTGTATTGTTTTTGTAATCGATTATCACCGCTCTAGGGCACAGCCTGCGCGATGCAACGTCGACCCAAACCTACGATTCTTTTCATCCCTTATCGCGTTAAAACCACGCGAGTCGACCGACGCGGGGTAAGTAATCAGTCAGACATCTCATCTCCGAATGTATCTTTATGCGAGCGAGGCAGACAATGGATGCTTTTTTACGATTGGTGGAACGAATAAATTGTTCTTTTTTCTCGTTTCGATCAAGGCTTGCTCTCCTTTTGTTACGAGTTCTAATGGAGAAATGAAAATTCTAGTGTAGTCAATCTTTTTAAATATAGGCAGGTATATCTTTTATATGTTCTTTCTAAGATTTTGAAGTCGACTTCGCATTAAAATGGCAATTTTTGCAAACTTAATTATTAGTATATATCAAATCCACCTGAGCGTCTATATACCAGGGCCAACTACGACGAGATCTAACGCAATTATCCCTAGTCGGCAGACTGCGTTAAAAGTTTTTCCCGCGCGTTAGCCAGAGCCGAAGCGACGGCGGAAAACTGATTAAAATTCACGGTAATGGAAACGTGTTAGCCGTCCGCTGCAGGCCTACTACGGAAAGTCTCTGAAAACCGGAAACTGGGAAAGTACATTTTTATGTTCGCAACCCATTTTGGGCATTCGTTTCTCAACCCTGTCCGTTCCGTTTGGGTGAATTTAAAGATATGGTAAAATGTTGGCATAGTTAAAAAAAAAAATTATAATTTGAAAACCTCTCCGTTCTTTTTTAATTAATAATGGTTCATTTTTGTCAACAGGGAAATGATCTTCTAGGCAGCGGTTCTTAACCTTTTTGGCTGGCGACCCAAAGTATAGTTATATTTGAAGCCCGCGACCCTAGTATTTATTTATCTTCCGGTTATAATAAAATAGGATTATCTAAAAGCCCAGGGTCGCTAAAATTGATCATTAAAAAAAAACAACATTAATATTTTTTTTCTTTATTCAAATCAAAGTTAAACAAGCATACATCGGCAATATCGGCATTCATAGTAGAAAAATATAAAAATTCACTAATTTTATTAGTGACTACCCTGATGTTGTATTTTTGAGCAAAGGAGATTTATACGTGGAGTTAAGTTTCTGGATAGCGCACACCGCTGAGGATCCAGTCTACTTCTGTACTTGCTTTTCAAGACAGCAAGGCACGAAAATCTTGCTTCACATAAGTAAGTTGTTGGAAATGGCAGCAGGGCCTTTTCAGCTTCGTTGTTCAGAATAGGTTTCCCAGATAATTCGGGCCAAAATTTCGTGAGACTCATTCTGGCAAATCGTTCTTTTAATACTCCATCACCCTGCAATTCAAGCAATTCTTCTTGTAATGCAGCCGTATCATTTCCAACCCCCATTACATCTACTTCAAATGGATTTCTTACCCAACTGTGTTTCTCGATATAGACATTTTGTGGAATATATCTTGCCATTTCTTTTTCAAGATTTCTCAAATGTTCTAAAAAAATAGGCATGGTCTCTAAAAAAATATCGTTGTCGTTAAGATCTTCTAAAAACAAGTTTAATGTGGCAAACGCTGCTAATTCACAATTACGAATTTTTTCTTGCCAAAGTTTTATTTTATTCTTAAAAACAGTTATTTTTTCATATATGTCTACTACGGTGCGGTTTTGACCTTGCATTTCTGTAGCTAATTTGGCCATCCACTTGTTATCAATGAAGCGATCAGCACATTCGTGTTTTTTATCAGTCAAAAATATTTCTATTTCTGTTTTAAGAGAAAGAACTCTGGCTAAAATCTTTCCACGGGATAACCAACGGATATCTGAATAGTACAATAGATGCTGGTGATCCGAACTCATTTCTTCGCACATCATTCGAAATATCCGGGAGTTTAAAGCGCGCCCCTTTATAAAGTTTATAATTTGGATTACGTCCTTTAATACTCGGTGCAGATCGGGCTGCATCTCCCGTGTAGCCAAGTTTTCTCGATGCAAAAAGCAGTGTATTATAACAACCTCTGGATTTCTTTCCTTGAGAATTCCCGTGACCCATCCCAATACCGCCCGCGACCCGAATTTGGGTCGCGACCCGAGGTTAAGAAACGCTGGGGAGTAGATTGAAATTTATAAAATAGATCCATTACTTTGATTTCATTATTATTAAGAATATATGTAGGTCAATTTAAATAAAAGATAACTCATTATTTTTATCATATTTTTATCTGCCCATAAAATGTTTAAAGATATTGATTTTTATTCAATGAAACGTCGCAAAAATAAATAATAATGACAATTAGGAAGTAAATTATTTCTTATTTAAATAGGCCGATCCCCAATCAATTATAAAATAATAAATAATATACTAATCATCGCGAATTCATGTGATAACCAAAGCTTCTGTATTAACTGTTACGTATGTACACATGTTGCATACCTATACCTAACTGTAATATAATAAAATTCGGGATCCCTGAATAAGAACATTAAAAATAACGAAAATACAAAGCATTCTTTCTATATCAGGGCGTTGATGAAGTTCGAGATAACGATACAAAAATGCGTCACTTCATCAGATCAAATCTGAATACATCAAGGAGAGGAATCTTCAAGATTCATTGAATAGCATAAACACAACTAGAAATTATACTAAATTTATGTCTGCAATGTCTAATAGTGGAATTGGTGAATTTCTTACGTATCTAAAAGATAAATTGTCTTACTTTTGAAATTGTCATAGTACTCACTTGAGTATCGGTGAAACTCTCTCTGCTGTTATCTGTTCTTCTGGGTATTTGGTATTAACCACTCGTTCAGATTTGTGTTATCTTAGATAAACTCGATAATAGGATCAACACTAACACGATGAAGGTGAGTTATGTCTTTCTGACATGAAATTAATTTGTAGAAAAGATGTTTCGGTAAAAATATTAATTTTTTGACGTTTTAAATCACAACAATATTAATAGCATCCTTTTACCTACGCTATTTTTCACCTCTGTACTCAAATTTTTCAAGAAAATTCTTTTCTTTTTTCCCATAAATAACTTGGACTTATTCAAAACATCCTCGTGTAGTTGGATTGCGTTCGGAACTCGTTCAATTCAACCGACTTCACGTATTATCTTCAGAGAAATGTCCAGTAAAAAATAACACCATAAAACTGTTCACTTTGTTCAATTAATGTTCCTAATTCACTAATTTTAGATTAATTACGTGTCTAATAAATCAATTTGTTACAAATGTGTTTGACAACTAGATTGCAGTTCTCTATACAAACCGCAAAGAGCAAACTTTTCTGTTTTCTCGCTAGATGTCAGCAAGATGACATATATTGATAAATTTAATTTATTTAAATTCTTCTAAACATTTAAGATGAGTTAAAAATGAATGAAAACGTCACTAAAATCTAACTTCAACATGCTTTAATAAAATACTGCTTCATACTTCTACATGATTGTGTTCTATAAATTTGAAATATTTGACATTTAATTCCGTTATAAAAAAATAATATAACTAACATATTTGTGGTTTCTTAAGTAAATGATTGTATTTAATTATTAAAGTTAAATTCGTTTTGAGTTTGTAATGTATTATGTGATTAATAATTAATCACATAATACACACAGAATCATTATATCACACTAAACTATATATTGGTATTTCAACTGTCAACGCTGTCAAAAAAAAGTTGCCTCCGTTTGAAGTACAATATCCTAGTTTCATTTTATATCAGTAATTGATTCTATATTACCCAACCAGAAATACGTTAAACAAACTATGATACCTACCGAAAAAAAAACAGGCGCCTCCGTCATCACAATACGACAATCTAAAACAAACATTTCTCATTCCACGCACACACACATAGACAACACAACAACAAACATAAGAAACATGCAACAACTAATAATATAAGCGCCAAGTAACAATAAACGCCCAATATAAATTCTTGTTTTATTTATGTTGTAAATCGGGCAGATGTTCAACATCTGCTTATCTTTTTTTCGCGAGCCAACCGAGCAATTTTACCGAAAACATCTTGAGGTGGGGCGTCTCGTAATAAACAAACGCCTTGTCTTATACTGATGTGTGCTCAGCGCGTACAATCGCGTTAATTTATAGAAGAGAAAATATTGACACTTATTCCAATGATATTTTATCGGTGAAGAAGCATGAAGAGTTTACAATAAGATCTATTCATACACTACTGGTATTTGTATTGTTTAATTCGTACAGATTTAACGGATTAATACGTTGTAATCATGATTGTTCTCACGCTGTTTCGTGTATTTAATTATAAAATTTCGCAGAACAGCCATATCAAAGAGTAAAGTAGTTATTTACCTAAATGATAATGGATCTACAATTTCATACACCACAAGCGGTGAATTCCATTCTATATTATATGCACTTCTATACATACATATATATAATTTAAAATAATACAATTAACATTTATTTTTTAAATATTCATTACATTACATCAATCGATAAGACTAATAATTCATGCAAGTAATTATATATCGTTGTGTCACTCATGAATAACAAGTTATCAAATATTTTCTAAATTAATTATATAAAATTGAAACAGAGAATGGATAAAAGAAATAAAATTGCAATTGTAGAGGAATAAAAATCACAGTCATTTCACTAGGAGTTTTAATAATGTTCTTCTAAAGAAGAAAGTTGTCGGTTTGAGGACACGTTTGAACTTTAGACGGGAGAGTGAAGAGACGATTTTATAACTCTTCCTGTACGGTTTTCATAGTAAAATAAATTTTCCTATACGCAAACAGATTTTATCGAAATATTTTGCTAGTCAATATATTTTGAAATTTGGGGGTACTATTTAAAATGATTTACGTTGCTTCAAATGACACCGAAAATGAAAAAGTTACCCTCTTTAGACTAAACATTTACCAGTCGGATGTGACGAACCTCACACAACGGTTTATGATGTACACTTCCTGCATTTTCATTCCCGTTTAAGGTAAACATATAAAGTTTTAAAGACGTTTTTATTGAGATGTCACATGTCTCTATTTGGTATTATTTCTCTTGAAAGTCTAAGGAAGTTACCTATCCCAAATATAAACGTATTGAAGTAGGCATTTTACTACATAAATTATTAGAATTAACGACGCAAATTCTGATCGCACGCAGCTGGTTATCTTGGTAAAATTCATAATTTTTCTTTTGTCAAAAGATACGTAACAGTGGTTAAGATTACGAGAAACAGGGTCAGGAATGCTGAAAAATAATGAAATGGATGGATGTGCTAATGTACAGGAACAATTTGCGAAGAATATTTTAATGGAAGTCGTATCCTGATATTTCAAAAAAGTCTTCTGTGTCGAACATTTTGCATAGAAAAAACCTATATACTTTTCATTTTAGAAAGGCTAAGTGGATACATGATACTGACTTTCCGACCCTTAACTTTCTAATTGGTTGCTAAACAAAAAAAAAATCAAAATCAAGACTTTTTCACATATTTTGTTCTGTGACGAAGCTATTTCTCCACAGGTGGAATTTTTAATATGCATATTGCACATGATTACTCCTATTTCGGTAATAACTCTGATATGATGAAAGTGATGTAACATCAGTAAAGATTCAGCATAAATGTGCGGATGTTCTTGGTATCTCCTTGGACCTGTACAGATGCCAAATCGATTAAATATATCTGACCCATTTAATCGATTAAAAAAGAAACACACTTATGAGAATCATTGGATCGGAAGAGGTGGTCTAGTTGCTTACATGGCCAGCAAAATCCACAGTGATGATGTTTATGTATGTGAATAATTGAAATCAATAGTATATTCCCAACCAACTCTCTCGGTCCATTATTCTTTACTTGTTCATTAATGATTTAATGACTTCAATAGATTGCCCTGTACTCGCTTATGCCGACGACTTAAAGATTTATCACAGGATTGATGATATTGGTGATTGTTGCATTATACAATCCAACTTAGACACTATTTACAACTGGTGTAAGAATAATAAGCTAACGTTAAACATTGAGAAATGTTGCCTTGTAACCTATACCAGAAAAACCGCTCCTGTGGACTCCCGCTGTTATATGAATGGGATCATGTTGAATAAAAACGACACTGTTAAAGACCTTGGCATTACGTTTGATTCTAAATTATCCTTCGCCCAACACATTCTTGATACGGTGCAATCGGCCACCAGATCGCTTGGATTTATAATACTGACATGTCGAGATTTCTATAACTTCAATGCTATCAAATCGCTTTACTTTTGCTATGTGGTTGGACAAACTGGGATATGGGTCGTTGATATGGTATCCGATTTATGATCTACATAGCAATATCATTGAGCGCGTTCAGCGAAGGTTTTTCAAGTATTTGTCCTTCAAAACCGATGGAGGTTATCCCGAGCACAACGCAAGCTACAATAACCTGTTGAACAGACACGGGTTTGAAGCCTTATTTACAAGAAGACAAAGAACAAGTGCACTTCTTGTTTACAATTTAATACACAACAACATTGATGGCGCGTATCTTCTTGAAAAAGTATGCTTCCTTGTTCCACGGTCCATTTCGAGAACTTCACTGACATTCGACCTTCCTACTGCACGCACAAACATTTTGATGAGAGCACCCATTATCCACTCGTCAAGGGATGCCAACAACATCTACGAGGATATTTTCACTTGTCAATTTAAAGATTAACGTCTTTCACTCACTACTTTCTACTTTCTGTTTTCTTTCTTATATGTATACATAATTCAATTGCATAAACATGCTATTTTGTTCTTGTTTTGCTGTAATGTATTATCATTTTGTTGTATTTTGTTTATATGCCTGTTCGGATTTTATCTGTTGGGCCAAATATATTTCCATTATTATTATTACCAACAGAGAATTTAGGAGCAATAAAAGAAAAAATTTATATTTTACACCTGAAGATGACATTAGTCGAAACACTTTTTTTTAAATATAAACTGATTGGAGATTGGACAGAACAGTTTTAATTAATTTATTTTTTTTTACATCTGGACTACTATATTAGTATAAATGTATTATAATCTTTTAACACTCTAATTCTCTTTACCGTTTCGTGAAATCCACATTCATACAAACCGGATGTCTAGGTATCTTGGTCTTGGTTTACCTTAAACGACACCCAACTTCCTTTATATTTGATACTCCATTTTTTTTTATACACCGCATGTTTGTCCGCTCATTACTATATAACGCTTATCTTTCCGGTTCTGAGGTTAATTATCTGCTCTGACAAGCTTCAAGTACAGATAATAGCGACTTTTTTGTGTGTGTCTAGTTTTTTTTTTCAGTTATCGCGTTTTAATTTTCCGTAAATATAATGGAATCTTTTCTTTTTTATTATCGACCGCAAGTCTTATCACCATTTAGCGTTAGCGAATATTGATTCAGGCGCATTGAATGGGTTCTTACTAATTGCTTTGGGATTCGAACAATAAATCATATCTACGGGTGTTGTACAGAATAGATACCTATATATATATATATATATACACATCTACTAGTTTTTAAACGGGCATATAATCATATATTAAACCTAGAGAGCGTGTGCTGTTAAATTAAATTAATCAAAACCGATTCAATGTTCCTCAAACGCATGACGAATGATTTTAATCGTTTTAGCGTAGGCCCTGTTTCGGAATCATCACTTTCTTTGATATTCAGCCGAAAAAGGACCTTTATAATTACGTGTTTACACGCAGATGTGTTAATGAGATTGCTCAATCCACTTCACCAGCGTTTTATTTTAAACGGATTTATGTAGATTTATCTGTATTTGCTCGCACATTTTGCTGTGTATATAGTTGTTCGAATATCGCGTTTGCATATGTGTGGGAGTTTGAAATTCGAAACACTCGCTACAAGCCGCATGCACTTGCATTGATGAAGCAATACACATGTCTGTTTCGGTGCCACATGCTAAGAAATGCTTTTAGTTGCTTATGTGCACGGTAGAAATGGGAGATATTGAAGAGACACGCTGTCTAAGCCAACACATACCGCTAGCGAGGGACGTGTATATAGAAACAGATTTTTAGAATAATATAAAACAAAAAACACGTTTTCATAGAAATATTTTCTAGTTTAGATACGTTGACAATTATCTAAACTTGATTATTAATCAAGCTAATTACAGAATATTCGCTATTGCTTATAAAAGTCTGTAGAATATACATATTTTGATGCTGTTAAATGTATACAATTAGTATATACATATTTTGTCACTTTTTTAACTTTTTGTCATTAAAATAAAAAAAGTGAAAACTATAATCAAACCAAATTTACATTAGAACGAATCCGTACGTATGTTGGACGAAAAAATATTAGTAGACGTATATATATACAATGTGATATACAATTAAATTTACCCTCTAGAAGGTTATGGAATTTTTCTACGGCTACAATAAATGTTCAAAGTGAATCCCTTCTTTTTCCATACATAACGCTATTCTTCGTTTCATGTTATTGAAGGCATTCCTTAAATTATGTGGTGTAATTTTCTCACAGACATTTCGGATAGCTTCAGTAAGTTCTTCATTTGTATAAGGACGTTTGTAAATACTATATTTAGGTGTGGATAAAAGAAATAATCCATATCTAAATAATTCATGCAATAATTCTATCGTTTCCACCGTCATATAGGGTGTTGCATTATCTTGCTGGAAATATCCCTCGGGAAGTTCATCTTCATATAATTGATTTCAAAATGGTTGTAATAAATTATTACGATATCAATCCGCCTATTTTTGGAGAATGCATGGGGGTGTTTCAAGAATTGCATATGGATTTTCACTAGACCAGATGCGCATTGTTTGTTTATTTAAATATTCTGATAGATGAAACCGTGCTTCATCCGAAAAAAAGGATTTGTTAAGAACATCGTCGTTATTCATAGTGTCCAAAAACCATTGACAGTAATTAAGTCGGATTACATGATCAATGGGTAAGAGCTCTTGCAACTTATACGGCAATTTTTGCAGATCTCTTTTAAGGATTGTATGGCATGTTGCATATGAAACTTGTGCTTGTTGTGAAATATTACGAATCGATTTCGTAGGTGATTGAGTTATTCGCTCCTCAACATCTATATTTTCAACGGTCCGTTTTAGTGGTTTACCACTACCTGGTTTTCGGAACACCGACCCAGTTTCACGGAATTTTGCCACTGATTCTTATATCAATTGCAGCAAACTGTAATATATGTTACCGGAAAATTTGGAAATTCTGCCCAAAATTCTATACATGGCTGTTCCAAAGAATACCATAATTCTCAATTTTTTTTAATTTCACACCATTTCTAAAGTACGATTCGATAGTAAAAACTTTCAGCCTTATTCATAGTCGGAGAAAATCCACATTCATAGTGGTATTTAGTAGCGCACTAAGCTTAGTTGCCAAC
This sequence comes from Cetonia aurata, assembly GCA_949128085.1. Taxonomy (NCBI): domain Eukaryota; kingdom Metazoa; phylum Arthropoda; class Insecta; order Coleoptera; family Scarabaeidae; genus Cetonia; species Cetonia aurata. The sequence goes on along the minus strand of OX421884.1, from coordinate 61,388,720 downwards.
TAAATCCCTAATAGCGATTGGGGGTATGTTTAAGAGGCTATTAAATGTAACCTAAAAGTTGTATGTAAATATATGTCGCCGTCGTATTACCTTCAATGTCCAAATTAATAATGTTGGTAGTTTCAATTTTAAGAAATGTTGCTTCTTACATATATAAATAAATTAACAAACGGTACATATCTAAATCTATGGAAATATGTTGGAATAACTAGTAAAAAAAAAACATAATGTTTGCTCATTGATTTGAAACCAAACAAAGAATTATTTCCAAAACATAAAATACATTTCGTGATGATTGCATATTTGCCTTGTGTTCTATAAATGTAATCGTAGATTGTGAAAAGATAAATGAATTTACTGCGTAAAGATCAAGTGAAAAATATTTGAAATATAGCCCATTTATGTGAATGTAAAACTTCGAGGAAGTAGCTAGCAGATATTTATTAGCAGTTATTTTAACCTTTGGGCGCTCGCATAGGCGGCATTTACACCGTTTCTTTATTTTAAAACTTCAAACTAAAGTAACTTACCCCAGCCGAAAAAATATATAAATTCTAAGTTCAACAATTTAGGTCATTTCCTTCTTGTCTTACAACAAATTGTGAAGTAATATAATTACATCTTTAATTATTTTTTTAAATTGCCACTATTTCAACTTAAATTTAAAAAAAAAAATAGAATATAGAACAAATATTGAGTTTTTGGCATTTTTTTGTAAATTAAAAGGATATTAAATCATTTCATGGGACATAGAACACAATAATAATATTATTTTTCATCGAGACTACCTTTTCTGTTGCAATAGTCACTGATTTAAACAAGAAAATTAAACAAAATATACAAATTTATGTTTTATTTCAATATTTTAAAAATATATAATAAGGAAAAACTGAAAAATACCATGTTTGCTTTTGGCAACGAACACGTTTTGAATGCTTTTCTTGTTTTGAAAGAATTTGCATCTCTGTGACTTTTAAAGTAATAGCAAATACCATGCTTGCTTACATTCAATGTTTTCGAAAACAATTGCTGATAGGCCGGACGTACCTATAAGAGACTGTACCTTATAATATATATATAATGTATTGTAGTTAAATCAATATGTCATAAAAACAAAAAAAAGTTAATTAAAATGTCTTCTAATATAGTTCTGTCTAAAAACATTTCCATTCTCAATGTCGTTAACATCCCCTTCATTAAATTGGCTGTCTTCGTCAAAATCGTATTCTAAAATGACAATATTAAATACTTACTACCACAATAATATCAACATGAAATTTTACGTTCTATTTCTGGTTGGTTTTCTAAAATAACATTATGCAAAATGGCAACACCAACTATTGCTGCTTTTGTTGTATCAATATTTTTGTACCCGTGTCATCACCATATGCACCTTTAGCCATGTACAGTTGCCAAAACTTGTGTTTCAGGTGAAATAGGCAAACCCCGATTGCTTACTGTACTTAAATTATCACGAATTAAATTTATAAAAATATTCGCTACATTTTTGGACATTCGATATTTTGTTTTAAATTATTATTCATTATACATTTCCAAAGGATTATGCGTTTTCTAAATACAACTTTGGATTACGAACGAGCCCGAGATGAATTTCTGCTTCTTAAAATTCAACTAATTCATCTTGAATATTAATTAACTCATCAGCCATTTACTGTGTACTTAAATATGTTTATAAATGCTTGTCAGATTCTGTCAAAATCTTACAAGACATTCATTGCGCATGAACTTGTTAATATTTTACCGTTGCCACACAGTTTTCTCTACTACCATTCTATTACTTATGTTAGTAGCAACCATAAACGCGACTATGAATGGCAATGGTTAGTAGGATTCTAATACGATCTTAGTGGCTACTAGCTAGTAGCGTACTAAGACCCTATTAGGGACTCGACTATGAATAAGGCTGTTTATGATTTACTGTAAACATTTTTGAATGTGAATAAACCAATATAAACCAAACTGTATGCATAACAGATGTATTTTATTTGTCATTATCAAGTCTACCATGATATTTTCAATAAATAATTTCATAGTATTATAGTATAGTATTTCGTGAGCCATTCTACAGAAAAAAAACCAAAATATATGTTAAATTTTTTAAATTTGGTAGTTATTATGACAGCATTTGAATGGAATGAAGACATCAATACGCTGGAAGTTCGTAAATTTTTTGACAGGTTTGTTTTGGAGCAGCCTACTACTTATTGTCGTATATATTTGGATTTAGGATCAAAAATCACATCGATTACCATATTTAAAATAGATGCAGTGCCGTATGGTTTCAGAAAAAAATGTGCGAGGCCCTATATATGATGAGGTATAGAAAATTGTTATTAACATATTAAGAAACTATAACAGAAATATAAGGGAAAACTAGGTCGGTGGTCAATGTTCACGTGAACAGACTTTACTTAATATAGTATAAAAAAAGTTCCCATACTTTATGGAGAACAGTAAAAGTTTCGAAGCTTTTAATATTGAAATCCTTCAAGAGTTAATACATCGCAAGAACTTGCCAATACGAAACATACGATTAATTAATCCGTAATGTCGCAAAATACGAGTCATTCGTACATTTTATCATGTCATCGATAATCTCGCACGCGGTGGTAACAGTAAAAGAACTGACCTGTGTAAAGGCGGCTCTCTGCAGGTGGGCAGCGTCACGATGCGCGCCTTCCTCGTGCCTCAATATCGCACGCTCGACCCTGGCGAGCGTGGGTGAGTCAAGAATACCCGCCGGAATAGACGACGTCCTTCCGTTCGTGCAATTGCCACCTTCCATCTGTACGACCAACATGTTTCTCCGACACTTCCGCCTGTATCTTCTGACGAATTTCCGAAACGCTCGGCGCACACTTAAGACGTATTTAACGAGGAGAAACACAAAACTCAAAAATATAAACGGAGAACTTAAAGACACTAATTCCGAGATAAAATTTTTTATCAAGACGACAATACTAGGTATATTTTAAGAGAGAGAAAAGATGTCCTGATGTAGTTCTTTTTTCTATATAGGGGCGCGTATTTCGCGGACGCAACACTCTCTTATCTGTATATATCGAGTGTAATATTTCGACGTGTTGAAACGCGCACCGTCTTACGACGATCCTACAATGTTGGAGCGGCGAGGTCTCCGCTGATACTGGCCGACTACATATCGCGACGAGCGCGCTAGCAAGTGCGCTGGGTAGATGACCACGTGCGAGAGTAGGGAAAATTTGAGGGTACTTCTCGCGAAGTTCGGCAATTTTCCGGCCGCTTTCGTATCGATGGTCGGTGGGGGCAACAACGGTTACCTTTGTGCATCTAGGAGAGAATCGGGTATTCAATGTTTTTTATAGTTGTATTTTCCTAGCTTTTTTATTATAAATAATAATTCCAATATTTGTCGAAATCTAGGCTTTTTATACAGGGTTAGTAAAAAGTCCCGGAACGGTCGAATAACTTTGTTATTTGAAAATTATGATTTCTGAAATTTGGTATGGGGGTATAGTTAATATACAGTTAATATTTTTTTCACTTCCGGTTTAATCGGCAATACGTCCAATTTTTTTTTTTTTGATGGAACGCCCAGATTTTTTTAACACTTTTGAATGCAAAATAAAAAACTACGTTCAGGAAGTATTAAGATGTTTATTTTTATTCACAAGAAAACAGTTAAAAAATTAAAAAAGTGTCCTAATACAGAAAAATCAAGATACCTGTCTATTCAGGTTGCGATTACAATAATTGTTCAAAATGTTCTCCATTTACAATATGACAAAAATGTAAACGGTCAGTAAAATTTCTTATTGAATTTTGTATTTGTTCTGGAGTGATGCGATTGGCTTCTTGAACTATTCTCTCTTCCAATTGTTCAAGATTATGGGGACGATTTTTGTACACTTGACATTTCATGTGACCCCAAAAGAAAAAATCTAATGGCGAGAGATCTGGCGAACGTGCTGGCCATTCGATTGCTCCTCTACGTCCGATCCAACGTCCCGGAAAAATTTCATTCAAATAATCGCGGACATTATGGGCAGAATGGGGGGGAGCTCCATCTTGTTGAAACCAAAAATGTGCATTAGGGTGATCACCTATGTTTGTATTTGGAAAGAGGGCCGCAAGTGCTGGAACAACCTCATTTCGCAATAAATTTAAGTAGACGTTGCCAGTTAAATTTCCTCTTATAAAAAATGGTCCTATGATGTTGTTTCCAACAAGACCAGCCCAGACATTCACCTTTTGAGGACGCTGTGTATGGACTTTTTCAATCCAATGCGGATTTTCAATTGACCAGTAGCGACAATTATGTCTGTTCACAGTGCCGTTGAGACAAAACGCTGCCTCATCTGAAAAAATGATCTGATCTAGAACATTAGGCTGCTGCTCGATCAATTCCGTCATTGTTTCGCAAAATTGTAGTCTACGATCTGGATCATCTTCAGTTAACTCATGGACGGGATACATTTTATAGGCTTTCATTCTTGCTGATTTAAGAATCGTATGAGCAGATTTTTGAGAGATCTCATGAATTTGACCTAATCCTGTTGTGGACACGTGATGATTTTCTTCCACTGTAAGTAACACATTCAAACTAGTTTCTTCATCTGTTGCTGTTAATGGACGTCCCCTTCTAGGTAAATCCTTCACCTGACGAAAGACTTCAAACTTTTGAATTGTTCGGCATACCGTACTTTTACTAATGTGACGATCCGGATAAACAGTATTAAACAAAATACGAACCTCTTCAAAAGAACGTTGACGATCACCGTACCCACGCATCATTAATATCTCAATTCGTTCTGATTCAGTAAGTTTTTCTGCCATTTTCAAATGTGTCAATGTTTAAAATAAGTCAATTTATAGCGATGCAAAAGTTTAAACGCTTTTAAAATTGTCAAATGTGACGGCAAAAAGAATGCAAACACTAAACAACAACTTTTTTCAAAGGTACCTTGAATTTTCTGTATTAGGACCCTTTTTCAATTTTTTAACTGTTTTCTTGTGAATAAAAATAAACATCTTAATACTTCCTGAACGTAGTTTTTTATTTTGCATTCAAAAGTGTTAAAAAAATCTGGGCGTTCCATTTAAAAAAAAGAAGTTGGACGTATTGCCGATTAAACCGGAAGTGAAAAAAATATTAACTGTATTGCATAAAATGCATTTATATTAACTATACCCCCAGACCAAATTTCAGAAATCACAATTTTCAAATAACAAAATTATTCGACCGTTCCGGGACTTTTTACTAACCCTGTATATATAAAGTTGTCCCCGGATGGACTGAACAAGAGGGAAAAAAGAATTATTTGTAGCTTCACGAAAAAATGTTTGCTTATCTCAAAACCACCAATTCTAAAACAAAAATCTAAATATTCTTTTTAGCAGCTGAGAAAATTACAAAAACACGCTTGAGCTAAAGAAAAACATTTTATTTTATTCAATGTGGTATCCTCCAACCTCTACACACTTTTCAGCTCTACATACAAATTCGTTATAAACATTGTGCATCATACCTTCAGTGACAGAGTTTACGGTTTCCGTAAGTTTTTGTTTTAAAATTTCGATGTTGTTATCCAAATTAGTATTATAAACACGTTGTTTCCAAAATGTTCTCGCAGATAATTTCGTACCAACATTGTTGCGCGAGCAGGGCATCCATATTATTGAAAATATACACCTTGAAAGTTAGGTTCATCTCTTACTGCATGCAGGCAACAAAACATTTTGGAGCATCTCTAAATACGTATTGCTGTGTACTGAATGTACCAACAAAAATTTAAAATGAAATTTGAAAATGAAAAATTAAATTAGCTAGCTCAAATAATCAAAATTTTTACAATGCGCAATTAAACTCAGGGTTACTATCATGAAAAGTAAAATGTGGGTGAAAGAAATGTGACTTTCTTTTATACTCAAAAAAAATTTTAAAAGGTTTAATTAAAAATAAATGAACAGTATTTTGAATGACATAAAAATTCAATAATTTTATTATTTTTTAAAAAAAAAGAAAAAAAATTAATTACAAACTTTGCAGAAAAAAAAAACCTTGGACAAAAAGGTCCTGGTCTAAATCAAAACTGCATTTGACTTTAAATTACAAAAGGACAATTCAAAATCCTTTTACAAAGCAACAGACAACAAAAAGTTCAGGAAGATAATAATTTTTTTTCTTCAATTCAATCCACGTGGTCTCAATATTTAAAACAACTAAATTAAACGTGGAAAATTCAAGTAATTTATATAAATGAAAAATAAAAGCAAGCACAATGCTTTTATTCACCCAACCCGAAGTAATTAATAAATAATTACAAATCAGAAAACTTAACAAAGAACAAAAAAATTAACTCTTTAAACTTAAAAAATATCTTCCTGCACGTAAAAATAATAACAGATCTTATATCTAAATTGTGTACACAAAAATACAATATCAATTATTATTAAATGAGTTCCGTGATGAACGAAATAAAATCAGAAACGTGAATTCAAAACTTGAAATCAATAATCACAAAATGTCAGCAATGAAATACAACTTTATACATCTACTTACTTTCGTATCGATCAAGGAACTGAACTCACAAGGTTAAACAACCGTATAAGTATAAAAATCTCAGATGCGTGCGATGCAACGCACACAGATCTGTCCGCAAACGGACGAACTCGCAAAACAAAACAACATATATAAAATATCAGTGAACGCAAAATGTACACCTGACTGAAATTAATATAAACAACTGAACAATAAAATAAACAAATTGAACAATCCAAAACATTAACTAAATCTTATTTGAAAATAAAACAATTTGAAATTTCTCGCAACATTGATAAACGCTTAACGGAATGAACAAAAAAAAAAACTGAAATTACAAAAACCCGGGGTGCCAGACTACAGCACCATGTTGAATCACATTTGCATAAAAAAATACGGACGGATGATTTTTCCATACATAACCCCACACCACATACGTTAACCTTTTTGTAAAACGCTATAAAGTAATTAATTAAAAAGAGGCAAAAAACGGTGTCTATGCTTTGCATTGCCCTTCCATTAAGGATATAGAAGAATCCAGATTAATAAACATCAATTCTATGTATTATCGTTGAATTACAACCACATACAATATACATATGTAAAACTCAAAATTCATGCCGGCCATAAATTCTAACAAGTGTCACAGGCAAAGCGAAGTGGCTACTTCCTTTTATATCATCGTATATTTCTAAGAGAATAAAGTGTTATAAATTGCCGCTTTTAAACGGTAAAAAATCGCTTCGATACATACCGTTCACCGTATATCGGGTTGAAGCGAAAACATTCAACATTATTACCATCATATTTTCTGCTTGCGCACGGAAATGATACCGGCGGTTATCACCTGGAAAATTGAAAATCGTTTGAATGGTAGTTGGTGCAGAGAGGTGTAGATACGTTGGGTACTCACTCAAGATATATTTTTGAGGTTCAATATTGCTGATATTATATTGACAGAATAAATATTTATTTTTTCACTCCGGTTAGGAAGTTGATAGTTAATAAGTCATTAATATGAGGTAAAGGAGTTTTATTTCATCAACTACTAAGTAGGAAATAAGTGACGTGGTCTTTATTTTAAACATTGCAGTGAATGTAATGACGTGTTTATAATTTTTGCGGGATATATTGTAAATACTAGCTTTAATCCACATGAGAATATATATATCTTTTCGGCAGGGGTAAGCTATTTTGGTTTGAAGTTTTAAAATAAAGAGACTGTGTAAATGCCGCCTACGCGAGCACCCAAAGGTTAAAATAACTGCTGATAGATATGGCTACTTCCTGGAAATTTTACATTAACACAAATATTTTTCACTTGATCTTCACGCAGTAAATTCATTACTTATCTTTTTACAATCCACGATTACATTTATAGAACACAAGATAAATATGCAATGAACACGAAATGTATTTTATGTTTTGGAAATAATTCTTTGTTTTGTTTCAAATCAAAGAGCAAACATTATGTTTTTTTTTTTACTAATTATTCCAACATATTTCCATAGATTTAGATATGTACCGTTTGTTAATTTATTTATATGTGTGAACGCACAATGAACTTATTCAATCATATGTAGAGATATTATGTTACATACATGAAAGTAAAAAACGAGGTTTGTTCATATTTTTGCATTGTCCGATAAGAAAGAATCCAGGCTTTCAATATTTATATATTTAGAGCACGTGTACATTTTAACAGTAATAATTTTCCTGATATGCGATAACGCCGATTTTGTTTTGTTTATTTATTTATATCCAATGTTTTTGCGTATTTTGTTATCTACATGCACATATGATATAGAAAATATAATTCTATTACGTATATATTGCAATTTTATTTAATGCATATTTTATCCTATATAATGCATATTAAACTAGTTTTGTATTAAATGCGCATTTACGTTTCTATGTAAAATGTGTAATGACGTAAAATTTTAATCTTTTCAATCATTTAAAAATTATGCAGTTATGAATATTATTCGAGGTCCAAAGCAATCATAGAGTATCGAATGTAGAACTTGTTCTGTAGCCCGTTTTGTTAAAATTGTTAACCAAAAATCCGATAAGAATAAACCAATGTCATTGATATACACAGTGTCCCACCAAACTGGCTTATCAACTGGAATTTTGCAAAGATCCATTCGGAGTTTGATTTTGAAACTTGCAGATTAGTCCTGGTCGGCTATGATCTATTTAAACACAGTATTTTCAGCATTATAGCCCATCAATATCAATTTGCTTATTTTCAATTAAATAAATGGTGGTTTTTATAAATTCAGCGTCTTTCATAGATCATTTCCAATCAATTTGTGTTAATAATGTTCCCTATCCGTAAACCTAATAGTTTTAGATATATTTGCAATTTTGCCAAAATTTTGACGTTTGTACTGTCCAATAAAAATAAATATTTCATGAGATATTAGGCATGAAGAGAATTTTGTTCGAAAAACTATCGAAATATATTGGTTCCAATGTCAAACTGCTCATAGAAAGACCGTATTGTTTGTACTGCTTTCGAGAACAGAAATATAGTGTGTATTACATGTCCGAAAAGATCTTTAAACTCGCAGTAACGCTACCACCAAATCAGCTGGTTTCAGCCGGGACTTGTTTTGGGAATTCACGAAAACCAACAAATTCATGCGTTCCGCAGGGCTTGGTCCAATACTTTTCCTTCTTTTCGGTGGTTCTACCTTACAAATGTGCACTGCAGCAACCTTGTCTGTTCGATAACGACACCGTCAATATAGTTCAATCTGTTAAATTCCTGGGACTTATCGTTGACAATAGTCTTAAACCCACAGTTTGTTTCCATCAAGTTGATGTAGAAGAATACATAAGATCAGAAGACGATTTATTATGATAATTTTTTTAAGAATAAATTAACTACAAATTTGTTATACAGGCTGTTCAGCAACTCATGAAAAATATGGATACCTTTAAATAAAAAAGAAATTCTTTTCATTTAATAGAACACGGTGTTTTTTTTATTGCAGAAATGCATGCAACGCAAAATTCTGCATCGATACCAATCGATGTAAGGTTTAGCCTCTATGCTATATTATGCTTCAATTAATTTACAAAGAACTTAAATGTTCTTTCAAACGATGTGAACAAAGTGTTCGTTTGTTACGTGTAATAACACTCATAGCTTGCTAATATCTAATAATTATACGCCTATGTTGTGCAAATTTTATAATAATAGGCAAACTACACAGAGAAAAATATTTTTGTAGGTACACAGAATTGCATTTTGTAGTAAGCATATTGTGGTAGTATTTACCACAAATGTAGTTCAGTCTATTAATGTAATGTTTTAACTTTACTAACGAAAACGAATTTTTTGTGGCTAGTATTGTGGTAGATTATATGAGTATTGCTAGTTATTGTAGCTACACACAGTCGTAAAATTAAACTACATATTTATGGTCAGTACATTGTAGTAATCCCTACCCAATAGAATAGAATAGAATAGAATATATTTTATTGTCATCGTTCTGTTAAAAGAACATAGACATTGTCCATAACATTACATTGATACAAAAATCCACAGGGCACGTCATTATTAATAGGTACATGTTAAATATTCTTCAATAGAATAGAAGCTATGTTTATACAAAAAAGTTTTTAATTTAGTTTGGAAATGGAATTTGTTACTACAAGTTTTTATATCTTCTGGTAGTTTATTGAAGAATATTATTCCTTTGTATGCCGGGCTAAATTCAAATGCTTTCGTACTATGTATAGGTATACTTTTGTTTATTCCATTGCGTGTCGTCATAGCACTATATATATCAGAATTTCTTAAAAAGGTATTTTCATTATTTTTCAAGTTCATCAAAATTTCATAGATATACAAACACGCCACGGGGAGAATATTCAGTTGCCTAAATAAAGGACGACAAGAAACGTCAAAGGACTTACACAACATGCAACGTAGAATTTTTTTTTGCAACGTAAAAATTTTTTTAAAACTAGGTGTGGCGCCCCAGAAGATAATGCCATACCGCAATCGTGACTCCACATACGCGAAATAAAAAATTCTCAGCGAATCAATGCTTACAGCACCCCTAAGACATCGCAGTCCATAAAGAGCAGTCGCCAACTTACGCGACACTGTGGTACAGTGGAGTTCAAATTTTAATCTAAAATCCACTGTCAAACCCAAAAAGTTAACATTATCACTCTGCGGTACGGACTTACCATTACACGATACATACAGGCTGCTACCACCCTCCACCGTCGTCAGCGAAAATCGCATCAGACCCATCTTACCGTGGTTAAGTACCAAATTGTTAGCATCACACCATCTCATCATGTCCCTGACCAAGTTGGATGTTAAATTAGAGGCCGATTCAACAGTATCAGTCGTTATAATACAACTAGTATCATCAGCATACTGTGCTAGTCTACAATAATCAAGTGTCGACCGTAAATCGTTGACATAAATTAAAAATAGGGTGGGACCTAATATTGAACCTTGCGGAACACCGCATGTCAAGTCAATGTAACCGGAACTATATGTCATTATCATATCATCCTGAACGCCCCTAACACTGACTACAGCAATGAATACTTAAACATACAAGTTTTATTGGTAAATACTACAGGTTTATTTGCTCAATGTTACAGCTGTTATTGAGGAATATCTCGTTATTTTATAAAAAAGTATATGCCGTTTAAAATTATATATTTGTATTAATATACATCATCTAAGGAATAAATAGTATATACTAAATAATTATTTTCAGCATCAGTAAGCAAAGTAATAATACCCACTTAGTATCAAAGGAAAAATGATTAAATTTTACAATTTTGCTGTATGGTTTTGAAATAACTAATGATAAAATCCCATTAATTTTTAGATAAGAGAGAATATCACTCATAAAATTTACTCATTCCCAAGTTGACAAAATGAAAAAAATTTATACGTATTAAATAGAAACGGTATCACACCGTCTACTCGATAATACACACTCTACGAAACGGTGACTCAACTGAAACGGAATATGGCATTAAATACCGCTACGTATGTAGATACAAATATAAACTGGTTATTTAATCCTAATATTGCATAGATATTATATTACTCGTAATACAATCAACTAAGCATTTAATGACTTAATAAAGTTAATCATAAATATAGCATGTTATCTAATGTATTAAATTAATAACCGGTGTTATAAATGTTATAATGTCACGCACTTCAACGTACATGTTGTGCTATATACAGGGAATTTCAATTCAAACGAGCCACCTCAAATAACTGTACCTGCTGCAATTTATAACAGCGATAACAAAGAACCATCCCAAACTCGGTAAATTAAAAAAGATTGGCACTGAAAATAACTTATCATGAACAATAAAAGGAATATAAACAGATAAAAATACAAGCATTATTATGTAACTATATATTTATAACTTCACTATTTGTTTTCCTTTTTATTCGAAATTTTTAAGCAGTTTAAAAAGCAAAAACATTCATACTTATTCTTTTTGTTGTCCTGTTTGATAGGAAATCGTACAGTTTACAACCGAACCACCAATCATGATACAGGAAGTGTAGACTTTTTCCTTCAATCACCTACACCCATAAAATGGACTTTGACGCTAATTATTATATTTATCTATTTGATCTGTACACTATATTCTGCACGCATACTTAGTTATACATACATATAGACATACATTTGTAAACAAATCACAAGTGAACTTCCCCAAATATTATTACAGTTAATAGTTACCGGTTACCAGTTACCGCGCCTACGTTTCTAGTTGTACCGTTTGCAAGTCCAAACATTCTTATCGCTCCTCCGTTTGTAAACTACCACGCTTTTCTAACTCGCGCTTATCTGAGCTGTCACAATTACTGGATGAGTCAACTGACTGCTCGAAATTAAGTAAATTTGTTTAACAAGACGTGCGCCGTGATTAAGAACGGAATTCCTAATTAACAAATGAATTTCCTGTTGACGTTGAATATATATACAACGTCAGTTGCTTCACACGTGCAAATAATGAGTGAAATTCCGAACGAGATGATAAAAGACAAATATGTTTGTATACTGTAGAGAAGTTGCTATTCCACTGAATTTTGTACCTACATGCAATTTTTTGAAAAATTAATTGAAAGTGGTAGAAAATGTACTTTCGTAGTTTGAATACTATTTTCTTATAACAGGTGGCGCAAAAGTAATCCTCCTATCAGAAAATGCTATAAATTTTGCGATTGGCCCCTAATGACAGTTCTGTTTTGACATTTGTGTAGTAAACACTTGCGAAATACACGTTAATAAACAATGTTACGCTACAGTGCTCCAGAACGCGGAATATTGGTGACTATTTATTTGACCAATAATCGGTCGGTGACTTTGGCACAACGTGAATTTCGTCGCAGATTTCCTGGCCGTCCAACGCCTACTGGTGAAACACTGCGACGTTTAGCCGCTCGCCTCGAAGAGACTGGCACAACACGAGATGCTGCCAGGCGTGGCAGACCCCGGAGTAGCCGTTCTGCAGAGAATATTGCTGCTGTAGCCGAGGATGTCATGGAAGCGCCGTCGACATCGACCAGACGACGTGCCACGCAAATGGGTATCAGTCGACGGTCTTTACAGCGAATTTTGGTGCAAGATTTGAAGATGTTTCCGTACAAAGTCCAGACGGTGCATCAACTGTTAGCTGCTGATCGCCAATCGCGTCTAACATACGCTCAAGCCATCCTTAATCACCACCAAGAGGAAGATGATTTTTCATCAAAAATAATCATGAGTGCTGAGGCCCATTTCAATCTTAGCGGGTACGTAAATAAGCGTGTAACCCACGAAGAGCCATTACACCCGCTCAAAGTCACTGTATGGTGTGCTGTTTTCGCTGGAGGAGTCATCGGACCTTTTTTCTTCGAAGACGTCGCGGGCCAAACGGTTACTGTGAATGGTGAGCGCTACATAGCAATGATCAACGAGTTCTTTTTGCCGCAACTTGATGAATTGGGATTGGAAAACATGTGGTTCCAACAGGACGGTGCAACGGCACACACTGCACGTGCTACCACCGATATGCTGAAGGATGCATTTCCCGGGCGCCTAATCTCCCGTTTTGGCGATTTGCACTGGCCAGCAAGATCGCCTGATTTGACCGCTGCAGACTTCTTTTTGTGGGTCTTTTTGAAGTCGCGGGTTTATGTCAACAAGCCTCAGACTCTTGCAGCTCTTAAAGACAATATTCGTCAAGAATGTGAGGACCTATCGCCGGAAGTTTTGACCAAAGTGATGGAAAATGCCATAAAAAGGACTCAAATGACAATCAACTGTGGCGGCGGCCATTTGCATGACATCATATTCTCGACTTGATGTAAAAAAATTAAAAGAAGAAAGAAGAATCAAAGTTTTTAATTTTTTTTTTTAAATTACAGCCAAAAAACATCGGAAGGTTATTTTTGCGCCACCTTGTACATATATTTTCCAGGCAATAATGTTTACTGTCTTTACCATATTAATCAACACTATAAATTTAGATCTTTATTTAATCATAATATATTTTCATTAGACGTGTTTATTATACCTTTCTTCTGCAAATATTTATTCAAAGCGTTTTCCTCTATTTTTTAAAATCTTCTGTCAACTCGTATTTTAACTTACAGGAAAACACCGGCAACTGTCAAATTCTGATTACTATGAAACTCTACAGACCGAAACAGCACAATGGCAACAGCATTACGTAATCGAAACGCTTGATTTAGGAGTACAATCCAATCTCCATCGTTTCCTACGTATTTTCTTTTTGAGATATAAGAAAAAAAGAAACTATTAAAAAACGACGCTATGGGGTAATTATCGCCATCTTTAGACCACATAACCTGCTGCAAATTATGTTAAAAAGTTTTAAATATCTGTTATAATTTCAGAGATGTTCCTAAAAATTGAAAAGTTGGCCATGCACACCTCCTATGAACTGTGATCAATGACTTTCCCCTGTATATGTAATTACTAGAGACCGCACTGTATGTTGTCCCATTACTAAATCTTAAATCTCTAGTAACATAGTTAAACTATAATAACCTTTCGATAGGTTAAATAAAATCCCATCAACTAACTCTACGTGTTCAACGTTCAGATATGTAGAACACCGTTTGTGAGATAAATATTCTTCGATCTAAACTATCGCTTTCTTTACATATCTCTCCGCTACCTCTTGCATACTGCAATTTTCTCTAACACCTTTTAATAATTCAATTGTGCAAGACACAGCTTATTGGCTATGTTTGTAATATTAGGGTGATAGGAAAGATCTTTTGTGTCCCCTATTCTCACTGACCGTCCAGTCTGATTCCTTTTAAAAAATGCAGAATGTCAACCCCAGGTTAGGTAACTCTCCCTCTTCAATTTCACATGCCCCAGGTGCAGCGCCCTTGAGTTGCGCAGTGCAACGCAGTTTGAGAGTAGATGGGTAAATGCTTAATCCTCTTCCCTACAAAATCTGCATTCGGCTTCCTCTGCTATTCCAAGGCTACTTAGATGTCCGTTCAATTTACAATGGCCTGAAAGGATCCCATCCCTGTCAATATGCGAATATTATTTTTACTCACGTTGATGCATTCTGCAGATCTCTTCTGGTTATAGGTTCCCATAAGAGTTTTAGCTTGCCTCATTCCTTGGAGATTCTCCCAGCATTTGGATTTTCTCTGCTCTACTTCACTTTTGAGTTTCTCCAGTATTATACTGCTACATACCCCGCGAAAAGGTTCTGGCCCTACAAAAGGTATTCTGGCCCCTTTTTTTAGCGAGATCATCTGCTATTTCATTTCCTTTCACTCCTGTGTATCCCGAAACCCATAGTGGGGTTATCTTGTTCCTTTTGCCTAGCTCGTTTAGTTTTCCTGGACACTGCCAAACCATTTTGGAGCTGATTGTGTTTGACCTCAGCGCCCTGATGGCTGCTTGACTATCAGAGATTATGATAACCTCTTGCTTTTCGTAGCTTTCCCCCTGGAAGATACTTGGGTATATCCCCAAGCTTTCGAAATATTTGATTCTAGGCCCATATATCCCTATTCCAGTTCCCTCTGCCGTTTTGGAACCATCCGTGTACCATTTGATGGCGTTTCTATTGAGTTTCGAGATGGTGTCTTTGTCCCATTCGCTCTTGGTACTAAGCTTAGTGGTAAATTCTTTCACAAATCTGAGCTTCCTCGGCATATCGGCTTGGGGCATGTCCCAGGTTTGGTCACCTTCAGGAGGCTAGGGCTTGTGCCTAGTTGCAAATTAATTCAATTACGTAATTAACTACAAAATAATTAATTACCATGGTAACTACTTAGATTATAATTCAAACCTACTCAATTATCACCTTCTAATTAAATTATTTGCAAATTGAATGTGTTCAATTACTTTGTAATTAAATTATGGAAGTAATTAATTACTTTTTGCTCAATACTGAACACAACAAACTTGTAATTCAAGAATACGATATGTCTGTGATAAACCCAACGTCACAAACTTCATTAAATCAACATTATTCATTTTATTTCAACGTAAAAATCACTGGCTGTAACAAATTTTTACTTAATACCTGAATTTTTCTTACTGCATACCTAGTTTATAAACGCCTTTTGCCTATCAACTAGATCAAAACTACTCGACTCGCATAAACTCATTCATGTTAGACGAACTGTATTATTGTTATTATTATTACTATGTATTATGCAAGATGCAAACATTCTCGTATCTGTATACATCAATCTATGTTTCCAGAAACACGAATTTGAATACAATAAAGCGCTGTGTATAAGCAAACGCTGCCGTAATCATACTCGGTAGATACATTTCAGCGAATTATTAGCTAAAGCCGGCTCGAAACTCTAACAAACAATATATCATTGTATATTTGCGCCACAATTATTCTCCTTTGATAAAATTTGGCGAGAATAGTTCCCGGGAAGTCTGGCGCCAATTTTCACACCGCGAAATTAGATGCGTACGTATATGTATATTGTATATTGAGGAATGGGAAATTCCAGAATACAAATATTCTAGAATTTGTCTAATCGAGGTATTTATAAATTCGCAATCTTAGAATTTTATTTTATTTAATTTAACCTTTCATTTAATAACATTCTTCTTTCGTTGAATTCTACGTCAATCAAATAAAATTAACTCAGCCAATGCAACGTTAAATCCTTGCAACGCATCCATGTACAAAATTTCTAATATACATAAGAGCAAAACCACCGTTTCGGGCGATCCCGAAACGGAATCTTGAAATATTTATTAAAATTCTTCCTATATATTTGCGAATATAAATAATTGCTGCGTATCGTCGAAATACGGAAGAAGTAATCACTTTGTGTTCGCTTGCTTTTCCGCTCCCCTGCACATCTTCTACTAGCGTTCAGAATTTGCGGCTACGTTCCCGATTTCAAAAGGAACCTCTTTTTGATGCCTATTTTCAGATTGTATTGTCAGCATCGGGAATATAAGCTTCAATAGGAGCAAGGAATGGAATGATTTTAATGATGACCAAAGAGAGTCGTTTCCAGATCAGGGTTTTCATGTTCATAATTTTAATCTGGCCACAAAAACTCAAGAACGGAAAAGCACGTGGTGGGGATGCACAGGGGATACATAGGATACCGCAGAAATGTTTAAGACCTTGGGAGATGTAATGTATTATTGGTGTTCTGTTTATTTTCAGTAATCGTGTATGTATCGGTATGTTGTTTACAAGTTAAACCGTTGTTTTTATTGCTAAGTTTTTGTATTGTCTATACCTATGATGTATCGTATGCAAAGTAAAACATACATATTAAGAATCTAACCGTCTCATATCATCAGAACATCATAGGAGGTAAGGGCATGGATCTACTATTGAAGGTCTATCAGAAATGGTGGACTGAAGAGAAAATGCCGAAGGTCTAAAGAACGCCATTAATAGTACGAAGACATTCAAGAAGGAGGACAGGACCATATGCGATAATTACAGAGGAATAATTTTACTGAGTACAGCAATGAAAACATATGAGAAGATCATTGATAAAAAGGTAGAGCTTGAGCAATCGCAGAGTGGTTTTGAGGAAATGTCGAAGTATACAGGACCACATATTTACCGTTAAACTCATGACCCAGAACAACAAGGAAATAAAGTCTATGTGGGATTTGTAGATCTATAGAAGGCATTCGATAGCGTACCAAGAAGAAAACTATGGGAAGTACTAAAGAAAAGAGGGATGAATAACAAAATAATCAGGATAATGAAGAACATCTACCACGATAACTATAATTGCATTATTAAAAAATATGTAATATCTGAGCCCTTTGTAACAACGGAGAAATTAAGACAAAGGGGAAGCTAGAGGTGGGCGTTATTCAATATATTTATAGATGAAATTATAAAGAAATGCAAGCCACATAAATCTCGAAAGTGCTATATAGAAATGAACAAAACTAAAACTAAGGTGATGGTTATAGGTAGTGACAAAGAAAAAATAAAGATACAAATAAATTTTATTTGATGGGGAATTTTTTCCCCTTTTTTTTCGTAGCCGTAACTTAAATTTTGTTTTTTGTTTCTCTTGGTTTAGCGGCTGGTTTTTAATTTAATGATTTTCTAATAAAACAATCTTTTACGTTTCGACAATTCTTATTTCTTTATTGTTGTCTTCTTCAGATTTCTGTTTTTTTTTTTTTAAACATAAATAGTTCACAAAAATTTGTTGTAGAGTTAAGACGTTCACAAACATTTTAAAAAATTTTATAATTATTTTTTTAATAATAAGACATTACATCGGCACGAGTTCGCCGACATCCTTACAAAATGTATCACCACTATTAATTTTAAATGACAACAGTTTGTAGATTGTGTAATAAAAATGTAATGTCTTATTATTAAAAAAATAATTTTAAAATTTTTTAAAATGTTTGTGAACGTCTTAACTCTACAACAAATTTTTGTGAACTATTTATGTTTAAAAAAAAAAAACAGAAATCTGAAGAAGACAACAATAAAGAAATAAGAATTGTCGAAACGTAAAAGATTGTTTTATTAGAAAATCAATAAATTAAAAACCAGCCGCTAAACCAAGAGAAACAAAAAACAAGATACAAATAAATGAAGTTGATATTGAACAAGTGGAACATTATAAATCACTGGTATATACGGCGCGTAGTAAAATTATCGCTAATATTGTTACAACAAGGAATCTCGACAAAGGAATATATTTTACTCAATTTTACAACCAAAAATCTCCAACATGAATACATAATAAAACATTCGCCATCCTGCACTCTCCAAATTCAGAAACGTGCATAAAATTTCAACATGTTCCAGCGGAGAAAAGCATCGATCTTACTTCTCCTATGAAGTAGCGAAATTCAAATTAATGTTCATCCACCTTGCATATGTACATTGTATATACTTTCCACACCCTTGTGTGTGTGTGTGTGTGTTCGTAACACCTTTAAGGTCTGCGTCAAAGCGAAAAGCCAATAAAATGGAAATTTTATGCAATTCCCAGCCGTTATAACTCCTATACTATAGACTTGGTCGATGTGCTTTCCACGTCTCGATACTTTTGTGTGTGCAGCGTCAAGTACGCTAGCCTGTTTGCGAAAAGAAACTCGATGTATGCACATACATATACAGATAGACGGAACTTCTAGTCGTGTGCAACGGAAATACGTATAAAGCGCTCGCCCCACGAGGGAAAACCTTTTTTCGTCAGTATAGATGTCGCGTTTGCAGTATGCGTGAGAATCTATCAATTTCAAAAACTAATACGCGGCAGACGCTAAGTGCCATTCGATATCGTCAGATGCAAATCTTGAATCTCGCATTATAGGTCGTGATGCATGCGATCAGTCATGCTTTATGTCGTCAGTTTGCGTGGATTTTCTTTTAATATCGGGTTATCAATCAACGTTATGCGACGTTTAAGATATTGAATAGTACACATTAATATAATTATGTAATATATTATTTTAAAACTACACTCCGCCAAAAAAGTATCGCATAATTTAGTTTTGAATCGTAAAAGTATCGCATAATCTTTGTTTGTAGCATAAACTTGTAAATATACTTTAATGCGCTCTAAGATATAATTTCTATGATTGTTTAAATAAAATACAGGCCAAATAAAAACAAGAACTCATACTTGAGATTTTTATTAAAACAAGAAATTATAATTTTGGAAAGAAAAATGTCATAACAGTAGCTTTTAATACTGAGTATTGCCACCTCTGGCTCTTATGACCGCTCGCATACGGTTTGGCAGAGATTCGATTAACCTCCGTATATAAGCCTGATCCAAATTCTCCCACTCGTCACGGAGAGCATTTGCTAGTCCATGCAGGTCCGCTGGGGCAACATTTTGGGTTCGTATCCGTCTGTGAAGGAGGTCCCACACGTGCTCGATAGGGTTCATGTCCGGACTTGCCGCAGGCCAATCTAAAACTGGAATACCAACATCGTTAAGGTATTCCTGGACGATTATTGCAACATGCGGTCGTGCATTATCGTGCATTAACATGAATTCGTTTCCTATAATTGGCGCATATGGTACTACATGTTCTTCTAAAATGTCCGTTATATACCTGTGGGCAGTCAGTGTACCTCTGTCTACTGGTACTAACTCTGTACGACCTGTTAAACAGATGCCTCCCCAAACTATAATAGAGCCACCAGCGAAATTAGGTCTAGGTCTGATATTACACTGCGAATAGCGCTCACCGTCTCGTCTGTACACTGAGATACGTCTATCCGAGGTGTAAAGACCAAATCTTGACTCATCTGTGAAGAGTATATTGGCCCAGTCATTAATGTTCCAATTTACATGTTCTCTGGCAAACCTTAAGCGAGCCACTCGGTGGTTCCTAGTGAGACGAGGGGCTGTTACAGCTACTCTAGCTCTTAATCCACTCTGTCGTAACCTATTCCGAATAGTTTGAGTACTCACACGAGTATTTCTGACTCTAGCCAAGTCGTTCTGCAATTGTCTCGCAGTTACATGTCTTCGACGTAATGCTTGTAGTAGTAAATAGCGGTCATCTTGGCGAGTAGAACATGTTGGACGACCTGGTACAGGTCTTCTACTGTAAATGCCTGTTTCCCTATATCTGGCTGCGGCTCTAGAAACACTTGACTGATTGATGTTCATCAAATTAGCAACGTATGCTTGAGATCGTCCATCTTCGATTAAAGCAACTATAGCAGCCACTTGTTCTGAAGTTAAATTGCTCATTTTAGTTTTAAAAGCGTTGGTATAGAACTCTGACTTCGCACTTTAAAATTTGTCCGTATAGGAAGACTTTCAATAAATAACTGAGCAAACCTTACACATATGCATTTTTCTAAATGTGTTCTTTTAGGAAAAAAAAAAGTAAAAACGCTAACTTCCATTATTTTGTTAGTGTTTTTATAGTTCACATACACGAGGCAAACTTTTTGTGAACGTATAAAAATATCTTGGTTCATAAATGCCCTTTTTTAGTTTATGCGATACTTTTTTGACGGAGTGTATTATACAGTCACGATTAATAATAATAAGAAAAGAAAAACACGATTTCATTAGATCGGCGAAACCAACAAATCATTAGAAGATTTACTACCTTGTAAATCCGATGGATGAAGAGCGCGGAACAATGCAATATAGACCCACAATCACGAGGAAAGCTCGAGGCTTAAGCGGACCGGTACAAAAAGAAGACTTCAAACTTAAACCTTTGCTAATCTCTCAGTTCGATTTAATCTTTTTCAGCGCTCCATTTCCAAAGTCTACAAAGCTGTACGAATGCAAACAAACAATACCCTACATCCTGAATCTCCACTTTATATATCTCCTTTTACACGCGTCTACTTCTCTCACAGACTGTTTAAGTTTCGAAAGCTCGAAAGGATCCTTTTGCCATCCGCGAATGTTTGGAATATTGCTCCGTTTTCTCAGTTAAAATACGGATAGCCAAGCGACTGCTGTGTATATACCGTAATATATTTCTCTTTCCCAGTTTCTCTTGCGGGAACAGATAAGTTTAGCGGTGCCTATGTATGTATATATATGTGTGTGTGTGTACGGGAAAGCGGTCTTGTTCTTGACGTTTTCTTTTTGTTTATACTCCCAGGGCGCTAGTTCATCTTCCATTGTCTTAAGAGGCGGTTCGGTTCGTTCTACGTCGGCGATCGAAACGTGATGAAAATAGCGTCAAGTTTAGCCGGTATATCGGTAAGATAAACAGCAGAGGCGGCGCTATTCGTCGAAGAAGTGGCCCCGAGTGGTGATGTTATTTGGTTTTTTTTTTCTATCTCTCTCTTTCTCTTATATAAACAGAGTTATCGGCGAGGAAACTTCGACGGTTCGCGAGAACAGCTGAGGAAATGAAAAATTAAATTAATTTTTCCTCGGAAGCTCTTTTTATTTATTTATTCGAACCGTTGCGGGTTTTTGATGGCTACAAGGAGGAAGTAAATACAAATAAACATCTTTTTTTTTTAATTTTGACAGAAGATGGAAACTTGGTAATTTAATTTTTAAATAAATTGGTCTTGATGCGCTGAATTAGTTGCTTCTAGTCACATCATCTGCACCCAGAACCAAATCCAACGTAATCATAGAAGAATAAAGGTTAAGGGCGTGATAAAAGTTGTTTCATAGTGTGAGTATCCTCTTAACAGTCCAGTTTTCCTATAAGAAGCTTCCACTAAGCCAAATTGATACTTGATAAACCAACTTCTCTACTCTCAGTCTATTAACAAATAATAAACTGCATTAAGGCAAATTATTTCCTAATCTATCTTTATCTTTCAGTATGCTTAATGAACTGGGAGAAGTTCTTTAACTGAAACAATTTAATTTTGAAGGTCATATCGTTATGCTGTACTGTAGTTCAGAGATACATACATAAGTAAGAGCTGTTCTCTTCCTATAACCACCTTAACTCAGAAGTTTCAGTCATTATTTATAACTTTCGCACCGTAAGTTGACTGAGTGTGTATCATTTTTTAAGGTGGAGTCCACGTGGACCCCATTGATGTTTTATTATCCAAAATGAATGGACATATGGTTCGTGCAGTATATGCAGGTAACATTTCAGCACCTTTCTTTTGCCGAAAATATGCATCAAAGGAAGAATATACCTACATTACCCAAGAACGTTTTAAGACTCCAAGGCGCCTTCGGCTAACAATCAACTGATGTCCCTAGTTGGACTAAAAAAAAAAAAGGTTCGCAACAAATTAATAGCTAATTAGAAATGTTTGAAGGTTGCAGGTGCTTTAGCCTAGTTAGCCTAATGCATAAAATATCCCTGGCTACAAAAGCTTCCCCTGCATATATGCATTCAAAACGACTTTAGCGTTTACCTAGCAAACACTTCTCTACTAGCCATCAACTGAATTTGTGCCGGTAATGCAGGGTAAATGCTGCCAATGTAATGGCACATTAGTAAGTAATGGGTCTTACTGATATGTTTTTTTAACACTGGCCAATTAATGGTCAAAGGCCAAAACAAACGTTAATTGAATTTAAGTTTAGTTCAATATTTTTGTGCTATTAGAGTGAGATTTATGTTATGCTGGTATGTAATGACAGATTTGGACGTGAAATAACAGTTACCAGCACATTTTATCAGACGAATTCAACTTACAGTTCTATAGTGTTTTATAAGGTAGTTTAGTTTAGTAGAAGTTCTAAAATTCAGTGATTTACAGTTAATAACAGAATGAATGTAAAAGATTTGATCAACATGCAAGAAATTTACCTCAGACAGTGAATTCCTTAAAATATTACCAGCAATTACCTCAAGACAAATAGAAAATTTTAATGTCTGCATAATGCGAGAAAGAAGGAGAATAAAAGGTCCACTATTGCTCCTCCAAGGCTTACAACGCACAGCGGTTAAAAGGCCAGTAAAACATATATTTGCTAGGTAACGTAAAGTTGCTTACACTATTATCTCTTATGTTTCAAATGATTATTCAAATGATCATTCGAATGATGGTTCATTAAATCTGATTCAAGCTATATTTCATCCGAATGTAATTTGCCCATCACTAATTATAAGGGTTGGGACAAAAGTATGGAAACACCCCCATGACTTTTGAACGAATAGATATAAAAGTGAAACTGAATTAGCCATATAAGACCATGAACCATCACTCCTTCTACCTCCTTGGGGCAGAAGGCTGGAATTACTAAACAAATTTAAATGGCATAATAGATCAAGTGAGGGCTCATTTTGAGGGTATTTTGACGGCGAAATAAAACAAAAATGTGAATTTCCTTGTTTATTGCGTTACCGTTCTTTGCGTAAATGTAGATACGATCAATTTTAAAATTAGTACCATCACAAAGTGAGTAATGCAATCTTCATTACTTCAACTAGGTAATTGTAGATATTTTTAAGTTTAAAAGACTAATTTGCACTTTAAATTAACATTCTTTTATTACGAACCATCTTATATTGTATTTATTTAGTTTAGTGATACAAAAAAAAAATAGCTTTCAAGCACATCAATTTTTTATCTAATTATATACACGAAGATTTTACAAGTTAATATAGTTCGAGCATTACTAACTCATAAATTCTTGTTGTAAAATGTTTGTGTTTAATTATAGATAAATTTCTTAAATTAGTAGTGAAAGGAAGATTCTACACATATATATTATTTATTGTTTTTTTATCTACACTCACCTGACAACTTTTTTTACAGATTAGAAAGTGTTTATGACTATAATCAATAAAAACTTCCTTTTACAAATCCCAAATTTCTAATTTAAATTGAACACGGTATTTATTCCACCTTCTTTTTTATTATTTTAAACATGTGAGCTAATCCATAACAATATTCTCACTTTCATTTAAAAAAAAAGAAACAGTAAAACAATAGATTAACTTTTAATCCCTATAAATAGGTCAAAAAAACATGGATACAAAACAACTTTATTAATATATTAAAGAAAAGCCTTTGGCAATAATGTATAAGTAACCTACTGAAACAAGTTTTCTACATACATATATATTTAAACCAACTTTAAAAAACAGAGTCTGCAAGAACATTTAAAATAAACTACTAATATACAAATATGTACTACCTTTCATAAAACATAACTGTAAACGCTCTTAAAACTTAACTACGATTTCAGACTTTAACGAGCAGAGAATGTGAAAACGACAAAAACATTAACGAGAATGCATATAATATAAAAGCATGTACATTATATGTGTTACGTAACTATAGAGTACTGGTGATAAAATATAGGTGCGTAATATGATAATAATTTCTCTAACGGTACAAAAATGTAATTAGAATATATGTAGGACAATGTGTATTTTTTTAATCTATTGATGCATGATTTTCTCTCTAATTTATTCCATAGTTTGACTTAATATCTTATCAGTAACATATTATAATACATATATGTATGTATAGAGACTATTTAGAAACTAAATTAATACTAAATAATGTGTATTATATACTAGGAAATAAATAAGTGCCCAAATGACATTCCAATTAAGCAAAATTGACAAATATAAACATTCAAATAAGATCTTATGAATCACTACAACTTCTAAAATAGAAAACTGGCGTTTATAAATCGTCAACACTGTGCTGTCTAGAATTAGGTACTTAGGTAGAAGACAGCAAATATTATTATAACAACAACAAGTTATCTAAATATCTATTGACTGTTATAAAAATGGGCGCCAGGCTTTTGCATTTAAGGGTAAACAGGCTTATCGCAATATTCCTACTCCCAAGAACTTATCTGATGAGTTATACCCAGGTAATAGAAGCGGGATCTTGGTGATTTACGACGTAAGAGGAACAATTCGATCGGCAGGAACTTCCTGTTGGTGCAAAATAACATCGTCGAATTAGAATGTAATAAATTAAGAATGTAATAATGGCAAATAATTAATCCAGAATAGTATTAAAAACTAATGAAATGTAATATATACAGGGTGTTTCCTAACGTTTCTGATAAAATTAACAAGGATACTCCTCACCAAAATTTAAGACGAAAATGTGGTATGAATTTTTTTTGAATGTCGCTTCGTTTTCGAGATACAGGGTGTAAATTTTTTTAATTTTTTTTTTTCATTTTATTAATTAATGCCAAACGATATTCTATCGTTTTATCCAATTTATTATTACAACGTAAACTAAACGAATTAATTTTAACGCCTGTTTTTCAGGGTTTGAACATTAATTAAATAGATCTTATATATATAATATTTAAATATTCAAACCCTGAAGAAACCGAAATATATAGGCGAAAATTTGGTTTGGAATAAAAGAAATTAATTATAATTATTAAGTAAAAAAACAGGCGTTAAAATTAATTCGTTTTGTACTAATTTTCATAATGACTAAATTTACCAATCAAGAAATGGCTCAAATTCATTTCATGTACGATTTAGCAAATGGAAATGTGCGACGAGTACCATGTTCGGAAACTTTAACAAAGTTTCATCTCAGGTTAGAGGAAACTTTCCAGCTCGAGTTAATTTTTGTAAGTGGCTTCAAGAGAAATCTTTAAGATTCCCACATTTTTCGGCACAAATACCATTTACAAATGGATCGAATTTTTCATGAGAAGCTATTACCAATTTTTACAACAATCATATTTGGGCGGATAAGAATTATAATGCTATCATCAAAGAACATCACCAGCATGCTATTTCGCTTAATATTTGGGCAGAGATGATTGGATCGTGTTTTAACAAAATGAAAAAAAAAATTACACCCTGTATCTCGAAAACGAAGCGACATTCGGAAAAAATTTATACCACATTTTCGTCTTAAAAGTTGGTGAGGAGTATCCTCATTTATTTTGTCGGAAAGGTTAGGAAACACCCTGTATAATGTTAAATGTATTACAGTATATAATATACAGTTACAAAATATGTAGGTATATACTAGAACATGTACATATACATCGAAATGTCTTCTGTGTGTTTTAAACATATACTTGGCCACAATGACATGAAGTAACACGCTTAAACGCTTTGCATAATAGTATGCATATGAATATGTAACAAATACTTTTGCTTATTCCACATACAATTATATACATATGGACATGTAAAGTAATATGTGTACAGTTATCTAATATATGTATATGCATAGATAAGTAACATTTTTCGTTGGTTTTAAATGTTAATAAATACTTTTAATTAATTAAGGTCAAACAGAGCAAGACAAATTCATGTTACTTATGAAATATTGTTTCCTCCACATTTATTTTACTGAAGCACATATTATACATACGGAGGAAATGTATGCAACAACGCTAACCGTGTAATATTAATACAAGAGAAAGTAGAATTAAAATATCCAACGGAATCACAACAACGGTAGATTTGACATTATCAAAATTAATTCATTTATGATGATAGAAGGTGTTCGGGAAACTTCTGAGTTTATGTTAATTATTAACTCTACATTTAAGGATTTTCTGCATAACCTATGTTTAAATGCACGTTTTCTAAACAACTTTTTTGGAAAATTTCAAGAACTAATTAACATTCATTTTCAATTCTATTATTTTTCATGACACATCCGATAATTGATAAAATGTGCCATTTTTTCTTTTAAATGATAGTCCATGCATGTATTTGATTCGACATTTTCATGACTTATCTACTTGCCGAAGTGAGAGCAATATTTTGAGAGCCCCAACTTTATTGCAATCCCCCTATTAAGTTTATATTGGACAAACAAAGCTTGTAATCGGAACCGCATTTCAGCATTATCGCTATGAGAAGGTTAAATTATTCAGTGCTGCACAACATGTAAATAAAGCCGGCCATAAAATTAAATTTAAGAATCTAGTTAATTCAAGGTTCTGGAGGGAATTAGATTCCTACGAAACCATATATATAAGGAAATACTCTAACAATTTAAATACGTCAAAATGTAACTCTCAATTTAACTTTTTTTGATGTAGTATCCGAATACACAGGCTGATTCTTGTAAGTGTGATGACGTTATTGTTACTTTTTGAATGAGAACTTGTAAATTTGCACTATTAATTAAATAATTTTAAAGATCGAGTGGGCTGTTGTTCGGCAGTCAATGGAACTCAATTTGAGTTAGTTTGTTAGTTTTTTTGTGTTGTATCCATGTTGTGTTATTTTCTAAAATAAAATTAATTTACTCGTTTTTTTTTTTTTGTTAATCTGATATTGTGAAAATATGACGTCAATAAGTGAAGAAAAATATGCTCTTTTCAAAAAATCAAAAGGCAACTTATGGGACTCGAAAAAAAAGGTTGATTGCCATAGAAACTCGACAGATTAAATTCGCAACAACGTAGTATGCGCAATCGTAAACAATAGAGCCTTTACATAATAGATTTTTTAATTGTCTTCGAGTTAAAAACTTATAAATAAACTTAAATGTTATGAACTTGCATAAAGAAAATTACTATTAAATATAGAAAATTACAGATAACAAGATAAATTTTCTTGTTTTGAACTGTCAACTTACTTCGCCAAATTGATACCATACCAACTATTAAAAAAGTAAAGCTGTAATTTTAAAAGAAAATAACGTCATACTTGCATGAATACGAACATTTAGTATATACATGTCATAGTCGACAAAGTTCTTTTCAACCAGTACCTGAATATTGTAGAAGATTGTTGTTAAATATTTAGTGTTATTGGAGATATTTATGTACTATGTACTGTGTTTTAACATTACCTATTCATTACTTGCGTTGTACTCATTCTCGTTTGTTTTCGTTTATGATTTCCCTTGTAATCGTAAGAACAAAGAAAACATAACCTATAACTGCACTTCATAATTATTTAATTAAACTTACAGCTTCTATAAATGATGACGTACTTTTTCAATGTTGAATTGTTCAGATAACAAAAATATGCAATAAAAAAATTTCGAGATGGGATTTTACAATGGCAAGCGAATAGTATTTTCATCCACACATAATATGTCAACGAAATTTTGACTAGTTATTGGCCTGTATACATTTTTAAATTTTTTATGTGAACTTTCGAAATTTTCGACAATTAAATAGGCCATATGGGTAAATATAGGAATATATTATAGGAATGGTTGGTTGCATCTATAAATTATATATAAAAATAACTTCAAATCGTGGCATTGATGATTTTTAACATAATGTAACCAACTTAAAACCATTAAATATTTCGTGTCGTTATAAAAATACAAAAGTGCTCATTTGAGTGTTTTTGAAAATCTATTAAGAATGTTAAAAATATGTTTCAAAATCAGTTTGTTGTTAAAATATTGTTTTAATGCTCGATTCTCTAACTGCAACCACAAACGATTAGTGTTGATTATACAGATAATAAAGAAATAAATTGATTTGAGGAGAAATGTAAATTTGGTTAGAACAAATTTTATAAGAAATTATACAATCAAATCCAAGTAAAAAAAAAAGCTTTAGAATCATTATACAGCTAATACGAGCAAGAAACTAAATTATGTTTGCAAACAGCAATGACATGCACGAATATTTAAACATATTTCTAAATTCAGTTATATAGCAATGTTACACGCTTTGAAACACCCCATCACAAACTTCAATACAACATAGTTCAGTTTTTACTAGTAATGATAATAGTTTTGCTATTGAAACGTGCGTCCTGAGCAATGAATTTGTGGTGAGGTGTTTGAAAATGTGTTATCAGTGTTGTTTTGAGTATTTAAGTATTTTTGTCATAGATATTCAAACGTTCCTAAACAATAAACAGGCATTTGGAACCTATTTTGAAAATTTATCTCATTGCCAAGTAGATTAGAGTAGATCAGAATAATCCAATCTTATTTCAAATTAGGTGGCAACTGCTGCCTCCAAAATTCCTGCCTCTTGTTCAGAAAATCGACAGCGCCTTTGATGCAGTCCAATATTTCATTATTATCCTCCTTGAACTTGCATTTAATATCCGGATTATTCAAAAGATTATCCAAAAATTCTTTATCAGCACCCAATTCCCTCAATAATTTACTCTTCCTTTGCGGTTGCCTCGTTGTTTTGTTGCTTGTCTGCGCTGTGCCCATCGTAACCTTGGTCTTATCCGATTTATTATCGCCAGTTTCCGGTGATTCGCCCGTAGTGGCAGGAGTGACTGTTACGGTGGGAGTTTTGCCCGTCGCGTTTCTGGCGCTGGTTTTCGAAGTGCTGCATCTGGTCGAAGATTTCGAGGACTTGTCGGAGCGACCGCACGATGGAAACCCCCCGCCGATCGCGTTCTCGATGGCTTTCTGGGCTTTCTGCACCCCTAATTTGAAGCCGTCGTGATCTGGGCGCAATCTTAAACCGCGATGGTAATACATCAAGCTATGCTCGAAATCTCCCAGATAATATAAAGATTCTGCCTTTTGATATATCGCCTTGATGAAGCCCTTATCGATTGAGAGTGCTGTTTCGGCATCTTGAAGTCCGTTTTCCGGTTGTCCCAGGAGTATATAGCATTTGCTACGTGCGACTAGGGCATTTTTCTCCGACGGATTCAATTCCAGAGCCTGGAAAAGATTAATAAGGTTCATTTATATCGTATCGGATTTAAGGAAAAATTGATTGAAAATCGGATTAGCTCCATAAAACAGACAATCGATTATGTCATCATTTATAAAAAGGATTTCCTCTTTGAAATATCTCGAAAAATTCATCAGAAAGGAATCTAAATTATTTTTAAGAGCTGTGTAAATTGTATTGTATACAGTATGTTCCCTAAATTTTATGGCCCAAAATGTAGTTAAACACGGCTCACATCTGTGTTTACCGTATGTATACAGGGTTTTCCATGGTGGCCGTTCGTTAGAAGTTTCCGAGGTTAGAAAAAACCTGGAACTCTGAATTTTTGGAATCCGGGGCTATTCAAGATTCTCTTTCATTTTCAAATATTTTCAGGGTCTTATCATTTCCGGTTATACCGGAAGTCGCCATGAACTTTCTTATTTTAAATGGAACACCCTGTATATTATTTCATTTTTAAATTCCTGAGAAAATTTTATGATGAGTTCTAATAGGTTTCCCTATACCTATTTTCAACTGCTACTTAGATATCTTGATTTTTTTGAAAATGTTGAAAGATGTAGCGTTATTTGCATCACAGTATCTTTTGCCCATTTTCGACTGGTAATGAACACTTCTAGGGTAAATGGAAGCACAAGAATGACACTTTCGAAATCCACATTGACAATTGATTTGTCGCATACAGGTGTCCAAAACTGCATGACCAATTACAAAATCTTTAAAGTTGAGAAAGTTCTTTTTTTCAAATGGAACACCCTATCTATTATTGGATGATCAGATGTAGAATTTAGTTCTGCATCGTTTCGCTATGACTTTCCCTATACCTATTTACAACGGTTATTAAATGGTACGCATAGTGAATTCGTTCAAAGCAGATGTTATTTACACAAGATTTAAACTAAGATAAGACGGAAACACCAGAATGCAAAGAAAGCATTCAGGTGATTTTTTTATTATGATATGTCACGTAAAATAGTAGCACATTTTCAAGGTTAAATTTGTTCTAACTTAAAGGCGTACAAACAAACGACCTTCATCAAAACGATCTCGCTATAACATTCATATAGTACCTATACATGTGAGCTGATCGATTGTGCATTGCCGATGCGAGTGAATCACATCTGATACGGGATACGTCGTTTCCGCACAGTGTTTATTAGTAATGTCCGATTGCTTTTACAACGTTGTTAATTGAGTAGCCTTTCAAAATTCCTTAACAATACCCACTTTTACCAACAGAGGCACCACTTCACGGTCAACTTTATTATAATTTATGTTGTAATAAACTGGTAATAACCAGTCTATTTCTTTTCGTATTTTGACTTCTTTTATATACATATATAAATATTCAAAACAGTTAATTTTACCCGAAGAGAGTTTTCTTTTTGTTTTATTGCTAAAATTACTGTTTCTTTCAAAAACGAAAAGGGAATAAAATCCGAAAAAGTTCATCTGGTACCAAACCATATTTTTTTTTTTGAAAGCACTACATTAAAAGCTTTTTGCAAATTGTTGGCTTAATTTGATAAAGTACACCAGCGAAAATCCCGAAACCCGTCATACACTATAGGCCACTCTTAAAGCTATAAAAATCGGATATTGCCAACAACCTACTTTTTGCAACATGCAACAAAAAACCACTGAAAACACTTCTTTATCACACTAAAGGACTAAAGGTTTATTGTCGTAATGCATAATTCATTAGCAAAGTAACATCGTGAGGTGTGCAACTAAATCTATAAACATATTTTATCCTTCTTGTAATTCAATCATAGCACATACTCCATGCTGTATGTGTTATTGGAGATTGTAATTTCATTTATTTTATTATTATAAAGTGTTTATTATGGCGTTTATTTTATCGGCAATAACTTATCGTACAATAATGGAATTTACACATGCCATTATAGCCCTCGTTAAAGGGAATGTGTTAATTGGAATACTTGACTTCTGTAGCGCTTTAGCAACTGCGAAAACAGGAAGAGAAATGTGGCAAGATAATCCCGGTTTATTGCCGAATAATCAACACGTATATAAATAGAAATACTACGACTGATGTGTATTTAATGTCAACATGATATACGCAAGTAAATATGTGTGTTATACTGTTTAGTTTAACAATCAAATTATAATATTGTTGCTGTATAGCAAGGGATACTGAGATTATCTAAACTGGAACGAAAGAGTAAAATACATAAGCAATATCGTTTCGTGTAATGTGCGTATATTATACCTAAATACATAAATGGTAATGATAAAAAAAAATCCGTATAGTAAAGGTTTAATATAACGGGTGATTTTCTTTGCTATTTGGTTTTTCAGTGTAAATTCTTTTACTGTAAAAAGAAGATTTGTGACCTGTGTCAATGCTAAAAATGCTCAGTAAGGTTTGCCATTGCACTATGAATAGACTAACAAACGAACAACGCTTGCAAATCATTGGTCGAACATTTGATGGTCGCAAATTTCGCAGCAGTTTCACTTTATTGGACATTAATCCACCAACCCGTATGCGAAGAGTGCGTACCGAGGAAAATATTGCTGCTGTATCGGCCAGTGTCAATGAAGATCGCTATATATCAATTCGTCGCCGTAGTCAACAATTATTCGACCACCTGGCAGATTTTACGTAAAGACCTCGGTATGAAACCATACAAAATACAGCTGCTGCAAGAACTGAAGCCAGGTGACGTACCACAACGTCGTTTGTTTGGTGAATGGGCCTTAGGAATGCCTTTGGCCTTTGGATGAAGATAAATTTTTCTATCGAAAAATTGACAAGCCAACCATAATTCCACCCCTGGAAGACAACATTACAGCTGCCAAAGTATGCCAAAATTGGAGCTAAGGGATGGACCACCTACGGTGTAGCCGCGGGCAGCATTTACATGAAATAATCTTTAGAAAGTAAATGGCAGGCATTCATTTATCGGGCCAAATAAATATTTCATTTGCAAATTTTCTGTTTTTTCAATTTTCAAAACCCAAACGGTTAAAAAATCACCTATTATATGCATAGAAATAATACTGATTTTTGCAATTGAGCGTAAAGGTTGAGAAGCCACGTAGGTTTTTCTTTTACCACTAATAAAAAAAAATAGTATATGTTGTGTATTTTAATTTTTCTTTAAATACTTTATTTAATTTTTACATAAGTATGTTTAATATTGTACATGTGTCTATAATATACGTTTATATGGATTGAGGTCTTAAGGTGTTCTGGTCCGTTCGCTTCGTAAAATTCTAGCCGTGTAAAAAACATATGAAAGAAATACTACATATATGTTTGTAAACACATTTAAATTCACACATAAATTTTATGGGACAGGACCGTATCCTATCTGTTCCCTGATATCCTTTATTAAGGAATTTTACATTAAAATTATTTTTAAATTAATTTTTTTTTTGTTTTGAGAATCTTGAACTTAAATAACTTTTAAATTTAAAGTTATTTGTATGGAACATTGAAACAAAGCAAATAGAAAACCATATAAACATATAAAACAGGTAATTTAAAAATGTGTAATCAAAATAATGTATATATATATAGAAGCTCTCACGAATTTTAATAGAATCACGAATACGTGATACGTTATTTTACAAACGCTAACAGCACACCATAGCAATTGAAAACTAGTTTTTTGTTATCTGTTTTCACTTTGAACATTTGTTCAGAAATATCTTTTCCGTGCCATGCAAACGGGCTATAAATACAGAACTGTTATTAGTTATTACTACTAAACCCTGCATATTCAGCAGGTACATTCGTACACGTAGATTGTTGCAATATCTACCTGAAATTCTAATGCATCGAGATGTATTAGCGTTTCATACGTTTTATCCCGACATTTCGAAAATATTCTTTTTTATTTTTGTGATACCTAAATACATCTAAATATAGTTTAAAAGTAGATTTTATTGTAATTATATATTATATGTTTCTCTTTTAAATAAATAGTATGTATAGCACTTATTAATACTTTTGTTATCTAAGTATATATAGACGTAGATTTTCTTCCCATTTTCGTTTCCTAAACATTCTAGCTATCCTAGGAATCTGATAATCAAGCTCAGATACCATAAAAGTCTGCTGATGCAAAGAGATAATATCTCAGACATTCCAGATATAATTTTATTTGAGAATATTTGTTCTGTGATAACCTAATTACAGTAGAAGCCGCTTAATAGAATCACACCGGGATTTGCCAAAAGTGATAACAATAACCGACTGATAAAACAATATCCGATATGTTGCTCCA
Organism: Cetonia aurata; assembly: GCA_949128085.1. NCBI lineage: Eukaryota > Metazoa > Arthropoda > Insecta > Coleoptera > Scarabaeidae > Cetonia > Cetonia aurata. Next base: position 61,354,399 of record OX421884.1, on the reverse strand, counting down.
AAGTAATAATTAACCTAGCATAATAAAATAACAGATTATATTTATTAAAACTAAAACATAACAACAAAAATAAAATAAAATACATCATACAACAAACTATTTTTTTAATAAATTCATCCATTGTCGATTGTCTTAGCCACGATTTGAGTATATCATTAACAAAGGTTTCATACTTATAATGCAGAGCAAAATCAGTGCTTAGTGCTTGCACATCACGTCGCAGTACTTCTAGTGCTTCTATAGTTTGTGAAGTATCCAATTCAATATCATGTTTGTCAGTAGCATCAGCTTCTTCGTGCAAATTCATTACTGATTTACAAATATCCTCAGAAGTTGGTGGTTTAGCAACACTAACATTAGTATCAATGGCCATCCAGTTTTCAAAATCTTCTTGGCCGATGTTAGTCGGACATAAATTTTCAGGTGCAAATTCAGGTTCGCTTTTTATGAATTTCCCATGTTTAAAGCAATTTATTACAATGCTTGGCAATATCTGATGCCATGACATTAATAAAATATGCAAAGCATCAAGAAGACTTATTTTTTCCGCAATTTTATTAGCGTTGACAATCTGCGAATTATTCATAGTTTCCAATATCTCGGCATGCATTTCTCTTCGATAATATGCTTTCATTGTCCTGATGATGCCCTGGTCACATGGTTGAATAATCGATGTTATATGGGCGGGTAAAAAGACTACCTTTATGTAATTTTGAGAAACATCAATTGAATGCGCGGGACAATTATCTATTAGTAAGAGAACATTACGATCTAGTCTGCTATCCCACTTGGATGCAGTCATCCAAGCGTTTCTGTTAGCATAATATTCCACCGGTAATTTCTTTACACCCTTGAAACATCGTAGATTTGTACTTTTTTCAATGACCAGTAACTCCTTTTTCTCGCCTCGCATATTAACGCAACATAGTCCTGTCACACGTTCTTTTACGATCTTGCAACCTTCGTGTTTAAATAAGAACGTATGCTCACTCAGGGAATGCTCGATAGTACAAAGCCGTTTCATCGGCGTTAAAAATGTTTTCTACGGAATATTGAACAGATAGTGTTCTGCAACCAGTTTTCAGCGCCCACAAAATCGGCATTTTCTTGCTCCCTCCCTATGTCTGCTTTTGTATATGATACCTACACGTTTCCTGCATTCTTCTCTTACACTTCATATCCTTGTTTCTACTTGCTGCTTGCTTAATAGCATCGGTATCTTTTAAAATCTTGTATAAACGGGGCTGTGATATGTTCAATTGTATTGCTGCCTTTCGTTGGCTCACATTCACCAATTTATCATATTTTTCTATTAAACTTAGTTTTTCTTTAAGTGTTAAGACTCTTCGCTTCCCAGATTTAAAAATTTTTTTTTATAAAAATGGGATGTCGGAAATAAAATGTAAAATGCTTCGTCTACCATTGATGAATCATCCACACGTGTTAATATAAAAATAAAGCAAACAATGTTCTAAAAGAAATCTTTATGCATATACATAGAGGAATTTAGACTTTTTACAAAAGCACCATGTTCATAACGTACAATAATATACACCGATATTTTGATTATAACAACAGATTCTTTTTCCCTTAGTTACTATACAAACGATCGGGATATTATCCGTGATCATGTTAACCGGCTTCTACTGTATTTTATGTCTGAAACCTGATATTTATAATTATAATGCATAAGAGTAATCTTATAATGTGTGGCCGGTTGCCTGTTTTCACTGTTTTAAATTAAACAGCATTTTTGTTTTTAATGTAGACCCCCCATATAGATTATAGTTTATTGCGATATGAGTCTTCTCAAATTTTTTTCGTTTTTTTGCACATTAAAACCAAAAGGGTTATGTAGCAAAATTGATATGTGTTTTTTAATCGTTTCTGTAAAAACCAAAATTTAAAATACGACGTTAATAAACCCATACCACAAAATAAAATTAAATATTTAATCGTAAGGTGGTAAACCTAGATAATATCAAGAAATTCCGACAGGTTATTAAATTGGCATTGCTGTAAAAGCAATCACATATTACAATTTATTTATTAATAAACCCACAACACCAACATAAAACATAACCTAAGAAAAAAGTGTATGGGTGCAGTTTCGAAAGTTTTTACTTATTGTTAGTAAAATCGATTTATAGAGGTTTTCAATGAACTTGTAAATTGTAATTAACTACGATATGTGAATCTTTGAATGTTCGAATAATTGGGAGGAGTCTTCGTTTTCTATTTGGGTTTGATAAAGACGAGGAGTTTACTCCCATTCTGTATGTCGATTCTTACAGTTAACTTATGGTAAATTATCTTAAAGGCATTAATTGTAGACTTTAAATGATGCCCGTATTACGTGTCTACGGTCTTTTGGTGGTACGTTAATGACTGGCTGGAATTGTCGGTGCCAGAGGCCAAGAAAAGTGATTAGAACTATGTCCATGAATCACATTGTTTGTTTTGTAATCATGATTTCGTGCTTATGTATTATTGAACTAGGTATATCCTAGAAAACTGGAACGGCGTCTGACATATAATAGTATATTCAGGCGTTGAATTTCAATTCATCTCATGTTTGTACGTAGTGCTGTGGCCTGGCTCCCCGGTTGTCGTAAATTCAGTGTTTCCGATAAGCCGTTGTCAATGTTGCGAGAAATTTCAAATTGTTTTATTTTTAAGTAAGATTAGTTAATGTTTTGGATTGTTTAATTTATTTATTTAATTGTTCAGTTGTTTATTTTAATTTCATTCAGTTGTACATTTTGCGTTCACTTATATTGTATACCTTGTTTTTTTTTGCTATTTCGTCCGTTGGCGGAGAGATCTTTGTGCGTTGCAGCGCACGCAACTGTTGTTTGATATGTATACGTTTGTTTAACCTTGTAAGTTGAGTTCCTTTATAGACACGAGCTTGTTAAGTACATGTAAAATTGTATTTCATTGCTGACATTTTGTGATTTTTGATTTCAAGTTTTGAATTCACGTTTTTGGTTTTATTTTGTCCATCAAGGAACTCATTTTATAACAATTGATATTGTATTCTTGTGTACACAATTTAGATATAAGATCTTTTATTATTTTTCATGCAGGAAGATATATTAATGTTTTAGAGTTTAAATTTTCCGTTTTCTAGTTTATTGTTTTTTTTTATAATATTTAATCACCTCGGGTTGGGTGAATAGAAGCATTGTGCTTGCTTTTAGTTTTCATTTATGTAAATTACTTGAATTGTCCACCTTTAATTTAGTTGTTTAAATATTGAGACCACGTGGATTGAATTGATATAACAAAGATTATCTTCCTGAACTATTTGTTCCCTGTTGGTTTGATAAAGGGTTTAGCATTGTTTTTTTTATTTATAGCTTAAAAAAATATAATTGTTGTTTATTTACGTCATTCAAAATACTGTTCTTTTATTTTTGAATAATCCTTTTAAATTTTTGGAGTATTAAAGAAAGTCAGATTTCTTTCACCCACATTTTACTTTTCATGATTAGTTTAATTGTGAGAGTAACCCTGAGTTTAATTGTTCTTTTGCGCCCTTTTAAATTTTTATCTTGTGAGCTAGCTAATTTAATTTTTCATTTTTAATTTCATTTTGCATTTTTGTTGGTACTTTCAGTACACAGCAGTAGGTATATCTGTTTGGATTGCTACTGTTGTCTCAATTTGGAGAGACTATTCACAAGGTATATCGTAATGTGTTAGAAAGAAATAGATATGCGTCCGTAATCATGGTTGCCCGCTTTACATTTTCGTAAGTAAGATACCGTTTCAGTTCCCTTGAACAGGATATAGTTCAATGTAATGTATTTTTCGGTTTTTAATAAATAATTAAACTGCGTCATGATTTCAATATACACAGTGTAAATATTTATTTTTCGTTGCATACATAGTTGATGCGGTTTACGCTGATAAATAAAAGAAATGGTGGACGCGCCGGTTAGCTCGTAATAAATTATTGTATGTAAAGCAAACATGTATTTTCCAAATTAATATCCAAAATATTTCGGAACATAAGAAAAAGAAATACACGTTGGCACATGCATTTAAACACGAAAATGTTCCAATTATAGAAATATATGCACGATTCGTAAAGAATACCTTTGATTATCGAGCCATGGGTATATATGCACGTAATTGTATGGTTATTGACATCGAACGTAACTAACTTTTAATGAGTATGCATAATTTACAGACGTATCCATATGTATATTCAACGGCGAAGTATTTGTGTGCTTTATGTAAATGTTAAACGATATAAATATGCATACAGCATTACGCGGAACAACCAATGAATAAAATATCTGTATATATCGGTTATACCTGTATGTATGGTCGATAATTTTATAAAACCCATACGCAGATATGTATGTAGACGTGCTGGTTGGAAGATCATCTAAACCTGCTTACTGTTTCCGGTCATACGGACCTAAATCGCTTGCCAAAAGCTTCCCTATATACCTTATTAGCAAGCTAAAGGTACGATTCACTTGCGGCGAATTTTTTTTGCCTTTTCTTTGAAGAAGTGTGGCTTACGACGGCATAATTCTTCGAGGCTGAATATAAACGAGAAGTCGCAGGCGCCTATTTCAATACAGGCTAATTGGAAATTGAATGCAAGCCACGCCAAATCGGTATTAGTCACGTCCCGAAGATGGATGACACGATAAGTTTATGAATTCCTGTTTGCTGTACAAATATTTTAGTATAAATCTATATAAGTCGGTTTTGTCTAGTACGAGTTCAGTTTGGTTAATTATTTCGTCAATATTTGTACCTTTTAGGAGGATTTTGTTTGTGTAAATTTAATTTTAGAACTTTATACTCAAAATTTTTAATTATTTTGCAATTCTAAAATATCTCTACTTATACATATGCTAAACAATATTGTAAATATATATATATATATATCAGTAAATGTTCTAAGTACTGGATGTGCAAGTCAATTAAAAAAATAAGACGAAAATAAAATCTATTAATAATTCTTATTTGTGCTAAAAAAAAAAACTTCCCTAACAAAAGTTGCCCCACCTCAAACTATGATCCTATAAGATAAATAAAAAAGTCAAGTTCGCTTATTCGATTTATTTCCGTATATTTGAAACAATATTTACATTTATAAATGAGTTTTGTTCTGAGAATCATGGAATATGTGGTAGATATTTAGTTTTATCAAGAAATAATTTATTATATGGGAAAAGCACAGATTTATAGCCTTCAACAAAGAATTAACACTTTTTTGGCCATCTAATTAATATTCTTTATTACAAGACACAACTGCACTTATGTCGTCTCCATACAAGATCAAGTCGTACTTCAACAAAAAATTCGTTACATCACTAACAAAAATTAAAAACAAAATTGGTCCCAAAATGCTACCTTGACGACGCCTCTACTGACAAGTAGGGTGGTAGATTTAAGAAAGGTGCTTTTACCCGCTGGGTGATTTAGATTTTTCTTTTATTATGTTTCATAAAGTGAGTTCTCCCATTTAGAAACAAGAACAGTGCCACACGGAAAAAAGAAATTCTTAAATCAATGATATATTCATTGTAATAAGCAGTTTATATACGGACAAACAAATTTGAAATAATTTACTTTGTCAGCACAAGAAAGTTGATTCAAATGTGTACAGTATTGGTTTTACTTAAGAAAAGAACTAATTATCTTTGCTATTCAGAGGTAAATTTCCGTGCAAAAGATGGCGTTACTAGTTCTGTTTCCTTGTGGTATTGTGAATATACTTGTTTGTACAGGGGCGGATTAAGAATCTTCCAGTATTATTTCCTAAGTAAAATGTGATGTGTATATAAAAAAAAAACAAAATAATGAAGCAACTACGAATTCTGCTTTTTTAAAAAAAATATCTATATTTTTATGTGTGTGGGCATTACAGGTTAAGCTAGATTGCTGTGTTATTCTAAACTTTACAACCTTATTCATAAAATCGAGGGCTATCTGCAGGTCTCCCCTGCACATCTCGTAATTTCCCAAAGCCAAGAACGTCCCAGGTTCCGCCTCTTCCGGTATGGCCAAAGCTTTGGATCTATCCTGCTTCCTCTTCAATTTCAAACTCTGCTTGATATCCCTGGAGCCGGCGGCCACGGCCGCAGCTCTATCCTTGTCCGTGTACACCTCTTCCTGTCTCGGTCCGCTCCGTCTCCGTTTCCTCAGCCCCTTTTTGGCCACCTCTTTCTCGATCATCTGGACGCCGACCTTGGGCTGACGATGATGTTCAGCAGCCGCTTGCTGAGGCGTCACTTTCGGCTTCTCTTCCTTCTCCCCGGCTTGCGCCTCTTTGCTCACTGCATCCGGCTTCGCGATCTTGGGGGGCTCGGCCTTACCCCCACTTTCGTCCGTGCTGGCATCGCCTTCGTCCAAATTCACCCTGACGAATCTCTGCAGGAGTTCGCTGTCTCTGGTGATGTCCAATCGGTGGGTGGCGGCCGGGGCAGAGGTGGCGGCGCTCAGAGTCACTTCCTCCATGATTTTTTCCGATTATCCGTCGAACACGCGATATATTCTAATTTATTACCTCGCCGATCGACGAATACGAAGCTATCATCATCGGAACCGATATCTACTATTAATTACACCATTTAAATCACGCGAATTTGCGGTAAGTGACGTCGGAGACGATGGATTTTTCACCTGAAGCGACGAGTTAAGGGTTGTACGTACCGAGAAAACTAACACTTTAGCTGCCGTCGCCATGGCGACCTAATACAGGTGTGATCAATTTTACGGCACCTACTTCTCGAGCACGTACAAATACATCGACGGCAGAACGATGGAAGAACACGTCAATCGGAAATCGTCTTCGGTTTGCGAGTTCATCCCTTCCTAAAACGCTTTTGACGTGGTTTCAGAAATATTCGAGGTTAACCACGTAAATTTCTTTCTGATATATTACACTCACTGTTGGAATGATGGCAATCGACGTATGTATTTACATAAATATGAGGGAATAAATAAATATACAGAGGGATATTTCACGTGCATACCTTTTGGATTCGTCTTGGAATCGAATCGTACCAAAAGACTATTTCCGTTACAGTACAATACCGTACAATGATTTGATATAACATACCTGGATTTGACGTGCAACGCGTACACATGGGTGGATGGTTATTTATATATGTATAAATGCATGGAGAAAAATCGATTTGTTAAAACGTTCTGTCATATAGCCTACATGCAAATACGCTTATCTAAATACACTTATTGGAAGAAAATTAAACGTTTAAACCGCGATGCTTCATTGGCAAATTTAATTCAATCGTTAGTATATGTGAATGAGTTAAATTATACCAACTTTATAAATGGTGATTTTGTAATAAAAACAATAAAACTATTAATTAGTATCTGAAGACCGGATTTTAGAACGTTAAAATTTTCAAATTATAACACATAAAAGAAAAATTTATTACTGAACAATATAGCATAATATCTTCACGGTTTTTCATCGTTAATTTTCAAACATAGTCTTTCACCTGTAATCAGTATATACCTGGAGAAAAGTTGCGAGCTGTAGATTACATTCTGGACGATTGGAAATGGGAGGGACTTCAGCTGCGGGCGTACTTAGACACAAGGTCGCAACACAAATTTGTTAACGTTCGGCGAATCATCATAGCTCAGTGGAAATAAAATGAGCGTAAAATATTTTTTCATCAGTAAATAAAATATTATGCACAAATAATTATTCATCATTATTTCGCAAAATTCCATTCGATGGTAACAATCATCGGGTAAAAGTTTTTGAGATGTGCTAATTTGTACGTACGATATTTATTCTTATGTAAAAGGTTTAAAACAGTTGTTGTACTAATATTACATTCGCGAGCAATTTGTCTAGAGGTCATTTAATAGTAGGATTTAATTCCGCACAAAATTGAATTTCGATATAACTGACATTTTTCGCATGGATATTTTTATTGTTGTCATTTATTAATGTAAACGTTGTTTCGAAACGTCGGACCGTATCAGGTATAGTATTCGCGCTAGGAATAATGTACTGCAAATAAGTCGTGTGTAACTTCAGCTGGATTGCCACCGTCAAATCGTTTTACCATAAATAGTTTTTCCGCGGGCCTATAATATTCCAGTTTTTTATAAAACGACTGACCGCGATAAAGGCTTTCTAACCGTTTTAAAACTAGGACCGCACCCTCAATATCCAACGACGCTTTATTAAGAAATGAGCGAAGTGAATCGGACATCGGCTTCGCTTGTGGTGAATTACGCATGTCTAGTGAGTCGTTCCCCTCATCCCGCAGTAGTACGGAATGAGGGCTTCGTTGATTTGTTTCAAATCGAATGAGAGGACGCAGTATCGTACGAAAAAATTGATGTTTGTATTCTGCTTGTGATGACGTCACGATTAAAAAAGAAATGAAAGTCGGATGACGAATCTTTATTTTGAGAATAAAACAGGTTTCAGCATTTTTATAAAGAATGCATGCAAAAAAATCAATAACAGCGCCATATTCAAAAAATATAGGACGTTATAAACAAAATATTTGATGGACGACTTCCTAATCTCTTTTTTGTATGTAAGAAATCAGTATAAAAAATAAAGAAATATTGACACTCGACAAATATGTATACAGAGCGTAAGTCTACATACTTTATATAGAAGGAAAGTAATAATTTTAAATATCTACACTTGATAGAGTACTTCAAAATAGCGTAAGTGTATATGAAATCTAAAAGGTGTAAAAGTAGTGTATACATGTTTCCACTACATAGAGAACATTTTACTGTAGAGTTTACACTGTTAGTGCCTGTACCTATTGTACTCTAAACAAGTGGACATGTATAAACACCGGCCAGTGTGAAATATCTACTCTATTAGTGTGTATGCTCAATATATCCTGTAAATTTTAAGTCATAAATCAATGTACCCTGTTTTCTATATTATGCGTACGTCCAGACAATAGTTAGCTACTAGCACACAATGTGCTATGGTCGCTAAATAGTACATTCCTTAGTTACGTAATCTTCATAAACCTACTCATAAAACACTAGTGAAGAAAGAACTTTCATTCTCGTGTATTATAATAGGCATTTTACGCTCACCAAATAACATGCTATTTTTTTTCCATATTAATATTTTTCAATCTTCACTCTTTGCGTCTTTGTTTCCTTTGTAACCTCTCATTAATGGCAAACATACCTTCCTATATAGCTCATAGCTCTACATGCACCCACCCAACGAATGCCCTGGAAATAACAACCGTAGTTTACCGCGACCAATAACCATTAAAACGTGCTGCTACTAAATCACACGGCAAAACGCGTCGCGAATTTATCGAAACAGCGCTATTTAAGTCGTTCTAATTGTTATTGGCCGCCGTAATTTACACTGGTAACGAATTCTGACAGCTCAGATTCCGGCTAGCGTGAGAATCATACATCAAATGATATACACTGATTGTTAGTAGGAACCGCGCTCGATATCTTTATGGCCCCATCTCGTGCGGACGCTGTACACTACCTGCTTAATTTCAGTTTTCAATTACGGACGCCTACCGGCACACCTGAGTCTGAAGCAGTTACGAGGTGAGAAATGGACAAGGTGCTTACTAGTTTGAGTTAAGTTTAAGGTGGAAACATGTCTACTTAGTATTTATTATGTACGCGTATATACATACATAGATACGCTATTGTGAAGCAAATTATTTATGATATGTAACAATAACCTAGCATTTAAATCGAAAATTATGTACATTGACCAGCCGCCTTAAAAATTTCGCGAAAACACTTATCCATGTTTATTAATTCCTTTAACAACTTAAAGTTTGTTGCAGCAGTGCACATTTCTAGTGAGAAACGCAGAGAATGGAGAGAAAAGAGATAATGTAAAAACGAAAATTAATTTAATTAAAAAAATATAACAGAAATAGTGAAAAATGATTATAGAAACTGAAGATGACTGCTTCTAACCAACTTTAAACTGAATGTTAATGATTTGTATATCCGCCTCGAGCCTGGATTACACTGTTCAGTCGTTTTGATATTGCATTTATGAAATTTGTTAAGCAAACTTGAGGAATCACTTTGAATTCTTCTAAAAGAACTAATCGTAGCTCTTGCAAAATTGCAGCTATTGCTGGGTAAGGTGCTTTATCGGATTAAAATGGCCAATCAAGGCCACGAATTTGTACTTCATTAAGTAATGGCTATTGGCGTCTGTGGTGTGGCGTTGTCACGCGCTAGAACAAATCTCCAATAAAATGAGAAAATGAGACAACATCTTCTTGCAGAATATCTTCCGCGTACCGGTTGACGTTTAAAACGCAATTTTCAAATATGAGCTTCATACGTGCTTCTCTGGAAATATCCCCCTACACCATAATAGAACCACGATGAAAAGACACCCGTTCAGAGATAGTGACACTCTTTCTCGACCATCAGATAAACGTGATTCATCTATAAAGAGAACGTTACCCCATTGCTGAAGAATCCAATGTGCATATGAAGATAATTGAAGATGTGTCCTTTGATGTATAGCTAACAATTAGGGTTCTGCTGTCAGTTTTCTTGGAGTTAGAGACCACGTTCTTCAAGTCTTCATCTAATTGTCCTCTGACTTATTTCAGCGAACCACTTCCAAGCCAATAAGTAATTTATAAAAATAAGCTAAACTTAAAACGTGGGACATATTTGACATGAGACTAATCAATACGAAGCTCTAACATTTGACATCTTTACTTAGACAAAAAAAAAAACCAAATTTGTAGGGCTTTAATAAATATCTAAGGGTGGCCGCTGTTCATGTAGTAAATTATTATTATTAAATGCAAAATCCAAAAAGATTGACACGTATTTCATAAAAAATTCGCTGACAGAAACTTCCTACAAAACTGCGAAGTTGCAACCAGTATTTGAAACTCTAACATTTGTCCTAGACGCAAATGAGAAACAAAGCAACCTCGTTTGCGAATGCACGTCGTCTCTCACCATTGGGGAATTCAACATTTGTCGACCCTTCGCTCCTAAAACTCACCCTTTAGCGGTTGAATGAGGTTCCTGGTTTGTTCCAAATTGCAGTTAGGAGTACCTAACGTCGTCCGCAAGGGAGAAGTTCGCTGTGAACGAATTCCTTAAATACTCTGCAAAAAGGCGCCTCGATTTCGGTTATTTATTTAACTGCCGAACGTTGTCAGAATCGCAATGCTTTGATTACAAAGATTTTTTCTAATTGGATGTTAGAATAAAGCTGAAACAAACGACGACGCAGTGCGGAAATGAGTTATTAACGCACTGTTGGGAGTCTTACCAGAATGTAATATGGGCGATTAATGTGCAAATTAGAAAGAATACTGTAAAAAAACTCGTGTCACAATGACCTGTAATACTCGTACATTGAATCACTCGCATTACATCATTGTTACACTTCTGTTTTAAAATACTATTGCCATTTTGGTAGAGATAAAGCTGTGATTTAAGAAGAAATCCAGACGATTTATCCTTATGTCTTAATGGAGTTGGTTAATAACGTTTATTAAGGGAAATCTTTATAAATAACTTAATTCAATTACAAACATACTCTTCGAATCTTTTTGATTTTTTAGGCCTTGGTGTAATGACTTTTTTTCTAGGATTTGTAGATTTGGTTCTTATCCTCTCAGTCTCTTTTGCAATTGCATCCTTTTCACTAGCTTTCTTGTTTCTTCCTTACTACATTAATTCACTTCTATGACTTCTTCTAAATCTTTGCTTCGCATAATTTTTGGCGCTTCAGAGGTTTTCATTATATATAATTCTTTTCTTATCTTAATTTTATATGTAATCTGTCTCTCTGCTAGATGCCTTCATTTGTGTCCATGTCATAATATCTAACACTCAAATGCTTTGTGATAATGCCATTGCGTCATCTCTTATCTATATCTGGTCATATAAGATCAAATAATCAAAACCAAACCTAGAAGATTGATTTATTTAACCTTATCAGTCCACGAACTTGGTTTATCAAAAACATAACCTGTATATTACCTTTCTGTGTTAAAGGAATGTTAGTGTTTTCATACAAGAAGCACTTTTACTTTTGGCTCCTTTAGTTTTTATATATTTGGAATCATAGGTCGAATTTACAGGTAGATCGGATAAGCTGTGGGCTGTTCAAAAGTTGTTCAAATCTTCTAGCAACTGGAAATCCTTTTTCAATCATTTAACGAGTATTTAAGGTTTTGAAATCAGCAGTATTCTAATATTAAATATTGATTATTTATTTATTATTGATGATTTACAGTGGCCGTACGCGCCGCGGACTTTTATTTTGGGAGTGCACATGTGGGTAGGTACCAGGGAGTCCGGTTTTGAAAATTAACCTTCAAAACTCGCATTTTAGAGCAGTTTGTGACGTTTTTTTGCCTTATCTTGGGATAATATTCAGAAAAGGGCTTAGCGCAAAAATCCGAAATTGTTAGTTCTTTTTATACAGAACAGTCACATCATAAACGAACAAAAATGACTTAAACTAAAAATTGTTTGAAAAATTGATAAGACCTTTAAATATACCAGGATTTATCGAATCATTTCCTTCGTAATGGCCACGTAATGCTAATTCGAAAGCACCACAAAATTTAATACAGTTTATAATTTTCGATAAAATGTATCTGTTCTTTTTTACTTGCTCATTATGTTTCTCGATATTCAGTCGGTACGCACTGTTTAATTGTTGTCGAATATCTTGTTTACCTAATAAATTAAAACCTTATTTAGCAGAGAGGTGTGTCTTGGAACTTTGATGTTTTTTAATTTTTTCTTTTAAATAGATTAAATCCTTGACACCGGATGTGGTCCATTCTGTTTGAACATCACCAGCAAATAATAAACACGGAAAACAATAAAGACTGTTACTAATTTCACAACCACATAACCAGGCGGCTTCTTCATAAGTGTCTATCTTAAAGGTTCTTTTATAATCGTGTTTTACATTTTGTTACATGCGTGATCGATAAATTCGGTTTTGGACGACCGGCACTTTTGATTTTTTGTTTTTCATCTAATGTCAGCGAAGAAAAACGAATTGTTTTTAAATATTGTGTGTTAGTGTAAATCGGATTCTCCAAATTATCCGCCATAATTGCGCGCGAATACAACAAAAGTAATTTCCCGGTTGCCGGTATACAACACCACACTAACAGACGACCGTACACAAACTAAATGTGTACATATTGTGTGGGTGTGCGAGGGGTAGCTGCTGCTCCAATCACGGGCCAGTTCGAGAGAGCAGTGTACGAGCCGCATTACGCGAAACGAAAAATATAATTAAATACCCAATAGAAAACGTTAGGTTTACGTCAAACACAAAAATAAATTCCTTTAGATGAAGATATTAGTTGGGGGTAATGTGCACATGTGCACTTATTGAGAAGCCGCCACTGATGATTTATTATTATTCGTTGTTTTCTATTTTCTAAACTTACTTGAATATCTTCGATGCGTGCATTAACATTGTGAGAGTTGAGGTAAGCAATGTTATAAGTTTTTGAGTAACTGTTACCACTTGAATGAAGGAAACAAAAAAAAACATAGTTTTCAATAAAACTAATGTTTACTAGCCAGTCTAGATTAAATTACTAGAAACCTTCATTTTAGTTTTAGCTATATTCATTTTGCAAGTATTAACAAAATTGTTGGAGTATCAACCATATTTAAAGATTGTACTTCAGTTGAGCTACTAAAACCGAAAAAAATTGAAATATGTAATTTATTTCAAAAATATTTGGAAAAAATGTGATTTTTATATTTTGTAAAATATGTTTACAAAAATGTTCTCAAAATTGAATTCTAGAAACTTTTTCAAATAACTTCTTTGGATATCATCTTATCTAACCTCACTTTTTGCAGATTCATTGCACATTTTTTAAATTTCCCGCTATACCAGTGGTCACTTGACGGCTGCCAAAATAATTTTTTTGGTTCTTAGACATGCTGAGCCTATCCCCCAAAAAAGATTTTACCATGTTTTAATAATAAATCCCATATGTTGCGACATTTATGCCGGCCGCTGTATATATAGATACTTCTACAATATTTATCATTTAGATCGTTCTATGAAGATGAATTGGTTATATTCCGAAAAATTTACATGTGAATAAAAAACTGCTTCTACTGAAAAATCGTTTTGTGTACATTCTACTTCCTTTTTCTCAAGAACAACTGAACGAATCGAGCTAATTTTTTTCTTTTTTTTTTGCAAAACGAGCTATAGCAAATACGCGTTCTCTCGGGTGGTTATCTTTAAAAAATAATTAGAACTAAAGGAAAAAAGAAGTATATAAAAACATTACACATATTGTCAAAAAATGATTACGTACAAATTTTGGAAAAAATTGCGACAAGAATCATTGAAAAATATTCACCAGTTCCTGAGCAAAAGGAACAAAAAGGGCGGCAATAAGAAACGAAAATCCTACCATCTCCGCTAAAATTCAACCCCTAACATGTCGGCATAATGACCCGATTAATATGTAACTGGCACTGACGGTTCTAGCGGGCTTAATGATGATAAACTACCACCACTGGGTGGTAATAGTCTCCAACTTTAATTACTACATTATACCTGATTATACACACATAACATTCTAGTGTGTACACTTATGCATACATACATACATGTGAATAAGGAATTAAAGCAGCACCGATAGTACCAATTGTACAGACATATATTAAAATTGAGAGATTCACTTGCCTTGTCACTTAAGTTCCTCAATTCTTGCTTTATATATCTAAAATAGCAGTAATACAAAGAAAAGCATTCCTAAAAAGGACTTTTGTAAATTTTCGTTTTACATAACTAGATAAAAGCAGGCATATAAGTGTGTTTGTAACGACTATTTCATAAAGGAATTGGCGGAATATTGGTTTTATAACACAATAAGTTGGTAATTTGAGGTTATGGTTAAATTAGGTTAAATTTATATAACAGAAATGTCAATAAAACAAAACAATTTATAATCGTTGCCAATTGAATATATCATTACATTATCAACTATCTTTTTAGCATTAAAAAGGCTAATTATGAAACATTTCTGTATTCATAAATCTCATATATTATGTGGTAATGATATGGTGGAAAATTTGATGTTTAAAATTTTTTGCGATATCGGCATAGTAGTTTCCTATATCCCGCGACAAGGTTAGTTTATTACCCTACCTAAGGCGAAAGATGGCGCAACCACTGATACTATTTATTTTATTCCAGAAAGGAAATATCCATGTTTCTCATTTACATAAAGCAATTTGTGTTTACTTTCTGCGTCAAAAAAAAAAGTAAATTAATGAAATACCTTCTGTCGTCATTATCCGCAGTCATAAATATAAAACTTTCGCACCAACACGGTGTATTCTAGATGATACTGCCCTTTCGGGTCATAAATAATAGTTATGGCTTATTCGCAACAAAATAATTACCACGAGGGCCTTCAAAACAACTGTACCTGGAACGAATTTTCGGCAATATCACTCACGGTGAAACGAGACTGCAGTATCGATTAAAAGTTAGATTAAGAGCCGGTATTTCAATCTCCTAATAAAGTTCCTAATAAAATTAGGTGAATTGTTATTAGATACGCTTATTAGGAGATTGAAATACCGACCCTAAATATTGCGTACGGAATTGTATGTAGGGGACGAAGCAAACAAACGTCAAATGGATTTGCAAAGTTTTTTTTTCACCTGCAGTAACACTGCAGTATATATTTATCTGTCAGTTTACATTTTACATCCCAAATATGTTTCATTTCCTCTTTTCTTTCGATATCATTACCAGAGAATAAACCTTGTAAATTTCTGGGGACTGCTTCAAACACATTATTCGTATAGTTTCCGTCCTATTTCCCCCGCATTCTCCAAAAATGCGACTCACAATCAGTTCACCATTTACCAGAAATTACCACTTACTTTGAACGATTCCTAAGCAAATTTTCAGCTACCCCCTCCCACCTACCCCATGAAATTCGATGAAATTCCCCACATTTCAAACGAATTTCATTATCCTTTCGCGTGGAGACTTGAATTATTGATAACAGTTGTCATCGAGGACGAAACGAGCCATAAAAAGAGGAGATTGTGACTTCGCCAATATGCGGAATTTTATATTTGCCTCGTTTCCCCCGTGGCTTTCGTTATATAGCCGTCGTTGCGGCTTCCTTCTTGCCGAATAGTTAAACGAAATGAAACGATTTTATGTGAAGGGACGCCCCGCCGAACAGAAATTTATGTGCGACAATAAAAATATTTATTTTTACGGGTATTACTGGGCTTTGTTAAAAAATAATTCCACCTTACGGTCGTGCCTGGTAGGTCGCTGGTGCGTTTTCTCCGGTTTGATGAGTTTGACGACGATTTTTTTTACGACTCATAGACACGAAATTAATTATAGTTCCGGTCTAGAGTACGGCACACACGCGGACAGTAATACGAAGAGGATATAAAGATCGATCCCGGCTGTGTCTTATATTAAGGAGTCTAATGTTGTATGTCGTTATTTGAGGCTACACTGATAAAAATTAGTGTAACGTTACAACTGTTTTACATGGTTGATACTGTAATATTACGTTACTATTACTGTAAAGCCCTAAATTAATATTTATAAATGTAAAAATCAATAATTTTTGCATTAAAACAGACTGTTTAAGATTTTGCATATTTTTTATTAGTTTTTGTACACGTGGTGACATCTGTTGGTGGCGTCCACTTTCTGTAACTATTGGCAAATGTTCTTGCGCACAGCGAACCTAACCTATTATATATAATTAAGAAAAAAGAGGTCGAGTGTAGTAAGACGACACGTACGTGTTAATGTATTTTTAAACTAATAAAATCATTTTTACACAAACAAAAAAAAGTCAGTCAAGGCGTAATTTATTTCCAAACACAGACGGTAATGTAAATTCACAGTTTTCGTATCCTAATCTTGGCAGCTTCTATATAAAAACTGTATGTAGTAAGTAATACACGATCGAATAATTTTTTTTCGGTAGTAGGTACATATTTTTACATGCTAATTTTTAGTTTTACATATGAATTTGAACTTACCTTACCTACACGTCAAGTTAACTTACCAAAAGGAAATATTGTTATGCATCAACGTAACAACTGTTACAAACCATGGTTTATAAGAATTCTTTAATTTTAATTATATCTATATGTATAGATAAATTGAGGAGCTTTGAAACAACACCGCATAAATCCACCATAAATGATTTTTAAAAAAACACAACTTTTAAATAACTCGAAAAGTATTGGCTTGGGGTGTTGTCACCCCTGCTGTGGAATCTGGTTATCGATGGCTTGGTCGGCCGCCTTGCAGCAGAGGGACTCCATGTCGCCGCTTATGCATGCGGACAACCTGGCAATACTAATAGACGGTAAGTTTGAACGAAGAAAACGTAAAATGGGATTGCTACGGGCACCCAAACTCATGAATGTGCCGCTGACCTTTAGCCCGGAGGTTAAATACCTTGGTGTTACCTTCGAAAAGAGGCTCACGTGAAACTCACATATTCATCAAAGAATAAACAAAGCTGAAATCACGTTTTGGCAGTGTCGCAGGAAGCTGAGGAGGATCTGGTATCTTTCTCGTAGCGTAATGATGTGGATGTACACTGCTGTAATCAGACCGATGCTAACCTACGGTGCAATTGCCTGGTGGTCTATACGACCATGATTAGGCTGCTGTCGGTCGGCATTAATATACAAACTGTCGTGGGGTTTACGGACGGTCGACGTCAGCTCACAAGGGTTCCCGTTCTGGAAGCTGGCACAGATAGGATATCACCCGTACCGGTCTATGACAGACCCTACGATGTTTCTCCAAATGCAACGAGGAATCCTCACGCTGTGGACTCCATGTCCGTCTACGTGGACGGATCCAGGACACAAAAAGCTCTGTTTTATACAAAAAGATATTCGCAAATAAATTTTTATTAGCAAATTGAAGTTTTATTTGGATCACTTCACCACCTTACGTTTATTAGAGTGCTTAGCGTATATATACTGTACGATATACCTACATTTACAGCTAAAAGCACCTTAATCACACTTACGTTATTCAGTGTAAAAGCTACACCCATTTAGTGTACCTCTAACTAACACCCAAAGGTGTACATCATCTCTTGGTAGTTTACACTGGCAAGTGTCTTACACTACACGTTTTAAAGTGTAGGATTTACCAAGTCGTTTTGGTAAATTTTACCAAATTTCACAGTGTAAAATTTACCAAAAATAGTGTGGACTTATATAGACCACTTTTAGTGTTAATTTCTACACGTAATTTTTTACTGTGCATAAGTAACTCGCCGGCGGACATCCGTTATAACCTCAAATTGTCACATTTATAACTATTTGCACAATAGACCAACTTACAACCATTAAATGTTTCGTGCAGTTACAAGAAAGCCTCGTTTAAGTGCTTTTATAAACTTAAACAACTTTAATTCAACAATAAACCTATACCTCGAATCTCAAATTTCACCGTATTCTTTTTGTTTCGACGTACATTTTATATATACATATAATCAAAAATAAAATCGGCGCAATAAAAGTTTAACGTAGAACTTCAGCATAATAACATTACATGTCGTGGAAACTTTTTCGAGAGGCCCACTAACTTCCCGAAATATGTAAATACAAAACTTGATCGAGTAAATCTTTTCTAGATTTAATTTTATCGTCGACCGTTCGTCGGTGAATGTAAAATGGTAAATTGGAACCGCCATTATCGTAAATCACGGTTATGGCTTTGTAAATTTCCCCGCGCCGGGAATTTCGGCTGCTATTTTTTTTCTTCCCCTATCAGATTTTACAATTTCATACCCCGCTATGTACATATCTATACATAAATAAAGATTATTTACCGCTCTTAGTAATATATACAATAAACCCGCACAAACTAATACATACCTTGTTGTACGAAGCGAGCGCTTTTACGAAATTATCGGCCTTAAATTGATTATTGGCTTCCTCCAACCATACCTTGGATTGCTTCTTCTGTTGCTCCAACTTTATCATAGACTCGCTGCGACTTCGTCTGCGACCACCAGCCATGTTGGTGCATCAATGACGAACTGTAAATAACGTATGACATTACCGTATAGCTATTTTCCCCATTCCATGGGAGTTACAGTACATTTTCTAATTTCGTAATGCACCGGCATTATATTAAATTTACCTCATTTACATCGCGTTTACCGTAATTCCATTAATCAGATTTAGGTAACGTTCCAAAACCATTAACATAATGTTTATATTGGTGTGTGCATAAATATTTTGTCATGGGCCGTATATCATTGGATAAATTTGTGCCTGGCACATATCTTTCTCATTCCATGGTCGTAATTTGAGACAATACCCCTTTGCAGGAGGTGATCGTTTATAACGTGGAATATTTGATCAATTTTACATTATCCAAATTTAATTCTATATGGCTATATATTTATCTATTAGACATTAGAAGTGAAAAAGTAAATAAAAAATGGAACGTAGAAAGCCTAAGTAACGAAGAGAATAAAAACAAATACCAAGAACAAATCAAAGCAAAATTAGTAACAAAAGAAAAAAGTGAAAATATAAAAGATGAATGGGAAAATATAAAAGAGGCAATAATGGAAGCATCAGAAGGTACAATAAAAAGAAGTAAAACAAAGAAGAGAACAAACTGGTTCGGTAATGTTTGCGAAACCATGATAGAGAAAAAGAGGGAAGCAAGACTAAGATGGATAAGATCCAGTAATGTAGAAGATTATGAATTGTACAAACAAATAAGAAAGGAGGGAACAAAACTAATAAAAGAGAAAAAAGTCAATTGGATAGAAGAAAAGATGGACGAACTAGAAAAAGACAATAACAATAATACGAAAATATACAGACAGATAGAGAAGCAAAAAAGAAAGAAAGCAACGACAACAATAAATAAAAAACAATGGCAGGAATACCTAGAAAACTTGACAGACATAGAGGACACTAGCGAAGAAGAGAAAAAAGGTAACAAACAAGAATAATCCGTACAAGATCCAACAGTAGAGGAGGTTAATAACATTATCAACGACCTAAAAAATGGAAAAGCCCCAGGATCAGATACCATTAATAGTGAAATGATTAAATACGGAGGGGAAGAACTAAAGAAAAGGATATTCGAGTTAATATTCAAAATATGGACAGAGGAAATAATGCCAGAAGAATGGAGATTAGGAATTATAATACCTATCCCAAAAAACGGAGACTTAACAAAATGTGACAATTATAGAAAAATAACATTATTAAATATAGTGTATAAAATACTGGCAGCAATCATATTAAAAAGAATAAACATATATATACAAAAGGAGATTGGAGAATATCAAAACGGATTCAGAAAAGGGAAATCTACTATCGACGCAATACACGTAATAACTCAACTTATAGAGAAATGTAACGAGAAAGATATAGATCTATATGTACTATATATTGACTTCAAGCAGGCATTTGACAGCGTGGGAAGGAAAGCAGTAATGAGAGAAGTAGCAAAGATAGGAATACCGGAAAAAATACAAAGGTTGATAAAAATGACACTGGATAAATCGAAAGCTGCTGTAGCTACACAAGAAGGAATAACAAACCCAATACAAATGGCGAAAGGACTAAGACAGGGAGATGGTTTATCTGCCGCTCTTTTCAATATAGCACTAGAAGGAGTTATAAGAAAATGTGAAATAAAGGGATCGTTGATACAGAAGTCCTCACAAGTGGTGGCATACGCAGACGACATCGCTGTGATAGCAAGAGATGAAAAGAGCTTGATAGAAATAATAAAGAAAATAGACTGTGTAGCACAAAAACGAGGTTTGGAGATAAACGAAAACAAAACTAAATATATGAAAATTAACAGGAAAAAGAAAGAAGGGCCAATGACTCAGGTACAAATAGGACAATACAAGTTCGAAGAAGTACAAACGTTCAAATACCTTGGAACGATGATAAGCAATGAAAATGACAGGAGTATAGAGGTAGGCCAACGAATAAAATCAGGATACAATGCATATTACAGATATAAAGACATAATGAGAAGTAAAAGGATAAATAAGAAAACAAAAATCAGAGTGTACAAAACAGCCATAAGACCTGTACTATACGCTGCGGAAACTAGGTGCGTTACAAAAAAGGACGAAGAGAAATTGAAAGTGTTCGAAAGAAAGATGATTAGAAAGATTTATGGATTAAGGAAAATAAAGGATGAGAAATATAGAAGACTGACGAATCAAGAGATAACAGATATAATAGCCGGAGATGACATAATCAACGAAATGAAATCAAAAAGAGTACGATGGTTCGGGCATGTAAATAGAAAGGAGGAAGAAGCAATTATAAAGAAAATAACGAAATGGAAGCCGGAAGAAGACAGATCAAGAGGAAGACCGAAGGCAAGATGGGAGGACCAGGTACTTAATGACATAAAGGACTTAGGAATAACGGACTGGAGAGAGAAAGTAAAGGATAGAGTAACATGGAGGAAAATAGTAGACGAAATAAAAACACACAACAGCACGTAAAGGACAAGAAGTAGAAAAGTGAAGAGGAGTGACGACCCACTTCACTTAAATAGTCTGCAGAGCTCAAAAGAGCGGCTCCAATTCCATACGGAATGTACAGCCGGTTATATATGTATATAGAATGAAGGTAAAATACGCCGTCCATCCATCAACGTTGCAAACCACTGGAAATAGAATCCCGAGCAAATGTCACGACCCGAATTTCCTGCAATATATACAATCCGCGTGCCTTTTGTCGTACACATGCGAACAGAAATTGATATTTAATTTCATCAACGAATAACAGCGATCGCATGACGACATTTATATCTATAAACCGAGCCCCAGTCGGTTTTCTATATTTAAAGAACTCTGATATAATACCTACGTTCCATAGATTTTTTTATGACTCGCCTCTATATAACAAACTCTTGCAACACGAGTTGAAAAAACGAAATAGTTTTATGAGATCGAACGGATAACGTGTATGATGAACATGTATGCCGTTTTTTACGAGATGTTTACAAACATGATATACCTACGCGAAAAATGACAGAAACGATAAATGCGTCGTAAAAAAAAACGAGGTACAAAATCGGAATTATTTCTATTAACACTCCGTTTACTTACCGAATTATTCCGATTATTTCACGTTGCTGGTGGCGTTAAAATCGCAATATTATCGTTCCTGGTTTGCGCAGTTTGACCGGCGTTCGAAAACTTTGAAGTTAGTTCGTGGCTAGTCCAACCACGCCGTGTGTTTACG
The DNA here is from genome assembly GCA_949128085.1 of Cetonia aurata. Classification (NCBI taxonomy): domain Eukaryota; kingdom Metazoa; phylum Arthropoda; class Insecta; order Coleoptera; family Scarabaeidae; genus Cetonia; species Cetonia aurata. The sequence continues at coordinate 61,332,109 of OX421884.1, read as the reverse complement.
CTACTAATCTCGGAGCCGATATTATGCTAAAGGGATTAGGAACGACTGATTATGCCGGAGACTCGGGCGATCGCGAAACGTGGCCACGTTAAAATACGGCCATGGGAATGGAACGTTCCCCATCGGGAAGATAATGAGCTAGAGGGGCGGCGCCCAGGTGAAATGAATGAATAACGGCGGGGGATCAGCCGGGCAGATAGATGAATGGGAATTGGTATTCACCGGCCAAGAAGGGAAGAATATTCGCTATAGTGTTTACGGTGGAGCGCCGCTCGATGGACGGTTATGACGATTAAATCGTGTATACGATGCGGAAAAATTGTTGTACGGGGTGGTCCAAACTGCTTGTCAGAATAGGGTATCTCAATAATCGTAAAAGAGATTCTTTTCATGCTTTATACAGTGTGACTCGTTAAGAATTGGAAATCTGGAAAATGAGAAAAGTAGAGCTGAAGGATAAGGATTGAGCTCAACATGCCTTATAAAAATGTTGCTCGTTTAAGACATACAGGATGTTCAAGTTAATAATTTTATTTCTAAATTTCCCAATAATGCTGAATTATTTTCATAGAATCAACGTGAAAATTGGTATTACTACGTTTCTCAGCATGATGAATAAGAATTTGACATAGCTTTTACCGTTGCTCATAGAGGGCGCTAGTTACACCTTACTGGAGAGATAAACCGCAGCTAATCTTTTTTGTGTATGCAGTATCACATAAACCGAAAAAAAAATTGTTGTTTTTTACATGAAAAAACAATAACATACTTTTGATATCTTGATCGGTTTTCGAGATATTTGCATTCGAAAATTTCAGTGCATTTGATGTATTGTACCAACCCCACTGAAATTTTGCCGAACTTGAGTTTAAACTTTCGGTAGGAATTTTTACGTGCCGAACAGTGCATTAAAACGGAACCTAGGGGCTTTACTTCCTATCCGAGAAGAAGACATGTTCTGATTTGTATTCACAATTAAAAATCTCCGCCTCAGCCTGGAATTGAACCAGCGCGGACGGGGTGAAAGGCGAAACAGTGACACTGACGAGCCTTGGTAAGGCGAAACATGCATGTCTGTCAATGCGCGCCATTTGTAAAAATTGTCCTGCATTTAATCAATTAATTGACGCATGAGCGCAATATTAGCGACTTATGTCAGGATTATTTCAAATTCGTGTTTGTTGTACAGCATATTTTTAAATTTAAATTGACAAAATAGTAAAAATCTTCGCCAAAATATGAGTTTCACGTCTTATAACTCTCATTCACTATTATTAATATTGCGAAAGCATATACACCTACTCCATGACCATAACATACAAATAATGTCGCCAAGTGACACAGATAAGCCTTGGTAAGGCGAAACATGCATACCTGTCAATAAAGACATTTGTATAATTTTTTCTATATATTACTATATTCACCACTTATGGTATTCTTAACCATTTATCAGTTAATTAAATGCATTTTTCTTTTTAAATACGAACAATGCGTTTTAATGTTAAATTTACACCTAAAACGTTATTTTAATCTTAAAAGTACTTGGTTTAACGCATCTTTGCATTAATTTGACCATTTAACGGTTAGATAAATGTTTAATATTTAAGACTACAGAAACTGTTGAAATAACCTTCTCATGTCTCTCAGTATAGTAAAAAATAACTCCACATCAACAGATGAGACTGCGCCCCGCTGGTGTGGCTAGAAACGGTGCGTTTGCCCCACTTAGATTCCTGCAGGAATCGAGGTAGGGAAGATAGACCACTATAGAATTAACAAGTTACAGTCCTTATCAAGGCTCTCCTGATGACGGCAATAGAACTACTGCCGAAACGTAGGACTTCAGCAGTCCACTAACTCATATTCTTCTAACACGTCGTCAAAAATATCAGGTCATGAATTAGTTTTTCTAGCGAAACAAGTACAGTAGTTTACCGAGAAAAATGGCAAAGAACTCAAACAAATTTTTTTTTGCGCCTCCGTCCAGAAACACTGATTTTGCATTACTATAAATCGGCCGGAAACTTACCATTCTCCGGCCTAGGCCGGCAAAAAGATCACCATTGGTTGGCAACACTATATTGGATTTACTGACATTTCTGCCATTAATTATAGATTCGATGACAGATGACAGAATTCTCGTTACACAATCTCTTAATTAATTCATATTCATTCCAATTCTATTTTCGGAAGATTTTGCACGTAATAAAAGGTTAATAACTTCACACACAACCTCTGTAATATGAGCTGGGGTCTCCATTGTCCTTATTATTGATGAATATGTATCAAAACTACCAAGAAAATTAAAACGTCAAAACACTAAGGTATTTTAACCCTAATTTCCAATTCAAAATTCATACGTAATATGCATTGGCAACCTGTACTGTTAACTCCCTAGCGTTAATTTTTTTATTATTTACAACAAAATTAAGATTTGTCGGCTCAAAAACTAGTGTGTAACACACGGCCAGAAACTCTTTTGCGAGTATTCGCACTTGTGGGACCTCGGCTTCGCCTCGGCCCCACAAACCGTACTCACACTCACAAAACTATAGTTTCTGGCCTAGTTATACAAATAACTATTTTTTTTTTAAGTAATCCAATAAGAAGCATAGTTGAATTCAAGGAAGGAACAATATTTATTTAGCTATTCGTAAACCATTGAGCTGCTTTTTCGCGTACTACAAAACTATGAAAAAGAAAATGCTTCTTCAAGACTTCAGGCTGCTATTTATCTTTTCAATTTAATTCATTGCTAGATTATCCGAGGATTAACCGTCATCTGACTCTAGTTCCTTTAACATTTCTTCAAGAAATCCTGAATTCGCCAAGGAATTTATCAGGAAAATACAAAAAGAAATATTTGTTTTACTTTGAATATATGGATATAAGCGAAAATTGTGCAAGTTATTCTTTTTTACAGAACTATACTGCTAAGGCTTTATAAAATTTGACTCCAGTCCAAACTAATCTATTATTTTAGGACATCATTGGGCATTTAATATACCATATTGACCAGCAACACTTAACAGGCTAGACTTTTATATACGAAACGTTAGTCAATAAGAGTAATTTTCCTGTTCTAAACTCTCATCACAAATCACATTACATTCAAACTCATTTTTAACGGGTAAATATAAATAAAATCATTTCAATCTTTTATATAAGTATAAATATCTTTACATACATTTTAACATTCAGAAATCCGACTTTACGATAACAACACATCATTCAAATGTGTTTTACATATGTTCACACGTGAAGTACATTCACCGATGTCATTGCTATAGTCGTAAAAACGTTCAGAATATGCAGCACCGACATATATAGTGCACGTGAAAGGCTTTCCATCAAAACGGTATCAAGATTCCCGCCACATGTACTGGGGCGTATAATTTACGCGATACTTTTAGCTGATAACGACCGGGCGTGAACTAGAAAACGTTAACAGATTTTCCCTGCCGATTACAGACTCGCACCCGTTGCTGGAGAATGCATTTCCTCGCACAATTTACGCGAAACTAAAACGCATTTCATTCCCGCTTATAAAAGTAGACCTTTTATAACATTATTTAATAACAATCCCTACGTATTTTACGCTGACAAAATATATTACTGTAACACTAACGTTTTTAATGCAATCAACTTTTGAATACTACGAGTTTGTGAGTGCAATATTGGTGGAGGCGCTTCAAAATGTGGTGTGAATATGGAATATGTTAATTTTCTCTTGCACTAAATGCTGTCTATTAGATAAATATAACGTTATTCTTCCATTGTGTACGCTAATATTGGATTCCGGCAACTAAATTAACATTATTCTACAGTGTAAATGATTTTACTTGTCTAAGGTTTTATTATATATTAATAAAACCTTGATACTTGACTTATTGATATCTACCGTTTAAATTTTCTTCATAGAAATGCAATTCCACCACAGATCATTTCTAACTGCACAAAAAAACGTTGAATTGTCAGCTTTCTTGTCAGTTCTGGATTAATTTGTATGGGGCACAACAAAGAATTGAGTTCATTCTCCTCCATTAACCACCAAGGAGGATTGTGTGCTTAGAGCATTTGAACGGCCATTTGAAAGATTGAACCAGCAATCAATTAGAAAAGTATTTTAGTTCAATAGCGCACGTCAGCTCTAGATACTTCGAAATTTTCAGAATTTTCCAATGTATACTCTTTCATATATTAATCGATGCAGTTCCTCGCGAGACACCTGTATATATAATGCAATTATCGGGAAAATACTTGTATATAAAGGTCATACTTATTCACTCAATATTGTTACCATATTGCCATATAATTTAATAGGCCTAGATAAAAAATATAAATATATAGAACATTTAATTTATTCTATTAAATCGAACAATAGCAACAACTTGGGACGTAAAAATCATGTTTAAATGGGACAGAAATATGGGTGCGTGCGTATGTATTTAATTGTACTTGTCGCGTTGTATCTGCGGATCAAGTAGATAAAGTATAATACTTGTGCGTTGTATAAAACAATAATCACAAAGACTCGTTAGCTTAGTGGTCAGAGCAGCGCACTCTTACTTGATAGCGAAGGTCGGAAGGTTCGATTCCTCCACGGGTCATCGTTTTTTTTTTTTTATTTAGTAATACCAAAACATCAAGAATAACAAATATTTTATATATATATATATAAAACATTTTATTCCTGTTGACGGAAAGTTTTAAATACGCTGGAAATTTTATTATAGTTTATTTTATTAACATTTAAAGCTAATGTGATATAATATACAAAAAATTATATAAGTAGTTTGTTAAAGAATATACTTTGTCCTACATTTTTTGTGTTTATAATTATTGTCATTAACTGTTTAATTGGTAAAGTGTTCAACTATACTTAAATTATTATTGATAAAATGGAAAATTCTAATAAATCTAGGGATTTCTTAGAATAGCCTTCGTGAATTTTCAAGCGTGCACTACTCACTTTTTTGATAGTAGCTCATATTATTACGTTGATGATTATTTACTTAAAGTTACCAACTTGAAACCGCTAAATGTTTCATAAACGCACTAGCGCTTTTGTGATGATAAACACAATTGTTTTTAATTCTTTTATAAGTCTATTAAAATCGCTAATTGCAAACAAGATGTTTTTACAATGTCAATTATTTTATCAATCGGTCAAGTGTAACCTCACATAAAAAATCATCACAAAACAGAAACTTTGTGATACTGTTCTTCGGCAAAACAGCTGCACAAACTATCCATTGTATAGTGCGAAATAAAAAAAGGATGTTTATTAATTTACTTAAAAATATGTTCAAGGATTTATAATACAATACTATTTGGCTATTTAAATTTGTTTTAAATAGTTCACCATGCAAAATCTATTTAAAAACTTTCCTACAATTAAAATAATGACTCCTTCACTAAATTAAACTTTTTCACAGTTATTATTAGTAGCTCAACATAAGGGTATTACACAACGTGTGATTGGTCACCTACTGCCTATTTACGTCAAATTAACTTCATCGAGTAAACCGAAAATCTTTCAACGTTAATGTTACTACAAAATAACTAATAGTAACGAAAATTTAAATTTGATTGATTGGGAGCTAAACTTCATTCATCAAGCAACACGATCATATTTCAATATCAATTATGATTTATATAAGACATATTTTTCAAGTTGAGACGGGATTGAGATGTTTAACTTCATTCTAAATCTATACAACTAAAGACTTTGTGAGCAAAACTTATACACCACCATGCAATAGACCGATTAAATTACCGTACGCACACAAAATAAATATCGACTGCCTGGCGGACTTCGGGACTCAAGAAAACAAAGACACAGAAAGCATTCTTGGCGTGTCCGCACGCCATCAAGATCCTAACACGCGAGCGTCATCATCGACATTATGAATTAACATGATGTTTATGGTTTCGGATTCGTTCATGCTGGTTGTCGATTACCGGCGATGGTAATAACCGCAATTTATGTATTCCATAAACCGTAATATAGAAGTAGGTAATGCACTTATTGCCGTTGACATCGCGTGGACCCGCGAAAACTTTCGCAGTGGCCATAAAAGAGAAAAGAAAATGTGGAAATGATTTTAAATACGAGCAAATGAGAATTAAACGAGAAACGACGCTAGGAAATTGATGGTAATTGCTGATGTCTGAATGATATATGAGGTCGATTGGGTCGATTTATATTTGTATCTGTTTCTTAAGCGTATACAAACTTTGGTTAATTGAAATATTTGACATATCACATGAATAACGTATCATAAACAGTAAAAACAAAAATGGGTTAGGGCGAAATTACATTATAATTTTTACTAAAAAATATGGAATAGAATTAAAATCTAGAAATGTCTGTTTTATGTTGGCAAGATTTACAAGGTTTCAATTCTCTAAATTTATGACATCAAATGACAGTTAACTAACAATTCAATTTGACATACATTAAAAAAAAGGTAAGTATATGTTCCAATTTTATGGTTAGTACAACTACTTAACATTCCACTGAAGATATTGTGTTACATGCTTGCAATATTTAGGCAATAACATTTATGTTATTGCCGTCAACTTTTAATAGTTGAGGTTATGTCGTTCTATTATAACATTGAACTGTATCCTATGGGCTTACGTTTATTCATCTATCAGTAAAGCATCTCTCCCTGAGTCCTAAATGGGTATTCATTTCTTTAAGAAATGAAAAGAAAGTACTAAAAACTGTGTTTGAAAAGTGCTATTTTAAGGTTATTTTCGACGCGATTTTGACATTTATTACGTGTGGTACTGGTGAAAGTTACTAAAAGCAGAGCCAAAAGTTACCAATGTAGATGAAATAGGCGGGAGATTAACTTGAATATATTATCGTCGGGGAACTTCGACGTTAATAATTTAGCTGATCGATGCAATGTTCTGCAGATTATAATCATTTCATATAAAAGCATTTTATTTGATTACATCATAAGCAAAGTATTAAGAAGAAGATTAATGATGATTAAGACTTGTTTGAATAAATAAATTGGTTATCACCTGTGCATTTGGAGAAATAACTAGGTTTCTGATATCTTACCCTAGCAGCACAAATCATCGGCTAATGATCGGCTTTATATAGGGCCGATATCCTGATGTCGGGTCGATATCAAAGATATTGTGCCGATATCGGCTTTCTACCAGTATACGATATCACTGCGATACAAAAATCCATTATCGGTAAAATATCGGTTGAACGTTTGATGTATCGGCTGATCATCGGCTGGAAACTCAAGACATATATCAGGGCGATATCATTAATAAACGCCGCTGCGATATTGATAGAAATGAGGTATATGGATTTGACTATTGTCATTTTTTTGACGATAGGAAGTCGGCTAATATCCTAAATCTATACGGACTGGTTGATTGAAATATAACCGCATTATAAGAGCGTTCAGATATAAAATTTCAACGTTTGAGACATCAATTGTGAAATTAAAATTAATATCGACTATAAAACAGTTTTAGAAGGTGAAGCGATTGATAACATAAGAATATGCAAATGCAATTTTCTAACTCCGCCGTGATTATAAAAATTGGCATCTAAACGCAATGTTTATGGGAGTTAGATCTACGCGCAATATCTTACCACCACCACCTACCACAAGCCATTATAGCGTTCCTTATTGCAGTGTGAGCATGACGACCAAGTGAAGTGGTTGCCATTATTTATTTTGTCGCTGCATTATAGTAAGCGTTGTGCACATTACAAAATGGGTGAATGAAGCTTATAAAGGTAAGGAAATTTTTATGAATAATGTTTTATGTATGTATCAAGTATATAATTTAATTTAATGATTAGTACACATTTATTGTGTAAATATGCAGCGTTAACAAAATGGAAGACGCTTGTAAATTTCTTATTTTACGTGAAAGCATTGTTTCTACAATATGTGTAGCGTAAAAAACGTTTCGCATTAATAGAATAAAATAAATTACAAGCGTACTTCATACACTAAAGAAAAACACTTTTTTTTAGATACGCATGTGGTGCTTAATTGGGGGAAGTACTTTAAAGGAAGCATATATCTAATGTTAAAACAAATCCTTCGAAAAGTATTAATGTAAATTATTCATGAAAATAGAGACAATCTAAAGAAGCTTTCGATAAATTGGAAATATACATAGTATTTCTAGGTAATATTACATGCATTGTTATTTTATTTGTAACTCTATATCAAAACTATTATTTTTATTTACAGAAGCAATTAGAGTCAAACAGCCGGATGGGACAGAGACGAATATCAATAGATGAGATGGGGGCAGAAAAGAAAGGAAGAAGAATATAACGTCTTTAGCGAACGAATAATTTAGACGACTGGATTTTTTTAGGTATTACTTAGAATTTTTGTTGTTATTGATTTGTTAAAAATTAAACAGTAACAAATGTTAAATTACTTTTCGTTTAAAATATGCACATATTGAGTTTGTTTTCGGTTTCATGTTTTCCTAGTTATTTTCAGTTTTTGTTTTTATTAATTATTTCGTTAAATATTTGTGTCAATTGCTCATAAATAAACATATTAAGTATTTTTATATTAGTACTTTTTCTTGAAATTTATTGCTTTTTTACTTTCTATTACATAAAGTCTTTCCTTCATTATGTATATTATTTTATGCACAATATTCTATTTTGTAATGAATTTCTATACACAGAAAATGGTCGCAAATAATTTGATAAACATTGCATGTGCAAATGTGATTATGAATCTTATGTATTTTTTCCGCATTGTTCAATATGAGTATGACTATAGAGACTGTCCCGAAAATAAATGTTCAAACACTAAGGTGCTATAGTCTGTGTCATTTCCAGTCGAACTAATCCTAAGTGTGATTATTATTCGATGCATAGTTTTCCAATCATTTATTTTTTCTAAAAATCCTCCTTTATATAAACGTTCATTAAATTATCAACAAACAAAAGTGTACGACAATAGAATGAAGTTATTTTTTAATCAAGTTGAATTGAAATTAAAAATTGTGATATTATCAAAGGTACACCCTTTTGTTTAACGCCTTTGATATTTCAGAAGACGTTGATGGTTTCTAATTTCTTTCAAAATTCTAACATTAGAAAAAAATACTGTTTTTGCGAATAATTTTATGAACGTTTTTTGTGGAAGATCTTTATAAAACTCGTAAACTGATAAGAATTGAATAATCACATATGGGGCTAATTTGACTCGAAATTATACTCTTGATAACCCTTTTCCGTTTCGGGAGCTACTTTTAGGACACTACCTGTATAAATATCCACTATCGTGGATAGACAAAGTACATACTTATATGTAGAAATTAGTCATCACACCAATATCGGTGCGATATCTCAGGATGACTAAAACTTTATCGGCGGAGCATAGAAAACGTTGGGTAAGTATCAATCATGTATCGGTCTACTGATGATATTGTATCTAATTTTAATTGTATTGATATCGGATAGGTATTGGAGTTTCGATATCGGATAGATGTTGGAATTTCGATATCGGATAAGTATTGGAATTTCGATATCGGAGAAGTATTGGAATTTCGATATCGAACCAATATTGCAAAATGTTCACATTTTGTATCGGTATGACATCAGCGGCCGCTATAATTCCGACATCGGTCAGCAATATCGGCGAAGCTTAGCCGATATCATGCCGATTCTTGTGCTGCTAGGGTAATCTTAAACAACCACATTTTTATCCAATTTTATTGCATAAGTGAATACAACTTTAAAATATTAACACCGTAATAATGTAGTTGAACAGAGATTGGTAAACGACAGCAATATGTCGTCAAAACGGTCTCGTTCGCATAAAGTCTGTTAACAAAGTGAGCACAAAGGTCGAGAAAAACCGTTAAAACAATTTTAACGGTTACATGAAAAGCCCGCCAAAAAATTTCGATTTTTGCGATTCCGAATGGCTTTTACTATTACAACCACTAACAAGGGAAAATACTTTAAAGCTCATAACATCCACAAATTTATTTATTCTAACAAGTTATTACATAATTTTTTTTGTTATTCTTTTATTTATGATGTATGTAATTTAATAGATCTAGTTTGTATTTCGCGCCTATTTCATCTACTTTCGGCTCTACTTTTACTACCTTTCACCAAAATCGCGTCGAAGATAACCTAGAAATAGCACTTTTCAAACATAGTTTTTAGTACTTTCTTTCCATTTCCTTAATAAATGAATGCCTATTTTGGACCCAGGGAGAGATGCTTTATCCGATAACGTACCTATAAATCGCCAAATCGTTCCCGGAATTCCTACAGTATAAATATGATTCATTATTATCATACTGTCTCAGCATGATTATGAATTTTGGTAACCCCAAGCACAGTATAAAAGGCAGGTACGTCTCCTACTTTTGACCTAGACTATATGTATAGAACGGTTTTCTTAGTTGTCTGCAGTAGTGTATATCAAGAATAAATGCCAACGAAAACATCTGTCTACAAAGAAATAACCTCTGTGATTGATGAAGATTAATAGGTTCTCCGAAATTCCCTAAGGATTAATAACACATCCATCAGATGGCGCCCTAACTAATACTTACAGATTCTTGCAAGGCATACAACTTCGAACAGCTGTAAATAAATTATATTAAAGTACAACGTTTCTGAATTTCCTTTTAAAGTGGCTAAATTATGTAAGAAAAGCACTTTTTCGTTAACCAAAAAAAAAAAAAAAACTTTGGGAGATTCAGGAAAAAATATTGTTTCTTTGCTAAGATACTCCCGAGTAAAGTTTATAGAATTTCCCTTTATAGGACACTTATTCTATTAACTGGGAAATTGGGTTCTTAGTTTAAAAATTGGAGCATTAAAGAGGTGCTTAAGAAACGTTATAAAAAAAAAAAAATGAGGAGCTGTTTAGCCACTTTCAAGGCAAACTCAAGGAGAGGGAGAAGTGATTATTTACTTCATAAAATAATAAATTTTTGTTAAGAGTAAATTGAAGAAATAATGGTTTATATTATCACTACATTACGTAAAAAGGTGTATGGCGTAGGGCTAAGTAGATGTTGCCATTATCATATGTTTTGTTGTAAGAAACGCAAATCGCCTTGTAAATAATAATTTATATTATATAATCATCTGGTACAGATTAGATAAGAAGTATTATTTATGCTTTTAAGCAATTGTTAAGCGAATTTTGAATCAAAGCACATTAGGCCATTTTTTTATGTCAAATTTATATTTCCCGCAAATATTTTTAGTAATTTAAATATTGAAACATGTGAAATCGTCTATCTATAACCTTCTCCTCTTTTATAACATACTATCGAAACAAATAGACCTCCATCTAATATTTTAACTGCAAATTTTGACGTTGATCAACAATTGTTTGTTATCAGTACTGCCAATCTAAGGAAATTAAAAGCCGATAGTACAACAGAAAGTTTAAAACAAAAGGTTTATTTAAAATTATATAATAAATTTAAATTTTCTTTAATAAAGAATCGGTATCATAAAAATTATGATAAAATTTGTGATAATGAACACTTAAAACGAGTTTGGTAAGTAATAAATGTGCAAGAGTGTCTGTAATATTGTTATTTTATTTCACAATTTCTAAAAACAGAAAAGCTACAGTAGTATAAAATGTATAATTTCATTGTAGAAATGATAATATCCTTAATGTATCCTATTCTGTCACGACATTGCACTTATATCGCTCTTTTCTTTTGCGGTTAGCGATTATGATGGCTGCTAATTTGACATATTTTATCAATTCAGTTTGGGTCACTAGTGTTAGATGGCGCCACTAATAAAACCAATCTTATTACATAGAAGTAAGTATTTTAAATTCGCAATTTTGATTGATCCAGTTTATGTGTTGTAGTGACTAATAGAAGGAATGTAGTCAGAAATCTGTACTTGAATCATCAACCAAACATTAATTTAATGTAAGAACTGGTAGCAAGGGAGCAGAAAAGAAAAACAATTTATTATCAACTGTATTAAACCTTTATTTCTAACACTTAATCATTCCTTACAACTCCATAGAAAAATATAAGCTTCAACTATCTCAAAAATTCACAGATCCCCATCCCTTCCTAACACACCAAATCGTCAATCTTCTCGGTCTAATTCAATTCATCGTCCTGTGCACGGTAACTTTGGTCTCGAATGAATTATCCAACGTCTCATTGTACCGCTCTATATCACTTTCCGAAGGCAAACTATTCCGCACCTTGAACTCCATGTTCGGCTTCTTCTTATTCCTGATCCTGGAACCGAATCTGAGCAGACGATTGGTCTCTGAATCTGGAGGGAGGACCTGCAGCACCGTTTCGATCAACCTTGCTTGGGGCGGTCGAGGTGTAGGATTGTTTATCACAATCAAAGCGTTTCTCTTCATTTCTAACGCGGCGTTCTTCTTCATGAGCTGTTTCGCTTTCTTATTGAGCAAATCTTGAGCCTCCGGGTATTGGGTTAGGGCGTTGTTCAGGTCTGCCTTGCTTAGGACGAAGAGGTTAGAATAACCAAAGGATCTGGATTAAAAAACAGAATAAGACAATCAAATTTCCTCATCACTTGAAAAACTTGACCTAAGTACGCACCTTTAAGGTTAAAAACCCATTGAAGTACTCTTGACCCAAAATTCGCGGTGAGTGAATTGCATGGATCATTCTTTATGACCAGATTCCCACACTATGGATTTTGAGTTCAGAAAAACTTCACCTAAGTACTTGCTCTTAATGATTTTTAACCTTAAGGGTGGATAGAGAGTTGTCTAGAGTTAAAAGAGTAATTCGGGAAGCAATTAAAGTTCCTTACTAACTAATTTTAGAGTTCGTTTATAGGAAATTGTTTATCGTTGAATTTAGGTTAATTGAGGTTATGTTGGGACTTTATCTTTATGGACACGAGAATTTTTAATTCAATTGGATTTTCGTGCAATTAATTGCAGAGCAGCTCTTCAGCAATTGTTCCTTCCACGTTCGATTTTAAAGCGGCAAGTTCTGAATATCGATTGGAAGCATAGTAATTGTATTGTCACGAAAACCCCATTAGTACTAACTAGGTACCTTCTAGATCAATGAAAATTTATGTATCATGCGATGGAATGGATAATTTACAGGTAAGAATCGTCATATATTAATTGATTTAAAGGCATTGGGTTATAAAATAGCTAGCTGTTATTTTAATCTCATGCCACGTAATCAGTTATTTAAAGAAAAAATATAGGGAATTTAGAAAATCATAATTGAATCTAAAATGCAAATAAAATGTTAATTAAATTTGTTTCAGATCATAATAATTAAAGAGGAATAATAAGTTAATAATAAAATTGATTGGCCAATTCTACCATTCCAGAGAAAACAGCAAAGTAAGGCAGTTTCCAGAAAGAAAAGTTTTATGTGAGGATATTGGTAAAAGGGTAAAATTTTGAAGGAATTTGACTAATATTTTGAATAATTTTAAGTGTATTCCACAACCTAAATCTGAATTCCTTCTTCCACAAACCCATTTACAGAATTTTGCATAGTTTTGAGTGTATTCCCCACCCTAAATCTGAATTCCTTACTCCATAGACTCGTTTATAGAATTATCGTTTTTTTAAAGATCATAAATAATGTAATAATAAAAATAATTACCTCACATCCGCTGTCCTTCGATTCATTCCAGGTATACCCAGCAAACTAATCTCGCCGAAAACTGATCCCTCAGACAGCGTCGCCAAAATTTCATCATCTAGCTTGCCCAAGACATTCACCTTCCCCGATTTGAGGATGTACATCTCTTTTCCAACATCTCCCCTCTTGCATATTATATCACCCGGTAAATATATGACTGATTTCAATTGAAGCACCAGCTCCCTCAAGAGGGCTTTATCACAATCAGCGAACAAACTAACTTTGCTCAGGATCCCAATGTGGACGTTGATTGCGATGTCTGTCTTCATCTTGTGCGGTAAGCAATCCATTATGGTGTTCTCGTCTAGAATAAGGGCGAATTGAAGGACGGACAATTCAGCGAGAGAATATGTTAATGTGAATACCTAATGTATGTTGCGTTTCCCAAGTGTAACAGAACCAAGATTGTACTCTCCTCTGCATGTCTTGCGGTAAATTTAATCGTCTCATATATTCCAAAGTCTCGTCCACTAACTTCTTGTACTCTGTCTGGGATCTAGTGGCCGTGGCTATGATGTCCCGGATTTGGCCGATCAGGAGAGCGAACACGAATACACCCATCAACCAAGAGAAGGTCATGAACAGGTATTCCAGCTCCTGCGTCGGTTTCGGATTCTTTCCGATGGAGGTCGCCGTTTTAGTGGCGAAATAAAAGCATATAATGTACGCGTTTCCCAGGCCGTCATAGACGAAATTGTTTGATCCGATGCCCTCCCAAGCTGAGAAGGCGTAATAGGCACAGGCGTTCAGGTGTATTAAATACATCATATAAAGCAGCGTCCTGGTGATGCGAATTATGTGAGGGGACGCTATCAGCTTGTCGACTAAATTGAAGAAGTCCCAAAAGGTGTGCATCTTCAGCAGCCTTGGGAGTCGTAATAGAACTGCTTCAGGTCCCAAAAGCACATAGAAGATGTCCAAGGGAAGTATTGATAGCAAATCGAGCTGAAATTAAAATAAAGAAAATACTAGATAACTTGATAACCCATCCTTACGGAGGTTGTATATAGTGGGTGCAGATGGCTCTGTGCCTGTACTCTACTACTGCTTAATAGCACAGACAAGAGAACATACAGAATGTCAGCTAAATGTAATTTTTTGGAAACATAAAAGGAAGCAGAACGTCTGCCGCTGCTTCCCTGTGCTATATATATAGACCCTAACTTGAACTAATCGGCACGCGATGGCGCCGCTAAAATACACGAATTATGTGCGACGTTGTCAATAATTTTGATTCATATTCATATTAGATAACGTAATTAAAAAGTATGAAATATACACGGTATTCGTGTGTATGTAAGATATTTAGTCTGTATTAGTCAGAAATGCATAAATATGAAAACTAATTGCTATAAATTGGTTTTAAACTAATTAATATAGGTACATACATACATAAAATTACCATCTATAAATAGCAAGCTAATAAACATTCTATTAATATTTGTAGGTTATTAGGAATAAAAAAAAATTCACTATAAAAATAAATAAAAGAATCATCCAGAATGTCAGAAAGAAGCAAGAACACAATAAAATAGTATGCACTCTGTTCAGACGTTACTGAGATTTTTATAGATTTAAATTGTACACGTTTTGTTTTGTATAGCGACGGACATTATTATTATTCATATGTCAAAAAGAAAACGTTGCATTTAAAACATATTTTTTGTATACGAGCCCGTGGCGTAAATAAACATATTTAATGTGCAGAGTGTAAGTTCATATCATATTAAAGCAGTTACATATCACACTCCATTAATTTTAAAAACCACACGCTTCCGATCACAGCGGAACTAAATGTTGTTCTTAATTTAAAAAATGGGAAAATAACGACCAAACATCTTTGTGAAACATTGAAAAAACACTAACATAATGCGATTATCACTACTAGATTAGTAGTGATCAGATCGTGTTTACTTGTAAACAAACAACCAAATCTGGTTCGCAGTTTGAACATTTTGGAGGTTTTAGAAGTTTTGCAACGGTTTCTATCCGAAAAGATAAACGAAAAGCCTTTGCAGTTGGGTAAAGATTCTATCCTCCATGTTGTGTAATGACGGAAAAGAAATTCTCTATGGCATCCTGATTTAGTCTGTTAGTTAAGATGGAATGTATACCTTTGTCCTTCTCGACTTCATATTCAAACTACAAATACCGTTGTAGTTTGAATCATGCCATCAAAACAGTCTAGTTTCCCTATCACTCCTGTCAATTTTTGTCATACTTTTGAAAAATTCCGCTGCCCAAATTAAAATATTTATAATCTCGGGATTCCTATCACTTAAACTGCAACTGTACGGATTCTTGTGGTACATCAGTTTATTATTCAAGGTATTAAACAAATTGTTCATCTATTGTAAGAACTATGCGATATCTAAGACGATTTTAGAATTAATTCGCCAATTTACCGCACACGTTCTTACAGCCTATGCCAATGTGTTGGAAAAAATGCCAATTTCCACGATATTTTTTCGAAAGAAGTTGGATTAATATGCTTGTCCATTATTTTCGTTAGAACACTGGTGGAATTCCGATCTATGAAATATGTCTGCTGCAGAGCATCAAAACTTATTGTTGAAGTACCTTGTTTAAAAGTGACTGTTAATAAATTGTTTCGAATAGGTACTCTTGAATAAAATTGAAAATATCATGATTTTTTTGAATTTTTAATCCATTGTGCAAGTAAATTCTCATGACGCACAGGAAATCTACATATTTAAATTCGGAATTCTTTTCCTGGATCTTCCACAATTCAAATAATTGCAGTTATTCCCTGCCATACTAGGCCGGGGAAGGTGGTAACCACGTGCACTTAGGCCACCCTTACCGGGCTCATTGTGCTATGCCTGCCATACTATTTAAAATAAAATAAAATCAAATTTTTCCCATCTAAAACTCCTGTTTCGACATAAATGTTCACCTAATTGAAACTTTTAATGGTATATAGTTTTTAAAATATGGTAATTCGACAATAGCCGTGAGCGATATGTGAATAACTAACTTAAAGCAAGAAATGCCCGTTTTTTTTTAATAACGGGAATAATAAACTAATGGCAGGGTAAAAGAAATAAACTAGAACAACCGAGTTTGAAGAAAAAATTCGCCAAAGGAAAGTTGATACCAAGATTTGCCATGTTTTTATAAAAAAATACGACGTATTTTAAAGAAGCGGATTAGCGGCGGTGTTCTATAGATGTAACAGCTTTGTCGGCGCGCCGTCTACAAGAGCAGTGGCAACATTGTACTGTGTCCGGGCTTGATGCTGTTGGCGCTCTTTTGGCGATATATAAAATTATGTACAGACGTTACTTATAGTGACATCTAGTATCAGTCCTATGAACAATTCTAGTCGCCCTATCTAGCTGATGGTCTGTTATGTTCTCTTGTCTGTGTTAATAGCTTTACTATTTCTGATGTGGACACTACCAGACATCTTACCTTCACGGCTAGATGGCGTTGCTATTTATTTGAATTTTGGTAATAGGAATTTGTGAAATATAAATATCACTTAATATATCTATACCAAGATGGTGGATATTATTTTAAGATTATACACAATGTGTTTTACTAGCGTGTTGCAACTAGGAACGGGAAAGGGAAAAATCGTTTGAGAAGTTAGTAACACTCACGGTACCGTTACCGTTTGTTAAGTCAATTGTTCTATACTAACCTTGAACCTGCATTTCTTCATATAATTATGCCTGGTGGCTTGAAAATCCGTCCTCCAGAAACCCTCTTCCAGAAACGTTATCCTCGGCTGGATCAGCGCTATATCTATGATATAAATCAAATCGGCCAAATAGTCGAAGAACATCCAAGTCGCCCTATTCTCTGCAGTTTGATAAGGAAAAGCGCTCCTCATCGGTATCACCCACGTATTATACACGACGAAGGTGGCGGCGATGCACATCCATAGAACGTAGACGTTGCCCTGCGGATCTATCACTTTGGTACCGTAAACATCGCCAGCAATGTCGAAGATGGATTTTTTTCGTGTCGTGTCCGGTATTTTCTGCTCCTCGACGGGTTTGTCCTTTTCGGTTATATCGATAATTTCAGCTTCTGCTTGCGGTTTGATCGTGCCTTCATCTAAGGTGTCGCGACTGCTGATTGAAGAAGGTGTCGGAGGCATTTGTATCCTTTCCCTAACAGCTTGGGCTCTGTAGGAAAATGCGTCGACTAGGTGTCTGATACGATCCTGAATAAACTGTCTATTCGCAGATCTAAAACAATGGATTGTAGTTATAGGTATCGTACTTGTTTCAATGCTTAAGCAGTTAGGCTAGGTATTGTTTCGTGGAGATATCGAATGTGGTCAACGAATTAATATTTCATTGTCATAACAATTACAAAATAAAAATTATAGTGCCAAGGATACATCTATAAGCTTTATAAAAGGAAGTAGTGTAATATCGCCTACATACAGCTCTTACCAAAAAAAAGTTAACGACCTACGCGAAAATACATATCTCACACTGAGAAAAATGGATTGTAGAAATTAGATAGTAAATCTCTTTATGTTAATTAGTAACATAATTATTGTCAAAACGACAATATGTGGGGTATTAAGAGTAAAATAACCAGATGTTACCATGCTTATAGAGGTAAAATCTGGATGTTACCAGGTATTCGATGCATATTCAATTTCTAACATAAATGTTCGTAACGCTCTTCCCACCCCTTGCTCTATTCATTGTCGATCTTTACCGAAGAAATCGACCAATAAGCTGTATTGCCACTCACACGTGTTATGTACGTGTGATACAGGTGTACGTATTCGTGTCGGTGCATGTTTGTGTCTGCACAGAGAAAAATCCATGTTGTAATATTAACACTTCACTGTTTGACGGAAATTGTAGTAAGAATTCCTACTATTGTGCAAAATTTTAGAACAACGGCGTTGCATTTTCCTATATCACGGTTACAAAAAAAGCAATAAAATTGTTTAAAAATATTGTGTGACAATCTTCTACAAAATATAGTGAAATGTTTTACAATATTTTACAACAAGTGAATATAATAAATTGCATATAATGTAGTGAAGACAGTTATAATAACAGGTGCAGCAAATTTACTGTGTTGTGTTTATTTAGGTTAGGTTAGGTGCTTGCAACAGTCACCTTACTTTGATTATTGAAAACGGCATTAATAATGAGATGGAATGAAATGAATGCTGTATAGTTTTATATCTATATAGTAGGAATATCATAATACTCATAATTGGTTTAGCTACATAAATATGTGATACTACAGCTTTTGTCGTAAAGATGGCGCTACGCTTGTTTCATAATCTTTGAAATTCGTACTCAATGTAAATTGTGATCGGTAAATGTGGCTGCGTAATATCTATATGATGCTTATACATGGTTAACGTCGTGTAAAAAGTACTGTGGACAATCGCCCACAGACGAGAATTACGAGGCGCTTCAATACCGGTAGTACTCTACAGTACACGGGCCGGTCTGATTCCCGCAATGCTGCCCGATACGACGGCAATTCGCCCGGCTGTCACCGGCTAATCAAATTATATTAATTAATTATAATTAAAAATTATTAAACTATATTTATTATAGTTTTCATTGTTAACAGTTATTATCAAATATAGTCAGCGCTACTAGACATTTTTTTCACATTTACTAACATGTATGCTCAAATTAATAATACAAATATAGTACACTTTACCATACGAGTTAATAAAAAGTATTCACAGATATTTACTATACAGATATTGTCACCGGTAATATAAAATATGATTGTCCCTATAGGAGCTATAAAATATATTAAAGTATACTATATTTATGTTAAAGAGTACTATCTATTTCTCTTAGTGCAGGCGAGTGGATTTTTGACGAACTGCAGCTTTTAATACACTCATCGAATAAAGGAAAATATAAATAAATGTATTGGTAAATTACTCGTACGACGCTTTGACCTCAGCCCGGCTTACAGTTAATGGCATAAATAGCAAATATACAGTGTGTCCAGGGATCGAAGCATAAAAAGGTAAAAAAGTCTGAAAATTTTTGAGTTGAAATTTCATCTTTTAGGGTTCAATCCCACTTGGATAGAAAGTATTTTGTGTCATACATTTAGTTTTGAAAAATCAAGCATGCCTGCATGAAATGCATGAAATTTACAATGAGGTAGTTTTTCTCACTAATAAAATGCCTTTTTTGTAGGAGATACGGCAAAATGTTATTAAGAAAAGTTGTTCAGATTAATAAATTTTGCAATTATACAAAATTTCGACAAGATCATTCCCATGCTTTGGGAATTTACAAAAAAATATTCTTCCTATTATTAATAAAGTGCTTTTGCTGTAAGAGATACGATGAAATGTTATTAAGAAAAGTTATTCAGATTGATAAATTACGTAAGTGTACAAAATTCAACAAGATTGAGCATACCTTGGAAACGTTTGTGTTATCTTATTTTTTAAAACTCATAGTGTTAGTGCTATGGAAAACCATAATAAAATAACGTTTTGACACTTGTCAAAAATATTTAATTTAAAGTGATTTTGTGCTGTAACATTTACATTAAATTTCGTAAAAACCACTGCGATATTTCACAAAAGTTATATAGGACAATTTATTATCTACTCCAGCGATTATTAGATTATTTAATGTGAAGTTCTCAAACACGGTATTGGTCCAATCTACAACATACAGACCGGTTAAACAGTGTCTGAATAATATACCAAAAAAAAAAAAAAAGAAAAAACTTTGATGAAGATGACTTATAAGTACTGCATTAGCAATGGATTCAGTACGCGAATAGCCGAAACTGACACTAAGAAGCGGTCAGAGCAGATTCGCGTTAGCAGTAGATCACATGTGCAAGGCGTTTATGAGGCACAAAATGTTGTCTTACTTTGGGAGAGAAAATTCTGGAGGATCGAAATTTCCGTAAAAATATTATTTTCTCAGATAAATCGATTTCTTCACAGAATTTTCGATATTGATCTGAATATAATCCCGATTATGTAATAAATTCTAAATGTTAATATTTTAAAAAAAGTTAACGTCTGGTGTACAATTTTTTATCGTTGTGGTGTTATTGGACCATATTTTATTGCGGGCAGACTTAATCAGCACACATATTTATATATTTTTTGAATTGGTTTATGGACAGACTACCATATGAAGCAAGATTTTCTTGAGATTTTCAACATGACGATTGTCATACCCGCTTGACTTTAAGAGCTTGTAAATGGCTGAATGGACATTTTCAAGGAAAATAGATAGCCAATGCGGGGGCCGCTCAGTTCTCCTATTCTAACAATCATGGGTTTTTTCTTTTGGGGTCGGACAAAGCAAATAATATATCCAAATATGGATGGATCTTCCAAATGATGTAGGTGTTGAAGAATCGCATTAGAGATGTTGTAAACGCAATGTCCATTGAGGAGATACGAACAGGCGGCAGACATATGTTGTATAATGAAAAGTATTTCAAATTAAATATGTGAATTGTGATTTTAATTTGAACGAAGTGAATTGTTTGGGTTTTAATAACATTTAAATAAAATAAATGAAGCGCTCGCTGCATGCGCTAGGCACAGCTCGCTACAATTTAGACGGTCATTCTTAAAGTCCATGGCTATATGTGCAATCTAAAATTATATTGCCGGTATCTATTGCGAACATGAAATAAATAAAATAAATGTCATATCAATATTGAAAAAAAAATAATCATGACACTCACATCAGTAAATATGAATGTATGTTATTAATTAAGTTTATTATCAGGAGAGATAATAATATTTTTTAATTAATAAAAGATATCTATTTATTTTACTTGTCTTAGATTTGGATAGTTGACAGTATTTACCGGAAACTGTCAAAATTTGACATTTCGTTGACAGATTATATTCCAGATTTTATTTGTCTTTTTCATAGCCAACCAACAACTATTTAAATGATATTAACTTCGGTATAATTAACTCACGTTGTGATTGTATTCCTACTATCAGAATAATTCGATTTGCTGTTGCGTTCTCGACTGCAGCTCCTGATACGCATCCTGGCCGACAAACTTCTCGTATTTTCACTGGACATTTTCTCCCTGGTCGTCGGTTCGCTGCACCAGGATCTCGCCGAATTCGCCGACGACTTTCCACTCACCTGGTCCAACGTTAGTTTCTCCGGATAGACCATTCTCTGCGCGAAACGTGGAAAATAATATGTTACTCAAAATACACTACGGCGGCGTCTGTTTGCGACAAGTGGTCGAGTTTGAAAGCGATTTGCATGCGAAACGCGATCAAATCGGCGTCTCTCATTACTTATATGGAGGTGCGTTCGTGTTTTAGGCTCTTACCTTTTTCAATCGGTAGATGTTTTCCATTGTAACAACAATTAATGTCCGTTGCGTGTCATTCGGTCGCGACGATCACACTCTGATGGACGACGCTGGTGGCGGCGTCGGGTTTTGCGTGTTATCCAGTCGCGGCTTAGTTGCCATGGTGACGCAGTGCCTCGTTTGGGGCATCAATCGATTATTCGCGCTTTGAAAACGGATGTGCATACAATTATATGTCCTCCATTGGTCGGTTTAATCACTGCGTGACAAGTTTCGCTTTGGGAAAATTATTGTGGTTACCGTAATTATCATGATTGGAAACATTTGCAAAATTAACGTTGATATCAAAAGAGAACACAAACATAGAAGTCTCTCAGGCTAGGAAGCAACTTCGCTATACGCACACTCACATAAATATACATATGGCAGCGATTTGTTGCTTTACTTTTGATAAAATAAGCAACAAGCTACATTTTCCTTTAGAAAATAATTTATTTTATATATATAAACCTCAAGTAAGGCGGTCTTAAGGCCGAAAATCGTTAATGTTATGTTAAATGTCATCTTACGAAGTTTTCACTGTTTTTTATGATCCCATAAATGCTCTATAGAGTTTAAATCAGGCGACTACGGAGGATGTTCAAACTTCTGCCTAACGTTATAGAGCAACCATTCTCGCACCTAGCTGAGGAATGTTTGGGATGATTACCTTGTGGGGAGATTGTTTAGTTCTTCAGGCTTAGTTTGGAAGGTAACTGACTCTTCGTCCTTTAAAATGTGAAAAATGAAAATGTACATACGCTTATAAATCTATTATTCCATCGATAAAGCGTAATATGCCGACAACATTTGCTGCCATACAGTCATACTACAGACACTTTTACCCGCCAAAAATTGAACTAGTGCTGCTATCTAACCGTGCCATGCACTACTATAATACATTGAGTCAAATGTTTCACCCCCGAGATGGCGCTGAACAATATGTTAAATGGCGATTAATGGTCGGAATGGCCGGTTGTGAGGTTATCTACGATTTGAATTTTGTAATTTTGTTTCATTATACTCTTTGCTTTTACGAAGTGTGGTGGTGGTTTACTCAAATTTTTATTATTAATATATATCTGGTGATATCTGCGTGTGCCTGCGTTCAATTGTTCAGTATTGTATTTTACAAAACCAGTTTGTTGTGTATATCCCAGCCCATTAAAAATATATGAAATCTAAACACAAGAAAACTTAAATGTTTGTGTGTTTTATATATTAATATTTTACATAGCCTCTGTGGGGCTGCTATTTATTTATTTAGATATAGTCGTACGCTTGAAATTATTATGTCCTTTTTCTTGTTTAATTTAAAATTCTTCAAAATTTATAACTAAATATTAAAAGCTCTTTTTTAATAATATAAAACAAATTCAAAATTTTCCAACTTTCATTAAAAGTAAAACTTGAAAAAATGTAAATAAAATAATTCCCCTTTATTATTTGTACTTTTTCATCTTTTGTGTACTCCATTATAGCTCTCTGCCTCGTATACACTGTGGTTTAGCTGTATAAACAAGGCTTACGGGAACTTTTTGTTTACTTTACTGTGAGGTGACCACATTTTCAACTGACAATGACAAGTAACAGCTAATACGTCACCAAATTAGTACGTGTACGTACTGTGATTTTGTAAGAGCACCAACGTTGTTCCAGCAGTAAAATTGTGTACCGCTGCCTAGTGAACTTTAGTGCCAACCTTAAGAAGAGTGTGCCACAAAAGTCCCTAACTTGCTTTTCGATTTCGTGCACGTTTGAATTAGAAAACTTACTTATACCTACTTATGATCCAGATATGATATGATGTAATAATTACTGTATTTCTCTGACGGCACAAGTACAAACGCACCAAAAATAAACCCACTTGGAACAACGCTGAAGAGCACCAACCTACTGTCCGCCAACAATCGCAAATAGAAAAAACCCTAACTTATGTGGCTCCCCCCAAACGTCGTTCAAATAAAGTTCTACACATAATTAGTTTGGTAAAAAGCACATAAAAAGCAAGCTCGCCAATTGGCAAAGGGGATAAAAGTCGTCCTAATTTTTCTTGTAATTAATGGTAAAATAAACAACTAAAATAACTCGATTGGTGAAATAAACTAAAAGTATCATTTAAAAATGATAAAAAATACTTCTCAACAAATACTGAGAAATTTCAAATAGCTCCTGTATTTTTTTTTTAAATGAAGGCACAATTCCATTCTCGAAAATGTAATTTTAGAAGTGACATCATAGAAAAAATTTATTGGTTTAAAAAAAAATATAAAATATGAAAATACAATTTTAGAATTAATATACTTGCAATAACAATCTTTAGACCTCTTTTTCTTACTTAATTATACAATAATATACACTTTTTTTTGGTAATTTGTTTTGAATTGAACATGATAACATTATAAAATCTGTTTCATAATAAATACTCTAAATTTCCACCTTCCACTTGAATGCAAAGTTTAGCTCTTCGTATCCATTGTCTGTAACATATATCTATATTCTCCTGAGAAATGTTATTAACTGCACTTTTTATCTTATCACTAAGCTCATCCACATCACTAACATTGCTTTTATATACTAATTGCTTCATGTAAGACCATAGAAAAAAGTTTATTGGATGCAAGTCATCCGATCTTTCTGGCCAAGTTATCCTTCCGCCTGGGGCTACAACACGTCTTGGAAAGATTTCATCTAAGTATTCCTGTACTATAGCAATGCCATGTAATGAAACTTCATCATGTAAAAACCACATATTTTGCCGAACACGCAATGGTATCTCATCTAATAATTGAGGAATCATTTCTTGAAGAAACACTAAATAATCCGCAAAAACCATAGGATTTGGTAATGTAAATGGGCCGATTAGAACCCCATTGATAATGCCAGCCCATAGATTTATTGCACTTTCTTTTTTGGTACTCCACACAGCGGTATTTTCAAAACATTCAATACCCTTTAAATTAAATTGCATCTCACCACACACTAAGATATTTCGCAAAAAATGTTCATTCAAGCTGTAATTTTCGAGCAACCATTTGGAAAATTTCAGACGGGATTTTAAAGCTGGTATACCTAACATTGCAGCTGATCGTGCATAATGACAATTCAATTGGTTCTCTCTCAATAATTTTATAACTGTAGTGACACTGACACCTACAGTTCGCGCTAATACGCGTGCACTTACACAAGGGTTTTCTTCGATCTTTTCTAGAAGTTCCTCTTCGGCTTTTCTGGTATGTTTCCTTTCACCACAACCTTTATTAAGGGAAACGGATAACAACCGTCCGGATTCGCGTAAACGTGCGTACGTTCTCGCGATTGTTCTTGCGCCCACAACATTTCTATCGGGAAATTTTTTTATATAAAGTCGTGCGGCAGCAGCACTATTTGCTCCTGCTGCGCCATACGTTAAAATTATATCTACCAGCTCACTATATGAATGTACTCTAACCTTTCCCATATCTTACATTATCATAGAACCACAGTATACATTATGAATATGTTTGAATATACTATATAATTATCTTCTCTATTCTCTGACATAACTACAACAACAAACAATAACAAGAGTGAAGTAGGCGTCAGTCAACCGCCAAGTATCCAGAGTCAGTCAACCGACTGTGGTGGCACAACCATAGGAGCAACCTTGCCGTTTAAAATTCCCTAACTAATAGTCATTAGATCTGTTCAATTTATCTATGGGTTTCTACAAGCCTATACCCTTGTTTATATATATCTAGTTATTCAACCGGTTTGAAGTACCTTTGGATGGCGTTCAGATGGCGTGTCAGGTTTGGCGTGCCCACTAATTTTTTTGAATAATGTTGCATTGTAATTTCTTAATTTTGATTGGTTTTACTTTGTTATTAACTGCCAAGTTTATTTCAGAATCTGTAACCAACATAGCTCGCATTCCAGTGAATATTTGGCGGTATTTAATTTCATTCATCAGTACTTTTATACTATCGCCGCCAGATATCAGCACCTTACGCAGCTCGGTTGAATAACGTAAGTCGTGTTCTATTTGCCTCGCGGATCACTTGTGATCAGATCAGTTCGATGAAAACGTCATCCGTGACGTCACGCAAGTGATCCGGAACTGATCAAATCCACCAAGAAGTGAACCTGCTATTTCAGAGATTCAGTTCGGCATGTAGAAGTGATCCACCAATGGTAACACAGGATTTTTAAATCTTAAAAAGCGGGATGTCGATTCAAATTGGCGCCACACAAGGCCACGTGTAGATAACCTGTCTTATTTGCTCTGTTGTTACACGTTTTCTGTTGTTTGCAAATTTTTATTTAGGTTAATTACAAACAATTCGATCAATATAATATTTATTTTATTTAAAATGGCAAACTCTATGAAGCAAAAGGTGGTAAGTTATTTTGTTTGTTTTTAACCATTCCACTTCATTTGATTGTTGTAGGTTGAATTATTAGGCGAAGTATCAACAACTTCGGACGATGCGACTTCGTCCAGTAATTTATCGGACGAGGAACTCTACTTACGAAGGCATCATCAGCGTTCAAAAGGGTTTGTAGAGAAAGTGGTTAAAAATTTCGACGCCCTTCAATTCAGAGAGCATTTCCGAATTTCTCGAGACACATTCAATCATCTACTAACAAACCTAAATACCGCTAACGTGATTCCAGTATACAAAGGCGAAAAATAAAATGGATCGTTGATGATAGTATAGTTTACTTTTATTCACGACTCTTCAAGTAAGTAACACAAGCAATTACGTAAACATTAAAAACAAAAAAGCTGTCCATATTTATAGAAACTTCGATGCTATTACTACTAAAGTATGATGTTGAAGGCATCTGATCGATGTTGGAAGAGTTCCTTGATTTACTGCCACGTAATATGGAGATATTTACTGCGTGGCTACTTCCAATGTTAGGTTTTCATCCTAAGAATTCATCCATTTGTTGACTCATGTCTTCATGGTAATAATGTACACTGTTAATTAAGGCTATTGTATTGTCATAGCTCCATATTTTTTTATTGACTACTGTATTAGTATAATGTATTTTGCAATGGTTCAAAATTGAATAAAAAAATTGTTGTCTGTAATAGTTTTTTTTGTAATTTATTTCATATACCAATATGTGGCAATGTGCATTTTACCTTTTGATATTAATCTTTGAATGTACCTAATTTACAATGGGATTTAACGAAAACGTACATCATTCTAGCATGTGTATATCATCCCATTATGTGTTTTCTTTTCATAACTATTTTGTTTCTATACATGCGACATCGACATTGCAAATCCCTTTTTGAATTTCGTAACAAAACAACTTTTCATACAAGACGGACAAACGCGCTTGCGCTCAGTTGACATTTTGAACTGAACCAAGTATGCGAAAGTGAACCGTTTCATTTGGCGCAAAGGCGATCAGTTGGCGATGACGTAACTGATCTGATCACAAGTGATCCGCGAGGCAAATAGAACACAACGTATAAGATATATAAACAAGGCCTATACCACAGACAAGAGAACATCTTGTTTGTGCCTATACACAAGCTCCGTGCTGATCAAATAAACGCGACCTATATCTACATCCAATGTTTGTATGCGTTTGATTTGCTACTGTAGATTTGTGTCAATTTGAAGTTTTTTTTTGATATATATTTTCATCTGGTACATCGTAATGTGTTAGAAAGAAATAGATATGCGTCGGTAATTATGGTTACTTTTCTTCAGCTCTGCTTCACATTTTAGTCGGTAAAATACCGTTCCAGTTCCCTAGAATATAGTTCGATGACTTGAAATACATGAACAAAGACGCAAAATCGCTTGTAGAACTGCTAAAAGTTGACAATTCAAGCAAAGGCTGTGTTAAAAATCGATCACATGAAATTTCGGAATAATTTAATATAAAAATCTACAAAATTTACAAAACAAACCTCGTGTCTCTAAATTGTGAAATTTAAGTACAGAGATAAATAAAATTGAGTGAAAGTTTTGTAAGAAGTATTGAAGGAAGTCCATCTAGAATTCTATAATTCAAATATACTCACCTCACCACTAGATGTCACAATCTAGCCTCATTTAACATTTACATTATTATTTTTTGGATGTGGTAATTATGGTGTGTAAAGTACGTTATTGCACAGAGAAGAGGTCTCTTGTCTGTGGTTATTGGGAGGAAAATAAACATCAACACTGAACGGTTTAAAACATATTTAGAAAACTGAAACTATAAAATATTTCTAAATGGAGGCTATATCGACTATTGGACATCAGATGCCGCCACTACTCACATTCAAATTAGCAGAAAATCGTAGGTAAAATACATTTTTGAATTTTTCATTATGGATTAACTGCAATATCGCCAATGTTATGAGATATTAAAAATTATGAATGTCGCTGTTTTGGGTTTTCTTTTTATTATTTTATACTAGTGCAGCTTTTTTTCTTTTCTTTTAATATTACTATTCTATGCCTATAAGATTTTACTTCCCACATGATAAGTAAGAAATATTGAACTTTGTTTTATAAAAATTTTATTAGTACAAAAATATAAAGTAAAAAAATATCTTCAGAACAACAATACTTAGATTTCACTTTCTCATTTCATTGGTCAATAACAATCTTTTTGGTAACACTATATAGTTAAACACATCTTATGTGGCATTTCTCCGATTTTAAAGTAAATGCTCAAAATTTCCACCCTTCACTTGCATACAAAGTTTTGCCCGTCGTATCCACAATTGATAAAAAACATCTATATCTTCCTGACAAATTTTGTCAACTGCACTTTCTATTTTATCACTCAGCTGATCTACATCTCTAATAACATTATTATACACTAATTGTTTCATGTAGCACCACAAGAAAAAGTCCATTGGATGCAAGTCATGCGACCTTTCTGGCCAACTGATTCTAGCGCCAGTGGCTATAACATTTTGCTCGAAGGTGTCCTTTAAGTATTCCTGCACTATCGGGATGCAATGTAATGACGCTTCATCCTGTAAAAACCACATATCTCGCCGAACACTTAATGGTACATCCTCCAGTAGTTCAGGTAATTCCTCTTGAAAGAATGTTAAATAGCTAGCAGCAGTCATAGGATTTGGCAACATGAATGGTCCAATGACACTCCCATTAATAATTCCAGCCCACAGGTTTATTGCATTCTTTCTTTTCGAACTCCAGCTACTCGTGTTTTCAAAACTATTAATACCATTCAATGTGAATTGGATTTCGCTAGACACCAAGATCTTTCTTGGGAAATCTTCATTTAAGTTGTAATTACGTAGTAACCATTTGCAAAATTGTAAGCGTGATTTTTTATCTGGTTTTGGAGTAGCTGCTGATTGTATGTAATAATAATTGAATTGATTCTCTTTTAATAATTTCACAACTGTGCAGTGAGCAACATTTGTATGTTGAGCCAAAGTACGTGCGCTGACGCAAGGGTTTTCCTCGACCTTTTCCAGAATTTCTTCTTCAGCCCTTCTGATGTGTTTCCCTTCATTACAACCGCCACTACCATATTTTCGTTCTAATCGTCCAGTTTCGCGCAAACGTAGGAGCGTGTTCGTAATAGATTTAGCCGTTCTCGGATGAGCTCTATCTGGATATCTTTTTGCGTAAAACCGCAGGGCCGCCTCACCAGTTTGTCGCACTTTACCGTAGGTTAGAATCATGTCTGTAAGTTCGCTGTTTGAAAATACATTACATTTCATATTTACGATTATCGTGAAACAATTAACTTATTAACTACAATAATAATAATTTCAATAATGTAATAACAACAATCATCACAATTTTTAGATTCTAGATATTCTAGATTCTAGTGGTTCTATCATCATCAGGATCACAAACTCAGTGCCATCGACTAGATACTTGATGGATTATAAATTCGCTAATGCCATGAGGAAATGTACAAAATTAAAAGAAATGGTTATATCATTATTATTAAATTAATCGTGCACAAGGAAAAACATCAATCTTTTTTTCGTTGTATGAAAAGTGCTTCATTTTGGTGGCGACATCTATTATAGTATGGGCAGAGATAATAACTTATCTCTGGTATTGGTTTTCTATTACTTCAGCTATTGTGCAATAGATGACCTTACCTTAATGGAAAGAACATTCAAATTATTAATAAAAATAGTATTTATGGTGTTTATTAATTATGTTTACAATATGGAATTTTTAATAATTCCTTGCAAGGCAGGTAATGGCTTTAGTTATGTAATAATTATTACATAACTAAAGCCATTACCTTATTTTTTTTTTTATTTAATTATAATTAAAAAAAAAAAATCCTGCTTCCAAAACAAACCATTGATTACAAATAAAACAAGAAAATAAAAAAAAATTGGTGCTACCAGATAAGTCACTTTCATTATTTTTTAATAAATACTAGCCACCACTGTCAGAACACATAGAATATTTTTCTAAGCGAAATTGTTTCACTTTAAAATAAGTTATAGTGTATTGTATATAAAAGTATTTCAAAAATACAAAAAATTCAAAAAAGTCAATACGTGGCTCTCTGTCTGTGACGTAATAGCTTGACCGTTGCTACGCAACATTGTTGTCAGGACCACCAGCGCATGGCCATGCCACATTGAATTGGGGTAGCGCAAATTCCCAACTATCACCCATCACCCTCGTATTCTGCTGAAATCGACTATTAAAAGGGAAAACTACGCGCAATGCCAATCTCATTTGCGCCGTCATAAATCCTCATGCAGCATCTTGAAACGTGCCGCGCGTCCTTAACACTGAAATAACGACTTTAATTTTTTAATCGTTATATATTAATTTGTGCCCAACAAAATACATATTTGTGTTTATCGTCGGTTAATAATATCGTGAAGAATACGCAAGGTAAGCTTATAAAGTACAATGGGAGAATCAAATGAGTATAAATGAAAAAGGAGTGACTTTTTTTCATTCTGAATTTGGCGCACTTTCAATGCATGTGGCGTACTCTATGAAGCGACTATCAACTTTCACTTTTATTATTGACTGGATAGTTGATATCAAGGTCAGCCGAGAGATGGCGCACCCTATACCTTCTCGCATTGCGGACGATTTCATCATGATTGTCGCAAATGGATTTTATTTGATAATTTCCATACCTTTGATTTTCGGAATCTACCTTTGATTGAGTAGCCAAATACAGTCCCAATTTCTAAATATATTTCTTGCAACAAGAGACATTTCAAACTGATTGTTGAC
Organism: Cetonia aurata; assembly: GCA_949128085.1. Taxonomy (NCBI): domain Eukaryota; kingdom Metazoa; phylum Arthropoda; class Insecta; order Coleoptera; family Scarabaeidae; genus Cetonia; species Cetonia aurata. The sequence continues at coordinate 61,300,880 of OX421884.1, read as the reverse complement.
AGGTGCATGTTGATGTTTGCCCCTAACCTTGAATGTGTCCAATGGGAGCGTGCGCTCCAATCGGCGACCAATAGGAAACGCTAAACCGCCAGGGTCAACAAATCCTTGTGAAATAACCGAGTTTTCAGCGGCCATGTTGAAAACAACCTTTACTTCTACATGTGCTATTTTTTAAGGATTTTCCGAGTGTTTTGGCGGTGATTTTCGCGTAGATATGGAAAACGGACCGCGTCTCGTCCTACGTGTGTGAAAATCGATGTGCTGTGCCGTTTCGTACGTGCGATTCGAGTGACACTTGGCATGTTTTGATAGTGAGAAAAGACCTTGAAAAGTGTTTGGCTTGACGGTGATAAATTTAGGAAGTTTTGGATACAACTCAGTATGCTTTATATTCTATCAGGTAAATATGATTCCTTCTATGCAATAGTTTTGTTAGATTCATCCGTGGCCATGCGGATTGGGTGTAATTCCCTGTAGTTTTAGTGGGAATGTTGGTGTGTATACGCCAACGATTCTAGGTTAGGTTACGTCTCGACTAGAAAAAATCATGTCTCGATGTTTGCATACCGCCTGTCTTATATAAAAGTGAACCTCAGGAATTAATTCTATATTGTTAACCATATTCATTGTCACGCAGTTTTTTTAATCTATTCTTAGGTGGTGTTATGTAGTCTTTTATGTGTAACAAACATTTTTAACAAGTCAATTATTCAGTATTGTTTATTTGAGAATAATCATTTTATTATCTTAAAATATTTTTTTAATAATAAGCAATATTTATTATCTGATATGTGATAAAATGGATTAAGAAATGTGAACAATTTGATTGATGAGGTAAATAAAAATTTTCCTTGAATTTTATAGTGAGAAATAGGGGTATATTTGAATCTGGTTTTTTAGATTACAAAGGTATTTCAAACAAGCTTGGCATTAATTTTGATTTAATTGGACATTATCTCAGTAGTTTTTTTTTTTTCATCTGAAAGATATTGGTGTTGTTTATTATACTTAGGTATATAGGTTTACTTTACTCATGTTAATTATTTAAATTTGTAGTTTCCTTTTGGTTCTGTGTTTTTTCGCATATAAAAATTACATAATTATAATTGTAGGCATATTAATTATGTAAATGGGTTTTGGCCAATTTTTACTTTCCTGTTTTTCCGAGATTAGCCACTGACATTAACAAAATTAAAATCGTTTATGGTAAATTGTAACGAAATATGTGTTTGTTTGTTAGCGGTTCGTTGAAATTATTAAAGCATCCTATGAAAGTTAAATTAATTTGTAGCATTTCGAAATGTATTGGTAAAATATCGTAGTTTTGTGGAAAATTTTTGGCTTTCGAAGTAAAAAAGATCCTTAAAAAAAGCATTTATATATACAGGTGTCTAAAGTTGAGTGTTCACCATTGCCAAGTCCGTTATGATTGGAGTTACGAGTTACGTATCCTCTAATATTCATGTGTTTTTTTTTACAATAATTATACGAATTACAAAACTGTGTCATGTGCTTATTACATATATCAACGTTATAAATACATATTTGGTTCATATATGCATCTCGTGATTCCACCCACTTTTATTGTAGTTGCATAATCTTAATAGCACAGGTGCTCTTTTACCGGTCTCATTCCTGACATATAAAATGTTTGGCCTTTATCTTTTTTTATTACTTTATTTTTTTCTACTCCAGCTATATGCCTTTAATTTTTTTGTATTCTTTCTTGTCTTGTTGAGGTAGGCTTCCATCTCCCTTTTTTCTTACTACCTCTTCGCACATATAACTGCTGCGTGACTGCAGCACAATATGTGTGTGTGCTGGAGACCCAGTTTTCTTTCCTCGTTCTTTTCGGTTACGATGCAAGTCGATACCAGAAAAAGGATAAAAAGGAATGAGTATCGCAGTTGGCTTGGGTATCAATCTCAACCGCTGCTAATACGTATTACCTCCTCGGTAGCGTTTCTTATCTTCACGATTGCGAATATGGAGTGTCCGGCTGATATTACCGGCTCTTATCCTGTTGACAATGCGCCCCAAGATCTGGATATCGGATTACTTGAAAGCTTTTTTCTGTGCCTCCCGGTTGTGGTGCTGTTGCTTATTTATCCATCCCCAATTGTAGTATTATTATATTAAATAGCGTTGCTGATATTCGATAGTTTGCCTGAGAGCTGTCTGGTATTTTGTTTTTGTATATAGATACGTCTTACATTGTCTTTTATGTTTGTGCTGTTGTTTTTCTTGATAACTTATAATAAACAGTGGCGTATTTACCGTCAATACTGGCTGACTCTCCCCCCACACAGAGAAAAATCCATGTAGTAAACTTTGTGGAAGATTTTTTGACGATTATTTGCAAATATTATCACTGCACAGAGAAAACTGTCTAACAGCTACAAAGACAAATATGTGTACATACTAATGCAGTTAACTAATGACTTTTGTCATATTGCCACATTGTCTAAATCCTCTGGAGGAATATCTTACACACATTAACAACATAGAACCTTTAATAAATGATATTTATAGGTGGTTTAGCTACATAAATATCTCTATTCACATGGTAAATATAATAAATAGAGGTACTGTGATTGACAATCGCTCACGGTACAAGTACGAAATGCTGCCACACCGGTATACAGTGGCCCAAAATGTGGATTTTAGGGAAAACTAACCGTTGTGTCGTATTCTACTAGTGAAAATATAACTTTTATGCCATTAACTTTTTTTTCATAACCTCATTATTTAAAAAGTTATAGCGCAAAAGTTTTGTAAATATTTATAACTTAAGCAATAATTTTGTCTTTATAAAAAAAGTGATTATGTATTCATGTTCTATGTTTTAAAACAATCAACTTATGATATGAAAATTTTTTTGATAAAAGCAGTATTTAGACAGTTATGGCGCTTGGAAGTTTATCTCATGTGGAAAAATAGTAAAAATCAATTATAACTAAAAATTTCACATTTGGTCATTATATAATTTTGGATGAACTAGGTTCCGTTCTTCGATCTTCCTCGATTTTTTTAATACATATCTCTATTTACTGGTAATTAGATGTGTAATTGGTATTATCTTTTATCTTTTATCTGATATTTTATTTTTGCTTTTGGAAGAAAATCAATAAATAAAACCGTGCAATTTTAGTGATGACTTTAGTCGAAAACCGCAATTGCTACATTGCTTCTTATAAGAGGCTTGTATTTTCGAGACTAATTTGTTATTTGCTCTTGATGGCTGTCGGGCGGTCGCTGGGGACTTCATCACTATGGCAATACCACCACCACACCTATACCTCTGCACCTTGCTGGCGCTGTTTCGTCGAAACCGCGTTTTTTTTTTATTAATAGCGTCCTATTTTATTCCGCCGCTACATCAAAAAGCCGCTTAATAATAATATTGATTGGAGCATTTAAATATGTTGATATTGTAATAAATTATACTATGGACTTTCTATTTATAACTTTTTCATTCTTAATCCTTCAAACCAAGTCCGGCGTATTCTTATTTATATTAGAAAACATAATGGGATATTCAAGATGCTATCGAACTGTCAAGGGTCATACGGCATCTGGATACCTACGAGATGTGATAAAAAAATACGTTGAATAATTTTATTATATGTACAATGTAATAAACTTCCAACAAATTTTCATTGATTTCTCTTTGACTATATAGCAATGTACCAATAACAACGTTGGTTCCATGATTTGAAGCATTTCTGGCAGGTTTCTGTCGGAAAGTGACGAAGGAGGAAGTTATTGGCCTATTTTTCTGATCTAGCAGCTTCAAATGACGTTAATCACGTGTTGGAGGGTTGAAGAAATTTCTTTCTACGCCGATTCTCTTAAAAGGATTATAATATCATCGGCGCAGGCTTGCACTTCGGCTCCAAGGGCTTCAATCATAAGCAGTAGGTCGTCTATAAGTAACGACCAGAGCAGTGGGCATGAAAAGCTATCCTGTTTGACAGGAACCTGACCATCTCCCCGTGTAGTGTCATTGCAAACCTATTCGTAAGCGTAACGGCAATTCAGCTTGCTATGATCGGTTCTACTTACGCAAACATGAAGAAATTGCATTATTAAATATTCCTTCTATATCCACAAATTCGTTTCGAGCGAGTCCGAAATCCTAGAAACAAGATTGTTTAGTGCAAGATCCGTGGATTTGCCTGCTTGATACGCATGTTCGTGTATGTGAAGGGGCCTGTCTGGAAGAACACCTTTTCTAATATTTCCAGAAGAAATGACATTAGGTTAATTGGACGAATAGAACTTGGGTTCAGATTTTCCCATTTTGGGAATATACACCATTCCCTCCTACGTCAAACTTTTTGCTATAGCTCCAAGCAAAACCATCTCTGAGAAGTCTAACCAGGTGAGGGCCTAGTGTCGCGCTTCCCTTTTGCAAGAGAGCACCTAAACTTAATCCATATTTATAAACAGTCTTCAGAGTCAACACATTCCAATGAGCTTTTTTACACTTTTTTTGCAGCTTCAAACTTAATGTTGTTCGAAATATATGATGCATGACAGTTACGCTAAACACGTCTTTACTGTTCCAGTTGCGAAAGCCGACCGACAAATCAGTTGTTCAAACCTTGCGCTGACTATTGCAAATCTCAACTTATTACTTCAAATGGATGTAGCGTCAGCAGTTGCTGCTATAAACATTCATTCAGCGTATTTTTTGATCACCCCTCGTATATAACTTCGCCAGATCGCATATACAAATCATTAGCGTCCAACTTCCGCATTTATTACGCCAGTTCTATCCATTGACTGACGCTGAAGCGTGAATTGTTAAGAATTTACTATTATTAATTCTCAATGGTGGTACTTGCAAAGAGCAAGTGAATACAAGCGTTTTAGCGCCGATTTGGCGTTCTATATAGTCGCACGGCGTGGCGGTGAAACTGCGGGCTACGTAGAATTAGAATATACCTTTCCACTGCTGAGGATAGCCTCCGATTATTAAAATCAATAGCGCAGAACGCTGCCCACAGACAGTACGTACCCATTACACTACTTCGGATATCAATCATTATATAATCAATGAGGAAAACAATGAGAGATATATTATTTATTGCTGGCCCACAGCTATGTATGGCATCATCTGAATTGCGGTATAGGATATTAGGTACGTTATTATATAGATAATAAGGATCGATTAACCAATCAGTAGATGGTTAAGTATATGGTAGAGTAATCATTTTTGTTATACAATGTCTGAGAGTATAAGAAAAGCTACATACTATGTATGATATATAGTTATGTTACTAGTTTTTTTTTTAAGGAATGTAGAAAAACAATATTTTTATGTAGGTGATTATTTTCAGTATTTTTCTTTAACATTTTCTCATGAAATAGTAGAAGTGTGATCCAGGACACATTCCTATACTGAAGGTATTCAAAAAATCAAGTCCCAAGATAGGTCCTTGCGGAACACTTATGTATAAAAATATTATTATAGTTGTAAGTATAGCAATATGGTAACGAAAAATTTCATAATGATAAATCAAGCATTAACATTTTTTTTTCTCTTTTTGTTGTCTTTGCCGTCACCGGTCTCAAATGACTAATCGCTCGTATCTTCCAACCATTAATTTGCACACAGCTCTAACCAGAACGCTATAGGTACAGAACTGTGACGGTTCGTGGGTGTCCTGTCAAAGACACAAGTATATAAAATTAATGATGTAATTAACGAATGAGCTTTAAAACCAGTTACCTTAATGGCAGGAGGTATACAGTAATATTATTGGTGGATCTCATATATGTTCGAAATGACGTTGTGGACAGATGCGATACATAAGATGTTTTTATAGGATTAAATCGGTTTACATCCAACATAGGGAATTAAACAAAGGGTGTATATACTGTCAATTAATTAAAATTATTTGTTTGTACATTTGATTACTGATAGGTGACATGGGCTCTCTTTAATGCATTATATTATAAATATATTATTGAAGGATATGTTAATAATATAAAATATATCCTGCGCAGTACAATATATCTAACATCATACAGGTGAAAATTATGCTTTTAATGTTAGGAATTCCACGTTTGATTCTCTTTGTGTACCTCCGTGTTTCTTCTATTTTTTATTTGTGGAAATTCGATCTTCTACATCAATGAATACCATCAGTGAGAAGCAAACAGCTTCCGTTTTCTCTCTGTTATACGATTTGGAAAGAGAATTTTGTCAACAAAACGGATGAAAGGGTAAATACCATACCGTTTCTCGGTTTAAACGCTAAAGTTTCCTTTTGTACAATATCCAAAGTTTGTTCTTCCATAATTGTGCTGTTGTTTTTGTTAAATTAAATAATGTTATATATAGTTAAGGGCCGGTATTTCAATATCCTAATAAGAATATCTAATAAAAATTCATCTAATAAGTATAAGAAAAATGTATGGTTATTTCAGTTATTCAGTTAATAAATTTTATTAGGAACTTTATTTGGTGATTGAAATACTAGCCCTAATGCATGGATTTTAAATTAACGATACACAACATACAAATTGGCATCTTTTTTTTTGCTGGTTTGTGTATATGCGACCATAAATCCCTAACAAATTTGTTTTAATTTATTTGCAATATTATTTATCAAAAACGACAGTAAAAAATGATGACCGTTTCGGTCAATAGCAAAGACAACTAAAAATTGTATATACCGGGTGTTCTACGAGCCCTATGACTAACTTTGGCAGGTGATAGCTGGATTGACTCCAAATTTTTTTTTCGTAATGAACATGGGTCCGATTTGTTTCCATTGAGAAGCTACAAGTGTTTTAAAAAATATATTTCCGTATTTTAATCAAAAATTGGCTGACAAATAAAAATTTTTTTGATTGGTATAATAATTATTATTTGCCATTTCGTTTATTCTTTTGACACTCAGTGTGAAAGTGCTATATATATATAAGAAATGTATTTATTCGCAACTGAGTGATATGCAGATGTTGTGTTTGTATATGGGTATTCCAATCTGGCGCTGCAGTCGGTTCCTGAAGACAGGAAGAAGGCGGTCTTGACTTGTTTTACCTTTTTTAATTTTTAGTGAGGGGAGTAACTTCGGTCGCTTCATAGATATTCCCGCGCAGTGGAATCGCAGCGCTAGCTTCGGAGCTGTGAGTACGGTTCCGGCAAATCTATTGGCACGACGCAGCCCTAGCTTTCGAACTGTTGTGATTTCGGTGCCGCTTAAGCTCATTGGCACGTCACAGCTTATGCCGACCCTCCGAACTATGATCTCGGTGCCGGCAAAGTTCTCTGGCACCACACAGTCTGCCCCGACCCTCCGAGCTGTGATTTCGGTCCTTGGCAAAGTTTTCTGGCACGACGCAACACCAACTTGTACATTAAAACCACCCGCATACTTTTGGCCCAACCTGGCATATTCTAGTTGTGCTTTTGGCGCCGACAAAGTCCTCTGGCACGACTCAGCATCAACTTGTGCTTTAAAATCGCCCGGATATCTTTGACCCGACCCTATATATTCCAGCGCGACGCGAACCGTCTCTGAGCTGTGTTTTCGGCGCCGGCAAATCGCTCTGGCACGACAAAGCACCAACTTGTACCTAGTACTTTAAAACCGCCCGCTTATTTTTGACCTGGCACGGTATATAGATTTTACTCGTTTCATTATATTGTCTATATATATTGGGATTTTGGGTATTTTGAGACTAAATTTAAAAGCACACGCGGTAAATAATTTATTTACATCATCAATTGTATATATTTGTTTATTTTTGTCACTTTTTTTTTATTGCACAATTCTCGTTGCACCTATTTTAAAGACATAACTTCTCAATTAAAAACACGTTTTAACTATTTTACAACAACATAACATAAACGGTGCAAATTCTTCATTGGGACTTTTTTCTATCTTTCACCGTTTAAAAGTTATTTTAGATAAATAAAATTTGTGCCGAAGTTCAAAGTCAGATTGCACCCCTAAAAGTTGAAGTTTCGCCGCAACAGAGAGTGTCCTTGAGTAACATTCGATAGAGTCTACAAAGTGACAAAGCTTCAACAGAGTCTGCGATTCACTTCCCTTGTTATATTAGCGAAATTAGCCATATGTAGTTCACTGTTAGGACATCGCACATATGTACTACACCTATATATACGTATGTAATTGGCATAGCCCTCTTATCGCGTCGGAAAATATTGACGTCTCCGTGTGCGTAGTCGCCCGGCCCGCTGTACTGCAGCATTCGAGCCCATCGGGGGTAAATAACCGGTGAAAGACCTCGCAAGGACGTTGCTTGTTCGGGGGGACCGGAGACCCTCCTCCCGTGAAATACAATAACCATATTATACTGCATCATCATCGCCAATGACGTCTATGCCGTATTTTGGTGTAAATTTTGACCGTGGCCCCGGGGTAATGGTTCTATATTAATGTATACAGCTTGTCCAGAATGAATATGAGGGGTTAATTACGAAGAAGCACGTTTTCATATCGATTTATTGGTAGCTTGTAAAAGGCGTTTGTTGAAAACATTACTGGGACAATAGGAGTGTAATAATTTGGGTAACTTTTAACGAAACTTAATTATCTATGATGTTAAATTATGCCAAGATTAAATACCATAAAATTTATTTTATCAATTACATAGAATGTTTTAAATTATTGTATTATTGTGTAGTATTTTTGTAAATCTAATAATACTCACTTTGTCACACACAGATTCTATACACTTAACGATATCTGTTAATGCAGATTAAAATTAAAAAAAAAAAAATAATAAGATGGAACTGTTAATTAATGTCAAAGAAGAAATTCGGAGTGATTTAAAAAATCAATAAGTAACCGTCACAGTTATTTTTTGACATAAAAAGAATTGTTTTGTTTTTTAATCTTATTTTTTCTTCTATAGATATAGAGTGCTTTGAGGTTTTTTAAAATGCTGAGTTGTTACTGTTTAAACATAATGAAAATAAAGTTTTTCGTTTTTACTGCATGCAGACTTTTTTACACCCATTTGTACGTCCAAAATTTAGTTTTTATGTTATAATTACTGAAGCTGTTTAATTCAACCGTTTGTTCATTTTATTTTTACCCTCATACAAACTTGTACGGCTTTCCAAATTAGATTATGGCCCGTGGGGTTTCTTTGCGGTTCGGCAATTACTCCTTTTTTAATTCTATTAAGCCACTGACATGATCAATTTAGACCATAACTACGTTAGGTATCTAAATTTTTACCGTACTCCGTTACACAGATCAATAAATGACCGGATTATACTGACTGATATATTCAATCTTCCTACTATCCACTTTCCGCTATATTCCACCTAAATTTCTTTGAGTGCAAGACGAGCACGAAGACCGTTTAAACCTTTATTTTTGTCATCTATCTTCGTGTGCGTTCGCCATTTGTTCTGGTGTCATCTTTAAGCCTCTGATGTATGTATGTTCATGTCGTACTTGCCTATTCTGAGCTGTCCGGTAGTTCACAGTTACGCTAATGTCTTTTGCAAATGACACACATTCGTTTCGCTATACAATGTTGCTAGTGAAATTTCACTCGGAGTCCTTAAGCTGTTTATAGTTTACCCTACCGGCCTCCTACACGTGATGACAAGGAAAATATATTTTATAGTAGGGTCTTTAAAGTTTGAATAAGCGCCAGAACATGAACATATATGATAATCATTAGCCACTGATTTTGTTTTTTGTTTTGTAAAATTTGTTCTAAGATGTTTAAGATAGATTTAATGAAGAATTTTTCAAGATGATGTTCCATTGTATCATGTGGGTGATTGCTTAAGATTTGCATTTAATGGAAGTAATGCGACATCTACTGTATAAAATGTATTCTTAGAGGTAAAAATTCCATACTCGTAAAACTTAATTAACATGCCGTTACAGCAACTTCAGTAACAAATAGGATATTCAGTTAATGAAAACTTCAAGTGCCTACTAAATTGAATTTACGTTTGACAATAAAACGTGAAAATGGCGTTTATTTGCAGATTTCTTAAAGAATGAGTACAGTTTAAAATAAGATTCTATTTTCAGTGGTAGGTAAAATGTAATTAAGGACGCGATATACCTCAGAAATTTGCTAAATGGCCGCCCAGGGGACGCCACAATATTTTTATTTTAAATTATTAAGGTTTTAAACCAACGTGAATAACAACTTGCATACAAACTGTTTGCTCAGTATATAAACAAGGAAGCGACGTAGAGCGAAAAAGAAGGCAAAATGTGTGATGTTAGTTTTATTTAGTTTAGCGGCGAACAAATGTACAACACTTTGTCGGCGCGCTAAGCGGCTTAGCGGTAAACATGTGTACGATTATTTTTCGGTCCGCCAAAGAATAACTTTAATACTTAGAATATGACATGAATATGAAACATCACTTTGAAAACGTTACACCCCTATTTAGAATTGATATGGGAATTTAGAATAGATTCAATCCATTACTTTCTCATGTCTTTTTCTCGTTGAACAAGAAATGTCATTTCTTAATATTTTAATTTTTCTTAATTTTTCGTTTAAAACAATTAATTTTTTTTTTTCATATAAAATTATGGGTAGGCGCGGCCTATATCCCATTTTGACTTACTTTTCCCAAAAAGATTATTTGCTTTTTATTTAATTGACATTCACACATACAATCATTTGTACAAAAGGGTACACAGAAAAAAATCCATATTGTAATATTTACACTTTGCTGTTTGACGGAAATTGTAGTAAGAATTCATACTATTGTGCAAAATTTTACAACAACGTCGCTGCATTTTCCTATATCGTGGTTACAAAAAAAGCAATAAAATTGTTAAAAAATATTGTGTGACAATCTTCTACAAAATATAGTGAAATGTTTTACAATATTTTACAAATAGTGAATATAATAAATTGCGGTTGAGTAGGAGTACGGCTGTACAACGTTAATTGTTGCCATCTTCGTGATCTTAATAAATTGCATATAATGTAGTGAAGAAAGTTATAACAACAAGTGTAGCAAATTTACTATGTGTTGTGTTTATTTGGTTAGGTGCTAGCACTAGTCACCTCACTTTGATTATTATACATAACTGGAAACCGCATTAATAATGAGATGAAATGAAATGAATGCTGTATAGTTTTATAACTATATACTAGAAATATCACAATACTCATAATTAGTTTAGCTACATAAATATGTGATACTACAGATTTTGTCGCAAAGATGGCGCTACGCTTGTTTCATAATCTTTTAACTTCTTACTCAATGTAAATTGTGATCGGTAAATGTGGCTATGTAATATCTATGATGTTTACACATGGTTAATATCATATAAAAGGTACTGTGATTGACAATCGCGCAGAGGCAAGAATTACGAGGCGCTTCGCCCCATACTGGTACTCTGCAGTACGGGCCGGTCTGATCTCCGCAATTCTCCCGCTGTCACCAGCTAATCAAATTATACGCAACTATATTAATTATTGCAACAGTGTAGTTGATCTGTACTGATAATTCACTACAGCGGTTTGTAATAATGGCAAGATTCGTGTAAAAGATTTCTTGACGGTTTGTTGCAATTATTACCACTGGGCTAACCGTATTATTTGCAACAAGTGACTCGCACTTTATGCTACTTTAATTGTAAAGGTTATGTCAACATAAATTGTGTGACAAAATTGCACATTTTGTTGCAAAAAATGCAATAATTTTCGTCAACAATTTTGTAGAAAATTTTATTACAAGTTGTGCTCGTCCCTATATGTTACACAATTTGTTGCACCAAACTTTACAATTGTTTTAAAATTTACAACAAATTTTTTTCTGTGTAGGAAGCTGTGTCTCGAGTTTCGTTCGCCATATCTGTATAACAGTCGATTGAACAGTTTTCATTCCCTGGCCATTACAATACCTTCGTAAATAGACTGCTTAATCGAAATATTTTCTTTCTTTCTCTCGAAGCAACGGTGGTATCGCTTTACAAGCTCAAATATACATGTACAAAGGTACGGAGTACTACTCGCGGGGCATGTTGTTTATTGAATTGCGCATGTCGCCGCATGTACCAGACATAAACACATCGTCGCGAAACAAAACGACGAATTACTGATGCCGAAGGCGCCATAGACCTTTCGAGTGTGAGCCCCCGCAGCACTCAGTGCTCCGTTAATGTTATCGCTTTATTGAGTAGTGCGAATCGCGAAATAAAGGACACCCACCCGTTATTGTAGCGGTTCGAACTTGTAAAACATCGTTGGTAGTACGTTTGTAAGGAGTGAAGCCTTCTTATGGGCTATTTGGCTCGCGAATGCAAATATGTATTAGGCAAACAGTACAATCGATGTAGCTGTTCTGGCTTCGCCATCTGCATTTGCGTTAGCAATGGCACAACGTAGAAAATGGTATTGCCTCTCTTCAACTGCCATTTCATAATTTAAGCTGGATGTTTGTTTTGGAGAATTGCTTTGAATTGGTTTCATAAAAACCATCAAGTATCCATTACTTAGATATACATATATGCTGTATACATCCAGTTGTGAAGTTGTCATGCAGAATTTCTAGCTATTATTACTATAAATATTTTCTATTCTAACGTATATTAACCCATTAGTGCATATTGGCCGTTTAAACGGACGTTGACTTTTATTATGATAATAACTGTATATAATGATGTGGAGGTGATTTTATCGTTATTTGTAGTTTTAGAACACGTGATTTGCTTGTGCTTGGTGATAGATCAGTATTACTGAACATTTTGACTGTATTTTTCATTGAAATGGATCCAGGATTATATTCGACTAGAAATGACGGGTGAGTATGATTTTTTCTGGTTATTATGGCAACTTAAAATTTAAATAACCGAATAAATATATCATTATTGTTTATATCTGTAATAGAATATAACTCTGTAATAAGTTTAGACTTTTTGTAATTTATTAAGTGTTCGTTTAATCGGCCAGTATGTATGAAATACCAATAACTTTTTTGCTTTTTAGGTTAAATTTAAACGAACTCTTGGCCATTATAAAAATTGAGGACACCTACGTTGAAAGCCGAAGCAGTAACTCTGAAAGCACTACAGTTTATATTATACCGCCAGATCCTCGTGAAGCATTAGCTGAAACTGATGAAGACAGCGTTAGATCAGACCAAGAAGAAGCGAGCAATATAAATAACTTGCCTGGAGGTATTTTACGCCAAGCATGTGAGATTGTGTATGAAGATGCAAGCAGTGATGAAGAGAGCAACATACCTTTATCAGCACTTAGAGAAAGACTTTAAAATGAACTAATAGAAACACAGAAGAAAAGAAAAACGCATCACTGGTCAATAACTGTTCCAAGTTACAATGTGACAACAAATTGTAACCCAAATTACCTTCAGAGGAGGCACACTTAGCTGAATATCCAACGGATTACTTTAAATTATTTTTTGAAGAAAATATGATGCAGAAAATTGTTCCTGAAACAATAAATATGGCATGCAAATAAATGTAGATCTTAGTTTCTCCTTGAACGAATTGTATGTTATATTTGGCAGTTTGACATTATCCGGCTACTAGGGTAAGACAACGTAAATGGTACTGGCCCATATTTGGTATATTTTTGATGTTAGCGTCGTAAATGGATGATTAGTAATAAAAGAACTTAAACTTCAAGATCCATATTGTGCCAGCCTGTTGATATTCAGGCGTTACGTGGCTTTGTCTTTTCTCCCGAGCTACGGAACCAAACCATTAAAATCTAGAAGTACAGTTTCTATTGATGCCGTTAGATTTGATAATGTTGGCCATATTATTGAAGATAATGAAACAGAACGCAAATGTAAAGTATACACAAAGAAACGCAAGTTTGTTTGCAAAAAATGTGGCTGTGCTTTACATCCAAAATATCACACAAAATAATTTAAAAAAATGACATAACTGATTCCAAGTTGTATTATCATCTAATATGTGTATTAAATATGTATGCTCAATTAATTTAAAATAATAAATTATTTACAAATATATGATATTCGTATTATATGCATGATGTCCGTTTAAACGGAAAAATCAAAATGGGATCAAAATTTGTAAAACTTTCACTAGCATTATTTCATATAGACTATATTTACATGGTTTATTACAGAAAAAGTAACAATAGTAAAAAAAGAAGTACCCATGCACTAATGGGTTAATGGAAAATTCTGGTTGTAAATGTAATTCAATCCAGGCATCTTTTAAAATATAACATTATAGAATAAAAAAATACTAACAGGTATTTGTAAGTCCATCTAATAATACAGGACATTTCAAATTGAAACGTGCCATCTCATCAAAGGTAAAAAGTTATTTGCGGTGGCTCGTTTCGATTGAAATACCCTGTATAATGAAGCAATTCCAAAAGGAACAGGAAACGCTGACAACGAATTAGGAAAGCAATAAAATAAAAATCATTTAACCATAATTGTTTATGTTTATTTAACAATATAATCAGTATATAGCAAGAAGTTGTTAACAATCATGTAACAATAAATATTATATTATTTGCTAAATTTTGTACAATTAGATAATATTGTCTCCTCAAACTCTTGAGAAATGGGAAAATTTTATATCATGGATATTTCAGCGTGAAGACATTTGACGGTTTATTGTACGACACACAAAGTTGCTTGGGTACTAAAAATAACGAGTAATTTAATCATTCAGTGTTATTATATTTGTTTCTGTAAATTTTTGCAATAGTAAATTTGATCATAAGCGTTAGATATTATAATCAAAACTTTTTTCAGGATTTTTTTTAAATCATTTTACAATTTATGGTACACAGTAAAAAATTGCGTGTAGAAATTAACACTAAAAGTGGTCTATATAGTCCACACTATTTTTGGTAAATTTTACACTGTAAAATTTGGTAAAATTTACCAAAACGGTTTGGTAAATCCTACGCTTTAAAAGGTGTAGTGTAAGATACTTGCTAGCGTAAACTACTAAGAAATGATGTACACCTTTCGGTGTTAGTTAGAGGTACACTACATGGGTGTAGCTTTTACACTGAATATCGTAAATGCAATTAAGGTGCTTAGCTGTAAATGAAAGTATATCTGCGCGGTAGTACGTTCGTGCAGACGGCAGAAGTGCTCTCAGTCTGCAGTCACAGCGGTGCACTGATGATATTTTATTTGTATAATATATTATGCATATCGTACAGTATATATACGCTAAGCTCTCTAATAAACGTAAGGTGGTGAAGTGATCCAAAAGAAACTTCAATTTGCTGATAATAATTTATTTGCGAATATCTTTTTGTATAAAACAGAATTTAAACATTTGCTTTCTCACAAAACGCACAATGTGCAGAACAACGTTTAAACGACATGCACTATAATATATGTAAACGAATACGAACACTAATGATTAAACAAAAATATGCCTTGGAACAATATATCAATAATATTACTAATAATTAAGGTTAAATAAACAAGTTGTGCAATAAAAGAAAAACCATTGTACAGCACGGCAATATTATAGTACAGTTAATATTAACAAAAATATATATATATTTTAAATTTCAAACTTCTCGCTACCAAGTTAGGTTAAGGAATATGGAGTTAACCAACGGAATGGAGGGAATAGACTAAACAGGGAATTACATTCTACACGATTAGTCATATATACATAACCTACAATACATCATAAAAATCTTTTAGAACTGACAAATATTTTACGAAATACAGCATCAAAGAATATAGATTGTAAACGATACGTATTTGTACCTACCTACATATCTATAACTATTGTTCAAAGTGGTGTAATTGGTACTTACCGTTTGATATGCAACGTTTATATGCCGACGAGATAGGCGAATCACTAATACTCAGCCATTTAACCATACTTTTGCATTTAATTCATATCAACATCATGGTTGCAAAAAACATAAAATATGTACGTATAAACTATAAACAGCTAAAAAGCAGAGGCACATGATTCAAGTTTCAATACGAATCCGATCACGTGTCAATTGTCCGCTAGCAGTGATAGAAATTGTTCATATGTACGCCCCGCTCTTTTCGAAGTCAACTTTCTACAACCCCAGGTGTAGCTATTTCAAATATTGGGCAACGATGTCTTTACCTAATTGATTTTGGTAACAAAATGCAACTTTAACCAAATTAAGTGTTAATTTTAACACGCAAACTTTTTACCACTTACTTTTTCAGCTTTACACGAAGAAATTTTTTACTGTGTATACACACATTACTGTAAATGACCGATAGGTGTTCCTCACCCCAAACAAAAATTGGAGATTACGAGATTACTACAGCTCAAAAAGTAGGAATTGATATCACCAACAAAAAAGTTACCATTGGCTGTTGCCTAATAGGAACGAAGACCAATTACCAATATTCGTACCAAAATGGGCTATGCCTTTTCTAAAGAAGGAGATTATTTGCCTCCATACGAAGTTTAAAACTAGTTTACCTATTTATTCACCGCTGTGATGAAGAAAATCCCTCTATATCATCCCTAAATGGAGACAAAATGTCTTTTGTACATATTTTATTTACAGCTATTTATACTTATTGAAGTTTCCACCTTGAGATTTTGGTGCCTATCAGTTTTTTGCATGTTTAATTCTACCGTATTTTCATCCTCGTGCTTTACCTGGATTTGCTTCTTTAATCAATTTCCTTTTGGTAAAATTTTCATGGGCGGTGGTGTACCTATAGGTACACACATATTTATTTATAACTAAATGTATCTGTGTAATGCACGTCGCATTAGCAGAGGCCTGTCTGGTCGTTAGCGTTCGACGAACGTTCTTAATGCGTATAGCCTCCGTGTGGGATGTATATAATCGTAAGAGATTCGATTTTATTTATTAATGTCGCGTTAAAATGTCAGCACGTCTGCGCTTGATATATCCATTATATCGGGGGCTACATAGGATTGTTATTGTACACTGAAAGCGTTTTACGGTCGCACGTTACTTTGAATAATTGTTATTAGGGAGAGGGTAGGTATCCTGTGCCGATGCTGTCCCTGTTGAATGCGCGTAATGGAAACGATAAAAAAATAAACGATTCCGGGAAACCTTCGCTCAACCTACGTGGATGTCGCACCCTTGACCGTCCAAAAAGCTGATCGGATTTAATAATGCATTGTTTCCGTCTGTTAATCCTGACGGCAGCAAAAGTTGGATAGATAATTATACAGCTTATGCAAAGATCACTATGTACGTAGGTAAACTCAGGTAAAGATGGCAAAGTGCTATTTCGTAGAATAATACATTTTATAGTTTAAATTGGGAATTTATTGATTGGTTATGTTGTGGTTGCTATGTCGTTACTACCGCATTTACTTTTTTTATTGTATTATTTAAAGCGCGCCCCTACTAAGAAGTGGGCAGACTTTGAGAGAAACTTCAGAGATTCCGCTTCCCATTTAACTGCAGGTTATTGTTTGCCATAGCGTTGGCACGGCGGAGTTTCCATTTTCGATTCAGTTGCAGATTATCAACGGCCTAAGGGTTGGCATTGAAGGTGAAATACTTAGACAATAAACATCTGGAGAATAAGCATGAGCTTGAAGCAACCAATAAGGCAAAAGAGCTCCTAATAGTTTGTAGAAACTTTGGGAATGCAAAAATACTGCTTAGGATGTATACAGCAATAATCACTTATGGGGCAGTGGCTTGGAGCAAGATAATTAGTCTGGCCACCTCTAGAGTTTATCTCCCTAAAGTGAAAAAATTAGCATGTGTACGCATAACTGGAGTAATGACAACCTGTTCAACAGCAGCAAAGGCAAGAGATTATCATAATGTCGGATAGTCAAGCCCCCGTCAGAGCGCTGAGCTCAAATATAACAGGATGAAACATCCATCCACCTACTTTGCAAATGCGTTGCATTGTGCAACTTAAGAGCCCTGCACCTGGGAGTATGTGAAATTGAAGAGGGAGGGTCACCTAACTTGGGGGTGGCAAGAGTGAGTAGGTCAAAAACAGGCGAAGAAGTTTAGATTTACTAAAGACAGTGAAATAGATCAATTCTAATCTAATCTACCTAACCTGGGGCCATCCGACATTCTGCACTTTAAAAGGGATTTGACTGGACGCCCTTCTGTAAAAACAGCAAGAATAGGGGACACAATAGATTATTCAGGTCGCACTGTACGAACATACGTACAAGAGTTGGCACGGCCTAATTTACGTTACCCTTCAACTATAAATCGTGGCCCACCTAAAGGTTAGCACGGCGTAGTTTCCATTTTCAATTCAGCTGCATATCGTCACCGGGGTAAGGATTCGCACGGCATAATTTATGTTTTCTGTTGTTGTTTTTAATTATAGATTATCGCCGACCTAAAGGTTGGCACGGCGGTGTTTTTTTTTCGTTCAGCTGCAGATCTTCTCAGGCCTAAGCGTTGGCACGCTGTAGTTTTTATGTTTCATTAAACTATAAAGCGTGGTCGCGTTGGCACGGCCTAGTTTCCGTTTGCCGGCCTAAGGTTTGGCACGATACAGTTTCCATTTATCGCTAAGCTATAAATCGTAGCTTCGGACATTGTCGAAGAATGTTTGCGATGTTCATTTCGGCCTTAAAACCTTTGAAAAGAGGGAGTGATCGTAAATCACAGTCAAGAGTCGAGCATTGTCACTTTCGACAAACGCAATTGCAGAAGGACATAAAGTAGGTATTGCAGATATATTTTAAACTAACGCAAAGGAACGAGAAAATAGGCTCACTTTCACATAAAACGGACAAGCATTCTCACATAGTCACCAGAAGAGTTCTAACCAAATATACGCATAGTTAAGAACAACAAGTTTTTCTTTTCTTTCACCTATACCACGTTGATGTCATAAGAAAAAATAGTTACGTATGTACATACAATAGTTACATAGCATCAAAAGATAATCTCATAACAGGCATACTCGTCAATACGCATAAATAGTAGTTGTAGGTTGTACTTACACCTTCTTGGTCTTTTTTAATTAATACTCTCATCAATGTGATCTCAGATCTGAAGGAGGGATACAAGTTAAAGAATCCCGAAACACCACATGCGATTATATTAATAAAAAACTTCTTATGAACATGGATCGGATTCTCCACTGTTGTGATATGCGTGCTCAAAGTTGCACTGCTACATAGTAAAATTCTAAATGCAACAATTACAAGAAGAACATCAACCCAAGCGTATAAACCCAATTATTCTAAACACTAAAATAGTTCACTCCATTCCAAACTGTTTCGTCTTCATTTTCTTTCTCTTGATTTTAGCTAACAATAAGTAATCAGAAATATATCTTGCGCTGCGTGTTCTTGTGTTTCTCCTTGGGCATATTGGCGTGACGTGTCGCAAAAGAAACCGACAAAAACACCCCGTAAAAAAGTGCGAATTCGATACGTGTGCAAAGTGTGCATTCCCGCTATCAGAAATCAATAATTTTCCTCTATAGCCGACTGACCTCAAGCACGGTATCAATTTGCGTCTTGCAATCGATGAATGCACGAACAACTCTAGTGTGTGCCTGTAATACAGATATGTGCATTCGTATAGCACGAACGGATAGGTATAGCCCAGGTATAATAAGAAGATTATATATAGGTATTCACTAAAATAAATGCACCGCACACAAACATGCGACATGCGTGTTGTAGTATCTTATTTAGTATTGCAACTCGACCGTTGAGCTTTATTACCAGCTGCAGCAGCGCCATATATTTTATATAAGTTTTAACAACGTTTTACGCTATGATAAGACGTATAGTATAATAACAAACGTTGCTTTTAGACTATAGAGTTTCTAGAGCCATAGTTGCTAGTAAAATATTTAAGTGATCTAGTTTATTATTATTGTTAGTATTATTGTCGACATTCCCAGCCTGCATGGTAATTTCGGTGTAATGTTATTGCCATTTTGTCATTATTAAAAAAAGAAATTACAATTCTATCAAGAATGATCCTTTCAGTTATTGTGCTAAATGCATTAATTAAACTTATTGGGCGATGATTGTTATTCCTTTGAGGTGGTTTTTTATAGTTTTATGTTTCTTATTTTTCTATTGATACTCCCTTTAATGACGTTATGTTTCATAGTTTAAAATAAAGAGCTAATTATTATTAAAATTTATGCAATTTTTATTATGAATAAATAAAACATAAGATATAGTG
Organism: Cetonia aurata; assembly: GCA_949128085.1. Classification (NCBI taxonomy): domain Eukaryota; kingdom Metazoa; phylum Arthropoda; class Insecta; order Coleoptera; family Scarabaeidae; genus Cetonia; species Cetonia aurata. The sequence continues at coordinate 61,280,747 of OX421884.1, read as the reverse complement.
CTTTTGTCTATATAATCTTACCCTATAAGCTAAACTGGTTTAATATAGATTAATATTAGCATCTTACACGACACAATATTTATACAAGCTGTGTAAAATACGGCCTCCACATGCAAGCAAATAACATGGTTACACCCGAACAGATTGTATCAAAGTACTTCGCTACCGCCGGTCGTTTCATTAAATTCCCTGACTGTGCAGTTTTATACGTTTCTATTCTACAACGAAATGAAACAAAAATCGACTCGATTAACATAATTCATTCCCTTTGCGGTGTGTTTCTAACCGGGCGGGCAACAACGAAAGTGCTTCGTTATGCTATACTACCGATTGTGAACATCCTGGATTCCAGAGAATAAGCGAACGCTGGACGCTAATATTTTATATGATACGTAATTTTTAAACATAATAAATTTGTGGAGAGATATGTATTTATCCGTTATTGTTTTTACAACAAATTTTACCTTTAGGTATTTGGTATATCGAACATCTGTATGAGTAATATGAACCTACATACATATATACTGGGTGAGTTTTTTTTATCTTGAGACAACGGAATATCTCTAAAACTCTGCATCAAATCAAAAAAAGGGGCGGGGGGGGGGAGGCAACTTTGAAATATTAAATGGGAACCCCCATTTTGTATTACAGATTCGGATTCTACGCCATCAAGTATGTAGTTTTTGTTTGAAACTTTTTTTTCGATTCGTAACAGATTGCGCTGTAATCGCAAAAAAACATGATTGTGAACGTCTAAAAAAATACACAAAAAATAGAAGCAAGCAAACATGATTTTGTGTTTTCTTTTTTATTTTAACATTAAATAACATTTTAAAAAGCCATTCAACAACGAAGAACTTTACTTTATCATAACCATTTTACGCAATTGGAATGATTGCATACAACTGACAAGTGTTTCCGGCGTAATCCCTGAACAAGCGTTGGTGATTCGCTCAATCATGTTTTCCCTCGTGGTTGGCACTTCTGTATAAACTTCAGACTTTAAGTGGCCCCACAAAAAGAAGTCAGGTGAAGTAAGATCTGGCGACCTTGCAGGCCAAGACACTGGACCACCTCTTCCGATCCATCGACGATTGTAGGCTCGATCTAATACTTCTCGTGCTATTCTTGAATAATGTTCTGGACAACCGTCATGTTGGAACCACATTGTTTGTCGTATACGTCCAAGGGAAGGTCTTCAAGTAACACTGGAAGTTTGTTCTGCAAGATGTTTCGATATTTTTCACCGTTTAAGTTTTCATCAATGAAATGTGGACCAATAAGCTTATTGCCAATTATTCCACACCAAACATTTACGTTCCAAGGATGCTGATGTTCAACTTGGCGCAACCAATGGGGATTTTCGATACTCCAGTAATGCATGTTGTGCCGATTTACCGTACCGTGATTTGTGAATGTCGCCTCCTCAGAAAATAATACTCGAGCAAAAAAAATTGGGATTATCTTGTATCCGTTGAAGCGCCGATTGACAAAATCGCACTCGATTTTGAAAAGCATCGCCATGAAGTTCTTGATGCATGGAAACTCTAAATGGATGATATTTCCTTTGCTTCAATATTTGCCAGATAGTGAATTGAGAATCCATAGATGTAAATCATTTCAATTGTCTCTTGTAATGTTATAGCCTCCATTACTGTTCAAATATTCAACACTAACTAATCTGTATTGAATTAATAATTAATAATCTAAGTGGGGATCGGACAATGTGTAAGTATTCACAGCTTGTCAAGTACTGAATAAAGTACGGTTTTGTACCGTTGAATAGTTCGACACCATTCAATAAGCCCCCTACATTATAACAAATCTTATTAAGATCTTTTTGTTTGATTTGATGTAGTGTTTTAGAGATATTCCGTTGCCTCGAGATGAAAAAACTCACGCAGTATACTGATTACGAATTTCTGATACATAATAAACAAGGTAGTCGGATCTTACAACCAACCGCAAGCAATCACACAAATAAACACTTCGCTGGATCTATTACTATAGATAGAACTAACAAGCGCTACTTTTCCCAAATTGAATATATTTTACCAGAACTATATACGAAACGGATACAGTTAACGCCAAGTTGGGGCTTGTTTCCTTTCCTATACCTCTTCTGTATCACGCGCAAAATTTGCATTAACCTAAATTTTCCCTGCTTCACCGGTTCATGTCGGAGATTCGTATAGATCTTTCCTAGATAACTGTGCCTGTACTGTGCGAATATACGGCACGCATAGCATACATACATATACATACTTGCCAACTGTAAGGAAAAGTTATCTTTTTCCTATAGAATTCTAGAGGATATTTTTGGTGGGACGACATGCAAAGGGTAACTTCTGTGTTGTTTGATGGGTTGAATGCATAAATTATTTGCGTTTTGTAAATTACCTAATTTATACTTAAAGAATGACGACGTTTGATAAATTGAAATGTGGCGCGAAATTTAAATGAATCTTGCACCAAAGTTTAACTTTTTCTTGTTTCTAATGTTTATAAGTTTGCGAACATACTTTCATATCATTTATAATGGGAGTTAATGTATTCCTGTATTCTTTAAGTATTATAGCTCAATATTTCAGCTTGTATTGCCTTGAAGTGTACTCGTTTTAGCGACGGGGAATCAGTGCAAAGAGGCACGATTAAATGAAGTGCAAGCGTGTGGATTATTCTTCTATACATGTAGTGGTAACAGCGGTCCTGTGAACGCAATCCGATATCGGTCTCTGCGGAGGGTACAACAAACAGCAGGCCATTGTTATCGTTCGAATTACTTCCTGTGGTTCAACACTATTCTTCTCTCCAGCACAGGGTTACCACGTGTGACCCCAATTCGAAGCGTCCTTGAAACTAGACGCCTGAATTTGCAATAAAAAAAACAAAATTAACAAAAGGAATGCATTGTAATATATGTATAATTATTTAATACTTTTTTTTACAAATATTGGAAGCTTAAATCGTATATTAAATTATATCATAATTTAGTAATTCTAAAATTTATGAAACCCTGTAGAGAGTAAAAAGCATTCACTACTAATAGATCACGCATAAACCGTTTAAAACGCCAACGGCTTAAATTTTTCCAATGGGTAGGAATTCTATTATATATTTTGATAGCAAAAACCTGTGGGGACTGGTGATATAAGGTTAATCTAGACCTAGGTGTGGCTATATCACTTCTATGTCTGATGTTATAATCATGTTTATCTTTATTAAGTTGAAACTTATAAAAAATATCGTAAGCATAAAGAGCAAGTTCAAGAATAAGAATACAAGGAAAAGTTAATAATTTGTAACTGATATAAACTGGTCTGCAAGACTCAGTAGCTTTTAGGCCGGTTATGCAACGGACAATGCGTTTCTGACTGATAAAAATATCTTTAGCCATGGTTGAATTTCCCCAAAATATAATCCCGTAAGAAACTCTGCTAAAAAGCGTAATACACACCAATCATCTGCTGGCGCGTTAAAATTGGCCTTAAGTTTCTAAATAAAAAACAAAGTGAACTTAGTCTGGGTAGTAGACTCTCACAATGGACCCTCCAATTGAGAGATCGATCTATCCACACTCCCAAAAATTTAGTATAGTCTGTATTTGTAAGCTGTCTGCCACCCAGTGACAAGTCTAGGTAAAAACCTGGCGCAGGCTGAAGCTGATAGGGATGAAAACGTAAATAACTGCTTTTATCTTCATTGACAAGAATTCTATTCATTGTAAACCAAGTAGATGCATTACTCAATAAATTATTACAAGTGTCAGTCAAAATCGGCTCATCTTTATCTGTCACTACTAAAGCAATGTCATCTGCATATAGAGTAATTGTAGCTTTGTCTAAGTTCAAAGGAAAATCGTTAATATAAAGTAAAAGAAGTACAGGGCCTAAAATTGAGCCCTGAGGAACTCCAACATTTAAGGGCAAAACTTCCGAAGAAAAATTTTTGAAGGCAGTAATGTTGTTGTGTAAGATATTGACATATTGGGTTCTGTTTCGCAAGAAAGATTCAATCCAATTAAAAGCAATCCCTCTAATGCCATAGGCCTGGAATTTATTTAAAAGAATATCATGAGAAACACAATCGAAAGCTTTACTCAAATCTAAAAAAATACCCACTGGATAGCTACCATTTTCAACTGAAGCCATAATTTCATTAATAAAAGTATTTAAAGCAGTAGAAGTAGAGAAATTCTTTCTAAAGCCATGTTGGCAATTTGTGATAATATTAAAGTGAGACAGAAATGCCCCCGGCCAATCTAAAAAACAATATTCAAATATTTTTGAGAAACAAGATGTAAGAGCTACGCGGTAATTGTCTGGTAGTAACTTGTCGCCCTACTTCAAAAATCATAAATTATGTTTATTGTGTGGTCCTGTAGTAGTCATCTGTTTTGTGATTCAAATCGTATGAACCTGTCGACCTTGTTGACTCAATTGGCAGAGCGCTCATCCGGTGAACGAGAGGTGTTAGGTTCAAAACCTACTAGAGGTAGAGTTTTTCATAAAGAATTACCGCTTAATTTAAAAGTATTATTTTTCTATAAGGATATGTTTAGAATATAAAGGGTTCTCCAATAAGAGGTGTTATTTTGAATAGCCCGCTATTTCGGTAGATGTCACTTTTGAAGCTGTCATTTTTTGACATTTGACAAGTAGAAACTACGCCATTAATAAAAATGGAACGATACACCCTTCAACAACGCATTGAAATTATTAAAATTCACTATACAAATGGTGAAAATTTGGCAGAGACGGTTCGTAAAACTCGAACATTTTTGAGTCGTCGTGAAGCATCTTGTCGGACCGCAATACAGAAATTGGTGGAAAAATTTGAGCTGTCGGGACAACTTAGTGATGTGAAGAATAAAACCCGTGCACGTCGCTCAAGAACAGCAGAGAATATTGCTGCTGTAGCCGAAAGTGTTGAAGAAAACCCAGGTTTGTCCATTCCTCGTCGTTCTTTGGAATTACGTATTCCACAAACGTCATTACACCGTATTTTGCAAAAAGATTTGGGTCTTAAGGCTTATAAAGTTCAGTTAACACAAGAACTCAAGCCGGCCGATCATCAACAATGTCGTGTCTTTGCTGATTGGGTCGTTGAAATGCATGAAAATGATCCGGAATTCCGTCGAAAAATCATCTTTAGTGATGAGGCCCATTTCCACCTCGGTGGCTTCGTCAACAAGCAAAATTGTCGCATCTGGGGCTCGGAAAACCCAAGAGTTATTGTTGAAAAACCTCTCTATCCTCAACGTGTGACTGTTTGGTGCGGTTTATGGTCCGGCGGAGTCATTGGACCTTACTTTTTCGAAAATGAGGCTGGAGCAACAGTTACGGTGACTGGATTGCGCTATCGAGAGATGATTAATGATTTTTTATGGCCGGAATTGGATGGTATTGATCTGGACAACGTTTACTTTCAACAAGACGGCGCTACGTGCCACACAAGCAACGAAACCATTGATCTTTTACGGGAAAAGTTTCCGGACCGTGTTATCTCTCGAAGAGGTGATCACAATTGGCCACCGAGATCTTGTGATTTAACACCTTGCGACTTCTTCCTTTGGGGCCACGTGAAAGAGAAGGTCTACGCCAACAGCCCAGCGTCGATTCAAGACCTCAAAGATGGAATTCGTGAGGCTATCGAGAACATAGGGCAGCCACTTTGCGATTTGGTTATGGAAAATTTCATGAAAAGGATATGGTCCTGTAGGCGTGGTCGTGGTGGTCATTTGTCTGATGTTATTTTCCACTATTAACGGCATACGTTCCTCTTTATAATGAAATAAACATCCGAACATTTATATTAAAAAACGGCATTTTTCTTTGAATATCAAAATAACACCTCTTATTGGAAAACCCTTTACTATAGATGCTAACCTCAAAATACAATCAATCGTCCAGTAACACCCACGAGTCTTCGTAAGGCGAAACGCGTCTACTAATAGCGAGTGATTGCTAATTATTTCATTTGTTCCGAGAGTATATAAGTATACACATCCCTAATAAGGTAAATGTTTACGTGTACCACAGTTATAAACTATATTAACTCTACATTAATTGAAGAACAAATAATACATGATATTTGTACGATTATTTGCGTTACAAATGAACGCTTTCCACTTTAGAGGTCCGCGGTAGAATGCCTTGTTTCTTTTGCTCGCACGATCATTACGTTAAATTAGCGATGTCGCCATGGGCAATAGAATAGTATGCCACATTCGTAAAAAAAAAGAGCCAGCACGCACTACCAGCCATAGTGTTTGGTAAGAGTGGACACACGCGAAATAAATAATAGATACCTACACATTCTATAGATATATGGTACAGTTACATAGATGCTAGGTTTAGTTTGTCATGTAACTGTACTTAGGACTTATAATAGAAATTGTTAATAATATGTACGAATGATACTAATAATACCGTTGTTAAAAAATAATGGTTGATCTACGGGAATTAATAGTTAGAAAAATATTTGCGTTCTTATGTGTTTCAATAAATTGCAAGTCATGCCATATACATGTATATCTTTACCAGCTTTAAGGGAACATCTTGTTTTTTTTTAATTCCCTTGATGATGAGTTTCATTTGCTTGAAATTCTCTCCCTCTTGGACTACTTTAGGTTGTGGTTCCCTAATCTCCAATCTACAAGTTTCCCAGTACCAGTATAGCTTTATTTTCCTGCTCTTGTACGACAGCGCGCTTCGGATGTCTACCCTGGGGATAAACTGTAGTACCCGCTTATATACATACGTAGCTGGTTAAATAGGTCAGTAGGTCATTGTTTTAAATTGTCTTTACACTAATTGGCATTTAAAGTGTTTGCGCCATCCATTCGACTATGTTATAATCAAGCTAAATCAACGATTCCTTGAAAAAAAAACATTATACCCTATTTAACATGTAGGTACACACAAAGAAATGTTTATTCCTTTTAAACATACGTGTATTACTTCAACCACAACGTATAGGTTAGGTAAATTGAAAATTTTTAAAAGATTTTTTATCTTGAAGATGGTAGAAATATTATTGTTTCTTGCAGTAGATTATATTAGCATAATAAGATAATCTCTTTCGTGTTACGTCAAGTTACGTGTCGTATCTTGTGGAATTCACCATTTATCAAGGTCAATCATTTTCTTTTCCGCATTTGATTAGAACCTAGGATGTTAAAAGCATTTAACTAATTTTTTTTTTACATAGTTTTCCAATTAAGCAGTGCTCCAATTCAATTATAGGTTAAGACGTCTATTTAATTGTTAAAAGAGTTGATTTTACTGTTTTTGAATCACGATTTACAATTGTGTTTATGTATTATTTCTGAATAATTCTTATTTTAATATGAACTGTTAATTTACCTGATTATATTTGTGGTTTTCTTGAAAATATCCATCACTTTAATGCACATCACGCCGAATTTTCGGCAAGCACAATATTTGGCGACAAACAATTAGTTACCAACACGGTAAGTAGCACTTTATTGTATCAATCAATAAACCCAAAAACGCCTTGAGATTAGATTTCTATATATTATACGCAAGAGTGTCAGAATTGGTTTTGTTGGAAGTTTTTTTGCCCTGTATAGTCTTTAATTTTAAAAATAATTTGAAGTATACAGGGTGATGCACTAAAGCGGGGCACATTAAAAAAATTTTAAACGAAACGTATGTCTTTTGTGTTTTCTTATCTGCTTTAAATTGTGTTTTCAACGTGTTACACTTAAAAAACACAACTTTCATTTGTACCCATTCTTTTGGATCCCCGTGTATAGTTGCCATGAGGTATTATTTCGGATTCCTAGAATAGCTGCTGCATACTAGTCTTTTTCGTCAACCAATGACTCGCTTGCATTCCGTTGCCACGCACCCTCTGATTGGGCGTTCGATATCACGTTATTCCGAGCGAGGCATGTGACCTACCGAGGTTATTTAAGGGGCAGGCAGTTCTCCCGCGTGAACATCAATCAGTTAACAGATCGATCGACGTTGATCACCCTTAGATAAGAGAACAACGATTTTTCCCTACGCCTCCCGTTGATTTTTACTTAAGCTTTGAGCTGATTTTGGGGAGCGTAGAGAGTAAAGTTTCTTCCACCGTTTTGTTGTTGTTGTGTGTTATTGGAAGTTCCGATGGAAGAAAAGCGTGTTTGAACACGGATCATCACGTTGCTGATTTCTTTTTCTCCGGCCCTGGTCGATGTCACCCCGACAACCTCGTCCTCCACAGGAAAATTCTTCACATCTGTTCAGTCTTGTGTTAACGTATATGTAAGTTAGTTTAAGTTTTGTCTTCTCTTTATGTAACGAACTCTAATTTAGTTTTTTTTTGTTTCACTTTCTCTTTGTTTCTTACCGTTTAATTCAAGCCCATCGGTGGCCATTTTGTATCGCGTTTCAAGTCATATTTTATTAGAAAACCAGAAACATTACAGTTCGTGAAATTAATGCATGCTCGATCGAGTACGTAGTTCTTTGTTTGTTTCGTAGTACACTAAGAAGTGCGCCAATTTTAAAAATTTACCTCATTGTTTCAACCTAAATTTAACTTGAATGTTTACTTTTAAATAACATGCTCAGTTCTTTTGTTTTATTTGTATACCGTAATTATTCCAACTTTAAGATTTAATAAATTTCTCTAAATTATATATATATTTCTATTGTTTTCTTTTACTATTTCTAACATTATTCAGTCAAAGTAATAGCAAGTACCATCATTTTCTTTCCCCAATTTGTTATTCTGGATTGTAGCAAGACCAGGCGATATCTACAGGTAGGAAGCCCTTAATTAAACCAGTGACGCCCCGAACAAGATCGGCAGCGGAGGTATAACCCGAGCTCAGCAACACCCTATCCAGTGGATTTCACCGACCAATAAATAAAATTTAGTGTTTTATTTAACCCTTCCCCCACCTCTCCTGGTACATTGCTTTCTGTTTTGTATTTTGTTTGCTTTGATTAATTCAAAATTGTAAAAGTAATAGTCACTTTTCCTTTTTCTTTTGATTTCATTAATAGTCTCATGCTCGGGAATAGCTACGTTTTATGAAATTTTTGCTCACGCCCTGAGGTACGTAGCAAACGATCCCTGGGTTTTTGGTTTTCAGTGAATAATAATATACCCTTTATTTTCAGATACCATGCATAGTACAAAACCATGAACATGCCTGAAACACGTCACCAATGAACATAATATCCAAATATCATATACCTACTAAGCTAACTTAAAATTAATTCACATGACAATATTAATAATTCAGATAATCATCTATACTGTAACAATTCAAATTTAAAAGAAAACGCTTTACTGCTACTTTAAATTGCGCCAGTCTATCTAAACATCTTACATTTAGAGGAAGTTTATTAAAAAATTGACAACCAACATATTCTAAGCTCTTTTTATACATTGTAGTGGTATGCTTAGCCGACAAAAAATAATGCTTCTGTCTAGTATTTAAACTATGTTGTACGTTATTTTTACAAAAGTTTTCTTTAAACTTAAAAACAAAACACAATACATTTAAAATATATATATCATATACTGTTAGTAATCGTTTGCTTTGGAAAATGATTTTACAGGATTGGGTTTGTTTTAAGTTGTATATTATACGTAATGCCCTTTTTTGCATTAAAAAAATTCTTGTTACACCGGACGCTGAACCCCAATGTATAATTCCGTAGCGCATTGTACCCACAAAATTCGCGTGGTAGAAAGTTGTTAAAATTTCCAACGTGCAAGAATTTTTTAAGGATCTTAAAGCAAAACAAACTTTTGCCAATTTACTTGCTAGATAATCCATATGTTCTTGCCATTTAACATGCTCATCAATAAATAAACCTAGTATTTTGGCAGCTTTAGATAAACTAAGGTCTGTATTATTTAAATCAATAATGGTGTGATTACAGCCCTTCGATCACTACGAAACAAGACGCAGGCAGTTTTGTTTTGATTTACTATAAGTTGATTATCTTCAGTCCATTTTAAGATGTTGGAGTAAATATAGTTAATTTTTTGGGTAACTTCCTCTATTGTCTGCCCACTTACAATAACATTTATATCATCAGCGTAGTTAATAATTTGAAAATTAATATTATGTAAATATGTTAATAGGTCATTAATATACACAATGAATAAGGTGGGACTTAAGGATGATCCTTGTGGAATTCCAAATTGCAACTCAATTTTCTGAGATTATTTATCACAATAACGCGTTTTGTGGTATCTGTTTAATAGATAGGACTGAAACCAACTGTGTACTGTTCCTCTAATTCCAATCCGCTCTAGTTTATGCAGGAGATATTTATGGTTTATGCAATCGAATGCCTTTGATAGATCAATAAAAAGGCCTAAAGAAAGTAGTTGATTATCTAGGCAATTGTATATTACTGATAAAAAATCATGCACGGCAGTATCGATATTAACGAAAATAAAAAAAAAAAATGATCATGACAAGGTTTACCATACTAATTCCATGCGACAATATTACGATTAGCTAAGACAAAATTATTTAGTAAGTATGCAGCCAAGGGATGTGTTGAACGTACAAAATGATTAAACATTCATTTTATTATACAGGGTATTTGTTACGATGCAGTCAATTTGGCGATTGTCAAAGAGCGCTTCCTGAATTTTTTCAAATGGAACACCCCGTATATTATAAAATTTTTCGAATGGCCCGTTAATTGCGCTTAATTTTTGTTAATAATGTCCCAAACCCAATAATTTCAAAGTTATTTTCAATTTTTCATTACAAACCTCTCGACCTCATTATGGAGAAGAAGTAAGAGAGTACTTAAGTGAGGTGTTTCTGGGCAGGTGGATTGGTGGAAGAGGTCCTATTAAATGACCTGCTAGGTCTCCAGATTTAAATCCCTTAGATTTTTTTTTAAACTAAAGCCTACCGAAATCGACCCAATAATGTCGAAGATTTAGACTGAAGTTAATAGGATTTCACCAATTGCACTCCAAAATTTAAATTTTGTTACGGATTTAAAGACGGACTAGGTCATTGTTTGGCAGTAAATGGTTCACATTTTGAGCACTTAATTCATTTTGTGTTCTTTTTTTTCTCGCATTTCAATTAACTTGCACGTTCATAAATGTACACTGGATAGACACCAAAGTTTCAATAATTCGCGATGTATGTACAAATTACTGAAGCGACGACAAAAAAAAAAATACAAGTCGCTTAAACTAGAATTAATTACTTTCTCTTGCTTGACGATAGAACTGCACCCTGTGAGTACATCATTCTGATCGCTAAAGAGAACATAATAAACAAACTATATACTAAAGAGCAACAACATCAGACAGCAACGAATCGCAAATGCGTTGTCGTAATTCAATATGTCACGTCTAAAAATAAGGCCCGAATCGTTGGTGCAATTAAAACAAACGCAGTACAAGCGCAGACATCCGTGCCCAGGACGCGTTCGCGAAGCGTACACGTAGATTTTCGACTGATGCACGAATGAAAATAAATTGACAGCGTCGGGGATTGATTGATTTTCGGGCGCACGGATCGTCGGGCGCATCGATCAACGTCACGTGACGCGCAGCGCCGATTGAGAGGACGAGGGCCGCCAGCCAGCGGCGTCCCGTATTTATTGTGATTTATTGGTTCGCTTTTGCTTTCGAATTGAAATAACACGTTGGGGATTGTTTTCCCTGCTCATTCTAATAATTCATTCAGATCGACAAAACCGATGGTGCGGGAGCTTTCACTACCACGGTTCAAGCACGGAGCAGCGCATATGGTGACGCACGTATTTTTGGTGGTGTACGTTCCTATAGGTGACGGTAGTCGAAACTGTAAATCGCCAGTCCACCACCCTCTCGTTTATTTGATATATTGCATTGGGGTGGAATTGTTTTATTGTTTCATATTATATAGGTAAATATGCAATAACAGTATATCTTCACATTGTTTCCAATGTCTGCTTTAATACGAGAATTGAATAAAAAAATGGCCTTTATCCTTTAAAGATTCATCTTGACAATGTAACATTTTGGCAATGTCATATTAATTCGTCTACTTCCATGTTGCTGTTTGTGATTGCAGTCCAATAAAGAATCCATTATATTATATTTCTATATAAATAAATTCGCATGCTTTATCTGCAGTTCCAATATGCCTAAAACCCGCGACTGGACGCGAACAGATCCAGAAAGTAGATACGTACCTGCAATCGCGAACCATTCATCAATCCTAATATACAGTCCGCCTACTAACACGAAATAATAAAATATTAAAACTTCAACGGCTGCCGAACACACGAACTGCGAAACAATATACTCTCGACCAACATTACGGAGCAAGAATATTAATGAAGTCAGCTGTACCTATAGCCGTAATGTAATAACGATGTTTATTCGAGCCGGCTACCGGCTTTCACGTTTATACGGTGCGACCTGTACTCGAAAAGAGCGCGTTCGAAACAAATGATAAAGTAATTGAACGAAGCGAAATGCTCGATACAATATCACGCTTTTAATAACGCAGAACAATGTATCGCGTGGCGGGCTATAAACTTCTGTTCCGTGACAATATTATCGCCGAAGACTATTGTTTCGGAGGCAATAAGGAAGAAATAGACAATCGACCGTCTTAAGAGACTTTATGCATATTGTGTGATTAGTTATTAAGCGCCTATGGCGTTAAGCTATTGTTAAGCAAACTGTTTTTTTTTTCTTAAAAGGTGCGTTCTCGCAATGACGTAAAAACGCGTACAAGAAAAAATGTCTGTACTCAATTCAACCTTTAGAATGTGGTTAAGGTTATGTTTAATTTAATGGTGCATCTATTTCAGCTAATAAATTTAAAGTCAACATAAATAAAGCCAAGCGTTTGCAGTGCCAAAGCTGTAATTTATCGTACACCATTTTTAAGCATAATTATTTTAAAAAAATAACTTGTTTTCTTTTGATTTAAATGTATAACGCTATTAAACAGGATATTTCTTAAACATATGGCAAAAATCGTAGAGGACTGTCCTAAGAATATTTCATCCTTCGATTTCTGAGAAATCACTTCGTTTCGAAGATATACACACAAAGAAATACGGTGTTGGATTCAACACCGATATCTCATCGTCTGATAGTTCCCTCGCGACCAAATGCACAAGTAGTTAAACGTGACGGAGTTGTGTAATTTAATAATAATATCCGTGCTTCAGAGTTAAATTATCTACACTTTTCCGGAGTTGGTTGATTTCCTAATGGAGTTGAAATTATTTGATTTTGGAGTTGGCTGTAACCCGAGGCGATGTTATCGTTACTCGGTTGCAGAGTTAAGATACCCTTATTTTGTGTTAGCAGAACTCCGTTACAGAGTTGCATAAATTCCTTTGTGGAGTTACAAGCACTCCGTTATGGTGTAACGTGAACTCCGTGTCGGAGTTACATGAACCCAGTTGCGGTGCTGCGTCAACACCTTCACAGTGTTAGGTTACGGAGTTAAATGTAGTCGCCTTCGGTGTTAACTAAATTCCGCTACGGAATTCATACTACTATTTTATGGAGTAAGGATCACTATTTTATGTAATCCAGAAAGATTAATAAAAAATTGATTTTATAAACTGAAAAAAAAAAATGCTTAAAATGGGAAATGTAAGGTAGAGCATAAAAAAACAAAGTTTCTACTAAAGACATAAACATGTATTTTAATATGTACTTAAAATGCAAAACGAATTTTAGTTTATATACATACAGATGTATGGTAATAGTATTTTAAAACACAAGTGTCACAATGCCGTTTATGTAATGCGAGTACAAGTATATAATAATATAATAACGAGCTGCGGAGCGGCGAGTGATCCAATGAAGGAGCATTACAAAGTCATTGTGACACGCGTTTTTTACAGTATTTTTTCTAATTTGCACATTAATCGCCCATATAACATTCCGGTAAGCGTCTCACCAGCACGTTAATATTTCATTACATCATTCATTGCGGTAATAACCATTTCAGCACTGCGTTGTCGTTTGTTTTAGCTTTATTGTAACATCCGATTAGAAAAAAAAATAGTTAATGGCATCAAATTGGCAACTTCTTCTCCCTCTAATTTTACAACTAATGTAACGCCACGTTGACTAAACCATATAAAATGGACTAAAAGCACCAACCTTAAAAAAATTTTTTTATCATCAGATATGCCAAATTTATCAGCAACTACAAGAAACACTACAAATTACTAAGCTAACTAATAAGCAATTATTAATTCTGAAATTAAACCTTTGCGCCACAAACAATCTCAATTTCTGTGCTTAAATCCAGCGTAAGAGCAGGTTTTATGCGTTGCGTACAACACAAAACGCTTAGAGTAGTATACCGTCCAGTCAGCCCAACTAAATAGTTGGCGCGCGACACCAAGTATTTTGTTGAATTGGGTGAACGGCGCATAGCACTAGGCGTTTTGCGTTGTACGCGACGCATAAAACCTGCTCCTAGGAAAATCCATACTTCAGGTCACATAATCGTGAGTCTACTGTATAGATAATAACGAAAAAGCGTCTATTGATCCTGAAGTTTTGCATACTTACATTTAAAAATTGTTATTAAATTTTGCATAAATAGCAAATGTTTTAGAAATATCTAATTATCTTATATTTTATGATATGCAATATACAATGACACTTTCTCTAGTAATTCCTTGAAGGTTATCTTATACTTATTGCCCAACCTTGTGAATTATAAAGGCATGCATATGTGCAGCATATTTCCTAATACCATAAAGATACTATAACAGTTAGAGAACACTTACCTATTTTGTTAATAGTATTAACATCTATGTTTACGTCTGTTATCTTCATCCATTTTCTCAAGTTTTGATATTTCACCCTCACAAATAATGTATTTTCCATTGTTACTTAGTACGTCACGTATGTAAATAACTTCTACATTGACTACTGCAGCCAAATACAAGGTGCTTGCGCTAGCTGCGATCCTGCCCCACCTCAAAGCACTGAAACATAACTGAAACTACCGAACACCCCTCAATTTTACCTTACATAGCATTTTCCGTTTTTAACAACTTTAGGGAATTAACCTTCACTTTTCGGAATTCTTCTAACAACCTTACGAAATTAAAATTTCAATATAATGATTTATTAATTCACATTTTAGTGTTGCGTCAATTCCCTGCTGTTGCTAAACTCTTTATCAACACCACAAGTTGGTAAATTGTTTTCCGGTTGGTGTTATTATTATCTGAGTCTGATGTTAAAGAAAGAGTAACACCGTCGAAAGATATTATACATCTGTTTTTTGGAGTTAGAAATTTCTAACTACATGGGGTGTAGGTAGAAACATTTCCGAAAAGTGTAAAATATTTCTTTTTAATGTTATTTTAACAAATTTTTAGTGACAATTTAACTGTTTTCAGGAAAGCTACAACTCCGTTTAATTCAACTCCGTAAAATTTTTATGTGTGTATAAAGCCATTTATTCGGTTAGACTGGCATAATTTATCAATAATATGTACTCTGTTTCAAATACTCTTCAATAACCTATACTAGACATTGAATAATATGTAGTTATATCAAGAAACTAATGCATACATCTTAATCTTAAGAAAAATACATCAAGCGAGACATTAATGTAACAACACACCCTCGGTTGATTCTAGCGTCTCATGCATAACCAACACCTTCGTAATTCTACACCTCCCCCATCAACATCATCGGTAAATATATACCCAACTCCTACCTGTAGAGAGTGTCGGAAATCTGTCGGAGGCGCCCAGGGTGTGAGGATTAGGTTATCGACCCTCCGGTTAGGGGTATGATGAACTTACGCAATTGAATTACTCTCGTGCCTATATCTTCCACGAGCCAGAGCCGAGCCGCGTTGCCAGGGGTTATTGCTTTGCTCTCGAATTACATTAGCGAAAGAGGTTCGCCACTTTTTGTGTACGTGTTTGTTGTGTATAGATTCCGCCCGGGTGAAATGGAACCGGTGCCATTAATATAGCGTCGAAATCAGCACGAAACGTCTGCGTCTATTCAGACTATATACATGGTGTTCCTAAATATCATGTACATAAGGAAGGGGGTAATTATTTGGTTTATTTTGTGCCTAAAATTTCATATAAACATAGGTCTGCAAACGCTTCGTTACCAATCTGCAGGGTGTTGAAATTTCAAGATTTTTTCACTTTTTACTGTATAGCTCCTACAGTTTTTGAGATATTTTGCTCAAATTTGGAAGGTAGGTTACGCTATAAGGCCTACATCATTAGCCATGCCAAATGATGATGTAAATCTACAGGGTAATAATTTTTTCGGGGTCATGCCCTCTTTTCTCACCCTGAACTTTTTTTGCGATAAAATACCCAATAAATTTTCTGTCTTGTTTAGGAACTTTTTGATCTCTTGTATTTTTTTCTTATCTCTGACCGTTATCGAGAAAAAAAAAATAGAAAACAATTTTCTGTAATTCGCCAGAGAAAATTAAATTTTTTAAAATGGTCTAGCAGGCTCTGGCTTTATTCAGATAATCACTTGAGTTTATTAATTTTAAGAGTTAAGGTGCTACTACCTGTTAAAAAATAGGATGATCCGGTTTTCGTAGCATTGTTTTATTACAATACAAAGTAACATAACTAATAACAATAAAAACCCTAATTAATAACAATGACAAGGAAACTATGCTACAATTGTTGAAAGTGTCCTCCTCCAACCCTTATACTTCTGCTCTTTTTCTCATTGATGCTCGCACTCTCTCAAATACTCCTGGAGTATTTCTTATCGTTTCAAATCCATCGATTATTCGATTTCGTAAGTCATCAACAGTATTCACAGGTGTTGTATACACTAGAGATTTGAGATGTCCCCACAGGAAAAAATCTATACTATTTAAGTCAGGGGACCTAGGGGGCCAAGGCTGAAGTCCACCTATTCTCATATACTTCATTTAAATAATCCCGAGCCAAAATAGAAAAATGTGATGGGGCGCCATCGTGCATATACCACATTTGATTTCTAAGTAAAAGGGGCAAGTTTTCAAGTAATAAAGGCAATTCATTCTGCAAAAACCGCCTGCATGACTGACCAGTAAGTCGACCAGGCAAAAAACAAGGACCAATCAAATTATCTCCAATTATACCACCCCATACATTTAATGAGAACTGTTCTTGAAAATGCGTTTGTACAATTTCATGTGGATTTTCATCTGCCCACGTGTGGTTGTTGTGGAAATTCATAATTGAAGTCCTTGAAAAATTCGCTTCATCGGTAAAAAGGATTTTACAATTAAAAATGCGGTCTGCTGCTAGCTTATTAAGGTACCATTGGCAGAAATCAATCCTTAAAGGGAAGTCTCGGGGAAGAAGAGCCTGCACTCTTTGAATGTGATAAGGGTATAGCAGGGAAACACGTAGAATACGCCAAACAACTTGATGACTAATATTTAAATGTTCACTGATTTTTCTGGTGCTGGTGCGAGGATGTCTGTCTATTTCATTCAGAATAGCCTCTTCGATCTGTGGTGTTCTAACAGTACGTGGTTTACCTGCATCATTAGTATTCTTTTTAAAAGTTCCAGTTTCTCCAAGACGCCTATGAATATTTGAAAATATTCTATGATCGGGTATCATTCTATTGGGATAGCGCTCCATGTACAGACGCCTGGCTTCTCTTGCATTTCCATTCGCAAGGCCGTAGATAAAATGCATGTCAGCCATTTCAGAATTAGTGAAATTTGGCATATTTACAAAATTATAACGAGTATTTAAAACACTTTTACACCTTACAGTTTGCAATTTAAAACTTTACTTATACAGACACAAGTTACGATTTCTAATGCCAGTTGTCAAATTAATAAACTCAAGTGATTATTTGAATAAAGCCAGAGCCTGCTAGACCATTTTAAAAAATTTAATTTTCTCTGGCGAATTACAGAAAATTGTTTTCTATTTTTTTTCTCGATAACGGTCAGAGATAAGAAAAAAATACAAGAGATCAAAAAGTTTCTAAACAAGACAGAAAATTTATTGCGTATTTTAGAATCTAGCAGTGGCGCATCGCAAAAAAGTTCAGGGTGGGAAAAGAGGGCATGACCCCGAAAAAATTATTACCCTGTAGATTTACATCATCATTTGGCATGGCTAATGATGCAGGCCTTATAGCGTAACCTACCTTCCAAGTTTGAGCAAAATATCTCAAAAACTGTAGGAGTTATACAGTAAAAAGTGAAAAAATCTTGAAATTTCAACACCCTGCAGTTTGGTAACGAAGCGTTTGCAGACATATGTTTATATGAAATTTTAGGCACAAAATAAACCAAATAATTACCCCCTTCCTTATGTACATGATATTTAGGAACACCCTGTATACCCCCCGCGCAGCTGGACAATAAATATAATTTAATTGTGGATTAATTAATGTATTCCATATAACATTTTCTGTTCTAATAATAGCGTAATAACACGTTGCGATATGTGCATTTATTATTGAGACAGGGGAAAACCTTTTTTGGTAAAATATATAACATAATGTACACACGCGTACATCCTCTGATTATAGTTGGTATACACGGTTCTCGTAATTTAGATTTCGGCATTTGATAGAGCAAATTTTATGCACATATAAATGACCTAATTTATTTCGTGAGCGGTAAATAGCTAAGGCCACCGTGCTGTTCTACTGGTGATCAGTGCGTAAACATGTTGTTATATCGGCGTGTAAGGTGGCAGCCTGGTGGCAGCAAGCCGGCCTTACGTTTTCTAAATTGCAAATTATCAACGAGAGTTTATGTATAGATTATGCGGAAACCGGTATTATACAACGGGTCTTCCAATAAGAGTGGCGCATATTGGTTTGCGTCAATCATGATTGTCCTATCCCACACGTGCTATTCAAACGAGGGGTTGGGAATTGTACAACCTGTTTTTCAGGTACCAAATTAATCTGCTAGTTGAAGATTGATTGCAAAAATGACGAAAAAATCTCTGCAATGTTTAGGGATGAATAATAAAACTTTATCTGTACTCGTGTATATCTCTATAAATGCCACAGGGTTATTATTATGGTCACTCTAATAAGAACATCTTCAAAACCTCGCTTCAGTGAAGACTAAAATCATCTAATACACAGGTTATGGATAATATTACTAGTAATATTTTGAAGAGATGCATAGTTTTTCTGGTTGCTCCTTTAACGGCGCTGATTAATAGATCATTTGCGGATGGAATCTTTCCTAAATGTTTAAAAATATCTAGGATACTACCGCTACATAAAGAAGATGATAAGAAAGAGTTACATAATTACAGACCGATAGCTCTTATGTCACCCATCTCTAAGGTTATGGAAAAAAATGTCTGTGAGAGGATAGCATCATTTTTGGCACACCACAATATTTTGAGTTCATCACAGCATGGGTTTCTTGCAGGTAGATCTACACAAACTGCGATTTTACAATTTATAAACCCGCTTTACGATAAACTAAATGACGATCAAAAGTGCTTCGGAATTTTTATGGATTTGAGTAAAACTTTTGATCTGGTGGATCACAACATTTTATTCGAAAAGCTATCTTTCTATGGAGTAAGAGGACCTATGTTGCAGTGGATTAAATCCTATTTGGTGAATCGCCTATAGGTGGTTGAGATAAAAGGAAAAGCCTCGACTCCTATGAATCTTAAAAGAGGTGTCCCTCAAGATTCAGTTATAGGACCTCTGTTATTCATAGTGTTTGTAAACGACTTCCGTAAACTTTCGCCGGAAAATAATATTATTATGTATGCAGATGACACAAGTTATTTGGCACATGACACATCCAAGAATAATATGGTTTATAATACACAAATTATGCTAAATATATTCTTGAGCTGGTTTGAAAACAACAAAATATATTTGAACAGAGATAAGACAGTTTTCATTAACTTTACGCCGTCTGTTATGAAGATCAATGAAAGCTATCTGCTTCGCTTAAAGTCTACGTCAATTGAACAGGTTCCAAATGCAAAGATTTTAGGCCTGTATCTAGACAATAGTTTAAATTGGGAACCACACATCAGTAATTTATCTAATAAATTAGCATCTCTATGCTATGCACTATACAGCCTAAGAAACATTAGCTAGTGTGAAAACAGTTATTTCCTATTACTACAGCAACTTTCAATCAAGAATAACGTACGCCATTATATTTTGGGGTGCCTCTTCATTTTTTGGAAGAATATTGCGTCTGCAAAAGTTGGCTGTTCGAAACATTGCTGGTCTATCTAAATACATATCATGCCACCCTATCTTTCAATCATGCATATACTTACAGTTGTAAATTTACACATATTAGAGATTTCCCTTTATGTTAAAAATAATGAGAACTCTTTTCTAAGAAATTGTGAATCATTCTTACCACACAAGATATAAAAACTACTTATATACTCCTTCACATTCCTTCCCACCTTCGAAAGATCTCCATTATATGTGGGGATCAAAATATATAACGCTTTACCCTTGCATTTAAGAAATATTCAAAGCACTCCCGTATTTAAAAAAGAAAGAAGAAAGTTTTTGCTATATAATGTTTTCTACTACTTGGATGAATTCTTGGACTTGTGTAACCATTAATAGAATAACCATTTAAGAAAGTCAGCCTCTTAAAGAATGAAGTGCACGATGGTTTTGACAGACTGGCGCAATGCTGGAGAAAAAATATAAGGCTAAAGGAAGAGCATCCCAGGATGATTTGGTCTTTTTGGTCATTTTGTATGCAATGTACATACATTTATATAAATGTACCAATAAATAATGATGCTATGAAAAAAAATAATATGCCTTCTTTTACTTTTTAGTTTTTATTTATTTGTTTTGCGCATTGAATCACAATTGTTTGTAATTTTTTTATAATTGGTCTTTTGTTGGTTTTCAGTACATACCTAAACTGTATTGTATGCATTTGTGACTTATCCTATACCACATGGTCAACTGGATGAATAAATTATTATTACAATTCAGAAATTTGAAGTTTGGGAGATTATTAGATTTTTGGAGCAATCTGAATTGGCCTGAGATTTTGAGGGAAATATTTGTTATTAATGATCAAGTGCATTTCCACTTATGTTACGTCAGTCAACAAAACTGTTAAATTTTCTGCGACTTCCACGATCCTTCTTAGATCATAGTTTTTGGATGGTACTTTGCTTTTATATCTAAAAGTGAGTAGCCTTCATTTCAAAATAAAAAAAAAAACACATTTGGTCATGACAGCAGATAAATTTTAGTCACACGTGCAACATTATTAAGCAAATGTTACCTTTAAATAAGATTGTTCATTTGAATTTATTTGATTGATTTTATTTTCTTTTTGTTTTTCAGGTGAGCAAATGAAGCCTTTGTTTATTATGCCTGTTTGTTGCTGTAAGTATAGTGAACCTTATCTACCTGTCTTTGAACATTGAAGTCTTGAAATACCTCCTCCAGCTCCATCCAGTTGATACCAACAGCTTATCAAGTTCAAAGACAGGTTGTCAAGAAAATCTTCAATCACAGTCCGTAATAAGTTCATCTAACGCACTGCCGTAAAGACGCCGTGATAAATGACGTAAGAGAACCTGTTACTCATCATAAGGCAAAAGACATTGAAACTAAATGTGATCTGATCATTTCTTTCTCGGATCGCATCCGGGCTGACTGAAACCCAGATACGGTTGGCCTTGTTAAAAAATCGTTCACGCGAAAACATCTTACCCTCTTGACTTCGAAGATATAGCATCTCACACAAGTTAACTCTGTCGTCGGGGTCTCTAGGATGAAGGTCTTGTAGTAACGAGAACTAGTTGTCGTGGAAGTGATGGTTCTTCAAAACCCTATCTACTGAAGACCTACCGATTTCCAGATCTTCGGCAGCTTGAACTGAGGCGTTGGAATTGGCTTTGAAATAAGTCAAGGTATTCAACTGTCTCTCTTCATTCTCAACTACACTTTTTGTCAATTTAACACATGACAAATTCGTCCAAGAAGCACAAAATTTAAATTCTTCTAAATGTACTTTTTGTCATCGGATAAACCTACCTTCATAAACCTACTAATAAACCAAAAATAAACTCTAAAAACAATAACAATTAAATTAGAAAAGAAAATTGTAGATTCTTTGTTTATATTACAAGCTTGACCCAAAACTAAATTTAAGGCATGAGCATGACAATGTACAAAAAGAGCTTGAGGTGTTTTTATTTTACTTTGTAAACTATTTAAATGCCCTGCCATAACAGATGCACCATCATATGTTTGAGCGACTATTTTTTTTTTTTAAAATCATATTTTTCGCTATGATTTAATAAAAGGTTAAATAAATCTTCAGCTGTTCGACCGGATGATACGTCAAAAATCTTTCAATAACTTCACCGCTCTTGGCATAACGTAATATGATTGATAATTGAGACTTACAGTAAATATCTGTGGTTTCATCTACTTGCCAAGAAAAAAATGGAACTTCTTTAATATCTCTATCTATTCCTTGTTTTAATACAAAAGAAATACAATCTATTAAATCATTTTGTATAGATTTAGATGTACCCGAAAAAATACTACTACTAACAGATTTATTAAAACTAGGTTCATATTTACTAAAGAGTTCGAGTAATTCTTTATAATTTGCACGATTAAAAGAATCTCATTGTGTCCCCGAAAAGCTAAATCTTGTGATGCTAAAAATATTGTTACATCTATTAATTTTCTTAAATTTTTGCGGTTTTCTCTAACTTCATTAGTATAGACAATAATTGCATCTCTGCGCGCGCTGTCTACAGCAGTAGCAATATTTTGTTTTCCAAATAATTTAAATTTGCACAACGATGAAATGTGTTCTTTAGACTTAGAATGCCGTTGAATAGCGCGCCGTAGATTTTTTTAAACTGTATAACCTAATTTCGACCACGTTTCGGTTTGGTTACAAAAAAGTAGACATGGCCAACAAAATAATCTTTCCCGTTCAATTGAACCAGTTAACCAACCACATTTAGTGTACCATAATGAACTAAAACCACGATTTTGCCGGTGGTCGTCGTTAGATACTACAGATAAATTAGGCCGTGGTTTCTTAATGTTTTGTACGATATGTAATTTCGTCTCTGTTTAAACAACTAAAAGAATTTCTTACCAACCAGTGGACAATATCTTGGCAAATTCTAATTTCGTTCATTTCATCCATTTTCTGTGCGTAACATAGCTAAACTCGCCCAACGCTGCTTAAGTTATTAGTACTGGGAGGTGGGAGTCGCATGGGCAGTTACCTAGCAACGTTTTACGACCGATAACTCACGATAACATGCCGATCGGGTAGGATCTCACCGCAGCGGCAAGCCTCCAACCATAGATACGTATTCGCCGTATAAAGTGCACGTGCACTTACGGAGACGCATTGCTTTCAGCAATGGCATTAATCATCGGCGCGGAGCCAAATCTGTGACTAGCCTCCTCGCTTGCTATTATAGTGCGTACAGTACAATTTCGGGCATTATTGGAAATTGTTTGCATTTTTAAATTAAGTGATGAATAAATAATTACTATTGATTATATCTTTTTTATTTTTGCAAAATTGCTTTATTTTAGTATATAACATGGTTAAACATTATTTTAATACATATTTCACAGACTTATGCAAGAAAGCCATGTTAGACGAAAACCAAGAGCGGCCCTATTATAGATAGAATTAAACAGTTAATTTGATGTAACACTGAAGCATCACAATTTGAACCTTTCGGACGTGCAGATTGATTCACTATAATCGAGAATTTTTTTGAGGTTATACGGGTGTCGACATGGATGCACTAACAAAGAGGAAAAACTTAAGGTTAACATCCTTGTTATCGAAAAAACTTATTCCTCAGAAAATTTTCTGCTTTCGTCATGCAAAAAGATATTTAGATTTGACTATAAACATACATGATTGCATTGTTATTTTTTTAACTAAACAACTATTAGTTTTTGAAATGAACAAGGAAGTTGGTACTAATACGTTTATTTGTATAAATAATACTTGGTTCAAAGCAAGCAAGTACATGCGTTTTCCGTTTAAATGTCCAGAAGTACTGATGATTTATCTTAGTAGACTGTTTTATATTCATTAAAGTAATTTAGGTATACCTCGGTGTCCTTTTGCCTCGTTTTCTCTATCATTTGTTTAATTCTGAAGATGTGATCTTTGACACTTTACCCCTTCCTGAATCAATCCACTTTCAGCTTCTGCTAGATCGTATTCCATTTTTTATATTGTTCTTTAGTTAAAAAATTAAAATATCAGCTGCAACAATGTTTCACTTATAAATAAGTGTATGTCTGTAGTCAAATGTCAATATGTTCTTGGACGTTTTGAGGAAAGCAGAATATTTTGTTCACAGTAAGTTTTTTTCTGTGAAATGCCTTAGTTTTTTCTCTTTGTACTTAATATGTTTCATAAGTAATTGACAATTATTGTACTATAAATTTAGTTTTGACCCGAAAAAGCCTGCTGAACAATGTGATCGTCTCGATTTTTTTTGATTCATTTTCGCAATTCCGCCAATTTCGGCTTTAACAAGCGAATACAATAAACGTTTCCGCGCGAAGTGCGCTGTAATTAATTGAAACGCCTAGCAACACATCCAAAGTCGATACAGCACCCCCGCCGATTCGTTCCAATCGACTGTGAAATAAACGGGCCGACTGCCAAGGTCAACGCGTACGTAGGTACCTATATCAAACGACGGAAACAATTAAATCATTCCATTAGATAGAATTGGGACAACAGTAGTCCCATGCGTCCCGTACTCTTTATTTTCTACCCTATACGCTTTCCGCGCGTGTTCTTTTATCGGAATAATATTAAGATGAACGTGGTGACAATACCAAATATACAATTTAGCATCATCCTAGCAGCAACGAGACTAAACTTGTACGGGCCAATACAAGTTTCTCCAATAGCCACATTTAATAGGATTTTCAGTGCGACACCCTGGGAAACTGTAATTGAGTTTCTATTGGCCTCGCCCGATATTGAAACGTAATTGCCTTGTGGAGGTAGCCCTTGAGTTGGTGAGGAATATTTCTAACGAGACTGGGAATGTCCTTATCGTGTCTTCCGCCTGGAGATTCAGTAATCCGTTGCCTATTACAGTATAGATGGGCTGTTTTAAATAGAACAGTGCGTTGTTAATATCGTACAAGCATAAACTGATTTGTCAGCTTGTAGTATTGCATAATTCTTTGCGGCCCCTTGACCTACACTCTCCAACAAATAGAATTAATATCACTTACACAGTTATGCAAACAAGAAGTCATCGGATAATACAAACTGCACCCTATTGGCATTCACTCCTTGTCAGCCCATAAAACGTAATATACAAACACTCTTTTCTTCTTTACACTTCTGCGTACTTAGGTTGAGTCAAGTCGAATTCGTTTAAATATTTGCTCGTTCTGTTGCGGTGTTAAGTTAAAATTATGACCGCTCGCGGTTTGTGCACGATCAAATATTTGATTGGTTCTCTTTTAAAAGTCTTAAGTGATGGTTGTGTCATCACGATGTCGGCGAATTCTTCTTTTTGTAGTATTGTTAACGGTTTGTTAGGGTGATGCCGCAGGAGGAAGCGGTCTTTTTTTAAGTGCATAATTGCTCCAGGAAAAATAAAATTATAGGTTACCTCAGGAATTTAGGTCAGGACTTTCTGTGTGTACGTAAAAATAACGAACATTCTTACATAATAGTATTGTAAGTGGTGTAACGAATTCTTGAAAAACCCACAAAAAAAGGAATCCACATTTTGCAATGCAAAAACGTAAATTATTTGGTCGTTAAGAAGTTAAAAATTTTATCATTGAGCGATATTCTATATCCAACTAGCAGTGCAATAAATAAATTCATTTCTATTTTGAAAGGGAAAGATACCTTCCACATTTTTTTCCATCTGGAAGCAGCTAGTTCTTGTAAAGGTGCCAAGAAGAAATTAATATTATTTCAGCATGTTATTCTTTTTATGGTGATAGGTATATTTTCCAGCATACAAGGTTACATTCAAAGAAAGAATTCATTTCTATATAGTGAGTTAAATTCACATCCATATCATTCGAGTGTATTTTAATAATTCGCGGTTTCATTGGAAAGAACATTTACAACGGCTGTTTTTCCATGAATAATAAGAGCTGTTTGGGGATGCTTGAAGTTAAACTCTGCAACAACTGCTTTGCTATTATACGAGCAGAGAATGCAACACACTGTATACTTGATTGCTTATTATCTTCTAAAGATTCAGATTTGTTTATGTAGGTTTGGATGGAAGAAACTCAACTCATGAAAGAACCAATAGTAGTGCATACGTCAAATTTTATGGAAAACTGCACTTTCCAATAGTTTTACCTTAATTTGTAGGAAATGATAAAAATGAATAGCGTAAGAAGAACAAAAGTTCTTCTGTTACTTAAACATTCAACTTCTTTTCTCCTATTATACACTTTGCCATCGCCACAGAAACCAATTATCTACCATTAAGATCCTGCCTGTGCTTGGAAGCGGGAATGTTGCTCAGAGGAATTAACTTCGTGGCATTCTAATGAGCCAAGATTTATGAAAGCAACGAACGGTGTATTGCATATATTTGCAGAGTTATCGTGCGTGCGTGAGATACGCAGACGCTTTTCAATTAATTTCAGCGGAAAGAACTCCATTCCCTAGTCCTTATGCGCCCTCTACAATCCGGCTTCTTATAATTGTGTTCTAAAAACAAAATCCTCTTGATGGAGAGGGTATTGTAACATGCGTGTAAATCCTTCTTGCCAATACGTAAAATAATGCACCAAGCGATAGTCGGTGACGGTTAATCTCCTCTTTTCGGCTTATCGCCTTGTCTGGAATCTTCGGTAGTTAGAACCAAGTATTCAAGGGTCAGCTATACCGCTGTAGCACGATAATTGCGGCGCGACCATTAAATAATGTTTGATTCGGCCGTTTTCCACCCTCCGTAATTCTATTCCGAGTTTATTAATCCGTACATGGAGATAAATACTACGGTTTCGGTATGTGGGCAAATATGGTGATGATTAATAACCCTTGACGTTGTTAATTGGGAAGGACAGGAATGCTGTCTAGACTAAAAGTATAGTGCGGAATAAAAAAAAGAAGCAGTCCGACGATTTGTCTGGTCCAAATCCAGTCGGATATTACTCTTTTTCGCGCGGTGAGATAATTTTGTGATGTTGCAATTAGTATTCCCCGTTTAGAGATCCATTTAGATATTATTCATTTTCTAATTCCCAGGCAAATATAGTATTTAAATTCTTGATGTGTTATTCCGTCATTTGATTCATAATTGTCATTTACTGAACATTTTTTCGGAAAATTGCTGATTCCCAATAAGTTATTGCAAGCATTTTGTCATCGTTTTTGCCCTTCTTAGAACTATAAGCTTGAAAAGTCGGCAACTGAAAACGTCTTTGGAAAGATAGCGGCGGTCAAATGAAAACATGTAAAGAATTATTCCTGAAGACAAATACAAAATTTCGACTTAAAGAAGGAAATTAAAAATCAGGATTGTGTATGCGCAGATTCTGATAATATTTTTACATTTAATCCTTTGGCGGTAAATACAAAGATCAAAAGCGCAAGCCGAAAAAGTAGCGGCATCCGTATCGCATACCGTCAAGGGTATTTCTTTTCGATATGATAGTCCGCTCCGTTGCGGATTATGATGGCACTACATTCTAAAGTGTAAGAATGCGATAACAACAGTATGTTTTGCTATTGTAGTCGCATTCAGCACATCTGTATATTGCATTTCTGCTATGTGGAACTGTTACATCTACTTTATTTTTATATCCAGTCACAGAGGCAGAAGTAATAAATCATGTTAACAACTTGTATAACTCCAGATCTTTTGACATATATAACTTAAAAGGTAATTTTTAAAAATTTCCTAAATATGAGTTGTCAGCAACAATTCCACATCTTATTAATAATTGTTTCGTAAGCGGCACATTTCCAGTATGTGTAAAATTAGCAAGGGTTGTACCGATGTTCAACAAATGGTATAGAAATCTTCCCAGTAATTATAGGCCAACCGTTTTAATCCCGTTATTGTCGAAAATTATAGAATCGTGTTTCAAGGTTAGAATAATAAATTATATGGAGAATGGTGGCCATCTTGGGTATAGACAAAATAGGTCAACTAAAACAGCGTTAATAGACCTTTGTATGTGTTGTATGTTATAGACCAATTGGAAAAAGGGAACATGGTTATGGCGCAATTTTTGATCCAACAAAGGCTTTCGATAGCGTATCACACGATTAAAGATTGAACAGATTGGAGAAAGACTAGAGAAAATGCGCTTTTCTTTTGTTGGGAGTTATATAACAGACAGCTGTTGATATAGGTGGTGCAAAGTGACGTGTTAAGTACGGTGTTCCCCAAGGATCGATTTTGGGACCAATGTTGTTCATTTTATACATTAACGATGTAGCAGATTACATTCACCTTAAACATATAGAGTACGGGGACGACACTTGCTTACTGAGATCCACTATACGCTTAAATGATTTAAATGTACCATCTAATAAAGCTCTCTCACAACTGCAACTTTATTTTACAAAGACAAAATTGACGTTAAATTGAGATAAATCAAAATTATCATATTTTTCTGTAAATCCGTCTATAGATTTCAGCTCTAAGAAATGACTCTGTCAAATATTTAGGAATTTTTTTGGATAGCAAATTAACCTGGGAAGCGCTAATTGATAATATTACAGGTAGATTATCTACTCGCATATATTTATTGAAAAATTTAGTTCCATCTGTAAAACAAGGACTTTCATAGCATGTTTTGGTATTTGGTTTTTGGGGAGGGTTTAGTTGTATGAAATGGGGTTTTGATTTTGCAGTAAACGAGTCATAAGAAGTACAGACAATGCTAGTCACATCCAGTCGTGCAGATCATTATTTAGGGTATTTTGACCTGCATAAGTCAATATATTTTCTGATCAAAAACTCTTTGGATTAGGGTTGGACATGGATTTGACAAGCTATCGACATTTATTATTTTGTTTTTTTTGGCATTTACTTCACAACTTTCAAGGCAGAAGATTAATCATTCAAAATGTTTCAAACAGAACATAAAGTATTTATTAACAAATCATATTACAGTGTGAAAATGGTAACTGGGTTTATTCGCTTCGTATGTATCGTTATGTATCAGTTCCGTCAGAGATTTCAAAATTTCGCCTTAATGGATCGCGATTTTTTTTTGGCAAATTCAACTATGGCTAATTTTGAAGAAATTGATAACATAAGTGCCACAATTCAGTCTGGAAGAAGATCTGTTGGAAATTATGATAATATTTAATCAGGTACCTTATCCATACGTAAATTGACACAGGAAATCACTTTAAGTTATGGGACGCATCAAACCATTTTTAAATCTGACTTGAACATGTTTCCCTATGTATAAAATGCAGATGTGTTACAGCCACCAGAT
Source organism: Cetonia aurata (assembly GCA_949128085.1). Taxonomy (NCBI): domain Eukaryota; kingdom Metazoa; phylum Arthropoda; class Insecta; order Coleoptera; family Scarabaeidae; genus Cetonia; species Cetonia aurata. Next base: position 61,251,302 of record OX421884.1, on the reverse strand, counting down.
TATCTGAAGAGAGTATCGTACTGAACCTGGTTTAATGATCTCATGGATAACCACATCCTCGACATTTTTTTACTTTTACTTCTCTGGATACATTAATACACAGGTCATGCGCATGTGGCGCGAGCACTTCCTAATTTTCATCGCGAGACACCTTCGCATAGTCCTAAGATATGTGTTTGGGTTGCAATGTCCGCAAACGAATAATTGGGCTAAGATTTTTACAAGAAGCCATAACTGCTGAAAGATATCGCAGTCAACTACTGCTTGAGCCTTTTATCAATCAATTGCACGATGATGAGCTTCATAATGGATACTTTAAGCAAGATAATGCAAGACCCCATGTTAATTTATCTATCTCTGTGTCGGATAAATATGCCATCGAAGAATTTACATCGATATGTAGGATAGAGATGCAACAAGCCAAAAATGTTTGTCAGCACTGGTAAAGTTGAATAATAATGTGTATACTTTTTTCCTATTCTATTAAACGGAAGCTATATCTGCTTTTCTTTTGTTCTTTATTTCAGCCTATTGATTATACTCACGGGTGTTCAGGTGGTAACGTAAAAACTTGTAAGTTGTTTCATCTTTACCATTTTTACAATGTTGGGTACCATTATAAGACTTGTTTTATTCCCAATATGTGGTAATGTAATTAACATTTTCTTGCATTACTATCTTGAGAGATTTGTATTTTGTTATTGATGGAAACTTTAGAAAATAAGAATTTAAAATACCATTAAATAATTAAATACATATCGGCGAAAGCAATGACTTATTACAGAATTCTGTGCAAATATCGGTGCTGCGCGGACAAAAGTGATTCCGCTAGAATGGAAAATATCTGCGTCAATAATTTGTATTTCAATTTAAATACTGGTACTAACTAATCGAACGGACCTCGTGTTACGAACGCTAGGGCTTAAAATCAAATTAATTTACCGAGATGAAACCGCCGAATGGAACACGAAGCAATTTCAACGATTCAAGTGTAAACAAAAGAGTCCGTCGATTAGTAATCAGTAGGGTCGCCTTCTTAAAACATTACGTGACAGAAGCCTAATGTAAAGACGACAATTTTGTCACGCACCAGATCGCTAGGTTGACGTCAGAGGTTGCGTCCCCGCCCCCTTGCACTTTTTCTCTCACGTCTACCAACATTTGTTCTTGTGCCGCATCTGCTAAATATAGCAAACGAAGAAGGGATTTTTCGAATACATGAAATGCAATTTGATTTCCATTTTTATTTGACATGGAACTCGTCGATGTCATATTAATGTAGTTATATTAATAGGCGAACACACAAAGCGAATCATCAGGTAATTTAGATGTATTTCCCGGTGTTTTTTTTTTATTGCATATCTAACTTACGAGAAGGATGCGTCTATTTTGGAAAACGAAATACAAAGATACAACTTTCATTACGTTTTCTCTGCCGTCTCTCTGACTGCTCTTGTATTTCCATCGGCTCGAAGTGTGTGTCCGTGAAATTCGATGCGGGGAATCCAGATGAAAAATCGACGGAAGCGAATGGGCCTTATAAATTTCCGGACAAATTACAGGACGCATAAATATCACCGGTGAGATTGAACGCGATCGAGCTGGGAGGTGACAAGTTTACGGCAAACAGCTCGTTCAACCGTGTACTGCTCGTAACGACACCTAGCGGTCATATTTCGAAACTGCAAACGCGAAATGGAGATCTCGTGTAATACGTTGTTGGTACATTATATAGGGTTGGGTTAAAGTATGGAACCGAACAAATATCTTTAAAAAGGAAATTTTGATGAAACTTTGCGGAAGTGTAACGAAACCTGGATAGGGTAAAACGCCCAATAAATGACCGTTTAAGCATACAGCTATGTAATAATTCGTATAGTAAATTATACATATAGATGTTACAATTTGTAGTAGCTTAATCATAAAGTTTAATGTGTGTAATTTTAAATTAATTAAATCACTGTTATGGGTATTTTTTTAAAAATATTTTTTCGCACTCGAATGATTCTTCATGTAAGAAAACTCATCAAATGACTAGATAGTTCCAGTTAATGACCATGAACTTTGCCAAAAACAAGAAGATCGCAAACTACAATTACAAAGACGTTAGAGAAAACATCACACAAAACTGGTTTTTTGTTTTAAAATATCTGAAACTTTTAAGATATACAATAATATTTACTTACAAAACCTTCTTATTCAAATGCAATATACGTTTATAATAAAAGCAACTGCTATATGATTATTTTCATGTAAATTGGAAGCCACTCAGATAGCAGCATAATGGAGCAGTCAATCGATAATTTGTAGATTCAGCCGTGCGAGAAATTGTAACCGATTACGTATTATTATTTTGTATAATATCGTTTACCCGGATTCCGACAAAGATGTCGTGATAGCCTCACGGGATAACTTAGATTGCATGGAATTATTCCGCGTCTGTATCAATATTTGCTGCCGGAAGCATAACAAGACAGAAGCCAATGATTTGCTGATATGATGGCTAGATTAAGACACAAATAATAAAAGAAAGCGTACGCACTTAATATTGATGGAGTTATCTTTGAAAAAGAAAAAGAAACCCGATAAGGTTTTGTGAAAAGAATTTTACATTAAAAATAGGTAGTTCCAATTTTTTTGTGTGCGGCATTTATTGATGTTCAGAGAAAGATATCTATCTATCTTTGCACCACGCAGTAAGTGAATTTAAGTCCTTTTGAAGGAATTTACAATCGTCGATAGAATCAATTCTGCAAAACATTTTCATATCATCAGTAAAAAGTATTTTCTCAGACGTAATTACATGCATTATATCGTTAATAAATGCTTATGGGACCCCAGATGTAGGACGAAATTCTTTTGACTTAATGTTAAAGTATTGAACATGCTGTGTCCTTCCAAATAAATAAGATTCAAATAGTTTAAGATCCTGGTGAAAAGCCAAAGCAGTCCAATTCCCCAAGCAAAATATATCAGTCAATTTGATCGAATGCCTTTTGGAAGTCGGTTTGTCGATCGCCTCAGAAACATATTGCGTAAAACATGCTAGATTTGTAATGGTTGAGCGTCTATTAACGAAGCCGTGTCGAGCAGAAGAAATCATATTTTGAATAGAATTGTATACTCGATCGTATAAGTACAGCTTCAAATGTTTTCGCAGAGTTGCATATAATAGATATTGGTCTGTAGTTTTTCACATTTGACGAATCATCTTTTTTAAACACTGGGGAGATTCTGGACTTTTTCCATAACTCAGAAAACTTGGACTGTTTCAAAATTAGGTCGAATACATGGCGTAGTGGTTTCACCAATATACAGGCAGTATCACGTAGTAAAAACTGGGAAGAGATGTGGGAAGCTCGCAAAAGAAGCAGATTTCAAATACGCAAAAAAAGTAAAATATAAATTAGGGCTGGCACGGCGTTATGAAACACCCTGTATCTGTGTAACTAATTTTAGAATATGAAGAAATTACAAATACACCTTTCCTTAATATTTTTTGTTTATAACTTTTATAATAACGGATATATTGAGCTTCCGCACACTAATACGCCACACTGTATATATGTACATATACAATACATTGACTACATTAATATTTTCAATTTAAGATATGAAACTTTATTTATTTAAGGATATAATTTTGAGGAATTAACATATCAGATACGTACCTACTTGTTGCAGGAACTCGGTGATGTACCTACTCACAACATGCAAAAAGGCAAATTATGTTAGAAAAAATTGTTGTCACGCATATAGCAACTTGGTTGATGTTTTCAAGGTTGAACTAAATAAAATATTTTATTTAATTCATGCATGTTTCTTTTTTATATTTATTATTATATAATGTAATAAAGTTATATTACATTCAACTTCTTTGCTGCGAATGTTGAACGAAATGAATGACTGACGTAAGCGTCATAAAAAAAAGAAATAAACTTAAGTTGTCCATTATCTTTTAATGCCATGAAAAATGTCGTTTGTTTCATGACTCATAATATTTTAGCGATATAAATATCTTTGAAGATAATTGAAAGCCTAGGACTACCATTAGTCAAATTTACTGAAAGATCTTATTATATACTCTGTCTATTCTAATGCATTATGCCTAACACCATATACTTACATCAATGTGAGCGTGTAGGTAACACATCTTACTAATAAAAATTACTTTTTAACAACACAGGAAATTCTTGCTTAAAAATCCCTTCCTTTCTGATCGTTGTCGTTTTTTCTTTCCTTCACAATATTAATCTATATTCCCATCAGTATTTCTGACAATTTCCGCCTAGTAACAACTAACGACTACACGAATTATTAAGTCCACTGACGTCACAATGACGGACCGTAGCGAATGAATGCCTTAAATAAAATATCTGCAAGCGGTTCACTACCTACTGGCCCGTCAGATCTAATTCCGACATCGATTGGTCCCATTAAATGACGTGAAAACGCCGATATGTCAATAGTAAGACGGAGGCGTGCGACTGCAGTGAAATTACTAGGTTGGTTGTAGTGGTACAATTCCGTAGAATGTATTTTAATATGAATGGGATAAATATGTGCTGACACAGTTTGCCAACGGGTGTACAATATTGATTTTTCTCGTTGGTTGTTGTTAGAGTGGAGAATGTCTAGATTTATGCTGTTTGGTAATGACTAATGATAAATGATTTTTGCACCAATGGAATATATGCTTGCTCATAGCTTAAGGAAATAATGATGAATATGCGGTATGCTTACTTCCCATCAGCAAACATTTTATTGGAATTTTCATTAATAGATCGTTCAGATTTTCTTGAACCATATTATTGCCCCGAGGTTTCTTTTGAAAATAAAGAAGCTGAAACAAAATGCGGTTATACTTGTATATTTCTTGTGATAAAATGAAAAATAATTTCCCTAAATTTCAATGGATATTATATATGTGTTGAACTGATAAACGGGTTTTTACCTTAACATCCCTATTTTGTACACTGTTCCCTTTTTCATTTAACATTTTTGCGCACGCATTTTTAACATTTTTTCTCTGGTGAATAGTTACATAACTGATATTCATTGTGCAGCACCCTGCATATTTTTGACATTGTCCATACATTTTTATGTTTTTTTTTTGATAAATAAATATTTGAATTTGAATATTAGTCAGAAATAGTAGTAATTCTATATTTTTTTTGTAGAAAAAATCGGCAAATAGAGCTGCAATCAAGTCTTCGGTGTGACACCTGTACTTTTGTATCAGAAATTGTTCTCTTAAATAGCAGCCAAGAAATATTTCGTTGTTTTAAAGCACATGTGGGCAATAACCGGCCTGCGGGCCGGATGCGGCCCGCTGTAAGATTTGATTCGGCCCGCGAGACATTTTGAAAAACTCAAATGAGGAAGATCGAGTGATATGGGGTTTGTGCTTCTGCGAAATCAAGTGAGCGAGCAAGCCGAGTGGCGACGATCATCAAAGAGCGGCCCAACAAAAGATTATTGCTTCTCAAATGTTCTGCACTAGACGATTTTAGATCATTCCTTCATTTTGCCTATATAAGCGGGTGGATGGCCCGAACTTTAGTTCAGTTCTATTTGAGCTAGCAAGGTGATAACTTCGACTTCCTAGCGAACTGCTAGTGCCGTCGATTTGCTTTGTGACTTTGTGTGCATCTTGAGTGCTTACTAATTATATTTTTTATGAAGTTTATCGAACGAAAACTAAACGAAAATGATGTCTGGTGGAAAGAAACGAAAAGTAGATGCAGAGGGTCGCCAGTTTCAAGAAAAATGGACTGAAGAATTCTTTTTTATCTTGCACAATGGTAAGCCTATTTGTTTGCTGTGTAAAGAATCCATTTCAGTGATGAAAGAATGCAATATAAAGAGGCATTACTCAACTAAACATCCTATGCTGTACTCGCTGACAGGACAAATAAGAAAAGACAAAATCCAGAAGCTTACCGCAAATTTGGAAAAACAGCAGCAAATGTTTCATAAACAAAGAACACAACTTCATAATGTTGTGAAAGCTAGTTTTATAGTTAGTTCAAAATTGGCAAAGTCATTAAAACCATTTGCCGAAGAAGAATTTATCAAGGAGTGTATGTTAGAAGTTTGCAGTGTTTTGTGTCCTGAAAAGAAAAATGAATTTGAAAAAATTAGTTTGTCAAGACGAACTGTTGCCCGACGTATAGAAATGATGGCTAATGATATAAAAACAACTTTGACTGACCGTATGGCTGGTTTTGAATTATTTTCCATAGCATTAGACGAGAGCACCGATTTATTTGACACAGCTCAACTGGCTATATTTATTCGAGGTGTTGATAAAGAGTTCACTGTTACTGAGGAATTGCTTGCTTTACAGCCGCTAAAAGGAACCACTACAGGAGAGGACATTTTTAATGAATTTGAAAAGGTATTCACAAGTTTTGGCTTGCCATGATCAAAATTAGTTGGTGTATGCACAGATGGTGCACCTTCTATGGTCGGCTTACGTAAAGATTTCATCGGAATTTTGTATGAAAAAGCAACTGAATTAAATGTGCAAAAAGATAATTTGATAGTCCTTCATTGCATTATCCACCAACAGAACTTAACTAAGTCCATTCGACTCCAGAATGTTATGAATGTGGTAGTAAAAACCATCAATTTTATTCGATCCCGATGGCTTAACCATCGTCAGTTCAAGGCGTTTTTGGATGAAATATCGGCCGAATATGACGACGTAACATATTATTGTGAAGTCAGATGGCTAAGCAAAGGGAAAATGCTGAAACGGTTTTACGAGCTTAGAAATGAGATAGCAGATTTTATGCAAATAAAAGATAAACTACTATCTGAATTGAGTGACCCAAAATGGATATGTGACTTAGCATTTCTGGGCGACTTTACAGGCCATTTGAATGATTTAAATTTGAAACTTCAAAAACAAGGACAGTTAGTAAATGATTTGTATAGCCGTTTGAAAGCCGCTTGTGGGAAGCACAGATGCTGTCTAGTAACAGTTACCATTTCGCCACGCTCTCTGCGTATGAAAATACTCCTTATGCTCAATATCCTGAAGAACTCAGGTTACTGTCCTAGCAATTTTCGAACCGATTTAGCGATTTTAAAAACATGGAAGACAGTTTCAATTTATTTGCTACTCCAACAAAAAGTAATGTACAAAATGCTCCAATACACTTGCAAATGGAGTTGATCGAGCTTCAAGAAAACTCACTCCTAAAATCTAAATTTGGAGACGTGGAGTTGTGCGATTTCTACAAAAAATACCTCGAAGAAGACCATTTTCCGGAGCTTAGAAATTTCGTAAGAAGATTGGTTTGTGCATTTGACAGTACTTATAAATGCGAACAGTTCTTTTCAATGATGAAAGTTAATAAATCAAAACATCGTACAAGGCTGACTGACGTTAAGTTGGAAAATTCTTTACGTCTCTGTATCAGTGGAATTCATCCAAACATCGATGGATTAGTTTCCCAAATTCAAGCTCGTGTCTCATTGATTTCGTTGTCGCTATTTAACTTTGGTAGTTTGTAATAATTCCGAATTTCACGATTTAATTATAATGTTGTACCTATTTTTTTCATTTCATTTTCTTATTTTAATAAATTGCATTATAATAACATTGTCCTATTATTTCATGTCTGATATCTATCGCTAAAAATTATGAACACTACTTTAAAATACCCATAACTTGTCCCCATACTTGTTTTAAAGAATCTATTTTTTGAGTGCATACTGGGTTTTTGTTTTAATAAGGTCAATAATATAACTAGCATGTTTGCTTAATTTCTTGAATTTTATTAGTGATACGTATGTTCTGTCATGACATTTATGTAAATCCTAACATCAGAATTATAAAGACAATATTTTCAATGCGAATGCACAAAAAAATAATTCTTCTCAAAAGTTGGTGAAATATTTGTTGTTTTTTGTGGCAAATTATGTACCACACGCTGAATTATCAAATAAATAAATTCCTAGCGTATGGGTCATTAAACATCTTCATTCAAATGTGATGTGCACACGGCTCAACAAATTAAGCGTAAAACGAAATCCCGTTTGGGTTTAATGGATCCCAGTTATACAGCAGTACAGGGCAGCCGATTAATTAGGAACGTATTTTGGTGGGATTAAAATAACGGTCTCCATTCAAATGGCAACGCGCTTCTGATGGCACTTCACGGAATGGCGAAACAAGATTCGTTTTTTAATTGGCACCCCGCAAAAGTGATGATTTCATTTTTAATATCGAACGACCTTTCGAAATAATCTCGAAGAAATAAATTAAATAGTTATCGAAAGGATCAGCGTTTCTGTCAGTTTCTTCGTTTCTTTTCGCAACTCCGAGGCGACTATCAACGGAAAGTGGTTAATTATAACGATTTGCATATATACCAAAAGCGATCACAATCTGCCTAAATTACGACGAAGCCATATATCTTGACTTACTAATGGGGAAGGCTGACGTTATCTGGCGGGATGATTTATAAAGTACTCGCTACTTATTACGTCCAACTACCTAACGCTAGTAGTAGTTGTATCTCAGACGTGGTGAGAGTGCAAAATTATTACCCGAAGAAGCTCCCTCTTATAGCTCGTATATACACGACGACAAAGGTACGGCAGAATCAGTGGACTGAGAGCAGGTGTTCCGCCAGTAATGATAACTTACGCTTTCTGTAGTGTTGGTATATTACATTAATCTCTGTACAGGGCACAAATAATAGCTTGGAAAAAGTGACGAATTGGTGTAGGATTACTGTTCGAACGGAAATAATACAGATGAATGAGAGTAATACAAATATGCGTATAATACTAAGATTCTCTTTTACCGCTTGTCATTCACTATCGTTTTATCGGGTTTCGATTCTCACTGCTTTGTAATTGTAAAAGTAATTTGTTTGTTCGGGTGCATCTTCGAATCTCAAACTTGACTAAATTGCAATTATAATCAAGTGATATACTTAAACATAATTACAGTATTATAGGTGAGGTGTATATATAATATATAAAAAAGCGTTTTGGTCTGTTAAGCAGCAACTTCACACAAGAAAGTGAAAAATTACTGTATCTGCTCCATGTTGTGCGCCAATTAGTTATGTAATAATTGACGTAGGATAGTAATTGACTCCACATCATTTTTACCGATATGCCTCATGTCAAAAGTCAAATTGTTACAAATTTTGCATTGCTGCAGAACATCGAGAAGTTTAATATAGTAACCCCACATTGGGCGCCAATTTATTACAAATTATGGCCATAAAGTAGTGATCATTTTTACCGATATGCCTCATGTCAAAAGTCAAATTGTTACAAATTTTGCATTGCTGCAGAACATCGAGAAGTTTAATATAGTAACCCCACATTGGGCGCCAATTTATTACAAATTATGGCCATAAAGTAGTGATCATTTTTACCGATATGCCTCATGTCAAAAGTCAAATTGTTACAAATTTTGCATTGCTGCAGAACATCGAGAAGTTTAATATAGTAACCCCACATTGGGCGCCAATTTATTACAAATTATGGCCATAAAGTAGTGATCATTTTTACCGATATGCCTCATGTCAAAAGTCAAATTGTTACAAATTTTGCATTGCTGCAGAACATCGAGAAGTTTAATATAGTAACCCCACATTGGGCGCCAATTTATTACAAATTATGGCCATAAAGTAGTGATCATTTTTACCGATATGCCTCATGTCAAAAGTCAAATTGTTACAAATTTTGCATTGCTGCAGAACATCGAGAAGTTTAATATAGTAACCCCACATTGGGCGCCAATTTATTACAAATTATGGCCATAAAGTAGTGATCATTTTTACCGATATGCCTCATGTCAAAAGTCAAATTGTTACAAATTTTGCATTGCTGCAGAACATCGAGAAGTTTAATATAGTAACTTCACATTGGGCGCCAATTTATTACAAATTATGGCCATAAAGTAGTGATCATTTTTACCGATATGCCTCATGTCAAAAGTCAAATTGTTACACATTTTGCATTGCTGCAGAACATCGAGAAGTTTAATATAGTAACTCCACATTGGGCGCCAATTTATTACAAATTATGGCCATAAAGTAGTGATCATTTTTACCGATATGCCTCATGTCAAAAGTCAAATTGTTACAAATTTTGCATTGCTGCAGAACATCGAGAAGTTTAATATAGTAACCCCACGTTGGGCGCCAATTTATTACAAATTATGGCCATAAAGTAGTGATCATTTTTACCGATATGCCTCATGTCAAAAGTCAAATTGTTAAAAATTTTGCATTGCTGCAGAACACCGAGAAGTTTAATATAGTAACCCCACGTTGGGCGCTAATCTATTACAAATTACGTGTGACTATAGAACAGTGGACATAGTTATTCTCTTACTCAATATTTTTTTTTTTTTTACCCAGGAGGAAATCCATTACGGACGAAGTGTGGGACTCCAGTATAGTTAGTGCAAGTACTGTATACCCACTAAAACCTCCTGCATCTGTAGCCACTAAACACACCCAGTACCGTCGTGCAACATCTCATCAGGTGTGTCCGGTATGAGCTATCCTCATGCTTAAAACTCTATTGCATCCGCATCTGCCTCGTTCTCTCTTCCAGTTCTTTGTCTTTCATGATCGTGGAGATCGTGGACTGAATGTCTCTCCAATTAACAGGGGTTTCGATCATACTTGCTATAAGGGTCTCCGGCGTAAGTATATATCAACATATACTTACGCCGGACAACCTGCGCCGAACAACCTTCCTGATTTCGAAGTATATATACCTGTGTTCAGTAAGGGTTTCCAGATCAAGAACACTCCAATTATTTATTTTTTTACCAATACATTTTGTTGCTAACGTGACGTCAATGAAAGATTCCGTATTTCCTCTTACGAATGTAGGATCCCGGCCAGTATTTACCACCACCATATCTTTCGCATTTATCCATTCCAGCCAGTATTCCCCTTTTTTTCTGCTTTTTGCCCGCCCCATTGGGGAGACTTTGCATTAATGTCTCCGAGGACTATGGTTCTTTGGTTATTTACCATGTCCATAATACTATCAACTTCCGCCTTATATTCATTCAATATTAGACAAGTTTGTTCTAAGTTGTTTATGGCTGTATTATATCATCAACAAGATGAAGTTTTGAAAATAATAACTAAAAGCTATTTTTATAAGTAAATATATGCTGCTCTCCATTGCCATGCTTGAGATCTCAACATTTGCACATGAGAGACTTTATATAAACATGTAGATTATTATCTTTTATTATATATTATCTTTTAGCAAGAACAGTTTTTACTACACTATCTGCTTTGAACACCTAGAGGCACGACATTTTACGGTTTTAAACTTTACCAAAAATACAGTTTACAACTCTGAAACAAGTCTGGAAAAGCGAAAAAAAAAAAACTTCTGTACATAACATGCACGCTAAATATAACATGCACGCTAAATATAACATCCCCACTTCAATACGACACATTTTATTACAATACACAATCCGTCGCGCTTTAGATCTAAAATCCCAAGGATCAACCATCCACAAAATAGCAAGGGAATACTGCCCGGGTACGGTATGTATAGGGTTGGGACGTTTCATGACTTGTTCAACGGACATTTGCATATTCCGTGAGAGTTTCAGTGGCGCCCGCTTCGCAGTAACATGGCGAAAGTAAAATTTATTATCCCGATAGTGCTTTTTAAATTTCCGATAACCTACTTACTTCTGGTCGGCCTTTGCCACCTTATCGCGACGAAGTTACCGGCTGAATACGTGATGCTGCGTGAGGATAGGGGTGAGGAGAAGAGAGAGAGAAAATTGAACGCTTTTCGTTATAGCATAGGTGAGAAATTTATACTTGGAAAAAAGTTGAAATATGCGAAGAAGATATGCATATGCCGACGACATGTGTATAGTATATTCTGAAAAAGATGAAGAAAAACTGCAGCAACAGATCAACACTGATGTAAAAAAAATGCAAAAATGGTGCCATGAAAATGTTGTTAACAATTAATGAGAAAAAAAAATACATGATTTCCCAAAGAAAGAAACACCCTACTAATTTCAAAATAACTTTTAACAACCAACACATACAAAAGGCAACCCACATAAAATATTTGGGAATAACAATACAAGATACCTTAAAATGGGACAAACACATAAATACCCTGATTAGTAAAAATGCAATGGCTATAGCATCTATAAACAAAATAAGAAGCATCATCCCGGAACATATGAGGAAATCAATATACCATGCGATTTTTTCATCACACCTAAATTACTTGATAAATGTCTGGAGCAATACCTCAAAAAAGAACCTAATGAAAATACAAAGACAACAAAACAGAATACTGAAGCTCATATATGGATTACAAAAAAGAACTCTCACAACAGAAATCTATGAGAAGACTCACGAATTAAATATTCAACAAACAATACAACAAAAGAACCTAATACTAATATACAATATCAAAAAAAATCTGGTAAAAACAAATATACAAATGACTAAGACCCGACAAATACATAACTACACCACAAGAAGACTGTCTTGCATTAGAACGGAGAGAAACTTATACAACAGACATAGAAAAATACCTACGGCAGAAACCATACGACATTACAACAATTTATCAAAACAAATAAAAAATTTGAACTATATACAATACAAAAAAAATTAAACAAATGATACAACAACAAGTATTATAATAAAACTAAAGCAAATGCAGAAACAAGAGCAAGACCATTTCTCGATACTGACTGTCCGAGACGAGACGGAATTCTCGAGACGAGGACAGAGGACGGGAAGCAACACTAGCCAGGACGTGTGGACCAGCATTGTGTTTTCTATATGTGTGTGTGTGTGTATGTATATATAATGTATATGTATGGTTGTGCACTTTGTTAGGCTACACTGGCGAATTAAAGCACTGCTTATAAAAAATTGCCAATAAATCCATGATAGAATTCATGAAGAAATCAAAAAATATTTACAAAAACGTGTAAATTTCATTATATTTTAGAAGTGTCTAAGCATTTGGAATATGTACTTCGCAATCTACAATATGTTTTGACAAAACCAGGTAAAAATCTCAAAAATTGTTTTTTACACAGGAAATGTGTAGCTTAAAATTGTAGCCGAATGATGATACCCATCTTATATGTTCGCAATACCTCCTAGGACTCTAACATTTAACAGAAACTATAAATCCTCAATCCAAATCAATTTTTAAGTTGACTCTCTATCATGAGCCATCTTTGCTCAGGTCTTTTTCTGTAACGTGCCGTTCCATCGGAAAATCTATTTCCTGTCCTCTTTTATATTTAATTATTAATTCCTTTTATTTTAATTGATTTTCCCATGGGCGGTAGCGTTGCTACCACAGGTTTACAATGCGAGTGTCATCCCCGCAGACGGTGCCCGATTCACGCAAGCTCAATTCCCACCACACACTGATAAACGTCGAGCATTTTATCCCGATCCGATTGTAGCGCTGGCAAAGCTCACATGCATTTTCTCGTCTGCTCTGACTGTTGTGTCGGCAAAGCTTCTGATATACGTCGAGCTTCTTATTCCCGATCTGATTGTAGCGCTGGCAAAGCTCACTGGCGTAATACAGGCATTTTATCGTCTCCTTTTTCTCCTCTCTGGCTGTTGCATCGGCACAGCTTTTGACGCTCCCAGGGTTTTATTTACAGTAATTACCGTACCGTAAAGTTAGCGTCGTCACCGATATCTAACCGTTACAGGCCGTGAAAATTTTGCCCCTGTTCCCTTACATAATAATCAAACATGTTATGAACATTTGTACAGGCTGTTCCAGAAGTAGTACTGTTGTATCAAAACAGGCGTGTATGTATGACATTTAAAATATTAATATCTAAAACAAATGCAGATACAAACTACGTCGTCCCCTTAACCAAAGACTGTTCTTTACAAAAGGGTAACTAACTACGTTGTTTTCAAAAATAGGCATACGGTAGTCTAAATAAAATCATATTATTTTTTTTTGCTTAAACTTGAAAAATTAAATAATATATAAGATGTTCCACTTAAAATAACATTTAATTATGCGTTTGCCTACTTCTTGAACATTCTGTATAGTTAGAAATATTTTCAGATTATGCAGCATTGTATTCTATAATTTTTTGTAGAAAAAGTTTCTATCTAAAATGACAACTAGAGCTGTAAGTAATTTTAGTATACACACAACATAATATCTGCAGCTGTTTATGCGATGTTCGTCTTGTAACCAGGGCCTGCATAGTTTCTGTGGGTGCTGCGCTCTGACGGCATCTGCTTTAACATCCCATCCGTTGATGCTGCGTTGCAGCGAGAACGGGACGGGTAATAAGCAGACGTATCGTGTTTAACTTTCGCTAGTTTTCGCGTGACCTGGTTTTACGTTGATATTGTCCCAGTTCCTTCTGCAGTCGTAATTCATTGCGGCTTTTATGCACCGCACTCCCAGTGCGAATTGCTAATCGATATAATCGCTAGCCATTCCGTTTATATTGATGAATGACGATGCGGTACTACTATACATTAAGGATTTTATTTCATTTGGAAGCGGTTGTATGAGATAATAAAGAGAATTTATGTAGATTTTGACGACAAAATCAGGAGGTATTGGAAACCACCAGAGAATTTGGCGAAAATAGATCGTAGAGTTTTTAATATACAGTTCGCGACGCTTGATTACTCTCACATAGTGATTGATGTAATTTGGTTCAAAGATCACATTGTTACAATCATAAAACCAACATATATATTTAGATAACGTATTTTAACAACTTTGCCTCAAGAACCGCTAATTTTTGGCCCATTTTTAAAAGTTTCGTTGTCATTTCTTTTGCGACTCTTGATTACTCTCTAAGTATATTTTTTTAATCGTGCTGAGTTGGAGCAACGCAAGCCTTGCTTAGCAACAAGTTATGAATTGTTCCATAATAGTTTTCAAGTTCTGACAATATCGTTCAGTATCGGTCGTGAAAGACCTTTATGTTTAGAAGAGGAAGAACTCAAAAAGTATTTCAAGAAATCGCCAGAAAAAATGGGATGAAGCACGCACACGGGTAGTTAACGTTTACCTGAAAAACATTGAAAACTATGGTAATAACTAGACAGGTCGTATTGTAACGCCAACAACAGCAAGGGGGCGTCGTGCGATTTTGCGGATGGCGTCCAGTTCTTGTGCTACAACTAAATAAATTTAGAATAGAGTCGGAAGGCATGCTTCCGTATAAACCATCCAAAGAGTAATAAAGAAATGTATACCCTTCAAATGAAAAACTGCTCGAGAAACCTCTCCTAGTGAAGCGTCATAAGCAAGCGCCATTAGAATTTACTCGCAATCATGGTGAATAAGTGAACCGTAGATGAGTGTGGAAAACAGTTGTGGATAGTGATACAAATAAGTTTAATTTGCATGAACCTCATCGATTCCAATAGTATTTTCACGATTTGAAATTGGCAGAACGATTTTTATCACGTCGTCATAGCCGAGCTGGATCAGTAATGGTTTGGGGTGCGATTTCAAGTCAAGGAGCAGTGGGACTAGAAATTCTGGAAGGAAAAAAGCAGACTGCTCGAAAGTACCTGGAGTTGCTCCAGAGGCGAATCGCTAATATTGCCTTGGTGTATCGCGATGAACAATGGACATGTCAACATGATAATGGGCCAATTCACACAGCAAGAATAATCAACCTATTATATTCTGGCCTGCCTTTTCCTCAGACCTTAAACTTATGAGATCGGATGACGAGACAAGTTTACAGCGAAGAAAGACAGATTAACACTATAGAGAAGAATTGATGTTATATAGTCATAAAAACCACTTGGTTAGCAATTCCAAGGAATTTATTAGATAATTTATATAATTCGTTGCCTTATATAATAATAAAAATAGTTGCTTTATTTCTATTTCTTGTGGTTTTTTTTTTTAGGGTGAGAGTAATTAATTGTCTCTTTGGAAATTACCATCAGAGAGGAAAAAATCTCAGAAATTGTTTTTTGAAATTCTTAAGGCAAACTGGTGTATTTGTTCGAAGGATCTAATTTAATTATTTTTATGGCCGTTCTAACTAAAACGTTGTTTTTCCAGAAATTGGCGTCAATTGTGTGGTGAGAGTAACCAAGTGCAGGATGATGAGAGCATTACCAATGTAGAATTGGAACTTGTATACTGAACATTTGGTGAAGCTATAGAAGTGGAATTTTGAAAAATCTTTCATAATTTAATTGTGACTATTACAATCGTTTTATTTTCTTTGAGGGAGTACCACCGCAGAGCCAAATCTTCCTCATCATCATTACGACTGTTAGTTAAGTGTGCAAAGCCACTAGACTATATCGCCGAATAATATACATATATATAGTCTTCAGGATTATAATTGGTAATCGTATCCATCAATATGGATTCTGCCCAAGTCCACTCTAAAAAAATATTCACAACTTCTGGCGTTCCCCCAGATTTTTCGCTACACCGAAAATCGTCCTAAAATTTAACAATAACTGAAACAATAACAAATGTCGTTGAACTTGATTTCGCAGAAAGAACGCACCCAAATGGCAGATATACCGCCCATCAATGTCAATCCTAAACCAAATACATCAACGCGTCGCCTGAAGCCATCGGACGCGAAAAAAATCATCACGGCCCGCTGAAACGCATCTAGCGAATCCGCAAAAAAAAAAATTCGTTAATTTTGGACGCGATTTCCTCGGTACCCAGAAAAAAGGCGGTTGCGTTGCATCAACTCGCTCGCGGGCCCCGGAATACATTAAGGATTTGTTTACACGCCTAATTGCACGACGATGGACAATGTTTTTCCGCCGTCTACGTCTGTGTCTGACGGGGTCGTCGATATTTGCGCGTCAACGTTTGATAAGAGAAAAATGGGTATTGGCAAGGCGCTCAATGTAAAACGTAAAGGAGATTTCAATAAATAAGTATACCTAAACGAAATGGATACTGCTTTTTTGTCGCTTGCCCGGAAGGAAATGTGTTTTATTTTATTTTACTGGGAAATTGAATGTTTTTTCTCGACAGGAAGAGATAAACAGTTCTCCAGAAGAGTAAACAAAAGTAAATGGAAAGGACTCGAACGTACTGCGCGCTAGAAAAGCGTGGGCATACACAAATAATAACGAAGCTAATATTTTTCTGTAGGAAAATGATCAAACATTACAAACCAATTTTTTTTGTAAGATGTTTAATGCCCCAAGATCATTTTTACAATGATCCTGAAAAACTTCTGACGATTTTAATTTTGTTTTTCAATTGGCAATGCATTTCTTATTAATAAAGTTCCTGATATTCTTTATATGACAAAAAATTTTGAAAAACAAAAAATTGTAATAGGTGTGAAATTTTATATTCGTAACTATTTTCGGTTTTTTGCGCGTCACTATTTCCACTGGCTGACATTTTGCGAACAGCTGTGATTTATGTTCTCAAAGGTACCTTTGACATACAGCCATGAAAGTTTGAATTGCCCAATCTCCAAGAACTGATAATATTTCCACTAGTGATTCTAATTTAATAGAAAACTATAGACCCATAACAATCGTCAATATTTTCAGTAAGGTTGCAGAACGCGTTATATATACAAGGTGTCCCCTCGCTGGGTTGCATAACTTCATAGGGTTATTCCTTGTATCAAAATTAGCAAAACACTGCCAGTCAGCTTAGGTCCACTTCTCAACCGTTTTCGAGATATAGGTGGTCAAAAGCGCTGAAAGTCATTAGTTACAGTAACTAATTTAGACAAATCATAGACGCATTTGGCTCGAATTTCGGCATGAAATGGTTGCTAAGGAACGATTAACTTAAATTACGGAGACTGCGAATTATAGTATTAGCACTGCTATTTGATTTATCAAAAGCATTTCATTGCATAAACCTATTTTATCTATGTTATAATTATTTACTTTGGGTCTTCTTGGATTGATTCTTATCGTTTGTATGCAATAGCAAATTGAGAGCAAAACTGGAAGATGTGGAGTCGAATACTTTTGACTTGGCCCTCGTGGTACATCAAGGCGCTTGTTTTGGGACCACTCTTATTTTGCCTCTACATAAATGATATACCGGAATTTGCCAAGGCTGGGTAAACCTTTTTATAGGTGGACGATTCTGCTATTATTGTTGACGGAAGATCTGAGGAGAAGTTTCGTATTAATCTCTCGTGAAATAGTATTACAATGCATCGAAATAAAACATTCATCAAAAATCTTAGGTGCGTTTATTGACTCGGATATGAAATCGAACTCACACGTCGGATATATATCTAATTGTTTAAGCAAATGTTTTTATGTTGTACTTCAATTGAAGGCAAGTATGGAACCTTATGCTCTGCTCAACGTGTATATTATGCACAAGCGTATTCAATGATCAGTTATAATGTTACTGTATGGGAATTACTACAAACACAGAAAGAATATTTAAATAACAAAAGAAAAAATACGTTTAATATTTAATATGAAATCAAGAGATGGTTATAAAACTATATCTAAAGAAAATTCTTTCTTGACATTCCCGGGTATACCTAAACATTAAAACTGTATAAAATATATTAAGAAACAGGTTACAATGCATCATAATAACAATCTGCATAGTTATAGCATAAAAAATGGAGACTTACTTAGAACAGAACAGCATAATACTTCTCTTTATATAAAAAATCCATCTCATGCCGGCAAGGTATTTCTGAATGTGTTGCCTCCAAATTTACATACTGAAAGTAACACAAATAAATTCAAGAAGAACGTAAAAGATTTTCTTGTAAAAAATGGCTTTTATTCAGTGCAGGAGTTTGTGAATTATAAGTAGGTAATAACGTACAGATGTACCGGTCAAATATTCTTAAACGAGAAAGAATCAGAGAATTGTCACTGTGGGATCGGAACTAGAGCGATGCGATAATGAGAATTCTCCTTGAAATTTGACAACTACTAGTACTATTAGTAGAAACTTGGAAAAATATGTCGACTCGTTTTTGAATTACAAAGCTGTAAAATTCTCATAAGGGAAATAAATTCAAGAAGAACGTAAAAGAGTTTCTTGTAAAAAATGGCTTTTATTCAGTGCAGGAGTTTGTGAATTATAAGTAGGTAATAACGTACAGATGTACCGGTCAAATATTCTTAAACGAGAAAGAATCAGAGAATTCTCACTGTGGGATCGGAACTAGAGCGATACGATAATGAGAATTCTCCTTGAAATTTGACAACTACTAGTACTATTAGTAGAAACTTGGAAAAATATGTCGACTCGTTTTTGAATTACAAAGCTGTAAAATTCTCATAAGGGAAATAAATTCAAGAAGAACGTAAAAGAGTTTCTTGTAAAAAATGGCTTTTATTCAGTGCAGGAGTTTGTGAATTATAAGTAGGTAATAACGTACAGATGTACCGGTCAAATATTCTTAAACGAGAAGGAATCAGAGAATTCTCACTGTGGGATCGGAACTAGAGCGATACGATAATGAGAATTCTCCTTGAAATTTGACAACTACTAGTACTATTAGTAGAAACTTGGAAAAATATGTCGACTCGTTTTTGAATTACAAAGCTGTAAAATTCTCATAAGGGACCCCTAAATAGGAAATTGCTTTCTTTTGAATTGTTGTATATAGAAGCCTTTCTAATTAAATTAGATATCTGGGATGGGTTTCGTGTGATATACAGCGCTGTATATAGGTTATGCTAGGAAAAAAAATCAAATCTCAAAACCTTCTATGAGTAGTTACATCACAGACTTTATAGTTAAAAAATTCAAAAAAGAAACTTCCATTTCCATGAAATAGAAATTAAACTAGAAAGCTGGGTCTATTTACCCAGCCAATTCAATAGGCGTTTGATGACCGCTTACGCCCTAACTCGGCAAAAAGCAGAAAGTGCGTGCCCGGAAGTGTTGCTTCATAATAGTTTGTCCTTCTGAACTGGCAGGTCACCCACGGTCGGAGTTCTAGTATTAGCGTCCTAGTCCACTTTGAGGTTTCCGTATTACTGGTCCAGAGTCTTTGCCACTTGTCCAGAATTCCTCTCCTTGCTTTGAGTCGCTTCCAGCTCCTGCTGCTTAGTATTGAAGAGAATATTCTGTTCTTCGGCAAGTAAATGGATAGGCGGTATGCCTGCCAGTACTAGGACGGTCATACAAGCCATCGTTCTATTAGAGCTTGTTATCCTTAACAGGGCACTACAGGGTAGTCGCGCAAGGGCCTCTCTATATCGTTTGATTTACAGAACTCTTGCATACAAGGTCTGCGATTGGAGAACTCCATACCAACATCTGTCTTTTCTGACTTCCAGGTTCTCTGAAATATGTGTGTCATCGGCTTCTATCACCAGCGCCAGATCATCTGCATGAGCAATAATCGTCATTCCACTTATTCAGTCGAAGTCGAGTGCGCTGTCATATATAACATTCCACGGTGTTGGCCCCATAAAGGATCCTTGTGGAACCCCTGCCTGTACAGCCATAGTTGCTCCTCTGCCGATAATGATTTTACACTTTCCCCAATATTAAATTTCAAAATGTCACTGCTATTACTTAATGAATAAAGATATTTTAAGCATATCTTTAAACCTGACTTAAAACGTTTTCCCTTCAGTAATAGTAAACTAAAATAAGATATTCATTCTGCTTCTCCCATTTCGTAATAAACCTCGTGTCGTTTCTTTCACCGTTTCATCCGCATGCCCGTTTGCATAATCCTCCGCTGAAGATCACGATCACGATATTCAGGCCGGAGGTAACAGCCAGCGGCTGTGTAACACCTGGTGCCTTCGATCTTTACGACTTTCGCCTTGTCAGCGACCAGTCAGCGCGATGCAATGTCCCTCTATGCCTTTACCGTGTATAAACATATGCGACGACGCTGCGGGAATGTAGGACAG
Organism: Cetonia aurata; assembly: GCA_949128085.1. Taxonomy (NCBI): domain Eukaryota; kingdom Metazoa; phylum Arthropoda; class Insecta; order Coleoptera; family Scarabaeidae; genus Cetonia; species Cetonia aurata. The sequence continues at coordinate 61,230,417 of OX421884.1, read as the reverse complement.
AAACGTTTTAGAAGATCGAAAATTAGAACGCCGTTTATTGTAGTCGGTATGGTTCGATCGAAACCGTCTGTGTAGGTGCATGCTGTCGATTATACGTTAGATCTATGTGAGGTGTGTTAATGTTCGCTGAGATTTGTTCTAAATCATCTGTCGGTTGGCATAAATGTCAGACGAATGAGCGTCATAAATATCAATTACTCCACTGTATCGCCTGGTGAATTAGCATTAGCAAGTACATATATATATATATATATACATGTAATAGCAGAGATGTTGGTCTTCCATTTACGTTCGAAGGTGATAGAAAAGTCCTTGAGAAACGTTACGCAACGCGAATGTAAGTATGTAGATATATCGTTTGCGTAGCTATTGCGTAACTGCTGATTGATGCGAGGCATTACTACATAACACTTAACCACGCATTCGTCGGATGTAGTTTTCAATATTGGTGATTGGTGCAGAAGCAGTTATTGATGGAATATGTTTCGGTTGTTTGAGTATGTGTTGGTATGTGTTTTTTTTTTAGTAATTAATATGAAGCATTTCTATCATAGAGTGTATTTGGCAAAATGAACAAGTTATCAGGAAGCGTCTCCATCTGAGATTATCTTGAAATTGGCAACTACTAGTACTATTAGTAAAGACTTGGAAAAATATGTCCACCCGTTTTTGAATTACAAAGCTGTAAAATTCTCATAAGTGACCCCTAAATAGGAAATGGCTGTATAAAGAAGCTTTTCTAATTAAATTAGATATCTGGGATGGGTTTCGTGTGATACACAGCACTGTATATAGGTTACGCTAGGAAAAAGAAATCAAATCGCAAAACCTTCTATGAGTAGTTACATCACAGACTTTATTATAGTTCAAAAATTGAAAAAAAGAAACTACCATTTCCATAAAATAGAAAGCTGGGTCTATTCACCCAGCCAATTCAATAGGTGTTTGATGACCGCTTACGCCCCAACTCGGCAAAAAGCAGAAAGTCCGCGTTCCACCTGGAATGCACTCTATTGGATTCAATTTTCTTTTTCAAATGTCTCTGACTTTTAAAAAGACTGGACGCTCCGCGTCACTTTAAAATGATTTGCAATTTCATAATTTTAAAATTTTATAATTCGGCTTTTTTTTTTTCAAGCGCGCCTTTTTAAAAAAGACACGACACTGAGAGTTACACATCACGTTTGAAAAATTTGCAATTTCTTAGTTTTTAAATTTTTCTTAGTTTTTAATTTTTTTTTAAATTTTTGTTTTTTTTTTTTCAAACGGGCCTCTCTTTAAAAAAGATTCGACGCTGTGCGTGTCGCTGTCGCTACACGTTACGCGCTACGTTCAAAAAATTTGCAATTTTCTCTATTTTTGTATTTGTTTTAATTTTACTTTTTTGTTTTTCAACCGCGTCTCGCTTTAAAAAGAAGTATGTAGTGAAAATGTTCGTGTAGATAAAATTTAAATTTATTTACTCACTATTTAAATTCACAAATAATATCAATCAAAGAGACCTCTCGATGACATCAGAAGAAACTGGGATCGCAGACCAATCTCTACTGAGCAATGCAACGTTATCTTATCTACAAAAAATATTAAAGTTGCCGGCTAATTTTAAATAGGTGATTTTATAGTTTAACACTTTAAGTATGTTTCAATTTTTTTCTTCTCAATATGGAAACTGACACATTCAAAATTCAGCGTTGTAATCGGTTTTTTTTTTCCTTTTTCATTTGTAATCCACTAAACAAAACCAATAACTTTGTTAGAGACTGGGAAATGCTCAGGAACTATATCCATAAATAGTCAGCGGTGCAAACACATATGATAAATGTAGGAAGGAAATTAGTGAGAGACAAAAATGTTGAAGATGATCATTCTTACTTAGAAACATCCTTGGACAATGACACAGACTTTCATAGCAAATTTGGAGGTTGTTCAGTTACTTAAAATATTTCTTGAATAGTTGGGTGAGTCCCCCATTGTTAAGGCAAAATCGAAATGCGAGATGTATCGCATACAGAAATCATGAAAGTGTTCTTTTCCACCTTTGATGTGTGCCAAACAAATGATGTGATTTGATAATAAGTTTTATTTTGAATCAGATGAATCTTTATTCACATTAGTGTTTATAATCATGAAAATGGCAATATTGGCAATGTTGTACTAATTAACATGAATTTTATTAATGGAAATGGCATTATCATCCAAAATATATGTTTTTCATGTGATTTACATCAATATGAGTTATTTGAAAATTTTAAAATATATATATGTACTTTTTGAAACAAAATCAAATTTTAAATCGGCATTCGAGAATTTGATTTCTTATCCTAACGTGTATATCATTGTATATCAAAGGAAAAGTGCATGACAAATTGTGTAAAAATGGCAGCTGTCCATTAGGAAAGCTTCCACAAAAATTCAAGAAATTGGCGTTCATGTGAGCATGCATGAGCACTTATGAGAAATTCACAGTTCTGCAATTCAAAAACGAGTTGACGTATCTCATTAAAATTTCATATTTTTTTCATGCCTATACCAACCGAATACTTGTACAAAATTCAAGACAATCTGAGGTGATAAGGTTTAGACCTTATGTTGAAATGATGTGGAATGATCAAACTATAAATTCAAGCTATGCAACTTTTTACATCTGCCCCGTCCGGAATCAGCTGCTGTGTTGTGTGCATATAAAATTCGCTTGTCCTATGTGCAGCACCTAGTAGGTTGGTTCAACAGGTGTTCGTTAGTTGCAGATCGGCGCTCTACCGACTGGGTTTCAGAGGCAAGCAGGAGCCGCAGATAGTATATAATTCGGTGATGGAATTATCCGCTTTACTGTGTGGTAATTTTCCGCTTAAATTGCTGCATTATCTCTGACTTGACACTTTGCTATGTTAGTGTCTGCATTGCACTTTGGGGCACGTTTTCCAATTTAATTCGCTTTAATAGATTTCCTGATTCTGCTGTAACGACATCTAACGAATGTTTGAATTACTACTATATAAAAGAACTATTGTTGGGTCAAGGAATTGTGTTCTTTTTCCGATAATTATAACTGAATTATAAGTAATAAAGTTTTATCATGTTTTTTTTTTTTATGGGGAAAGGAGAGGCATATCGCATACCTCTAACATCTGGCTAATAATCATAGTACTCTTAGTTTCAAGTTCGTGAAGCGAAGAAAAAAACGTGAAACTTTATAGCCATCTTTTATAATATTTAAATATAGATTCCTGGCGTTAATAATAATGTGAAATTATAAATTATTATTTCCGCAAGCCTTCGCTAACCAAACCGCGAGTTATTCACAGGATCCAGCCACTATACAAACCCATGTTTATGATCTAATTACAGTGTGGATGTTATAAAAGGTTACTCAGAGAAACACAAAAAAAATAATAGAGGCGTGGAATTTAGGTATATATAGAAGTATTGAAAAGTGTTGTTGTGTAGCGAAAATCTTGAATCTTCAAGGTAGTAATTATTTTTACGTGGTATTATTTCATGTATCCAATTTTGAGAGAATGAGACTAGATTATGCAAATATATTTTTTCTTTGCAGCGAATATTAGGCGTATTTCCTAATATGATACCATAAAACTGGTAAAAAATGTTTTTGTTTCGAATTCAGTAAGGATTGATTTAGTTATTAGAGCTCTGATTCAAGTATCTTGGTTTTTGTGCTAAGTAGGGTTTCTAAGCTAACTGTTAATAAATTGTTTGTGATTTATCTTTGAAAACATTTTGTAGTATTCCCGGGTAATATGCATCATAAAAATGGTAGTTCAACCCCAACTATTTTCTTGATTTCGCCCATATTTGATATAAAACACTAATACCCATTTTTTTTTTAAATCACTTGGTCCATGGACCATTGGATTTTTTTACATGTTGGTATATTTCCTTGTTTTACTCTATATCAATGGTTCCCAATCTTTAAAAATCTTCGCGAACCCCTTTTCCTCATCGCTATATTTGACTAGTGAAATAAAATACAAAAGCATTTGGAAAATATATATTAAGGCATAACAATCGATGTTAATTTGTTTATTAAGTGTTGTTGATTATTAATGTGATAATTGAGCCTGTATTTTCTTAATAAGTGTTATTATTCTTGCTTCAGTTTTTGTTAAGACCATTCATTTCATCTTGAACATTTACCTTATTCTTCCTGGCTTTGGTTTCGATTTTAAGAAATTGAAAATCCACTTTTGCAGAAGCAAATGGAAGCAAATGGTACTTATGCGGAAAGAAAGCATTTAGGTTTCGAATGACGCATAGCATATAAAAATTGAGGTACCTAACGATTTTTCCTAAAATATATCACGCGCTGATGAATCATTTCGCAACTCCAAAAATCCATCCTGCACTTTCTCAGGAATGTCGGCAACATCTAAAGATACACGATATGGGTTTTGTACTAATGCAGCTTCTTGTTCAGAAATCTCCGGGAAATATAGGTTGAATTTCAGATTCAAGGGCTTTAAGATGGTTATTAATTTCTTCTCCGAGATTAATTCACAATTCTCATTTTTGATTCTTCAATCTCTGTTTAAATATGGCAAAGTTTCCAAGATTTTAGTTTTGATACAAATACCTGGATTTAATCGCTTAAGTGAATGATGCACATTTCTTTACTCTGTAGTTTGTTTAGCTGATCTAATATATCAGATACATTGGCCATTTTTTTGGATTCAAGTCTCATCATTAAAACGTCTCATGTTTTCTTTTCATTTCTAAAAGGTAATTTATTTCGTTTTTCAATTCAAATACTTGTACATTTCCTTTTGATAACCCACGAAGAGCAGTGCAGAAAAGAAGAACTTCGTGATCAGAGTTCATGTGTTTGCATAGTTCCTTGAAGAAACGAGTATTGAGAACACTAGATTTTATATAATTGACAATTGTTACCAAAACGTTGATCACTTCTTGCCAAGGCTTTGGAAGAGTTTTGATAGCAAGGGCAAATCGGTAAATCATGCAGTTGCTTGTGGTTTTAACTTTTTAACAGGAACCCACTCTATACAAGTTTTTTCATTGTAAGTCCTTAGTCTCAAAGAATGAATTTATCACCTCCATGAGATCTCCACAATTTGTAGTTGTTTTTAGTGTTCTACAAAACAGAAACTTTATACAAGTCAAAGAAAACATGGCAAAGACAATTAGAACCGAAAAATGCTACCAAGTGGGCTCATGGTCTATTGTTGGAATCACCATTACCAGCAAATGAGTGATTTAGATTGTCTCCATCTACGAGACACAAGAACACTCTCAATTTAGGAGAGGGCCGCAACGTAAGGCGGTAATGCAGTTTTCGCCATAGAATGGCCAAAGGAACCAAATTTACAGTTACATCATTATCAAGGACCGCACGCAGCGCAGCTACTTTTCAAACCATCAATTCATGAATTATACTGCTTTGTTGTTGCTACATTTAACCACCTTCCTTTAAATATTAAATTCAATTTTGATTTTGAAATTGAGAAACGGCGATCCCCAAAAAAGTAACCCACATGTCAAACCTATTAATTGATTTTTGTTTGTTAGATAATTTTTGTGTTAAATATTTTATTAAATTGTAATGGAATTAAAAACACTTTTTTACCGTAGTATATTTAGATTCTTAAGTTCAAAATCTACATAAATCATTTTGTTTGTTAGTGCCGCTACTGTATACACCAAACTGATTGGTGAAACTAATTTGGCAACATTTGAATTACAAATTATTACGTAACGTACGCACACATTCTCGTTTATAGAATCACACAGTTCGAGGTGACCGGAAATTTGAACCTGACCAGAAAACAAAAGCATTGCTAATTTCATCCTTTGGGGATTTCCAATGCATCTCGCCGACACTTCGTCTTCGTTCTATTCCGTCTAATTTCATTAGTTTATATTGTACTTTCTCTGCTGGGTTAATTTCAACCAGTCCTTGGAAAAAAACCTGAACGGATTGCTCGCAGATTCAAAGCGAACGTTACACCGCGTTAATCCTGGACAATTCCACCGTATCCTGCGTTCAGGATTTATTGTTTTTTCAACAATTTATACGGTGTCAATTATAAACAGCATCGGTAAATATGTTTTAGCATAAACAGTCCCGAGCCCGGAATAATAAATATAAATTCGCCGTGGTGCACGTTGCAAGTGGGCGTATAGAGAAACAAAGGTAGACTGTGGAAATAAGCAAATTTCGACTTGATAAATGTTTAGTTTGTTCTGCAACGTGCTTATATGCACCGAGTAGGTTAATAAAGCATCGCTTTATTCTAATAAGATTGCGTGAATCTTTATATTGTCAGAATCTTTAGCTTTGCTAGAGATTATTGTTTGAATAAATACGCGGCAATTTGTGAGAAACACTCGACAAAAGCCTAACTTCAGCTTTCATTTGCCCAGTACAAACTTTATTTAAATATACTTGCAGAAATACTGAACGAGAACTAACAACGTTTAAGTAAAACTAACAGCTCGACGCGTGAGGCGAATGGAGTGACTACGCCGAGAGCCACAGTATTTAAAATTGCATGCGGCTGCAGATGTAAAACGTAAAGAAGAAAACCAGAAGCAGTAGCTGACCACTTGATCTAAATGCGGATGGTGATTCACTGCCGAGCGCTGGCTTGCAAGGCGTGTGGCGCTTGTTCTAACTCGAGTCGTCGGCTCTTTTGTCTATTATAAATCTCGTATTTCTTTGCCGTGGATTTCTGTGATTAATTGTTTTTCCCTGGGTTTGCATTGTTCTTATATCCACAGATGTAAAACAAATATACAGATAATTTTACCGTTTGGGCCATGCTCAACCCAATAAATACAATCGTTCTACAATTAGAATCAAGCGTTTGACTTAAGACTTTGAAGATAAAAATACAACTATTTCGTATTTTTAGCTTCAAAGTGTTAAGCCAAAACATGAAGTTAAAATTTTTCAATCTAATATGGGGACGATGATGGGAACAGCTTTTCTAAAGAAAAATATATGCCAACCTCAAATAGTCATACACACATATATCGTAATTAACCTTTATAAGTAAGAAATGAATAGGTTTTGGCACAAAATCTCATAAAGTTTACAAAGGGGTCTGAAAGTATTTTACTTCTGGTTTTTTCAGAAGTGGATAAGCTTGACAGTCGGCTATGACAACTAGAGAGTCAGCTTATGCTCCTAGATAGACAGTCAGCTTAGGACGTATGCTGTCTGTGTTGCTGTCAAAGCCGTCTGCCTACCTGTCTAAGCTGCCTGTCTAGTTGTCTAAGCTGACAGTTAAGCTGCCTATGTCTCCACCGAGACGGTTATACACTTCCGGAAAAACCAGCATAGATATTCTACTTAAATAGTTCAGACAAGGTTTGAGTAAAATGATCGAAAAGTCAAATATCAAATCATCTAACAAGGAACAAAACCTGCTCCCAATGGATATTTATGTCAAAGGAGAGTCAAGAATGAGAGAGATTCCAGAATATTTCTGGGCATATATCATCAACTAGTCACGTATTCAATTGCTGAAATGAACAGTGATACCAGACCCAAATTCTCCTATGTCACAGTGTATCACGAGTTTCTCCTTTAAAGCACGTAAAGCATGGTGTACCTCAAGGCTCTGTCTGGGACCCATTTTTTTTCATCGTTTTAAATTAACGAGATTGGGGATTCTAAGTTTAAAAATGTGAAATATACCGATGATACTTGGGCGAAATTTTTTTGTAGGATTAATTTATTCTTGAATAGAGATAAAATTCAAACTTTATTTTTTTTAATTTGAACAATCACATATAACTGGTCAAATGTCTTTGTCCTTTAGCTGGTGGTAGGTTGGCGTGGAGATCTCATATTGAATTTCAAGAAATTTAATTTTGTCTATTAATTTTGAAGCTTTGTTGATGGCATATTTTAGTTTATTCGATTCAGTGATGAGTTACAGAATCCTTCTGTGTGTGGGAAGTGGGTTCTTCACACCAAAGAGAAGTACTAATTTTGAAGAAAAGAGCAATAGGGATAATCATTAATACTAACCATAGGGAATCCTGTGGACCGTTTTGGAGAACCTCGAATTTTAATTTGTACTAATCTGTGCATTTTCCAATGTTCAATGTACAGTAGAAGTGAATTCTTATCATCGTGAATCGCTATATAACACAAGATACAAACATTATCTGCTACCAGATATATGCCACTAAAGTGTTACAACGTGTTTCCTAATGGAAGGATTTAAATGGTAATAAATTTAAAACTGCAATTAAAATATATTTGAAAAATAACCAGTATTATGAAGTCCAGGGGTTTGTTGATAACATTAGCACTGCAAATGTTTGGTCTTATTATTTATTGTGAGTTGTATTGATTGCAGGTTAAGTTAAGTTGGGTGCATATTTTATCTTTTTATTTTAAATTAGTACTTGGCATGTGCATTAATTCCTTATGTCTGGCACGAATAAATAAATAATTAAAATAAAATATGACAAACCTTCCAATAGCCTTGGATTAAGATGATTGGAGAACTAAATAACAACCAAGGTTTGATCCCCTAAAGCTCTGAGGGTTTCCTAATTTCTGCGATAGTTGCAAGTAATGATCTGGAGAACAGGTGTTGGATGATTAGAAAATGATAGCAACGGTTTTGGGCATTGATTACATGAGCGGAGTCTTTTCTGCCTATTAAAAAACGGATTAATTAAGCAAAATCAACCGCAAAAAATGACATTGCAGGTTATTTTGCTGCAACGACGTATGATTTAAAAAGGTTGTAATTTTTACCAAGTGCTGATAGTTACCAAACCTAAAAGTATGTCAAGGCTTAACGAACTAGCAGGACACTAGTCCAGGTTAATTTTTAGAAATATATAATAAGCATTTCATTTTGTTTGCTTGCATTTATGGTACTTGGTATTTTATTTTTTACTTAAATCTCTTTTCTAGAATAACTTCAGAAATGGCCGAGAAATGATGAGCTTTAATCTGGCAACCCTAAGTAGGATCGATAGCTCAAATCATGGGCGACTTTACTAATTTTTTATTTCTTTTACTAAAGTGATAAAAATGGAAGGAAATCATTGAAAATATTGTCATTCTATTCCACCAAAAGCCAATAGAAATATATGCCGTAAATTTTGAGACCATGTCTGGTTTGGTGGTTACATTCTTTTTCTAGTTGTGGTAAAAAATTGATGGAAAACTCACTTATATTTTGTTATTTTATGTCTAAAGTTAATGACTCCAATTGAAATTATTAGCAGAAGAAGATAACTTTAATTTTGTTAAATTGGCTTTCTGCATTTTGTATAATTAGATTCTTCAGTTAATTTTTATTTATTATTATGTGCGATATTGGTTGGTATGTGCCAAGTCAAATTTTCACGTCAATAAATGAATTAATTTTGACAAAAAAAGATAGTTAACGCTTTCTTCTACCCCAGTGGCGGCTTCATTTATCTATCTGATTCTACTCAATTTCATTTTGCCCAAAATATTCGTCTCGTCACGCTGATGGCTATTTTCACCTCAATGCTGCTTCTCTTCATTACTCTTCTTCCTTTTACATTGGACAAACACGAAAGGATCGTTCCTCAACGCCTTCCCGAGTGATTTCTTTGTCTAACTTCGTGGAAATTGCATTTTTTTTCACTTCAACACCTTGTCCTAGTCGAATCGATTTCAATTACTTTCCAACGCTTCTCTTGCGCGTCCAAAGTATATACGCACCACCTCCCCGAATGAACAACAATCTCGTCGAAGGCTTATTCTGTAGAGTCGCCGACTTTGTTTAGTTATCACCTGAGCGGAAAGGCTGGCTGCGAATTAATGGCCCGTGACGCTGCCTGTACTCGTCGACTGAAAGCGAGAGTGCTTCACGAAGTGCGCGGAGCTTCGGCCCGGCGAACTTGCGAAGTGTGGCTTATTTTGCCAACAGCTGGGTGTTTGGCGTAGCGCCATACGATATAATGCGCCAACTGCGGCCGTTCTGCTTCGCGCCGGGGCTCTGATTTTTTACTCGGTGGGCGGCTGAGTACTAGCGCTTTCTGCTGGAGAGAGGAGGGGGAGGGTGATTTTATTCAGTGAAAGGCGAAAAGGGAAAAAAGAGGGCAAACGAATGGCTCTCCTACATTTAGATTTACTCGTCTCTGGAAGTTACTGGGTATTAAGAATAATTGCCGAACGAAACACTAATCTTGATTGCTGCTTTAAATGGTTTTTCCAATTTTATTGTCTGTAAAGCGAAAAAAGTATTTCATTTCATCAAACTGCAAATATGTGTTTATTTATTGTGCAAGGGGAATTGCTTCTACCATAATGGTATCCGTTTGAAAGAAGCTGATAATAATGCTTCAAGAGACAAGACAGAATCCACAATATTTCATGAAACTATCTTGGGTAGCGTTCCTTGACTTGAACATTCACTTCCAATTAATCTCCTTTTCAATTTTCGAATCTATGGTTTCCAGAATTTTATATTCATTTTGTTCGATCAAATATATTTCAAATTGGTCGTACATATCATTTTGCTTATTTGAAAGGACACGAGAGAAGATAAATGTTGATTCCTGTTGTGTCTGAGGATAAATCAAGTGCTGTTTATTACAACTGCAAAACCGTTCAACTCATTTCACTAAAATTCGTCATGCTAGTCTTTCGGAAAAACAATTTAAGGATATGTTAAATTTTACGGAATTGCTAAAAACTTTTTCACTTTGAAAACGCCTAATTCTGATGAGATTTGTTTTTTTTTCAGGAAATAAAAATACCTAAAGGTGAAGGATACAAAGTTTTAGCCATCTGCCATAACGTTTCTGGAAACTGCAGCCTCTTGACCTTTTGTATTGAAGACTAACAATTTTGTTATTACGTGGCAGTCTGTTGGAAATAAAATTCATTGATATGGGATTTCATCAAGCATAGCCGATCATTCCGAAAATTTGCTTGTAGTAATAGATTTTTATTCTGAACAACCTTGCTTATGCTTAGTAACACTTTGGCGTACTATGAACAGAAAAAGTGCTTTACCTGCACCGAAAATAGTTTTTACATCACTGTTACAGCCAACTTGTTTCTCAAACAATCAAAATATGTTAAAAGTTTAACCAAGCGTTGCTTAACCTCATTAAATGATAAACTAAGTCAACAAATTTTTACTTTCTACAAGAATCGTGTTACTTTTCTCTTAAATTTACTTCTTACATCAGAACTTTTATATCGTCTGGTTTTGAACCGGTCCAAAACTCAACAGCTATCCTTTTATAATGTGGAGTAATATTATTGTCTGCGAAGTTTACCCGTACTCTTCTTCAGCATCTTTTAAATCGTAAGGTGATGACGGCTCGTCTTCAATAACGCGAGGACGATCTATATCTTCAAATTCTAATCCTTGTATAGTTTCTACTGAGAATGTTGTTTCGCGAACACTGGCATCGATCAAACTTCTTAAGACTTCATGCAATTCTAATTGATTCACTGGGATTATTTTGCGTTATTTTATTTTTATTAGATATAATTGTATGAAAGCATTCAGAAATGAATAATATTTGCTGGATTGATCTGAATTGATGTTAGCTACCGACACTGCAAAATGATATGAACTAAATTTACATAAAAATTGACTTAAGATCATAATGTCCCGGTTAAAATAAAAATATTAGTAAGTGAAACGTATTGAATTAACAAGCGTATTCTATCTGTAATTATTAGAAGTAGGCATTTAGTGTGTGATGTATCCATGCACTGATGTTCAACATAGAAAACAACCACATAATAATATACAGAGTATTTCATTATAATAAGGAAGTGTTTGCAATTAAATAGATATGAGCTTAATCAATATCAAGAAACTGATATTATTGCCAATATATAACTAATTTTCTTTTGTATACCTATAAACAGTACGAATACTACTAATAATAATTAATACCCACTCTTTGACGAATTAAAATTGTCGTAATCTATCGGTACTTTGTATATACCATGTGTTCTCTCTAAAGTATTAGGAATAATCAGTGCAAGTGTACATTTTATTCTGCCTGTCGTATTTCCACATCCAAAAAGTTTTACATCGGCTATGAACATACAATTCCATCATAACAATATAATATAGAAAAGAAGAAAGTATGAAAACATTTATAACTTTATGTATATATTTAAATCACCTTTATATATGTAGGTACAGTCTTCGTCCACAAGTATAGTCCATTTTCTGAAATTCGCTGAAACAAGCACAACATATGTCGTTCTGTGCTTATTGTAACACTCTGTATATAAATAGCTATACCAGTCGATAGGCCTGCTTAAACGGTGCAAGTCCATCATTGAAATTTTTTTGCTATCTTTCACCGTTTAAGAGTTATGTTGGATAAACAAAATTTTGGGCGAATTTTAAAGTTAAATTGCACCCCGTAAAGTTGAAGTTCCGCAGCAACAGAGAGTATTCTTGAATAACACTCCATGACGTCTACAAACTGACGAAAGTTCATCAGGATCTGCAATTTACAGTTCGTGAACTTTTCCCTTGTCAGTTATTTGGCAGCTGCTTGGGCAAAATATTGGTTAATCATTGTGTACGTGTTGTTTTTTTTGTTTTAAAGTTTATTTTCTCATAGATGTGTTATTTGATCATGTATGACCAATGTTTTGCAAAAAGACTGCAAGGTATACCCTGGCAAGGGCAGGACTGAAACTCAAGTTAGCACCTTCTAGATTCTCCTTGTAAGACAGCACTATTTCATGAGGCAAATTATTATTAAAAAAAAGTAGTTGTTAAAGAGTGCTTGGTTGTACTTAAAATAATTTGGTTTAAAAGACAAAGTTTGGACACCTTGCTAAATCTTCCAAACAAATGCTATATACAGTGAGCAGCAAAAGTATTCATACAGCTGCGCAAATCAAGTATAAGTGTTCATAAAATTATGTTTATTGCTTATAGAAATATTTGACAAAGACCACGTATAAGTACATCTATTTCAAATGTTCACCTGCCACAGGAACAAATATAATGTGAATAATGTAATAGTTATGCTATTTATTGAATAAACATACACTACAAACGCAACGCAAAAGTATTCATACAGTCCGAAGTTTGGGAAATCCCGTTGTCTACGGTGCACCGGTTATATCCAGAATTGTAGAGAGAAATGCAAGACTATCTGTTTAGTCATTTATGGTCAGCAGACTCGGTGCAATAGCACTACAGAAAAATGGGGCGCAAAGCAAGCGAGACAACTGAAGCTGAGAGAAAAATTATTATAAATTTGTATAAACAGCAAAAATCTCTACGAGAAATTGGAAGAATTGTTAACAGGAGTTTCGAAACAATACAATATACTATTAAAAAATTTAAAAATGAAGGTAGTACGGCAAATGCAGCGAGAAGTGGAAGACCCAAGAAACTTACCGAGCGCGAGCGTCAAGCAATTCTACGAGAAGTACGAAAAAATCCCAAGATTAGTGCGACCAAATTGACCGTATTTGTGCAGCAGACATTTAGTAAATATGTAAGCGCAGATACAGTTCGAAGAGTGTTACATGGCGCAGGCCTCAAGGCAAGAGTAGCTAGGAAGAAACCACTGATTAACAATGTGAATAGACTTAAGCGTCTCGCGTTTGCCAGACAATACGTTAATGCCTCTCCCGAGTTTTGGAATACAGTTATTTTCACGGACGAAAGTAAATACAACGTGTTTGGATCCGATGGACGCCACTTGGTGTGGAGAAAAACAGGAGAAGCCTTAAAAAAACAGAACTTACGAGCCACCGTTAAACATGGAGGTGGGTCCGTGATGGTATGGGGTTGCATGTCAGCGAATGGGGTGGGAAATTTGGTTATTATTCCCGGTATAATGGACGGATTTGTATACTTGGGCATATTAAAAGCAAATCTCAAACAAAGTGCAGAAAAACTGCGAATTGCTGGTAAATTTTCCTTCTATCAGGATAATGACCCAAAACATTCTGCACGAATCGTACAGGAATGGTTATTATATAATACCCCAAAAGTTCTTAAAACACCTCCCCAGTCTCCCGACATGAACCCCATAGAGAATCTATGGCATCACCTCGATCAACAGATCAGGCAACACCACATAAGGAACAAAACGGACTTAGAGAATAGGCTGGCAGAAGAATGGAGCAAAATAGATCCGCTATATACCGCCAAATTAATTGAATCGATGCCAAGACGATTGAGAGCCGTAATCGATGCCAGAGGTGGCGCCACAAAATATTAAAATTCTGTAATAATTTTGTATTTTGTATCTGAAATAACTGTATGAATACTTTTGCGTTGCGTTTGTAGTGTATGTTTATTCAATAAATAGCATAACTATTACATTATTCACATTATATTTGGTCCTGTGGCAGGTGAACATTTGAAATAGATGTACTTATACGTGGTCTTTGTCAAATATTTCTATAAGCAACATAGTTTTATGAACACTTATACTTGATTTGCGCAGCTGTATGAATACTTTTGCTGCTCACTGTATATATAATAAGTGTCTATACAAAATATGCAAAAATAGATTTTTTGATTGAAAAGTTACACATTGAATAAATAAACAACCAAAATACTTGTTATTTGCCAACACCTCTTACATACTTCCTCGCCACATAAACAATTTTTTTATCCTAAAATAGCCGAATACTTTTGACTTGTTTTTACGGCGTTTTTTTGTTATTTAATACTAATTTAATGTGATGGGAATAAACAGTGACACAGCATCATACAAAACGATGAGGTATTAGGCTGTAGGTGGAATATAAAATTTAATGGAAATCCTGCTGTCGATCTCCGCCTCGTAAATTTCCCTTTCCGTTTGGAACCGAAACGGGTATTGCATCATTGAGAGGGATCCATTAGACGACATTCTCAATATAATAAATCTTCGCGTAAACGCGCACAATCTCCAATCCGCCCACGCGAATGCTGTCCGCAATATAGATGTACTAATAGACCGACTGGCAGACGACTAATGCGAACATTATCTGTTCTTAGCTTCTTTTCTCTCTTTCTCTCACTCTGCCTATCCTTATCTCTCGTCTGCTATGCGGCGATTGTTCGTTTTTGCTTTTAAGGTGCCGCAATTTTTGCTACTCTCTATATGCAACACGTAGCATTCTAAATAACTCATCAAATACACAAGCATAATATACAGCAGGTCGATTATCAAAATCGCTTTCATAGTTTTGTATTTGACGCGTGATAAATACATCGTTAGGATAAGTATAGAGCGGCGGTTTTAATGGCGCAAGAACGCTTAGGCAGCGGCAGAACTCAGTTCCGGCCGACAAAATGCGGTAAGCTCATTAACTCAGTCACTGGGTGATTGGAGCCAAATCAGCGTGGTGCTGTTGATACACACTCTGATTGAAAATAGTGAAAAATAATACGTCAAGTGCGTAAAAGCAAGACTCAGACCTATCAGTCACACACAGTCAAAGAAATATATTTTGTTGCTGGTATTTTCTTGACTTAATAAAGGAGAATTTTATACGGATTGTCAGTCCCGCTATGTAGGTCAGGTGAAATGAGTGCAGACGACTGCGCATGCAGTTATTGCAGAAACGGTCTGCTATGAGGTAATATAAAAAAATGCCTAAACACAGTTAACTGAATTTTACCGGCTTACGCTTTGGCCATCCCGTGGGTTAAGTGTTTGCCTAGTATCCCCTAGAGGGTGCACGTCTAAACTCTTGACTCCAAGTAGGCGAACGCGGATGTAGCTTGAGGTTCGATAGCGATAAAAGTGAGTTTTGCACTAGGGGTAACGCTGATGACGTCTTGTAGACTGAAACATGAGTTCGTCTTTCGTGGTGTTCCCTTTTCATTGCTTTTGCTGGTATTGTGATTCCAATAATATCTTTAATATTAGAGCCTAGCATTTAGCTTCACCATTGTGGCATTTCAGTATTGCTTTCAGTCACTATACAGTCCCTGGCCATATTATTAGACGCACTTGAATTTTTTCGACTGTTGACTTTATAACAATCATTATTTTGTTATAAAAATGTTTTATTTTTTTAATTTGCATTATTAGTAACTAAACAGACAGAATAAATCTGATTTAAACAAAGGAAAAACTTCATTCGTATAAATTTTAGAAGAAAATCAATACATGTCAGGAATCGTCACCCACGTATGCAGGAAACCGTTCAGAACTGCATTAGTAGCATGCCACGGCGAATTGAAGCGTTAATCGCCGCTAAAGGTGGCTCCACACCAAATATTGATTTTCTTCTAAAATTTATACGAATGAAGTTTTTCCTCAAAATATATATATTTTACTGTTTAAATCAGTTTTATTCTGTTTGTTTAGTTACTAAGATAGCAAATTAAAAAAAATAAAACATTTTTATAACAAAATAATGATTGTTATAAAGTCAACAGGCGAAATAACTGAAAAAATTCAAGTGCCTCTGTTTACGTGTTTAGCGACTGTTGACTACAATTTTTTTTTATATTGACATTAAGCTCTTCGATCCTTTAGTCAATGCAATTAGTGTTGTTCATGTAACATCCAGTGTAATTTCAATCAAAGTGAATTATTTTTAACTTGAAACAATTTTTTCCATTCAGAGTTTTCTTAACATTTGACTCAACAAAATATTGATCTACAGTTTCGCTCTGTGTGAACATTATTACACGGAAGAAACTATGTTCTTATTTGAACAACAGGACGCTCTGCCAATATTGAAAATAATAATTTTTTTCACTCGACGCGTATTTCCGTGTTTTAAACAAATTTTTCTCTGAGTGCATTGTCGTTCGATGCATAGGGAATGAATAATTAAGTATTTTTCTAAATTTTCGTTGAGAAATTGCGTTTTTTACGATGTGAAAACACCTTTAAACTGCGAGAAGGATCTCTCCACATCCCAACTTGTTATTGTCGCAAATGTATAGTGAAAAAAATAATATTAGCACTAGAAAATTCTTTTCTTAATATTTGTAGCAATATTTCAAAATCTGGATTTCTCATAATAATGGCTATTTTGTCTTGCAACTGACATTGTGGTTCTTATCCTGTTGGCGTTCTAAGGACTGTATTTGATGTGATTCAAATCCTAGGAACATGTCGAGCTCATTGGCTCAATTGACAAAGCGCTCATCCAGTAAACGAGAGGTGCCGGGTTCAAATCCTACACAAGGTAGAATTTTTCATATATAAAAGTTACAGTAATAGCAGAAAAGCATTATTTCCTTTAATAATTGAAGCATTGAGTTTACTTCAGTATTGACAGTTCGTTATTAGGGTGATTATAGTTGGTTTGTCAGTTGGTTTAGTTGCTTTACAAAGTTAGTTATGGTGTATACAAATCTCGAGCAACTTGATATGACCGACGTTACGTTATTTGTAAGAAATAATTTGCACACCGAACGCTATTTTTTATTGTATTTTGATCGATACCGATATATTAAAAAAGAAAGCAAAAGTTCCCATAGTATGTTCATACCTCGCTAGCCATTACGCCTATGTTAAGTCATTCCCATTAATTTCGCCGGCTTCTGGTGATGAGCACCGCCTAATCCAAATTATTTATATTACTTGAATTATTTTTCCTCAATTTCTTACTTCTGGATTATTAATATGTGGTTGGATGGTTCTATCATTACCTGACAGATCTTGCTACTACCAAATGTGTAACTATAAAACCAGTTTAGCTTTTCAATTAACTTTTGTAATAAATGTACAAAATGTAAAAGAGACAATTTAGATAAACATTATGTTCGAATATTCCTAATTAATTTAAATAAACTCAGAATGTTCCTGTTATTGTTGATATATATATATATATAATCGTATTAATTGGTTAATTAATTTGCTTAATATGAGAGCTTCGTTTTATGTATGTATATCTCTGTAAACGATTTAAGTCCTATTTTTATATATCAATGCTATGTAAGCTACACGGTTGGTCGTCGTAAATCCAATTAATGTTATACGCCATTGCTTATTTATATGTATATTTGTGTTGTGTGTATAAATATTATTTCTTTTTCTTTCTATTTCCAGGTAAGGCATCCCACTAACACACCGTCCACATTAACACAGAAACGCGGATGATGCATAGAAGTGAATTCAGGTAAAATTCTTGGATGTCTGCGTTTATTCTCGCGTGGGTTTGGGGTTTAGATGGATGGATACATTTTTTTTTGTTCCTGGGAAAATCTAATTAATTGATATCCGTTTTTATCATCGGAACGAAGAATCGAGTCGTAGACTTTATTGCGTTTTGTGGTAAAGTGAGGTAAAGAAATGAATGCCTGTTTAGATAAGATATGTATATGTAAATGGTAGATGCCGTAGAATAAATTTTAAAATCGGATGCATTTGAATGAAAAAACGTAAATCATCGAGGGTATAAGGAAGTTGGTAAATAATCTGTAAAGTTTTGAGAGTTTGGAGAAATAATAAGAAAATAACTTTGGGTAGATTCTAGTAATTTGTTAAGGTATTACCGTAACTCAACATTTGTTTTTATATCTTTTTAGTGACTAAATTTAGGTATGCATGCGCCCAGCATAATATTACTTTCTTGTGCAATATAAGAGATAAGGCTTCGGCTAAATGGGGGAGAAGTTTAGCTTGATTTTAGACACTAATAAAATGCATTAAAAATACGAGATTCCGAAGATAAATTAAAAAAAAAACTCAAATACAATGTTTTTTGCCTTGCTGTTACGCACACCAAATAAATTTAATAATGTCACAAGCAACGAGTATAAATACAAATGTTCGCATTTTATTTTCCGATCTGAGTGATATTACGAGTTTCTGTATTAGATGAGATCGTTGGAAGTAGAGTTCCAAATGCATCTGCTACAAGGAATTTTAAAATTAGAACTGTTAACACTGTTTATGAAAACAGAGAAGCCCTTATCGAGTGTATGGAGAAAATACAATCAACGTCCAGACAATCGGATACCATCACAAAAGCTGGTGCCCTTTTAAGATTATTGAATGACCCCAAGTTCGTTTTTTGGCTGACAGTTTTTCATCGTTTAATGCCTCATGTTAATATAGTATATTCTCAGCTGCAAAAAAGAACTGCTGATTCTGTGACCATAAAAAAATGTATTGCAGAGCTTGAAAAAAACATTCAGAAAGAAAGGGAAAATATACACACTATCAGAGACTCCGAACTAGACGACATTGATGTGAGTCACTCTAGGAAAAGAAGGAAGGTAGATGAAAGAACCTCTTATGTTTCCACGACTGTTCAAGCTAAAGAAGTGTGCGACACCATAATATCAGAAATAAAAAGAAGGTTTTCGTTTACAGGTCATTTGGAGGTGGCTAATTTGTTTTCGGTGGAGAATTTTGAAGTATATTCGTCGAATTCTCCCATCCACCATTTAGATTCAGCAATTTCCGCCTTTCCATTTTTAGACAGATACAAATTCAAGACAGAGTTGGAAGTAATTTACAGAAGAACAGATTTTAGAGAGGTCTCCGGAGCAGTCCATCTACTTAAGTTTTTGATAGAAAATAATTTGCAAGAGGACTTCTCAGAGACCTTTCTTGTGCTACTCGCAATTGTAACCATGCCCATGACAACTGCAGAAGCAGAACGTTGTTCCTCAACTTTGAAGCGCATTAAAACTTTTTTGAGAAGTAGATACTATGGCCCAGGATAGGTTAACTGCTCTCGCAATGTTGTCTATTGAGAAACAAATGATTCAAGATCTTTAAAACTTTAATGAATTGGTTATTGAAGAATTCGCATCGAGAAAGAACAGGCGACTTGAATTACAATACAAAACGTGTGTGTGAAAATTAGTACTAAGTGTTTGTGTTAGTTAGTAAGTTATCAGTTACCTTATTAGTTAGACAATAAAAGCAACAAGACAACACGTGAAACTTGATCAAGAAGATGTGCTGTCTGGTAAAATCTAGGTAGGATTTTTCAAACAATTTTTAGTTTAAGTCATTTTTGTTCGTTTATGATGTGACTGTTTTGTATAAAAAGAAGAACTAACAATTTCGGATTTTTGCGCTAAGCCCTTTGCTGAATATTATCCCAAGATAAGGCGAAAGAACGTCACAAACTGCTCTAAAATGCAAGTTTTGAAGGTTAATTTTCAAAACCGGACTCCCTGGTACCTACCCACTAGGGTAACCGGATCTCATATGGGGTGAAAAAAAATGTCGGAATCTGGTTCGTCTGAACCCCACAAAACGATTGCCCTTTCCAGATATTGAGATAGCCGAAATTTGAGCTCGATTAAACGACGTTAACCCGTGCCGCTCGTCGCTCAAAGTTTGAAAAAATCCTAATTTTTTGCAAAAATGCTGACATATGGCGCCATAACTCCAGAACGGTAAATAGTAGAAACACGCCTAATATCTCAAAAGAAAGCTTATGTTGTTCTTCAAAATTTATATTTTATACATAATTGTTGTAATTTTAAGTCAAACCGAGTTACACCAACCTTTAGCCCCAAAAACGTGATCTGATACCAGTAGGAGCATACTTCGTATATTTTGTTATTAAATGATAAATTTTGCTTTTTTTTGCATATTTTTGAGTTTAAATCAGAAATATAATAAAACAACAAGTAACACTAAACCGAGGCTTTAGCCCCAAAAACGTGACTTGATACCAGTAGGAGCCAGTTTGGGAATATTCTAAGAATTTTACGGGTTTTTACATAATCTGTCTCGGTATTAACATTTTTTAATTATTTTAAAAGACATTTAAAAACATTTTATTGAAATTAAAGTTTGTAATATATTTTGTTTAATTTTTCAAGTTAACTGTTATCTACCTAATAAATTCTGAAATGGCATCCACATCAGGTGTACAAAGCCGGACCAAGGATAAAATATTTCTTGTGGGCTATCCCATTCACCAGATCACCGGTTGTAAACTACCCTCAAATCGTCAAGTTTTGTGTGCTTTATTTTATAATTTACGAACTGTGAAATTAACTGTAAGAGAATCAGCAAAACTTACCACAGGAGAAGTGTTAATTTTTTGGGAGAAAGCTCGAATCCCGATAAACATGAGCAAAATGCAATTACTAAGCTGGAAAAACTTCACGCCGAGTGGAGAACTCTTCAAAAAGACCGGAAGAAAACATCGGAAACGGTCAAGAACAAAATTAAACAGTTTATTGAAAAGTTGGATTATCTCTTTGATATTGCTCAACAAGATGCCTTGGCTCTGATAAAATTGGAAGAAGATAAGGAGTTTCTCATGAAACAGAGGCAAAAGGGCCGCCCAGGTTCCATGACTGGAGTGGATCTCAGGTTGTCTCGAGCTGAAGATATCAAGATGCAAAAGGAACTTGCAAAACTGAACCGACAAATCCATAAAGAGAGTGACAACGATATTGCAGAAATAGCCCTGACCAAATTTTCGAACCATTTGTGGTATTTGAATGCAAAGTTGGTGGGATTATCGTTTTTTGATCCCACCATTACAGACGATGAAAAGTTGTTAATGGCAAATAAATTGCTCAGTAGCACATATGATTCATCAGAGCACGCTAGGGTTGTCAATCCAAAAGTTAGGAGAGAAAAGTTAAAAGAGGTAGTTGATGGGGGATTGGTAAATTTAGTAACCAAAGAAACGTTTATATTCTTTGACCAATTTAATATAAAAACAGGTTTTCTAAGCCAACATCCCAAAAACCTGGCATCAAAATAATGACTTCCAAGAAGGATTAAAAATTGTCAAAACATTAAAAGTAGTTAATGATATGGCTGAGCGTGGTGTTAAATTTATAACCGACTTTAACAACCTTCTGACTAAAGATGAAGAACAAAAACAATATGTCCTGCAAGTTGTTAGCAAATGCCGAGCATTATATCCTGACGTTTCAAAAACTAGTTTAACAAAACCTCTAGAGTAGATGTATCTTTTTTGTGCCTATTTTGTATGTATTATATACCTGATTTTTATATTTTAAAATAAAAAATGCCGTGAAACTTACCCTGTTACTTGTTGTTTTATTATATTTCTGATTTAAACTCAAAAATATGCAAAAAAAGCAAAATTTATCATTTCATAACAAAATATACGAAGTATGCTCCTACTTGTATCAGGTCACGTTTTTGGGGCTAAAGGTTGTTGTAACTCGGTTTGACTTAAAATTACAACAATTATGTATAAAATATAAATTTTGAAGAACAACATAAGCTTTCTTTTGAGATATTAGGCGTGTTTCTACTATTTACCGTTCTGGAGTTATAGCGCCATATGTCAGCATTTTTGCCAAAAATTAGGATTTTTTCAAACTTTGAGCGACGAGCGGCACGGGTTAACGTCGTTTAATCGAGCTCAAATTTCGGCTATCTCAATATCTGGAAAGGGCAATCGTTTTGTGGGGTTCAGACGAACGAAATTCCGACATCGATTTTTTGCGGTCACCCTACTACCCACATGTGCACTCCAAAAATAAAAGTCCACGCGCCGCCACTGCTTATAGGGAAAGTGTAATACGGCCATAACTCAAAAACGACAAAATTTGCACTTGTATCCGTCCCTATTGAACTGAATGTGCGATACATCTGGTTGTTGCCATATTATCTATTAAAAAGATAGGTATAAAAACAAAAAAAAGTATAAGAAAGAATGTGTTGGTATATAAGGAAAACGTGTAATTATATATTCAAAACCAGCTCAGACGTATAGCGTATTGAATGTGCGACGATTCCATCGTTCGAACTAGTAACCTACCACACTCCAATAAAAATTTCGCTTTTATACGTCCGCGTATATACAACATAGGATAACTAACGCACCGTTTCCGACTGACCGAAGTCGCCTGGTATGTGTATATGCATGTAGTCGTTCTCGGTCGCATTCTTCTATATAGTTGTATAGCGTCGCGCACCGAACCACCGCGACTGTGCTGCACCTACCGGCGAAGCAGCGGCGAAAACTCGCAGACCGCAGTTCACAAACGACCGTCGCGTGGAAGACGTACTCGCGTCCGCCTCCCGTTGGAAATCGACGCCCGAACGGGTCCGCCAAACTCGGCAAAGTTCGCAAGTACACAGTGGAATATCTCATGACCGCCTGCTACTATTATGTGTTTCGGTCATCACCGATTGATGTGTGTTTATTGTGTGTAGCTATCGCTCTCCAACTACTGTACTACTATTAGCGTCTCCGCACTCGTTTCTATCTTAAGTGCGTTTAAAATAAGTGTTATTAGTTCGCATATCGCAGTTATAATAAATATATCGAATATGTACGTGTCCTCAGCAGGTTTAATTGGTTCGTTAAGGTGGATATAGCAATAAATCGCAAGGTTCAAAGGCGCTCACGCGAATCTATATATGTATGACGAGACGTCTTATATATTATGTATAAGTATGTATTGCATGACACGTATAGCGAATAGCGCATCGGAAACTTCAACGTCGTTCTGTTTCACCCGAAAAACCGGCGAGTGCCGATTTTATTTTTAACCACCGGGGTATAAATCTCGCAAATTGGCCTTCCCTGTCAAAACAGAAGAATAAAATCGAACGTTAACTTGATTTAGTATAAAAACAACAGTCCGGTCGTCAGACGTTTTTACTTTTTGATTTAGCTGCGGTCGATTCGGAAGTATGGGCAGAGGGGGGACGAGAGGGCGGGTACTCTAGACTAGGGGAATCCACGTTTGGGATCCGAGACCTACCTGAATGCACCGCCGTTTAGCCTAGGTTGAAATCGCAGATAAAATCCCGACGGAAAGAAAAATAAACTGCGTCTGGACGATGTTGTAGATATACATAAATTTGTGCATCAGTATTTTTAATTCGTTTCTGTGTGAAATTCCCCTATATTTACTTATGTATATCTGAAATATGTTATTTAGGATTTTGAAGTGATAATTATAAATCGTCGGAATTCATTTATTGAATTCGTCCGAATGTGTACTCTTTATATTGGAAATTTTTTATGTAAACACGGTATTTATAGTAGTTGGCGTAGGTCATCTGTTTTTCGGTATCGTTTTTTTCTTCACACATTATTATTATCAGTCTATATACCTAGCGAATTGCCATTTTTACTTGCTTTTCGCCCATTGAAGGTGACACAAGAATCTATACAACGACATCCAAATACTTACAGGAATTTCGTTCTTTCTATAAATTCCTATTATATTTACACCGTGAAGTAGTTTATTTATCCTCTTGAAAAACATGCCACTTTTTTTTATGTTTATGGAATTGATTTTACGAGTCTGTTGTCATATATTTTTGATCGGAGAAGCGTTTTAAAGGAATGATTTAAACGAATTCAATAATATTTTGTTCATTTTAAAGTGCTACACCTTTATTTTATTTAATCCATCGTCTTTTTGGCTGTCATTTATTTATCTATTACCTATTATTTTTTAAAATGAATGTTTGTATTCTGTATTTTAATATATTTTAGATTTGTATTAATAAAATGATAGGTATAAATCATGTCTATGAATATTTTTGATCAGAAAAGTGTACAGTGTTATCTTTTAGAGGACACGACGATGAAATTAGTCGTAGATATGACGGTTTAAAAAATAAGAATAATATTCCAGGTCATTTGAACTGTATACAATTACTCTAAATTAATGCTAGGGTTTGTACATTAATAGCTACTTATTCCTTAAAAAAAAATATTGTTATAAGTTTGTAGTAACGCAATATTTTTCAAATTAATATAAATTCATCTTTTTCTTGTAAATTTATTGGAAGCTTTTTTACTACACTATAGAAGTAGACAAGGAGTCTGCCGTTGGAAAAACGTCAGAATGAAGTTTCCCTTAAGTAACAGCAATAAAACTCATAACTAAATGTTGTACTTTATTTTAACTGCCAATATTTCGCCTCTAATCTATGCTTCATCAAGGCTTAAAATTTGAACAATTCTGTAGAAAATAATCAATTTTATAAATTATAACACATCATTAAATGAAACTGTTTTAATTGAAATGTAAAGTTATTGTTTTAAATTGTCAAAATTGAATTATAAAAGAAAAGAATGCATAATAATAATTTTTTTTTCAGGGTTGAATTAAAATTTGCAGAATTTATAAATTATGTTGTCAAAAATGTAAGATTTGGAAAACAGGAAACATTAAAAAGTTATAATATTGTAAAAATTTGAATACCAAATTTTTGTTTGTTCTGTTGCGAAATATTGGCAGTTAAAATAAAGAACAACATTTATTTCAAAATTTTATTGCCGTTATACCTAAATGAGACTTCAATTTGACACACTTTTATTATATATGTTACAAGAATAAATCTGTGGGAAGGGCATGTTATACCCCCGCTCTAACGTCCAGACGGCAAAATCAAATTCTATCAAATGTTAATCAGTGTTCATTTAAAATTGTTTCCAAAGAAACTGTGGCAGTGTAAAATTAACTTGTGCAAAACGGTTATTTCGTTTGCTTAAGATTAACTCTGCATATTTGTACGGTAGTGGACTTGAGGAATGATCGATTAAATTGCAGCGAGCTGTGTCTAACGCATGCAGCTTCAACTTAGGCGATCATTCCTAAAGTTCAGGACTGTACCTGCTTTAACATATTTTAAATTCTTTTTATTCGGTAGGTGTCATATTTTAAAATATGACGTATTTTATTTCTTTTTAATTCATTAATTTATATATAGAATGTAACATTTCAGCATTCCTATGCTTTTGTGTATTATTTTGTGATTAGAGACAATATTAAGAAATATATTACATTCTTAAACTTCAAATAATTTAACAATTAATAATATATATAATATAGAAGTTACTTTAAGAAGAAGCACCTATATAATGTAAATCTGTAGAAATTTATGGCAACTAGATTTGTAAAATTTGATTTATAGTATAAATACAACAATTAGTTCTAAGTCAGAATATTACTAGAAGGACAACACAACATATTAAAGTTATACGTATAAATATATTGAAGGTAAGGGACCAACACATCATGTTAAAAACAATTTTTTCTAACACACATTTTAAAACGGGAAGAAAAATTGTATTGAGAAAGTGATTTTGCGAATTTTTTTCTTTGGTAGTATCAAATTTAATTATAATTTATATGAAGTCATTTAGCTGTCGGATATTGAAACATTTTGCAATACTTAACATTGACTACTCACTATTAAAATGCATTATTTTGAGCGTACTACAACCATAAATTTATATTATTATTTAATTTAAGAAAAATTGTCACAATTTTTCCTCAAATAATATACACTATTGTTATTAAATTATAATAACCTTTAAATTCAAAATGTTTCTGGATTTTAACTGCATTTCCTAATGGCTTTGTATGCAGGGTAGGAAGAGTTATAAAAATATGATTCGCTTCTGAGCGAATTTTATTTTTGATTTGTGAGCGAATCTTATTTTCAATTCCCGGGAAAATATGAATCCTGTTCGCGAATGAATTATAAAGTACTGACTGGGACTACTCTATTGCTGCTTGTATATTAAAATCACCTGTCAGGAACGAAATAACTTTGTTTTTTTAAATTCTTTCTGTAAAATTAGGAATATATAAGATAGATAGTATTGTTTTCATCACTGGCCAGCCATATTTTCTTTTCTCTTTATTATTTATTATACAATGACAGAATAATTGCTGTCGTTAGACAGGTGCACTTCTTGAAATCAGCCGAATTCACAAGATTCAATTACATTTAACTGATTGATCGTTCACGAATGATATTTTGCGTGCCCTGTTGTTTTCATGCACGAATGATAAAAATACGATTCTTTGGCATTTTTATCATTCGCGAGTGATATTTTCCGTATCTACCTTGCTTGTATGTGCAGCTTGTTATGATTTTTCAAGTGTACGTCTGCATATTTTGGCATAATTTCCCTAATCCAGTATATTTTATCGTTTCCATTATATTTAATACTTCAAACGGTTTTGTTTTCTCTTTGTTGTCAATTTTTGATATTGCACTTCTGTAATATTAAATACCTATATTATTTTCGAGAATATCCATAGAATTACTTGTAGAAATTGATAGGCTAACTCATTAAATTCCATTGTGATCTATACCTATTATAAAATATAATTTATTTTGATGAGATTTAAGAATATTTACTTGGAATAGTGATAACCAAATTTACGCAAAAATAATTAGAATATTGCATATATCCACACTTGATTAGCCAAGTTTTTTGAACTTTTATAACGAAAAGAAGCCCGAAATATTAATTTCATATTATTTTCTTTCAGATATACATGTTTAAAAAGCAGCTAACCTGCATGTATTGATGTCTTTAATGATAATAACAAAAAAATAAAATATATATGCAACATTTATATATAAGCATCGTCATCATCTGGCATTATTTTTATCTATAACAACAAAGAGAAGAAACTTATGAGTGTTCGAAGTTTCAACCATCATTGGCAGTGTTTTAATCTGTGGAATAATAAAAACAAAGCTGTTGCTAATATAGGTGTTTATTAAATATGAATATAATGTAAATTGCTACTTCAACCGCATCTTAAATAATAAATAAGAAACATCTTAAGGACACTTAACTTAATTAATATAGAAGAAGTAATTAAAATTATCCATCAACAATAATAATAAAGTAATAACATTATCTTCTAACTCTAAGTGTGTTTATTGTGCCGCTGTTCAATTCTCAACTTTAACGCTAAAGTAACCCGTTGAGACTTACTTCATCGCTTCGATTTCCTGCGTATTGGTTCTGCAGTAAGGAAACGTTTAGCTGTGAGGCGATTGATTTGAGTTTTGTGTGTTGTTGGGGAGGAGGTTCGCTTCTCCCCCGGTGTGTAAAGTGTTCAGTGGAAACGTTTAAGCTGTTTTACACGTGGAGCAAAGGGCAGGGTGCCGGGGACAGTCCGGACGCCGTGGAGTTGCTCGGCCAGGACTTTCTGACGGCTGAGGCGGTCGGTCCCGCTGTACTGCTGGGATCCTTGGATCGGGCCGACTATCTGCCGCCGCCAGCAGCGGCGCCAGCCCCCGCAGATGTGTGCCCCCACATGTCGATCGGCGTCGCCGAAAATGCCGGGTAGGTTATCTTATTGATACTGCAAAATATACTGTGATAAATTTGACTGGGCGTAAAACTCTATAATTATACAGGGTACACATTAGTACGTCAATGTCCAATATAGTCTTTAAAAAATAAAACTGAAGGAATTTATTTTATGAAAAGTGGTACAGTAATCAAAAACGCACATTTTAAAAATAATTTAATTTAATTTAATAAGGGTGATGCTCTAACCTACTTCGTTTACTGTACTGATATTTACTTTCCGAATTCAGCCATTTGGTTTATAATTTTGTGGTAAGGGATTTTTTCACCTTTCTTTTGGGATTTTTGTTATAGTTTTCAAGCCACAGTCTCCACTCATCACAGGAAGGGTGATGCCCTAAAGCGGGACACATTCAAATTTTTTTTTTAAACGAAACGTCCTGTATATCTTTTGTGTTTTGTTTATCTGCTTTAAATTGTGTTTTCAACGATCCCCGGGTTTTTGGTTTTGAGTGACGCATTGTTCAGTTATTAACGAAAATTTAAAAAAAAAATGGTCGTGACAAGGTTTACCATACTAATTCCATGCGACAGTATCACGATTAGCTAAGACAAAATTATTTAGTAAGTATGCAGCCAAGGGATGTGTTGAACGTACAAAATGATTAAACATTAATTTTATTATACAGGCTATTTGTTACGATGCAGTCAATTTGGCGATTGTCAAAAAGCGTTTCCCGAATTTTTTCAAATGGAATATCAAATTTTTTGAATGGCCTGTTAATTGCGCTTAATTTTTGTTAATAATGCCCTATACTCAAACCCAATAATTTCAAAGTTATTTTCAATTTTTCATTACAAACCGCGAATTATTTCTTTTCGATTCGATCATGTACCGATTATTACGTCATAAACGCCTCTTTATAGCCCTGAAGAGCGTTTTTATTCACTATAATGCTATAATGAAACGTCACACTACTACATTATACCCAGATAGAAATACTTTAAACCTTACAAAATCGAGACTTCTCATGAGAGGTTTTCAGTAGTGCTGCAGATATCCGACAAAATTGAGATCCGGATATCCGGATCCAAAACTATCCGGATATCCGAATCCTTGGATCCGGATCCGCTATCCGAAACTTCGGATCCGGATCCGCTATCCGATACCTCAGATCCGGATCTGCTATCCGAAACCTCGGATCCGGATCCGCTATCCGAAGCCTCAGATCCGGATCCGCTATCCGAAACCTCGGATCCGGATCCGCTATCCGAAGCCTCAGATCCGGATCCGCTATCCGAAACCTCGGATCCGGATCCGCTATACAAATTATTATCGAACAACTGAATGGTAAGTAGGAATTACAATTAAATTAATTACTATAAAGTAATTACCATTAAATTAATTACTATTAAAGTAATTAGTAATTACCATTCAGTTGTTCGATAATAATTTGTACAGCGGATCCGGATCCGAGGTTTCGGATAGCGGATCCAGATCTGAGGCTTGGGATAGCGGATCCGGCTCTGAGGTATCGGATAGCGAATCCGGATCCGAGGTTTCGCATAGCGGATCCGGATCTGAGGTATCGGATAGGGGATGTGGATCCGAAGTTTCGGATAGCAGATCCGGATAGTGGATCCGGATAGCACTTAGATCCGGATATCCGGATAGTAAATTATCCGGATCCAAAATTATCCGGATCCGGATAACAGCTCTAGTTTTCAGCTCCATATACGTTCTATTATCAAAATGTTAGAGGTCTAAATACAAAAACCCATGTTTTTTACAATAATTTATTGAGTCTTTCTGTTGACATACTGCTAATCACAGAAACCTGGTTAAATGATTCACTATTTGACAGCGAACTCTTTATCAATGCTTACAATGTTGTACCCAAAAGATGGAGATTTTACCACTGTTAATCGCTCCAAAGGAGGTGGGGTTTTAATTGCGTTTGAACAACATTTTACTTACAATATCGTTGATACTAACTATATTATCAAATTGGTGCCCGTTATAGATCTATTACTCTGTGAATGCTTTATTGGTGACACTTTATTTTATACTTCGCTATATACTGGTTTGAATGAAAGAAATCTTCAGTTAGTATATTAACGTGGCTACCATTGCTTTTGCCCAAGGCTGTTGGTTCGTTGGCTGCAAGTCCTAATAAATAACGCTGTTTATATGCAAATGACCAAATAAAAACGTTGAGAATGGTGACGTCTATTATTAGACGGCATCGCAATAAATCATACATTATTATCATATTCTTTATATACGCGTTTAGATTATATTTCGGCAGTGTCATCCCAGAGCAGCGATAAAAAAATTATATATGTGGGAGTAATTAATAATTCGCTTTTATTTACACCTTATCCGCGCGTTATAACATGATCGCTCGTCAAAACTCAAGTCATTTGATATTGGCCGAGGTCAGGCAGCGTTTATTAAAACGCTTCTATTTATAACACCGCAAACATTACATTAGCTTATATGTGCGCGAGATAACGTTTTTTTTTTTTTTTAAATTGCGACTAGAGGATGAATATGATATTTTTACAAAATAAATGCTGGCGGTTTTCTACATTTTACCCCGGAGAGAGTATTCTGTTATCAAGGAAGCCCTTATCAGTTTACCAATTAAAAATATTAATACGTTCATATCAACCGAAATGTATACATCACATACAATGTACAATAAACGCTTGCACTTATAATATGTGTGTATATAAATGCAGCTATATTATATGATTTTATGCGAGTGACCCTGAGTTCGGCCATGACTGCCGCATATGGCCGATAATGTTCGGATTGACGATGGAAATAAATAAGCGAACCGCGATGTGATGTCGAAATATGGTTTGTTAAAAAATTATATAAATACGTTTTTGTTTTTTTTTTTTAGTACTTTGGTCTATTATTAGTGTTTAAATAAACGAAGTTTGAGATTTAATAATAATGTTAGGTGTATATGCTTGTGATAATTACAATATCTAGTTTCGTAGTTTTTTCTTGATAGTAAC
Source organism: Cetonia aurata (assembly GCA_949128085.1). Classification (NCBI taxonomy): domain Eukaryota; kingdom Metazoa; phylum Arthropoda; class Insecta; order Coleoptera; family Scarabaeidae; genus Cetonia; species Cetonia aurata. The sequence continues at coordinate 61,199,453 of OX421884.1, read as the reverse complement.
GGAGATAATGAATAGCGATAATTATACTGCATATAGTCGAAACGTTATAAATCCGATTTAAAGTCAAATTATCATTTTTGATTTTCCCCAGTAACACCTAATATTTTTAAAATATGTATTATATATTTTAAAAATATTTAATACATATTTTAATATTTAACCCATATGTTAGATACATTTTGTGCTACTAGTATCATCTCGAGTACCACAAAAAAAATATATAGTTGGGAGTTAGGTATAGGCAGAAAAAGTTTATATAATTTTATATCAATGTTTAACATATTTTCAGTTAAATACGTTATTGACTTCGCAACTTCTTTAATATGTTATGTTTGTACAATAAAGTGCAAAGTTTGCATATAAAGGCATAAACAGTAAAACTTAGGTTTGCTGCATTAGGTTGGTATTTTTTCGGTTGTAATCATCATCATACCCTACATTATCAACTTCTTTTTCTTTTACTAAAAAAAAAAAAGATTAAAAACGCTAGTTGCAAAAAAAAAAACACGCTTCGTAAGACATTAAAGCACTCATTTTTTAAAACGGGTCTTACGATACTAGTGTTTTAATATACCTACTATAATTACCATTTTTGCAAATAAAAGGAATATCTAATCTATTATCGCAGTTACAGACTGGGCACACAACAACGATTCTAAAGACAACTGCGAAAGCGGATTTTCTATCTTAAAGTGAGGTGCGCATGTGCGATTGACTTTTTAAAGGTCGTATAATTATTAATGCATGTAACTACAAACGAAATTACTGTTACTACAAACGAAATACTAGCATTTTCTATAAAAAAAAAAAAACTTCACATAGGTTTGTAACCGTGCTTTACCTTACACCCTCAATAAGATTTTATAAAACAAAAACAATACATTACAATTCTGACAATTCCTTCCCTAATAATAATCTAATCTCGAACAAATAAGATTTCGTGTAATTCTTTCAAAAAACGAAGAAGCAACGGACGATCTTGAAACTCCCCTGAATTATACCACAGTCGGATTTGCTTGCTACGAAATGGAAACTTAGTTCGCGTGCTCTAGCGCTTGCATACTTAATTTTATTGGTGTCTTCAAGTAGGCAGTACAGCAAGCAGCTAACGACACCCAAGGCGCGTACACTTGTTCCTTAATTAATTAGCATTGTCTTTGCGCATCGTTTAATGTACATATATATATACGCAACTAAAGCACTTCATATAGCTTTAAAATAATTTATATGGATGTTACGAAGTTGGGAAATAGGGAATTGTTTGCGGCTTACATTGTGTAATAATATCTTTTTCAAATGTATGAGAGATTGCATGATATATATATATATATATACAGGCTGATTCACGGAACCTGTTCATTAAAAGTTCTTTAATTTGCAATGATATCTCGATTTTGAAATTTCGGCGTTAAGCATAGTAGGCTATGATCTATGTAGAAAAAGTAACTTAATCAATGTCGCATTTCCGGTTACATCGAAAGTCACCAACTTTGATATTATAAATAGATACCTATATTTTTAGATTCTATCGAAAATTTTAAAGCCAATTTTATTAAACGCCTTCCTAGCTATTGGTTACCGTTTTGGAGTTATTTTGATTTTTGTGAAAAAATAAAAAAAAGAACATAATGCATTAAAGGCGTGTGACAGCTATACAGTAAAAGTATACAGCTTTTATGTGAATTGTGGAGGGTACAGGTACTTTACTATATTTAACCACGGGATAAAAAGTAACAAAATTATGCGGGGTGTCTTACAACCTAGGGTTTATTTGGCGTAACTTCTTAGTACTAAAATTATTTTTTTTCAAATGGAACGCCCTGTATATTTTTACGCCAGGCGATGTAAAATTGAATTCTTTATCGAAAAGCTGTAAGTGTTCTTATACCTATCTCAATCGCTTCTTCCAGAATTAGTGATTTTCAGAAAATGTAGTTCTGAATTAGTATTTTATTAATAGTAGGCGGTAAAAAACAATTTTAAGAGATTTTATTCAAAAAAAGCAAAATATAGTATAAGAAAATAAAATTTATTGTACAAGATAATCAAAAACGAAATGCTGTATGTACAGGGTCCGCCAAGGGAACCTGATGTTTTTAACATGTATAATACGAAGCCATTGTATTTCGTAGAATAGCGGTTAGTGGGGGAAAACCATCGTTAGTAGTTGCCATTTCAGTAATCATGGAAGCGTGGCGTAATGAACATCGCGCGTTCGTTATCGAAACGTATTTTAAAAATAGGGAATCGGTGATTGTGACACAACGTTTATTTCGCACGCATTTCAACATTGAACGTCATGGTAGTGTTCCATGCCGTAACACAATTAAATTATGGGTTCAAAATTTTCGTCGACATGCGTCTGCAATGAAGGTGAAACCACCAGGGATGCGTCGCAGTGTTCGAACACCAGAAGACGTGGAGAGGGTGAGAACAGCCATCCAAGGAAGTCCACGTCGTTCAGTTAAGCGGCAAGCAATTGCTTTAAGACTTTCCGAAACAACAATACGGCGTATTTTGCATAAGGACTTACATTTCCACCCATATAAGTTAGCAATTTTTCAAGAACTGACTGCTGAAGACTTTTTAAATCGTGTGAATTGTTGCAATCGACTTCTGGAACTTTTTGCTGATAATGTCTTGAACGGCTTAATTATGTCCGATGAAGCGCATTTTGAGTTATCGGGATGTGTAAACAAACAAAATGTTCGTTATTGGAGTTCAGAAAATCCCAGACAGCTCCATCAACGACCTCTGCATAGCCGCAAGGTAACTGTATGGTGCGGAGTGGCGCGATTCGGTATAATTGGTCCATATTTTTTTGAAGATGGTCTTGGAAATGCATCACGGTCAATTCGCAACGATATGTGGAAATGTTGAACAACTTTTTGGAACCCGAGCTTCGTCGACAAAACATTGATATGAATACTGTATGGTTCCAACAGGATGGAGCAACTGCTCACACAGCACGAGCGTCAATAGCTCGACTACAAGAAATGTTTCCAGCAGCAGTAATTTCGCGGAATGGGAATGTTCCTTGGCCGGCACGGTCTCCCGACCTGACCGTTTGTGATTATTGGCTATGGGGTTATCTGAAGAGCAAGGTGTATTTAAATAGACCGCAAACAATTCAGGAATTAAAAGAAAACGTTCGCAATGAAATTCGTGCAATTCCTATGAATTTACTAGAGCGAGTAATGAGCAATTTGCAAAACCGCTTCGAACAGTGTGTACGCGGTGAAGGACATCACTTAAGCGACATTATTTTCCATAAATAAAATGGCATGTAATATACTATCGATTACTTGTATGTGAAAATAAATACAGGGTGGCCGTTGAGGTATCCGAGAAACTTCGTATATGGATTCAATGACTAATTTTAAGCAAAAGTGATCGTATTCACTTTTGCCGAATTCCTAACGGTTCTTGAAATATCGGAGTTTGAAGTTGGCTGGTCGTATAGATAGATGCTTAAAAAAATGTTGATTGTCAGTTCGTTAATTGTCATCATTGACAGTTGGTTATTTTTTATTGCGTAATTTGTGTTAAAATCATGCCTGTAATTTATTCAAATGAAGAATACGCTGACATGATTTTCGTGTATGGATATTGCAACGGTAGTACCACCGCCTCAGTTAGGGAATATCAACGACGATACCCAAACCGCCGTCTTCCAGACAAGCAAACGTTTAGTAGAACCTTCACAACTCTTCGATTAACAGGTGCGTTCCCTAAACCGAATTGTGAAAGAGAACTTATGCGAAGAAACAATGCTGCAGAAGTGCTTGAGGTTGTTGAAAATGATCCTGGTGTTAGTACGAGAAGAATTTCTATACTTACTGGACAAAGTAGGACGGCTGTGCAGGACACTTTGCGAGAAAACGGACTGCATCCCTATCATTACCAACCGGTACAAGAACTTCTCCCCACGGATCTTCCCCAAAGAGTTCGTCTTTGTGAATGGTGGAGCGATCATCTGGATACTCTTCCAAGAACCCTTTTCTGTGACGAAGCTACATTTACAAGAAATGGAATCAACAATTTCCACAACGAACATGTGTGGGCAATCGAAAACCCTCATGCCGTTCGAGAAACCGACTTCCAGAGAAGATTCTCCGTAAACATTTGGGCTGGAATAGTTAATAATGAAGTTATTGGACCACATATTTTCGATGGAAATTTGAACAGCGAAATGTACCGGGCTTTTTTGGAGAATGAACTACCTCTACTACTTGAGGACATTCCTCTTCAAATCAGAAGGACGATATTGTTTTTACATGATGGTGCTCCGGCCCATTATGGAAGAGACGTCACTAATTTCCTCAATGAACAGTATCCAAATCGATGGATAGGTCGTGGTGGTCCCATTGCCTGGCCGCCGCGATCTCCGGATCTCAACCCACTAGATTTTTTCATGTGGGGACATGTGAAGACACTTACCTATTCCATGGGAAAGCCTGATAATAGGGACCAACTCATCCAGAATATTCATGCAGCGTTTAATGAGGTGAAAAACAATATGGAGAACTACAACTGGGAACGAGAGCTCCGACGGAGGATTGAGTTATGCATTGCACAAGGCGGTGGTCACATTGAGCAGCTTAAATAATTGCACTGTCATTATACTTTTATTAAAATAAACGACATTATTTCCTAAGTCCTCTACTAATTTAATTTTAATTCAAACTCCGATATTTCAAGAACCGTTAGGAATTCGGCAAAAGTGAATACGATCACTTTTGCTTAAAATTAGTCATTGAATCCATATACGAAGTTTCTCGGATACCTCAACGGCCACCCGGTATATTGTTACATAAATTTGTAGTTGAATACCAAAATTCGTTAGGTTCTCTTGGCGGACCCTGTATTATGTATAACAAAATTATAAGTGTTGTATGTGACCCCCATTCGATTCCAAACACTTTAAGACCCTGTTATAAACTTCTCTTGTTGTAGCCTGTTTTATTTGTTCAGGATCTATGCTATCAAACGCTTCCCTTACTCGTCCCTCTAATTCTGTTTTGGTTTGTACTGTATCCGAATACACTAAAGATTTTATATGTCCCCATAAATAGAAATCCAGGGGCGTCAAATCAGGAGATCTTGGTGGCCAAGCCCAAGGTGCGTTACGTCCAATCCACCTATCATTAAACATTGCACTCAGTAAACGATCTACCTCATAAGAAGAATGTGCTGGTGCCCCATCCATTTGGCACCAGCAATCTCTCCGATCTAACAGGGGCAACTCGTCGAGAAAGTCTGCCACGCATTGCCGCAAAATTACTGTATATCTCTCAGTGTTTAAGATGCCATCATAAATTTGAAAATGTATTCTTCCATACATTATTAAACAAAATACATTAAAACTAAATGCATTCTGGTAGCTAGCTTCACGAACGAAGTGAGGGTTTTGCGGTCCCCAGTAATGCCAGTTGCGTGTATTAACAATACCCTCTCTGGTAAATTTTGATTCATCCGTCCAAATAATTTGTTCGCAAAAACCAAGGCGGCGAGCCTCATCGCCATGATGTAACGCTTGCACGATGTTAAAGGCGTATGCGTGCATTTTATGTTTTGATAGAATGCGCTGTATCGATGAATAGGATAAACCTGCATAATACAGCTATGCTCAAAAGTAATAGACATCTCCATGATTTACCATTAATTTCGTGTTTTTTGCATTACATCTGTGGCAGTTAATTTATTCGTTTTTATGATTTTAGTCAGAGGAATTACCATAATGTGAGAAATGGTTTTGATTAATTTAGAGTTAAGTCCGTACATATCTGGATACACCTCTCTACACATTAGAATCTGAGTACCTAAATATTTTAATCGTTTTTATCTATTTTAAAATAAATTTTATTATACAATATAGTAAAACATAATTTTTAACATCTGATGTAGCTTTTATCATTTTTTTTTCTCCTATATTGTTACAGTGTCAAAAACTGGCCTAATAATTATGTATTTTTAGTAGTACATACAAGGTACATACCTTACCTACATATATCTCTTGCATACCATGAAACCATTTGCAACGGTAAATCTCAGTTATTTTAATAAGAAATCGACCAGCTTTTATAGTCAGTAAAATGTAAAATAATACACTTGAAACCAATGTGGAGATGGTGTGAAACCCATCAAATGAATCCATCATAGCGTATACTTAAAACTTAAATGATGTATTTCTCTTTATTGCTTGTCATAAACTTTGTTAAACCGTTCCATCATGTCGCATCTTACTTTTATGCGGAATGAATAACGATTTCGTTTCATTTAGTGCCCATCTATTACAACATTTCAGGAGTGATTAATATATAGCACAGTAATTATACTGGCTTGGTTTAGTAGTAACCTGCATTTACTCGAAACATTGTTAAAATGAAAGCGTATACACACACATCTAATTAGATTCCCTGTTAGTGCGTATACGTTTGATTTTATTTATGTATTTCCAAGCAACCCGGCTTTTATTGGCCGTTAAAGGCCGCAATCCTGAAATGCCATCGGGAAAAACTCCCGTCAGACATCGGAGCGCTGCAGAACGGCGCGGAAACTATTTATGGTATGGGTTTTAAGTAGGGCCATTAAAACTTTCAGTACACACATCTTACCAGGCACAATTAAGAGTCTGAAATTGCCAATAATAACCCCGACATTGCGTGTTGTCGCCGTTTCGTTACTAATTCTCTTCCTCTAAAGCCATTCGCTCTCTTTTCTTAAGTTTTCTGGTCTTTAATTTGTTCAGAGTGCAACCGAATGTTGTGTTATTATAGAGAATGTATATTACTAACACATGTCACTTGACGATGCTGGAATTGACTTTGTTGCGCGTATATATGAACGGCTCTTGGAAATTAATAATAGCTATGAATGAATGTTTCAAGAAGAAAGTGATTTTGAAAGTGAAAATCTATAACGTAGTAGTACAGACGTATTGTGTCTACGTTTATATGAATGAATTTATCTCACTAATCTGTTTATAAATCCTTATACGCATAACATAAACATATTTATATTTTTATATTTGTCATTCTACAGGAAAATCTACCGCTTACCGTTCAAGGTTGCATCAGGTTGAGACAAGCGTATTTTGTTTGAAAATTGCGTTAAAAAAAATGTTGTTTGCAGCATTTACATATGCAGGGCTATATGTCCGTACCATTTCAGCTGTGTCTTCTCAATCTTAGTAGTTACTGATCCTTGATTGACTTTTTGCCTTATTTCTTCATTACGTATTTTATCCCATTTGGTCTTCCCACATATTTTCTTTATATGCAATTATCCTACCTTCATGTTTCTTTTGCAGAGGCCATGTTTCACTTGCATTGTTGGTAGAACTATTGCGTTGTATACTTTTAATTTGGGATTTCTGTCTATTGCCCTTTTCCCCATAATTGGCTTATTTAGGGCGTAGTATAGGTTGTTTATTTTCTTTAATCTATGATTTATATCAGCATCTATCTTTCCGTCTTCCGTTATAATACTCCTTAAATATTCATATGCTGAAACTCTTTCTAACTGGTTTACCCTAATGTGGATTCTTGCATCTTTATTTCTGTTGTCATTGTTGTTTATGATCATGGTTTTCCATTTTTCACTATTTATTTCAAGTTTTAATTTTGTATTTCCTCTATCCATTCTTGCACTAGTTTTTCCATTTTTTTGACATTATCCGCTACCACTACTACATCATCTGCATAGAGTAAGTTACTTATTTTGACTGGTTCCATTTTATTATACCCGATTATTGATTGTTGTTTTGTTGTTCTGTCCTTATTCTTGTGTTCTTTATTAATCTATCCATTACTTACAAATAGTAGCAGGCTAAGACTATCCCCTCGTTTTATTCCTTTGTCCATTTCGAATATACTTGACGTACTTCCATTCATATTTACCACCCCAATTACTCTCTTGTATATATTTTTTATATTAATTTTATTGTTTACCTGAAGTTGAGCTAGGCTCTTCCATATTATATTCCTGTTAGCTGTGACCACTCATTCAAAAGGTCTTTTAATTCTCTTTACGGCAACATGTATAAAAAAGTAATTGTTTTCTAATTAGTAAGCAAAAAGTGCATAATTCCAACCTGTGTTAAAAACACGATTAGAATTTAATGGTTTCAAATGAAATTCAGAATTTATGAATCTCGTTTTGCACTTGTTTCACATTAACTTAAATGTATTAAGGATATAAACTATAGGAAGTATTGTCAAACTAAAAATTTGGCAACTAAAACCTCGCTCAAATATTATAATTGATTTTTAAATAAATAAAGGTTCAAATTATAGTTTTTGTGAAAAGGAGATAAAGCCTGAGCATCATAAAGAAGTATAGAACTTTAATGTTGAACCTCAGAGGTGATATTTTAGCTTTCATATAATAGGTATAATAAACGCAATTTTCTTTTGGCATGCTACCACTATAACGATCTTATTATTAGAACTGCCAGCACAGGCAAATTGGTAAGCTGTATAACAGTATATCTTCTGCTGATTACAAATTTGAAGGCAGTAGAAAATTAACTATAGCACTTTGAAGTTATTTTCTAAATGCAAGACAGAAAATGTTTCCAGTATTAGAATGATTATTTCTAAGAACAACAGCATATTATTTTGTATATCGTTTTTATTATTTCTGAATTATATTTTAGATACTGTATTTAAAAATCATAGCGCAATTTGCTGTATTTACCCAGACAGTACAGAAGACCGTTTTTATTTTTTTACAATTACATGTTCTAAACCTTCTTGTCCTATTTCTTTTCTAGTTTCCAAATTTCGCTTACCACGGTTAGATCGGTTTCTAAACACGTATAAATGACAGGGGACTTACATTATACTATACTGCCTTTTTTTATTACTAATTTGCATCTGACTGGGTTTTGTGCAGTCTTTTCTATACGTACATATTGTATTCCTTGTACGACAAGGTCATTTGGTGCAGTTACATTTGGAGGTTATCTTTTCTATCTGTTAAAGCCGCGTCACTGACGTAATATATTATGTTTATTCTAGATACGCCCTGCTTGTGTACTTCAAATATTTTTATTTTGTCCAGTCTCTTGTCCATAACTAAATTGAATAACTTTGAGAATGAGAGAACATCTTTGTTTCATTCCAATAAAAACCGACGTAATCATTATAATTGTTACAATTATCTGAAGCATTGCGAAAATCTGTAACCCGCAATATTTTAAAATTGGTATATAGTATATTAAAGGACTATAGTATCATAAGGACAGTTTTGCCAAATGAGCCCAAGTTTGCGCTTGCGCCGAGGTTTTCAATGGACGGGTCGCGAGAGGGCTTATGAGGCGAGTTGTTTATGGTTTCTAATTTGCATATTAGTCGCTCTTTTTAACAAAAAAATATAATTTTGATAATTTAGGGAAATATATGGTAAAGATGAGAAAGGTGCAATGTCATCTACCCGTGAAGGTAAGAATTCTGGTAGCCTCCGCATAAGAAATAACAAAGCTATTACGCAGTAGCGGAGTACAGGCACAGCGATCGCCTACTAGAGTGCACCTGCACATTAATAAATGTGTAAGCAGTGCATTTAGCTGCCCGGTAGAGTGCTGTTGGTTGTGTCTCGCCTGACGAGAACAAATAAGTTCTAAACAGTACTGTCCATGTCTGACGTGACACATTGGACAGTCACTCCTATCTTCTCTTTAATTATATGGTATTAGGTTGGTCACATTGATATTTCAAAATGTATTTTTGACAATTGAAACTTGACATTTAATTTTATTAACACGGCAGATTCGTTTATCTTATGTCTACCTAAAAGTATTTGAATGATTTTGTTATTAATAAATATGTTGCAAGGAAACTGATAAACTATATACTTATTGTAAATTGAAGTAGTTATTGTAAGTTAATACTTTAGTTGTTCCAATGAAATAAGATAGTTGGTTTTAACATACAGTTTTGCCATGACGTCATATTTTATTCCGAGGATATCAATACAATCAGCCATTAGTTCTAAGCTGTGTTTCATTAGCTGTATTACTGTTATATTATAGGAATGGTTGTTAGCTACTAATATGTTATTTTTATTCTTATGAATATAAACAGCAGCTTCAAGAATATACAATACAAAAGTTAATAGTTTTAATGAAATAAAATGATTTCTACAGGGTGTTAGTTGATTAACACCTCTTTCTACTGTCTGTTTAATAAACACTTCATTGGCAGAGGAGCTAGAGCCACATATAAGAATTCCATATATAGCAATTGTGATTGGAATTCCGAAAAGTAAACAAACGAATTAGTGCTTACATATTGTTTTAGGTGTCTTAGTTTTAAAATTAAAGTATTCAGTTTGTGAACTAGAGACACACAATGATCAATTCCACTTTAGCGAGGAAGATGAGGATACGTTCAACAATTTCACTGAATCTGATTGTTAAATGGAATTGTTACAGTAATTATTGTAATATTTAATGTAAATAAATATTTGGACTGGATCAATCAAATTTGGAACAAATAAAGTAGTTTATTAAAGGCTATATTATATGTATCAGCTTCTTTGATGTTATGGTGTGGAATATCTTTATTATGGATTAACAGCGGTCAAAAACCACCGCCGGTGATGCGACAGGAGTCACAGTTTAAATGATTACACCTCCTACGGGATATGTACCTAGTAAATACACGACATAAATAATTTATAACGTTGTTTGTTATGCTCCTTTCTAAAACGCAAATCTAGACAATCCTTTTTTTTTTTTTATTCCAAATTGAATGCTATTTGCAACAGGCATTTCATTAGTTTCAGATAATAAAAAAGTACTTGTTCTAAATATATAAATGCCAAATTACCTACACAAGTTATTTGGATAATTTTTTTCATTGTATAAAATATAGAAAAATAATACAGATAATTGTGTTTTTACATGCAGGTGGATGTGAGATGAAGCGATATGTTTATAAATTAAAGAAACGTAATGTAAGGTAATTGAGTAAATCCCCAATTAAGTTCTTAAATCTATATTGGTCTTAAATGTCACATTTCAGTAATATCCACTTTTTCTATTTTGAAATTACATTTAAGTAGAACTTAAATCTATAAACCTTATTATTAAAAGTACTACATTAAACTTTAATACATATTCTTCGCTTAAAGCATCAACTAACTGAATCGAAACCAAGAACTCAACTGCCTTTCGTTATACTGTCAAACCAAAAAAGGACGGACCAAAAGACGGCAACTCTGTCCATCGCGACAAGAAATAATAAAAACAAAGCAAGCACCTCTCTCTTGCATTATTTTACCAGCAGAATAAAATTCGCGAGAGAATCGGTTCAAGGTTCACATGCGCGCTTTATATATATATGTATACACTGACTGAATCTATAACAAATTGTTTGTTGCGCGAGGAACGTTTTCTCCTCTCTCCTCTTGCTAACGACGTAGAATGGGTTCGAAATTCGTCATGGTCTCTCCGGCGAAGGTTCTTGTGCGCGTTGCCGTGCAAAAACTGGTATTTAGAACGGGTTCTCTTCGTCTCTTTTTCCGTCTTGCCATGACGGCAGATATAACAACCGCGGCGCGCGTGTATTTATGATGGAGGACCGAGATGTGTGTTGTAAAAATATAAGTTGTACGTATTGTCATGTTATAGGAAAGGAGGATTCGATCGTGTAGCGACCGACCGCCCTCTGCGATTTTTGTACACAATTGAATTACATATGGATTAATAGAAGAAAAGATTATAATGTATTATAAAGTCGGGTGTTAATTCCGAACAGCAATTTATTTAGATAATTATTTAAATAATGAAATTATCTTAAACTTGTTATCAGCTATTTATAGCTTTCTTTAATATAATTATAAACAATTTCGCGATAATTTCTACGATGTTCTTGTACCAATTAGTTAATACAGAGAGGCTACTAAATTAGTTCTAAATTAATTACTAAAAACCGCAAAAGTGGTAGGTCGTTTTTGTTTTGTTATTAATATACAGGGTGTACCATTCGTTCATTTCCTGGAGATCCCTTGCAATTAGATTAATGGGACAAAAATTTTGACAAAACCCCACCTGCAGAATTATTTAACATTATATTCAACTTTCGTTTCAAAGGTTTCGTTATACCGGACGTCGATAGTTACTTTCTTATTTTAAATGTAATGGCGTTGTTTTTCTTACTGTAAGGGATTTTACACATTCTTTAAAGGCAATTTGCCCTTACGTTCTCTACCTTTAAATTTAATTTATTCATAAATTGATTCTCAAATTGGATAAGTTTGTGCATACATAGATATTTTTTAAATGCTCTTGATTTTATGGCTATCAATAAAATACAGTTTCTAAATGCGTTTCTAAATTACTTACTTTATCATAAAAAATAACAATTAGTCAATTGTGTTTGGTTACAGAAAAATGTTGGTTTAATATAAGATAAATTAAATAAACAAATCAAACAAGTAAATAAATTAAACAAATAAGTAATACCTAAATTGAATCACAATGATGGTAATGAGTAAACTTGACCTACCAATTTTGCTATTTTTTGTCATTAAACTTAGTCTACTTTACCCCCTCAAAGTTTGAATAAAACGATACGGGACACATTGTATACATATGTTCTGCCAATATGGAATGTAGTGGTTTGAATTTGGTAATTTTTTAACTGTAACATTCAGCAGTAAGTAAGTTTGCTTCCAAAGAGTTGGATATGCACGTCGAACAATTACTGCTCTGCCTTCAAATATGCAGTGTTTTAAATTTCTTACTATTGATAATATAAAAGACTTCCGTGTTGAGATATACAATCGCAGACAAGAGTTATTTGCAATTTATTTTTTTAGCGAATAAATACCACAGACCTAATAGACTGCCAATGAACCGTATGCGCATCGCTACGGCGCACCATCAAAAGACTAAAGGACATCTTGGAACACAGGCGTCATTATATACGTCATGTTTCATGTAGCGTCATGCTTACGTTAGTTTTCTTTAGGAAGTGTTTGCGTTAAGTCACGTTAAGTTTTTTGCAAGTTGACAACTGTTACTGATGTTACCTAACCTTGCAGTTTGATTGTTTTATTTACTTTCTTTGCTTTATTCTTTCACGGACTGTTTGGAATATTATATAATATTCACCCGATATTTTTGTTTTACGTGTAACGCTGTGGTGTAAGTATGCATATTATGGCATTCACAATTGGGCTTATATGACATTTAATCCACGTAGTTGTTCCTAAAGAAAAGTGATGCCATCGTGTCGTGTCAAATCCTGCAAAAGCAATAGTTACAAAGATGACGGAGAACTAACTTTTCATATGTAATTTGCAGAATAATCCCATAGCATAAAAATATTTTGAAATTATGATAATACTTGGTGTTTCTATGTGAAATAATTTTTTGTAGAATGCCCAAACGTTGTGTGGATTACTGTTACAGGGGCTACCATAAATCCCTGCAAAAGTAAGCGTGCATATGTTTGTTCACTACAGTTCCTCGAAAAGGATTTTGATGGAACGTCATTGATGTCGCTTGTGTTCAAATATGGCGCATTTCAATTGATGGCAGTTTTGAGTTCAATATCAGCACTTTATCATCTCTATGATAAATACCCTTCTTTGAAAACTAATAAAACGAGGAAGGTCGCCGACACAACTTTCATAAACAAGTTACCAAATTCATAGAAGACATAAAATATAAATTCTAAACACGAGTGAATAAAACTATCTTCCCTAAATACAGTTGTATGTAAAGGGTTTTCCAATAAGAGGTGTTATTTTGATATTCAAAGAAAAATGCCGTTTTTTAATATAAATGTTCGGATGTTTATTTCATTATAAAGAGGAACGTATGCCGTTAATAGTGGAAAATAACATCAGACAAATGACCACCACGACCACGCCTACAGGACCATATCCTTTTCATTAAATTTTCCATAACCAAATCGTGTCCAAAAGTGGCTGCCCTATGTTCTCGATAGCCTCACGAATTCCATCTTTGAGGTCTTGAATCGACGCTGGGCTGTTGGCGTAGACCTTCTCTTTCACGTGGCCCCAAAGGAAGAAGTCGCAAGGTGTTAAATCACAAGATCTCGGTGGTCAATTGTGATCACCTCTTCGAGAGATAAAACGGTCCGGAAACTTTTCCCGTAAAAGATCACTTGTGTGGCACGTAGCGCCGTCTTGTTGAAAGTAAACGTTGTCCAGATCAATACCATCCAATTCCGGCCATAAAAAATCATTAATCATCTCTCGATAGCGCAATCCAGTCACCGTAACTGTTGCTCCAGCCTCATTTTCGAAAAAGTAAGGTCCAATGACTCCGCCGGACCATAAACCGCACCAAACAGTCACACGTTGAGGATAGAGAGGTTTTTCAACAATAACTCTTGGGTTTTCCGAGCCCCAGATGCGACAATTTTGCTTGTTGACGAAGCCACCGAGGTGGAAATGGGCCTCATCACTAAAGATGATTTTTCGACGGAATTCCGGATCATTTTCATGCATTTCAACGACCCAATCAGCAAAGACACGACGTTGTTGATGATCGGCCGGCTTGAGTTCTTGTGTTAACTGAACTTTATAAGCCTTAAGACCCAAATCTTTTTGCAAAATACGGTGTAATGACGTTTGTGGAATGCGTAATTCCAAAGAACGACGAGGAATGGACAAACCTGGGTTTTCTTCAACACTTTCGGCTACAGCAGCAATATTCTCGGCTGTTCTTGAGCGACGTGCACGGGTTTTATTCTTCACATCACTAAGTTGTCCCGACAGCTCGAATTTTTCCACCAATTTCTGTATTGCGGTCCGACAAGGTGCTTCACGACGACCCAAAAATGTTCGAGTTTTACGAACCGTCTCTGCCAAATTTTCACCATTTGTATAGTGAATTTTAATAATTTCAATGCGTTGTTGAAGTGTGTATCGTTCCATTTTTATTAATCGCGTAGTTTCTACTTGTCAAATGTCAAAAAATGACAGCTTCAAAAGTGACATCTACCGAAATAGCGGGCTATTCAAAATAACACCTCTTATTGGAGAACCCTTTACAATTCAACCTAAAAATGTATAACCATAGTCGCGATTCAGATTGGAGATTTTACACGAATGGAACTTGTTCCATCTTTTATGAGCCAGCCTGTATATCAATCCATCCATATCAATATTTTCCATATATAAGTCAGTAAATCTTCTATTACTCCCACACATCAATAAAAGTAATTTTGACTGGATTACATATTTGAGATGGGTACAAACAAAAAAATCCTTACCTGCTTCGTCTGTATATCAATGTGTAGCTGCGTTTTTTTATTATTCGTTATTAACATCAGGTATAGACGACGTTATCTAATCCTTTTACACGTGACCTTAATTGCTGTTTGATGATGGTCACTGACGATTAATGTTACCTGCCTACTACCACTCGTTTCTAACGTAGGTACATACTTTGATATACCCAAACTAATACAGTCCAGTAATTACTGCGGGCATTATTCTGTATTCTTGCGATTTTTGTGGGTGGACAAACGCCGTAAATTACAAGCCGTAAAACGCATTCATTTCTATAGAAATGAATACATTCTCATGTCGTACAAGGCAAATCTAAGTTGGGATCGCGTCGGTCGTTTAGTATTTGTTTTTGTTAAATACCAAGTTAATTTGAGTGCAACGGTTTCGTTAGAATCCACAACGCTTATTCACTCAAGACTGATTCCAAAAGTTAATATGCATTAAGTTTTACTCTTCTCAACTCGATTTTAGCGTCTGTAAGTTGAGCGTGCGGCAATTAACCAGTCTCTAATTCGTGTAGCTCTATAAGTAATTGCTGTAACGTAGTAGACGGTTACATTTTCAACTGTGTATGTTTTTAATGAGTCCGGCATTTCAAATATACGGTGTGAGCTTATTTACTTTCAATATTATTTAAATTTGTATTTTTCGAATGAAATAATGCTAATTATAAATAATTAAAACATCTTTTTTTTTAAAACATTGCAATACAAAGTTATTTTTAAAACATGATTATTTGCATTATTTTATTTAATAAATTTTGGTCAGTAGATGTTGTAAGTAGAGGATTTGTGAAATAATACATGATAAACTTGAAAAAAAAAGGATTTTCTCATCACTTTTTTATTAAAAAAGGCTATTTAATTGAAATTTGATTTAAAGAAATTTTAGGAGCTTCTGAATTTAATTGTTGTATGTACTTAGATTTTTAATAAAAGCATCCCTAATAAAATGCCCGGCTGATAGCCTAGTTGCTTGCACACGGTATATACTAGAGCTGTTATCCGGATCCGGATAATTTTAGATCCGGATAATTTACTATCCGAATATCCGGATTTGAGTGCTATCCGGATCCACTATCCGGATTCGCTATCCGAAACCTCGGATCCGAATCCGCTATCCGATACCTCGGATCCGGATCCGCTATCCGAAGCCTCAGATCCGGACCCGCTATCCGAAACCTCGGATCCGGATCCGCTTCTTGAATTCGGATATACTATTCGGTGCTGGGATCTACATCCCATAACTACACATAAAACATACAAATTATTATCGAACAACTAAATGGTAATTACTAATTACCATTTATATTATTATTCAAGAAGCGGATCCGGATCCGAGGTTTCGGATAGCGGATCCGGATCTGAGCCTTCGGATAGCGGTTCCGGATCTGATGTATCGAATAGCGGATCCGGATCCGAGGTTTCGGATATCCGGATAGTTTTGGATCCGGATATCCGGATCTCAATTTTGTCGGATATCTGCAGCACTAGTATATACGTATATAACAGACTATATATTCTGAATTATACCTTTCTTTGAGAAGGCTTTATATGGCATATATATAAAAGTCTTGCGAAGATTAACGACGCGAAACATATGAGGACTGAGTTGACGCCGTATTGTAATTACTCCCTGCTGTTCCTAATTCTCTTATCTTAATAAATTTCCTTTGTTTAATAACCCATTAGGGCGAGTACAAAAAGGCTGAAAGGAGTGTGACTGATTATTCACGTCGTTGGCGGTTCTGCTTTTACATGTAGTAAATTGATAAAGACGGAGAGATCTATCATAAATTGTCCACGCATAGCCTGTAATTATTGCACTCGCTTTGGTTAATTTCGCCCGGTTTGAAGGCGACTGGAAGAGTACTGTGAAGCGAAAAGTGTTAGCTCCAGAATGTGAATTTCCGTTGAACTATTTTCATGCCGTTTTTATAGGGGGAATATCTTCAATCGCGCAGACGAACAAACTGATAACAGGGTTTGGAAATGGAAGATTAGGTCAGGTCAGCGCATGACCAAACTATAATAGATACATAAGTGTAAATGGAAAAGGCTATTTGTTTTTTTGTTTTTTTTTAATCAGAAGTTCATTTGGTTAATGAGCCCCAGTCACGTTTTCAGCTTATTGGCTCAAATAAGAAACAGCATTTTGTATTCGCCAACAGTTCCTAGATTTATACATCTATAATAGCATTTCTTAAAATAAACAGACAAAAATTAGTAGAAGATATAGAAAAGAAATTATTGGAAATAGCCAAATGAATAGACTACACTAAAGATTCAAAAGACAATGAGTGATGTTAATAAAAAGCAGAAAGCGTCTGACTTCTGCTTACATCAAATGCTCTATTTCTGACAAACATGTATGTAGAACTCTGTAGATCAGTATGAGCAGGTACTACAATGATTGCGCCAGTAAGTAATAAATATGTCAAAACATCACCTGTCAAAGAGATGCATAAAATCTAGTAGGGCATCTGAAATTGACAAAGCAACATTATATAATTCTGCATGGCAAAATAGGATGATATACGTGCTGGGATAGAGTGTCTTTAATAGGTAGGAGAATTTACTGTCAGCGACTACAAATAAGCAAAAATATGATTCGTGTTAAGTACGTACCAGAAAATAATTAAATATGCAACAACTTCAATTAAATATATGGGAGTAAAAGTGAACAGGAGAATGATTAAGGCTTGGAAGGCAAAGAAATGATGCAGACAGTAAGTAGATTATATTGTCTTTCCATAATTCTACCAAATTCACTCAGTTTGTCCACTGAAAATCAGAAGAACATGACTTACCCTATATATTCTTGATACTTCCACCAACTCCAAAGAAATTGTAAGAGATTAAGTTACCTGGACCTTGATGGACCTTTAATACATACAACATAAATTAATTTTCATTAACATTGAATTTGGAAAAAAATGAGCCATTCAACTCCACAACCCAAATAACCTTGGCAATTCCAACCAACTCCATCAAATTAAAAAAAAAAAAAAATTGTCACCCACACTGATAATTAAAAAACTGTTTGAATTGGGGTGAATCAATGATTATAATCATTGATTCAGCTCAGTTTTGCCAATTTGACTGAACAAATTTGGAATTTTACGAAGTAACAATGATTGAACAGCTGTTCGTCTTTAAATAATTGCTTCGCAAATGAAGATCTGGGTCGCGGGAATTTTTGAGCGCAAGGTGTTAATGAAAATATAGTAAAGAAAATTAATAAAGACAAAAATTCAAATTAAAAAAAGAAAAAAATAGTGATTTATCCCAAATTGTGAATTGCAACATTGTATTCTGAAGTTATTCTTCAATCCAAAGTAAATTATTTGGCCTATATATGAAGGTGTCTGAGCCATTGTAAAGCTTTTTTTTTTAATAGTCGATGCTGATAAATAAGAGACTGGAAAGAAAATTTATAGACAAATACGAAAAAGAAAAAATTAAATATAAGGATGTGCAAGAAATGACGAAATGCAACTCACATCTGACACTTAAAAGATCTGAGGATGTTGAGAAAAAATGTTTGTCTAGTTTCATGTTACTTAGACATTTTTAGAGAGAAACTAATGATCAAACAACTCACCTAACCTATAGTAAAATAATGTATTGATTGCTTTTATTTGGTTAACGTTCTACCTATTAGAAAAGATAAAAAACTTTATAAGATGCAACTTTCCACGAATTTATGTAATACTTGTTTGCCACTACAATCCTCTTAAAAATTCGAATTAAAGATTAAAAACCTTTTGGCGATATAAAAACATCTACCATATGTTAACCAGGTCATTAACCACCACGTACTTCAATTTGTACTACTTTTTGTAACCAATTTCACGAGAAACTTCACCACCCTAAAGTAAAACGTTGGTCTGATTAAATTACGGGTCTTCGCATCAGCGCCAGAAAAAGCTTCCGTGAGATTGACTCGCATGGAAGGTATCTTTCGCGCTGAGCGAGCATTTTCCAAATAAACAGTACGCCACCATTTTACTGCTCGCTAGTCGTATAACGGCCAAGTTCCCGAACATTCCTCTCTCCAGGGGTCGTAAGTGCACATGTAGGTTCCGCTACTACAGAAGTAGGGCAAGTGGTCCGGACTGCGATAAGAAGTTCTTTCGTCTAAACTGTAACACAACTGCAGCACGAAAGTACGTTTCTCATTATCGGGAGTTGGTATCGGGTGATGTTTGTTGGGGATTCGACTCCAAAGCTAAATGCTCTTAAGTCATCAATGCTGTTTTTTTTTTTTTTTTGATCAGTCAGTGAGAGAGGAGCAGTAACAAATGGTGATTGAAATGAATTAACGTATGTTAACAAAACCCTTAAGGCCGGGGTTTATGTTAGCAAAACATGAAATATTTTCAGTGTCAACTATGTTTTGAAAACACTATTATTTATCATGTTAATAGTGAAGGTTGTTAGTAGAAAATAAATTATAAGTAAATTGAAATTAACTTTGACGAGGTTGACTTCTTGTCTCGAGTTAATAGCGTTCGTTAAACAACAAATTAATGTTTGCTGACTAAGCAAGATTACAACTTTTTCTCGATGGTAGATTCTCGTCGATAATGGCAACGTTAAGGAATGCAGTATTTAATCAAATTCTTTGGTCGGTTCTGTGGGGATTGGCAAAAAAAATCCGTTGCTAATATAATGGCGCTTATGTTACGTAGAATAAATAAGAACAAGCGTTCGAAGCCTTCACATCTAAAACGTGCTGTGAGAAAATCAGTGATTACCATATTCCACTTTTTTATATTAAATTATTAGGATCCAAAATGTGACGTTTATGAACTTGTCATTTAATAAAGTATGTGGATAAAATGGCGAGGCCTTGCATAACTTTAAAGTCGTTACAATTTGCCCAAGCTTACATAAAACCAAAGGCATATTGCGGTTTATCTCGATTATTCCACGTGACTCTCATCGACTTTATGCAGCTTACCTTTCCAATATCCAATCTCGAGTCAAAAACAATCCTAGACAGTTCTGGTCGTATGTATCTGCTAAGAAAAACTCTTAACGGGTCCCTAAATCTATGGTGGACTTTAAAGGCGAATCTATCTTTACGCCTACTTCAATTATAAATGGTTTTCAGACCTTTTTCGCATTGCATTCATTAATGGCCTTAAAAAAACAGAAACACCATAGGTCATGACAACATACCCAGTTTTTTTCTTCGTGACTGTGCTCAGATTTTTGTTACTTCTTTACACTACCTGTTTAATTTGGCGTTAAAAACCTCTGTTTTTCCTCATCTCTGGAAAGTCACTAAATTATGCCCAGTCCACAAGAAAGGAGATACTTAATTAATAACTACAGACCAACTTTGCCAAGGTATTTGAAAAATGCTTATATATGAACATTTATCGTCAGTTTAAACCTCAACTTTCTGACCTACAACATGGTTTCGTTGCCAAACTATCTACTGTCACTAACTTAGCCATCATCACTCAATTTATTTCTGAATCTTTGAACAACAACGAACAAGTTAATGTTATTTACACTGATTTTTCGAAAGCCTTCGGCCGCATTGACAATAATATTCTCTTACTTAAACTAAAATCTGTCGGTTTTTCACCCAAACTTATATCGTTTTTCTCATATATATTCATATATGAGAAAAACGATAATAGACAGCAATATGTTTTATATGTGGGTCACCAATCTAAATTTTTCTCCCCAACATCAGGGGTACGCCAAGGCAGTAACTTGGGTCCTCTCCTGTTTCTAATCTATATTAATCATCTATGCTCGGAACTTAACTGTAATAGTTTATTATATGCTGATGATCTTTAATTGTTTTCCACAATTACTACTTCTAATGATTGCGAATTTCTCCAACGACAACTTCATATACTTCATTCTTGGTGTTCTAGAAATAAAATATCTATCAACATCTCCAAATGTAATGTTCTATCCTGCACTCGTAAGTCTAGCACTATTACTTATAACTATCACCTCAATAATGACATTATCCCACGTTGCAATTCCATTAAAGATTTGGGTGTCACATTTGACTCTAAACTTAATTTTAACCAGCACATCGCCAATACTATAGGTCGACCGCGTTTCAAACTTTGAGTTTCATAATCAGAACTAGTAAACAATTCTCTTCTGTTGAGTCGATACTTCCACTTTATTTTGCCTTTGTGCGTTCAAAGCTTGAATATGCTTCCGTTGTTTGGACACCTTTTTACAAAACCTATTCCATTAGCGAAATTGAAAAAGTTCAGCGTAAATTCATGAAGTATCTTCATTTCAAACTTAATGCGGTGTACCCCCGTCAAGGCTTCGATCACAGCACATTGCTAACCTTATTCAACCTTCAACCTCTCGAACTTCGCCGGAACCATAACGATATTAAATTCAACTTTTTAATGAAGACTGCGCTCAAGTTTTTGTTGGTCCAGTTTATCATCTTTTCAATTTGTCTATTCAATCAAAATAAATTCTGGGTCGAACCTTCGTTTTAATAACACGATACATTGTAATTTTCTTTTTCCTGTCACAAAAACTGGCAAGAATTTCTTTGTATATATCTCGTACATCACCAGAATGCTAAAAAATGCGATCTTGAATATCCTACACTGCATCAACTGTGAATTTTTTAAAGATATTATTACAATGTCCCACGATTCCTTACTTACCAGATCATTAATTCCTTACCCTAACTAATTATTAAACGTACGAAGACGTACCTATTAAACCTTACCCATGAATCCACTACCTTCCAGCTCTTAACTATAGTTTTTCACACCGACGTAAAATTTATAAATATATATAATTTCGTATTTTCATGCAAATCTCGCGATTTTACGAACCGAAACAATTCAAATTAAATCAGAACTAATTTCTCCGCTTCTTCGGCTGCTCGATCGGGAGAGAATTCTTCTAGGAAGCACATCCGTTCAAGGTCGTCTTTGTTCTGGCTGCTAAATCTCCCATTAAATGAAATCGTTTGGACCCGCAAGCCGACGCAGTTTACTGCAGAAGACGATTTGCATTCGCCGCTAATAAGCAACAAGGAGGAGGAGATTTGTTCTCTTTTTTTGGTGTCCGCTTCGGTAGCTAAAATTAAAGTTATTAGTAGGCAGTGATTTCCTGTGCACTCCTCAGATAAAAACCCACAGACTTGGAAGAGTTTAGAATTGGAGAGAAATAGCGAACTAAGCGGGAGCAGTTAAAAGATTGGGTGTGTACAGGAAGTTGTTGCGCACAATCAAGTTGGTAATCATATACATAGGTGAGAACTTTAGTATTATAGTTTTATTTTGGTCTTTGATTTTTTGAAGTGGTTTCCTTTAAGGATGCGAGTTAAACGATTTTAGATTGTGTTCGTGTGTTTAATTATAAATATTGATTTGATAAATATATCCGTCCATTCTTCTTGAATCCTGGTTGCAGTATAAAGTTTTGATAATTTTTTTGCCAACTGAATTTTTTTCTGGAATTCAGAAGTTTACGTTGCTTATATAAAGGTGTAATTAACAAAATAATGGTAAAATCAAGTAGAAAGCCAAAGTGTTATCAAATTCTTAACGAAAGAGAGAAATTAACTCATTCATATTTTACAGTAAAGTTTTGGTGTGAGAAATTTCGATGCATCTAAGATGCAAAAGACAGGTTGAAGCAAGAACCAATGAATACATCAAGGAAGTTGAAAAACTGATCTAGACGAGTCAACAAATATGAGTTGCAATAACTGCTGCTGAAGTAAGAATATTAGCAGCCAAAGCTCTAAAAAAATCTAAAATGAAAATTTAGGAATCGATAAGATTGGATTCTGAAATTTCTTACTAGATACTGAAAGTGAAATTATAATGGAAACTGATTATGAGCGAAAATTGGCGACATTGGCTGAGAAGAAAAATCTCGTTTTTCTATTTTATTCACAAAAAGAAGATTTATCATCAAATTGAATATATTATCGAAATATCAGACATTATTTTACGCAGAATACACTGGTCAAAAATGAGATATTAGATAAACAGATTGAGGTAACCCCCTGACTTTTAATAGTGGCGGTGGTTGAATGTTCTGCATTTCGCCTTTAATCTCATAGGCGTTAGGTTGATCTGAAGCTCATACCACAATTTTTAAGTATGTAGACAAAAATCAGAACATGCCAACTTTTCGTATAGGAAGTGAAAGGGTGGATCCCTTGTCAATGAGATGTTTGGAACGTAAAAAAGTCCCTATTGCAAGTTCGAACTTCTTCAGATTCGGCAAAATTCAAGTGGGGATACTATTACTAACTAGTACATAATAGATGTCAGTATCTAGAAATGTCAAGAGGTATTCCACAACCCGAAGCTTTGCTCAGCAACAAACACACAAACAAAATCTTTTGATTTAAAATCTAAATCTGATTTTGGTAAAACATTATCCAAACAGAGTCGAAATATAATTATTTCTGGTGCTATAAAAATTCCTCATTTTTTGAAATTAAAATAAATTTTATTATTCTTCCACAGTTGCCAATATTCTTGTTTTTTTTTGTTTCATTTACTGTGCTTGTGGTGCTGTAGCAGATTAATATCATAACCATTGCACAAAATTTCATCAAAACTAATGGATTGATTTTGTTGTTGGGCTTCTCACCTTTTCGTGGTAGAAAATAACGAAAGTTAGTCGTCAATAAACATGATTTATTTAGTTCACAACTAACTAACTTCTTAGTGAATTTATGAAATAAGTGTTAATATTTCAAAAACTACCAGGAATATACATAGGTGTGCCAAACCCCAATACCAATCGATGCAGAATTTTGCACTATGTTCATTTCTACAATGAAAAACACCATGTTCCATTTGAAAAAAAAAAAGTTTTTTTAGTTTAAAGGTATCCATATCGGACAAGAGTTTCTGAAGAGCCTGGTATATAAGATCTTGTGATTACTGGTGTCCCGATTAGTGCCTATGTCGCCATGTATTTGCATCCACATGAGTATGTCTAATATCTTATGAAATATTTAATTTTATTGAAAAGAGTGCAAACGTCAAAATTTTGGCAAAATTGCAAATATCTCTCAGCTATTAGGTTTACGGATAGGGAATATTAATACAGACTGATTACAAATGACCCAGGAAATACACTCCAACTGGATCTTTGAAAAATTCTAATGAACCGTTCGGTGGGACAACCCCTGTATATGTAGGTATTTAGTGGCCTGAACCCCTGTTCGAAACATTTGTTGGATGATGCACGTAGCTCTACTAGAAGAATGTGCGATTAAATGTGTGATCATTAGTGGAATATATGTTATAAATATTTTTTATTTCTTGTTTTCTTCATATAAATTCTGGCCTCGTATTTATGTATAATTTAACGCTATTTGAGAGGGATCCCAATACGGTCCATTTTAAAAGTTGTTACTTGCTTTCCATCGGCGTAAGATCTGACAAACGGAGTGTAAAAATAAAAAAATAAATAAAAAGAAAACCTGAAACAGAGCTGTCAGAATCGGATACATCTCCCGAACATGTGGCAAACGCCAGCAGCGCATCACCCGAACAAAAACTAAAATCCCGTCTACAAAAAGAAATTAATAACATCACAACCTATATTTATCTGGGCTTATAAAAACGTGCTGGTGAGAAACTTTGACGAGTGGGCGCAAATTAGCGTCCTGAGAGCAGAAGCCGTCGAACGCTAATCCACTTTTCTTCAACCGTCCCACAGCGAAGAACTAGGCATCAACGTTGTTACACCTATACACATACGCTTCTACATTGCCGCTCAACCGCGAAAACCGAGTCAGAACGTGTTGGCATCAGGTATAAAGTTATGTGTGAACGTATTTGGTCATTGCCTGCTTCGTACGTAATGATCTAGGCATAAAAACAATGGTTCAGAGTAATAATAAGGAATGCGCGTAAAGCAATTTGTGTTTAAAGCAATTTTCTTTTTTATTTAGCTCCGAGTTTTTTTTTCCTCTTATAGAATGGGTCTATGTATTTATTTGGAAATATAACCGAACGTGTTTGAAATAACACATTGCCCGTTCTGGTATGCAATGGGAGGCGATGTCTCTCTACTACATCCGTTCATGATGTTCGCTCTGGAGCTAATTGCCCTATTATTTACGTCCGGTTCCTCTTTGCATGGGATAATCCTCTGTGTATTGAAATGTATTTATAGTAAGCAAAAAGTGTATAATGTGCAACCTGTGTAATAAAATACGATTAGAATGAAATGGTTTAGATTTTCCTTTATTAAATGTTCAAAATGATGACCATCAGCCTTTCTTTATACAATAGTACAATTTGCTTCAAATGCTGTCCTGAGATTTCGCAACATTTCTCAAGTGGTAGACATTTTCCAACAATTTTTTGGAGTAACTCTTGTAAGGAAACTGAACGCTACCTTTATCAATTATGAATTGCCGAAATGTTAAAAATTGATTGAGATTTCACCAATCTGGAGCAAATAATGTTGATTTTGAAGAATACACGAGTATTGACAAAAGTTTAATATAGTGAGTTCGAAAGGTCATGTGCACACGCAAACCAAAAATCTTGTAAATTTACATAACTTTACGTTGGCAAGTTATTACCAACGTTAATTGATGGAAAAAATGAAATAAGTAATACTAATAAACAAAACAAGAAAACAAAAATACTAGCTAAATACAAAAAATCAAAAAAAAAAGAAAGAGAGACATACGAATATGCACTTGGAATGTTAGGACGATGTTGGCCCCGGGAAGGATGCAAGAGATAGCAACAGAGTAAAAAAAATATAGAATAAAGATTGCGGCAATATAAGAGACACGATGGCAAGGACATGGAGTAATAGATAAGGGATACTATACAGTCAGATATTCAGGGCATTGAATGTATATTTACCAACGGAAAATGCAAATAGAGAAGAAAAAACAAAAATGTACGAGTTAATAGAAGAAGAAATAGAAAATATTCCAAAAGAAGATATGATACTGCTGTTAGGCGATTTTAATGCACAGATAGGGAAAGAAGAATATGTAGCTCAAATAGCAGGAAATCAAACAGTACACGAGAAAACAAATGACAACGGTCAGAGATTGTATAGTTTAGCAGCGAGAACAAATATGATCATAGCTAGCACAATAGGCCGATTTCGATTCCCACAGCATTCTCAAAAGTATTTGAAAAAATTATAAACGTAAGATTACTTAATTTTTTCGAGCGCAACAATATTATTTCACGTAGTCAGTTTGGCTTTTTGCCTGGAAAATCGACATCGGATGCTGTTTACAACATTGTCAACTGTGTATTTAGTGGGGTTGATCAAGGCAAATGTGTGTTGGGCTCTTTTTTCGACTTATCAAAAGCATTTGATTCTGTAAACTATAGCGTTTTGTTGGAGAAGCTGTGGGCATATGGTGTGCGAGGTGTTGCTTATGATTTATTTAATTCCTACCTCGCTAACCGTAGGTCTGTGCTTGCTGTTCGAGATTCTGCTGGGGGAGTGGACGGTGAGTATTTCTCTTCTACAGTGGATATCGGTTGTGGTGTGCCTCAAGGATCTATTCTTGGTCCAACGTTGTTTATTATTTACGTAAATGATTTAAATAATATACTATCTTCGTGTCTATTATCACAGTATGCGGATGATGTCAGTTGTATTATAACTGACTCTACATTAGGTCTAGCGTCTGCACAGGCAAATATCGTGTTGAAGAAGATGAGTGAGTGGTGTGAAAATAACGGACTAAGGTTGAATGGCACAAAGACAACCTTATTACAATTTCGATCGAGTGAAAGATCAATTGCTAGTCCTTACATCAGGTATAATAATAAATCCATTCCTGAAAGTAAGTCAGTTCGTTTTCTGGGAGTAACAGTAGACTACCTTCTTAAGTTTGAGGAACATTGTAATACACTGGAAGGTATATTAAGCTCCGCATACTACGGTGTCAGAAACTTGAGAAACGTAATAGGTACGGATGTTCTTCGCATTTTCTATTTTGCGTATGTGGAGTCTCGTTTGCGTTATGGAATTATCTTCTGGGGTTCGGCGCCATGCGCACGTAGACTTTTTATCTGTCAGAAAAGAGTACTTAGATGTATGGTGGGTGCTTCAGGTAGAGAGTCGTGCCGTTTAATATTTAAAAATTTAAAAATTTTACCTTTGTATTGTTTATATCTGTTTGAAATTTTAATGTTCTATAAACGCAACATAAATCAATTTATCAGGAACAGGGACGTTTACAGTAATATGGCTACGCGCAATTGTAATGACTTAAGTATTCCCGTTCATAAGACTGCCTTGTATGAACGATGTCCATATTACAGATGTGTAATTTATTATAACGCTCTGCCTTCACATATTAAAACAGCCACTACGATAAATGTATTCAAAAAGTCATTGAAATTATTTCTTCAAGAGCACTGCTTTTATTCTATTGACGAATACATGAACAATGACAATGGGTCTCTCTAATATTAAATTGACATTTTATATATTTGACTTTTATTATTTACATGTATACAACTTTATTTTTTTATTTTAAGTTTTAGTCCGTAGTAGTCACTTGTATGTATATCTTGACACTGTCGATGTATATCTGTATACTAACGACAATAAACATTATTATTATTATTATTATTATTATTACAAGGTTTCAACATCCGAGGAATCATAAAGTCTCCTGGATATCACCAGATAAGAAGAGATATACGCAAATTGATCATATTTTAATTAACAAAAGGAAACAATCAACGATAAAAGATGTTAGATCATATAGAGGAGCCTCTTTTTCTCAGTGTATATTAATTTCCGCCACTTTCTTTTAAACGGGCACCTTTTAACTGGCTATAGGTGTGCGCTTAACAGAGAGTACACTGTACCATAATAAGTAAAAAATAAGTGGCTGGCCATTTATGGCTAGTAACCTTTCCTTCTCCTATATATACACCGGTTTTAAATATCCTAATTTAACGTTTTAATATCTGACGCACGTACTGCTTAGTATAAGAATGCACAATACCTCACGAGATGCATAGCCACTAGCAGTCGAATGTTTATTATTTGCCTAATTTATATTCAGCAAATTCTGCACGTCCACATTTCGAGACAGTTTCTTACGTGCCCGCCTGCGGTGTTATTTTTTTTTATTCTGCTGACTTGATCGCGCCCGCGGTTATCACCGTAGCCGACTGGGTTGATGATGATCTCATCCAGACGGTCAGTCGGTAGGCGAAAACGACACAACGCAAAATACGTGCTCCTAGGTCATTGTTGCGTATATTGAGCCGTGTATACTGTATGCGTATATTGCGGGATTGAAGCCGCAAGAATGAACACTCACAATCAGTTGTAGTTTGTGTTGTATCAGTATAGTAGAGTATACCATACATCGTTTATGTTCAGTATTATGAGGTACGTCTTAGGAATGGGACACGTAATTTGCGGTTTTTCTTCCTTTGTCGGGTGATAATATGCGGTAGCGTATACTGTCATGGAAGAAATTACAAATTATGTGTCTAGTTGTATGAAATCGAGTATTATCCAAAATCGGATATTACCCGGTCAAGTACACTCCGCCAAAAAAGTATCGCATAAACTAAAAAAGGGCATTTATGAACCAAGATATTTTTATACGTTCACAAAAAGTTTGCCTCGTGTATGTGAACTATAAAAACAGTAACAAAATAATGGAACTTTTCCACCGCACTCTAGAGGATTACTTGAACGAGATATTTCCTGCTCACGTTCATAAATATCAATTTCTGATGTATTGTCGTATTTAGAATTTAAATGTGGAAATAAACCATGCAAAGTGCAAGGCTGTTTTGTACACCAGTGATTGGTGTGGGCGTTGCTTTTCAGTTAAAGACATTACATAGGTTTTCACATAGCTTCGTTTATCATTATTTTTATCAAAATTTCTAAAAATCTACATACATATATTTGATAGATTTACATCTGCATTTGCACTATCTACGTGTTCAGAGCATCTTTTTTCCAGTTTTTTACCTATAACTTTAAACTGCTTTATT
This sequence comes from Cetonia aurata, assembly GCA_949128085.1. Classification (NCBI taxonomy): domain Eukaryota; kingdom Metazoa; phylum Arthropoda; class Insecta; order Coleoptera; family Scarabaeidae; genus Cetonia; species Cetonia aurata. The sequence continues at coordinate 61,170,172 of OX421884.1, read as the reverse complement.
GCTAAATCGTCTAAACTCTATTCTGCTAAAAATTGTACAATTATTGGAATGAGTGGATAAACCATTGACAAAGTTGGATTGTTTTGTTGAATTGTTGCTAGTTGAAAAGGCTTTAATACATCACACAAGCTTTCAATTAATACCCAGTCTGCTTCTAACATTTCTCTTTACTTTACTTATTAATTCACGTTACTTGATATTACATTTATCCGCAGTTTTACCAATATTTATGGCTAATACTCCACATAAACAATTTCAGACAATAAACATTCGCCGATATGAGAAAATTTTGCATTCAATTTCATTGAACCGTATTGTATTCTTAATAGGGTCAAACGCTAATGAGAAACCGCAAATTTACAATTTGTGATCTGACTATAGACTTACTATAACATCCAGAATTCTAACGCCTAAACTATAATGAACCGGTAACAGTCGACGTAGGAAAACTGCTAAGGTACAACATACTATTGGAATACACCTAACCGGTAATAACCACAACCGCATACTTGTACATTCCGATCGACAATGGCCCATTTAAAACTATTCAGAAGTGTCTCAGCGCGAGAACGTCTCAATGGAAGGTCAACTGTAACTGTGCGAATTCGAATAAATTGTTTGTCGTCGTTGTCATTTGTTTATTGACGTTCGTTTGCGATGACGACATTTGAGGTACCGTTAGAAATGTGTATACCAATGCGAATACAATGGGACACACTGTGAGTGTAAAATAGGAATTTATAGGAAGAAATGATAAGTATATATAGAATATGATAAAGATAACGAATATAAGGAAGATATTTTGGTATTCGTTGAGTTCTTTACGAATATCATCATTGTTAAGTGCGGTAAGATAAGAGTATATACGTAGACAATATTGATATTATTCTGAGCAATTTCAACGTTTGATATGTGAGATTCTTTTATTACAATTTAAATTACATCTTTGGTATTGGATCATTATAGTAAGATTTAATTTTAATTATTGTAGCGAGACTGTAGCAAGAGTAATTCATTAAACTTTTCAAAAAAATGGATATTATCAATTTAGTTAACTAAACAAATGGTTCCAATAAAAAAAAAAATTAAATCCAATAAATTGATTGGGACATAAGTCTCACAGCTGTTCATAAAATTGAAGTGACGCCATCAAGTATTTTATTAATAATATTGTATGCATTATATCTGAGCTATAAGTATCAATAAATCGATTCCACATATGTATATTGCGGCCGTGTTACGATACCAAACACGAACTCATGACAAAAATAACTAATATCTATATATTATGGGCGTATTTCTAACAAAAGCCAGTTTTTCATGTCGCATTAAAAGAGTCTTTTAAAATTGTTTTGTATTATGAGTTAACAGGCATCTGTAGAGTCGGGTTTAGGAAAGTATTTCACATTTAAAAATAAACTGTAAAATTTACATGTATACATACATTCCTTAAATCCTTAAGGTTTCTTCTATGCCAGTACTCCTTCTCCTTTGAATTCCCAGGTTTTATCAATTTTTATGGATCTTTGACTATAGATAGATAGATAGATATATATATATATTTATCCAAAAAATACAATATACAGCTTTATTTTTCAGTTAAGAGAGAAATCTTTTCTACACAAATTTATAAGATTCGATGCTTCTAACTACACAGAATGTTCCAGAAGTAGTCAAACGTATACTTGCTCCGTTATTTTATATATAAGATACAAAATCCCTATTTCAGCCAAAATATCAATTCCTTGAAAACGTCTCAGTGCAAGTTGTAGGTTATTTCCCTTTTAAGGAAAATGATGATATATTGAAGCAGGTGAACACTCCATATTTATTTTTGACGATGTTGCTTGTGATGAACAGGATAAGATTAGAGCTTACTTCAGTATGGGAAGGCACAAGGCAGTGGATTCCTTCTATTTATGTCAAACATATAGCCGCATACATTGATATATATACAGGGTGTTCCTAAATATCATGTACATAAGGAAGGGGGTAATTATTTGGTTTATTTTGTGCCTAAAATTTCATATAAACATAGGTCTGCAAACGCTTCGTTACCAATCTGCTGGGTGTTGAAATTTCAAGATTTTTTCACTTTTTACTGTATAGCTCCTACAGTTTTTGAGACATTTTGCTCAAATTTGGAAGGTAGGTTACGCTATAAGGCCTGCATCATTAGCCATGCCAAATGATGATGTAAATCTACAGTCTGAAGCAGAAACTTTATTAGGAAAACATGTCAAACCTATTACGGAACCGCTAAAAAAAAAATATTGAAAACAGAAGTTATTAAAGAGAAGATTATATATCACTAAAATTGGAAATATCACATAAAAAACTAACCGACGAAAAGATGCCCACTTATGAAGAAGCAAGTCACAGTGATCTAGTTCTAACATCGCCTAGTGCATCCGCAACCACCGCGATCAGGAATGTGCCAACTGCAAGACGATTAGAAGAAACTATATTCGACTACAATCCGCTTACCGAAGAGGAGGAAGAGGAAGTCGCTGCTAAAAAGTGGTTCCGGCAGTTCCGAGAGGAATATCAATCCTTAGTTTATCAAAATCTTAATGTTATTTCTGAATTTCTTGGATAATATTCAAATTTACCAAAAACGTATATCGATGGGCTATATAAATAAATACTCTATATATTATTCAATTTTTAAATTCTATGCAGAAACAAAAAATGGCCCCGATGGAAGCCTTCGATTAAGCCGACCTATATAGTGTGTATATTTACGTTTGTTTTAGATATTCATATTTTAAATGCCATATACGAGCCCTAACAACTGTATGTTTGGACGATGTACAAAATGTTAAAAAAGTATATACATATTTGTCTTTATTTTAAGCTATGTTATATAACAAAAATATCACAAATTTACCAACAAATGAATGTTCGGATGCACTTAATCCAATAATTTAAATGGAATATTAGTAAGTGGTAGCATCACCTTTTGTGATTATAACGGCTTGTATGCGTTTTGGCATGGAATCTTCTAAAGTCTTGCAATATTCGGAGGTGAGAGAGTGCCAAATTTGCGTGATTTTTGCTTTTAATGCTGGAACTGTACGCTCAGGATCGTTACGCAAAGATCTCTTCATCTAATGTCATAAAGTTTCAATGACATTCAAGTCGGGGCTACTTGATGGCTATGATAAAACTTTTAAATTATGGTACCCATAACCACTTTTTGTTATTTTCGCAGTTTGGCAGGGCGCTTTAATTATTATGGTGAAACAATTATTTTGGCTTACTAGAAATAGGTACTATTTCTGACACTAGTTTACACTAAAAATATACAACAAGAGATGACCTATCTTTTGGATTTTCTCTTGCTGAATTCGAAAATTTTTTTTTTAAGGAAGGAACCGTTTATGCGTTTTTTTTTATTTTTTTTGACCTCTTTCTAATTTAAAAACTATATCTGGACAACAAATACATGTATTGGGATCTTTATTTGGTAATGCGGTTCAAGAGGTATGGATGAAAATACTCCAGATCTCAAAGAATATTCATTTTTTTAAAGCTAGTTCTGTTGCCACGGAAAAATAGAAACCGATTGAAAACGTCCAGTTTCTACTACTATTTTCATCGATATATTTTGAACCGCTCAACCAATTAAAGATTCTAATGTATGTATTGGTTCAAAAATCACCCCTCATCAAATGTACATGAAAAAAATCCATTTTATAAACTAGGTAGGTATATTTTATGATCTGATACTGACGCATATTTATTAATTCGTTAGTTTATTATACAGCTGACTTGAGAATTAATGGAAAAATGGATTTTATAAAATCATTAATTAATTATCTCTGAAACCCTGCATAAGGTATCATTAATGTTTAATATGAATTGAAAGGGCTTTGCGTAAGGGTTAATTCATTATAAACAAAAATATAGTTCTCTTTCTGAAATGACAAATAGAGCTGTAATCAACCTAGTCTTCAGTTGGTTACCTGTACCTAGATATCATTCTAACGTCAAAAACTAGTTTGGTATATTTTGCAAAACACACAGGTATAAAAAAGATGTTTATTCATCTTTAATGACTTCTATATACCTGAGATTTAACTCACAAGTGATATCGAGGTGTGCACTAATAAATATGTATTTCCGCAATGAAATCGTCAGGTACAAATTGCAACGCTATAAGTAAGAGTAATTGTAAATTGTAACTATGAGGGCTTTTCCAGTAATTGCGTTCCGGTTTTGACCGTTGCACGACGCGTGCAATGTTATTAATTTCCCGCACAGATCTAATTTAATCTCCAGCTGAAATCTAATTCAATTAAAATCACTGCTTTTTATATCCTCTCACATTTTTTTTTTCTTCTCTATCCAGCAACATATAATAAGTCCCTGTATGAAACGTATACCCTCTAACTGAGAGTTAAAGAAGAACAGCCACTCCACGTAGAGCATATAATACTCGGTCTTTTCTGTGTGCTCATGTTTATTAATTATCCCTGGCGTTCGGGTACGCATCACTAATACTACTACCTCAATAAAAGTAAGTAACTCCACGGACGTATGCTATAGAGAGATCAGAACCGGTTTCTGTGTTAGTCTATTTATAGGCCTCGGTCTCTTGGGATCCTTAACCAACTTAACTACATATAGAGAGACGCTCCCGCTTTAAGGACAGCCGTTCTTCTCGTCTCTGTCTTCCATACTTATATATTGTGTCGGCTGGTATCGCTATAATTTTAGTAGTCTAGATGGTGACGCGAGATCACGGCTCGAACATCGCGCTGGACTCATTCCGGAGCCGATGGACATCGATGGTGATTACCGGGTTTCGAATACCGCCGACCAATCTCGATATCGATAAATGATAGGTGAGAATCACCAGAGCGATCATCAGCGTTAATAGATTCTACAATGGAATTGAAATGGCGATGCGATGCGTTCACTTCCAATTATACAGAACATGCGAATGGCAGATTTAACTCTACGTTAGAATAAATTGAGTTTCAAAATTTGTTTGGCAATAGACGTGAATCAAAGTTTTTATGCCTCAAGAGCTATAGAAGATTTGGCTAAAAATACGTCAATAAATTAAATTTCCCACCCACATCTAGCATTGCTAAACTTGACCATCTTGAAAATTCCCGTTTGATGTGTAATCACAGTGGAGTCCGTTAACAAAAAATCTTAGGATACGATGTTGCCTTTCAAAATTAGTTTGCATATTATGACTGTACTCGAGCAGAGTGGTTACATTCACACTGACTACAGACAGTAACTTGATCTTGCAGTAGAGACTGGTGAGCAAACAGGGTGTGGAGGGGGGAGCACATAAGTGAGGAAGGGGTACTGACAAAGACAGGATGCTGACAGCAAATCTAGTATGAACCGGATTCTACCAGTTTTACTGTACAGTTTTTTTTAACAAAAGAAAGGCTCTCTCATGTTGCCAACCTAAATTTAGGCGGGTAACTTTCGTAAAATAACTTATTTAGCTAAAAATATATAATTGAAATTTTGTATATATTTATTTCACAAAGAATCTGCCGAGTTGGGGCGTAAGCGGTGCGTTCCAGGTGGAGCGCGGGCTTTTACAGTTTTTACGTATTATACAAAAACCTTAAAAGTCAAAATTTAATGTGTGATTTGTGGATAAACAAAGGGTTTTTCTGTATTCAGCGCAAAAGGTACCATAAGAATCACTCAAAATTTTTGAAACAATTTTATCATCGCGGCTCTGTGTTATCGCAAAGACTCGTCGTGAATTTTATATTTCGCAATATTGGTTTTTATAATATTTTCGATCGGTTTTTAACGTAAAAATTCCCTAACTTTGCACATTCAAAAATTAAAAAAAAAAGTACATCTATGCACTAGAATTTCAAAAAAGAAAAAAATGTGCCACTATCCAAAACAAAGTATACTTTTTAAATTGCAAGTAGACAGTTTTCCCTCAAACTATTACGATAATACTATATTTTATGCTGGGCAAGTATTTTCTGTTTCTTCTCGCTAGTTAGATTTGTCCTAACCCTCTATGTATATTCTAATCTGAAGTAAATTTTTGAAATACTTCACCATTGATACGTATTATTTATTTGTTTTTCGCCGTGCAGCGTATAAGAAATGATCTTAGCCACCCTTTCGATATAGTTTGTTCTACAAGAAATCTCGCAATAGAATTTTCAGATGCAAGCACGCGAAAACATCCCACCGTTAATCTTGCCGGATTTTCCGTAATAATAAAATCATTTTCCCGCGGATATCTGTCCCATAAATACTGGACTCGTAAAAACGGCAACCGAAGTAGCGAATTGCACCGATAAATATCGTTGGCAGCCGTCCTATATTTTTCCAATCCCCAGTGAAATATTACCCAGTCGAAAATTTAGTGGGAGAATAAGGAAATTTCCTTATAACCTACTCTGTTCAGAAGAAGAGTTTTCAGTCTCTGTATCTACATTGGCCGTAAAAGCTTTAAGTTAGCGGTATTGTCGTTGGAATAGTATTATTACCAGGATGTCTGTGTTTCGGTTTTTATTATGAAATTAAATGTTGCGTGACTGTGCTTTTGTCCCCCGTTTACGATTATTGTATAGCTGATGTGCGCTGTGCGGAGAGCTCTAGTGATGCTCACGGAATAAACGGACTGAAAAGTTGAAATGTTGCATTAAGAGAATGATGGTAAAAGCAACGCAGCGGATGTAAGCGATGTGTAAAGGCTTGAGTAAAATAGGAAACCCACTTTAAAATATTCCTGTCGCTAATATATGTGTTTCTATTTTCAGGTGAGTTTCAGCAATCCATTATACGATGTCAACAGCGTCTGTGTAAGTCGTATTTACTATTCAGAGTAACAAACAACCATTTTTTACCTCCTTATTCAGGCATTTGAGGACAAATTCTACCTTCATGATATGTATACAAATTTCCTGGGTATAAATCATTTTTCTCCACATGAAAAATACATAAAGATAAGCTCCGGAAGCATTATGATAGATATTTCTCGCGAAAGTACGGTATTAGAATGTTTCACAATTTATTTTCTTTATGCTAGATATTTTGACTTATACATAGTTAGGCTGGAACCACAATGTTAACTTTTTTATTGTTAGCTTTAGGAAAAAAGTCAATTGTTATAAGAAGTTCAGATAATGATTTTTAAATTCGATGTTAATCTGAAAATATGATTTTTTTCGTAATACAATTAAAGTACCTTTATTTTAGAAAATATCTTAAATTCGAATAAAGAAAAGTTCATTAGAATATGCAGTCATATTCGAATTACATACTTAGAAAAAATCTTATTTTTCGTAAAGTTTTCTTTTACAAATCATTGCATTTAATTTTGCAAATTGAAATACTAAACGTTTATCACTTATAGAAAAAGTGGATATCACTTTTTTAAACGTCAAAAGAATATAAAAAAAAATAGAAGGTACTTTAAATAATCGAGAATGGGCATTCTTTCTTCTGATGTAGATATTACCCGACTACTTAATAACTTATGTAAATACAACAGAACAGGCTCGCTTTTCGGTGGCTTCTTAATTAGGTTTCTCATATATTCGAAGCGGCAGAACGAGTTATTATATACCCGTGGAGCTACTGTATATTTTCTATATTAAATGTATCCTGTGATTTGAGAAATTCCAAATTTTATAGTTCCTCGTAATAAATATATCGGTAGCTATATGGTTATATACTAAAAATAATTCGCCACAGCAAGATATTCGGTATAATAAATTGAACGTAGGCATCGAAAAATTTTTATGGAGTTTTTTTTTTATAGATTTTAAGATTTTTTTAGTTATAAACAAAGTTTTTATACACGGTATTGTGTATATGAATGTGGCCTTGATGATGTTTGTGCTTTGTTAATCATTCCTTTCGGCTAAGATGTGGCTTGAAAACTTCTTCGATGTTATTCACACTATACAGGGTGTAACAATGGGAACGCCGTGGTTTCTGGTAGTCAAACGGTAATAATTTCTGAAAAGTTATACCGGGTGTCTCCTCGTTGAGTTGCATAACTTCATAGGGTTATTCCTTGTATCAAAATTAGCAAAACACTTCCAGTCAGCATAGGTTCAATTCTCAACCGTTTTCGAGATGTGGGTGGTCAAAAGCGTTGAAAATCACTAGTTACGGTAACTAATTTAGATGAATCATGGACGCAGTTGGCTCGACTGGTAACTTAGATCCAATGCACTTGACGTAGGCCTTTCGACAGTTGTCATGTAAGCAGTTTTGTTGTATTTTTGACACTTTGGGATTTCGCTCGCAGAACATTTAAAAATGCCTCTTTTTACGAAGGAAGAGTACGCCGACATGATATTTTTGTATGGCTATTGTGGAGGAAACGCTTCAGCAGAGTACGCAGAACGCTACGCGAACCGAAGCCATCCTTATCGGACAACCATCACAAACTGTTTCACATCGCTCCGGCAAACAGGATAATTTTGATTTTTCAATGGAAAAACCCTGTATTCTTTTTATACATTTTTTGAATCGGCGTGTTTTTCTACTCATGATGAAGCCATATGCGGATTTTTTTCTAAAGCAGGTATTATTCATGATGGTAATTTATTTTTGGTTCGTTTAGACTGACATAAAGACACAAAAATGTACCTGCTTATAAACGTCAAATCCTTAAAAGCACAATGGCGGACATTTTAAATAAGCCTAGAAATTATTATTATTATTGACCTACTTAAAAAGACTTTCGACAACTACAAATTTCAAGAGGATAACCCTGAATTTTTTTCATATTTTTTTAAACTATAAGAAACTATGAAAACTCGACTGTTCTCTAAAAGACCCAGTGTACACACCGTTTCTCAAAAAATAACTTCAATGTTCCTAAATTGTTGGTACTTTTTTTTCGTCCGCCACTGTATATTAATGTTTATTCATATAAAAAAAAAGAGTCATAATGCAGTGGGTGTATTCCTGTACGTCTTATGACACGACCAGATATATTTTTACTCCTCAATACTGCGCATATAATGATACAGGCTTCACTCTGACTAATTCACATGATCCATCGTCCATATTCTTTTTTTTATTTTATTTTATTTGTGCATCGGTTTCGTTTACATACTATTGGCAGTGCGTGTCCTATAGATTGGCGCAGAATAGACAAAAAAAAAAACTGTTTATTTTGCTATTATCGTCGCTAAGAATCTTCTCCCTTCTACTTCAAGACCGTTGGCTGTGCAGAGTCTAAAAATACGCGCACGGTTGCGCAGGTCAGTGTCTATATCTAAATATTTGACTACTTGTTCACATGATGCTCGCTTACGTTAGACGAAAAAAAAATATATATATATATATATATAAAACATACGAACTGAATGCGTGCGTGCGTCGATCTCTTTAAACTCGCGAAAATTCCATTCCACCGCCAACGCTATTTCGCCTTTTTGAAACTACTTCATGGGGGGAATTCAAGCGAAAAGGTTGTGGATTCAAAACAAGACGGTTCTACAGAAATTGAGGTAGTTTTGGATTAATTGATGATGAAATAATATTAGATTTCGTTTTTGCCATACAGGATATGGTTGGATTGCAGTATATGATCATACAAGGGATTTTAGAAACCAATGTTTTTTTTTTTTTTTTTTTTTTTTTTTTTAATGAAGGATTTTCCATTTTCTCGGCATCTGTTGAATAGCAAGCCTTGAATCTTTGACATTTGTCAGTAAAAAGTTTACGATTTAATAAATGGCACGATCACGCTTCAACAACGTATAGAAATAGTGAAAATGTATTATAGACACTGTGTAAATTTCGCCGAGTTATAATGTCAAATTGCCCGTTCGAAGTCATCCCGTCAGGTCAGCCCAAAACATTGCCACTATCGCTGAAAGGGTTACAGCAATTAAGGGTCTCACATTAAGGGCCCACATCGGATTTTGCATGCTTATAAAGTGGCGCTGACACAGGAATTAAAGCTGGCTGATTATCAGCAATGCCGAACTTTCGTTATTTGGGTGTTGGAAACATAGGTAATCCTGATTTTTTTTTTTTTTGAAATATCATTTTTAACGACTAACTTGGATTTCGGTGGCTTCGTCAATAGGCTGAACTATCGCACCTGAAAAATCCGAAACTCCAAGAACAATGTATCCAGAAATGTGTTTATTACCAACGAGTTATTGTTTGGTGTGGTTTTTGGATCGGCGGAGTCATTGGAGCTTGCTTTTTTGAAAATGATGACTCACAGTCAGTGCGGATAGCTACCGTAGAATGCTAACTGACTTTCTTTGGCTTATATTGGAGAACATGGACATAGACAATTTTTATTTCCAGCAGAAGGTGCTAAGATTTACATAAGCCGCGAAACACTTGTTTAGCGTTTTTTTTTTAAAGTCTCGTGTTCCCTTTAAAAAACTTCACTTGACCTTCTAGTGAGCTTCAAGTGAGCTCACACAGCTACGACAATGTCGTCATAGTATGACGACTCATGTTGAAAGTTTAAAATTTTTTTCGTAAAACTGGCTGCTTCCAAATTATTTGGGAGAGTAGGAGACAGGAGATTAAATGGACCATCATGTATGCATCTAATAGAAAATATACTTTTTTTAACGTACCCCGGAAAACTTAATTTCAATGATCTGTAATTTAAAAATAAAAATGATTGCTTTTATTTTTACAATTTTTTTTATTCTTTATTTAATTATAAACTTATTGCTGTACAGAGTGATTCTATATGTATGTGACAAATTTTATGGGCTAATTCCTAGAATTATTATGATCACAAAAGTTCATATGAATGTATGTCCTATGCGGAATGGTTTTAAAGTTGCAGGATATTTAATGGAAAATTAAAAGTTCATGTCATTAAATGTACTAGTACAACAATTATCTTATAGAAATTGTTGGAAATGACCGCTTTCAACTGCAAGACTTCTATCTACCATTATATTCATTGTGTCAAATGCTGCAACAATACGATTTCTCAGTTCATCAATGTATTCTATTGGAGTCGTATAAAGTAGTGATTTAAGGTGACTCTAAAGAAAAATCTAGAGCCTCCTCGCAACTAAACTGAAATGTGCTGGAGCACCATCATGGATAAAATACATTTCTAATCTTAATTGCAAAGGGATTTCTTCCAACACTAGTGGTAGCTCCTCTGCAAGAAAGCGGCGGTATACTTCTCTATTTAACCTCATCGGCAAAAATATGGACCTATCAAATGATCTGCAACAATTCCAGCCCACACATTAACAGAGAATTGATGGCGGGCTGTTTTCTTCAGCGGACGTTTTCTTCAGCCCATGTGTGATTATTTTGAGAATTAATAATAGCATATCTGGAGAAAGTAGGTTGTAGAATGTTGGTGTAGAATACTTGAGACAAAAGTTGCAGCTTTAGTGTGGTTTTCTCTTGCACCCATTGACAAAAAGCCAATCTTTGCGGGAAATCTGTTCGCAAAAGTGACTGTATATACCCATTATATGTGATATGGATGTAACAGTTGATTTTTCAGTATCCTCTAAACTATGGGCTGACCTATGTTTAAAGCAGAGGCTTGCAGAATTTCAATTTCATTTAACACCATTTCTTCCACTTGTGGTATTCTAACTGTACATGTGAGAGCCAGCAATCAGACGTAGGTTTTTAAATCTTCCCGTTTCATTAGGACGTTGGCGAAGGTGGGCAAATATCGAATGACGCGGGATGACACGGTTCGGCTATCGTCCTTCATAAAGACATTTAACTGAACGTGAATTTACCATTGGCAAGACCGTAACAAAATGTATATGGCACAACTCAGCATTTAGAAAACTTTGACATAATAATTTTGAAATTTATATAAATAATTTTGATTTTTTTTTGCTGAGCCAGGTGTAATATCATTGTTGGTTATACTGTAACAACAATTTTAATTTACTATTAAACTTCTTGTAACTTTAAAACTACGCCGTTTAAGACATACATTCAAATGAACTTTTATGTTCTTATATAACCCTAGGAATTTGTCGCATATTTATAGAATCACCCTGTGTGTTTGCTATCTTAACTAGATGTGATATGTTTGACTTTGAAGTAAAATTGATTAAATTACGCAAAAGAATAGCATCCCATCTGTCTTTATACTTAATCTATGTACTAATTTCTTTGGTAGCTACTGTATATTTCTTTACTCATACGTATCTTATACATAAGATTATAGCTATACCCGCTTAATTACTCATCCTGAAAATATATATTCTAAGGTGTCTTCCCTTATTTCTGGTTGGCACACGCCTCCCGCGTCCGTTCTCTTGGTCCATCGGCGTCGCTTACTGTTGCGCGGATTGTCATTTTGCTTCTCCTGCGAGTTTGACCGTTATCTTAAAATAGCAGTGCGAGCGGTGCCGTGTTGGCCCTGTCCTGCGTTCGTTCCTGCAGCTCTAGCGCTGCTCCGTCCGGCCGCATCGTAGCACATATGTATGGTGCGTCGCACGTTGTTGGCTAGGCCGCGAGGAGCGCCTACAACACCTTATCTTATTCTGAGGCCTCGCGAGGGAGCCCGGTTATTTCGTTTTTTAGGACAATAACCCTTTGACCATGAGACACGCGCGCGCGGCGCTGCTGATATGAAATTACGCGTCGGTCGCCGCCGCTAACGTGCGCACCTATACAGCGCGCATTTGGGCTTGTATGCGTGTATGTCTTGCTAGTGGATTATGTATGATAAAATGTTATCGTTTTTTTTTTTTTGTGGAATTTGAGATTTATAAATATACACTGTTCTTAAAAGGAATTTGTTCATTGTCGTTTTTACTCAATTTACATATAGTACAGTTCAAAATTATGTTACATTTGAGCATAGAATTTTTAGAAAAGATATTTCATAGCGATATTTCGTTCGACGTTTATTTCTCGCCTGGCTTACTGTAATGAGATTCAAGATATTATAAATAATCTGAAATCAACGACAGTAGGTTGTGATAAGGTTGATACTTGCATGATCAAAATACGTTGATCATTTATTATTTATTCAGTTCATCACACATATTATAAACACAAGTGCTGTGCTTGAAGATTTTCCTATCATCTGCAAACATGCCATAGCAACTTCACTTCCAAAAAAAAGCGGATATGCAAGATTATAAGCTTGTTAAACCATGCATTCACAGATTTGATGAATATGTTATTTACCAAATATCTTTAAGTTCAGCTTTTTCTAAAATATTTAATTACGCTATGCTAATGCGTATATACAAAACCATTTAGGTACTTAAAAATAATGTACTAAAAGACAGTGCTCAGAGCACGGTTTCAGATGGGTGGGTTCTTTACGATATCTGGTGTACATTCTTTTATTTCTGATGTTGTGGGTGTGGGTATTTTTTTATAGCCTTACACTGCCATAACTGCCAATATTTGCCTATTCAGAACATATAAAAGAAAACCCCACTTGGTACCCGATCAGTTGAAACTCAACTTTGAGTCGAAACTTTATGCAGATTATTCCGTGTGCATCCGTCAAACACAATCAGCTCCAAAATGGTTTGGGAGTGTCTACAAAAACTAAACGAGCTAGGCAAAAAGAACAAGGTAACCCTATTGTGGGTTCCGGAACACACGGGAGTGGAAGGAAACGAAATAACAGATAATCTCGCTAAGAGAGGGGCTAGAACACCTTTTGTAGGGCCAGAACCTTTTTGTGGGATAAGAAGCAGCATAACACTGGAGAAACTGAAAAATGAAGTAGAGCAGAGAAAATCCAAATACTGGGAGAATCTCCAGGGAATGAGGCAAGCTAAAACTCTTCTGGGTACCTATAACCAAAAGAGATCTGCAGAATGCATCAACCTGAGTAAAAATAATATTCGGATATTGACAGGGATCCTTACAGGCCATTGTAAACTGAACGGACATCTAAGCAGGCTTGGAATAGCGAAGGAAGCCGAATGTAGATTTTGTGGGGAACAGGACGAAACGTCCATCCATCTACTCACAAACTGTGTTGCACTGTGCAACTCAAGGGCGCTGCACCTGGGAGCATGTGAAATCGAAGAGGGAGAGTTACCTAATCTGGGGCCTTCGGACATTCTGCACTTCTTAAAAGGAATCGGACTGGACGGCCAGCTGTAAATACAGCGAGAAGAGGGGACACAATAGATCTTTTAGGTCGCGAGCAATGTATCGGTTTATACTTGATATACATACGGGCTTGCCTAAGAAGATAAATCAAGTAAAAATATTTTGTATTGGCTTGAACACATGTTTTTTCCAAGATATTTTCAATATTGGAAATCGTCCAATAGTGTTTTTATGAAAAAGCATAATGTTTGGCTACAAGAAGAAATTATTTTTTCCGAACCTGTTTACTGCGATCGTCCATCAACTTCGGGTATTCGAGGTCGTCCTTCAAAGAGTTTTGCTGGAAGTTCTGATGTTATAAAAAAGCGTAAAGCCCAGAAGCTCAGAAGCTTCTTCCGTGGAAGAACTTGTGCATGCTACCGCAATGAAAGTACGAGAAAGTCGAGATAAAAGCACTGCCGATTTGATAATTTGAAAGTACTTCAACTACAGCAACTAGAGGCAAACGTACAATGGAAAAATGGAGGAGTCCCGAACAAGAACAAAATGCCATGACATCTGAAGAGGCTTTATCATTTATTATCTCGCGTGGTTTTAGAAGCAGCAATATATGCTTATTAGAACAACAGCTTTAAAACGTGGTTGCAAATTATATCGAAGTTACCACGATGTTCTAAAAGCAAAAAATTGTCGGAAGAAGCACAGGAAGCAAAAAACAAAAATGTGATAAAATTTCGTAGGCATTTTACGAGAAAATCATCAAGGGAGCATACTCATTTGTATGCTTTTGTCGATTAATATTAAGTTCTGATCCATTAAGTTTACAACATTTAACTGATTCTAGAAAATAGCAATTTGATTCCGATATTTCAGAGTTAGTATATGTAATTGGGGAAGATGACACTGCACTGGATATATCATCTGAATATTTTTCCGATTCTGATTAATTATAATTAATAATTATTCACAAAATATAAAATGTAATTGTTTCTTTTCAATTTTTGTTTTGACTAAGGGTGTTGCTGTTGATGTATAAAAACTATTTACTGAAGCAAAAATGCTTAATTTTGTATTTTGGACAAACATTTCTACAATAAAATTTGAGGTAGTTTTTTTATTAATCATTTCCTGACTTGTAGTGTTTTTTTTTTTTTATTGAATATACAAATACTCTCTATATGGACACCTTTTAATACTACCCCTATACTATAGCACTTAACAAAACCAGGACCAAAATTGAGGTTAACTCCGCGTGTTCTTCCTTTGGTAGTCTCATTACAAAGATCATTCAATTATAATTAGCTCTCAAATCCGTCCCTGAGTTGTTAACTTAAATATCACGGCAGGTATAATTAGTTCTCACACTTTATGTATAAACATAAAACAATAATTGTTTGACGATGAGATTTACGGCCATCATAAATTAACAGCACACTGTTATTAATACTGAAACAACTTCTGTTTTATGTATATGTGTTTCCACGACTTGGGCATTGTGTTGCGTATCATACAAAACAAGGATATTAAATAATATTTGCAAGGAATTGTAGACATACAGTGAAACACGAAACTATTGTAACACGAATTAATTATTATTCTTATTTGCGCTACGTCTGTATACTGAGATGATGACAAATATCGCTATAATTGTTCAGGTTCGATCTTAGCACTGATATAAGAATAAACTATACGCGCATAGATAAATGCGTCTCTTTCAAGCTTTGTACTGTCAACTGGACCCGAACAATTTATAGACACATAATAATCTGCACATATCAATACAAGAAAAGTTCTAAATGTCTGGCTCTGAACATATACAGTTAATCCGCACAATACGTTAAAGCTAAAGCAATGTAAGCAGCAATAAATTACCTTATCTATACAGAACAATTATACCCGTCTACCCTAGTCTAAAATACCAGCATTCGTTTGAGTAAGTAACATATTAAACTATGATCATTTATATACGGCGAACCGTTCGCTGCAGTCAGTAGTAATTTATTACCTAACCTGACCTGGGCCAATTAAACTACCTATGTAGATACTAACTCGCCGGTTAAGGAGCCCAACGTGTTGTTGTCAAATCGGCAGCCGGTATCACAACACTACGTCAATACACTGTAAGGTGTGCAAATATGCATGTACAATGGATATTGGTCAAGCTATAATTGTGCAACACGTAAATATGCATACGTATTGATGAAATGATTAATGTTACTGCCAATTTTGTTATTTATTGTTCAGCATTCTTGCATGCGGCAATTTTAATTGTCTGAATTTTTATTTATTTGTATTACATTGGTCTTATATAAATTCAATTACATATAGAATAGGAAATAAACAGCAGCAAAATTACTATTGATATCTTGTAAGCCTGAATATACAGTTACGAAATTTATTCTTATAAGTAAATGAAAAGTAATAGCTAGAAAAGTTTGTAAAGGGCAGGAGGGACCACTTCAAAACAGCTGGGTATTTAACCAAAAGAAGCGAAGTTTTGCTTTAAAGTGACCCACATAAATTTTTAAGATTTTTAAGTAAAATTACATATATGAAAATACACATTGAAATAAAGTCATTTTTATTTAAATTTAGAATTCATACATATTTATGAATTAATAACAAGATAATGATACACTATAAATACAACAGCAAAAATAATTTAACTAATAAATAAAATCAGGAAAAAAAATTGTTTGATTTATATTAATAAAAATCAATTGCCACATGTATGATGGAGTATCACTTGAGTAAGGCTTTTTTGCGTTCGTAATTGTCAGGACAAGGTTCATATGCAAGAAAATTTTTGAAAAAGCCACGGAAAACGTCGGAAATTTGGGCGATATTTTTATAGAAAAAGAAAAAACAACATTTATGTTAAATTTTGAAGTTTTGACTAGACCCGGAGGGTCGAGTCTTTTAAGAAAATAAAAAAATTACAGTTTTTTCAACGAAACGCGTAGCGTCGTCTCTTTTTTAAAGTGAGACGCGTTTGCCAAATAAAAATTAAAAAAAGAAAACGAAAAATTAACAAAAATTAAAGAATTGTAATTTATTAATTTGTGAAAATGTCAATTTAAGGTTTTGATGAGGCGTGCAGCGTCTAGTCTTTTTTAAAGTGAGAGGCGTTAAAAAAAAAAAAATCAAAAAGAAAACCAAAAATTCAAGAATTGTAATTTATTAATTTGAGGTTTTGAGGAGACGCGCGGCGTCGAGTCTTTTTTAAAGTTAGACGCGTTTAAAAAAATATATATGTTACAGTCAAAGTGATTAATCAGCGATTATATATAATAAATAATAATTAAAGTGATTAATTGATCACTTTGTCCAGGCATTATTCATAATAGCCAGAACGATCTGGATAAAGTAATAAATATCACTAAAAATTAATGAAAGTGAAAGAAGCTACGAACAAAAGTACTCAGAAAGCACCTGAAGATTATCAACGTCTTTAGATTTATTTTCATTTAAACTATTCAATGGTAATTAGTGATTGAAGTTAATTTCTTTCATTTGTTTTTCCTTATTTTTATGTTAAACTACGGAAATTGCTAAATAATTGTCACACGGTTGTCATTTGTCATTGGAATGTAAGTAAAGTTTCAATAATATTCGTTCGTAATTACCTGTTTCAGGTTTAATATAGTTGCTTGCTTAACAGGTAATGACTTTACGGAGTAGGATTCCAAATTGAGTGCAATTTAAAAGTGGGATATGACCAATTTCTAACTCGTTTGCTATAGTGTTGTAATATTTCATGTAATGAGGAGAGAAATTGTATCGCATACAGGTAGTAGGTACTGATTGTGAGATAAATGATATAGAGAATGAACAGTGGAGTCGACTTTTATGTGTATTAGTAAAATATTTTAAATATTCTTCGCTATAATTATATTTTATGTCATAGTAGCACCACAATCTTTGTTATTTTCTCATGAATATCACTTGTAGCTTAATGTGCATTGTACATAAAATACACAAGACAAATTGTCGTGCATATTGAACTGCTGCAAATATGGAAAGAAATAGTAGAAGAAAAAAACATAAATTGGAAATATTCTAGAAAAAATTACACTTTACAATGATATACTTACGCCTGCAAGATTTGATGAAGCAATGCCTGATGAGCACTTTGTCTGGTTTGTCTTTGGTTAAAATATTTGCAGCTTATAACAAGTTTCATTATTATTTTTTTTTTACAACAAAAATTTAAACAATATCCCACTGGATTTTATCAATAAATGCTATTTTTAATTGGCGAACAATCGTGTATAGTACTTGTCATACGTAACCTGTACGCAGGAATAGAATTTATTTTTTATAAGTCTTAATTGACGGATTGTTAGCATAGGTTACACAAACTGACCTATAAAATACAACTCGTGGGTTGTTTCAGATGAACGTCAATGATTGATTTATGGAAGATTTTAACATCGACTCGAAGAGCCTACCAGCAGACGCTTGTGCTCAAATTAGGCTGTCAAAATTCATAATTATTATAAATGGACTTTGTATAGAGTCTTTGTACTAGACTTCTAATGCAGTCTGTAACGTTCAAATTATTTTTAAAAATAGGTTATAGGTTATAATCAATTATGCATATACATATACGTGCAAAAAGGAATATCACGTATTTATTAATAGCTAAAATTTGCCGTCAAATCACCGTCAATTTATATGTTTTCTCGAAACATGGTACAACATCCTCCATAACTTTCGCGTCCTCAAAGTTTAAATGCACCACACAATTCACAAGACGACACTTACAGCGCTCAGACCATTAGATTTTGGTCGATCTCCAACCGAACAGCGCGGCTAAGCACGGACGTCACTCTCTGAATTATTAAATTAGTGGCTCATTCGATTATCTCGCTTAATAAATTTGACAGTGACATTGCTGTGCCGCCTGCATCTGTGACGTCTAGTCAGTTGGAATGCGTTCGGTTCTTAATGGATGTACGGATTAAAAGACGACTAATTTGTGATTGAGTTTTAGTAAAATAAAAAGGTTAGCGGGGGGAATTTAGTAGTATGTAATAGGCATTACATAAAGTCTACAAGTTCAAAGCAAGGAACAGTTATGACAACACAAATATTAAGTATTGCTGGAATGATATTTACGTTACGATAACAGTGAAGGATTTAGTTGAGAAATGTTTTGGGAGATTCCTGTAGAAATATCTTTGCTGGGTTAAAATCAGAACTAAAATGATTCCCTGCTTTTATTATTTGATGGTATCGTAATTTTAAAAAGCAGGAAATTCGGGGAACGTTTTTGTTATCTTTACTATAGAAAAACATTCGTATTGAATTCTCTTGTATTAATGTTATGTACCTATATTCATTTAAAAGGAATGTGTGGAAAACAACCGCCAAAAAATATGTTTTTTTTTCTTTTTACGTAAAAACTGTTTCTTCTAATCCTAACTACGTATTATAAGTGTCGTTTAAATAAACATATCACCTTATCTAAAATAGTTTTGTAAAAGAATGTTCTTAAAGTTGAAAATAATATACACTCCGCCAAAAAAGTATCGCATAAACTAAAAAAGGGCATTTATGAACCAAGATATTTTTATACGTTCACAAAAAGTTTGCCTCGTGTATGTGAACTATAAAAACACTAACAAAATAATGGAACTTAGCGTTTTTACTTTTTTTTTTTTGTAAAAGAACACATTTATAAAAATGCATATGTGTAAGGTTTATTCAGTTGTTTATTGAAAGTCTTCCTATACGGACAAATTTTAAAGTGCGAAGTCAGAGTTCTGTACCAACGCTTTTAAAACTAAAATGAGCAATTTAACTTCAGAACAAGTGGCTGCTATAGTTGCTTTAATCGAAGATGGACGTTCTCAAGCATACGTTGCTAATTTGATGAACATCAATCAGTCAAGTGTTTCTAGAGCCGTAGCCAGATATAGGGAAACAGGCATTTACAGTAGAAGACCTGTACCAGGTCGTCCAAGATGTTCTACTCGCCAAGATGACCGCTATTTACTACTACAAGCATTACGTCGAAGACATGTAACTGCGAGACAATTGCAGAACGACTTGGCTAGAGTCAGAAATACTCGTGTGAGTACTCAAACTATTCGGAATAGGTTACGACAGAGTGGATTAAGAGCTAGAGTAGCTGTAACAGCCCCTCGTCTCACTAGGAACCACCGAGTGGCTCGCTTAAGGTTTGCCAGAGAACATGTAAATTGGAACATTAATGACTGGGCCAATATACTCTTCACAGATGAGTCAAGATTTGGTCTTTACACCTCAGATAGGCGTATCTCAGTGTACAGACGAGACGGTGAGCGCTATTCGCAGTGTAATATCAGACCTAGACCTAATTTCGCTGGTGGCTCTATTATGGTTTGGGGAGGCATCTGTTTAACAGGTCGTACAGAGTTAGTACCAGTAGACAGAGGTACACTGACTGCCCACAGGTATATAACGGACATTTTAGAAGAACATGTAGTACCAT
The DNA here is from genome assembly GCA_949128085.1 of Cetonia aurata. Classification (NCBI taxonomy): domain Eukaryota; kingdom Metazoa; phylum Arthropoda; class Insecta; order Coleoptera; family Scarabaeidae; genus Cetonia; species Cetonia aurata. Next base: position 61,149,672 of record OX421884.1, on the reverse strand, counting down.
ATGCGCCAATTATAGGAAACGAATTCATGTTAATGCACGATAATGCACGACCGCATGTTGCAATAATCGTCCAGGAATACCTTAACGATGTTGATATTCCAGTTTTAGATTGGCCTGCGGTAAGTCCGGACATGAACCCTATCGAGCACGTGTGGGACCTCCTTCACAGACGGATACGAACCCAAAATGTTGCCCCAGCGGACCTGCATGGACTAGCAAATGCTCTCCGTGACGAGTGGGAGAATTTGGATCAGGCTTATATACGGAGGTTAATCGAATCTCTGCCAAACCGTATGCGAGCGGTCATAAGAGCCAGAGGTGGCAATACTCAGTATTAAAAGCTACTGTTATGACATTTTTCTTTCCAAAATTATAATTTCTTGTTTTAATAAAAATCTCAAGTATGAGTTCTTGTTTTTATTTGGCCTGTATTTTATTTAAACAATCATAGAAATTATATCTTAGAGCGCATTAAAGTATATTTACAACTTTATGCTACAAACAAAGATTATGCGATACTTTTATGATTCAAAACTAAATTATGCGATACTTTTTTGGCGGAGTGTATTTTACAAGAGATGAAACTTTTGTTTTTTTTTCGTGTACTGATAAGTTTGATTAATTTATCCAACGAAGGAAATGTTTTTAATATTGTATAAATTATTATTAATTTGTTTAGGGTCTGTTCTTCAGTAGCTGATGATGTTGAAGATGTAGGTTTCACTAAAGTTGACGGTTCGTTCAATACATCTTCCAGTGATTTGAAAAATGTTGGCCTCTGTTTAATTTGTTGGTAATTGAAGCTGCGATATATTGTTCAGCTATTGTACTAGATTTGCATTTGGGTAAAACATGGACACTGCTTCACGTTTCTTGGCCTGTAGAAACGCCTTTATCGAAACAGACAAACACAAGTTAGACCATTGGAAAGACAGGGAAAACCAACATAGGAAAAAACAAAGGATAGCTAACTAAATAACTATTTTCGTGGCTTTGATGTATTTAATTAGCTCTGTAGACATAGAGGTTATCCTCTCTCAAAATTTACACCATATTTGTCGGTTGCTGAATCGTCAGCTGCGTTAGTTCTCTTAGCATTTCCTTTCTGACGTTAGTATAGTTGCCACATTCTAACATCAAATGGTTGATGTCTCCATTTGCCATTCTGCAACTGCAAGCTGGTGATTCCTTCAGCTCTACCCTATAAAGATGTGTCGGAAACTGGCCATGTCTAAATTTTAGCCGAGCAATAGATAGATAGATTCTTTATTGTCTCAAGGTTAAAAGTAGCTGGACAGTGTCATAAAGTATAATAAATATATATACAAAAAAACAAAAATACACACATACAATTATATAAATAAATAGATATGTAAAGAGGACAATTTCTCACACGTACTAACGAGACTGCGCAAGATGTGCCACAAATTCATCCACGGAAAAAAATGCATTGGATGCAAGTATATGTTTTATTATCCGCTTGAATGTATTTCTATTAGAGTTTTTCGTATGCTGAGGTAACATATTAAAAAGTTTAATACCTGCAGACGATGGAGATTGCTTAGAAATATTCAAATTGTTTAAATTTAATCTAAAATCACCTTTACCTTTCGTATCGTATGAATGTAGATCCCCATTTCTAGCAAAATTGTTTTTATTATCGAATATATAAAGAAGAAGGTCTAGGACATAAATGCAAGGGACCGGAATTATTTTATATTTAATAAATTAAGGACGGCATGATTCAAAAGTACCGATCCTAGATATACATCTAATAATCCGCTTCTGCGCTAGAAACACCTCTGAAGAATGTCTAGATAAACCCCACAAAGTTATACCATATCTAATTCTAGAATGGACCTCACTATAATAAAAGGATAAAAGAGTATCAATGGCTACTGTTCCTCTCAGTGACCGAATTTGAAAGCAAGCCCTATTAATCCTGGAGACGACTCCGGCACAGTGCGCACCCCAGTCCAAAGTTTCGTCTAATTCGACGCCGAGAAATTTTACACTCTTCACAGACTGAAGAGAGGCACCACGCAAGGAAAGGTCAACGTCAAAATTGTGATTCGATTGCTTGGAGTGGAAAAACATATAGTTAGTTTTAGATAGGTTCATATGCAACTCATTCGCAGAGAACCATCCGTCCACCAACATGCAATGGATCAGTGCCCGTAACAAGTGCAGTTGTATCGTCAGCATATAAAAATAATGAAAAGCTGATAAAATCAATAATGTCATTAATAAAAATAATAAATATATAAAATAATAAAATGGTAGAATAAAACCACTGGGAAACTGGATGTTTCGAGTACCATGTTCTGTTATTTATGTCAGGATGAGTTAATCCATATTGAGTTGGACTTTCGTCGTTAACCCGCTGCCATCGATTTTGCCAGTATCCCCTCCGCAACTGCTCTTTTAGCAAGATCAGCTTTCATGATGGCCTCTGCTTCTGCAGCAAAAATTGTCATATTTCCATTCAATTTAAACATGTCTTTATGCTCTGTTATGGCGGTGTATATGGCACAACCACATCCATTCTCCATTTTTTATACGTCAGTATAAATGATGACAGTATCCTCTATGTCTGATTTTATTGAAGCGTGGAGATCTTTATCATGGATTTCCTCCCTTATATATATCGAGGAAAATCAACCTGACATTTAGATATAAATTCAAAAAAAAAATTGCAGGTAGGGTGTTCCTTCTTCAATACTTGCTTGTTCCGATCTCGTACATATTTGAGGGCCTCTACTTGCAATGGCGTCTTATTTTTCTGACAATATTTATTTATAGTGGATAGAATTGGTATTCTAGAGATCTTCGAAATAATCTCGTCTCTATTGAAGGCCATTAACTTGTAGATACACTTAGTGGCAAAAAATTTGCGTCGCAGGTCTAGTGGAGGTTCCATGGCCTCCACGTGCAGTGCGTCAACCCGTGGTACACACATGTCCGTAGAGCAGCATTTTGCAAAACATCTAACCAATGTAGGTTTTTTTTTTTTTGAAGTTGTCGCATAGAGCATAAAGCCATAATCAATATGTGATCTAATGCAGGCCTTGTATAGGTTTCTTGGCACCATATAATCTGATCCCCATTTAATTTTGGTGATGAACTCGCTGAGTTGGCAATTCGCGCTCTCGCTAAGAAACAACTGTCGTATATAATAGAGCAATATTGTGTAACAATGAAACAACGTTGTTTTAAATAGGTACTAAATTAATGTGAGAGAATAGAATATAATTTATATTTTAGTTTAGTCACATTTTCTGTGTCAATTTAAAAATAATTTACAATATGTTTTTAATCGGTATAACAGTAAAAAATATGTAATTACTGAATGTTAGTTTTCATTATAATTTTTAATGCAGTTTTTTTAAAAAATAAAAGAAAAGGATACATGAAACTACCTTTCAGTAAAAGCACAAAGAATATATTATTATTTCTAATATATAATAATATGATAATGAAATAAGAATAAATTTTTAAAAAAGCCGGAAACGTAAGAAACATTTATTGGTATTTGTAGCTCCATAGTTAGATATACGTTAGACATTACATGTACAGTTCTGGATTTCGGAATGACCATATATATTGCAGCGAGTCTAGAGCTATCTCGTTAACTGCAACTTAGGCGGTCATTCCTAAAGTCCACGAGTGTACACACACAAAATTGACACCGCAGCAAACGTCTGCCGTCGATCTTGTTCACTTCAGAAAATTGCTAACTATAAGCACTAGTTCGCTATAATACGGTTGAATTGGTCCACAAAACTTAAATAATAATACTAAATATCTGTTTATTACTATTTTATGGTGATAGCATTATTACTTGCTCTAAAATACTGGTATAGAAGCTTTCTTTTCACAACAATCCATAGCCATTGGATATAATTTTCACAATGCTGATCTGGAACTGTAGTTATATAGCTTCTATGAAAAGGCACTGAGCAGCGTCTTTCGCATGCACGCATTAAATTTCGCATGCACGCATTAAATTTAAAGATATGGCCTCAATAAATTCCAATTCGCAATAACACATGTACCAACACCGATTTTATAAGTCTTTCGTTAGCGATGTAATGTCGCCGCTTTATAGCGCTGCATCCTGTGTTCTTCTTTTCAAGTAGCCCAGGCCTGCCTTCCAGTTAATAAAGATTGGCCGCGGGCCAGCCACTTTTACAAGACCCCAGGGTCCTGTTATTTACGACGCACGCAAATGTTGCGTTTTATAACATCATCACACAGATCTTTCGGCCTTTCCATATCTCTAGATACTGCGAGAAGAAGCAATAAAAAAGGAGGTATCAAAATTAGGTCCATTGCTTTTTATGATTTAAAGGTGAAATAAGAGGCGTTTATAAATAATTTTCACGCACTTGACGCTTTAAGGAGTAGTTGAGGTAGACTATCACAAAAAAAAAGGAACCGTGAAAGATTACATTCCCTCCGCAAGGAAATGCGGGAAAGCACTCGAAAAATGAAACGCCACAGTTTAAAAGGGAAATTCGCGTTGAAAGAGGAAAGTTAAAATGTTGTCGTAAACTTCCTTTGAAGCGCCGCATTACGGGGATCCTTGTTTTCTTTCTTTTTCACGGCCGTTTTCTCTTTCCGTTCGTACTTCTTCTCCGTTCATTCATTCATCCACTACCATCCAGAATGCGCGGAGGTAAACCTCGTTGTGGGAACAGAATCGCCGCTTTGTGGTATAATGAGTACATCTGTTATACTATTCGGTGCTATCTACGTAATTTGTTATTCGTATTTAGTTTTTCTTTTGCTGTTGTTTAGCCTTCAGTGAATCTATTCCTAACACGTTGGGGCGATTTTAATTACTGTACACGTTCCTGTCCACGCCCTCGCTCTAATTAGAAGAACCTGGTCATTTCGAAGCCATGCAGCGGTCTCTGGAAATGAGGTTTCCAATATCGGGTAACCGCTTAGCCGACTGTGGCTGTTGCAGACGCTGGTGTGACTAATTCGCTCGAATGCACTTGTGAGGCGTATACTTTGCGTCATTCTAAAATAAAATATCGGATTTATTCCCGGAATTGGTTTGAAAAAGAGCTAGTTTGAGGTAGTACAAATTCACAGAATTGTTGAAATAAAACGCTAACTGCATCTAGCGATTCTTAGGAACCGTGTTCCGAGTATTGGATTTCTTTTTAAGGGCACTTAAGTTTCGTCAGTTTCCTATTATGTGATTGATTGCAAAAAATAAATGCTGGTTTAAAATAACAAATTCGTACGAAAGTGAATACCAAGCTGGTCTTAAATCTATGCACTTCTTAATTTTCTTATATACTTAGTCGTTAAAAATATATATTTTGGTTTTGTATGTTTTAAAAGCTGTTTGTTTTCTGTCTATTTTACTTTTGTTGAATTCGAGTTAGTTTCGTAAGAAATTGTTTTTATTATAATGGTTTCTTATTAGCATGCTTGCATACAAAAAAATTTTGAGTGAATCAATTATTGGTTGATTAAGTCAATCTTCTTTTTTTTTTATAATCACCTCCCAAAGCCACTGTAAAGCTAATTGCAAAATTTGAGCAAAATAGCCAGGTTATTGCTCTAAAATTGCTAGTTCAAATTCCTACCGTCAAAACATTGCCACTGTAGCTGAAAGTGTCGTAGAAAACCCTGATTTGCCTATCCCGAGATGTTCACAGCAATTAAGGATACCACTGTCATCGCATTTTGCATAAAGATCTTAGCCTATAATAGATGGTTATAAAATGCAGCTGACACAGGAATTGAAGCTGGCTGAAAGAAGTATTATAAACATTCGTCCAATAATACTAACTAACCATGTCAAATCTTATTAAAATCGCATAAGCCGTTTTGAATTTATAATAAAAAAACTATTTCAAAATTTTAACTTCAAGGCCGCATAGCGCCCAAATTAAGCGACTTTGGACTAAGGTAAGTTTAGGGCACTCTTTGCTTTTTTTCTAAGGTTGTTTGCACGAAATTAAAAATTATTTACCTAAAATATTTTCATGAAAGATTCTTATTAAAAAATGGGCAGTATGACGGCCACATTTGGCGGTACTTTCATCTATGATTAGATAAATAAAATTGTAGGTATATGTAATTGTTGAGTTTCCTGTTAACAAGCAGTGTTATAGTTTTTCCTTCTCTCATAAAGTGCGCATCTGTGATTTATTGTTGATGTTAGTATTGATTACTCAACTTATGTATTATTATAAAATACAATTTTGTATTTATGGATTTCTATATCAATCAGATTTCAAAATGTTGTTACTCACAGAATATTTAAAACTAACATGAGCTTAAAGTTTGTTTTCTCAATTGCTGCATAGTATGTTTTCACATATGTATTTTAAACTGTGTGGTATCTTCATTCTAATGTTGCAAATTTAGGCAACCATTTATTTTATTTTTTATTTTCAATAAATAATTTACCACGAAGTTATAAGTGGGGGTTATGCCAGACGTGTAAATGCTCTCAATATCATTTTAAAGTTATTTAGACATTGCTGCACGTTTCTCCTAGCACATAATTCTCAATCCAACGCTCTACGCGGATGAAACGGAAGCCTAGGTATTTCTAAATCGCTTTCAGCACCCACCACGCACGCCGTAAACGTGAGAGGTCCATGCACACTGAAAGAACATGACATTTTTAAAGTGCTCTTCTCCGAGGCGAAGGCGTCAGATCTGTATGCCGAGAAAATACTTGGAATGTAATATTTACAGGTAGAAGTACTAATCCCCCATCCCAACTCACGCAGTATACACGAGGTATGTTCGTCTTCCGTGGTCTAAAAATAACTATACGGAGGAGTTGTAGATCATTTGCATCGTCGCACCATACAAGTTATGGAGCGTGTCCACCGTCTGCTCACAATCAGTTAAGAAGGATGTGCATCAACATTAGGTATCGAGTACGCGTGACGTAGAAGGCTAACGTGACCCATAGACAACGCAACCGAAGTTAAATGGCCTGTGTCTGACCAAGCGTTGTGTAAGTAATAAACTGGGGAATTTATGCGAGACCCAGGCGATTTCATAAAAGCGGCGTCGGAGGACAGTGAACTTGTTCGGCAGCTAATACTAGGCATTGTGTGCGTTTACGTTTGTTCTATCGACACGCACAGCGACGGTGGAAATAAACAGTTCCAAGTTACATCATAGGTAATTTTTAGCGTCCGAACTGATGGTAGGAAATCTACATGGTCGTAGCCAAAAGAGAATAATTAGGAAAATTTCTATCACTAAGGATTACCAAATCTAAATTAGTCAAAAAAAAAATACTGTCATAGTTGAAACATGTTTTGTTTAGAAAGAAGTATTACTCTTATGGGGACTGTACCCAAACCTACTTTTTAATTATTTAATTTTTCGTTATTGGCGCTCTGAATAGCTTGACAAATTTCTTCATAAATATCAATCCTAAATCTTGTTTGTATTTATGGGTTATGTAAATTAGGCAATAGATAATTAAAAAAACAATCTTCATATACTTTCGCACAAACTTCATCGTGGGCATCAAGAGTATTTTTTTGCGACTAGGGTCAGTGCTAGGTCCTCTATTATTTTTAATATTTGTAAAGGACTTATCTATCATACTAATTCCAATATTAGTGAGATTTGTCAATTTGCCGATCATCCTACAACTGTTTTTTCAGCGGAAGTACCATCGGAACTATCTGAAAAGGGCGGTGCACGGGACGGAATATTCGAAGCATGCGGATGCTATCTTCTACGTTTCTCTCTAAACATCTGGTTAGGCATGATAGGGGAACGGTTGTTAGGACCGATTGTTTTGCCACAACGCTTAACAGGTCCTGCATACCTCGAGTTCTTGGAAAATACTTTACCTGAAGTTTTGGAAGATTTACCTATAAATCTAAGACTGAACCTCTGGTTTATGCGAGATGGAGCTCCACCGCACTTTACGCGTGCTGTTAGGGAACATCTTAACAATGAATTTCCTGGGAGATGGATAGGGCGAGCAGGTCCCATTGCTTGGCCTCCAAGGTCTCCCGATCTAAACCCGTTGGACTTTAGTATCTGGGGTTATTTGAAAAGTTTAGTGTACGCAACACCGGTAAACGATCTTCCAGAGTTGCGCCAACGAATAGAACACTGTTGCCAGATAATACGACTGAAACCCTTGTTTTTTGAAACAGTGCGCGCTTCCTTTGAAAGCAGATGTAGATCCTGTGTCTTAATAAAAACCGCTAAAGCAAACTTATTCTGCATTTGCGATAAAATCGCTGTTATCTCGCAAACAGTTAATTTGTGGACATATGTTTATTATGACTTTTAACCTTATTTTCGATCGTACTACATGCCCTTAAAATCTTTAAACAATGTTTCAAAACACGCTGTATTTGTTGTCCTCTATGATTCCTTAATTTATGTTTGGCTTTCATCACCATCTGTTTCTCATCCTCCGTAAGTAGCTCCACCAACACTGTTCTCTCACACAGTCTCCTTACATAGTTAGGTTTTATTATTACATTATTCATCTTTTCTCTTTTCTCGAGTCTTTCTACCATGTTTTTTGGTATATTTTAGCTCTTTTTTGATTTCTTCATTTTCCTTGACCGTCTCCTTGCAGGTTTTCCTTAGTTTTACATTCTCTTCCCTTCGTTGATACTTCCTCTTTATATGCCTTCATATCCTCCCTCAGGTATTTCATTTCGTTTCTCATCTTCTTAACCTCTTCTAAATCGGTTTTGATTCCTTTTATTTCTTTCAACAATAAATCAAACTTCTCTTCGGATATCTTATATGACTTAGCCGGAGTTCTTAAGACTTTTTTTACTTTTTTGATTTATTTCTCTCTCTTCTTCAGTGGCGCGCCGAGTTTGCTCGGCGCCTGTGTGCAATTTTGATTAAAGCACCTTTTTCTAGGATTTCATTTGCACGCTCCCCCCTAGGGAAGTGACTATGCTTAATCAATCAATATTGCAGTGGACGCAATAAAATTAATTTAATATTGAATATTACAAAGAGAAACTTCGTCATCTTTGACTATCACAAACGCAATGATTCTTCACTACTTCCGCGTATGAATAGATTGTCAGTGCCGGAATGTATTTTGGGATGCATAGTAGATAAGATTTGATCATTATGTTGGCATCATTAATCTTTGCCATTCGTCTACTTAAATCGTATGTGACAACTGAAATAGTTATTACTTGTTGTAAAGCGTGCATCGTATCACGAGTAAGATGTGGGGTAGATCAGTAAATTTTACGAAATTGTTTTTATTTCAATAAAAAGAAGCTTTAATCTGAAGAGCAGTGCTTCCTTGTAGGAAACTTTCATTAATAATGGTATTCTGCCATTGGCTTGATTGTGTATAATAAGGATAAAATATAAACAGCACATGTGCTGCAAAAGCAGTATTATTAAGGTATTCTCTTAACTCTTTTCAAAATAACAATAGTTTTCCTATAAAAGAGTCGCTTGAAAAATTTGTCTAATGGACAAGAAGCAATGCGTACCGAAAGAACTGGTATTTTTAATGAGAACGCTGAAGAATGCTAACGAAAAATGTTTTGATTAGTTCTAGTTAATCAAATTATGATTGACAACCGCACCTTGACGGAATAACAGCTAATACGCAGATGTTACTTAGCCAAGTATCAAGTATCATCCACAGTAACGTTTTTTCTTTAAAATTTTCCTATTTCAGCTTGAATTACCTCATCGGCGTAATAGAATATGAATAAACGTGTTAGTCAGCTGGCAAATAACTATTTTGGTATCTATAAACACTTTTAATTGGCAACCGTATCTGAGAAGTTAAATTATTTTAATTAACATATTCGTAATACCTCTCAGAACTATCGGTCCTCTATTATAATTGAACCCTCTCACTAAAATTAAAACAAAAAGGCGGCGGATGTATTACACGCCTTCCTAACTAGTTCTCTACATAGCTGCCGAAAAGTGTCAGGAAATCCCGGCTGGCTATGTAATTATTATGAAACTCCTTGGTTTCGGTAAGATAATCAACTACGCGCTTACCAGATAAAATGTAGAGGTAGCACTGGCAGTTTTGTCTTGTGTACCTCCAGTTGGTCACGTAAGCCTGTTGGACCATGAACCTTCTTGGACGAAACTCGACGTATATCTTCAAGAATCGACGATACGGTTTATTTGTCTTACTGCTTTTTTATACACACTGAGAAAATAATATATAGTGGTCGTAATATCAATACACAACATTTATTGAGTGGATTTTCATTTACGAAAAGAAATAGATTTTCTATGCCAAAAAATCAGCACAAGGCTATGCCATTAGGCAACAGGAGGCGTAGAAACTTGTTTTTCGGCGTTAGGGGTGAGAAAAAAACTTACGCGGGAGAACTACTACTTCCTTATATAGACTCGGAACACGACAGTATCATGACATGATTATTATATAACAGGGATGACTGAACCACAACATTTGTTTCCAATGGCAATTTAAAAAGGATTATTTAATGGAACAGTCTGTACGTAAAATAAAATGAAATTTCTTTTGTATTTTGAAATGATTCGCATGCTTCGGTTACATAAGTGAGTGTTATTATGTTTCCTTATCTTACCACTGAAATTATCGCATTTTATAACTCTGGGCAAACAGAACACGGTTCCTGCCTCTCATAATTTAAATAAATATCTACCTTAGATTAGATTAGATCTAATTAGGGTAACATTACACCGCGATCTATCGATCTATTGTGCCCCCCTACATCAGCTGTAAGCTGCTAGGGTTTGCCCGCACTTACAGCTCCCCATCCAGTCCAAGAACTTTAATAAATTGCAGTAGCTGTGATGGTTTCAAGGAGGGTATTTCTCCCTCGTCTATGACGTCCTTGCCAAAATAGTTGGTACGAGTTTCTGTGATGGCAGTGCAGTCGGATATTAGGTGTTCCGGACTTTCACCTTCCGCTCCACAAAACCTGCAATCACTATTCTGTTTCAGACCTATCCTTGTCATGTGTTCCCCCAGATGACAATGCCCTGTCAGAAAACCTGCAAGGGTGCGTAGTCTGTTTCTGCTTAGTTCTAGCAGGGTCTTTGCTCTTTCCTTACTGTAATTTCCAAGGAATATCTTGGAGTGTCTCAGACCAGGGAGATTTTCCCAGAGGGAAGCTCTGAGCGTCTCCTCCCTGTCTTTGAGTTCTTTTTTGTAGGTGCTCATCCCTATGCCGCAGAACGGTTCTGGTCCCACAAACGAAGTTGTGGCGGCCCTTCTCGCTAGTAGATTAGCTACCTCGTTGCCGCTGATTCCAGTGTGTCCTGATACCCAGCATAGCGCAACTTTGTTTTCTTTGCCTAGATCGTTTAGTCTGCCAAGACATTCCCAGACTAATTTCGAACTGATGGTGTTAGAGCTCAGTGCCATTATGGCTGCTTGGCTATCGGAGAAAATCACAATGTTCTGCTTCCGATAGTTCCTATCAAGGTTCAATTGAGCACATCTTCCAATCGCAGTTACTTCCGCTTGGAAGACACTGGGGTATATTGCCATTGGCTCTGAGTATTTGGTTCCTGGCCCGAATACCCCTGCACCTGTTCCTTTATCAATTTTGGAACCGTCTACATACCATTTAATGGCATTTGCCTTTAGGGAGTAGGCGGAGGATTCTCCTTTCCAATCTCTCTTATTGCTCAGCTTCGTAACGAAAAACTTTTCGAAGCTGAATTTCCTAACCATCTCGTCACTCGGTAGACTTAGAAGTGGGGAGAATCCCGCTCGAGGTGACCAAGCCCTCTGGCACGGGGTCTCGTATCCTCCAGTCCCCGTTCTGACTAGTCTGTACATTGCCGCATGGGCCGCCCCCTCCACTACTAAGTGTAGGGGTGTGAGGTCGAGGATGACCTCCAGGGCCGCGGTTGGGCATGTTCTCATAGCTCCGGTTATGCATACGCATGCCAACCGTTGCAACTTGTCAAGGGCATTCCTTGTTGTGACCTGTGTGACCTTCTGGAACCAGGTTATCGCCCAGTACGTTACCATAGGTCTTACTATGCCGATGTACAGCCATCGCAGTATTTTTGGGTTGCAACCCCATGTTTTGCCTGCTAGGTTCCGGCAAATCATTAAGGCTCTTGTTGCCTTATTCAGTATTAATTCAATATCTACCTTACTGATGAGTCTTCACATATTTCTTACCTATCTTAAGATAACCACATTAGGCACAGCATTGCTTTATCTTTAAAGTCATTAGCTTCGTCATTCGCAATACCACTTTTCGATACTTTCCTTTTTTATTAATTTGTACTATTGATATGTGCGCACTAAATTAGAATATTCTTCCCCAAATTTGGTCACCGTTTTATAAAACATATTCACACTCACTAGAGCAAGTACAAAGACGTTTTTTGAAGTATCTATATCTTAAGCAGCATGGAATTTATCCCGAAAGAAGCTTCGACCACACAATTCTCTTAAGTATGTTTGGCTTTCAGTCCCTTGAACAGCGCCGCTCAATAATTGATATTAAGTTTCTTCTTAATCTCGCGAATAATATAACTGATGTTATTTCTCTTACCAATTCTTTGAACTTCGCAGTGCCCCAGTATTCTGCGCGTCAGGTCCACACTTTTTATTGCGCTCTTGCACTGACTAATGTTAAGGCACATGCGCCGCTGTACAGAATTTGTAACTATTTCAATAGTCATTTGTGCTCAGTAGTGGACCGGTCTAGTTTATATTCGATCATTAAATGTATTAACAATTTATAAATGTTTGTTTTAGTATTTTTTATTGTAGGCATACCACTTACTTCTTTTTGTTATTGTGCTATTTAGCTTGGTAAGTTTAATTGCATTGATGGAAGGAAATACTTATTTATATAACTTTACGTATATGTGTTATTGTATTGCATTATAGTTACATTGTAGTTAGCTTTTCTTATTTACTTTTCAATTAGATTTAGTTAGCTTAATCTAATCTAATACCAGTTACCGATTTTTGTTGTATTCCATTTCGTTTTATGTTGTTATTGCGTAATGAGTGCTTGTCCTGTAATGATGGCCTTATCATCTGTTGGGCAGTAAATCCTATTATTATTACAGGGTTTATAGCATTACAAGTAAGGCTTTCAGGAGTTATAATAATCGGCCGCCGAGTTGAAGAGTAGTATACGATAAAATATTATAATGTTTGAGGCACAGTGACTATTTATTGCACTAATGCACTTAGTTATGTAGGTAAGGAATACATATAATTTGTTTAGTCTATGTATAGGCGGGATTTCGGGATCTATTGGGCTAACCAAATATTTAGATTGGATGAACCTTTAGGCAGGATGTATGCAGCTTGTTGCACTGGCAGTTGTTTGCGGACCGAAATATAGTGTAAGCAAATAGGTATATATAAAAATTATGGTGTATTTATTTTTGGAGGAAATAACATATGTATCATCACTGTGCAGATTCGAGAGGTATTCGATAAACATATAGGTAAATTCGTTGAAAGATTTTTCATCGAATATTAGAACAAAGAAACTGTAATAATCTAAATAACTAAAAATACTTACGAGCCTATATCAATGCTGTTTTTGTTTTAATCTACTTTCACTAGTTGTAGAGTACCTAAACAGAAGCGTTCTTGCGAATTTGCAAGATTTGAAAGTGCGGATTCAATAAGGCAAATTGCTATATTAATAATATTTGATACCGACAAATATTGTAAGCCAGAACATTTATGTGCATTTCATTGAGATTATGCTTGAAATCACGACCTGGAACTGTTTCTGACCGACGTTTCGTCAACACTCATCGTATGAGACATCTTCAGAGCTGTCACGTCTGAAACTGTAAACTCCAAACCATTTCGTTCTAATCGTATTTTATTACAGAAGGTTGCAAATTAATATACTTTTTGCTTGCTGATTGAAAAGATTTCCTATTCAAATTTTAAGTTTGGGAGCTCTTAAGGTGGCTTGTTGAAATTAAAAATCCCTGTATACATATGTATCTACCTGTCGTTTTGTTCTTTGCAGGAAATGCCAAAGTATGTTTTGGATACGTTGTTGATTTCCATTTCTGGAACACCTAGATTGTATACTAGTCACAGAAGAAACGCGCATGTATGTAGGTATAACAATACACATACAATACACACCGTATATCCTCCATAAAATACGTCATACTTACTGTATGTGTGTGTATACGTACACCGGAACTCGACAAAAGCGAAAATGTTAACAGGCAGACGTAACGAGGGACCAATGATGTTACGTTATACAGCAACGAGTACCACTGACACATTGGCGTGCTGCACGAATACATACGCAAAACCTCAGTCCTCCCGTTGATGCGTATAGATACATACATACAACTGCTGGATGGCCGATGTGTTTATGTGTGCGAACGTTGTTTACCGTTTAACCTTGGCCTTGACGCGGTGACTGCTCCTGATCTCGCCTCCTCTTCCCCTGCCTTCCCCGAATTCTAGCGATCTCGCGAACGCAGTGACGCCTCCCCCCAATGCCCTAGTGCCCCCTTCATAGTTTTAGACTTCGCCGATGTGTGCCGTATGGATTTTGTGATATGACATATTTTTCTAACAAATCATCGCCCGTCATAAACAACACACGCGTCAATGCCTTGTTTGTATGTTTTTGTTTTGTTTTTATATATGTATATATATAATCGCGCGATATACATAAACAATAACAAGAGTATTAGCTCTCAATTTCAATACTAATCGGTGGAATTTTTCTGGGAAATGGCAAATGACCGCGAAACCAGTGGGATAAATACTGTAACGCAAGCATCCAAATTCGGAGGAAATCGAAAGTGAATACCACCAGGCACGGTTGAGTCAAAAATACCGAACGCAACGTCTATTATGAATGGGCAAAAATGTTTGAGGTGACACCCAAGCAAAATATCGACTGGTATTTTGTTAGTGTGGAGGAGTTTTGGCAGATCTTGGTGTTGACAAATTGTCGTTCTTTTAACGTGGAGCATATTACATCGGAATCTTTAGTTTCTCTTCTGTTAACAATAAAAATTTCAGATATACTTATTGCTTTGACGATCTGGTTCAACGTTCAACTTACTTATTGAATATGTCCTATTTGCTGTACATTCTCATGTTCCTCACATCTGTGTTGGTTTTTTTTTTTAGTAGCCTGCTGATTTATCATATTGACACTTTTATATAGGTTATTACTGTCACATGACGCCAGAATATAGTCGACACTCAACCGTCATTTGTGTCTTCTTTGATGACACAGTAATTATTCGTTAAATTCGAGCAAAACCTAACGGCCAGTACTTACGGGTTGGGACATTCGGTATATTTAGAAACGTGGTATTTTAACTAAAGATATTTCATGTCATATTTTTATATATTACAAACTTTGAAAAGGATAGCACTCGGCACTGCGTCAACATTGTCAAACAGAATAAATTGGAATAATATTAACATTTAATGTCACACTGGAAAATAAAATATTTCTGATGAGTTAATTCTAGAAAGAGCATTTTGATTTAACCACAACATAACCTCAATATTCATTAAATATACATATAACTATCACCAAGTAAATATCAGTACACAACATTTATTATAAATGATGTATTAAAGATCCGTATTCAGTAGCATGTAGTTGATTTTGTGCCGAACATAACCGCAAACCCGCGAGACAAACAAAAGAAAAAATAGTTCCAGGAATAAATAATAATTACATAGTCATATAAGACGTATTGATGCATGATGCATGCATTCACCTACTGATTGTGTCTCGTCTTGTCTGTCAGACGTTGCTAATTAGCACCTGTCTCCGTGAACTGTATTATGCGTAATTGGTGCCGGTAGTAACAATAGTAATAACTAATAAACCAGTCTATGTCGACGTTCTTGCGACAACAACGCAGTTTTACACATATGTTTTTGCAAGTTGGGAGTAGGTATGCATGTAAGTTAGATCGTTGTTTATAATATATACTAGGAAATTATGGGATGGTCATGTGCTATAGATAAGTTTGTTGTCATTTTCGCTAGGTCAGAATCTCGGTTTGCTTCACCACTATGTGGACAGCCAGAGAAAATTTAGCTGTAATTAGTTAACACAATTGTTGTCAGTAGAGCTGGCACTAATTTTACCAATACCAGCGTCGCTGGACGCCGCGGGACCTAGAGAATCAAATAGGTCGGTCATGTCCGTGACCTCGTAATATGTTTGCGCGCTATTTATATGCGTATTATAAATTAATAATTCAATTGATAAATGTTAGTTATATTACTATTAATAAGTGCAATAGCAAAAATTAAATAATATAATAAATAATAAATAAATTAAGTGATGTTACCTGGATATTATCGAGCATTAGATGAGATAGAACTGACGTTATGACAAATTAAATAACTTGTATAAAAACTAAACATCACAGTCACGTTTCTGCCAATAGATCAAATTCTTTACGAACTGTACAAAAAAATATTTGCACCGTCATATCGTAAATCCGGGTATTTATAAATAAATTTATTAATTGTTTAGGCAAATGGTAACATTCCACGTTTGCGCACGTTCAACATATCTTTCTTTATATTGTATGATCAGTTTAAAAATAAGGCGCGTACATTCCGCATTTATATATGTATATATACTCACGGTCAGCGAGTGACGTTGCTAGCTAGGAGTATAGAAATGCATAGAAAAACCGCGCAAGTTACGAGATCACGGACATTGCCGATATATTCATTCGATTCTCTACATCTGCTAAGCTGGTATTACTAAAGCATGAAATAGGATGATATAAAGATATGACAGGCTAATTGAGTAATAAAATTGTGTCGGTGAAAATTTGAGCAAACCAGAATAGTTTGGGGAATGAAAGAAAAACGAAACAATGGCACAGAAGGCACTTCTACGTGTAATGTTCATAGTTCTCATATGTTGTAAAATAAGCTTTTACAAGGACTACAAAACATGTTACCTAAATTATCTTATATTCGCTACATTGCAGAATACATACCGTAAATATCTTAGTAAATATCAAGTCCTTTATGCATACTGTAGGTTTGATATGTGATGTTTGTCATTATCTTTACATAGTAAACAAATAAAACAAAATAATATTCATAGAGAAATATGATTTAAGAACTCGGGCGTTATTTTCGATACACAACTAACTTTGCCTAACCGGTTTTTATGGGATTTGTTGTTGCTTCAAAAGCTTTCGGCTTCTTGATCAGAGCATGTTACAATTCTCACAATTCTGAAACACTAAAAACATGAGATTATTACTAGTCAGAAGCAATAATGAATCGGTAATTTTTATTTAGTAATGCCGCGTGTTACATCTTCATACATAAATTTAGACCATTTATTTTTCTTTCTTGCTAGATTTAGTATCTCGGTTCAATTCAATCTTCTCTTTACCAAAGTTTCCCGTATTATATCATCCCATTTTCTTCATGGTCTGCCTCTCTTCCTTTTTTGCTTTGTTCTCCTTAGCCATATTCTTTTAGTTGGTCTTCCGCCTTTCATTCTTGTTATATGTCCAAACCATCTCAGTTGTTGTCTCTCTATGCTTTTTAGAAAGGGTTGTTGTCAGTTGTCACGTTATAAAAAAGTAAATACTCTTCCTCAGCGAGGTTCAAATTATAGCTGTTATTCAAGCAATATTTTATATCACTAGAGAAACTAAAAGCGTTTTGGACTGTCGCACTAGGGCGCACTGAGAGTATATGTCAGTATATAAGATTGAAGTAGGATGGAAATACATTCAGTGTGCACTAGTGCGACCAGTCAAAAATGCTATAAGAGAACGTTACTGTGGTAAATTTGTGTTAAATTTACTAAGCCAAATGATAGATTCTTCATCATTGCTATTAAAATTGTATTTCATGACACCCACCTACAATACACGTGCAGAGCTACCCTCTTTCCTTGTTCTCAGATAGCGTTCCAATGTTCTTCATAAGATATGGTTAGGAAATTCAGCTTCGAAAAGTTTTTTGTTACGAAGCTGAGCAATAAGAGAGATTGGAAAGGAGAATCCTCCGCCTACTCCCTAAAGGCAAATGCCATCAAATGGTATGTAGACGGTTCCAAAACTGATAAAGGAACAGGTGCAGGGGTATTCGGGCCAGGAACCAAATACTCAGAGCCAATGGGAATATACCCCAGTGTCTTCCAAGCGGAGGTAACTGCGATTGGAAGATGTGCTCAATTGAACCTTGATAGGAACTATCGGAAGCAGAACATTGTGATTTTCTCCGATAGCCAAGCAGCCATAATGGCACTGAGCTCTAATACCATCAGTTCGAAATTAGTCTGGGAATGTCTTGGTAGACTAAACAATCTAGGCAAAGAAAACAAAGTTGCGCTATGCTGGGTACCAGGACACACTGGAATCAGCGGCAACGAGGTAGCTAATCTACTAGCGAGAAGGGCCGCCACAACTTCGTTTGTGGGACCAGAACCGTTCTGCGGCATAGGGATGAGCACCTACAAAAAAGAACTCAAAGACAGGGAGGAGACGCTCAGAGCTTCCCTCTGGGAAAATCTCCCCGGTCTGAGACACTCCAAGATATTCCTTGGAAATTACAGTAAGGAAAGAGCAAAGACCCTGCTAGAACTAAGCAGAAACAGACTACGCATCCTTGCAGGTTTTCTAACAGGGCATTGTCATCTGGGGGAACACATGACAAGGATAGGTCTGAAACAGAATAGTGATTGCAGGTTTTGTGGAGCGGAAGGTGAAAGTCCGGAACACCTAATATCCGACTGCACTGCCATCACAGAAACTCGTACCAACTATTTTGGCAAAGACGTCATAGACGAGGGAGAAATACCCTCCTTGAAACCATCACAGCTACTGCAATTTATTAAAGTTCTTGGACTGGATGGGGAGCTGTAAGTGCGGGCAAACCCTAGCAGCTTGCAGCTGATGTAGGGGGGCACAATAGATCGATAGGTCGCGGTGTAATGTTACCCTAATTAGATCTAATCTAATCTAATCTTCATAAAGATCCCTAATTTCTATGACCGGTAGTTTTAATATCTTTTATTGTCTGTTTCAGGATATAGTGCGGACGTTAACTCCAACAGCTGTGTAAACACGGTAGGCGGCACCGCACTATATCTTGAAACGAATGAACATTAATTTTTCTTTTGTTTTGTAAGTGTGCTTTAAGTGGTATTTCAAGTTGGAATTGTATATTAATAAATAAATAAATTGCAGTTTATTTGCCTAATGTATAGGCTAACCCTTAGGGCCTGGGTCTCAACTCTATTGTTGCGATGTTTTTAAATAAGATAAGTTTTTTTTTACAGTTACCTCTTCAGAGTTATACCCATAATGACTCTCATCTTCCTAATTATTTTTTTGTTTTTCAGGTGGATTTTAGATACAACCAGACAAACAAATTAATTAACGCTCTAATCATTTATCGCTTTTTTATTACTACCCTATAAGTGTTTCTTTCATTATAGTAAAATTAACAAAACATCTTTACTGTGCAATGAATGAATGAAACCACACGCATTTTAATAAACTGGCAAAAAGAATTCATATTTCTAAACCCATTTCATCTAAATTTTGTTCATATTCTCTTGACCGACGCTGTATACATAACAATATGTTAATATCAGCAGATATTTCAACATTATTTTTTTCTTAGGTAAGTAATAAAAATAGTATCACAACAGCGATGAAGTAAACACAGATGCAACAACCTTTTTATGCGAAACAGAATTTAGTTATATCTCCTTTCTCTCTCGCAGTAGTACCGGGCAGAGCGGCTATCCTCCTCTGGATTTCTGTATAAATAAACCTCCTCTTCACGACTGCAAATGACGCGGAGAGAGAACGGGGACTGGACTAGCTTTTCGCGTGGATATTTTCAAATGCAAATCTCGTCAGATCTCCACCGATAAAACCGAAGCGATAAATCTCCGTTTCCTTTCGCGGTTTTTCGTGTCGCGAGTGCGTTTCTTTCGGGTCCCCGTCTCGTATGATTCCCTCTTCTTCTCATCGAGACGGTCAGATATTCTTTTTTAGGTTCGTGCGCTCGCTTCGATTAATTAGCATTTCTCGGAAAGATTCGGTGGCGTATTAAATTATGCATTTCGCTGGCCGCCGTTGAACGGGCTAGCGCGCGGTTTATTTCTAGGAACAAATCGATGCGCGGCCGGTTACAATGACCCGAAAACATGAAGGTCACGCGTTTTCTAGAATGATGTTTTAGCGACGCGTCTTTCCGTTCGATATACTCAGTGAAGTTTCGATCGGTTCTGCTTTAGAAATTTATTTGTTGTTTTTATTGGTGTTATGGTATGGGAATAATTTCGCTGTCTGTGCAGATGAGGATGTTGAGACTGTTAAAGAGCGATTGGCTGTAGATAAAACTCCGTTTATTGTTAGATTTATTTAGTGTTGTGTAGGCAAAAATAATGCGACATTTAACAGAAAATAATTAAGATGATACAAAATATAATTATACCGGAGAATATTTAAAATACTTTGCTGGCATAACTTCAAATTCGCATAAATGAAGTTCGTATAAAAAGCAACTCCACACTATATTTTCCTTTCAGCCAAGTGATAAAATTGAAAGCAAAAAGGCATTTTTTACAAAAAAAAGGTCAGCCAACAGGATTTGCCTAAATATCTGGAATTATAAAAAAAAAGTATTGAAAGACGAATTATTCAAATCGACATTCAACCCTAAATGATAAAAAATTCTCTAATACTAAATCAAAATTAATCAATTTACGACCAAAAAATACCCTGCATATTTTTACTTGTTTGGCTTCTGCATAATTTTCTGAGTCTAAAAACATGAGGCGTTAGTTTTCGTTTCCTTGGTTACCTAAATTTTGAATTTTTATGTTTCAATCTATGGGAATATGATAAAAATCTTCCGAACTGTCACTTAGAAACCACAAACGGTACACTCTTTTGTTTTATGCGCGTACTAGAAGGTGATAAAGTGCACTCTGACAGTTTTTTTCATAAATAGCGATGTTTTAATGCCACCTCAAATTAAAACTGAGGACCCATAGTCTTAGTTTGAAAGAGAAATTCTTGACGTTTTCAATTAGGTATACTAAATATTTATTATTCGAACTTAAAGTTATTTCAGTTAGTAAACAAATTAGATTGATAATAACCCTACAATGTATACCTAATGACACACTTGAATAAGTATACTTGGGATCACAAGTTACCCCAAAATTAATTTCGGAAAAACAAAAAGAAAAAATTTCAAAAACGTTTATTCGATAATGTGGTTAACATTTGTAAGTATTTCTTTTACAATTGATACAAATATCAAATCGGTGATACATTTTTGGAACACAAGCAACATACTACTCTGCATTTTTGATCACGTGAGCGAGGATATACATAACATCTTGACGATTTGGCTTTGTTTGGCGCTGGACCAGGCTGTGGCTCTTCTGAAATGTCTGGTAGTCCTAATACTTCTCGCATTTCACTCTGCAGTTTGCCAGATATTTTTTTGGAAAGCCTGTTTACCATCCAAGGGTCTAGTTGTAGTCCGAGTGACTGTAAAAACTTATTTCGAGTTACTTTGTTAGTGCTTCCATTATATAACACAAAGGCATTTATTCCAGTTTGATCAAGCATCCCGTAAAAATACCTAAACGGTCATTTTCTCGTTTTTCTGGTTTTTTCTAAACCTCATCAATATTCTTGTCAGAGTGCATTGTTGAAAGTAGTATGACCGATTTATTATTTTTTTTTTTTGTTTGTAAAAGGGAAGGTGGTATTTCTCGTTTATTGTGTCTTATAGTTCCAACGATTGTCAGACCTCTCTCTCTCTCATCATTTCTTGGGCCAGTGGAATAAACGTAAGCCAGTTACCCATTGTAATATTTCTATGTGATCTATGAATAGACTTGGATAACTCTTTTACTAAATACATTAGAGCTGAGTCAATTTAATAAAAATTTAAAACTTACTTCAGGCATAATAACATCTGTTGTGTAGATAAATGTGCATCCTTTCTAGCACCAGCGATATACAGAAGGCCTATCAAGGCACTGATTCCTGCAGCATCTGTTGGATGCATATATTTCGTGTCTGGTTGGTAATTGACACTTTGTCTTTGTATTTCTTCGTTTGTGTGAGTTACAATTTCATTCAAAATTGTGGAACTAAATAAAGTGTCCCGAGCATCTTTCTCTATAGTGACTACACGTCTACTCTTTAAGGTAGGTACCTTTACCACGATGTTTCTCGAAGGAGTTCTTGCTTTTGCAGGTTCTCGAAGGCGCCAAGTGAAACCATTTTTACCTCTCAAAACTTCTATACGTTGAGATCAAGTTTCTTCAAATTCCTATTCTTCGGAAGAAGTTTCATCCTTGTGCTCTGACAACTCCTCCACATTGTCCTCACAGTCACTCCCTGCATCATTGTCATGACTCTCTGCTTTGTCGTACCATTTTAATATTCATAGTCCGGATCTAATAAATTAACCGTTTTTTTTAAACATATTTCAAAAATTCTTTATCACTTGCAGTTCGAAGCAATAAAAAATCACAGTACGTAAACGTATTCTGGGGTCACTCACAACCCCAAACAATTTATATTGCAAAAACGACAAGCGGTAGTGGAAGTCAACTAACCTTACCTAGATAATCAGCGCAATCTATCGTGAACTAGAAAATTAGGCGGAAAAAATTTAAAGTGTTGGGGTAACTCGTAACCCCGGTATACGTTCTAGGGTTAAAACTTTATTTTCACTCAAAAGGAAAAGTACAAATTATATCAAATAGAAGGTAGGAACAGATTAGGTAGTTTAAAAAGTAAATATAAATAAATTTAAAACGGGCATGTACTGGAGGAAGTCAGAGCAATATCGACATATTTGTGCTACATCCTGCTCCATTGTATATAAAATGTATATTATGGACATGTAAAATAAACATCTCCCATTAAACTAGAACCAGCGAAGTCATTAAAATAGCGACAAAACTCCACGATCAACCGCCTCTCTCCTACGGGTCGTGTACCCGGCACGAAATTCACCTTGAATTCAGTTAATTGCTCATCAACCTTGCGGCCACATTAGTAATTCGCGTTCGCTAGCACCGTATGTGCCGGTGAGAAGGATGACGGGGCGGGCCCTAGCGGCCACTAGATGAGACTCGTCTGGCACTGCCTGCCTCCTTTCTCACTTTTATAAATCAGGTTCGCCATTAGGGTAGCTATATTATATTTTTTGCGTCGTCTCTGATGCGACTGCATTCGCGCGTATTACGATGACAGATTTATTGTATTTCGCTTGTGCGGTTTTAAAATTATCAGTAAGGTTATGCCAACTGACTAACTTACAACAGAAAGCGTCAGAAAATAAGAACTGTTACGTCTGTATTTGTTTATTCGGCGTGATGGCTCCCAATTGGACGGAATAATTAACGGAATGGTGCGAATGACGGGCCGTGTTTGCAGAGAAATGTGGGCCAAAGAAAGACGCGGAGCAACTGGACATCTGTTTACTTGGCGCATTTACATATATTTAAATCGGTTGTCTAAGCACCCAGGAATTTGTATGGATAAATTTGAGATGTGTTTGTCGATATTAATATTGAACCCTAGAGAAATTTTAAATATTAATTTATTGTAATATTGTACTTAGAAAATGTATAGCTAATAAGAGATACTTGTGAGCAAAGAATTGTAAGTTTTTAATAACAACTAGTGTTATTTAAATACCATTTTCTTTTTTTAAAGATAAGTGTACATCAGTTTTGATGTTTTCAGCATCGCGAATAGAGGAAAATTCAACAAATTTTGTAATAATTTTAAACAAATGACATGGTAGATTCTATACAACATAAAAATGCCTTCATATTTTGGGATGTATTGTATGCATTGTATTTGTATAAATACATGTCCTTTCAACAAGCCAAAAAGGATCGCATATCCCAATATCTGTCACCGAAACTTTCTGCAAATGATTGATTAGTCTTCTAGGATTAATAAGGAATGGATAATTAGAAATTAAAAAGCCATTATGGGTTTGATTAATAATTCTTTGGAGGAACTAATTTTGTATTTAGTGTGAGTAATTTGACGACATGAAAAAGGCAATCGAAATCCATGCTTGATATTATACTACTTTTCCATTTCTTAACCAACACAATGTATTCCACAATGAATAGTGAAAGTCCAACGCCAACTTTGATCGTCACTGCAACATTTAGAGCGGTAATTTTAAAATCTGCATTTCCTGGATTTACAAAATTCAATTACAATTTTACCCATAATTTAATATCCTCTGGGAAAATATATCAAAATATTTATTTGGTCCATCTTTATGATCATCAGGTTCTACTTTATTCTTCTTTTCTTCTTGTTCTTTATTTCCACTAGACTGTGTGTCTTCATTTACTTCATGTTGATCATCGTGGACTTTGGATTCTACTTATTTCTTCTTTCTCTTCATCTTCTGCAGATCCTTCTTAAGGTTTCGCCTCCTTGGCTGCGACATCTTCTTCTGAATCTTCAGATTTGATCGTCTTCTTCAGCTTTCTCTACTGCTTCTTCAGATTCTGCTGCATCTTCCTACTACTCCTCTAATTCTTCCGCGCTAATTCCGTTCTCGCGCTTGTATTGTTCCGTTTCTTGTTCCTCTAAATGTCCACCATACATATTATTCTCCTCGTGATGTTCATCCTATTGTCTATTAGAACACTGTTACAGGTATTGGGTATCAGTATCACCACCTTTAGTACATTCATAATAAATGGTGCATTTGGATGACGTCAGTAAGTTAATTGGAAATCTAGTATTTTTTTTGTCCCATCATTAATATGCCATTAGATATTAGTAATTGCAAATCGAACCAGTATGTCATGGTCCTCCACATTCAAAATTTCAAATATCGTGGGGTAATCTATGCCTTACACTTCACACCGTCACTCTTAAATCGCGGTTATAACTTGTAATCTGTAGTATTAGAATATAGTATGATTTTAGGGGTGGAATAAAATGGAGACGACCACTTATATAATAATAGTTTTACATGGCAAAGATTTATTAGGAGACCGCAAATGTTATAAATGGATACCTCTTGGGAAAAAAAATAATAAAATAAAAATTATGATAAACATTGTAGTGAATAAATTACAAAAAAAAGTTATGTTTTATGTAGGACGTATTTATTTTACAGTTTAAAGCAAAAAAAAAGACAAAAGGAATGCTACAGATACACGTTTCCTATGTATTAATTTGAATTTGGCGGCATACCAGTTGATGTGATTGGTCGGCTCTAACCCCCTAGGACAAAATATTAAGCGTATAACTCAAAGGAACATAAAAATCATTCCTCAGTTTTCGCGCTTTATTGAAAAATTTACTTTTTAGTAAGTATGAATATTACTAAAGTATTACAATATTACAAACACGCAGTTGCTGGTGGCAACACTGCCGGGTACAAAACCAAAATGTTCAACGCTGGGAGTTCGTCAGGAATCGATCTTGAGCCCGTTGCGGTTTGTCGTATCCGTAAATGATTTGCACTATTATATTGACAAAAGGAATGTGTGTCAGTTTGTTGGTGTTACTTTTTAGGCCTAAGATTATTGTGAACTCTCGGTACGTGGAAGTCCGTCTGCATCGCCAATCTCCACATGAACGCAGTCTAATGCTTTAGAGTTAAGTATTAAGTAAAATATAATAATCAATTAAGTTTTTGGAACGGAATAAGGTTTGCCACGGTTTTTCAAGCCGAGGTGCCGGCGATCCTGCACGGAGCCGCAGAAATTTTAGCAAGGGCATTAAGGGACGGCGTTTTATATATATATTGCCTGCAGCTCTCTGCAAACCTGCAGTAACCTACGTTCTTCTGGGGCTTTTGACTGGCCACTGCAAGCTAAACAAACATGCACTGCATGGGTGTGGCGCGTAATATGCCCTGTGCCGGGCATATTACCAAGAAGACGAGCCGGCGGAACACATTTTATGTGACTGCCCGACATTTGTCCACGTCAGAGGTTCCATATTGGCCCAGCATGGCCGATTTTGGCGGCGCTGCTCTGCTCGAGCTCATGCTCAGTTTGGGCTGGCTCGGATAGATTGTGAGCGAGCGACGCCACCTAGGGGAGGTAGCACAATGGTCCCGGCAAGGGTGACCTAAGTGCACGTGGTTACCATTTCCCCCGACCTAAAATCCAGAATCCAGAAGTTTTTGGGAGTAACTGTAGATATATACTTTACATGAATCCAGCATTTTGACGAATTGCGCAAAACATGTTTTTTTTTATCTCACGCTCTAAGAATCTAAAACAGAATGTGAGATATTACAGCTTTGCTAAAGTCCTATATAGGGCTGATCTATGATTTGTTAAACGTTTTGCAACAACAGTTTTTTGTAACGTCCGTATTTTACGAAAGTATTCAATAGTGTTGCTTGGATTTCGTCAAACTGACCATAATATCATAATGTGACTCATTTACTTATTAAATACATGCCGTTAAGTAACCTACAATTACTGGTATGTATTTCGATGTTGGGTGCTGTGCTTTGTGGTTTGCTAGTGACTTTGCTACAGAATGTGGTGTACTAGTAGTTTTTTCTAAGGTATTTATAAAATTAAATTATCTCTTGCGAGAAGTTAAAAATAAAAAAAAAATATGATTCTAAAGAATTAATACCATCAATCAAAATCGACGCCATTATTTTGAAACGCGATTCGTACATTTCTTGTTTTCATTTTGCGTGTAAACAAATAACATCGTAAGAGCATTACAATTGCAAGGCTGCGACGTAAATACAAATAAGCAGAGAATATATCCAGGAAAAATACTATAATTAATACTTGTCGAGTTTGCGGCAAAGTTCAGTGACACAATTAGTAGATAAGATCTGTCGTTTTCAATTTACAGAACGCGTAAGAAACCTTTGGCGATAAAATATGGGTTTCTTTGTGCAGAGTATTTTTTTAATAGGGCGTTATAAAACACTGAATTAAATACATATATAATTCTAAGTCGGTATGTAAAACGTAACATTTAATGTAGTTGGATGAAATAAACGTTGCTTAACGCTGAGTTAAATCCAAACGTTTCCCATTCGTTTTTACGATACCGTACAAGAATAAGAGAAGAGTTTATTGCAGTTTTGACATTCTCATTTAACGAATGTTGTATTCGATACTTCGGGAAAGTTCCCTTTCGAAACTGATTAAGGAGATCTATTCTAAAATTAACTCCGAACCCTCGATTTTCGCTTTATTTTCCCCTATATATATATATATATATATATATATATATATATCAGAACAGTTGGAACAATCGAAACAGATTTGCTGCAAATAAATCGTCCAGCGATTAAAATGAGAGTGCGTTTATAAATACGAAATTCGCGCAGCTGTTTGCAACGATTATATGGCGCTTTCACTGATGTTTAATGTAATTTATTCACTTTAGGACGCTCTCCTCGTGTAATATGGAGTGTATAATAAAATGAAATCCGTGTTTGTCCTGAATTGCCGTTTTCGTTAACGTTAAGAAGCCGTTCACTAAATGTTTGACTATTAAATGTATGTATTTATGTAGGCGTGGGAAAGGAATTTATGGATATTTTAAAATCTGTTTTTACTTGTTTTAGTGCATGTATGTATTAAGAAGAGGAAATGTGCTGTGGCAGTAAAACGCGTAAATAACAGATTAGTGACATTAAAATATTTTTGTTTTAACTTCTTGATTATATCACTGATGTCTTAGAATTTGACCTTTTACCACAAAAACGTCGAAATTCAATATAAATATCATTTAATCAAAAATGACCTGCATACATCTACAGGTGTTTAAAAAAAGAAATGCTTTTTTTATGTTAAGTCATAAACAGAAGTGATATGGTGGCAAATCAGATGAAAGCCACGGAATTTCTATATTTCAACTAGCATCAGAAAAGTGTCTCAGCAAGACCAATGTTTGAACTGCACAGTTGGGAGTAGCTGCCCTTTGTTGACTGCAACAATTTCGGTTTTCAATATCATCCAATGTTCAATAAATGGTTTATATAAATAAATTTCTGTTTGATGTCGTTTAGATTTAAGTTTATCTAAAATCAATCTAAATTTAAAACAACCATTATAGGAGCACATTTTTTTGTTATCCTAAATAATTTGTTTCTGACCAAAAGCCGGCTACATATCTATTTTTTCAGTATGTAGCTGTTGTTGAATTATTTCGTGTGTTGTTACACGACTCCAAATTTTCATTCGTTGGGATTTCACAAATGCCAATAGGTGAAAGCATGCTTCATCAGTCCAAATCATTCTAATAATTCCACATTATTGATAATGTCATTAACTACCGTCTTACAAAATTCAAGACGTCGTGCATGATCTACCGGTTTCAATTCTTGTACCTCGTTGTCGTGGAATCGTCCCATTTAGTTTTATATTGCTGCAAATCTTTTCATTTTCTCAAATTCAATTTTAAACCCTGTAGCGCCATCAAGTGTTAATTATCGTCACTCTTTGAAGGCTTCCAGTATCTTCCGGTCAAGAGTAGGTCCACTTCGTGATCCATCTTTCTTAAGTATAGTAATTTCTTGATTATTCAACGGTAAATTCTTTAACTTTCCTTTCATTTGTGGTAATCCACAGTCTTTTATGTAAGGTCGTCACTAGTTTGGTTTGTCAGTGCGTCTTTTGACTCGAGGCGACTATTTTTGTTGTGGGTTTTGTCGCGTGAGGTATAATGCAAAATTGTTCGCATCTTCGGTTATCAGGACTGCCAAAAAAAATGCTAGCGAAGGAAGTGCCTTTAGTACAACAATATTCCTAGAAAGGGATTTAGTGAGTCCGGTCGCCATTTTTCTGTCATTTTCGTTGGACGTCCCAAGAAAGTTTGGAAGCGAAATTAGTGGTTAGCCTTACTGTCTGAGACAACGCCCATTATAGGATTCTGGATTAAGTGGGCTAAAACTCCTCAATTTCTCTCTAACATTGAGTCCGTCAGTACCCGCTCCCGCCTGTTACATCGTTCGGGACATATTACTTGGCTACGACACACATAACCAGATCCGAAGGGTAGATTCGTGCCCATCATCATATCAGCTAGACCTGTACCACTTAATTTACCGCCCATTTTGAATCACATGCTACCAGCGTTTTCCCGCGCACACGTCACTACGCGCTCCCGACATTCAACTCATCGCTAGGCTTTCTTCGTCTAGCGCCCTATTTGAACTTTACGCCTTCGCGTAACGTACCTTTTTTTTGTTCTTTTATTTTCTCTTAAGACTATCACGAAATGAAGTGGACAAGCTCACGTGACAGAAAACGGTTAAATATAGTTCATTAAATTTAGAATTTGAAAACCAAATGAACGCCGTATTTAAATCATGATTCTTTTTTTGTAAAAGTAAATTTACAGGTATTGTCATAATTGTGCTTTGTGCTGAACTATTGAAAAAGATGCATAAATTCCGTATTTGTAACATCTAGCAGCGTTTCCGGGGTCAAGGCCATAGGCCAGCTGATCGGTGTAATTTCTTTAAAACAACAAAATATCTACATTTACCTTATCTTAGTTTCGTTTTTATGTAAAACTACGTTGCTAGCGCCGTTATTAATTAAGTTAGAATAAGTTCAGTATAATTTTAAACACATGCACGTACATTTTTTTTAATCTTCCACGTCTTTTATTGCTGCTTATAGAGGATCTATTGGAGATTCTATTGGTTTCAAATCGTACATTGTATATAACACCTGTCGTAATCTTTTAAGCATAACCTTCACGCTATTCTCTGTATTTTGGTGGAGCCTTTTATATGACTCAAATATATTGTTTATCTCTTTATTGATGCGTTGTGCGATTATTTCGTTATAATTTACCTTTAAACAACCCACGTTCGGTTGCGACTAGCCGAGACCCCGTAACAAAGTCTTGGTGTAGTGGTTCCGATGGAGAGATTGACCTATTGAGTTAGTTGCTTAATAGATGATTTCGTTGCGTTATTCATAATTTGTAGAGCATTGGCAACAATTTCTTCAGCGCTATACTCTACCATCAGCTTTTCGTAGGGTTGCTATCAGTTTCATGTAACAGACTTACGTCTAAATCTGAAGTTTTTTTTTTTAAATGCATGTAGTCGACAGCAAAATTTGTGCCTCAACGAAGAACGTTCTTTGTTCTAAAGAAAACACCATAGTTGCAAGTTGTACGTTAAGGTTACACCAACAATAACTCTCTTTTTTACTTATGGAAACGGCTGATTTGTACGAAATTGGTTAAAAATAAAATGAAAGAATTAATGAAATAAACACACTTTTTTTTAAACGCTAAAACGGGTTACTTTGCTTGTCAGAATGGAACTATTCTGACAATTGTTAAATGTAGATTTACTAGGACTAAGTTACGACTATTATCTTATTCTACAAAAAAAAAACACATAGGTATAATTCGATGATGTTTTTCAATAAACATCCATTATTTAGATACATATGTAGATATTTTATACACAATATACTCACAGAATTGAAATTTATATGAAAAGATTTTGATATTTAATTAAACACCTTCTCGGTTTTGTTAAAAAGGAAATACTAGGTATAATATTGCATACTTATTTGCATTAGGAGTTTCGCATAATTAGAAATTTTACTATTCCATGTTAGTTAACTACATACACATAATAAATATAATTAAATACTACCTTCACATATCATTACTACAAGTACATTATTATTAACCGCACCTAACTTTATTAATAATTAACTGAGCTCTTTAGCAATACATTAAAAACACGTAGCAGTTTTATGTAGTTTTCTCGTTTTATGCAATAGAGATTACGATAATATTCTAATGTGTATTTACAAATGTACGATGTAAAATATTCACGCATGCAGAAACTTTATAACATGCGTAATACGCCATTGGAATAATAAGTGAATTATTGCCGGCAGTTACAAAACCGCATTAATTGGAATAGTATTGTTATTAACTGCCTGGTCGTGTGTTAAGTATGTAGTTGGCCGTGTATGTACACAGCGGTAATGAAGCGAAACTCAGATTTATGTATGTATTTAATAAATCGGTTACATACATGTGCGATATATAGGTACTAACCGCTTTATACATATGAATGAGTGAGTTATCGAATGCGACAATTATTCGGGTATTAATTGTTTTGTAATCCGTGCGTATGCTATTCATTCAAAGGGCGTTAAATTACTTCCTGATGGAACGTAGACAATAAGAAGCACCGCACTCTAGTACCTATTTATTTTACTACTATACAGAGAACCGCAACTAAATGCGATAATCGAGCGTGACATGTTGTAATGTGATTGGGTTACAGCAATGAGGCCGGAAGGTGATTTATTTTTTTACTGAAAGGAACATATATATATATATGTACAACATAATATCCAGTGTATATTTGAAAACCAAATAGTGTGCTTCTGTGGTTCAAATTCTATGAGGCGAATATGATATTAAAGATAAAGAGTTAAATTGGTGTGAAGTGAAAATGACAATTCCAGCCAAACAAACAGAAGAAGTGTGTTAAAGCGACTACACACAGAAAAACGCATTCTAAGTAAAAAAAAAATATTGTTTTAACATTTAAAGACTCTTAATAACAAAAATGAAATAGTTTTGTTCCAAGTAAATCTTTCACCCCTAAGGAAATTGAAAGTTTTAATTCAAGAAAACTTTTGTTTGGATGAATTTTCTTCACTAGAGAATATATTTGCCGAGTGCAAGTAGATAAAGATGAATTGTCCGAGCTTAGATCTTCTCTCCTGGATTGTGAGTTTGCTTGTGTCCTGTAGATGGAGACAATCTAAACCCTTATTTCCATAGTAGAGAGAATTGCAGATATAGCTTGAAAATTGGATAGCGATGTAAGTGGGTTTGCACTCGGAGTGACGCTGATGACGCCTGGTATGCCGAAACTGGAGTCCGTCTCTAGTGCTATTCCCCTTTCATTGCTTTTGCTGGTATGGTGATTCCAACAATAGAAAATGAACCCACCTGATGGCATTTTTCGGTTGCAATTGTGTTTGGAATTTTTTCTTTAACTTGTATAACGTCAAGATTATGTTATTAAGACAGTTTTTTTCTTGCCTTAAGAAGTTTTTGTCTTGCGGATATTCAAAACGCAGATTTATTTGGTCCAAGACAATTTTTTTAAAGATAAGCATCTATTTTTCTGTGTGTAGATAAGAGCAAATCAGTTCAAAACCTTCCTTGTGAGCTAGGACTTAGTCGTACGAGAATTAAGGATCGAAATAACAACAGAAAATAACACAGCATTTATAATAATAGAGGAGCAAGAGCTGAGTTTAGAAAATAGAAAAATATTGAAAAAAAAGACAAAACTTCAGATTTCAGACAATGCATTGTGGGTTTGATTCTTCCAAGAAAGGCATAAGGCAACTCCGATATCAGATCCCATTGTGAAAGAAGCATTTGATGCATGTGAATTCGATATGTTGTCCACTGCGAGCAAGAGACTTCCAGCTAATCATGACGTTGCATAGGATTTTCTGAGAAAATTTGAATATTTAATTAAAGAAAATAACCATGAAGCAGACCAAGTTTATAGTACTTATTAATTTGCTAAAGATAGAATAATAATTGCAACATTTACTTATTTGTCATTTGAAGCTCTAAAATTAAACAAAAAAAAAGATATTTAACACTTTCAGATGTCATATCTTCAACCAGAAGTTCGCTTGAATGGATAGCAATTTATTAAAACGTGGTTTTTTAAGGAATAGAGCCCCAGCAGTTTTGCTTTTAGTGAATGCTGCAGCCATCCTTCTGAAAATGTATTCCCAAAAGGGCTGCTCCCCATCCCCTGTTAACTGCTTTGATGGACGAAGGAGTCATTGAATGGTTGAAGATTTAGAGAAAGCTGAAAGAAGATGTGACTTTTTCTAACTCATGGCTTCTTTAATCATAAACGATGATCTATACTGCGCAAGGACTGAAGTTGAAGCAATAACTCTCAAAAAATCATGGGAAAGAGTTTTACCAACTACAGTGAATGAACCTGTTGTAGGTACCAATTCTGATAAAGCAGATATTATCCAAGGTATACACATACTTAGCAGAGATTCTTTTACATCAACGAGCTGATGTAAAAGTGTCGGTAACTGAAGGTGATATTATTGAAGTCATGCATGAAGAAGTTGTTGGTTAAATTATCAACTCTATTTTTCAATCACGTGTTAATGGTGTCGAACAACCTAACCAAAAAGATAATGAGGAAGCAAAAAAGTTACTTACTTCGCATTCAAATAAGCCTTTGCGATTATCATGGAGTACATTGAACATCATTCAACAACAACACTCATGGACATGTTGTGAGTAATGTTTCTGCGAAGACAAGAATTGTTATTTTAAAATAAAATATTACATGTTTTTTTTCTTGCAAATGAATGTTAGTTCCCTTATTTTTCGCTACATCGATGAATAAATAAAAATTAAAGAGTGTAAACGCAGTGCAATGTGTAGAAGAGAACTGCCTGAATTGATATTCTATTTTTTTAAAAGTGCACTTTTGTTATAGTAATTAGATGTTATTTATTTTCAACTGCATACGCTATTTTCAGTAGATTGCATGTATAATATAAGAGACAAAAAGCCACTGATAAGTTATTCTTCTTTTACTGAAATTAATATCACCAGCGCACACTGGTACTCTTAGGCAATAATTGCAAGCAGTACGCATACATATATCAGTTTATATGTGCGTGAACTGCAGGCAACAACAAAAGCGGCGCTAAGAGGGAGAGATATCAATTAACGCTAAGATAGGGAATTCTTACGGTCCAGCGAGGCCGCTCCTGGGCTTAATGCGAACCGCTTAATGAGGATAGGAGTTCGTGTGTACGAAATGAACGTATAGTCGCTGTAATGGAAGGGCATATACAATGACGACTTTTCATGTATAGCATTAATGCATTATACGAACGCAGAGATGCAGAAACTTAACGTAATGTATTTTGCTTCTGTTTATACCTGCGTGTCGGATAGGATGACTTGGAGCGATGTTTTTTACGGGGATAGTATTTCAAGGAATGTACAACCTTGGGACAGATATGTGAAGTATTACTTTATTTTATGTGTAATAGCGAAACGTACTAAAATGCTGCTGTTATTAATCATGTTGAAAATTGTATATTTAATTGGATGTTATTCTCCAAGGTAGTAACTTGAAATAAATTGGTCTCTGTATAAAAATGGATCAGGAAAATGTCCAAACAGTTAACTAAACAAGTACCATCATAGTTGGGTTCCCGATCTATTATATAGGAATCACCATCAGCAAGAGCAATGAAACAAGTGAATAAGCACGAGAGACTCAAATATTATTTATAATAAACCCATGAGCTCCATATACACTAAGAAGGAGCTTATTTCATGTAATTCCCTGTGTTAGAAGCGTAATCACTGGAAAACAAGACGTCAGTGCCGGCGTTACCTACAAGGCAAGGCAGGCAGTCGCCTGTAGCGCTCAAATTTAGAAACGGCCAATCAACAAATTTGCGCATATAAAAAAAATTACCTAGCTACTCTTTAACTTTGCAGTTGTCGCGGTTAGTCTGAGAAACTTCCCTAAAATATAATTACAATCTACATTTTTCTAACAGATTTTAAAAAATGTAGGAAAATCTGTGAAATTATTGAAGGGCGATGCGATGTTACGAAGAAGTAGCAATATCTCACGAATTATATAGCACATAATTCGATGAAATTTGGCATACGATTGAAGGATGTCATTACAAATACATGCCACTAACGAAAATTTACATTTTTTCAACAGATTAAAAAAAAAATGAGAAAAACTGTGAAATCATTGAAGGATGATCTTACCAAAAAGTAGCAATATCGCACGAATTATAACACATAATTTGGTGAAATTTGATACACGATTGAAGAATGTCATTGTAAATACATACCACGAACAAAAATCTACATTTTTCAAACAGATTTTAAGAAATACGGGAAAAACTGTGAAATCATTGAAGGGTGATGTTACCAAAATGTAGCAATATCTCACGAATTATGGCATATAAATAGGTGAAATTTGGTACACGATTGAAGAATGTCATTATAAATACATGCCACTAACGCGAATCTACATTTTTCCAACAGATTTTAAAGAATATGGTAAAATCTGTGAAATTATTGAAGGGTGATGTTACGAAGAAGTAGCAATATCTCACGAATTATAGCACATAATTCGATAAAATTTGGCATACGATTGAAGGATGTCATTACAAATACATGCCACTAACGAAAATTTACATTTTTCCAATAGATTAAAAAAAAAATGAGAAAAACTGTGAAATCATTGAAGGATGATCTTACCAAAAAGTAGCAATATCGCACGAATTATAACACATAATTTGGTGAAATTTGATACACGATTGAAGAATATCTTCATAAATCAGTATTAACTGCAGTTTTGATTAGTAGTCAACCAATTATGTAACGAGCTATCCACATTTATAGGAGTTTTTCAGACTAGGCGCGAACGCCTTGCAGTTTCGGACTAGTTTATTACGAAGTGAGAAAGTGCAGGTATTGGACGAGTGGATTGGATATTATTATTACCTCTGTTTAAAAAAATGTGGTCAAATGAAAAAGAGCCAAAACGTTTACTACGGCTTTTTGCGGAAGTCGAGGTAGAAGAACAGGCTTACGGCGATAAAGAGGCTTCGAATGTACATGATGCAATCGAGATACCACAAGAGAATTCTGACACGAAGCAAGATGGCGACGAAAAACGAAATTTACCGTAGAGCAAGTTTGAAGAATCTGCCACAAGAAGTTCACCAGAGAAAGGCTAAGGCAGCGGGTACCTCTTCTGATTACCCTAGAGGAAATCCAGAAGGCATAGAATTAATTATGACCGCTTGTCATATTTTGTCACTAGGAATTGCGAATAGCACATTTACATATAATACCTACCTTTCATTTATTAAAATTTTACTTAATTTTTGAGTAGGTGATAGACTTGTAACCACTGGCGTAATCTTGCCGCCCCACCAGTGTTCGGTGTAAACGGAAGTTAACTAAAAAGGTGCTGCGATACACATCTACTCATTCTAATCATTGAGTAAAAAAGGGCTTCCAACTACAAAACAATGTCTACCATTGCCTTATTTTTCATTAAAGAAATATTTTCTGCCCCTAAAATTTTGCCACCCTGGACTATAGCCCATTCAGCTTACACGTAAATATGGCACTGCTTGTAATGAAAATTCTGATGAAGTATTACAAGAAATTCAAAATTAATAGCCGTTTCAGAAAGTTATTTCAAAAGGAAGGAAAAAACAGACCAGTTTCCTGTTTTTTTTTTTATTTCGTCGTTTTTAACATTAGTTTCTCATTATAAACGTTATTTTATTGATTTTTATACATTATACTTAGTGAATTACTTTTCTAAAGCGAAGAATCTGAATGCAAGATGTAAATGAACGTGCACCACCAATCAAGCATTCAAAACGGTTACATCTCGATAAGCGCGTGCAAGATCAAGAGCGGGAGCGGCCCTGCCGCAACGCCGAGTGCGTGCCCGCGATGTAGTCGCATCATGGAATGCGCTGGCTGGCCGGCCGATCTCTTATCGGCACTGTTGAGCCGCTAGCTCGCTCGCACACAGCACGACTTTGGCGCACGTCCGCTTGGTGGCCGTCGGCGCAACGTCGCAAACGGTCTAACGTTATCGTCGGGCTCCGTTGTATTGTGTTGTGTCTACCGCTCCATCTCTGTTGTACGCAGAGCGTCGCGCACGACCCAGCGGGGCCAGCAGCCAGCAGCAACGAAAGTGATATTGAAAGGGAAATGTCATTTGTTTGTACATACGTACTTGAGACTTGAAACGCCGTCTATACAGTAATATTAATAATAATACACATACACAAATATCTTGCGCTTACATCAGATGTACTATGAATGACTGCTGTATGTATGCACGTGACAATAGGGTTACAAATAATATTATTTGATTTTCTGTACGTAGTGACTTCAATGTTCGGTTTCTATAAACGCAATAGATCACAGCAATTCACAAAATCCACAATAAATGATGCTTTACATAGCTAAGCTGGCACAATACGTCTGCCCAATATTGTAAGAGAGACCCTCAATTTGGCACAGAGTGGAAAAAATTGTTGGAGTGAAACTGAACGTTACACGTGTTCATTTAAAAACATGATTAAGTTACCTGAAGAGTGGTAAATGGTAAAGTCGTCACTTGGTCCTTGTAATTGTACATTTGTCAATTTACAGAATAATTCCGTTTTGCCAAGCATAACCGATATCTGATCTAGAATTAGTGTGCCATAACAAAAATCCCAAAAGAAAGGTGAAAAATCCCTTACCACAAAATTACTTTAATTTTGTGGCAAGGGATTTTTCACCTTTCTTTTGGGATTTTTGTTATAGTTTTCAAGCCACAGTCTCCACCCATCACAGGATTAGTGTGCCATGTTTAATGCTTGTCAACATTGTTTTAATTGTTATTAAGTTGTATTTTGTAATTTTAATGATATTAAATATTATTTAAGTTATTTGTTAAACCTTCTAGAAAGGATAATTTTTAATATCTAAAAGTGGCAGTAGCTTAGTTATTTGCGTGTCCATCAAGAAAATTTTGTTTTTTAATTTGTCAAGGATATTTGTAGGGTTAGCCA
The DNA here is from genome assembly GCA_949128085.1 of Cetonia aurata. Taxonomy (NCBI): domain Eukaryota; kingdom Metazoa; phylum Arthropoda; class Insecta; order Coleoptera; family Scarabaeidae; genus Cetonia; species Cetonia aurata. The sequence continues at coordinate 61,112,026 of OX421884.1, read as the reverse complement.
TTTAGCAATATCAAGCAATACAATTTTGTAATGAATTAAGTTTCGATGATATTTTGTTTAGAAACTTTAGGTATTGTAGAACTTTCCAAAATTATTCTAATAATTTCAGACACTCTTTAAAAACGTTTCTTTGAAAGTAGGATTTGAATTTAGGTAATAATACTTCTCATCCTTAATCCTAAATTATTTATTTGTTTTTGTGTGCAAGTCCAATTTGCGATGATTGAAAACCCATTATTCATAACCCTCGTATCGAAAGAGGCTCACTCTCGTCGCATACCTGCGAGAAAATAGAATTTTACCACTTGGGAACGTGACACAAATCATCCCCCGGTAATCTGGTGTCACGGAATGGTCAATAGTCGAAATTTATTAGGGTTTGTGAACGGGTTTCCGACCGTACAAGATAAGGCGGTTGGCGTTCCGCGTTATTGAATGCATAGCTATGCGTGCGAGCAGATAACCGACTGTAAATTTACGGATTTTAAAGGAATCGGCTTCTAGCGAGCCCACGGCCCCATACCTGCGCTACAGTTGCATGTTCCACACCCGTTAAGGGCGGATTCGAGCTAACTTGGCCGAATCGGTAGGAATTCATCGTCTGGGAGGCCGCAGCCTTGATTTTCGTGTCGACTGGACGTATAATGCTGGCGATTATTGGCGAGATTGCTGGTATAACCGGGAATTTTTACGTCAATCTAGTAATGTATGTACTTTCTATTTCACGAAGCTTGTGGAGGAAAGAAAGTATACGTTTGCTGATAAATCCGTTTTGGATTAATCGAGTTTCGGCACGAAATCGTGTTTGCATTTCGCTGGGAAATCATTGTACTGTTCTGTAATTAATTTGGAAATTACTACCTTTAGTAGCTTCTGCTATGGAATGGCAGTAAAATATATTATTGATCCTTAATCTCTTCTTATACATTCACTGCGTGGTTTTTAAATATAGATGAGATAGAAATCTCGTTTTTGTTTATAATCACCTTACACAACAGTTTTAACCTTTACGAATCTAATTTGAAAAATAAAATAAATATTAAATGCTAAGAAGATATAGTCGAAACTTTCTCTAACGGAGCAAATAACTTCACTCGCACCACACTCAAATAACTCGACAAAACAATAGAAGTAGGTTGCCAGGGCCTATACTTCTGTTAGCTCCTGCAAAAATAACATATCCACGCTCAACACTAAAGAAAATATTAGAGTATCTAACATTTCAGGTAGATACCTTAAACGGGGTTTGTTGTTTAAGATATCGCAACATCCTTTGCAATTTAGAAAAATCGTGTCGGAACTTACAAGTTGCAGTAAGACAGTCAGCATTCGTGAACGCAATTGGCGATTAGTAAATTAATAGTCATAGCATAGTAGGTGCTATAGAACATTGAAGATGTCTCCAAAACCACAAAATTTTAAAATATAGAACTGAAATTAATTGGTGCGTAATAACTCCTAACTATATCTACCCTAACATCATAAAAAGAGGTATGCATCTATAAAAGATTTTCAACAAAATGCAAGATGTTAAGAATTTGCGGAAAGATCTTCTGTCTGCAGTAGATCAGTGAAATTAGTTTGTACACGGTATTTTGCTGTTAATATTGTCAACTCCTACCTGAACAGTTAACCCAAAATTATTTGTTTGTAACCCAAGGAATTCTCGTAATGGAAAGAATTTAAAATTGTTTTTCTAATTGGATGTTGTAATAAAGCTAAAACAAAAGTAATGTACTGTGCTGTAATGAGATATTAACGTGGTGGGGAGGACTCTTGTCGGAACGTAATATAGGCGATTAATATGCAAATTAGAAAAAATACTGTAAAAAACGTGTGCCACAATGACGTTTATGTAATGCGAGTACAAGTTTGAATCTCGAGCCGCGTAGCGGCGAGAGATTCAAAGTACGAGTAGTGTTTTAAAATACTATAACAATGTAAGCGACTTCTCGTTCTGTTTACATCCGCGTATCCGCATCATTGCCCCAATGCAATCCTAGTCATTGGAATTGTCACATGGGTCACAAAAACACTGAAATACATTCATAAGTATACATTTCATATTATCACCGAGAAAATGAAATCAATTTACTTCTATTCTTAATTTAAGGTGAAATAAAAATAAAATCCCCATTGGGTGTCCCATTACAAGTCCTATACGATTCCGTCTTGAAGAGGTTTTACTGTATTTTAAAATAAGACTAGTGTATAGATGATACTTCATTGTTAAGTTAACATCTTACCGGACATCTTCTGGAACAAAGGATTTGCCAAAATTTAAATCTAATAATCATAAGCGAGGTATCTATTGTGAGGATCTATAAGGAATTTACACTGTGAAATTTGGTAAAATTTACCAAAACGATTTGATAAATCCTACACTTTAAAACGTGTAGTGTAAGACACTTGCCAAACTAGTCACTTCACTTCTGAAGAAGATCACGACAAGATGATCGAAACGTCAAGTAATTTAAATTTTCTACACGGCAGAGAACCCCACAACCGAAGAGCAGCCAACAAAGAATATAGGTTGTAAGCGATACGTATTATGTACCTACTTACAATATGTCTTTACCTAATTGATTTTGGTAACAAAATGCAACTTTAACCAAATTAGGTGTTAATTTTAACACGCAAACTTTTTACCACTTACTTTTTTAACTTTACACGTAGAAATTTTATACTGTGTATTTACCAGAACTGTGCAACAAACACAAATAAAATACCGAGGGAAACACCCAAATGAAGGAAACGCAACGGCGCGACATGGTAACACGCCGTGATAAATGGGTGATCTAGCAAAACAATATTACGACTTGAGGTCTATATACCTAACGCATGGATTGCATATACCGTTGTATGCTAAGTAGAAAATAGTCGAAATATACGTAGAGACGAGCGCTGAAGAAGATTGATCGTCCGACGTACTTTTCCACAGCGGCGACGACAAGCAATGCAGAAGAGCGAAGCGGGGTTGGTGTCCCCATAGCGGCGCGAATTCCGTCCGGCGAATGTCGGGCTCGCGAAGACCGCGATGCACGCCGCGAGCCTCGCTGTTCTACAGAACTAATTACGTTGATTTATGGAATGGTGGCGACCGCGAGCCCTTCACGTATTCGCCGTGTACACACTCACTACCGCGCTCCGACAACCGACATCCGGTCAGTCGCATGCAGCAAGCAAACGAATTTATGAATTATGGTGATTACGTTTGCTGGCGTGATCATTTAGTTTCCGCCGTGTATTTCTCGTTGTAAACGTATACCTAAGCGTCCCCCGCTGATCGTCGCTTTTGAATAGTCTTTCCCTCTCCCCAGCATCTTGTAAGGATACAGAGTGGTTTAATGGCGCGGTGGTGAATGAATCATTACGCTACTCCGAAAACTAATGCGCCGAAATTATTCATCGGTGGGGTTGTCGCCCCACGCATTTGAATATTAATTTTGCAAGACTATCCAGAGACAAACAGCGCTCTTACTTCTTACCTATATCCGGGAGAGCAACTCTGCTGTGAGGGTAAAGTTAGGTAGATTATTAGCGATTAAAGAAACACTTGCCCAAACCCCAGACTTGTTCTAACCATAAAATGTGCTAAAACTTCCTTAGAAACATACTAAAAACTCTAAAAATAAAATACGCACGAGCCTCGAGAAATGAGATAAACGAAAAACCAAATGCATACCGACAAACTGTGGGGTTCTCAGAATACTTCAGGGCGTGGCACAAATTGCGTCTTAAAAACACAACCCGCACAAAAACGCAATTAATTCCCTGTCGGCACATATGCTCTACATTGAGGTTAACTGATTACCAAAATACCTCAGATTCACACTCTGAACGATTATAGCCGCATTAACGGATACCTTTCCCCACGAAAAGAAATAAATTAAGCGTAGAGAGCCGAAACGAGAAAATACCCCTCTCAAGTAAACGGTAAAACGGCAAAAGAGACTTTAATCCGATCACTGCGCGGCCGAGTGACCAAAGTAAACGCCGCGACGCAACGCCGGCTATAACTCGATGGAGGAAATATAGAGAAAAGCAGGCTGGAAGAAATCTGCTCGTAATATCTTCATCAAACCATGCCAGTGTACCATACAGAAAATTACTCTCGAAATCTGATAGGTTTGCAAAAAGGGCTCGTACGGTATAGCTTTTGAAAGGAAGTGTCCATTTGGATTGGTAGTATTTTTACAGGGAGAATTTTATAGCCACAGAATAGATGCATTTAGATTATCTGAAGCCCTTACGCTTCCCAATCAGCGATTTCGGAAACGTTTGATCCCTCCACAACATGCGCCTGCTATTGGCCACTGTGTCATCGAATAATCGTTTGCGAACACCACGCAAACGTGAAAAATTATTATGGCCTCAATTCTCAAATTTTATTTCAGAACCGTTGCTAAAATTATATCTAATACCTTCTCATGAACAAAATTGCCGTTGCCACATCCACAGTGCCCTTATACGGTAGTATATTTTTTATTGTGTATATATAAACCTAAAAATGAACTGGCTATTGTCAATTTTTCACGCCAACACTCAGAAATATTAATACTTCGTTTTGGAGAAATGATGCTTGTATCGTCAAACCATTCATCGTCATTATACCTATGGTGGTGCACCTTGAAATTACAGGAAACAGTCAATTTGCTCTAAACTTTATTCTTTCCTTTGTTTGAAAAATTGCTGCTGGTACATTATAGTAAATATTTTTATTTTTTTCTCATTTCGATAAAATTTAATTTAGGTCAAGATGGCATTGTGCACCGCAGGCCAATACAGATGTAACAATGCGAGAATATTATTTTGTGTCTATTACAGATTATCTCTGCATCTCGTTGAAAATATTACTGCGTTTATGGTAGGCGAGCAAATGCATGTAGTATATGTGAATTGTGTCATGTGATCTGGGCAGTTATTCGCGGATCCTCAAGGTTATGTACCAGACTTTCTATTTAGCCGACGAAGACCAATAAATAAATAAAAATAAAATCTTGCACCTCGAACACGCCTGTTACCAAAGTTAATCGAAAAAGAAAAAAACACGTTGGTAATACACACTTTCACAATGCTTAAAAATACTTTAAATTCTTATTTTTTGTCCGGCATAACTGTAATTTCCCACGTTTTAGTTATGTATATTGTATATATGTGATCCTGTTGATATTCGCTCGAATTTACTTGCTTCTTATAGCCAAGATTATAAACAAAGAAAGAAATAAAAAGCCGATAAATTATAAATGTCCCCGTTGATAAGGATAAAGTTGTTTTGACGTAGTTTAAGAGGCCTGACTTATAATCACTGGCGACTTTACGCCTTTTCCTTCGTCTTGTCGTTTGACTGATGGATTAATAAGTTTAGACAGGGCAATTTAAATGCTAAAAACGTTTTAATTCAAGAAACAAAAGGTGTAACATAAAAAGGTGCAAATAATTTGCATATGAATATACGTTTTATAATTAGAAAGCTTAAAGCCGAAGTAAAAATGAGGAATTCTTAATTAGTAAATGTAAAAAAGATACATATACGAACGTCCAAACAACATTGAAAATGATATCATCATCAGCATATTATAATTAAGACAGCAACCACCTTTCAAACATACACAGTAAAAAATTGCGTGTAGAAATTAACACTAAAAGTGGTGTATATAAGTCCACACTATTTTTGGTAAATTTTACACTGTGAAATTTGGTAAAATTTACCAAAACGATTTGGTAAATCCTACACTTTAAAACGTGTAGTGTAAGACACTTGCCCAGTGTAAACTACCAAGAGATGATGTACACCTTTGGGTGTTAGTTAGAGGTACACTACATGGGTGTAGCTTTTACACTGAATAACGTAAATGCAATTAAGGTGCTTAGCTGTAAATGAAAGCATATCTGCGCGGTAGTACCTACAGACGATAGATGTGCTCTCACAAGGAGTAGGCAAGAACTGCGAAACACGAAATTAAATGAGTCGTATATCATTTGAAAGAGGGAGTTAAGAGTAGAAAAACTGTAAACGGGTTTGAGTGCATGGGCCTTAATTTTTAAGATATGAAGAATTTTATTTAAAAACATTAACGCTTGTAGCTTAAGAAGAATTATATGTATACGACTGATTAGTGTATGTGTAGCCCAATTAGTTGAGAGCCCTTATTAGGGACATTATTTTTCTATTATCAGTATTCATTTTTATTCGTAATATATGTGATTACTAATAATCACTAATAACTTTCACACACAACATTGGAAAAAAAAACAATTATAATACAATGCAATAATTATTCATTAATAAATAAAAGAAAGTAAATAAGGTAGGAAATCGTCGCACACGTGAACTTTGGTGATGCTTTGGCAAGTGGTACTTATACATTGGTGATCCTATCCAATAAGTTTTGTCATCGCATTTACGAATATAAGTATATCGTTGTTGTACTTTTTGTGTGTGAGAAAGTTGCAGGTGCGCGAACACCAAGGCAAAAACAAACAATGCTGTAAAAGTTTGACATCGCAGGTTTAAAAACCAAATTTCAGCAACTCATCCAATTATTTGGAAGTTGTAGTTGCTTTTAAGTGTTAAGTTCCAAATGCATTGAAAACAAATGTTCTTTTCATACTTTAGATGTTAATTCTTTATGTAGTTTTAATCTTTTCTTTAACCTAGAAGAACTGCAAATTGCTTAAGTTTCTTTTTGCAATCAAATCCCTTATTAGAGCTTCAAAAGAAGAATCACATCAATCACTACGTGCCTAAGTTGCATTCCGTCGGATGAATATATGCTAAAGAAGTTTGAATTATTCAGTCTGAACGCTAAGAGGAGAGTTTAGGATCGGATATTTTTCAAGTGCCTTAGGGTCGGTTCAATTAGCTAAAAGCTTGCCGGCTATTAGTATACACTTGGAACATTGCTCTTTTAAATCCTGATGGGAATAATAAAAAGAATATCTCATCTCACGCAAAACATTGAATTTTCTTGTTATATGATATCTACGTAAAATGTGTTAAATGCAAATCTGCGTTCATAAAAAAAAGTATCTTCCCAGAATTAATTTTCGTTTATATGCGAGCCGTGATAATGAAATTATAAAATAACAACAAAGCAATGTATGTACATTAATGAAGTAACTGTTGGACGTACTAATTTTACTGTTGAAATAACTGAAATTAATTAACTTTTCCGACGGATCTTTTTTTGTCCATATCTCTACTTCTGAAAATGTAAATATCTACAGGTCAAAACACGCGATTTTTTAATATCGGGCATGTTAGAATATACACAAGATATATTTATAATATTATAGAAATGGAAGCTTACTTTTTTTGCGGATTAAAATTCGCATTTATAGCAATAGTTGAAATATTCCTTGGATGGTATGTTATGTTATGATGTAGGCGGGTATATCTAACACAATGTAATTACTATACGTCATGTATTGTATAAACTACGGATAAGCGAAGCCATTTTAATAACCCATCAACCGGTTATTTAGGTATTGTATCCACGTCAATTCGATAACACCAGACATATTCCGATTACAGGTTGCTGCAGAACGCTAAAATCTACTCTCGTCCATCCCAGCTCGAGCCGGCTGTCTAGACAAGTATTTGCTCTCTATTTTACGATCAATAAAAGTAATTTTATACGGCCGTATAGTATTAGGATGCGGAACGGGCAAATGTATTAGAGAAAAAGAAAATGGAGGATAAAGGAGATAAAATGCCATCTTTGGGAATCATGTTATTTAAAACTTGACAGGTAAATTCCAGATACTAAACAACTTTATGAGTACCTACAGAAGAATTATTCTAAACTTGTCGTGTACGTACTGAAATATTCCATGTATTTACACTTTGGATAGATATAGATATCGTGACGACCAGCAGTAATCAAAATAGCCTTACAGGTACATATATCTACATATGTATATTCTAAATACATCTGAAGGAGTTCTGAATGCTAACAAAGAACCGATTTCAAGAAGAGAACAAAAGAACGCTCTAAGCTGTAGGAAGTAACGTATAAACGAAGCTAAACAGCCTATAAGTGTAGCCATCTGCGTGTTTGTGCAAATAATTACGTGCATTCGCACTTTGAGAAATAAGTAAAACAAAAAATAATGTGCAGAGGCAATGAACGGAGTGTAAGACGATTGGTTAGGATAACGCAGCCTTGAGTTTTTTTTAATTAGTGTGTCGTACGAACGCATAAAATATATTTCCATAAGAAAAGCTATAGGGGTATGTGATAAGTAAATATTTATCTACACATTGGAAATGACTAAGACGATCGGGTAATATCATTCGTATTATTTTTCCTTTAAGAAGTGCCATTTTAAATAAAGGTGCACAGTTTGCACTTTTAATTGAAATAAATAATTTTTGTATTATTTAAGAATAAATAAATTTATTTTTTTTTTAAATGATTGGAGAACAAATAGAAAATATGCTATTTATTATTCAAGACCTTCAAAGACATAAATGTCAGACTCCTTTATTTCTACCTATTTTTCTGAGTCAATTAAAATCACGAGTGGTTATTAACAATTACACCATTCGGCGCAGACTGGAGACAAGCAGCCTGCATTACTCTGAGATCTGGAACGATTCATTTACTCTAAACATCAGGTCTGTGGGATCCCGTCCCTCCACGATGAGCGCAAACGTCGGGCATAGTACGGAACCTTGCGGAACCCCTGCGAAGATTCCCATTTTGGTCTTGGGGGCCAGGATGATCTCGCTTCCAGTAAAGTAATCTGTCACGATGTTAATGTGGTACGTTGAGATGTTCCAGGATATCATGGCGTTAGTGATTTTCCTCCATGATGCTTGACATCAACTGTTATCAGGGCTACCCATTTCTTTCTACAGTCTCTGCATCGTCAGCTAACTCCTTAATGGCGTGGGTAGTCGACTTTCCCTTCCTGAAACCGAACTGTCTGCCTGAAAGCCTTCTATATCCCTCCAGTTCCGATTCAAGTCGCCATTTCACCATACGTTTTCCCTAGTGCACCGAAAGCCGCACTTGAACCGCTTGGACCTCCCTTGGGCAACAACACCAACTTTGTAGCCTTCCATTCCGCAGGTACTCGTTGTTCCGTATGTATCTGCTTCATGAATTTTAGTAGAAACTCCGGGATCACTTTCGCCAGGATCCCCACTGCATCCGGAGTCAAGTTATCAGCTACTGGCGCGCTGTCTTTCTTTAACCTGGCAATGGCTGCATCTAGTTCGTCTATCGTAAAAGGCAACACTTTTTTTTCGCTTGAATTAAAGTGTCATAGCTTCGACACTGGGAACATAAAATTGATATTGCATAGCCTCGTCAAAATTTAGTTTTTAATTGTACTTAGACAGATATATCCAAATCTTTTGCAAAACTATAGAAGCAATGGGTATAATTTTTCGTGTTAAAATTGGGAGTACCGCAAGGCAGCAGCTTAGCTCCTTTATTATTCCTTATTTATTATTTATTTGATTGACCTGCAGCAACAGGATCTATGATTTTTGCTAATAGTGTATTGCAGCTCTCATATATGGTAGATCGTTTATAATAGTAACGTTTAATTCTTTATGTTTCAGTAATTTCAAATTTATTAACGGTTGATATGTATATTCTTGTTTAAGTATTTTGTAATGCGCGAACAACAAGACAAAACAAAACTAGAAACTCCACCACGTCCCAAGCAGATAATCTATAACGAATACTACAAACTTCCGTTCGTCATCGGAAGTAAACACTCGTGCAGATAAATCCAATTTATTATACCGCACGAAGAGACCAAACGGAGCTATCGTTATTAATGCCTCACGCCGAGCACGCGGAAATTGGCTTCCCTGGCCCGGAGATCTCATCCCAATAGCAGGATATTATATTGTCGTTTGGATTTACAGTTGTTTGTGTTGTAGTTTCGTGTTTGTTCAACTCCGTATGCGGAGATTAGGGAAAGATTACGTTTGGGGAAATGATAGATTCATCCGGTTATGTGCTTTTACGTATGAGAATATAAATCTTTCCGGCCAATAGAGAGAGGATGTATTATCTCTTTAGGTGCATGGTTCTGTATCGAGTGAACCCACGCCAGCTGGCGTTGAATAAGGTGAAGAGAAAAAGACAGCCTAGGAGGAGGATTTTGTGTGAGAAATCTTGTCCGGCACATCACGTCAGCGATTGAGGTTAGAAATCAAACATCTATGAACATATGAATGAATAAATTGTAAAAATAGATTATTATGTGCTACACACGGGATTTTTATTATTAAAATAAACTAATTAACCACTTTTTTCTATAGAGTCTTTTGTATTTCACCTTTAGTCCAAAGAATTTTTTTCCATACATCTGTAGTAACAATTCCTTTCCTTAATTTGCTCCATTAATTCCAATCAGAACTTGGCAAACAATATAATAGGAGTACTCAAATGCCTCAATGACGAAGCAACCAATTATCCACTGAAACACGGAAGAAAGGGACAAAGAACGCAAAAACATCTGAATGGTTATCTCGAAATAATACTAGAAAAAGCTAACAATAAGTCTATAAGAAAACAGAGGGAGGTCAGGCCGGCCACTATTATCACAGCAGTCAGCCCATATGTGAAAGGACTATCAGAAAAAATCAGAATCCTATCTTTCTAATTTTTTCTGATAGTCCTTTGAAAGGTTCCAATGGAATTTAAGAACGGCATTCAAAACCAACAACACCATGAGATCTATCGTCACAATCTGAGTACTTAAATCAAGACACCAACAATTCCGTATACAGAGTACCAAGTGAATGTGCACATCAATACATCGGGAAAACCAAACGGCCACTCAACATCTAGATACAAGAACACAAAAATTTTAGAATACTGCTGGGACATACTGGGAGTGAGAATCACAAAATCAAATGAGTGGAAGCCTCAATAATATCAGAGGAGGAAAATGTAAGGACACTGAAGTAAACTGTATATACGTCAATACAATACCTAATACTTTCAGTGTACCAAAGCCTAGAAGTGAAGGGCATATGGCTTCCCATAGCAAGAGAACATCTCAACAATAACCGAGGTGCACAGCAAAAACAAGACAAGACTTCAACGGAACAATTGGCTAACACATGAAAATGAGCGACCTTACAATTGTTTTGCTATCAAATGGATGTGACATCTTGAAGCCAAGTGACAGAATTGGGTCAATATTTAAAATTCTGCGTTCTTCAAGCCTCAAGACTACCTTGAAAGCGATCGGCGTATGCAGGCCAAAATGTCGGTGATGAAATAGTCCAAATAATACCTCTAATGATAAACCATCGTCAAGAATATCCAGTCCATTCCTTCACTACCGAAAATCTTCTTTTGAATTTGCCGTGATTTTAAAAGTGATTTAGGGAAATATGATACAAGCAGACTACCTAATTAGATTGTGCACCTTGTCCTAAAAGTATTTCACACAGGAGTGGTGAATGGTTTTCTATAACCGAATCTAAATTTACATAAAATATGTTCTAAATCTGTCTCTACATTTTTGATAAGTTTAACATTAACTTTTCCATTAGAGACAGGGTGCTACGTTGGTGAAAAATTAGGTTCTACATTATTTAGTGTTAAAAATTGAGAAAATTACTGACTGGGAAATGTAGGGTTGTCTGTCTTAATAATTTTCTGCATATCATAAACCTTCTTCAAAGCTAGGTAGGTTATTAAATTTTATGAGGGCGATATTTCTTCGGTTTTAATAAACATTATTTTCTAAAAATTGTGTGATAACTCGTAGGTACGATTTTAACTGCAAGCAACGTGTTACCCTCTTATAGGTATGGTATTTAAACAAATAAAGAAGAAAAATGCGTTGTTAGAGCTGGCATCCGTTGACATATATTACATTTTGGTAATAAAAGTATGGTTATATTATAAACGGTGACTGATAATGATAATTTTCCCCATTAATGTATTTTAAATTGCCACACAATCCTATTTATCTCTCACGTTTACATAAATATCAGAAAAGTGTACTAATAAATATGTTTGTCATTGCAATACAATAATTATTTAGCCATTAATAGAACAATAATTTAATGGTGAACCCAAAATTACACCGAAAGTGTTTAAATAATATTTTATAAAAGGTTTCAAAATGATTCTGACGAAATATTACCCAAAAAATTCCGACAAATAAAAGTTCATTAAAATCTTGATTTATTGCCGGAATAAAACAACATTTTTATTTTGGCTGCAATATTGTAAATATATAAGACAAAACGGTTCTCAAAAAATATGTATAAATAACAGGAATTCTGCAATTATAGGCCGAAATATTTTAGACGCAGAATGATCTAGGGAAATATCGAAATAAAAATGAAGTAAACGAACCCTCCTCCGTGGTAATAATGCGACTCGTTGTGAAACCCAATGTCTCAATAAAAAGCTAATTTTCCTTGCCAAATGCACCTTTCTTGTATATTTCTTAGCCAGGGATCGTAAATTTATTTAAAAATGTTATTGTAACGTTGACATATCAGAGTTGCAGGATAGCAGTACAATTGAACAGATAATTCTTCTTGTTTTGCTGTCGTCGAGTTGCTGGTGGAGATGTTTTTCTTCGACGCATAAACAGCTAACTTACTTTATGTGTTTTTATCGGAATTGTTGAATTTGTTTTTATAAATTCTTTTTCGGGCCTAAAATATAATGCGAACGTGAATCGATGAATGGTTTCTTTTTTTTAATTTAATCAAATAAATTTATAAAGCCCGTGTCCCCATGTGAATGGCGGCGTATATTAGAGGTAGACGGAGAACCAACTATGTGAATCGATTCGAATTTTGTACGCGCAAAATATATGCCAGAATATGAACTACATTTTTGTTGCTTGCAAGCTTGTTCCATCATGTTTTGTTCTCCGATGAAGCTACATTCTAAAATATAGGTAGTTATTGGTATGGAAAAAATACTCATTGCAAACGTACAATTGTAAAGCGTCAAACTCGTTAAAAATTGATATATCAAAAATCCGCTTGTACAGCCCTCTTTAGAATCGTTTGCAATTGTGCGATTTTCGTTTCATTTGTAGTCGAAACATTAACATATATAGGTAGTGTTGGGAAAAGAGAGAAACAATAACAATGTTAGCGTTACACACATGAAAAACAGCTGATCATGGTTGCACTAACTTACACCTCCGTCAGAGCAAATGCAATTTCTTACATTCGGTTCTTGCTTAACGTACTTTTCTTAAAATGAATACGTAGTGCAGTGTAGCTAAACACACCTAATGATTACAGCATCCAATAAGGGATTATGTTGACAGGTTCACTGAAATGGAAACTATATCCTTGGATTATTTCTATTCACAGCACATAGACGATAAAACTCAAGAAAGCAATCTGTTCCAGCACATTTCTGCAACTACATATGTGGATATCCTTTTATTACACCTTTTGTAAACACTAAACTTGACGAAACAATATGCATCAAATATTTAAAAAATCAAAGTCAGTTTTACGACAGAGCATTTTTTTTTTGTTTTGTCAAAATTGCTATTTTTTTTTTTTCGAAAAAAAAGAAGAGGCAATAAAACCCGAAAAAGGATCTGTCGCACCAAAAAAAAAAATGGAAGTATTACATTAGAAAAAAGGTTTTTTTTTTACCAATTGTTGTTTACCAATTGTGCTTAATTTGATAAAATAAAACAAGATAAACCACAAGCAACCAGTCATACATTATAGGTCACTTTTACGGATACCGTGTTTTGTAAAGTTTCCAATACGTGACGGCAACTTTGTTGCCATATCTGAACGGGAGTTCTCTTTATTCAATTCCAATTTAAAGGCAATAAACGAAAATTGACAAAACGTTTCTATGAAAATGCCATCTATGCGAAATAAATTTAATAATTATCTAGACAAAAATTACTTACCTTTTACTTCTGTGCAGATTGTGACACAAAGAAACAATGATAGAAACTATTTCTTAGGATTCATATTTCTCGAGATTAAAATGGAACACAAAGTTTTATTATTTCGATGACATTCCTTTGTATCCGATAGGTTTGACGCCATTATAAATAAATTTAGTAATGAACAAATAATACCCGGTTTGTAGTAGATAAGATTTCCTACGAAACTAATTTGTATAAATGGATTCTTTCCATCACGTTTACGGTCTACAGTCTTCGGTAGTTCGTTGCGATGTATTGTGGGTACGTGCTGTTTATTGTGTTGTGATTGCTATAATTATTGCATCATGCGTCAACAAATAATTGAAACTTTCCTTAGTGACCAGTGATTTTAATAAAATGCTTACGATAGATGTTGCCAATGATTCCATTGAAGATTTTTGGAGCAATTTAAATCTTCCAATACGTTTGTAGGAAGTGAAGAAATTCTCTGTATCGAGGTGCATTTTTGTTATTCAAATTTTAATACCCTGCATATTAAATAAAAATATTTCATCTCCACCGACCTTAAAGTTTTTAGAGAATAATACATTGGGAATTTTAACGCTTTTCTTCAGTCATCACATTTTCACACCCATCATCAAAAAGGAAGGACGCCGGTTATTTGAATAGTTTCTCAATTAGAGGGAGATACTTTCAGTCTTCATTCTCCACTCGCCGAGACGACAAACGGATGAACTGACGAGGAGAGCGGAGACAACGCAAATTCCCATCTCTCCCAGTTTGAGCGCATTCCACGAGAATTGCAATCCCGAACTTGGGGCGTCTAGATGTCGCCGTATCCCCGTCTCGTTTCCATCGTCTGGATATACAGGGAAATACCCAGACTTAGAGCGGATCCTGTCGCTCTCGGCACAGTGTTTTCGTTCTTCCTTTACGTTCCTTTGCATTGAAAAGGAGTCGCGCCATACAGAACGGTGGGATCCATAACGTAGGATATGGGTCTTTTATGGTAATCCAGACGAACAATGGGACGAACCGCCACTGGAAAAGGGCCCCGCGGGAGGTCTAGGGATTTCTACTGCCGTCATACTAGAACGCTAACATTAGCCTTCGTAGAGAAACTAATGTGCAAACTGGCTCGCTGTCTAAATGTTCAGGATTACTTGTTATACGTTCATATCACTATTCCGGTTGAGGATTTTGATTATTTCAAGATAACCGAATGCAAATTTACTGGGAATTCCTCTCAATTTACGGAGTGACTTTAAATTGGGGATGAAATAGCCACTTGGTTTTCAGCGAAATGTAGTTTGGTTAATTTATATATGGGAGAAGTTTTAATGCGACAACATTAATCGGAAAGATAACGATGCGAAAGAAAATTGATATGTATTACAATTTGCATATAGAGTTTGAGTATCTGATAAACAGTTAAGTAATAGTTTTAGTAGTATTTCATCGTAGCACAGATTATTCTACAGCAATAGATTAACAAATTTGGTTTAATAGTACTTATACATACTTTAATAACAGTAGGCTGGATATCACTAGATCATCTTGTAGGTTCACCAACAATATAAAAGCAATGAAATCACTGTACTTCGCATACGTAGTTAGCGAAATGGAGTACGGTACTTCAGTTATGTGGTAATCGATTTATACTACGAGGATCGTTCAATAAGACATTAGAAAAAGATAGAAAAACAAATTATTTGGTGTAGATTTTTTTATTTTTCAATATATCTCCTTGCAACTCTATACACTTTTCACACAGGTGTTTCTCCAACATTTTTAAGCCGTCTAAAAAAGCAGGATTTTGGAAGGTTATCAAAATAAGCATCTATTTCGGTGATGATCTCTTCGTTCGACGAGAACCGTTGTGAGCCGAGTCATGTTTTCACGTTTGGATATAAAAAAAAGTCATTGGGGGGTAACTCCGGTAAATACGGTCGATTTTGTACTAATTCGAACTTTGATTCAATAATTTTGGCCAATGAAACTTGATGGAAGAGGATCTTTCTCTTTTTAAAATGAGTACGTTTTTTTCTTAATTTCTTCGCTTAACTAGTTCAGTAACGGCGCTTAATACTTTCCAGTTATTGTTTGTCCTTTTTTCAAGTAATCGATGTAGAGTAGACGATTCTGCGTACATCCCAAAACAAAACCGATGCCATCACCCTGGAGACGGATTTCTTCGCGTTCTTTGGGGCCCATTCGCCTTAAAAAAAAAACCACTATTTAGAATGTTCCTTTGTATCTGTGTGTAGTAGTGTATCCATGTTTCGTCCATAGTTATGTATCGCCAGGATTGCGACGGAAAAGTGTTAAAACTGCCTCAAAGTCGGCCACACGATTGCATTTATTGTCTGGGCAAAGCAAACGCGGTACCCATCTTACCGAAATTTTTTTCACACATATTTTTTCGTGGAAAATTAAACCTTGCGATATGTCTGTGCCTTCAACTATTTCGCGCAGTTTGATTCGTCAATCGTCCAAAATCTTATCGCGGATTTTGTTAATAATTTCGGGGATACCCACTTCTACTGGACATCCAGAACGACGTTCATCTTTTATCGATGTACGGCCACGTTTAAACTCATTTACCCAATTGTATAAACAGTAGCAAACACAGAAGCAAATGTGTCATGATTTGCATCCAACTCAGTTCGATAACTTTCGGTGTTAAGCGTTTTAAACATAAGTAGTGTTTAATCACCTCTCGAAATCTTGAAACAAACTTTTTTCCATTTTTCTACAAAAAAAAGTTCTTTACTTAAATCGACAATGGAAATGAATCCATATGATGGATATAACTGAGACTTTAACCGTTATCTAGTGACTAATGATCCTTCCTAACAACAAAAATGTTCGATACTACCAGCGCCATCTCTTAGATTCTTCTCCACCCCTACATACCTAGATGTTGTGACTGCGCAACGGAATTTCCTGTCTATGTTGTAAAATAAGTGGAATCAACTAGGAAAGGAACAATTGCTACAAGAGTTGGTTTGGAGTTTCTATGAACGTGTACACAAGGGTTTAGTGCTAAATTAGTGGTGTACGTTCATAACAATAAATTGGACTGTAACCATTTGCTGTCTAGAGTAAATTTTCATGGTTTGAAGGTCACAGCTGGAAGCCCTTCACACTTCCAATTCCAAGAACTAAAATTTTGAACAGAGCACCAATTATTATTATTTGTTTTACAATGATATATTTATTTTGTTCGATAATGAAACGGTAGCAATATTCGAGCAGAAAAAATATTTTAACAGTACTGGGTATGTAGGTACTAGTTAAGTTCTTCAAAACCCCACGATGCCATAGCAGATAAGACAACAATATGGCGAGTTTTGTGAGCAACCACATTATCTTAGAGTAAGATAACACCTTTTCCCAGCTTTTCTCACCTTTTTTGTTGTCTCTCGCAAACAAGTTAAAATCTTCGCATAGTATGTGTCCTTTTATTGGTATGGTCTCACCCTTAGGTTTGTAATCTACAACCACAATGTCTTTGTAGTCCCAAAAAAATATCTTTTCCAGTCGAGATTGCTGGACTTTTTGGGGCTGGCCCATAGCCTTCATATGTCATGTTTCATCTCCAGTCGCAATCCTACCAATAACATATGTTTGATTGTCTTCATTGAGCTCTAAAAATTGTGTGTAACAGTCGATGCGGTATTGTTTTTGAGGGGGTGTGAGGTTTTGGTAACCCAACGCCCACTGACCTTTGGCAGTCCAAGTTGTTCATAAAGAATTCTGAAAGCAGTTGTTTCGGAAAAGTTGAACGTTTTTGCGATCTCCTTCAGTTTTACCCGACCACTTTCCGTAATGACAATTTCAACTTTACTAATAATTTGATCTTTCATGGCATTCATCATCTCCTATGCATTTCCGGCTTTGTTTAAATAACCGAGACCACTTATAAATCATAGTTTTATCCGGTAATTTATCTCTTCTCATTCCATTTAAAATAATATCTACTCTTTTCCTGTTCTTCATGAGAAATTTAATAACAGGGCGATATTTTTCAAAAAATTTTACTTAATCTTTTAACTGCAAGGATGAAATTTTGCGTTGAACAGTAAAAACTTCTAGCTAATAAATATTTTTTTGCCCATCCTTAATCTTGAAATATAGTATATTTCTTTATAATATAATTTTTGAAGAATAATATGACATGCATCCTGAAATTTGACGTTTCTAACAAAAAATGATTCATAATGAATAGTAAAACATAAATATTAATTTGCCCATCCTTAATCTTGAAATATAGTATATTTCTTTATAATATAATTTTTGAAGAATAATATGACATGCATCCTGAAATTTGACGTTTCTAACAAAAAATGATTCATAATGAATAGTAAAACATGAAATGCTTATTTTTCCACCGCCATCTTAGATATTAGTCTCATTAATGTACCATTATTAAAAAATTCAAATTTACGAAGACGAGAGTCTATGAACTAGGATCAGCAACTATAATTATGTCTTTATTAGCAACATAGCAAGAAGATATTTCAAAAACATTAGCTATTTAGAAAGAGTCGGTATACAATTTTTTTTTAAAAAAATGCTGTTATGCATCACACATGACTCGAATAGTTTCCCAGTCGTAATATTTCGACTTTTACAGGTGGCGACGTATAACATGCCTGGTTTCTTGCTATGGCTGTAGCGTTGAGTAGGCGATTATTACACGGAATGTTCAGCGTACGACGACATTAAATTAAAGTGACATTTAGAAATTTATCGTCTGGTATTGCACAAGAGCTTTTTTTTTTATTATTTTTAATATCACCGGGTCTCGACAAAAATAAAACACGACTGAAGTGTCACTGGTACACCCATAAAAAGACAAAAACTAAAAACAAGCGCGCGCGATAGAGATAGACTCGTACAGGTCAAAAAAAACAAATTTAATAATTATGCAACATATACATAAGATTCAATTGTATGTAGATACTGCATATCACCAATACTGTATTTACACTTTAACATAAAAAAGATATAGGCATCTTTATTTTATATACAGTCTTAAGAAGTCTTAAACTTATTCAATCAAATCAAAAATAAAAATAGTTCGGGCCCGGATGAGATACCTAGTAGCTTATTAATACGGATTTCTCCCTATATCGTTGAACCGCTGACCAAACTTATTAACTTATCTCTGGAGAGTGGTGTGTATCCCGATCTACTGTGTTGATCACGATATCTTAATACGTAAACTTAATCTTTACGGCATTCGTGGTGCAATGGCAGATTGGTTTTTATCATATCTGTCAAACAGATTTCAATATGTAAAAATATCCTTTAAGGGCGGACGTGGTTCAATTAGGGATGTTGTGTCTACTCAGTTACCTATTGCAATGGGAGTGCCCCAAGGCTCAATCTTGGGTCCAATTCTCTTCATCCTGTTTATCAACGATATTGTTAACTTTGTGCATTATACTTTGATCATTTACGCAGATGACACCTCTGCTGTGGTAACCGGTGCGGATACTAAGGATGTATGTAAAAGGGCAGAGAGACTTCTGGATGACCTGGGTCGGTGGTTTAACATCAATAAACTATGCATGAATCTATCTAAAACCAATTATATGCGTTTCCGTCCTTCTAACTCTAAAAATAAGTCAGTTTCTAATGATAATGTACAGGTTGATGGTTTTGATTTGGAACGAAAAACTTCCATAAAATTTTTGGGCTTAAATTTTGATGAAAATTTGATTTGGAAAAATCATTGTCTCGCTTTAGTTAAGAAAATCAATTCGGCATGTTTCCAAATTAGAAATTTAAAACATATAATAGACTTTAATTACTTACTTATCTTTTATTATGGTCGGGTGCACAGTGTTATCCAGTACGGGATTGTATTCTGGGGCGCGGCAGTTTCATCAAACGAAGTCTTTCTGGCTCAGAAGCGTGTTATTCGGTGCATGGCAAATATTAAAAGTACATACTCTTGTCGGCCATATTTCATCAAATTTAATATCTTGCCCTTGCCTAGTGTGTATATACTAGAACTTTTGATTCACATTTTCACAAATAAGGAGGCCTTTGTCAGGAATGGTGACCTACATTCATATGATACGAGACAAAAAAGCAAATATAGTATACCCTTCAATAGGCTCAACGTAACAAAAAGATCCCCAACCTCAGCTGGGTTAACACTTTTCAATTTACTACCACCCGAAATAGTGTCCTTGAAAAATGAAAAACTCTTTGACACGGATGCGCTCCTTGTTGTTTCGGCGCTGCGTCTACTCCGTGGAAGAGTTTGTCGCACTTTTTAAATAATTGTTTTTGTAACTATTGTATTTTAGATATATACATATATTTTTATTTTTTTTTTGTTCTTCTATCTATCTATCTATATATAATATAAAACATAGTTCATATGCAAGTATCTATAAATAAAAGAACTACTAACTGCTTTTTAAATCCTCTATGATTCAACATAATTCATATCCCCTTATATTACTATATCAAGAACTAACCCACTCCCTTGGTAGGTATATTTTATATTTTACTGCCGCATTTCTTATTAATAGTGACAGGCAGCCAATTTAAGTATGTATATGTTATAATATCATAACATTTTTTATTTTATGTTGGGTAATTTTACGATGAAAAGTAATTGAAAAATAATCGTTAATTCCTCTTATAAACTTTATTAGGAACGCTTAAAACAGAGAAAGTATAGTAATTTACATATTACGTTAATAAAATACAACACTGTGGAACACGAAAAAGGTTTTCCCTTGTCAAAATCACTTAAATAACTACATAAAAAGCCTGATTAATTACTTCCTTTCAATATATCAAGTTCATTATTTAGGTAATAAAAATATTAATTTCGTCATAGATCTACCAGAATTGCTTTTAAGGTGTTCTAATATCAATTCACTTTATTTACTGTATGTAAGAACTCTGACATGCTTCTGAACCAAATTTATAAACAAAGGCTATACGAAATGTATAACAAATACAATCAGAATTCACCTCCTAGGTGAAAAATTAAATAACATTTTAAAACCCCATAATATAAAACCTGTTAATGTATTAAAACATTGCAGAAAATATATATCTGAACCCCTTTCCCATATTATAAACTTATTTTTTAAAGATGGAGTATTTCCTGACCAACTAAAACTGTCGCTAGTAGTGCCAATATATAAGAAAGGAAGCAAGTCAGAGATCGACCTATTTCTCTAATATCGTCAAAATTATGTATAAGAGAAAAGATAACTTTATATGTAAACATGATATCTTGAATCACCTACAAAGTGGTTATTTAAGCAGAGATCTACCATCCGATCTATGTTCTAACTCTTAGGGGAAGTAGTCATTGGACTTGAAGCATCGTGTACATCACCATTTCCTGCGTGAAAAACTAGAGATAGTTTAATTTCGAGGATTGTCTTTGAGATGAATGCACTCGTACCTCGCCAATAGACGGCAGTGTGTACTTGGTCACGACGAGGCAGGTAATGAAATCAGATCACAATGGGAATCTACGGCATGCGGAGTGTCGCAAGGTTCAATTCTTGGCCCTTTGTTATTTTTATTATATGTCAACGATTTCCCTGTTGTTGTTCCCCTGACCTAGTGATAATGTTTGCGGATGACACCACGACTGTTACTCGCGTGAATGAAAATTTTGGAAAGCAATTTACAACTGCTAGAAGAATGGTTCGTGTATCACAACCTAAAACTTAATATTAACAAACCCAAATTAAATTCAATGACAATACACTTACTTGTTCGAACAATACGATGTTTCTGGGCTGCAAATTTGATTCCGAGCTTTTCTGGAAGGCACACGTCGAGTACATTTCAGGAAAAATGTGATAGTGCGTGTTACAGCTCGAGAGTTATATCCAGGAGTATAAAAAAAATCCAAAAGAAAAAGTGAAAAAATCGCTTACCACAAAAATTAAAGATACAAATCTAAATACGTATTTCGGCAACTATGTTGCCATCAGTCTCCACCCATCACAGGATATCATGACTTCCCGGTCTATGGAGTACAACAGGTTCCACAGTCTAAGGAGTAAGATTTTATTGTTGAAAGCTGATATTAATTTCTTGAAATGGTGCAAACGGAGTAAAGTTTTTCCTAAATTCATAAAAGTTGATGTATCGTCGAATTGTAAAAGTAGTAACCAAGTAATTTTTCACGCGAAAACCAAATGGCTGAATTCGGAAATTAAATATCAGTACAGTAAACGAAGTAAGTTAGAACTTGACTTATATAATTTGCATTTATGTTTAACCAAAAACCTAAATAATTACGAATACGAAGACTGGTGTCGTTTTCATAGAAACGTCGTTGAAATTTGCGATCACAAACTCAACATTAAAATTCGTACTTTAAATAAGAAATTTAACAAACTTGTTCCGCGGGTCCAGAAACCTAGGGTCGATGATTCTATGGAAGAAACACTAGTCGTCAACCAGTCATCTGAGAATTTTAATGTTAAAGAATTAAAATTATTAGACAAAGGTCTAAAATATTGTTTGCCAAGCAGTAAGGTTCCGATGGAGGAGATTATTGCAGGCATCGAGACCTCTATCAAAGGTTTTTCAGATTCTGCAAAATCTTTCGTGAGGGGTGCCTGTAAGGTTCAAATCCGGGAAAATCTACTGCAGCACAAACAATTTACAGTAAATAATGAATGGAACACAATTAAAAATCTCAGAACCAAATGTTTTTACGTTAAAGCCGACAAGGAATTTTCTTAAAAAAAAAAAAAAAATGGCAACTTAGTTGGCGAAATACGTAGGTATTTAGATTTTTATCTTTAATTTTTGTGGTAAGGGATTTTTTCACTTTTTCTTTTGGATTTTTGTTATAGTTTTCAAGCCACAGTCTCCACCCATCACAGGATATCCAGGAGTGTCAACTTCGAAGCGGCTCTTGTAGTATATTACGCAAATGTTTATTCTCGTTTGAAGAACGGCGTCATTTTTTGGGGGAACTCTGTTGAGGCGCAGAGATTGTTCATCCTGCAGAACGCCTGCGTGAGAGTGATGTTTGGCAAGGGTCGTCGTGATTCCTATAAAGAAACTTTTCAATTATTTAAAATCCTTACATTACCAGCAATTTACATTCTAGAATCTCTCTTTACAAAAAGGTACTACACTATCGGAGCAATAGTATCTGAGAAAAATAAAGGTTTATAGAATGTTTACCCATAAGGATGAAATTCCCAACTCACTTCTGTTAAAAGAGAATCAAAACACAGGCAGACTAATATATTCAACAATATATGTATGCTTCCTTCTCGAGATTTATTAAACAGATATTTTCAATATACTCACCATTTACGTCAGTAATATAGCAAAAAAAAAACGATGCATTTTCGCATAATATACACGAATGCGTCACCAACAAACGCACGATCGCAGTGCATTGTATATGAGTAAATAATGAGACTGGCGATTACGTGCCTAGAAATTCCCATAAACGTGGTGGAAAATTGTCCGACTAGACTGCCGGCACTGACCTAAAAAAATACGCAATTATTATTTTATTATTGCCGGTCGCGCGCTGAATAATCGCGGCTTCTATGCATATAAGTACGCCCACGTAACGATTGTGTGTTCAGACGTCAGTTTTATTGTTCAAAGACGACGGAACGGAACTGTCAATTTGAATTTATCAAGATAAGCGCGTATATACTTCACTGGATCCGATCCCACCTCCCTCTTGGAGAGAACTGATGTAAACAAGTCGCTTTTTTATTCTTGTTGTTGTTAATGAGTTTACCCGTTTTTATTAATACAAAAAGGAAGTTTGGTAATTTTACTTTTTATATAAATTGCAGTAATATAAAGTAAAAAGTCGCAGAAAATTGTACCTAATATCTGTAAGAATGTGTTACAAATTGTAAAAGAATTTAGTGAATACTTTCATCTAATATTCAAATAAGAGGTACCTTCATCTGACTGATTATACAGGAATGGCCTACGAACAGTTTGCATGCACGGTTTCCCGGAACTCTAGTAGTTTTTTAATATAAAATTAGAAACGCAAAATCTTTTGAACCTTTTTTACACCGATGTTCAATTTGCGAGCAATTAATCGAAATGATACAGCAAGATTTAATTACACCAAAGCACATATTTGAATTTCTAAATCATTTACGTTCTTATAAGGAATAATTTTGTTTTTACCATTAATTTTTTGCTCTTTACTCATCCCCAGCTCGCGTGCGTTCACTTGGTATACATATGTATGCCGATATGTTAGAAATAACATTGAATTGTGTTACGATCTTGTGATTAAACATCTTTAAATAAGGTCTTTGACGTAAAAATATCTCAACAAAAGTTGCATAAAAGTGATAGATTAACGTCAAAGAAAAATTTGTAGTTTTTATTTTTTTATTATTAAGTGCTGATTAAGCATATTAAATTAAACATTTTTTTAGGTTTTTCATAGAATCCACTTTACACTACTTATTCAAAGTTATCACCTTGTTTTTGAACGCAGAATCTCGCTGGACGTATCAATGAATTGGCACAATTTATCGATTATGTCTTTGTTGTATAGCATGGTCTTAATAACACCTCATAAGTAGAAATCAAGGGAGTTAAGATCGGGTGACCGAGGAGGCCATGGCACAGGACCACCTCCACCAATCCACTTATTTTCAAACACATTATCTAAATAATTCTAATTAAATCTAAAAATTATCGTGAAGACTAACTAACTACATTTGTCGACGTAGATTCAAAGAAACATCTTCCAATAACTCCATCAAATGATTTTGCAAAACCAAGAGATAGATTGTTTGAAACAGCATTTATTTGACGTTTTCTACACGGTATGTGTATGATTGAAATAAATATATATTATTATTATGATTATTAAACCGCTGGACTTCTCTTGGATACGGCACACGTTAAGCACCGAACGGCCACCGATTACTGTTCCAACTGCGCTTCTTGTCTGGTTTCTCATATGTGCGCTATAGTTCCCAGGATTGCTGTTAGTGAGCTTTTCACGTGTGATGTGTGCGGCGACTATTACTCGCTAACTACCGGTGGTCACCTTCGGAGGACTAGCTATTTCACATTGTGTTACCCGCGCAATAAATTCCGTTATGAAAAATGATTTAAATTAAAATAAAAATTCTTTTAGTATTCTTAATAAATTCGGCTTTAAAATTTTTAATATCAATTCATCTTAATTCATTATATTTTCTGGAATGATGTTTGTCACTCTTTTTATTCCAGTAAAGAAGGGAATTGCTACACCTTTCCAAACTTTTTCACGAAGCCGTGTTTATTAACTATACGAATCGAAGAATGCGATTTCTTTCCCTCCTAACAAATATTTCCAGGCTATTGTATCTTATTTCTTTTCGTTCGCGCGTAACGTATTGTATGAATAACAGTGAATGGAGAAACGGAATTTAATATTCGCTTTTCACGGAGAATCAATTGCCTTTTTGCGACTTCGCACTGTTCGATGTGCTATTATTTGTGTTCCTCGCGAAGGTATTGAAATCTCTGGAACGTTTATATTTTTGTCGAGTCACAAATTGATATTTACCATTTCGTCGATATAATAAGAAAGGTATTCATTTTCCTTCGCGAAAAAAACAAGATTTTTTTGCAAAACATTTAATTGACTTTGCCAATGATAGGGAAATCGCATTTTAATATGGCAAGCTATAGTTCATATTATGCAAATGGTAATGGAATCGTTGGAATGATCATTCGGAACTTGAGAGACAATAGCGAGTAAGCAACTTATTTATGTAGCTGAATCTGGGATTTCCCCACCATTAAACTTTTTGTTTTTATATTTATTTTTTTTATTTCAATCTCTCCAAAAGATTTAAGCATTTATGTATCGAATAAAAGGCTTCATTTCAAAGCACGACATGATGTGAAAAATTCTCTACAACTTACACAATATATACTTCTTTAAATGACTAAACTCAATGCTAGGAAAGCACGGCAGGACAAGCAAGCAAGTATTATTGCCTTCACTTATACTACAATGTCCTTCTTCTTACATAACGCGATCTACAATTAAACTTGCAGAAACGATTACCTCTCATAATTACCTGTTCTTTGGAATTACACTTGCTCCATAAAAATATTTTTAGTCGCACAGTAATTACACGTCAACCATAGTTGCTATAGCATAACACGTTGACGTTTATTTTCTTTGTTTCAGGTAAGAAATCGCTATTTAACCGTCGACATTCACCCAACTTAGAAGACGTTGTCGTCCTGCTGGTATTGCGCTGCGAGTTACGACACATTTTAATGGAATTTCGTAAGTCGTTTTATAAACCAGGTTGTTAAATGTTTCAATGTGTAATATCTGCTATTAAAACACAAAACTATTTCAGCGGTTTTGGTAATTGTGGTACTAACCTTGACAACTGATACTCAGCAATAGGTAAACGTAACTATAAATTTTCCTTTACAACATTTTTAGTAGAGGTTCGTACATAATTGTATTTCCGGCAACTAAAACTAGCTGAAGGAAACACTAAAAGAGCACCGGCCTCTGTCGACTCCAATTAAAATTAATCGCTCCGCGATTATACAGATTTTGATCGCATCGAGTTGACGACACGGTCCCCCGATTAAGGGGGCCCCAATTGTCTTGTAAATGTAATTGCTGGGGCTCCGTTTTTTTTTGGGCAATTAGGGAGAAATGAAGGGGTACCTACCTACAGAAATTTGGCCGACGATACGGCAGAAGTTTATAATTAGAAAAGTTTTGAAACGCCTCGCCATATGGTGGGTTTATCTTCATTTAGTTAATGAGTTTATAATTTAATAAAGACGAGGACGGGCATCTGCCACGGTGGTTTAAATTTGATGGGGTTGTATGAATAAAAAGGTTGATATTATAAAAAGTATTTTAAAATTTTAAATGTTGCAATCGTTTAAGTGAAATCCTGCAAAAAAAAGAGATCAAGATGGACAATTAATTGAATAGCAAATTCTGCAAATATGAAAGGCAAGCAAAATAAAAAAAAACTATATACCAGTTTCAAACAGCAATAATCGAGAAATCTTAATTATTAAAGAAGAAATCAATAAAAGAAAAAATTAACGACAAAAATGTAAAATATAAAAAATGAAACTATGGACAATTTACAGGACTAATATCACGAAACGTTGTATCATCGAATGCCATGACGTGAAATCAGTAGGGGCACCTAGAAATGTAAATTCATAAAAGCATTTACGCAGGTGAAAGCTTTGAGCGAACATAAAAATTATATTAATCTAATATTGAAAGCCATCAACAATAATGATTTTAATTTATAAATAATAAAAAAATTAATGCCCTCGCTATTACGCTGATTCACCAGCACTTACTTACAGGTGTATGCATAAGTCTTTTCCGGTTTGACTAAGAGATGGCACCACCGAACAATACGCCACGTATAAATTCGACACCACGTCAGTTTATTTGTATGACAATAACCTACAAAAACACATACAAGTTGAGTCTGCCAATTGATAGCATCTCTGTTGTTTAGTTAAGTGATCATGTCGACGTTTGTGCCTGAAGAAGAACATTTGCGGCACGCTTTGCTTTTTCTATTTCATCAAAAGAAAAAGGCAGTGGAAAGTCATCGTTTGCTGGTAGAAACTTACGGTGAACACGCTCCATCGATTAGGACATGTGAGACATGGTTTCGACAATTTAAAAGTGGCGATTTTAATGTGAAAGGCGGTGCGTGCTCTGGTAGACCACAAAAGTGCGAAGACGAGCAATTGCATGCGTTACTGGACGATGGCCCTACTCAAACTCAACAGCAATTAGCAGAAGCATTAAATGTGACACAAGAAATATCATCAGCAGACGGCAATGGGGAAATTCCATAGACTTGGTAAATGGTCCCACACGATTTGAATGAATGACAAATGCAAAATCGCAAAGTCACTTGTGAAATGCTGCTGCAACGCTACGAAAGAAAATCATTTCTGCACCGAATCGTGACTGGTGACGAGAAATTAATTTATTTTGAAAACCCTAGGCGAAGAAAATCGTGGCTGACACCTGGCGATGCCGGCCCTTCAACACCAAGGCCAAATCGCTTCGGCAAGAAGACCATGCTTTGTGTCTGGCGGGACCAGATCGGTATTGTTTATTATGAACTCTTGAAGCCCGGAGTAACCGTTAACGCACAACGCCATCGCCAATAAATGGTTCATTTAAATCACGCATTGATCGAAAAAACGACCGGAATGGGCCAGGAGACATGGCAAAGTGATTTTGTTACACGACAATACGCCGTCTCACACAGCAAAACTAGTGAAAGACACTTTGAAATCGCTTGGATGGGATATCCTTTCGCATCCGCCGTAGTCCCCTGACCTGGCGCCATCAGACTATCACCTCTTCGCATCAATGGGGTACGCGCTCGCAGAGCAGCACTTCAGCGATTTCGAGGAAGTTGGAAAGTGGCTTGACGAATGGTTTGCCGCAAAAGACAAACAATTTTTCTGACAAGATATTCATAATTTACCTGAAAGATGGGCTAAGTGTGTAGAAGCCGAAGGGCAATATTTCGAATAAACTCAAAATTTATTTCCTTTGAAATTTATGTGTTTATTTTACCACAAAAACCGGAAAAGACTTATGCATACACCTGCGAGGATACGGTCTACCGATAAGTGTACCGGAAAAACGACAATTTTTTTCTTATAATTTTGACTCTGAGTGGCGGCGTTACGTGACGGTCCAATTGTCATTAAATACAGCTTAATATGATCATTGAACTATTAAAAAGACGTGCGCATATCATGGAGACATTGAACCAACCAAAAATTTCATTTGGCAATTCTCTCGTCTCACCAACGAACTCAGTCATTGTTAATGTTCAAAAGGTTTCTAGTTCTCTCTTGGTAAAACAATCCAAAAATCGGCACTGATTGAACGTAATTCTTTATTTTAGTAGATGAACTTCTGGCGCAAATTCTCATAAGGTTTACAGAGGGGGTCTAAATTTATTTTTATCTCCTCCACTTCTACGTTTCGCATTGGCCACGCTCACTTGCTGTGTTGAAGGCGACCAACTAGTTCTTGTTCGATATAGGCCACCAGATCATTAATTCGTCGATGAGAAACAGTGGCGTTCGAAAGATTGTTTCTAGAATTTTTATGAAGTCAGTGTGTGAAAAGACTTGATATGTGTTGTCATTTGGGTGGATATTGTTTTTGGGGAAGCCCAGTTCTAAGTATCGATTACGTTAATCTTTTAACAACACTTTTTCTTTATTAACGTACATGCATAATGGGGTTTTATCCTATATTTTTATCCTAAGATTTTCAAATTGGAAGAGCAGTTTCCTATACAAGAATAAATCTTAAAACAATTCGAAATAAAATTACAGTTTGACCTTTTGGACACCTGCCGAGTTTCAAACGATTCTGATAACCGGAATTGTAGCCTTTTACAAGGGTCTTTAGTTTGACACGGATATTGGTTCTAGAAGTCGGGGTTCGTGCCAAACTGCAGTGCAGTTTCCATTCCAAAAGCACATCGAGGTTGCTCCTGAATTCTTTGTATAAATTATCTTGCACGAGCTTACAAGATAACTGTATATCTTTATGAGTATTGAAAATATGGTTTCGTCAACGTTATTCTAGAAAAAGAAAATATATACCAAACACATAATAATTCCACATGCTTCATACCGTAAACATGCAGGCGTTTGTTCCATTCCTATCTCGCACACATATGCCCAATAGAACATAAAAGCACGCACACATAGAATTTCCTATTGTGTGTATACATGTAGGTTTCACGGCTCATTTGTATTTCCTGCGCATAATGTGGCATCAACACTGACAACGTGCGCCCTAGCGTTAATTGTAAAGGCAGCCTTATACCAGATGTACATAAAGATTCGCTGGATAAGCCAGAACGAAGTAATGTTACAGAGAGTATCACACATGCACGCGATGCCCATTGATATGCGCACGAGGTCCCATTCAATCATACCTCTGAGGAAATTAAAACAATTACCTACATATACTGGGGGATATGTTTCGAAATCTTGGCGGTCCGGAGTCGATAAACACGCGATAGTCATGCTAGAAGCGTGCCATGAAGATGTAATATTTCAAGTGGTTTTATTATCGAAACGAATCGGAAAAGGTGGGGATTTGAATACTAATCAGTTTGCGGGTAGGTGTATAAAATGGAAATAATCACTATGAATCAGAAAACTAATTATTTTTCATTCGAAATACATCCTGGGTATAAAGACAAAGAGACCCGCGTCGAAACTAATTAGAAAATGTATAGATATACCTACTAGTATTACATTTTATTAGCAATCCGATTGCCCGTGAAACACCCGACCGTATCCAATTAACAAGATTAAAATTACAAGGCAGCGGTCAGAGCGCAAAACACTATTTTGCCGAAAATCCTTGGATCTAGCTTTCGTTTGGGTGCCTTTGAACTCTTGCAGCGACGCCGCACGAATTCAAAACAACCGCAACAGCAGCAATACGTGTAAAAGTATTGTAGGTATGTGCGAAGATCGACCTTGAAGTGAATATATCTATACCTACGGGTTTCACTGCGGGTCTTGTGACATAGAAACAAAGCGTTCGGTTTTTTCTCGGTTCTTTGTTCTGCTGTAGGCGCTCACTGATGCGAGATAGTCGGAATCAAACGAGCATTGCGACGATGGTGCGTTTATGAGGAGCGATAGCGACAAGACAATACCTGTTGAGGTTAAACGGCGATTCCAGTGATCATTCGCGAAAGTCAGTATTGTCGTATTGGTGGGACGATATTTCCGGTGACGTCAGTGTTACGCAAGATGCAAATTCGAAGACGATCATTACTTGAGAGCGATTTTATCTTTTTAGAACAAATAAAGTAGGAAACGTATCAGTTAGCCTTATACTTACATATATACATCCAAGTCAATAGTAGAAACAGTGATAACGTCTCAAGTCCCTAATGATTTCAAAATTGACACAGGCTTTATTTATTTTCATTATTCATATTAGTCATTTATAAGATTACGCGAAACCCTAATCATTTCCATGCAAAGTCTAATGGCGTGAGGTCAGGTGATTTAGCAGGCCATGCAATTAGACCCTGTCTATCCTTCCACTTTTCTAGCAGCTGTTCATTGAGATAATTCCTTACATTTCATGTAAAAATGAGGTAGTGCTCCATCGTGTTGGAAGTAGAACCACCTTCTTTCTGTTAACGGCTCAAGTTCATTGCATAACAATTATAAACAAGATTCACGATTTAAGTTTTGTTGTACAAAGATAGGTCGTATCATATTTTATTGTAAGTCCCGCACCCCATACGTTAATTGTATTGACCATACCGTTTAAAGAAAAACTTGCTTCATCGCTATAAAAATATGCTTTTCTAAACCAGGCTGCTGCTTCTTCTTTCTTTTTGGAAATAAGGCTAGAGAAACAAACAATTAAATTATATAAAGTCTTTCGACTTTATTATATAGTCTTTTTCATCTATAAACAACACATGTAAAAGTACAAATAAACTGTGATAATAATTCATAAAATACGTTGATATTACAAATTAAAACCTTGTGGGGCTAATGCAAAATAACTATAACGACACTTAAAGTAAAGAATAAAATAATTGAAAAGCATGCTTGCTAACTACGAAATGACAATGAAAAAAAAAAGTTATTTATTAAACAATATTAAAGATATTTATGAAAATACAGTGTGTGGAAATGAAATTTACAATGACTGATAATATATTTTTGATAGATTATCAACATAGACTCGGTTATTTACACTATTTTTTTCTTTTTTGATGTATACCATTTCCAAAATGTTACGTGACTAATTATTTTTTCTTTATGCTTTTCAATTATTTTATTTTTATATTAAATAAACACATATTGAATTTTAATAATTTATCGCTTGGATTTTTAACAAGAAATTTTTTACGGGGTAAGGTTGTCACGCCCAGCCTTCTTCCTTTATCAGGGCTTAGGAGTGGCACATGCCAAATATGACATATGTGAGATAATAGCTAAAGATTTAATTCAATCAAAAGATGAAATCGCCTAAAATAAATAACAGTTGTTTTATGTACAAATAATTCAATAATTAAGTGCAAAAGAGTAAAAGATTGGAAAATAAATTTTAATTGAAAAAATGGCGCCATCTACAATGTTAAAGTTTAACTACATTATATTAATTAAATGTCAAAATCAATAAATCAGATGAATTAAAAGAAAGTTGCAAAAAGAGAAAATGTAAAATGAGTATGTAACCTCATTTTACATTTTCTCTTTTTGCAGTTTTTGCAAGTTCTCAAAATTAAATAAATACCTACTTCATAGCTAGAACTTGAAAACATGACCTGAATCGTATGATGAGGATGCTGCTGTGGAACTAACTGTCAAACCGCGTGACTCCGATATTGTGATTGTGCAATAGACAAACTTGATAACAGACGCAGATTTCGAGACAAAGAAAAGAAAAAAATTGACAAACTTCGAAAGAAGCAACACTGATCATTAAAAATTATTATGAAAGTATCACTGAACGACTTACCCCCAGCTTCCCGTTATCCAAAATAACGAATATTCCAAGAAAATCAGGAATAGTTCTGGTTGAGAAATATAATTCACTTTCTACTATCCTGGATATACACCAGAGAGTTCTAAACCTATCTAAACCCGGAGCAAAACCGTCCATAGTCCATTCCTGAACCAGAAACACAAAAGGAGAACAGGTTTCAAGATCTTGAGTTCCTGAACGGGCACTACAGTCCAGAGAAATCCCATGTAAAAAGCCTGTAAAGTTGTATGGTCAACACTAGAAACCATATCACAGTATTTATTCATAAAACGCGAGAGAGAAATAATGGTCTGGCTCGACCCTTTACGGTAAATGTTTGAAAATCAAAAACTGGCGGGGGCCTTTTCGGTTACTAGTATTTTGAAGGCGTAGATCGTCATCTTATAGGGCATGTCGGCTCTTTTGGCGGGCCGCTGGATCGTACGCCATCGATAACGTCAACTAGCTACTAATGCATACGCACTTCAGATGGAGAGGTACGCTAAGTCATAACTAGGTACTTGCGCATTTGCACTACAGATGAGGCGATAATATAAATAATTTGTTTAACATTTTTATCTAAAATACTCCATATTATCATGTCTTAAAATTATTTACATACTATTCCTCCTGAAATACTTGTGCAGTGAAAAAGAGCGGAACTAAATACATAAAGATGGTATCACTGTTTTAGAACTAATGTGTGATCTATAAGCGCATGGAGTTTTCACATTTAATCTTCCAGTGTAAGCTGGATATCTTTATATCGAGAGCAACAAGTGAAAGACATTTTTCGCATTGTATTCTGTTTGAGTGGTCCCTATTCAAAATTAATACACACTTGTAATTTTAGTATTATTTTAAGCCACCATATGGCAATAATAATGTCTACAGATACCAGCTCTGTTGAATCTTGATAATAAGAAAGGGGCAATTTAGCAAATTTGGAATTAGCAGCGCAATAGATTTCCGATATGAAGAAGAAATTACCCGGTAATTTATTCACAAATTGCCAAGCAACGACGCAACACACCTCCGACATCTCTAAACTGCCACATGTAGTTTAGGCAATTTGCCCGTATTTTTGCCTTACGCCCACCAATAAATACCGAAGCGCTGCATTGATTGCGCGAAATTAGCCGCTACGATCTATTCGGAACCGTTATCGTAGTCACGAACGTCGACCTCTCCTATAACGATGAACCGCCAAGCGGGCTAGTTCAGGGCGGCGACGACAATTCTGCGTGACGGAAGAGTTCAGCCCCTAATACCGAATCGACGACTCATTTTTTCGCACGATTTTCCGCGGTTAATTACAGTTTCGGGTATACACGCCGGTTAAAATGGATGCCGCCATACCGTCTACATGTGCGATCTGAAACGATAACTCCGAGATGTTCTTCGTGATGCGGTCTTGCCCTAACTGTACTTAAATTACATCTCTGATGCTGGCCGGTCATCTTGACGTGTGGTTATCAGGAAATAACGTGGGAAACGCTTTATTGGACGTAGCGAAGGAGGAGATCATAAATCGGTTTTCGGCATCTGTTATAGAATGAAATTTCCTCTATGTTGCTTTATTTTCTGAAATATATCGACACCATTTTGTAACGACGAGATTTGAGATTATCAGTGAATGTTGAGGATGGAAAAACACAATTACAAAGATATTGAGACCTAGTTTCAAAATTGCATTAGCGTCTGAAAAAAGCAACAAAGCGAATGTTTGCCATTAATTACTTCTTGTATCATCTATTTCTCTAAGACTGAAAAATGTTATCCTTTTTTTAAGCACCCAACTCAATTAACCCTAAAGTAATAGGGTTTCACTAATCAATCCACGTATCGCACACAATCGTATCATTTACATAATGTCCGTATATCACCAAGTCCGTTTCACTAATCACCATGCTAATAGTCCCTGTAATATATAAAAATCGTTCTCGCATCACTTACTAATAACACTGTATCACCGCTAATAAATACCTTTTTTCGTATTGTAGCTACTGTAATCGCAAATTCCATTGTTTTCGCGCTAATATCGTTCTCCGTGCAGGAGCCGCACACAGTCTTCCGTTTCCATTTCCCATTTGTACTAACCATGCTCGCTGTTAATTGATAGTTGTTTATCTTTTTATCGTCGTATAGTTGTCTCATTTTTTGTCATTTACTATCGTCTATTCACTTATAAAAAACAAATATAACCCGCAAAAAAATCAAAATGGAATGGCTATATAGAGATGGAACTTATCGCAACAAATCCTAGCGTTTAAATTTTCACGCATGCGCGCACGACCACTTTCGCTATCACTTGACAGACCCAAGGCAAGTAAAATTTACTTTTGGCCGGTAATATAGCATTTTCGCTAATCGAATGAGTGTACTTTCGAATGTGGGAGCCATACATCTTGTTGTTATTTGCTTTAAACTAAACACTATTTTTGTAATCAAAACAAATAAAAAAGTTGTAAAGGTAGGTTTTATCCAGAACCACTTATTCATTGTCAGTTTAAATTACTAACAAAATTATTACTACTTAAATATCGAAAAAGAAATGTGATGAAAAAAAAGTTTACATTTGCCTTATTTAAAATAGGAAAAGGCAATGAAGAACGAAAACAAAGCCATATTTTAAAAAAAAAAGGATTTTGCGAAACCGAAACGCTGTGGTTTCAATATATATATATATATATTATATATAAAGATATTGATAACTTTTGCTATTTTTATTGTCTACATAAGGCACAGAAAAACATTTTCCAATACAATAGCAATAGTGCGCCTATTAAAAAGTGACCACGTGTACTCTACATATCTGTCTTCTCGGATAATAATATGGGTATTACTTTTTAACGTATTTATGTTTTATACTATATAATAATAATGTTTCTATCATTATAACTGTTGTTTTTATTGTATTATTTTTGTATAGGTATGCCCAGAACAGAAATATCTTTTTTTTCATGTACTGCTTCGCTTTTATTTATTTCTTTGAATCGACCACAAAAAATCCTTAAAATAGTCGTTTGAATTGCCGATATTTTATCAAGTACTTAATATGTACCTTCAATTCTACACGTAGAAAACTAACACAGAAGGCCAGCTGCCAAATTATACCTGTAAATTATGAAACAGAAGACGGCAGACATCGGCCAGCTGATTGCATAAAATCAATTAAAACAACTTATTGTATTTCGACACGTGTACCTACACCACCATTAGGAACTGGGTGGCGTTTTTCTTTCTCTCTTTTATTTTTACCACCGTATTTTGTTCCTTCTATTGCTTTTACATACATATAGGTTCAAAGCGAATGGCCAGCACTAACCAATCCGTCGTCCACATTGTGCTGTCACTCGTATGTAAATAGCTCCGTTGTGTCTCGGATGTCATTGTTAGCCAGGGTCTGGAATGTGTGTTCTTGTATAATCGCAGTTGCAACTGCCTCATATTTTTTATTCTAGTATCTAATTTGGTATGTCGTTTCGTATACAGAGGGTAGTGTTCTTTGTCTTTTGTTTTTGCAGTGTGCATAGATATTGTTTTTCATGTTTGAATAACTTTTCTTTTGATTGAGATCGTATCCAATTTCACCTGCCCAGGGCGATTATTTCGAACAGACTTCGGAGAAAAATAACGAACCTAATTAGTGATAGATATACATAAATACCTAACATGAAACCCTAGAAAAATTATGTAGTAGCCAATAAATATTAAGCATATCCATATACTTTATTGTTACATAAACAAAATATATATCATTATCAACAATAAATTCCATTTTCAAATTGTTTATTTTCATAAACATCTGGCATGATTGACGTTCTACGATGGTGGTAAGATGTAGATACATCAATTAAAACATCAGCATATTTCTTTGCAGTAATTGACGCTTTAATTACACCACGGAATCTAGTTTTTGTTTTTTTTTAGTGTACCACATATATACCAAGTGAACGCACGCGAGATGGTGATGTATAAAGTAAAGAAGGAAAAACTGAATTTTGTCCGTTTCTTAGAACAGGAAAAGATTTTTTAGCTTGTTGCATCTTTAACTTACACATTGATATATATGGGGAAACAGGCTATTATTATCGCATTTCGACGTGTCGAGGCATTAGAATACAATGAATTTGCACTTTTTATTAAAAAATGTGTGACATTTTTAATAAAAAGTGCTGTATAGTAAGTAAATTTAAAAATGGTCGAAGCAAAAACTATTAAGATAAAGCAATTTTGAAAAAATCTTTTTTTTTTTTAATTCTAATAACTATCCTAGATTGAATGATCTGTAGGAGAGGTGATTTCGAAATTCAAATACATGATTTTTGGTAGAATGAATCTGCAAAATCATACCTACAAATTACTTGCGAATTTAGTATCGACCTTTCCCCTTCTAATACGTCCGCAGTATTTAGCAGTCACAAGACCCATCTTCCCGATTGAAATTGTAAGGGTGGGGGCTGTTGCGCCCCCAGGAAAGATGTCAAATTATCAAGCCCATCATTAAAACTTGTCTCCTTTGATATGACAATTGGCTTACTTACAATTACTAATATGTGGAGCAACAGATCGACCGCGTGCGCGCTGTATGAAGTTATGTCTAATAAAAGTGACAATATTTCTCTGCGAGAACTGGATTGCTTAAACAAATACCTACATACCTAGTAGAATATTTTACATTCATAGTAATGAAAAAGATCTAAGAAAGAAATTGGTGTCACGCTTGAAAAAGTACTTACACTCTCAACGCTGTAACACTGATTATATGAATTGCACAGATCTACGTATTTAGTGACGTGCTGAAACCGGCTGCTGTACAATTTATACGGCTATGTTCATGCGTCGCTCTGAGGGGAACCACATCTGCATTGGTAATAGCAATACGCAGATCTCGGAGGTTAATTAATTGTTTGTTATGTCTACTAATTAAACTGATTATTAAGTTGGTGCTGCTGGGTTTAAACGTAAATGGATGACGTATACATGTAACATTTTATAGTCGTACCCCTAAGTTTTGTTTTCCTTTTTTTTTTCACAAGGCTATGTATGTCAAAAATTTAAGTTTATTTGAGTTTTATTATACAGGTTGCGCCATTAGTGTGTCGGCGGAATTTAGCACGAAAAGTACGAAAGATAGGAAAATGAGATTTTCTGTATGTACATAGTTGATCAATGCGCATATGGTAAAATTATTGTTAAAAATACAGGGTGTTACAAATTCCCAGAGCCACTTTCAACTTTTTTATTTTAAATGGATTGCTATATTTTTTAATTATTATTTCGATAGCCACCTAAAACAGCTTTGCAGTGATATATGGTTCTGTGCGCTTCTGACTGTTAGTTTAGGCTATATTGCAAACTTTGTCAAAATTTTGGCAGCTGCGACTTTTGAGATTTTAACTTTTATCTTAAAAACTGTTTTAGTGCCTCGCGTGAATCTTTTGTTATGGATTTGGGGGCTAACAGTTAGCATGGTTCCAGGTGGTATAACTTAGAAATATATACAGGGTATTAAATATGTCATGGAACATTTTTCGAAATTCAAACGCTTTTCTTTTGATTTTTTTAAATGGAACCAATATTTTCCAAAATAATCAGTAAATTCCTTTTAAAATTGCCTTCAAAATGGTACCAATAACGTAATACTTATTTTCAGTATTTTCGAAGATATTACAAATTTATGGAAAATATGTTGATAATATTCAATTACCAACATAATGGTAAAATAATTATTAGAATCTAGAATTACTTACACTTATATTTCTGCTTCCCTAACAACAAATTAATAAGTAATATTATAAAGCATAATGTGTGGGATGTTTTATAGTGAATCATTTTAAAGATCAAAGGACGTTTTTGTCATATGTCTATCAAACAGACAGGCATTGTCTCGCAGTAGGTACGACTGGATAAGTAATGTGATTTTAATGTTTCAATGTTGAACTGCTTCCCCACAAATATGAACAATAAAAGCTGTTTTCGCATCAGCGTCTGTAAGACAATTGCAATTTTCTATTGTTATTATGTTATTTTTACATGAAAATATTTTTATTTTCCTAATAAGAATGTTCAAGGAATTTCCTGCTACTTTTAAACGACTCTTTTTTGCTATATTGGCGGAATTGGTATTTCTTTCTATTGAATTTTACGTACCTGCATGGTGTTTTGAATCAAAAGAAGTTTTTTTTTTTTAAATTATATATACAATGTGCACGCGGTTGACTTATCGATGGGCATATTACTAAACACTGGTCGACTGTAACTAGAAGAGGCAACGCTCAATTTTTAGTGCATCATTTAATTATGGCAGTTCGAAATATATTTGTTGGCTTATAGTATTCTCCAAGAATAAGAATATGTGGAAGTTACACGTATTATTTAATAAATAAAAAGGCCCAGATTTTTTTTTTTAGTCTCAATAATGACGTTCTCTTCTGTTTTAGCTGTCAAATAATCTTCTGTAATAATAAAGTTCTCCCCAATTCAACTTTCTTCCTGTATTTCGCAGTAGTTTCCTTTCCGATAGAATTGCACCTTTGATTTTATTAAATACGTCCTGTTCGTTGGCTAGATGACTTGCATAGACCTTTTCCTTTAAGAACTATCAAAACGAAAAAGTCCAGAGGATTAATATCCGGAGGTCTTACTGGCCATATTATTGGTCTGTTAATCCTTTTGTGATACCTGACTTCCCTAAATCCCTTATAGGATTTTTGTCCTCACAGAAGTGGCAATTATGTCTATAAAAGCCTGAACAACATTCATTGCTCCAAAGAACATGCAATAAAAAGTTTAGATCTTCTTGAATTTTGTTTAAAATACTATTGCGAAACATTATTCTGTCCACATTTATCATTCATGTAAAACGGTTGCACTGTTCTTGCTCGAAATGAACGCAAAAGATTCTGAGATAGTACTGAATGCACTGTTGTTTTACTATAGGAATATTCAATTCCCAGACTATTTGCCTTGTGCTGGACGTCGGATCTTCACGAAAAGCATCCCATATTTGTTCTTCTAAACTGTTCGACGTTCTGTAGGTCTACCGTTGTTGTAATAATTATGGGTATAAACATGCTAGTTTCTCGTCTCAGTCTACAGAATGCATTGGTAGATGAATGTCGCCGTTGTGGGTATGGTTTTTGGTATTCTTCGTTTGGTGTTGCAAATCCAAATTATCAGCGTATTCTCCAAAAGTAAACATTAAATGTGTTTTTAAATAGCCTTATGCAACGATTGTCTTCGTACTAACAAGTTGTGTCACTGTCAAATGACTTTTGTTTATGATAAATAATAACCGCTGTTTCTTCCAAGCCTACTCTTGAAAGAACAACATTTGACATTAGTATTTGAAATAGAAAAGTCTAAATTACTAAGAAACTATAAGAGATAGGCATAGAAAACCTTAATACAATCTCAAAAACCGTTAACATTAGAACCCAAATAAGATAATAAATAACTTATTTTAAATGGAGCAGTCTTCATTTAAAATAAGAAAATTATTTGCCTTTAATGACAGTGAAAATAAAGCATAGGTTTTTATTCACCTTTTTAAAATTTCTAACGTAAATATATAAGGCACACGTCTTAAATTTTGGTTTACATTTTGAAGAATAGTTAATTATCTCAGAAAAGGATTGAGTTAGGTATAGGAAGCGTAACTTGAAACTTGTTTTTATTCAATCCATACTATCAAAATATGACATAATACACTCCGCCAAAAAAGTATCGCATAATTTAGTTTTGAATCATAAAAGTATCGCATAATCTTTGTTTGTAGCATGAAGTTGTAAATATACTTTAATGCGCTCTAAGATATAATTTCTATGATTGTTTAAATAAAATACAGGCCAAATAAAAACAAGAACTCATACTTGAGATTTTTATTAAAACAAGAAATTATAATTTTGGAAAGAAAAATGTCATAACAGTAGCTTTTAATACTGAGTATTGCCACCTCTGGCTCTTATGACCGCTCGCATACGGTTTGGCAGAGATTCGATTATCCTCCGTATATAAGCCTGATCCAAATTCTCCCACTCGTCACGGAGAGCATTTGCTAGTCCATGCAGGTCCGCTGGGGTAACATTTTGGGTTCGTACCCGTCTGTGAAGGAGGTCCCACACGTGCTCGATAGGGTTCATGTCCGGACTTACCGCAGGCCAATCTAAAACTGGAATACCAACATCGTTAAGGTATTCCTGGACGATTATTGCAACATGCGGTCGTGCATTATCGTGCATTAACATGAATTCGTTTCCTATAATTGGCGCATATGGTACTACATGTTCTTCTAAAATGTCCGTTATATACCTGTGGGCAGTCAGTGTACCTCTGTCTACTGGTACTAACTCTGTACGACCTGTTAAACAGATGCCTCCCCAAACCATAATAGAGCCACCAGCGAAATT
Source organism: Cetonia aurata (assembly GCA_949128085.1). NCBI lineage: Eukaryota > Metazoa > Arthropoda > Insecta > Coleoptera > Scarabaeidae > Cetonia > Cetonia aurata. The sequence goes on along the minus strand of OX421884.1, from coordinate 61,071,166 downwards.
AGGTCTAGGTCTGATATTACACTGCGAATAGCGCTCACCGTCTCGTCTGTACACTGAGATACGCCTATCTGAGGTGTAAAGACCAAATCTTGACTCATCTGTGAAGAGTATATTGGCCCAGTCATTAATGTTCTAATTTACATGTTCTCTGGCAAACCTTAAGCGAGCCACTCGGTGGTTCCTAGTGAGACGAGGGGCTGTTACAGCTACTCTAGCTCTTAATCCACTCTGTCGTAACCTATTCCGAATAGTTTGAGTACTCACGCGAGAATTTCTGACTCTAGCCAAGTCGTTCTGCAATTGTCTCGCAGTTACATGTCTTCGACGTAATGCTTGTAGTAGTAAATAGCGGTCATCTTGGCGAGTAGAACATCTTGGACGACCTGGTACAGGTCTTCTACTGTAAATGCCTGTTTCCCTATATCTGGCTACGGCTCTAGAAACACTTGACTGATTGATGTTCATCAAATTAGCAACGTATGCTTGAGATCGTCCATCTTCGATTAAAGCAACTATAGCAGCCACTTGTTCTGACGTTAAATTGCTCATTTTAGTTTTAAAAGCGTTGGTACAGAACTCTGACTTCGCACTTTAAAATTTGTCCGTATAGGAAGACTTTCAATAAACAACTGAGCAAACCTTACACATATGCATTTTTCTAAATGTGTTCTTTTAGGAAAAAAATAAAGTAAAAACGCTAAGTTCCATTATTTTGTTAGTGTTTTTATAGTTCACATACACGAGGCAAACTTTTTGTGAACGTATAAAAATATCTTGGTTCATAAATGCCCTTTTTTAGTTTATGCGATACTTTTTTGGCGGAGTGTATATAGGCTGTTCCGTTTAAATTTTTATAACATTGGTGTGTAATTTTTTTTGCTACTCTGTATATTTCGAAACAATTTTAAAATGTGCTCCTTACGAATTTATATAATTCCAAATAAAAATACACCCCTTTTCGTATATAAACCGACAAGGATGGCCAGTCTGTGTATTACCGCCAAAAAAATGGAAAAATAGAAGTTACTAAATTAGGTAAACTTACTTATATTGTCTTTTTTTACTTTATAAAAACTATGTTATAAAATATATACTAACTGTACTCAAATTATATAGATATCAGTTGCACAGGATATGTAGGTACTTACAGTAAATTGAGAAAGAAAAAAAATTTATAACAAACACATTGTTACTCAACACAAAAGCCTTACACTTAAAGTACCTACTTACATACATAACGCACTTTACTTTTATATATGTGGAATACGAGCATATATACACATTATAGTGAGTGGTAACTGAAAAGGTGCGCACGTGTTTTACAGATATATATGTCGTATAATCTCTTTAGCGGTTAGGTAACACTTACTTACGAGATAGTAGTGAGTAATTACCGTTAGCTTACGCGCTGGTATATACTGAGCGGGATAACTGTTTATGTGTGTTTGCTTGCCTTCTTTGAGCGTGTGTCTCTCAAGAGAACCAAGTCAGATTTCACAGATTTATTTATTGTCATCACCGTTACGTACACAAACATCACCGAGATATAATGACATACATTTATGTTATAGTGTTCTGGCGTTGCTAATAAAGCAATGTCTTCGGTAGCGAAACTATTTTACTGCCACGGCCTACTATACGAGACAGGAAGTGAAAAATAAAAATGTGCATTGGAGAGATAGATAAATTGGCGGATGTAATTGCTATATGAATCGGTGATGATTTTCATCTTGGTATACCGTTGTATAGATTGTGGCAGGATCTTCGTTGATGCGTTGTATTAATATGAATTTAACGAAAGCGTATTAAATTTTTATAGTAGATATACCATCTTCCTGTTTCTAATATAAAAATGTAATAAAAACTATTAAGGAAAATTTATTACACAAATGTTTTAACCCGTAACATGATTGTCTTTATAGGAGCTGTAAAATACATTACAGTATACATATTAATTATATTTCTATTAAAGAAGGTGGATAGCGAAAAAATTAAGAAAAGGGTGGATCATACAAGTCTCAAAAAGAAAAAAAAATGTTGAAGTTAGTCATGACCCATCAGCTAGCGAATTGTGAACTTGGCCAAAAATCTTATTTGTTTTACATTTTTAACAATTTCTTTAGAAAATTTAAAAACATGCCTTTATGTCAAATTTATGAAACTTGTCAACAGAAGTGACAATTTGTTGAAAACTTGATCAGCAATAATTAAATAACAGTAAATTTGAGTGTAGTCATTATAAAATTAAAAGATAGATTTAGAAAACACTTTAAAACTTAGAGGGACATGATCAAATGATTATTGGGTTAAACAATTAACGAATGATATATCTGTTTTATCGTTAACACTATTTGTCTGTTTTTTTGTATAAAAATCATCTCTAAGATGCACCTGGAATAATAATAATGCCTTTTAGTTAATATTTTTGTGTCGTAATAATCAGATTCGTGTCTAAAATTTTCATGTTCTTGTTTTTTTAAAGCAGTAAGGTTATTAGAAGTTTTATGTCCTTGTATTTTTTTTTAAATATTGTTTTGTTTGACCTACATACAGTCACTACATACACTAAGCGATTTTTAAATAAACTATAAATTTTACTCATACTTATTTAATGATATAGGAGCACAAAATCATATGATATTCTGGCAGATCAAATAGTTAAAGATAAATAATACTAATAGTACAAAACAAATATATTAATAATAAAATATAATACTATGTCCACTCAAATCTGTTGGTGACTGTATATGCTATTACAGTATCCCATAAACTACATGTGTATTTTCATAATATAGTGTTTTTGGTTTTAACTTTGAATGTAAATATTTTAAATTGTTATTATTTTTATTAGTGAGATTTATATTATGCGATTTTAAATTGTTATTTTAATTTTTCTTGTAAAGAATTGACGTACGGTATTGAACAATATTTAATGTTATTTAACATGTGTTTATTAGAAAGTGAATTTTGATTATGTTATGTTTGTTTGTACTTACCTTTTAAAATGATTATTGCTTATGCGTTGCTCCTCGTGAGTAGAAAGAGGAGGTTCGTTCCAAGTTTGTTTGGCAGTTGTCTGACCGTCAGTTGTCAAACGGTGAATTGCAACTTCGTGTCGATTTAAATAGTGTTGCGCCGTTACAATAAAGTTTGAATCCCAAAGTGGTAGCAATGAGTCTAAGTGCGGGGAAAAGCTCAGGGTTATAGTGTGATTACGCAACGAAACGGTGATACTGTATCATAAATCAAACGTTTATTTCTATACAACAGGTGTAAAAGACATGGAATATATACAGCAAAAAGAGCTAAGTTAACAATCGCAAGCATACATAAATATGTACATCGGTGAACATTAAAACATACCCGGGGCTTCGGTAACGCTTTTGAAATCTAAACGCGAAATCTAACAGCTGTGTTTCGGCTAATAAAATAAAGCGACAATCTACATACGGGAGGCGGTCGAGAAGTATAACGCTTGGGTGTGGGCGACGGCGCTAAACTTTACGGTACGGGAATGGCTTTGTATGTTACACCCTGTAAGCGTCAGAAGCTGTGCCAACGCAATGGTCAGAGCGGAGAAAATCGGTAAAATACCTGTGTGACGCCAGTGAGCGTTGCCAGCGCTACAATGAGATCGGAAATAAGAAACTCGACGTGTATCAGAAGCTTTGCCGACACAATAGCCAGAGCGGACGGGGAGGAACTCGGAACTCTCTCTATACTTTTATGCCGAGCGCGCGGTTTAAATAGACTTGCGGTTCCTCTCACGCGGTCGCGATGGTGGGAGTTGAGCACGCGTGAATCGGGCACTATCTGCGGGGATGACACTTGCGTCGTAAAGAATATTAACAAATAAAAACTGAACAAAGTAAAATAACAAGCAACGCTACCGCCCATGGGGAAATGGAATTAATGATTAATTCAAAATAAACTTAAAAATTGAACCTGAAATGGATTTTTCCATTAAATCTGAGAAAATCCAAACCGAAACATCATACAAGCTGAAAATATTGTTTTCTGATAAATATTTAAATATTTGCTAAGAAAATTCTGAAAACAAAAAGGGTTTTTTTTTTTGTTACTTAAGTTGCCGCTTAATAAAACTACTAAATTTAGTATAATTTCTTCTGCCTGTTAACTCTGTTGATATATAAAAATATTATCAAAATTTAAATTAAACCGGGCTAGAGTTTCTGAAAAAATAAAAACACATAACTGCTTTTTCCTCAAAAATTGCTGCTAGTCCAATCTTACTTTCATATAGGAGTAAAATTGCAAACACTTCCAAGAAAAAGGCTTACACAGTATGATTGAACGGTTTAATATATCAGTTTAATTTAAAACAATTTAATAAAAAATTATAAAAGCATACAAATTATATTGTTGTTATATAAGTTATAACTAAATATAGTTCTAAAATTCACTATTTTTTAATCCTTCTATACAGTGAGATTTTTATATTTATACCCGTTTCCATATTTACGGGATTACTGTATATGTACTTTACGTGACGAAAATGAAATAAAGCGGAAAACACAACCTTAAAAAACGAAATCCCACCCGTGCGTTTTTCGATTTATGTGTACGTCACACAAATAGTTTGTTATATTACCATTCCGGGTGCCTCTGACTTGAATTTTATGGAAAACACCTGCGCGATTGCGCATCTGAATGGCCGGCAATTTGTATTAAATTACCTACGCAATGAACACGCGTAATTATCCTAAAATAATACACCCTCAAGAGACGACTAACACACGAAGGAAATTTGTGCAAGTCAGATCGGTAACTGTCTTAAGGTACGGTCTATCTGCAGCGATTACTCGACGCGAATAAACGCTTACGAGTAAACGCGGCGATTAGTCGTTCAGGCATGGTCTCTATTCCAACGATTAGTGGAAGCGATTCTTTCCAGTGTGACTCATTATTAATAGTAAAATGTGTTGTGTGATGTAGTGTTGTTCTTTGTAATTTGAAAATAATGATGAACAATATGGTATTAGCTGCAATAGCATTAATAGAAGAAGAAGAGGAAGAAGAACTACCTTTATTGACTACCATCTGTAAACCACGATGTCAAACGTACAAAATTTGTCTCAATAGGATAAGCGATCAATACACTGATTCAAAGGCATTAATTGGATGAAGCAAACATGGATTGATGTTGGTGCTTATGGCAAAGAAGGAGATAGTATAACATTTCAAAGGACTGCTATTTACCAACTCGTACACAGTAACAACTTTTTACCAGAGCCGACCATTTCACCCAGGACTGATATTGTTCTACCTCCCGTCATTGTCGGGGACGAAGCATTTAAACTAAGTGAAAATGTTTTAAGACCTTATCCTAGGGATCAAGCTATGGCAAACAGGGAAAACAAAATATTTAATTATCGTCTGAGTCGAGCTCGAAGAACTTTGGAAAATGCCTTCGGCATTTTATGTCAAACTTTTCGTATATTGTATACACCTATTGCAACGTGCCCAACACTCATAGATGACATAGTTATGGTTTCGTGTTGTTTGGGAGGTTCACGTACAGCTAATCAAGAAGAAAATGATATTGATATTAAATGCCCAGCGAAAATATGAAACCTTTACGTCACACAGGTGGAAACACCTCGGCAGCCGTATTTCAAAACAGAAATGCTTTTAAAGACTATTTCAATAATAGATTTGAAACTGTTGGTTGGCAGATGAGGCACATTACTCAGTAACCTTTATTAATAAAAGTAATAGAAACAAATTGATAAAAGCGTACTGTCTTTACTAGATATTTGTGCTACTGAATAAATTACGACTTCGTTAATCAATGTTTCATCTTCTTCTTTTGTAAACCGTAATCTGTGACCTTTATTCTATTTTGCCCTATTTTAATAATAATATTCAAAAATCCAATAGCCACAATACAAAATTTGACACTACATACAACTTCTGGTACTGCGATTAGCAAAACGCGCGCGTTTAAGTTGCCTCCGAAGCAAGTCGATTTTGAGACGCGGCGTCTTCCTACGACTTGTAGCGACTTATCGCAGAAAATAGACCACTCACGTGCACACGCATAATCAGCAACCGGCGCGACTTATAGCTACGTCTAGTCGTGTCGATTAATCGCTGCAGATAGACCGTACCTTTATAAAAGAAACAAATTATTTATGTTACACCTATATAACTATGTGATACAAAATATGTAAATGTGTTTGTACCTGAGCAAATGCGGATATCAAAGAAATCATCTTTGATAAATCAGTTTCTTATATATATGTATATGTATTTTTAGGATAATTTCTAATTCCTTTTCCTGATAATAGGCATCTATGTTCATGAGACATACATTAAATTATTCTAGTAGCATACATCTCTGCATAATATCTATTCTAGCGTTGGATATTTTACTAGCTCTGGCTTCGCGAATAACTCAGAGAAACATAAAGAGATTCAAGGAATAGCGACAGACCCCGAGAAACAGCTGCAGAATTTCTCGGCACTCGTGAGTGATTTATCGTGTTAGTTACAACAGTCCCTTTTACCGTGCAGTTTTTATATTTGCCTCTCATATTTTGTGCTGCGCGTATGATGAAATGCACATGCATCAGATACGCTTATGTACTACGTACGGATGCAAGAGTATTAGAAACGGTGGAATGCTATAGCGATGACTTATAGAATTTGTTCTGTGTAACTTAACGGTAAAATTGAGAATGTCCAAGTTATTTAGAGGCGATTAATTTAAGCAATGGCACATAGATACATAGGTTGTATGTATACAGTCAAAATTAATGCTTAATTGCAGTCAAATCTGAAGAATTTAGGTATAAATTTGAATGGATATCTTATAAATAAACCATAGTTAGTGGTCGCAATAATTTCTATTCCTAACACGTAGTGAAAAGTACGTGAATATATCTTATGATTTTAGATGAGGATATAAAATATAATTTATATTCCATTTCCTGTATGGAAATAGCCTTCATCGAAAACAACTTTTTTTGTACAACACAGTCGTCAGAATCTATCTATAGATATTATTTATTGTACATTTGCACAAACTTATAAAAGATACGGTTGTTATTCAACTTTAACAAGCTACTATCCTACTATGTGTAAGTTTTTTTTATTGTGTAAGCTCAATATTCCGTTCGGACATAACAGAAATGTAAAAGAAATAAGAATTAGGAGTTTGCATTGCTTGACTACTGTATGTGCAATGCTGAATGTTTCTGCTGTTAATTTAAGTTAGTGAAGGTCGAAGAACATCGAGGAAATAGACATAAATCCAACAGTCATTAATTCTCATTAACTCTTTTATAAATTCCAGAGATACAAACGACAGTGTAAAAAGAGAATAATTGGGAAGAACTTCTCGCAGTATCGCCGATGGGTTCGCACCAATAGCTGCGGTTGAATAAATTAGGTGTCGTATCAGCAGAAATAAAACCACTTATTCCTTGAGGGGCTTACAGTTGGTTCGAATTGGTTTGCTTGGAGAGTTAAAATGATAATTAAATTCCTTTGGATTCCTCAACTAAAATCTCACTATATGCACTGTTGGAGTATTAGATCCACGATGGTGTGTAGTAATTGGTGTTAAGAGTTTGTTAGATTGCTTGCTCAGTCCGATGGTGACTATCGTAATATGAAATATATACCTCCCTGTAATTAACATAACAAGGCTAATTGCAACTTTAATAAATGGGACGCCTTGATTATACAAATGTCTAAACTTCTGACAAACAACGATATTAAACCGGTTCATTTAGAACGAGTAACGGTGTAACTGTTGTGTGGATATGTGTAATACAAACGATGTGTCAAACTTCTTGGGATCATTTGTGGGTGCGAAACTTCGCGAAATATTAAACCTCCATGGAGTGTGATTAAAAATAATTGATATGATAATTGCTGCATGTCCTAGAGGATTGAAGGTAGTGGATTTTTATTATACTAACGTATTTGGTGTAATTACCGAGTAGAAATAGTTTAACTTTAGAAAAAAGAATCTTACTGATAGCCTAAACAATATGAAGTTGAATGTATGTAAGATTATTTTGACAAAAGGATGTATTTTTTTTTTTTTGTTTTAATTTTGAATAAATTTCTTTGATATAGCTTTGCCCTTCTTAATGAGCAAAACAAGACAAAAAATACTGGGTAATTCCGTTTTGAGAAAAAAAACCAACAGTTGATAATAAAAATAAATATAGACAAAATTATTTACATCGAAATAACTGTACCTGCCAATCATTAATATTTAAAACATTATCTAACAAGAGATAGTTGCAAAGTGACGGTAAGTGTCACTTTGCAACTATCTCTTGTTAGATAAGGTATTAAATATTAATTCAAATTTGGCACCACATTTATCACATCATGGCTATCATCGAGTGTTGTAAACTGTCATTGGTCATTTTGGCTTGAAAGCAGAGACACCTTACACAAAAAATTCAAACGTAATACAATATAAAATCAGTTGTGGGAATTATGAAGGAATCGTATTCAATGTTTTAAAATCTATCATAAAAGATTTTTCATTGTGACATGACGGCAAAAAGGGCACGTTCTAAAAATATTTTCACGTTCACAGGGTGTATCAGCTTCCCAGGGCCGTACCCAACTTAATTTTTCAAATGAAACCTTACTTATTTTTAAGCTTAGTATGCTGCTCTGTTATAATAAATGCTGCAAGTACATATGTTTGTTTGAAATGTCGAAAGCAAGGTTGCCAAGTTATTTAACTTTTTCAATAAAATTTTGAAAATGCACGTGTTCATTTATAATTTTTTTTCAGCATTGTCATTAACAATTAAACTCTAAAATTTGCCAAGGAGTTTAAGAAAAGTCGCTCTTTCTTATGGATTGAATGCTTTTTGCTATTATTATACAGAGTGTTGACTAAGAGCAATCAATTTGCGAGATATTTAAACGGCTATAACTTTGGTATTTTAAATTGCACATTCCCATATTTTTTGTTTATTTCATCGTATGCCCTTTTGCATTGTCTTTCATTTTTATTTAGAGTATAGTACATCTAAAACTTATACTTTCCGAGAAGAATCTACATTCTTATTCATAAAAAGTAGGCGTAGGAATTTTGATGACTTTACCAAACTGTCAAACAAGTTGTTTTAATCGAATTTTGTTTATTTACAATTAATTAAAATGAATTTCAATCATGAGGAACTTATTGATATATTATGTATGCTTTCGGCGAAGGAGAGTGAAATTCTCTGCTTGATTCGAAATTTACAGCCATAGAATCACGCTACCGCTCTAATGTTTGAAAGACTTCGGGAAAAGTTTGAGCGTATTGGGAAAATTCACTACAAAAAAAGAATGCGGGAAGTGTATTACCCGTGAAGAATATTAATTTGCTGTATACTATTAAGCGTGGGCCAAGATCCCCATGCAACTAGGCGTACAATAAGTATGAACGGGGCATCAGCCAAAGATCAGTATCGAGCATTTTGCGATAACTTAAGTTTTATCCGTTTCATATTCAATTGGTTCGAGGACTTGATGCCGGTGATTTTCAAGAACGTTTGGAATTTGCGGAACAGATTTGGCTAATACTTTTTTAAGTATCTTTTATTTATTGATGAGACAACTTTGCACAAAAATTGCTATGTAAACCGTCATAATTTTCATTAATATGATGCAGCAAGTCCCCATATCATAAGACCATTAGATCACCACCATCGATGGTCTTTAAATGTTTGGGCAGGAATAGTGGGATCTCACTTGATTGGACCATATTTTTTTTTTTTTGAAGGGATGTTGACAGAGAGGCCTATTTGAATCTTTTGGACAATCAATTACCGATTTTATTAGAAGATATTCCACTTCATGTAAGGAAAAGGATGAGGTTTCAATAGTCCATTATAGCGTCCATATGTATATTGTAAGTTTTCCACAAATCAAACATATTATCATGGACAAATTCTTTGAATATTTATTGGTACTTTACTAGTTAAATAGAAAGAAGAGACGAATTATTGTGTTATATTATGTATTTTACGTAAAATAATTGGCCTCAATTGCAAGTATATGCAGCACCCAAATTATAATAAATAAATTGCAAACTAATTCAGGCAGCATTACTTGATATAATAGACACTGGGACAAATTATATTATTATGATTATTGCGTGCTAGTTATTATTTGCCACAAATGAAAATATTTATGATCAGGTTGATTACTAGTGACATATTGGCGCCATTACTGGCACTACGGGAGTCGTTACACATAAACCACTTTGTTCACCATTTATTCCACAGAAATATAATGACGCCAACACTACACGAATTATAGATATACATGCATATAGTGTAACAATCGAAGTCACTCGAGCGTTCACAGCTTTATACATGCATAACGTATATACATAAGTTTTCTTTTCTGTCTCCAACAAGAAATAACAAACGGACGCACATAACATAATAGACAGCACCAGGTTTTCCTCACAATTCGATAGCTATCTAATTACCGAGCGTATTTGCCATTCCGTTGAGGATGGTAAACCTCCTCTCTGAACGTAAATTATTTCACGTATTTTCTAGATTTTCCCGCGACCATCGACTGTGTAAAAAGTGAAAATTCGTATTTCACCGACAATTATCGCGGGGACCTCGTCAGTCGGCGTCGATTTAAATTGGAATTCCATTCGAGGTGCTAGATTTCTACGAATTTCAGATTCGAATTAAGTATATATGTATATATGCTCAGCGCCGTATTGAAGTAGCGTGTGTGCTGAAACGCGGGTTCGTGCGGCAACAGAAGATTACTATCGCCTGCTTGTAAACCCTGCAACGGTTCACTTCGTTGTACAAGTTAATTGCTATCGGATATGCCCGAGAAGTCAATATCGGAATGCCAGTACTAATTGGGCTGCTGTTATATTGTTGATACGAATGATTGGAATTGTTATTATACGAGGCATAGTTATTGATGGGTCTTATAATGTTAGTATATAAAATATCATTGTAAGAAGCCATCTAAAAATTAATTAAATATCTAATTAATTTAACTCAAACTACCAGGAATAAGGAAGATAAATACATATATACGAGCTTTCATTTTAAAACTAGGCACCCGAAATAACTTTTAAAATACCTTTATTTTTTTTAAAATTCGATTTTGAATGAAGTACTGACTTCAGCAAGTGTTCAAAATGCTCCCCGTTATTGGTAAGGCTAAATACTAACAATTTTTTTTTTTTGTTAGTATTTAGCCAAGAGTTGATCCAACCTTTTAGCTAGAAGTTGTACGGATATTTGTCTCCAGAGAGATATACTTCCTTGTGCTCCTATAGTAAGAGCTCACCTTGAATCTGTTAGTTCTTCATTGGGCCATTTGATCAGCCATCTCATTACTCATACTAGTGTAACTTTGTTTGTTATAGCCAGCCGCACAACATTATTTAAGCACTCTCGAACCAGCCTGGACTTAACCTATTTGCTTTTAGAGTGCTCATACTTGCCTGATTATCAGTGCCTCTCTAGATGTTAGCTCCTTTCATTTCTTTCTTGAAGTTCCCTTGAGCACTAACATCTTCGGCGAATATTTCTACCTGGAATATGGTTGGGCTTCAAAAATCACCGGGACAATGGCAGGCAAAAGAGTTCCTAAAGGAGCAAAGGGCCTGAACTTACGAGAGATAATAATAATAATAATAATAATAATAATAAATGTCTTTATTGCATGTTAAGAGAAGATCTACAACACAAAATAACAATGCATATACATTACATTGAAATGATCTATCCCTCTACAACAATCTCAAGGCGGGGTTCAGGTAACCAGCGTGAAGCAGGTCCCTGCTCTGCCACCCAACCTTGCTTGTAAAAAAAGAAAAAAAAAGAATTCAATTTCGTGCCTACATTCTAAAGCTTAACTATCTTAATCTAGATTACTGCGATGCGCCCCAACACAAAGTATAAATGAAAATTACTACCTGAGCATGGCAATACTGTTATCTAAACTACATGTATCGTGTACGATGTTCATAGCACTGGTTTTGAAAAGTATACTGAGCTAGTTTTCTTTTAAAAGCTGAAGTTTCCAGGGAAAAGTACTCCTGAGGGAGCCCATTGTACGACTTAAATATATGGTAGGAGAAGCTCCTCTCATAAAAAGAAGTTCTATGTTTTGGTGCAGAGATTAATAATCTGTGACGCGTATTTAAACAATGCAAATCTTTCCGAAATGTTATTTTATTGTAAAGATAATGCGGTGTTCTGCTTTTAATTATTTTATGAAAAAACACCAGAGATTGCACTTTTCTCCGATTTTTCATAGACAACCAGTGAAGCTCCTCCAACTTATGAGTTACAGAATCAAACTTCCTTATACCATATATCAGTCTAATGCAACAATTCTGTACTCGCTGTATCCGACCGGAGGTGACGACGTCCAAGGCCGAGTGATAAACTGGAACACAATAATTGAATTGCGCCAATACGAGTTGCTCACATAACTGTTTCTTTAGCTGAACGGACAAGAAGTGTCGATGAGGATAAATTTGCTTGAGATGTATGAATGCATTTTTTGTATATTGGTTTATTTGATCTTTATATCTAAACGAGTTGTCGAGATATAGGCCTAAATTCTTAACGCGATCCCTAACAGGTATCTCCGACTGGTCGACCCTGATCCGAAAAACATTTTTTAAATTTTCACAATTCTTTCTTTTACCGATCAGCAATACCGATGATTTCGTCGGATTGAGCTTAAGGCAATGCTTTTTAGAGAGGTTGTATATTGCTTGAATATCAAAATTTATCTCTCGCACGGCCGTGGGCCACGACTCGGTAGGGAAGGAGTGATACAGCCGGAAATCGTCCGCATACGCATGAGCCTTGCAAAATGTAATACTTTTCATGAAAAAAGCTGTGTAAATTGAGAAAAGAATAGGTGCGAGAATGGAGCCCTGAGGGACACCCGATGGTACATTTATTAGATTAGAGATTACATCATGCTCCAGCCGCACCCGCTGACAACGATCACCCAAGTAATCCTTCATCAAGGCAAGCGACACGGGGCCAAATCCTATGTATTTTAATATTAGCGTAAGTAGTTCATGGTTCACCGTATCGAATGCCTTGCTGAAGTCCAACAAAACAATTGCAGAAGTCATATTATTATCCACTGCTGTCAGCAGATCATCAGTGACCGCAGCCAGCGCAGTTGTGCAACTAAAGCCCCTACGAAACCCAGATTGATTATCAGGCAAAATATTGTTTTGATTAAGATAATCGGTTAGTTGTTCTTTAAGGGCCATTTCCAAAACTTTGGATAGGGCCGGCAGGATACTTACGGGTCTTAAGTCCGCAAATTCTTTGGGGGTGTTTACTTTTGGCAGGGGTTTAACCAGGGCCTGTTTCCAAACCGTTGGTATCACTCCCTCCGATATACATACATTTATTACATGTGTTAGATACGGTAAAATAAAGGGACAACAAAGTTTTATCATGTATATTGTAATTCCGTCACACCCCATTGCTCCTGTACTTATACTGTGGATGTATTTATTAACTGTATGTACATCTACCGTATGAAATTCGAACATGTTATCAAACAGTTTAGTAGAATAAAGCGTAGTATCTGGCGCAATCGACCCATAGTCTTGAGCATGTATAAAGAACTTATTAATTTCATTTACATCCCTTAAGTTTTCTGGTAAAACGATGTTATTCTTTGTATTTATGCCAAGACTATTGTATGCTCTCCACAAATTTGCTGCATTTGTTGATTTCCCCATATACGCAAAGTATGCCTTTTTTTCATTAAGTAGTGCTGAGTTAGTAAAATTTCGCAGAGTTTTGTAGTATTCCCAATGCTGAGGATTTTTCGTATTGCGAAACCTAGCTTTAGCCTTATTGCGTAAACTCATTAGCAACTTGATATTGTCTGTTAACCATGGTAGATAGGGTTTATTAAATTTATATTGTTTCATAGGTGCGTGTACATTGAATAATGCTATAATATTCTCATTAATGAATCTTATCTTATCATCTATTGTATTGAGACGGAAGACATAGTGGAATGGTAATCGGCGTAAATCAGTGGTAAAGGCTTCAAGATCAATAGCTTTAAAATTCCGCATGTTTCTAAATTTGGCCCCAGACGATCCCCGACCGCACGAAAGCCGACAAAACACCGCATCGTGGTCCGAGAATGAGCAAGCGATCACACCAGAATCCGTTATTATCGATATATCAAGTGCTATAATAACATCTATAAGGGTAAATGACTCAAAAGTTACTCTCGTAGGCGATGTGATCAACTGCTCACCACCAAACGACCCCAACATATCCCCGAAATACTTAGTAGAGGACTGGTCCAACTTCAGCAAATCTATATTGAAGTCACCCCCACAGATCACTGCGTCAGTAGTCTGTGCACATAGCGCGATTGAATCTTCCAGCTTGTTTAAAAAAAATTTATAGTCTAATGTGGGTGGTTTATAAGCTATTCCTACTATTAGTTTAGATCCAGCAGCCGCCACCTCCAGCCACAATTGCTCTATTGCATCAGACTGACCGAGAATGGAACAACGCAAACCACACCGCACATAAAATCCGACCCCACCCCCCCGAGACAACCTATCCCTCCTAATAAATTGATAGCCCTCAACAGCAACCATGTTATCGCGTACATCATTTGTAAGCCAAGTCTCGGTGATTCCCAGTATATCAATATTATGCTCATTAATTAATGAAATGACATCTAGCAACTTTGGTAACAGCGATCTAACATTAATGTAAACAATCTTAAATAAACTTTTCATAATCTAATCAATTATTTGATTATGCCATGCACAGGGGAGCAACATGTCGAAATAGCATATAATCAATTTAAAGTATACATCAGTATAATACAGCACACTACGGTACTACAACAAATAGAAAGTTAAATTCCTTCTCTCCCAAAAAAAAAAGAAAAAAAAGATAAATTCAATCAGTAAGGAAAACAAATAGCAAATAGTCATGCTGCAACGAGACACTTATGAATTAAGCTTAAACTGTCTATATTCTAACATAGAGGAAATTTTATGTATTTTATTATTTACTTTAACGAAAATATTGGAGTTATTTGTGAAAACATTTTTGTTTGTATGAATTTTAACCAAGTCTCTCACCGCTATTGCACGTGCTCTTGTTAGATCCTCTCGCAAGACGATTTTTGTTCCTTTGAGTTTTTTCTTCTCGCGAAAAACTTCATTTTTCTTCGATCTTCTTGTGAACTTAACAATTACGGGACGAGTACCATCTTCTGTTGATTGCAAGCGGTGACAACAGCAAATATCTTCGACCTTCAAATCAACGTTTAATTTTGATTTTATTAGAGTTACTACTTCTTCGGTGGTATTTTCTTCTGTTTTCTCAGCCAGTCCAAATATTCTTATACTATTCAGGCGCGAATACTGTTCCTGTTTCTCTAATTTATCATTAGTTTTCATCAGTTCATCTTGTAGTTTGGTTACTTCCTCCCGCATTTCTTTTCTTAGTTTTTCGAAGTAGACGTCAAGATGTTCCACCACAATATTCACAACTTTGTTTAGAAATATTTCACTTGCGAGTACTTTTTCCATAACTTTTTGTAGCATCGTTTCTTCTTCTACCGTCGATCTTGTTATACGGTCTGAGCCTGGCATTGTTACTAATACTCCACAATAAATGATATATATGAATTATGAATGTTAAAGTATGTTATAGTATATGTATATATATTTATCTCGTGCCGCTGCGACCAACACGTCTACACTCTAGCGAGGCACATCGCCGAATCTACTGAATAAAGACAGGAAGACTGTCAAAATGATTGTAGGTCTGCTGACTGGTCACTGTAGACTGAATAGGCATATGTACAACATAGGCCTGGCAGATGATGCAACCTGCAGATACTGCCAAGAGGAGGAAGAAACACCAGTTCATGTGCTGTGTCAATGTGAAGGCCTGGCGAGGACAAGGTTTCTAGTAATGGGGGAGGTGAACCCCACAGCTAGTAGCTACATAAAGAAGCCGCTCTCAAAGATGATAGGCCTAATTAAGAGGGCAAAATTAGAGAGCGTCCTCTAGGAAAAAAGGGGATCACAATAGATCTGAAAACGTCGCGGTGAAATAGGTCGATAGGCCACCCCAATCCTAATCTAATCTAATCTAATGGTTGGGCTTTGCCAATAACTCCCACTACTTATTCTATCTTGGATCCATCTCTGTCCCGAACCAAGGATCCCCTTTCAAATGTTGGCTCCATTCTTCTCGACCTGGAATCAGTAGTTTGAATAGCTTTTGCGTGAAATAGTATAGAACAAAATTGTAGTTGTAGTTCGCAATCATTCATTCAATGTCTACATTGCAGGAAATGTCTTTGTTTTTCTTGCTTTAATGTTATTTTATGCATGATTTTTTTTTTCCTTTGGGAGTGTAGGTCATGTTAAAGAATTGTGCGGCTCAGTATTTGATGGTGATGGATTTCGCTTTCTCAAAACGATATATAAAATACTTTTATAAACACTTTTATAATAATAAAGTATATTTTAGCATTCCTAGCTATCCAATTGTTTAGAGAAACAGTAATAAAGGTGCGGGTATTTCATATCAATCTAATCAACTTTTTCTTCAAAATATTTAGTTGGGTAGAAACTGTTCGGAAATAACAAATAGCGTTTTAATTTGGCGAGAAACTGATTTTTTCTAATCTGACTAATCCCTACTTCCACTGTTTTTTTCTTCTTTTTGTCTACCTAAATAAAATACCATTATGTTCACAAAATTAGGGGACATTTCAAATATATCACCAAACAGTATGCCCGTATGCAAATACTAACATTTATTTCATTGTTGATGTTTAGATAACGTCCATTATTTCGTAATAAATTCCAACAATATTATTCGTAATTACCGCGAAGGGCCGCTTATTAAACAGGCGGATCCGCTTTGTGTTTATTAACGGCGACAATAACCGTTTTGGGCCGACGGCGCCCGAGATGCTACGGCACCTTAATAATAATAATAATAATAAAAAAATCAACCCCAGTTTATGGTTAATCAAAATTAATGATCCGCCGGAAAGATTTACGTTTGGTTAATGCGATTAGCTCAATGGGATGCGGTTTTAAAGTTGTAAGGGGACGAGGGACACTAAAAACTTATTTATTAATTCATTAAATCTTGCCATGTAGATGTTGTAGAGATACCGTGTAAATATCGTTACTTTTTTTTAGTATAAATTGTCTAGTTTATATGTCGACTAATAAATATCAACGATCGATCAATAAAGTTTTATCTGTAGAAACTTGTTTACATTGTAAATTTTTATAGAGTTGCAAATGGTGTAATTTGGAATTAATTAATAAAAATATTCTATATTAAGAGTAATAATCTATTATCCGAGAAATGCTTCTAGTTATAACTGTAAAAATTAGTTTAATGAATGAAACCCAAAGCTTTTAAATAATTTGTTCACTGTTGACTTCAACATACATACCTCTTGCCTTTATTGGAGTCGAGAACTTCTTCAAGTATTTTAACGATAGCTTTGTTTTTTAGAGTGTAGGCAAGAAATTTTATTCTTTTTCTTCTTTATGTGTTTACATATACAGCAAGGTTTAAATGGTAGAGCAGGGTCATGTCTAGGCATGGTTCCTGAACTCCGGCTTGAGATTGTCGTAAACGAAGAATACTAATGTTTGTAATTTCTTTTTCTTCTATTGTACTCATACGTAAAATTTATTGTATGTTTTATATCTACATATTTCCTTTGTTCTTTGCGCAATAAAGGCATTTATTATTATTATTATTATTCCTTGTAACTCGTGCACTATATCGCTAGATGTCAGTACCCCTCACGCCCAGCAACAAAAAATTGTTTATTTAAATTCAAAACTTAGCGATTACTTGTGGAAAATGATTTTACGTAGCCCCAAAGAAAAAAGCCTAGCAGAGTTAAATCATACGAGGGTCCAATTTTTGTTAGTGTTTTGCGAATTAACGCATCCAAGATATTTTTCGTGCAACACTGCAAGTGTTTTTGCAGCTTAATTTGGCTCATAGCCATATTGTCCAATATAGGCGAAAGTAAGTCAGTTAATATTCTACGGTAGCCATCATCATTCTCCAAAGAAATAAGGCCTATTGACGAACCAACTGATTATGGGATGGAAGTGGGCTTCGTCGTCAAATATGATTTTTCTAAAAACGTCAGGATTAATCTGCCTGCATTCTCTGCATCCAATACACGAAGATTCGGCATTGCTCATGATCAACCGACTTCAATTCCTATGTCAGCTGCCCTTTATAAGCATATAAGCTAAGAACTTTTCTCAGAATGCGATCAAAGGAGGTTTGTGAGATCCTTAATTCCTTATAGGATAGACAAACGTGGCTTCTCTGCGACACTTTCAGTAACAGCCAGCGCAAGTACAGTTTTTAGTATTTTTGTCATCAAAATTTTTATAAAAACCTTGGAAACAGTTGAAGATAAGTATAGGAAATTCTAGTTCTAATCGTTAAGGAATTTTACCAAGTATCAAATTATCGCAGACGCCAAAGTTTAAAAGCTGAAGAGTCTCGTTAATCCCGGGAACTTTTATTTTAGCTATTTCTGTGGAAAATCCCATACTTACACTTTGATTTCTTTAGATACATCTCATGAAATCCAGTGATAAGACTAAACTAATGCTATACGGAAGATGTTTCTCACTATTTGCATAATTTCTTCGTAGCGATAAGCAGATGTTCATTTCGGAATTGCATTATACTCCACAGGGAACTGCCGACTCCACCCGTAAGCACCCAAACTTTCTACTCAGGTATAGCAACAATTAGCATAACAAGAACGAGATATTGTGTCGAGAGGGAATTACACATGTAATACCCGCCTATTATTGTCAGCTGCATTTGTGTAAGCAACCCGGTAACAGTAGACATTACATATATCGAGTTCCCTTCAATCCATTTGCGCAAATATCGCGGTTTTGTAAACAATACCAGCACATATAAACACATTAAATGCGTTTGCACAGGTAGTTTACGTTATGGAGTTTGGTATTATTCGCAGTATAACGAGAAACTGCATTTCGTAGAGAACAATTAGGTAGGTACCTATGCGTTCGATACTCAGCACGAGCTTTATGTCCTTTAGTGGCCTGTAGGAATGAGAGGAGGGGAAAGTCTTATAGTCGCTGTTAACTAAATAACATTTGCTTTAATCGCTTGTTGTACCTATTTATTCATTTGCAGGTTTTAGTTGTATGTGTAAAGTGAGGCGTTTAAGCAATTTCCATCAACTTTCAAACTTTGTCTGATATCAGCTTTTACATACAGGGGGTGGGCACCTAAGACCCCTCGGACCATAGCTTCCCTATCATACAAGATATCGAAAGAAGTCTAAGAACAAAATCGTGCATAATTACTATCGCCTTCTTCCTAAAATATTTCTGGTCTAATGTTTTCTTAAATGGAATACTCTGTATTTTATTGCAGATTTGGAAAATATTCGAAGAGTATTTTTTATGTAACATGGTGTAGCCCTAACATTAATGGTTTCGTTATTATATACCTATAACATTATTTCCTCACAGTCGTGAGAATCGTTTGAAATTTCTTCTTGGCAGCAACTCCATTGCATTGGATAGGCTAAGATCTCTTGTACTCTCACATAATTTTTTTTTTCAAGAGATTTATGGAAAGAAGACAATTTTTGATTGGCATTCTCACATTGTCATGTTTTTCTAACATTGCAAATGGCAATTCCCTAAAAAATATTACATCGTTGGATAGCAGAAATTCCAAGTTTCCATCGGTACAAAAAAAAAAAAGAAAACAGATTTCATAACAAAATTTAAAAAAAAAAAATTGTTAAGTACATCATTTGTCGAAAAACATCCTTTTCCGAAATCAAGTCTGTTATGGTACAGCAAAAAACAAAAATAAAATGGTATTTATTCGGCAATGTCGTAAGTATTGTTAGTTAACATCAGAAATGCACCACCAAACATGACGTCTCTGACGTTTCATATTCAAATTAGTAAGCGTTTCTATACTTAAGTAAAAATATTCGGTAAAATAGGTTGGAAAATCCAGCTACCTAAACTAAATGTTGGAAATGACAACCTTCCCGTTAGAGGCTTAATCCTCGACTCACAGGACCTTAGGACTTTCGGTGATACACGACGGACAGCCGCGCGAATCCTCTCTCACATATCCTCGGCTGTGGTTGGTACCGTCCTGTACTCAAAAAAAAAAAATTTCTGTAAAATTATTCGTAAAATCGTTGGCAACTTTGTTACCATCGACTAAACTTACTGGAGCATCGGTAAAATTACACACTTGTAAATTTCATAACAACCCCGAAATTTACACGTCTGCAAAATTATTGGGATGTTTCAAGATTACGTAATAAAAATACAAGCACTGCGACATTTAGCAAACTCAACAGTAAAACTACACACTAAAAAATGTTTGCAATTCTCCTACAGAAAATTCCAGTAACGTATAAGGTAAAATTGCCAAAAATTGGGAAATTTAATACAAAACTTTCGGTATATTTTTTTAATTTTTGGTAAATTTACCCAATACATTACTGGAATTTTCTGTAGGAATTGCAAATATTTTTTAGTGTGTAGGCAAATAATTATGTTTCGCTTGTTAGATAATGCAGGCATTTCATATAAATGGTATTTTCTTCGAAAATGCTTTTGTTTTACTGTGAATTGTGACTAACGACGTGTTAATCTGTGTTTTGAAAAAACCTAGAAAGAAACCTCGATAGGTATCTCCGGCATTTGGAACACAAACGACAAATAACTGTAAATATTTTAATTTTACTTAGGTTAACGTTAAACTAATATTGGGTAAGCCCGTCAAAAATGCCAATGAAAAACTCAAATCACAAGCCACAAATCTTCCAAAATACATGGAAGATTTGTGGAACCTTTCTAATGTTTTGGATTGTTAATGACCCACTTTTACGTGAGTTCTATTTTTAATTTGAGTTTTGATTGTCCCATTGATCACAGTGTCATCGTAGTTTTTATTACTAAATAAACTTGATTTAACAGTGATTTGAGTTTTTCATTGGCATTTTTGACCGGCTTACCCAATATTAGTGCTTAACCTCAATTTGTTCTTTGGTCACATAGTCCTTCTAAAATTTAATTTTACTGTTGTAATATTTCTATCTTAAAACTGTAATAAATTATTACGCGGTAATATTACCTGGAGCGCTTTTAATTCTACTCGAAAGCTCCAGGAAATTTCCGTGCAAGTCCCAAAATTTAGATTTTTCATGAACATTGCTTGAGTAATTTTACATCGAGACTACTAAAATTCCTTTAAATAACGAGGAATTTATAAAATACAACAAATATTGGTGTAAATTTGCATTGTTAATGCATGTAATTTTACTGTAACTCATGAGTAAAATTACACCAATTTTTCAAGGTTGTAGATCTCGTTCTTTGATGTAGCCCCAGAGGAAAAAGTCGATGGAAATGAGGTCTGTGGTAACCTTGCTGGACCTTCACGACCAATTCATGAATCTAGGCTACGGGACTTCAATTTTCAATGTGTTATTTTGACTTTTTATTTTGCTATTCTATCTGTTGCCTTGTTATTTTTTACGGTCACACGTTAATAAAAACTAATCACAGGTAGTATTCCCTTGTTTTTTAAATAATTTATTAGGATTAATAAATGATATTGGAAAAGAAATCATGCATAGAAGACATACTTCAATCCTTTTTCAGAATATATAGAAAAAGATTAATTGCCATTTAAACAAGAAAGTTGGATGAACATTGAACGTAATAATTTTTGTAGAAACAGTTTTTCTCAATAAAATTTAAAGTAAAAATTACACTTAATAAATGAAACTTCCTCCATAACCTCCAAGGATTCCCTATCTTTCCAAACATTTTACTCGGGATAAAACAACAGGAGCATTTCTCTTCCAGATTAAAAACCTAAGGACATACTTGACCCAAAAACTCCTCCACGGATCCATTCAATATAACAGCCACAACTTCCGCCATTTTACAAACTCGAATCCGCTTGAGTGGCTAAATAAATTTACTTTCCTCCATCGCCATCTCGATTGCCTTCGCTACTTAACTCCCACCAGTCTTTTATTGTCATAATACCGCCATCTACTCGTAAAATACCGCGTGAAGATTGCATCGAAGATATGTGTTCCTACACTTTTTACTTGCTATGTTAGTTTACTTTGGTAAACCGGAGAATGACAATAAATTTAAGGTAAACAATTTCCGTCCAGTAGGTATTTGACGCGATATACTAAGGTGATAGCGCAACGGATGCACTGAGCTGGTGAGATATAGTCGGTTCGCCTCGAACGTGTCGACCTAATTTTTGCGGGAATTGAATCGGGATCGTCGTCCGTCGTGTCTCGTTTTGTTCCAGGCGTAAAGCGAAGGGAGTAAATAGATTGCGTTTCCACTGACAGGAAGTCACCGGAAACCCGGCTATTATGGCGTGAAAACCGCGCGCGGTAGGAGATTTATCTTTAACCGGGTGTTTATTAAGTGGGTTTGGCCAAGATTGTTCGCCGCCAGAGTTTTCCGATCCAATGGAATATTGGGTAGTGAATTTATGGAGGGAAGGCGAGCGGGTGGAGTTTGTTCTGACCTAATTGTGATGAAAGGGGGTTTTGGGGATATAGGGTGAGAACAAAATTGCCAAATAAAATAAGTAACAAAAAAAATGTTAACTTAAACCTAAGTGAAGCAAACCACAAAAACGTCACTCTGAGAGCAGGCCCTGGGATTCGAAGCCCGGACCCCGTGATTGATAGCCAAGCGTGCAAACCACTGGACCATCAGCCACGCAATTTTGTAAACATTATAAAAAAAAAATCGATTAATTGAGTTAATCCCAATACGTGTTATACATCAAAAGAAGCGCTTTATCATGGGGAATTGAACGGTGCCACGCTCGTCCTCGTACCGCTAACCGTTTTGGAGATATGGGCGTTTAAAGTTTCCAATATAAAATTATGTTATTTCTTACCTATAAATCCTTACTTAGTGGGCGAACTACCGCTCCGATATTATTTTGTTACTCCACAAAATGTTCTCCTGGTCGCGCCGAATCTCTTGAGATCAAGCGCAACCATGTACCTCTTGCCGTTCCGGAGTTATGGTAAGAAAACTAAAAAAACTCGTGTTTTTTGACCAACGCCGGAAATTTACAAGAAATTACGTTTACAAGTTAGTTTTCTTTACAAAGAATTGTGAGTATGTAAAATTTATAGAATCTCTCGTATCTGCAATCTGTATAAATTACAAATTTAGGTTTACAGGTTAAGTTTTGTTCTGCTGTGTATGTCTAAATACATAACCAGTTTGTCAAACAATAATATCCTGCGCGGATTCAACGTGCTCATTCGCTTGACGATTCGTTCATTTTTCGAGGTTTTAACTTTAAAAAAATAATGCAATTTTGATTGGCGTTACACTTGTTGTCCTAGACGTTTTCTTACAAACAAATGGTTTAAATATACATTATGTCATATAAAAACTAGTTAAAACTGATGATTTTTACACTATAAACAACTTATCCTTGTTATAAATGATTTTTATTGCCGCTAATTATACACAGTAAAAAAATGCGTGTAGAAATTAACACTAAAAGTGGTCTAGATAAGGTCACACTATTTTTGGTAAATTTTACACTGTGAAACTTGGTAAAATTTACCAAAACGATTTGGTAAATCCTACACTTTAAGCATGTAGTGTAAGACACTTGCCAGTGTAAACTACCAAGAGATGATGTACACCTATGGGTGTAGGGTGTTAGAAGTAGGTACACTACAGGGGTGTAGCTTTTACACTGAATAACGTAAGTGTAAATAAGGTGCTTTTAGCTGTAAATGTATATCGTACAGTATATATACGCTAAGCACTCTAATAAACGTAAGGTGGTGAAGTGATCCAAAAGAAACTTCAATTTGCTAATAAAAATTTATTTGCGAATACCTTTTGGTATAAAACAGAATTTAAACATTTGCTTTCTCGCAAAACGCACAATGTACAGAACAACGTTTAAACGACATGCACTATAATATATGTAAAGGGATACGAACATATTAATTGCGTTTAGATAGAAAGATTTTACGAAATACAGCAACAAAGAATATAGGTTGTAAACGATACGTATTATGTACCTACCTACATATCTAACTATTGTTCAAAATGGTGTAGTTGGTTACTTACCGTTTGATATGCAATGTTTATATGCAGACGGGATAGGCGAATCACTAATACTCAGGCATTTAATCATACTTTTGCATTTAACATCATGGTTGCAAAAAACATAAAATATGTACGTATAAACTATAAACATCTTAAAAGGACACAGGACTCATATTTCAATACGAATCCGATCATGTGTCAATTGTCCGTTAGTAGTCTGTAAGTTTACCTCTCTTTATTACATGTATGTACCTGATCGAAATTGTTAATGCGCAGGAGTAGGTATATATGTACGCTCCTCTCTTTTCGAAGTCAACTTTTTACACCCCCAGGGTGGTTATTCTCGAATCTGAGGGAGTGGAAATTCCGTGAGAATTGTCAAAAAATTCCTACGATTCCAATAGTTGGTATTCTCGAGTTCAATTTCTCACGTTTTCGTAGGAAAGTACTCCCGAAAGATTCCCCGGTATTTTCTCCTACAAATAAGCAGGAGAATTTGCATGAGAAATTGAATCGGCTTCGCTCGGTTTTATTTCGGCGGTTTACGGCTGTTGATATGTGGTTGTATTCGTGAATTATATCTTAACGAACAACAATATATAGCTTGCAAGTAAAGCAGATTGAATTAATATGATATCTTATATATTCTCTAATTAATAACACAAATATTTGTGAGATTTACACTTTTAGTCGGATGTTAAAATTATATATTCTCCCCTAATTTTATATATACCTATATTGTGCGATGGATGCAGAAAATATTTCAAAACTTGAACATGAATGCAGTTAAGCGATAATTTGTTTAAATGATACTTGTATATGAATAAAGCTTCAGTCAGATATATAATTCAATAATTATAAGCTTAGCGGCGAAATCCGAGCTATTCAATACAAGATGTTTATGTACTCTTTTATTAGTCGTGGTCTTGCTTTTGTGTAGCTGTAACATGCCTAGATTTTTATCTTTGCCATGATGTTTATTTTTAAAAATGCCATGAGATAATATCGATCAATGTAAAGAAAACGATCACTATATTTTCAATTAAAAGGAACTGTTATAAATACATCTCTTTCTACCGCCGTTTCTATTGGTTCTTTCCCATCCCTTCCTAATATATGACTTGACAACAACGTTCTATAATTCCCCGGGAGTAAACGTAGGAAAGATATTCCCTGTTAGTTCGAGAATACCACATTTTTAGTTACGGGGAGTTAGTGGTGAATGTTATTCTCCGGGAGTGAAAACTTTCCATCGGTTCGAGAATAACCCCCCAGGTGTAGATATTTCAAATATTGGGCAAAGATGTCTTTACCTAATTGATTTTGGTAACAAAATGCAACTTTAACCAAATTAGATGTTAATTTTAACACACAAACTTTTTACCACTTACTTTTTGAGCTTTACACGCAGAAATTTTTTACTTTGTACTATGAATTATTGTTTTTTGTAACTGATGGGGCATATTATATGGTAATACTCTAAAGAAAGTGTTTGCGTTGAGTTTTGTGTATATAAATAAAGTTAGTGAAAACATTCGAAATATTTTTCTCAATGCAAATAAACTTGTTTGCAATAAGAAGAAATAATGTTGATAAGATTAAAGATATGACGATATGCCCCTTAGCGGTACCTACTTGACTAAAGGCAGACAATTATTTTTTCTGGGATTAGTGGATTGCAAATAATTGATCATATTTGTGTAGTTCACCGGTTTTTGCAGTTTTTAGTTGTTTTGTTTGGGGAACTATAGAAAGTCATGGCAAAGTCAAAGCAACGCTTTTCGAGGATCATCTCTGCATACAATTAGAAAAGCAATTTTATAATAAGCTAATAAAAAGGTGTGAAAACTGTTTAGAAATTAGAACCAAGATGGAATTTTGAATATTTACTTCATTCACAATCATGAATTAACTGCCCGGAAAAGGAAATTGTCAACTTTCAATACTCGTACACAGATTTATACGTATCTACTAGCCATATCCCCACATATCATGTCCCCTCCTTATCATGCGTGCATTAAGCTTACGGGCGCCACTCGTTTAATTTAAATCGCTTTAATTGCGTTTACCAGCCGTTAACACTTAACTCGATGCCGTATATTTTCAATTAGTCGGCCGGTCGGGGCGTGGGTCGTCCATGTTTTCGACTGTTACTTTTGTTAATTGGTCACGGATTTCGGTTGTGTAAGTTGATGGTAATCGGGACGATTATGGCGATCGTAAAAGTAACGCAAACCGACAATACTTACGTATATGCTTACAAAACTGTGCACGAGCGTATCTGATCTTAAGCAGGGATATGTACTCTTAATTAATTCTCTAATAATCTTTGGCGGCGAAAGAAGTCTTTGCGCGTTGTCTGTGCGTAAAGAAGGAAATAGAGTGGATGTTGTCGATGAGAGTTGGCTTTTTTCGGAGTGGACGAGAACAGGTTTTCTTTTAATATGTTACAGTCAAATGAGACCACCTAGTCTGCTGCTTATGTACGGTTCGGGTATCAAGTTTAGATTAGTATGTGTTAGATAGATATTAATATATACACGGGCATACAGGGTTAGTAAAAAGTCCCGGAACGGTCGAATAACTTTGTTATTTGAAAATTATGATTTCTGAAATTTGGTATGGGGGTATAGTTAATATAAATGCATTTTATGCAATACAGTTAATATTTTTTCACTTCCGGTTTAATCGGCAATACGTCCAACTTTTTTTTTTAAAATGGAACGCCCAGATTTTTTTAACACTTTTGAATGCAAAATAAAAAACTACGTTCAGGAAGTATTAAGATGTTTATTTTTATTCACAAGAAAACAGTTAAAAAATTAAAAAAGTGTCCTAATACAGAAAAATCAAGATACCTGTCTATTCAGGTTGCGATTACAATAATTGTTCAAAATGCTCTCCATTTACAATTTGACAAAAATGTAAACGGTCAGTAAAATTTCTTATTGAATTTTGTATTTGTTCTGGAGTGATGCGATTGGCTTCTTGAACTATTCTCTCTTCCAATTGTTCAAGATTATGGGGACGATTTTTGTACACTTGACATTTCATGTGACCTCAAAAGAATAAATCTAATGGCGAGAGATCTGGCGAACGTGCTGGCCATTCGATTGCTCCTCTACGTCCGATCCAACGTCCCGGAAAAATTTCATTCAAATAATCGCGGACATTATGGGCAAAATGGGGGGGAGCTCCATCTTGTTGAAACCAAAAATGTGCATTAGGGTGATCACCTATGTTTGCATATGGAAAGAGGGCCGCAAGTGCTGGAACAACCTCATTTCGCAATAAATTTAAGTAGACGTTGCCAGTTAAATTTCCTCTTATAAAAAATGGTCCTATGATGTTGTTTCCAACAAGAGCAGCCCAGACATTCACCTTTTGAGGACGCTGTGTATGGACTTTTTCAATACAATGCGGATTTTCAATTGACCAGTAGCGACAATTATGTCTGTTCACAGTGCCGTTGAGACAAAACGTTGCCCCATCTGAAAAAATGATGTGATCTAAAACATTAGGCTGCTGCTCGATCAATTCCGCCATTGTTTCGCAAAATTGTAGTCTACGATCTGGATCATCTTCACTTAATTCATGGACGGGATACATTTTATAGGCTTTCATTCTTGCTGATTTAAGAATCGTATGAGCAGATTTTTGAGAGATCTCATAAATTTGACCTAATCCTGTTGTGGACACGTGATGATTTTCTCCCACTGTAAGTAACACATTCAAACTAGTTTCTTCATCTGTTGCTGTTAATGGACGTCCCCTTCTAGGTAAATCCTTCACCTGACGAAAGACTTCAAACTTTTGAATTGTTCGGCATACCATACTTTTACTAATGTGACGATCCGGATAAACAGTATTAAACAAAATACGAACCTCTTCAAAAGAACGTTGACGATCACCGTACCCAGGCATCATTAATATCTCAATTCGTTCTGATTCAGTAAGTTTTTCTGCCATTTTCAAATGTGTCAATGTTTAAAATAAGTAAATTTATAGCGATGCAAAAGTTAAAACGCTTTTAAAATTATCAAATGTGACGGCAAAAAGAATGCAAACACTAAACAACAACTTTTTTCAAAGGTACCTTGATTTTTCTGTATTAGGACACTTTTTTAATTTTTTAACTGTTTTCTTGTGAATAAAAATAAACATCTTAATACTTCCTGAACGTAGTTTTTTATTTTGCATTCAAAAGTGTTAAAAAAATCTGGGCGTTCCATTTAAAAAAAAAAAGTTGGACGTATTGGCGATTAAACCGGAAGTGAAAAAAATATTAACTGTATTGCATAAAATGCATTTATATTAACTATACCCCCATACCAAATTTCAGAAATCATAATTTTCAAATAACAAAGTTATTCGACCGTTCCGGGACTTTTTACTAACCCTGTATATTAACATAATATCGGGTTTCTTTTCTTTCTTGTGATTAAAACGTCTAATATTATTATTTACGCGCTGAAAAAGTAAAAAAAAGGAACAAATACAACACTTAGTTCCATTACGTATATCTATAACATAAAATTTACATCTCGGTTGTCCTTAACTGTAACAATGACATTTTTAGATTATTATTATTAGATTAATGTTCCTACTGAATGCGCAGCATCTATAGGTATAATTATATAATGAAGTAAAACAAATCAAATTATAGCTCTATTATTTATTTATTTATTTATTTACAATAAACAGGCAACAATATAATAAATACATAGCTACATAATGTAGTACATGTATATTAGTAGCGTTGCTGCTCGTCATCCCTCATCCTCGCCTCGGGAGCTACTATTTCGGGCTAACGGTGTTGAGGGCCTCATAGCATTTCTTTCTTCTAATACGGTCGTCGTTTAGGTTTTACTATTAATTTTTCTTCCACGCAAGGAGTTTACGAATAACCCATTTTTTGTTTTTAGTGTAGACCTTGCAAATGAATTTTAGTTTATCGCGAGTATATCATGAGTAGAGCAGACCATTTTCCGTGCGCGCCATGAGCGCCGATGTGGAGATGACTGTATTGCATATTACTTTAATAGCAGAAAACCCAATGTATATTTAATTATTTCTGATAGAATAAATGTCTTTACTTCTATACTTATATGGGTAACAAGCTCATGTTGCGTCCCTATTCTATCGCATATTCTAGTATATTACGAATTACACTCCCATACCGGCGCACATGGCGCGCACGGAAAATGGTCTGCTCTAATCATGAGTCTTTTTGTTTTTCTTTTTTTTCCGGTTGTTTTTGCACATTAAAATCAAACAGCGTCACAGGCAGTCGTCTTTTAATCAGTTCTGTAAAAGCATAGTTTAAAGTACGATATTAATAGATAGATAGATAGATGGATTTATTGTTTTAACCAATTAAGAGTACATTTGCATAGACATTGTCAAGTAATTAAACAAAATAATAAAATTATATGTATATAACTATGCTAATTATATATGTAAAATGGGACAATCACACTCACGTTAAAAAGAATACGAGACAATGAAATGAACCCATACCATACAACGAACAAAATAAAATTAAATTTATTTCTGAGGTGCTGCCCCAAGTCATTTTTATTAGGTGTCAGTTTTCCAACTGAACATTTTTTTATCTCCTGGTACAGGAACCTAAATGAAATAAACAAAATTGTGACTTATTGGTATGTGCTTTCTTTTGTGTATTGGTACACGACACTTAAAACCTGTGATTAACCAACTTAATTAAACATACACATTTTTGACCTTCTCTCTGCATCGAGATTTATGCATTTTGCCGACGCGAGAAGGAGGGTCGTCGACTGCGAAATCCACAGAGCGGAGGCGTTATATTTTATATTAGCTCTCGCAGTCAGTCAGTCACTCAGTCAGAGAATCGCCGGCCGCATTTGGTCAGCGGCGCAAGGTCGCCTCGCTCTCGCATCAGCCATTTAGCCTTGTGCAATTATGCACTTGCACCGCACAGTCGGCGTGGGCGCATGGGACATTGTTTGTCCGATGTCGTACGATTAATTCGAGCTACACCGTCGCGGTTTAGGTTAATAGGGACGACGACTTGACGTATCGTCGTAAAATTTCGTAATATTTAAACTGTTGTGTTATATCAAATTGTTGAATGATGTGACGTTGTATATGACAATGATTGTATTACTTAAATTATGAACCCGATGATTTGGTTTAGTCGGTTGTGTTCCATTGACCTGAAGTTAGAGATTAATTGTATGGTATATACGTATAATATAAATAAAAAATATTTCTTGCTTCCTCTATAATATTGCGTAATGTACTCTTGCTTTTCGGCAGGTCGTAAACTAGAATTCTTTGTGCTTTTTTAGACGGGGCGTTTCAAAATCTTTTTTAAGATATCTATTGGCAATGT
The DNA here is from genome assembly GCA_949128085.1 of Cetonia aurata. Lineage (NCBI taxonomy): Eukaryota > Metazoa > Arthropoda > Insecta > Coleoptera > Scarabaeidae > Cetonia > Cetonia aurata. The sequence continues at coordinate 61,040,576 of OX421884.1, read as the reverse complement.
CATATGAACTGGTGTATTGAAAATAAAAGAAAATAAAAATTATCCAAGTCGTGTTTTGGAGACAAAAACTGGCCACTAAGAAGGTGCGATTTAGCGTGTTCAGATCATTTCCTCTAGGATTTTCTGAAAAGTAAAGCGTATATATATATGTAAACTCCACTGAGACAATTTAAAAACTAAATTGATACATTAAATAAAACTACTCGGTTTACAATTCGGTTGGAAGATTTGAATGTCAAGAAAATGCAAATAATTAAACCTTAAATAGAAAAATATGCATTATCAAACGATTTAATTTACTAAAAAGCAATTACCAGTTGTCTAATTGGTATATTTCCAATGAAGGTTCGGAGGAAATTGACTGCTCCGAAACTGAATGTTAGTTATCGGATGTATATTTTAAACTAACTAGCGCAAGGAAAATTAAGTTTAGCACATATCTCGTATAAGATGAATGCAAGGGCACAGACGTAGGACAGGAGAATGTCTCGATAACACGGACTCGACGTCGTGGACGATGAAGAAAGCGAAGAACTTTCACTCTGGCAGCTATGGTAGACTTGTTGAATGCCTAGTTTCCCCGTGAAAATTCACTGCTACGGTACTCCTAGGCTGGGTTTAAGCCACGAAATTCAGTTCGCACACCAGAGGAGGAAAGCTCCACGCAGTGAAACGAGACCGCGTGCCGTTTTAGGTTATGTTGTTAAGTAAATCTGGCCGTATGTATAAAAACTCTAAAAATAACGAAAGTATGCGTAATCCTAGCGAAACGATTAATCGACAAGCTCAAATGCATACCCAGAAACGGCGGAGTTCCAGGAAAATTCGAAGATTCGTTTCAAAGTACAAGCCGTAAAAAAACGTACTCAAAAATTCCTCTGCACACTATAACGAGGTTTCTATTTACAGAAGTAAAAACTCAAAAATAACACTCCGCACAAAATATAGCCGCATTAGCGGGTATCTTTCCCAAGGAAGAAAATTAATTTTTAATGTGAAAGTGCGAAACGCTAAGCTGAACGCCCTCTTACAATGTCACGGCCAGAGGAACGCGAAAATTTGCCGTTTAAGGGACGAACAATCACACTGCGTGAGCGCGAACATTACCACATCTCAAACATAGTAGAGGAAAATAGGGAAGGAGACATCTGCGCGTAACATGTTATATGTTTTTGTAAGGCCCGCAAAATTCGGTATTAGATTATAACTTAGACTATATACTATGGTTTTCCTTGAAGAAAAAATAATATGATGTCATAACTAAAAATGTTGGTGAATTATTAAAAAATAGATTTTGTTTCTAGATCCCAAATACAAAACTATATCAAAAATTTCAAAAAATAACTTAGAAAACATTAAGATAAAACATAAGATAAAAGTTTGATTTTATCTTGAAAAACTAGCTAGTCTTTTCGTACCTCCGCTGCAAAGTATATTTACACCTTTATGTAGGTATATCTAATTTGACTCACTCTGTACAAAAAGAAAAAATGACGTACTTAATTCTCTTCCAAAGATCCACTTGCAATAATTAAATACACGCCGTTCATCTAACTATATAGGATACCAAAAACCACCCGCGTGGGTGGCGATTATTACATTCTATTATGGCTTATTACCAATAAACGCCGCATCGTCGCCGCCTATCTCTCTATTAATTCCCTTTCATCTAGTCCACTTGTCTGTGACGTCATCCGCGTAGGTGTAGCGGCATCATAAACACTGCGACAGCGGGAGCAGCAATAACGCGCTTTGATCACACGATGCGTCCAACGCCCGATATCTGCAATAGCACGCCATTCCGTTGTTGCAGAATGCGGCTCTTCGTTACGCTACCAATTTCGACGCAATTACATTACGCGGAATACGCGTGCATCGCTCGAGTAGCCGCCGCAAATGTATGCGTCGATGCGTAACTTAACTATGCGACACATAAAGTGACAGATGCACGCCAGTGTGCGGATAATAATGAGCTTGTGCAATGGTGAATATTAGCTTTGTTGCAGCGCGGATAGGTTAAAGACGATTTATGCTCAAATTGATCTTAAAGGTGTCGTTCACTACGGTTTTAACGGTCAACAAACCGATATTTTTTTTTATTTTCAAAAATAATTTTACCTTTACTGTACTAAATGGCGTTAGTTTCATAAAAAATTAAATCCAAATAAATTATTGGAATTTTTTCTCGACCACAAATTCACAATCTAATATTTAATATTCTACAATCTTACTTATGATATAGAAATGTTTAATTACATGAATAACCCCTTTCCAAACGCCTTCAATGCATATACAAATCTTAAATGAATGTTCTTCTGTTTCATAGTACGACTCCATATTCAAATAAAAAAAAACATAAATAAATATGTTGTTATTAATCCACCTTTGGTGTTAATTTTTTTACTAAATATATGACTTTTTAAGTGCATTTAAAAATATTTTTTATTGAAAACTCAGCCAGATACATATACAACCATCTTTACAGTTAGGTATTTTGAGTTGCCTACATTATCCAAGTTTGAATTATTAAAAAAAAAACCTTATCAGATAAAAAACATTAATACTAGTTTTAAAATAATTCATAAAATATCATTTGTACCTACAGTGGTGGACAAAAAAATCCATGTATCCAGAATAATCCAGAATTTTGTTTATATATTGGATATTGTTTTGTATAAGGAACAATCTGAAACAAAAATATTACTGATTTAAGGAGTTAACATAAAAAGAAAAACAGAATTAACGACTAGTAATACTAAACCGGTATTGTAAATAATAAAACTTTCAATAACAACAAATTGAACTGCACACAAACATTACACAAAATACACAAATAAATATTTTCTTTTAAATAAAACCACAGCGACTAAATATTTCTTCGAATTAGTATGCCACATTGTTAACATATTTAATTTGAATGCTCATTTACATATAAAAATAAATATCTACTGTAATATACACTAATACACTTTTGGCAAATTGCAATTTAAAGAAATGCGCCTTTCGACTGGGCAAGAAACAAGAATTATGGCTGCCTGTCTTGTCGTTCTTTGGTTGGTCAATAAATATCTGGAATAATTAGCATTGCCTGGGGGAGCTGCTGCTGCAGCAGATCATTGTTTATGGTAAGCTGTCGAATTTCCGAGATATTTATCTTGTTGATTTGTGGGAGTAGTTCAGCATTTTTAATGGCGTTTTTTTTTTTTTAATTTCAAATTTCGAAGGTTTTAAAGTAAAGACTGTTACTGGTAGAAATGTAGCAAAGTTGTCAATTAAGAGTTATATCTAATAATATATCTAAATATCCTAGCATCGAATCAGTCGTTCTTGACCCATTCTACAGAACCAATTGCCCGACTGCTCGTCGAGTTAAACCTTTAAAAATGTTATCATAGTAATTCCCCCTCGACCAGACGTCGTTAAAAGTCCCTTTGTGAGGCCCCAAGAAGAGCAGAACGGCGACAAAGAACAGATGTGAATGGGATAGGAGGCAATACATGTGCGCGCAACCGGGCGGATGGAATGACGGTATTGCATCACTACCTGACCGTGGGCAACAGATTCATTCGAACGCTAGGGCGGGAGGTGCGGGGGCCTCTTCAGCCAAGCCGAACGCGCGCTGTTTTGGGAGATCCACGCTTACACACAAACAACAGAGGAAGGAAAAGAAGAGGAAGGAGCAAGTTAGGGGTGCAGGCGGCAGCATCGCTCGCCCACCTGCCTGCCGGTTGACTAGATGGAACGCACAACGTTGACCTTGCAGCCGTTTCCTCCTCGAGAGCTGGAAAGAGCTGAATTATGTCGGTTGGTGTGTTAATGGTTCTTAGTGCCATGGTCAGATGTTGTTCGAAGTCGACCGGGAGCTGTTGCGAGATTTTGTACGTGCAGGGGGAGACGGAATACGTACAGGTTTATTGAATTTTTAAATAATTCATTTTAGTTTTTATGTTGAGATGGGAAAAAAACTTACAACAAAAGATTACCCTTTCTTGAATGAATTTTCCTTGTTTTTTTTTTATGAAGAAAATATCTATTAAATTAAAAAAAAACTTATTGAATGTTACATATCATTTATTTACAGATGTATCAGCAAGTAAAAGTTTATATAAATTCATTTCATGTACTTACTAATAGAATAAACCTTGTTTTTTAGTATTATTTTATGGAAAGTTTAGAATGCGATATCTCCGTTGGGAAACATTTAATGACAAATGTTTATATAAACTTGTTGTTAGAGTACCCTAGTAAAGTATCCCGAAAAAAATCTGGACCAGCCTGTATACAAAAAGTTTGGACATGTGACAGTTAACTTTTTTTTGTAGTGGCAATGTATTTTTTTTAAATGATGTGCATATAGGATTTTTTTCTGAATTTATGAATAACAAAGTTGAGGTTTCAAAGAGATAACAATTTTTTATTGAAAAGAATATTTGTTTGAAATAAGAGAATGTATTTAAAAAAAATACAAAACTTGCTCAAATTGTCAACCGTCTGGTTTAAGGTATAATTGACATCTTCTTATAGCTCCATTACTAGCATTTCATATAAAAAATAAGAGATATTCCGCGCGAACGTTATTAATTCGGAATATTTCTTCATTTTCTAGAGGAGTAATATCAACCCCATAACCAATAATCTATCTAGTAGAGTAAGGTTAGAAGAGCGCGCGGGCTATTGAACTGATCCATTGCTGTCTATCCACTTCTCAGTAAATGTCGTTCCAACCATTCAATATTTGTAGGTTAGGATAGAGTAATAAAACTCGTTCTTTCGTTCATCTAGTATTTAATATATAATTACTAGTTTCGGCTAAAAGCCATCTTCAGATCACTGGAAATGATTAATTTAATATAAAAACAGTAATTTTAAAACAATTTTAAATTTTTTAAAATTTTTTAAATTTTTTAAAAAAGTTTTTTAAATATAGAACTGCAGAAACATACAACTAGTAGCAGTAAAAACAACAAAATTCAGAATTACAAATAACATTTTTGAATTATTATTATGCATTAAAAGTGTACTTACACGTCAAAAGGTAAAATTGTCGATTATTACATAAAACATTAAACATGAAAATAAATTGTAAAAATCAAATTGAAATCAAACGAACACCAACTATTACAGAACGACAATGAAATGTGAAAACTGTTTGGAAATTTTTTAGTAAGTATAAATGTGTGTGTGTGCTTCTTGTGAATGTGTGTGTTTAAGTGTATAAAGTTATTTAGGTTGTCTGAATATGGGATGTTTGTGTTGTGTTAAACTGGTTGTCAGATCTAAATAGGTAAACATTGGTTTAATATTGTAATCTATTTGTTCGTTTAAAAGGTGAATGTCAGGTGCTTTTTTATGTCTTTCTATTTGGTATGCCTCCAAAAGTCTAAGTTTTTTACCCTTATCGCAATTGTGAAGTAAAGTAATGTTGTCATCACAGATACTTTTATGTCCAGATTCTAATAAATGTTGGTAAATATTTATTAGGGCATTATATGAAGGGGCTCCTTCTTCTTAAAAATATATTCTATTTCGTTCGGCAATTGGCAATTCATATAAAAAGTTTTCAATGTTTTCACGAAACAGTGTCTTCCACAATTGAAGGTGTCATCCCAAAGACCGCACCATACATTCAAATTAAGTCTTTGCTGACAGCTATGTTCAATGATAATTCTTGAGTGGTCTTGGCTCCGAAACCGATTATTCTTTTTATTAACAAAATAGCATTCATCTGACAAATAAATTTTCGATAAAACTTTCGATAGCATTTAAAAAGAAATTGCAAAATTACGTCCTTTGACCATAAGCATTTTCCAATAGCGCATGTACTTTTTGAGGGGTGTATGGTTTAAATTTATTTTTTATATTTTTTGAGGCCCTTTGATTGATATTTGGCAATAATTGCTCTACAGCAATATGAGCTATATTTCTTAGTTCCAGTCGGGGTACAGGAAAGGTATTAATGAAATTAATTAATGAAGTTATATTAATGGTGCATGGCACAATTGTATGAAAATTTTCAAATTTTCATTAAGTGTTAAGTTCATTTAAGTGATTAAGTGTTCCAATAAACGTCTCTCGTGATATGAACAGTAATGCAACAAATTATAAAACATGTTTTTGATTTCTCAATTCTTCTCGATTTTTTGGTCGTTAATCGCCATATTGATATAACATAACTCCATATGCAAAAAAGAAGGGCCAGAAAAAATTGTTTGAGACTAAATTTAGTATTATCCGAATTATGTTTCCATCTCCCTTCAAAAACCGCATTAGATACACGTGTTATATGCAGGGCAACCGTCCCGCTCAAACCAAATATCATTAATTTTAAATCGCTCTCATACAGAATAGATAGTAATTCCATCAGAATACATATTCCACTTTAATTTGCCGTCAATAAAAGGAAAGGCCTGACTATATGAATCCCAATAATACTTTCTGTGGATACTACACTCAATGTAGAAGTTTACGCCACCAATATCGACAAATTGGTCGGTTAGGACACCCATGGACCTTAAATGTTTTCCGTAGCAAAGCACATACCTATTTGAATTAAATCATTTACATTCTTATCCGGAACAATTTTGTTTTTAGTATTTATTAAAGAAAATGGTGTTTCGAAACATCCAACCGTGTTATGAACAGTACTTGGGTTGGGAATATGGCTCTTGGAATAGTTAAAAAAGTGTCAACGAAAATTATCTTTTTTTTGCTCATCACAGAAAGAATATTTAATAGAATACATTATATCATCTATGCTGAATACTTTTGTTGAAAGAAATATTTTCGTTGTTTTTTTTTTAATTTTTTACCTGTCATATTTATTTGGTTTTTTTTTTGTTCCTAGATTGATGCCGTGTGTTTAGAAGGTTGAACCGGTGAATTTTTTACCACGACTCTGCGAAATTTTGACCTGACATTTTTTGGAAGCAGAATAGCAGCCAACCAACACTATTTTGGTGAAGATATTTTTTTTTTGAAATTAGTGAAATTAAAGGCATCCCAAATTTACTTTTGTTATTAATTCTTCATTAGTATTCAAATAATACCGCATACACAATTATTTTCAAAATTAAAGTATTGAAAAGTGACAGAACACATTACACAAGTACCTACATTTTATCTTACTGGACAGTGATTAATTTTGTTAGCAGGTATTGCTAACCGATTTATCAGAATAATTTGTCATCGTCATTCGGGCAGCATCGTTTGTTATGCAAAAGAAATGACATACTATGCATATATTAGGAATATGCCTCCATACCAAATATACATTGGTGGTAGTACAATTAAGAACAAGTGTTTCGAAGGATTTTATGTAATCTAAATATAATAAATATATAGAGATCAACGTGATGGTGACGAATAATTACCATTGGTGTTATTTTATAAGCAAGTTTGCATCTCCTGCCTCTGGCATTTACCAAGATTTGGCATAATAATTCTATTGATAGGTACCAAACTATTTCAATGATAAAACTTATTTTTACATTGACCAACATGGTTTTTCACTTCACCCCATAAATTTTTACTACATGGAGGCTAGTCAGTAGGACTTAACAGATTTTATCACTAAAGCTCTATGAAGAGGAAGCCTTCAGGGAGATATTTCTATTGCTAAACTAAAGTTGCACATTTGAGACAAATTACTTTGGAGAGTTTGATAAAAGCACTTATAAAGCCATCAAATTTTTTAAATAACTAAATTGAATTGAATAGTTTTTTTTTACTAATACCAGCAGCGATTAAGGTCATATAAATTGGGTAAATCTTCAAGTAGAAAATATACTTAACATGTAGTTGTTATAAATGTTTGGCCTCCACTGTATATGGCTACCATTGCATGCACACTCCTAGCCGTTAAAAAATCCTGACGTTTCTATTCACGCATTCCAGAGTCGTGGCGCGAGAAAGAAGCGATTAGCCGCTATTGAAACGTCATTTTTACCCCCTCCAGAAGTGCGGCGAATAATAGCCGTAATGGTCTCTCTGTTTTGCAACACGCCATGCGGGGCCGTTCAAATTGACTTGGACGTTTTGATTGACGTCCTCTATGCAGACTTGATACGGTATTTGAATAAATCCATATGCAATTGGTTTGTTAGTCGTCTGAACGCGGACGAAGAAATTCGCAGTATAAATAAGTTTTCATTATGCCGGAGTGGATGGAAGAAGATTCAACAGTCAGTTGGTGCTCACGATTAAGTTTGGTTGGAATGGGGCTTGTGTTGCGTATGCAGAAATGCTAATTTATGTGATGATGATATCATTGGGAATTATGTTTAAGCAAGCTAAGATAGTATCTGGTTTAATCAAAAATTTTCATTTAATATTTAATGTAACTAAAACTTTGGTGTAATTAAAACAATGCTATTATAGTATTAAAATGTTATTTGTGCTGAGACCAGATCATTAATTATCTATTTTGGAAAAAAATAAAATTCAGTGTTCCAAAAAAACAAATAAACTCTTATAATTTTGGATGTCTAAATGAAATGTTTGTTAATATTGTAGTTTTGTGGAGGGTGTTTAAAACTTTTACGATTTGAGTGGTAAGATGAATCATCCTACCAATATATGCGAGCTTCTTCTCTGGTAATAACTTTGGAAATACTAAAATTCTTTTGATGTAACGTAAGTACATCAAACTTCAGAAGAATTCAACAGTACTTGACAGCATAAAAAACCGCCGTCCTTATGATGGATAAACGATAAAAAAAAACATTCCCCAATATAAAAATAACTAATGCATGACGTTTCATCTTATCTTCACTCTGAAAAAAGGAATACACACCACTTAGGGTGATAAAAAATTTACTATCAATAAAAAGTGAAACACCTCAAAACGGACAAGACGAATGCCTAGATAGAAACTTCCATGTACTTCTAAAGTGAGTAATATATTAAAGTTCCCCTTTATCAACCCCCTGTAACACATACAGGCAAAAACGCGTTTCCCTCTAAGAATACAGGACCGTCTTAAAAGCGAGTGCCGACATCCTTCGACGTCATACGAACGCACGTGTTGTTGTCGGTATCTCCACCAGACACGTCGCTGTAGAAGAGATTTCAAGTTCTACATCTTGCGGATAACCTCAAGTGCTTCCCGTCGGCGAGCTAGAAAACTTCGTCCATACATCACTCGAAAATCCTCTTTGACGGTCTTCTGCTTTCTGTGCACGCCAAAGTATTTCCAGTCCTAAGAAACGATGCTGCCGGAAATCTTCAATTTCTGAAAGGTGAAAGGCATGGAATTATAGTTAGAAAGATGTATTTGCTTTAATTTAAGAGAGAGTTTGGTGAAGGTAAGTCTACTGTAGATGCATTTTAAATATTATGCTGTATTGTCTTCTATTGCAATTATATGCTAAAAGTGGCAGATTTTAATGCTTAATTTAACATTCTACAGTCAGACTTGTTAACAGGTAGTATTTCTTTTCTGACGCCTTTTGGAATTTCGCAGCGTCCCTTAAAAATTTGGCGCCTGAGGATTTAGCCTATAGTTAGTCTGATGGGCAAAACGTCCCTGGTTACAGTATGCATTTATAATAATCAGACATTAGAGAAGGAAATATTACATAATTCCTAATAAAAGCAAACGTTTTATGATCTTGTGATAAACTTAAAAATTAACTAGCCTTATGTAGTACCATTTATAGTCCAATTACATGGCTTAATTTCTTCATATTTCGGTGAAATTTTATTTCTTCGCCATTTTCTTCCTAATTTTTTTCTTTAAACTGTTACTTCTTGATATGATCGTGAATAATCGCTGGGGTGAACCTAGGTGATGTTTTTAACGATGAGCTTCCATAAATCCTTCACTTGGTCATTAATTACAGTGGTATCTAGAAAAATAAAATAATAATAAGGCATCAGTTGTGACATATGCGAATGATTTAGTATTCATGGCAAAAACAAAAGAGGAAATAGTCAGAATATTCAAATTATTGTAAGAGAAATTGAATATGAACTAAAAGTAAGTGGGAGCAAAACCAAACACGTGGTTATAAACAACAGTAAAAAGAATTTCTGTGGGTATTCAAATCTAGGAAAAGAACGGACAAGAAGAACATACCAGGAAATCCTTTAATAACAAAGATAGTTGAGACGCAGCAAGCCAATGTTGATGGTGAGGGTGTTGTAAGAAAATGAAGCGAATCAAGAAAAGGTCGAGATTTGGAAAAATTAAAGATAGGATAGGAAAAACATGAAATGGTCATAGTTTTACAATATAAAAGGAAAAGATTCTAATAATAATACAGGGTGCTTGGTGCATCGTTTGCCAAAATGACTTATAGGAGCGGTCATTTGCTATCTATTAAAGTCCAATTGACATACAGACAGGAAGATTATATAATGTAATCTTTATTTCGAACACTATTCGGCAGGAATTTATTTTCTCTTGCTAACTACGCAACAATCTCATAAAATATTCCTCATCAGCTTTCAACAAGAGGGACACTTAACGCATAAAGTTCAACATAAATGTTACAACGAGAAATTAGCCAGCCAGCAAAAGCACCGGCAGTTTGAGATCTATTTTTAATGGCTTCAATTTCAGTGTTTTGTTTTCAAATGTCATAAGCCACAACTAGATCGAAATTGGCTTGGGAACAGATTTAATATATCAACATGCTGATAACTGACATTGTTACAAAATGTTAGATTTTAGTGAAATAAAATAGAGCCGAAAAAGGTGTGAGGTAATTTTCAGTCGTTTTTATTTTAATTTTTACATTTCACGAATATCTACATACATACAACGTATCTTGTTGACATACATTACACAAAAAAATAGCTCCACCCACCTTCGCGTCCTAATTGTTAATTTTGGAACGCAGAATAGCAGCTCTAGTGCCGCCTATGTTATTTGTTTTTAGAGAGAAATAATTGGATAGACAACGACAGGCGAAATTAAAACTAAATTATTTAGAAATATTTTCGAGCGTCAACTTTAACACTTTTAAATTGCGAATAACGCAAATTATCACCAACCAATTCGCACAGGAACTATAGTCGTTGCTAGCAGCAACTGGATTATGAATTCGCTCCCATCAATTGGTAGGCGAATTTAAACATTTGGCCCGGCCGAGATGGACACAACACGGGTTCGACGTTCTCCCAGGAGAATGGCAGCGGTCAAAGACCCAGCGCAAAAAAAAATCTCGTTCGACCGTCCATCAAGAGAAGCTAACTCCTTGGGTTTTATAAACGCGAAATGTCGTGAGTCATGACGCTGCACTAAAAGCTTGTGGTGTTAATTTCTGCGGAGTATAAAAATGCACGTGTATTTTACCAATTATATACGAGACGTAGATACGAAATTCCACGGGTTTCAAATTTAACAGAAACGAACCGTTAGATAATAGAAACACAATCAATTTATCTTAAAACAGCACTTAACCTAAAATTCTATTTGTCCGAATTAATTCAATTACCCTAAACGACTCATTCAAGCCAATCTGGCGGATTTGATTGACATTTGTGTTACTGAATCGTTTTTTCTACCGCTTCCAATTGAGATTAATAATCAAACACAACACTCAACGGTTCCATATTTTACGCCGATGCCCATCTGGTGTCCCTATATCATTCTTCTAGATTACGTTTACCACATTTCTGTCCGCTCTACGCGTCTGTAACTTCGTGTAATGCACGTCTTTCTACACCGGTCAGCTATCGCGCTGTTCGTTGTTCCGCGTCTTCGGTTCAAGAGTAACCGTTCCGTAAATTATCGGGAGATATGATCTGTGGAATTCGACGGGCTATCGTGAACGATTATTTCCACTCACTTGGGCAGAAAGTATCATACACGTCCAGTAAGTATCTCTGGTACTGAAGAACGGTCCATAAATGTATGATGTGAAGCTGTACGTATCGATATTTTTACTCATCTTACACCAGGTGCAGAATTTCAACTTGCGTTACTTATTACCCTTCGGGAAATTTTAGATTAAAGCTCTTTAAGGTGTCGAAGTTATGGAATCGTCAAGAAGATTTATTATAATATCTCGTTTATAATATGTAACGTAATTCACCTAACGAGCAAAAGATGATTATTTGATTCAGGTATAAGGTATCTACGAGGGCTGTTTGATGAATTGGAAATGGATTAGAAATGACAACGCAACGGTTTTAGGTTAGCGATTGGTTTGCAGTGTACTCAAAAACAGGTAGAGGGGAAGATTTCATGCACTTGTGTGCTACAGTGGCATCTAACTATTGAGGCATAGCATATCTGTGGAGTAAATTATCTTTAATAGAGGACGCTGCATGTATGTAATGTTAATAAAACAGTGTTGAATTAATTTAAATCAATTTAATAAATTATAATAAAATATCAACAAGTTTCGTAGCAATACTTACTCTTAAGATAAGTAATAAAAAAGAAACGTGAAAAAATTGTTGATTTTTTGGCACTTTTCCATTTTCCAATTTTTTTTCCTCAGGCAAAATCAAATTTGCAGTTTTCAAATAATCCTGCTTATAATCGGAAACCCACTCTTGTCTAAAACTAAATAAAATTTTATCAGTACATGGAAATTTAGAAACATTTACAATTGACATGTACACACATATGATTGTATTTGTATAAGCCTAGTAGCTACCGAAACTGGAATGGGGGTACAATTTAAAAAAAATTAAGTGAAGAAAGGGGTAAAAGGCTATTTACACTGGGAGTATTGTAAGGGTAGAAGCTTATGTGCAATGTCGTCCAAATTACAGTGGAGTTTACTACAACTTTTTATCTTGATTATTTTCCGAGTAAATACATGGGAAATATATGTTTCTGGATTTCGTCGGAGAAGGTGGTAATCACGTGCATTTAGGTCTTGCCCACAGCCTATCCGAGTCCGCCCAAACTGAGCATGAACTCGAGCAGAACAGCTCATGCTGGGCCGGCACTCCCCCAGGGTAGAACCTCTGAGTTGGACAAGCGCCGGTCAGTCAAATAAAATGTGTTCCGGCTTCTCGTCTTCTTGGCAACATGCCCGGCACACTAAGCTGTTAGCCAAACCCATGCAGTGCATGTGTTTGTTTAGCTTGCAGTGACCAGTCAAAAGCCCCACAACTTGACGTAGGTTACTGCGAAAGAGCCGCAGACAGTATCTTTCTGTCTTCGGTGATGGTCTGGGGATGGCTTCACGCACTTGACGGCAGGTGGTTATGGACTTCTATAAATCCTCGTGAAGAGTAGCTGTCCATTGCGTTATTATGGTGTTGAGTGTAGCTGACGAAATAGGAAAAGCAGGTTCCGGGCCCACAAAGTGATTTCCTTTATGACCCTTAATCCACTTGAGTGTCAAGGCATTATCGATAGCGACCGCTTCTAGGGCATTGTGACACTGTGGGAAATAGATGTGAGACACTCTGTATATTGCAGTATGGCAAATTGGTGTTTCTGAATGAGCATTATTCAAAATTCTTCAGGGTATTTATCCAACACAATGACACTTAATAAGCCACAAAGGGAGAGGATGACAGGAGAGGATTTATAATTACGCATTGGTATTCTCTTAAAAAGTAATCATTTATGCATTACTGTCATCGTTCAACATGCAAAGAAACACGAACACTTTAATCACACTTCACTTTTAATACTTCACGAAATCTCCAACTCCGATCTCTTAAGTAGCAATTTAAAAACAAGGAGACCACCCGAACCGCACACTCATCGACGCAGGCTTAATATTATTGAGGCGAATTTTTAAATCCTCCATTAAAACGAATCCGCATATACATCGCCGATTTTGTCTTCTGGAAGCGGCCGCAATGATTCTTCTTCAATGTCACGGCAATTACCCAAATCCCCAACGGAAAAAAAGAAACAATTTCGTGGCGATCAGCTGGCAAAGGACGATTACGAAAGGCTTACGAGCGATGCTAATGCTCAAATACCCGAACTTTACGACACTAATTCGGTGGTTGCGATCGGTTTAATCCGCAATAAATCATCAGATATTATTCCGAATCTGCGATGCCTTTATATTTTCTTGTGGTTGGTGAGGTTATTTAAGGGTCTGGTGAAAATAACTGCGTTATGAGTGGAAGTGGAAATTGTTATTCTAATAGATAATTTGAATCTGGTCGTAGAGTCAAGAAAGTATTTTATATGTGTAACTATCTACTTTATCGTTTAGGGTGGATTTGTGTGGATCATCAATCTTTCCTTGAAGTATTGATATATAGGCATCTAAGAACTAATACAATACCAAACGTTGTGCTTTAAAACCAAAACTAAGTTTTTAATCGAATGATTAAGTGTTGCAACAAATTCAAGCCGTTAGGGTAGCGCAGAATTTTATTCAATGATATCTTTAGGTCCTCCAAAGAAATGCAATTGGCAACGGGAGTGAAATTGCATAAAGATAAATTTGCTATCCAGCATTTCCGTTAAACGATGTCTTTATACCACATCTATATAAGTTGCGTAGACAAGTCGCCAAGCCTGTATATAATGGTGGTTATCGTATTTATTCACCATGTAGTAAATGCTTACATACATACAACACGCCTTTCTTCGGCCGGTATTGACTTGAATGCTCACAGGATTGCGGAATCATTTAATGTGTAACAGTTTCCCACTTTAAGAAGTCATGCTTCTACCTTCCCAATATGCCATTTCGCTATCGCTGAAAGGCGACGACATGGCAATAATCACAATAACGTTGCTTACATAGTCCCCAATGCCCATCGACCTAACCAACACAAACGCGAACAGAAGCAACTACCAACCAACGCGGCAATCCATCATAATTACGTGTGCCGCATTAGATCCTGCCCGGCTTGAATGAAACGTTATTGAGGAGCGCTCTGCGGATGATTCTACCAACCGTTCAGCAATCAACGGTATCTTTGTTTCGCTTATACGACGTTGTTCCCACGTACGCAAGATTAAACAGGGTTAGCTGACGGGTTGAGCAGAAGTAGAATTGATTAAGGATTGCGTAGGAACCCACACGTGATATCATCGTGGTATTGAGATGGAAATTGTTGAGGACAATGACAATAATAATAATAATATCAGCTGGAATTACCTCCGCAAATCGTAAACGTAAACAAATTATGCCCAATTACCAACTCGATTCGCGACCATAGACGTCAGCATTATTCGATTGTCATGTTTGACGTTCGCTTTATGAAGCGCACCGCGCAGATTTCTCAATTAATCTGCTTGTTGTCGGTCGTTTATGAATACACGTTCCGCGCTTGCTGATGAGGAGCCGAGAGGGAATTTTTGGCGTAGGGCGATAATCGCATCGGTTGAAGTGGGATATAATGAAGTTTTTTTTATAATTGATTTATTTTTATTCTTTCAACTACCTTGAATTATTCTCTAGCCCGCGATTACTTGTTCTGATTTCCGGTTCTTTATTAACTAAAATCTGACGCACGTATGAATGTGATACGCGGTCTCATTTGTTTGATTTCTTCAATGCTTTTTTTAGGTTGTTCTTACGCTGAGGCAATCTGAACCCGTACATAATTTGAAATCGTGGAAAGTTTGGCAGTAAAATTAGTTATCTTAAAAATGCGGCAGACAATGGGCTTACTTAAGCAAAAGGGAAGGTAGGGAGTCATTGTCGAATGTGTCAACATGGATTAACAACACTCCACTAGGCAACATAAATGTACTGCTGCTAAGATGTCAATAAAGAAAGTGCAAAGCCATCTACCTTCACGGGTAAATGACATTGCACCTTTTCTCATTGGCATCCTAATGGGCTTACCTAATGAATAAAACTTTAGCAGTCGCTTTTTCTTTTAAAATCAAAGTAAATGCTTGAAAACCAACAAATAGATCTGAAGTAATTTCTTTTGCTGACAGCAATTGCTTAAAAGTGCAGAAATTGCTTCCAATTGCCAAACCTTTTTCTCAAAAAATAAGAAGCGATTAAGCAATCGCATACGTAAGCACATATGCTTAAAATTTGATGAAAAAATTAAGGATTTGCTTCTTCTAGTGCGGCAATTGCTTTCAAATCTATAAGGTAGGTCGATCACTGCATCATTTGCTTGTACACTCAACTTCGATTCTTTGAATAATAAGAACTCGGGTGTCTGCCCTGTGGTTCTTATTTATTTGAGCCTTTATAATTATGGATGGATATATGAATGTGCGTAGAAGAAAAATATACATCGTATGTACAGTATAATTGCAAAGACGATGATTTCAAAAAGTTATATCGGTTTGAGCGCGATAATGTGGAAAAATTTAGGTTAGTAAATTATTATTTGACTGATACCGGTGAAAGGCGAGGTGCTGCATTATTACCTAGACAGTCTTTATGCGGTAGTTGACCTATTTGGGCTTTCAAAATTTTGTAGTTGAGGAACTCACTGTTCACCGTAAAACTATACTGTTTGTAAGACTTCCACTTGCGCAATGCAGGAATTTTTTTGAGATTTCCTAGGTGTTATTAGGTTATGGTCAGAAAGATACCGTTTTCCAACTGCCATCGGTATTATATACTTGCTCTCAGCATGCGGTGATGAATATATGAACCGAAAAAGCTACCCCAGCATTAACGTACACGCATCTTGTAATGCAGTAGAAATTTTTACTACTGTAGACTGCCAATGGTCATGCTGTGTGCACTATAACAGAATTTTCAAAATTCCAACATACACAACATTCTTAAAAACAGCACAGAAACAGCATTGTATTTAGACCCCTGTTGAGTAAGCAATTGCTACAGAGGTGTAGGAAAGGCAGCATTGGCTTAAAGTGTGCTTTTGCTAAATTTTTATTCCATTAATCTCAATAAATAATATACCTACATGTACCAGCTATCTTTTTTTGTTTGAAACATTTTTTTGTAGGTTTTTTTAGAAACATGAATTCTGAAAAGAAATATAAAAGAAAAAAAGCTGTATCCTATGAAGAGTTAAACTGGAAGCTTTTACTAATATCTTGTTAATTAACAAGTTTAAACATTGCATTAGGTCAAACTCTGATACCATCTTTTTTGGAATGTGGTGAATCTTTTTTTGTGGTAGCCGACTATCATAAACTCTCCGGAAACACGGATGCCCTTGGTCTTTCGTACGATATCTCTCATTTTCTGTACCCATTAAATAACGTCAGCCATTCCAATAACCTAGTGGCCTGTGGTGGTCCCCACAAATTTCTGCTTGGTCGATCGAAATAATCCTATGGCTTCATTATTGGCTTACCAAAAATTGCCTGTCTTTTTGCATCTAGAATTTCGCATTCACATAAAATGAACTTTCAAACCTAATAAAACACAAAATTATTATATTTTAATCTATCTCTCTCTAACTTACTCTACAAACAAGAATTTCATATAACTTGCGCACTGGTTTGTCTTGCCAGGTATATTTCTAGATATTGCCGCAAACTTTACCTTTGTTTTTTTTTTTATTTATTAACCTATCAAAATCTTTTTGAGGATGCCAACCATGAAATATTACTATCAAAATTGCAACTGCATGTTTAAGGGGAGGGTGTAGCCCTGTTAACGTGGTTAGATTGAAAATGAGGAGTAGGTAATTATAGATAAATATGAATGTAAGTTGTATGTGCTTCGAAGAGGTGTCCCTCAAGGATCCTGTCTGGGTCCTACAATGTTCTTAATAATATCAATGATTGCCAATATGAGTTATGTTACTCGATTTACTGATGATACCCCCGTTATGTTTAAAACTAAAAACTTTTGAAAATTTGGTTTCACAATTTAAATGCAATACGTACTAAGTTAAATTTGTGGGTATTATTTAATAATTCATGCATGAAATCGGATAAAATTTAGTTTATACTTTTCCGTGGTCGTTTCAGATATAGGATATTAGCAGTTTTATCCTTAATGAAGAAAGGCAACGAATCGACTAAGGTACTTAGTTAACTTAGTTAAGGCGTTTTATTCGATGGAATTTTAAAGTGGAAAAAAGTTTTAATGTTATGCTATTTATAACCTAAACAAATTCCACGTTAAAAACCTTTTACATTTCAACTATTTACGTGAAGACGACAGCTAGCATCATACACTGGGATGCAGGGTCGAATGTTGACCGTATATTCCTATTGCAAAAAACGGGTATTTAGGATCATGTATAATTTACAACACCAGGAATCGTGGAGAGAAATATTCAGGATTTAATGTTCGCTAACTTTTTATAATACCTATATGTTTGTGAGGATTTTTGAGTTTTGCGTTTGAACATAGATCAGAATTTTCTGCTTACCTATAAAAGTACCTTCAAAAACGAGCAATTACTTACTGCCACCTGGTCATGAAGCAACTTTCTACTAGAAAAACCACACTTATCTCCTTATCTGGCGACAATAAATCTACTATGAATTTTGGAATTTTTCAGAATTTTTTTCAGATTATTTAGAGTCTTAGCATGCAACCCACTTCTACTCTTTGTGTGACGTTAGTTTATTGTTGCTATGTGGCAGTTAAAGGTAAAATTTTTGGTGACAATCGATTTAATCTGATTACATAATTTATAGTAAATCTTTGCTTTTACTTTTATGTAGCCTACTTTTGATTGTCTAAAATAAAATGAGATGGGCTATTGAAAAAAAATTGAGGTATTGGAACGGAAATATACTCTGCCTTTATATGTTGTACATGTTCAAAAATCTTTATCGTATGTTAATACGAATAAACGCTCTCAAACAGGAACCTTTGCGTAAGTTCAAGTCCTTCTTCTAATAAATTTGAAACGATTTATTAAAATTTATTGCCTTAAAACGGACTACAAATCATTTATGTACGAAAGAATAAATACGACGAATAAATAATTCCCTTAAGTACTTAATGCTGTTCCTAAGGCGATAATTTCTACCAGCAACAATGATTTATATCTTCACCGGTTACCTCGGGAAAGATGGTTCGTCGAAAATTTCTTCTTACGATAAATTCTCTTTTCAATTTAAAAGTACTGTTACCGCAATCCTTAGCAATTATAGCTGACATTCAAAAACAATACAGATAATAATGAGAGGCTGATATGAAAGGAGTTTGGCTGAACAAGAGCTCAGAGTACCGTATCCAAAATTAAAGTGAATGGTCTTCTCCCACTCCAAAAGCAGTATAGGTTGGGTTGATGATATATCTTCCCAAAATCCGCCATTAATCAAACTTGACGTTTCCTCTTGATTTATCGATATATTTTGTATGCGGCACCTAGCGGGCCTTTCCTTAGTTATTAATGAAGCGTCCACCGGCCAAATACTGTTTCATAGGGTCTATAGGAAATGAAAGGGGTTAATCATGTCGAACAAAAAGACCGGAATCCACAGCAGATATATGTATATATTATATATTAAACAAAAGAACAAGCTGCGATAATTATTTTTAAAGGTAATTCGTTAATGTAATACGCAGAAATGTTTGCGTCATAATTCGTTAAGTGCAAAAAAGTAATTTAATTTAATCCTTCAGTTGTAATTGCAGAAATTCCTTTTTAAATACCACTCTCTTACAACATATCCAGCGCAAATGCCATGTTTTTATCCAACAATAAACTAAACAAAAGGAGCAAAACAAATACCAAAACGAATAAAAGAGAAAAAAACAAAACAGAACAATTCCGTCGAATGGAATTGGATATTAGTACCTACAGAATAATAATTACTTTACCAATTAAAATCACCGTTCGTTCCTTATTTATTCACTATATATACATTATAAATGCCAAGTTTTGTGTTATTATGTTTAATAGTACTACACCTTCAATGGCAATAACAGGTTCTTGTGTAATAAGTATCGTTTCGCTGTTTCTTAATTGGTTATTTTATTCGCATCTCTTAAAGGTAATTACTTCTGATACATATTGCCATAATTACGTTTCGTTCTGAATTGTTATTATTACATTAAAAATAATCGGTATGTTTTCAGTGCTAATGCCACTTTAATATTGACTATTTGTACGTCTTTAATGCAACGAGTGATTCGTAGAAGTTATTTTTCTATTACGTATTTCGGTTTTATTTCTAAAAACAACTCCCTTTTTAGAAATAAAACCGAAATACGTAATAGAAAAATAACTTCTACAACTCATTAAAAATTACTATACAATCTTGATCATTAATAGGTGAACATATAATAGATGGCAGCACAAGGTACTCATAACATGTAACTAGTAGTTTTCATATATGTATAAATTGGGATAATTTAATTCAGATATCCGTCGAACCCATTGGCACCCTTCCCTCGTTTAGCGTCAGTCAATCTTTTTTGGTGAACATTATTCCAGAGTCACACTGATACACAAAAACATTAGAGGTGTACGTAATAAAACATCAACTTTGATGGGGCTCATTTCTCAAGTGAAGTAACCGAAAATTATTTGTTTAACTGAACATTGGTGTTCATACAGTGAGTTATCATCTCTTTGCCTTCAGAACTATAAATTGGCCGTTCATTATTGCAGAGGTCAGTTAAGCGATGGTGGCTGGTCATATTTGTGGATTGCGGGATGGAATATCGGCAAATTTGTGTGGGGACTCAACATCGGATCAGCACTTTGAGTGTGCACGTATTAGATTTAGATTTGGTATGATGACTCTATATGTACATATCGAGCACCTTCTGGTGATTTATCTGTTTTCGAGGAAAAACTATTTATTATGATGGCAGTGATCATTTGATATTATGCGGGGACTTTAACATGGACCTTTTGAGCTCAGTTTTCTGGACATATGTATGTATTTTAATCTGAGGCTGATGTTCGGTGAACCCACTAGGTTAATTCATCATTTTGCTACTCGAGTAAATGGTGTTTTCACCGACATCTTTGATGCCAATTGTACTAATGGTGAATCTTGCATCTCGGATTACTGTTATCAGCTTTTTTCGGCAAACTTAGATTGTACTAACAAAACTGTGTCTTCTGATTATACAGCACGAGTTTTTAGTGCTCCTGATATAAATGTATTCCGTACTGTGTTGGGTGAGGCTGACTGGAAAACGGTTTACGAAAATACAGAACTAGCTCCTTCCTTTTATACTTTGACTCCAGTTTTCCGGACATCACCAGAGGTAAAAATAATTACAGTAAACTGCCGTGGCACAACTGGCACAACTCAACTCTTAAATCTTACGCAAATGAAACTAAAAATCTTTACAATCAGTATAAAACAACTAAAGATCAATTGTGTTATCAAATATATAAAGAATACAAAAATAATTACAATACGTTGGTTCCGCGGGCAAAAAAACAATATTATAGTACTATTGTCCTAAATACAACGAATAAAATAAAAGTATCGTGGGACATAATAAAGAAGGAAACTAGCACAAATCATAAAGATAACTTAGATTTGGAGGAGGATGGACATATGAAATCGGATCCAGTATCCAGTTGTGCGCGTTATCAGTGATAATTTCACCACACACAATACCGGGCATTACTCTGACTGTTATGTAGGGCCCCGGTATCGTAACACCTGTAGCATGTTTCTCATAATAAAATAAATACATCTAACACTAACCACAAACCTACTATGCTATGACCTATGACTATACATCTACTAATCCCCAATTGTTTTATAGCAACCTGTAAGTTCTGATATAAATGGACACGAAGCAAGTAAAGTACTGTCGGTTTATGAAAATTGTAAATATTTCGTTAGGCGCATGTTCAAATCAGAGTAAGTATATAAGCGGAAACTAACAATGCTATTTGTTACATTAACAAAAGCGTAGTGTACATTACTAATTTTCTGAATAATTTTTCTAAATTGACAAAAGTGTTGCGTGTATTAACAAAATTCCACATCACAAACCTCCATTACGGTACGGTTTGTAAAATCAACCATATTGAACATTTAACGAAATTTTTCTTACAGTGTATAACAATGAACAAATTGTTGTCGAATTGTGTCTTCATATGATTATGTGGGTGTTTCAAATACTATAAACGTGTCATAATAACACATTCTCATTTCATTATTCCGATATCATCACCAGCCATTCAGATTACCCTAAGAGAAAAAAGGAACCATATAGCTAAGGAACACAACGATAAGGATATCGTCGCGGCCATTCCGTAAAAGGATCCATTAAAGATTGAAACATTTCCGATGAGGTCCGCTGAAGGCAATTAATTGAATGAATCACTCGAGTCGTCGAGTAAAGCGAATATATGAAACCATAATGCGCTTCCCACACGCACACGGCGCGCAACAAAGATTCTAATTATACTTATTGGCGGGTAAAATGTTCTGTGCGCTGTCGGATTGGTGCTGCACGGTCACCCGGCAGACACGCAACGGTAAAACAAGTAAAACGACGAAGAGGAAGACCGTGAAAAAGAAGTATCGGCGACCATATGTTCGAAGAAACTGCCTGTGATCTTAATTATGCTGTTATAATCTTTTCCTTCACGTCAATATAGCGGACGGATTTATGTTCTCGGGTGATATTTGCGTGTGTACGCCGCCGTTTCTCCGTTCGTATGTTTATGTGTTTCTCTAGGAATTATACGTCCTACTGCAGAAGGGAAGAAAGATGTTTTAACGACATTTGCAATGCGCTTTGTGTTCCGCTGTCTGCGATACCTAGAATGAATTGCGCCTGTTTCACCATCCGGTTCTAATGATTGCAGTTGTAGCAACGGTACAAAAATAATATTATAAAGATTTAATTCTTTTGATCTTTTATATTACGGTTGCAAAAAAATAGTGAAGTATATTTTTTTATTATTTTTGTTAATATGGCAATTAAAAGTAGAAGAACAAATTTATAGTATATTACAGAACATCTGTGTAATTATTCTTTGGCATCTTTAATACAAGAGTGTTGAAAACGGAGCCTTCACCATCATTTACAGTAGATGGTTCATATAGGTTCATTATAATAAGACTTTAAGCAGTATATTTCTTTTATTAATCGAATGATGAACATTTGTCGTGAAAGCAGAGTCTGCACCCAAAAAAAAAACTTGCAAATTTTGTTACAATTGTATTCCATATCGCTGCAAATTACAGTAATATATGCACCAGGCGCAATTTGTAATGAAAAGTCACACAAAATTGTGTCTAACGTGTATAAGAATATGTATTACAATTTGTAAAAAAAATATAGTCAGTACACTGAGAGAACAAAATGTGTTAAGTTAACAAAAAAATTGTCTATCCAACAAAAACATTTGGTTAAATATAGTCAAACAAAATTTTTTGTCAGGGTAACAAAATGTGATTGTTACTATAATTGTGTAGATTAGACAATATTTTTAGCATTGTCTTAACAATCAAGATAATTTTGATCTGAATCTTTGAAATTGTTCGGGCAACAAGTGCCTTGGGTTAAACAAACAGTTATTTTATGTTAAGTTCACCAAAAGAATTGATTAACATTAAAATTAGAAGTTGTTAGGTTAACTACATTGAGAAAAATGGATTGTAGAAATTAGATAGTAAATCTCTTTATGTTAATTAGTAACATAATTATTGTCAAAACAACAATATGTGGGGTATTAAGAGTAAAATAACCAGATGTTACCATGCTTATAGTAAGAGGTAAAATCTGGATGTTACCAGGTATTCGATGCATATTCAATTTCTAACATAAATGTTCGTAACGCTCTTCCCACCCCTTGCTCTATTCATTGTCGGTCTTTACCGAAGAAATTGACCAATAAGCTGTATTGCCACTCACACGTGTTATGTACGTGTGATACAGGTGTACGTATTCGTGTCGGTGCATGTTTGTGCCTGCACAGAGAAAAATCCATGTTGTAATATTTACACTTCACTGTTTGACGGAAATTGTAGTAAGAATTCCTACTATTGTGCAAAATTTTAGAACAACGGCGTTGCATTTTCCTATATCACGGTTACAAAAAAAGCAATAAAATTGTTTAAAAATATTGTGTGACAATCTTCTACAAAATATAGTGAAATGTTTTACAATATTTTACAACAAGTGAATATAATAAATTGCATATAATGTAGTGAAGACAGTTATAATAACAGGTGTAGCAAATTTACTGTGTTGTGTTTATTTAGGTTAGGTTAGGTGCTTGCAACAGTCACCTTACTTTGATTATTGAAAACGGCATTAATAATGAGATGGAATGAAATGAATGCTGTATAGTTTTATATCTATATAGTAGGAATATCATAATACTCATAATTGGTTTAGCTACATAAATATGTGATACTACAGCTTTTGTCGTAAAGATGGCGCTACGCTTGTTTCATAATCTTTGAAGTTCGTACTCAATGTAAATTGTGATCGGTAAATGTGGCTGCGTAATATCTATATGATGCTTATACATGGTTAACGTCGTGTAAAAAGTACTGTGGACAATCGCCCACAGACGAGAATTACGAGGCGCTTCAATACCGGTAGTACTCTACAGTACACGGGCCGGTCTGATTCCCGCAATCCTGCCCGATACGACGGCAATTCGCCCGGCTGTCACCGGCTAATCAAATTATATTAATTAATTATAATTCAAAATTATTAAACTATATTTATTATAGTTTTCATTGTTAACAGTTATTATCAAATATAGTCAGCGCTACTACACATTTTTTTCACATTTACTAACATGTATGCTCAAATTAATAATACAAATATAGTACACTTTACCATACGAGTTAATAAAAAGTATTCACAGATATTTACTATACAGATATTGTCACCGGTAATATAAAATATGATTGTCCCTATAGGAGCTATAAAATATATTAAAGTATACTATATTTATGTTAAAGAGTACTATCTATTTCTCTCAGTGTATTTACTTTTGTTTGTAGTAAATATGTACAGTTGTTAAATCAACGAAATAGGAATGTTGTTCCTATAAAAACAAATACTCTCTTCAACCAAAAAAATGTATTCATTTAAATATGATTTTTTGGTTAAATTAATGATAGTCGTTTGGTATGGAATAATTCTCCGTATATTGCGTTATACTGTACCTATACATTTAGTTACACTTATACAGATGCATATTGTGGTTGTTCAAGCGAAAATTATTAAGTTCAAATTGATAATTTCCTAATACCTTAGCTTAAAAATTCAAATGATCAGCCGAATCATTTTTATGTCGGTGATATTAGCTATTAATTTTAACTCTATCATCGAAAATGTAATTCAGCAGATTACTTGAATTTTTAATCTCAAGTATTACAAAACCATAAATTTGAACTTAATGAACTTCGACTTGTACAACGATCTACCGATACAATTGCAATATATACATATACACTAAATATAAATAGAGAAGGATACACTCTAACTGCCTTAAAGGTAATGCTGACTAACATAATTATTATCGCGAGCAACCCCGAAACACAGAACATCTAATTCTTATTGCGCAGCTACACTTGCATATATAGCCATAGGTAAAAACATTATGATTTTCCGCAACTATTTTATTAGATAAAACATGAATTAAGTTTGGATTAAATGATAAGAACAAATTATAAATTACAAGATTTTAATTCAAAAAATATTTCCATTAAAAGATGCCCGACAACAGAAGTACATATATATTCGTGGATATTTCATTTTAACCTCCATTAGGATCAAGTTTTATAGGTGGTTTAGTGTTTTAGGCGCAGGAATGATTATTATATAGATTTTTTTTTTTTGAACTGTTACATTAATAATTTCTTTTACCTCTTCAAACTGCCAATTTAAAAGAAACGGATGCATAAAGGCATATGTATGTTTGTAACCTAAGGTTACTACCGTAGAAATAAGAGATAAGTACATAGTGTTGTCTTGGATACTTTTCTGTCATGTTAATGCACATTTTGTTTCGTTTAACAATACATAACAGATCATGCTATGCATTTACATTAACAAAGTGAATTTGTTAAAGTAAATATTTATGTTTGTCAATATATGCTAGTGTAAAGTTTTCCTTCAACAATTATGACTTGGTCAATATAACCAAATATTTTTAATTCAATGAAACGAAATATTTTGTTGCTCTGCGTGTTAACAAATGGTATGTTGTTGGGCTAACAAAATATTATCAATCATTTTTTGCAGTTGTTGTAACCTTTTATTTTGCTCGATTTGATTAAAAAAGTTGTTGATATAACAATATTTTTTCAACAAAATGGTTTTTGTTAATTTAATGCATTTTGTTCTCTCAGTGTATGGTCATTTTATTTTTAAGAGAGCTTACTACAATATTGTAATACTTTATACAATCTCTCTGCGAGACAATTTCTCAAAACAAATAAAACTGAATCCACAAAGCTGTTAATTGTAATTTTTACGCTAAACTATGCAACACTTTGTAATATGCACTCGTAAGTTGTGCTACAAATTATAACACTAAGTAAAAAAATATTTGAGAAACTCTGCCACAGAAAATGGCGATTCGTACTATATTTATTGAGAACGTTTCTACTTGTGTGATGCTAGAATTGGAGGTAAAAAGCTGTTGCGCAGTAAACAATGAAAACTATAAGTTACTACAAATTGTAGTAATGATTATCACTATAGCATCTAACGCTTTTCACGAAATATATTACTATTTAGTAAGGAAGTGTTGTAAAAATTACTACAATTTTATATAGGTATATACTTACGCTGGTAAATACATATGTATGTACTTACTTAGCAAAGCAATAAGGAAATAGAAATTAATAAAAACAAGGATTTTATTGAAAAATACATTTACTAGACAACATTTTCAACGTAACACATTTTTATTGAAAAATATACTAACTTGGAACACAAACATTTTTTACTGATTTCTTCAATGAAACTGAAATGTCACCTGATCGCATTCTATTGGATACTCAGCACCCAATGCAAACATTATTTTAATGGTGTATCTACTTTATATTTGATATAAAGTGCATACGTATGAGTCCGTTACGTTAAGAAGTTCTCCAACTATTATTGGTATCTCTTGTACTGAAAACTGAAATCTGGCGTTATTCTCTGCTCGCAACTATAGCTCAACATCCAAGTCAGTAATATTCTGGAAATAAATACAAATTAAGTTTTGTAGATTGCGATTTCAACTATATGTAACAGAAAGTTAGAAAATTGCACTGTCTGGAAATTATTACACATCAGTAAAAGGTGTAAAAGCCACCGATATATGGACAATAGAAAGAACTTGTACAGTTATGATAGCAATAAACGTGCATTAATAATATTATAATTATTTGTTATTATGACATAATAGATTCCAGACAACCCAAGAATTACCTGGAAGATTGCTGGCACTGCGAAGATCAAAACACATTTTTGTTTGCTTTTAGTCAGTATTCACCTATGTTTCCGCAATTCCGCACATAATTTATATTTGTATCAAAAATCAGTATAGTAAAAACCCGTTGGGATATATAATTTAATAAGATGCAAATGAAACAGATATTAATAAACAAGTTAATCCTACTCCTATAGGTATATTAGATACCTACAATAATTAATATAATGTATATCTGAAAGTGTTACATTATTTTGAATTTTCAAACCTAATTGTACTAAATTCGACTACATTATATTCGACTCTTTAATACAAGAAAGTTTGGCATACTATTGTGAACAAAGTGTTTATACATTGTAATAGATTTTTTAATAATTTGTAGTATTTCATGCTACAGTACTTTAAAACAAAAATATATTATAAATTCATATCGTTGTACTGTTAAAATATACAACTGGGACTGGCTTTTACAATTGTAGTAACTACAACTACATTTTTTCAACTACAATATTATAGTAATAATTCCCTATGTACTTTTTTGAGTGTATGATTAATTATATCTTTTCCTGCAGTTTTTTTTTTTTTTTTGTAAATTAACGACTCTTTTAGAATAACATTTAAAATCAGCATTACAAGGTAGCTCTGAATATCGTTCGTTATCTTTCTATTATTTCAGCATAAAATTATTTATACTTTTGCAACACTCAATTATTTTACGCGAAAATTTAACTCGACTCCAGCTAAAATTAATGCCAAGTGACCAAGGATTAAAATATATAATGCGAAAACACACTCGAATATTGCAAATGCGAACCAGACCTTCCGATGATGATAACAACAACACAGCACTATAATATTACTTGCAAATAACGACGAGCACTTCGTAAATAATGCACATTAAATTTGAATATTTACAATTCACCCGCCGAGGAGGACGGCCTTAATAGCCGGTAACAATAAAATCGCTCCATCGCCACCTTTTTTGGCTTTTGCCTTCTCATTAACGCCGCATATTTAGTTTGTAGGTCATAAATTCGTAAGAATAAATTTAAATCCGTCGCTGTAAAGATCGAATAAACGTCCCGCGTTCGGGTGGGGAGCTTTATTGCCCTTAAAATTTATGCCTTTGTACTTTAGTAGCGGCTGGAAACACGCTGGGATAATAAGGAAGTGAAACGAAATTATTTTTTAATTGCTGCATTATATATTCTTGTTTTGCACTGTACGTTCTTATAGTTCGAGCGAAATTGAATTAATTATTGCAATTTGGGAAGGCGTTATAGCTGTATTGAACCTTGGGAATCACAGTGAAAGATATATGAAGGGTAGAAAATGTGTTGTCCGGATACAGCTGTAAATGAAAGAAAGAGTAGAGTTTAACACATATATGCTAATGGTGCAGCATAAATGGTTCTTTTAAATCGAGGTCTGCACAGAAAGGAAAAAAAATATTGTGTTAATTTTAACTTCTCCAAACTTGATAACTTTATTCAAGGATTTACTGGTACGCAGCAACAAAATTGTAGGTCTAGATTGAATTGTAGAAATGAGACCCACTTACGATCTTTGTTAGCTCCTTATCATACAGACGATTTTCCAATCATATTCAAAAGGTAAAGCACAGATTTTATATAACGAATTTTAGTAAAGTTAAAGATATTAAAATGTGGCGATATATTTAAAAGCATTCTTCAAATAATGAAAATGTTGCCGAAAGAATTTATGATTGAATTGATTAATATATTTTGATTAATACTTGTGAAGATTAAAAAATAAGAAAAACAAATATAAAGGTTTTTCTATTAAGAAGTCTCATTATAAATGCCGCAGCATTTTTAATCTCTTAGAAAAATCATTTTTAGCTGCTAGATGCCATTAACATTACTAAGAATCGCTACCATAGAATCTTAAATGACTTTCTTTTGCCTATATTAGGCAATATGGATATAAACAATTTTTATTTCCACCACAATGGCACGAAGAGCTACACAAGCCATGAAACGCGGACGTAAATTGGCCCCCCAGATCGTATAGTTTAGCTTTGCTAGACTTTTTCATTGGGTTACATGAAGGAAATAATTTCAACTAGTCCCCAGCAAACAATTCCAGCCCTTAAAGCCAATGCTCGAACTGTTATTCGTCAAATAGAGCCACAATTGTATGAAAATATCACGCGAAGCTTCCTCAAAAGAATAAGCATTTGCAGACAGAATCGAGGTGGGCGTATTTAGTCTGAAAACAAATGGGACTGGACTTCTTTTTCGGTTTGTCTGAGAAAAGCAACTGCTTTTCGAAATCATTATCTAGAAATTATTTTATTTATCACTATAAAATTAATAAAAGGGCTGAATTACTTACTTGGATGAGAGTATTACGTGTTTTGTGCTAAGAAGATCGGTATCCAGTTATTTCGAAATTTGGGGTGGCCGGTCATCTAATCCTGTGGTTTTGAAAAACAACATTCGAGGCAGTTTTGGCTGTGGGATCTTTACTGGGGTCTTGGTACACTTCTTATGAGCTGAAATGATTTATTGAACATAGAATTTATACTGGAACAGTTTTTCCGTACCAGAAGTAAGCGATTTTATCAATGTTTGAACTCATAATCGGCGTATAACGTACAAGACATTTCAAGGTTATAATTTTGTTTGACTTATAATACGTAAAATTTTGATATGTGTTGGTCATAATTCTGTGGGTTGTTCTTACGAGCGTTTTTTGAGTTGGCGCATTGATAAAATTGAAATTGACCGGCGAATTCCCATCATATAGAATTCGGCGGTCGATTTCAATTTTATTTATGTTTTTAAAACGACTTCCTTTTCGTTGAGGGTATACCTAAAACCGTTAGATGGGGGCAGGGGGTGGGTTTATCGTTCATTGCCATCTATCATTTGAGATCTGGCTTATATGAGAAGTATTGAGAGCGTTACAGATGACTCTAGGTGGTATTTAGTAAAATTAGAACAGTTTACTTAATAAAATTTAATTGAAAATTTAAAAGAGTTATCTACAAGCTTCGTAGCAATATATATATGTTGAAAATGAATAATAGTAGCTTTAGAGTAATAAATTGATTTTCTTAATAGTTATTTATTTTTTGATTTTTTTAAATTTTTTGTTGCTAGTCCAAACTTTAATGCAGGGATGGTGCAATGATACATTTTTTTTTATAATATACGTTATATTTCCTACATTCGTTAAACATTTTTAGCACATCCCTGGGAGTCCATGAGCACACATTTTGCTATAGACAAATGTGTGCACACAAACACACACACAATATGTCCGAACACTGACATGCTTGCATACATATGGTAATAACCACTAATGCTCACGGCTCACATAAGCGAGCGAAATGGGCACGTCATGCGAGATCTGATAACGAAACAATAGCGCCAACGTTACCGCCTGGACAATTGAAATATTATCACCGAACGACCATCGACAAATTACTTTCCGTTATGGGCCCGTGCGAGCGCGGGAAAAGGGAACAGACAAAGGCCCGAAGCGGCGGTCCACGCTGCCGTTCGCAACGGCACCAAAACCGGATATTCACTTTATCCTAGTGAATTCAGCAAAAGACAGATAGCTAATAATATATTTAAATATAAAATCTGGTTTTAATCTGTTACGATTCGAATACGGGTTACGGGATTACAATTCGCGAATAAATATGAATATGTGGGAAAACTAACGTTTAACTTGCCAGAAAAGAAAGGAGAATGGTAGTTCATTTATTAAAGTGTTCGAAAAGAGAAATACTTGACATATAGGCTCGACACTCAGGATTAACTGAGCTTAACTACGTCTCATAAAACCTTTTTACTTTCTAATTCTTTTGTGAAAGACGCTAGATTACTGATTATATTTATTTCTTTCTTTTTTGTTACAGGTAAGCCGCAGGAGAAAATCCTAAAAATAACAGACATGCACATCTATACATCATCACTATTACTGTAAGTGTTTTATCAATTAGCCTTATGAAGTATGTATGTACATATATAGACGCAAATTTATTGGCTTATTTCGACTTTCTTCGTATAATTCAACATTTCATCTAGTAGCACTGATGAGCCTTGGTAAGGCGAAACGCGCACCTGCTAATTGTGACTGTTGCTTATCAAAGTTTAACAAATTAATTGTCATACATTATATACCAGGTCTACATCGCCTGTATAGGCGGCAATCACAGTATAACAGAAACAACTTACTCCTATCTGGCTACTATTAAACTTATTACGTTTACAAATAAAGTGTTGAAGTTTCACCCGGATGGTTCCTGTTAGCGCTGCCGCAACAGCTTCGGTCGATCTGTTTGTTTTATGTCATCGTACGCGCCAGCTATTAATAAATCATTTATGTGTACAAGAGGTCTCCCATTAATCCCAATGGAAACTCGTTTACGAAACTGCGACATCTTCCGCATATGATATTCTCCTATATCGCGCCTTTACGATGTTATGCTGCATTAAGTAAGTTCTAAGTTATACGTGTTGTTGTGAATAGACGATAATTAGTGTATATCTCAATCTAATTTGGTAAATTTGCATAAATGTACAGGCAAATTAGATTAGAGATTACTTACACTCTAATTAGCCCCATTGATTGGGTGTAACCAAAGAATATGCGCAAAGCAGAGTGAGGAAGAGGTTAAATATGAATTGCATTGATTTACCTAACACAACAATAACGAATTATAATAAATTATCGTTTGTTCTACAATTCTTCTTTATGGTGCGATTATTCAATGAACCTTGCTCATACAATCTTATCTCTATAAACGGTAGCAAATGGGTTTTTTATATATTCATTCAGAATAATTTCTTCACTCGACGATATCTTTAATCCGTTCGTTCTTATAATGGTATATAATCGCTGCAAAAAAGAATACACCTGTGGCTGTTACATAAATTACATGAAGATCTTGATGTAAATATAGATTTATTACCATATTATAATACAGGGTTAGTAAAAAGTCCCGGAACGGTCGAATAACTTTGTTATTTGAAAATTATGATTTCTGAAATTTGGTATGGGGGTATATTTACCAATACTGCTAGAAGGCCTCCATAGGAACTTTATGGTGAGATTGTGGTACCAACACGATTGTGCATTCACCAGTTGGTCACCGCATCACCAGATTGACCCCTTGTGATTTTTTTCTACGGCCTACTATAAAAAAACCATCATATGCATGACACCCGATGCGACGGCAGACAACATGCACAAACGCATAAGAAATGCTTCTCTTCAGTTAAATGTGGATAATATGATAATATGTATATTTGAAAATGTAAGGCAGACCATACACACGGAGCTGAATAGAGACATATTTGATCTTTTGATTTAAAGTTATTATATATATCTAAAAGTGTAAAAAATATAATATAATTTTGTGTCACGTACGCCGGTTTGTTTTTGTTACCTTATAAACAATCTAAACAACTTAAATCAAAAAGAACAAATGAATAGGGGTAAATTGCTATTATTAAACATATTTTCCATAATATCTTCGAAAATACTGAAAATAAGTATTACGTTATTGGTACCATTCTGAAGGCAATTTTAGAAGGAATTTGCTGATTATATTGGAAAATATAGGTTCCATTTAAAAAAATCAAAAGAAAAGCGTTTGAATTTCGAAAAATGTTCCATGACATATTTAACCCCCTGTATATATTTCTCAGTTATACCA
The DNA here is from genome assembly GCA_949128085.1 of Cetonia aurata. Classification (NCBI taxonomy): domain Eukaryota; kingdom Metazoa; phylum Arthropoda; class Insecta; order Coleoptera; family Scarabaeidae; genus Cetonia; species Cetonia aurata. The sequence continues at coordinate 61,007,713 of OX421884.1, read as the reverse complement.
CCTTGAAACATGCTAACTGTCAGCCCCCAAATCCATAACAAAAGATTCACGTGCGACACTAAACCAGTTCTTAAGATGAAAGTTAAAATCTCAAAAGTCGCAACTGCCAATATTTTGACAATATTTGCAATATAGTCAGAAGCGCACATTACCATATGTCACTGCAAAGGTGTTTTAGGTGGCTATCGAAATAATAACTAAAAAAATATAGCAATCCATTTAAAATAAAAAAGTTGAAAGTGGCTCTGGGAATTTGTAGCACCCTATATATTTAACAATACTATTACCATATGCGCATTGATCAACTATACACATACAGAAAATCTCAGTTTCCTATCTTTCGTAGTTTTCGTGCTAAATTCCGCCGACACACTAAGATTACTGAAGTAAAGTTTTTTCTACAATGAAAAATAGATCTCGGCTTTCATTGGAATCTTCTGTAGGTACTATGAATTTTCTTTCTAAATCCTAAATCACCAAACTATTTCTCCCACACAAAAAATAAACAATCCGAGCAAGTGATGTAATACTTCTATCTATATTCTACTTTCTATACGAACAAATAAACCATTTCTTGTTGGTGCCTTCTAAGTGATTACATTACAAGAAAAAAATAATCGTGTACAAACATTCTTTATCTGTAAATAATGACAGAAAGCAATATACCAAAAACCTTGGGTATTTATTTTTCGAACCCTACATAAACTAGGGACCGTTTTCTGCCCCTGCTTTCGCAGGATTTAACTTAAATTAAAGTGGGGTAGGTGAATTAGTTTGGGGTGAAGGGAAAATGGATTCTGACGCGACGGCTGTGGCACCTTCATAGCATCGAGAACTTCGAGTCTCAAATCTGAAACTCTTGCGTTGCCCATATAAACGCACAGTGCAATTTCACACATGTTAATTATCCATGCAACTTCTAAACTTTCAAAGGCAAAAAAAAATATTTTTCATACGTGCCATAAATTAAAAAAAAAAACATTTAACATTGCTTATATTGTGGAAGTTATAAGAATACGGATTTTACGCCCAAGAAAATATTTTCCATGGAAATGTTTGTGGTAAAATATTACATCTTTAACAAGTTGTTTGTTTTTAATTTGGAAGGAAAAAGAAATCCTGAATTTTAAAGGAATATATTTTTGGAAATCTTATGTTTAATAAAATACTGCAAAATTCTGATTTAAAAAAATCCAGCTTATGCTTCTAACAATTTCAGAACTATTGTAATTCTGTGATGCTGGGATAGTAAGTTTGAATATCTTATTATTACATTAAGAATATGTTTAATGACAGAATAAGTAATTGCGATTTTATTATAGAAACATACTTTTCAATGAAAACTTCAATTTTGAACATGGATCATGTTGGAAGGAAATAAAGCCAAATAATTTGAAATACATATTGGTTTCCTCTGGTTTTCCTTATAATAATATTTGATTTTAGTTTACTCTAGGACTAACTTCGGACAAAAGGCCATCTTCAGCTAGAATAGCCTTAATGTGAACTCACCGAGATGTAAAATATTGAGAAAACTTAGAAGCTAAATTTAAAATAGTAAAATTCAAATAAGTTAAGTTATGAAATGCCTAATTTTTAAATAAAAGCCGAAAAGTAAAATTTTGAACATATAATGAAATAAGCAAAAATTATAAAATTAAGAAAAAGTAAGCCTGCTGCACGCGGATTGAGGACGAACGAGCTTACTTTGTTTAAAAAAATTAAAATGTAATTGTATGTAATATCTCAATCTTTTACTATAGATATTTTGTTTAGACTAAAGATTTTTTTTGATGGTGTAGATAAAGCCTAAATAATTGATGCTTATCTGGCAGCACCGAAGAACCAAATCTACGAGGGAGATCATCATTACTTCTCCGAAAGAAACTGGTTATCGCAAATGACCAGAGCGAGATTTGAACCCGCGACCCCATGACTGATAACCGTGATAAGCGTGCAAGCCGCTAGATTATCAGCCAAAAACGAAATTACTAGCTTTTTGATTTTATTAATCGTATTTGATTGCAGTGACCTGAGGCTACAACAATGCCTTAATGAATAATCGAAAAAAATCTTTTCCGGGCAATTTTTTTTTCCCCCCAAAAACTGAAATTATATTTCTAGTCGTCGTTTCATCTTATTATTTCCTCTCTAGTTAAATCTTTTACAACCGCGGATAAATCTGTGGCACGATAACAATTAAACGGCTACCCTGGGGTCTCTAACACCCAAAGAAACTACGTTTATGTTAAATTATCAGGGAATCTGTTAACATTAACGTTACTAACCAATCTGGCAAATACTCGCGCATAGCTACATAATCTCTGTATAATATACATACATTATAGACCTATGGCTGCGTTCGAACAGCGTTGCTCAAAAACATTCTCGTAAATTACTTATGAAAAATAACTTGTCACCGCAGTTGCTTAACGACCGCACACTACGCTGACTCTGCGTACTGCTGTGGGAACAACCGGAGTACTTTGCCTTGTCCGTTAGTTTTAACGGCTGCCAGGCGCCGAGAGTTGTACCGAGGAGAGGTTCAGGAATTCAGTGAACCATGGATGTTTTAAACAAAAGTGACACACGGACTGACATCTGATTGCTTGGATTAACGTAAATGTCCGCACGCGATAACGCTAATTATGTACTAAAGCGATACGGTTCGTTAATTATTAAATATAGCACGCGACAAACATACTTGCAACGTAAGTAAAATGATCCTCGTTATTATATTATATAGACGTTTTCCAGTTGATGTGCGTGATAGATATGGTGCGAATTCTAAAAAATATTATTTTCTCATGGATGAAAGAAATAAATAATAATAAATCCAAAAGATAGTGCATTTAATTGCCCAGGTCTTTTCTAGTGCAGTTCTGATATAATTATGAACATTCTGACAGCCTCTTCATTGGATATCGTTGCTCCCACAGTCACAAGACTCAATATCTTACCTGCTACAATCCAATGTGAAGGATGTGCTTGCAGGTTTACCAACTTTCTACATGGCCTATTTAATGTTGGCCGCAAATACCGGTTCTGCAGATTTTATCAGCATCAATCGAATGTATGCTGTTAGAAAACCGTTATCCCATATTTTTTTTTACCACCAAGAAGATTTAATTAAACTGTAGGAATTGTAGAAGAGTATGGTGCAATGAATCATTTCTTCAACTGCGGAACCTATAGGGCTTATTGTGGAACGAATATTCTAGAGTTAATCAAGAAACTAGGCTTCTTAAGTAGCGCAGAAGTTGTTCAATGCGATAATGAGAATTCCATACCTTTGCTGCATTGTTTTATGTGTGAAAGAGATTCCTTCTTTTGAGATTTTTTTCTTATAAGCTTATAAAAGTTTGACTGACTCTTCTACACTTTCTCCAATTTATAATTATTTCGATAGATTTATTTTTAAGAAATGGATGCAGATATCTTAGATTATTTTATTTATTCTTGTGGAAAATCATGAAAATTTTTCAAAAGGTATGATATAAATAGTAAAATAGAAAGGAATTAATGATCACACCGACCGACAAATGAACAGAAATTAGATAAGAGGGGCAGTTATTTCTCTGACTGCCCTCCTCTTCACGTGCACATCGACCTGTAGCAAACAGGACGATTTACTGGTACTATCATCGTTGGTATCGACGTGCACAAGTTACTGGAAGGCTGTGCCAGTATCGGTGAAGCGTTACGAAATGATAAATAATCGCGTTCGGGCGCGTACGATGCGATCGTTTAAGCAGAAAGATGGAAAGGCAGTATATAGCATAATATATCTTGTTTCTTGTGGAGAGAGAAGGTATAGTTGGCTTTGGAATACTCGCGATATTCGAATATTGATACATAGTTATCTGATCGGGTATGAATTGTATAGTACGTTAGAAAGAAGATGTTTTGAGATTGATTTAAAAAAAAATAGGAGGAAGAATAAGGGATTAGTAAAGATGCTGTGAGACACTCCTTCCTTAAAGGGGTTAAGACTTCTAAATGGTGATTTGATTTGAAGTGTTGGGTACGACAAGCCAATCGTCAATAATAATATACAAATAATATATTATATATATTATTCTTTAAAAATTCAAATAAAAAGAAAACCAAAGATGTAAGATCTGGTGAACGAGAAAGCTCCAAATTCACACTTATTAAACGATTATTAAGAAGAAATGCTAGTGTTCCATCAGCTGTATGCGCTGTAAATAACATCTCTTTTATAAATGATTCCCAGATTTGCTGTCGATAGTTTTGGGCACCCATTAAAACCGGCTATTCTGAAATTCGACAAAAACGCAGTGTTTATTTGAAAACTTCTAATGTTTTTATTGTAATGAAATGGAGATTTCAGATAATAATCAATTTCTTCAATTGAGCGTCGAATCTCGTGTTTTAGTTTAGGAATTGTTCTTGGGTGATTGGCAAACACTTTTCCTAAATAAATAAACAGACCAAAATGCGCACCAAACAGTGGATCGTGATAGATGTGCGGGACATTGACGGACCGGTCTTGGATTCTCAGCTAAACAAATGCGACAATTCTGTTTGTTGATATAATCATCAAGTTTGAAATACGTCTCATCAGAGAGAATAATTTTTCTTTCGAAAAAATCGCCATCGTATATCTTATTGTTATTTAAATGTTCCTTAAGCCGAATATAATAATTTAGACATCACAATCCACTGGCAATGGTTCCTGTATAACCGAAACTTTATTATTATTTGTTTTAAATTCTAAGAATTTCTAATCTAATCTAATTATTTTTTCTTTAATAAATAAGCAATTATTATTAAGTTATTAAACATTCCGCTTTTTCTAATACCTCTTTTAACTCACCCTCGAGTTTTATTGCCTTCTGCCTTATTTTTTATGCTCAATATTTACTTAGTCGGCTTTTTTATTTCTTTATTCATCCACCTTTTTCTTTTTTTGGAGAACATCACAACAGACTTCCCCTTAAGTTAGTTCTACTTCATAAAAGACTTTCTTCTGGATTTTAGGTCGAGGAAGGTGGTAAACACATGCACTTAGGCCACTCTTACCGGGCCCATTGTGCTACCTCCCCTAGTACTCCACCAGAATGGAACCTCTAAGTTGGACAAGCGCTGGGCAATCACATAAAATGTGTTCCGGCGTCTCGTCTTCTTGGTAGCATGCCCGACACAGTGGGCTGGTAGCCAAACCCATGCAGTGCATGTGTTTGTTTAGCTTGCAGTGGCCGGTCAAAAGCCCCACAAGTTGACGTAAGTTACTGCGCGAAAGCTGCAGGCAGTATTTTGCTGTCTTCGGTGACGGCCTGGGGATGACCTCACGCGCTTGACGGCAGGTGGTTATGGATTTCCATCTATTCTCATGAAGAGTGGCAGTCCATTGCGTTATCATGGTGTTGAGTGTAGCCGACGAAATAGGAAGAGCTGGTTCCGGCCCCACAAAGTGGGAGCGCGAGCCCCGCCCCGCCAGCCCATCAGCAGCCTCATTACCTAAGTTTCCTTTATGACCTTTAACCCACTTGAGTGTCAGGGCATTATCGATAGCGACCGCTTCTAGGGCATTGTGACACTGAAGTACTAAACCCGAAGTGATACTATGATTATTAAGAGCCTTAAGAGCTGCTTGACTGTCGCTATAAAGGACAATTCGCCGTCCCGTGATGCCCTTTGCTAAAATTTCTCCGGCGCCGTGCAAGATCGCCAACACCTCGACTTGAAAAACCGAGGCAAACCTGCCCAGCGCCAGTTCTAGATTGAGGTCAAGCTCCGAGGAGAAAACTCCTGCCCCTGTCCCCATTTTTGTTTTCGATCCATCTGTAAAGATGGCGATCGAGGATTGCAGTTCGATCTCAGGGTCAATAAGAACATGGTAGTGCCTGTTGAAGGCAAACACGGGAGGCACAGTATCCTTTGCGGCACCAAGGAGAGGCACCTTGGCGGCGGTCTCATAAATGATGCTCGCGTGGCTGCGTCCTCCCCCCGCCACGTCTAGAAGACCTCGGGATCTCAATCTTATAGCCTCCTCTACAAACAAGTCCAGAGGGGGGACACATAGGAGTGCTTCAAAAGACTTTCTTATTGGGTCATCTTCTTCTATCATTAAAAATAAAAGCAGCGTCATATATCCTAAACTCTGGTCTTTGGTATACGAACCCAAATCGTGTTTTTGAAGCTTTTATTTGGATTTTGAGATTGACCAAGAACACACTTTTGCAACACAAATCAAGGTGGATCCCTAACCAAGGTGGGCCGCTTGTAGGGTTCATAAGTGATATGCTTTGATGAAAGTGCTTATACTGGTCATATCCTTCTGCTTTAGAGTTTAAATAGTTGTAGCAAGAAAACAAGGCTGAGGAAGAAGACCTAACTACTAGCTCTGATGGACAATGGTCAACTATCCGTCTGCTATTTACTTTTCTTGAAAAAATGATTCGAATCGAATAAATAAATCAACACGGAAAATTCATGCTATTATAATCTATATAGCCGAGCGTTTTTAAATAAGTTACTTACCGAGGAAGAGAATCAAAAGTTAGCAAGCGATTTTTTCTGAAGCTTTCTTGCCGCCTAATACAAGTTCCCAGATTTAGAATAATTCCCTTTGGCTTAAACATAAGTGAAGATATTGTCAAAATTTAAATAAATTCGAACCGATAGTTTTTGAAAAAAAAAAGGTGCCAATGCTTAATGCTTTACAAGACCATACCACACTCCTACAAAGAAACAACGCATATTTTATATACGCTGCACTAATTAAAGTGCCATCTTGCCAGATTGTGCGGATAATCGCCGTAACGATTTTTTAGGGCTTGTGTTAATCCTCTCCCTAATATCACCTATGTAATAACTTCATCGGTAAGAATTGTACTTCTGTCAAGAAAAATTTCAATTTGCTACACACTATTTGTCTCTCAAACACGTTGGATAATAGAACAAACCCGCTATCGAAAGTTTTGCTCAAGTTGTATATAAATAAGCTGGATTGACAAAAATAAAATTAATTTTGGTGCAATTTGAAAGAAGCATAAAACCATGCAGCCAAGCTTCAATCATGATAGCTGAATTCTGTATGTTACGTACAAATTTAATTATTATACATATCTAGTCGAAGGTTGACGAGTAGGATGTATGACAATGTACCGGACCATTACTTTTTGCGTTAAGTGTGTCAAGGAGTTGCCAAAATTTCTGGCTCTGTTCCCATAACACGTTGACAGACGATAAATTTACGACAATGTGATTATTTTAGCAAACAACGTTTCATCTTTTATGTTTCGAATTGAGATATCAAGATCATCCTGTTTTGGGCACAGTAATCTTCGTATTTTTTTTTTTTTTGGGTGTCGTTTGTTTCCTTTGTTGCTATATGGTAAACAGTATTAATTTTTACATGGCACCAATTTCACTAATTTTTGGTACAAAGTAGCGCAAAGTATTTGACATATTACTAGGTTAGCAAAAAGTGCATTTACTTTTTAATTTTATCATTAAAGAATGCTTCATTTTCGTAAGAATCAGAAAATAAGTAAGCTAGTCATGTTCATATTTTCTAATAAAAACAAATCAATTTAAAAACAGTATAACCTGGTTGAGAAAACAATTAAATAAATATCAAATTACAACAATATATCTGTCAAAATGCCTATTTTTAAAGCTTCCTTTCTTTATTAAAAGCCTCTAATATACATCATCACGTTTTTTCCGCCATTCAGGCCATTAAAATCCGCTATTCCTGTCAATAATTACGCTTAATTGCAACTTAAAATCACACCTATTGCGCACAATTTCTTATACGTTCGCTGGTTGGTGGTGCAGTCTTCTTTATCATCTTTGTCCCTCTCGCTTTTGCGGGATAACCAAAGTCGACTGGTCACGTGTTCACGCACGCAGAAAGAGCGCTTTTCCACGATGCGTATCTCTTTGTGTGTTGCGTTGTTTAACGGAACGAGCGAGGTATCCCAGGGCCGATGGCGGTAGAACCTTCTTTAATTAATGGCCTCTAATTAGGTGAACGAATGTCGTATTTAAGTTACTGCGTTTCTCTAAAGGCGAAATACGTTCCGGTAATTACTAATTATAAATTGTTCTGATCAATCTTGTTGAGATTTGTTTCGTTTTCTATTAAGGATACGTTTGAAAATTTCTTGGGATTCTCGGTGAGTTATTTCGCCAGTTTATATGCCGTTAGAAGAAATATTGATATTAAAAACATTTGTTTGAGAAAACTTACCACAAACTTGAACTGATGATTTCCAACATGTCAGTTCTAATGCGGTTGAAAAATAGGAATTGCTATGATATCATGCAATACATGAGCCGTTGAAAGTCAGAGTGGTCTATGTCAAAAAATAAGGTTTTGAATAAATACAGAGCTAGATTCTTCACATTCAAGTCTATTGCTTGACCAAGTTAAAAAAAATATTCTTTTGGTATTTGTCATAAAACATCACCAGTTTATTTTTGTACCGTAACAGGTTACTGCTAGTGTTTAAGGGCAAAATGGTACAAGTCCGACTTAGCCCACTATAGCTGTAAACGTATCAGTGCGCATCAGCTTCAGATAGTGTATAGTTGTAAGAGTATCAATCAGCTGGTACTGCGATAAAATTAGAAATATGAGTTCTAGTGAATCAGAAGTAGAACCATTTAGTGCTAGTGGAAGCGAATACGAACCAATCGAGCGGGATGATTCAGAATCGTCGTTATCAGGTACTTCAGTAAATTAGTCTTTTAATGTGTACACAAAATAAAACCTACAATTTGCTCTAGGTGATCAAGCCCAATCAAAGTCAAAACGTATGGGAAGAAAACGTGTCAGAGAGCCTGAGAAACATATTAAATCGATTCGGAAAAGAAAAAGAAATACAGGTGAAGAATATATTAGCACATCAAAAAAGATTATTCCTGCTAAAGTTTTTAATAACGTAAATTGTAATTGCAAGAAAACTTGCTTTAGAAGAATTACTAGAGGGGAGAGGAAATTAGCTTTTGAGAATTTTTGGAAGATGGGAAACTTTTCTTCACAAAATGCGTACATGTGTGGTTTGGTTAAACAAAGTGAAGTAAAGATGCATCGTCCAAGAAGTAATACCAGAATGCCAAAGACCGTAACAAATACATATTACGTAAATATTGGCAAAATTTCACATAATGTATGTAAACAGTATTTCTTGCAAACTTTTCAAATATCAAATGGTCGATTGGAAAGAGCCCTAAAACATGCGTGTACCTCATCTCCAGGTGAAGCTTTACGAGGAAAACATGAACCTGTGAACAAGACATCCGAAGAAAAGGTGCAACATATCCGTGATCATATAAATAGTTTCCCTTCTTATCAGTCCCACTACACACGAAGTCATAATCCTAACAGAAAATACCTACATTCTAATTTAAACATAAGATTAATGTACAATCTTTACAAGGAGAAGTGTGTTGATGAAAACATGTCTTTTGTAACGGAAGCAGTTTATAGGAATATATTTCATCGTGATTTTAATCTGCACTTTCATGTGCCTTCAAAAGACACTTGTGTTAAGTGCGACTTGTTTAAAGCAAAAATAGATTGTGAACCGATGAACAAAAGAAACACGGCTTGAATACGGAACACATTTTGCATCTACGCAAAGCTGAAAACGCAAGATCTAGCGACAGATCTCTGTCTATTTTGGATAAAGATGTTTATGGATTTACTTTCGATTTACAGAAGGCACTACCCTTTCCAGTTTTGACATGTTCAGTTGCGTACTATAAAAGAAACATGTATGTCTACAATTTAGGGATACATGAACTACATGAAAAAGAAAATGCATTTATGTACGTATGGGACGAAATAATTGCATCACGAGGGACGCAGGAAATAGGATCATGCATACGTAAACATATACTAGAACATGCCAGGAAATGCAAAGCACATTATTGCTTATATATATGCATGCGGTAGTCAAAATCGCAATTTTAAGCAATATTTGTTCTGGCTTAAACTTTTAGCGGATACTAATATTGAAGTAATTGATCATAAATTCATGGTTCCCGGACATTCTTATCTTCCCATTGACCGCGATTTTGACCAAATAGAGCAATATGCTAAGAATCGATCAATATACGTTCTCAGCGATTGGTATACAATAATAAAAAAATGCAGATCAAAAAATGTATTTACGATTCGTGAAATGAAGCAAAACCACTTTTTTTCGACAAGGCCATTGGAACAGTCTGTAACTCGGCGATATAAAAATGAAGATAATGCTCCTGTATCCTGGCTACAAATCCAATGGTTACATTTTGAAAAAAATCATCCTTACAAGATATTTTACAAAATGACCCTTAATGAAGATTTCCCGTTTCTTATTGTCTTTATACTTAATAGATCACTGCTTATTTGCAAATAAAAATACCATTAGATATTAAGACAAACTATAACTGCGTTGAGCTTTGTTCACCGTCTTTTTGTTTCGTTCAAATCAATGTAAAAGCGGCAATTCTCGGATTTTTATATCTTGAATAGACCCGTTCACCGTGTCTGCACCTTGGCCGTCGTTTCGCGTTTACCAAGAACGAGGAGTCGTAAAAATTCTTTATTGAATGCCCGCTATTGTCTTTATGTAAGCGGAGGTTCCGCCGTCACGAATTTTCGTATGCTCGATTCTACGGTGCGCCTGTACTTGACACAGTTTCCTATGGAATCCTTTGCGTTTCCTTTTATCGGCATTTGCCGTGTTCGTCGTGAGAGATATTTTTAGCGATATCGATAGATACACAAACAATCCGCGTTATGTCATCGTTTGAACATTTCTGCTGTTCTATCGACAGAATTATTCGGAAATGCTTGATTAATGCCCAAACATTCACGGAATTTTTGCGGACGTTTCTCTGACTCTGAAAGCTAATTATTCGGAGGATATACTAAAAAAAAAAAGGAACATCAAGAACGTACCTGTGGATGCGACGCCATTATTCAAACAGTGCGCTTCCTTTGTTTAGGAAACGAACTGCATAATAGTAAATAGACACGCGAAACTTACGAAACAACCACCCCGAAGACAGACAACACAAAGTAATTGTGTATGCGCTTCAGGTAACTCGATTTGCGATAATTTATAGGTACCTATTCGGAAAGAAATGTGCTGGTACTTAATTATTATTCAAGGTGCGGTCGACCTAGTTCTATTTTAAAACAACGAAATGCAAAAAAAACCAGCCACTATCGCTTTTAGTTTCTTTTTATGTATAATTATTTTGCTGATTACACAAAGAGTGTTTGTTATATGTATTTGACGATGCATTATTATGATGTTTTATACGTTTTTCGTTACTGGAACAATAAAGAATTACATAAGTAATTTGAGGATTCTATATACCATTTTTATTCGAATAAAACTATTGAAGCTGAGTATTTAAATACAAAATTATCTAGATAATTATGGCTATAGATCAGTGGCGGCTCGTGACGTTTTGTTCAAGGGAGGCTACTGTAGTCTAAGTAACCCTTCTCAGTCAATAAATTATATTTTTATAGTTATTATTGTAGCATTGTAAGTGTAGAATAAAAATTGAAAAAGAAATAGATTAAAATAAAATATAAATTCTTGTCTAGCAAGAAGTTTAAATAGAGATTTTTAGTAAAGGGTAGCTGCTGTTCTAACTGATCATTTGTAAATTTAACAAATATTTCTATTCAAAATTATTTTCTAATTTAAATAATAGATTTTAGAATTACACTTAAACATTGCTTGCTTTTGGGAACCACAAAACTTAATAACTAATACTTTTTTACTCAACATTTTCTGGTGTATGATTTCTTTCTTCACAAAGCAAACATCTTGGACGACACAATATCACCTGGAAACTTCCTAGATAGCAATCTACGTACACCGCAAACATGATTTGTGTACATGCTCATAACATATTTATTCTTTTACCGTCAAGGATAAAATATTAAATCAGAAATGGTGGTGGTGGCTATATGGTAGGTATATGAATTGTACACGGCAGTTCAGTAATTGAATTGGCACGCACAAAAAGGTAATAATACTGTCACGGTTCTTACACTTGAGGTAATGACTCCCGGGCATAAGATATGGAAGTAGATAATGGCATTTTAATAAAAATATGATTACTATATCTGAGGCATTATTATAAGATGAGCGATTATTGATAATATAGGATACGTCAGTGTTGGAATTCAATGCTGCATGAAGTAGATATTGGTTGTATAGTCTAATCTAGATAATCGAAAAAGACATAATGCTACCAACTATGTAAAAATGATGTGTAAACCGATATCTGCAGTAGAATTCGACATTTTAAAAGCCTTTTGTAACTGGTCAGCACTGATTCAAGATTTTAAATTCTAAACTAAAGAGGCAGCGCCAGATATAAAGCAAAACACGAACTCAATCGAATACAATTCCCTATTTGCAAGAACGTCCGTTTGAAATCGAAAGTACATAGAAAGGAATTTGTTTATTTTCTTCTCTTGAAAGGCACGTCTGGGGGTGATTGCAAAACGACGGCGAGTTTCGCGACAAAGGCTCACCTGAATGTAGATTTTCGCTGTTGAATAGGGAAACGTTTATGCCTGGAGTTTTTTCAGAGGGAAAGAAGTTTTTTTTTCACTTTAGGCGACAGAGAACTTTGAGAGATCCCTGCTAATTATGTATGAGGAAGACTTTGGATCTTTTCTCGGTATAAAGAGCTCGTGAGTTTGTGCGTCAAAAGACTGTCATTGTCATGTGTATACGTCTCTTTTCATTAAATGCTTAAAGAATGAGGAAAAGAAGCAATTTAAATTCGACTGTTAATATATTCTTGTCGTCGAAAATAACGAGCATAAGTAAAAGTGTTTGGTGAATTCTCCGAAGTTTTTTCGAAAATTTTTCAATAGGAAGAGCAAAAATGAACGCTTCTCTTATATAAATTTCACCTTTACAAAAGCACACATTTTTTATTTTATAAATACCAATACCTACTAGCAAGGTTTTTGCTTTACTTTCATTATATTGGATATAATACCCCACGACAAATTACACTGAAAACTCATTTGCAATTCCACGAATCGCGAATCCTCGTTACACGAATAGAATTGAAAATACTGGGTCCAACAGCGATTAGAGCGATACACTGCGACCTGATAGATCTATTATGTCCCCTATTCCCGCTGTATTTACTGTATTTTGTCCGTCCAGTCTATTTCCTTTCAGAAAGTGCAGAAGGAAGGAGGTGGGAGCTTCTTGTTTCCTCTGGTGCAAGCCCTTGGGTGAGGTAGCGCAGATACCCCTTAGACCCTGCTCCACTAAGGCCACGTCTCAGTGGATCGTCTCTGCCTCCAGGTTGTTGTAGTTCAGGCAGAGGGGCTGGCTTCTTTTGCTCTTTCTTTCGAAGAGCCGATACTTTCGGTGTTGCCTTTGTTCCTGTCTTGTGAGGCAGTATCACATCGGAAGTTGAAGGCTGCTCCATTCTTTGTTTGCTAGCGGTGATTTTTCCTCTCTCCATGGTTATTCCCACGAGTTGCTAGGAAAAGAAAGGTCCACCCCCACAGAGCCTCGCATGGCAGGGTAAAGCTAGATACAATGGGGTGCGTCCGGTGCCCCAAGGTTGGACTAGTAGAGACTGGTCTTCTATCCAGCCACGAATCCCATCGGCCTAGTTTAGGATTTAGGTTATTTGATGAGGTTGTTTCCTCCTCGGTCATCCCGACTCCTCAACTAGAGAGAGCATGGTTTTTCAGTTGAGCCCCTGGTATCCAGGAAAACTACAACCGGTATTATTGAACCGTATGCAGGCCCTCGCCACGACACTACCCCCTCGGGCAGGGTGAGGTGGTCCGCGGGTCGGCTTTCAATTTTCCCCATATTGCTCATCAGTTGCTCAGGTTTACCACTTTCTACTTTCCAAGTTACTGGGTCATAGAACACACAAGATCTTATACCTGACCAGATCACCGCCCATCTTATGAATACATGAACCGTAGCCCTCTCCTATCCGCCACCTGGGGACTCGCCTGCTAGACACCTCAACCGCCAGGCAACAACATATAGAAATAGTGATTTTTATTTTCTGGTCGAAATTTTTCTGAGAGAATTCGCATAGTTCGTGGTATTATTGGTCGGTATGAATCACCTTCTCGCACAGCCATTGTAAAGTTAAACGCAAAATTTAATCAAAATGGTCAAGTTACTGATGTAAAGGTGCCAGTTGAAATTCGTACCGTTACCTCAAAACATTACCGCTGAGAGTGTCGCAGGAAACCCAGGTTTGTCTATCGCAAGACGTTCGCGGCATTTAAGGAGCTCACAGACTAGTCTTCATCGAAATTTGCATATTTATAACGTGCAACTGACACAGAATTGAAGCCGGTTGATTATGAACAACGCTGACTTTTCGTTTATTGGATGTTGAAAATGCAGGAAGGTAAGCTTAACTTTTTTAGAAAAATCATTTTTAGCGATGAAGCCCATTTCCATCTCATGGATTCGTCAATAAACAGAACGGCCGCATCTGGTGTTTCGAGAATTTAAGAAGAATAGTCGTGAAACCTCTTTGTCCCAAACGAGTTACTGTTTGGTGTGGTTTTTGAATCATCCGACCTTACTTTTTTGAGAATGAAGATGGTGCTGCGATTTATGTCAATGCGGGTCGCTACCCTAGAATGCTGACTGACTTTCCTTGACCTAAATTGAACAATATGAATATGGGGCTACTTGAAGGAAAGACACCACGCGAATGCCCAAATTTAAGTTGTTATTCGCCAAATAGAGCCACAGTTGTGCGAGAATGTCATCAAACTTTATCAAAATAATTACTTATCTTCCAGAAGTAATCGCAGATTTTGTACTTATTGGAAAACTTTGTAAATAGATATTAAACCCATTACAAATCTGGCTTTTGCCCACGCTTTTTCCAATCGTAGTTTTCACCATTGACATATTTTTCGCGTTGCGCAAAGATTTGCAATAAGCCATTTGAATCACAAGTGAGCGTTTTTACGAAATGGGGATTAGGCTAACCAAAATTGCTTTTAATTTAATGCACATGATATTAAAATTATCTATTGTTAAATTGACCAACATTTGGTTTATTTAACATGCATTGTTTCTGCTTAGTATATTACCCTAATCCACTGCATATATTGTTACAGGGTTAAACCTCTTAACAAGAATTGCTTTGCAAATAAATTAAAAATATTCTAAGAATTCATTTGTTGTGCATCAAAATTACCTTGTACTTTTGTTTTTTTTTTTTTAAGTATTAAAAGTATTTTGTACTATAAACATTAGTTCAAATATAAAATCCGCACTCTTCCAGCTTTAACTTTTTAATATTTTTCCACTTTTCTTTCCCCTCAGAAGTATCTATAAGTAGCTATGTATATGAAAACGTAAATTAATCGATTCGTCTTCCATCAGGCGTGGGCAAAATAATGGGAAACGAATTTATGTATGTAGATCTCCATATAGAAAAGGTAATGGAGTAAAATAGCCCGTCAGATCTGTGGATTTATCCCATACTTTTTTACCGTCAGCGTACGACCAGGCGTTTTTCTTTAATTAATTTCTTAGGAAACCATTAAAATCACACATCACGTCACGATAAAAAGAGACCCCGACGGATCAAGTCGTAACAGCCATCGTAAAAAGAAAAGATTGAAAAAGGCGAATTAGGTAACACCGCAAGATAACCATTTTTTCCTCCGTTAAAGTGCTTTTTGATGATATCGCTCGAGATGACAGCTAATGTAATTGTATATTATATAGTCTTTTTTTTATGGCAATTGAAATAATCTCAGCATTTTTATTTGAGCTTATATACCGAAAGTTTGGATGACAAATTGACCGTTGCTAGTAATGTCGTCTTAATTTTTTTTTTAAATGTTTACAGAATTTCGAGAAATTCTAGATGACCAACTAATATTTTATTTCGTAAAAACAAATTGTTTATTTTCATGGTTTTGGATGCTAGTTTGCTCTCTTGGCTCATCATTTCGAAATAATTCATCTATACTGACTTCCAGAAAAATTGCAACACCTAGAAGCTGTTTAACGATTTTATTGAAATTTTCAGAAAACGTCTATTTCTATGAAACAAAGTTATGATTAAGTTTTAAAAACAAAAGAACAAAAGCTTTAAAAGTTTTTTCAATAATGAGTTGCTCCGCCACGATTTGTAATGCACTCATCTAGACGCCTTGGCATGCTATTAATCAAGTGATCTATAGCTGCTTGTGGTATATCGTCCCAAGCTTCTTGAATCCGTTGTTGAAGATCGTGTAAATTATCTGGAGGGTGCGGTAAATTACCTATTCGCCTACCAATCATATCCCATACATGTTCAATGGGCGACAAATCAGGCGACCGAGCAGGTCATGGGAGGACGACAATGTTAGATTCTTCCAAAAACCGTGTTGTAGCCCTTGCCGTATGAGGGCGCGCATTATCCTGCTGGAAAATAGGATTTTGCAGCCCCTGAAGATATGGAAGGCCAACTGGTTGTAGCACATTAGCAATGTAACCAGCTGCGTTAAGGTTGCCGTCAATAAAGACCAAGGGTGATCTGCTACCATAACATATTGCACCCCATATCATAACTCCTTGAGTGAGGGCTGTGTTGCGTTCCACAAAAAATGTTGGATTTTTACGTTCTCCACGCATCCGTCTGACTCTCCTACGACCATCGTGGGCCCACGAGCAAAATCGGGACTTGTCACTAAACACAATTTGATGCCATTCCTGCGCCCAATTAACCCTTAAGTTGCTCCACTCTAGTCTGCGTAGACGGTGAAGTGGTGTAAGAGGAAGACAAAAAAATGGACGATATGAACGCAATCCATAAGATCTTATCCGGCGATAAACAGTTGACATTGACATTCTGAGTCCTGTACCTCTCATCCAATCATTTGCAATTGATCGAGTTGTTGAAAATCTATCTCTTGTGGCCAAAAGTCTTAAGCGACGTTCTTCGCGATCTGTAGTCCTTCGAGGACGTCCAGATCCACGGCGACGATGTTGAACCCCTTCCTCGGACCATTTGGACCAACACCTCAATACCGTTGAAACATTTCGGTTTACACGACGAGCAATTTCTCTTAGCGAAAGTCCGGCCTCTCTCATACCAATAATACGGCCACGTTCAAAATCACTTAATTGGACAAAATGTTGATGCTGACGTACTCTCGGCATTGTTATCAAGTGCAGAATGAAATTGTGACGTAACAACAACAATTTGCAAACTTGACAGTTACTAAGTGGTCTAATACTTCAAATTTATAGTTACTATGTGCTATGGAAACAACCTGCAAAAAAAAAAAACCACTGGCTAGATTTTATTCAAATTTTAATCATCAATTTGTTTAATGAAAATAAACGTTTCCTGAAAATTTCAATAAAATCATTCGACAACTTCTAGGTGTTGCAATTTTTCTGGAAGTCAGTATATATCAGGATAACTTTTATTGTTGTATTTGTTTTATGGAATATCCAATAGAGCAAGATAAAAACTAGACCAGCCATTATTGATTTCAGATCGAAAATTTTTTTTGCCCCGTCACTTATTAGCATGCCATATTAGTACAAAAATTTATTTATAGATGGGTGATAAGTCTGGCGGCTTCAAAGAGGCATTACGTCACTTATTTTTACGGCGCCGGACATAACAATAGTGGAACGAGCGGTATCAACAAGCAGCAGTGACGAATATTCTTTAGCACGAGCGAATTCCCATGCACGGGACGTTACTATCAAGTACGCAACACCTTAAACAGCGGACACCGTTGACACAGATACATATACTTAGCTAACTTGGCGCGCAACGCAGCTACACTAGCACTCGATATATATCCTACATGATGCATACATACGAATAAACAATAAACAGTTCCCCAAACGTCGTTACTGTCGAAGGATCGCACGAATATATAACCCGGCAGTTTGCATAATATATTATTTAAATTTACCGCAAAACATGGATGAGATTACACGGGCTCTGTTTTGTATAGCAACGGTACATGATAAACAGGAACGATTAGAGAAAAACACTTTTTTAGAGTTGTTACAGTAAAGCCAATTGGTTTTTATCGACACTTACCTTTCAGAGTTATTTTATGTTGATAAAGTTCGCAAATACTACGTACTCTTAATTCTGTCTTTAATTTTATTTTAATATAGTCTTGGCCCAGAAAGTTATAAATAATATAAAGATTTAAACATCACTGAAACGGATATGGTAAAATATATAACCTTGATTTGGATTCGGCAGTCTGTGCCGATGCGCTGATGTAATGACCAGTTTTTTTCAAATCGTAATGTTGGTGATTTGTAACGTACAAAACACTTTCTGTTTCCGGTGCGATTTGCATGGTAAATGTGTATACAGCCGAATTGTATAGCAAAAACATTTTGCTATTCAATTTAACTTACTTGCAATTAATGGGGAGTGGAAAACCTTATTTTTTGTAAGTGATTAAAATGCATGCTGGTGGATAAAACGGTGCAAATGTCGATGGTTGACTACAGTGAGAACTTTGTCCTAGACGAATTGCTTGTTGCCCTAAATAATGCAAGCTGCTATACACAACTCGTGCAGAGGGATGGTGTACAAAAATACTTAAGGGTACCCCTGATGAAAAAGCAATAAATCAAAGAAAAATGGATTATCTAAAACCACCCGAAATCCTCATAATAAAACAATGTTAAATTCTTACGGAGAGTCGTTGGGTCCAAGCTAATCTGGTACCATCATCTTGAAAAGGGGACAAATAAATGTAAATGGGCTCTGAGGATAGCTCGCAAAACAAAATGGGAAACATACAGAGATTGAAGCATACACACCAGTAATAAAACCAATGTTCACTTATCTCTGCCTAATTCAGTGGACCAAGTTTACACAAAGGCAAGCGATTACGAAACTGACAAATATTCAAAATATTGCATGCATGTATATCACTGAAGCGGAAAAAGAGATATTTATATGGGTAAGATACAAGCTGAAAAATTATAATTAGTGAAAACAAGACAAACCAGGATACTTCTGGGCATGCCAGAATAACACCCGTAAACACAAATCCACTCTTCGAAGTGTTCAGTGATGGGATGATGCTCGAGAGTTTGAGCAACAGTTTGAACAAAGCGATCAAACTTGCCCTGAATTGTGATGGTTGAAAAACTACACAGAAAATTAAAAAGAAAATAAAAATAAATCATACAGAATATGTGGCACTATGGCAATTTACCATCACACACCAAACAGAAATAACAGCAATATAAACCTTCGTCAGTAAACTGCTAGAAAAGGGTCAGCTGATTTTCATATGATAGCCAAGCAGACCTAAGGGCGCTAATATCTAATCAGCTTCCAAATTAGTGGGTAAGGAATCCTTGTAAAACCTAAAAGCCTTAGCTAAACGTAACGCAGTTACTTTGATGTGCATTGGACCCACGTTTTATTAGCAAAGCTATCATCATCAGCAGTAGAACAGAACTGAACAGTTAAAAAAGTGTTTAGTGTTACTTTGGTGTGTTAATAGCTCAAGTATATCGAATTACAATGGAAGATATGACATCAACAAACTGAGCTTTTGGAATGAAAACTTGTGAAAGTTATTCATAAATAGTATTGGTAAAAATGGACCAAGCACAGAATTTTGCGATATCCTATTTAGAATATCGGTGTGCATCACACAATGTTATATCACGAGCTAGGCAAAAAGTACAAGGTAACCCTATTGTAGGTTCCGGGACACACGGGAGTGGAAGGAAACGAAATAACAGATAATCTCGCTAAGAGAGGGAGTAGAACACCTTTTGTAGGGCCAGAACCTTTTTGCGGGATAAGTAGCAGCATAACACTGGAGAAACTGAAAAATGAAGTAGAGCAGAGAAAATCAAAATACTGGGAGAATCTCCAGGGAATGAGGCAAGCTAAAACTCTTCTGGGAACCTATAACCAGAATATTGACAGGGATCCTTACAGGCCATTTTAAACTGAACGGACATCTAAGCAGGCTTGGAATAACGAAGGAAGCCGAATGTAGATTTTGAATGAAAATTTTGTGAATGATACACTGCCCGCACTATTGCTTTAAATCCTAATACGTTGCGACCGAATGCCTACAGGTAACTGAGGGAAGAAAGCACTGCTGCTCAAGTAGACGTCTGGAAGAAGGGAACCGATATGATCTTTCTTGCTCGGCGCACTTCGTGTCGTTCGGATTAAAATTTCTCCAGCTGTACCTCTGAAAAATATTATTTCCTTACGTAATATGTTTGATGATGATGTTCCAGCATTTACAAAAACAAATATACAACATAATATTCATAACTCTTAACGAATTGCCTTTGATGTTTTTACATGTTCCCAGCATCTAGTATTTTGTGTAATATTAGCCATAGTATAGTCAATCTTTTTAAAAATTACACAGTGACACTTTAATTTCCAAATAAATTCTCATTATTGTAACTGACTTGACTCTTAATTTATTCGCTGGCAACTATAGGATTTAAGGAAAGAAAAAGTACGACTTTCGACATATTTCAACGTGTTATTAGAACCACTAACATTGTAGAATTGAAGAGCCCAGCATATGCATATTAATGAGAAAAAAAAACTGTTACATTTAAGGTATGGAAAATAAATGAACTAAGTACGTACGATATAATCCTTGGATATATATACATGGCTAAAAAACAAACCTCTTTAAAGCTTTAAAACTTCACGCCAAAAAAATAAATTGCGTTCTTATTTTTTCTTCCTAATTTGGTATTCGGACGTAATGCCTCACCAGCTTCTAAAGGCCAACTGACTACTACTCATACGTATTACCAACGATTAAACAGCGAAGCGAATCTGACATAGCTACCTATTGAAATCACACACGTTAGAAAAGCGTATGGAAGCCCATAAAATACATATATCTGTCTCTCGAGTATTCATAAATATCCCATCTGCTTTTTTTGGGTGCCTTTCCTTTTTTTTTTATTCTTGAATGAGTTTTTTTTTTTCCGTCAACCAATCTGTCGATAAACGAGGTTAAGCTTCCCGATTTAAGTAATGTAATAAAGGCGCCGTAGTCGCGTGTATTTTTTCTGGATTATGGCTCAGTTGAATACCTGTCAAAACCGAATGAAATCTAATTTACAGCGTATTTTAGTCGAAGAGAGATAAATAATGTCGTTTCAGCTCGGTTGAGTCTCGGCAGCTGCTTACCACGCAATCAGACCACGAATTCATGTACATACAGGGTAGCTAAAAGATTTTTATATACCTATTGAAATTAAAACATTTTCGGATTGTTTATAGGACTAGATACATTTACCTATAGAGATTATTGCGTTAAAGATTTAGGAATATTATCTATAATCAATAATTTCTGAAGATTTATTTTTGAAAAATCAAAAAAAAAAAAAATATGTAAATGAGAACAAACAAATCTATTAGAAGAAAAGAAAACATTTGAGTATAAGAGCATGTCGTTTTCTAAGCTTTTGGTGTTCCTTATACCGGGTGTCCAGCCTAAGATGCAACGGTCCCTAGCCGATTTATTATTGTCTTTTTGAAAAAATATTTCAAATAAATGTTGCCTCGAATCATATTCTACACATGTTAAAATTAGTTTCAGAAATGGCGGACTTCCGGTTGTACCGGAAGTAGATACTAACTTTATTATTTTAAATGGAACACCCTGTATATTATTGCACTTTTGGATTTCTTGTTAAATTTAAATAACAATACGTTAGGGATACATTAAGGCTAAGTTGTACCGTTTTCGAATTGCATGACGTTTTTCGGAAAAAATTACATTTGCAGTGTCTTCGGTGTTTGGAAATACCTCAGGAAATACGAAAGTTAGAAAGATGCGTCGGTTTTCGCTTAACCATGAAACGGCGCACGTCTTTTATTTTAAAATTGTTGCGTTTAAATTACAGCGTTATTAAATAGGGATCTGTAATTTTCGAACTCTAAAATCATGGCTAACTTGATTTTTTGAAATTGAACGGTATAGCAATTTTTACATAAATGGACGTAAAATTTAATTTTCTTTCGATTTTATATGGGTATCATTGTGTCTATCTCCAACGGTTTTGGAGATATTCGCAATTTTTCAGTTTCTCACGATAGATACGTATTGCGAAGCGCCGCCGCCGGTCATCTTCTCGCATTTCACCAGGCTTGGGACTGGCAGCAATAATACTGGGATGCTTAGAAAGTGGCCAACAGAACACAATAGGACCACTAGAAACAAGCAAACACAGCAAAGATAAAAGAAAACATAACATTACTGGAATATAGCAGGAAAGCAAACCCTCGGCTTCCAAAAATCTTCTAACTCTCAAATAAACAACGTTCTCAAGTACCTTCGACAGAGTCGAGAGAACAGAGACAGGTCTGTAATCCAACAATTCGAGGCCATTTCCACCCTTATGTATTGGTGTAATTCCTGCGAGCTTCAGACACGATGGGAAGATAGAATTCTGGAGTGAAAGATTAATTAAGTCAACAAAGAATGTTAGCGCCTGGGATGGTAATAAAAGTAAGATTTGCGCGGATATGTCGTCGTAGCTGTTAGAGTTTTTATTTTTATGTATGTTGGCAGAAAGGAAACAGATTTTACATGATTGAATTTAAGGAATGACTTAAGATTTGTATTTGCAACAATGGAACTAGACAAATCTGCAGCTATGTTTGAAAAATAATTATTTAAATGTTCAGCAATAACCTTGGGGTCATCCGGTATCTCATCATTCTCCGATTTAGACTGACAAACGGTTTTAGGGGGTGAAGTTTTATCTTTCAAAGACTGGTGGTTACGTATAAATAATTGCTGCGGTGGTGACAGTAAGGCGTGTCTTTCCGTTAGGTGAGAACATACCAGTATGCTTATATTTCCAAAATACCATCAATTTAATCCCAATTGTTTCCCATCTCTCTTTACTCAATACACATTCGTTTAAACACGCTTAAACACAGCCAACTATACGACGGAATTACCCTCGATTACCTCTACCTCTTTGTATTACGTGGAAAAACAAAATATATCGCTGTTAATGTGATCGCAATTCTTGCTGGGTCATATTTTTAATTTATCGCTTTGTCAAATTCGCGTGAAGGACACGGAAGAACGCGGCCGTGCACCCACGTAGACCTCCCCATTGTCACTCGATTATTCTACAAATGAAAAAGCCCGATTTTCACGGGCGTTACGTTATTGTTGTCCCGCGATACAGTTGTTGTTGTTGTGTTAATACGTATACCTTCTGCGAAATCGGGCTGTCTGATCGATTACTCATTCATATAATTCCACGCAGTCGACTATACATAGATTCCAGTATAATTCGACCGGCTTCGACCCTATAATTTTGTCTAATTACCCGTTCCGCGCTAACGTTTTGCATTCCGGGTTATGTGTTTTCGGGCGTCATGCATAAGAAAGAAATACATACATATTAAATGCGAATAAATCATTGCCCGTGAGTAGATTGGCTTCGCGGAATGAACGCTTGGAATTAGCCGGTAATTTATTCCATTAAAGTCGAAAACAATTAAACACACACATGTAAATATAAACACTCGAAAAAAGAAGTAGCCAGTCCTCATCATGTGTACTGCTCAATTTTGTGTCGTGATAATAAACTATGGGTTCGGTTTCGCGCGTATATGGAATTTTATAGAGGGCGTTCGTAGATGATATGTAGGCATAAAAAGTGCTGTTGTTTACTCATCAGTTGTGTTTGTTTGTTTACCTATAAAAGGACAGTAGGATAATACACTGATTTAATTTTTTTATATCTACACTACTGTTCACGGAAATTTTGCCAAAAGGAGAAAGTTTTGCAAGTACAGGCGAACCTCAATTTGCGAGCGTCGTAGCTAACGAACATTCGAAGTAACGAACAGCCAAAATTGATACCGTTTATTTAACTAACGAACATATTCTCTTGCGCTTACGAAAACGTATTTGGTAGTTTCCTGTTTTGCTGTACGCGCGGTAAACGGTAACAAACGGTATCAATGATTGAAAGCCTTTTATCAATAAAAAAAAAAAGAAAATGGGGAAACATCGAAAAATTGATATTGAAACAAAAATGAACATTATCAGACGATGTGAAAGTGGGGAATCTTTTGCTTCAGTTGGGCCTTATTTCAATATGAATCGTTCCACAATAGCGACAATATTAAAGGAAAAACAAATAATATCCAATTACGTAGAAAATACAGCTTCTGTTAAATCTGTAATTATTTCGAAAAAACGACATGTTGCTCTTGAAAAAATGGAACAATATCTGATAACATGCATTCAGAATTTAAACAGAAAAAGTCATTAAGTGCTCAAATGATTCAACAAAAAGCGATTAGTTTATTTCAAGACATAACAAAGGACCTTGGTCAGATACCAGAAGAGGTTTATGACTTTAAGGCGAGCGATGGCTGGTTTGCAAACTTCAAACGACGAATAAATATGAAGAACATAAAAGCATGTGCTGAATCTGCAAGCGCAGACCATGATGCAGCTACAGATTATCCTGGAATATTAGGGGCATTAATTGAGAGGAAACTGCACTGTTTCCTCCCCCAATGTTTAATGTCGACGAAACTAGGCTCTACTGGAAAAAAATGCCAAGTCGTGAGTCGTGCATTTATTACCACTGAAGAAAATAAGAAGAAGAACGTTTTAGGTGGAAACGCATCAGGAGACTATAAACTAAAACCAGTTGTCGTATATCTTTCAGAAAATCGAAGAGCATTTCGAGGAGTCAATGAAGAAATTTGACCAATTATTTGGGGATCAGATAAAAAGCATGGATAACTTTCTCCATATTTCGTGAACGGTTTTTAAGTTACTTTGTGCACGCCACTGAGAAATACTGCAGAGAGAATAATTTTAGGTTTCAAAAATTTATTGATTCTTGATAATGCACCAGGTCATCCTACAATATTAACTGACTTAAATCTAAATGTTAAAGTAATGTTTTGCCTCTCAACACTACATGTTTGTTACAACTTATGGACCAGAGGGTAATTGCAGTTTGAGTTGAGTTACGGTTTGGGATTGTTTTTCGTATTCGGGAAGAGAGGAACCTTACACCGAATCGGGGAATAATGCGGAAAGAGCACTAATACCGCGAAATATTAGAAACCCATGCCATTCGTTTCGGACTGCGACTAATCGGCGAAAATGTTATCTTTATTCATGATAATGATCCAAAATGTATAGCAAACATCAGTATATTTGAGCCACCAAAATGAAGCGAATATTACACAATAAAGACATACCCACCACAGAGCAGAGTTCTAATGTCAACCACATTGAGCTGTAATGGAATAAGTTTAACAGGAGGGTGCGAATTGTTGGTCCTACTACATCAAAACAACAACTCTGGGATGTTTTTGCAACAAGAATAGAACAATATCCCAGGTGATACACTAGGAAATGCGGCAAGTTGTCAGGACCAGTCATCGACGTAAAAGGTTTTTTTTTTTTTTATGAGAAAAATACAATTTTCGTTAGATCATTTAGACTGTAGAGAAATACATTTTTTTTTTAGTACATACTACATAGTTGCCCTTTACTTTTTGATTTTTTAAACATTTGTCGCTTAGTGAAATATAGGTGGAGGTAAGTATACTTACATAATTCGCGTACAAAATGTAGCAACCAATATAGATCCAATAAATTGATAAAAGAAAATATACACTCCGCCAAAAAAGTATCGCATAAACTAAAAAAGGGCATTTATGAACCAAGATATTTTTATACGTTCACAAAAAGTTTGCCTCGTGTATGTGAACTATAAAAACACTAACAAAATAATGGAACTTAGCGTTTTTACTTTTTTTTATCTAAAAGAACATTTAGAAAAATGCATATGTGTAAGGTTTGTTCAGTTGTTTATTGAAAGTCTTCCTATACGGACAAATTTTAAAGTGCGAAGTCAGAGTTCTGTACCAACGCTTTTAAAACTAAAATGAGCAATTTAACTTCAGAACAAGTGGCTGCTATAGTTGCTTTAATCGAAGATGGACGATCTCAAGCATACGTTGCTAATTTGATGAACATCAATCAGTCAAGTGTTTCTAGAGCCGTAGCCAGATATAGGGAAACAGGCATTTACAGTAGAAGACCTGTACCAGGTCGTCCAAGATGTTCTACTCGCCAAGATGACCGCTATTTACTACTACAAGCATTACGTCGAAGACATGTAACTGCGAGACAATTGCAGAACGACTTGGCTAGAGTCAGAAATACTCGTGTGAGTACTCAAACTATTCGGAATAGGTTACGACAGAGTGGATTAAGAGCTAGAGTAGCTGTAACAGCCCCTCGTCTCACTAGGAACCACCGAGTGGCTCGCTTAAGGTTTGCCAGAGAACATGTAAATTGGAACATTAATGACTGGGCCAATATACTCTTCACAGATGAGTCAAGATTTGGTCTTTACACCTCAGATAGGCGTATCTCAGTGTACAGACGAGACGGTGAGCGCTATTCGCAGTGTAATATCAGACCTAGACCTAATTTCGCTGGTGGCTCTATTATGGTTTGGGGAGGCATCTGTTTAACAGGTCGTACAGAGTTAGTACCAGTAGACAGAGGTACACTGACTGCCCACAGGTATATAACGGACATTTTAGAAGAACATGTAGTACCATATGCGCCAATTATAGGAAACGAATTCATGTTAATGCACGATAATGCACGACCGCATGTTGCAATAATCGTCCAGGAATACCTTAACGATGTTGGTATTCCAGTTTTAGATTGGCCTGCGGTAAGTCCGGACATGAACCCTATCGAGCAGGTGTGGGACCTCCTTCACAGACGGATACGAACCCAAAATGTTGCCCCAGCGGACCTGCATGGACTAGCAAATGCTCTCCGTGACGAGTGGGAAAATTTGGATCAGGCTTATATACGGAGGTTAATCGAATCTCTGCCAAACCGTATGCGAGCGGTCATAAGAGCCAGAGGTGGCAATACTCAGTATTAAAAGCTACTGTTATGACATTTTTCTTTCCAAAATTATAATTTCTTGTTTTAATAAAAATCTCAAGTATGAGTTCTTGTTTTTATTTGGCCTGTATTTTATTTAAACAATCATAGAAATTATATCTTAGAGCGCATTAAAGTATATTTACAACTTTATGCTACAAACAAAGATTATGCGATACTTTTATGATTCAAAACTAAATTATGCTATACTTTTTTGGCGGAGTGTACTTAAAATATAGCAAATCAATACAACTATTGAGCCTGGAGAATATTAATAAATTCGATCGTATATCATAATAGCGGTCTCTGTTGTTAAGAACATATTGTAAATATACTCCAAAGTCTACAGCACAATATAAAGCAAAAAGTGAAAGGTCAACACCCCCAGCAGTAATAAGATTTCCATCTCAATAATAAACCTACAACTCATCGCAATAAATATCCTTTGAAGTATCTGTTCCCCCAGCTAGAAACAAACTTCGCAAAATAAACGAGCAGACAGGCGTACCCTCTTCCAAATTACACAAATCTCCGAAACAGATTTTCCTATTTTTCTCCGCTATTTACACTGACATCCTGCCCACATCAATTTTCCCCGCTTTCTCTCTATAGACCCGTCCGTAATCGAACGTCAGTACAGTAAAATAAAGTTTGGAACATTCATATTTCCATGTGGGCGCTCCCGTTTGCGTGTGTGGTTTTTTTCTCTCTACATATATTTCTCTCTTTCAGATAGGTTCGCCAGAAACGTAACGTTTGGAGTTTAATTGAAATCCGTGCGCGCTTTGATGTCGAAAAACCACCCGCACCGCAGTGCGAATCGAGTTCGAGAACAGCCGACAGGTTATTAGCCCTTTCCAATCGTTCTGATCGCGTTTGGGACGATAGAAATTCGTTTTGATATACCGCGGAATCTGTATCAAATTGTAATGGACGGATATAACTGTAGACGGATAGGTGATTGTCACTCTCGTAATCTGAATAAACGAACAGTTTTTCGCTTACGTATTTTTTATTTTTTTTAACTCAACGACAAGCAGTCAATTTTAATTAAAGATGTTGTGGGTGTCACGTTGATGAATGAGAGAATGATATTTGCTGCTTTTTGAAGTGAATATGTCTTTAAAATCGATGTCGGGTGTGAGAGAACAATAGATAAACCAAACAACTTTTTGCAGCAAATATTTTGCTTTTGTTTAAAAGAGAAGGATTGATTAGTATTTTTTGTAGTATAGTCGTATTTGTAATAATAAAAAAATGCATTTAAATCTACATGTTATAGTCAAACACGGCACCCCTAGGTTTGACAAGGCAATCCTCAGGTCTGACAAGAAGTCTTAATCAAATTCCAAACCAATAGTGTGTTTCGACCTTTGACTAGCGAATTTATGTTTAATCCCACGAGTATTGAGTATTGAGAAGGTAATAATATCGGCATAATTCGACTAATCGTCCAACAAGTTCATTGCGATTAAGATATTGTAATAAAAACCTATTTATTTCTAACTTTAGCCATTTAAATGATACCTTTTGCTTCAGAAAATAACCTATTGGCAGATTTCTGGACTTCTTGATATGTAAGGAAAGAGCATTCTGAAAATCAAATATGCTTTTTTTATATACATATTATGTAAGCTTTAAAGTATCACTCTTATCTCTAATCGCACACTATCTTCAAAAGAAACCAGCAAAAACCCTGTAATATAATTGATAATAATATACATTTATTTACGATCAAACCATCACATATTAAGGAAGGTGATTAAGTACAATGAATGGACGCCCAAGTGGGCATATAAAAACACTTCTTAGTGTTAACTTTTGCAGTTGGAAATCCGGTAAAACTTAGTGAAAATACCCAGTTTAAAATAAAAAATACGTTTACTCGATTTGACACGTAATATCACATACATTTATCAATCCACAATAATATCCTTAACAACAACCACACAAATAAAAGTATGAAGCATTCTATACATAATCGAATTAATAAACACAGGGAATAACTTCAACGCTTAGCAATATTATTATGTAATTATTACCCTGTCCAACAAGATTTTTTTTTCTCATACGTCATTAGGTGTAGTTTATATCGTTTTTCATGCTGATTTTCAAACTAATTTTAAATTTGATCCATCACGTCAGGATTTTGAGAAGGCTTTGTAAATAGCTTTTTCCAAAAGTACACTAAATTTTACAGAATTTCAAAGTGACTTTTATATAAGAAAGATATTATAAGATATATTGTAGTGCCGAACATTGAGTGGACATGTGTGAACATGTCCTTTCCTGTTTCCTTCGTCACAGTAGTTAAAGCACGCCCATTTGTAGTCTGGAGCCAATGAAATTAGAAATTTGAAGATTTCCGGCTGTGTTGGTATATAAAAGGCACAGCTTGTTAGATTTTTAAGTTAAGATTTAAGTCTGTGATAGCTGAACGTCTTTTTATTACATATTATCCCGTGAGTGTACAAATAATCCCAACAGCTTCTGTTATGTATGTGGAAAATTCATTACCCTACGACATCAACGGAATAGTAATAAAAAAATTTATATTTTCACTATTACTGGTGTAAAAATTAAATATCACAATGGATAGGCTCCTCACATTTGTTGCGCACGGTGTGCTGTTACTCTGAGGGGCTGGTCTAACGGTAAGAACAGTGCTATTCCATTTGCAAGGCCTATAATTTAGCGTGAACAAACGGACCATTCGTTTGATTCCTACATTTGCTGCACGAAAACTTTCGGGTTCTCCAACAAAAATAAGAACAAGATTATTTACGCTAGCGTGTCTTATGTACTCGTCCAGTACCTCATTCAGAAGCTTTGCCAGTACCAAGACCTACATCAGGTGTTTCGAATGTAGAATATGCCATTTCAGATGCAGAGAAAGAAATTTCGTTATTATCGAGCAGCGATGATGAATATTTGCCATCTCTTGAGGACGGACCTCACTTAATAAATCAGTCAGAATTAAATGACCTTATTCGAGATCTGAATTTGTCAAAAACTCAAGCAGAGATACTAGGATCTAGACTTTAAGGATGGAAGCTGTTAGCTCCGGGTACACATATGCCTGTGTATCGTAATCGCCAGAAAGAACAGTATTTTTTAACCGAAGAAGATCTTTCATTCTGCAATAATATCGATGATTTGATGCTGATATTAGGCTATCAACACAACCCAAAAGAATGGAAGTTTTTTATCGATGCTTCGAGTTTGAAAGCTGTCCTTCACATAGGAAACGTTTATCCATCCATCCATATGAAGGTAACTTCTGAAAATATGATTCGTCTCCTTGACGAAATTAATTACAAAGTGTACAAATGGCTTACTAGCGCTGACCTCAAAATTGTAGAAATTCTACTCGGTTTACAACTGGGTACACAAAGCACTGCTGTTTTCTTTGTGGGACAGTCGATCGAGAAATTCCCACTACGTTAAAGATTGATCAGTCAGGGCTAGGTATATTCCTGGACAAAAAATTATACTTCATAAGGCACTAGGGGAACCTGGCAACTGCACATCAAATTTACCAAAAAAATTCATCAAAGCAAGCAATGGATAAGGATGGTCGTGGATTGCAATACCTTCAACAAAAATTTCCCAATTTTTCAAATTAAGTTTCGCATTTGAAATATTGGGAAATTTAGAGGAATTTTGGGTAGGATCCTAAATTACGCGTCTACAACAAGATACACCATTTGAAGAGACTTTAAATGACTAGGAACGTGGTGGTTGGAATGCTTTTAAGAGTGTGGTCCAAAATTTTCTAGGAAATACAAAATCTGATAATTACATAGCAATTGTTAATGAACTTCTTAGAAGTTATCATGAACGTCGCAAATATATTGTAACATGAGCCTTACAATACATGCGACGTGCCAAAATCAATTAGTTTTTATTGTTATTATTACGACTGTAAGAGAAAGTGAAACTGTACATAATTACTAAATAAAAAATAAAAAAAATTAAATCTGTTGCCTAGTGTTATCAAAGTACCTCTTCTAAGTCCCCTGTTTATGTTATGTAACCCTTCTTTTATGGCACTAAGTAAATGATATCACCCTTTATGCATGCTTTTAGCATTAATTCAAACCTTTGCCCTTGCAGTCCCAGGTAAAAAGCTATTAAAATTGTAATTACTGCAGCGAACTATTATTAAAGGTATTCCGTTTCAATTTAATCGCAGAATTATATTAGAGCGCACGCAGTATATAAACAATCCCTCATACCCTTGCCAACTGAACAATGAGCCACTCTCAACCGTAACCCAAACAAATTAATTGCTCTCATACGCCAGCTAGTGCACTATACCATGTACTTATACCATATTTACATTTTAAAGAGAACCCCTTTTCTCACATAAGAGAGCATCTGTTCCCCTGCTACTAAACGCGTTTTAAGAACGCGAAAAGTCACCCCTAGCGTCCACAGGGGGTCTCCCTCACCCCTATTTCCACGTCTGCGAGCATCATCATCGTAAACCATCCCCGACCGTATCAGTATTATGCCGGCTCGACCATCTGCGAATTTTATTATTCTGCAAACGAGATGGTGATGCGGCATTTGGCGAAATTGTATGCGGCGCGACTTCGTCTTGTCGTACTTTTCGCGAAGAAAAAACTGGGAGGTCCGGTTTTGTAAAAGTTTTGTACGAAATAAAAAACCGACAATGAGTATAGGCGACTGCTACGGCAGGTTTGTGATTTTTCATGAACGCTTTGTGATGCAAAATAGTCGGAACGATGCAGAATGAAAAATTTTGACATCTCCGTGAGAGTATAGCATTTTTACGTGGCTATATAGGAGACGAATTTGAGAAATTGGGGTGGGACTAGCTGGTCTCTATAGAGTGTGTAGAAATAGACTATTTTTTCTCCAGTCAAACAAACTAAATGCAAAACGAAACAACCCCTTCCGTTTTTTGAATTGTATCATATTGCTTAGGAAATCTTCAAAATATTTACGTAAGTAACAAGATTAGAAACAGCATTTTAAACCATAAAACTCTTTCTTGTGGTATTATCAAAGTGAGCAAGCAATATATTATATATATTATCTGGACAGATGAAGCAAAATTTAGCAGAGAGCGAATAATTAACAGGCGCAATTTACACTACTGGTCTACGGAAAATCCTCATTTAAAGCAAGATCGCGTTAGAACGACATTTCGACAGTTAAATCCTCATTATATTTACAAGGCTTGCACAAAAGAAGCTTCTTCAAGAATCCGTAGCTGCCAGCAGGTCAATGGGGGCCACATAGAGTGTTTATAGCTTTCTTAGATTTTGTGTTTTTATTAGCGGTTATTTTACTGTTTCTGTAATACAATACATTTTGATGTAAATTCAATAAGGTTTCAATATTGAAAAAAATGGGGCATTCTATTTGAAAAAATCGGGTTTTGATTTTTAGAGGAAATTACAAAATTTTCTGTGTAATTTCCTCTAAAATGTATCAAAAATCTTCGTAACTTGAAAATTATTGCCGATGTGTATGAGGAACGGTAATACATTTTGATGCAAAATTGAATAAGGTTTCAGAATATTGAAAAAAAATTTGGACATTATATTTAAAAAAATCGGGTTTCTATTAAGAACATTTTGTAATTTCCTCTAAAATGTATCAAAAACCTTTATAACTTGAAAATTATTGCAGATATGTATGAGGAACGTTAATACATTTTGATGCAAAATTTAATAAGATTTCAGAATATTGAAAAGAAATGGGGCATTGTATTTGAAAAAATCGAGTTTTGATGGTCTGCAGTTGCACTAAAGGACAATTAAATTTTGGACACCTGTAGATAATATAATGCAACAAATCTAAGAACTTCGACAGAAACGCCAGGATTTCTTCCATCAATAGCCTCTTAATTTTAGCGTTCTCGATTAAAATTTCGCGACAGTACATAATGTTAAACATCGTGATGTAAATCCAAAAATTTTCAAAAAGTCGAAAAATCTCCAAAACGGCTGCACTTAGGTATAGGGAATACTAGTAAAAGTTCCTCTAGAATAACGTTTAGATTTCAAAAGTGCAAAGAAAACTATACCATTCCATTTGAAATAAGAAAGTTGATGTCAATTTCCGCTGTTTCTGAAAGTGCCGCCATCTTGAAAATATTTTCATGGCATAGATTTTAGTACCCTATGTACGTATGCAACTTTACAGAAATTAATTATTACTAGGAGGCCCAATCTTTCTAATGGACGGTCTGGATCAATCACCCTGTATACATATAAATCGTTTTAATAATGTTTTGTACGTTCTGCTTCACTAGCGTAAAATTATGATCGTATATATACTCTTTGGTTTATTGCAAATTGCATTAGCACACAAGAAGAAGCCAAAGACTTATTTTATACGAACACACCCACAAGCAATAATGAAATTATTCCCGAACTAAATATACAACATGGCGGGCTTTATTCGCAAGAATCAAAAGCTACCAGACAGGACAATGAGTGGACACAAAACTAAAGTAATCTCAACTTTGTTAGGCTGTCATTTTGAACCGCTTTGAAATTACCCAATTATAATCCAAAGTTTGTAATGTTCATGTAGTTATATAAGCATTATTATCGTTGTTAATGTGGATTAGTGGGCATACATAAATATAATTTACTGACGAAACTACGCCACTAACATGAGAGTGTTGTTATTGTCCGTATATAACAAACGTTAATGTAATAATGGGGACAGGTTAAAATAATGAACAAAGACCACCATAAAAATAAGTTATTATGTTCATATATACGAGTATATTATAAAAAGCTGGCCTAGACTTTTGGCCAGCTTTTTGGGATTTGTCCCCACGACAGATATATTAGGAGAAACTGGAAATTAACCAATTTTTGAAGGCATATTTCACCCTCTGAAAGTGATTTCACCAGATAGAAATATTTTGCTTGTACATTTCAGCATACATATTTATCGTTATCCAATTCGCGTGTAATTGAAGTACTCGGGTGATTACGAATGAAAAATTTAAATATCGAAAAACAAAATGGCGGACAATTTCTTTAAAAATTGAATGAATTGGGACAATTGAGTTTACTCGGGGGTTCTTGGAGTCGCTGATTACGAATCAGAAGTCATAATTTCAAAAAACAATTTAGTGGAACCATTGTAAGGAAAGTAAATCGAATCGTGCAAAATGTTTAATAACAAATTATATATTTAGTTATCGTCATCACATGAGTAGTCCGATTCGCAGTTAATTATATTGTTGTGTGAGCACACTGAGAAAAATGGATTGTAGAAATTAGATCGTAAATCTCTTTATGTTAATTACTAACATAATTATTGTCAAAACGACAATATGTGGCGCATTAAGAGTAAAATAACCAGATTTTATCATGGTTATAGTAAGAGGCAAAATCTGGATGTTACCATCTACATCTTATGGATGTAACAATTAATATACTCAATTGCTGAAAGCCTATATAATGACGTGGATTATATAGATAGTCGCTGCGATTGACTGCGATATTATCAGGTATTCGATGCATATTCAATTTCTAACATAAATGTTTGTAACGCTCTTCCCACCACTTGCTCTATTCATTGTCGATCTTTACCGAAGAAATCGACCAATAAGCTGTGTTGCCGCGACAAAATTACTGACACGTGTTATGTACTACGTGTGATACAGGTGTACGTATTCGTGCCGGTGCATGTTTGTGTCTGGTCGTTCGTTGATTTCTGTGCATCGTACGCAGAAATGAATGCAAACGTGAAAAACATTTTAATCGAGTGGGAGTTTCCACAGTTAATTAATATATTCAAAGGTAAGTAATAGATATTATATGCATATACTTCGTAGTGGGTACTTTATGCTTTGATAGAACATTAACCTAAATCTAACCTACTAGTGATTGTTATGTTAATGAAAGTAATACACGTTGGATTTTTGTAATAATGGTTTTAAGGACAAATAAAAATGTAAAATCAATATTATAGTTTTTATTGTGTAATATTCCACTTTTCTTATGCATGAACTGGGTAAAACCTTGTATAGTACTATATTTTAAATTACAGGTAAGTATCGCTGTATAGTGCCCCGTATATGATCCATTATATTATTGTTTACTATCTACTATTTTAAATGCTAAGGGACGTTAGATTATTATAGTAGAAAATAATATTGTAAGTACTACAAGGCTATATGGTAAGTATGAGCATCATGTATCGTACATAGTAAAATATTACATTATACTGGGTACAATAAAAAATTTAACAGTTATTATCAACTATAGTCAGTGCTACTAGACATTTTTTTCACATTTACTAATATGTATGCTCAAATTTATAATACAAATATAGTACAACTTAGATATAAGTTGTGCAACGCTTTAAAAAAACGTTCGTCTTTTCTGTCCAACCCTGTATATCCAAAATACCCCAACGGTTACTCACAAAAATCGCCTTATAATTTGTCATGCGATACCAGAGTTTGACCTTTACTTTTTATGAAACTTGAACACGCTAAATTCTCTTAAATTATTGCGTATACTAGGCGAATACATTATTCTTTTACATTATCCTGCGATGTAGATAAATCTTCTGTTTTTTTTTGCGTCAATAGAATTTGTGCCTCCATTCATTTTTCGAAGCAACGTTCAAATTACTATTAATGCTTCTCCTATTGTAGAGCAATTTCCTCTAATTTATTTTGGCAAAGAATTTTTTGTTGTATAAATTAGTTTATTTTAGAATATCGCTATTTCTGTTAGCGCGTATACTTAATGAATATTAATATTGTGTTTTGAGAAAATTTTCGGCGGCGCGACTCAGTAATTAGCACTAATAAATACCGACTAGGTAAACGAAACTTAACTACAGAATCCAAGCTATTTTTCTTATGGCTTTCAAAATAAAATTTTTATATGTCAGAAGAATTTCAATTTTTTTTTTAAATCGGTCAAATATCTCGAGAATTACACATCAAATCGAAAAACAGAAAAACACGCGTTTAATCATTTTCAAAAATCTATCCAAGGACACCAAACACGATCCTCCACCAGTGGCGGCTCGTGGCGTTTTGTTCAAGGGAGGCTACTATAGTCTAAGTAACCCTTCTCAGTCAATAAATTATACAGGGTGTCTCTGAAATAAGAGTACAAAATATTAAAAATGGGAAACCCAAATTATACTGAATAAGTATCCAAAAATTCGTACGCCAATTGCAATATCGAATATACAATTAAAAACTCATTGAAACGTCACGAATGTGCCGCCCATGGATCCACTATCTGTGTTTATACTATATCTTAAGGTCATTTGTAAATACAGCTGTGATATACAGATAATCATTGTATGCAGCTGATACGAGTCAACGACTCCAATATTATTACGTACGCGAAATTTAAAGCAAATTTCAAAGAAGATATTGAAAGTAAAATGTGGAATCTATTAATGAATAACTCTATTCACTTGTGCGTAATCTGATCAATGACAGCTGTCTGAAATAAACATCATTGCGGTGTGCCGTACTGCGTGACACCCCCACTTGCCCTGCAGCATCACGTGTACTTACACCTGCATTTCTGTTCACAATATCCAGCAATTCTTCTTCGGCTCGTAAAATTCGACGTGGTCTTTCACGTCCGCGACCTTCGTAATTTGGTAGCAATCGACCAGTTTCTCTTAATCTAAACACGGTATCCTTTATACACGTGTAAGACGGGGTTCTACGATTGGGGTATCGCTGCCGGTAGATACGTAGAGTTCTTCGACAACTTCCTCCTGCTTCGCCGTAGACATAAATCATATCGAACAACTCGCGTGTGGTAAAAGCCATATCCGATGGGTTCATGCGTAAGGATCCAGACAGACTGAGACTCAGAGCGTAGTTATACGTCGCGTGTTGCCTGCCCTACCTTCGTTGGTTAGAAGTGTAGTGTCTCAAATACCAGTGGCGTGACGGATATTTAATAAATATCTTTGCCATTTTTTTCCTCACGTATGCGTGGGAATTTTGGAAAAATTAATTTAGATAAAAGGTGTAATAAAATTAGGGCTTCCCATTTTTAATACGTTGTACTCTTATTTCAGGGACACCCTGTATACATATTTTATTAAAAATCTTATATGGAAATACCCATTGTTTTCATTGCAGATTCGAATTTTACGTATTAAATTACAAAAAGTTTTGCATAACTATAATGATGAATTTTTTAATAGGTATTTATTTATTGCTTGGTGTGAATACTTAAAAATTTGGCGTCTAAATACATTTGTAGCACGATTATCTACTTTTTTCGTTATCAGAATATATTTTGTCGTCACTACAAATTAAGTCACAAATCTGTATGCTTCTTCGGCAAGGTCTTCGACCTCTTTTTTCGGGCGTGCGCGCCATACAGCGTTAATCCGTCGTTTTAGAATACATACATATATAGGAATTCCGTCGTTTATACACACACAACGCAACCATCAGGTATTAACTACCATAATACAAAAATTCGTCAACCAGGCGCCTTCTTTGAAATTCCAACAACGATCAATCCAAGACGTATAGAAGAAGCAACATATAAGAAGTAGAATTTTGCCATTGAATTGAATCGAATTCCTTATACACGTAGATGGAAAACCGTCATTAAAGATTCGATTTTGAGAATAATCCCTCCGACATGCGCGAATGATTCAAATTGTTACGAAAAAAAAAATGTAAATGTTTTGATTGCGTCATTCGGCGAATAGCGAAAAAAAAAAGACGGACATGTAATTAACAGCTTGTAAAGAAGTTGTGTTATGGGAACAGGATGGCGTATTACTTTTTTCGTTGCTGATGATGATAATACATATTTATAAGGCTAGTACATAATAATGAATAATGGATTATATTTAATAACAACGGTAGAAAAAGTATTAAGTTTGCAGTTATACATTTCACCATACAAGTTATAATTTTCACACTCGATTATGTGATAAGGTAAATGATACTTCAATCATTGTAAATATACATTCTATTGTTTGTAATTCTCGCAATGCTCATTACACAACTCTCTATAAAAAGAGAAGAAAGAAACGCCATGTGTTTTACGCGTATGTTATTATGTACTATTTACTACGGATACATACAATTTTAGTTTTACATACATACATTAAATATTATATAACAGCACGAAACATTCACCGGTTGCCCATTGATATATGTAAAATACATGAATGCATAATAGTTTCTTACGCCTATTTATAACTTACATCACGTAATTTACTCATTGCGAGCGAGTCGATTGAATATATTATTTATCAACGCACACATAAAGCACTTTTGAATTCAAATTGTTATCATCAGTGCGTGTCCTAATAATTCATTCCTTATTTCTTTTGTTGCAGGTGAGTAACGCGTGAAGTTATTTTTCTGCGAAGAATAATATGTATACCGGCTGTCCAACCTAAGATGCAACGGTTCCTAGCCAATTTATTACTGCCTTTTTGAAAAAAATTTTGAAATAAATGTTGCCACGAATCATATTCTACAGATGCTAAAATTAGTTTCAGTAATGGTGGACTTCCGGTTGTACCGGAAGTAGATACTAACTTTATTATTTTATATAGAAGACCCTATATATTATTGCACTTTTGGATTCCTTGTTAAATTTAAATAACAATACGTTAGGGATACATTGCGGCTAAGTTGTACCATTTCCGAATTACATGCCGTTTTTCGAAAAAAATGACATTTGCAGTGTCTTCGGTGTTTGGAAATACCTCAGGAAATACGAAAGTTAGAAAGATGCGGTTTTCGGTTTTCGCTTTACCATGAAACAGCACACGTCTTTTATTTTAACATTGTTGCGTTTAAATTACAGAGTTATTAAATAGGGATCCATTTAAAATAATAAAGTTAGTAGTTACTTCCGGTACAACCGGAAGTCCGCCATTTCTGAAACTAATTTTAACATGTGTAGAATATGATTTGAGGCAACATTTATTTGAAACATTTTTTCAAAAAGACAATAATAAATCGGCTAGGGACCGTTGCATCTTAGGCTGAACACCCGGTAGAAGGCAAAAACCAAGGTGTCCGTACGGCTATGGTAAGTGCGGTTAGAAGACAAGATATCAAAAAAAATTATTCGAGAAAATCGTTCAAAATATTCTGCTTTAAGAATGAACGATATCAGCTGATCACTCATTTCAATATATAGACATCTAGTAGTGACGACATACATACGTGTATCGTATCTCTTTATTGTGTCCTTGTTATATGTAAGGTATAATTGATGAACTAATGAGCACTTATGAGATATTCAGCAATACAAGCGCATACAGATACTATTGGATTTTTAAATCTTGTCCGTTACGTCATTAATAAAATACAAACGAATCAAATCGTGGAGATGTGCCGCCATCTATATTCAAGCATTATAACAGATTATTTGAAGATGTGCCGCCATCTATCGTCAATCATAACTAACACCTACAAAGGAATTCAGAAAAGGTTTATAGCATGTTAACGTGGATGCATACTTCTACGAAATTTGCTTTACTTGTCGTGTTAAAAACGTGGCAACTGCGGATTTCGTATAATTTAAGGTTGTGTATAACAACCACGCCTAAATCATACCGACAAACAAGTGTTTTATGAATCCTATTTTTTACACACTCAATACAAACTGTAACAACATTTTTTTGTAACAAGAAATAAAACAGCAACAAAGTATCAGTCACTATCGCTGTCGGTAACCTCATCCTGATTCACCGAGAGGATGAACATCTTCCGGAAATCGTTCCCGTTGGTACGGATAGCTTCTCCATTTATCCTTGCCACATTGTTCCAGAGCTTCGTGCCATAAACTTAATACTGCCGCATCGCCATAACCACTGCGTTCAACATGTTTATTATAATAGGATTTTACATCAGTAAATATTCCAAAAATTATTCCAGTAAATTCATCACTGCACTTCTGCCATTGGGAATCCAAGCGTTTACCTGGCATCAACACAAAACGTTATTATTAAGTGCAATAATGCTCCGAATCTACTAGTAAATCTTAAAAGAATCGGTGAATGATATAAACCAATAAATAGTTGACATTTCTTCACTGACATTCGACCAGTATTCGACTGACCGATATCGACACACCAGTGTGAATTATAACTACTTCTATTGATTGTTATTCTATCTTTGTCGCATTTCAGCGTAACAAAAATGAACATACCTATACGTTTGTCTGCTTGAAGCCAGACTTAAGTCTCTATTGGCGTCTTTCTCTAATGCAATTTAAATTTCAATTACGGACATTTTGCGTATATCTTTGCTTGACTACGTACTTAATGAAGCAACGGACAAGATCCATAAATCCAATACTTGTTGGAGATTTGGCAATCGCGGGCCGTGTCTTACTGGAAGAGTATTTGTCTGAGTACACGTTGTGACACCCGACAAGGACTGTACTTTTTGATAAACAGTTGAAAAAAAGCTAGCAAAGTTATTAACTATATCTGAAGGGGTATTTATAAATGCGTCATCATAATGCATTGCATCAGGTATTTTGGAAACGACGCGTTTACTGTTTATGAACTGCCAAAAGAGTTTGGGATTGCTAATCATATTAGTCTCCAATCTAGTTATGTATTGTTTATATGCCCCTCTGATCTGGTTTTTAACCAGCGAACATAACTGACTATATAATACGTTTTGCATTCAATATTTTTCCACTTTTTGTAGTAATACTCCTTAAGCGTAATATTCCTTTTAATGTTGCAATCATACCAAGGTGGGAAGTTTCTACGTGTAGATCTAACAGTGGGCACAGGTCGTTGTAAAATTTGACGAACAGCGGCATAAAATGAAGTAACTGCCTTATTCTAGTCATTAACGTACCACCAAAACACCATAGACACACAATTAGGACTTCATATTAAAGTCTATAATATAATTTTGACTGTATTCATATCCAGATTTGCAAGATTCTTAGACATGAACAATGGAGGAATCGAAAACTTCCTATCCTTCATTTGCAAGCTCTCATTAAAAACAAATATGAGTCAATTTGTTTAACCCCATAATATAAACCAGCGAAAAAAGGACAACCGGCCATATACACCAGGGGAAGGAATAGGTTGTCCAAAGAATTTTAAAATGCGTTTATTACTAAGTTTTATTTGCTACCTATTTAATACAACCAGTGCTATACGTTTATTATAAACTTATTACTAACAAACACAACCTTTTATCCTGATTAAAACAATGAAAGTCTTTACTTGTTAATTATCATTGCTTTTATCATATACTCATCTTATTGAAATCATATCACTTGCTGCAAATTTAGACTAATATTATGGAGTAAAAGATTGTTGAAGTTGATTCTGATTGAGGAACTCGAGATATTGCGGGCCTGTCAGAGTGCCGTTATAAAAATATGGGCCGATAAACTAGTCTTCCCAATATTCTATACCAGACAACTCCACCTTCTTTGGAGATTGGTTTCTCTTATCCAGTGTGGACTTTCAGGCGATCAATAATGAGAATTATGGCGGCTGACGATTTCGTTGTTTGCGAAGTTACCCTCGTCAGACCACAAACTAATTATAAGAGACAGGAAATTTGGAATTTATGAATAAAGTCGCATAACATCTTCACTTATAAAATGCATATAGTCTGCGAATCTCATCACCATCATGAAGTCCGTGTACCAGATGAAATTTAAATGATTGCCATTTATTTGTTTTTAATATTTTATGTACGGAATCAATCGATACAACACAGTCTTGAGTCTTGTGCAATAGGTTGTATATGTGCATACTTACTAATCCACCCGTTGCGTGTTGTCTTTATTTATTGCTGTTTTCTTTCGGTTATCACATCTGCCATTTGGAAAATGACCAGCAATTTTTAAAAACTTGTTATACTTTAAAACAATTGAAAACATCATGTAATACTGAAACTGTAAAAATATTTTATCAATCTAATTTTGTTGTCTGCAAGCGGTACGGTATCATTAATTGGGGCATGTCACCGCATGCACACAGAGTCTTCTTAATTCAGAAAATGCTCTCAAAGTGCTCCCCCCCTATGCTCTTATGCAGGTTTGTCATCTACGAATTAAAGAATCGTACACATGGACCATAACGTTATTGACGCTTGGAATTTTATTAACAGCATTGAATACGCTTTGTTACAATTGTTCACGGGTATTTATTTCAATATTGTACGCGAGCTGCTTCAGATGACTCCAAAGATCAGGTGATCTAGCAGGCCAAATAACTGGACCTCCACGACCAATCCATCCGTTAGGGCAGTGTTGATTTAACCATTCTGTTACTCGTCTTCCATAGTGAACTGGAGCGCCATCCCGTTGGTACAACATTCGCTGACGACTCTGACGAAGAGTGTCTTCTAGCTGCTCGTGAAGTGCTCCATCTAAAGACGTAAGATGTTTTTCTGCAGTCAACGCATGGTTTAGAACTTTAATCTCAAGTAATCGATTGTAGAAATTGCCCGCCCAAATACTTTTACTAATTCGGTTCTGAAAACCTTTAGACCACCAGCGAATTGATCACCAACCAAATTATTCATTCGACATATTCCTAACTGGATACTTCAAACACGTAGGTCGTTAAACGAGGACCACCTGTATGCACATCGCCGCTCGTCCTCCGTCTTCCTCCACCGCTGTAAACACGCGACAATAACAAACTCCCACATTGACGATCAAGGTTCGAAACGACAAGATCATCTATCTCGTAACGAGGATGCGTCTAATTGATTGGAGCTGAGAGTGGTGTCTTAGCATTGCGCGAGCGTGTCTCTCGTACGCAATGTGGACCGTGCAAAAGTTAAACTTGACACCCTTACGTGACCGTAATGCGAACTGCGACGAGATGAACAACAAGACCGTGTCGATTAATTTATGCAGATTATGGTTGGATGTCGTGATCATCGTGACTTCACGTATCTCATCGTAGCGATTCACTTGTTCCGATTCAGTGAGTTGTGCATGCGTTGCGTTGGCTGACAGACGATACTGGTAAAGCTCAGTTCTTCGTCCTTGCTCATAATAGTAACGTGGTAAGCAATCATCTGAACAGCATATTTCCTTTTAAGGGAACAAATTTAACTTATCTACCCTTATCCGTTTTAAAGATATTTCATTACAATTTTCTTTCTTCAATATGCATATAACCACTCATCATGATACCTGCTCCTGTCAATATTTCCTTTTTTTTTTCGAACTTAGGGCCGGTTTTATAATTCAAAGTTCAGGCGAGACTCAGGTAAACCAAAGCTCAGCAGAACCGCTTCTATAAAATACCGACGGGTTTTACAAGCACGGCTTCTGTATGGTTCAGGACAGTATAGGTTCAACAAAAATACGTGAAGGTTGCCAATGGTAACATTCATTATTTGACAGCAACGTGACTGCTGTGTTGACAGCTGGTTATCAGTTGATGAATTTGCGCAGTGAAAGTGATCCCTGGTGAATTTAATTTTTTTTTTAATTTTATTATTTAAAAGTAGGCACTTACAATAAATTCATAAAATAATTATTGATTAACTGATAACGGACCTTGTTATTAGCATGACCAACATCTTGGAAATTGCCTATTTCTACATTATTTACATAAATAATAGCAGCCTATTCTTCTTCATTAACCGGGGGTAACTCTTCGTTATACAACATTGCAACATTATGCAGGATAGCAGTTGCCACAACTACAGCTTCCATTTTGTGTAGTTGAAGGCGAATTCCATATGCCAACACAGGGAACCTTCCTCCAGATTCCAAAACAGCGTTCCACAGGATCTCGGGTTCTAATCTGTGATTCATTAAACAATTTACTAAAGGTGTTATTAAGAATTGTCTAACAGCATAACCACTATCTCCAACCAAGACATGATTTCTAAAGTCTCCACGTTCAAATCTTGCTCTAATACGACAATTGTTAAAAATAGTGCTATCGTGTGAGGATTCAGGCCATCTGATAACAATGTCTTGAATTTTGCAGGCTGCATCACATACCACTTGCACGTTTACAGAAAAAAATCCTTTTCGATTCCTATAAATTTCAGGTTCCTCTCCACCAGGTGAAGCTACTTTTATGTGAGTACAG
Organism: Cetonia aurata; assembly: GCA_949128085.1. Classification (NCBI taxonomy): domain Eukaryota; kingdom Metazoa; phylum Arthropoda; class Insecta; order Coleoptera; family Scarabaeidae; genus Cetonia; species Cetonia aurata. The sequence goes on along the minus strand of OX421884.1, from coordinate 60,963,666 downwards.
TCTACACTTCCAATACATCTAGGAAACCGTCTTCTGCTGTCTCTGGCATTTTGATAAATAATCTGCCTAAAGTTGCGATTGCTCGACTAACTTCGTGAACTATGTGGTTTTACTAATTCCTTTAAAATCACCTACTGTTTGCAAAAAAGATCCGGTAGCGTAGAAACGTAACGTTACAAAAAGCATATCTTGTGGTGACACAGCATTATTTCTGCAAAATATCAATATTTATAATCCAATCTTGAATTTCTTCTTGTATATTTTGCAAAATGAATCGTACAGAATTTTTTGACAAACGAAACCTTTCCAAAAATTCTCTATCAGTCCACTTTGTAAAATGATTTTCTCGGAGTCGGCATACTTTTGGTGCCCGAGGATGTTCCGCTACGTTCAGTAATTCTAGAAATTCTTCATCATCTGTTAGAACACCTACTAGTTCATCCATTTTATGACAATGAACGTTTGACAGTAATGACAATACATAGTAACAATAATTTGAAAGTAAACAAACGGAGTTGGTTGTAATTTATTTTGTTAAACCAGCTTTAAGCCTCCGTAGAACAAGCGTTTAGTTGAACTTCATTTTGAGCTTGGTTCACACACTAAACAGGCATTGTAAAACCCGTGTTTTAAGCTCAAGTGAGGTTCAGCATTGAGCCTATCCTAAACCATGATTGTAAAACCGGCCCTTAGACACCTTTCTATATTAATCTTCTCAATTCTTTTAGGGCCAAATTGCCTTGCTTTCCAGTTGTAAACACCTCCGAAAATTTCTTTATTCTCCACCCTCGCATACATTTTTTACCATAAAAAGGAAAAAATAAACCTGCAAGCTATAAAATACATTTCTTTCGCTACATTTTTCAGAACACCGAAAACTCCAATATACCTCCCAATTCAAAAGCGTAAACAGGATCGAACTCCCGACAATCTTGACCCCTATTTTATCCTACGTATTTGAACAAAAACCTCGCCATGTTTGTCTCGGGGAAATGTAAAAGCAAACCACGACGTCGGCAACTCGACTAGGGGCTTCGCACCTTTGAATTGGGCATGAATAAAGCATTATGCGCCGAATAAACAGGTGCGAAACCTGAGCTCTGTGTGCGTTCCATCTCGTGTTTTCCCGTGGAACAACGGCTTTTCAGAACAGACCCGCTTATTATTGTGAAAATGAAAGTTTTCGTATTGGTTCGTCGGTCGTATGTTTTCCAATAGCGCCACGTAGTTACATTCATGGCGTTGCGATGCTTATTTTTTTACGATTCGCGATTTAACGTGTGCTTGTAATAGATTTTAAGTTGGGAGAAATTTCATTGTATAGCTCTCACCTTTTGCCAGTTTATTTTTCCTATAGGAAACTTCTCGAAGAGAAATATGTATTATCGAAATTGGTAAATGATGATGAATCAAAATTAAACTTGTTGTGAGAGTGTTCAACTAACGGAGGCTTTAAGGAAACCCAACAAATTCTTGTTGTTTTATCATCGTAGAAGCAATAAATAAAAAAAAAAAACACGAGAATTTAATGAAGGTAATTTTAACGAACAAAAAGGTGTACAGTTCTCCAACATCTCCTTGGCTAGGTCGTGGCATATTCGCCAGTAAGCAAATTGCCGATCGATATCAGTTTAATTGCGAACATGCAAAGCTTAAGCCTATATAAGCAAAAATTCGAGCGCGCATTCTCCTAATACCGTATCCAATAGAGGAGAACGTATTTTGCAGACTGAATCGAAAGTATACAATCCAATCGGATTGCCAATGACATGAGATAAAGCGAAATAAATATTTCAGGGTATTTGACTAACATTGCCACAGCAAAGATCTAGTTTTAAACCGGTAAATTTACGTTTTGTAAGAATTGCGAAAAGCGACAGTGGAAACAATGCTTTTAAGGAAGTGAAAAATCTTGAATTCACCATGATTAGAAGGAGTATGTTCAAAAGTAATAGTTTAAAATAGATGGGATTAGTATAGTAGAGGAAGGCATTACTTAAACTCGTATTTGTTAAACGCTTTTTCCACTCATTATTTAGCTAGAAGTACGAGAGAAAGGTGACGCCTTAGCTGGTAACAAAACACCGAAAGTTAAAGGGAAAAAGTAAACCAAAACCAGCGCTCATCGTCGGATAGAGCAAGACACAAAACTAAATTAACCGCGACACCCCACAGATGTAATTTTAAACGAATTCGATAAATCAAGTGAGAGTTTTTAGTACAGATAGATTACATGGAAAAATAATAATAATAGCTTCAATTGTCAAATAATTCGAGAGAAATTTGTTATATTTGTAAAGCATACATGTTGAAACTTATGTAAGGATGTATTTCAACGTATTGTTATTATTATTTAAATGGTTGAATAAATAGAAAAATTTGTATTGCGAACACGTACGAACGTAAAATACCCGTCCTCGTTGCATCACGACGCAAACATGGGCACGTAGTTCTTCCTTTTTATAACTGACTTTGTCTACGTTAACAGCACACTGATGATAGATACAACGTTTATACGTATGTGTTGACAAATACCTTTTTTTCTAATCTTTTTTTCTTAAATAATATGAACTATTATTTAAAGTAAACTGTTTATTATAATATTATTAATATTCTGACCTAAGTTTCATTTGTTTTCTGCAAGTAGTGTTTGGTGGATGCCGCCATCTTCATTTTTGAAAGTAGAACGAAGGTCTAATTTGGCATTATTTGGAAGGTATTTACCAACTCAAAAAATGCAGAAATATATAATAATAGGCAAGGTAAAAATGATGATAAACAAACGAATTCGTAGAAAATATTTGCAAGCATAAAGTCGCAATTTCCTAGCAAGAATAAAGTCGCCTTACAAAAACTATTATTATGAATGAGAAAAAAATTCTAAATTACTGATACAAGCCTCTAAATTATCTAGTGTTGCTATGCCCTATGGACCTGCGCCAAGTATTTTAAATCTCCCTAGAAGCAAAAGTTTATTGGATTCATTCCTATATAGAGAAACTATTAGATTTTCGACTTGTGAAAATTTCCAAGAAGTACTCAACAAATAATTTAATTAAACTATTTGTGGAGTACCTCTAAGAAATTTTCTGTCTTTTAGAAAACACGTGGTTTTTAAATAACAAGTGAGCTGTTCAAAAGCAGTTCAAATCTAGTGGCAACCCTTATTTGCTCTAACGATATAATACTTCTACTATGTTTGCTTCATCATTTAGATCGTTTTTAAAAAGATTGATTATATTCCGTAAAATTTACATATAAACAAAAAACCGCTTCTGCTGAAAAGTCGTATTTTTTAACAATCATGTTGCTTTTTCTCAAGAACAACTGAACGAATCGATCTGGTCTTTTTTTTACAAAACAAGCTTATGGTAAAGGAACTTTTCCAGGGAAATTTTTTCTTTTTAAAATTTAGAACCAGAGGAAAAATCTTAAGTATATAAAACAATACGGAAAAAAATTACACATAAAATACAGCAAGAATCGTTCTAAAATATTCAACGATTTCTGAGAAAAAGGAACATATAAGATGGTGATATTTAAAGGATCGACCTCAGAAAATAATTTAGTCGTTTACCTCTTCAATTTTTTTGAAACAACTAAATAAATCAAATTATTCAGACCACTCTTCTGAAAAAATGATATTAATTTTGCGACGGTTACCTTAGTACTTTCCAAGTTATCATGAAGGAAAGACGAGCCACCGGAAAAAATAGACGAAAGCAATATTATGATCCGAATTGACATGAAAAAGGCGTTTGATACCATATCTAAGCCAAATCTAATAGGAAAACTGAATAACCTAGAAATAAAAGATTAAGAAAAATGTCTGATAAATTAACATTCCCATTCGTTTCTGATTCGTCCAGCCTACCTAATTAAAAAAGAAAAACATTCTTTATCTTCCTTTATACTAATTAAGATAGAGTCCATTAATTACCGCTACCCTTTTGCGCTGGTGGGAGTTGACGAAGTTTCTCTGCTCTTGTTACAGTCGATCGGTTACAAGAGCATCAACGCGGCGCCAACCGGGCCATGTCTGTTAATTATCGCTTACGTTTTGCAACGAATCTCTCTCGTAAAGTAAATCAACAAATTTTGGACTGCCTTTTTGGCAGTATAAACTACGCTTAAAATTACACCCGAGTTTTCTGTATTTATATTTAATTACCTTTTTATTTAATTCATCGTTCAAGTAACAAATATTACTTTTGTTATTCTTTATTAACAAAAAAGAAAAGATGAATTCCTTTAAATCATCATAAAGGAACAAATTTACCCGTATTTCCTGTCCGTACGGCTAAATCCAAAATAAGAAAGGGCAGTAAAAGTTAATTAAGAAAATATCCGCAGGCTAACCACGGCCGTACGCGATGAATAATGACGCGAATATGTAGAGAGCATCAGATAACGTGAAGCAAGCCACGCCCTCTGGTATTATTTTCAGCCGCTAGGGTTAGCGTTCTAGAGATAAACTGGAACCGCACTCACAGACTGACGTTATTCAATGGATATTTTAATAAAAAACTGTATGAGTAGATACATCTATCTGGTTGTGCGTGCCCTATACGTTCTTTACTCTCAACTCGTGCTTGGACGATCCGCAGCAATATGGGAATATAAATATATTCCTTATCTCTTTAGTGATCGTGGTTGATGTATCGTGGAAAATAGATTTACTTGCATCTTATATGATTAATGGATCTCGCGTTGTTATTAAGTAATCTTAATTCTGATGCGTGTATAGATTGGATGCATAAAATATGATGCTATATCAAGTGATTTTTTTTAAATGTCTGACTTTAGGTTAGAATTTCAAGGTTTTAGAATTTTTCCATTTTCATTTCTGTAAGCATGTATTATTCTTGCTGTTCACATCTATTAATCTTATCATTGCATACTAAATTTATAAGGTGAATTAGATGAAGAGTACCATGCAATAAGCATATGACAAATGCAGCAAAATTATGATGGTGTGGGGCCGGCAGTACGGCTTAATGGTACGTTGCATTATTGTCAGTTTTGTGCGTCAAACAGCAATATGCACAACAAGTTGTTGGATGGGTCGAGATGGGTGACCATTTCAATAAAAACTTCTGCCTAAGCGGCTCGGTGTGTCCGGCACCCTGGGGAGGTAGCACAATGGGCCCGGTAAGAGTGGCCTAAGTGCATGTGTTCTCACCACCTTCCCCGACCAGAACTTTACCTTTACCTATCTATGATGGTGTGGGAAGTAGTCCCAAGCACATAGCTAAACCACTACTTGCTATACATATATGTATTACTTCTGCCCTATACTTCCATTTTTACATTTCGTTGGGTTAGACTTCATGTTTATGCAAAAACGTCTGGAATCATATAATCTGAATATATTCAACATTCGCTTAAAACAATATTGATTCAAAACCAAATATTTATTGCCACAGAACTATTAATACGGAATCATATACAATGTACATATTTTGTAGTCACTCCAATATGCAATGATGCAAAATAAACTACGACAGGAAAATAAAATGTATATACCTTTATGTACACAATTATGAACAAAATAAATTTTGGAATCAAATGAGAAAAGATTTACCCCATAATGAATATTAATAAAAGTGCTCGTAAATTTTCATGTTAACTGTAATGATATTATAAACCGAACTTAAAGTTTTATTCCTTTTCTGAGCGCCATATTGAATTAATCTCCATAAATCTGGTATCTATGAATACGTCAAGTTTCAGTGTTGCTACCTTGAGCATTATTTTCCTGTTTTACATATTCAGTCGAAAAGGTTTTATTATTCCACTTTTTTAAGCAACCCACTATCTATGGATAGATATTTCTTTTTTCTTCTTGCTGCTTGTGCTATTCTCTCCTCTATACGTATTTCAAAAAATACCTTTCTAATTATCTTAGACATTTGAGTCATATTAGTCACGAATGAATGTCCACCTATGTTTAATTCCTTTGTGGGTCTTCCTTTGAACCGTGGTTCTCTCTTTCTGTATAAACAAATGCCGTCATGAACCCCTGGGCGAGAAGTGTCTAATTCCTATTTACCATCCTTATTATTTGAAAGGTTTTGTGAATCTTAAATTTTTTAATATATTTATATTTTTTGAAGTAAATAATTTAATGAAAGAAGAATACAATAATATTAATTACATTAATTAGATTTTTTGATTATGGCGATGGCTCTAATAGCTTCAGTCAATTAACGAATTAACTAACTAACATTTGAGTCATAGTTATGTATTTGATAATACAATGAAAATAAGTAAAATATGTGAACTTAGCACCCCACTTTTTAAAAATAACCTTTTTTTATAGAAAATGTTAGTATTTTGTTTATAGTAGCAATAATTTCGTTTGTAATTCGATTCATTAGTAATTATAGGACCTTCAATAAATCAATCGCACCCCACTAAACTACAAACGAAAGTAAAATCACTACAAACAACTACAAACGATTCTAAAGTGAACTGCAAAAGTGGATTTTCGATATCTCAATTACTAACAAATTCATCTTTAAACAATTTGTTTAAATTATCGCCATTTGTTTATCTTTCAACTACAAACGAAAGGAAAAGCATTACAAACAACAAACGATTCCAAAGAGAACTGCAAAAAACGGATTTTCGATATCTCAAAGTTGAGGGCGATTGATTTTTTTAAGGCCCTATAATTATTAATGGATGGAACTACAAACGTTGTTACTACAAACAAAATACTAGCATTTTCTATGAAGAAAAGTTTTTTGAAGATGTGGTTTCTAATAAAAATCAAACTAAATTCTTTTTAAATACTCAAATATGTTTTATTGGAAGGAATACATTTTTTTAACTATACTAAACCATTTTCTTGCAACACAAAAAGAATAGTTAAACAATTGTCGAAGGAGGGGAGGGTAAAGGACATTAAGAAACCCATCTATATCTGAAATCTATTCCAACAGCTCGCGAGAAGGTGCCAAATTTTTTAAATGATTGAATTAATTTTTTTTTCTACCGTTATAACATTTGTTTTGACCTCTATTGACGTAGCGTCTTTGTTCACTAATATTCCCTAGGCCTTCTACACTCCATTATTAGTAACAATTTTCAAATTATAAAAGCTATTACTGATATACCCCAAATCTTATTCTTGAATGTTATTATCTTTCTGTTTAAATCCACATATTTCACTTTTAACAAAAGATTTTTTCTCCAAATTGTCCTATGGGAAGTATCATCAGCCTTTCCATAGCAGAAATTATCATGAATACCATATTGCACTATGTGAAGGACAATATAGATTTTCATTTCCCATTTGTATTTCAATATGTTGATGATATCCTTTTGGGCTTACCTGTTGGAAAAATCAGAGTACATTCTCAATATCTTCAATAAGCTTAATGTCAAACTGCAATTCACCATTAAGTAACTGATATTTTCAACGTGACTGGTTAACTTGCCTAAAGTGTGAAATAAATCTTATTATAAATTTGTAATTAGTTTTCAAAACCTAATTAATTAAGGGGCCAAATGCAAATTCTTACACAGGGCATAGAAATAGCTAGTTACTGCTGACTCAGCTTCTATGGCAGTTCTCTTTGTTTTATGCAAATCCATCATAGCTTCTATTATCAATACTTTATCAATCTATACTTGCGCACATTTTCTCTCAATTTAAATACGTCATATTTTTTTTAGGTAGTTAAGGTGCTCATCAACAATCATTAGGATTTTTTAAAATGCAACTAGCATAACATCTTACTGTTTTATTTAAATCATTGGTTTGCTATTTCTTTCTGCTTTCTTGCTTAGATATTACCCAACTGAAGTCACCATGACGCCACATTTTTAATCCCAATATACAATGGAATGGCGTAATAGGCACATTTTTTTAAACGGCCAAACATTGAACCAATACAGTGTTCGGGTCAATGCCTTCGCAGTCTAATATATCCAAAACACGTAATTACATCAAATCTTTTAAGAAATCTCACTGTAAGAAATCGCTGTATTTTAAAGCTTAGATTAAAATTAATCCTTTAATCTTCGCTACCTTTACTTCTACTCGAACACCCACTAGATGCCTATCGATTAATTAATTCTGGCGAAAATAAACCAAACTGGTGTGGGCAAAGTTGGCTCCCCGGTAATGACGATGATGTATTTTCTAGCTAAAAGCACGCTGAAGAGACGGTTTTGTTCGTCTGAAATTTCAGCCAGGTATTTCTAGGTACTTTCGTCCCAATTAAAAGCGTAGGTTTATTCGCCCAAGTTGATGGAAGGGTCCATTAGGAAAGGCATACACACGTAGGTATATGAAAGGGCTATTACACCATGTTCCTAAGTAAAGTCTCCTAAAATACATTATTTATCAACCAATTTTAACCTAAAATGTTGCAGAGCGTACGTTATTTTATGTATCGATTTCATTATACACAGCATGTAACAGAAAAAAATAAGATGGAGATAATAATAATAATATAGCTGTTATCATAGATGATCTGACAGCATCTCTATTCAGTTCCAAGTTATTGTTTTGGTACCAGTCGCTTTTGCAGCTAATTTTTGTAGTAAACCCGTTTAGAAAGCTAAATCTTCAAGTCATCGCAAGTTTGCTGAGATATAGATACGCTAAGTTTCTTCTTTGAGCATTCTGCAAATGATAGTTTTTGCTATGCACTTCCACCAATATGTTTAGGGCAGCAAAGTTTAGTACCACTTCAATAGCTACCGTTATATTCGGCAATTTAGATACTTTAGAGAGGTTAGTTCGAACGATAGCTGCCAAGTACCGTTCCTCATTCATAGTTCACAGTCATCTCGCTTGTAGCGCTAGTGTAGGAAGTTCATTTTCTTCTTTCAAAATTAGCACACTTTCTGTTGGCGACATTGTTCCGTTGTTACTGTTGGTCACAGTTGGTAACTTCTTTTTCTAACTGCTTTCCACGGTGCCACGTGTTTCGTGTTCCTCATTTGCAACTTGTAGCTCAATTGCGTGCTATGTTCTGTCTGTACGGTTTGTGGTACACGTGATTTGGACAACGTGCGAGTGGTGTATTACGTTTAGTGTTTTATTTTGTATGCAATAAATGATTATATTCTTTATATCCAGGGGGCCCTTTGAAATTAGGTGCATTTGTGATTCCTTTATTATTCAAATTATAAGAGTGGAATCCACAAACTTATTTTAGTAATATGTTACTTGTAATGAAGCAAAGGGGTAGTCGTCGAAAAATCAAATTTCTGTTTTTCGTTGATTTTGGTATAAACAATATTTTTTATGCTATATCAATATCAATCAGAAACACAAGTTTGACTACCCCTTTTTTTTATTACAGGGCACCTACAAATTCAATTTATTTATTTCATAATTCGCGCACTTCAATGTTAGTACAAGCTCCACTCACGCTATATTATTGGCGCTTCATGCAACGGCAATTTGTGAAAGCGATGCCCATCTCTATTCACTCTCTTATCTATGATAGCTGCATTAGTTATTCTGCTCCATGCTACTAACGCATAAGTGATGATTGGTCTCACTATTGCTGGGTACATCCAAAACAATATTTTTGGGTTTTGTCCTACAATGTTTTTCTTTTTTACTTTATTGATTATTTCAAGCTTGTGATCATTCCAGTGACATTTTTATCCAGAATAAGGCCTAAATACTTGACCTCTATTTTCCGATCTGTGCCTCATTTAACGTACTTTTATGGTATTGCGTTTGTGTTTCCTTTTTTGTTGTAAAGAGTACTACTAATGCAGTAGTTTTGGTACGGTTGACACCTTTTCGTAAAATCAAGGAGGGTATTCTCAACTTTTCCCTTTGCAAATATAGCTATATCATCAACATAATTCTTACACGGTAGGCATGCGTCCAAGATACGAGATGTGGCTGTTTAAATCGAGATAAACAGCGCACCTCATATCATACAGCTATAGTGATAAAGGTTGGTATTGAAGGAGCAACAATTCCTTTTCGGATATCTGTTTTGATATAATTATCTACCGCCTTTTCCACTGTTCTCAGAGGGAATGTTGTTAAAATATTGTTGAATGTTAGGCTGATAGGTCTTTGAGATTCGGATGTGTAGTGTCCTTCTTCCCTACTTTTAGTATAAAAATGACGTTGGCCCTTCTCCAAACTTCTGGTATGTATCCCAGTTCTAAACTACTCCGGCTTACTCGGATTACATGTGGTAAAATTACGTCCTGCCCTTTATGAAGTAGAAGCGAAAGAATCCCTTCTACCTCTGGCGTCTTGAAAATTTGAAAAGTGACTCATTTCAGCCGTTCGCTACTACATATGTATGTGCCTAGCCATTATTGTAGTTTCCTTGGTAGGTCTTCTGTGTTCCCCGTGTAGGTTTTTCGAGGTGACTATTTTTCCTTCAGAAAAGTGAGTTTCTAGAAGGAGGAGAGCTCTTTCCTCTTCACCTTCAGTGAAGCGTCCATCTGATTTCTTTTGGGTCATTCCTGTATCGACTCTGTCCTCTGTCGAGACTCAAACCGTTAATCAGACAGTTCGCTACTACATATGTGCCTAGTCATTATTGTAGCTTCCTTGATAGATCTTCTGTGTTTCTCGTGTAGGTTTTCCGAGGTGACTGTTTTTCCTTCAGGAAAGTGAGTTTCTAGAAGAAGGAGAGCTCGTTCCTCTTCAATTTCAGTGAAGCCTCCATCTGGTTTCCTTAGGGCCATTCCTGTATCGACCCTGTCCGTTGCCGAGGGCTTAAGCCGTTGATCAGATATACCACAAACAAGTCCTAATCGAGCTCAGAAAAAGAGTAAGGAAGAATTTATGGAAGAACAACGCATATATTCTGCATCAGGGCAATCTACCAGCCCATGTCCTATCTCTGGCACAGTTTTTCGCAGACAAACGCAATTCTGTGTATTCTCTAGATATGGCTACCTGCTGTTTCTATCTCTTCACGGAAATGCAAAAAGCGTTGAAGAGATTACATTTTCAGTATGTGAGAAGACAAAAACTATAAAACGATAGAGCTGTTGAAGAAGATAACAACTAATGACCTATTACAGCATTGCTTTCGATAATGAATGACACTAAATCACATGTTATACTCTACATTTAGCAAGTGTTGAACTATATAATTCCTTGCATCGGGTCCGCACAAAATGATTTTTGTAGACGAACTTTTATGTTTCTCTGTTTTTGACGAATTTATACTTTTTGTATACTTATATTATTCTTTTAATTTTCACACTCTGTATATTAGATTTCCTTTCATAAAAATGAGAGTTAAATAAATAAAGAATATCATCGGATGATCCCGCGTTTATTTACACAAAGAAACGATTTCAGGACGTATGTATGTACAATACATACAAACATCGTATACGCATCACTTCGTTGGCTCGCGCGATAAACCGCTACTCTCCATCATAACAGCAATTAAGTTGATGTGTGCAAATAGTGAAAAGCAAAAACAATGGCCCGGGTCTCGCTCTTTTTGTAATTATTTATTTATGC